>CM060934.1:721766396-724427071 GCA_030765085.1 Allium cepa
TTTAACAACCTGGAAATTTCGATCTCGAAAATTCCAGATAGTTAGTGAAAAGAAGAAAGAGAAAGAAGAAGAAGAAGAAACAGAAACACCAAAACACAGAAAACCTCACATTCGCAGCGGGTCAAAATATAATATCACATAAATAACAGTTTTACAAAGAAGACTGTATCAGTACATTTATATTATTATACATCAGAGTTACAACCATTATCAATCACTGGACAGTTTAAAACAACATGTTCTAGTTATACAACTATAATATATACAACGGGTACGCTCCATACGTTCATGCTATCCAGCTTGCCTCCTGAGCTCCAAAACGTCCTGACCTGAAAATCTGTAATACTCGGTCTGACCCGAGCATTACATCAAAGTAACACCCGAGCCAGGCTGGAAACCAGCGTGAGTAAACCCTTCTAACATGAATTACAAAAGCATACGACTTATATATAACCCGGGGTAACTCGTATCAATTTACAAATTTACAATTTGTTATAGACATCACTTATCAGACACATCAATTTCTAAGTAACAAAACTTAGATTAAATGATCCAATTCACTTAAATCATTCCATACTAGCCTATTAATTTCACATATCAATCTATAAAGAATCAAAGTGGTTTCGGGTATTAACTAATACCCGACTCTGGTCTCTTCGAATTCAATACCATCTTAACCCACGTTATTCAATTGAAACATAATTCAGCCTTTAAATACAAGATGTCATTTTTTATATAGCATTTCATCATCGACAGATAACCACACAATCACTATTCAAGACAAACATACCATATCACAAACATTTCATATCAGAAATATCAACCAATCATTCATAAGCAAGATTTATCAGTCATCCATTTCTAATTAAATTAAATTAATCACTTTAGTCATTTTTAAATCTTTCTTACTTAACAATAATTAATCATAACCATTAAATAATCATCCCTTAATTGTCCTCTCTAATTACATTAGGTAGTTAGCCTTCAATTAATTTATTGCATTCATTAATGAACCTTGATTAATCACATTTTAGCAATTAACTATTCTTAATTACTTACATTAATTAATTAACCCCTTGGTTAATTTATGAATTCTTTAATTAATTACACTGAGTAATTAACACTTAATTACTTCTACTAAGTAATTGTACTTCATTAATTACTTTAACAAAGCATTTAGTGATTATCCTAAATTAATTAAATTTAATTAATTAACTTAAACTAATCACATTAACTCAATTAATTAAAAATGAGTAATTAATTTCTTAATTAATTTTCACAAATGATTATCCTAAATTAATTAATGTAATTAATTGTTAAAATTAATCACATTACTTAATTATTAAATAATCCCTAGTTAATGATTTTCATTAACCGTTCATAATTCTTTTTTTTTTTGGCAAAGCCAGCGGGGTTAACTGGGCCCCTACCAGTTTAATGCAAACAACAATAAAAAAGAACTAAGAGGAATAAACAAAGGGTAGAAAAAAACTAGAAAATACACACATGAAAATGAAACAACACAATCAACCCCAAACTTGAATCATAGACTGGGGGAAGTTGCTAGCACTGTTCCTCAAAAGCTTGTAGGTGTGGCACTTGACTTCATTCCATAACTCATTTTCATTTCTTCTAACATTTTCAAAAACTCTGGAATTTCTCTCTCTCTATATCACTGCCATATAAACTTTCAAACAAACTGCCATTACTATACTTTTCTCAGTTCTCCACCTTGTTGCCTTGTATATAATACTCCATAGAATTATTGTTGTGTGACCAGTTAGATTAGTACCTGTGAGACCACCTATCTTAAATAAGATATGTTGCAATACAGGACAATCAAAGTATAAATGTTCAGTAGTTTCTTCTTCAATTTCACAGTACAAGCAGTGAGTTGGATAGGCCATCCCATACTTATGCAACAGACTTCTAGTAAGTAAAGCACTGTTAAGCACCTTCCACATCATAAGATTATCCTGTGGAACAGAGTCACTAGTCCAAATAACTTCATACCAATTTGCAGCAGGCAGGGGAACATTTTCAGTGAGGGAATTGTATACTTCTTTGACAGAGTGAGGTTTGCTGTGCCATTGCACATTATTACTTTGCAAAGCACTGAAAGTAATTTGTTGTATATTAGACCAAGTTTGCTGTATGACATGGTTACTGCTGTATGGTAACTGTATTTTACCATTATGTAAGAACACATTAGCATTAGCAGTCAAATGAATACCAGTTTAAATAATTTGAGAGTAAGAACACAATTTAGATAAGATTAGGCCATTTCTAACCCAAGGTTCATTCCAAAAATTAACAGCAGTTCTGGCATTAACTGGATATTGTATCATAGGTAGATAGACTTCTCTGTACTTCAGCAAGCTTCTCCAACCAATTCTTTTGACTTTCTAAGTTTCTCTGTACTTCAGCAAGCTTCTATGTACCGTTCATAATTCTTTAATTACCTTTCTAAGTAATTTAGCTTAATTAAATGTTGTTAATTCCAGATTAATTAAGTCTAAATTTAAAAATTAGTTTATTCTAAATAAATTAACTTAATCCTTAATTAATAAATTTAAAACCCTAATAACTTTACTGATAAATTTCTAAATTAATTAACTCATTAATTTAATGAAATCTCAAATCATTATATTTAAATTAACTTTAAGAAAAATCATTTCCTATATTTATGATTTAATCATCATTTACAAAAGTTTTGGGAAACACTAACCTTTAAATTCACATTTGAATTCCATTTCAAATTTAAGATTTGAAATAATTAACAATTTAACATTAACAAATTTAAATCAAGTTAAAACCTTTTTAAAATCAAATGTTAGAGAAACATTTACCATATAAAGAAGTTTATATAAAAATTTAAACCAAATCATTTAAATTCAAATTCATTTTAAACTATACCTTACCCTTCTCAAATTTATTTAAATATTATAAATTTTATAAAACTTCATTTAATTTCAAACTAGAACTCAAAAGTTAATTTGAATCCTATCTTTAAATTCTTATTTTAAACTTTGTTAAAATACTATTTTCCAATTTAAAATTAGTTTAAACTCAAAAACAGACAGGTTTAAAGAAACCTGTAACAATCAAGATTCGACCCGAGGCCAAACAAATTACTTCGAGTCCCAAACCCTCCTGCTTCGAGCCATCCATTCAAAATACTCGAGTAAAGCTCGAGTACAACACTGCTCAAACCAAAAAGACAACATCCATCAACATAAATATGCACAGTGCACACGCACCGGCCGATCACCGGTTTCCGACCAACCCTGATGACTTAAACAAGTCATCGATCACCAGAACCTTGTTTCCCCCATGAAATCAAAATCCAGGCCTTTAACCCAAAACTGCTACTCAGATCCAACCAGGAAATCACCTCGACCATCCCTTGCCGATCACCAGAACTCCAGAGGCTTCGGCCAAACTTCGCCTACGTCTACACTTTCAAGGCCCAAATTCTGGTAACACTCGATCCATCATAGAAGAAATGTTGAAGCAATTCCCGAACTTCCACCAAAACTAGGTTAAGAAACCTTCCTGGCCAACCACCATCGCCACACCCATCTGATCAACACTGTGACATTTTTCTCTAGACTTCCAATCATCCTACTCCCTTCAGACAGAAATTCGACCACCAGTTCCATTGGGATCACCAGAGGAACCCCAAAACTCCAAAACTGATCAAACCAAAACTGATCTCTAAATCTTCTACTAAAATTCGTGATTCTTGTTTTAAAAATCATGATTTCATATGAGCATTCAAGTTATAAACCTGATGTGATGATTTAAGATGATTGATATTTTACTTATCTTAAGTAATTACTGCCCTTATGGGTTTACAGAGTAAATCAGATTTTATTTCCTCTTAATTATAATTTTTAAACATAAATCTTTAATAAACAAACAACTTTTGTTTAAATCATAATCCCTAACTAAGATCAGATCAAATGATAATGGGTTTTTATCAAATTCTTAGTGTTTTAAAACAAGCACAGGCAAAACAGATACAGAACAGTAACCATTTACATATTTATATATGCACACATACAGAAGATTCATCACATTCAAGCATACCAAGCACATTTATTTCTAGTAATCCATATGCAACAGATATTTAACACTAATGCTTTTAAAATGTGAAGTTACTCACCTTATTAAAAACAGAGGCTGTGTATTGAATTCCTGATTTATTTAAACTGAGATTTTGATATATTCATAATTTTACTGTATTTCTTTATTTTATTAAACTATCTTCAAATCTTGCTTCAAAATATTTTTAGATCAAATGCGACATCATTTCAATCAAGTTTGATTTATACATCCAAGCCTAGAAAGAATCTAGGAAAAAGATATTGAATTTTATCAAGGTTTGAAAACCTGTTCATCTAAAATAGAGCCAATAATATGTCTTCAAACCTTCATATCCATATATATATATATATACACATTCAGTTTACATTATACAATCATGCAACCCAAATTTATCATTTTTACTTCAGATGTTAATTTTATGCATCTAGACTTAATCAGGTTTAAATCCTTTAAAAAGATTTGCTTACTTACTATTTTAGTTTACACAGGGACTTGCTATGCATATCCCAGTAATGTATATAAATATTCGCACTCATATACATACTAAAAAAACATTTTTTTTTAAAATAACATGCACAACATAATTCTAATCAGGTTTAAAGATTCATCGCATGCTAGTTCAAGATATATCAGATTTCAAAGTTTTACTCACACAAATATCAATTATATACCCAGGCAACACATCCATTCGCTCATGCAAGTAATAATTGAGACATTCCTGTAATCAAATCTTGCATGCATTCAGTTATCAAGTAGAATTTAGTTTTTCAAGAGGGTAGATTTACTCACTTATTTTCAGATGCATCTCATTTTCTTCCTGGAACTGCTGTAGTTGACTAAAAACTGCATGATTGTTGAATCTGGGTTTTGCAAATGCTAGTTGAAGTTGATCTTAAAACTGCAGCTGACCCCATCTTCATTTGCTAGAGTTTGAAGTTCGATCTTCAATTTATTGTTGAAAATTGGAGTAGATTTCACTATTGAATTTTATTTGCAGAATTTGCTTACAGATTTTAATTTGTATTTGGTTTTGCAGATTTTGTTATTGAATTTGGTTTCTTTCAGATTTGAAGAAGAATGGAAATTGAGAGAAAGAAGAATATGAAAACTAATTTCTGTTTTATTTTTATCTTTCATATGTTGTTAAATTTTCTATTAATCTTAGATCAATTGGAACTTGTCTAAGAATGTAACATTTGTCACACTTGTCTTTTTTATAAAGATAATAACATAAACCAATCATATATAAAATAAATTAAAATCATGTATAATATATTTTTAAATCCAGAATATTTTAAGATATTTATCCCTTAGAATTCCAATTCAAATTCAATTCAATTTAAATATCAAATTTGAAGCCAACCCATATATCTATATATTTAACAATACATTATTTGTTCCAAAGGAATAATCTGCCAATGATAAATAATTACATAGTAGATTATCAAATAATTACTTATCTAGGAATTTATAATTCAGCTTCTATTATAATTTCAAATCCATTTATATATCCAGAAATCTTTTATTATTAGAACTTTATCTGTCCAATCTATAAATTACTATTTTCAATAGTTTAATCAGATAATTATCCAATTATCTAATATCCAAAATTCAGGTTATCACAGCAAGATTTGGCTTTTGGTTTGAAGATTGAATCAGTGGTCAGCCTGTGCTTGAACAACGGCATTCCAAGAAGCAACTTCCTATGTTATGGGATAGTCCCCTGTTGATGGGCTTGATATTGATTCGAATCCAATTCGTGAGGTAACTCTGCCTCTTCACTAAAGTCGAGTTAAGGATAGCATAGCCTTTGATCAATAGGAAGATTGAGACTAGAAGTCTAGTCTCTCTCAGGTCCAGTATCGTTCTCGAACTAACTTACTTTACTTAATAGGCCGGAAGAGAGAGAGAGATCAACGACGGAGCTACTAGTTGGAAAGGAAGAGTCGTACACTTCTACTTGTCAAGACATTCGAATAGCTAACGAAAGACCAGGAGATTAGATCTCGAAAGCGCTTCTAGCAGGATTGACGGCTGTGTGGCCCTCATTTGGCTGGAAATAGGAAATCAATCCCAGCACGACCGATGACTTAGTCTCCTTCTCCTCTTTGACTCAACCACCTAACCTCTTAGAAAAGACCGTTAGCAGCTACCTAAGGCACTTTTAAGCCCTTCACCAATCACGATCTTTCATCTAGTAAGTCCGAGTACTATGTTCTCCAAGCTTGACTAATAGAATAGGCAGACCGTTTAGAGAGCAGTAGAATTAAGGGTTAGCACTGCCTTCTTTCCAGCATAAATCGTGAATTTACCATCTGTTATGGCCTCATAACTGTTAGACTTGAAAAAAAGATCATTTTTCAAAAAGATAACAAAGATAAGGATTTACCTGTAGGAGAATCCTGTCTACAATCATCGACTACTCAAAAGTCAACTCATCTCGGGGCATGGAAAGAAAGAGAAAGCCTCGAATTACTTTTTTCTGACAAAGAGAAGGCTGAATATGAACATTCAATTGGATCTTTATGCTTTACTTTCGAGACTCTCGCATGTGATACTCCAGCTTTCAAGAAATTAAGGGATTTAAGTGATTAACTCAGGACTCCAATAGGTCAAACCCCCATAAAGAGCAAAGCAACAATAATTAGATCAACTGAAACTTACAGGGCAGCGGGAAAGCTACTCCAAATAAACTGACTAGCCTATGCTAAAGAACCTCTTCACTTTGCTTTGTTCGAGTCATTTTGTCCCTCTAAACAAGGGAATTTGAAAGTGTGAAGAGTAAAGGTCAAGCTCGAAAGCCAAGTTCTTTCACCAATCCCATCGAGTGTAATTCCTGCTATTGGGAGTTCTGCATTACATTAAAGTAGAAGCTAGCAAAGCAAGCTAGGGAAGCTAATTGCAACAGTTAAGCTCTTTCAAGTTTGTAATCTTTTGAAACCTGTTACAGATCCTGTTAGTAAGCCATTTTCTTTTTAGCCAGTTTCAGGCCAGGCCATTACTTTTGGATAAGCCATTTCAGAAGGTGTTTAAGAGACATGGAAGTTTCAGTGTTCATAACAGTTTTTCTTCCTGCCATGGCCCATCAGTCCCTTATCTAGTATACTTCATATACGTCCCCTGTCCTAAAGTCGTAAGGTCTTAACCTGTTCTTTGCCAAAAAGTTCGTTTAAGTTCTATGCCCATCTTTATTCAGAGTGCTCCTGCAGCCCTTGAGAATGACCTTAATCGAAAGGGAATTGACTTTGGTTGTGGTCCAGTTCTAGTATAAATATTCCAGTCTAAATAAATAGGGGCAGCCTTCTAGGATGATGACCAAGAAGCCATCTTTCTAGTATGATCGCAGAGCTAGAGTCGGCTCACCAATTCATTTTTGGGGAAGGGGCTTTGTGCCTCCCTACATGCATAATCTTTCTTGAGCTAGGTCTCACATGCCGGGACCTCCTTATTGAGCATGCTTCTCAGAGAGGTCGAGAGAGCATTTCAAAGCAAGTTTCCGGCCAGTAGATGAGAGTTTGCTTAGGAAAATAGGTAAGAGATTGAAAGGCATATTTTAAGCAAATCTTTTAGCGATGTACTTCTAATTAGATCAGTTAAGCCATCCGTAAAGGGCAAGCCCTGTCACTCGACTTGGGAGAATCATTCTTTTTCTCAAATCTTCTTATTCTCCTGGCCTCTCCGTGAACTATTAGATATGTCTTAGCTTTTTTTATAAGAATACTATAGAGTTATGAAGTAATGTAAGAGCGATTAAGCGTAAGAGTGTAGTTTACGTAGCGTAAGGACTTTTTCTTTGAAAAAGCGATAGCTAGAGCGAGCGAAATACTTGAAGCGAGTATATAAAGAACTAGAGTTGAAAAAGCGACTAGTTGGAGAGAAGGGAAGAGCTTCACTCAATCCCTGCCTTTGCATCTTTTTTCTCTGAGCCTGGTACCAAAATGCTTGACTGTCTCCCCAAACGAGATAGATTTCCTCTCTCTGCTCCGGAATCAGGAAGGAGAATGTCACTATGGGAAAATAGAATGAGCATGCATCGACCTATGCTCAGGGTCACTCTTTTCATATCTCACGTCCATTGACCACTAAAGCGTAGTGAGAAGAATATTAATCCAACAACAAATATCATCTCATCTCACGCCCGTTGGCCTGATGTTCGAAAAGATTTGTTCAAGCAAGCTAATCAAATTTCCCTTTCTAGGGCGGTACAATGTCATTACTCTCTTTTGCTCTCTTACCCCTTGAAGAAGAGCAAACAAATGTTCTTTCCTAGTCCTTTTGAACCAGTCTTTCTAAACCTGGAAAAAGACTTTGCCTACGATTCGATCTCGAAAGTCCAGACTTAAAAAAAGTTGACTGCCTCTTCCACTACTACGTGAACCATCCGCTTCTTTTTCGATGCTGCTTCAAATAAGTGAATAGATCTTTTTGATTCAATAGACTCGATCCTCGTTCTCACCCTCGAGTTAGGAGATACCTTGAGAACGGTGAATAGTGAAAGTAGAATCCTATTTCATTTAGAAGAAGGCTTTGTCTTGTCCCTTCCCATAGTACAGTAATAATAAGCTAAACTAGAAACAGAGAGCAGTCCTTCAAGCTCTAAGTCAAGAAGTCAAGCAGCAAAGACCGCTACTAATAAGATAGGAAAGAGCTACCTTTTTATCACCCTCGGTGAACTTTCCTTTAAAGACAAACAGAAGCGCATCCAACCTCGTTAATTAATTAACTTAAACAAATTACATTAACTCAATTAATTAAAAATGAGTAATTAATTTCTTAATTAATTTTCACAAATGATTATCCTAAATTAATTAATCTAATTAATTGTTAAAATTAATCATATTAATTAATTATTAAATAATCCCCGTTAATGATTTTCATTAACCATTAATAATTCTTTAATTACCTTTCTAAGTAATTTAGCTTAATTAAATGTTGTTAATTCCAAATTAATTAACTCTAAATTTAAAAATTAATTTATTCTAAATAAATTAACTTAATCCTTAATTAATAAATTTAAAACCCTAATAACTTTATTGATAAATTTCTAAATTAATTAACTAATTAATTTAATGAAATCTCAAATCATTATATTTAAATTAACTTTAAGAAAAATCATTTCCTTTATTTATGATTTAATCATCATTTACAAAAGTTTTTGGAAACACTTACCTTTAAATTCACATTTGAATTCCATTTCAAATTTAAGATTTGAAATAATTACCAATTTAACTTTAACAAATTTAAATCAAGTTAAAACCTTTTTAAAATCAAATGTTAGAGAAACATTTACCATATAAAGAAGTTTATATAAAAATTTAAACTAAATCATTTAAATTCAAATTCATTTTAACCTGTACCTTACCCTTCTCAATTTTTTTAAATATTATAAATTTTATAAAACTTCATTTAATTTCAAACTAGAATTTAAAAGTTAATTTGAATCCTATCTTTAAATTCTTATTTTTAACTTTGTTAAAATACTGTTTTCCAATTTAAAATCAGTTTAAATTCAAAACAGACAGGTTTAAAGAAACCTGTAACAATCAAAATTCGACCCGAGGCCAAACAAATTACTTCGAGTCCCAAACCCTCCTGCTTCGAGCCATCCACTCAAAATACTCGAGTAAAGCTCGAATACAACACTGCTCAAACCAGAAAGACAACATCCATCAACACAAATGTGCACAATGCACATGCACCGGCCGATGACCGGTTTCCGACCAACCCTGATGACTTAAACAAGTCATCGATCACCCAAGCACCTCAAATCGATAACCAGAACCTTGTTTCCCCCATGAAATCAAAATCCAGGCCTTCAACCCAAAACTGCTACTCAGACCCAACCTGGAAATCACCTCGACCATCCTTGCCGATCACCAGAACTCCAAAGGCTCCGGCCAAAGCTTCTCCTATGTCTACACTTCCAAGGTCCAAATTCTGGTAACACTCCATCCATCGTAGAAGAAATGCTGAAGCAATTCCCGAACTTCCACCAAAACTAGGTTGAGAAACCTTCCTGGCCAACCACCATCGCCACACCCATCTGATCTACACTCTGACATTTTTCCCTAGACCTCCGATCATCCTACTCCCTTCAGACCAAAATTCGACCACCAATTCCATTGGGATCACCAAAGGAACCCCAAAACTCCAAAACTGATCAAACCAAAACCAATCTCTAAATCTTCTACTAAAATTCATGATTCTTGTTTTAAAAATCATGATTTCATATGAGCATTCAAGTTATGAACCTGATGTGATGATTTAAGATGATTGATATTTTACTTATCTTAAGTAATTACTGCCCTTATGGGTTTACAGAGTAAATCAGATTTTATTTCCTCTTAATTATAATTTTTAAACATAAATCTTTAATAAACAAACAACTTTTGTTTAAATCATAATCCCTAACTAAGATCAGATCAAATGATAATGGGTTTTTATCAAATTCTTAGTTTTTAAAACAAGCACTGGCAAAACAGATAGAGAACAATAACCATTTACATTTTATATGTACACACAGAAGCTTCATCACATTCAAGCATACCAAGCACATTTATTTCTAGTAATCCATATGCAACAGACAGTTAACACCAATGCTTTTAAAATGCGAAGTTACTCACCTTATTAAAAACAGAGGCTGTGTATTGAATTCTTGATATATTTAAACTGAGATTTTGATATATTCTTAATTTTACTATATTTCTTTATTTTATTAAACACTATCTTCAAATCTTGCTTGAAAATATTTTTAGATCAAATACCACATCATTTCAATCAAGTTTGATTTATACATCCAAGCCTAGAAAGAATTTAGGAAAAAGATATTGAATTTATCAAGTTTTGAAAACCTTTTCATCTAAAACAGAGCCAATAATCTGTATTCAAACCTTCATATCCATACACACACACACACACACACACACACACATTCAGTTTACATTATACAATCATGCAACCCAAATTTATCATTTTTACTTCAAATGTTAATTTTATGCATCCAGACTGAATTAGGTTTAAATCCTTTAAAAAGATTTGCTTACTCACTATTTTTGTTTACACAGGGACTTACTCTCCATATCCCAGTAATGTATATAAATATTCACTCTCATATACATACTAAAAAA
This sequence comes from Allium cepa, assembly GCA_030765085.1. Taxonomy (NCBI): domain Eukaryota; kingdom Viridiplantae; phylum Streptophyta; class Magnoliopsida; order Asparagales; family Amaryllidaceae; genus Allium; species Allium cepa. The sequence continues at coordinate 721,777,634 of CM060934.1, forward strand.
TAACATTTTTTTAAAATAACATGCATAGCATAATTCTAATCAGGCTTAAAGATTCATCGCATGCTAGTTCAAGATATATCAGATTTCAAAGTTTTACTCACACAAATATCAATTATATACCCAGGCAACACATCCATCCACTCGTGCAAGTAATAATTGAGACATTCCTCTAATCAAATCTTGCATGCATTCAGTTATCAAGTAGAATTTAGTTTTTCAAGAGGGTAGATTTACTCACTTATTTTCAGATGCATCTCATTTTCTTCATGGAACTACTGTAGTTGACCTAAAACTGCATTATTGTTGAATCTGGGTTTTGCAAATGCTAGTTGAAGTTGATCTTAAAACTGCAGCTGACCCCATCTTCATTTGCTAGAGTTTGAAGTTTGATCTTCAATTTGTTGTTGAAAATTGGAGCAGATTTCACTATTGAATTTTTTGCAGAATTTGCTTACAGATTTTAATTTGTATTTGGTTTTGCAGATTTTTTTTTATTGAATTTGGTTTCTTTTAGATTTGAAGAAGAATGGAAATTGAGAGAAAGAAGAATATGAAAACTGATTTCTATTTTTATTTTTATCTTTCATATGTTGTTAAATTTTCTATTAATCTTAGATCAATTGACACTTGTCTAAGAATGTAACATTTGTCACACTTGTCTTTTTTTTAAATATAATACATAAACCAATCATATATAAAATAAATTAAAATCATATATAATATATTTTTAAATCTAGAATATTTTAAGATATTTATCCCTTAGAATTCCAATTCAAATTAAATTAAACATCAAATTTGAAGCCAACCCATATATCTATATATTTAACAATACATTATTTGTTCTAAAGGAATAATCTTCCAATGATAAATAATTACATAGTAGATTATCAAATAATTACTTATCTAGGTATTTATAATTCAGCTTCTATTATAATTTCAAATCCATTTATATATCCAGAAATCTTTTATTATCAGAACTTTATCTGTCCAATCTATAAATTACTATTTTCAATAGTTTAATCAGATAATTATCCAATTATCTAATATCCAAAATTCAGATTATCACATTCCTCCCCCGTTAGAATCTTTTCATCCTCGAAAAGGATCGAAGCCAGAATTTTAAAATGCTTATAATCAAATAAATTTTCATTGATCATTTTTAAAACACTTTAGAAATCTATATAATATTACTAAAATAGTTTTTATAAAAATACTTTTATAACTCAATGTTTCAACCAGTCCATCATCGTTCTCATAGAAATTCGGTCATACGTTGATCGGGCGTACGACTGAAAATCTATAAGTACTTAGCAGATCCGTTTTCAACATCCAGTGAAAATACTTGGAAAATAATTTTATTGAAAATATAGAAAACAGTTTTTGAAAATAGAGGATATATCTTTGGTGAGAATGCTCTGGAAATCATCACCCTCATCCATGGTCGCAGTTACATCCAGGGTTACGTTGCCATCGCAGCAAAAGTCCATGTAACTGCAGGCTCTCAGCGGCCTCTGATTTTCGCCGTCGAAATGAAACTTTTCCACTCCTACATAGGTCACAGTCTACCGATATAAAATCAAACGTAGACTGTTGGCTCTCAGCGGCACACACGACTTTCGCTATGTTATACCATAGGTCGCAGTCTGCCGATATAAAATCAAACGCAGACTGTTGGCTCTTAGCGACACACACGACTTTCGCTATGGTATACTCTACTCATAATCCCCAGCAACTAGTTTTGTCCGGACTCCTCACAGGATCAACTTTAGAACCCCCCTTGGGGCTCAAGGCAGCACCACCCGGTGGTACTCCTAAGAAGTTCATTTCAAGGGAGCGCCTTTTTCCCCAGAGCCATCATCAAAACATTTTATACTATATACATATAGTATCTTCAAATCATACGCCTAGTATGATCTCATACAAAGCTCCTTTACACAAAATTGATTATTCCAAAATCGATAATTCTCAAACTAGGCTTTCCAAATTTCAATATTGATTTTACCCAAAAATCAAAAGCCTTTTCAAATCCAAAGGTTCCCAAAACCTTTTCCAAAATCCTCATAAGATCCTTTATATATATACACAGATATATATAATTTTTTTAAATTTTGGATCATTTCAAACTTGTATAAAACTCCTTTTATACTTCAAACATTTCCAAAAACCCTTTTTCTTCTGGCAAAAGATTCAATAAGGAAAGATCTATCTTATATAACAAAGATATATAACTTTGTTTGTTTGCACCAAAATTGGGCAACACCCTTCGGAAGTTTTTTGAAGAGCTAATAAATGAAGAAACTAAATTGAAAATAAGGATTATCTAACAAAAACTCCAAATCACAGAAAAGTAAATTGCACGGAAGACAGTAATTTAGAGTGGTTCGGCGTTTTGCCTACGTCCACTATGAAGTTTTATCACTTTATTGTTTAATACTTCAAGATTACAAGTGTTTTAGAGGGAAGTACAACAAATAATAGACTTAACTTCGAAATCAGCAATAGTGAAGACGATATGGAGTGATTCTGGCAGCGTCCGGGCGTGCTTTTTCTCTAGAAATTCTCCGATCCCCTTTCTGAATGTCCAGGGGCTCTATTTATAGGTGTAGGAGGCTAATATTTCGCCTAAAATCTGGGGAGACCGCTTCTGGCACGTGAGGGGGGCCCACATTCTCGGCCTCAGGAAATCCGGGCCCACTTTAGGATCGATTCGAACTCTAGTTCGAGTCGATCAAAAAAGTGTCCAATCGAGGTGAAATTTGGTGTGGACATTCTTCAACATGCATGCGAGATCCTTTGAAAATTTCATAGCATTTGGACTTGTAGATCTCGAGTTATGATCGATTCAAGATTGCATATCCGGTTGATGTGCTCCGTTCGAATCGACCCCCTTCGAATCGATAGGGTCGAATCGATGGCTTTGTGCGTGGTGTTGTTGATGTGGCGCGCTTTCTTCGTATCGATCCGCCTCTCACTCCGAGTTGACTGGGTTGAATCCACGATTTTCGTCACCCTCAAGCTAATGGATTCGAAGGCCTTGTCCACAAAGGGATTCGAATGGATGCTCGTTCGTATCCATCACAGTGAGCCTTGGTCGATCGATACGAAGCTATTCTAGTAAGATGGATTCGAACGTACTGTCATTCGTGGAGTCGAAGCAGGGGTGTCTTGGATGGATGCGAAGCTCAGCAACACCTATGGATTCGAAGCAGGGAGAACATGATGGATTCGATCATGTGTTGCAGCGATGGATTCGAAGCGGAGGGGAACTCGATGGATTCGGTCAGGAGCTGTGCCCATGGATTCGAACTCAGGGCCATTTCCTCCAACTTGCATCGATGATAACTTGAGCGTACGAACTTGGATTGACTCGAAATTTGGAACGTTGGCTTTTTTGGCTTTTCTTATCATGTTCTATCGATCGTGGCCCGATTTGGGCTCGGTCAAAAGTCCTCGATATCCATAGTGAAGCATAGTATAACCAATCTTTGAGATGAATTGTCCTATGTTTTCAATCGATCTTTTGGTATCACGACTTTGCCAAAAAGCGGGATAACATCTGCCCCCCAAAGTACGTCTTGTGGAACATGACGTGCTTTGAAAAGCTGCGATTTCTCCCTTAACAATCATTGCACTTTTGTTGAAGGTTGTAGCCTTGCTTTGATATGAATCATTGCTGCAGGATAGTACATGGCCGCTGGTCGCTGTAATCGTAATCAGATTAGTATTTGATCCCTGTGAATGTTTAAAATCGAATGTTAGTCCGACATATATGCACATATGTTAGATTGACTCTTGTTAATGTCGTGTGTCCATGAGTCGTTGTCAGTTCTGTCCGATATTGAATTTCATATCAATTTTCTCCTTAACCGATTTGGAAATTTGAGTTGATACAACGCTTTATGGTTGTCTTGAAAAGCCCCTTCGTATTGATCCTCTCCTGAACCGATATAGAAGGTTGAAGGACCGACATCGTACTGGTGAATTTAGAATTCAGTGGATATGAAACGCTTTCCCGTATTGATATGCAGTGGGTGGAATCAAACAAAAGCTTCGAATCGATGGAACTCTTTGATGATGGATTCGAAAGCATCCTTCGACTCGATGTGATGGTGGACCCGGGTTTGTATCGATAATAATCAATGGACACGAGACGATCGTTCGTACCGATTGGCCGCGCATCACTGTGAGTCGATGAACACTTCGAATCGGTGGAGTCGAACGCTCCTTAGGTCTTACTAACACCATGCTTCGAATCATTTTTGATGGACTCGAGTGAATGGATTCGAAGTTGGACTCTGTATCAATGCAAGCTGGAGTTCGAATCGATTCCAGTACTCTAGCTTATGGTTTCGAACTCGCTGCTTCGAAGCGCTCCGATGGCTTCACCGGTTGCTACCGGTTATACTCACCGGGATACGAATCGCCACAGTACCCTTATAAATATGAGGCCTCATTCACTTTTTACTTTTTATCTTCGTCTTCCTGTGTCTTCGAACCCATCTCGATCTTTCAAGAACCAGGTTGAACTATTCTCCTCCCTTCGAGTCGAGGCGATATCCAATTTCTTTCGACCGAGTTATACATTCAGGTAGACGAAATTTCTTAGATTCGAAGATTTAGAAAACAAACTTTTCCATCGTGTTTCGTTCGTTTCGATCTTGGCTGCCCGGAGAAGTAACACGGATGGGTCCTTCGTATCGATCCTTTGCGATCGATTCGAACATCTCGCCTATGCGATCGATACGAAGCTTAAGTCTCTCATCTGTCTTTTGCTGCTGGTGATCGATTCGATACCTCCATTGACGATGGATGCGATGCTCGAGTTGCTGATCGATATGGAGGGTTCCGGTTACTATCGATTCAAATCGTATCGATTTGAACGGAGTCGATTCGAAGTTGCGTCTCTTCGGTCGATTCGAACAATTAAAATCTGGCCCTGATCGATTCGAAGGATTATCTTTTCGATCGATTCGAAGTATTATATCTTCGATCGATTCGAAGTGACTTATATGGATACATAGCTTTTTCATATTTAGCCTATCTTTCACCTTTTTGGAAGCAGTTAGAAACTTCCAGATTGTGATGGGAGCCTGGACCAGACTCAGTTATTTTAAAAATGAATGGTTTATTGTTCGATGCCCCTCAGGGTTCGCTAGGCGATGGATGTCCAGACGTAAGTGTCGTAAATCGCACAAGCCTTCTTTAACGGTCGTTATCAACACTCGAACTAATATCAGGCGTTTTTCTTACAGCTACCATCTCAAGGCCTGACGGTGGACACTACAAAGGCGTTGTTCGAAGTTTACAAGAGGTTCCGAGTGATTTGCGGCACATCGACTTAGTGTTAACTGATGATAACTTAAGGACGCTGGGTTTAATTGAGATGAACCAGAGTATTGTTATCGAGGGGTTGGCGAAACCGGCTTCGAAGACAAAGAAGAAGACGGTGAAAAGAAAACCCGACATAGTGATAAGAGAAATGAGCGATGATGAGAGGACGACCACTGATACCGAGTTAGGGGCTGATCTTTCCCGAATAGAAGAAAAGCGGAAAGGCAAGGCTGTTGTCCCTAAACTTAAGAGACGGAAGTCTGTAGTCGTATCTCGTTTGATCCCCGGAATTACTACCTCTGACGCTGCTCCTTGTCAATCAGGAAACATTTTTATATGACTGGATGACTTTCCCATCCCGGAATACGTATCTCTCCACCACGAGTCCAGGTTGGATGAACTCCGGGAAGCGTTAGAAATAAGCGAGCCTTTACCTGTTAGTGCAGTCGACACTTCTGGTTGGTCGGGGGTTTTGCACGTTTGCATACACTTTCATAACACTACACGACTTCCATACAAATCGTATTGCTTTCGCCTGGTATTTAACTGAATTGCTTCTCTTTTTTAGGTGCTATATCTAGCCGTCAATCTACACTAGACAAACTCCGAAGAGTGCATCACCCTTCGTCTTATTACGAATCTCGACGTGGAGACTCCGATCGCGATCGTGAACGGAGGCATCATGGCCAGGAATATTATGCAAGGGATCATCATCGTAGTTACTCCAGTCAGAAGCGATCGGATAGAGATCGGAGATACCGCTTCCCTTCTCGTTCTCCTCCGCCTCCCCGAAGCCATATTCAGGTATCTGAGCCTCTGCGACATCAGCCTTCTTCGCAGGTTTCGAGGCTTGAGCCACATCATTCTAGAACTGAGGTTGTTACGACCATGGCTGCGGAGGAGGCCCCTATTGAACCATCTGGTGAAGGGGCTATCAGACTTGCTCAATTGAAGAGGGACTTCCCGGAGATTTGCTTCGACGCTTGTATTTTTCCTCCTAATCTTAAAAGAATTCCCGAAGATGCCGTGACCACAGCACTTAGCTATACCCTCGATTTCTATGCTCAGTACAAAGAATGGTATAAGGCGGCTGTTAAAGCTTCAAAAGTAGCCTTCGATCGGGCCAAAATTATCGAGAAACTGGAAGCCGACTTGGCTCAGAAGAACCGTATTGTCAATATACTTCAATCTGAGGCGAAATCCTCCCGTAAGGCCGAAGTTGAGTCGCTAAAAAAGGTTGATGAGACATTATATGAGACATCAGTAGATCTGCCGCTGTAATCAGACGAGGCAGAGCTTTCAGTGGAGGAATGGGGGGCGTGGTCCCTTCTGGATCTTCTATGCCTTCGGCGGTTTAGTTCATTAGTCAACTCAACATTGGCACGTAGTTGTTCGGTCAGCTGTTGTCGACTTTGGGTTAGTTCCTGGAGTAATGTCTGGAACTCTTATCGAGTGACCGGACCTGATGGTTCTGCATGCCCGGTATCATCTTGATTGGGTGGAGCAGTTGCGTGGGATTTTGTCTATCTCGGCTTTCTTGGCCAGCGGCAGTAGAAGTGGTTCTCGTGCTAACCATCTTGAGGTGTAGAATCCATTCCTAGATTTTGATAAATCTGAATAGTACGGAAGGAGTCTGAATTGAAATCTGGACCTCTCTCTTAGATTTGTGCAATCCAATATCGATGGCAGATCCAATGAGTAGGAGAAAACCTGGGTTTTATCGGTGAAAGCACCAGAAGAGATGGTATTTTATTGCTGAAATAAAAGAAACATGGAAAAATCGGTTGCCTTATTACAAGTTCAAACTTCGAAATGCAAAAATAAAATGCTAAGGAAGAAATTGACTAAAAATAGATAAATAATGCCTGTCATGTATAGTAGCGACGGAGACTTTCGCTATTCCAAGCTCTCGGTAAAGTAAGACCGTCAATGGTTGACAACTTGAACGTGCCATCTCCGAGCTTTTGTGAAATCACAAACGACCCTTCCCAATTTGGCTTCATGTGCGAAGGGACCGGATAAATTCTCTTGAGTACGAGATCGCCGGGTTCAAAGTTTCGCGGGCGGACCTTGGCATTGTATATTCGAGCGACTCGACCCCGATATGCGGCTGCCCTCAAATCAGCTTCTACACGCTTCTCATCAAGTAGACCTAGAGATTCAGCAAGTAATATGGCATTCGTTTTCGTATCATAATATGTCACACGATGAGAGCGAACTTCCAATTCGACTGGAATAACGGCTTCAGAGCCATAGGATAGAGAAAATGGAGTGTGTCCGGTTGTAGTCTTGTGAGTCGTTCGGTAAACCCATAGAGCCATAGGCAGTTCATCAACCCACTAGCCCCTGGCTTTTTCTAGTCGTTTCTTCAAAATAGACTTGATAACCTTATTGACAGCTTCTGCTTGACCATTTGCTTGAGGGTATGCTACTGCAGAGAATTTCTTGTGGATGTGAAATCGTTGACAGAAGTTCTTGAATCCAACACTGTCGAATTGGGCTCCATTATCGGTGATAATAGTATGCGGGAGACCAAACCGGCAGGCGATGTTGCGTACCACGAAGTTGATCACTTTCTTTGTCGTAATTATTGCATGAGGTTCAGCTTCAGCCCATTTGGTGAAGTCATCAACTGCGACGATGGCGTACTTCGCGCCACCTTTAGCTAAAGGCAATGCACCAATTATATCAACTCCCCCATATTGCAAATGGCCATGGGCTGACCATTTGGGTTACCTTAGTAGGTGGAGCTCTGGGAATTCGAGCGTGTTTTTGGCATTTATCACACCTTTTGGCATAGTCCATAGCATCGCGATTTACGGTAGGCCAATAATATCCATATCGGAGTATTTTCTTGGCAAGTGCTTGCCCTCTAGTGTGATCGCCACATTCTCCTTCGTGCACATCGTGTAACACTCATTTGACTTTGTCGTGTGCGATACACCGGAGAAGAGGAACAGAATATCCCCTTCGGTAGATAACTCCATTTTGAAAGACAAATCGTGAAGCTTTTCGAAGAATTTGTCTTTTCTCACTTCGTCGTTCGGGTAATATGCCACGCTCAATGTAATCTCGGTAGAGGTCATCCATGATTCCCTGCTGGAAGTAGCTTCAAATGTGAATTCATTCTCTGCCCGATCAATGCTTGGAGAGGATAAAGTCTCGACAGGAACGAGTCCCAAGTGTTGAGCTTCGCCTTCCAATTGAAGAGGGACTTCCCGGAGATTTGCTTCGACGCTTGTATTTTTCCTCCTAATCTTAAAAGAATTCCCGAAGATGCCGTGACCACAGCACTTAGCTATACCCTCGATTTCTATGCTCAGTACAAAGAATGGTATAAGGCGGCTGTTAAAGCTTCAAAAGTAGCCTTCGATCGGGCCAAAATTATCGAGAAACTGGAAGCCGACTTGGCTCAGAAGAACCGTATTGTCAATATACTTCAATCTGAGGCGAAATCCTCCCGTAAGGCCGAAGTTGAGTCGCTAAAAAAGGTTGATGAGACATTATATGAGACATCAGTAGATCTGCCGCTGTAATCAGACGAGGCAGAGCTTTCAGTGGAGGAATGGGGGGCGTGGTCCCTTCTGGATCTTCTATGCCTTCGGCGGTTTAGTTCATTAGTCAACTCAACATTGGCACGTAGTTGTTCGGTCAGCTGTTGTCGACTTTGGGTTAGTTCCTGGAGTAATGTCTGGAACTCTTATCGAGTGACCGGACCTGATGGTTCTGCATGCCCGGTATCATCTTGATTGGGTGGAGCAGTTGCGTGGGATTTTGTCTATCTCGGCTTTCTTGGCCAGCGAGATTTGCTTCGACGCTTGTATTTTTCCTCCTAATCTTAAAAGAATTCCCGAAGATGCCGTGACCACAGCACTTAGCTATACCCTCGATTTCTATGCTCAGTACAAAGAATGGTATAAGGCGGCTGTTAAAGCTTCAAAAGTAGCCTTCGATCGGGCCAAAATTATCGAGAAACTGGAAGCCGACTTGGCTCAGAAGAACCGTATTGTCAATATACTTCAATCTGAGGCGAAATCCTCCCGTAAGGCCGAAGTTGAGTCGCTAAAAAAGGTTGATGAGACATTATATGAGACATCAGTAGATCTGCCGCTGTAATCAGACGAGGCAGAGCTTTCAGTGGAGGAATGGGGGGCGTGGTCCCTTCTGGATCTTCTATGCCTTCGGCGGTTTAGTTCATTAGTCAACTCAACATTGGCACGTAGTTGTTCGGTCAGCTGTTGTCGACTTTGGGTTAGTTCCTGGAGTAATGTCTGGAACTCTTATCGAGTGACCGGACCTGATGGTTCTGCATGCCCGGTATCATCTTGATTGGGTGGAGCAGTTGCGTGGGATTTTGTCTATCTCGGCTTTCTTGGCCAGCGGCAGTAGAAGTGGTTCTCGTGCTAACCATCTTGAGGTGTAGAATCCATTCCTAGATTTTGATAAATCTGAATAGTACGGAAGGAGTCTGAATTGAAATCTGGACCTCTCTCTTAGATTTGTGCAATCCAATATCGATGGCAGATCCAATGAGTAGGAGAAAACCTGGGTTTTATCGGTGAAAGCACCAGAAGAGATGGTATTTTATTGCTGAAATAAAAGAAACATGGAAAAATCGGTTGCCTTATTACAAGTTCAAACTTCGAAATGCAAAAATAAAATGCTAAGGAAGAAATTGACTAAAAATAGATAAATAATGCCTGTCATGTATAGTAGCGACGGAGACTTTCGCTATTCCAAGCTCTCGGTAAAGTAAGACCGTCAATGGTTGACAACTTGAACGTGCCATCTCCGAGCTTTTGTGAAATCACAAACGACCCTTCCCAATTTGGCTTCATGTGCGAAGGGACCGGATAAATTCTCTTGAGTACGAGATCGCCGGGTTCAAAGTTTCGCGGGCGGACCTTGGCATTGTATATTCGAGCGACTCGACCCCGATATGCGGCTGCCCTCAAATCAGCTTCTACACGCTTCTCATCAAGTAGACCTAGAGATTCAGCAAGTAATATGGCATTCGTTTTCGTATCATAATATGTCACACGATGAGAGCGAACTTCCAATTCGACTGGAATAACGGCTTCAGAGCCATAGGATAGAGAAAATGGAGTGTGTCCGGTTGTAGTCTTGTGAGTCGTTCGGTAAACCCATAGAGCCATAGGCAGTTCATCAACCCACTAGCCCCTGGCTTTTTCTAGTCGTTTCTTCAAAATAGACTTGATAACCTTATTGACAGCTTCTGCTTGACCATTTGCTTGAGGGTATGCTACTGCAGAGAATTTCTTGTGGATGTGAAATCGTTGACAGAAGTTCTTGAATCCAACACTGTCGAATTGGGCTCCATTATCGGTGATAATAGTATGCGGGAGACCAAACCGGCAGGCGATGTTGCGTACCACGAAGTTGATCACTTTCTTTGTCGTAATTATTGCATGAGGTTCAGCTTCAGCCCATTTGGTGAAGTCATCAACTGCGACGATGGCGTACTTCGCGCCACCTTTAGCTAAAGGCAATGCACCAATTATATCAACTCCCCCATATTGCAAATGGCCATGGGCTGACCATTTGGGTTACCTCAGTAGGTGGAGCTCTGGGAATTCGAGCGTGTTTTTGGCATTTATCACACCTTTTGGCATAGTCCATAGCATCGCGATTTACGGTAGGCCAATAATATCCATATCGGAGTATTTTCTTGGCAAGTGCTTGCCCTCTAGTGTGATCGCCACATTCTCCTTCGTGCACATCGTGTAACACTCATTTGACTTTGTCGTGTGCGATACACCGGAGAAGAGGAACAGAATATCCCCTTCGGTAGATAACTCCATTTTGAAAGACAAATCGTGAAGCTTTTCGAAGAATTTGTCTTTTCTCACTTCGTCGTTCGGGTAATATGCCACGCTCAATGTAATCTCGGTAGAGGTCATCCATGATTCCCTGCTGGAAGTAGCTTCAAATGTGAATTCATTCTCTGCCCGATCAATGCTTGGAGAGGATAAAGTCTCGACAGGAACGAGTCCCAAGTGTTGAGCTTCGCCTGTACTTGCCAACTTTGCCAACGAATTGGCTTTCTGATTGTGCTCTCGGGGTACGTAGAAAATGGTATAATAATCGAACTCATCAAGTATTTCCCGGACTCGGGCTAGATAAGCGGCTAATCTTCGATCTTTGGCCTGGTATTCACCCCGCACTTGGCATACTATCAACTGGGAATCGCAGTAGATTTCCACAGCAATAATTCTTAGGTCACGGGCCAACTTCAACCCAGTAAGCAAAGCTTCATATTCGGCTTCATTGTTGGTTGCACGGAAATCAAACTTTAAAGCGTAGCATATGGATCAACCCTCGGGGGTTTCAAGCACCATCCCTGCGCTCGAGCACCGATCGTTGGATGCACCATAAGTATATAGCTTCCATATGTATTGGGGGGATTTACTAGTTTCAGGTAAGTCTTCAGGAGTAGTGAATTCGGCAATGAAATCTGCAAGGACTTGACCGTGTATGGCTCGTCTCGGAGTATAGGTGATGTCGAATTGACTCAGTTCAATGTTCCATTTTATTAACCTACCAGACGTCTCAGGTTGTGTGAGGACTTGTCGTAACGGCTGATCGGTGTACACGGTAATGGGATGAGCCTGAAAATATGGACGGAGCTTCCTCGATGCGATGACTAGGCAGTATGCCAATTTTTCTAACCTTGGATAATTTCTCTCGGCTCCGGTTAACCGTTTGCTAACATAATAGACTGGTTTCTGTACTCGATCATCCTCCCGAACTAACGCAGCACTGATTGCACTTTCAGATACGGCCAGATAGAGGTATAACTGTTCATGATCAACAGGTTTTGAAAGAATCGGCGGTGTGGGAAGAAGCTGAATTAGTGATTGAAATGCGCCCTCACATTCCATAGTCCATTCGAAGTTTCGTTTTCCTTTTCGGATCAGGTCGAAGAAGGGTATGCATTTGCCAGTTGATTTCAAGATAAACCTGCTCAGTGCTGCAACCTTTCCATTAAGGCTCTGAACCTATTTTATGGTCCTTGGAGTTTGAAGATTCCTGATCGCCCAAATCTTTTCGGAGTTGGCCTCTATTCCTCGGGCGTTGACGATGAACCCAAGGAATTTTCCGGATGCGACTCCAAAATGACATTTTAGCGGATTAAGCTTCATCCCGTATCTCCGGAGAACATTGAATATTGACTCTAAGTCTTTGACGTGATCAGTGGAGTATCGCGATTTTACCAACATATCATCTACATAAACTTCCATAGTTTTCCCGATATGGTTAGCAAACATTCGATTGACTAAGCGTTGGTAAGTTGCTCCGGCATTCTTTAATCCAAAAGGCATGACCTTGTAGCAGTATAGTCCCAGGTCAGTTACGAAGCTCGTATGTTCTTGATCGGGCACATGCATGGGAATCTGATTGTAATCAGAATAAGCGTCCATGAAAGATAATAATTCGTGCCCGGCCGTTGAGTCCACAAGTTGATCGATTCGGGGAAGTGGAAAGCTGTCTTTCGGATAAGTCTTATTTAAGTCAGAGTAATCGATGCACGTTCTCCATTTCCCATTCGATTTTCGGACAAGTACAGGGTTGGATACCCACTCCGGGTACAAAGCATCCCGGATAAACCCATTCGCTCTTAGCTTATCAACTTCTTCTTTGAGGGCGGCAGATCTCTCTGGATCCATACCGCGTCTTTTTGTTTGACCGGGATATACCGTGGGTCAATATTCAAGGTGTGGCTCGCGATATCCGGCGAGATTCCACACATATCAGAGTGCATCCAAGCGAATACGTCTAGATTTGCTTGGAGAAATTCGACCAATTCTCGTTGCGCTTGTGGGTTTAGTTGAGACCCAATTTTTAACATTTTTGAATCATCATCATCATTAACTGAAATGTCAATTGTCAGCTTGGCGGGGGAAGCTTGACTTTCTTTAGATTCATCATTACCTTTAGTGTCTCTGGGGTCTAGAACTTTCTGGAATTGGTCGTGGTGCCCGGGCCGAGGCCCAGGCACTAATTGTCAATCATCGGCGAAACGGACGTAGAGAGATTCCTCCACGCCCTTTCCTTTCTCCTTTCTCTGCGCTTCTCGCAGTTCGACAACATAGCAGGCTCTCCCAGCAGCCTGATCTCCTTGAAAGACCCCAATCCCGTGATCAGTGGGAAATTTCAATGTTAAGCACCATGGGGTAATTGCTACCCTGAATTCGGCAAGGGCCGGTCAGCCCAAAAAAGCATTGTATGGAGAGTGGATATCTAAGACAACAAATTGTAACATTCGGACTCTTTGGCGTTCTCCAACTCCCAACTCCACTGGAAACTCCACCACTCCAGTGGGTATATTAGCACTTCCATCGAAGCCATGGATTCTAGATTGACAAGGCTTTAAATCTTTGGCTTCCATCTTCATTTGATCATATGCTCTCTTAAACAAGATATTTACTGAACTCCCACTGTCCACCAGGATCCTCTTCATCCAAGAAGGACCAACCTGGGCAGATATGACTAGTGGGTCTATAGTTGGGGCTTCGACCTTATCAGCATCTTGGTTTCTAAATACGATGTCATCTGCCATCGTCCTCTATTGTTTGGCCAGAGCCCCTTCATCAAGTGTACCGCAACTTTCGAAACTCACATGCCTGATCGAATTGGTGTATGATTCAATTTCCCTCCAGCTTCAGTCCGCTGGATGAGGACCACCACTAACTGTATTTATGACCAATCTCCCACCTGTACGAGCGGGCTCCTCCTGTCTCTCTTGGTTTTGTGCACGATTTTGGTTTGACGGGCCCACACTACCAGCCCGCGGTGCCCGCACGAATTGATCTAACTTCCTTTCCCTGATCAATTTTTCAATAAGATCTTGTAAATGCCTGCAATCATTGGTATTGTGTCCATAACTTTCGTGGAATCTACAGAACTTCCCTGTTTGAATCTGTCTCTCCGACGACGGCTTCGAAGTTGGCTTCTTATACTGCATCGCATTACAAGTTTGAAGATACACGTTTTCCAGTGATGTATTCAGTGGTGTATAGCTTTCAAACATTTGCGCCCTACGCCGCAGGCCACGATTCTGATCCTGCTTCTTATTTCTATTATCGCCGTTCCTCGGCTGGGTCTGCTTGTTTTGAATATTCAACTGTACTTTTCCTAAGCTCTCCCCTGACTGTTTAACTGCTACGTTGCTTTGAATTCCTTCATTGCTGGGTCTCGCATCGTCCTGCTTCCTAGATTGTTTCGCATCCTCGCGCCTTAAGAATTGGGCGGCTTAGGAGTAGAAACGATCCAACGATGCGGGAGGTTTTCCAGCTAGCCAATTTCCAAATTCAGAGTCTGGGTCAATCCCCTTAGTCAAGGCCATCAGGATTGAATTATCATTGGGGTTAGTGATCTCTGCACAAGCGGCATTGAATCTTTCCAAATATCGTCTGAGTGTCTCTCCTGGAGCTTGAGTGACACTAGATAAAGTATTTACGTCTTTAGGCCTGGCAATGTGCATAAGGAACTGTTCAACAAATTTAGTAGCCAATTGGTCAAATGAAGAGATAGATCGTGGTGGTAATCGTGTAAACCACATTGTCGCAATTCCCCCTAAAGAAATGGGAAAACTACGGCATTTTACCGCGTCATCAGCTCTTGTAGCAGTCATCGACCATTCGTATTTCAGAATATGTTGGTTAGGGTCGGAATTTCCTTCATACATGGGGAGAGTCGGCATCCTGAATCGCCGAGAAGGTTCAGCATATAATATGTCATCAGTGAACAAAGCATGACTTCAGGAGATTCCCCAATCGTCATTTGTTAAGCCTCGACTTTCGCGGATCATTTGGCGTACCATAGCTGAGAGGTCAGGTGTTACTATATTTGGAGGGTGGCGAGCCAAAGTGTGGTCAGGTTCCACAATGCGAGGTAGGATCGGGCGCTGTCGACGATCCGTATCTCGCCTCCTTGGCTCGGTGTCTTCCGGGATATATGGCCCCGGAGTATGTTCCTGCTGGTGGTAGTTTTGATTGGAGCGATTTCGGGTATCAACTCCTATGTCAACTGAAGTGGCGGTGGCTTGGTTATCCGTAGTATGTTGTGGAACAGTGCCTCCTCGTGAGGAGGGTCCTGTATGAAAACTGGCAGAAGGGCCAACTCTTATCCGCCCAACAGTTAATGCTTGCGGGTGACCAGCAGCATGCGCAGGACTATCGTCCAGCCTAGGACGAGTAGATCTGCCGCAGTAATCAGACGAGGCAGAGCTTTCAGTGGAGGAATGGGGGCGTGGTCCCTTCTTGATCTTCTACGCCTTCGGCGGTTTAGTTCATTAGTCAACTCAACATTGGCACGTAGTTGTTCAGTCAGCTGTTGTCGACTTTGGGTTAGTTCCTGGAGTAATGTCTGGAACTCTTGTCGAGTGATCAGACCTGATGGATCTGCATGCCCGGTATCATCTTGATTGGGTGGAGGCAGTTGCGTGGGATTTTGTCTATCTCGGCCTTCTTGGCCAGCGGCAGTAGAAGTGGTTCTCGTGCTAACCATCTTGAAGTGTAGAATCCTTTCCTAGATTTTGGTAAATCTGAATAGTATGGAAGGAGTCTGAAATCGAAGTCTGGATCTCTCTCTTAGATTTATGCAATCCGATATCGATGACAGATCCAATGAGCAGGAGAAAACCTGGGTTTTCTCAGTGAAAGCACCAAAGTGTTTGCACCAAAATTGGGCAACACCCTTCGGAAGTTTTTTGAAGAGATAATAAATGAAGAAACTAAATTGAAAATGAGGATTATCTAAGAAAAACTCCAAATCACAGAAAAGTAAATTGCATGGAAGACGGTAATTTAGAGTGGTTCGGCGTTTTGCCTACGTCCACTATGAAGTTTTATCACTTTATGCTTAATAATTGAACATTATAAGTGTTTTAGAGCGAAGTACAGCATATAATAGACTTAAATTCGAAATCAGCAACAGTGAAGACGATATGGAGTGATTATGGCAGCGTCCGGGCGTGCTTTTTCTCTAGAAATTCTCCGATCCCCTTTCTGAATGTCCAGGGGCTCTATTTATAGGTGTAGGAGGCTAATATTTCACCTAAAATCTGGGGAGACCGCTTCTGGCACGTGAGAGGGGCCCACATGCCCGGCCTCAGGAAATCCGGGCCCACTTTAGGATCGATTCGAACTCTAGTTCGAGTCGATCAAAAAAGTGTCCAATCGAGGTGAAATTTGGTGCGGACATTCTTCAACATGCATGCAAGCTCCTGTGAAAAATTCATAGCATTTGGACTTGTAGATCTCGAGTTATGATCGATTCAAGATTGCATTTCCGGTTGATGCGCTCCGTTCGAATCGACCCCCTTCGAATCGATAGGGTCGAATCGATGGCTTTGTGCGTGGTGTTGTTGATGTGGCGCGCTTTCTTCATATTGATCCGCCTCTCACTCCGAGTTGACTGGGTCGAATCCACGATTTTCGTCACACTCAATCTAATGGATTCGAAGGCCTTGTGCACAAAGGGATTCGAATAGATGCTCGTTCGTATCCATCACGGTGAGCCTTGGTCGATCGATACGAAGCTATTGTAGTAAGATGGATTCGAACGTACTGTCATTCGTGGAGTCGAAGCAGGGGTGTCTTGGATGGATGCAAAGCTCAACAACACCTATGGATTCGAAGCAGGGAGAACATGATGGATTCGATCATGTGTTGCAGCGATGGATTCGAAGCAGAGGGGAACTCGATGGATTCGGTCAGGAGCTCTGCCCATGGATTCGAACTCAGGGCCATTTCCTCCAACTTGCATCGATGATAACTTGAGCGTACGAACTCGGATTGACCCGAGATTTTGAACGTTGGCTTTTGTGGCTTTGCTTGCCATGTTCTATCTATCATGGCCCGATTTGGTCTCGGTCAAAAGTCATCGATATCTATAGTGAAGCGTAGTATGACCAATCTTTGAGATGAGTTGTCCTATGTTTTCAATCGATCTTTTGGTATCACGGCTTTGCCAAAAAGCGGGATAACATTGTTTATTCAAAATCAAATATTCAAATTTGATTACTCTTTTCAATATCATTTGTATTCAAATCCGTACGATGTACACATATCATCCGTACGCTATACCAATCTGATTGCTCACTCGACCACACAATTTCACTTCCGAACTAGTATCGTCCACCCGACTTCCTAGTGCGGACACAGATCTGGTTTCTTGATCAAAATCCGTCATTCTCCTTGCATAGTCATAACTATGATAGAGAATATGTAGAACCAATCAACAATACATATCCAGTTTCGCCATCGAAAATCGAGTTAAAAATCCCAACTCGGATTGACATACTATCTCGAAATTCTGTGCTCGAATCTGGATCAAATCACTATGCGAATAGAATAACATACGTACACCCTACGTATTTATCCTTATTGGTTATTAGCCAAATCAATTCTCTTTCTATTCACCTTTCTTTGATTTTCATTTACTTACTCACAATTGCTTCAATCCATTTGGATTATCACCTCTATTCTTATCTCGATTGGGTATTCAACCAATAATAGTCTAAACTCTTTCCAGTTTAAATTTAGAAAATAACTTAAAAAGTTAAAGAAATAGATAAGTAGTTTAAAAATAATTACTAGTTTGTAAAATAGCTGTAAAATAATTCAATAATTGTAAAATAATTGGAAAATAGTTAAATAGTCATAGAAATTTTAAATAATTGCAAAATAGCTATAAAATAGTAATTAGTAGTCGAAAATAGTAATTAGTTTATAAACTAGTTAGAAAATTGTTAAACAGTTTCAAAAATAATTGTAAAAATAAGTATAAGATAGTTTAGCTTTTAAAAGAAAGGTTGTTTATATCATGAATAGCTTGGAAAATAAGTTTATATTAAATCAATTTATATTAAAAATAGTCCAGAGTCAAAACTGTTCACTTCCCAATCTCCATTCTCATCAATTCAATTTAAATTTCCTCTACCATTTAAATTGACCCAATTCCAATTTAAATAACTTCAGTTTCCATTGAAATTGATTCATCCCCAATTCAAGTTGAATTAACCTCAGTTTCTTTCCAAATTTAACCTTATTCAACCTTGATCTCAAATTATACTAATTCAAATAAATTTCAAATTATTCAAATCAATCCAATTCAAATTTTCCATTTGAATTTTATACTTATACATCTTCAATCACAATTTCAATTAATTCAAATTAAATTCAATCTGAACTAATTTCAATTTAGATACCAAATTCAAACCATCTCGAATTATATAAATTCGAGTTAAATCTACTAAGGTTGGTTTAACCCTTTAAACAAAGTTAACCTTTATTAAAAGCTTTTAAACAATTTAGTTTCTGAGCTCAAATTCTAAAATTTTCATTTTAAATTATCTTTACTAATTCAAATCAACCATTTAACTCTTCCAAGTTAAATCCCAACTTAAAACTCAGTATTTAGAGTTTTATCTCAAACCATCTTTGATATTATGTATATCCACATATATACATATTAACTTCTTTTACATACCAAGTTATACATTAAAAATTTAAACCACCTTTGGTTTTTAATTCAAAACAAATTTCTTTAAATTTTCAAACAACTCTTGTTTGCATCAAACTTTCTTATTCAAATAATATTATTTATTATTCCTTCTAATAATTTGAAAACAAATTTCAAATGTTTTTAAATCTTAAGATTAAAACTTCACAATTTAGATCAACTTCTATTTCAATTTATAACCCATACTTGCCTAAATGGTTTGCTTCCTTAAAACATTCCATTTCTAAACACAACAACCATTTATGATAATAACCAAAATTATCATCTATGGAAACCAATCCATTATTATCTTATTCTGAAATTCTTTCCCAATTTACGAATTAAATTTTAGTTTGAATTTATTTCAAACTTATCTTTATTCAATTTCAATTTCAGTTTGGTTGTGTTCTTTTACTTCTCAATTTAATTCCAATAATTTTAACAACCAATTCCTTTACTATTTGTTAGAAAGATATATTGCTTTATATATCAAAATATAATCTTAATAAAACCATTTAAAATCTTTATATAAGAAGATAGCATGTACGCTCTCTCATATATATACACTCAACTCATTCTAGGGTACCACTTACCCTATCCTTAATGAGTAATCCCACCAGAGCCAAGGTTCTCGCTTAACCTTCAGCTCTGATACCAAATGTAACAACCCGGAAATTTCGATCTCGAAAATTTCAGATAGTTAGTGAAAAGAAGAAGAAGAAACAGAAACATCAAAACACAAAAAACCTCACATTCGCAGCGGATCAAAATATAATATCACATAAATAACAGTTTTACAAAGAAGACTGTATCAGTACATTTATATTATTATACATCAGAGTTACAACCATTATCAATTACTGGACAGTTTAAAACAACATGTCCTAGTTATACAACTATAATATATACAACGGGCATGCTCCATACGTTCATGCTATCCAGCTTGCCTCCTGAGCTCCAAAATATCCTTACCTGAAAATCTGTAATACTTGGTCTGACCCGAGCATTATATCAAAGTAACACCCGGGTCAGGCTGGAAACCAGCATGAGTAAACCCTTCTAACATGAATTACAAAAGCATACAACTTATATATAACCCGGGGTAACTCGTATCAATTTACAAATTCACAATTTGTTGTAGACATCACTTATCACACACATCAATTTCTAAGTACCAAAACTTAGATTAAATGATCCAATTCACTTAAATCATTCCATACTAGCCTATTAATTTCACATATCACTCTATAAAGAATCGAAGTGGTTTCGGGTATTAACTAATACCCGACTCTGGTCTCTTCGAATTCAATACCATCTTAACCCACGTTATTCAATTGAAACATAATTCAGCCTTTAAATACAAGATGTCATTTTTTATATAGCATTTCATCATCGACAGATAACCACACAATCACTATTCAAGACAAACATACCATATCACAAACATTTCATATTAAAAATATCAACCAATCATTCATAAGCAAGATTTATCAGTCATCCATTTCTAATTAAATCAAATTAATCACTTTAGTCATTTTTAAATCTTGCTTACTTAACAATAATTAATCACAACCATTAATTAATCATCCCTTAATTGTCCTCTCTAATTACATTCGGTAATTAGCCTTTACTTAATTTATCACATTCATTAATGAACCTTGATTAATCACATTTAGTAATTAATTATTCTTAATTACTTACATTAATTAATTAACCCCTTGGTTAATTTATGAATTCTTTAATTAATTACACTGAGTAATTAACACTTAATTACTTCCATTAAGTAATTATACTTCATTAATTACTTTAACAAAGCATTTAGTGAGTACTTAAATTTATTAAATTTAATTAATTAACTTAAACAAATTACATTAACTCAATTAATTAAAAATGAGTAATTAATTTCTTAATTAATTTTCACAAATGATTATCCTAAATTAATTAATCTAATTAATTGTTAAAATTAATCATATTAATTAATTATTAAATAGTCCCCGTTAATGATTTTCATTAACCATTAATAATTATTTAATTACCTTTCTAAGTAATTTAGCTTAATTAAATGTTGTTAATTCCAAATTAATTAATTCTAAATTTAAAATTAATTTATTCTAAATAAATTAACTTAATCCTTAATTAATAAATTTAAAACCCTAATAACTTTACTGATAAATTTCTAAATTAATTAACTAATTAATTTAATGAAATCTCAAATCATTATATTTAAATTAACTTTAAGAAAAATCATTTCCTTTATTTATGATTTAATCATCATTTACAAAAGTTTTTGGAAACACTTACCTTTAAATTCACATTTGAATTCCATTTCAAATTTAAGATTTGAAATAATTACCAATTTAACTTTAACAAATTTAAATCAAGTTAAAACCTTTTTAAAATCAAATGTTAGAGAAACATTTACCATATAAAGAAGTTTATATAAAAATTTAAACTAAATCATTTAAATTCAAATTCATTTTAAACTATACCTTACCCTTCTCAATTTTTTTAAATATTATAAATTTTATAAAACTTCATTTAATTTCAAACTAGAATTCGAAAGTTAATTTGAATCCTATCTTTAAATTCTTATTTTAAACTTTGTTAAAATACTGTTTTCCAATTTAAAATCAGTTTAAATTCAAAACAGTCAGGTTTAAAGAAACCTGTAACAATCAAAATTCGACCCGAGGCTAAACAAATTACTTCGAGTCCCAAACCTTCCTGCTTCGAGCCATCCACTCAAAATACTCGAGTAAAGCTCGAATACAACACTGCTCAAACCAAAAAGACAACATCCATCAACACAAATGTGCACAATGCACATGCATCGGCCGATGACCGGTTTCCGACCAACCCTGATGACTTAAATAAGTCATCGATCACCCAAGCACCTCAAATCGATCACCAGAACCTTGTTTCCCCATGAAATCAAAATCCAGGCCTTCAACCCAAAACTGCTACTCAGACCCAACCTGGAAATCACCTCGACCATCCTTACCGATCACCAGAACTCCAAAGGCTCCGGCCAAAGCTTCGCCTATGTCTACACTTTCGAGGTCCAAATTCTGGTAACACTTGATCCATTGTAGAAGAAATGCTGAAGCAATTCCCGAACTTCCACCAAAACTAGGTTGAGAAACCTTCCTGGCCAACCACCATCGCCACACCCATCTGATCTACACTCTGACATTTTTCCCTAGACCTCCGATCATCCTACTCCCTTCAGACCGAAATTCGACCACCAATTCCATTGGGATCTGTGACGACCCGGAAATTTTAACGATTTAAATTGGAATAATAAATTGATTTTAAATAGTTAAAAATTAATTTTCAACTTCAATTCAAATATTATTATTATTAATAACAATAGCAATTCAGTTATTAGATTTAATAAGGAATTGGGTAACTTATTGAATTCTTCAGTTTTAAGCCTGTTAAATAATTTGAAGGCTTATAAAATTTTAAATGTTAACAAACGAGATGATTGAAAGTTTTATAATTTAATAAAATCAACAAGTCAAGATATTTTGTTAACACACAAGCGTAGTCAGGAAGTTTCCCCCAACCTCTAATTTATAACCGCCCTCTCTAATCTTCAATGGGAAGGCCGAACTCATAAAAAAAAATAAAAAAAATCAGTTCGTTCCCAAATATCAAACAAAAATAAATTGATGCCGCCTTCTCTCCCTCTTCTACCCCTCTCCATTCAATCAGAAATCGAAAAATAAAGGGGAAAATCGGCCGAAGCCTCCTCATAAATAAATCGCGATCTCTGGCAAGGGGTTCTTCCGCTCGAGCTCGCGCGCGTGAGGGAGATGTCAAGGCGAATGCTGGGAGTGGCAGTAGTGGGTAGTGGCGCGAGTTAGGGCATAGTTGTCGAAGCCGTATAGCTCGAGTTTGCGTAGAAGGGAGAGGCGGTACGACTCTCGAGTTTTGGAGCGACGTCGTGACGTGAATGGGTAGCTGAGGTTGCAGATAGGGTTTCGCGATGCCGGTTCGAGCTCGAGTTCGTTAGTATCGAGGTGAGTATCTAACTCATGGACTTATGCTCTAGTGTCCGTGTACGCATCCTTCTACTTGTTAACCTGCTGCCTTATTTCATTTTCATCCTACTACTGAAATGATTTAGGTTGCATCGTTTACGTACTATTTCTATTTACATCACTTAATTACATTTCAGATTTTATATGCGAACTGAAATATTTTGACATAAATACATGGGTATGTGAGTTTGAGTGTGCATCTGGATGGGTTTGCCTGCATATACTTGCTTTATGTTTAGTTGTTATAAATTAGATACGTGATCTGTAATGCCAGAGTTTTTCCCAGGTTGTGACCTATTTAGTTTAGCTTGTTTTAGATTTAGGTAGACCATGAGCAAATTTGGATCACTGAATGTGGAGTTTGTAAAGTATAACTACTTAAAGTAAATTTTAAAAGTAAGATTGATTGGTGAGGAAATTAGTGATACTTGAAATTCTGAACGTGATAAATTAATGAATGGTTAATAAATGGAGGTAATTTTAAATTTAAATTACTTGATGAAATTTATCAAAAGGATAATTTCTTAGTAGAAGTAATTGAAGGTAAATTAGCAGGAGATAAATTAGATAAAATTAACTATTCCTCAAACAATTACACTAAGTGTTAATTGGAGATGGATATTTAGGAAATGATAAGTAAATGGATCGTAACTAATTGCTAAGGAAGGAAGAATAAAATGATTAATATTGCGCGTTTAATTAATATTAAGATAGATTAAAATATTAATGGGAAGTCATTAATTTATATACATAATGGATGGTGGAATAAAATAAAAAATAAAAATAATAAATATAATTTGATTTACTAAAAATAATTAATCAGTACTAAGTACTTCATGAGAAATTAATTATACAAGGAATTAAAGATTAATATAATTAATATAGTTAATTAATCTGTGAAGTAGTTAAAGATTGATTACTGTTTTGGGATGAGAATAATTACTGTGCAATGAATTAAAGATTATTACTTAAATCAAATCGAAAGGCGGTTAATCCTGGGTAATTGATTAAGGAGAACTATGAAGGGATGATTGATTAATTGATGTGAAATTAATTAATGCTAAATGAAAAAAAAATTAAGTCGTTGAGAGTGAGTAATCCAATCAGGTTTAAAATCAAAATGGAATTTGTATGTGATTAAGCATTGCTTATGGATGATTAAATGGTATTGGATGTTTTTGAATGAGTTGATATCTACGATGTGAAATGTTGTATATTTTATCCAAATAACTGGGGTTAGATGAGTTCTCGAAGAGGCCGAAACCGGTTATTGGGAGATACCTAGAACCACTTCGAATTTTTATAAATTGATTTAAGAAATCAATAGGCTGTAATGAAATGATTTAAGTAAATTGGATGGTTGTATCTAAGTTTGGTACTTAGAAATTTATATGTGAAATAAGCATTGCCTATAGTAAATTGTGAATTGGTTAAATTGATAAGTTACCCTGGGTTTATATAAGTTGTTTACTTTGGTATTCCATGTTAGTTGGGTTTACTCACGCTGGTTTCCAGCCCGACCCGGGTGTTACTTTGGTGTAATGCTCGGGTCAGACTGAGTATTACAGATTTTCAGGTAGGTACGTTCTGGAGCTCAGGAGGCGAGTTGGATGGTGATAGCGTATAAAGTTTTCCGCTGTATATATTATGTATCTGAGACATGATTTGTATATATATCCAGTATCTGTATATATGTGTAACTCTGATGTATATTAAATGTAACAGGCAGATATAATATTCTTTTGTAAACTGTTATTATTTATTATTATATTTTATCCGCTGCGAATGTGAGGTGTTTGGTGTTTCTGTCCTTCTTATTCTATTTCATTCTTCTTTTTTCATAACTATCTGGAATTTTCGGGTTTGAAAATTTTGGGTCGTTACAGGATCACCAAAGGAACCCCAAAACTCCAAAACTGATCAAACCAAAACCGATCTCTAAATCTTCTACTAAAATTCGTGATTCTTGTTTTAAAAATCATGATTTCATATGAGCATTCAAGTTATAAACCTGATGTGATGATTTAAGATGATTGATATTTTACTTATTTTAAGTAATTACTGCCCTTATGGGTTTACAGAGTAAATCAGATTTTATTTCCTCTTAATTATAATTTTTAAACATAAATCTTTAATAAACAAACAACTTTTGTTTAAATCATAATCCCTAACTAAGATCAGATCAAATGATAATGGGTTTTTATCAAATTCTTAGTGTTTTAAAACAAGCACAGGCAAAACAGATACAGAACAGTAACCATTTACATATTTATATATGCACACACACAGAAGATTCATCACATTCAAGCATACCAAGCACATTTATTTCTAGTAATCCATATGCAACAGATATTTAACACTAATGCTTTTAAAATGTGAAGTTACTCGCCTTATTAAAAACAGAGGCTGTGTATTGAATTCCTGATTTATTTAAACTGAGATTTTGATATATTCATAATTTTACTGTATTTCTTTATTTTATTAAATACTATCTTCAAATCTTGCTTGAAAATATTTATAGATCAAATGCCACATCATTTCAATCAAGTTTGATTTATACATCCAAGCCTAGAAAGAATCTAGGAAAAAGATATTGAATTTTATCAAGGTTTGAAAACCTGTTCATCTAAAACAGAGCCAATAATCTGTATTCAAACCTTCATATCCATATATACACACACATTCAGTTTACATTATACAATCATGCAACCCAAATTTATCATTTTTACTTCAGATGTTAATTTTATGCATCTAGACTTAATCAGGTTTAAATCCTTTAAAAAGATTTACTTGCTTACTATTTTAGTTTACACAGGGACTTGCTCTGCATATCCCAATAATGTATATAAATATTCGCACTCATATACATACTAAAAAAACATTTTTTTTTAAAATAACATGCACAACATAATTCTAATCAGGCTTAAAGATTCATCGCATGCTAGTTCAAGATATATCAGATTTCAAAGTTTTACTCACACAAATATCAATTATATACCCAGGCAACACATCCATTCACTCATGCAAGTAATAATTGAGACATTCCTGTAATCAAATCTTGCATGCATTCAGTTATCAAGTAGAATTTAGTTTTTCAAGATGGTAGATTTACTCACTTATTTTCAGATGCATCTCATTTTCTTCTTGGAACTGCTGTAGTTGACTTAAAACTGCATGATTATTGAATCTGGGTTTTGCAAATGCTAGTTGAAGTTGATCTTAAAACTGCAGCTGACCCCATCTTCATTTGCTAGAGTTTGAAGTTCGATCTTCAATTTATTGTTGAAAATTGGAGCAAATTTCACTATTGAATTTTATTTGCAGAATTTGCTTACAGATTTTAATTTGTATTTGGTTTTGCAGATTTTGTTATTGAATTTGGTTTCTTTCAGATTTGAAGAAGAATGGAAATTGAGAGAAAGAAAATATGAAAACTAATTTCTATTTTTATTTTTATCTTTCATATGTTGTTAAATTTTCTATTAATCTTAGATCAATTGACACTTGTCTAAGAATGTAACATTTGTCACACTTGTCTTTTTTTTAAAGATAATAACATAAACCAATCATATATAAAACAAATTAAAATCATGCATAATATATTTTTAAATCTAGAATATTTTAAGATATTTATCCCTTAGAATTCCAATTCAAATTCAATTTAAATTAAATATCAAATTTGAAGCCAACTCATATATCTATATATTTAACAATACATTATTTGTTCCAAAGGAATAATCTGCCAATGATAAATAATTACATAGTAGATTATCACATAATTACTTATCTAGGAATTTAAAATTCAGCTTCTATTATAATTTCAAATCCATTTATATATCCAGAAATCTTTTATTATCAGAACTTTATCTGTCCAATCTATAAATTACTATTTTCAATAGTTTAATCAGATAATTATCCAATTATCTAATATCCAAAATTCAGGTTATCACAGCAAGATTTGGCTTTTGGTTTGAAGATTGAATCAGTGGTCAGCCTGTGCTTGAACAACGGCATTCCAAGAAGCAACTTCCTATGTTATGGGATTGTCCTTTGTTGATGGGCTTGATATTGGTTCGAATCCAATTCGTGAGGTAACTCTGCCTCTTCACTAAAGTCGAGTTAAGGATAGCATAGCCTTTGATCAATAGGAAGATTGAGACTAGAAGTCTAGTCTCTCTCAGGTCCAGTATCGTTCTCGAACTAACTTACTTTACTTAATAGGCCGGAAGAGAGAGAGAGAGAGAGAGAGCTCAATGGCGGAGCTAGTAGTTGGAAAGGAAGAGACCACCTTTCGTACACTTCTACTTGTCAAGACATTCGAATAGCTAATGAAAGACCAGGAGAATAGATCTCAAAAGCGCTTCTAGCAGGGTTGACGGCTGTGTGGCCCTCATTTGGCTGGAAATAGGAAATCAATCCCAGCACGACTGATGACTTAGTCTCCTTCTCCTCTTCGACTCAACCACCTAACCTCTTAGAAAATACCGTTAGCAGCTACCTAAGGCGCTTTTAAGCCCTTCACCAATCACGATCTTTCATCTAGTAAGTCCGAGTACTATGTTCTCCAAGCTTGACTAATAGAATAGGCAGACCGTTTAGAGAGCAGTAGAATTAAGGGTTAGCACTGCCTTCTTTCCAGCATAAATCGTGAATTTACCATCTGTTATGGCCTCATAACTGTTAGACTTGAAAAAAGATCATTTTTCAAAACGATAACAAAGATAAGGATTTACCTGTAGGAGAATCCTGTCTACAATCATCGACTACTCAAAAGTCAACTCATCTCGGAGCATGGAAAGAAAGATAAAGCCTCGAATTACTTTTTCTGACAAAGAGAAGGCTGAATATGAACATTCAATTGGATCTTTATGCTTTACTTTCAAGACTCTCGCATGTGATACTCCAGCTTTCAAGAAATTAAGGGATATAAGTGATTAACTTAGGACTCCAATAGGTCAAACCCCCATAAAGAGCAAAGCAACTACAACTAGATCAATTGAAACTTACAGGGCAGCGGGAAAGCTACTCCAAATAAACTGACTAGCCTATGCTAAAGAACCTCTTCACTTTGCTTTGTTCGAGTCATTTTGTCCCTCTAAACAAGGGAATTTGAAAGTGTGAAGAGTAAAGGTCAAGCTCGAAAGCCAAGTTCTTTCACCAATCCCATCGAGTGTAATTCCTGCTATTGGGAGTTCTGCATTACATTAAAGTAGAAGCTAGCAAAGCAAGCCATGGAAGCTAATTGCAACAGTTAAGCTCTTTCAAGTTTGTAATCTTTTGAAACCTGTTACAAATCCTGTTAGTAAGCCATTTTCTTTTTAGCCAGTTTCAGGCCAGGCCATTACTTTTGGATAAGCCATGTTAGAAGGTGTTTAAGAGACAGGGAAGTTTCAGTGTTCATAACAGTTTTTCTTCCTGCCATGGCCCATCAGTCCCTCATCTAGTATACTTCGTATCCGTCCCCTGTCCTAAAGTCGTAAGGTCTTAACCTGTTCTTTGCCAAAAAGTTCGTTTAAGTTCTATGCCCATCTTTATTCAGAGTTCTCCTTCAGCCCTTGAGAATGACCTTAATCGAAAGGGAATTGACTTTGGTTGTGGTCCAGTTCTAGTATAAATATTCCAGTCTAAATAAATAGGTGCAGCCTTCTAGGATGATGACCAAGAAGCCATCTTTCTAGTATGATCGCAGAGCTAGAGTCGGCTCACCAATTCATTTTTGGGGAAGGAGCTTTGTGCCTCCCTACATGCATAATCTTTCTTGAGCTAGGTCTCACATGCCGGGACCTCCTTATTGAGCATGCTTCTCAGAGAGGTCGAGAGAGCATTTCAAAGCAAGTTTCCGGCCAGTAGATGAGAGTTTGCTTAGGAAAACAGGTAAGAGATTGAAAGGCGTATTTCAAGCAAACCTGTTAGCGATGTACTTCTAATTAGATCAGTTAAGCCATCCGTAAAGGGCAAGCCCTGTCACTCGACTTGGGAGAATCATTCTTTTTCTCAAATCTTCTTATTCTCCTGGCCTCTCCGTGAACTATTAGATATGTCTTAGCTTTTTTATTAGAATACTATAGAGTTATGAAGTAATGTAAGAGCGATTAAGCGTAAGAGTGTAGTTTACGTAGCGTAAGGCCATTTTCTTTGAAAAAGCGATAGCTAGAGCGAGCGAAATACTTGAAGCAAGTATATAAAGAACTAGAGTTGAAAAAGCGACTAGTTGGAGAGAAGGGAAGAGCTTCACTCAATCCCTGCCTTTGCATCTTTTTCTCTGAGCCTGGTACCGAAATGCTTGACTGTCTCCCCAAACGAGACAGATTTCCTCTCTCTGCTCCGGAATCAGGAAGGAGAATGTCACTATGGGAAAATAGAATGAGCATGCATCGACCTATGCTCAGGGTCACTCTTTTCATATCTCACGTCCGTTGGCCACTAAAGCGTAGTGAGAAGAATATTAATCCAACAAAAAATATCATCTCATCTCACGCCCGTTGGCCTGATGTTCGAAAAGATTTGTTCAAGCAAGCTAATCAAATTTCCCTTTCTAGGACGGTACAATGTCATTACTCTCTTTTGCTCTCTCACCCCTTGAAGAAGGGCAAACAAATGTTCTTTCCTAGTCCTTTTGAACCAGTCTTTCTAAACCTGGAAAAAGACTTTGCCTACGATTCAATCTCGAAAGCCCAGACTTCAAAAAAGGTGACTGCCTCTTCCACTACTACGTGAACCATCCGCTTCTTTTTCGATGCTGCTTCAAATAAGTGAATAGATCTTTTTGATTCAATAGACTCGATCCTCGTTCTCACCCTCGAGTTAGGAGATACCTTGAGAACGGTGAACAGTGAAAGTAGAATCCTATTTCATTTAGAAGAAGGCTTTGTCTTGTCCCTTCCCATAGTATAGTAATAATAAGCTAAATTGGAAAGAGAGAGCAGCCCTTCAAGCTCTAAGTCAAGAAGTCAAGCAGCAAAGACCGCTACTAATAAGATAGGAAAGAGCTACCTTTTTATCACCCTCGGTGAACTTTCCTTTAAAGACAGACAGAATCGCATCCAACCTCGTTCTTTTAGCAGCAAGTCAGATTCCCTTCTACAAGTATATCCTGGAACATGCCAATTACTTTTAGGAAGTAGGTCTTTTTTGCTTACAGGGTCAAGGAAGAGCCAAGCATATTAATTCGGGAACAAGGAACTCGAAAAAAAAAAAGATGATTCTTGACTGGTCCACTAAATAAAGATTTTTGATTTTCTCCTTTTTGGGCTAATTCTTGTGAAAGCAGCAATCCTTCTCGAAGTATGGAAGCAGTTAGTTAAGGCTTACCATCCGATAGTTCTTTCGTTACGCCGACAAGCTAATAGCTCTTCCTTATTTTAGTTACCACTCTGTGGGAATCTCATTTATTGATGAGACCCCTTATTCTATGACACCAGAAAGTAAAATTTGGATGGCTTGTGTACCAGCATTTCATATTTTTTTCCCACGGTCGCTTAGTCCACATATGTGGAACTCTTTGATTTGAACCACTCCGTATCCGGTGATGAACTCACATTTCACCCGAGGGGACTCTTGCTTCTGTCTTCCTCTTTCTGGTATCTGGTGGAAATGTTATCTTGATCGATCAGTTTCTTCTACTTTATGCCTACTAAAAGCTTAACCATGCCCTACCACCAAGAACAGATTCTCGCCATCTATTTAGAGGAAGAATTTCTTCTTTAACAATCGTAGCTTCTAGTCCGACAATTCGCTCCGCACCATAAGAGAAAGAGTTTCGATATACTACTCTATTATGATACCGAACCCTTGGGGAACTTCACTACTTTAAGGGTAGAGTTAGACCTTTTATTCTGCTGTGCATGGGCATAAGTAGAATACTTTCCTTATCTGTATTCTATACATTTTCTTTTCTAAGAGAGAAGGTCTTCCTTCATCACTTGTCCCATTTGAAAGTTCTTCCAATAGTCAATGAGCAGGAAGAGGTTTAGGAAGTTGAGTCAAGCAAGAAAGGCAAGTCCATTGACTTGGCTACGATAAGGCTATGATTCCCATCGAGAAAGAAGAGTTTACAGCTACCAGCACCGATTCGAACTAAACTAATAAGAACTACCTCACCACAACCTATTAGTAGTCCTTCCTCTAATGGATTCAATAGAACGCCAACCCTTCTTCCTCCAACAACGGGGCTAACACCGACTCTGATCTTTCCTTTGCTTCTCTTGAGCCAAATGTGGGATTGATCCTTTCTATGGGTGTGACTAATTCAGCCATTTCACAAAGAAAGACGGACTCTCCTGCTTAAACTGATAGCTATTTCGAATCAAGATTGAGAAATTCAAGGCTTTTGTCTTGTTCACTTAGAGTTCTTTTTGAAATAGAATATAATTCCCCGTACTAACCTAACCCATCAAGACCGGAGAAGCAACCGGTTCGATTCCTAACAAAAGAAAGGAAACTGGGGAAGCAAAAGGCAAAGCAGAACCGCCGTTAATTCCTTTGCTTCCAACTTAAAGAATGGAAAGAAAGTCAACCAATGCCATAGCCCTGCCTTAAATCTTAAAGAGAGAAGCCCGGTAAAGCCTAATCCAAGAATACTTAATCCTGGATGGGAGAAGCAGCTAACAAGAGGCTAGCAACCCTTATCAATAGCAGTGGAGTCGTGAAAAGACCCCATTTCAAGCGCTGCTTCAATAGCAGTCTTCCAATTAGAACTGAATAAATGTGTGGTTAAGCCGAGTCAGAAGTTGTTCCATCTCCGGGGATCAGATCAGGCAGAGCCTCTACGCTTTCTTCCTTTTCTATAGCTACCGGGTATTCACTAAAGAAGAATGCATTTACTCGGGAGGATAACTTGAATCTAGCTAGAGTGCCCTGCCCTCGTAAGGCTGTTAGAGGAAAGCGCAACGAAGACCCTCTTTAAGAGAGAAAGCTCCCCACTGCTGAAAGAGACCGAAGAAGGTTCAAGGATTATTCTGATTACACGACCCTACCAGCTAACTCCTCTTCTATTGGCCTTATTAAAACAAAAGCACCAAGACTTATACTAGCTAACATAGAAGAGACACCGTAGGAAAGGGCACACCAAACCATTTTTGAACGAGGTCACCCTCACCATAGTCAAAAGAGAAAGTTTAATGATATCAACGGTCGATTTCATCACCTTTCTCTATAAAGAAATAAACGACCAGTTCTTCCTTATATAACATACCAACCAGACTCACCTAACGAAAAGCCCAGTTATAGTAGGGAGAGACTAAAAGAAAACAAAGCTAAATAGGGGTCCTAAAAAAGTAAAAGAGTAACATAGTCAAAATCAAGCATTCAAATGGGTTGGCTTCTAGAGCCAGAGTTACCTTTGAGAGTTGCCTATCTTCTTATCACTAAACTGACTTGAAGAGATGCTCTTCCCTTTCATGTGTGATATGTAAGATGTCTTCCTTGGTTGGTAAATATGGATGTGCTGCTTTCTCTTTCGTTTCGGAATTCTCGGTCCTACATGGAGGAAGCACTTTTTCCCTGCGTCTATGAAAGCAGCTATCTTCATCCTCTCATCTCTTGCCTCGTCTTTGTAAACGTAAAAAGCAACAATATGAATATTTCCCGATGGCTTGGGGGGGACTAATAAGAGAACTCTCAGTGCAGAGACATCAAAAGAAACTCAAACTTCCACTTCCCTTGAAATTTGATCAAGGGGAACTAGTATAGGGGATTCTCTTAGCAATGTAACCGAACTCCCACTCAATGTTCACACTGAAATGGGCCCGGTGTAAGACGCCATCGATGATTAAATTCAGCTAGTCAATCGAGGAGTGGCTAGAAGAAGTATCATGTAGGGTAACAGGGAACCCGAGATCTTTGAATTGAATAAAGTAAGAGCGGAGCTCCACCTGTGGCCCAACAGTTTAGCTTGTTCCTTAATACAGGATGATAGTGACTAGCTCCTTTGGCATCTTCTTTGGATGCCTACTCTACTCCTCCGGCTTCCTACAGAGGAGTTAGTTATCCTTGAAGTTTCTAACATATACAATGTATTCTTACAAAAAATGTTTTTTAAGGAATGGGTTTAAGCTTAACTCCATGAAAAGACTAGAGCTTTGATTCTGCAATATTTTTTTCATTAATTACCCCCATGTAAAGTTCAAGTACGTTCACCTACTCTACCAAATATAGATACGCCCCATGAGACTTGGCAATGTTGTTGATCAATTCCATGCCATGAGTTGTACTATTTTACCCACTCCTCAAAATAGTCTAATTTTTCCTCCACGGTGATACGAAGCTAAAAGATCCACCACTTTCATCCCTGTTTCAAAGATTGAGAATTTCGTATCTAACTTTATTAAAGCAGGCGTAGATATATGAATAGGCGATGGTGTACGAGTATCTACAGGATCTAAATTATCAACAGGCTCTCGAAGAACAAAATTCTCCCGCTCCTGGAACACTTAGAGCAGTTCCTATGACAATCACTTCCATTCCTCTCGTCAAAACATCTGTAGCACTCATAGCTATAGCTCGCACTCGATTATTTCCTAATAATTGTTCTACCTCACAAGTCACAAACATTTGCTGACCGGTAGTATCTCGACCTTTCACTACCAAAGCGATATAAATATTAGGCCCCGAGGGAAAAAAACATCCAGTACCAGGCCAATAATTTGATCTTCGATCCCTAACCCCTTTTTGTTACTACTGTCGATTCCAAACTAAATGGTAGGTTACCTTTTTCACTATACAAAAGTAGCTAGCTATACGACATAATTTCGTTCGCCATACTCTTTTTCTTTGAGTAATAAAAGAAACGCCAACCCTCTGCTCGTGACGACTCAAATGGGGCTCCACGCTCTATCTGCTATCAAGTGAGTTGGCACACTTCAGTTGACAAAAGCGAACAACATAGAATAGCACCCATGAAGAACTTTTGTTCGCCTTCTATCTAAAAGGCCAAATGGATTAACGCCTAAACAGCCGGTTACTAAAAAAAGAATAAGACGTAGTGAAAAAGTACCAAAATAACTGAAGCCTACATCCCACTATGTAAGGGTTCCCTGTTCCTATGAGCCTTAAGTAAGAGGGCAACTCCCATTGGTTGCCTGGCCTTGACTTGAGTCAATAGGTAGGGTCAACTACACCAAAGTGGAAGGGCCACTATCTAAGTTATTAGTGGGCTTGTTTGTTCTATTGAAATACTGAATCGAGTGAAGCCATCTTGCGTAATAAGACAAGACTATAGATCGTCAACCCCTAGAAGTACAAGTAGTCGCCCTACCGGTCACTCTCAAACTCACTACTTGGGTGGTGAAAGTCACTTGGCTTCTTTAGTATGGCTTACACCCCAGCATATTAATTGGAGCTTGCCCCAGTGTATTAATTGCGACCTCTCTAGGATTTCGAAGAAGCAGATAAAGAAAAGGCCTCCTCTTTCTGTCCTTCTCTGGAATTTCATGTAGAGAAAGTAAGTAACTGGGGCTTATAGTTTAATTGGTTGAAACGTACCGCTCATAATAGTGATATTGTAGGTTCGATCCCTACTAAGCCCATCTGACATGCTTCATCAATGACTCCGGTAGTCACCTAAACCACTCTCTCGGGTCTCTCTTCTGAATGCGAGAGAAGATTCGATCCCCTCTGATCCAAGGCCAGGGCGCACGACTCTTGTGAGAAGGATGGTGATGAATTGTGTTCTCAGTGCAAAAGGAGTCGACCTCGATTAATTGGGGGAGCCAGGCGCCTGTAGGTTTTTGGGTGAGGTGACCAATCCAATATACTTCGAGCGAAGTGATCCGGAGGTGGTGCATACCGATTCTGCTTCGGACAATTCATTTAGAAAAAAGCAAGCAGACTTTAGGTCTCCCTATTCTCTGATCATCGAAATAACATCGGGAAAGTAGCGCATCTCTTGACAGTTCAAAAGCTTCGAGAAAAAGGCGACGAAGCAAGCTACTACATACAGCTTCGAAATGGATTGCTGTCTCAAACAAAAACTAAAGCTAAGTTCGATCAAGTCTTAATCCCTCTCATTTCCATAAACCTTCCCCCAAAGAAAAGGCGACCAACGGCGTAGCTGATTCAAATCTCTTTCCAAAGCTGGTATTTACAATCCTTAACACTTTCCAACTTGAAATCCCGAGTCTTCTATGAGTCAACCCCCAAAAAGACCTAAATTATGCTTACGTAATCACCTTTGAAAATGGAGCTTATCCAGGATTGGGAACCAGCGCCAAGTCCCCTTCTACCGAAGCGTCCCTATAGGCCAAATGCTCTGAAGTTGGAAGATGTCAACGAGTGGATTCTTGATCGAAATAAGTTGCTTCTTTGGACAGACTACAAGTTAGAAGTCTGTGATGACTATCCAAAGTAGGAAGAGATCGACCGAAAACAAAAGCAAGCAGTACAAGATCCAATCTTTTTTCAAGGCAACTCACTTTCGCTACGCACCTGCGGACCCATGGAACTACTCGAGCATTTACAGGGTCTTGCCGTCCTGCTCATTATAGTCGTTCTTGAATTTATGAATTAATATACTGGATTTTCGTTGATCTCCCAATTTTTTATATTTTAGTAGTACAATAATTTTAACAGCGACTTGGGTCTTTAACCATTACCCTAGGGCCTAGGAGTCCCAGTATATTAATTGAGAGTGAGAGCCCTCAATCACACATGCCTTTCATTTTTGGTGAGGTCTTTGCCAGTATATTAATTCGATCCCGTGTTCACCCAGTATAAACATTGGCCTTTGAATGACACTGAGCGAGCACAAGCGTAGGCAATAGTGTCCGTAAGGGTGGGACGCGCTAGCTAGCAAGTATTTTCAGGCTCCTCTAGCAAGCCTGCATGCTCTTCTGCTCTGCTATCAATGAAAACGAAGGAAAAACCTGTGCCCTTTCTTATAGATCGAGGCTATGTATAACCCTTATTCTATACTAGGAAGAATGGAAGGAAAACGTTCGATAACACTTCTTTCTGATATCCGACGCCCCTAGTATAACTTGCTCTCTCTTTCATTTCATAGAAGTCAAAAAGAGAACTGTAAGAAAATAGCATTTCCTATTGATTTGTCCCAAGGACTGGACCTATCCTATGTTGATTCTGAATTATCCATCGCCCTATTAATATCAAAGTTCCCAAGGACTAGCAGAATCGAAATAGCAAAATTTTTAGGTCATCTCTATGGGTTAAAGAACCACACGTTTCTCTGGATCATCATAGCGTACTTCCATATATCCACTCAGTGGAAAGTCTTTGCTTAATGGATGACCCTTGAAACCACGATCTGTTGATATACGGCATAAATCCGGATGATTGTTGGAAGAAACACCAAACATATACCATACTTCTCGCTCCCACCGGCCGACTGATGGAAATAGACGACTACTGGTGATATTCATGTTACTTTGTCTACACTTGTTTGTACATGAATGCGTGAGTTATACTGAGTACTCAGTAAATTAAGGAAAACTTCAAATCTTCATTTTCGAGAGGGATGATCAACTCCACAAATATCGATCGAAACCTTAACCCGTGTATAGGTATGCAATTTTAGAAAGCACAACACTAGAAATGGGTAGTCGGTATTGGTATAAAATCTATTCCCATGTTTCGATCTTTCCATTTTACGTTCCCATTTCTTAGGGAAAGTCCCCCAACTATATTTGAAAATTGATAGGTTATCCAAAAATATGAAAAAAGCGTCGATTTTGGCTTCTTGCTCTAGCAGAAAGACTTGTTGGAAATCGCCGGTTGGGTTGGTCCACCCAAGAAAGGCATGGGAGTAGAGAGGCGTTGCTTGGGCTAATTAAAGCTTGGCAAGTAACCCAATGGTGTTGTAAAGACTAGGCTAGGCATGTTTGATTTGAGTAACATGCAGAGCATAACCAAATGATTATTTTTCCAATGATGGATTTCTAGTCACGGAATGGATCAAAGAACTGAACACTTTTCCAATACCAAAGTACAAGACAAGTAAATGCCCTTAAATATATTGCTATTTATACTGGCGACAAGCTCTATTATTCTCTCCCGATCACTCCTATAGTCACTCCTACGGACCGCTCCATTATCTACCATTTACGTTTTGATCTTTACGTATGCCATCTCGAACCATCCTACCAGAACCTATACTATTCCATAGCTATAGGCGTAATTCGTTCCACATAGTGCAAGACTCAGCCAAAGGTAGCGAAGCTGTGCTCCAAAGAGTGCAAAGGGAGGAGTGCTCCAAAAAGTACTCCGAGGGAGCGTAGCGGTGGTGCCGTAACGGCCCGAGACCTGGCTTTTGTCCTACTCTTCTGATCTGATCGAAGCTTTCCTCATCCATAGGATGTGACTGAGACACCGGCGGCTTCCCCTGCCGCTAGCTAGCAACCTTTGAAGTGAAGTAAGACCCACTGGTATTTCACACCGTGGAAGAAACGACTCACCATAGAACTGCGAAGCCCAATTAATATACTGCCTAGATGATAGAGTGTGGAATGATTTTGCTGCTCATAGAGTGTACGATAAAGCCTCTTGGGAGATACATTTGATACAAATGACTAAGCGCCTAGTATACGAAGTCCAGTATATTAATTAGGCGGGGCGTGTTAGACTTGAGAGAGCAGATAGGTGCAAGTATATTAATTGGAGGAACCACTCAACCTGCTTCGATCGACTGAGAATCTTATTACCAACAAGCCTGCTGAACCACGCTTTGAATTACGTGTCGACGGCCAAGTTTCTTTTAAATAAAGCAATCCAGATGACATAGTGAGTGGATAAGAAAGCGATAGGAAGCCCTTTTATTTATTCCTCATTCATTGATCTGGAACAAAGGTACGTGACCTACTACCTCACGCAATGAATCATTAATCACTTCCCCCTGGTCTCTTGCTCCTGTGAGGCTACCGAGTCCTAGTATGTTAATCTGGGCTCCAATGTCCAGTATATTAGTTAGATCTCTTGCGAGAAGGAGTTCACTGCCACACCTGCGGTTAGCCCTGTTCTTTCTTAGCTCACAGCAGCTCAATTAGGTTAACTCACTTCGGTGTGAACTTCTTCTGGTACCAATTTCCCCCAACTCTCTATATATTTGCAATACCAAAAATCTTACAACATCTTTCCCCTGTTGAAGGAGTGCCAGTATACTAGGGGTGCGACTAAGCGCTATAACAACTGATGTCAAGTCAACAATGAATACAAACTGGTAATGACCAGCTTGCTAATGGTGAATTCACGAACTCATGAGTCCGATAGGGCGTCATAACCAGTTCATCGACCCTCAGATTAATTGCCATAGATTTGCCAAAGATCATTCATTGATTTCATCAGCCAGCTCTATTTACTATTATGGTTTCCAGTTCATTAATTTCTTTCCATTTGAGGAAGATTGGAGCAGGTTGGATTCAACAAGAGGTAGTCCGCGTAGAGTCCAGATCATCGATAGGGGTTTTTCCATTATTTCTGGATCATTAGGTAGAAACTGGTAGAAGTGCACTCGTGGTGTGAACAACATGGGGTTAGGCCAAATAGCCATTTTCGATTATTGCATGTATGTGGAAGCCAGTAAAATTCGCTGCGGGAGTCAAGATTCGCGAGCCAATATTCGATTACGATTTGCAATATGATTACCATACGAACAGAGTCAACATGGTGTCGGCACTGAATGAATGACTCCCGGGTGCATTATTTCATGTTTTTATGGGGCGACCGGTTGACTATAAATCAAACCGCGAATCTGCTATCAATCAGTAAGATATTTGTTTTCTGCATGCCGATTTCCTTCTAGTCAATTTGCTAACGTGCTATGTTCATTTCTTATAGCCTTCCAATTGCTTGTTGTTATTTGTTTTTTCAATTAAGGAAATAGCCACCTAACCCATACACTTATACTTTATGTTCCAATTAGGAAGGAATAGCAATAGTGGGTTTCCATCATCGGCGTATTCGCCTGACTTTTTTTATTGCTGAACCAAGGTACCCCACCTCAATCCTTAATCCATTCAAAATGAGTTCACGAATTCACCATTATTTCATTCTTGAACTAGGATAAGACCTTTTACTTTCTTTTTCATCTTGCTCCTCCCCCAATTGATTGGGGTCGCCTTAGCCGCACAAAGCAAACAATACCAGGTTTTCGAACATAGAATAGAGAGAGGATGCTTGAAGCTCGAACATAGAGAGAGGTAAATTGGTACAGATTTTGGAGGATTGAACCTAACATTCTTTTGATTGGAAGGAATAAGTAGAGTGGCCTAATCCCGGAAGAGAGCTTACTGACTACGTGCCTACCAGTGAGAATGAGCGCAACATCAGTAGAAGCGGGAATGAAAAGTCTATGTTGAGTATGAATAGAAGGCCATGAAATGCTATGTGGACATCTTTGTTCTTTAAAAGGAAACTCCTATTTGGAAAAAAAATCATGAATAGTTCGGAGTCCAGTATATTATTTAGGCATTGATGGAGAGAGCTAAAGACTAACAGAAAGTCCCCTTACCCTTTTTATTTCCGAGATGGAAGCGTGTATGTTACCCAATCTCAACGCACCGAGGGTGATCGATATCGATCTCAATAAAAGCACCATCGATGAAGTACAAGAAGCACTGGACTTCGCGGGAAGTTAGCAAAGAAGGAGACTTTCCTCTAGATCCTGGTTGACCACCTATTTCGGCAAGTCCTTCTTCATGAAACTAGCTCAATCAAGACACCCTTCACCTTCGGGCGAATCAAGCTATTTCCTCCATGGATATTTAACGCTAACAAGACCTCGAAAAGGCAGATGCAGCACGGTAACATTCCAGCTCAAAAGTCTCGAAATAGAGGATTGGTGCAAATCTTACTGCGATGAATAGATCTTCCTGCCCAAAAGCGACGAAACCTTCCACTCATTCCAGTCCAACCAAATATCCACTTGAGGGTGGAAACCATAATGGTGTGAGGAAAAACTGACAGTGTAGAAAGGAATCTTGGGCTAAGAAGTGAGCGGAGAGAGGAAACAGGGTTTAGATCAGGAGTAATGGTGGGGCGAGATCTGACGTACAAAATCAGCATGAAGGGGGGACGAGGGTACTGCTTCTAGGGAAAAATGGCGTCTCCTAGAGGAGGAATGGAAGAGTGAGGTTGCTACTTGGAGAAGGAGGAGAATGGAGATTAGGTTCGGCTTGTTGAGGAAAAAGGAACAAAAGAAAGTAATTGGAGAAATTCGAACACGACTTTTATAATCCCGTTCTAGGTTCAAGTCATGCCAAAACTCATTTACTGGTAGACCATTTTAGGTTTACCGCTAAGTAGTCAACCATTAGACAAGCTTTGGATGTTAATTGAACCTTGATCTAATTGAGGTTGGATTAAATAATAATAATCGTTTCGCACAATCTCCTTCGATTTGGCCATCCAAAAAATTAATGTCCTTATCACGGTGGTGTCAAAGCCTACAGCCTAGTCCCGAACCATGCTCCAGTAATTCACAGTAGTCCCAACAAAACTACTACGACCAACAACCATTGCAAAACCAAAAAATATTCCAACTGCTATTTCCTACATACTTCATATGGAAATATTTCTTCCAATAATTGGTGGCACAACAACACTCCAAAATACATCCCCCAATAAAGTTGAATGTCATTCCTATTTTATCCGTACCTTAAAGAGGAAAGATAATAAAAGCCTCGATTTTATAAACCAAAAAATCATTAAGCTAAATATGTTTTTTATACTTGTTTATAAATAATAGAAACAACTTCATACCAAAATTTCCCTTAAAAATCAAAGATATTGTTACCCCGCCTTTTGGACAAAGTCGGGATATCAACAAAATGGCTAACAATGGATGGATATCGGGATTGGAGATCGATTGGAAACACGACTTTGATCGAGACCGTCAAAATTGGACCAAGCTCCAATAAAGGTGGGATCTATTGGGAATGATGAACAATGCTTGGAAAAGCCATATTTGAAATTTCAGTTCAAATGGAGTTCGTATGCTCTAGTTATGGATGGATTAAGGTTCATGGAAAACTAGTTCGTATCGATGGTTTCGTATCGAAGAAAATGGATGTGGACTTCATATCGATAGGTTTCATATCGATGAAATGTGCATCGATTTGGTTGGACACGACCAAATTTTAGTGGCATACTTCATATCGATAAAGGATAGGATAGATACAAAGAACGGAGCAGTGGTCACAGAGGGTTTTGGATGAGCATCTCATATCGATCAAGTATTGAGATTGATACGATGGATATACACAGAGGATAGATACGAGCGTGGCAGTACTAGATGAATACGAAGATGGTAGATATTAGGGCATCGATATGAGATAGAGAGCGTCTGATGGATTCGAAGAAGGTAGCATGCATGTGTGGATAAAAGCCGCCGACATACATGGAAAAACACAAACTTGGATCGATCATAACTCTCAAACCATGGATCCAAATGTTATGAAATTTTCACAGAAGCTTCCTTATGCACTAAAGATTGTTCATGATCGATCTCATCTTGGTTGGACCATTTTGGATCGATACGAATTATACTTGGATCGATCGAGATCTGTCCCAATGACCTAAGATGGATCTGGTGGGCCCACTTGCGCATAAGAAGAGGTATTCTAGGTTTTGGGGTGGATATCTTCAGATCTACACCTTTAAATAGCAGATCTATGGAACTAAATAAGGTTCTTCTTCTGCTTTCCTAGGCAAAACTCTGCTATTTTGTTTACTAATTTCAATGGCTTGTAACTGTAATTACAGTATAAAAGAATAAAAGGATTGATTCAAAGTAGATGTAGGATGGAGATAGCCGAACCACTATAAACCTTGCATTCTTTACTTTCTTACTCATTTTAGTTTTTCTGTTTCTTCATTTTTATTCTCTACTTTATCTAGATCTGAGATTTGTGCTTGGATATTATGGATCTGTGTATATACACTGGTGCTTTCACGACTTTCGGGGTTTGTGACCAATTTTGGCACAAACACTTTGATGCTTTCGCTGAGAAAGACCAATACCCGTTGCACTGAATTTAGAGTTCAGATTTGGGAAGCTAAAGGATCCGATCTCGAAGGAACTATGGCTAAGCAATCAACAAGGAGATAGAGAAAAGAAAGGAGTCGACATGAAGGAAGCTAGGAGGCTTCCTTGGGAGATGATTCCTCAATCTTCAAAACTAGAGACGAGATGGTAACGATGGTGAAAAGGCAAGTGGACATGATACGGAACCTACTCCAACAAGTTAAACGACCTGGAGTGCAAATCTAAGGAAATGGAATTGCAGGGATTGCTAGAAATGAAGACCATGAAGCTGCAACAGTAGAAGAAGAGGCAGTTCAGAATCATGACTGAGAAAACGCAGCAAACATGATGTAGGACAGAGCAAGACCATTGAGAGCAGCTCCTATATTCGAGTGCATACCCTCGAATCATGTTGGCTCGATTCCAGGAACGATATCAGGCGGCGCTTTGTTGTTTGGAGTTGATCGGGATATGGACGCTCATCCAAAAGGGCAGGCTTCACAATTCCTTACGGACTCGGGGGGCAAGCTAGAGATAACAGACAAAAGCTACCACTTGATGACAATGATAGCTTATCAGACATGATCAGACGGGCTGTGAGGGGGAGGATTAGTGAATGTAGATTTGGAGGATGTGAATATGAACCGCTTTTCTCCTACATCAGGCAAGCTAGGAATCCATCGGATTTTAGACTACCAACGCTAGAGATGTATGATGGGAGAACAGATCCCGCCGTTCACTTGATGAGGTACAAGAGGCACATGAAAGTGCTGGGGGAATCGAAGGAAGTCATGGCGTAGTTATTACCTTTGTATATGTATGATATAACAATACTGTGGTTTAGAAAACTAGAAAGCGGTTCTATTGTTACATGGACGGAGTTGATTGAGAGGTTATGAGGCAATTTTGGGTCCACATAGTCAGACCCATAAATGTGATGACTTTGACGTCGATAAAACAGTGGAAGGGAGAGCCACTTATGTATTTCTTAACAAGATTCAATGCGATAGGGGCCCGAGTGGATCGACCCGATCCGTTGATGGTGTTGATGGCTGCATTCTCAAGAGTTACGGATGATTCAGATTTTAAGATATCGTTGGAACGAGATCCGCCGATGGATCTCGGAGAGTTTTATCATGAAGTAGAAAGGTTTTTAAGAGAAGAAGATGCAAAGGCTGAGAGAGAGAGAGAGGGGGGAGAGGTTGAAAATTATGGGATAAAAGGTGGAGGTCCACCCAAGGAGGATTCAGACAAGAATGATATAGGAAAAAGGAAAATGAACAATAAGGACAACACTTCGAAAAGGCAACAGAACGAATCAATTTTTTTTCTTACACAGATTTGACAGAAAATATGGAAAGTCTTTACTTGGTTACTCGAGGGCGTCTCCAGTATCGAAGGCAGGCAAAAAGGGAACCCTATGAATATAAGCGGGCATCGAGATAGCATTGCCTATTCCATAAGCTGGATGGGCACAACATGAACGACTTTTGGAATTTGAAGGATATCGTTGAGGAGCATGTGAGGAATGGTCATTTGTAGCAGTACCTAAGGAATCAAGCTATGGTAGTGGAACAGGAGTGGCTACCTCCCACCTAAAACGAAGATGGCACTAGATCTAGGCATCATCATCAGCTTATTATCAACTGATTGGATTTGTGGCATGGAATAAGTAATAACCTCGAAGTAAAACAGCCAAGTCACTTACACATATATGGGATCGAGGACGGTCCCTAGGCATTCTCTGAGATGATGATAAACTGTGATGCTCGGGTCTATGAAATCTTGTTTTCTTTCTGTTTTTCTGCAAACTTTGGTTTCTTCCATGGTTGTATGGACTTTTATTTAGTTTTTCCTGGTTGTATGGACTTTTATTTTGTCAATTGAACTTTGTGATGATTGGATTTGGATTAATGTAATATATATTACAGTTCACGCGATTACGGTCCCGACCAAAGAGACGGGGCAGTAATCGCAAGTTACGAGTCCCTTTGCTGGAAAGCGATGGAAAGGACTCGAACACGATATAAAAGTCCTCGAACAGAGAGTCAAGGCCGGGGAATATAAAAATCCTCCACCGGAGAGTCGAGGCCATAGAATATAAAATTCCTTGACTGGAGGGTCGAGGTCAGGGAATATAAAAGTCCTCGACCAGAGGGTCGAGGCTGGAGAATATAGGTCCTTGACCGAAGAGTCAAGGCCGGAGTAGGATAAAACAACCTGGCGAGGTCTATGGATTTTAATTTAGACCCAGAGAGGTCATGGATTTGGATTTCGGCTTTGAATTGCTAAGGATTGGCTGTGGACCCGGAGTGGTCTCGGATTTAGATAAGGGCCTGTAATGGTCCCAGATTTGGATATCGACTAGGAGAGGTCATGAATTTGGTTATTGGTTATTGGATATGAATGGATAAAAACTCGGTTGACGGGTTCGGATGGCTATGGAATTGGCTAAGGATTTGGCTACTGGATTTGGAATCGGATATCCACTTGGAGCAGTCACAGATTCAGATAATGGTATGGCTATGGCACTTGGTAGAATGGCTTGGCAGTGGATTGGATTATGGATCAGATGATATGGCTATGGATAGAATATGGGCTTTGGATGTTGGATTTAAAGCTATTCAAAATACTCCTTCCTATCGCACGGCATATTTTGAGGGGCAAATGTTATCTCGCCTTTTGGACAAAGCCGGAATATCAACAAACTGGCTAAAAAGGATGGATATCAGGATTGAAGATCAATTGGAAACACGGCTATGATCGATACCTTCAAAATTGGACCAAGCTCCAATCAAGGTGGGACCGATTGGGAATGATGAACAAGGTTTGGAGAAGCCACATTTTAAATTTCAGGTCAAACAGAGTTCGTATGCTCAAATCATTGATGGATCAAGGTTCATGAAAAACAAGTTCGTATCGATGGTTTCGTATCGATCAAAATG
The DNA here is from genome assembly GCA_030765085.1 of Allium cepa. Classification (NCBI taxonomy): domain Eukaryota; kingdom Viridiplantae; phylum Streptophyta; class Magnoliopsida; order Asparagales; family Amaryllidaceae; genus Allium; species Allium cepa. The sequence continues at coordinate 721,822,453 of CM060934.1, forward strand.
GACGTGGACTTCGGATCGATAGGTTTCATATCGATGCAATCACATCGATTTGGTTGGACACGGAAAAAGTTTGGCAGCATAGTTCGTATTGATGAAGGCTGGAATCGATACGAAGAATGGAGCAGTAGTCGTTGGGGGTTTTTGGATGAGCGTCTTGTATCAATCAATTATCGATCGATATGAAGAACATACATAGAGGGTGGCAGCATTAGATGGATACAAAGAAAGCAGGTGTTCAGAGATCGATATGTGATAGAGAGCAGCTGATAGATACGAAGAAGGTAGCGTGCATGTGTAGATCACTACGAAGAGATGAAGGTCAAATTGTTATGAACAACGTGAATAATCGTCGATACGAAGGCAATAAATATGAATGGATGGAGCCAAAATGATGGATACGCACTGTTTCATGGATATGAAGCTGCCAGCATACATTGAAAAACACAAACTTGGATCAATCACAACTCTCAAACCATGGACCCAAATGTTATGAAATTTTGATAGAAGCTTCCTTGTGCACTCAAGAATGTTCGTGATCGATCTCAGCTTGGTTGGACCATTTTTGGATCGATATAAATTGTACTTGGACTGATCGAGATCGGTCCCAAATGACCCCGGATCGATCTGGTGGGCCCACATGCGCATGAGAAGAGGTATTCCAGATTTTGGGGTGGAATTTTTAGATCTACACCTATAAATAGCAGATCTATGACAACTAAAAAGGGATCTTCTTCTGCTTTCGTAGGAAAAACTCTACCATTTTGTTTATCGATTTCAAAGGCTTGTAATTGTAATTACAGTATAAAAGGAATAAAAGTATTGAATCAAAGTGGACATAGGCTGGAGATAGCCCAACCACTATAAACCTTGTGTTCTTTACTTTCTTACTCATTTTAATTTTGCTATTTCTTCAATTTTATACTCTCTTTATCTAGATCTAAGATCTATGCTTGAATATTGTGTATTTGTGTATATACACTGGTGCTTTCATGACTTTCAGGATTTGCGATCAATTTTGGCGCAAATACTTATATTTTCCAAAAAAACCAAAATCAAGCCTTTACTCATATATATATATATATATATTTAGGATTTCTCCAAAATCTTAGGCATTTCCAAAATATATTTTTTACAAATTCTCTCATAGGTTTCAGACCAAGGAACTGACAATAATTATCCAAATGAAAATCCAGTTTGTCATCAGATAGGTGATCAATGAATGCACCCTAGCAAAAACTTACTTCTGGACAATTATGACATACAGACTCTAATTTTCCTCCCATCTAGAATAAATGTGTGTCTCTGAATATTAGAACTCGTAATCAAAATCAAAATCACAGGGTAGCTAAAATCTCTACCATCAAGTCAAACACCTCCAGTCTCCAGGATTCTACCATAAGTCCTACTAATTCTCTTCATAAACAGTGCCATACGCATCGCCAGCACTATGTGGGGTACTTCGGAGTCGACGTGAGAAACTTAATTCTAAGATATTTCCAACCCATAGTTGTTTACCTATTCCTTCGAAGTGGAACTACAACTACTTCTATAGTCGAAGCTCTTAGAATCCAGCATAAAAATATATTATTAGATAGGAAACTATGGATATGTTATCTCAATTTATCTTGGTTCCTCTGATCCACTAGCCTAGGTTCTGAACAACCCATCCTCAATGGGCCTAAATTTCGACAAAAATCAAAACCGACTATCTCGTGTAGGGGCAAGAGACAAAGCTTCGCTGCCATTCACAATGTGAGAACCCCTTATCTCGTGTAGACATGCCAACAAGGTCTAGTGATTGAAAAATATATAAACTGTCCATACACTAATTTACTGATTACCACTTAATAGTTATGTCTATTAAGGTTAGCAATTCTATCCTAACCTTGCATTGAACCCACAATTACTTACCTATCCTTTCAAAAGGTACAAAATACTGACCAAGCCTTATCAACCACCCAACACTCCCAAACCCATTTCCTACTTAATACTTCTAAATATAAAGAGAGCTTCTATAATCATCGCAAAATACTGTTAAAAGAGAAATAGGTAGACTTTGCCATTTAAGACCTCAATCAAGGTAGACCCCATCATTTAAGACCTATTCCAAGATGATTTTCTAACAATGTTGTCAATGGTCAATGGATGTTAGCTACAAAGACCTCTAACTCTTATTTAAGGCTTCTGACATTTAATGTCTAACTATTACCATGTCTATCACCAATAAAATTGTAGCCATGTAAGAGGCATTACCCAAGCCACTTAATACCTTTAAAAGGACTAGGCGGACTTCTAACCATTTAATACATATATTCTAAGCATACATTACTTAATACCTGTCCCCCAGGTAGACTCCTTACTGGTACTATTGTTATTACAACCTTAGCAATGTGCAAGACTGTAACCAATCCACTTAATACCTCGTTAATAAAAACTAGGCAGACCCTTACCATTTAACATCTATTTATAGGTAGGCCTTGGTCTTTCAATTCTAACCCCAAGTTGGACTCCTCACTGGTACTATCTAGCCAACATTACTTAGATTCTCACTAGGTTACTTAATACTTTTTCTAGGAGAGAGGCAAACCCTTAGACCAGTCACTTAATACCTCAAACCCGAAGCGAACTCTTCTCGAGATTTCCACTATCACCCTTAATATAAATATGGAATCTCATCAAGTTAGTTCTTTCGGCAGGGAGGTGAGCACTAAAATAATCACTTAATACCTTAACACTAAAGTAAACCGACATCCTTACTTATTTAGAATCTCACTAGGTTGCTTAATACTTTCTTTAGGAGAGAGGCAGACCATTTAGCTACTTAATACCTTAAACCAGAAGCGAATCCCTATTGAGATACCCCTCACCTCTCATAATTCCAAATTTGGACTATTTTGTACTTTTCAATTTAGATAGCAAGCTCAATCTCTCATTCCATCATGGGTCTTAGGATTAGTGATATCTCTCATCAGTAGTAAGTACACTTGAAAGTTGGTAGCCTCAAAGTGAAGGGTAGTCTACCTTCGAGTGACTCCAATGACCTCGCATCACTAACCTACTAAGTCCAATTAACCATCCTAAGTCTTTACTTATATCATCTTTGGTTAATATTGGACTTATGTTATCCTACCTTTTGGCAAGGCTATGATACCAAAAGATTAATCAAAAACCGAAGACAGTTCGTCTCAAAGATTGGTTATACATTGTTTAACCATGGATATCGATGAATTTTGTCCAAGCTCGGATCAGGCTACAATTGACAAGACATGACAAACAAAGCCATGAAAACCAGCGTTTCAAATTTCAGGTTAATCGGAGTTCGTATGAAGGAGACATGATCGATACGAGGTAGAAGGAATATGTTGTTTGTATCCATCAGGGAACCAAAATGATGGTCTGTTCGAAGCCATTGAATTCATATCCATCGAGGAACTGAAATGATGGTCTATTCGAATCCATCATGTTTTGCTCAGTTCGAATCCATTAGGTGCAGGCGACTTCGAATCGATCATCTTCGAATCGATGGGGCACAAATCGATCCGTGGTCATGCTATTCATAACCATTTTGTTCGTATTGTTCCAAAGAAATATCATTCGCACTCCATGACAATGCATCGGTATTATTCGCATCCCTTTGAACTACGCAGTTCGTATCGATCCCTAGACAACTATTTCATATCGATCGGTCGATAGTCCATCGATGCGAACGAAACCACAATTGATCGATGCGAACAAAGGAGCGAACGATGCGAATATTATTAGTGCCAAGTCAACAAAAACAAGATGCGATATGAATTAGGCTTCAATCTTGGAACGAGCAAGGCGCGAATACCCAGTCAATGTGCCACAAAAATTGGATCAATCCAAGAATCTCGCACACCACGTCACTGCGCGCTCACGTGCCCAGGTTGATTCGAAAGGATGGATACGAAATCATGGGTTCGAACTGAGCAGCACACGAAAATTGCAATATTGTATCGATCATATCTCCTAAGCCACAGATCCAAATGCAACAAAATTTTCATAGCAGCTTGCGTACAAGCTAAAGAACAATCTTACCAAGTTTCAGCTCGATTGGATCATTTTTTGATGGATATGAAATTGTTTCGTATCGATCACAGATCAAGTCAAAGCTTGGTGGGGTCGGTCGCATGGGCCCACTCACGTGCCAGAAGAAGTCTCCCAAAGTTTGAGCGCGATATCAGCCTCTTACGCCTATAAATAGCCCCTGAAGCCTACAGAAAAAGAATCTTTTGGCTATTCGACGCCCAGACTGCGCCATATTCAATTCTACATCTTTCTATCAACGTTGTATTCAAACTTCAGAGCTATAACCTACTGTAATCTGCTGTAACAAGATTGAAATCATCAAGTGAATCAATAAAGTCATAAACTTCAAAGTGGACGTAGGCCAGATCACCGAACCACTATAAATTCTACGTTGTTTAATGCTTTCTTTTGAAGTTTCTGAGTGATTTATATATTTGTTATTCATCTGAGATCTGTGATTGTGACTTATCAATCATCGGGTGTTTGTGACCAATTTTGGCGCAAACATTTTGGTGCTTTCACTGAGAAGGCTAATTCAGGAGTTCCATCGTTTGAGAGTTGAATCAGAAGGTTTAGTGATTCAGATCAGAAGAGTCATGACAAGGCAATCTAGTAGAAGGCAGATGACAGAGAGAAGCTAACACGAAGGGAGTCAAGAGGCTTCCTCAGGAGCGAACCAAGCTTCAGTCTTCATCACTAGGGATGAGATGGAGGCAATGATGAGAAGGCAAGAAGAGGTGATCCAGAATTTGCTTCAACAGATTGGGCAACTTGGAGCGCAGAATTGAGGAGCAGATGGAGTTCAGAATGGAGCAAGACCTTTTGAGGCGGCACCAGAGCTAGGGGGCACTCGTCTAGAGCACGCTCACCGAATACCAAGAAGAGCATCGGGTGGATTCGAACAAAACGGCATTGGCAGAGAAGGAGAAGGTCATCCAGGAGGACAGATTCCAGAATTCCCTCGTGAACTCGAGGGGCAGGTCAAAGGCAGTGGACGAGGACTGCAGCTAGGAGACAATGATAGGTTGGTGGAGATGGTCAGACGGGCTATGAGAGGCGGATTGGTAAACAAAGACTTGGAGGATGTGAATAGAAGTCCTTTTACCACAGCAATCAGGAGATCTAGGAGCCCTCGGATTTTAAGCTACCATCATTAGATATGTATAATGGGAGGACAGACCCTACGATTCACCTGAAAAAATATGTGAGGCATATGGAAATGCTGGGGGCATCAGAGGAGGTCATGGCACGATGCTTCCCATTGTACCTGGCAGATATTGTAGCATTATGGTTTAGGCAGCTAGAGAGCGGATCTATCGCGACATGGAATGACTTGACTGAAAAGTTTATGAGGCAATTCAGGGTCCACATTTCGAGACCCAAGAATGTGATGAGTTTGGCAGCACTGAAACAAAGAGATGGGGAGTCTTTGAGAAGCTTTTTGACACGATTCAATGCAGCTGCAGCGTCAGTGGATCGACCGGATCCATCCATGGTCTTGATGGCAGCTGTATCGGGCATAGCTGATGGCACGGAATTCAAGAATTCACTGAAAAGAGATCCCCCTATGGATCTAGGGGAATTTTATCATGAGGCTGAAGAGTTTTTATGGTTGGAGGATGCAAACGCTGAAAGAGAGGAAGGAGAAGGAATTGATGTTTATGCGGTCAAAGGTGGAAATCCCCCTGAGAAAAGTGCAGAAACTAGTAAGGGAAAACGAAAGGCTGAGGATAACGATAACAGATCAATGCGACCGTGAAAGGAACCAAGATTCATCACATACTCAGAGTTGAACGAGACTTTGGAATGGATCTACCAGGACACTAAGGGACAGGTCCCATATCGAAAACCAACGACGAGAGAAGGTCGGACAAGTATTGTTCATTCCATGAGTTGAATGGTCACAATACAAACGACTGCAGACACTTAAAAGACGAAGTCGAGGAGCACATCCAGAATGGTTTCCTATTACAGTATGTGAGAAGAAGGGCCGCAACGGTGAAACAAGAACGGCCACCACCTGCACCAACTGAAGACGGCTCAGGATCGAGACGTCAGCTTATTATCAATTGACTAAGATAATGACGGACGAGTGGAAAACTCCACATCAACACAATTAAGTTGTTCACACATGTACAGGACCACGAACGATCCTCAGGCATGCTCTGATACAATTATAAACCACATCGATGTAGGTGTTTGCACTCTGACGCCACTGTTTTGCTTTCGTTTTTTGTGTTTTTCATGTTTGAATTTGATTTTGTCGGACATTTCTATTTTAAAACTCATCGGTTGAATGGATATTTGGTTTTGATAATTCTGAAATGGCTAAGCTACGTACACATGTACGGGGTCGCGAACGATCCTTAGACATGCTTTGAGATGGCGATAAACCGTCCTGACAAACGATCTAGAAATTCACTCGAACGTGAAATCTGGCATTGATAATACTAAGTCCCCCCCCCCGGGCACACCAATTTGCCTCGAACGGTACCCGACCTCAAACGGTCACAATTCGCCTCGAACGGTACACGACCTCGAACGGTCACAATTCACCTCGAAAGGCACCCAATCGCGAACGATCTCAACTCGCCTCGAACGGCACCCCTACCGCGAACGGTTACCATTTTCCGCGAATGGCATCCGACTGCGAACGGTCCCATTTCACCTCAAATGGCATACGATCTCGAACGATCGTCATTCGAGGTCATATGAAACTGTCAAGCTCCTTACAGGTCATCGACATGATATGAACATCCAGCTTATGGCATTACAAAACACACCTCCCTATCGCGAGGTATGTCTTGGGGGACAAGTGTTATCCTGCCTTCTGGCAATGCTGTGATAACAAAAGATTAATCAAAAACCGAAGACAGTTCGTCTCAAAGATTGGTTATACATTGTTTAATCATGGATATCGATAAATTTTGTCCGAGCCCGAATCAGGCTACAATTGACAAGACATGACAAGCAAAGCCATGAAAGCCAGCATTTCAAATTTCAGGTTAATCGGAGTTCAGATGAAGGAGATATGATCGATACAAGGTAGAAGGAATATGCTGTTCGTATCCATCGAGGAACCGAAATGATGGTCTGTTCGAAGCCATTGAATTCGTATCCATCGGGGAACCGAATGATGATTGATGGTATGTTCGAATCCATCATGTTTTGCTCAGTTTGAATCCATCAGGAGATGGCGACTTCGAATCGATCATCTTCGATTCGATGTGGCACGAATTGATCCGTGGTCATGCTATTCATAACCATTTTGTTCGTATCGTTTCAAAGAAATCTCATTCGCACTCCATGACAACGCATCAGTATTATTCGCATCCCTTTGAACTACACAGTTCGTATCGATCCCCAGACAACTATTTCATATCGATCGGTCGATAGTCCATCGATGCGAACGAAACCACAATTGATCGATGCGAACATGGGAGCGAACGATGCGAATATTATCAGTGCCAAGTCAACACGAAAAAGATGCGATATGAATTAGGCTTCAATCTTGGAATGAGCAAGGCATGAATACCTAGTCAATGCGTTACAAAAATTTGATCGATCCAAGAATCTCACACACCATATCACTGCGCGCTCACGTGCCCAGGTCGATTCAAAAGGATGGATACGAAATCGTGGGTTCGAACTGAGCAGCACACGAAATCGCAATATTGTATCGATCGTATCTCCTAAACCACAGATCCAAATGCATCGAAATTTTCACAGCATCTTCGTACAAGCTAAACAACAATCCTGCCAAGTTTCAGCTCGATTGGATCATTTTCTTGATGGATACGAAATTGTTTCGTATCGATCACAGATCGAGTCAAAGCTTGGTGGGGTCGGTCGCATGGGTCCACTCACGTGCCAGAAGAGGTCTCCTGAAGTTTGAGCGCAATATCAGCCTCCTACGCCTATAAAATAGCCCCCTGAAGCCTACAGAAAAAGGATCTTTTGGCTATTCGACATCTAGATTCTGCCGGATTCAATTCTACATCTTTCTATCAATTTTGTATTCAAATTTCAGAGCTATAACCTACTGTAATCTACTGTAACAAGATCGCAATCGTCAAGTGAATCAATCAAGTCATAAACTTCAAAGTGGACATAGGCTAGATCGTCGAACCACTATAAATTCTACGCTGTTTACTGCTTTCTTTTGAAGTTTCTGAGTGATTTATATATTTGTTATTCATTTGAGATCTGTGATTGTGAATTATCAATCATCGGGTGTTTGTGACCCATTTTGGCGCAAAAAACTTAGCTAGCTAATTCTTTTTTATTCAAGGCAATAAGATTTACCTTAGATGCTCATTTACCCATAAATCCCCTTTTAATGCTCATAAATGTCAATTTGTTCATAAAATCCTAACAGATATTTCATAAGATATTTATGTATGATTATTCAAATTAGTAACCTTTTATATCCTTTCCATTTTTATCAGTCCCATTAATCCATTTATTCCTATTAATTGCAACTCTTAACTCATTTCCAATGATTACCCATAAATTGGTGTTATAGTCCTTAATTTCCATACCAACCAATTATAACCCCTAATCTAATCCTATCTATTATTTCTCATTAATTGCTCATTGATTTCTTTTACAATCTTTTATTTTCTATTAATTATTGGCAATTACTAATTTATTCCCCATTGATAGGAGTTACTCTGTTTCCAATTCTACCTATTCGCTTCCCTAAGTATAATAACAACTAACGAACGTTACACATAAATAACGAATGAATAAACGCTGTTCTTTTTATTACCGCAATAAATACATATAAACAGCCTAGTAAAACTATAATTCTTATCCAATATATTCTAGTCATAATTATTTAACTAGAATAAACTTTCCATATTTTATTTGCTAGAATTAAGATATTAGGAAGATTTTCTACTATGATTTCCAAAAAATGGTTTAACACAAAAGGAAAGATTTACTACGTATGAAATTATAAGGAATGGATAATTTCTTTTTATTAATAAATAGTGTAAACTGTGGAGAATAAATCTATACTTTACACATCCCTTCTTCTTTTGTTTTATGCCTTGTTAAATCAAGAGTTGCCTTTTTGTATCAAAAGTGGAAAAGGTGAAAAAAATTATAAAAATCAAACAGATGTTCTTTCCACAAATTAAACTATGGAAAATCTACAACTTAGCACAAGTTTGGGCAATAATACAAAAATCCTATTTTACACCCAAGTATAGATTTGGAATAAAATATACGTCATTCTAATTCTAAAATCCCTAGGATCATTTCCAGGTTTACGTGTAAACAAATTTAAAATTAGGTCTAAAACAAGAATATGTAAGACGTAGTTTACTATACTAATTTAAGCTTGCAATTCACAAATAAATCTAATTTATGCATAAAAATTAAACGTATGCCAATGAAATAGATTTAAAATCATAAAGAATATATAAAATTGTCTATACACCTTTTAAAAGTGATCCAAATCTCTAAATTTGAAACAGAACCTTAAATTCATGTTCAAATCTTTTTTAATCCAAGAAATATATATAAAAAGAGTATATACATATATTGGAATTACAGATGTGAGAAGAGATTTGAGATTGAGAGAGAAAATAGATACGAATATATAAATTACCTTAAATAAGCGTATGGTTGATTCTCTTCACTTCTCCTTTTTATTAGATTTTTATTCTTCTCTAATTTGTATGAATATAGATACAAATATTTTATCTTTATAATTTAAAAATAAAGTGGAGAAAGAGAAATGGCAACCTTCACTACTGCCTCCAGAAAAATATGAGAAGAGAAGGGAGGGTTGAGCCTGAATTTATAGGCATAAGAATCAACCTAAATGGTCAGACTGAAATATATTAAATCTAGACCATTGGACCTAGACTAACCCTTACCGCCATGCACGAAGCGGTCGACCGTCCCCTTCTTAAGTGTCAACCGCCCATGGCCGACCTCTCTTGTAAAAAAGTCGACCTGTGGGCCCTAGATAATTAATATATAAATGTTAATTTATTCTATTCGAAATATTCTCGTTCTGACTTCGTTTTTCGTCTGTAACTTCTTCATTTGGACTCTGATCGCAAAACTCCAAATATGACAGTTGCTCAGAGTTCGCCATAAAAGAAACAGTTCATATTTCATGGTCCCATTAAATCTTTTACACAAATTTCATTTTGGAGCCCATTTAATTAACTAAAAAGTTAATAACTAACGCCAAATTACAGGGTATCACAATGAAGTTCGACCATGACATCCAAAGTATTCCCAAGGAAGAACCAGACTTGGACGTTCAGTGGATTCGAATGTTAGTCAAGCAGGGCCGTGAATGGAAAAAGCTTGCCTGCGCCCACTCCGAGTTCAGTAAAATCAATTACATAAATATATGATCCATCAAGTTCGAGAAGAAAACTTAGATGACCCCATTGCGGGGTACAAGGGAGACATGGAGAAGATCATGGAGGAGAGAGATAATGCTTTATGTAACGACCCATAATTTTATAACTTTTAAATAGAATATTTAATCAATTTAAAATATTCAAATATATAATTTTCAAATTTAATAATCATATTTTGTGTGATAAAAAAGAATGATAAACTTATTTTTATTAAATAGAGATTTTGAAGTTTTGTTGCAAAATTGACAAAAGTAAATTTTCAATAAAAATTAATGTACATTCAAATGATTGTTGTTAACGGTAAATAATTCTTTTTTAAATGGTTATATAATGCAATTTGATTTATAATGGTTTTATAAATTATAAAATTGTTTACAAAAATTGAAAAAAATTGTCGCATTTCGGCAGATCGACGTCGTATTTTTTTGGATTTTAATATTATTAATTATGGTTTTATAACTAAAATAAACTTATTTTAATTATTTAAAACTAAAAAAATTATTTTAAAGTTTTTTTTTACAAATATATGAAGTTTAACAAAAACGTCAAAATGTGACCATAAAACATTTTGAAGAAAATCAACATTTTGGTCAGTATAAATTATCGCAACATTGTTGCACCTTTGTTAACATTTTTTACTTATATATTACACAATTTAATAACAAAACATGTTTATTTTTTCTAAGTATCATTAGAAAAATATAGAATACCATTAGTAAAAGTAAGTAAGGTAATTACAAAAGTAAAAAAATAAACATCAAATCAATCACATCCAAATCCAACAAAAGAATTACTTTATTTTTTAATGCTTAAGTGATTAAGACATGAATTTGTGAAATGGAATGTGATGTTAAATGTTGAAAAAATGAAGTTTACTTAATGGTTAAGGAAAGGGTATTTTGAAATTTTTACCTAAAGAAATTTTGTAAACTTTTTCCCAATAAATACCCACCAAAATTCACACATTTTTTCACACCATTCTCTTCTTCTTCCTTCTTCTTCTTCTTAAAACTCTAAGAGAACTTCTTTAATGGCTTCCACCTTAGGAAAATTATGAAGAAATAATAACAAATTTTATACGTATATATACTATTGTATTACATCTCGAAATAAAAGCAAACACCTCCTCTTCCTCAACATAACCCATGATCATCACTATCACCATCAAGACCGAGCTCCATCACCTATTCTAAGGAGAGGCCGAGTCCATCAAAGAGAAAGGAAGAAAGTCTGGGTGCTCCGGGGCAAGGAAAAGAAGAGGAAATACCGCCAAAGTGTTGCCGGAGTAAATATGGGAAGCTACGAAAAAGATTGATGGATTGGAGCCATAAGTGAGTACTCAATTTAGAAAATAATTATATGAATGTTTAAATTATAAATTTAAATTCTTGGTTGATAACATGGTTGATTATATGGATGTTGATATGGTTAATAACTTGGTTGTGATAATTTATGAAAAATCATAATAAAAATGGTCTATTAATAGAAAAAGAATTCATATAATATGTATATGGAGTTATTGAGCCTCTTAATTATTTTGAAAATATAAAAAGGTTGAAAATGAATATTATAATAATATAATATTATGAAATGATTTAAAAGTGAAAAAGAGATTTAATATGAAAATAATTAGCTTAAATGTTTGAAAATAGTTTGTAAATATTTTATAAACATTAAAATTCAATTTGAAGAAGTTTCTACAAATAATGAATTTAAAGTCAAAAATAGGCGCGTCGCGTAATGACAGTTGCGATTTTGCACCGTAAAAGTTAAATCCTTCTGGGATTGAATCGGAGTTGGATTTGCTTGCGATAAGAATTTTACGAACTCTTATGACTATAGTTTTCGTACAATAGAAAAAGATCGAGATTTCATTTAATAGATTTTAAAAAATGGGCAAATCATTTTTTCGATAAAACGCGCTTTGGCAGTTCGATAGCCAAATTTGCAAATATTCTAAAGATATATTTTAAAAATGCTTAAAAGTATGGAATAAATCTTATAAATAATTTATAGCGTTTTAAAAGTGGTATGAGTTGGAAAAATGAATACATGTGAAGCAAAAATGTTGTTTTGATCAAAAAAGCTTTCATACACTATTTGTAGCACTTTTTCGCAGCACTTTTCTTAGAAGTTTTATAACCTGTGGAATATGATTTTAAACTTAACCATTCTTTTTCATGTATTTTATAAATGGTTTTTAAAAGAATAATTAAGTGTTTTAAATAATGATTTTGAAGATTTAAATCATTTCTAAAAATGGAAGGAGTACGCGGAAACGACTAGTACATTTGTCCCGCCCGTGAGATCTAAACAAGTAAATCGAGGTGTGTAACTAAGAATAGGAATGGACCAACCAGTACCCTAAATTTACTTGGCCTCTGTTTTCTCTTTTTTGGCAAGGGGTGGAAAAGATCGTAAGGAAAACCCGAATGCTCTAAAATAACGTTTTCCAATATGAGATTTAAATAAATGATTTGGGAATATTTTCCTAAGTAAAAGATGAATTGATTTGGAATTATTCCAAGTATAAAAATATTTAAATGCACCAAATGATTTGATAAATGAGGCTAAATGATTCCATATACTACAAAAAGTATGAATATATATCTAAGAGATATTTATGAATGAATAAAAACATGAATTAAATTGAATGATGATTGGTAGTCACATATGAACTTAACATCTTTTTTATTGATGACTGGTGCGTAGGAACCAGGGTCAAATTTGGGTAATTCTTATTCGAATACCACTTTAAAGCAATTTATACATTCGAAAGTGAAGATATGTTGAAGATGATGATTTTTAAAGACTGGAGATCTTCAAAATATAGGGATTGCTGTCACGAGTCCCAGGGATTTACCCCACATTATATTTATATGGCAGCGGTGTCTGCATTTTGAAAATCTTCGTTGTATTGAAGACCAAAGATCTTTATAGTGGAAGGACGGCTTGATGACATTCTCTCAGTCACTCCCAATATAGAGATATTTATTATAGTTATGGACCTGTCATGCCTTGAAATCATTGTAATGTAAGGATTACTCGCTACTTATCCTAGGGGTGATTCCTTAAAAGGGATGTGGTAGGAGGAGTGCCTTTGGTTTCGTTCAGTCCTAGAACGAACTTGTATGGACGAATTTTTGACATTGCATTTCTAAGATCAAAAAGTTGACTTTTACAAACATACATCTGCTTGGTGGCGGGGAAGGCAGCTTTTCTTAGCTTAACACCCTTCTTTGCAATGTACGAACTCAAAGGTAGTATGTTTACGGAAGTCAATAGTGATCGAAGGAATGGCAGTGTGACATTCTAAGTGGATTGTGCTTTGTGGAAGAATAAAGCGGGGCTTTGTGAATAGCAAAGCGTGGCTTGTTAAAATTGAGCGTAGCCGCACGAGCCTCACTTCCCGAAGATGATACGAGTAATTATGTGGTCTGTTGGATATATATTTCAGGCTATCGATTGTATGAGTGTGGAGGAGTCTGGTGGAATCTGGATCCTCAAGGAATTTATTTTTATATAGTGGCTTGCTTGTGAGAAGCAATAAGGCTACCGGATATCTGTAGTGTAGCAAGTGCATTTCCAAGTGGCTTGCTTAAGAAAAGTGATAAAGGCACCACGGGAACTATGTTTTCTATGCGTGGATCGAAGGAAAAGACAACTAGTTCCCTATCAGAGCTTAGGTTGAGCGAACATCTAGGCTTTGATAGGGTAAAACTCATTATAGATAGGAATAGTAATACCAAGGAATGAGTTAAAGATAGGGTTGAAAACACCCTAGAATGAGTTTGTGAGTAATATATATACACACACACATACATATACATATACATATACATATATATACATATACATATACATATACATATATATATATATATATGTGCATGTAATTGTTATTTAATATAAAAATTATTTTGTGTTGATTTATCTGTTGAATGGTTTATAGATTCCGGTCGATGTGCTCGATCACTGTTAATGGTAGGGATTTCTAAACATTTAACAAGGCAAATTGACACGCCATTTTAAAATAAGTATATTCTATATATACAAAGGTATAAATATTTATGCGATATGTAAAACTTATTAGATGTTATCCCTTTGGAAAGTTCCAAGAATACGGTCTTGATCTATGTAGTAATGCTGGGAATAATCTTCTAAGTATCATATGTTGGCTTGGGTGAATGGTAACGACACTTGGTAAATTATTATTTTTATCATTGTCCAATCAAGGCAATTCAAATCCGAACAAGTTAAATCAAGTTATTTGGATAAAAGGATTATAAGTCAAGAAATTAATGGTACGAAACTTTTGACAATAACTTAGTATATCAATTAAGTCGGGATGTCTTATTTTATGCTAGTGATGACTTATGGCATAATCCAAAGTAAACATATAGAGTACGTGCATAGAAAGAAGGTAAAGAAAAAGCAAACAAGGATCTTATGCCGGCACCTTCTATTACAAATGTGGTAAAGAAGGGCATTATGCATTTCTATATAAGGATAGGAAAATAAAGGAAAAGGAAAAAAGGAAAGCAAAGGAAAAGAAGAAAAGAAAAATCTTTTAGGTTTGATATATTATGTTTCAAAGATATATGACTAACAAAACGGGAAATTTAAGAACTCCTATTCTAATCTTTTGAAAATTTAAAAGGAATATATTTGAAGTATAAAGGAATATCTTTTGAGAAATATAGATATTTATGTGTGTCAGTTTAAGGCTAAGGAATAATAATATTCAGTTATTACCATTTGTGTATTGAACTAACATCTTGCGAATTAACTTTAACGATTTGAGTATTAGGTGTTTGATAATAATATTGGGTTAATATTAATGTATTTATATAAGATAATGAATCAAAATATAGTATAAAAATGTATTTTACACAAATAAAATGATTTTGAAAAAGATGCATATGAAAGATATGTTATAAAAAATTTGAGATTTCGGGTATTTTGGGAAAAGAATTGTGAAAATTTAAATATGATTAAAGGAAGTAAGTCAATCTAAGATGATTTGATAAAAAGAGTTCATAAAATGAATTTTATAAACAAAATAGTCTTTAATGGATTTCCGAAAAGAAATTTCATATAAGAAATTTGAAAATATGCCTTAAATGATAACTAATTTTAGTGGCTTGAAACTAACTAAAAATAGGCAAGAGATGTGTTTTCTTTGTAAACACTTCTCTTAAGTATTACCCTACTTGTTAAGGGGATATACTATTATTAGTACCAAGTTCCTTGGTATTATTTTGAAATTACTCGACCTATAATTTTTCTTAAGTTAAAAGGATAATGTTGAATTATTATTTGATAAGTAAATATCAATATTGGTTAAAAAGGAATATAGTATAATGAGAGAAATTGATTGTAATTTTGTAAAATAAAAGGTAAATTATCTTTTAAAATTGAAATGATTCCTTTAAGATGAAATGTTTTCCTTTAAGAAAAATATTTCAAAATAAATATTTAGGGTGATTATGTATGAAGAAGCATGTTTGAAAAATAAAAGTTTTATAAAAAATTTTAATAATTTTTTTTGAATGTTAGTAAGTACATATGAGGTACGCATATCATTTTGTCGCACGAGTTTGATCTATGATTCAAGTGCTGAATTTTAAGGTGTTTACACCGGTCGGAAAGAGGATTTATCAGTCGATTCTTGATGGCAAACATTGATAAGGGTTTATGATTGGGTACTTAAGTTTTCTATCATAGTTGAGAGCTATGTAAGAAAAACGAATGTTTCCGATTAAAGAGCCTGACTAGAGTCCGTACTAGAGGATCGTGGGATTAATACTACTTCGGAAGTAATGTTATGGATGCGAATAGTTGATTGAATCAGATATCGCATATGGATGATCTTTGTCTATCTTAAGATTTAATTTTAAATATTATTTTGAGTCATTATTACCGAGTACCGAGTTTGGGTTTTGTTTTAATTTCGGAGGCGAAATTCTTTTAAGGTAGGAAGTATGCAACGACCAATAATTCATTACTTTTAAATGGAATCTAATCAATTTTAAATATTTAAATAAAGAATTTTCAAACTTAAAATCGTGTTTTGCATGATAAATAAGAATCATAAACTAATTTTTTTTTAGAATTAAATAGAGATTTTGAAGTTTTATCGTAAAATCGAGAAAAGCTGGTTTTTGCAATAAAATTTAATATACATTCGAATAATTGTTGTTAAAGGTAAGTAAATTCTTTTTTAAATGGTTGTATAATGATAGTAATTTAATTTATAATGGTTTTATAAATTATAAACTTGTTTTATAAAGATTGACAAAATTTGTTGCATTTCGGCAGATCGATGTCGTATTTTTTTGAATTTTAATATTATTAATTATGGATTTATAACTAAAACAAACTTGTTTTAATTATTTAAAAATGATAAGAAACTTATTTTAAATTTTTGTAACTAAAACAAACTTATTTTTTATTTAAAAATGATAAGCATTTTTTTTAATTATTTATAAATATATGAAGTTCTGAAAAAAGGTCAAAATGTGACCGTAAAACATTTTGTTGAAAATCAACATTTTATTCAATATAAATTATCACAATGTTGTTGCACCTTTGTTAACATGTTTTAACATATATATTTACACATTTTAATAACAAAACATGTTTACTTTTGCTGTCATGAGTCCCAAGTGTTTACCTCACATTACATTTATATGGCAGTGGTGTCTGCATTTTGAAAATCTTCGTTGTGTTGAAGATCGAAGATCCTCATAACAGAAGGAATGCTTGTTGACATTCTTTCTATCACTCCTAATATAGAGATATTTATTATAGTAGTGGCCCTGTCGTGTTTTGATGCAAGGATTACACGCTACTGATCCTAGAGGCGATTCCCAAAAAAGGATGTGGTAGAAGGAGTGCCTTCGTTTCGTTCAATCCCAAAATGAACTTGTATGGACGAATGTTTGACATTGCATTTCTAAAAACACAATGGTTATTTTTACAAACATACATTTACTTAGTGGTAGAGAAGGCAACTTCTCTTAGCTTAATACCCTTCTCTGAGACGTACGAGATCAGAGAGGTTGTATGTTCGTGGAAGTCAATAGTGATCTAGGAATGGTAGTGTGTCATTCTAACAGGAACTGCTCTGTGGAAGAATAAAGTGTGGCTTTATGAACAACAAAGCAAGGATTTGTTAAAATTGAGGGTAGCATTATGAGCCTTACAACCCGGGGATGATACGGGTAATTATGTCGACTGCAGGACATATATTTCAGGCTATCGGTTGTATGAGTATGGATGAGCCCAGTGGAATCTGGATCCTCGAGGAATTTATTTTAATATTGTGGCTTGCTTGTGAGAAGCGATAAGGCTATCGGATATTGGTAGTGTAGCAAGTGCAGTTCCAAATGTCTTGGTTGAGAAAAGCGATAAAGGCACCGCGGGTACTATATTTGCTACGCGTGGATCAAAGGAAAAGGCCACTAGTTCCTTATCATGTTGAAAATCCATTTCTGATATGAGCTTTACGGTTTTGATTATATTCCCAAAATTGATGCAATGCTTTGCAAACATTTTAGCTACCCCTTTGGTATCATATATTCCTTCCAGGTATATTCCGTTTGACTTAGTCCGGATATATTACCATAGACTTAGTCCAGGTATTGATACTTTCATTGTGTATATATTTATTTGAAAAGTGTTTTCAAACCAATTTCTTTAAGAATAATATCAAATGTTTTGATATAAAGTATTTTGGTTTTCATAAGAGAAAAACCCGTCCATATTTGTGTGTAGGCATGGTCTTACGAGATACCCTTCTTTTCAAAGGTTTTTAGTTGGAATCAATCTTTAAATCAAGTATCTCACGCTTGTCTATTAAGCCCGATCCGTGTATTTTTAATACTCAGGTCAGATCCGAGTAGTTTTGGGTTTAGTTAAAGACGCTTGGAGTTTCCAGAGGAGAGCTGGAGATCCTCATTTATGTATGGACATATTCTATTATCCGTTGCATCTATTGTTTATATTTTTACATTTATAAAGACATGTGGAGGCTAAATCTTTTTAAGAATAAAAAGGGAAGCTTTCGAACTAATCACCGCTCGCCTTTATTTTAGAAGAGAGTTTTCAAAAGAGTTACCGCCTTTCGTTTTAAAAGAAGCTTTCGAAAGGATAGAAGCTTTGAGCCTATTCGAAACCCATGCTGTCGCATTCATACCTTTCGAACTAGTTAAGGCCACTTTTCTTATAACCTTAAAACAACGTATTCGAAAGGGTGCTTTTGCCAATTTATTTGGAAGCCGCCTCCTCAAAGTTTCAAAAGGGTTGTATATTTGTTTTTAAATGGTTTCGGAGGCAATGATTTTGAAAAGTAAGGTTTCGAAACTATCCTCTTTCTTTTACTTGGAATCAAAAGTTTCAAAAGTAAATGCTTTCACCTCAATTCTTTATGGTCTTTAGTTATATTAAAGGGTTAACTCAATGGTGTTAAAAGGAATAGTCTTAAATGGTTTCGAAGCAAAGTTTTCACAAACCTTTATTTGAACCCAATGCTTTCAAAAGGTTTGTTATAAGCGTTTCAAAGGGGAAGCTCCCAATGTTTTCGAAAAGTATATTTTAGTGTATCGAAAGGTTTGTTATAAGTGTTTTGAAAGGAAGATTTCCAATGCTTTCAAAACAAAAGTTTAATGGTTTCAAAAGAGGATGTCTAAGGTGTAAGTGATGATTTCAAAAGTTCGATTTTCAATACAATCGAAAGGTAGGTTTTGGCCTTTCGGCTTAATGTTTTCAAGGTTAAAGTAGTAATTTATTTGAAAGGTTTCAAAAGGATTGCTTTGGATTTAAGGCCTAATGTTTTCTGAGTTAGAAAGGAGTATTAATTTGTTTTGATGAGATTGAAAATGCCCTTGATTTAGATTTCGTCAACATTGTTTTGTGTAAAGTATATATTATGGCATAAGTATTTTGAGTAAAGCAAAGAACAAATTTTTATTTTTTAAGTATGATTTGAAAAGGGTTAAAACATTTTGAAAGAAATGTTTTCAAGGAAAATTGAATGGTTAGTTGTCCCTAAGTAAATGACTCAGATATTAGAAGACTAAATGGGACTGGTGTAGAGTCGCGCCCTATACTTTAGCTAGTAGCCCCTAGCTAATGTAAGTCCAAAATTATAATGTGTAGGGCTTTATCGCTGGTAAGACTAAAATGATGTTACACACAGAAAGGAATATACAAAGTAGATGTAGGTTATTGGTGAGCCCGCAAAACCTTTAGGTTCAGTTGGCCCTTGGAAAAGTAAGTTAAGGATAGATCGTCTGGTAGGGCTAAAAATGAATCACTTATTTTGGCTTTTTGACCCAACAGTGCCATTTTTGTTCAAAAAGATACCAAAGTGGATGATTGACTCATTTTTGTGTCTAACAGAAGTTGGATCATTGTTTATATCTTCTAGACCCTAGTCAGCCAATGGTTAATAGTTAGCTTGATAAACTATATTGTCTGGACAGATAGTCCATCGATTACCTGATTTGTATGCATATATGCCATTGCTATTATGATTATAATCAGCTTGATTGCATGCTTTAGATTTGCAAAAGATATGCTTTTTAAAAGGATATTAGTAAGGGGAAGCCATTTCGCTAAGCGGCATGGTCTCACTTAATATTAGTAAATCGAGATGTAATAGTGTTCTTCACACAAGGCTTTATGTTTAACTCGAATTTTATGTTTTCCTCTTAAACTCTCGAGTGCTCAAAATTTGATTTGAGTAGATTTAGAGTTAAGGATTTTCTGGTTTAATAAGTTGGACGAATATGCTTTCTAAGACGTGTAGGAGGCAAAGCTAGTTATACAGGTGCTATTTATTATTGTTTCCACTATGATGTATTCTAGACTAATATGTCTATTTAGTACTCTGGTCATTTAAAGGGCCATCTTCTTATTCGCCCATGGCGTAATTTGTAATAATTATATCTGATCAAAACTTGAGAATCGTTTTGGGATTATGTAACTAAATATGAAATATGGATTTAAAATGTAATCAGGAAAGTTGTTTTTGAAATATGTGTTGATTTTATTTCATATTCATGTGCTTTTGATATTATGTATATCATTAACATTACCGTATTTTGTCACTGAAAGTTAATACTATGGATGACTGCAACATCTGTAGCGCTTAGCCTCGGGCCTCAAGATAGAGGATGTTACAACTTGGTATAGAGCATAGATTTATGATAACTTAAAAGAAATTCTAAACTTAAAATGATTTTGAAAACGTGCTCCTAAGAAATTAGAGAAAAGATTGGGGTATGAGATAACGCTATAGTAATGTACTTATATTTGTTATATTATCTCTATTCTTCCATCTCTCTTAGACTATTCTTCTGTATCTTATAAAGACTCGAATGCAGATTATAAGAAAGTAAGATATGGACGCTGGGAGTGGAAGAGTTAACATTAGTGGAGGAAGCACCACAACCATAATGCCATACCAAACACTATAAGGAACGAAGGTCAGGCACAGATTGCTAATGTGCATGCTGGAGCAGCGCAAGTTGATATAGGAGCTATGTATCAATTCTTCATCAACATGATGCAAGCTGGAGCTGCTGCGGGATTAGTTGGAGGAAATCAGGAATATCCAATGGTCAATAACTATGCAGTACTAAGTAGAGATTATGCTAGGCTTGGAGGAAATCCATTTATCAGGACTAAGGACACAATTGAAGTGGAGAATTGGTTGCTTGATTGCAAAAGGATTTTTGCTGATTTAGGGCTTAGTGATGAGCAGAAGAGCAGAATAGCTTTTAGGCAGTTGCAAGGAGCAGCACTGTACCGGTGGAACAGTATTACTATGGAAGTTAATGAAGAGACCATGACTTAGGAGGAATTCAGAAGGAGGTTTGAGGAAAGATTCATGTTGGAGATTTCCAAGTCAACTCTACTCAAGAAGTTTGTTGAGTTGGTGTAGGGAGACATGAAAGTGCTGGAGTATGCTACCAGATTTTAGGATCCATCGAGATATGGGTATGCTACAATGGATACCGTTATCAAAAGGAATGAGAAGTTCACGAGTGGATTGAACCCAAAGCTTGCTAAATAAACTTTACCACATATTAGGGATTCGTGCGATGTAGTTATTGAGATAGCTTTGAGAAATGAGGAGATGCTCACTTTCTTTAATAGCAAAATAGTGGAAACTCAAGGTGGGCAGAACCAGAAGGGGAAGTTTTTCTATCAGAAGGGAGCTAAGAAGAGTAGAGCTGCTAAGAAAGGAAAGACAGAAGTTATCTACTACAAGTGTGATAAGAAAGGGCATTTCGCAAATGAATGTCGTTTAGGGGATGGAAAGAAGGTGATCAAGAAGAAGAATATCAAATGCTTCAACTGTGATCAGATTGGACATCATAAGAACCAGTTCAAGGAACCAACCAAGAATAGAAAGGGCAAAGTATTTGCAGTGGAACTAGCTACCTAAAGACTAACAGTAGAGGAAAAAGGTAAAGGTACATTGGGAGGTACGCTTTTGATTGATGGTATGTCGGTTAGAGTTCCATTTGATACTGGTGCATCACATTCTTTTATATTTCATTATTTTGTCGATACACTTAACCTAGAACCCTCATACTTATTACTTCCTTAAGGGTTATGACTCCGATAGGTGGGTATGCAACTCTTGGGATGAGATGTGACCTCTTAGAGTTTGAATTGTTAGGTTATGTATTTTCTTGCAGTTTGTATGTGCTTGATTTCAGAGGGTTCGAAATTATTTTGGATATGGATTGGTTAAGTAAATATGATGCTAGGATATTTTTCCATGATTGAAAATTATCACTTAGACACCCGAGTTGTGGTGATTAGATTATATACTCCATAGAAAACCCTAGTTTTGAGGTTAATGCTTTGTTAGGTTTTGTGAACGAAGAAGATGAGTTAAACCGAGTTTTCATGGTTAGAGAATTCACAGATGTCTTTGAGCCCATGATAGGACTACCACTGAAATGATCTATTGAGTTTCAGATAGATTTAGAACCAGAAGCTGAACTAGTGAGTAGACCGCCAAGTAGAATGACAACTGCCGAGATGAAGGAGTTGAAGGTGCAGTTGGTGGTTTTAGAAGGTAAGAACTTTATCAGACCAAGTAGTTTGCCTTGAGGGCTACCGAATGTTTGCAAAGAAATCAGATGTATCGTTGAGGTTGTGTATCGATTATCATAAGCTGAATGAGAAGATGATAAAGAACCGACATCCGTTGCATAGAAATGACGATTTTTTCGATCAATTGTGTAGAGCCAAAGTATTTTCCCAGTCGGATTTGGCAACATGATTCCATCAGCTTAGAGTAGCATACGATAGTATTCCTTTGACGGCATTTAGGGCCAGATATGGATCGTATGAATGGTTAGTGATGATGTTCATATTAACTTATGTGCCAGCATTCTTCGTGGACCCAATGAACAGAAACTTCCAAAAGCATCTGGATAGATTTGCATTAGTATTCATATATGACATTTTGATATACTCTAAGGATGAAAGGGAGCATGATGTTCATCTTAGGGTGGTGCTTGAGACGTTGAGGCAGCATCAATTGAAAGAGAAAATTTTGAAGTGTCACTTATGGAAGAAGGAAGTGAAGTTCCTTGGTCATGTAGTCTCAAAGAGATGATTGCCAGTAGATTCGGCTAAGATTGAGGTAGTAAATAGTTGGAAGAGACCCAATACAGTAACTGAGGTAAAGAGGTTTTCTTGGATTAGCTGGTTATCATTGGAGATTCATAAAGGATTTTTCACGGATAGCGGCACTAATGACAAAGTTAAGTCGAAAAAATGTTAAGTTTGTCTGGACTGATAAGTGTGAGGAGGCATTACAGAAACTGAAACACTTATTGACTAATGCACCTGTGTTAGTTGTTCCAGAGGGGAATCAAAACTTTGTGGTGTATACAGATGCATGTAGAACATGGTTAGGAGCTGTGTTAATGCAAAGGGGTATAGTGATTACCTATGCTTCTCGATGGCTCAAATTCCATGAAGTTAGATATCCAACTCATGATTTGAAATTAGCTATAGTAATTTTGGCATTGAAGTTGTAGAAACATTACCTTTTAGGAGAAAGATTCGAATGTATAAGGGTGACTAGTTATTGAGATATTTATTCTCTCAGAAGGAGTTGAACATGAGACAATAGAGATCTTCAGAGTTTTTAGCCGCGTATGATTTTGGTATTGAATACACACTAGGAAAGAGGAATAAGGTTGCAGATGCACTTAGCAGAAAATATCAGAATGCAGTATTGGCCATGATAACTGTGTGGAAAGATTTAGAAGCATCAATTACATTTAGAGTACAATGGAAATCTAAGAGTAGTTCTATTCAAGAATTTGCTGTGTCACCGCGTTTAGAAGTTTGACAGGTGATGATCGAAAAGGATTGGTTCTAAGCAAGGGTAAGATCCATTATTAGCTGAACGGATCCGAAAGTTAAGGAATGGAATAGAGAGCGATGACATGAAAGATTTCGGTTTTGACCAGAATGGATGGTTGAAGAAGATATTAAGACTACGTGTTCCAAATATGGGGAACATTAAGAAGGAATTTCTTGGAGAATGCCATCGATCAATGTTCACTATTCATCTAGGAGAAACTAAGATGTATCAAGATATGAAAAGGATTTTCTTCTGGGAAGGTATGAAGAGAGATGTAGGCTTATGGGTGGGACTATGTTTGAACTGTCAATAAGTAAAAGACGAACATTAGAAACTGAGTGGATTACTTCAGCCTTTAGATGTTTCAGTCTGGAAATGAGATTCCATCTCAATGGATTTCATAGATGGGTTGCCAAGGTTGAATATAGGAAATGAAAGTATATGGGTTATAGTGGAAAGATGACCAAGAGTGCCTATTTCATTTCGGTTAATTCGACCAGGGTAATAGCAGATTTAGCTAAGTTATTCATGAGGAATATAGTTAGATTACATGGAATTCCTAGTAGCATAGTAAGTGATAGAGATTCTTTATTTACTAGCGAGTTCTAGAAGAGTCTACAGGAGACTTTGGGTACCAAACTTAAGACGAGTACCGCTTACCATCCGCAGACTGATGGACAAACGGGGAGAGTTGACAAAGTCTTAGATGAATTGTTAAGAGCTTGTGTGCTACATTTCAAAGGATCATGGAAGGACCATCTACACTTGGTCTAGTTTTCATATAACAATAGTTATAATTATAGTATAGGGATGGAACCGTTTGAAGCTTTGTATAGAAGGCCATGTAAATCTCCAGTTTGTTGGTTGGAGATGCGAAATATGTTAGTTTTTGGTCCAGATTTAGTTAGAGAAGCTGTAGAGAAGATTGAGTTAATTCGAGCTGGGATGAAGGAAGCTCAGTCTAGGAAGAAGAGTTATACTGATAAAAGACGAAAAGATTTAGAGTTCTCAGTTCGAGATCATGTTTTCGTTAAGGCGTCACCAATGAACGGTGTAATCAGATTTGGAAAATCAGGAAAATTGGCACCAAGATTCATTGGTCCATTTCCTATTATAGAAAGGATCAGGAAACTCGCATACAGAGTGGAGTTACCAAATTTTTTGGTAGGATTCCACAATGTTTTTCATATTTCTCATAAGGAAGTGTATTCGAGATATAGAGATTAAAATTATACCCACTGTGTTAGATGATCTAGTAGTGTAACCGGATATGACTATAGTTAGAAAACCAGTTCGTATAGTTGCAAGAGATGAGAAGAGGCTAAGGAATAAGATAGTCAAATTAGCCAAATTCCAGTGGAGCGACAAAGAGAGAGACTGTACTTGGAAAACCGAGAGCAGGATTAGAGTCACTCATCTTAACTCGTTCTATCGTATATTTTACCTTTATGTTTGATTGTTGTGAGTATCTTATCATAATTTCGAGGACGAAAATATTTAAGGAGAGGAGTTTGTAATGACCCTAATTTTGACTAACATTATTTAGGACATTTAATTAGACAAATTAAATGAACTAATGCAGATGGTTAGATACTGAGATTTGTTAATTAGTAAAGGGTCATGCATTAATTTATGTGTAAGCAAAAGAGAATAAAAATAAGTAAGTAGGAGGAATATGGCAAGGGAAAAATAGGAACGGCCTATGTTCTTTTACTCTAAACCTATCTTTCCACCATTTCTTATTCATTTTAACTTACCCAAACAAAACTAAAACCACTAAGAGTTCGGTCGACCACCATTAAGAAGAATCAAAAGAAGATAAGCTAGGAAACAAGTAGAAAGCCTAAAGAAATTAATCAAAGGGCAAA
Source organism: Allium cepa (assembly GCA_030765085.1). NCBI lineage: Eukaryota > Viridiplantae > Streptophyta > Magnoliopsida > Asparagales > Amaryllidaceae > Allium > Allium cepa. The sequence goes on from CM060934.1 coordinate 721,848,165, forward strand.
TCTCAACTTCTTGAACACCAAGCTAAAGTGAATAATTTGATTTACCATTCGCTTTCATAATGATTTCAGTTTCATGGATTGATCCGAATTAATTTTGCAAATAATATGTCATGTCAGGTTTGTTTAAATGGATATATATGCTTATTGATGATTTATATCATTTCATATAGAATTGATGATAAGTTTAGATTGGGAAAACTTATTAAATGACTCCAAACGACTTGCATTTTTGATATATGATCAAAAACATTATTTTAGAAGTGAGTTTCAAGTTTCATAATTTTCAAACTTATTGTGGATTTATTAATATTTTTCTATGAAATAAAATAGTTAATATTTAAATTATTTAAGACAATTATATGTCGATTTCGATCTGAGATTTATATACGTCAGAAAGCATACTAAAAGTGAATTATGGTAATTTTTGGGGAATTTTTTCTTAGTATTTAATTATGGTTATTAAATTATTTAAGTTAAGGGACTTAAATGATTTGTTTTATCAAGGAGAAGGGCTTGTTTGTTAAAATGTTCTTAATTGATAAATTTGAATTTGGAAGCTTTTAGAAAAGAATTTTGATAAAGAAATGACAACCAATCATATTTTGACAAATTAGGCAAGTTAGGTAAAAAAATTACTTTGAAAGACAATAAAACAGTTTTGTTTCGAATTACAACTTCGCCACTTCCTTAGTTAGCTTTCGTAAACATGCCAGTTAGACTTTTCACACTTGTTCGAAACCAAAGCACATGATATCAAGAAATTGGTATGGAGTGCACTATGGAAAGGCGGAAGGGATGATGGGGTCGAAGGCAACACATTCGAAGAAGTTGCTTTTAACTTGTCTTTGTTTTTAAGAAAAAAAGGGAAGCTTTCAAATGAGTCGCCGCTTGCCTTTGTTTTAAAAGATTGTTTTCAAAAGAGTTTCCGCTTTTCATTTTAAAAGAAGCTTTCGAAAGGATAGCCGCTTTGGGCCTATTTGAAACCCATGTTGTCGTATTCATACCTTTCGAACTAGTTAAGGCTGCTTTTCCTTATAACCTTAAGATAACGTATTCGAAAGGGAGCTTTCGCCGTTTTTACTTGGAAGCCGCCCTCTCAAACCATTCGAAAGGGTTGTATTGCTATTTTTAAATGGTTACGATGGAAATAGTTTCGAAAAGGAAGGTTTCGAAACCATCCCCTTTCTTTTGCTTGGGATTATAGCTTTTGAAAGTAATTGCTTTCACCTCAATTCTTTATGACCCTTTATTTATAGTAAAGGCTTAACCCAATGGTTTCAAAAGGAATTGCAACACCCCACCTTTATACCCATACTACCAAAGAGTATTACAAAGTAATACTGTCAGACAATATGGAGAATGAGACTATATAGGTACACATGTGAATATTCACTTGAACTAACACTGGTACGTTTAATAAAAAATCCGATAAATAAGTAATCTACATGTACACAGTATCAGTACAAAGAAATAGGCATGTATGCCTCTAGGAAAGAACAATACATAATATACATTAAAATAACATAGAACACAGTGTCAATCACAGCGATAAGATATAATACATAAAATACATTAATGTTATAAGAATACAACACAACTCAATGTCAATTATATTTACATACAATGAATCTCATATCATATACAATCCTAATATTGTACTCCTCTAAGCCTAGTAAAACACATGCTGGTCATGTAGTCCTTGTACCCAAAATTTCTCGGACTGTCCGGAGTATTATACAAATAATAAATGAGTCAGACTATATCTAAATCCAATGTTAATGAATAATGCTATTAGTTATATTCTGGGTAATAACATAATAATATTATCATACATAAACTAAAATATCATATAACATAAAACATCGCAAAACCCAGTATAAAATGTCATCACCCATACAAACAATTCAATATAAATCAAGAATACTATATCCAATGGGTGAATAATCCATACAATAAAACATCATCGTAGAAAAATGAAATCATTAAATGAATCGAAAAAACACATAGCAATGCTCAAATACAATATCATAAAAATCATATAATCAACAGATAATGTGATATAGCACATCGAATAATCCAAACAATATCCAACACTATACAAATCACAAAGATAATCCAATACAATCCAAATCAATAATAAAGGCTATCACAGTATATCAAATCACCAAACAATATGGATACAATGGGGACCAACTACACTTTAGACTCAACTAGTCTCTGGTCTAATCAATTCATTAAAGGAAAGAGACATATATGCCAATCCACTACACATATATACCTTGAATCTAATGGAAGACTGATATCTGCCAACCACAAGCCTGCTCTAGGAACATAGGTCCACTCACCAACCGTAGAGTCACCGTCTATTCCTATAGTCTTCAATGTAAATGTCAATCTACTATACTCACATATCCTGAACCAGATAGGTAGACTGACTGCCGCCTACCGCAAGCCTGCTTCAAGAACATAGGTCTACTTGCCTATTGCAGAGTACTGTCTATTCCTACAGTCTTCAGTTGCCTTGACGGACATCATGACTCCATCTAGTGGATCGTCAACGCGTAGCCCAGTCACAACCTTTCATTGCCCCTAATGGTAACAGACTATTGTCCAAAGCGACACAAGGGGTTATGGGTTGTAACCCATCTACTACTACTAATATTAGTATGCACATCAAAGGGACAAATAACTATAGTGTCACGAATATAGGGAGCGAACCCACGATTGGGCTGCTAGGGCGGATACCGGCCAATCTGGTTTACTCCCGAAAAATAAAGGAAGTTGGTCACAATGTGGATGGTCATATATTACTCATAGGCTATCGCTATTCATATCTCTAATAATAAGCTGGCACGTAGCTCTCATACCAATATCTATTTATAAGGTACTCCTCACCGAGTATCACATGAACCTATGAGAGTAATCCCCGTTTGAGTGACATTTACTTACAACGAATAATCAAACAAATAACATAACGACGTCCCATATTACTGCATGTAATTTTGATAATTATTCAAAGCTCATAAACTACACTCGATCTGTACTATATATTTCTATATGATAAGTCCATTGACTAACTGAAAAATTATTACCGAATGCCCCATCTCAAACGGTATTACTAATCCGTTTATTCAAATTTCTCATCACGCGGAAATGAAATCTTACAAATCAAATAGAAAGATATCATCATATCATATTAAAATTATTAATCAAATCTATAGCAACGGTGAATCATTCATATTAGCTTAAATCAATATTGAGAAGATGAGAAATCAGAAACTCAGAAATCATTACTAAACGGTTATATATTCCAAATCAGTTTGGAGGAAACGATTAGAGAATTATAAAATTGAATATCTAAATATATATATTTAAATACTACTAAATCAATATCACTTTAAATCATTTATATCATTTTATCTCATATAAGAAATAAATACTTGTAAACAAAAAACTATAGATATTCAGAATTAATTAATTTAATAATCATTTGCCTATTCAGAAAGTAAACATATTTCTTTTTAAACTCCAAAATAGTATTAGAAGTTGACCATTTGATACAATTCTTATTCATAGTTTTATAAGACAATTATTATTTTTAGGCAACTTTAAACCAACCAAAATCAATTCTACAAGATCATACTTAAATAATACTTAACAAACTCATTTAGAGCATGTTGGGTGCGTTTCCACCACCACCGAGTCAAGGAGAAGAAAGCATCGTCGAACCATAGGGAGGAAAGTCCCACCGAACCAACACGTCTCCAAGGCCCTGCCGAACCAACCCTTGCTCCACTACCTGGCGAATCAAACCCAAAGTATCACTACCGAATCAACCCCCACCGATCCAAGGCCTCACCGGACCAACTCACCACCGAATCAACCTCCACTGATCCAAGGCCTCACCGGACCAGCCTCTACCGAATCAACCACACCGAACCAATCCCATCGCCTCTACCACCGGACCATCACCCATCTACTACCGAACCAACGCTGCCAGGCCAGATCACTTCAGCCCAGGCCCACCAGCAGCTATATACATCCAAGACCCCTGCCCCCAGCCTCACTCTATAAATAGAAGGGCAGGGGTACAACAATGGAAGATAAGTTCGAGAGCTCAAGCATGGACAGAACTTTCAAACAACTTTCATATACTTGTAATCAAAGCTCTGTACTTGTAATCTGAAGAGTGAAGGAGAATAACATATAAAGTGGACGTAGGCACATTCTGGCCGAACCACTATAAATCTGTGTGTCTTTTACAGTTTAGTCCCTGCTTTTTACATATTTGCATGAATCACCCAAATCACTAAGAATAACTTAAAATCGACTAAATCATACGACTTGGAGGTGTTTGCCCATTTTTTGTGCAAACATTTTTGGTGCTTTCACTGAGAACTCGAGCTAGAAGCTTTAGCTTCTCCCACTCAACCTTCTTCCCAGCAGCATCGCTCATTACTTGGAAAACATGCCTCCCAGGCAGAGGAAAGATGCTAGCAAAGGAAAAAACATCGCGACTAGCAGTATCCCAGATCCAGTAATCAGAGATCAAGAGAATCGTCCTGTTCCAACAGTAAATGGAAATCAGGCAAATCCGACAGCCCTTGCTACGGAACAACCAATTACTTGGGTAGATCTGGACAGGGTTGTGGCTGAAGTAACTAACCGCTTCGCATCTCAACAAGAAGCCTTGGTGGACCAACTCATGTCATGCTTAATGGATGCTGAAGAATCCAACTGCAACACCGAATCATGGGGTGAATCCTAGTGTAGAGGATCTGGGAGGTGACAAAGATTTTTCTTCTTCGAAGAGGCTAACAACAGAAACAACAATGGTAGGAGCCGAGCCCAGACTCAGCCCGAATTCTGACCCGGGGAAACACTTGGAACCGAACCCAACGGGGGAGGTACCAGGCAGGGGTCGGATATGGCTGAGCCTGTCATGCTACCTAACCATGGGAACACCAATAGACGGGGCCGAGCTGGAGTCCAGCTCGAAGTTGGACCCGAGAGAATGTTTAGAACAGAGCCCAGCAGGGGAAGATCGAGGCAAGGGCCAACTGTGGCTGACCCCAGCATGCTCCCAGAAGACCGAAGACAGCCACCGGAAAATGTTAGGAGTAATAGACGATACCATCCCTACAGGTTATCTGGACGGAATCAATCCTGCAGAGAAGAACCAAATTCATTTCTATCTGCTCCAAGTTCTGATGAAAGGATGGCGCGATTGTTCAGAGAGTGCGTCCAACAGGACCAAAGGGATCGGGGAATAGGCGCTAGGGTAACCAGCCCCCTCACCCGCAATATCGAAACTGCCATCACCCCCCGATAATGGAAAATGCCAACAATGGAACCTTACAAGGGAACCTCTGACCCCGTTGTACACTTGCAGAGATACACATAGCATATGCTCAAGAGCGGAGCAACAGAGGGAGTGTTGTGTAAATGCTTCCCACTATTCTTGGCAGATCTAGCTACCTCCTGGTTCTGCCATCTACCCCAAGGATCCATCAGCCCATGGGAAATGTTGAAAGAAAAATTCATCAGCCAGTTTCGCATTCATGTGGAACAACCTAAGGACGCTTATTCCCTATCTAATATCAAACAGAAGCCCGGAGAGACAGTACAACAATATCTAACCCGATTCAACGCCGCAACGGCTGCAGTCCAAGATGCCGATGAGAAACTTATCCTAATGGCTCTTTGTAGTGGCGTACATCCAGATACCAAGTTTGCTAGAAGATTAACGAAAGAAAAACCAGCTACCTTACCCGATTTCTTCCATGAAGCCGGAAAATATATGAGACTTGAAGACGCTGCCACCGAAAGGCAGACAGGGCAACAAGCCAAGGCAGCTCATGGAAACGCACCCGCTGCAGCAAAGGACGTCGGAAGAAATGACTCTCGAGATAATGCTGGGGGAAGGAAGGGAGAAAAACGCCTATATCGGCCAGGCAAGGATTTGACGCTTACACTCCTTTGAATGAAATAGTCGAAAACATCTTTCTGACCACCCAAGACGAGCTTAAATACAAACGCCCCGTACAAGATGGAATCAGATCACGCAATCAAGTCTCGAAAGTTCTGCGTTTCCACGAATCCCATGGGCATGATACCAATGAATGCCGTCATTTTCGGGACCTGATTGAAGAACACATCAGTAGGAAGAGATTGGAACACTATGTAAAGGGTCAGGACAAGACTGCAGCTCCTGCCAAGGAGAACCCAGTGCAACTCCACCCAGAGACAGGCGGAAGAAATCACAACACCAGCGGTTCCAGTCAAAAGAAGATAGTGGTCCATACAATATCGGGAGTACCACACATCGCTGACAGAAACTGGGTAGAAATGGAAAGATATGGAAAGTTACATAGAAACAATGAAGACTGCATCAATTCCATCATGGAAGAACGCCGTCTGAAGCGGAAAGAGGATAATGACATCACATTCAGTAGGCGAGACCTAGAAGGAAAGCAGTACCCTCACATGGATCCTATGGTTATCTCTGCTTGGTTCAGCCCAGCCGAAGTTTTTCGAATTCTGGTAGATACTGGAAGCTCCGTAAATATTCTATTCAAGCATGCTTTCGACAAAATGAAGCTGTCAATGAAGGATGTGTCTCCCTGCAACAAACCACTACACGGTTTCACTGGAGATGCAAAGATGCCCCTCGGGCAATTGGACCTCTTTGTTGAAATAGGAAGTCATCCCCACTCCGTTGTGCGGAAACAAACATTTGTGCTAATAGATAACCACTCGGCGTACAACGCCTTTTTAGTAAGACCAGCTTTGTCTGATTTCCAGATTGTCCTGGCCCCTTGGTGCCTGAAGATGAAATTTCCAACAGATAATGGGATAGGGGAAGTAGAAGGAAATCAAGACGCCGCTTGAAATTGTTATGTAACTGAACTTCGCAATAACCGCAGGAAGGAGAAAGGGAAGGATGCAGAGACTTCTCTCTGCAAGAAAAACTTGGAAGCATAGCAACTAAAGAAAGCCCCTCCTCTTCGTTATACCAGTGATCCTTTCAATGAATTAGACCTCAGGGACAAAGAGGAGAAGGCCACCGCCGAGCCTGCAGAGGCTATGGAATTTATATCTGTAGACAAACATGACCCAAGTAGACTACTGAGAGTCGGGTCTCAGTTAAGAGCAGAGTTGAAGGATCAACTCATCGATTTTCTTTGCCACAACTTAGATGTATTTGCATGGACGCACGCTGACATGACTGGAATCTCCCCAGACGTAGCATACCATGTACTGAACATCGATCCCACCAAGGTGCCAGTAAAACAGAAAAAGAGAAGTATGGGGGCAGAACGATCAGCAGCCCTCGAGGAAGAAGTAAAGAACCTACTTGCCAATAACTTCATACGAGAAGCCATCTACCCAGAATGGATCGCCAACCCGGTACTGGTAAAGAAGGCTAATGGGAAGTGGCGAACATGCATTGTCTTCTCCAACTTAAATGACGCTTGCCCGAAGGATTGCTTCCCACTCCCCCGAATCGATCAACTCGTGGACAACACAGCCGGGCACGAACTCTTTTCTTTTATGGACGCATAATCTGGATATAACCAGATCCCTATGCATGCCACTGATCAAGACCACACTAGTTTCATCACTGACCGGGGATTGTACTGCTGCTAAGTAATGCCTTTTGGACTTAAAAACACCGGAGCTACTTATCAGCGCCTCGTCAATAAGATGTTTGCGGAACTAATAGGACGAACTATGGAGGTTTATGTGGATGACATGCTGGTAAAATCGAGGAAAGCCAACGATCATGTAAGCCACCTGGACGAGATGTTTCAAGTACTTCGCCAATATGGAATGAAGCTGAATCCTCTAAAGTGCACCTTCGGAGTATCATCGGGAAAGTTCTTGGGATTCATCGTCCATGCCAGGGGGATTGAAGCAAACCCCGAACAAGTCCGGGCTTTGCAAGGTATCAAGATACCGTCCACTCGAAGAGAGATGCAAAGCCTAAAGTGGCCGCCCAAAGCAGATTTATCTCCAAAGCAACCGACAAATGCATCCCTTTCTTCGAAGCCCTAAAGAAAGACAAAGGAAAATTCGAATGGACTGACGAATGCTCAACAACCTTCTTAACCTAATCAAACACCTCCAAAGACCACCAGTACTCTCAACTCCGAATGAAGGCGAAGAACTATACCTATACCTTGCTATATCGTCCCATGCTCTAAGCGCCGCTTTGGTGAGAGAAGACAACCGCGCGCAGCGGCCCATATACTTTGTAAGCAAGAGATTTACGGGGCAGAATCCAGATACCCTAAACTTGAGAAGCTAGCATACTGTTTGCTAATCACATCACGGAAACTGCGGCACTATTTCCAATCTCATTCCATCAGAGTTTTAACCGATCAACCGCTAAGGCAGGTACTCCATCGCCCCGACACTTCTGGGCGACTACTTAAATGGTGCATTGAACCGAGTCAACATGATATCACCTACCATCCTCGCACCACCATCAAAGGACAAGCTATGGCCGATTTCATTGCCGAATTCACTACCAACGAAGGTAAGGAGCAATCTGAAATAACAGAAGATATCAAGTGGAATATCTTTGTAGATGGAGCATCAAACGAACAAGGCTCGGGGGCAGGTATTGTGATAATCACCCCCAGGGGAAGGAAGCTGCACTATGCCCTAAGGTTGGAATTCGCTGCCACCAACGACGATGCAGAATATGAAGCAGTAATAGCAGGATTAGAACTTGCCTTAGAAATTGGAGTCAGTTCTTTACGTCTTCATAGTGGTTCTCAACTTATCGTAAACCAAGTACTAGGAGAGTTTCAGACTCGAGGAGAACGACTCACAGCATATCTAAAGAAGACCAAGCTGCTGCTCGATCAATTGGATCACTATTTAATCAAACACATTCCTCGAGAAGAGAATCAAGAGGCCGACGAACTGGAAAAGCAAGCTAGCATGAAAAACAACACCATTTCCGAAACAGTAGCCATCACGAAACCACTAGCCCCAAGTTTCGAACAAGAAGATCTGATAGCTGCAATCGAAGAAGAAACTGGATGACTTCTATCCGGAAATACTTAAAAGATGGCACACTACCCAACGAGCGTAACGAAGTCAGAAAAGTCTTGATGAGAGCTTCCCGCTACATAATACAAGAAGGCATCCTCTATCGACGCGGCTTCTCTAACCCCTTATTAAGGTGTGTTGCTGGAAGGGAAGCCAAGAAAATCTTATCCAACATCCATCAAGGGAGCTGCGGAGATCACACTGGTGGGCAGACTGTGGCAAAGAAGACGCTCCGATATGGATAGTACTGGCCCACTTTAAACAAAGACACCTTAGACTTCATCAAAAGATGCGACAGATGTCAGAAATTTGCTAAGATTCCTCGACTACCAACAAATGAGATTACTCAAATGACCAGCTCTTGGCCCTTTGCAGTATGGGGAATTGACTTGATCGGCGAACTGCCGATGGGCCGAGGCGGAGCCAAATATGCTATAGTGGCAGTCGACTATTTCACCAAATGGGTGGAAGCGGAACCTTTAAATAAAATATCTTCGGCAAAAGTTATTAACTTCTTGATCAAAAATGTTCTATGCAGATACGGGGTTCCACTCAAAATCATATCGGACAATGGACTTCAGTTTGACAGCAAGGAGTTCGCTGACTGGGGTCAAGAGCACGGAATTCACAAAAGCTTCTCATCTGTGGCTTATCCCCAAGCAAATGGACAAGTCAAAGCTGTCAACAAAATTCTTAAGACTCTAATCAAGAAGAAGCTTGAAAAGTCAAAAGGCGCTTGGGTGGATGAACTTCCTACGGCACTTTGGGCCTACCACACGTCTTTCAGAACATCAACAGGGCATACTCCTTTCTCTTTGGCATACGGATCGGAGGCCATGCTCCCAGTTGAAACTGTAGTGCCATCCCACCGTAGGATCCACTACAACCCAGAAGAGAACGAAGAACTCCTCCACATGTCTTTGGATCTAATCGAAGAAAGAAGAAATGATGCAGCACTCAAAGCAGCAGCTCACAAGCAAAAAGTGGCAGCACAATACAACTCCAAAGTCAAGCACCGCAACTTACAAGAAGGAGATCTTGTCCTCAAGCGAATATTCCCGCGGCCCGGAGTGCTAGATCCAATCTGGGGCGGACCATATGGAATTCATAAAGATCTCCACAACGGAGCTTATATTTTGTCAACAGTGGACGGAGAGGTGTTCCAGAGGGCATGGAACATCCAACACCTTCGTCGATACTTTTCTTAACTTGTACTGCCTATATAAAGTGAATTAATAAAGAGAATCAGTGGACGTAGGCATTTTCGTGCCGAAACACTTTAAAAACTTGTCTCTTTTTTAACTTGTTCCTTTATATCTTGGCTACTTGCTGAGCTTTATCCTTTTCTGTTGAACAAAATCCTGTGTAGACGACATCTCCATTCAGGGCATCACAGCACAACTTCACCTGGGCAAAACCTAACAGGTATTATACGAGTCTATGCCCTCGCCAATGAGACACTTTTGCTCCAGCATCCCTCTGTTGCGGGTTAACTCATTGCTCGTGACAGCCCTTAAAGCCAACTGTAATGAGCCGATTATAAGCCGCCGAGAAGGCCAATCATAGCCTAAGTAGCTCATTACTGCGTTCGGCTCGCCGGCAACCGTGAACCGATTATAAGCCCCAACATAAGGTGTGGCCAGCCAGGGGCAGTTCACAGTTGACGATCGGCACCCGCGCTATCCGGCCACGGTAAATCGAATAATACCCACGATTACGGGCCATAATGGTCCGGGTAGTTACCGTGCGCGATCTCGGCTCCGATGTGTCTTAAGTACGGCTGTGGTAAAAAAGAAAACTCCCCGCGGAGGTGTAAGATGGGTGACAAATGTCTCCAAGACCCACAGCTAGGGAAAGTGACTACAAAGCCCGTTTGCCACGAACTTCAGCGCGTCGAAGATGATTGGAAGTTTTACTATTTCTTATATTTCCATTTTATTTATAAAAACTTTCCTCCTATCCTCTATAACAATCACTAAAGTACATGACACAAAATACGAGACACTCGCTAATGGGAATAAGAACTCACAGCTGGATGGCAGGTCACTTAGCTGCATTCTATATTCGATTACACAAGGCATTCAAAGCTACCGACTACAGCTAAAACTTGAAGGACGGTACTTTCTTCTCTTGTACATAAATATGTAAGACATGAAATTATATTTTAAGCAAGAACTTAGCGTCAAACACAATTGAATCACTAACACATGCACAACTATATTTTATGCAACACATCAAAATAATGACAGCATTCAAACATGACAAAATCAGCTTATGTTATAAAGTTACATGCCAAAAATCAAGTTGTTCGTTACATAATTACAGCCTGAAAATTTCATTAATGTTTTAAAGACTAACATTGACAGCAATGTCAAGTAAACTGAAAAATGTCCAGATCAAGCCAAGAAGCCGACTGCATCGGGGCTTCGCCTCTATCCTGCTGGCCCTTCGAGGTCTACTTAACCGCCGGATCAAAATTCCCAGCATGTTCACCAGAGGTAGTTGGCACTTCAGAGGTCCCGCCTGTCCAATTCAGGAGAAGAATCCATTGAATAAACAATAAGCAACCAAGCAATGAAAAGGCTAAAAGAGAAGACTTACCAGCATCCGTTCCCTGATCATCATCCCCAACTGCACACCTACCTCCTCAGCAGCGAGCAGCCGCATGCCCTCCTTCCCCGCCACTTTCTCCTCCTTAGTGAATTGGGCCGTAACCACATCCATTCTGAAGGCCATGCCACCCTCCTTATCCGCATCAGCCTTGACCTCCTCCAGAGCCCGGAGATAAATCCTGGCCATGATCCGTGGATAATCATCCATCCAGGATAAGTTGCCCTGCTTCCAAGTATGGAAATACATGTCCTGTAGCATCTCATCCATCATCCCCTCGTTCTCCTCAAACTTCCTCATTCGGACCTCAGAAGCCAACAGCTTTGCAACGGCATCATCTCTCTCCGATCGGTATCGCGAGCGGTCTGCCTGAAGGGATTTCCTCATCGCCTCCATCTCCTCCTTCAGCTTGGCTTGAGCAAGCTCCGCGGTTTCAAGCTTCCCAAATAACTCCTCTACCCGCTCGAGATCCGCTTTCCGAACCTCATCCACCGTTGCAATAGCCATATCGATCCGTTCCTTGCAGATGGCCTCTATTTTCCGCAGCTCGGCTCTGCTAGCCTCTTCCATGGTTTTCTTTAGCCGTCTGGAGGCAGCCTCATGCTGAGAGATCTGGATGGCCTGATCGGTTAGTTGCTTGCCCTGGTCGGAAACCACTAACCGCAATCTTATGTTGGCACTCCCAATTTCCTCCCCGGCCTTGACCAGTCGGGCATGATGCCCCATCAACTTCCTAGTCTCCTCAGCAACCCGGTCGATATTTGCCTTAGCTTCATCCCCTATAGTTACAATCCGAGTAGTAAGCAAATCAAGGTCCAGGGACTTGGCCTCATCAAGCACCCTTACCATAGGATTGCGAGGGAGAAGGTGCTCACCAGTAACCTCGTCAAAGGAAATATCATGAAAACCCGGATCCAGATTTGGATGACCCGCAAATGGATTACGAACGAAGCCGGGACGATCAATCTGAGTAACGGTAGGATTCTCAGACGGATGCGGAGAGGGTATGAACTCAGTATCCTCCCATGTGGTATCATGAATAGGCTGGGTTGGGGGCTGAGGACTAGGTGAAGGTTCGACTAAGGAGCGACTCCTCTTTTTCTTTTGAATATCCTCTTCAATAACTCCGAGAAGTGGACGGTAGCCGGCTACGTCCCCGGAACGGTTGGTCGAAGGTTTTGGTTTAGCGTCAGCTTTGAGGAGTTTGAATTGCTCGAGACGGTGCCGAATGTCTGATGTATTGGCCATTCCTGGAATAAAAACCAAGTGTTACAAGCATGCATGGGACTATAATCCAAGAAACATGTGAAGTTAAAAAGAGTAAAGAGGAGTCAAAAATTCACCTTGAATCGCCGGGGTTGCCCTAGCTGAAATGCTCTTGGAAGATGGATCGGCACCAATCCCGGCCTTATCAGCTTTCTTTGCCTTCTCCACCAAGGCCGATCCTTCCTCCAACCCCTCAAAAGCCTGGCGGAAAGCATCATATGTCCACTCTTGGATCTCCCCTGCTTGCCCAGAGGACAAAGCCCCGGTGCCATCACCGCTCTGTCCTTCGCCACCATCATCACAATCACCTTTTCCATCACCTCCGCTCTCCTCCTCGCCTCTTTCCTCCTCCACATTTTCCTCCTCCGGAACATCTGGACATGTGCTAGGGGAGGGTCCATCGGATTTCTTGAGCTTCTTCCCCCCGACGACTGGAGGTATCGAGAAAGGTTTCCTCTTGCTGATCTTCGTCGTGGCCCCTCCTTTAGCTTTGACATCCCTCTCCTCAGCTGTGTCTCTCTGCTTGACCACAGACTGACGTGGTAGAATCAAGTTGTGCTGCAGAAGAGTAGCATTACTGATCAGGTAAGAAGCTGACTTCTCCCTTCCCGAAATGGCTTCTATCTCCGCAGCCATCTGAACCAGGCGATCGTTCTCCACGACCGCAAAGCCACCTGTCGCTAGCAAGAAATAAGAACACATAAGGAGAAGCATTGCAGTCAGAACGGAAATTATAAATAAGCTTCAACTTACAGCCGGAGGTGAAGCGATGGATAGAAACAGAGTCATCCTTGACGAAAAACCATTATTTCTTGAACATGCTGAACTTCGAATATAAGTCCAGGACCGGCTTGAAGGACACGGCCGATTCCAAGCTGATGTATGGAGACCCCTTCTTATAGCCCCTCAAGTTGTACAAATACCGAATCTCCCGGTTAAAAGGGGGACGCCCATATTTTCTCTGGAAAATGATGAATAGACTCACAAGATAGCATAAGAATTGGGCAGAAGCTGGAAAGGGTCCACCTTCAAATAGGCAATGAAGCTGACTATCCAAGCATTGATCGGGGGAATGGCCCCGCACATGCAATGGTACCTACTATAAGCAAAATATCCTTCAGGGGGGTCATACGGCATAACTCCATTCCCTGGCAGCACCATGTGTGCTCTGTCAATCCCGAAAGAACGAGATATAACATCAAGCTGCTCCTCTTTAAGGAAGCTACAGTCAGGTGCCGAGTTCAGGAGCTCCTAAGGGCCGTACCCATGTACTAGTAATCTCGGGGGAGGTCCATGACGTCCCGATCCTGACTGAGCTGGGGGCACTGTGGAGGACTCTTCTCTGTCCATGGATTTCTTCTTATCTGATCGAGTTTCTACTTTACGAGACATTTATCTGCAAACACAAAAAGTGCGTCTTAGAATGAGGGAAGTAAACAAGCAAGTGCATGAAGTCTAGAATTTTATTTATAAGTTAAAACATAAAAGGCATAAGGTTCATTTGGCACTCAAGCCCATTCGGTAGTTCAAGGCTCAAAAGCCATTCGGCACTCGTACTTCTCAGATTCATCCGGTAGCTCAAGGCTCGAAGGATCATTCGGCACTCACACTCCACGATCCATTCGGCAGTTCAATATATAAAAGTCATTCGCAATAACCTGGACCGGTAGTCAAACAGGTTTCGGCGGTATGGTTGATTCGGCAAAAAAGAATCTGGTTCGGCTATTTCAATTAGTAAGGAATAACGAAAGTGTATGGCCCATACTTATAGGCAAATAGAAACGACCGGACCAACCGGTTCGGCTTTGGGACCGAATGAAAGTGTCCAAGTCGAAAGGCCTAAAACAAAGCACGACATATGCTGGCATATGCCCCACTTTGGGGGGCAAATGTTGGGTGCGTTTCCACCACCACCAAGTCAAGGAGAAGAAAGCATCGCCGAACCATAGGGAGGAAAGTCCCACCGAACCAACACGTCTCCAAGGCCCTGCCGAACCAACCCTTGCTCCACTACCTGCCGAATCAAACCCAAAGTATCACTACCGAATCAACCCCCACCGACCCAAGGCCTCAACGGATCAACTCACGATCGAATCAAACCCAAAATATCACTATCGAATCAACCCCCACCGATCCAAGGCCTCACCGGACCAACTCACCATCGAATCAACCTCCACCGATCCAAGGCTTCACCGGACCAACTCACCACCGAATCAACATCCACCGATCCAAGGCCTCACCGGACCAGCCTCCACCGAATCAACCACACCGAACCAATCCCATCTCCTCTACCACCGGACCAAAACGCTAGTCCACCCATCTACTACCGAACCAACGCTGCCAGGCAAGATCACTTCAGGCCAGGCCCACAGCAACTATGTACATCCAAGACCCCTACCCCCAGCCTCACTCTATAAATAGAAGGGCAGGGTTACAACAATGGCAGACAAGTTTGAGAGCTCAAGCACGGACAGAACTTTCAAACAACTTTCATATACTTGTAATCAAAGCTTTGTACTTGTAATCTGAAGAGTGAAGGAGAATAACATATAAAGTGGACGTAGGCACATTCTGCCCGAACCACTATAAATCTGTGTGTCTTTTACAGCTTTGTCCCTGCTTTTTACATTTTTGCATGAATCACCCAAATCACTAAGAACAACTTAAAATCGACTAAATCGTACGACTTGGAGGTGTTTGCCCATTTTTTATGCAAACAGAGCATATAGATTTATTACTAAGAAATGAATAATAAATTCATATCCCAAAATTAATTAAATGATCATCTAAACTCTGATTTAATATTTACAATAAATAACTAATTTTTTAGTTTTATATAAACTTAGTTGGTAATTACATAATTACTAATAACATTAGAATACTCAATTTAAATTCCCTAAATAATTTATAAAACAATATATTACACAGAAAAGTTATTTCATGTTTTTATATAATCAATATTAAGTAATATCATACTGCCCAAAACAAATTAATAATTCATAATCTTTTATATATTGCTTAGAAATAATATTATTGATTTCATATTATATTCTATAAAAAAAAGATATTATAGTTTCCTTTTTAAAACAATTCTAAAACTTATGATATATTACCATAATGACTTGAAATAAAGCTTCATAATTAATATAAAATTATATTTTAAAATCTATTTATAAATTAAAAATAGCTAAATTTAATAATATTCAGTAAATTATTTATAGATTAACATACAAATAATTATCTAATTCAATTCACAAACTGATAAAACTCCGTTTGTAAATCGATACATCCAACTAGAACAAAATCTCCCATCTAATTTATAATCACATCCAACCCTGCACAATCAACCAAAAATTATCTCAATATCATCTAATTTCAAAATAATATTTAAACAATCCAAACAACAAAAATCACAAACAATCACTCAATCCAAGTGTTTCAAGTAAGCAATTCAAAGGATAGATAGAATAAGGTATATATGTATATATAACGATAATCAAATTATAGATATAGTTGTGAGTTGAGAGAACACACCGAATCAAACGAATGATATATTTCTTCATCACACTCTATGCTACTCGAGCAGCCACTTTTGGCCTTGAATCACAGAAACCCTATCTCAACAAAACATCTCCTCCACACAACTCCATATCATCTTTCATTTTCTAAACCATAAATTGCAACAACCACTAACGTCTACACTCCACCATGCATCAATTGACATCCTCCATCACCTGCAATAGGTCGTGCCTCCTTTGCCTAGTATGAATTAGCCTTCTACCAATTTGCAATTTCAAGTCACATCGTTCATGGCCACACACCCTGAAAGACTGTCTTCTCTTGCTATACTCAAACGATAGTCACGCTTCCACTTTCATGCCATGAGGTCGAGCGGCACAGGCCATCGCCATGAACAGCCACTCCAAGTCATGATGCGCGGTCTATTAATAATTTTTTTATAGAAGATGTCGTGATTTTTTTTTGAAATTCCTCCGAAGGGTAGGGCTTCAGGCTCCGCTCAACAAAATTCGAGCATGCCTCAAAATGTAGCAGTGTAGGAGATTTCCGAAAAAGTGAAGAAGGGAAGTATTGTAAATGGGCTTTGGATGATTTATTTGAGCCTGATTTAGTTAAATAATATATTTTTCCTTTTCCTTTCCTTTTAAATTGTAAATAAATTTCAATTTAATTCATATTTCTTTATACTTCATTTTTTGATAACCATATGATTACTTCTAATTCAATACTCTTTTATTTTTATTTAACTAGTCATTGTATTATTACAAAATAAATTCATTTTTTTCTATTATTTTGATCACATAACACTTTTAAAATATCTTATATCCATCAAAATATTTTATTCGCATTCAAAATATTATTTGAAAAGAATTATAGCTTAATTACAATTCATTAAACAAAATCTTTTTATTAAGTATAAACTTCAAATAAATAAGAATTTATATTCAAAATAATAATTATCAAAATCCAATTCAAACAATTTTATTTTACGATGAGAAAACTGGGTTGTTACAGAAATAGTTTTTAAATGGTTTTGAATCAACATTTTCACAAACCTTTGCTTGAACCCAATGCTTTCGAAAAGGTATGTTATAAGCGTTTCGAAGGGGAAGACCCCAATGTTTTTGAAAGGTATATTTTAGTGTACCGAAAGGTTTGTTTTAAGAGTTTGGAAAGAAATATTTCTAAAGCTTCTGAATGAAAAAAATTAATTGTTTCAAAATGGTTGTCTAAGGTGTAAGTGATGATTTCAAAAGGTCAATTTTTAATACATTCGAAAGGTATGTTTTGGCCTTTCGGCCTAATGTTTTCAAGGTTAAAGTAGTAATTTATTTGAAAGGTCTCGAATGGATTGCTTTGGCTTTAAGGCCTAATGTTTTCTCAGTTAGAAAGGAGTACTAATTTGTTTTGATGGGATAGAAGACCCCCTTGATTTAGATTTCGTCAACATTGTTTTGTGTAAAGCTTATATTATGGCATAAGTATTTTGAGAAAGCAAAGAATAATTTTTCCTTGTTTAAGTATGATTTGAAAAGGGTTAAAACATTTCGAAAGAAATGTTTTCAACAAAAATTGAATGGGGTAGTCGACCCTAAGTAAATGAATCAGATATTAGAAGACCAGATGAGACTGGTATAGAGACGCGCCCAATACTTTAGCTAGTAGCCCATAGCTAATATAAGTCCAAAATTAGAGTGTGTAGGGCTTTGTCACATGTACGAATAAAATTATGTTACACATGGAAAGGAATACACAAAGTAGAGGTAGGTTGTTGGTGAGCCCGCAAAACCATTAGGTTCAGTTAACCCTTCAAAAAGTATGTTAAGGATAGATCGTCCAGTATTGTGTCTAATAGAAGTTGGATTAGTGTTTATGTCTTCTAGGCCCGAGTCAGCCAGTGGTTAATAGTCAGCCTGATAAAACTATATTGTCCGGACATATAGTCCATTGATTACCTGATTTGCATGCACATACGCTATTGCTATTATGATTATAATCAGCTTGATTGCATGCTTTAGATTTGCAAAAGATACGTGTTTTTAAAGGATATTATTAAGGGAAAGCCCGTTCTGTAAGCAGTGTGGTCTCACTTAATATTAGTAAATCGAGATGTAATAGTGTTATTCACACCAGGCTTTATGTCTAAATCTAAGTTTATGTTTTCCTCTTAAACTCTCGGTGCTCAAAATTTAATTTTAGTAGATTTAGATTTAAGGATTTTCAGGTTTAATAGGTTGGACGAATAAGCTTTCGAAGACGTACAGGAGGCAAAGCTAGTTATATAAGAGCAATTTAGCATTGTTTACATTGTGATGTATTGAAGACCGATATGTCTATCTAGTACTCTGTTCATCCTAGGGGGCATCTTCATATGTCGCTCTTCGTATAATTTTTAATAATTATATTTGACCAAAACCTAGGATTCATTTTTGGATTATGTAACTGAATATGAAATATGGATTTGAAATGTAATCAAGAAAGTTATTTTTGAATTATGTATTCATTTTATTTCATATTCATGTGCTTCTGATATTATGCATACCATTAACAATATCGTATTTTATCATCGAATGTTAATACTATGGATGACTGCAGCATCTGTAGTGCTTAGTTCGGGCCTTAAGATAGGGGATGTTACATGTTGTCATTTCTCATGAGCTGAAAAAGCTTAAGGAGGAGAAGGCCATGGAGAAGGAAGAGTTGAATAACACCCTCTAGCACTTCTTCGTAAGCATGATTATATAAAAGAACTTAAAGTGACTAGGGAGGACATATTCCAAAACTCTTGCCGATGCCTATGAGGAGGTGTTACGTTGCTCCGAAGCAGTTGGTGAAGGCCTCACCAAAGAATAAATAATGGCCAAGTACCTCAATGCAAACGATATAATTAAAGTCGAAGAAGGAAATGCCATTCTTGCTATATAGATGCCACTACTAGTGATTAGGCTCCTACTGGCCCAAATGCATCGGGTCTGGTCGAATTACCCATTCCAAAATCCAAAGAGCCTTTGACAGATATTTCCAAGATTGAGGGGCCAATTCTGGGACCACTTAAACAACTCCAACATTCGCATCGACTTCCCACGTTGAGTTCTATATTCCCCCTTTGTAGGCTGACTAGTCCAGCATTCATACAAAAAGGAGGAAATCTCTGTATCTCCTACTTAGCAAAGCTCAAGCAAGTGTATATCACTTGTTTTACCTATTTTTGAGAAGCTTCAATTCTCGTGCGAATCCATATCTAACCTTTATCACTCTGCTTTCCAACTTGTAGGTCATCCACATCTTCCTCCTCTGCCTCCGGCCACTCAAGGCTTAGATCCTAGTGCGATCTTTGTTGCATTAACCTCCATATCCATAGGACTTATTGCTCCCATTGTTCCACCTAGTTTCGGTCCTGGGCCTTATACCAAGAAGGTAGCTGACCTAGAGAACTTGGATGATGTCTCCCTATCCCTGGAAGAAGACGTCACTATAACAAATGCCACAGACCTAACTGATCAGATTATTATGGCGGCATGACTGAAGATTGACATTTCCAAGGCAAGATTAAGAAGGAGCCTGGCATAAAAAAATCTTTTCTTTTGGTTGTAAATAGGCCTTACTTGAGTGGGAAAATCCCTTTATATATAAAAATTGAAGTAATGAAAGCTCACCTTTTGTTCTATAATCTTTATTCCATTTACACTTTTGCATTTTTATATACCATTCTTGTTTGCGAATAACTACGTGCATGTATAATATAGCTGCATGTACTGCAATTTACCGATATTATATATATGTCTATTTCTCTGTAATGCATATATTTACTCTCCATGTGTATAAATAAAATTCATGCAATCTCTTTTATGATTTTCCATTGTTTAGTTCTGTTTATAGTTGCCAGAGTTTTCCATTTGGCGAAATAGTATCATAATCAAACCAACTCTATGGTCATCCCTGTTTTGGTTAGGTCGAGTTTCCTTTCACCAATTTCTATAGTAAATAGTCCAGGTTCCATGTCGCTCCCTATTGTTGGGAAGCATCAACTATAATATTTATTTCTTCTTTATATATTTCTACCGTGAACCAAATCCTGTTCGTACAACTCGTTTTTCCAAATACCAAACTCTAGGCATTAATAGGAGTTTAACGTTACAGGGAAAATTATCCGCTTGCCGCCTGCTCAGTTGTTTTTTAGGTCCTATTCTTTGATCGAAAGTGTCCGATGATACTTGTCCAGGATTCTTAATAACTACCATGGCTTTATCCTCTGCCAAGCCTGTCTAGTTAGGCCATTAATGCGGTCACAGAATCTAGTTCGTGTACCAGTTCCCACCTTTTGGAGCTGGCGGTTTAATTTCTCAATTTTGAATATTCCTTCCTAACACTGCCAACTTCAGCGCAATAGATGATGCTTGCAAGTTAGTGTCGAACTATGCAATTAACCCCCGTGTGGTCAATCCATTTTTATGTTGCCATACTTTAGGCAATGGCAAACTCCAAAAGGTCAGGGTAAGGTTTTCCAATGGACCCTTAAGTGGCTTTTCCTCATTGGCATTGCCTATCATCGAGCAATGACAAAATCCTGAAGGTCGAGGTTGAATTATGTAATCGAACCCTATATGGTTTTTCTTTATTGACATTACCTTTCTTCGGGCAACGACAAAGTCCTGAAGGTCGGGATTGAATTATCCGATCAACCCCTATATGGGCTTTCCTTCTTAACATTGCATATGTTTAGGTAATGGAAAATTCCCGAAGGTCAGGGTCGAATTATTCGATCGAACCCCAACTGGTTATTCCTTCTTGTCCTTGCTAATCTTCGGGAACATAAAATTCTTGATCATTGGGGCCAAATTATTTGATCGATCCCTAAGTGGTTATTTCTTCTTCTCGTTACCAATCTCCGAGCAGTGAAAAATTCCTGAAGGTCAGGGCAGAATTATCCGATCGACCCCTGGAAGCACACTCTTTGGCCATTATCCGAGGCTAAAGGAGCATATTCCTGAACATACCACCTGTAGTGATCTGCCTTTTTGACCCTCAAATATCGATACTAAATACATTCACCATATTTATATGCCATCACCTAAGTGTTGGAAAGAGAGATAGTTAG
This sequence comes from Allium cepa, assembly GCA_030765085.1. Taxonomy (NCBI): domain Eukaryota; kingdom Viridiplantae; phylum Streptophyta; class Magnoliopsida; order Asparagales; family Amaryllidaceae; genus Allium; species Allium cepa. Next base: position 721,869,721 of record CM060934.1, read on the forward strand.
GGTAAAAAAAGAAATACAACAAAAAAGAAGAGAACACTATATGTAATGACCCGTAGTTTGATCACTTTAATTAAAGAGATTTGAATTAATTATTCAAATATTAGATTATTTTTCATAAATATTCAAGTTTTAAGTGATAGTAATGGACTTATTTCGTAAGAATGTTCCAAAACATAGTTCCTTCGGAAATAATACCGATAAAATGGCGAAAAACCTTTTCATCGATAAACAGCTCTATAATCGTAAAACATTGCGCATGGAGCTAGATATTTACACTTATTTTTATAAATGAACAAGAATCTGAAATATAATTAATTATTTTATTTGTGGAAATAAAATGTATGACTTCATTAGTGATGCTCTTTTACTTAAATATTGATTTATGAATTTAAATTTAGATTTAGAATTAATGATTCAATAATTATTATAATTATTCAAATAATTGTTTAAATGGTGATAAATCATTTTAAATAGTTACAAAGTGATAATAAATCAATTGTAATAATTTTGTGAAGATATATGCTTGATTTAAAAATATAAGAAATATTCGTATGGCTTTATCGATACGATAACGATTTTTGTAAATATTTGTTAGTACTAATTTATATGGTTTTAAAAATAAAACGTGATCATTTTAGTTAAATTTATTTTCAAATTTTGTTTATATTTATATGTAATTCGAAATACAAGTAAAAATGTGACCGAAAATCGGTTTCTCGATTTTTAGTAGTTTAACGAATGGAAATCGTTCAAAGGTTGTTGCAACATTATTTATATGGCATGTACATATATCTAACCACACGTATACATGTACAAACTTTCCATGTGCACATATGAACACACAAATACAAATATACATGTAAACACATATATACATATACATATCTAAGATATTTTAAATTTCTTCATCCTTAACATTCACAAAGTCAATGCGCTTGCATAAGTACAAGCACATGGCCTTCTCTATGATGGAGAGGACTTTTAGCCATCCTAAGGTGATGTAAGGAGTGGTTGGACATAATGATGGTTGGTGATGTAAGGTGGAAATATTTTCTACCTCTCCAATTGCCTATAAATACCCATCCATTTTGCCTCTTCTTCTTTCCTCCATACCATCCACATATCAGAATGAAATTAGGAAATTATTATTTTCAAACCATGAAAAATTTCAGTGGCTGCAACTTTTATGTTGAACACTTGTTCTATTTTAATTTTAGCCATGTCAAAAGCTCACTTCTTTGCATTGCATTTTCGGGCTCAAAATTTTAGGTCTGAGAATACCCTATCTTCTTTTGATCATATCTTCCTCATATCTAATCGAAATCGAGTGTTTATTTTATTTAAATTGTACAGAAAAGAATTTTCAAGAACTTTCCTTTTGACCACTTTCATAAATTCTTTGAATAACACATACGAAATTCAGTTAAAAATTGACCGATTTTCAAGTGTGGTTTTTATAAATATGAGAATGACTCTTCTTCATTTGGCCATATCTGATTCAAAACTAATATGTTGGATAATTCTTTTTCTGAAACCGTAGAGAAAAGAATTTTCTACAACTTCATGTTGAGCACTTTTCCAAATTATCATAGTACAATGTCCAAAAATCCAAGAGAAGATGACATACTTTTGGGTCTATTTTTTTGGTAAATTCAATGATAATCCAAAGGCCTACACCTCATTCCCTATGCTTGGCCGAGCACCACTTTTTGCATGGGACGGACGAGCGCACTAGGAGGCAAGGAGTAAAGGTTCGTGAGTTAGCGAAGCTATAGCCCATTTTTTGATAGAAAATCAATGTGAGAAGCTCCTAAATTATAGATACATACACTATTGGATGATATATATGTTTGGATATAATCATTAATGATGTTTGTTTAATATGGTTGTTTAATATATATGCAAATCACGTTAATAATATCGATAAGCACAAAAGAAATCACTTTCCTTTATTGAATGAAATTGTGTATATGAAATGTTTAAACCTCTTAAAAATTGTTTATTATGATTTAGAAATGTTTTGTAAACATTTAAATGTGTTTTGGCAAAGTTCAAATAAATATTGGAAATTGAGTCAAAAAAAAGGCGTGTCACGTAATGGTAGTTCGCGATTTCGTGCCGTAAAAGTCAAGCAAAATGTATAATGAAATATAGCTCAGAATTCTTCGATCTAAGAATTTTCTAAACTATTATATCCATAGTTTTACAATAAAGAAAGAAAATCAAGATTTGGATAAGTAGATTTTGAAATATGAGTAAAACAAGTTTTTGGAAAAAATCGTTGTTTTGCAGTTTGGAATTCACAAAAAGATTTCTTTAAAAATGATATTTTAAAATTGTTTAAAAATATGAAATAAATTATAAAAATCTTTTAAAATGTTTTAAAAGTGATTTGAGTTATAAAATGAATTTCCAAATGATAGAAAAGTCATTTTGATCAATATAGCTTAAAAAGTACCATTCACAACACTTTCCACGACACTTTTCTATAACTTTTGAAATATGGTTTCAAACTCAACGAATCATTTTCAAATCATTTATAAATCTTTTCAAATAAATAATTATGTGTTTTAATGATAATTTGGATGTTTTATAATTTATTTAAAAACATTTAAATAAATGATTTAAAGAAATGTAGTCAAAAAATCAAGTGATTTGATCTTGGGTCTAAAAGCCGATGAGTAGACTGGATTTTCTATTCATGAAATCCATGTGAGATGCTTAAACTAAGGAGACATTCAGGGGCAACCAGTTCCCTGGCTGGCCTTACCTCTCCTGGATGAGGGATAGATAAGGTTGAAATGTCGCAAACGATATAAATATAAGAGATAAAATTTTCAAATTTAAACAACTTGGATTTTATGGAGACAATCTTCTTATACTTGGTATTAAATTCTGAAGAGAGAACTCATACTATTCACGTAATTTAAAAGTTGATTTTTCCATTATTCTACCTATAGTACTTGTTGAATACGGGAATTGATATTATGTAGAATTAGATGATTTCAATCGATTTTGCTCACTTAATATTTACTGATTTTGGATTAACATCCAGATAACTTGGTTTTAGCTCAATCAAAATTTTGATTATGAATGAAGAAATCATTGTTAAGATTGAAATAAATGATTTAGAATTCAATTTTTTTATTAATTAAAGGATTTGATAAGAGAGGTTAAATGATTTCATATATACTGAAATGAAATGTTTTAAAATAAATATATGTCTCTTGAAGATATTTTTAATAAAAAGAAATTAATCAATCAAAGAATAATTCCCTATTCACCAAACATCTTTTTATCGGCGATTATTTTGAAGGAACCAAGGTCGGATTTGAAGTGCTTCTTATTCGAAAACCACTTCGAACTAATTTATGTATTCGAAGTGAGGACATGGAAATGATTTGGAAGATAAAATGTAGGGCTGCTTGTCACAGACCCTCGAGGGAAATTTCCCTTATCGTATTCTACGGCGGTAGTTCTTCACTTGAGATCTTCGATGCAAGGACTCCTCACTACTAATCCTAGGGGTAATTCTCGATAGCATGTGGAAGGAGTGTTCCTTCAGTTTGTCCTGTTCCTTGACAACTTGTATGGACGAGTGCTTAATGTTGCATTTCTAATTACATCGATTGATCTTTGTGAACGTATCATCTGTTTGGTGGAAAAAAAGGCAACCTCTCTTAGCTTAACACCCTTTTCTAAGACATATGAGCTATGTTTGTAGAAATTAGTTGTGTGACAATCGAATGGCAGCATGGAATTCAAAGTGGAATGTGCTACGTGAAAGGCAAAACACTACCTTGGGCTTCATCAACTGGAAATGGAAAAAACATAGTAGATACGGCAGGGCAAAGTGGGTAGCTCCAATTATGATATGATCATCACCTTTCTAGATAACCCTCAATATATTGGGTAGGTTGTGTATGCTATGAGATGTCTCAAATAGGTTGGTAACGACCGAGGTGATATCATATTTGGCACTATCCAGCGAAAGGGTAGGCTGGTTCTGTGTTGGTATAGGAATTCTGTATCTGGACCCTATGTACATTGCTCTAGAGGTGTACTGTACGAAAGGTAGTCCCTTACCTTATCATTTGTATGAAACCCATTCTCTAAATGAGGAGTTTTGTTTGTAGAGCCCAACATATACGAAATTTAACGATGGTAATAATTTCGGTTAAGATTCATAAGTTTAATTGCAAATGTTTTTAAAAGAATGTCATTTAAAATAATATCCCCATATTTTGCGTCGCAAACGGTTTAGTTACATAAGGCAAAAACCCGTTTCCTATTTATGTGCGGCATGGTCTAATAAGATACCTTTGTTTTCAAAATGCGTATTTTGAGTTTCTCACACCACTCCCATGACTGACCTAGAGTTTATTTTCCTTTTCCGTTAAACTCTAGGTGCCCTAATTTTCCCGAGCAGCCTAGTAATCAGGTTTAGTTAGAAGAAATTTGGATGGAGCTCGAAACATAGAGCTAGAAGATTCTTCTAATGATTATTTTTTTTTTCCACCACACTTATGCACTATTGTATTCCGCATTAGTAAGGACAGATATTTATAACTATCCATGTTTAACGTTGATAGATATATTTAATTTTTCCTCTGTAAAGATTATATGTTGAAATAATATTTGTTATTCTATTTGTGTGAAATTCGGTTCTTATTTGTGTGATTCTATTCTTATTTTCTTTCTTTACCTTAACGATCGGGTTCTCGACACTTGGATATCCGGCATGTGAATACCGAGAATGTATTAGTTTCGATTTTCGAGGGTCATAAATCTCGTTCGTTACACTACATCAAAAGCTCATAATTGAACGATAACATATAATATCAAAAGATAGTATAAAATATCACTCCGAGATATGTAGCATTTCAGATTTACAATCCTAAGTACTATTATCAGCCTGGATAGTTATAATAGTATGTCCTTATAAATTCTAATATATACAATGACAGTAATGCAGCGGAAATAAGAATACCATGGTAGGTAAATGAAAGAATCTGTATCATCTCCAAAAGCTCCATAGAACATCAACGAAAACCTGTTTTTCTCAAACCACTAGAAAGAGTAATCCTGGTCAGGGAAGGCTAAGATGGCGCCTTGCGTATGGGAAGCAAGAGGGCGCTTATGCCCTGTAATTAATATACCGGGGGCCTTATGGGGAAGGGTCCAGCTGGGACAGCACTAGTGCTTTTCTTGTAAGGGACTTGAGATGAACATCCCATGAAAATAAGGAAAATATAAAACCATGAGTCAGACATAATTCTGGTGTGAAAAACTCAAGAAATATGCGATCAACATATAATAGTACTTTTGAGACCGTATGGAAACTGTTATGCTCTCCAAAGAACCACTCATCTAATAAGTACATAAGGTGATATAATCGACAAATGTCTAGGGTGTAGAATATAATTAAGATCAAATAGCTATGGTGTGTACATCACAACAATAATAGTATACAATAAATATCGCTATGGCGCGTCCTTATATGTGTAAGAATTTCCATGAAGACACCCTTAGTAAATCGATGCGGATCTCCTACATAAGGATTAGAGATATCCTTCCAAGCGTTTTATATCTCTAGATAAAATATACTATAAGGTAAGCCGTAGCTGGTGAACACTTGGAGATATTATACCGAATATCATCAACTCTCGCTAGCAATATCGATAAGCATCTCTAGGTGTGGAGTTGATATACCCTATTAGGCTTACTAAACCTTTCATGGCTATGCACCCTATTCTGGTTTTAATTGTTTACCGAAGTCGAGGTTACGTTTGGCATCCCTCACACGAGACTTCATCACTCGAACATAACACAAATAACTTCATTGATTGCCACATTAGCCTATTTGAAAAATGCTAACGCTGACCTCTCCCATGGATTTAACCTTAGGATAGACAGTTCAATTCTATAACACAAGTCTGAAATGCTAACGTTGACCGCTCCCTTAGAAAGAAACCTTAGGATAGACAGTTCAACTTTTTATCATTCCGCTTCACAATCACTTCCAAAACATAGACTCATATACTATTTTTGAAGTGGTATTCAGTAAGTAAAATACTTACCAATCCCGAACTCCTCAAAACTAATTCGATGAATTTCCAGTTAACTCAATTCCAATTCTTTCATAAGTAAACAAACTATATAAAGGGGAGTCCTTCTTGGAGGGATTTCTTATATATATGTTCTTAAAGCTAGAGATTTTTCATACCAATGCTCATCACGGGGGGTTCAAGGTTTTAAATATTGGATTTCGGTCACGTTTCGTCTCGGAATTTTTACACAAGTTATCTCATATCGAGAGAGATCTCGGACGAGATGAGTACATCTCGGGTGTACATCTCGAATTGACATCTCAGGTCTTATAATGCATCTCGAGAATATCTCGGATGTACTTATGTGTCAAAAATTTATTTAATGGTTATAACTTTCTTAGTAAAAATAAAAATGGTAGCATACTTGATTTACATGAAAAAATGAATATTTTTAGAAGAGTAGCAGCTTGATTAGCATAATTGAGTTGGTAATGATTGAATAATATCCTTTTATTTAAACATGATAAAGAAGTGAAACCATTCGTTATGACTCATTAAGACAAATAGTAAAGAATATGTTCAAGAAAGTGGTAATTTATAATTGGATTGTGTAGTTTCTTTTGAATCAATATGAAAAAAAAATTTATGGAAAATAAGAAAAATGTATAATTTCGGGTGAGATCTCGGATTGAGATTTTGATCCATATTTCGGGTGAGATTTGAATATCTCGGACGAGATGAGTGTCGAGAGAGATATGAAGGAGATTTGATGTCTCGTCTCGTTTAAGTGTGAAAAGGAGATCTCGGAGGAGATCTCAGATGATATATAGGAGATTTAAAACCATGTGGGGGGGGGGGGGGGGGGTTCTCAAAGGGTATGAAGCCGTGAAGCTTTTAGATACTTCTTAAGTTATTTTAGTCAATTTCAATAGTCGACTAATTGACTATCAAGAATAAGATAGACGATCATAAATGGAAACCAAGTCTCATATACTTATCACGCTTCCGATCTTTTCAACTCATACTATCTCTCAGTTAAGGGTGAAGCTGGTAGGTTAGACAACCATTGCTTCTACACCCTACTTGAACATCATTTTTAACTCTCACGGGTAGACAAGCCTACTTCATCGGATTTTAGTGCAAGTATATAGCTAAATACTTTCCATTAACAAACAAACAAACAAAGCACAATTAAGTCATATAAAGTATGATTAAGTCATACAAGCACGATTAAGTTATTTAAGCAACTCCAAATACATTATATTTAATTAGTCCTTTTATTAATTAAAAAACTCCTTTGAAAATACTTTTATATATATTTAAAATACCATTACAAAAGATATTTACATGTATACTACTATTCCCTATTAATTCTAGTCTTTTCAATACTTAGAAATGTATTCATATTCTTATCTCAAATGGTATAAGAATATTCAAAAATATTTAACAAGATTTCACATTTGCACAATTGTACTTCACTGGGTTAAAAACAAATGTCATCAAAACATCGGTACTATAAAGTATAAGCCCAAACCATTCGATTCATAATTATCTTTAAAACATTTTTTTTAATGATCTAATTATCTACTAGGTATAATCAAAAAGGGTTAAAGAAAAATGTTATTAACACTTAGTCACAACAACCTAAAATCAATTTTATACTTGTTATTATCTTTAAAAAAATTCATTTAAAGATCTAAGTTAATATTTGGTTAAATTTGGTATTTAACTAGTCAATTATATAGTTCTAAAGACGATCGCTAATGGAAATCAAGGTTCATATACCTATCACGTTTACGATCTTTTCAATTTATACTATCCATCAGCCATGAGTGAAACTCGATAAGTTAGAGAACGGTTGAATATCAAAGCATTGTCTAGACACTTCATTCTTAATTCTTACAGATAGACAAATCTACTTAGTCGGCTTTTAGTGCTAAGTACACGACTAAATATTTTCGATAAACGAGTAAGTAAACAACATGATTAATACATTCTCGACTTAACTATTCCTCGGTCAAGAAAGAAGTCAGTAGGTTAGAGCGCTATTCCTTTTAAACCCTACTCGAACTACCATCTTAACTCTCACAAGTAGGTAAGTCTACTTTGACGGCATTTAGTGTTAAGCATAGTTAATTACTTTCCTAATAAGCAATTAAACAAATCATGATTTAGCCGCTAAGCAATCCTAAACCTCTTTTATAAAACATTTGTTTTATAATTTTAAAAACCCATTTAATACATACATAGACATACATATACATACATACATACATACATACATACATACATACATATATATATGCATATGCATTTTTGTATGATAATTTGATTATAAGATAAGATATATAATAAAAACACTTTAAAAGATATTATAACGCTTAAGTTGCATATTACTTTAAAATAATTATCTATTGTTAAAACAATATATACTTAAAAATATACTTTAAAATAGTTATAATATGGTTTATAATTAAAATATTACTTGAAATATCTACATTACAATTCATTTAAATATTTCAAAAAAACATATTTTCCTATATATAAAATAACCCTCGTTCTTTAAAAAATCAAAATAAATTATTAAAAATTCAAAAAAAATTCCAAACCACTTTTAAAATACTCAAACATATGTTAAAAAAGACTACTAAAAAATGAAGAAAATACTTAAGTTAAAGCATTTCAAAGCATTTTAAAGTCTCAAACAGAAAGCATAACATTTACAGAAACCTGTAAAAGAGGTACAGAGGCAAAGATTGCATTTTTAAAGTGCTGCAGTAGACTGCCGTTGTAGGTCCCATTATTTACAGTTTTATATAATCAAAAGTTTTATCCATTTTTGATAGTAAACAAACCTTTTAACATCCAATCCATTTACAGTAACTAGTATATACATAATACATCACAACCATGGAGACAAACCTCTTAGTATCTCTTTACCAACGATGATAGAAAATACCGAAGACAAGGTATTTTTAAGTGCTCCTATAACGACTATCGCTATGTGAGCCATTTCAATTCAAGTCTGATTCAAGTCAATCATCTACTAAAACTTATGTTCTTTGTTTCAAGGTTATAAAACAAGCGTTGGAAGTCATACAAGTCTATTCAAGTCCATACATATGGATTACATATGCTATTTACTTTTCAAAGCAAGAATCAAAACAAATATACAGCTCATAATCAATATAACGTTAAGCAACATATACTATAATATAAGTAAAAATTATATGCACTTCATGCACATCAAATGGTGAGTTAGGTTACCCTAAACCAAGCACAAACCATGATCAAGCTTCTACCAAGTTTCCATCTGATAAAGTTAGGGGTATTCCATAGGGCAATTATGTAATTTGTTGCATATATCTAACTCCTTGACCAATTTTGTTCGAAATAAAAGTGTTTTCTTTCTATTATACACTTGATATAATGTGGTTATATTAATTAATTAATTTAATTAAAAGTATACTTAATAGAAATCCATAAATGGTATGTTTTATGATAGTAGTTACAAAGTGTTGTAACCGTGAGTAATTTATCACAATAAAATTAAATATACCATTTGAAATATTCCTAGAAAAGATGCATCGAGACTGGATATCTATATATCCGTTGAGACTAGAGTACGAAACGCTCTCTAAATGTTGGACAATGTATTACTAATGATTGCTGGTGGTATCTGTTTGTACCAAAATTGGGCACAACTCTCTCTGGTTGTGTTTGAAGAGATAAAATGAAGAAAGTAAATGTAAAATGAGGTAGATCTAATAAACATACCAATCAACAGATAAGAAAACGGGCGAAAACACACAAATTTAGAGTGGTTCGACGAATTGCCTACATCCACTATGAAATGATTGATGTTTATTGAGTTTCACTCGCTGATGACAAGAAGTTACAACAGTACAACAATAGTCCAGAAATGATTCCGGCAGAGTGTCAGCAAAGAGAAGCAAAAAAGTCCATTTTCTATAGGTCCACGGTTGACATTTATAGGCGTAGCGAGCAAATATCTTGCCCGGATCTCGAAAGGCTTCCTTTCTCACGTAGGCGGGCCCACGAGATCGAGTTTAGGTGATTTTGACTCGATTCAAGAGCAATACGATTTGAGTTAGTATCGATTCATAAATGGTCTTTTAGGGATGAAATTTGTCAATTACATTCTTGATGTTGTAGGTAAGCTCTTAAGAAAATTTGATGACATTTGGACTTGTAGATCTCTAGTTATGATTGATGCGAGTTTGAATCTCCAATGTGCAAATGAGTTCGTCTCGATACTTGTTCGTATCGCTCTGTTCATGTCCTGTTTGTACGTGCTGACCAGATGATGTAGCGCTACATCTTATGATCGATCCGCTTTTCATGCCGAGTGACTGAGTCTCCCACTTCAATAGGCTTTGTTCGTATCAATCTAGAGCATTTCTTTTCGTATCAATGATTTGGAAACTCCTTCATATCGATGCCTGCCACTATCTTCACATGGATCCTTGAATGTTGCTTCATATCGATGGCACTTGGTGGATTCATATCGGTAGCCATGGGTCACTTCGTATCAATGGTTGACTGACTTTCGTATCGATCCTTTATAGCCGTTTCATATCGATACAAACTTATGCTCTTTGTATTGATAGGAGGTCCTGATTCTTTATCGATGGAGGATATTGACTTCGTATCGATCTATGGCTGATCGATATGAAGCATTCTTGGCAATAGATCGTTATGAAGAGACCTAGAGCAGTTGATGGATACGAACCAAAGTGTCTTGGAGGACGGATACGTAGGGACTCGATGGATACGAACCAAAGTGGCTTGGAGGACAGATACGAAGGGACTCGATGGATACGAATATAATGAGTTTTCTTGATCTTGATTGCCCAATATCTTGAGCATATGAACTCTGATTGACTTGAAATTTGAAACAATTGCTTTAATAGCTTTTCTTGTCGTATCATACCGATTGTAGCTTGATCCGGACTGGGGAAATTTTTTATCAGTACCCATAGTGCACCTACGTATAACCGATCCTCGGGACGGATTGTCCTTGGTTGTCAGTCAAGTCCTTGCCAAAGGCGGGATAACATTTGCTCCCTAAAGTACATCCTGTGTGAACATGACGTGCTTCGAAAAGCTGCACTCTTTATTTAAAAAAAAGTTATATCTGATTTGTTGAATAGTTGTTGCCTTTTCATTGAAAGATGTAACCTTTGATTGATCTTCAGGAGTACAAATAATGAATAGTTGACTGCCAATTGTTGTACTGTGCATAGTTGTAACCGAGTGTTGGATGATAGCAGACTATCGTTCTAGGTCGTAATTGACATAAGTTGATCATTCAATTCCGGTGAATTTTGAGGTTTGAATGTTAGTCCATTATATACATGAGTGTGTGTTAACACGACTCCCGTTAATGTTCATACTACATGAGTCGTTGTCAGTTTTCTTGCATCGAATTTCGTATCGATCCTTTCCTAAATTGATGTGAAATTTGAGTTGTAACAATGCTTGATGGTTGATTTGGAGTACCTCTTCGTATGATCCTCTCTTGGATCGATGTAAAAAGTCGAAAAAATGTTTTCGTATCGATGTCGATCGACACGAATTTAGTTGTTGTTTTAATGTAGTTCGTATCAATGGATACAAGATCTTGGTGTCCAAGCTGATGGATACGACATAGGCGTTTCACATCAATGGAGTTGAGTGGCTTTAACATGATCTTGTAGTGACTTTCTTATAGATGGATATGAAATAGATGGCTGGTCACTGACGGGTACGAAGTGCTAGACTTTGGATCACTTTGAGTTGATGGATACCTAGGTCGTTCTTTGCATCGATGGTATTTTAACCGTTTCCATCGATTAGTAGAACTGGAAGATGAATCATTTCCATCCTTTGGCACACTCATTTAAATACATTGGGGACTTAGAAAAAATTTCATCTGTCTTCATTTTTACACACTGTGTTTGTATCGATCGAAAGATTGAGAAAAAGAAACCGCCCTCTGCCTTCAAACCAAACAAACCTTTAATTCTTCGAATCAATTGCTTAAATTAGGTAATTAATTACAACAATCCACTCTAGAATGATGAGACTCGAAACTAAAGCCAATTCATCCATAATCATGGCTAATTCAGATGATGATGAGGCCAGAATTGGGTTGCAGTGCAGTCAAAGGAGTAGTGAATGGAGTTCAGGCCGACTGGAGAAGAAGAAGTGTAGAGGGCTATGAAGGAGTCGTACGTATCGATTGTGGATGGTAATAGAGGTATGTATCGATCCAAAGACAATGATGCTTTATACATGGTGTGAGTGGCTTTGTATCGATTGGTGATGGAAATCCGTATCGATCCAGAGTGATCGATATGAAGACTTGAGCTTGGCGGTCGATAGAAAGATGCTGCTGATGGTCGATATGAAGTGGACATTCGAAATCGACATGAACTAACTCTGTGATAATTGATACATAGCGTGGTGTTCCTCGATCGATACAAAAACTCTTTTGGGGATCGATCCAAGTCTTTACCTCGATGGATAAGAACTAGTTTTCGTTTACATACTTGAACATTTGACTCCGACGAGCTTTATCCATGCATAACGGTACTTGAACATGTCACCGCATATTTAACTGTGTTTTTTAGCTCATCGATGGAATGAAATTTGACAAAATTTAACAAATTTTACTTGGATCGGTTCCTAAAGTCGGGATGGCACGACTGTGACGGTCAGCAATGACAGTCACTCCGATGGAATTTCGAAGTCTTGTCATTCAAACACTCTTTTATATCTTGTAGTAATTTATTAATTATATACAGCATTGCACTGCATTCCATTCATGCACTTCACATTGGGGGAAACACGGGATTATTGTCACCTAACGATGGTTTTTGATGAGTTGATTAGGTATGGAATCCGGAATTTCACAGCAACAGGAGGCCCAAAGTCCACCCCTTCCGATAACAGAGATGTCGGCCGTTGCGGTGGAAGTCATAAGTCCAGCTCCGAACGACTTTCTAGGAGCAAACTTTATTGGGAATGCACAAAATTCTATACCATCTAATATCTCCGAAGATATGTTGGGGAGAATTTGCTTGAGGCGTGAGATATCGTTAGATGATGTCCTGTTACCGAGCCTGAAAGATAGGCCACATACTCCGCCGGAAGGGTACACTGCTTTTAACCGACTTTCCTACACAACCGGGACACTTAACCATTCAATTAGTATATCCGGGGTGTGTTATCTTACCTCGAAATTGATCCGTCACAGTTGATCCAAATGGATACGCATTGTTGAAAAGCTTATTTATTATCTTAATGGAGCACATTTTTCGGCCCCCGACTCCTATGGAAGTCAGATTCTTGTTTAATGTAAAGAGTCGGGGAGATAATCCCTCTTTCACATTATTAGAGGGATCCAGAAAATGCCAAATCATGATTGGAACTTAGACCAGGCATAGCTACTTCAAAACCTAATGGTTCTATGTCAGGTGCCCGCCAGGATTTGCTAGACGGTGGTTAGTCAAACGTAAGTGCCGCAATTTCTCCGGCGACTGATGGAATAGTAGCAATCGACGTTCAGTCTAAAACTTTCTTTCTTTTATAACCGCAATTCCACGACTCGAAGGTGCTCACTTTAAGGAAATAGTGTGAATTTTTCAAGAGGTGCCTAGCAAGATTAGAGAGATCGATTCGTGATTACGGACGAAAATTTGAGGACTTTCGGGCTAATTGACGGAGATCAGATAATAGGGCTTGAAGGATCTCTTAGGGTAGCTCCGACAAGATGAGTTAGGTGCAGGGCGCCCGAAGTTGTAATCTCTAAGTAGGGTGGTGAAGAGGACACGCCCACTGAAGATGAACCCGTAGCCAACCCTCAGAAAGTCCCCAACATTCAAAGGGAAAGAGAAAAGGTAAGGCGGTTGGTTAAAAGCTTCACTCTACAAAGTGGAAATCTGTAGTCGTGTCCCTGTCAGCTGCCGGTGTTATAATTTCGGAGGCTCCTCCCTTACACGCTGAGAATCCCTTCAAAGGGCTTGTAGACATTCCAATTCTGGATTATGTGTCACATCAACAAGATGCCGGATTAAAGGGGCTTCAAAGCACTTTAGATTTAGGCGAGCCAATTCCTTCGAGTATGGCCAATATAACCAGTTGGTCGGAGGGTTTTCTCATACATACACACACTTTACAACACTACAAAATTTCCAATAATATATTCACCTCCAGAGAATACCAACTCTATTTCTCGTTTTATTTTGCAGATACGATGTCGAGGCAGGATTCTATGCTTGGCAGCCTTTGCTCTACGCGCCGTTTATCCAGCTCATATTCCAAATCCCGTAGGCATGAGGCTGATAGAGACTATGATCGCGGTTATTCCGGTCAGGAGAGGAAGCGTTATGAAAGGGAAAGGGACAGAGAGAGAGAATATAGGCGTCGCTCCCGGTCATGCTCTCCGCCACCTCGAGGTCTAGCAAAACCCTTTGGTTCTTGTAAACAACCCCAGGAACCTTCACGTCAAATACCACCTTCTCAAGCACCAAGGCCTGATCCATAGCATCAGAGGATGAAAAACAAAACTTCCATCGTCATCGAGCAATCCATCATAGAGCCCACTAGGGAGGGAGCGATTAGAATCGCCAAGCTAAAAAAGGATTTTCCAAATATTTGCTTTGACGGCTTTACCTTTCCCCCACACTTAAAGAGAATTCCTGTCGAGGCAGAACAAACAATGCATGATTATATTCATGATGTTTATGGCTAATACCAGGAATGGATAAAGACCACGGACAAAGTACCAGCGGTGGACTTTGAGCGGGCGAAGACAATCGAATAATTTAAGACTGACCTCGCTCAGAAGGACCGCATAATCCAGGTGCTTAACGATGATCGTGAGAAATTCAGAGATAGAGGCCAATAAAAGGGCTAAGGAGGAAACCTATAGGATGAAAGAAATGAGGAGAACACACTTAGTTTTGGTTAACGAGATGGGACACTGGACCACCATAGTCATGGACGAAAGAGATGGGGCGCTTAAAAAGCTTGAGGAGCTTAAAGCCAAACTTGCGGAAGTCATTAGAGAGAAAGACAATGCAAACAAATCCACCTAGGAAGCATGTGAACAGGCTGTGGTGCTTAGGGATGAGAGGGATGCGACAACACTTAAAATTCAGGAAGCTGAAGCCAGGGACGGGACGGAAGTAAAAGCGGAAGAGACCAGAATGGACGTTGACATCGAAGATCTTCTTATTACATACAACACCAATGTCTTGAAGCATCGAAATCTAACCTGGTTCGAAAACTATCCATCACACATATACAACGCTTGGTACCACATGGTGGAAGATGAAAAGCAGAGCACCAAGCTAAATCCATTGATGAACTTGAACTAGAGAATCGGGTGTTGAACGAGGATGATAGAAGATTTCTCCACGATATCACTATAACATATGAAATGGAGAGACCCAGTACTCAGCATTCGGAGGCTGGAGAGGGCTCTGGCATTGAGCCCCGTGATGAGGGTTCCGAAATCCTTGTACCAGTCCTGCCCGAATCTACACCTACGGTTGATCCACATTCTGTGCCCACATACAATCCTGCTCAACCACAGTTGTCTCTAGCTCATGAGTATGTCTCTGAAGCTGCTTCGCCACTTATGAGCCAATGCGGAAGGAAGGTATTTTGAAAATTTCTTGCACTTGTTCAAAGTCAGGAGTGTTTCTTGAAGTAATCAGTAATAATTTTTTATTTGTCTCTATTAAGTGATAGGAACTGCATGGCCATGCCCCTACAACCTAAGAGCCGCATCACGAGATGGAGGCCCTCATAGCAGAAGTAACCACCACAACGGCCACTACCCCAACCGATGGAGCGTAGGGGAGCACTTGTACTTTCGATGAGCATATCATGAAGGAACTTCTTGGCCATCAAAGTGACCCTTTTGCCGACCTGCCATTTATCATGGGTGGAGGCGCACCTCTGTTCAGCTCCTTGGGCCCAACTACCAGTATATCCAGAGATTCCCAAATGATCCATGAAGATGATATAATAACTAAGATCAATGCCGAGATGGAGGCGGCCGCGTAGGCCAGTGGTATGGAAGGTGGGATAGCGGGTCCTAGTCCAGCCCCTATGAGAATGATTTTTCCAAGAGGCATGGTCATCGACACCGATGTGTCTCCCCCGCCTTTCAACATCCATCCTATCCTTCCAACTCTGCCTTCAGAAAGTATTCCAATTCATGTGAGTTCGAAGGAAGAGGCTACCATAATTCTTTCCCTGGTTGAAGATCTACCGCCAAAAAGCAAGGGCTCGAAGATTCATTCGAGCGGTAGCTCCAACGGGTCAATGCCAAAGAAGAAGAAGAAGAACGAGAGAATAGACATGACTTCTTGCCTCATTTTTGGTAAATAGATATGAATTTCTTTTTGTTTCATGCAGGCCGTGTATGATGCGGGTTCGGTCCCTTCTAGTAGGATTATGTAGGATACTTTGTACTTATCTTTCTTTTTCAAAGAATAGTTGAAATAAAATTACATTTTTCCTTCAACACAGTTTTGTGTTTATTTGCTTAAGTATTTCAGCATTCGAACTTCAATTCAATGTACTTATGAAGTTTTCAATCTTCGAATCGGACCTGAGTTCGGTCATTAAATCCTGAAACCATGGCCTCGGGTCATGACCAAATGTTAAGTCGGTTTCCAATACCGCACTATCTCGATCAGTAGCTGGTACTTAAGTTTTTCTCCCAATCCTAGGGATAAATTGAATAGACTAGTCAGCAATCTCTTTTTGCCTTTAATATATCAAGCTTAAATTTGTGAAACGAGGCTGAAACAAGACGAATTCGGGTGGTCGAATCACATTCGCTCATCTATCGGTGATCGCATCCACACTCTGGGGATTGTACTTGTATGCCAACGATCGGTCACGCACGCTTAAGGTTTGGAAATATGTCCACGCTCTAGGGACTTAAGTTATTTTATGGGCGGTCAGTCACACCCATTTTATATTTAGAATTTCGTCCGCACTTTGAGGACTCGGATTGATTTAGGTGGTCAGTCACACCCGATTTGTATTTATACTCTGATCTGCACTCTAGGGACTCGGAGTTGTCTTATGGGTGGTCGTTTCACACCCGGTTTGTGTTTATACTCCAGTTCACACTCTGGAAATTTGGAGTTAGTCGGTGGGTGGCTTATTACACCCATTTTGATGTATATACACCAGTTCACACTGTGGGAATCTAGAGTTAGCTAACAGACGATCGATCACATCTGTTGTGAGTTTTAGGATTTTGTTCACACTCTGGGAACGGTAGATGTATCAGGATCGTGGATGGTCAGGTCACATCCACCCTAAGTTAACAAGCGATGTTGTTAGATGGACGAGTCCATCCTCCTCGAACATGGTTTACCTATGGGTGAAGTTGTTAGGTGGATGGATCCACCCTCTTTGAGCCCACATTTGTAAGTTTATACTCCATCTCGCACTCTAGGAATCTGGAGTTAGTTAGAGGATTGTCGTGTCTCAATCCTTTTCTGGCTTTAGTGTGATGATTTGCCCCCGAACTCGGGTTTCACTTAGTGAGTAACCGGTCGTATCACAGTCAATCCCTATTTGATTAAATCCCACCATAGGGTGGAACTTTGCTCTCTGTGCATTGTCTTGGTCGTATGAGGCGTTTAAAGAATCACTTCTCTGGCTCAAAGAGATTGCATTTTATTGTTGAAATAAGAAAGCATGGCAAAGTCAGTTGCCTTATTACAAATTCAAATACCGAAGTGCATAAATAAAATGCAAATGAAAAGCAAACCGAATGAATAAATAAAGTCACAATGTGTAGTAGCGATGAAGACTCTCGCTGTTCCAGCTCTCGGCAAAGTGAGACCGTCAACGATCAATAATTTAAATATACCATCTCCAAGTCTTCATTCGATAACATACGAGCCCTCCCACGTTGGTTTCATGTGTGAAGGAACCGGGTAAATTCTTTAGAGGACGAGATCGTCAAGTTTAAAGGTTCGGGGTCCAACCTTGGCGTTGTACAATCGAGCGGCTCGACTTTGGTTCATGGCTGCCCTCAAATCAGCCTCTTCTCGCTTCTCATCCAATAAGTCCAGAGATTCGGCAAGTAATATAGCATTCATCTTTGATCATAATATGTCACACGATGAGAAGGTACTTTCATCTCGACTAGAATAATGGCTTCTGAACCATGGGAAAGAGAAAATGGAGTATGGTCGGTCGTGGATTTGTGGGTTGTCCGATAAGCCCATAAAGCCATATGAAGTTCATCGACCCATTTGCCCCTGGCCTTTTCCAGTCATTTCTTCAGAATGGACTTTATAACTTTATTAACAGCTTCAACCTGCCCATTCGCTTGAGGGTGTGCAATTGTAGAGAACTTCTTCTGGATGTGCAATCGCTGACATAAGTTCTTAAATTCAACACTGCCGAATGAGGCTCCATTGTCAGTGATGATGGTACGTGGGAGACCAAATCAACAGATAATCTTGCGTACAACAAAGTTGAACACTTTCTTTGTTGTGATAGAAGCAAGGGGCTCAGCTTCCGCCCACTTGGTAAGGTAATCGACTACAACGATGGCTTATTTCGCACCACTTTAGCTAGAGGGAGAGAATCAATAATGTCGATGCCCCATACTGCGAACGGTCAGGGACTGATCGTCTGAGTTATTTATGAAGCAGGGCACTTAGAATCCAAGCTTGTTTTTTAAATTTGTCACGTTTCCTGGCGTAATCCGATGCATCGCGGTTTGCAATCGGCCAATAGTACCCAAACCGGAGCACTTTCTTGGCAAGAGCTTGCCTTCGGTGTGATTGCTACATTCCCTATGGCGTACATCATGCAATACTCATTTGATTTCATCATGGGTGATACACCAGAGTAAAGGAATAGTGTATCCTCTCCTATACATGACTCCATTCTGAATGGTGAACCGCGAAGCCTTTCGAAGAACTTGTCTTTTTTCATTCCTGCGCTCTGGGAGGGTCCTATGCTCAAGATAATTTCTGAATGGAGTCATCCATGACTCCTTATCAGAAATGACTTCAAAAACCAGTCCGCCTCTATCTGATCAATGCTTGGGGAAGACTATGTTTCTACGGGAATGAGTCCCATTTGCTATGCCTCACCAGTATCGACTAACTTTGCCAAGGAATCGGCTTTTTGATTGCGTTCTAGGGGTATGCAGTTGATGGAATATTAATCAAACTGATTCAACATTTCCTAATCGAGCAAAATAAGCAGCCAGCCATTGATCTTCGGCCTGGTACTCTCTTGAACTTGGCACACGACTAATTGTGAATCGCGGTAAATCTCTACAGCAATAATTCTCAAGTCTCCATCTAGCCTTAATCCAGCAAGCATGGCTTCATATTTGGCCACATTATTGGTCGCACGAAAATCGAATTTTAAAGCATAATATATAGATCGACCTCTGGGAGTTTGAAGTACAACCCCGGTGCCTGAACAGCGGTCATTTGATGCTCCATCAGTATGTAGCTTCCAGACATATTTAGGAAATTCACTGGTTTCGGGCAAGTCCTCTGAGAAAGTGAATTCAGCTAGGACTTGTCCTTGAATGGCTCGCCTTAGTGTGTAAGTGATGTCGAACCGACTCAGCTCGATATTCCACTTAAGTAACCTACCATATGTCTCAGGCCGCATAAGGACCTGTCATAAACGCTGGTCGGTGTATATAGTGATAGCATGAGCCTGAAAATACGGATGGAGCTTTCTCGAAGCAATGACAATAAGCCAACTTTTCCAGCTTTGGGTAATTTTTCTCTGCTCCGGTCAGTCGTTTGCTAATGTAATATACCGACCATTGTATCCAACCCTCCTTCCAAATTAAGGCGACACTGATTGCGTTTTCTGACACTGCCAAGTAGATGTACAATCTTTCGTGATCAATAGGCTTTGATAGAATGGATGGTGTAGATAGATGTTGAACCAGTGCTTGGAACATGCCCTCACATTCCATAGTCCATTCAAAATTCTGTTTACCTTTCCTGATCAGATCGAAGAAGGGAATGCATTTGTCGATGGATTTTGAAATGAACCCGCTGCTACTTTCCCATTGAGGCTCTAAACTTTCTTTATAGTCCTTGGAGTCTCAAAATTTCTAATTTCCCAGATCTTCTCGAGATGGCTTCAATTCCTTGAGCATTGACAATAAATCCAAGGAAATTTCCAAATGCGACCCCAGTGACATTTCAGTGGGTTGAGTTTCATTATGTACTCTCAAAGGATGTTGAACATCTTTTCTTGGTCTTTGATATGATTGATGGATAATCAAAACTTCACAAGCATGTCGTCCACATGCACCTCCATGGTATTTTCGATCTGGTTAGCGAACATTCGATTAACTAGCCGTTGGTAGGTTGCGCCAGCATTCTTGAGTCTAAATAGCGTGACTTTATAAAACTAAATTACCAGATTGATGACGAAGCTGGTATGCTTCTGATCGGGTAAGTGCATGGGTATCTGGTTATATAGCCAGAATATGCATCCATGAAGGATAAGAGTTCATGTCCAGCCATTAAATCAACAAGCTGGTCGATTCGGGGAATTGGAAAACTATCCTTCGGGCAAGCTTTATTCAACTCTGAATAGTCAATGCATGTTCTTTATTTCCCATTGGGTTTTCTAACAAGTACATGATTAGACACCTATTCCGAATATAACGCATCTCGGATAAACCCGTTCAACCTGAGTTTATCTACCTCTTCATCAAGGGCGACAGATCTCTCTGGATCTATACTGTGCCTTTTTTCTTGACCGGGACATGTCGTGGGTCAATATTCAATGTGTGGATTGTGATTTTCGGTAGATCCCACACATGTCAGAATTCGTCTAGGAAAATACGTCAAGGTTTGCCCGTCGAAATTCAACCAATTCCTCCTTCATCTGTTGGCTTTGCTGAGATCCGATCTTTAACATTTTAGAATCATCATTATCATTGATCGAAATATCGATCGTTAGTTCTACCGAGGAAGCCTGACTGTCTTTGATTTTATCTTCACTTTCGGTATCTCTCGGGTCAAGATCCCTTGGGAATTGGTTGGGGTGCCCGGGCCTTGGCCCAGGCATTCACCGTCAATTTTTCTACAAAACGGATGTAAAGAGATTCCTTTACACCCTTTCACTTTTCTTTTGCTGCACCTCCTATAGCTCAGCAACCTAACGGGCTCATCCAGCAGCCTGGTCTCCATGAACGACTCTAACGCCATTTTCAGTAGGGAATTTCAAAGTTAGACACCAAGGGGCGATAGTAGCCCTGAACTCATCTAGGGCCAGTCGACCCAAGAAAGCATTGTACGGTGAGTCTATATCCAATATAATAAATTGTAATATTCGAACTCTCCGTCGTTGTCCAACTCCACTGGTAGATCCACCATCCCAGTGGGTATAGTCGCATTTCCATTGAAGCCATGAATACGAGATTAACAAGGCTTCAAATCTTTCGCTTCCATCTTCATCTGATCATAAGCTCGCTTAAACAATATCTTAACTGAACTTCCACCATCCACTAAGATCCTCTTCATACAAGTAGGACCTATTTGAGCTGAAATGACAAGTGGATCAATGGTTGGGGATTCGACCCTGTCGGCATCCCTGTTTTGAAATACGATGTCGTCTGTCATCGTTTTCTATTGTTTGACCGAAGCCCCATCTTCTAAATTACTACAACATTTGAAGCTCGCATGCCTAATAGAGCTGGCATACGATTCATTTCCCTCCAGCTCTAATCTGCTGAATGATGACCACTATTGAAAGCATTAATCACCAACCTCCTGCTGGTACGAGCGGGTTCCTCCGGTCTAGCCTGATTTGGTATTTGTTTTTGATTCGATGGGTCTGCACCTCCCGACTGTGGCGCTCGAGAAAACTGCTCCAACTTTCTTTCTCGGATCAACTTCTCGACAATATCCTATAAATGATGACATTCGTTTGTGTTGTGGCCATAACTATCGTGAAACCTACAAAAATTCCTCATTGGAATCTATTTTTCTGATGATTGCTTCAAAGAAGGTTTCTTGTATTGAATTGTATTGCAGGTCTGCAAGTACACATCTTCTAAAGATGTATTTAAAGGAGTATAAGTGTCAAAAATAAGAGGCCTACATCATGGCCTATGATTCTGATCCCATTTTCTATTTTGATTTTCATTGCCTTTCTGTTGATTATGTTTATTCTGTATGTTTAACTGCAACTTTCCGAAACTCTTCCCGGTTTGTTTAATAGCAACATTGCTTTGGATTCCTTCCACATAGGGCACTGCGTCATTCTTTTTATAGGCTATTTCACATCCTCTCTTCTCAATTACTAAGCTGCCTTGGAATAGAAACGGTCCAATGACGCAAGGAGCTTTCTGGCCAACCAATTGCCGAATTCGGAATCGGGATCGATCCCCTTAGTCAATGCCATCAGAATGGAGTTGTCATTAGGATTACTATTCTCAGCGCATGTAGCATGAAACCTCTCTAGATATTGTTTGAGTGTCTCTCTGGGAGATTGAGTGACACTGGACAAGGTACTAACATTTTTCAGCCTCGTGACATGCATGCGGAATTGTTCAACAAATTTCGTTGCCAACTGATCGAAGAATTAGATAGTTCGGGGTGGTAGACGAGTAAGCCACATAGTTGCGATGCCCCAGGGTGATCAGGAAACTTCGGCATTTGACCGCATCATCTACCCGTGCAGCATTCATGAACCATTCGTACTTTAAAATGTGTTGGTTAGGGTCATAGCTCCTTTCATAAACAGGTAGAGTTGGCATTCTGAATCACCAAGACGGTTCAATGTAGAGGATGTCATCGGTGAAAGGAGTATCGGGAGATTCCCTAGTCGTCATTGGTGAGGCCCCGACTCTCACGGATCATTTGACGGATCATTGTCGTGATGTCTAACATCAGGACATTTTGGGCGCATTGAGCCAAGGTGTGCTCAGGTTCCATAATGTGAGGATGGACCGATCATGATCGATGGTCCATGTCTCGCCTCCTTAGTTCTAGGTTTTCAGGAACATAAGGCTCGGGAGTAGACTTATGCTGGCAACAGTTTGGATCCATTCAGTTTCGAGTGTCAGCTCCTAACTCGATGGCAACAGCGACATCGGGATTATCAGTAGTATGATAAGGAGTCGTCGCTTCTCAAGATGAGCATCCGGTGTGATGACTGATTGACGGGCTAGCTCTCAGTTGCACAAGATTCAATGTGCGCTGATGTCCAGGAGCCTGTGTAAAGTGTTTGTACCAAAATTGGACACAACACTCTTCGAAAGTGTTTGAAGAGATAAAATGAGGAAAATAAATGGAAAATGAGGCAGATCTAATAAACACTCCAAACGACAATCATAAAAATAGCAGAGAAACATAGAGATTTAAAGTGGTTCGACGTTTGGCCTACGTCAACTACGAAATGGTTGACTTTTATTAACTTTTGCTTGCAGGTTACAACGAATTAAAATAGTAAAACTTAAGTACCGTAGTGATTTCAACAGAGTCTATACGTATAAGAGCCAAAAGGTCCCTTTACTAAAGGTCTAGGACTGCTATTTATAGGCATAGGCTGCAAATATCTCACTTAGATCTCGAAAGACGTCTTCTCTCACGTGGGTGGGCCTGCACGATCGATCCCATGCTGTTTGCACTTGATCCGTGATCAATACAAATGAATTTCATATCGATCAATATTTTGTCCAATCGAGTTGAGATCGATCATGAACATTCTTGAGGATGTATCCAAGCTTCTATGAAAATTTGATAGCATTTGGACTTATAGATTTTGAATTATGATTGATGCGAGTTTGGATTTTTCAAAGGCTATTGAATTTGTATCGATGTTGTTCGTATCGATAGCTTTATATCAATGGTTTTGCATGCGATGTCTGATGATATGGCTCTTGCTTTTCGGATCGATCCACATTTTATACCGAGCGGCCAAGTCTGTATTATGGATGAGCCTCGTTCGTATCGATCGTCACTGATCTATTCGTATCGATCGTCAATGCCATGTTCGTTTCGATCCTCACTGCTCTGTTCGTATCGATCGTCGCTGCTATGTTCATATCGATCGTCGCTGCTATGTTCATATCGATCGATCATAAGTGCATTTCACACCAGTCCACCTAGTACTGTTCGCATCGATCACGGGCCTATCGATACAAGTGTAGTGTATGTTAATGGATCAAAGTAGCAGCTTTGTTTGGTTTTGATGGATATAAGGTGGACGTTGATCGTTTGATACGAGCAAACTGGGGATGATGGATGCAAAGCAATACGAAGAAGAATGGATACAAAGAATGCTGCTGTTTATGGACATGAATTTGTGCTCCCCTGATTGATACGAAGCTATGCACATCTGATGGATTCGAACCAGATCGATACGAAGGAAGCTTTTTCCTGGTTGCTTGATGGATATGAAAAATGTGACCGTTGAGTTGCATCGATCATATCTTGAGCGTACGAACTCGGATTGACTTGAAATTTGGAACGTTGGCTTTCACAGCTTTGTTAGTCATGCCATATCAATTATAGCTTGATGCGGACTCAGATATGTTTTACCAGCGTACATAGTGAACCTGCGTATAACCGATCTACGGGGCGGACTGTCCTTGGTTTTCAGTTAATTTCTTGGTATCATGGCCTTGCCAAAAGGATGGATAACATTTTGCCCCTCCCCAAAGCATGTCTTGTGAGAACACGACATGATTTGAAAAGCTGCTATCTTCATTCTGAATGGTTTTATTCGACTTATTTGATTGGTTGTTGTCTT
Organism: Allium cepa; assembly: GCA_030765085.1. NCBI lineage: Eukaryota > Viridiplantae > Streptophyta > Magnoliopsida > Asparagales > Amaryllidaceae > Allium > Allium cepa. Next base: position 721,894,572 of record CM060934.1, read on the forward strand.
CTCGTTGAAAGCTGTGACTTTTGATTGATCTTTAGAAATGTAAGTTAGGCACTGTTGACTGCCAATTGTTGCACCGTGTACTGTTGTACCTGAGTGTTGCATGATAGTAATATGTTGTTCGTTGTTGTAATTGTCACCAGATAAGAATTCAATTCCCGTGAATTTTAAAAATTGAATATCAGTTCGACATACATGCATGTATGTTATCTTGACTCTTGTTTACGTTTGCACGTTCACAGGTTGTTGTCAAGTTCTTTAGTTCTTGTTTAGATTGATTTTCGTATCGATCCTCTCCTGAATCGATGTGAAATTCGAGTTGTAGCAACGGTCGATAGTCGTTTTAAGTAACTTCTTTCGTATCGATCCTCTCCTAGATCAATCCAAAATGTTGGAATGCATGCTTCTTATCGATGGCTATTGATATGAAATGGATAGTCCTTGGAGATGCTTTGTATCGATGGATATGAAGCTTTGGGTCTTTAAACAGATGGATACAAAATTGATGTTCCATATCGATGGAGTTAAATGGTTCAACCATGATCTTGCAGTGACTTTCAATCGATGGGTTTAATGTCAATGGATCTGAAATAGATGGCTGGTCATTGATGGATACGAAGTGCTAGACTCTGGATGCTTTGAGTTGATAGATACGAAGATCGTTCTTCGTATCGATAGTATTTTGAACGTTCCTTTTTGTTTTAGTCACTAGGATACAAAATACCATTCTCTTGGTTATGAATCCATACAAATACCTTTTGTACTTAGACAAATTTTCCACTTCCCTTTGTTTACACTTTCCACTTTGTATCGATCTAAAAAAAGATAGAACTGTAGAAGCCTTCATCTCCCAAAAATCAGCTTTAATCCTTAAACCAATTACTTTAAACTAAGTAAATGGTCGATTAAAGCCACTTTAAAATGATGAGACTCGAGTCTTGATGCCATTTCATCCAGGGTAACGGCCATTTCCGATGTTGTCGATGTTGAAAATGTGCTAGTGTGACATCGAGGAAGTATTTTAATGGCATCCTAGTAACTCGGGGAAGAAGAAGAGCAACCGATGGAGACAAGGAAGTCACTGGCTTCCAATATCCTGCTTCAAACCCATATCGATAGGAGGTGGTGGAAGCTACTTAGCATCGATCAGGAATTTTGGGAGTTTGTATCGATTTAGGGTGATGGATACGAAATCGTAGGCTTTGGAATCGACATGAAGAGCATCAGTCTGGGATGATCGATACGAAGCCAAGGCTTTGGTATCGATTTGAAGGGCACTGGTATGGGATTATCGATACGAAGCCATGGCTTTGGTATCGATATGAAAGGCAGTGACCTGTGGATCGATCAATATGGAATCTAACCCCTGGGATCGATACAAATAAAGGCTTAAGTGGAACGATCTAAGTTGAACTTTGATGGATACGAAACATAGCCTTTCACATATTCGAACATTTGACTCCGACGAGCTTTAGCCTTGCATAATTGGACTTGACCATTAAACTGCATATTTGACTACTCTTCGAAGCTCGTCGATGGGACTGTAATTTGACAAACTTAACGAAATTTAACATGGATCGTTCTTCGAAGTCAGGTTGGTACGGTTGTGATGGTCAGCGATGATGGTCACTCCAGTTGAATCTTGAAGTCTTATCTCATTCGTTAATTTTTTGTAGAATTTCTTAAGTATTACATATCACTGCCACACATTCTTGCACCTCACACTAGAGAACACGCGGGCTTATTATCAACTAACGATGATTATTGGTGAGTTGATTAGTTATGGAATCTATAAGTTCTCAGCAGCAGGAAACTCAGAGTTTGTATTCTCTGATAATAGAAATGACGGCTATTGCAGCTGAGATAATAGGTCCTGCTCCGGATGAGCTGTTAGGAGCAACTTTTATTGCGAATCCGCAAGATTCTATGCTATCCAACATCTCTGAAGATATGTTTGGGCAAATATGCTTAAGGCACAGTCTATCATTAGATGATGTTTTGTTACTCGGACCAAATGACAAGCTACACGCTCCCCCAGGAGGATTCACAGCCTTTAACCACTTCTCATGCACAGCTGGAACACTTCCTCCTTTCAACCAATATATTCGAAAAGTGTTGTCTTTCTTTAGAATTGTTCCGTATCAACTACATCCAAATGGATATGCACTATGGAATGGTCTATTCATTGTATTCATGGAGCATCTTCTTCGGCCCCCGACCCCAGAAGAAATCAGATACTTTTTTAATGTTAAGAGTCGAGGAGATAGTCCACCGTTCACATTTCTAGAGGTAGTCAGAAACTGCCAAGTGGTGGCAGGATCCTCGACCAAGTTTAGCTATTTTAAAACAGAGTGATTCTACGTCGATGTCCTTCTGGGTTTGCTAGTCGATGGTTATTCAGACGTAAGTGTTGCAATTTTTCCAGTAGTTAACGAGATAATCATAGTTAAGGTTCAAACTAATATCTTCTTTCCTTTACAACCTCAATTCCATGACCTGAAGTTGTCTCCTTCAAAGAAATAGTACGAATCCTTCAGGAAATAGATAGAAATTTGAGGATTGTCGGGTTAACCGATCGAAATCAAAGAATAAGACTGAAGGGATTGCTTAGGGCAACCCCAGTGAAATGTGCTAAACATAGAGCGTCCGAGATTGTAATTGCCAAGGAGGGCGATGAAGAAAACACACCTACCGACGAAGAACCATAGCCGAGACTTCTGGTAGTTTTCAGAACTTAGGGAGAAGGAGGAAAGGCAAGGCAGTAGCACATGAGCGTCATAAATCCATGAGATGAAAATCCGTGATTGTGTCTTTGCCAGTTTCAAATGTTGGCTCCTACTTCGCAAATAGAGAATCCTTTCGAAGGACTTACTGATATTCCAATTCCAGATTATGTGTCACTTCAACACGATATTGGATTGGAAGGGCTTCAAAGTGCTCTAGATTTAAGCGAGCCTCTTCCCGAAAGTGTGGACGACATTACCGGTTGGTCGAGGGGTTGAACATGCATACATACACTTCACGGCACTACACGATTTCCAATCATAAGTTATTCATTCCTGGAGATTACTGATCCTTCTTGTCTTTTACTTTACAGATACAATGACTAGACAAGAATCCATGTTAGGAAGCCTTCGCTCAGCACGTCAGTCATCTAGTTCGTACTATGAATCCTGCTAGAGGGAGGCTGATAGAGACCGCAATCGTAGTTATTCCAGCCAAGAACGTTATGGGAGGGATAGGGATAGAGACAGAGAATACAGACGCTCCCGATCACGCTCCCGATCACGCTCCCTACCACCTCGAGCTCCAACACAACACTCCGGCCATGGTAGAAAACCCTTAGAGCCTCTACGTCAAAAATCATCTTATTAAGCTCCCAGGCTCGGTTCGCAACATCATAGAATAGAGGTCGAAACTTCCATTGTCATAGAACAAGCCATCATTGAGCCTACTGGGGAAGGGGCAATCAAAATCACTCAGTTGAGAAAAAAAGTTCGAACATTTGTTTTGATGGCTTTATCTTCCCTCCACACTTAAAGAAAATTCTAGCTGAGGTAGAAAAAATGATGCATGACTACATCCATGATATTTATACCCCATACAAGGAGTGAACGAAGGCCACAGATAAAGCGTCGGAGGTGGCTTTTGAGTGAGCAAAGACTATTAAGAAGTTGAAACCGACCTCGCCCAAAAGGACTGTATAACTCATGTATTGAATAATGAAGCTGAATCTTCTCGAAAATCTGAAAAAGAAGCCACCTAAAAAGCCAATGAGGCCAATCAATCCATGGAGAGGATACGACAGACGCATTTCGCTTTAATTGAAGAGATGGGCCATCGAAACACCACCGTTACAGCGGAACGGGATGCTGCTATGAAGGAACCTAATGAGCTTAAAGCCAAATTCTCCCAAATAATCAAAGAAAAGTATGATGTAAATAGAGCAGCCCAGGAAGTGTGCGAATAAGCTATGGTGCTCCGAGGTGAAAGGAATGCTGCATTACTTAAATTTCGGGAGGTTGAGGCCAAGGTTGAGGAAGAAGTTAAAATGGTGGAGTCCAAGCTAGAGACAGATATTGTAGACCTATTGATCATATATAAAGCTAATGTCTTAAAGCATAGGAATCTAGCTTGGCTCGACAATTATCCAACACACCCATGCAATGCTTGGGGCCAATTAGTAGGAAATGAAAATGCTGCAAACCAAGCTGAATCAATTGATGAGTTTGAGATCAAGAGCCGGGTGTTAAGCAAAGATGAAAGGAAAGTTCTCCATGATGTCGTGATTGCATATGAGAGGGAGAGACTTGGCACTCAACGCTCGGAGGCTGGAGAAAGTTTTGGTGCTGCGCACTATGACTTAAAGTCCTGAAATTCTTGTGCCTACCCAGCCTAAGACTTAATCTGTGGTTGATCCCTAGTCTATACTTGCATACAAGCCCAATCAACTACAATTGTCTTCAGTCCAGGAGCGAGTACCCGAAGCTATTCCGCCATCCATAAGTCAAATTGAGGAAGGTACTCTAAACATCTCCTACACTTTCTCTAAATAGGAGGCTTTACTTGATGTAACTATTAACAGTTTTCTCTTTGTCCTTGTACAGTGATTGGAGTGACATCTACCATGCCTCTTGCAACTCAAAAGTTGCATCATGAGCATGAGGCTATTATTACGGAAGCGACCACGGCAACAGCTACTTCATCTACAGATGGGGTACAAGGGAGCACACTTACCTTTGGCGAACAGATGATGGAGGAACTTCTCGGTCATCATAGTGATCTCTTTGTTGACCTTCCGTTTGTCATAAGTGGAAGCGCATCTGCAACCAACTCTTCAAGCCTAACCATTATTTCTCCTAAAGAGGCTCAGAAAATTCACGAAGAGGAAATAATAGCCGAGATTAATGCCAAAATGGAAGCAGCTGCCCGGGCTAGCAGCTTCGGAGGTGGAATGGAGGGCCCTGGTCCAACCCTATTATGAATGATTTCTCCTGGTGGTACAGTCACCAACACCAATATGCCTCTCCCGCCTCCTACTGCTGATCCTATCCCTCTGACTCCGCCTTCAGGAAGCGTTCCAATACATGTGAGTTTAATGCCCCCGATTGGAGAACAGTTGCCGAAAGGCAAGGGCTCAAAGAGGAAACCAAGTGGCAGCTCGAGCGGGTCAATGCCGAAGAAGAAGCCGAGAAAAAAGAAAGAGTAGACATGTCTCTTAGGCACATTTTTGGTAGATGGATGGAAATCTATTTTTACTTTTTTTTGTTGGCCTTGTATAGATGTGGGTTTGGCCCCTTGGTAAAATAATCAACCGCGACGATGGCGTACTTCGCACCACCATTGTCTAGAGGTAGAGAACCAATAATGTTGATGCCCCATACCGTGAACGACCACGGACTAACCATCTGAGTTATCTCGATAGGTGGGTCTCTAGGAATCCGAGCATGCTTTTGACATCTGTTACATTTTCTGACATAATCTGATGCATCGTGATGTACAGTTGGCCAATGGTATCCATATCAGAGCACTTCCTTGGCAAGAGCTTTCCCTCGGTGTGATCGCCACATTCTCCTTCATGCACATCATGCAATGCTCATTTGATTTCATCGTGAGCGATACACCAGAGTAAAGGGACAGAGTATCCTTTTCTATACATGACTCCATTCTGAATAGTGAACCGCGAAGCTTTTCGAAGAATTTTTCCCTTTTCACTTCTGCACTCGGGCAGGGTCCCATGCTTGAGATAATTTCTGGATAGAGTCATCCACGACTCCTTATTGAGAACAACCTCAAATACCCAACCTGTCTCCAATTGATCGATGCTCGGGGAAGATAATGTTTCCACGGGAACGGGTCCTATTTGATGTGCATCACCTGTACTGGCTAACTTTGCTAATAAATTGGATTTCTAATTGCGTTCTCGGTGTATGCTGTAAATGGCATAATAATCAAACTGGTTTAGTATTTCCTAAACCCAAGCGGTCAGCCTTCGGTCCTTGGTCTGGTATTCCCCCGAACTTGACACACAACCAATTGTGAATCATAATAAATCTCCACAGCAATGATTCTTAAATACCAAGTAAGTCTCAATCCAGCAAGTAGGGCTTCATACTCGGCTTCATTGTTGGTCGCATGAAAATCGAACTTTAAAGCATAGCATATAGATCGACCTTCAGGAGTTTCGAGTATAACCCCAATACCTGAGCAATAGTCATTTGATGCATCATCAGTATATAGCTTCCAGATATACTTGGGAGATTCACTGGTTTCACGCAAGTCTTTGGGACAGTAAACTCAGCTGTGAAATATGCTAGGACTTGTCCTTGAATGGCTCGCCTTGGGGTGTAATTAATGTCGAACTGATTCAGCTCGATATTCCACTTGAGAACCTACCTGACGTCTCAGGCCGAGTAAGGATCTGTCGTAACGGCTGGTCGGTGTAAACAATAATAGGATGAGCCTCGAAACACGGACGAAGCTTCCTTGAGGCAATAACAAGACAATAAGCTAACTTTTCTAGCTTTGGATAATTTCTCTCTGCCTTGATCAGTCGTTTGCTAATGTAATATACTGGACGTCGTACCCGATCTTCCTCCCGAATTTGGGCAGCACTGATTACATTTTCTGACACTACCAGGTAGATGTATTATCGCTCGTGATCAATAGAATTTGACAGAATAGGCAGTGTGGAGAGATGTTGTACCAGTGCTCAGAATGCGCCTTTGCTTTCTATAGTCCATTCATAGTTCCGTTTCCCTTTTCTGATCAGATCGAAGAAGGAAATGCATTTGTCGGTGGAATTTGAAATGAACCTGCTTAGTGCTGCTACTTTCCCATTAAGGCTTTGGACTTACTTTATAGTTCTCGGGGTCTCAAGATTCCTAATTGCCCAGATATTTTTGGGATTGGCTTCGATCCCTCGAGCGTTGATGAAAACCCAAGAAATTTTCCAGATGCCATCCCAAAGTGATATTTCGTCGGATTGAGCTTCATTCTATATTCTTAGAGGATGTTAAACATTGATTCCAGGTCTTTGATATGATTAGTGGAGAGGTGACTTCACGAGCATGTCATCCACATATACCTCCATGGTTTTTCCGATCTGATTACCAAAAATTCGATTAACTAACCATTGGTAAGTTGCCCCGGCATTCTTGAGTTCGAAGGGTATAACTTTGTAGCAGTAATGTCCCATATTGGTTACGAAACTGGTATGCTCCTAGTTGGGAAAGTGCATGGGTATTTGGTTGTAGCCAGAATATGCATCCACGAAGGATAAGAGCTTATATCCAGTTATCGAGTCCACGAGCTGATCGATCAAGGGAGTGGAAAAGTGTCTTTATGGCAAGCTTTATTCAAGTTTGAGTAATCAATGCATGCCCTCCATTTCCCATTTGGCTTTCAGACAAGTACAGGATTTGACACCCATTCTAGGTATAATGCATCTCAAATAAAACCGTTTGATTTGAGCTTTTCTACCTCTTCCTTAAGGGTGGCAGATCTCTCTGGATCCATACCACGTCTTTTTTTGCTTGACCTGGACATGCCGCGGGTCAATATTCAATGTTTGGCTTGCGATGTCTGAAATGAGATCCCACACATGTCAGAGCGTGTCCAGGCAAACACGTCCAAGTTTTCCCGGAGAAATTCAACCAATTCCTCCTGCATTTGTTGGCTTAGCTGAGATCCAATCTTTGTCATCTTGGCATCGTCATCATTATCGATTGGGACATCGATTGTCAGCTCGACCTGGGAAGCTTGACCGTCTTCACTTTCGGTATCTCTCGGATCAAGATCCTCGAGAATTGGTCGGGGTGCCCGAGCCTGGATACAGGCATCAATTGTCAATTCTCGACAAAGCGGACACAGAGAGATTCCTCTACGCTCTTCCCTTTTTGTTACGTCGTGCTTCTCGCAGCTCGGCAACATAACAGGCTCACCCAACAGCCTAGTCTCCCTGATCAACTCCAACTTCATTGTCGGTAAGGAATTTTAAAGTCAGACACCAAGGGGCAATGGCAGCCTTAAATTTAGCTACAGCCGGTCGGCCTAAGAAAGCATTGTACAGAGAGTCTATATCCAACACAACATATTATAATATTTGGACTTTCCGACGTTCTCCAATCCCCAACTCCACTGGCAGTTCTACCATTTCAGTGGGTATAGTTGCACTCCCATTGAAGCCATGAATATAGGATCGACAAGGCTTCAAATCTTTAGTCTCTATTTTCATCTGGTCATAGGCTCGCTTAAACAATATGTTCACAGAACTTCCACTGTCTACTAAGATTCTCTTCATCCAAGCAGGACCTACTTGAGCTGATATGATAAGTGTATTGATGGTTGGGGCTTCAATCCTGTCGGCATCTCTGTCTAGAAAGATGACATTGTAAGTCATCGTCTTCTGTTGCTTACCATCTTCCAAACTACTACAACGTTCGAAGCTCGCATGCCTAATAGAGTTGGCATATGACCCCATTTCCTTTCGACTTCAGTCTGCTGGATGAGGACCACCACTAACAGTATTGATTGCCAACCTCCCGCCAGTACGAGCGGGTTCCTCCTGTCTTGCCTGATTTGGTATGTGGTTCTGATTTGATGGGCCCGCACCTCCAGACTACGGCGACCACACAAACTGCTCCAACTTTTTCTCACATAACAACTTTTCAATGAGATCCTACAAGTGGCGGCACACATTCGTGTTATGGCCATAGCTTTCATAGAATCTACAAAACTTCCCAGTTTCTATTTTTTCGATGAATGCTTCGGAGCAGGTTTCTTGTACTGAATAGTATTGCAGGTCTGTAAATACACATTTTCCAGCGATGTATTCAAAGGAGTATAATTTTTGAACATAAGAGCCCTATATAGTGGCTCACGATTCTGATCTCGTTCCTTGTTTTGATTTCCATTATCTTTCTGTTGATTTTTTTTTACTCTGTATGTTGCACTTTTCCAGAACTCTCCCCGGTTTTTTTAACAGCAACATTGCTCTGAATCCCTTCCATACTATGCCCTGCATCATCCTTTTTCCTAGACTGCTTCGCATCCTCCTTTCTCAAAAATTGGGCTGCCTTGAAATAGAAACGGTCCAATGACGCAGGAGGTTTTTCGTCCAACCAGTTGTCGAACTCGGAATCGGGATCAATCCTCTTAGTCAGTGCCATCAGGATAGTGTTATCATTGGGATTACTAATCTCAGTGCATGTAGCATTAAATCTCTCCAAAAAACATCTAAGTGTCCCTTCAGGAGCTTGTGTGACACTAGACAAAGTATTAACATCTTTGGGCCTTGTAATATGCATGCGGAATTGCTCAACAAAAACTTTGTCACCAACTATCAAAGCAAGAGATAGATTGAGGTGGTAAATGGATGAACCACATAGTTGTTATTCCTTCCAGAGAAATCAGGAAACTTCGGCACTTAACTGCATCATCAGCTTATGTAGCATTCATTAACCATTCACCCTTTAAGATATGCTGATTAGGATCAGAGCTCTCTTCATAAATCGGCAAAGTCGACATCCTGAATCGTCGAGGTGGTTCAGTATAAAGTATATCATTAATAAAGGGAGTATGACTCCGGGAGATTCCCCAGTCATCATTGGTGAGACCTTGACTTTCTCTGATCGTCTGACGGATCATCGTTAGGATGTCCGGCGTCCGTACACTCTAGGCCTGCTGGGCCAAGGTGTGGTCGGGTTCCATAATGCGAGGATGGGAGGATGCAGTACGGTCCATATCTCGCCTCCTTGGTTCTAATTTCTCTGGAACGTAAGGTTTTGGAGTATGTTCATGTTGGCGATGGTTCGGATCCATCCGATTTTGGGCATCAACTCCCAATTCAATAGCAGCAATGGTTGTGCGGTTGTCTATCACATGATAAGGAACAGTAACTCTCCGGGAGAAGGGTCCAGCCTAGTGGCTGATTGACGGGCCAACTCTTAGTTGCCTAATATTCAAGGTATGCTAATGTCTAGCAGCTTGAGTATAACTTTCATCTAGTCGTGGGCGCATGGATCTATGATGGTAGTCAGAAGAGGCCGAGCACTCAGTGGATGAATAGGAAGCCTGATCCCTTCTGGATCTCCTTCATCTTTGATGATTCAATTGATTGGTCAGTTCCACGTTGGCATTGAGTTGTTGGGTAAGCTATTGGCGGCTCTGAGTTAGCTCATGCATTAGCATTTGAAATTCTTCCGTAATGACAGGGACTTGTGGATCTGATGGTCCGACAACATTCTGATTGGTAGAAAGTAGCTGTACGGGGTTCTGTCTGTCCCATCCCTTTGGATCTGTGGCAGTTGAATTAGTCCTAGTGTTCACCATAATGGATAGCGAAGCTCTTTCCTACACTTGATGCAAATCTGAGTAGGATGGTAGAACTTAAAAATTGGAATCTGGATCTTCCTCTTAGATTTATGCAATCCGATATCGACAGTAGATCCAACGAGCAGGAGAAAAACTAGATTTTCTCAATGAAAGCACCAACGTGTTTGTAACAAAATTGGGCACAACACTCTTCGAAAGTGTTTGAAGAGATAAAATGAAAAAAAAAAAATGGAAAATGTGGTAGATCTTACAACCATTCTAAACAATAGTCATAAAAATAGCAGAGAAACATCGAGATTGAGAGTAGTTCGGCATATGGCCTACGTCCACTATGAAATGGTTGGCTTTTATTAACTTTTTCTTGCTGGTTACAACGAATTACAATAGTAAAACTAGAGTACAACAGTGATTTCGATAGAGTCTGGACGTAGAAGAGCCAAAAGGTCCTTTTTCTAAAGGTCCATAGCTGCTATATATAAGCGTAGGCTGCAAATATCTCGCTCAGATCTCGAAAGACCTCTTGTCTCATGTGGGTGAGCCCACCCGATCGATCCCATGCCGTTTGCATCGATCCATGATCGATACAAACGAATTTCACATCGATCAATATTTATTCCAATCAAGTCAAGATCGATCAAGAACACTCTTGAGGATGTACACATGCTCCTATGAAAATTTGGTAGCATTTAGCCTTGTAGATTTTGAATTATGATCGATGCAAGTTTGGATTTTTCGAAGGCTGTTAGATTCGTATCGATGCTGTTCGTATTAATGGTTCCGCACATGATGTTTGATGATGTGGCGCTTGCTTTTAGGATCGATCCACATTTTATACCGAGCGACCAAGTCTGTATTATGGATATGCCTCGTTCGTATCGATCGTTACTGCTCTGTTCTTATCGATCGTCACTGTTCTGTTTGTATCGATCGTCACTGTTCTGTTTGTATCGATCGTCACTACTTTGTTCGTATGGATCGTCACTACTTTGTTCATATGGATCGTCACTACTTTGTTCGTATCGATAGATCATGATTGCATTTCACACCAGTCCGTCTTATACTATTCGCATTGATAACTGTCCAATCGATACGAATGCAGTGTGTGTTAATGGATCAATATGAAGTAGCGGCTTTGTTTGGTTTCGACGGATATGTGGTGGACGTTGGTCGATCGATACGAGCAAACCAGGAATAATGGATGCGAAGCAATATGAGGAAGGATGGATACGAAGAGTTCTGCTCTTTATGGACACGAACTTGTGCTCCCCTGATCGATACGTAGCTATGCGCATCTGATGGATTCGAACCAGATCGATACGAAAGAGGCTTTTTCCTAGTTTCTTGATGGATACGAACAATGTGATCACTTGAGTTGCATCGATCGTATCTTGAGCATACGAACTTCGATTGAATTGAAATTTGGAACATTGGCTTTCACCGCTTTGTCTGTCTTGCCATATCAATTGTAGCTCGATCCGGACTCAGACAAGATTTACCAGCATCCATGTGAACTTGCGTGTAACCAATCTTCGGAATGGACTGTCCTTGGTTTCTAGTTAATTTCTTGGTGTCACGGCCTTACCAAAAGGGAGATAACATATAGCTTCCATCTAGGCATAGGGGCATGGATCTGTGATTATAGTCAGAAGAGGCTGAACATTCAATGGATGAATAGGAAGCCGGATCCTTCCTGAATCTCCTTCGGCTTTCATGGTTCAGTTTATTGGTCAATTCCACGTTGGCACATAGTTGCTGAGTAAGTTGATGGCGGCTTTGAATTAGCTCTTGCATTAGCAGTCGGAACTCTTCTCTAGTGACAGGGCCTTATGGATCTAAAGATCAAGCAGCATTCTGGTCGGTAGGAGGAAGTTGTATGGGATTTTGTTAATCCCTTCCTTCTAGATCAGCAGCTATTGAAGTAGTCCAAGTGTTGACCATGGTGGATATTTATGTTCTCTCCTAGACTTGGTACAAATATGAATAGGATGGAAGAACTTCTAGGTTTGAAAACTAGATCTCCTCCTCAGATTCTTGCAATCTGATATCGGCAATAGAACCAATGAGCAGGAGAAAAGCTGGATTTATCAATGAAAGAACTAAAGTGTTTGTACCAAAATTGGGCACAATACACTTCAGATGTGTTTGAAGAGATAAAATGAAGAAAGTAAATGTAAAATGAGGTAGATCTAACAAACACACCAATCAACGGATAAGAAAATGCGAAGAAACACATGAATTTAGAGTGGTTCGGCGAATTGCCTACGTCCACTATGAAATGATTTGATGTTAATTAAGTTCCACTCGTTGATTACAAGCAGTCACAATAGTACAACAATGGTTAGGAAATGACTCTGGCAGAATGTCACCGTAGTGAAGCAAAAAATCCATTTTGTGTAGGTCTAAGATCACTATTTATAGGCATAGGCAGCAAATATCTCGTCCAAATCTCGGAAGACTTCTTCTCTCACATGGAAGGGCCCATGGGATCGAGTTCAGGTGATTTCGACTCGATCCAAGTGCGATATGAATTGAGTTCATATCGATCTATAAATGGTCCTTTGGGGTTAAAATTTGTCAGGTGCATTCCTAAGGTTGCAAATAAGCTCCTGTGGAAATTTGGTGACATTTGGACTTGTAGATCTCGATTTATGATCGTCGTGAGTTTGAATATCTAATGTGCATGCGAGTTCGTCTCGATACTTGTTCGTATAGCTCTATTCATGTCCCTTTTTGCACGTGCTGACCAGATGATGTGGTACTATATCTTTGGATCGATCCACTTTTCATGCCAAGTGACTGAGTCTTCCACTTAAATAGGCTCTGTTTATATCAATCTAGAGCATTCCTTTTCGTATCGATGATTTGGCAACTCTTTTGTATCAATGCCCACCGGTACCTTTGCATTGGTCCTTGGGTCGATTCGTATCGATAGTCGCGGGTCACTTTGTATCGATGGTTGACTGACATTCATATTGATCCTTTATAGCCGTTTCGTATCGATACGAACTTATGTTCTTCGTAATGATAAGAGGTGTGGATTCTCTGTCGATGGAGGATGTTGACTTCGTATCAATCTATGGCCGATCGATACGAAGCATTCTTGGTAGTGGATCATTACGAAGCGACCCAGTGCGGTTGATGGATACAAATCAAAGTGACTTGGAGGACGGATACGAAGGGACTCGATGTATACAACCCAAAGTGGCTTGGAGGACAAATACGAATAGAGTGAGGTTTCTTGACCTTGGTCGACCAATATCTAGAGCATATGAACTCTAATTGACTTGAAATTTGAAACGTTGGCTCTTATAGATTTACTTGTCATATCATTTCGATTGTAGCTTGATCCGGACTAGGCCAAAATTTTATCAACATCCATAGTGAACTTGCATATAACTGATCTTCAGGATGGATTGTCCTTGGTCCCCAGTTAAGTCCTTGGTGTCACAGCGTTGCCAAAAGGCGGGATAACAACATCTATGATTTATAAACTAATAGTTATTAGATGACTTTTGAATGATTCATTTGATATTTTTTTGTTGATTAATATAACTAAGGTCAAACGCAAAATATCGACAAGAATAATTTATAGAGTTCTTCGACTTGAGAATACTGTGAACCTTCAATATGAAAGCTATACTTTGGTTATAGTCAAATCATGACACAACATCCATCGAGTGACTATAGGTGGATTGAGTGAATGTATTAGAAGTGAAGCACTATTCAAGGGAGGATTCTCTTCTCAGCTACATGAGACTAGTATTACGCTTAGCTAAATTTAACATAAAGTCAAAAAATTTGACCAGGGTATTCAATCAATAATAATTATTATTATTGAACCAAGGACTTTTTGTTTGGATTATAGAGTTGAATGTGGGGGATGTTGAATTTTGACCATTACCAAATTCAATAAGTCCAAAAGTGATATAGTTTTGGCGAAGAAAATTGGTGTAAATAATTGTCATAACTGGGCAACGCTTAATAAACTGAATTAGATTTTAACGAAGCTGTGTAAACGATAAATTCGGCCATAATGTCACACCACCTGCTAAGTGAAGTGTGAACATTAACGTTTGAATAGTTTGATGTTAATCGCTAACCAATTTTACAACAAAGAATCACACAATCGAAATGATGAATTCTCTTTAGACCAAACAATTTACATAGTTTATAATTGTTATAAATTGATCAAATTAATTAATATTTATGAAATATTAATTATAAGATTTTGGATATGATTTAGGAAATAAAATTGTTGCATATATTTATAATAGTCATAAATATATTGATCGATATGATATATCGATAAAAAATTAAATATAATTGTGTATATTTAATTTGGCTTAAATACTAATTTTAAATATTTGATTTATGGTTTTAAAAAAAAACAAATTCAATTAATAATAAAATTAATTTACAGAATTTTCCATAATTTTTAATTTAGAAAATATTTAATTTGTCGTTTGATGTATTTTACGTCGAACTTTGTATTTTTGAATTTAACAGAATTTAATAACCAATGTATTTTTTTTTGTGATCCTAGCATATTATTGTACGCGATCATATTTATATTTATGTCATTCGAGGCTCGTAACCAAAAATGATATTGTGTGGCGGTGTACCGCAAAAAAAATTTACACACATAAAAACACAACACACACCCCCTCTTTCCTTCAAATCAGCATCAACATCTTCAACTCAATATATATGTTTTGTCTCCCTGCTGCCTTTGTCCTCTTTTGTCCACCCTTGTCCCCTTTGATTTGTGCTTTAATTTATGGTTCTGGTGCCTATATATGTGTAACCAACAAATACATTCATGAATTCTCTTCTTGCTACCATGAATTTCCTTTTTCATATGCTCTCATTTAAAAATCAACAACTCCTCAACCAATTTGATTAGCACTTGCAGTCAACTAGAAAAGTTGTTGGTTTTTGTATTTACTTTATTTCAAAAATAGTTTCAAGTTTCTTTTCATCGAGGGATATGTTGGAAAATAGCCAAAAACAGTATTGGTCGTATTTCGATGAACACGGATTGACGAACAGAGGGTATGGACGGGTTCGCATCGAGGATTGGGGATTTTAGAGGAGGTTTAATGGCTTTAAGTTTTTTGAATCGATGGTAAGGTGGAATCGATCATTTTTTGTTCAAAAAATAATTTTCAATGAACTGGTGCTCATGAGAATTAGCAGAGGTAATGGAGAGGAGCTTGGAGCCGAGATGGAGGTGTTCACCGTGGTCGATTTTTCTCCGGTGTTCCATAGTGTCGGGGATAGCAAGTTCTAGGATTTTGAGGACATGGGTTCTTTTGTTCGCAAATTGGTAAATGATGATGACGTGGGGCGATCGGAGTAGGCTTTTCAAGGTGGCTAGAGGTAACGCAAGAGGTGCTTGTTGCATGGGCATAGATGCAATGGTTGGAAGCGACAGTAAGCGGGGCGAGCTGGATATATGAGCCTAGGTGCAAATTTTTTGAAATTGATGGTCAGAAATTGTTTGAAGTGACTGGAGCTGGAGGTGTTGGCATAGACATGAAAAGATCGAGAAGGCGAACGTGTGGGTGGTCACTGATGGTCGTTGGATGGACCATGATGCATGTGCTCGTGCATAGTCTGCACGTGAATGGGTTCCACACATTTTCAATTTTGGATGTGATTTCGAGAAGAAGAAAATGGGGAGTTTTATTGTGGTTTCGGGTGCTAAATGATGGGCTTGACCCATGTTGCATATGGGTGACGAATCTTTATATATATATATATATATATGATTAGTAAATTTCAAAACATGTAATAGTTAGAAAATTTCATACATTGCTCATATTAAACCTGATTGACACATGATTTTTTGCATTAGGCTCGTATATACGAGCATAATGTTTTAGCGTGTCTTGTTAATTGCTTTGGCCATGTATGAAATTATGATATATTATACCAGATTGAATTTAAATTATGTTATTTTAATTAATAACGTCGTTTAAATTTATCTATGTTATTTGTGATATTTATTTGACAAAATAAACACCGTTAGGTTAAAGTAAAATTGAATGGGGTAATTTGGACACCTATTTAGCGGAATAAAACATCGTTCTGCTAATTTAATAACTGGTCATTTAATTAACAAAATAAATCTCCATTCTACTATTTTTTAGATTTGAACATCTAATTATATATCGTTAATTGATATGCCACTTTGAATAAGTGATGGGATAAACCATGATGGTTAAGTGTTGAATAAGTGATGTTCTAAGTAGTAATTAACTTCGAAAGTTAAATTGAATGATATGGTGGCTTGTTTTAAGTACCATGAGGTTATTAAGCCTCTTTTTGAATTGAAAAGTACATTACTGAATCAATGTTATTTAAAAGATAATTATTATCTATCAATAAGGTTTTAAAGATAATTAATTATTGTTATTAATAATGATTTAAAGTTAATTATTTTATTAATATGATTCCGTGGAGTTGTTCCTTAAAGTTATTTAAGAATATTTAATTATTTTTTTAAAGTTATTTAATTGTGGTTTTAATGTTTTTAATTATATTTTAATTATTTATTTGAAAATTTATTTAATTATTAGATAGAGTTATTCAGTTATTTATTTAAAGCTATTTAATTATATTTTAATTATTAATTTAAGTTATTTAATTATATTTATCTAAATTATTAAATTATATTTAAAGGTTAATTAATTGTCATATTAGTTTTATCTAAAAGTTAATTAATTACTACATTTATGTTATTTTATAGTTTAATTATTTATTATATTAGGGAGGTTTTGAAAATTATTAAATACTGTATTAATAGCATTTGAAGTAAATTAATATTATATTAATATTGTTTGGAAGTTAATTAATTAGTATAATAATATTGTTTAATATTAATTTAATATGTTATTAATGATATTATAAAGTTATTATTTTGAATAAGGTTTAAATAAAATTAAGTGAAACAAAAAGGGTGTTTTAAATAATAATGCATTATTTAAAAAGTGTTTTAAATGATTGATTTGTTTATTAAAGGAACTTTATTAATTAAGGTTTATGAAAGTGGTTGGTGTTAAATAAGGAAAATTTATGAAAAGAGTTTTATAAATTAAAAAGAGATCTTAAAATTTGAAAAGAAATTTTATAAATGATTTTGGAAATTTATAAAAAGCTTTTATAAATAAACTTGGAGTTTTATAAATAAACTTGGAGATTTATAAATGTGTTTGGAATTGTGGCAAAGCAGTTTTCTTAAAGGAAGAGATTTATTAAAAGGATTTATTGAAGAAATTTATAAAAGAAATTGAGATTGGATTTTCCTTAACCGACCTTCTTAATTATGATGGTATGAACATTCATTCCACACTTAACATAAAAGGAATAATGTTTGATGTTATCCCTTATCTCCATTTAGACAACATTTTAGTTTGATCATTTTAATATGATTTTGAAGTAGAAAATCTTTCAAAGCGTTCGAAGAATATACTTATACCATTTTGTAAGTATATGAAAAAGGTTTTCCAAGTTTTGAAAGGAATGGTTTGTGAATATACTTGTACTAGTGAGATAAGTATATAAATATTGGATAAATATTTTGCAAATAGATTTAACTAATGAAAGATTAATTTAAGAGGCTTAGTGATTTCCATGGGAAATATAATCTCTGATTTGAATTTTTGTTTACTTGATAGTTATATAACCGACTATCAAATCTTGGCCTAGATATGTAAGCCTTCTTAGTTTTGGTGGTACGAAAATATTCCCTACTTGACACCGAAGGATTTTAGCTCTTGGAAATATCTTGAAGAATCACGGTGATTATACAGTACAGTTACTATCAGTACAGTACAGTTACTATCGGTAGTATTATAATGTACATATAAACTAATTTTGTTCTTCTTTAACAATTGATGAGGAGATCTGTCCACATAAACAGTTAGGGGGTGATCCCTATTCTTGTGTATTGTCGGATTACTTCTAAAAGAACCGATATTGAGAATTCCATAAATCGATCAACTGGTTTTGGAACATATGATAAGCGAGGGAGTATACTTGTAAGAGATGACTCGAAATTGTAACCACTCCAAAACCATATAGAGGTTCTATGCTTGGAGGAGATTTGATATCTGTTTTGGATGTTGGAATCCATGTGTGATTCCGAGACCTGTTGGTGTATGGGAATCCATGTGTGACTCCAAGATCTATTTAGGATGTAGGAATCCATGTGTGATTCCGAGACCTGTTGATGTATAAGAATCCATGTGTGGTTTAAAGATTTATTTAGGTGGCGGTGCATGAGATGGAATGTCGGGCACAGCCTCACCAGCGATAATGACTAAAACCAGAGATGGGATGCACAGCCTGGGGTTTAGCTAACCCATAAGGGTGTAACCATCTCCTTCTTAGAGTTACCTATAGTTGTTATGCATGTATAGAGCGATAAATCTGACCTTTAGTTGCCAACTCTGTATTTCCTATCGTATATTACTAAGGATATATTGTTGCTTCAAAAGGATAACTTTGATCCTTGTGTAGGAGGACCGTTCTTGAAGTACGAGGGCACCTTCATGGAATCCTATACAATTAGCGAACGCGCCTTAGTGTGTTTTGATTATATACCTATTTTTTTTGTGTTGTACACTTACAAGCATCATAGCTACTTGATTAATATTATTTTCACCCTTAGATATCATTACAATATCATTGGATTTTCTATAAAAGATTTTGGTTATCTAAGGTAAAATCCCGTCCATGTTTATGTATGGTGTGATCTTATGAAATACCTTTGTTTTGAAAGTTTTAGGATAACATTAAGTAAATCCATTTGATTGTATTTCTCATACTGGTTTTACCAGACTGGCCCGAGTATTGTTTTCTATAATGCTCGGGTTAACCCGAGCATATTTTCTAGATTTAGATGGATGCTTTGAAGCTTTCAGGAGACAAGCTGGATTCTCCAAGATGTATTTACGTATCTTATTCTTTCGCTCTTTTATTGTTCTCGATTTCTGTCTATATTTATCAGCAATTGTAAGGTTAGGTTGTTATAAATGTCCAAGGCTGATGACATGTTAGTGTACTTTGATTTGTGTATAATAAAGATGATTTCTTTTTGTAAAGAACTTATGGATATTATATATTTTTCTCAGCATGATATGAGACTTGTTCTATCTTTTCTTTCTTTCACCCTAATTATCCGTCTTTTCGGCAGTTTGGTGTTCGACATGTGAATACCGTGGATGTATTAGTGTCGATTTCTAAGGATTGCTATGGAAATTCATTATAACATGGTATAAGAGCTTAGGTTGAGCAAACACCTAGGCCTTGGTGGGGTAAACTCATTAGAGGAAGGGTAAGTGACACCAAAGAATGAGTTGAGTGTATGTATTTATAAGCACGTATTTGATAGTGAAATATTTTTTTTCCTATTGTGTTGTTTGATATGTTAAGTGGTTTATGAATTCTGGTCAATGCATTTGGCCTACGTTATCGATAGAACACTTGAACATGGCCCACTGACACAATATTGTTTTAAAATTGGTAAATAAATAATTTTACCTGGGAATATATTTAATATACAAAGGGAAAAAATTCAGAAATTTAATATAGTTATTTTTGACTAGTTTGGTTGTTCGGGATGATAATATTCCATTATTATCATCTAGAATTTGATTAGCCATGCTTGCCCAGTTTTGAACATTAACTATTATTTATTGATCTATCTAGAATCTTCCTTTTAAAACCTAGATTGGGCAGGTAGGAATTGTGGGAAAACATTGCAAATAACACCTTGTGAATTAAGTTTCACAATTTGAGTCTAAGGCGTTCGATGATAATGTTGGGATAAAAATGGATTTTTCTATAAGGGTTCAATAAAAGAAAGTTGGAATATTTTGAAATAAAATTTTAGAAATAGTTTTATATAAATGTCGATATTATAAAATTGCATTTTAATAAAAGAGGTTTGTTAAAAGAAAACTAAAATAATTCTGAGATAAATATTTGAAAAATGATTTGTATAAGGAGCCGATTTTATAAAAAATTGATTTGTAATAATGTCTTTTATAAATAAAAGGAATTTGAGAATTTTAATCCTAGTGATTTTGGAAAATGGTTTTCAGGGTCTAGAAGATAATGATAGTATTATTTGAAAATATTTTTGGAATAAGAATATGTCTTCTCAGAATTTTCAAAGAGGTGTAAAGCACCAAACTCACTTTGGTCATTGGAAAATAATTCCGATGATAACTGTAGCATCATTGGTGTTCATTGTCGAGTTCTATGTAGGGGTTTGCTACCACTAGGATTTTGCTATAGATTTGTTTAGATAAAAAAAAGTTTAATTTGATTTACGGATGGAAAAAATGTATATTATCATTTCAAATGATTTACAAAAAAAGTAGTAATAGTTTTACTTGAAAAAGTTTTAGGGTATAAATATTTTTGGAAACAGGAACAACAGTTTACTTAAAGTTTTCTTTTTTTTAAAATAAATATTTTGAAAAGAAATTTTTAAAGAAAGGGGTGTTTTCTTTGGTTTAGTTTGGGGAATGAGTCCCGATTCATTTTGGGATAATCGTAATAATCCACTAAGTGTCAATTGGATGTTTGCCTAGGCGAACGTTATAATGCACTTAGTAATTATTCTCTTTGTCATTGTACAATTGAGACGAGTTCGAACTAGAGCGAACCCAAAGCAACTTGGTAATAAATATTTTGTTAAAATTGTTTATTTGTACTTACATACAGTATTGTTTTAAGAAGGGAATTTGGAAAAGAGAAGGAAAAAGCATTTTAAGTTAACTATTTCGAGTGGCTCGAAAATAACTAAAAACGAGAAAGAGATTGTTCGGATGGTCGGTGTTAACCCAAAAAATGGATCAATGCCCTGGATTGAGTGTGAAAGCATTAGCCTAGTTTATCAAGGCAAATAAAATAGAAAAATGAAATAGTTGATCATCGAAAGAGTAAAGGAATAAGAAGATTTTTATGGTGGTTCGGTTGTTAATGAAGCGTACGTCCACTTTATAACTTTCTATTAAGTGACTGCTGTTACAAGTGGAGTTAGATTGCAATATGATTGAATCTCTTAAGTTAGATCAATTCACAAGTGTAAGAGTTCACCGGAGAATCACAGTAACCCCTAGGTGACTGTTGTGGGGGAGAAGAAGAGTGAAGAACGATCTATGTAGAGTTCTAGCAGTCAGTCTAGAGGATCCTCTTTATGTTGAAAATAAGTGGTTATTTATAAATATTGGAGAGCTGTTAAGCTAGGCAGCTTTGTCAGAGACCTAAAAAATGATACGAATGTGCTCCAAAAACTTCATAGCGACTTGACTTGATATGATGGATCGCTAGCGATCCATAGGGCATGGATCGCTAGCGATCCATACAGTTAAGATTTTCTTTGATCGTTTCACTTGGGTTATGTTCCTTGCTTATGTAGATACTCTCCATGTAATTTGGTAACTAGTTTCCTTGTTTTGATGGTAATTCGTATATAGGTTTCATTGAACTATGAATGAAATCAGATGAATGCTTACTTTTCGAACTAGTTTGCTTGGAATTCCATGAAACATGGCAGGCCTCCTTAGAAAAGATACTACATCATGATGCAAGAAGTTTGGAGGGTCCATGAGTGGGCCTTAGGATCGTTGGTGATCCATCACCTTAGCTTGTTTTGACATCTTTCTTCTTGGGTCTTTCTCTCCTATTCCTTCTAGTCCTTTTGGTTTATTTTTGAGATGTTTTGACTTATCGTAAATGTTCCAACTTCCTTTGAATTCTATTGGATTGAAAAATTGATTAACATTTGCTCCGTAGAGTATGCCTTCGTTAGAAACAAGGTATGCTCTACAACTAACTGCTTTTGAGTCCCCATTTCATGAAGTTTAATTGATCGTGATGAAGCTATCATGCAAATTTGGCTTTGGCTATTCAACCGTTTGTTGAGTTTCGATGTGAGTTGTCGTTACTCATAAAGATAAATCAATTTCAATCTCATAACTTTCCACATGCGTGCAAACAAATCTTAGATCATACTTGGTGAGTTTGGAGAAAATTGATTATAATTTGATAGATCGCTAGCGATCCAAGGACTTAGCAGAATTTTTTATGCAATCTCCCACTTATTCGTTCGAGCTGACTTACTTTATTCCACCTATTCATTTGCGAACCGAGCCATTTGCTTTGCGACCCGATCCAAACACCTCCAAACCCTAAACTCGCTTCTACCATTACCATCTTCGATCTCCACCGTCGAAGCTTCTTACTGCCGACCCTACTTAACATCGCCATCATCTCTGGCCAGCCCTTGGTGCCTGAAACATCACCTACCTAGATCTCCATCGACCTTGCCCACCTTGGATCACTAACAACCCGAGACTGACAGTATTTTCCTTCTGACTTGAGGTTGGTGATGTGGAATTTGGCATATATTTTGCGTTTTGGTGATGAAGTTCTGTTGATGATGGATGCAATGGAGAATACGAGTTCATTTTGAATTTATGGAAGAAGATAGTAGATTAAGTCTTGAATTCTTCATGGAATGAAGCCCAGGTTTTGTTCTGGTAGTTGACATGTTTTGTTATCTTCATCCACAGTGGTAAGAATTAACTTGCATCGAGTTACACCGTTAATTTGGCATGGCATCTTGTGAATTGATTTTGGTTTTTTGGGAGGTGATAATAGCTTAGGGTAGCGTCCCATATGCAGATTATTCTGTTATCAGTTTTCAGAGAACTAAAATCGACTTATGCTGAGAATTTCTACTCGATTCAGACCCATTGATCTATAGTTGCACACTTTAAATTTATCCTATCGTTGCATGGTCAATGTACTTGGAATAGGAAGAGCTTTTTCACGTCTCTTCAGACAGTGGATCCATTATTGATTGTTGATTGGTAATGGGTAAATGTAGGAGAAATAACTTTCATAAATGATAAGAAAAGCCTTTTCCTTTCTTCGGTGCAAATGATCTATCTACACAGGATACAGTGTTCGTAGTGTTCAAGACACCGAGCCCATCCCACATAGATAACACACTGCACTTGCCCGTAGCCAATGCTTGAAATACGATGAGTTGGCATAAATTAATATTTTTTCGAAATTCAAGTGTTAAGCACTGGGGGACTTCTGGTTATATATGGAATTACCAGACTGCGTTAGATACAAGTTCCGTTATATAGAATGAAGCACCCGTTATCCTGTCGCAAATCCAAAGGAGGAAGTCCAACACTCTTTGAAACCGAATCATCATCAGTTATGCCTTTACAAACGGTTTTAGTAGCGCCTATTTCTTCTGCACCACCAACTAAATATGGTCTATTGGATCTAGTTGGTTCATTTATAAATCCAACCCCCCCCCCCCAAACTTTATAGTTTTAATCAACCCTTAGGAGAGAGATTCCACCATAATTTCTGCTGAAGTCCTGCAAAATATTTGTTGCAGCATGGCATCGTAGATGCTGACGTACGCCTTCCATTGAAAAACGAGTTTGCACATATGCTACCTTCGGGGTACACGGCCTGCCATTGGTACATTTTCTTGAATGAAGTAGCGCCTCCTTTAATCCTTTCTTTAGAGAGACTCTTTTGAACTTGGGAATTGCTCCATTTTAGATTCACCCCAATGGATACGCTATTTTGACTTATCTTCACATTTTGTTTATATGGACATTCAATCATGCCCCAAGATTTGCTGAGATATTTCCTCTCATTCAAGCAGAGAGATGAATGTCTGTCTTCTATGATCTTTGAGGCCCAAAGAAATCAAAATCTTATGCTGCAACTTCAAAGTAATTTGTCCCAATTCAAAGACTAAATATTTTTTCATTATGCATCCTGAGAGATTTAATCGCCTTTGGACGATAGGGGGTAAGTCTTCTCTTTTACTCATTGAGATTTAATACGACAGTGCGGGATTCTTAATAGACTGAATATTTATTGCACTTATTTCGAGGCGAAACAAATATCTACCACTTAATCCCATCTCCATACTCTGAATGAGAGAGGTCAGTCAAGTCTTTGCTAATGGATGTCAATTTGCTTTAGTACGGGTTGTTGCATCATTCGAACATGGTTTGCTTATTCATCATACGATTTCGAAGAGGCGATCTACCAGAAGGAGAGGGTCCATCCGATAGACCAACTGTAGAAATTCGTGAAGGAAAAGGAGCTATGACCAAAGCTAGTTGTTCGATTAGGATGCCTCCGAACCTGGAGGAGAGGGAAGTGGTGTTCAAGCAGTATGAGGGCAAGGCTTTGACAGTCACGTGAAGGGAGGAGGGTGAAAATAAGAGCAGTAGTAGCTATGATTCCTCCTCTAATTATGAGGAATTTGATGCAAGTTCAGTTAAGGAGACTTAGAATCGTGCGACGAAACTTCGGGAATAAGTCCTATTCTCTTGGATTTGCCTCCCTAAGAGATTATTACTAAAAATGCTCCCCCATTAGCTAAGCGACTTCATGGTTCTTCGCCTAAGGAAACAAATATTAACTTTGGGGACTTGAGCATTGTTTATGTTGCTATCAATGAACTCATGAGAGACGATTTCAAGTTGAATGGACCATATTCTTGCCCCGGTCATGCTGTGTCTAGAGTTAGGATGATTCCTACTATGGTGGCTTCCTGATCCAGTTAGTGAAGTCCATTTAGACCACCTACAACACATTACACAATTCACCAGGGTCACGTACACTTACATATGCATTATTTAAGTTCATTTTTTTGTCATCGAAGTTCCTCATTTATTTTTTATACCAGGTACTATGAAAGGTCATGGACTTTATGAGGACCTTGAATAGTTTACTAGCACATAACATGGGTCAAGATGGACTTCAAGCTGCCATCGGCCCCGAGAAACTAAGGAAGAGTGGAGAAGGAGGAAAGATTCTGAAGCTAAGGTTCATCATCGAGATGATAGTAAAGTCTATAGGAGTGGTTATGAGAAGAGGAATACTCCTGACGATCAGGAAGAACCATCTAAGAAATCGAAGGTAGACCATGGTTTTCATGCTTTCGAGCGCCAAGCATTTTCCCCAGCTCCAGTCATTGTTGGAATTGAAGCTCCAACTTCAAATGTTCAAGTATCTCCATCAATCTCGGCACTGTCAACTACGTAACGCTTGCTTGCAGTTCTTCACATCTTCGTAGGAAGCCGACTTATATTCTTTAGTCTAGTCCTCCTAAGCATGAGGCTACACTCCTCGGGTGGTTTTTGAAGGGAGTTAAATTTGATCATGATCTGCGCCCGACCCGTAAAGATTCTTACATACCCCATGTCCAGGCAATTCAAAGCAATTTAGATCAGGCTAAAGGATGGGAGAATTTATGTAAGAAACTGGCGAACAAAAACTGTAACAACTACCGAGAGATCCTTTTAGTCAGAAAAGGATGATTACGAGTGGATGTTAATGGAATGTGATGTCCGAATTGAGCAACTGACAAAGGAGAGGGATGCTGCAATTCAGGAGAGTAAGAACAACACTAGCTTGCCAAAGAAATTGAAAGTGGCTCATATAAAAATCGAGATCATGTTTAGAGACAAAATCAAGAACGCCCACACTGATGAAGTTAAGCTGAAAGGGAGTTTGAAATTCGAGAGGCGATCATCGAGGCTCTAAAGAAAATTATTGATGGCCATGACGAAGCTGTCGAAGCTCATAAAAAGACAATCATTGATTATGGGAGAATGCTGAAATCCTATGACAAGACCATTGCTTACTAGACTCGGATTGCTTTTCTTTAGGAAAAAGTCGTGTAGCTTAATGCAGAAAGACCCAAGTTGAAGTTAAGAAGGCCTTCGTAACAACGGACTATGTGGAATTGTAGGATACTTTTGAAAGGAAGATGGAGAAGATGGATGACACCATTTTGAATTTCTACGTTTACTCTTGTTGCATCAGGGTAGCCTCAGCTATTTGGTCCTCAAATTCACGCCCATTTTCTAGAAAACGGGGATGTATACACCAAGAAAGAGTTGAAGGATGCCTATCTTATCAAAGTGTCAAAGAAGGCTTTGATAGAGGGCCGTGAGATTATTCGAATTAAGAGAGAGAAGGAGGCCGCTAATGCTATTACACCTGCAACTACTAAAGCGCTATCAGAGCCTTTTATTTCTAGGCCCGATGAATCATCAAGGCAGCCTCGTGACCAATTAGGAATTACTCCGGGTTCAACCGATACTGCTTTGCTATCTTTTCTTCAGTAGTTGTTTTGGGAGCCTTAGGTGATCCTGGAACTTCGCCAAAGATCGTGCAACCATCCAAAGGAGGAGACGGTGAGGAGTATGAGGTCAAAATTCTTGGTCACACTTCCGATGCAGATAACCTTCTTGTTTCTCTCAAGTTTGAGTACTTTCAATCCACGCCGTAAGAACAAGACAAGTTGAATGCTTTCATTTTTGATCTTATAGGTCCGTCTTCCTTACTTTCAAGCTGCCAACTTCTTTGGTTCCTAGGTCGTTGCTATTTCGACTGCTTCGATGCTTGTTTCTGTAGCTACTTCGATAACCATGCTCATGTCTGGGTCATAATTAGTGTCGGAATCTGAGAAGATTGCTGCGTTACATGGCCTGGATGACTCTTCCATATCTTTGGAGGGCGATTTAACAGCAGCTGAAGTTCGAGAGCAGATAGACCAAGCTTGCTAGTTAAGTAAATCTAAATAGTAGATGGTAGCCGCTAAAAAGGAAAAGATTGAGGAGTGTAAGTCTTCAAAAACTCTCGCAAGTCTTGAAAGTGCAAGACCAAAGGGGAATCTTCCGAAGGGGTCGATGGATAAGGAGGAGACCTGGGCATGAAGTCAATAATTGATATTTCAAGCAGCGACATGACTCCAGGCGAAGATGCTGAGAAGAAGAAACTTCCGACCAAAGGCGGGAAGGAAAGTGGTGGAAAGAAGCATTGACAGGTTCAAATGACAATGGAGCCTGATACTAGAACATTCTGATTTGTTTGACATGTACTTCATATAAGTGCAAATTCTACACTTATTACTTTTGTTATTGTTGTTGCATCTGTACTTTCCGTTTTGTTGGCCGATATTGTGCAAGAACGGCCCTTAGCTTCCTTTTTATACTACATATGTTTGTACATGGCACGATTGCCAAAATTATTTGTTTGGAGAAACGGGATCGTGGAGTAGTTTTCCTTTCTATTAAATGTTGGTATGTGTGTGCTCTCTACTTTATAGGGTTGTTTTATCCGAGAAATTGACAATGACCGGTTGATCCAAGCAATTCCTCGGACGTTTGTAATTGAATCTACTTTGCGGTTCCGATCTCCAAGAACTTGTGACTCGAGTGCCTCGATTGATGAGATTCTTTCAGTCAACGATAGGAATTCTTTGTCGATTTCTAGTTGTGGGTTCTTGTTAGTCCTAAATAGACGGGTTTCCCAGTGTTGTCAGGATAACACCGGTACTTACAAGAGCTTAATGGTTTGTTGATGGTGCTGGGGCAATATCGAGTAGTGCTTGCATAGAGTGCATGGCTTTTAGGAGGCACGGCTTACGAAATGCACAGCATTTTAAGAGTGCGAGGCTTATGAAATGCATGGCTTATGGATCGATATAATCTGTTGATCAAAAACAGTTTTGAATTTCTCGATGTTAGCGATCTTTGGGTAACGTGAGGAGTTTATGATTCGAGAGCATGGTTCTATGGCACAAGAAGTGATGCGTGGCTTATGAAATGCAGGGCTTTGGTTTGGACCTTCCTGGTGTTGTCAGAGCAATGCCGGTTTTTAGAAGCCGAGAATCGAGTTCCGTTGATCTAACGGTTTGGAAGTTATCGACATTACCAATCTTCGAATAACGTGAGAAGTTCGTGCTTCGAGAGTGTGGTTCCACGGCTCAAGAAGTGATGCACGGCTTATACGTATGCGCGACTTAATGTAATATCCCCCACTTGGAGGCCCAAAACGAACGGCTATGGATGCCGCAGTCATCCATAGTTATACATTTTCGGCGACCAAATGCGGTAATGTTAGATACATTAATATAATTGAAACATATGAATATGAAAATTTTCAAAATCATAAAATAGATTTTTCATTCAACTTTAAATCATGTTTCAAATTCATTACATATTTCCAATTCATAAACCACTTTCAAAGAAATATAATTATTACAAAATACGCCAAGAACGACATATGAAGATGCCCATTTGGATAATCATAGTCTAAACATAGGCAATTAAAAAGTTTTTCCATTACAGCCAAAACATGACGGAATCAAACAAAAAAGAACTCCTAATAGCTAGCTTGCCTCATGCACGTCTCCAAAAGTTTATTCGTCTAAAGGAGAACCTGCACTTAGCACTTTCGAATTGAGTCTAGTTATCCGTGATGATTTTTTATGGCGCTCCAAACCTACAAATAATGATTTTATAGAAAAAATTAATAATTTTCTTTTGGTAATAGCGGAAAGTGGTTCCATTTCGGCCCATTTGGTTAAATATTCAATAACAATGATAACATATTTGGCTCCTCCTTTAGCTATTGGTAATACATCAATCAGATTGATTCCCTAGATCGCGAATGGCCACAGGCTGACTATCCGTATCAGCTTTGTCAAAGCAATTTTTATGATCTTGCAGAATCTTTGACATTGGTCGCACCATCTCACATAATCTACTTTATTGCGGTTTACCGGTCGCTAAAAATACCCATATTGGAGAACTTTCTTTTGGAGGGTTTGCCCCCAGCGTGATCTCCACAGTCGCCTTCATGAATATCCCTGAGGATTCTTCTGGTTTCATCATTGGTTACACACCTGAGCAAGGGTGTAGAGAATCCCCTTTGGTAGAGAATCATGTCCTGTACTACAAACTGTGATGTCTTTCGAAGGAGGATTTTCTATTGATTCTTGTCTATGGGGAGTTTTCCTCTGAGAAGGTAGTCTTTGATCGGTGTCATCCATGTTTCTAGTTCTCCAGATGTCTCAAAGATCCATTCTATATCTATCCCGCTTAATCTTGGAGCAGTTAGCATTTCAACTAGGACCAGTCCCAATGATTGATCTTCTCCAGAATGGCCAATTTGGCTAGATAGTCTGCCTTCATGTTTTTTCCCTCAGGATATAAGTTATGGTGTGATGTTCGTTGTCGTTTAGCAGATCCTGCACTTTAGATAGATATGGGACGAGATTCTCCCCTCGAGCCTGGTATCCGCCTTTCATCTGGCAGATAACTAGTTGAGAGTCACTATTAATGTGTATGGACTTTATCGTGAGTTCCTTCACAACTTTCAACGCGGCTATTAATGCTTCATATTCCACTTCATTGCTTATTGTAGGGAATTCCAAGTGCAAGGCATAGAAAATGGATTGTCTTTCGGGAGTTTCTAGCACTACTCCTGCCCTTGAAAAGAAGTCATTAGATGCATCATCGATGAACAACTTCTAAAGTGTCTCCACTTTCGGAGTCATTTCTTCCTTGTTATCTCGTATTGTAAACTCTGCAATGAAATTTGCCAGCGCCTGCTCGCTGATCACCTTTCGAGGATGGTATGTGATTTCTTACCGACTTAATTCGATGTTCCATTTGATAATCTGTTCATAGGTCTAGGGGCGGTATAACACTTGCTTCAAGGGTTGATCTGTCAACACTTTAATTAGGTGTGCCTGGAAGTACGGTCGTAACTTTCTAGATGCATCAAGAGGCAATTTGCTAGTTTTTCCAATTCGAATAATCATTCTCTGCTCCAGTGAACCATTTACTGATGTAATATATGGGTCACTGGATCTTAGCTTCTTCTCATACGAGCACAACACTTAATACATGGATGAGACCGCTAAGTAAATGAACAAATCTTCTCCATCTACCAGCTTGGATAGGATTGGTGGAGTTTCCATATGTCGCAGCAGCTCTTTGAATGCAGTTTGACAAGCTTGGTTCCATTCGAAGTTCTTGTTTCCCTTATTTAGCGCGTCAAAGAACAATATACATTTGTCGGTCGCTTTGAGATGAACTAGCTCAGCGCTGCAACCTTTCTATTCAAGCTTTGTAACTCTTTCCTGTTCCTCGAGGCCCCATCTTCCTGTAAAGCGGTGATTTATTTGGAATTTGCTTCGGTGCTTTTGGCGCTTACTATGAATCCCAAGACTTTCCAGAGGCTACCCGTAGTGGCATTTAAGTGGATTGAGTTTCATTCCATAATTGTGGAGTATTTCAAACATTTCGGTGAGGTTGTCCTGGTTATTTGCAGCTATGTGCAATTTAACCAACTTATCGTCTATATAAACTTCCATAGTTTTCCCTATCTGATGCTTAAACAAGGCATTCACTAGTTGTTGGTAGGTTGCTCTAGCATTTTTTAGGCTAAATGGCATCACTTTGTAGCAGTATAGTCCCAGATCAGTAATGAAATTGGTATTTTCCTGGTCTGTTCATGCATCATGATCTGGTTGTACTTGAATAAGCATCCATAAATGATAGTAGTTCATTTCTAGCTGTCCCGTCCACAAGTTAGTTGATTCTAGGCAGAGGGAAGCTGTCTTTTGGGTAATCTTTGTTTAGGCTCGAGTAGTCGATACAAGTTCACCATTTTCCATTGGACTTTTTGACCAAGATCGGGTTGGATACCCATTCGAGGTAAGCTGCATCGTGGATAAAACCATTCGCTATATGCTTATCCACTTCTTCTCTCAGGATTTTAGACTGTTCAAGTCCTAGGCTATATCTCTTCTACTTCATCGGTGTATAATTGGGATCAATATTAAGTGCATGGCATGCAATCTCCGACGAAACCCCCACATATCTGAAGATGTCCAAGTGAATACGTCTAGGTTGACGCAAAGAAATTTGACGAGTTCCAATTGCATCTTTTTTCCAAGATGTGATCCAACTTTAAGGACCCGTGTAAGGTCATCCATATCGATTAGGACAGACACAGTCAATTCTGCCGGTGCTACTTGTTCCTTCCCTAAGCTTTTCTTTCTTGGGTCCAAAGCCTTGTCGAATCGGCTATGGTCCCTAAGCCAGGGGTGGCTCTGTAGTTGCTATTCGATAGGTTCATGATTGTGGAGAGTTATCTCCATATTCTTTTCCTTTTATATTCTTCTAGACATGTAGTTCTATGATGTAGCATTCTCTAGCGGTGCTTTGTCTCCTTTGATCACATTAAATCCATTCTATGTTGGGAATCTCATGGTTAGACTCCACTGAGCTAAAATAATCCTGAAATATACCAATGTGAGCCAACCAAAGAAAACATTGTAGGTGGATATTCCATCTATAATCACAAAGGTTTTAGATGTGGACAACTCTTCGATCACCTTCTCCCAGTTCTACGTGTAAATCAATTGTTCCGATAGGTTGCTTAGGTTCACCAGTGAATTCTTGGATCTTCATTCGAAAAGCAGATACATCCTTTATACCGAACTTCATTTGATCAAACGTGTGTTTGAAAAGGATATTCACAGAGCTGCCATTGTCCACCAATACAAGTCGGACCATAACTGGTCTAATCCTTACTGTCATGACCATGGGATAGAGGTTTGAAGTTTCTTTTAATTTAATCTCTATATTTTGAAACATCGTTTAAGGTTCTCTACTACTTGGCAAGAGTTCCATCTTCGATTGCGAAGCACGAATCTCTCAGAGCATGTCTTATTGAGCGTACATATCGCTCCATTTCTCCCTAACTTCTCTACACGAGATGAGTTCCTCCAGATAGTGTTTCGATAATGAGTTTGGTCGATCCATCTAGATCCCTCTTTGCTGGTTCCTGCTTGGTTTCCTCGGTCTTTAGGAGCTTGAGGTTCTACAGTCTGGTCGTATTCTCCTGAATCAGCTCTTCAATCAAATTTTTTTAAGTGATGGCACTCATTCGTGTTATGACCACGTGATTCATGGAAGCAATAGTACTTTCCAGAATGCTTTTGCTATTCACTTACTTCCCTTTTAGACGGCTTCTTGTACTCTTCCCTCCCTTGTGTCATGAGGAAGATGTTCTCTGATATATCATTGAATGGAGTGTAGTCTTCAGGCCTCAAGCCTTTAAGTCGCTTGCCACTTCCATTTTGCTTGTTGGAATTATGATTCTTCCTTTTCTGATTTCGATCCTTCCCCGCATTTCCTATAGCAATCCCATAGGCATTTGCCTCTTTGTTCGCTGTCATACCATTCTACCCAACGTTAGTTGATTATAGGTTAGCATGTTTTCCTTCAAGCTCCTCTACTTCTTCCAATCTCAAGTACTAGCTCGCCTTTCGATTAAAATCCTTCCTAGTGGTAGATTGCTTCATTTTAATCCATTTTTTGAATTCAGTGTCGACATGGATGGCGCGAAACAGAGCTATAAAGACCATATCTTTGTTTGGGTTACTTACTTCAGTGACCTTGATGTTAAACAGACTCATGAAGGATTTCAAAGATTCATTTCGTCCCTAAAATAGGCCCAATATGGACATCACGTCTTTTGGTCGCACCATGTGAAGCTTAAACTGATCAAGGAACCTTGTTGCTAGTTCACTGAAAGTGGAAAAGGATTTAGGTGGGAGCCTGGTGAACCATATGGAAGTGATTCCCTTTAGAAAGAGTGCAAAACATCTACACTGAACAGCATTTGAAGCATTTGCTCCATCCACGTACCATTTGTACTTATACAAGTGCGGTTTTGTGTCCCTAATTCCTTAAAGGGAGTGTGGATTAAGGATCTTAAGGCTAATTTAACACTTAAGGATGGGGGTGAATATTATTTAATGGATTGTAAGACTTATATGGACTAAATTAAAATTATGACACAAACAAATGTAGAACTTAATCATAGAACAATCACAGAATCAAACAAAGATGCAGAAAGTAAATAAAAAGCAGTAAAAGGGAAGAACACATTGGATTTTATAATGGTTCGGAGTTACCCTACGTCCAGTACTACACCAAGACAAACACCTCATACAGATTTTTATTATACCAATATCGAGATTACAATCCTAAATTTCTAAAGGTCTTGAGGCACCCTCCTGTCTTCGAGTCTAGGGCAAACTCTCAAGATTTACAGGACAAAAGATCACGCAATTGATTTCCATGCACAACCACAATTATAGAGAGACTCGATAAACTTTGGATTACAAATTGATCCTATAACTCCGAATAGCACTTTGATCTTCGAGAGAGGGCAGTGAATCAAACAAGAATGAGATTCTAATTTGATTCACTTCAGAATTCGGCAGAATTTCGACACGAGCTTAAAAATATGAAAATTTTAGAATATGGATTTATGGAGAAGGAGTGAAGAAAATAAGAAAATAGTTGGTTAAAAAATTCATTTGCGAAGGTTATTTATAGACAATAACGTTCATAATCATTCGTGAAGAAATTTAAACAAATAGACTCTTCTTTTGAAAATTGAAACTTTTGAAATTAACGGCCACCATATCGACATGAGGATCACATGATGTCGAGATCCTTTAGTTATTATATAAAAATTATTTTGAAAATGGTATTGAAAGGAAAACAAGATGACATGATTCTGGAGTAAAATAAACTAATTTTCCTATAACGTAAAATAAAGAAGAGTCGAAATATATATTTTTAGAATGTATATATAAATTTGATTTCAAATCTCAAGTGTGTGTATATATATATTATAAAAGAATTTTAAAAAAAAATCAAAAGATAGTTTAAAAACAAATGAAGTGTAAAACAATGGTTTATTTAAAAACAAAAGCAAAGAATATTTTAGGGCTAAATCATCTTTTTGAAAATCATTTTGAAAAACCATTTTGAAGTAGTTTAGCAAGCTTCTTCCTGCAGAATATGTCATCACATCACGACTCGAGAACTTATGTAAAACTAGGATGTTTATGGGTTTGTAAGCCACTTGTCATAGGTTTATAAGCTACTTGTCGTGGGTTTGTAAGCCACTAAGAAGGTAGAAATGGGTTCATCCAAAATGAAATTTGGAATGAAGATTTCCATGCTATTATGAAGTTTTAACAAAACTAGACACTTATCTTGAAATCTTGATCTTGATGCTCATGAGTCTTCAAACTTGATTTCTTCATCCTTGATCTTTATGTTGTACAGTTTTCAGTAATTAGTACCTACCTTATATATATCCTGCATAATAACATTCATATATATCTAGAAAATAGTGTTAGTATATAAGTTATAATAAAATAAGTTACAAAAGTTGTTTTCATCAAAACCACTATCTCCCGTTCCTAACAATCTCCCCCTTTTTGATGATGACAACCTTATAAAATACACTTATCACTTCGATCATACCATAACTCCCTCTTACACCAACAACTCCCCCTACTCCAAGCCTACTATTTTATATAACTTCTCCTCCTTTGCCATCAACAAAAATAACCTATAAACATTGAATTTAATTGAAAATGAGATAAACAAACATATGACATAAGAATAATAACTATGTATGAGTGAAATATAACATCCTAAGTTGAATGGAATTCAAGATTTTGTAGGCCAAAGATTGTTTTTTAGAAGAACATTAATTAAGATAACACTTATATACATATTAACAAACCAATATACAATCAAGAAAGGGAAAGACGAAGAACACTTAACGAGGACCCTTAACTATTGGTGATTTATGGACCGAACAATTTGGATAGTGGAGACAAAGGTTTCCATGTTGTTTGACCAAGTTTCCATTAGCATCAAAAAGGACCTCTCTAAGGCAAATCACGTCATCATCTTCGTCCATATGAACATCTGGATTCGCAGAGGATGTTCTTCTTCTTGATCCTCTTGTGGTTCATCTAGAGGCTCTTTTTCTTCATAATCCATGGCTTATGATGATTCTTCGATGACAATGGGATTGACATGGTTATCCATAAGGAAGTTTTGTAAATTCCTAAGAATTCTGCCTTGCCTATCTTGTTCTCTAGCCATTCGCATTTGACTCACTTGAATTTCCATCATCATTTGAAGCAGATCTTTCATATTCTCTTGTAATTTGATGACTCCTATATGTGTGGAACGTTGAAAAGGACCAGAATGAGGAGAAGTGGGCGAAGAAGGTACACGAGGAAGCCATTAATTTACTATTTTAGAAGTTTATTATAGAGAATAGAACTGAGAAAAGGAGTAAAAGTCGAAATATATAAATATATAACCAAATAGCTTCTTTTAGAGGGAAATTTAAATTGGAAAATCTCGGCCTGTATGTTGACATAGGGGGATGGGTCATGTCGACATGCCCAGTTCAATTTATGACAAATTTTTATTTATATTAATTATTAACTATACTTGTATTATTTATATTTCAGTTAATGAACATATACCTAATTCTCTTCTAAATTTAGTAAAGTTTTGTTCATTTAATGGTTTGGTTAACGTATCAGCAATTTGTTTTTCATTATTAATATATTCAAGAATTATGACTCCTTTACTTATATTATCTCTAAGAAAATGATGTCTAATATCAATATGTTTTGTTCTTGCATGATGAGTTGGATTTTTAGATAGTTTATTACACTAGTATTATCACAATAATTGGTGATTTAGTTATAGTTAATCCAAAATCTTTTAAAGTTTGTTGCATATATATAACATGAGAACAAGCCAAAATAGCAGATATGTACTCTAGTTCAGTTGTTGATAAGGATACAATGTTTTGCTTCTTACTAAACCAGGAAACCAGAGAATGTCCTAGAAAGTGACAAGTTCCACTTGTACGTTTTCGGTTTGATTTACAACCAGCGTAATCAGCATCACAATACGAAATTAAATCAAATACATCGTTTTTAGGGTAAAATAAACCATAATCTAAAGTATGTTTTACGTATCTTAAAATTCTTTTAACAGCTTTTAAATGAGTTTCTTTAGGTTGAGATTGGTATCTTGCACAGAGACAGACACTATGCATGATGTCATGACGACTTGCTGTAGTATAAAGCAGCGAACCAGTCATTCCCCTATGTAATTTTGATCAACATCTTTTGATTTATCTTCCTTGCTTAAAGCTACATTAATTGTCATTAGAGTTGGTTTCCCACTAGAAATGGTCAATCCAAATTTATTGATTAAATCCTCAGCATATTTTTCTTGACTAATGAAAATTCCTTTATCTAATTGTTTGATTTGAAGTCCTAAGAAGAAACTTAGTTCTCCCATATGACTCATTTCAAATTCTTTAGTCATTATATCTGAAAATTATTTATTCATTATGTTATTAGTTGACCCAAATATTATATCATCTACATATATTTGTACTAATTGAATATCATTTTTGTTTCTTTTAATAAAAAGAATTGTATCTACTTTATCAATTTCAAAACCAGATTGTAGTAAATTAGATCTTAGTCTTTCATACCAGGCTCTATGAGCTTGTTTCAGACCATATAAAGCTTTCTTTAATTTATATACATGATTTGGAAGTTTATTATCTTCAAAAAGTGGAGATTGTTCAACATAAACATCTTCTTTTACAAAACCATTTAGAAAAGCACTTTTAACATCCATTTGATATAACTTGAAATTATTGCAGTTTGCGAAAGCAAGTAGAATCCTCATTGCTCCTAGTCTTGCTATGGGTGAAAAGGTTTCTTCATAATCAATTCTTTCTTCTTGGCAATAAACTTGCACGACTAAACTAGCTTTATTTCTCATAACCTCACCAAGTTCATTCATTTTATTTTTATAAACCCATTTTGTTCCAACTATACTTTTATCCTCAGGTCTAGGAACAAGTTCCCAAACATCATTTCTGGTGAACTGATTCAATTCTTCTTGCATAGCAAGAATCCATGAATCATCAGATGATGCTTTCTTTGGATTTTTAGGTTCAATAGTTGATATAAAAGCTACATTACTCATACTATTTAGTTGATCTCTTGTTTTAACTATAGATTCAATATTTCCTACTATATTTTCTTCAGAATGATCTTTTAATAACCTAATTTTTTTATTAGGTTGAATGATTTCACAATTAGTTTCATTAGGTTCATTATTTAAAGTTACAAAATCTTCTTCATCTTCTATTTGTACAACATCTTTAAAATTTTCATCAAAAAATACAAGCATTGTTTCTTCAATAGTGTCAGTTCTTAAATTATAAACTCTAAATGCTTTACTTCTATTAGAATATCCGATAAAGATACCTTTGTCGGATTTAGGTTCAAATTTATCTAAATTATCTTTTGTGTTAAGAATAAAACACTTACTACCAAAAACTTTAAAACCATCTCCTATGGGTTTCTTGTTGTAAAGTAATTCATATGGTGTTATTTAGTTAATGGTTTAATTAAAATCCTATTTAATATATAACAAGCTGTAACAACTGCTTCAGCCCAAAAGCTTCTAGGTAAGTTACTATTAGAAAGCATTGTTCTAGCACACTCTTGAATCGTTCTATTCTTATGTTCTACTATTCCATTTTGTTGTGGAGTTCTTGGAAAAGATAAATTATGAGTAATTCCTTTTTTATTATAGAAATTATCAAAATTTTCATTTTTAAATTCTCCACCGTGATCACTATGAATAGTTTTTATTTTAAGTTGATTTTGAATTCTTTTAGCAAAATTCTTAAATAATTCAAAAGCATCACTTCTAAGTTTAAGAAAAATTATCCATGTATATCTAGAATAATCATGTACAATTACAAAGACATATTTATTGTGATTATTTGATTGAACTTGATATGGACCAAATAAATCTAAATGAAGTAATTCTAGAGGTTTAGAAGTAAAAATCATATCTTTTATTTTAAACGAACTTTTCTTAAGTTTTCCTAATTGGAAAGCATCACATATACTATCTACCTTAAAGTTTAACTTGGGAAGACTTCTAACCAAGTCAAGTTTTGATAAACTAGATAACAGCTTGAAATTTAAATGACCAAATCTTTTATGCCAAATTCAAAGGTCACTTGTATTAGCCAAAAGACATAAGCTATCACTTGAAACTTTCATACTAAGGATGTAAATGTTTTTCTTCCTAATTCCTTCAAAGATAATAATTAACTTATTATCTTTGATGTAATACTTATCTTTTCCAAATTTAATCTTAAATCCTTTATCACATAGTTGACTTATACTAAGCAAATTATGTTTTAAATTCCTAACTAGCAAAACATCAAAAATAATAGGAGCTTTAGAATTACCGACATTGCCGATGCCAATCACATATCCTTTTGAGTTATCTCCAATGTTGACCAATCCACCATCTTGATATACAATGTCACTGAGTATCTCGGGATTTCCAGTCATATGCCTTGAATAGCCACTATCAAGTATCCATTTATCTTTCTCAATTTGCACAGTTTGTCCATTGGTTGTTGATTCTTCAATAGCCATGTAACATGTTTGTTCCTGCATAACAAACCAATTCGGTAAATAACTTGATTTTTCATTAAAAACTATATGCAAACTTATAATACTTTGATGAAATGCATAAATTCAAACTAGTACTAACAAATTTCCTAAAAATGCCATTTTAGCTTTTCAAGTTTCAGATTATGAAAATCTATGCTCTGATACCAATTGAAAGGAAGTGCAAATTAAGGATTTAAGGCTAATTTAACACTAGAGGCGGGTGAATAGTGTTTAATGTATTTAAGACTTATATGGACTAAAATTAAAATTATGACACAAACAAATGCAGAACTTAATCACAAACAATTACAGAATCAAATACAGATGCAGAAAGTAAATAAAAAGCGGTAAAAATACAGAATACACAGGATTTTATATTGGTTCGGAATTATCCTACGTCTAATCCTACACCAAGGCAAACATCTCGTATAGATTTTTGTTCAACCAATGTCGAGATTAAATCCTCAATTTATAAAGGCCTTGAGTACCCTCCTCTTCGAGTTTGGGGCAAACTCTCTTGATTTACGGGACATAAGATCACCCAATTGATTTCCAGGAACAACCACATCTTATAGAGAGACTCGATAAACTTTTTATTACAAATTGATCATATAACTCTGAATAGCACTTTGATGTTTGAGAGAGGATAGAGAATCAAACAAGAATGAGATTCGAATTTGATTCACTTGAGAATTCGGCAGAATTTTTGCACGATCTTAAAAATATGAAATTTTAAAATATGGATTTGTGGAGAAGAAGGAGTGAAGAAAATAAGAAAATAGTTAGTTAAAAAATTCATTTGTGAAGGCTATTTATAGATCAGTAACGGTCCTAACCACTCGTGAAGATATTTAAACGAACAGACACTTCTTTTGAAAATTAAAACTTTTGAATTTAAGGGCTATCATGTTGACATGGGGTATCCCATGATGTCAAAATCCCTTAGTTAAAAACTATGTAAAGTTTATTTTGAAAATGGTATTGAAAGGAAAACAAGATGAAATGATTCTGGAGTAAAATAAACTAATTTTCCTATAACGTAAAATAAAGAAGAGTAGAAAATTTTCCCATTCATCATCTCTCCTATCCTTCTTTCTTCCATTAGGTGCTTAATAATGTCCGCGATATATGCGCCGGATGTTCGGTAATCCACGGGTTGGCTAATTGTGACTATACCAAGGTTTGATTTTGCAAACGGTCTTGGTAAGTGTGCTAATGTCTAGGCTCTCTTGTCTTCGGGAAAGCCACTTCTTCAAAGTTCCGTTGGCTTATGGGTGGTCGTATATGGGCAGTTTGTACCTCTCTACCAGTATGAGTGCGTTAATGTTTTCTTTCAAGTTGTCATCGTCAAGTTGTTCACAGTCTTCTAAGTCAGAGAAATCCACTACTATATCTTCCCATGAGGTTTTCGTCTCGAGATTCAAGTTCATGATGGGCTACTTCGCAGTTGGTGGAGTGCTTCCGTTTCCTTCTGTAGTGATTCCTACAATTCTGCCTACTACTCCTTTTTGTTGCTGCTATCCATTTCTCTAGTTTAGGCCAAAAATGGAGGAGTTTTTCTGCTTCATGGCAGCCGTAGGCTCTGGCAAGGTTCTCGGATCAGCCAGTGATTGCAAGGTCAAGAAGGCATTCAAATTTTTCATAAGAGCTTTTTGGTTGTTCTCCATCTTTTGACTGATTTCATCAACTACCTTATTTCACTCGCCTTTAGTGACAACTTCATGATGGATAGAAGAACCGGCACCTGATCTCCTATGTGGGATATGCTGACTTCAACTTATTGAGGATTAGTTTACCCTCTAACTATTACTGCTCCTATTGATCTTTTGAAAGTAGTTCTCTTTCTTCCCGATGCCATTGATTCTCAACAGCTAATTTTCTAAGCAAAGGTTAGGAATATAACTTCTGAACCTGTCTAATCTAAAGTAGATAGCTAGATCTAAGCTTGAGTTCAATTTTTAATGAAAGCACTAAATTGTTAACCTAAAAAATGGATCAACACCCTAAATTGAGTGTGAATGCACTAGTCCTGTTTATTAAGGCGAATAAAATAGAAAAAATCAATGGTAGATCATCGAAAAAGTCAAGAAACAAGAAGATTTTTATAGTGGTTTGGTTGTTAATGGAACCTACGTTCACTTTATAATTTTCTATTAACCGATTGTCGTGACAAGTGAAGTTAGATTACAATATAATTGAATCTCCTAAGTTAAATCAAGTTACAAGTGTAAGAGTTCAGTGGAGAATCATAATGAACCCCTAAGTGAATGTTGTGTTGGAGGAGAAGAGTAAGAATAATCTTTGTAGATTCCAACAGCCAGTCTAGAAGATCCTCTTTATGTTGTAGATAGGTGAGTATTTCTAGAGATTAGAGAGCTATTGGGCTAGGCCACTTTGTCAGAGACCTAAACTAAATGATACGAAGGCGCTCCAAAAACTTCACAGCGACCAAACTGACATGATGGATCGCTAGTGATCCGTAAGACAGTAAGAATTTTCTTGGATCATTTCACTTGTGTTCCTTGTCTTATGTAGATGCTCTCGATGATTTTGTTAACTACTTGCCTTGTTTTGAGGTAATTCTTATACAGGTTGCATTGAACTATGAATGGAATCAAATAGATGCTTACTTTTTGAACTAGTTTGTTTGGAATTCCATGAAACCTGGCAGGCCTCCTTAGAAAAGATACTGGATCATGATGCAAGAAGTTTGGAGGTCCATGAGCGAGCCTTATGGATCGCTGGTGATCCAAAGATGATGGATCACTAGTGGTGATGACGTAGGGTGATCAGAGTGGCTGTGGGGTGGCTGGAAGTAAGGCAATGGATGGTGATCACATAGGCATAGGTGGCAATGGGTGGAAGCGACTATGGAAGCGGAGAAAGCTCGATAAAGCCTAAGCATAATTTTTTGAAATGGGCTTGGTGGTCAGAAATTGCTTGTAGCGACCAAGATATCGGCATTGGCATAGACATGATGAACTCCAGAAGGCAGACATGTGGATGGTCGCCGATGGTCGATAGGTGGGCCGCGATGTGTGTGTAGGTGCGCACGTATCCACGTTGAAGGGTTCTAGGTTGTTTGAATTTTGGGATGAGAAGTGATTTAGAGAAGAAGAAAAAGGGAAGTTTGGTGCAGTTTTGGGTGCTAAATGATGGGCTTGATTCATGTTGCAAATGGTTGAGGAATCTTTATATATGCGTGTGTGTGTGTGATTAGTTAATTTCAAAACATGTGATAGTTAGAAAATATCATATCTTTCTCATATTAAACTCGATTGCCACAAGAGTTTTTGCATTAAGCTCGTATGGAGGAGCACAATGTATTAGTGTAGCTTGTTGATGGCTTTGGTCATGTATGAAATTATGATATATTATAATGGACTGAATTTAAATTAAGTTATTTTAATTAATAACTTCATTTAAATTTATATACCTTATTTGTGATATTTATTTGTCAAATAAATACTGTTATGTTAAAGTAAATTGAATATGGTAATTTAGACACTTGTTTAGTGTGATAAAACATTGTTCTGCTAATTTAATTAATTAACCATTTAATTAACAGAATAAATCCCCTTTCTGCTATTTTATAGATTTGGACATCTAATTATATGTCATTAGTTGATATGCTAATTTGAATAAGTGATGGACTAACCAGTGATGGTTAAGTATTGAATTTATTTACATAGCCGTTGATTATGTAAATACGGGTAATTAACTTGGAAAGTTAAATTGAATAATATGGTAGCTTATTTAGGTGCCATTGGGTCACTAAGGCTCTTTCTAAATTGAAAAGTTAACCATTGAATCAATGTTATTTTAAAGATAATTAATTACTGTTTCAATAATGATTTAAAGCTAATTATTTTATAAATATAATTCTTTGAATTTATTTCTTAAAATTATTTAGAATATTTAAATATTGTTTTAAGTTATTCAACTATTGTTTTAAAAATATTTTTAATTATATTTTAATTAATTAATTAATTATTTAATTATTTGTTTAAAATTATTTAAGTATTTATTTAAAGTTATTTAATTATATTCTAATCATTAATTAAAGTTATTCGATTATATTTATTTAAGTTATTTAATTATTTAATTATTTACAAGTTAATTAATTATCATATTGATATTATTTAAAAGTTGATTAATTACCACATTTATATTGTTTTAAATTTAATTAATTATTATAATAAGTAGGTTTTGAAAATAATTAATTATTGTATTAATAATGTTTTGTAGTAAATTAATTATTATATTAATATTTGTTTTGAAGTTAATTTATTGGTATAATAATATTGTTTAAAGTTAATTTA
Organism: Allium cepa; assembly: GCA_030765085.1. Taxonomy (NCBI): domain Eukaryota; kingdom Viridiplantae; phylum Streptophyta; class Magnoliopsida; order Asparagales; family Amaryllidaceae; genus Allium; species Allium cepa. The sequence continues at coordinate 721,937,502 of CM060934.1, forward strand.
ATATATTATTGATGATATTCTAACGTTATTATTTTGAATAAGGTTTAAAGAAAATTAAGCGAAATAAAAAGGGTGTTTTAAATAATAACTAGTTATTTAAAAAGTGTTTTAAATGATTGATATGTTTGTCAAAGGAACTTTGTTGATTAACGTTTATAAAAGAGGTTGGTTTTAAATAAGGAAAATTTATGTGAAGAGTTTTATAAATTAAAAAGAGATCTTGAAATTTGAAAGAAATATTATAAATGATTTTGGAAATTTATAAAAATGATTTATAAATAAACTTGGAGATTTATAAAGTGTTTTATAAATGGATTGGAATTTAAGTAAATTAGATTTCTTAAATGAAAGTGATTTATTAAAAGGATTTACTAAAGAAAATTTATACGAAAATGAAGATTGGATTTCCCTTAACCGACCTTCTTAATTATGGTGGTATGGACATTCATTCCACACTTAGCACCAAAGGAACAACGTTTGAGGTTATCCTTATCTCCGTTTTAAACAACATTTAGGTTTTATCATTTTGATATGATTTTGAAATAGAAAATCTTTCTAAATGTTTAGAGAATATATCTATACCATTTTATAAGTATGTGAAAAAGGGTTTTCAAGTTTTGAAAGGAATGGTTTGAATATATTTATGCTAATGAGATAAGTATATGAATATTTGGAAAAGAGATTTGATTAATGAAAGATTAATATAAGAGGCTAACTACTTTCGATGGGAAATGTAATCTCTGATTTGAATGTTTGTTTATTCGATAGTTAAATAGCCAACTATCAAATCTTGGCTTAAACATGTATCCTTCTTAATTTTAGTGGTACGAAAATATTCCCTACATAACATTGAATAATTTTAGTTCTGGAAATATCTAGGAGGAACATGGGGATTATATGGTACAGTTACCGTCAGTGGTACTATACTATACATATAAAATCATTTTTTTCTTCTAGGACAAATGAAAAGGAGATATGTCCACATAAACGATTAGGGGACGGTCCCTGCTCTTATGTATTGTCTGATTATTTTCAAAAGAACTGATAACGAGCATTCTGGAAATTGATCAATTTGGAATATCAGGTAAGTGGGGGAGTGTACTTGTAAGAGATGACTCAAAACCGTAACCACTCTAAAACCATATATGGGTTCTATGATTGGAGGAGATTCGAGATCTATTTTAGATATTGGAATTCATGTGTGATTTCGAGACCCGTTGGGGTATGGGAATCCCTATGTGATTCCGAGATCTGTTTTGGATGTGGGAATCCATGTGTGTTTCCGAGATCGGTTGAGGTATGGGAATCCATGCGTGTTTCTGAGATCTGTTCAGGTGGTAGTGTGTGAGCAGGAATGTCGGACATAACTCACCAGTAGTAATGACTAAAACCAAAGATAAGATGCATAGTCAGGGGTTTAGCTAACCCATAAGGGTGTAATCATCTCCTTTCGAGAGTTACCTACAGTTGTTATGCTTGCATGAGCGATGCATTCGGCCTTGCATGGCCAGCTATGTATTTCCTTTTGCGCGTCACTAGGGATGTACTGTTGATTCGGAATGGTAACTCTGATTGTTCAGGAGAACCGTCCTCGAAGTACTAAGGACACCTACGTGGAATCCTACACAATTAGCGAACGCGCCTTAGCAGATTTTGATTATATACCAATTATTGTTGTGATATGCCATAACGAGCATCACATCTACTTGATTATTATTATTATTTTCACCCTTAGTCATTATCATAATATTACTGCATTTTATGTGTAGCGTGGTCTTATGGAATACCATTACATTGAAAGGTTTAGATAACATTAAGTAAATCCATTTGATTGTGCTTCTCACAATGATTTTACCAGACCGACTCGGGCGTTGTTTTCTATAATCCTCGGGTCATCCCGAGCATATTTTTCAGATTTAGCTGGATGCTTTGGAGCTTTTAGGAGACGAGATGGATTCTTCAAGACGTATTTATGTATCCTATATTCTTTCGCTATTTTGTTGTTCTTTATTTCTGTGTTTATTTATCAGCAATTGTAAGGACATGTTGTTATAACTGTCCAAGGCTGATGATAGGTTAGCGTACTCTGATTTGTGTTATCTATCTATAATAAAGCTAATTTTTTGTAAAGGTCTTGTGTATATTATATTTTTTTTCGCCATGATGTGAGATTTTTTTGTCTTTTCTTTCTTTCACCTCAATAATCGTCTTTCCGACACTTTGGTGTTCAGCACATGAATACTGTGGATGTATTAGTGTCGACTTCTAGGGATTGAAAGTCAGGTCATTACACTTTTAATGGCAGCAACCATCCTCTAAAATATCGCAAAATTTCAAATCCAATTTAAGTTAAAACAAAAGCTATTTGACAATGAATGGTCGTTGGTTCTAAACTAGCAATCTCACGAATCAAAGAATTTTGAAGAAAGAGATTCATAATTTATTATCGTTGATTATTGAATAAGAAGTTGAAATCATAACTTAAAGCTAAGGAAATAAAATCACATACAAATGGAATTTGAGAATGTAAATTGTAAATGTGATTTATAATTTGAAATAGATTCCAGAGAAGTATTTGGAAATGTTTTGAAAAGAATTTGAAAATTTTGGATGTTTGGAAAGTTTAAATCCCTTTTGATTTTGAGATGAGTTTTCAAGGGTTTGGAAAAATGTTTTTGGAGGGATAAAAGCTCTAAACTCGTTTCGATCATTGGAAAATAATTCCGGCGATGATCGTGACATCATCGATGTTCATTTTTGGGTTTCCAAAAGAGAAATTGCTGCCAAATTGTTTTAAATGGAAGTTGTTTGGAAAATTTGGATTTGGTTTTGAAATTCAAAGGATAATTTTAATTGATTTCAAAAATGGTTTTGAAATATTGGAAAGGCTCTAGAATCTGAGCAAAATAGTTAAGGAATAAAATTTATTAAGGTGGAAAATAAAATTGTGAATGAATAAATGAATTTATAATTGCAAGTAATGAAAGTGAAATTGGATGTTGAAATTCATTTCGAATTTGTAAGTAAATGAAGTTCTAGCTGAATATTGGAAATTGAATTTGATTTGCGATAAATTTATGAAAATGGAGAAATTTGTCAAATTGGACTAAATGAAACAAAGTGAAGTATTAAACTAAAATTAGTAAGTGAAACTAATTGACGAATGACCAAATGGATCGGGTTTAAAATGAATTAAATCCAATTTTTATAAATTAAAGTAAAGTGAATTCGTATGGAATTTGAAATCCAGTTTAATATAAGTGGTTATAAATTAAAATAGTGAATTGAAAACAAATTTTGGAAATGAACAAAAGAATAAAACTAGAATTGAAATAAAATGAAGTTGTAAAATTAGTTCGAAGTGAACTAAAGATAATAAAGATAGAATTATAAAAAATGGTTTGAGATGAAATGAATTAGAACTTGTAATGGATTGGTAAAAGAAACAAATTTACAATAATGATATGAATCAGTTGTGAATAAAAGATAGTTGATAAAAAATTCAATATTCAGTAGATAAATTGAATCCAAATAGAATTGAAAGTGTAAATTGAATTCAAGTGAAATTGAAAATGCAAGATTGAATGAAAATGGAAATATAACTTCAATAGTAAAGTAAAAATGGTATAAGAAGTATATATTGAAAATTTTGTAAAGGAATGTGCAAAATAAATTTGAATGTTATAATTGGATATTATGGCTAGCAGGATGTACATGTATATTAAAGGAAATGGAATTGGGATTTTTACTTCGAAGATAAAATTGAATTGCTCGACAAAAGGTATGTATATAAATTTGTATATGAAATTTGGTGATTTTCTTGTCTAGCCGCTTGGCCTTTTGTTTTCTTTTGAAATCAGGGGGCCTGTGGTGCCTTTTTGTAGTCGTACCGAGCTAGCCGCGCAAAGGAGACGCTGGCGAAATTTTCCGAAAATTTATGGTGTTAGAAAATTTTTAAGAAATTTTGGATAATTTGAAAATGAATTTAAAATTTAAACTTGAATTATTGAGGAAAATAATGTTGTTTGGGAACCATGAAAGATTTCGGAAAATCAGTTGAAATGATAATGGATCTTTAATAAAAAGATATGTTTTGGAAAGTTGAAACTGTTTGGTTTGGAAAATATTAAACGGGTTAAGGATCATTCTTCTTAACTAGTTAATTCGGGACGAAATTCTTTTAAGGGGGAAGGATGCGACGACCCGAAATTTTTTAACATTTGAAATGGAATATTTAATTGATTTTAAATATTTGGAGGTTAGTTTAACTTGAATTTCAAGTATAACTATGGATTTGGCAATTAAAGTTTTAGGTTTAATTTTTGAAATTTGGGTAAAATATTAAATCTTCAATTTTATGCCGATTAAAAATAATTTGAAGGCTCGAAAAATTTATATTGACAATACTGAAGATAATGGAAGCCTCAGAATTAAATTTGGAAATAATTTATTCAGTTTTGAAATTTTATTGTTTAAATCGACAATTAAAAATTGTCTTCCGAGGCACAGTCCCGGATTTCAACGAAACCAGTTCCATTAGATCCGTAATATTGTATTATTATCGGATTTCAATTTCCGTAGCATTTGGAGTTGTTGTGTCAGCGTATGACATACAAATGCGCTGAAAATTAGATCGAAATTTAATTTAATAACTAGGTTTAAAGAAAAAGCTATCTTCTCCATATGATCAAATTAGGACTCAGAACATTTTCCATCATGCTCAGAATAGGGGCATAACACTATAAACGCCAAGCGGTACGCTTCGATAGAAGTTCGGGATTTCGAGTTACGAGAATGAGATATTTTGGATATTAAATATAATAGTCAAATTGTAGAAGAGAAAGCACCTCAGCCGACCTAACCTATCTTCGCCACCCTATCATCTTACCATAGCCGCCTTCTAACTTTTCTTTAAATCATGCATGTCTTTCTTCAGTTCAAATCAAAAATCCATTCGAAGAGACAAAAAATCTAAATGCTCAGATAATAATGGCCGAACGAAATCAAGTTAAAACCCTTCTCCCTCTTCTTCCGTTCCAATTCACAAAGCCCTCTTTTTCCTCTGACGAAATCAAAACCTCCCTCCTTTCAAACGAATTCAGAATCGTTCGTTATTATGAAATTGGACAAAATCGATTTGAACGCAAGGCCAAATCGATCTCGAATCAGCGACAATGTGGGAGAGGTGGCGATTTCATGATGCGATGGAGACAAGGCTCGCGCGCGCGAAGAGATGATTTCTGGGCATAGTCGATAGTTTTGAGGCAAATCGATGGCATGTCGCGATTGGGGATGGCTGCAGCATCGAGGTGAGACAGGCGAACGAAGTTGGAGCTGTGGTCGGTCGTGCGGCGTGGTCGCGAACGGTGAGACACGGATGCTCGAGAGGTCTGGGGTTCGCGATGGTTTGGGTCGCGATTCTTTTTACAGTAAGTATTTCTATATAATTTAATTATTAAATTTATATACATATTGACAAAAGGTTTGGAAAATATAAAGATTTTACATGTTGAGCAGTGAAGGTGTTATTGTTTTTTTTAAGTTTATAAAAAAAATATAGATACATACAAATATTTTTATGGGAATAAGATTTTGAAAATGGAAAATGAAATAAATATACATATATGCATTTTAACTAATGTAATTATTTTGGTAACTAGAAAATATTTTATTAAAAGAAATTAGTTTAAAACTAATTTTTGATAAGTCAAATTATAAAATGAAATTGATTTTTCGATTTATTTCGAATATTAATAAAATCACACAATGTTTATACAAGGTCAAAAGACATGAAAACAAGTCATGACGGGATTGAAAGTGGATTGCAAAATAAAAGCAAAGGTGATATCTTCTCACTTAATCGATATTTTTTGGTTGAAAATAGTTAGATTTAAAATTGATTGACTTTGTGCATGGATGATTGATTTATAATGATTATTCACTGGATGATATTATATATATATATATAGTAGTATATAGTATATATTGGGTGATTGATTTCCCGCATTATATAGCCGATGAGACCTTATGCGCCGTATAATAGTGAATGATATTTTATAAATCCCATATACCGTGATATTCCACCACGAAGTGGAATTGGTATTTGATTGTTGTGCTAACGTCTGTGGATGCATGGAAAAAGGTTGGAGGGATCCAACTGGATTCCTCAAATGTTGAATTTATTTCATATGTTGTGTTGATAATCTCTGTGTGATTATATTGTAATTGAAATCATTGTAGGCTAAAATTTAGCCGAATATATTTTTGGTATCGTAAGATACCAGAAATAAATAAAATTGGATTTTTAAATTTAAGTAGAAAATCTATAGTGAAATACTATTGAATAAATTCCAAAACATGGAAAGATTTAATAAAGGAATTCTTAGTAATACTGTTTAAAGTTGAAGGATTTATTTAAAATTCGACTTTTAAATAGTTTTGTAGGATATAAAGGAATTTTTTTTAAAGGCAATAAATTTGTAAATCAAATTAAAAGAATTGATTTCGTGTTTTAAAATAAATCTTTGGGAAATCAATTTGGAATTTGATTTGGTGTTTAAAAATAAAATTTGAAAATCAAATTGGAAATTGATTTGGTGTTTGTATACGATTTTTGAAATCGATTTAAAAATCATATATCAGGGGATATTTGGGAATTTAAATTCACAATGGGAATATTATAAAAGAAAGGGAGATTTTTTTAAAAATAAATATTGTTTTATTTTTAAAGGTGTGGAAAGGAATTTACGGATTTGGAACGTAACTTTAAAGTAAATCCAGAAGGATTTATAAATTGATTTGAATGAACCATTTTAGAATGGAAGGTATACTTTCCCTGGAAAGCTGAGTATGATTTCGAAATAGCTTACAAATATAAACTGAAATTTTTTAAGGATGGTTTTAGAAAGGATACTTTGGATAAATTGTTTTCTTAACTGGTTTCAAATCTTTAAAGTATGGATTTATTTAATTACTTGTAGAAGGGATTATTTTAAAGATTAAAATTGATATTTGTTTTAGGAAACGGTTATTTAAATAGTTATACCTTATCTACTAATTTTATTCTAAAATTAGTTGGGACTTAAAATCTTATATGTGATAATTAGTATAATGTTTTCATAACCAATATTTTAAGTAAGTATTTAAGATGGTTTCATTTTAAATGATCCAAGAATATTTTGGATAAGTGATTTGAATTATTTTAACTCGTCATATTTCCAGTCGAAATGAATAAATATTTGGAAATGAATTCCGCGTAAGGAGAAGTGATTTGAAATTTGTTTTCAAAGTATTGAAATGTGGAAAGTAATTTGAAATCTGTTTTCAAATAATTGAAGTGTGAAATATATGTTGCGGAAATATTTTGAAAATAAGTAATTTGGGAAATTTATTTAAATCCGGCAAATTGTTATCGATGTTGATTGATAGTTAAATAACCGACTATCAATATTGGCCTTTTAATGGCATTTGAATTTTGATACAACCGGGGGTCGGATTCCAAGTGGATATCCGAAAACCACATTGAACCTTTATGATTGTGATAGATCTTTTGTTTGAAATATCAAAGTGAAAATTGTTGTAATTTGTTGAAATCTGAATGTAACACTTATTTTTAAAAATAAGCGTTCATTATTCGGATTAGCCAGAAGAGGACCTTGTGCCATAAAACCCATTCTGAATAATGATACAACGAAATAGGATGCATTTGAAGATGGCGTTGAAGACTAGATATTTTCGAAAGTAAAAGGATTACCTGTCGAATGTCTCTGCACCGAGTTGCTTCGGTATAGAGATTTTACCACCCTTTGTGATAGGGATTCTGGACGTGATTGGTGAATATCCAGATTGCAAGGGCTTCTTTGGAAGTGCCTTCGGTTCCGTTCGATCCCGGAACGGACATGTATGGATGTTTGTCTGACGTTACACTTTGAGATGTAAAGCTGATTTCTATCAAATACATTTCTGTTGGTGGCGGAAAATTTGTTCTCTTAGCTTAACACCCTTCTCTGAGACGTATAAACTCAGAGGTTATGTAGTTGATGGTTACTTGTGATACATTCCCAATTTGGTAATGCGGCACACAAAGTGCTGCTGATCATTTGTTGATCAAAGCATGACTTTGTGAAAAGTTAGCTTTGTGGACGAGACCTCATCGAGCCTCACACCTCGGAAATGGTCGAAACAGGAAAGATGCGGCAAGGTTTTAGCGGTAGCTCCCCTAGGGTATGTCCATTCCTTCTAGAAAAGGGTGGTGTTAGGTATGGAGCCTTGATATTTAACCTATGTGGTTACTGAAAATAGTTTTCTTTGTGGTTGTTGGTGTAGAGGATCCTCGAATAAAGGTCGCAAACGACCGGGGTGGCATATCTTAGGTTTTACTTCCCGGGAAGGGGGTAACCGGCCTTGTGTTGGTAAAGAGCCATGTAGGTTCTCGGGGCGTCCCTCCAGAGGCTTACCCATGTTGCATAGGAAGTTCCTTAGCCTGACCATTTGTTAGAAATCCAAATAAAAAATACGCGCCTTGTACGGTTTTAGTTGTAAAACCTGCCATTTAATATGGTAGCTATAGTGGCATAGTATAATGGTACATATGCTGGCTAAGATTAATATTATATTTTTGAAATGTTTTCACACTATGCACTAGTAATAATATCAAAGAATTTTCCTCGCATTAAGCATGTTTGACTATCATAAGGAGAAATCTCCTCTAATTCTGTGTTTGCATTGTGTGTGTGGCGAGAGGCCTTATGGTAGTTTCATTTTCCAAAAGCATAGCGGATTTCTTTTTTATTTTCTTTGTGAAAATAACTATTTTTAAGATCTCACACCATTCTCACGACTGACTCGGAGTTTATTGTTCCATTTCTAAACTCTGGGTGCCCATAATTTTCCACACGGGCAGCCTAGAGTCAGGTTATTATTACTCTGGAGCGAAGTCGAAAAAGAAATTGCTTTGGAAATCAGGAGCAAGCTGGATGGCGAAGCGTATCACTAGTATATTTTATATTCTTTTCCGCTGTTTGTTGTTGTAACACTCTGATAATGTAATGTGATGTAATGTAATAACTGATATAGTTCTTTGTTTAAAAGATATTCATTTATCAATTATGTCTGTTCCGTTGTGATATGTGAGATTCTATTATTGTTCTGCTTCTTCTTCTATCTTCTTCTTCCTTTACCTCTTCTTTCTTAAATTGTAACTATTCGGTTTTCTGGCATTCGACTGTTCGGCATTCGATACAGTGGACGTATTGATGTCGATTTTCGGACGTCGAAAAATTGGGTCGTTACATTTGTGGTATCGGAGCATTTGGTTAAGCGATAACCTTGGCTCTATTGTGTGTTACTCATTAGAGACAGAGTCAGTAGTACTCTTGAATGAGTGTTAGTGTAATAATAGATATGAGTGCGTATTTGTTAGTGAATATATCAAAAAAAATTGTTTATATTGTGTTGACTTATCGGTTGATTGTTTATAGATTCTGGTCGGTGCAGTTTGGCCAACTATATCGATAGGGATCTCTAAACACTCGTACAGAACAATTCGACACAATGTTGTTTTAAAATAGGGTGAATAAAATAATTTTACCCAAATTATTTTTGTATATAAAAAGAACTGATTTCCATAAATTATTATAGCATATGGTTGTTTGTTAGGAATTGATAATATTAATTTATTAGCATTGATTATTGAATAAGAAGTTGAAATCATAACTTAAATCTAAGGAAATAAAATCACATACAAATGGAATTTGAGAATGTAAATTGTAAATGTGATTTATAATTTGAAATAGATTCCAGAGAAGTATCTGGAAATGTTTTGAAAATAATTTGAAAATTTTAGAGATTCGGAAAGTTTAAATCCCTTTTGATTTTGAGATGAGTTTTCAAGGGTTTGGAAAAATGTTTTTGGAGGGATAAAAGTTCTAAACTCTTTTCAGTTTGTGGAAAATAATTCTGGCGACAATCGCAACATCATCGGTGTTCATTTTCGGGTTTCCAAAAGAGGAATTGCTGCCAAATTGTTTTAAATGGAAGTTGTTTGAAAATTTTGGGTTTGGTTTTGAAATTCAAAGGATAATTTGAATTGATTTCAAAAATGGTTTTGAAATATTGGAAAGGCTCTGGAATCTGATAAAAATAGTTAAGGAATAAAATTTATTAAGGTGGGAAATGAAATTGTGAATGAATAAATGAATTTATAATTGCAAGTAATGAAAGTGAAATTGGATGTTGAAATTCATTTCGAATTTGTAAGTAAATGAAATTCTAGTTGAATATTGGAAATTGAATTTGATTTGCGATAAATTTATAAAGAAGGAGAAAATTTTCAAATTGGACTAAATGAAACAAAGTGAAGTATTAAACTAAAATTAGTAAGTGAAACTAATTGACGAATGACCAAATGGATAAGGTTTAAAATGAATTGAATACAATTTTTATAAATAAAAGTAAAGCGAATTCGTATGGAATTTGAAATCCTGCTTAATATAAGTGGTTATAAACTAAAATAGTGAATTGAAAATAAATTTTGGAAATGAACAAAAGAATAAAACTAGAATTGAAATAAAATGAAGTTGTAAAATTAGTTCGAAGTGAACTAAAGATAATAAAGATTGAATCATAAAAAATGGTTTGAGATGAAATGAATTAGAACTTGTAATGAATTGGTAAAAGAAACAAATTTACAATAATGATATGAATCAGTTGTGAATAAAAGATAGTTGATAAAAAATTCAATATTCAGAAGATAAATTGAATCCAAACAAAATTGAAAGTGTAAATTGAATTCAAATGAAATTGAAAATGCAAGATTGAATGAAAATGGATATATAACTTCAATAGTAAAGTAAAAATGGTATAAGAAGTATATATTGAAAATTTTATAAAAGAATGTGCAAAATAAATTTGAATGTTATAATTGGATATCATGGCTTGCAAGATATACAGGTGTATGAAAGGAAATGGAATTAGGATTTTGAATTTGAAGATAAAATTGAATTGCTCGACAAAAAGGTATGTATTTAAATTTCAATATGAAATTTGGTGATTTTCTTGCCTAGCCGCTTGGCTTTTTATTTTCTTTTGAAATTTGAGGCCCTGTGGTGCTATTTTGTAGTCGTACCGAGCTAGCCGCGCAAAGGAGACGCCGGCGAAATTTCTGAAAATTTAGGGTGTTAGAAAAATTATAAGAAATTTTGGATAATTTGAAATTTGAATTTAAAATTTAAACTTGAGTTATTGAGGAAAACAATGTTGTTTGGGAACCATGAAAGATTTTGGAAAATCAGTTGAAATGATAATGGATCTTTAATAAAAAGCTTTGTTTTGGAAAGTTGAAACTGTTTGGTTTGGAAAATATTAAACGGGTTAAGGATCATTCTTCTTAACTAGTAATTTCCAGACGAAATTCTTTTAAGGGGGGAAGAATGTGACGACCCGGAAATTTTTAATATTTGAAATGGAATATTTAATTGATTTTAAATATTTGGAGGTTAGTTTAACTTGAATTTCAAGTATAACTATGGATTTGGCAATTAAATTTTTAGAGTCAATTTTTGAAATTTGGGTAAAATATTAAATCTTCAATTTTATGCCGATTAAAAATAATTTGAAGGCTCTTTTATATTGATAATACTGAAGATAATGGAAGCCTCAGAATTGAATTTGGAAATAATTTATTCGGTTTTGAAATTTTATTGTTTAAATCGATAATTAAAAATAGTCTTCTGAGGCACATTCTCGGATTTCAACGAAACCATTTCCATTAGATCCGTAATATTGTATTATTATCGGATTTCAATTTCTGTAGCATTCAGAGTTGTTGTGTGAGCTTACGACATATAAACGCGCTGAAAATTAGATCGAAAATTAATTTAATAGCTGGGTTTAAAAAAAGCTATCTTCTCCACCTGATCAAATTAGGACTCGAAACATTTTCCATTGTGTTCAGAATAGGGGTATAACATTATAAACGCCAAGCGGTACGCTTCGATAGGAGTTTTGGATTTCGAGTTAAGAGAATGGGATATTTTGGATATTAAAATATAACAGTCAAATCGTAGAAGAGAAAGCACCTCAGCCGACCTAACCTATCTTCGCCACCCTATCATCTGACCTTAGCCGCCTTCTAAGTTTTCTTTAAATCATGCCTGTCTTTCTTCAGTTCAAATCAAAAATCCATTCGAAGAGAAAAAAAATCTAAATGCTCAGATAATAATGGCCGAACGAAATCAAGTTAAAACCCTTCTCCCTCTTCTTCCGTTCCAATTCACGAAGCCCTCTTTTTCCTCTGACGAAATCAAGACCTCCCTCCTTTCAAACGAATTCAGAATCGTTCGGCAAACTCGATTCGAACTCCAGGCCAAATCGATCTCGAATCAGCGACAACGTGGGCGAGGTGGTGATTTCATGCTACGATGGAGACGAGGCTCACGCGTGCGAAGAGATGATTTCTAGGCATAGTCGATATTTTCGAGGCGAATCGATGGCATGTCGCGATTGGGGATGGCTGCAGCATCGAGGTGACACAGGCGAATGAAGTTGGAACTGTGGTCGGTCGTGCGGCGTGGTCGCGAACGGTGAGACACGGAGGCTCGAGAGGTCTAGGGTTCGCGATGGTTTGGGTCGCGATTCTTTTTACAGTAAGTATTTCTATATAATTTAATTATTAAATTTATATACATATTGACACAAGGTTTGGAAAATATAAAGATTTTAAATGTTGAGCGGTGAAGGTGTTATTGTATTTTTTTAAATTTATAAAAAAATATATAGATACATGCAAATATTTTTATAGGAATAAGATTTTGAAAATGGAAAATAAAATAAGTATACATATATACATTTTAACTAATATAATTATTTTGGTAACTAGAAAATATTTTATTAAAAGAAATTAGTTTAAAACTAATTTTGATAAGTCAAATTATAAAATGAAATTGATTTTTTGATTTATTTCGAATATTAATAAAATCACACAATGTTTATACAAGGTCAAAAGACATGAAAACAAGTCATAATGGGATTGGAAGTGGATTGCAAAATAAAAGCAAAGGTGAGATCTTCTCACTCAATCAATATTGTTTTGGTTGAAATTTTGAACAGATAGATTTAAAATTGATTGACTGTGTGCTTAGATGATTGATTTATAATGATTATTCACTGGATGATATTATATATGTATAGTAGTATATAGTATATATTGGGTGATTGATTTCCCGCATTACATAGCCGATGAGACCCTATGCGCCGCATAATAGTGGAAGATATTTCATAAATCCCATATACCGCGATATTCCACCTCGAAGTGGAATTGGTATTTAATTGTTGTGCTAACGTCTGTGGATGCTGGGAAACAGGTTGGAGGGATCCAACTGGATTCCTCAAATATTGAATTTGTTTCATATATTGTGTGTTGATAATCTTTGTGTGATTATATTGTAATTGAAATCGTTGTAGGCTAAAATTTAGCCAAATATATTTTTGGTATCGTAAGATACCAGAAATAAATAAAATTGGATTTTTAAATTTAAGTAGAAAGTCTATAGTGATATCCTATTGAATAAATTCCAAAATATGGAAAGATTTAATAAAGGAATTCTTAGTAATATTGTTTAAAGTTAAAGGATTTATTTAAAACTCGACTTTTAAATAGTTTTGAAGGAGATAAAGGAATTTTTTTTAAAGGCAATAAATTTGTAAATCAAATTAAAAGAATTAATTTGGTATTTTAAAATAAATCTTTGGGAAATCAATTTGGAATTTGATTTGGTGTTTAAAAATAAAATTTGAAAATCAAATTGGAAATTGATTTGGTGTTTGCATACGATTTTTGAAATCGATTTAAAAATCATATATCAAGGGATATTTGGGAATTTAAATTCACAATGAGAATTTTATAAAAGAAAGGGAAATTTGTTTTAAAAATAAATATTGTTTTATTTTTAAAGGTGTGGAAAGGAATTTACGGATTTGGAACGTAAATTTAAAGTAAATCCAGAAGGATCTATAAATTGATTTCAATGAACCATTTTAGAATGGAAGGTGTACTTTACCTGGAAAGCTGAGTATGATTTCGAAATAGCTTATAAATATAAATTGAAAAATTCTAAGGATGGTTTTAGAAAGGATACTTTGGATAAATTGTTTTCTTAACGGGTTTCAAATCTTTAAAGTATGAATTTATTTAATTACTTATAGAAGGGATTATTTTAAAGATTAAAATTGATATTTGTTTTAGGAAACGATTATTTAAATAATTATACCTTATCTACTAATTTTATTTTAAAATTAGTTGGGACTTAAAATCTTATATGTGATAATTAGTGTAATATTTTCATAACCAATATTTTAAGTAAATATTTAAGATGGTTTCATTTTAAATGTTCCAAGAATATTTTGGATAAGTGGTTTGAATTATTTTAACTCGGCAGATTTCCAGTCGAAATGAATAAATATTTGGAAATGTATTCCGTGTAAGGAAAAGTGATTTGAAATTTGTTTTCAAAGTATTTAAACGTGGAATGTAATTTGAAATCTGTTTTCAAATAGTTGAAGTGTGAAATATATCTTGTGGAAATATTTTGAAAATAAATAATTTGGGAAATTTATTTAAATCCAGCAAATTGTTGTGGATGTTGATTGATAGTTAAATAACCGACTATCAATATTGGCCTTTTAATGGCAATTGAATTTCGATGCGACCAGGGGTCGGATTCCAAGTGGATGTCCGAAACCACATCGAACCTTTGTGATTGTGATTGATCTTTTGTTTGAAATATCGAAGTGAAAATTGTTGTAATTTGTTGAAATATGAATGTAACACTTATTTTTAAAAATAAGCGCTCATTATTCGGATTAGCCGGGAGAGGACCTTGTGTCATAAAACCCATTCCGAATAATGATACGACGAAATGGGATGCATTTGAAGATGGTGTTGAAGACTGGGTATTTTCGAAAGTAAAAGGATTACCTATCGAATGTCTCTGCACCGAGTTGCTTCGGTATAGATATTTTATCACCCTTTGTGATGGGGAGTCCGGACGTGATTGGTGAATTTTCGGATTGTAAGGGCTTCTTTGGAAGTGCCTTTGGTTCCGTTCGATCCTAGAACGGACTTGTATGGATGTGTGTCTGACATTACGCTTTGAGGTGTAAAGCTGATTTCTATCAAATACATTTCTATTGTGACGGAAAATTTATTCTCTTAGCTTAACACCCTTCTTTGAGACGTATAAGCTCAGAGGTTATGTAGTTTATGGTTACTAGTGACACATTCCCAATTTGGTAATGTGGCACACGAAATGTTGCTGATCATTTGTTGATCAAAGCATGACTTTGTGAAAAGTTAGCTTTATGGATGAGACCTCATCGAGCCTCACACCCCGGAAATGGTCGAAACAGGAAAGATGCGGCAAGGTTTCAGGGGTAGCTCCCCTAGGGTATGTCATTTCCTTCTGGAAAAGGGTGGTGTCAGGTATGGAGCCCTGATATTTAACCTATGTGGTTACTGCAAATACTTCTCTTTGTGGTTGTTGGTGTAGAGGATCCTCGAATAAAGGTCGCAAATGACCGGGAGTGGCATATCTTAGGTTTTACTTCTCGGGAAGGGGGTTACCGGCCTTGTGTTAGGAGAGAGCCGGGTAGATTCTCGGGGCGTCCCTCCAGAGGCGTACCTATGTGGCATAAGAAGTTCCTTAGCCTGACCATTTGTTGGAAATCCAAAGAAACAATACGCGCCTTGTACGGTTTTAATTGTTGAAACCTGCCATTTAATTGATAGCTATAGTAGGCATAGTATAATGGTGCCTATGCTGGCTAAGATTAATATTATATTTTCGAAATGTTTTCACACTATGCACTAGTAATAATATCAAAGAATTTTCCTCGTATTAAGCATGTTTGACTATCATAAGGAGAAACCTTCTCCAATTCTGCGTTTGCATTGTGTGTGTGGTGGGAGACCTTATGGTAATTTCATTTTCCAAAAGCATAGCGGATTTCTTTTTTATTTTATTTATGAAAATAACTATTGTTAAGATCTCACACCAGTCCCACGACTGACTTGGAGTTTATTGTTCCCTTACCAAACTCTGGGTGCCCACGATTTTCCACATGGGCAGCCTAGAGTCAGGTAATTATTACTCTGGAGCGAAGTCGAAAAAGAAGTTGCTTTGGAAATCAGGAGCAAGCTGAATGGCGAAGCGTATCACTAGTATATGTTATATTCTTTTCCGTTGTTTGTTTTTGTAACACTCTGATAACGTAATGTGATGTAATGTAATAACTGATATAGTTCTTTGTTTAAAAGATATTCATTTATCTATTATATTTGTTCCGATGTGATATGTGAGATTCTGTTATTGTTCTGCTTCTTCTTCTATCTTCTTCTTCTTCTTCCTTAAACCCTAACGGTTCGGTTTTCCGGCATTCAACTGTTCGGCATTCAATACAGTGGACGTATTGATGTCAATTTTCGGGCGTTGAAAAATTAGGTCGTTATAGATTTGCTACCCGTTTTTGGTGAGTAGCTACTCTCAATTTCGCTACTTTCTGCTTCTTTCCGCTTCTCATCAACTAAATCGAGGGATTCAAGCAAGAGTTTCTCATTTACCTTTGGATTAAAATGCCTTTTACAATGAGTTAAGACTTCTAGTTCTATCAAGATCACAGCTTCTGATCCATATCCAGAGCGAACGATGAATGTCCAATTATTGATTTGTGGATCATCCTGTAAGCCCATATGCTAATGGAAGCTCATCGACCCTGCAGCCCTTGGCTCTTGTTAGTTGCTTCTCTAAGGTGGGTTCGATATATTATTCACTGCCTCCATTTGTCCGTTTGCTTATGGATGTGCTACCGCCTTGAAGCTCTTCTCCATTCCAAATATGTTGTAGAAGTCCATGAATTCAATACTTCCAAACTAGGTTTCACTGTCTGTGATGATTTTCTAGGGTACTTCAAACTTGTAAATGATGCTCTTTGCCATGAAGTTTATCACCTTTTTTGTTGTGCAAGCGATTCCACTTCAACCCACTTCTTGAAATAATCCACTATAACTATTGCGTACTTAGCTCCTCCTTTCACTATCGGTAGCACACCGGTTAGATCAATTCCCCAAACTACAAATTCTATGGGCTAACCATTTGTGTAGTTATGTAGATAAGGATCTTGGTGTCTTCATAAATCTCTAGCAACGGTTGCACCATCTAGTGTAATCAACTGCATCATGATTTATTGTTGGTTAAAAATCTCCATAGCGAAGTACCTTTTTAGCCAGAGTTTGCCCCCAATGCGATCACCACAAGTGCCCTTATGGATTTCCATGAGGATCTTCCTAGCCTCATCCTTGGTTACATACTGAAGCGGGGGTAGAGAATCCTTGTATGTACAATACTCCTTCATGCATCATGAATCGAGGTGCTTTTTGAAGGACATTCTTCCATTCGTTTTTTCCCTTGGGAGAGCCCCCTTGAGCAAATATTCTTTGATCGGGGTCATCTATGACTCCTCTTCCTCTATGAAGTCCAATATCTAGTCGACATCCATTTGATGATGCTTGGAGCCATTAGGACCTCTATTGGAACCGGACCCATCAATTATGCTTTCCTAGAACTATCTAGCTTAACCAATGGATCAAATTTTGTGTTCTCCCTGGGGATATTCAAGATAGTGTAGTGCTCTACGTCATCCAACAATTCTAATGCTTTTTTTAGGTAAGGGGAAAGTCTTGCACCCTTAGCCTGATATTCCTTCCTAACTTGACAAACCACTAGTTGAGTACTACTGAATATTTGTAGCGCCCTTATCCCCAGTTCTTTTGCTATCCTTAGTCCCATTATTAGCACTTAATACTTAGCCTCATTGTTTATTATGGGAAACTATGACCTCAACGCATAACAAATTGACCGTCCTTCTGGGGTTTCGAGCACTATTCCTATGCTTGGACTGTATTTGTTTAAAGTGCCATCCATAAATAAATTCCAATGGGAAACTTTATCTACATCATCTTCTTCTTTACTATCTCGTGTGGTAAACTCAACAATGAAGTCTGCGAGTGCCGTCTATTTATTGCTTCCCTCGAATAGTAAGTAATGTCATATTGGCTCGATTCTATATTCCACTTCAGTAGCCTCCCAACCAGTCTCAAATTGGCATAACACATGCTTCAAGGGATGATCCATCTGCACTTAGATTGGATGAGCCTGGAAATATAATCGTAGCTTTCTCGATGTAATCGGTAAGTAATATGTTAGTTTTTTCAACTTTAGGTTGTTCTTTTTAGCTCCTGTAAATTGCTTGGCGATGTAGTAGATCGGTCTTTGAATCTTTGCCTCCTCGCATACTAGTGTTGCACTAAGTGCAGGAGTAGACACCGCCAGGTAAACAAATAAATCCTCCTGATCCATTGTTTTGGATAAGACTAGTAGTGTTTCCATATGCCTCAACAACTCCACGAAAGCGTTTTGACAATCTCGATTCTTTTCAAAGTTTTACTTATCATTCTCGACGACATCAAAGAAGGGTATGCATTTATCCATTTCCTTTGAGATGAACCGAGTTAAGGTGGCGATCTTCCCCTTTAATTTTTGTAGTTGTTTCTTCGTAATCGAGGCGATTGCATTCCTCAAGCAATTAATATGCTCCAGATTAGTCTCAATGCCCTCGCATTAACTATAAATTCCTGAAAATTTCCCTATACTACCTCAAAAGAACATTTCAATTTATTCAACTTCATTACATATTTCTGTAGGACCTTGAACAATTTGGTTGGGTCATGCAAATGATTCCATGATACTCATGATTTCACAGGCATATCATCCATGTATACCTCCATCGTTAGTCCGATTTGATTCTTGAACATAGAATTCACAAATCTCTGGTATGTGCCTCTTGTGTTCTTTAAACAAAACAATATCTTTTATGAAGCTGGTATTCTCTTAGTTTAGTTTATGCATCAGAATGGTTTATGCATCAGAATCTAATTATTATTGAATAGGCATCCATTAATGACAATAACTCATGCCCTATAGTCCCATCTACCAATTGGTCAATTCTAGGTAGAGGAAAGCTGTCCTTCAGGCATGCCCTATTCATCAAGTAGTTGATACATGTCCGCCATCTTTTATTTGATTTATTGATCACACGAGGTTGGACACCCATTCAGGGTACAAAACATCGTGGATAAAACCATTCACCAATAGTTTATCCACTTCTTCTTTCATTGCAGCGGATCGCTCTAGATCCATACTGTGTCTTTTCTATCTGACCTATGTAAACTTTGAATCAATATTCAATGTACAACATGCTATCTTAGATGATATCCCATATATATTTGAATGCATCCAAGCAAACATGTCCAAATTCTCTTTGAATAAATTAACCAATTCCTTTCTCAAGTTAATGCTAAGTCGATATCTAATCTTTAGAACTCGAGTTGGATCATCTTTATCAATAGGGACGTTCATTGTCAACTCGGCCGATGATGCCCGCACTTCCCCTGACTTCTTTTTGTGATCCATAAAGTTGTCGAACCTGCTATGGTGCTCGAGCTAGGGTTCATGCTTTAGTTGTTATACTTGCAAATCACAGATGCAGAAAGTCTTCTCCATATCCTTACCTTTCTCTCATTCCTTTGCTTCTTTTAGCTCTATGATGTAGCACTCCCTTCTTGCACTCTGGTCTCCTCTTACCGATCCAATCTTATTCTCCATGGGGAGCATCATCATTAGACAACAAGTAGCCAATGCTATTCTAAAATCAATAAAGGTCGGTCTACCTAAAAAGGCATTGTATGCCGAATATTCATCTATTGTAATGAAATTCTAAATCTGGACTATCCTACAATTTTCTTCACCTAACTCCATGGGTGGATTGACTATTTTCCTATAAACCCTTAGATCTTAGTTTTATAAGCTTTAACCTCCTTCATGTTAATCTTCATTTGACCAAATGTTCTTCTAAATAGTATGTTCATGAAACTTCCAGTATCCACCAATACTCGATGTAATGTTGCTAGTCCAATACTTACCGCTATTACCAAGGGGTTGAAAGTTGGTGCTTTGACTCTATCAGTGTCTCTGTTTTTGAACACAACGTCATCAATTATTAGTTTTTACTACTTAACCGGAGCTTCATCTTCCACAGTAAAGCAGTCCTCCATAGGTATGTGCTTTAGCGAGTTCACTTGATGTTCCATTTCCCTCCATATTTTCTCTTTAAGGAGAGGCCCTTTAGTTAAAGTATTGATAACAAATCTTCTTTCATTTTTTCTAGGCCCTTCACCACATAGTCTAGGCTGATTCCTTTGGGCAGGCGGCCCTTGGGGTCTCGCGGCTTGACTACCTTACTGTGGCTCTTTAACATACTATTGTAACTTATTCTTCCTTATCAGTTCGTCAATGGGATCCTTCAAATGTCGGCAATCATTTTTGTTCTGTCCATGGATTTCGTCGAAATGACAATACTTTTCGGAGCGCCTTCTTCTCAATCGCCTCCCTCCTAGGCAGCCATTTATATCGTTCCATTCCTTGAGTAGCTAAGGAATATGTTTCCCAATTTATCATCTAGAAGCGTATAGTCTTCTAGTTTCATATTTCTAGGGCGTTTCTCATTTTTGTTACGCCTTTCACCAGGGCCATGATTCCTTTTCTTTTTGTTACCAGAATTTTCAACATTAACCGCCACATTACCAAAGCTTTCTCTAGTTTGTTTAATGGCCACATTGCATGCAAAACTTCCTTAGATTGTCCATAATTAGCTTTTCCTATAGCTAGACTTGCCTCTTTTGGTCGCAAAAACTAATTAGCCTTCTGATGGAATTCCTCCATAGTTGTAGGTTGCTTCATTTTTAGCCATCTACTAAAACCCATATCTAGTTGTATGCCCTAAACCAATGCCATAAATACCAAGTCCTCCTTCAAATTACTCACTTCTGTAATAGTAACATTAAACCGATTCAAGAACCACTTCAGTGGCTCCTTGGGTCCTTGTGATAGACTTGACAAGGACATCACGTCCTTAAGCCAAGTAGCATGGAGTAGAAATTGCTCTATTAAATTCCTAGCTAACTCATCGAAGGTAGATATGGATCTCGGTGCGAGCCTAGTGAACTACATTGATGCAGCACCTTATAAGGAAATAGGAAAACATCTACACCGTACAACATCCATTGCCCTAGCACCATCTATGTGCCACTCATACTTGAGTAAGTGCTACCAAGGATCAGTAGTCCCATTATAAAGTGGCATTATTGGCATCGTAAATTTTCAGGATACTCTTCGCTCAAAATATTTTCAGTAACTAGAATTTTGCTTAGTGAAGAACTCTGATCCATGTTTTTTTCTACCTTTTCTTTCCTCAACCAACCGCTTAACCATATCAGTTATATATTCTTCATTGGCTCAGTAATCTGAAGGTTGACTATCAGGGGTTGCATCGAGTGTCTAGCTTTGCAAATGATCTTGGTTTCCCCATTGATGTCTAGAGCTAGAGGACCACTCCTCTATTTTTTTCATTGACGTTCGGTTAGATATATTGCAATTTTTTGAACTCCAACTCTGTTAACTCCAATGTCCAGATCATAATTATCATTATCTTGTTACATGTCAACCTCCGAGTCGGATGATCGAAGCTCCAAGCTTCTCTAGTAAATCATGACTTTTGGTACGACAATGGGGAGTAGCTAGGTCGTATAATGGAGGGGGAGCCGAGGTTCAATTCGAGGGGTGAGATCTGAAGAGATTGCTTAGTGCGAAATGTTGCAAATTGGTTTTTTGATGCACGGTGTGTTCTTAGAGAAAGAGAGGAGATATGGTATGTGGGTTTGGATTCATTCATGTTTCAATGCATAGGCAATGTTGGGGAAAGAAGGATTAAAGAGGGGATTAAGGTAATTAAGTTAGTTGATTGTATTATTCTCGTCTCTTATTAAATTCATATCCTTTGCATATGAGGTCTGACTTGGACATGGTTTCTTACATTACGCTCTTGTTTGACACTTATGACTTGGCAAAGGATTTGGTAGCTTTTGTTGAGGTGAGTGATATTTTCCCTCACCATACTATGATTTTTAGAGTAGTATAAAAATGACATTTTGAATTGATATCTAACTTTGAAACATGATTTCTAATATTTTTAAATCCAGACCTTCTTTTGTAAAAGAACTTAATGTTGTTTTAAAATGGTTTTAAATCGTATTTCACACTTGTTCTCATGGACATACTATTTTTAGGAAATTGAATAGACTTAGGCTATTTTTAGTATGAATCCCATAGTGGTTGAGATAGATGCATTTCTTGTGGTATGCTATATCAGTTGGATGTATGTTGGTTGCATTTATGTTTGTTTGCTTTTTTTGGTTGAAAACATCGATCAATCGATGATCTAGCATTAGAAAATATCCTATATATTGTAGTTTCGTGCATATTGTTCGAATGCACACATGATGGAAAATTTTATTATGAGATAAAGTTTCATGCATATCAATGGCACTTGATGGAAACTTGAACGGATGGGATAAGTTGTAGAAGAGTATCGGGATGCATACCGATGGATTTGGACAAGAGACGATGGACTTAGGTACGTACTTTGAACTTCAGGATGGATGTGGGACATTTCATTTAGTTTGTTCTTAACCATTTTGGCTAATTACACAACCAAAGTGGTCGGTATTGACTTCTATAGACTCGTTAGTACCTATCACTGTCGATTATGATTGATTTGGCCAATATTTGACTTGGATGACGAGGAGTCTTCAGGGAGCGCAACATGGAAGTTTGTTCATTCGGCTGACCCTTGATTTTGACATTTTTTCTCTACGATGAGCGATTTCGATGGTGAAGTGATGATGCAACACTTCGATGTGATGACTTTTAAACTTTGATATGAGGATTCTAGACTTATAAAGGATGTTTGGAGGTATTCCGATGGCAATGACTCGACGATAAGAGTCGCAACGATGATCCACAAGACAGGTTTGATGAGTGGAGCTCTTGGGTAGAACAATGATGTGTTATATCGTAGGGATGAGTGAAATTATGATTGTGTTCTACTATGAAGATGATTACTATGAGATTATGACTGTGTTCCTTATGATGACATGTGCAAAGGGATGTAGATACTCGGAGGTTTCCTATGTGCTCGTGTAGAAAGTTACGTGTGGATGCCCACTTGGACTATGATTGTGTCCTAATCTTATGACCATGGATTACCCTAGACCTTATGACCATGGGTCTATTTCTAAGCCTTATGAAGTGGCATGAATTGAGCAATATAAAACTAAGAATTTGTTTGGTTTATGTCTTATGACCATGCCACACGATTATCCTATATCCGAGCACAATGAGTGATAGTGAGGATTGTTTGATGGATGCTATGTTTTGTTTATTGTTTCTTCATAGTCTATCTTTTTAGTGATGTCATCTGACATAGGTATTTAGGATATGAATACCTAAACACTCGACATTGTTCTTAGATTGTGGGACACCCATATGACAATGATGATAGTGGAGTAGCATGCATTGATTGTTAGAGACAGTTTATTATTTGAGTTTATTTATTAGTTGTATAAACTCTATTATGGTTTTCTATAAATGTTTGGATCCGTGCCCTCTGATTTTGTGGTTCATTTAGTTATTACTGTCTCATCTGTTTTATATCTATTATGACTTTTGTATTTTTTTTAATGTGCTATGAGATACATGATGGGTTCTTTGTGATGTTTTATTTCTTTTCAAACCTTGATAATCGTCCAACATCAGTCGGGCCGCATCAATGCACTATTTATTTATATTGGGTGTCGGTGGTTTAGAGTGATCGTCACACGTATCTACATTAGGTCGGTATATTTGTTACGCTATAATTACTAAAAATGTTGTTTAATAATTAATGTAATAAAATGTATAACTATATGATGTATTTTATTCGAGTAATACTTGATTCTTAAACTTATATATGTGTATATGTATACGTTGATGTTTAAATTCTTCTATGAGGTTTTACTTTTATTTATTATTCTAGAATTTATTTAATTTTAATCTGCCTAAGCTTTTAATATTTGAAACTAGTTGTAAGCGGATGTCATTTATAATAGATTTTAAGTGTTAAAAATTATGGGTCGTCATAAGACAACAACTACCGAGCAACGGAGAAGTTTTCCAAAGAAATGACAATGATATTGAAATCCCCAAAAGAGCGATCACCTATGAGAATTGATACATCAGAAACTAGATTACACCCTTGGTCGAATATCTAAGAAGGGGTTGCTACCAAAAGAGAAAAAAGAGGAAAGGAAGATAAGGTACCAAGGTCCTTCATATACCATAGTTAATGGAATCTTATATTAGAAGGGCTACTCGATGCCTTATTTGTGATATGTTACACTGGAGGTAGAAGCTAAATTATTAAAAGAATCTCATGGCGAATTTTGTTGAGATCACTCTAATGGGATAAAACTAGCAAAGAAATTCATGAGACAAGGATACTATTGGCCATGAATGATGGAAAAGGCCCTGAATTATGTGAAAAGATGTGAGGTGCAAAGATTTTCCAAAATACCATGGCTCCTTCTAGTAATTTAACTACTATGGCTAGCCTTTGTCCTTCAATGTACGAGAATCGACTCAATTTAACCACTTTTGATCTCGAAAGGGGAAGAAAAATTCACAATGGTAGCCACTGACTAATCCACTAAGTGCGTAATGGCCGAAACATAACCAAATAAGACTGTACGAAGGTATTGAAGTTTGTCATAAAAAAATAGTCACCTGATTTGGAGTTCTAAACAAGATCATCTCCGATAACGAAACTCAGTTCAAAAGTGAAGAATTTACTAGTTTCTATAAAAAAACAGAATAATAACGAGTTTTTCATCAGTATCGCATTCGAAAGCTATTGGGGTAGTGGAAGCGGAAAATAAGACCATTAAAAACATCTTGAAAAACTATAAGGCAAAGCCAAAGGAATTGGGAAGACAAATATTCACTTGCTCAATGGTCTTACCGGACTTCCATAAAAATAGCCACTAGGCATACCCCGTATTCCTTAATGTATGGATTAGAAGCAATGTTACCGGTCAAGGTTCGGCTCTCATCATGTCGAAGAATTGCTTATGCTTATGAAACAAATCAAGAAATGAAGAAAGAATCACTCAACCTACTTAACGAATTAAGAGATTAAGCCGCAATACGAACATCGGAATATCAACAAAAAATCTCTAATGCTTTAATTCTAACATGAAAATAGCATAAAAGGGAATTTAGTACTAAGAAGAGTGACCATAAAAAACCCCATAGATGGTCTATTAAGACCAAACTGGGAAGGAACCCTAGTCATTCATGAGGTTATTCTCTAGGAATTTATTGATTAAGTAGACCTGACGGAAATGTAATATCAAGAACCTGGAATGCCGAGCACGTAAAGCCGTACTTTACAACATTGGATGAATAATGTGGATTATAATAGGAATTGTTCCTAAATGATTTCCTCAGATTTAGGTGTATTACGTTTAACTAAACCTAACAAGGTCAGTAAGATCTATTTAATAGAAAAACCCATCAAACTTGGAAGGGGGTTAAAAGCCTTTGGTCCTACTGTAAGGCCTAGAAAAAGCAACAATCAAAAGAGTGATGGTCAATTAAGCCTCTGATCTCGTCGCCAGGCCTGGTCAGAGCACCCATCCAAGGGAGATGGATGGAAAAGCCTTTAATCCCACCGCAAGGTCTGGCCAAACCAACCATCCAAAGAGTGATGATCAATTAATCCTATGATCCTACTACCAGGCCTGATCAAAGCACCCATCCAAGGGATATGGACGAAAGGCCTTTGGTCTCATCGTAAGGACAAACAAAAATAACCGTTGAAAGAATGATGTTTAATTAGGACATCGATCCCACTGTTAGGCCTGGTTAAAGCACCCATCCAAGGGAGATGGATGAAAAGCCTTTGGTCTTATTGTATAGCCTGACCAAAGCAACCATCTAAAGAGTGATGGTTAGTAAAGGCTTTAATCCTGTTGTCCGGCCTAGTCAGAGTACCTATTCTGGGAAGATCGATAGAAAAGCCTTTAGCCCTACCACAAGGCTTGGCCAACGCAACCATCCAAAAAGCGACTATCAAGTAAGCATTTGATTCCTCCATCGAGCTTGATCAAAGCATCCATGAAGCACCCATCTAAAGAAGACGAATAAACAGGAATCTTTTAGCCTCATCGCTAGGCCTGGCCTAAGCAACCATCGAAGGATAGCAGACAATCAAGCCTTTGGCCCCGCCGTTAGGACTGATAAATATGCCCATCCAAGGGAAGTAAAAGAAAGGAGAGAAAAAGCACATGTCATTAAAAATCAATCATAGGATGTGTAGCAAACAAATAACTGAAGATTCTTTCAGTAGAGTAGATTATTCGAAAGTCAAGAGGACAGTTAAGCTACAGCATAAGTGAAAAGTAGGGTATGGGGCAAGTGTTATACCCTAAGAAATCCTATAGGATACTCATCGTGGATTAACAAAATGAGAAGCTCTCGAGGAATATGCATAAGAGTTATCATGGGACATGAGCAAAAGATATTGATGACCAACCCTATCAATCATCGTGAATGGAAATGTAGCTATGAAAAGGGGAAGAAATGTAAAGCTATTGCATAGAAATGTTATATCATCGTGGCATGATTTTTAGAAGTTATCGTAAGATGATTGAAAAGCTACTGAGTTATCGTGTGTTAAATTTGAACGTGAATTGTACAAGCCATCAGATGTGAAGCATTGAAGCCATCGTGATGAATCCTATAAAATTATTATAACATGGATACTAAAAGCCATCATAAGGAATTTATAATGCTATCGTGGACCAAAGAGCTACGATTCACCATGAGGAGTTCTCATAGAGCCGTCATTATGTAAAGCATTTAGAGATACCGTGAAGTAATACATCAAAGACTTTGTGGAGCATTTCTTGAATTCACCATGAAAATAAATATGAGAATCATCATGAGATAAATCATCGAAGCCATCACGAGTCACTCATCAAAGCCATCGTAGGACATTTATTGAATCCACTATGTAATATACATTAGAGCCATAGCGAGTCATTCATAAGAGCCATCATGGGACATTCATAAGAGCCATCATGTAGTATACATTAAAGCCATCATGAGTCATTCATTAGAGCCATCGTAGGACATTCATCAAAGCCATCGTGAGTCATTAGAGCCATCACAAGTTAAAGCACTAGAGCCATCATGGGTATCTGAGAGATCATACGAGACAAGTCTTTAGAATAGCTACCACGAAGAATCCATCAAAGCCACTGTATATATTCTTTAAAAAGCCAAAATAAAATGGACTTCAAGCCTATCGTAAAATGTCCACAATGTGAGAAATGCGAATTATGGATTTTAAGGCTGGATAGGAGGGTGAATAGGATTTTATGGATTTTCTAAATCTTTTTGAAACTTATGTAATTTAATCACCAACAAATGCAATTCAGAGACACATATATAATCATAGAATCAGACACAGATGCAAATACTAAATAAAAGCAATAAAGGAAAGAACACATCTGGATTTTATACTGGTTCGGAATTACCTTACATCCATTCCCGCACAATTGTTTCAAAATAATCTTCCAGATTACACCCTCGGTTTCAAGGCTACGAGGTACACCCTCCTGTATTCGAGTCCGCGGAAAACTCTCTTGATTTAACCAGGCTACAAGATCACCTAATTGATTTTCGGGGCTACAATCACACCCAATTGATTTAAAGGCTCAATCGTGCCTTTTACACAGCATTTTGATTTACAAAAGATCCTATAACTCTGAATAGCACTGAGATCTTATGAAGAGAGTGACAGAGAATTAAACAAGAGATAATCAAGTTTGATTCACTTGGTATTTCGACAGAGTATAGTTTTGGATTCTTTAGAATAAATGAGGATGACGAAGAGGAGAGAAAACAAGTGAAATCTAATTAAAAATTCGTTTAAAACTACTGGTATTTATAGAAGATTAACAGCCATGTCTGATCATGAAAGGATACGATGAATAGACACTTCTTGTGAAAATTTGAATTTTGAGTTTAACAGGCACCATGTGGATATAGGGGGTTGAAGGATGTCAACATGCTCTAGGAAAAATTGGTGATTTTGATTTTCTTATCAAAATTGGTTTCCATAATTTGTTAAAACAATTTCTAAACTTTGTAAATATATTTGAATATAGTTTGAACATATAAAAGTAATTTTTAATATATAATCTTAATTTATAAAGTGATTTAAAATCTGAGTAATAAATATTAAAGCTAAATATTTAAAACAAGTGATAATTTAAAATCAAGGACAATTTTGAAATCGAAACATTAAAAATGATAAAGACAATTTTGAGGCTAAAATATTTCAAACAAGAGAGATGTCTTTTTGAAAAGAAGGTTTTGAAAACATTTAAAATAAGAGATATATTTTTGAAAAGCATTTTCATAAAATTAGTGGATATCAAAATAGGACCATTATATGTTCCCTAGATATTGTCGTGGGTTCCATCCCTTTAACAGGCTCGAAGTGGATTCCATTCCACGAATAAATTTCGAATAAAGATATAAGTGCTTTCAAGAAGTTTTAACATAATTCTAGACTCAATACTTATCTTGTACTTTGAAATCTTGAGCTCATGATATCTTGATACTCATGAGTCTTTAATTTTGATATCTTCAATCTTGAATCTATGTACTGTACAGTCTTCTTTCTTGGTACCTGCATGGTTAAATACTGCATATATATATATATATATATATATATATATATATATATATAAACTGCAATGTTTTTATTTATATTTTATAACAAGTCCTAAGGTTGTTGTCATCGAAACCATCATTTCAAGGACTAACAATCTTCCCCTTTTTTTATGATGACAACCTATGTTTATAAAATATACTTCTCCTTCACAATAACTCCCCCTAAACTAATAACTTCCCCTTAATCTAAGCCTAACTACTCTAATTACTATATTTTATATTTCTCCCCCATTGTCATCAACAAAAAACTAATCCTAAACTAATATAACTCCCCCTTTGTCTTATACTGGGGTACCTGTGACAAATTAAGATAGCGTGTATAAAATAACATGAGTCAATAATAAAGACATCATAAATATGAAAGTTTACACCCAATATATACTATGTTTCATGTAATGTTATACATATCATTCAACCAAATTAATTTTAATCAAAGAAAATCAAATCAAATAAAACAATTCAAGCAATTCAAATCATAAGGAGATCAAATATATCTAGGAACTTCAATCCATCCCTTTTCTCCATAGATAGGATCCTTTTTAATATCTTCCCAATTGTCGTTATCTTGAATCAAAGTTCCTTCAGGATTTGCATCGAGATCATCTTTGTTTAGGGCAGAAATCAACCAACAGAGGGCACTGAAACGATTCTCTTGTTCTTTTATCATTTGCGTTTGACTTAGTTCTAAGTGCATTTGATTGCAGAGAATAAAAGTAAGCATATTCTTGAATGAATTGAGAGTTTCTTCCAGACAATCACTTAGAATTTGAGAAGAGGAAGTCATTTTTGATAAGTAGTTAAAAGAAGCAAATAGAGACAAGTAGAAATGAAGAGATTATAAATTTCTGGAAGGAATAGGTGTTTAAATAGGCAGAAACTCGTTTAAAATGAATAGACATGAGTTAGTTATTTTAATTTCAAAAATTTTAAAAAATAACCAAATCAGACAATTATATGTCGACATAGGGGGCTGGGGTATGTCGACATGGGTATGTTAATCTACATGTCTTCATTTTTTGTGAATAAGTATGTATATATAAACTTATATACTATGCCAACATTTATTCCAGAGACACGATAAGGTAGAAAAACATAAGATAGATAATTTTTATAGATAGATGAGTTAATACATGAGATACTTCATAACATTATAAAAGCAATACAAGTTCATACGAAATAAACTAATACATCACATCCTAGTTTTTAGAATGTGCTAGAGGATGAGGAAGATGATGATAAGCCAAGTTTTCGACCAACTTTAGCAAAGAACTTGTTCATATTAGTGGTAATTTTATCCAACTTTTTTACTAACGGATCTTTTGAGAATCCATTGATTTTCCACTATGATCTTTTGATTTTTGAGGAGTTTTGTTAGAAGGATTATTAGTATTGATAGGATATTCTATACTTTCCAAGGAGTTATCTTCATTTTCTTCTTAAATTTCCACTTCCTCTCTTTCTTCTTCTTCTTCTTCTTCAATTTCTTCCTCCATATCTTCATGTGCCAACCTTTCATCCTTTTTGGCAAGAGATTCATATTGTTGAAATCTGAAAGGTATTTTCATAAGAGAGATATTGGCATGATTAAACACTTTTCTTGAAATAAAATTTTCCCTTTTGTAATCAATAGCAAAATAATTAAAAATCCAAGTGTGATAGATTCCATGATACAAAGTATTCTCATCCATTTTCAAAATTTTAGGACGAAGTTCATCCATAAACACTTGTGCCCAATTTATGTCATAATGACTAAAAATAGCAAAAAGAGCTTTACAAACTTTTAGAGTCGGGTTATTGAAATTTCATGATCTGGGAGTAATAATATGTTGTAAAAGAAGATTGACAATACGTGCTTTTGGACGAAAGTTACAATTTTCAAAATCAAAGTTGTCATCTCCTTCAAAAAAGTGATGAAATGTCTCACGATCATGTTCATCAATATTAAAAGTAGAAAGATCCGTTCCCGAATTTTTGCAATTGAGAATGTTGCCCAAAATTTCACAATTTAAAACAATTTTAGTGCCTTTAACACTACGTCAAATTTCATTTTCATTTCCTTCATGAAAACCGCGATACAAATTCGCATAAAACATTTTAACAAGATTTAGATAACAAACAAAATCATTTTCAGAATTTTCAGAAAGACTAAGAATTTGGTTCTCTTTAAGAAGAGTATTGATTTCAGATGTAGGGAAATCGCAAAAGATAGCAAACTTTCACATATGAACTTTTCTATAATTAGCATAGCTCATATAAGCCTTGATTTCTTCTGGATCATTATAGAGATACTTTTTAATGGTTTTTTGACAGCCTCATTGTGGAAGGAGTGCTTTAAGAAGCCCTTTTTGAAGAGAGCAGAAAGTTTTGAAAGAGTAGAAGAGAGTTTGAATTTTGAAATGAAAGTGAAAAGATATGATAGGATAACATAAATAAATAGATATTCAATAGTCATGTTCTCTGGTCAAGAGGCACCTTTCCAGAACATTGTTGGCGAAAAAGTGGAGGGAAGTTCAAGATTTGAATCTGAAATTGAATTTCAAATTTCTAACAGGCATATCGACATCGTGGGTAGGGACAAGTCG
Organism: Allium cepa; assembly: GCA_030765085.1. Lineage (NCBI taxonomy): Eukaryota > Viridiplantae > Streptophyta > Magnoliopsida > Asparagales > Amaryllidaceae > Allium > Allium cepa. The sequence continues at coordinate 721,968,871 of CM060934.1, forward strand.
ACATGGCTCAGAAAATTCATGTGACCTATCTATTCTTATATACTTTAATATCTATATATACATATTATTTTTAATGTCTATATATTTTCTGAAGATATTATTAAATATAATAATACTCTTTTAATAAAAAATATTATAATATTTAAAAAATTAAAATTAAAATTTAAACAACACATAATTTCAAAAACAATCAAACAATCAAACAATTTTAAGCAAAACAATTTCAACCAATATACTGTAAACGTGTACCTTTTTCTAGATTCGTATCTCTGAGATCAACGGAATCATGAATAGCCGTATATTTGAATTTTCCGTCTTCTGATCATCGTCGCTTGAGGATGAGTCTGAGTCATCTAGTGTAGCGGTATATGCTCTTTTCCTTTTCTTTGTATAATCATTGCTTGTAGGAAACTGTTGCTTATCAGGATGCGGACAGTGTCTTTTGAGTTGGCCTGGTTCATCACAGTTAAAACATTTGACGTGATTTGGTACTCCAATATGATTTCCAAAGTTCATGTAATCATTATTTTTGATGTTGTTCATCTTTCTGTATTATAGAAACTTCATCACTTTCTGAATTTGATCCATTTAATGCATTGAATGTAATGACTTCTTTTCGAATGCATTTCTATCTCTCCTCCCTTGCATTTGTACTTCAAACGACATTAGATTTCCAATCAGTTCTTCAATCTTTAATGTACTGATATCATTTGCTTCTTCGATTGCAAGAGTTTTCTGATCCCAGTCCGGAGTAAGAGAATTTAGTATTATTCTGACTTTGCTTGTTCCTTCATGAGTAACTTGCAAATTTTTCTAGATATCATATGAAAACTCACAAACAGATACTCTATTAAATTCATTCCTATCAAGAGAACAAAATAAAATATTCATGGCTTTGGAATTATTTTGTTTATTTCATGCAATAGTCTTTTGCTCAGCAGTCCACTGTGAAAAACTAGTTGTGGGATCAGAATATCAGTTTGTGTGATATTCCAAGGGTCTAATCCTATTGATTGTAAATATATTTTCATTCTACATTCCTAATTCCCAATATGTATAGTTACTGTCATTAAAAAGTGGTGGTCTAGCGGTAAACTGACCCTCCAAAAATGAACTAGTGATATTGTTAATAGAACCAGTGTTGGTAGCCATTTTTTGTTTAAAACTTCTTAAAATTCAGATTATGAAAACTTTGAAACCTTGCTCTGATACCAAATGTGAGAAATGCGGATTGTAGATCTTAAGGCTAGAATAACACTAGAAGGGGGTGAATAGTGTTTTATGGATTTTCTAAATCTTTTTGAAATTTATGTAATTTAATCACCAACAAATGCAATTCATAGACACAGATATAATCATAGAATCGGACACAGATGCAAATACTAAATAAAAGCAGTAAAGGAAAGAACACATCAGGATTTTATACTGGTTCGGGATTACCCTACATCTAGTCCAGCATAATTGTACGGATTTATTTTCAAAATAATCTCCCAGATTACACCCTCGGTTTCAAGGCTACGAGGTACACCCTCCTGTATTCGAGTCCGGGGAAAACTCTCTTGATTTAACCAGGCTACAAGATTACCTAATTGATTTCTGGGGCATCCAATTGATTTCAAGGCTCAACCGCACCTTTACTCAATAGTTTGATTTACAAAAAATCCTATAACTCTGAATAGCACTGAGATCTTATGAAGAGAGTGGAAGAGAATCAAACAAGAGATAATCGAGTTTGATTCACTTGGTGTTTCGACAGAGTATAGTTTTGGATTCTCTAGAATAAATGAGGAAGATGAAGAGGAGAGCAAATAAGCAAAATCTGATTAAAAATTCGTTTAGAACTACTGGTATTTATAGAAGATCAATAGCCATATCTATTCGTGAAAGGATACGACGAATAGACACTTCTTTTAAAAATTTGAATTTTGAATTTAGCGGGCACCAATCGGCATGAGGGGTTGAAGGATGTCGACATGCTCTAGGCAAAATTGGTGATTTTGATTTTCTTATTAAAATTGGTTTCTATAATTTGTTAAAACAATTTCTAAACTTTGTAAATATATTTGAATATAGTTTGGACATATAAAAGTAATTTTAATATATAATCTTAATTTATAAAGTGATTTAAAATCTAAGTATATAAATTTTAAAGCTAAATATTTAAAACAAGAGATAGTTTAAAGTCAAGGACAATTTTGAAATCCAAATATTAAAACTGATAAAGATAATTTTGAGGCTAAAATATTTCAAAAAAGAGAGATGTCTTTTTGAAAAGAAGGTTTTGAAAACATTTAAAATAAGAGATATCTTTTTGAAAATCATTTTCATAAAATTAGTTGACATCAAAATAGGACCACTATATATTCCATTAGATATTGTCGTGGGTTCCACCCCTTTAACAGGCTTGAAGTGGATTCCATTCCACGAATAAATTTTGAATAAAGATGTAAGTGCTTTCAAGAAGTTTTAACATAATTCTAAACTCAATACTTATCTTGTACTTTGAAATCTTGAACTCTTGATATCTTGATACTCTTCAATCTTGATATCTTCAATCCTGAATCTTTATACTGTACAGTCTTCATTCTTGGTACCTGCATGGTTAAATCCTGCAAATACATATATATCTAAACTATAATGTTAGTATTTATATTTTATAATAAGTCCTAAGGTTGTTGTCATCAAAACCATCATCTCAAGGACTAACACTCAAGGCCATTGTCAGTCAAAAGGCAGCGTGACCAAGTCTTCATGAAATAAGATAATTCAGGCCATTTTGATTTAATTACAAGGCTCCATGAACATAAACAGATCTCCAGCACTCATCCACATCATATGACAAGTGGCGCAAATCCAAAGGTTAAAATTCTCTATAAATAGACCCGTACCACTAGAAAGGGGTGATATTTGGAATGCCTTCTTCCTCATTTTTATTTTTTTGGAATAAATACAAAGTTGAGCTAAGGTTTTTAGTCGCTGAATTGCTCAATTTGATTTTGTGACTTAATCAACATGGACCCAAACAAATGACAATTTGCACAATAAGCTTCTTGGTCTACTTCAAGCATCCCCTAACTAAGAATTCCATCTTACTCAAGTGCCCTTGCTCTAAATTAAGTACATCAATCCAACCTAAGTTCTGCACTAACAATCAGCATTAGATAGCTTGACTTAAAATCATCTTTCTACATAATTGACTCGAAACAATAGTAATAGTGTATTTCCAACTAAAAAATGGAATACTTCTCAACTGCCAAAATTCAGATTTCTTTACAAATGAAGGCAACAATAGAATTGATTCATAATTATTGACCATAATGTTTAATATTTTAATTTAGCCCTACTTTTATTTTAAGAATTGTCCAAAGTAGCGATGTTTGAGTTGTATTTTGTGTTTGGGCATGTGATGGTATAATATGATGAGATGGTAGAAAAAGAATTTGGGACATTTTACATATGATAAAGCAAAGTAATATGTCTTTTAGTATAAACAAACAATGGATAGAAGAATCTGATCGCATAATTACATGATATGTGGAAGGAGTTTAAATGTCCATTGAAGTTGTTGTAGAAAATGGTGGCAATAAGGAAATCTATTCATGCCCTTGCACATAGTGCAAAAATACGAAGATGAAGATCTAGTTAGATGACATCCATTTTTATTTACTTAGTTAAGGTATTTTCCTTTCATATATCACATGTCATTTTCATGATGGGATCTCGCTGAGAAGCAAAATCAACAATTAATTAGTCATACCATAAGTAATGATGAGTCTGGACATCCTAGAATGGAAGATCCATTGATGATGCTGATAAATTCTAGATTTTCAACCTACAAACCCATTGCCTTATCATGATAATATTAGAGAAGTAAAAATCACTTTTTGGTAGTGCGAAAGAGCCATTATATCCTTTATGTCCATAAAGGATGACAAAATTGTATGTCATTGTGAAATTAAATAGGTTGAAGACTCAATACAACTTTTCAGATAACGATGTGACTACACTCCTCAAATTTATAAAGGAGTTACTCCCCGAAGGTGTCACGCTATCGAAAAAGTACCCTAACATGACACAAATGAATAAACAAGTAGGGATGAATTAAAAAACTTATGATGCATCATTAATGACTATATTGTAACGACCAAGAATTTCAGTCATTTGAAATTTGTATATTTAATTGATTTTAAATATTCAAAAGTTAATTTTATAAGTTGAATAAATTATATTTCGAATATAGTGATTTAGTTGGATAATTAAATTATCTATTTAATATTGAAAATTAAATAAATAATTAGAATTTGAATTTAATGCGAATTAAAATGATATATAAAGATGAATTAAATTCTATTTGAATTAGAATAATGTAGAGAACTTTTAAAATTGAATTAAAAGTTGATTTTCAGAAATTGAATATTTTAATATTTAATAAACGTATAAAAATAGCCAATTTTCAAAAAATCTCAGATTTTGACAAAACAAGTTTCATTGGATCCGCAATGCTATATTGTTTTATGATTTCAAATTTCATGTCAATAGGACATACGGTTTGTTCGGGGCAAGCTAAAACGCGTAGAAATTTGTTTAAGGAAATTTTAAGTTTAAATAAGTCGATTCGAAAACCTATCTTCCAAATACAATCGAATTGGCTCTTTATATATATTCTATTGTATTCAGAATATGGGTAAAACATTATAAACGCTAGGCGGCACGCTTCATTTGGAGTTCGAAAACAATTCGGATGAATAGTGTCGCAGAATTTACATAAATGGACATCATTTTCTATTTTTGCACTCAAACCCTAGTTTTTCTAACCCTAACCGCCATCACGAAATGTACGGCCGAAAAGCACCAACCTTCTCCCTCAAATTTTGATCGATCCATCAATAATTGGCTAAAATCACCAGCTAGGGAATTATACTGGATGGAGAGACAAACAAGTTCAACGGTTATGATCGTGATTGGTGAACCAGGATAGCCTGGGGACGAGCTCGAACGACGTGCGTTTGGAGCTGATTTGACAGCGTAGGAGGGGCCGAGCTCGCCTTCGTTCAAGGTGGAGGTGCGCGTGCGCTAGGGCGTTCGAACGATGGCCTCTGATCAATCTTTAGATCGACGAGAGTGGCGCGATAATTGGTGAACGATGGTGGCTCTATGGGTTGATTGGCCTGTAGGTTTTCATGACGGGGAAGAACATAGGGGGTGCGGCCTAGATTTTATATTGCGGGATCGAATGGCTTTGATTTTTCTAAGGTTTTAAAATTTAAAAAAAAAATTGTGAAATTTATTTGTACTAAAATTCTTATAAACTTGAAAATGTTATAACTTCTTCATACGAGGTTTGTTTTTGACGAAACAAGTTGCGATGGGTTCGTATTGACGAGCACTAAATTAGGAGCCAGTTTGGAGTTGATTGGAGCTAGCATAAATTTTGGATAAAATTAAACGCCTGTTTAATTTTACTCGGAATAAAACACTACAATTGCTATTGGAACCAATGTGAGTTCAACTCACTCTTTCCGACTCACTGATATTTTTATATAAGTGAAAATAAATTTATTCTGTGATGATTGATGATTGTTTGGATGATATATGTTATATTATATATATTGATTGATATTTGGATATATTCCTGCCTATTGGAGCAAATGAGATCCTATACGTTCCCGTGTATGAGTGGATGACCCTTTGTACGTGCATCTACCTTGAAGCAGGCATTGTACATATATTTTTATATGCATATTTGTTGCAGGTGATAGGTTGGAGGGATCCAACTGGATTCCTCACCAGTGTTGATATTATTTACAGATATTGTGATATATGTTGTTATCATGTAACATATGCTATTTTGGATGCCGTGATTGATGTATTTGGTACTGTTGCTGCATTAGGCCTATTTTTGGAATTTAAAAAATATTAAAGTGATGATTTCAATTTAAAAAGGATTTTCAAGTGATTTTGAAGATAAATGTTTTATTAAATATTAAAGTGTTAAAGGAATGAATTTATTTTAAATAAATAAATGTTGTAATTTTTACGTTATAAAAATTATGATTTTTGTGAAATATGTCTAAATATGATTTTTGATATGGAGTTAATTATTTGGTAAAATAGTTTAAAATGAGAATTTTGAATTTATTATAAATGATTTATACGTAAGATTTATAAATTCATATTTTGTAAATCAAAATGATGTAATTATAAAGGAGTTTTGTAAGTGTTAAAGTGGAGTTGTAAATGAATTTTATAAGTGAATAAGATATATAATTTGTGAAGTTATAAAAAGAATGAATTTTGAAAATAAAGAGAATTATAAGTAATTAACTTATAAATTGGATTTCGGCATATAAATGGTTTAAATGGAATTGGGTAATAAAGGAAATTTATAAATTGAAGTTTTTATAAAATATAAATGGAATTTATAAACATTGTTTTATAATTCTGAAATCAATTGGATTGGATAAGTTAAATATAAAAGTTTATTAAAAGAGATACATCCATGATTTTGGACAGTGGATAATCCTTTAATGAATATATAGAAGCAGTGAGTTTGGAAATGAATTATATCCTCGATTTTGGACATTGGATTATCTTTAATAAATGTGTAGAAGTATTGGTTTTGGTAAATGGAGCATATTCACGATTTTGGACAGTGAATAATATATTAAATAAAATGGATATTTTTGGAAGGTGATATTTTAAATGGACTTAAACTATTTGAATATGTTTTAAAATGTGTTATGTATCGAATACATAGATTTCAACATTCATTGTCGAAATAGACGTTTTCAAGAAGTAAGGAAATGATGGACTATAACACTTGTTATGGTAAGTGTTTTTTAAAAGAAAATATTTTGTATAGTATATGAGATTTATATATCAATCTAATTTTTGAGTCTCTATGCTAATGATTTTGGGTTGTCGTAACGATGTTTTACGCAACATTCGTTTTGACCCAAATAAATGTGTTTAAAGAGAATGTTTTCCTTAAAGAATAAAATATATACTTAATCCTGATTTAAGTATATGGAATGTTTTCTAAGTGTTGAAAATATATTGATTTGTGAATTATTTATTGTTAAATAAGTATATGGAAATGGTTTCCAATATTGAAATGGTTTTGAGATTATGTCTTTTTAAAGATAATTTGAAGTGAATATTTAGCAAGTGATTTAATTAATAAAAGATTAGTTAAAAGGGCCCAGTGATTGTTATGCTGCTAAATATTTGTTTGTTTGCTTTAATAGTTAAATAGCCAACTATCAAACTTGGCCATTTTTGTTCCTCGACTTAATGTGGGAACTGTATAGTCCACGTAGCCTTTTGTGTAGGCTTGATTAACGTTTGTGTTAAGGATGTTGATTCGTATAGTGCGGAATGTTACTCCAATCTATCGAGCTTCCTTCTTGGCCCGAAGGATAGCAAATTGGAAGTTGGAAGACGTGATAAGTCTATGAGATTTAGTTTATGTGTTAGGTTAAAAAAGGCTTTTGCGTTACTGGTGCGAAGAGACCGAGATCGATTTATCCGAAAACTACTTCGGACCAACGTATATGCGACGATTGTGCAGGTTGGTTATAATGATATTGATATTCAGGATTTTCATAATGAGGGACTGCTTGTTGATCGTTTGTAGTTAAAATCCCAACATACATATAGTAGCAGTGGTCTCTTCATTATGAAATATCCAATGCGAGGACTATTTGCTACAAATCCTAGGGATTTCCCGACAGGATGTGGTAGGAAAGTACCTTCGGTTTGTTTTGCTCCTGGACAACTTGTATGGATATTTGTCTGACATTGCATTTCTAAATATTACGTACATTGGTTTTTAAAAACGTACATCAGTGGTAGCAGAGAAGTCAGCTTCTCTTAGCTTAACACCCTCCTTGAGACGTATGAGCTTAAGCGTTGCATTTTTGTGGAAGGCAATTAGTAGTCAATGAAAATGGTCATGTGGCATTCAAAGTGATGTGATTGTGATTTGTGAAAGGCAATCGTTACCTCATGTCTCATCAACCGAAAATGACCAAAACAAGGTTAGATGCGGTAAGTCTAAGTGGGTTGCTTCCAAGTAGGGTATGATCATCCTCTTCTAGATATATCTTTACATGCTATGACGTCGTGTATCTGATTATTGTGGTTTGTATGCTTTGAGGGCCATCGTTAAAGGTCGGTAATGACCGAAGGATGACATATTCGGAACATCTAGTTATAGGTGGGCCGGTCTTGTGATGGTCCTCAGTACATTTTTCTAGAGATGTACTGCCGAAAGGTAGTCCCTTCACCTTGTCATTTGTATGGAAATCCAAACTCCACTATGTACCTGCCATTTTGATTGTGTTACACATTTTGGGCCATATGCTGGAATTATTCAATGTAACAATTTCGGCTATGATTAATATTATTTGTGCAATAGACACTAGTATAATATCAGATGATTCGATATAAAATGTTTTAGTTATCATAAGGTAAAAACATGTCCGTGTTTATGTGTGGACTTGTCTTATGAGATACTTTTGTTTTGATAAAGAAAATTTGGTAATTTAATAAATTGAGTTGAGTGTGTTTCTCATGCTAGCTTACCAGACTGATCCGGGCATTCTTCCCTTTCAATGCTTGGGCCAAACCGAGTATATTTACAGGTTCAATTTTGGTGCTTTTGGAGCTTTAGCAGGAGAGATGGAGATCTTCATTATCGTATACACGTATCTGTTTTGATTATCTGGTGTGCTTAGTTGTTGTATATTATATGCAATTGTGAGGACATGTTATTATCACTGTCGCGGCTGATAACTAGTGATTAATTGTTGAACTCTGATTGATGTATGTATATATACAGTTTCTATTTTGTAAAGATCATTGATATGATATTATATGTTTTCCGTTGCGATGTGAGATTCTTTGTCGTTCTGTTTTGTCTTTTTTCTCTCTTTCTTTTCTTCTCTTCTTCTCTCCTCTTTTCTTTCTCTTGACTTTCCGTCAATCTGTGATTTTTAGGTCAAACATGTGTGGTTTATTGTCGATTCAAAGGGTAGGATTTGTGGGTCGTCACATTTGGTATCAGAGCTTAGATTTTGTATATTCTTAGGCTTTGTTGTGTACTCAGTATAGATAGGGACAGTAGCACCCTAGATTGAGTTGAGTGTATTATATATATGAGCGTGTATTTGTTAGTGATATAAAACGTTTTATATTGTGTTTACTTATTCGTTTATTTGTTTGTGAATTCTGGTTGGTATATGGGACACTATGTTATCGGTAGGGATTTCTAAATACTTAAACAAGGCAAGCTGACATAATATTATTTTAAATTGGGTAAATGAAATAATTTTACTTTGATTATATTTTATATATAAAAGAAACAATTTTTCAGAATTATTAAAGTATATATAAATTGATTGTTTGGTTGTTGAAAATGTATATATAAGTTAATAAAACCTGTTTGAATAAACTAAATAAAAAACAATTGTAAAAGAATGAAATTATATAAGCAAATGAATTATAAAGTACAGAATTATAATTAATATGATATATAATTGTCAAATAATCTTATATATACGAAATGAAACAACATGAATATATTTATAAATATGAGTTATAAATAAAAATTAGCTTAAACTAAGAATTTGAAAAGTTGAATCCTTTTGTATTTTGAAAGTTATTTTGCAAAGTTAAAGAGATTATATTCTTATAAATCTAAATAAGATAAATAAATCTGGAATGAATCTTATATCAGTAAAGTAAAATAAGTGAAATTATATAAATAAAAGATTTATAAATGTGATTTATAAATATGAAAAGAATTTTTAAAAGAATATAGAAGCATCGAATTCACTACTGTTGCTGAGAAACAATAAGAGTGATGACTGCAGCATCATCAGTATCATTTTCGAGTTTCTGTGTGATGGATATGCTACTACAGTAAATTGAAATTGAAGTTTTCTTATGATAAACAAATTTGAATTTAAAGTCCAAATTGAAATTGATAAATAAGTAGAATGAGTTTTGGACTTATAATATGAGATAATAAAATTGTAGTTTGGTTAAGTTGAAATAAAATTGAGTTGGTATAATAAAATACATGATTTGAAATTTAACTAAAGGAATGTTAAAGTTAAACAATTTAAATTTAATTAGATAAGCTATTGAAATGGAAATCAAAATTTTAAGTGATTATATAATATGAATTTGGAAGTTTAGATAAATAAGTTGTATAACTTACAGAATGAGAAAATGTAAGTGAAACCAAATGTTAAAATGGTTAAACAATTTGTTAAGCAAAACAAAAATCTGTATTTGAATAGTGATATGAATTTGACTTAAGTAAAAGTTAAATAAAATAGAACTTGAATTAAATTAGAAGTGAACTTAAGTTGTATAGTGAAGATAAATGCAAGTGAGGATGAAATGTAATATAACTTAAGTAATGTTGAACGAATTGGATTTTGATATCAAAGTGAATTAATAAAGTGAAGTGGTGAATATGAATTTGAGTTATGTAATGAAATTCAACTTTAATTGTAAAATGAATTAGCAATCAAATAATCAAATGAAAGTCAATTGAATATTAAAGCAATTGAAATTAAATGTGTTAAACCAAAGTGAATGCAAATGGAGTAAGTATGAATGTAAAAAGTAAATTAAACTAATTCGGTTATGATTGGGTATGCATTGGTTGTTAGATGAATTTTAGTTGATTGTATAGAAATTCATTAAGTGTTAATGAAATTGAATTAATCAAATTGAAAGCTAAATAATTGAATTCGAATTGTTAGTAAGTAAATTTTAATGGAATTGATTTGATTTAATTTGAAAGTGAACTAACTTGAATATAAATTAGTGAATGTAAACTAATTGAATATAATCGATTGTGATTAACGAATGTCATTAAAATTGAAAACCAATTCAATGAATATCAATGAGAAATGAATTATATTGATTTGGTTATGGATTGATTGGATAGTTGTTGGATTTTAGTTATATGATAGTTGTGCGATGGTTGGATTTTTTATTTTTTGATTGCATTTGCTATATTGGCATATATAGTAGTTGCATCGGTATATGTTGTATATTGATATTACTTTCATATATACATGTTTCTCATTTGTTTGTTGAGTATTTAGCAGGTGCGGATGGCGCTTGCTTCGCATTTGGAGCTCACATTCGCACTATATTAGCCATATATGCTTGCCAATAATATATAAGATACATATCTCGGATTACATATCGTATTTTTAGACTTTTTTCCCAACGGGATGCCTCATTCTCGAAGATGAGAGGTATATTTGTGATATATATGTGTTGCGATCCAACTACGATTGAACCGCGCAAATGAGATGTTGGCCATTTTTTTTGAAAATTAAGGTGTCATAAAAATTTTGAGAAAATTTTGTAAAATTTTTGGTAACTAAAATTTTGGGTTTTGAGTTATAATTTGAAATGATATTACTTGATTTGTGGGATGGTATTAGTAAATAACTAAATATGGATTTGAAATCTTAGAGAATTTTTTGTAAGAGTTTAACTAATGGATTTTGAAAAAGTTAAAAGGTTTAAATGAGTTTGGTATCTAGTTTAAATGAATTGTTTCGAAAAATTAATGGATTTTATGACTTTTCTTACTCGGTAATTTCGAGGACAAAATTCTTTTAAGTATGGGAGAATGTAATGATCTAGAACTTCCGTCATTTGAAATTCGTATATTTAGTTGATTTTAAATATTCAGAAGTTAATTTTATAAGCTGAATAAATTATATTTCGAATAGAGTTATTTAATTGGATAATTAAATTATTTATTTAATACTGGAAATTAAGAAATAATTGGAATTTGAATTTAATGTGAATGAAAATGATATATAAATATGAATTAAATTCTATTTGAATTAAAATAATGTTAGAGAACTTTTAAAAATGAATTAAAAGTTGAGTTTCAGAAATTGAATATTTTAATATTTAATTAACGTGTAAAAATATATAATTTTCAAACAGTCTCCGATTACGACGAAACCAGTTTCATTGGATCCGTGATGTTATATTATTATAAGATTTCAAATTTCGTGCCAATCGGACTTACGATTTGTCCTGGGCAAGCTAAAACGCGTCGAAATTTGTTTAAACGAATTTCAAATTTAAATAAGTTGATTCAAAAACCTACCTTCCAAATACGATCGAATTGGATCTCAATATATATTCCATTGTGTTTGGAATATGGGTAAAATAATATAAATGTCAGGTGGCACGCTTCTTTTGGAGTTCGGAAAAAACTCGGATGAATAATGTCGTAGAATTTTATATAAAAGGATATCATTTTCAGTTTTTTTCACTAAAACCCTAGTTTTTCTAACCCTAGCCGTCACCATGAAATGCAAGGCCGAAAATAACCAACCTTCTCCCTCAAATTCTGATCGAACCATCAATAATTGGCTAAAATCACCAATTAGGGAATTGTAGAGGATGGAGAGACGAATAAGTTCAACGGTTATGATCATGATTGGTGAACCAGGGCAGACTAGGGACAAGCTCGAATGACATGCGTTTGGATGCCAATTTCACAGCATAGGAGGGTTCGAGCTCGCCTTTGTTCAAGGTGGAGGTGTACGTGGGCTAGGGCGTTCGAACGATGGCATCTGATCAATGTTTAGACCGACGAGAGTGGCGCGATAATTGGTGAACGATGGCTGCTCTATGGGTTTGCCTATAGGTTTTCATGAGGGGGAAGAAGATAAGGGGTGCGGCCCAGATTTTGTATTGCGAGATCGAACGGCCTTGATTTTTCTAAGGTTGTAAAATAAATATAAAATTGTGAAATTTATTTATATTAAAATTCGTATAAACTTTAAAATGTTATAACTTCTTCATACGAGGTCCGTTTTTGACGAAACAAATTGCGCTGGGTTTGTATTAATGAGCACTAAATTTTAGAGCTTGTTTGGATTCGATTGTAGCTAGTGTGAATTTTGAATAAAATTAAATGCCTGTTTAATTTTATTTGGAATAAAACACAGCAACTGCTATTGGAACCAATGTGAGTACAACTTACTCTTTCTGACTCACTGATATTTTTAGATAAGTGAAAATAAATTTATTCTATGACGAATGATGATTATTTGGAAGATATATGATATATTATACACACACACACACACACATATATATATATTGATATTTGTATATATTCCTGCATATTGGAGTAGATGAGACCTTATATGTTTCCATGTATGAGCGGATGACCCTTTGTATACGCATCTGCCTCCAAGTGGATATTGTACACATATTCTTGTATGTATATTTGTTGCAAGTGACAGGTTGGTGGGATCCAACTAGATTCCTCACCAGTGTTGATATTATTTACAGATATTGTGATATATGCTGTTATCATGTGATATATGATATTTTGGATGCCATGATTGATGCATTTGGTGCTTTTGCAGCATTGTGCTTATTTTTGAAAATTTAAAAATATTAAGGTGATGATTTCAATTTAAAAAGGATTTTTAAGTGATTTTGAAGATATATGTTTTATTAAATTTCAAATCGTTAAAGGAATGAATTTATTTTAAATAGATAAATGTTATAATTTTTATGTTATAAAAATTATTATTTTTGTGAAATATATTTAAATGTTATTTTTGAAATATAGAGTTAATGATTTGGTAAAATAGTTTAAAATGAGAATTTTGAATTTATTATAAATGGTTTATATATAAGATTTATAAATTGATATTTTATAAATCAAAATGATGGAATTGTAAAGGAGTTTTATAAGTGTTAAAATGGAGTTTAAATGAATCTTATAAGTGAATAAGAATTATAATTTGTGAAGTTATAAAAAGAACGAATTTTGGAAATAAAGAGAATTATAAGTAATTAACTTATAAATTGGATTTTGGCATATAAATGATTTAAATGGAATCGGTTAATGAAGGAAATTTATAAATTGATGTTTTTATGAAATATAAATGGAATTTATAAACATTGTTTTATAATTTCGAAATCAATTGGATTGGATAAGTTAAATATAGAAGTTTATTAAAAGAGATATATCAACGATTTTGGACAGTGGATAATCCTTTAATGAATATAGAAGCAATGAATTTGGTAAATGAATTATATCCACAATTTTGGACAGTGGATTATCTTTAATAAATGTGTAGAAGTATTGGATTTGGTAAATGAAGTATATGCACGATTTTGGACAGTGAATAATATATTAAATAAAATGAATATTTTTGGAAGGTGGTATTTTAAATGGACTTAAATGATTTGAATATGTTTTAAAATGTGTTAAGTATCGAATACATATATTTCAACATTCATTGTTGAAATAGATGTTTTCGAGAAGTAAGGAAACGATGGACTATAACACTGTTGTTATAGTAAATGATTTTTGAAAGAAAATATTTTGTATAGTATATGAGATTTATTTATCAAATCTAATTTTTGAATCCCGATACTAATGATTTTGGGTTGTCGTAACGATGTTTTACTCAACACTAATTTTGACCCAAATAAATGCATTTAAAGAGAATGTTTTCCTTAAAGAACAAAATATATACTTAATCCTGATTTAAGTATATGGAATATTTTCTAAGTGTTGAAAATAAATTGATTTGTGAATTACTTATTATTAAATAAGTATATGGAAATGTTTTCCAATACTGAAATGGTTTTGAGATTATGTCTTTTTAAAGATAATTTGAAGTGAATATTTAGCAAGTGATTTTATTAATAAAAGATTAATTAAAAGGGCACAGCGATAGTTATGGTGCTAAATATTTGTTTGTTTGCTTTGATAGTTAAATAACCGATTATCAAACTTGTCCATTTTACTTCCTCAACTTAATGTCGGAACTATTTTGTCGTACACTTAGTACGTAGCCTACTGTGTAGGCTTGATTATCGTTTGTGTTGAGGATGTTGATTCGTATAGTGCAGAGTATTACTCCAATCTATCGAGCTTCGTTCTTGGCCTGAAGGATAGCAAGTTGAAAGCTGAAAGACGTGATAAGTCTATGAGACTTGGTTTCTATGTGAGGTTGAGAAACACTTTTGCATTGTTGGTGCGAAGAGATCGGGATCGGTTTATCCGAAAACCACTTCGGACCAACATACATGCGATGATTGTGCAGGTTGGTTATGATGATATTGATATTCAGAATTTTCATAGCGAGGGACTTCTTATTGATCGTTTTGGGTTAATATTCCAATATACATATAGTAGTAGTGGTCTCTTCATTATGAAATATCCAATGCGAGGACTATTCGCTACTAATCCTAGAGATTTCTCGACAGGATGTGGTAGGAAAGTACCTTTGGTTCGTCCTGTTCTTGGATAAATTGTATGCATGTTTGTTTGACATTGCATTTCTATATATTACGTACATTGGTTTTTACAAACGTACATCAGTGGTGGCGAAGAAGGCAACTTCTCTTAGCTTAACACCCTCCTTGAAACGTATGAGCTTAAGGGTTGTATTTTTGTGGAAGGCAATTACTAGTCAATGAAAATGGTCATGTGGCATTCAAAGTGATGTGATTGTGATTTGTGAATGGTAATCGTTTCCTCATGCCTCATCAACCGAAAATGACCAAAACAGGTCTAGATGCGGCAAGGCTAAGTGGTCGCTCCCAAGTAGGGTATGATCATCCTCTTCTAGATATATCTTTACGCGTTATGACGTTATGTATCTGATTATTGTGGTTTGTACGCTCTGATGGCCCTCGTTAAAGGTCTGTAACGACCGGAAGATGACATATTCGGTACCATCTAGTTATAGAAGTAGGCCGGTCTTGTGATGGTCCTCGGTACATTCTTCTACAGATGTACTGCCGGAAGGTAGTCCCTTCACCTGGTCATTCGTATGGAAATCCAAACTCCATTACGTACCTGCCATTTTGATTGTGTTATCCATTTTGGGCTATAAGCTGGAATTTAATCAATGTAACAATTTTGGCTATGATTGGTATTATTTATGCAATAGACACTAGTATAATATCAAATGATTTGATATGAAATGTTTTAGTTATCGTAAGGTAAAAACATGTCCGTGTTTATATGTGGACTTGTCTTACGAGATCCTTTTTTTTATAAAGGAAAAGTTTGGTAATTTAATAAATTCAGTCGAATGTGTTTCTTACGCTAGTTTACCAGACTGATCTGAGCATTCTTCCCTTTCAATGCTCGAGTTAGGCCGAGTATATTTACAGGTTCAGTTTTGGGGCTTTTGGAGCTTCAACAGGCGAGCTGGAGATTTTAATTCTCATATACACGTATCTGTTTTGATTATCCGCTGTGCTTAGTTATTGTATATTATCGGTAATTGTGAGGACATGTTAATATAACTGTCCAGGCGGTAACTAGTGATTGATTGTTGAACTCTGATTGATGTATGTATATACAGTTTCTATTTTGTAAAGATAATTGATATTATATTATATATGTTTTCCGCTGCGATGTGTGATTCTGTATCGTTTTGTTTTGTCTTTTCTTCTCTCTTTCTTCTCTTCTCTTCTTTTCTTTTCTTTTCTTTCTCTTGACTTTCCGTTAGTCTGTGCTTTTTGGGTCGAACATGTGTGGTTTATTGTCGATTCAAAGGGTACGGATTTGCGGGTCGTCACATATATTATTTACTTGAACGATGATTCAAACATGATTTCATGTACAAATTATAATGAATCAAGAGATAAGGCACCATTCAACGAAGAGAGAAGAGTTACCAAAATACATAAAAATGTTGAGGCATTTCTCTTTAATTTCAAGATTGAGGAGATTGTATACTGCACCATGGATAGTAGATGAGATGACTTAGCACGGTCATGTCAAGTCTGGTCCAACTATATTGCACCATCTGTGTGGCACCTCTCAATGGCGCGTTAAGATTTTTTTACCAAACATTTTCTACCGAACCATGAAATATCATGCTGGGAGTAATAACAGATGGCTTAAATCTACATGCTTCTCCAACTAAACCATATGGTTGTTGGGCATTAGTTGTCGTACCGTAAAATCTTCCTTCGCTTACCATGAAAAAGGAGTTCACAATTTGACATCATTGATTTATGGGACTAAAAACAGTGAAGGATATTGATGTTTATTTACAACCATTAGTATACGGGTTAAAGTAGTTATGGGAAGGAGTCACTACGTTTGACTCATTTAGCAAATCTGAGTTCAATGAGAGCTATGGTGTCATGGGGAATTCATGATCACCCCGCACTTGGGACTTTATCAGAATGCACAATTCGTAGCTACTTTGCACGTCGTATTTTTTGTGAAGGCACTTAAATCGTCTTTTTGAAAGTAAGAAGATGCGTTACATAGGTCTCGATGATTTCATCCTTTCGAACACAAGTTTCAAGATGATAAGGCAAAATATGGTAAACAAGAACATTGTCGTCCTCCATAGCCATTGGTTGGTTATCAAGTTGAAGAAAATGTATCAAATATCAAATGAAAACAAAATTACCATCTCGCATTGACCTTTGTAGAAATTGGAATTGTATATATTCCACCCAAAGATGCTATTCGATATTTTAAAACCTAGGATCATACTTTTTTATTTAGTCTTCTTGTACTCGTGATTGTCTGAAATATTACATAAGTGTTTATTTCTACGCGTGCTGCAAACTTGTCACACAACATCGCCCGCGTTGACAATTCTTTGAAATCCATTTATGTGCAAGATGTCATATATTATGTATTGTTGGTCGTTGTAAGGTGTAGTCTGAAATATGCAAAAATCTGTCTATGACATTACACCATTTAATGTTCAGGATTCTGAAACTACTTACAAACCCAAAGATGGAGATTGGACTATAGCTCTCACACTTAGTTTAGGAAAGACGACGATGTCCTACGAACATGGGTCAACAAGAAGGGTCAACTAACAAGTGATTTTAACATTTTACTCTATTGGTTATTGAATGTTATTGCTGCTTATTTATTCATTACGAGATTTTATGGCACGTGCAATGCATGGATATGTAAAAAAAAATTATAAAATGTAAAATTTATGCCTAATTTTGATAAAAATAAATTGAAAATATAAAGAAAAAATTGTAATTTTTTTGCTGAAATTGGAATAGAGTTTCGAATGTATGCTTATTTATATTTCAAGATTTCCATTTAAAAATAGATATTAATATCTGTTCTCAGCAGGACTCAAACCACTGACCTCTTGTTTATATATAAGAGCATTTTTGGAGTTTCGCCGTCGGATAAAATGATTCTGTTTCTATCCCAATTGTTAATAAAAATATTGTCTCTATCACTTTGTTATTCATTTCTACCATGTTATGAATAAATGAAAATGAACCAGTTTTATTCATTTTTTTCATAACATTGTCTTTATTTGGTAAATGATAATGATACTTATATGCATATTAGCATTATTACAAAATATCAACAATCTATATAGCAGTGCATGACTAATTGTTAATGGTTTGATGAAACAAACTTTTAGTTTTATTTTTTAGTTTTATTTTTCATGTGCAATAATGAATATGATTTATTTGAATTATTTTGCTCATTTCACTACAAGCGAATGTTTCGGTTGACGAACTTCATACCACGTAGAGCTTGACAAGGATATAACAAAAGGGCACTAATACTTGTTTTGGTGATCCAGAGAATCAACAGGTAAATCTTTTACTTCCTAAACTCTATGTACATCTTATATTTTACTAACATTACTATTTTATGGGATGATAAGAATGAGGGATGAAATCGATAGGCTTTAAGAATACACTAAAAAACTCATTGGAAATGGCATCCGGTCTAATCATTTGTCCCCATTCTCTAGCAAAAATAAAAACCGAGTGGCATATCAATGTTGCGTATACCTCGTCACAGTCAATAGAATCATCAACAACTTTCTCACTTAATCATATCAACCGATCGAAGGTAGAATGTATCGCGTTGCTTCAATGAATCCAAATAATTTTCTAATTGTTCGACGTTGAACGTTATTTAAGTCCTCACTTAAGCTACGTGTAACATCGGATTTGTAAATATAACTGTTAATGCTTTTTGTATGCTATTATTTAATGGATCGGTTGTTCAAATAACAAATAGGGAATCTCCATTAGAAAGTATCGAACCTCATAAAATATGATACTGTAATCAATTTGCTTACATCACTGTATGCATGCATATTGTGATTAACAGGTACAAGTGCTCGAAGGTCCAAACAACTACTTGTATGTAGCTGTAAGTATCATTTTCTTTCATTTTCCTTCCTTGTTCCTAAACTTTAAGTGTTCAAATATTATACCTAAGTTCCAAATCCACTTCATTTCCTGAACAAAATTAATCCCAAATTCGGATCAGTAATTAATAGCCTGTTAATAAATGTTGTTATGTTTATTTTAAGATTAAATCTTATCCACCTAATAATCAAAGAGTGAATGAATACAAACGAAAGTCATATGGTCAAAGAGCAATAGAAAGTGAAGAATAAAACAACTTATTTAGAGGCAACTTTGTTAATTTTTGAATAAATGCCTATATCCGGCTACTAATGTTTTCCACCTTGCCTGCACATGCTGCCACACACCTATAACTATTATTTATATGCATTTTTTTTCCCTCCACATGCTGCTCTACCACATACAACCTTGAGTATTCTCTAACTTCAGATTTACCCTTTCAAAAAATGATGAAATTTCAAAGGTTTTGTGCCTAAAACTGAATTGAGTTATAGGGTTAGGGGGGATTGGTGATGATATTTTTCTACAAGGACAATGCTTCTGTTGCCAATGTAACCCTTCTTCAACTTTTGATAGCATTTGCAGCGACTTTAATGTCATATACGGTAGTTCTTTATAGATTTATGTTACAAGATCATAATTGAGCTGAAAAAATTCTTGAAGCAGTCTCATCAAGACAGAAGCTTTGGCTTGGACAAGAATAAATGGACAGCAGTCAGACTTTACTTATGCGAAGATGAAGTGAATTGACTTGTAGTGAAAACGATATAAAGAGTTGAGCAGCATGAGGAATCCATTGTCAATGATGAGAATGCTTGGTCAAATGTGTATGCATTGGTTTCTACGTTTCAAATTATATCTGTCCACAGTTCTAGAAATATTTCAAATATGATATTTCATGAAAATGTGGTTTCATACACCTGAAAGATAGCAGCAACGGATGTTAATAAAGTACCTGAATTTGCTTGGAAGTTTCTAAATTACTGAAATTATGTAAGTTATATATATATATATATATATATATATATATATATATATATATATATATATATATATATATATTAAAAGGTAAGTTTATAGTTATTAACTTTGATATTGTGCTATGAAATTACGCACTATTTATGACATAAAGAAATATTATATAGTTTCCATGAGGAAAAGAGAATACAAGAGTATGGGTGAAGAAGTCTGCTTAGCGTAAGCCCCACACTTCTTTATTTCTTTTTGAATTGCTTGAATTATTTCTATGCTAACAAGGGTAGAGTCAAAAACTACCTAGATAATTTTATTTTTATTCGTCTTATCATTTAGTAGCATCCAAAATTATTCATGAATATGTAGTACAAATACTATCTACACATTTTAGTGCAACTCAGTTGCATCGCTTTGTGAGAACTTAGATCGCTGAAATACATAATACCAAAGTAACAAAAATATTACAAAACAGGTAGTAAAAGAATGATACTTTGTTCGAGGTTGATATTTATGACTCTTAGTTGTGTGCATTTCGTTTTGGTAGAATTTAAAGCTACAACGATAGTGGAGAAAGGAGTGCTTGAGGATTCATATCCTCTAAACTCGAGTGGATATATTAAGATAACGTTACAGTTTTTGCTTAGACATGATGAACTCGTACAAATTCATGAAATGGTAATTTGAAAATTTGCTTGAATCTACAGATACACAATCAAATGAGGTAAAAGATCAAAGATTTCTTATTTATAAGAATTATTACGCAATATCTGTGTTATAACATTATATATTTACATATAGACCATTCAACTAAAATTTAGTTGGGGCCGGATGGTGGTTTGGTAATAACTTATAACACAATCGCATTGGTAGTTCTATGTGTACAACCTAATAAGCCCGAGCAGATACAAGAATGACAACGTTTATCTTGTTAGGTGTGGTTCGTATTGTATTAGAGTGGGTTCGTGGATTGAATTATAATTAGTCCCACGTCGTAAGATATTCTAAAAGAGATTAGCATATATATAAGATTGGTAGCACGTAACAACAAGTGATTAATAATTTGAGTCTTAGTCTTAATGTAACCTTTTTAGTAAGCATTTACTTCTATTATACGGTATAATTGTATATATTGAGTTGACATGTGGAATGTGACATGGGCATTATTTCTAAACAACTACCAACTTGTGGTCAACTATTTCATTTAACATGCTTACACTACTACCATCTTGAAAACAAGAATACGTGCGCATATACAACCGTATTAGTAAATGTTTGTATACATCATAGTAAATCATATTAAATATTTGTACATTTTGAAACAAATCAAAAAATGATGCTTACACTAATAGCAAGCATAACATATTTGCATTAAAAAAAGCTCATTGATGAAAAACTCTACGACTTTGGATAGTTCATCAAATATTGATGATTTTTCATGCAGTGTAGATAGGACCATGATGAACACAATTGAGCAACGAGGCATGATCATTAACATCAAATTGGGAATGCCATCAGGTTGACAACAACATGAGAAGGTTCCAAACTTTTAATGGTCTGGTATGACTATCGGGTAATGGGTGTGTCGACTTGTGTTTTTGACTTCACCTTGTCTTCTGCCATGTGGATTAGACATTGGTAGAATGCACACCCATGTCTCAACCATGTGGCACAAGGCAAGCTGAAGTGAACACGAGCTATGGATGATAGGTTGTCTATAACAAAATCCAGTATGGATCTTAAGGCTATCTATCCACTAGAAGGGATGAAGTATGTAGTTCAACTATTTAAAACTTACTTTTAAATCTCTACCTAATCGAATTGCAAACAGAAGTTAATAATCACTGAATAAGTAAATAGTAAAGTAAAATGCTGTAAAGTCAATAACACCAGAATTTTTATACTGGTTCGGCTTAACTAACCCCACGTCCAGTCCTGTACTGCACTGTACAGAACTTCACTATCACCGCTTGCTTTTCATGGGTGGCAAGAATACCTTTACAATCTTAATTTCATGGGCTACAAGATGCACCCTTTTGATTTATAGGCTATAAGAACGCCCTCTTCTTTATACATGCAATAATAGAGTATGACAGGTAGTCATATCTTCAATACAGAATTTTACAAATTTGGTACAATAATCTTATAGACCTCTAGTGGCAATATATTTTTGAATTCTTTGAGAATTAGGATAAAATCAATAGAGAATGATATGACTTCAAGTACAAATTATTTAATATTGTGTGGTTTGCAAATCAATGAAGAATTGCAGCAAAAGAGTATGGACACGTAAAGAGAATGGAATAGTATTCGATGGATTTCTCTCACAAATCTACGAAGATGAAAGAATACGAGAAAATGAGAATTATTGATGTGAAAATTCGTTTTCCAAAGCCCTTAAATAGTGGTTGAGGAGACATGTCTTTTAGTGAGGAGGTGGAGGGAACTGTTTCTTCATTTGAATTTTGAAAAACAGGCCAATAACTAGTATGTCAACATACACTAGGAGGATATGTCGATATATAGGTGTTGCGAAAAGAACAGCAACTCCAATAAAGTATCGCAGATTTTCAAATTTCAAAGTATCTCATATTTGCGGATTTTTTGTGATTCGGTTGAGGTCAGTGGTTGACATAATTGCCATGGGGTGTTTAATAAAGGATTCTAAGGTTCAACCAACTAATCATCACTTCACATACCTCTGTCGTTTTAGCATTTGCATTTCTTCTTCAATTGGTTATGTCATTCTATTTGCTATGATTAATCTTCATATATAATTCATTTTCATCCACCGAGTTCTTGTTTATCTCTATAAATGTCTCTATAATGTATTTGAAAGCACTGCTCAACTCGAAGAAACGTTAATAGTAATATTTATATGGTTGTTGTCATCAAAATAAATACTTGAGATATTAACACACGCCCAGTTCTCCCCTTAACCCAACAGCTGGTAGCAGACACAAATGGTTTGGAGGTGTCAAATTTGGAAAAATGGAGAAGTGCAAGCTTGTTAATTTCTCCAAATTTGACTCCACCAAACCTTTAAAGGTCCACTACTGGTTGTCGGGTTAATGTTTGTAATAAGCTCATGTTGTAGTACTTCACTTCGTCGTCATCCATATGGATCAGATATTAGTAGAATGCCTGTTCGTGTCTTAACCATATCGCAGAAGGCAAGGTGATGTCCATGACATAAGCCCAGTTTACCCGTTAACCCAATAGCTGATAACAGACTAGAAGAAGAAGCCAAAATAGGAGAAACAAAATATTGAATGTATGATTTGTATAAATGCACATTTATTAAATATATGATTTGTATAAAAAAAATTGTAATAAATGTATGATTATGTTTGCAATATAAATATTGAATCTTTATTTATTATCAGTTTCATGATTACTTACGATTCTATATACCTATACACTAAATGTATGTGATATTTTTACTTATTGTTAGATATTATAGGAGAGGGAAAAGGAAAATATCATAATTATATATAAAACATTATACAATATTGCAATGGCTAAGAGCCACTCTAAATTTCTATATTATCCACGACGGCTCTGGGCTAAAGAAAAAAACAAGTAAGAGCCATTGCTAAAATAAAACCCACAATGGTTTTAAGTTGTTCCTAAATTAATCTATACAATAGCTCTAAGCCGTTCCTTTAGGCTCATTTAGTAATGGCCTATCCTTTTCTAAAGTTGTAGAGCCATTGCTGCAGACCGTCCTGCACATGTTCTAGTTGGGAAAAACAATCCATTACGAATTCTCTTAGGTACAGTTTTGGACCACTACCAAAGGTTAGCCATACTATATTTAGCCATGACTTAAGGCTATTGCAAACTCCTTTAGGAACAGCTTAAAGCTACTGTAGAATAGCATTTCTAATGGAATATTAGATAGATGAAAGGAAAGTAATCTATTTATCCATGGCCCAATGTTCATATAAACATATCTCTTCCTCTCCATCCAAAACACACCAAAACCAACTCTTTTCTCTCCCGAAACCTAGTTCTTAATCAACCATCCAGGCTAAAAAATTAGGACATTGCAACCCCTAATTATCAAAATTGAGGATTTCTAGCAATGGACTATTCGATTAAGGTATGACCAACAAGCAAGACAAAATAGGTATTTCTATTTTAAATTTAATTAAATAATGCACTAACCCTAATCATATTACTTCAGCCAAATATGTATAATATTGATATATGAATTTATATTAAATAAATATATTAAAAAATAACTTATGATATAATAATATTTGAATTGTTATTTTATACATTTTAGAAATTATATGAATATTAACTGGATTTATCATTAATAAATTAACTAAATTATTTTTGTAATGTATTATAAATATATATAAGTATATATTTTTAACTCTAGGCTTTTATATATAACTAGTGTGAACTCGTGCTATGCACACATGTGTCTTTAAAAAGGTTAAACATTGAAATTTGGTGATGATCAAATTATTAGAAGTATCTCACGAAGGCTAATATGTTTTATCTCATAATTTATGATGCTAAATGAATGATTTAGATGGTAGAAATGTATCCATGTTGAATTCTATGTTGTAATAAAGGTCAAATTATGCTTTGGTGGATTTAGAATGCATAATGAAGGTCAAATTATGATTCAATGGACTTAGAATGGATGATAAAGGCATATGGTAAATAATTTTATTTATTCAATAAAAATAAGAGACGATAGTCATTTGTTTGAATTCTCTAACAATGTAAACACAATATTGGTGGAACAAAATGTTAGCTTATAAATTGTAATTTCCAATATTTTTATGCATTTATATTCCAATTATTCCATAGTACTGAAAAATCACAATCTGTTTTAAGTATAAAAGAATTAACTTCATGAAAGCAATTTGTTACAATCCGGAATAGTAGCATAAAAAATGATCATAACCATAATTATAAAGAGAAACAAAGTTTGTAAATATGCATATCTTTACAATAAATGCACACCAATAAATTTGTGACAGCAATAAATTGCTTATAAGCGTGTCTAAAGAAGCTCCTATAGATTTGAACTTGAATTTGTTACAGTTGGTGGGCATAGTGGACCATTTCAGTAAGCATACATGAAATAGTTATCAGCCATTCTGGGTGTGGGTCCTAGAACACAAATTCATCAATGTATTAGCAAGGGTAGATGTAACCACATAAATTAAGGCACTAAAATTTGGATTTCTAAATTATATGTTAATAATTACTCTACTGTTAAGACTGTCAATAGATACCTGAAAAATCTGAAATCCGTCCACATCCACATCTGAAAAGTGGATAAATATATGATATCCAAAAAAACAGATGTGGATGCAGTTACAAAGACAACCGCATCCAAAAATTATCCATCCGGTTTTTTGTCAACATTATAGTTTAAATTATGTGTATTTTAGTGCAATGAAAGATATTCGTTTATTATTTTATTAAGTTAGTGGTTTATATTATATGCACTTAATGCTTATTAAATGCTCGAAACTATTTATTATCATCATATTTGTTAATTTTTAGCACTTTTACGATCAATGGGATTGAAAAAAAATTATGTTAAACTAAAATTTTCTTTTTATAATTCTTGATTTATCGGTTGTGAGTGGATAGGATAATTATCTGATATCTGTCCGTATATACAGATGCAGATATTCGATATCCGAAAATGATTTTGGATATAGACGTGGATATAGCACCGTCCACATCCGACAAAATCCATTGACAGACCTATCTACTGTTGTTGAATAATGTAATTGCATTAAATTGTAATCATGCTAGACAATGTTATTTAGGCAACTTTGAATGGTTGAAGTGAAGAGAGATAGAAGATGTTGAAATTTTAATGGAAGTTCATTTCATCTTCTATATATGTCTTCAATGGTGCATAACAATTCTTTCAATTTTAATGACATGCATTCATTGAACTTTTTCATTCATGACATAAATGTACCATTTAGGCAGGTATGAGCGTATAGTGTATATTTCTTTAGAAATATGGGTTACATATTATTAAATACTTTTTGTTTGCACAAAAAATGGACAAACACCTCCAAGTCGTATTATTTAGTTGATTATATATGATTTTCAATGGTTTAGAAGAGTTATGTAAATATGATAAAAGTAGGGGCTGAAATGTAAAAGACACGCAGATTTATAGTGGTTCGGCCGGAATGTGCCTACGTCCACTTTATATGTTATTATCTTCTTTCTTTCGGATTACAAGTACAATGCTTCGTATATAAGTATATGAAAGTAGTTTGAAAGTTCCTTCCTTGCTTGAGCTCTCAAACTTGTCCGCCATTGTTGTACCCCTGCCCCTCTATTTATAGAATGAGGTAGGGGGCAGGGGTCTTGGAAGTATATAACTGCTGGTGAGCCCGGACTGAAGCAATTTGGACTGGCAATCATCTGGTTCGGCGGAGGTCCATTCGGTGGTGAGGTTTGGTTTGGCTCGGTGGCGTTGGTTCGGTCGTGGAGTTGGTTCGGTGGTGAGCTTGAAGGTTGGTTCGGTCGTATGTGGTCCGGTCATGTGGGAAAGGGGTTGGACCGGTGGTATTGGAGAGGACGTTGATCCGGTATGGCTTGGTTGTGACTTTGAAGCTGGTTCGGCAGGAACTTGGACCGGCATTGGGTAGGTGAGGCGTTGGTTCGGTGGAGCGGAGGGAAGGAGGCTGGCTATGCCGGATGGACCTAGGCTTGCACTGCCGAATGAAGCTTCATGTGTGAATGCCGAGCGTACCTTGCCGAATGAATTGGAGGTTGCGAACCCGGGTGAAACTGACGCTTCTTGGTCTCAAGATCCCCTGGGTGAGAATTCGCCCAACATTTGCCCCCCAAAGTGGGGCACGTGCTTGCATGTGTCGCGCTTTGTTTCTTTGTGGTAGGAAGTCTAGCTTTGTAACGCCATGGGTTGGATGTTCGTATTCTGTTGATGTCCTGCAAAGGAATTTACAGTTTTAGAGTGATTTCAAACAACAACCGTTCGTGATCGAAATATTCGAGTTGAATTGAACTGTGCTGTTTGGGACGAGAGAGTAAGCCCCGAGGGGGCTTAGCATCATTGATGCCAGGTTCATGTCAGAGTGGATCCTTGGATCGTTTGTCAAGATGGTTTATCGCCAGCTCAGAGCATGCCTAGGGATCGTTCGCGACCCCGTACATGTGTAAGTAGCTTAGCCATTTCATAATTATCAGAGTCAAATATCCGTTTAACCTACGAATTTAAAAAGGCGTGTCAAAGTGTAAATTCCCACGACAATAGGGTTAATAACCATTCAGAGCGTGCCTATGGACCGTTCGTGGTCGCGTACACGTGTAAACGAGTAATCCATGTTAGTGAGAGATTTACAACTTATTCATCGTTGTCATAATCCTCATTTTATTAGTTAGTTCTGGAGTTCGGTACTTATCTGCATGAGGCGCTCTGCATGCCCCTAGTTCCTGGTTGTCGTTGGTAGAGAGATAGTTCATTCGGTTTTTTGTTGGTCCGGTTATTCTCATCCGGCTGTGGTTTCATTCGGTATCTAGTTGGTTCGGTATATTTGTTATTGGTCCGGTGTTCCTATCCGGTGGGCCGAACCAGTTGGTTTGGCGGCCCTGAGCTCGCCTATATATAGAGGCCGTACCCCCTTTGGTTTTCCCTTACCGAACCAGAGAGCCGAATCAACTGACTTGCCGGACCAAATCGTCTGCCGAACCAAATCTCTACCGAATCAGGTACACACTCTATTGCCGAATGCCTTTATTACCGAATGTTTCTGTATGCCGAATGAGTTTAAGGCCTTAGTGCCGAATGAACTTCATGCCCCATTGCCGAATGAATTTGCTTGCACCGTATTACCGAACGAATTCGTATACCGGATGAACCTCTAATGCCGAATGGAACTACCGAATGAGGCATATACCGAATGAGACTCGGAATTTGAATCTTGAGTGAAATCTTAGGCTTTTATATGCTTGCTTTCGATACTTGCTTGTTTATTTTCCTATACTTCTTATTCTAATATCAAGTTTTTCTTGTGCTGCAGAAAATGTCTCGCAAAGCGGAAACACGATCGGACAGAAAGAAGTCTAGAGGCACAGGAGAGTCTTCTTCTTCCTTGCCCCCAGTCCAACCAGGATCCGGGCAACATCGACCTATTCCGAGGTCTCTAGTGGATGGATATGGTCCACAGGAACTTCTGATCTCCCCTCCTGATTGCTTTCCTAGCTCCCTAAAGGAGGAGCAACTTGACGTCATATCCCATTCCTTCGGGATAGATAGGGCTCTTATGCTGCTGCCGGGAGATGGAGTGATGCCATATAATCCCCCCGAGGGCTACTTTGCTTATAGCAGATACCATTGCATGTGCGGTGCTATCCCTCCTATCAACGCTTGGATAGTAAGCTTCACCACATATTTGAAGGTGGCTCCCTTCCAGCTTCAGCCTAACTCTTATGCCATCCTGGTGAGCCTCTTTGTTATCTTCCAGAGGAGGTACGGGCGTCCTCCTTCTAACCGAGAAATTCGATATTTGTACAACATGAGAGGCTATAAGAAGGGGTCTCCGTATATCAGTCTGGAAGCGGCCGTGCCCTTCAAACCAGTCCTGGACTTATATTCCAAGTTTACCATGTTCAAGAAAGAGTGGTTCTTCATCAAGGACGATGCTGTTTCTTTCCGCCTTTTCACTTCCGGCTGTAAGATGGATTTCATTTATATTTTCCATGTTTTGACTGTAGTGTTTTTTCTGACATGCTTCCATTTCTGGCTAGCGACAGGTGGTATTGCAGTCGTGGAGGATGATTCCTTGGTGCGAATGGCTGCTGAACTAAAGGCTATTCCGGCACGGGACCGGTCGGCCTCCTTCTTGATCAGGAACGCAACCCTCTTGGAGTATAATTTGATCTTACCGCACCAGTCCGTGGTTAAGCAAAGGGATACGGCTGAGGAGAAGGCTGCTAAAGCTAAGGAGGGGGCTACGGTGAAGAGCGGTAAGAGGGAGCCTTTTGCAGAGCGTCCCGCTGTCGGGGGGAAGAAGCTGAAGAAGTCTGATTGCCCTTCTCCAAGCACTTGTCCGACTGTCCCGGAGGAGGAAGGTGTAGATGAGGAGGAAGGGGGCGAGGTTGGAGAAGGGTCGGAGGGTGGAGGAGACGGCGACGGTCAAGGTGGTAATGGCGTCGGTGCCCTAACCTCTGAGCAAGACCTTGAACTGGATGAGGCTCTCCGTCGGGCCTTCGGGGAGTCGGAGGGAGAGTCGGAAACGGAGAAGGCAAAGGAAACCGGCAAAGCTGTGGCTGGCACTGACCCATCCTCTAAGGGTTCCTCAGCTAGGGCGATTCCGGCGATGCAAGGTGAACTTTTGTCTTCTGCCGATTCCATTTTCGATAGGGACTTAGAAATTTTTTACGGTTCACTTCCGTCCTGGAATGAGATCCAGGACTTATTGCAGTATCCCACTCCTCCGCCGGGTTTGTATAATAGACGTGTCTTCTCACTTTTCGTTCCTTTTAACTTAACACATTTTTCGAACTGTGGATTATTGTATGTTCGTAACACTTGTTCTTTATTCCAGGGGCAGGCCAGGTGGTTAAAACATCGGACGTTCGACACCGCCTTGAGCAGTTTAAGTCGAGGAGAGCTTCTGCGAAACCCCCTACTGGTCGCACTGGGGATGTAGTCAGTTATCGCCCTCTTCTTGGGGTCATTGAAGAGGGCATTCGGAAAAAGAAGCGGAGCCGTTCCTTAATTGAGTCTTCCCCTGGTTCGCAGCTTCCTACTCAGCCTCCTCGTGATACTACGGAGGAGAGCACGGAATCCGGCCCCACGGAATCCGGCCCCCCTCATCCTCCTTTCAAGAGCCCAACTGTTACGTATAAGGCGTCCTGATGTGCCTCGCCCCGTGCCTCGTGACCCTTTTGCCGGTCATCCTGATTTAGATCCGAGCTTTCAGGATATCTCATTTGATGAGGCCACGGGCGAGCACCTCCTTCCCCGCAACCCCATGGTAAGAGTGCTGGACGAGGCCAAGTCTTTAGATCTTGATTTACTTACTACACGGGTAGTCACCATGGGGGACGAAGCCAAGGCTAACATCGATCGGGTGGCCGCAGAGACCAAGAAGTTAATGGAGCATCATGCTAAATTGGCCAAGGCCGGGGAAGAGATCGGGAGTGCTAATATTCGGTTGAGGTTAAAAGTTGCCGATCAGGCCAAGCAGCTCGCCGATCAAGCCATCCAGATTCCCCAGCATGAGGAAGCCTCCAAGCGGCTGAAAGAGACGATGGAGAAGGCCAGTAGGGCGGAATTACGGAAGATGGAGGTCGCCTGCAGGGAACGGATTAACATGGCCATTACGACGGTGGACGAGGTTCGAAATGCGGATCTTGAGCGGGTAGAGGAGTTGTCTGGGAGGCTCGAGGCTGCGGAAATGGCTCAGGCCGAGTTGAAGGAGGAGATGGAGGAGATGAGGAGGTCCCTCAAGTTAAAGGAGGAGGAAATGAGGAGGTCTCTCCAGGCTGACTGCTTGAGATACCAATCAGAGAGGGACATTGCCGTCGCCAAGTTGCAAGCTTCCGAGGCCCGGGTGAGGGAGTTTGAGGAGAATGAGGGGATGATGGATGAGATGCTGCAGGACATGTACTTCCACACTTGGAAGGAGGGCGGCTTGTCTTGGATGGACGATTACCCTCGGGTGATGGCCAAGGTGTATCTCCAGGCTTTAGAGGAGGCCAGGGTGAACGCGGGTAAGGAAGGCGGAGAGGCTTTCAATTTGGATGCGGTTACTGCCCAGTTCTCGAAGGAGGAGCAAGCGGCGGTGAAGGAGGGGATGCGGCTGCTTGCTGCAGAGGAAGCGGGCGTGCAGTTGGATGATGAGGATCAAGCGACGGATGCTGGTGAGTTATTCTTTTCCCTTTCTTTCCTTTCCGTATTTTCATAACTTGATCGTTCGTTTAATGAATTCCTCTTCTGAACTGGACAGGTGGGACTCCTGATCCACATGCTGGGGGCTCTGATCCTGCGGCTAAGTAGACTGGGGAAGTTGGTGATGGAGTGTGGACGCGGCTGCCACCTTTTTATTTCTTTTTATCACTGTTTACGTTAGTCATTGGCATGTAGCTATAATAATATTATTTGCAAAGAATAACTTCGTGTGATTTTATAATATAAGCTGATGTTGTTATGTTTAAATGTTGTTGTCATCTTGATGTGCTGCGTGAGAAATATAACTATGTATATGCCTGTGATTCTAGTTGTGTTTGATGCTAAGTTTTTTGCTAGAAATATAATTTCATGTGTTGCAATGTTATTGTACGAACAAGCTATAGTTACGTATTTATGTACAAGAAAAGAGAGTACCGCCCTTTATGTTCCATTCGCAGGCAGTAGCTTAGAGTATCTTATGTAACTGTTCACGGATATAGCTGAGTACCCTGCCACCCAGTACGCGGGCTTAGTTTCTCATGAGTGAATGCTTCCTATTTGGTTTCCTGTACTTTAGAGTTTGTTATACAGGATAGGAGAAAAGTATTTAAATGAAATGGAAATATAGTAAAAGTAAAACTTCCAGTCACGGAAGGCCGTCGATGTGCTTAAGTTCGTGGCAAACGGGTTTTGTAGTCACTTTCCCTAGCTGTGGGTCTTGGAGACATTTATCACCCATCTTACGCCTCCGCGGGGAGTTTTCTTTTTTACCACAGCCGCACTTAAGACACATCGGAGCCGAGATCGCGCACGGTAACTACCCGAACCATTATGGTCCGTAATCGTGGGTATTATTCGATTTACCGTGGCCGGCTAGCGTGGGGGCCGTTGGCCGTGAACTACCCCTGGCTGGCCACACCTTATGTTGGGGCTTAAAGTAGGTTCACAGTTGCCGGCAAGCCGAACGCCGTAATGAGCTGCCATCGGCTATAGTCGGCCTTTATGATGACTTATAATCGGCTCATTACAGTTGGCTTTGAGGGCAGACGCGCAATGAGTTAACCCGCAGCAGAGGGATGCTGGAGCAAAAGTGTCTCATTGGCGAGTGCATAGAATCGTAGCGTACCTGTAAGGCCTAGTCCAGATGAGGCCGCGGTGCGTCTTGAGTGGAGATGCCATAGGATTTTGTTCAACAGAAAGGGATAAAACTTAACAAGTAGCCAAGACATAAAGGAACAAGCTAAAAAGAGACAAGATTTTTTAAAGTGGTTCGGCACGAAAGTGCCTACGTCCACTGATTCTCTTTGTTAATTCACTTCATATGGGCAGTACAAGTTAAAAAAAGTATCGGCGGAGGTGTCGGATGTTCCATGCCCTCTGGAACACCTCTCCGTCCACTGTTGACAAAATATAAGCTCCGTTGTGGAGATCTTTATGAATTACATACGGTCCGTCCCAGATGGGGTCTAGTGCCCCGGGGCGCGGAAAGATTCACCTGAGGACAAGATCTCCTTATTGTAAGCTGCGATGCTTGACTTTGGAATTGTATAGCGCTGCCACTTTTTGCTTGTGAGCTGCTGCTTTAAGTGCTGCATCGTTTCTCCTTTCCTCAATCAGATCCAAAGACATGAGGAGGAGTTCTTTGTTTTCTTCTGGGTTGTAGTGGATCCTACGGTGGGAAGGCACAATAGTCTCAACTGGGAGCATTGCCTCCGATCCATATGCCAAGGAGAAAGGAGTATGTCCCGTTGATGTTCTGAAAGACGTGCGGTATGCCCATAGTGCCGTAGGAAGTTCGTCCACCCAAGCGACTTTTGACTTTTCAAGTTTCTTCTTGATTAGGGTTTTGAGAATTTTGTTGACAGCTTCAACTTGTCCGTTTGCCTGAGGATAAGCTACTGATGAGAAGCTTTTATGAATTCCATGCTCTTGGCACCAGTCGGCAAATTCTTCGCTGTCAAACTGGAGTCCGTTGTCTGATATGATCTTGAGTGGGACTCCGTACCATTTGGTGAAATAATCGACTGCCACTACAGCATATTTGGCTCCGCCTCGGCCCGTTGGCAGTTCGCCAATTAAGTCAATTCCCCATACAGCAAAGGGCCAAGGGCTGGTCATTTGAGTAATTTCATTTGTGGGCAGTCGAGGAATCTTGGCAAATTTCTGACATCTGTCGCATTTCTTGACGAAGTCTAGAGCGTCTTTGTTTAGTGTGGGCCAGTAATATCCATATCGGAGTATCTTCCTTGCCAAAGTCTGCCCCCCAGTGTGATCTCCGCATCCTCCCTGATGGATGTTTGATAAGATCTCCTTGGCTTCCCTTCCAGCGACGCATCTCAATAAGGGGCCAGAGAAGCCACGCCGATAGAGGATGCCTTCTTGTATCGTGTAGTGGGGAACTTTCCTCAAGATCCTCTTGGCTTCGTCACGCCTGTCGGGCAGTGTGCCATCTTGCAAATATTTCCGGATAGGAGTCATCCAGGTTCCTTCTTCGATTGCAGTTACCAGATTTACTGGTTTGAAACTTGGGGCTAGCTGCCTTGAGATGGCTAGTGTTCCGAAAATGGTGCTATTCTTCATACTAGCTTGCTTTGCAAGTTCATCTGCCTCTTGGTTCTCTTCTCGAGGAATATGTTTGATTAGATAGTGGTCCAATTGATCGAGCAGCAGTTTGGTTTTCTTTAGGTATGCTGTGAGTCGTTCTCCTCGAGTCTGGAATTCTCCTAGTACCTGGTTTACGATAAGCTGAGAATCACTATGAAGACATAAGGAATTGATTCCAATTTCCAGGGCAAGCTCCAATCCCGTTATTACTGCTTCATATTCAGCATCGTTGTTAGTGGCCGTGAACTCCAACCTTAATGCATAGTACAACTTTCTTCCCCTGGGGGTGATGATCACAATTCCTGCCCCCGAGCCTTGTTCGTTCGATGCTCCATCCACAAAGAGGTTCCACTTGATGTTTTTTGCTACTTCGGATTGTTCCTTGCCTTCGTTGGTAGTGAATTCGGTAATGAAATCGGCCATGGCTTGTCCTTTGATAGCGGTGCGAGGATGGTAGGTGATATCATACTGACTTAGTTCGATGCACCATTTGAGGAGTCGCCCAGAAGTGTCAGGACGATGGAGCACTTGTCTTAGCGGTTGATCGGTTAGAACCCTGATGGAGTGAGACTGGAAGTAGTGTCGCAGTTTTCGTGACGCGATCAATAAACAATATGCTAATTTCTCTAGTTTAGGATATCTGGCCTCTGCCCCTGTAAATCTCTTACTTACAAAGTAAACCGGGCGTTGTGTGCGGTCTTCTTCTCTTACCAAGGCGGCGCTTAGAGCATGAGATGATACAGCGAGGTATAGGTATAACACTTCACCTTCATTTGGAGTTGAGAGTACTGGTGGTCTCTGAAGGTGTTCGATTAGGTTGAGGAAGGCTTTTAAGCATTCATCGGTCCACTCGAATCTCCCTTTGTCTTTCTTGAGAGCTTCGAAGAAAGGGACACACTTGTCAGTTGCCTTGGAAATGAATCTGCTTAGGGCGGCCACCTTTCCGTTTAGGCTTTGCATTTCTTTTCGAGTGGAGGGTATCCTTATTTCTTTTAGAGCCCGGATTTGTTCAGGGTTTGCTTCGATTCCTCTGGCGTGGACGATAAATCCCAAGAATTTTCCCGATGATACTCCGAAGGAGCACTTTAGAGGATTCAGCTTCATTCCATATCGGCGAAGTACTTGAAACATCTCGCCCAGGTGGCTTACATGGTCGTCGGCTTTCCTGGACTTTACCAACATGTCATCCACATACACTTCCATAGTTCGTCCGATTAGCTCTGCGAACATCTTGTTGACGAGGCGCTGATAGGTAGCTCCAGCATTTTTGAGTCCAAAAGGCATGACTTTGTAACAATATAGTCCGCGGTCAGTGATGAAGCTAGTGTGGTCTTGATCAGGAGCGTGCATGGGAATTTGGTTATATCCGGAGTATGCATCCATAAAAGATAGGAGTTCGTGTCCGGCTGTGCTGTCCACAAGTTGGTCGATTCGGGGAAGTGGGAAGCAATCTTTTGGGCAAGCGTCATTCAGATTGGAGAAGTCAATACATGTTCGCCACTTTCCATTGGCCTTTTTTACTAGCACTGGGTTAGCGATCCATTCTGGGTAGATGGCTTCCCGTATGAAGCCATTAGCAAGTAGATTCTTTACTTCCTCATCAAGGGCTGCTGATCGCTCTGCCCCCATGCTCCTCTTTTTCTGT
The DNA here is from genome assembly GCA_030765085.1 of Allium cepa. Taxonomy (NCBI): domain Eukaryota; kingdom Viridiplantae; phylum Streptophyta; class Magnoliopsida; order Asparagales; family Amaryllidaceae; genus Allium; species Allium cepa. The sequence continues at coordinate 722,004,219 of CM060934.1, forward strand.
TTTACTGGCACCTTGGTGGGATCGATGTTCAGCATGTGGCATGCTATGTCGGGGGAGATTCCTGTCATATCGGCATGGGTCCACGCAAATACATCTAAGTTGTGGCGGAGAAAGTCAATGAGTTGATCTTTCAACTCCGTTTTTAGCTGAGATCCGATTTTTAATAGTTTACTTGAATCGTGCTTATCTACAGATACGAATTCCATAGCCTCTGCAGGCTCGGCGGTAGCCTCCTCCTCTTTATCCCTGGGGTCTAGTTCATTGAAGGGATCACTTGTGTATCGAAGAGGAGGGGCTTTCTTTAGTTGCTATGCCTCCAAGCTTTTCATGCAGAGAGTAGTCTCTGCACCTTTTCCTTTATTCTTTCTGCGGTTATTGCGAAGTTCAGTTACGTAGCAATCTCGGGCAGCATCTTGATCTCCTTCTACTTCTCCTACTCCGTTGTCTGTTGGAAATTTCATTTTCAGGCACCAGGGGGCTAATACAATCTGGAAGTCAGACAAGGCTGGTCTTCCCAAGAAGGCGTTGTAAGCCGAGTGGTTTTCTATTAGTACGAACATTTGTTTTCTCACAACGGAGCGGGGATGACTTCCTATTTCGACGAAGAGGTCAAGTTGCCCGAGGGGCATTTTTGCATCTCCAGTGAAACCGTGCAGTGGTTTGTCACAGGGGGATACATCCTTCATTGATAACTTCATTTTGTCGAAAGCATGTTTGAATAGGATATTTACGGAGCTTCCTGTGTCTATTAGAATTCGAAAAACTTTAGCTGGACCGAACCAGGCAGAGATGACCATAGGATCCATATGTGGGTACTGTCTTCCTTCCAAATCACGCCTACTGAATATGATGTCGTCGCTCTCTTTTCGTTTCGGGTGGCGTTCTTCCGTGATGGAGTTAACATAGCATTCTGCATTTCTAAGCGACTCGCCATACCTTTCCATCTCTGCCCAACTTCTGTCGGCGATGTGTGGTCCTCCCGAGATGGTAAGGACCACTATCTTCTCTTGACTAGAGCCACTGGTGTTGTGATTGTTGCGACTCCCTCCGCCTACTTCTGGGAGGGGTTGCTTTGAGTTCTCATTGACAGGAGTTGGTGTCCTGTTCTGACCTTTCACATAGCGTTCCAGCCTTCTTCTTCTAATGTGTTCTTCGATCAAATCCCGAAGATGGTGGCATTCATTGGTGTCATGCCCGTGGGATTCGTGGAAGCGACAGAACTTTCCAGACTTGAGTGCGTTATCTGATTCTTTCTTGTGCGGGGGGCGCTTGTATCCGAGTTCGCCCTGAGTGGCTAGGAAGATGTTTTCGATTGTTTCATTCAAAGGAGTGTAGGAGTCAAATCTCGGTCCTGGTCGATATTGGCGCTTTTCGACCTTCCTGCCCCCAGCATTGTCTCTAGATTCATTTCTTCGGGCGTCCTTAGCCGCAGTGGGAACCTTGTCCTGAACTATCTTGCCTTGTTGCCCTGACTGCCTCTCCGTAGCAGCGTCTTCAAGTCTCATATACTTTCCAGCTTCATGGAAGAAATCAGGCAGGGTAGCTGGTTTTTCCTTAGTTAATCTTCTGGCAAACTTGGTGTCTGGATGTACACCACTACAGAGGGCCATTAGAGTGAGTTTTTCATCGGCATCTTGAACTGCTGCCGCTGCGGCGTTGAACCATGTTAGATATTGTTGCAGCGTCTCTTCGGATTTCTGTTTGACATTGGATAGAGAATAAGCATCCTTGGGCTGTTCCACATGGATGCGGAACTGGCTAATAAACCTTTCTTTCAACATCTCCCATGAGCTGATGGATCCTTGGGGTAGATGGCAGAACCAGGAGGTAGCTAAATCTGCTAGGAATAGCGGAAAGCATTTACATAATACTCCTTCTGTTGCTCCACTCATGAGCATATGCTGGGTGTATCTCTGTAAGTGTACGATGGGGTCGGAAGTTCCTTTGTAAGGTTCCATGGTTGGCATTTTCCATTCCCGGGGAGTGATGGCAGTTTCGATGTTTCGGGTAAAGGGGCTGGTGACCCTAGCGCCTATTCCCCGGTCCCTTTGCTCCCGTTGGACACATTCTCTGAATAATCGTGCCATTCGTTCGTCAGAATTTGGAGCGGACAAAAACGAGCTTGGTTCTTCCCTGCGGGATCTATCTCGTCCAGATGACCTGCAGGGATGGTATAGTCTATCACTTCTAGCATTATCCAGTGGTTGTCTATGGCTGCTCGGATGCACGCTAGGACCAGCTACAGTTGCTCCCTGCCTTGATCTTCCCCTGTGGGGTTCTGTTTCGAGCATATCCATGGGGTCAACTTCGGGCTGGGTCCTAGCTCGGCTCCGTTCAGCGGGGTTTCTATGATTAGGTGGCATGACTGGCTCAGCTACATCCGATCCTCGCCTGGTGCCTCCCCCACTGGGTTCGGTTCCAAGCGCTTCCTCGAGTCGGAATTCGGGCTGAATCCGGGCGTGGCCCCTATCATTGTTGTTCCTGTTGATAGCTTCTTCGAAGAGGGAAGACCTTTGTTGCCTCCGAGATCCTCCAGATTGGGATTCACCCCATGATTCAGTGTTGCGGTTAGACTCTTCAGCATCCCTTAAGCGTGACATGAGTTGGTCCACCAAAGCTTCTTGTTGGGATGTGAAGCGGTTAGTTACTTCAGCCACAACTCTGTCCAGATCTGCCCTAGTGATTGGTTGTTCCGTTGCGGGACCAGTTGGATTTTCCTGGTTTTCATCTGGTACCGCTGTTGAAGTGGGCTGATCTGCGATTGCTGGATCTGGAAGGCTGCTAATTGCGATGTTCTTTCCTTTATTAACATCCTTTCTCTGTTTGGAAGGCATGATTTCTAAGCAACGAGCGATGTTGTTAGGAAGAAGGTTGAGTGGGAGAAGATGAAGCCTGAGTTCAATTCTCAGTGAAAGCACCAAAAATGTTTGCACAAAAAATGGACAAACACCTCCAAGTCGTATTATTTAGTTGATTATATATGATTTTCAATGGTTTAGAAGAGTTATGTAAATATGATAAAAGTAGGGGCTGAAATGTAAAAGACACGCAGATTTATAGTGGTTCGGCCGGAATGTGCCTACGTCCACTTTATATGTTATTATCTTCTTTCTTTCGGATTACAAGTACAATGCTTCGTATATAAGTATATGAAAGTAGTTTGAAAGTTCCTTCCTTGCTTGAGCTCTCAAACTTGTCCGCCATTGTTGTACCCCTGCCCCTCTATTTATAGAATGAGGTAGGGGGCAGGGGTCTTGGAAGTATATAAATGCTGGTGAGCCCGGACTGAAGCAATTTGGACTGGCAATCATCTGGTTCGGCGGAGGTCCATTCGGTGGTGAGGTTTGGTTTGGCTCGGTGGCGTTGGTTCGGTCGTGGAGTTGGTTCGGTGGTGAGCTTGAAAGTTGGTTCGGTCGTATGTGGTCCGGTCATGTGGGAAAGGGGTTGGACCGGTGGTATTGGAGAGGACGTTGATCCGGTATGGCTTGGTTGTGACTTTGAAGCTGGTTCGGCAGGAACTTGGACCGGCATTGGGTAGGTGAGGCGTTGGTTCGGTGGAGCGGAGGGAAGGAGGCTGGCTATGCCGGATGGACCTGGGCTTGCACTGCCGAATGAAGCTTCATGTGTGAATGCCGAGCGTACCTTGCCGAATGAATTGGAGGTTGCGAACCCGGGTGAAACTGACGCTTCTTGGTCTCAAGATCCCCTGGGTGAGAATTCGCCCAACACTTTTAAATGTGATGAGTATTTCTAAAATATTTTTGGTGGTAAAGAATGTTATTTTCTAGCTTTAGAAATTACTCTAATTCTTTTAATTAAAAGTCAAAAGATTTAAGTGATTTGTTCTATGTATAATTGCATATTACGTATACCATATATAGGAAGGTAAACCATACTAATAAATTTTTAATTACAAAAGATTCACAGATGCAATAATTAATTTGAAATAGCTGTAATATGAAAAGGCAAACTACCAAAGTGAAGATAGTAACCGTTGAAACATATGACTCGTCAACACTTTTCTATTTCTGGTTGAAACAAATTGAACAGGTTTATAAAATTATCATTCCACCGTAAGATACAATACTATAGGTGAAGAAACAATATCTAGGTATAATGAGCAATATGTTAAACATGGAGAATAATTTTCAGCAAATAAAGTTCAAGATGTAATACGCTGAGTGTGAAATTAAAGTTATTAACTTAACTTAATAATTTATTTTTAAGGCTACAATGTTCAAAATAAGGATTTAATAGCAATCCTATAGTACTTTTGTGATAGGCAATGAGGTGCAAATATGGTATATAATATGTTATTTGGTACGTGACCAAAGCAATTTTAACATCGATCTAAAAATGAATTACTTAAGCTTTTCGTAAACAATGTATTGCATGTTAACAGAGGAACTGTATTAACATATTTATTCAAAGGAGGCAACAAAATATTTGTTATGAAGCTCATAAGTTTCATATTATGTCACACTTTATAATTAACCATAAACTAGCAAACAAATTTCATATTAAATGTTGAATTACTAACCTATCGAAGAGTTCTCTCTACCTATAGCTAATGTAATATCAATTTACCTAGTAATCGGAATAAGCAGTCTGATCTCTTCCATTTTTATGCAAAAGTGAGGATCAACTATACAGTTTGACATAAAAAGGAAAGAAATAAGGTAAGTTTCAGAGTTTATGAAGATTAGTACAAAAAAGTATATTTATAATTTACCTTCCTCTACCTTTTTTACGCATTTAGATGTTTTAGGACAAATAGTATAAGCATGACATGATGACGAAACGTCTTATTCATCTTGGGTATGAAAATGTAACAGCCAGACCTTCTCTATCTTGGATCAAGAAGTTCTATAAAATGCATCGAATTAAAAGTAATTTTCCTAGTATTAATTGATGTGGAGACAAATGAAAATATTTTTAGATGACTTCCCATGTATGAGCTATATTATTTTGAAGTATACAGAACGGAACAAACATAATTTACAATAGTCACCTAATTGCTATGCATAAATCCTTAAGAATATGTTATTCTTGTGCATTATTAATTTTAGACAGAAGACGTTTATTATAAATATAAAGGTAATATGGATGTTTTTTATTTCTGTGTTCAGGTATTAGAAAAGATGATATGATATTTACTTTTGACCAATTAAATTTATTATCAACGACTACTCAGAAAATCCCGATGTAACATTTTTATACCTGATGCCATTAACATTAAGTTGACTCGGTTGGTCAGAGAGTAGACGCTATTTAAAAAATCAATTGTTCCTCTATACAACATTTGAGTAGGTGCTATATAACATAATATGACATACAGTGAGCTAATTAGTATGGAAAAAGAGCATAATGATATTTTTCACATTAAACATAGCAGGACTGTTCATATACATATAAAGAGTGAACAGAACCAAGTGTAGAAAGTATGCTTTGTTTGTAATTAGCAAAAATGTAAACTAACTATTTCATGCAAGTAAAAGAAAAGTACTAAAATTAAATTTCTCATCGTTTTCATAGTAAATTTCCAACCCAATAGTGTAAAAAAATACTGGGAGTGAATTACAATTTTGATATAAGTTTCATTTATACAGTATCATGTTCACAATTCCGTATATGTAGTTATATAAATACATATATGTGGGTGCATACACACACATATACATATATACGAACATATGAAGATAAAAATGCAACTTTAAAAAATAAAATTAGTTGCAACTTGTCTTCAAGATGGACCCAATTATAACAAAATCATTTTTTAGAAACAATATTACCTTTTTCTTTGCCAAAGCACATCCTTCACAACATTTTCAATAATGCGGGGTAATAGCTAAACATTGCTATAACAAATTTTGACTTTATGCCTTACTAGGAAATATGAAGGCGATATGACAAAGATTGAAAAAATATGCATAGCTCTAAAGGAATTGAGATTACAATTGTGTTTTGCATATGTATACCACTATTGATAAACTAAAGTACACATGACACAAATTAATAGTAAGAAATGAAAATTTTAGCTCAGGTAGGCTTAAAATGAAAGAGTTAATATGGTTGATATACTAAAAAAAATTCAACAATCAACTTACTCCTATGAAGAAATAAATGATAAGACAAACACACAAAAGCGTTAAGAAACCTATATCGCCATCTTACGGAGATGACTCTTTATCGATGTCATATGGTGAATAGCTTTTATAATTCTAAAAATAATAATAACCTACACATTATTACACTATTCAAATTAATATGAAAACAAAAGTGAAAAAACACACTTAAATTAAATGCTCATTTATGTAAAATACTTTGAAACTAAGAATATAATGAATAATGGGAAATATAAAGCATGTTTAATAAAGTTTGAGTGATATTATAAGAGAACCTTCTCATGTAAAGTTATTTTTCCTATTTGATAACTTCATGATGCCCACAATGGAAAAATATAAATTATAGCAATGATTCCTTAGGATGTGCATCTCTTTTCGCTAACTAAGAAAAAGTGAAAATTTGTGATATAAAATTTAAAGCTAAAAATCGTATACAACAAAAAAACCAAGCAAAGATTGGTATTAAATATATGAAAGTTATTTTAAATTTAACATAATGGTCTTTTAAAATACAATGTTTATACATTAAATGTTTGAATTCATTGCATCTTAGTCTGCAAATTTCATTATTTTTCTCAACTGTCATCAATTACTATAAATAGTCCAAACATCAAGCTTCCAAAAATTAAAGTCTTCTATATTAATTTATGTTCTGTATTGAAGTCAATTATAAATGTATGTTGAGATGAATATTTAGGCATATAGAGATCACACATTTTAAATATTAGGAAATTAAAAAAATAATATGTTTCTAAAGTCAGAAATGGTGGTAAGAGATCCTAGAAAAATCCCAACAAATAGTACTAAGAAATAAATAAATGAAGTTTCAATATGTAAGAGCGATTGAGAAAATACCATCATAATCCATTATAATATGTACTTCACGCAACTATAAAAGAGAAAAAATTCCTATTTAAATCATCTTGTGTAATTAAGTTAAGTCTCGGGAAAACTAATCAGTTAGACCACAAAATGAGTTTTGCAAGCATGGAATCTGCTGTTTTAGTGCCCAAAGGTATATAAGATATGGAAGAAGGGACTGAATGAATGTCAATAAAGTTGAAGATGACAAATAAAAAGATTCACTAAGAACCGAAAGGGAAAAAATTACGTATTGTGGTGCTACGATAAACAAATGTTGGTTTAAATTCTCTAACGATGGAAATAGGAAGCTTGTGAATAAAAATTAAGCGTAATTATAAAAGCAGATAATGAAGAGGTGAGTAGGGGACATTAATTAATTTTAAATGGAAATTCGCCACAAGGGCCTCTTTAGCAAGTGTAATTAGTTTCTAGGACACACAACTAAAATAATTACTTTTAAGAACAAAATGCAAAATAATTAGTTTCTAAGACCTAAAAACCTATGAAATTATGTCCTTGAAAGTAATTGGACTGCTAACTTTGTCCTTAAAAGTAATTATTCTGCTGACTTTGGCCTTGAAATTAATTTCTATGGATGTGTGTCCTAGAAATTAATTGGACTGTAAAGTTTGTCCTTCTAGTGAGATGCCCCCATTATTAATATATGCTTAATGCTTGAATAAAAAATAAAACATAGAAGCGCGAAAATGAAAGATAGTCAGTTAAACAAAGAAGAATGAAGTATACATGAGAAAGAATGTGAGAGAAGACAACAAAAAGATGGATATTTAGTACTTTATATAATAAAATGGATATGTTAGTTAGATTAACTTATCTAAAATCTTAAAGAGGATTAGAGAAATTGAGGTAAACTATTTTGGGGAATTTGAGGAGTATTTATAAGCTAAATAATGGAAGGATTAAAATAAAATAGAGTAATAACGCGTTAAAAAGGATTAGGATAATACTATTTCATAAAGCTACCACATGACTGCACCATATAAATCAGTGAATAAAGCAGGTATAAAGGAGAAAAAAGAAAGAAAAACTAAGTTTTAATAGCATAATATAGATTTTAGTAATTTATGAAACATGCCTTGTATACAGAATCGATGTTATCTTCAAAAGCATAAATTACAATCTGTTTTCTATTACTTTGATACCAGGAACCAATGAAGTGTAGCAACCATGAGTTCTAAGCCCAAAATCATTTGGAATGGTTATTAAAAGGTGAGTAATATTTTGTAATGAATGCTTCTAATAACTAATCTTAAGGAATAACTTTTTGGCCATTCAATAATTTTTGTGAGGAGGATAAAAATATGTATCAAAATTGTTAAATCAACATTGTTATTTTCAAATTAAGTCCTAGTACAAAGCAAAGCTAACATGCTCAAATGGAATATGTGAAACCCTATAATTGAATGAGGAATACATCCTTAGCCAGCAAATCATAATAAAAATTGATGACTTATGCATCACATGATTACAAACTATATATATTAGCAAGTTATCAACAAACGCAACTTGGTTGTATATTTACAGCTTCATGTTTTTGCACAACATCGATTCAGTTTGAACCACAAAACATATAAAAGAAAAAAACTATCCAATAAAAAAGATAAAACAAATAAATGAGGAAGTTCGAAAGTGCAATAGCAAGTCCACTGTCTATATGCACTACAATGTAAAATGATACCGAATAAACTTCAAATTAAGAGGTAAATTGAGCAAAAATCTGTCCATAAAGATATTGAATCAGTTGTGAACTTATACAGACAAATATGTCATCAGTTAGCACATAGTTAGTACTAAGATTCAAGAAAACTTCTCAATAAATTTAATGTTGAAAAAATATTTCAAGACTTCACGAAAACGCCGCTCAATAAACTTAACTTTGAAAAAATAGTTCAACTGAGAACAAAATATTTTCTTGTAGAAGCAAGAGATGCAAAATGGATGAGAACGATAAGTATTTTCTTATATTGTCGATTGTTTTGTATATGCAGTTACACAGTAAAAGAATGCATTATACTGATTATTACTTCAGCAATAATAATAGGAGAAAAAATAATAAAAAAGTGGACGTTAAATCAATTTAGTCGGTATAAATCTTATTGTGATAGCAAGATAACTCTTTATTCCATTTGCAAGATTGTTAAAAGGTTTCAAATGCTGAATTATTGATGGTTATGTAAGCAGAAACTGTAACCCACTCCTAAAGGGCTTTGTTGTCAAGGATAATATACAAATTTCATGATTGAAACAAAGTTACACCTACCGTAGTTAGTTTTATATACTGATATTCATATCTCACCTTTAAGTTTGAGAAAGCCCAGTTGAAATCATGGAGTTGTCCATGTTGCCATACGGTTACACTAAAGTGATGCATTTATCATAAAATATTTTATGATAACACAAAAATTTATCTTTATAAACATCAACAAACCTTGCATTCGAAACTTAACTCCAAATTGATAAGCATGTTGCCATGATTTTACCTTTAAAGTTTACAATGTCAATCACACAATTCAATCATGCAAACCTGTTCATAACTGAAATTAAATCATCATGCATAAAATTTTGTAATTAAACATCGTAATGACCCGCCTATTCGATTCTCAGAAATTAACAATAATACATCCATGATATTCACATTCCGAGCATCCTAGTGTTGGAAAGATAGAAAGTCGGAGAAAAAGAAAGAAAGATAGAAAAAAATCTCACGTTATGCCGAGTGATAAATACTATACAACAGATCTTTACAAAAGAAAACTATAGTATGTATACATCAAAATTAGAGCATACTTAATCACTAATCATCAGCCTGGACAGTTATAACAACCTATCCTGACAAATGCTAACAAATAAAATAACACATACAACGGAAAATAAAGAATATATGAGAGATATGTCTTAGACATCTAGCTCATCTCCTAAAGCTCCAAAGCATCCAAGCTAGATCCAAAATTTACTTGGCTTGACCCGAGCATTATAAGAAAAATAACATCCGGATTAGTCTGGTAAACCAACATGAGAAACGCACCTCAATTAGATTTTAGTGCTATAAATCCTTGCCTTATTGGAAAATAGATTCCATACAATGGAAAGGTAAGAGACTATCTTCCATACAGCATATCTCTAAATAATGCACCGAGGGCCTCACATGGACCCTTTGCAAATCAGGACTGGCCATATCCCTTATTGGATAGTTCCGAATATTCCATCACCCCGGTTGCCTTTGGAACCTTTTCCGAAAGCTTGCATGCACAAACAAATCCATAAATGTATATATTTAGAAAATGTGATGACAGTATCCAAATGGGTGCGACCCATATAGCCCTAAAACATTCCCTGTTTTAACCATTCTCAGGTGTGAGGTGAGGCTATGATTACCTTTTATATGGAAATTCCACTTGAAATGCTAACACTACCCTCCAGGCAGAAATGTAATGTCAGCATTCATCCATATAAGTCCGTTCTGGGTCCAAATGAAACCGAAGGCACTATCTCTACTATATCCAATTTGGAATAACCCTCTGGATTAATAAAAAGTAGCCCTTGTACTTCAAGAACTTCGTCTTCCATCATCTTAAGGATGTCTTCCATTCGAACGCTTATAACGGTTCAAAGTGGTTTTCAAATATTATACCCGATCCTATCCTCTCCAAACCAACAACGATAACTTAAAACTAGTCAAGTTTGATAGTCGATTATTTAATTATTAAATAAAACAACAATCACATTAGGGATTTAATTCCATAGGGAAAACCAACATTGGTTAAGCATATAATTAACCACTATCCTCTTTAATTAATCCTTTCATCGACTAAAATCATCTTGTAAATACTTGTATCGAAATACTTTTACAATAGTATACTCATAAAACTTTTTACTCCTTTAAAAACTTAGAAAAATATTTGTATAATTATCTCAACGGTATAAGTATATTCACAAAAATATTACACTTTCACTACTTAGCAAATGTATTCATATACTTATTTCAACTGTATAAGTACATTCACAAAACATATGAAAGATTTCTTATTTCAAAATCATATTAAAAGGATTAAGCAAATATTGTTTTAAAGGAAATAGAGATAAGGACAAACCCAAACACTATTCATTCGATGTTCAGTACAGAATGAATGTCCCCACAACCAAATTTAGGAAGGTCAATTTAGGAAATCCAATCTCATTTCATTCTTATAAAATTACTTTTATAAATCCTAAAAGTCTCTTTTATAAATTCCCAAACCTATTTATAAAACTTTTTTTTACAAATCCTTAGGTCTATTTATAAATTCTTTCATAAATATCTAAATCATTTATAAAGTCCTTTCCCAATTTTCAAGATCTCTTTCTAATTTATAAAATTCCTTCTTTTATAAACAATTTATTTTGAAACGTTTTATACAACTAAAAAATCATTTATAAAACACTTTTATAAATCTCTAAAACCATTTAAAACCTCTTTTTATAAAATCTCTAAATTATTTATAAAATTCATTTATGAATTTCTAAAACATTTATAAAACTCTTTTATAAATCTACAATTCCAGTTATAAAACTCCTATTATACATCTTTAAACCCATTTACAAAATTCTTTGTAAATCCAAACTCACTTTTATTTATAAAATCTTTTATAAATGAAATTACTTTTACAAATCAATTTATAATTTATAAATATAATAAAGTAAATAAATTAGTTACTTTTAAACATCATGAATAAATAAATGTTATTCGCTTCAAAACCTTATTATATCATAATAGTTATTAATAACAAAACAATATAAATAAATAATTATTATTAGCTTCAAAAGATAGAAATAACATAATTAATAATTTAAAACATTATTAAATAAACAACAATAAATAATTCTCGAACATTATAAATAAATAATTATGAACTTCCAAAACTTTGTTAAATAAACAATATTAATTATTCAAATAACTAACTTTTAACAATATTAAAATATTGATAAATGACTTTAAAAAAATATTAAATAGAAATAAACAACTTTTAAACCTTATTAAATAACAATTAAATAACTTTAGAATATTATAAAATAATACAACAAATAAATTTAAAACATTTCTAAATGATTTAGAAAAAAACAAATAAAAAGGGGTTGGAGTAAAATAAGAGTTAAAAGTCCCTGTAAATAAAATATTCTAAGTAACCCAAAAATCAGAATTGAAATCGTTCTCTAAATCAAAAACCAATTTCAAGCCAAACAGAAATTAATATATTTCCAAAATATGAAATTGAGGCCAATAGCCACCAAAACACTAACCCATATTGTTATTGATTTTTATCTCTACAAGGGTTATGTTTTTGAACACATAATAATGTTATATATAACGATCCTGATTTTGAGTCAGATTTAAATTGATAATTAAAATAATTTTTTTGATTAAATTGTGAATTAATTTGAATTTTTCAAGTTAAATAAATATTGTGCCTACTTAATTATATAAATAGATTGTAAATTGAATCATGGGTTTGAAATTCAAATAAATATTTATTAATAATAATAGTAGTTCAAGATAACATGATATTCAATAAGGTATAATAGTTTAACTAAAAAATAGGATTTGATAATAAGATTTAATATTTTATAAAATGTAACATGAATAAAAGTGATTTGTATATAATATATAAAATAATATATTGGATATTGATTTTAAATTTAATTGTGAAATTGAAATTCTAAATTAAATATTTTATAAATAAATTGTAATTTGAAATTTGAATTTGAAAATAAAAAAATATATATTGAAAAGTAAATTGAATTTGAAACATTTATATTTTCAATTAATAAAAATTTGTTTTCTGATTATACTAAATTGGCATTTTTATTTGGAAATATGATTTAAATTTAATATAATAAAAGGGTATTTTAACTTAACTTTAACTAAGATTGGATAAAAGGATTTAAAACACATTTTCTCTTAAAAGTAAAGATAAATATGGTTTGTATATATATATATATATGTACATAGAAGTAATAAAAAGGTTTGGAATCACTTTTCTTTCATACTTGAAATAAATTTAGTTTTTATATATAAATTAAAATTATAGATAATATTTAAAAAAAAACTAAATAGAAATGTCATATATAAAATATAAAAGACATTAATATATACAAATTGACATTTGTGAAACAAATACAACATGCATGAACAAGTGTAGCAATTTTATCTTAGGAACTAACAAGTGTTTAATTAATTATTAAATTTTATTCTTTAAAGATATAAACATATGTAAATAAAATTAAGTAACGGGTTTAAACCCAAAATGCCTATATGTTAACAAGTGTAAAAGATTTAAACCTAAAAATACATACTTGTAACACTTGTACATAATTTTTTTTAACATGAATAACACTTGTAAAATAATTGTGTTATGAAATAAACAAGTGTCAAAAATGGTTTTCTAAAAATTTAAAAACATTCAAAAGAAAATAACCAGGCTCAGTTTTTTCTCAAACCTGGTAATTGAAACTCAAAACAAAGATTAGAAACAGCAATCAAAAACAAATTTGTTCAAATTCAAAACCTAAAGATAAATTCAAGCAAGCAAATTAAAAACATTTTTCAACCTGAAGCTGAATCAAGCAAGGATTAAAATCAACAATCAAAATAGTGTAAAAGAAAATCATGTACCCGAGCAATTCAGAGTTTTTCAATAGCAAACAACTTCAGTTTACAAAACCTGGAAACTTCCATTTGAAAGTAAGATCTAATCTAAGAGCAGAAGCAAGTAATTCAAGATCCAACTAGAGAATAAACCAGATCAAATATTTCAAGTCTAGATCAAAAGTGTGGTTTCAAATCAAAATGCCTGTCCTCTGTCCTTCTTTCCAAGGTGAGCAAACACCCCTCAATCTGATCTTTAATTTGTTGAAGCTGTGAAAAATGTTTGGATGTATGTAAATTGGTTTGAATGCATATAAGTATGTATATATATGTGTGCTTGTATGATATACATGCATAGTTGCCTCTGTTGATATCAGGTTTCAACAACCTGTTTCGAAAATCAAAAGGCTCCTCCTCTAATCCTTTTTAGGGTTAGATGTTTAAATGAAATGTGTTTAAATTAAAATGATCTCAATTTTAAAATAGTTACAGGTAAAAATAATTAGTAAATATTGTAAAAATGATAAATAACAGTCAAAATTAAATATGCACCAGAAATTGATGATCATGATTTCATGTTTAAATTCTATAATCTGGTTTGTACTGTAGATTGATGAATTTTAAAAATCAAATCAACATTTTTAGAGTTGTATTTAAGGAGAATGTCGGAATTGAACAGAAATGGAACTTTGGCCTAATGCGGGTGATTACGAAGGTCTGAGGTCTCAGGGTTATGGCCACAGAAGGGGTGTAGGCCAGGGGTTAGTGGAAAAATGGTGGCTGAGATTCTAGTGCACTGTGGTGATCAGGCAACATCGATTTAGGGTTTAAACGACTAAAATTGTTTGTCTAAGTTTTCGAGCTCGTTCGTTGTCAATGGTGAATTGGGATCAATCGCTGGTGGGGGAAAAGGTGTATGAGTCTTCGATGAGGCCGTGGCCAAAATTTTGAAGTCTCTGGCGATCAGAATTCTTGGGGCGAGGTGATTGTTTCGGCCATGTCCAGTTTCAGTAAGGCATTGATTAGCTCGATTGCGTTTATTGGTGCTTTCACCGGAGCTAGGTGATGGTTTGGATTGGGATGGCCAACGATGACTTGAGGATGGTCACGGCATTGGTTGTTGTTGATCAGAGCAAGGGTACATGTGCACGAGCGTTGATCGTGTACAGGTGTGTATTTGGTTCATTGTGAATTTGGGAAGAAGAAAATTTCTCGACGACGTGCTCGGGGATTTTCGATTCTGAACCGAGTTCACTGTCGAGTCGTTTCATTTAGGTAGCAGGTTTTAAGTTTCCATAATGTAAACAGTGTGGTTTTCGGTTTACTCGGGAAAGGCTCGAGAAAATTTGTATTTTGCTTCGGATGGACTCAAGATACGGGTTGAAGCAGTAGCAGATTTAAATCTTCATACAAACCAAGTTTTAAGTCTCAAATTAATCAAGTCTTGAATTATCCTCTTGAATAAATTTTCTTTAAGGAAGAGTATTGTATTTCTTGTTTGAAAATTAATTAAAGATTTTAAAAATGAATTATTTCCATTAGTCAAGTTTTAAGTGTTAAATAGGAGTATACTTCCATTTATTATTTCTTAAGATTACTTTTAAATAAAATTTAATAGCCTAGTTAAAAGGTTAATTATGAAGATAAAATGTTTTTTTAAGTGATTGAGGATATAAATAAATTTATTTGTTAATAATAAATTTATATAAAGGCTAAAGTTAATCGTTTTTGAGATTAAAATTGATTTGGTTTTAAATTAATCTTGTATTAGGTTAATTAATTTAAATCCTTGAGTGTTTTCAAATATAATTAAATTAATTAAGAGTTAAGTAATTAATTAAGATAAATAGGTTACCTTTTGATTAATTAAGGTTGAAAGCAATTTCTTAATGAAGTTAATTAAAAAAAATTATCTCCCAATGTAATTAAGGGGATAATTACTTTGTGTGATTGCTTTTAAAGGTAATTAACAAATGAAAATTAATTAATGATAATTAATTAAAGGTAATTAATTACTTAAAGATAATTACTTGATTAAAAGTAATTAATTAATGATAAAAGTTAATTAATCAAGTGGTTAAAGAATAATTACCCAAAGTAATTAAATTGTGATTTTTTATATAAGTGATTAGGATAATCACTTATTATAATTAATTAAGAATAATTAATTAAATGGTAAATAGTTAAGGATTAATTAATTAATGTATTTAATTAAGGTTAATTAATTTAGTGGTAATTAATTAAGGGTTAATTAATTAATAAATGTTATTAATTAAGGATGATTTATTAATAATTAAAGGTTAATTTATTTATTTTTAAAGGTTAATTAATTAAAATAATTTGTAATTAATTAATATTAATTAACCAGGATTAGTGATTGACCTGATTTAAATTAATCAGATAATTAATTGATCCTACTTATGAATATTTGGATTCTATTGGATGTTTGAATTGTTTGATATCCCTGATGTGTGATGCTCTGTTTTGATTTTGAGCTGTGATGAATGTAATTATCTGTGATGAATGTAATTCATTTATCTGTGATAAATTTATTTTATCTGTGAATTTGTGAATGAAGATAAGCATTATAGATTATACCGCTTATCGATATTGATGTGATTAAATCTGTAATGATTGATATTGTTGCACTATTGCGCAAAATCCCTGGACTACACTATACAACAAATATGGATTACACGAGGAAATTAGTTAAGTCACTGATTTTTGAAATGGTTTTAAAGTTGAATTTTGAATCCAAATGGTTTTGGAAATGGAATTGGGTTAAATGCAAAAAGCTTTTGAAAAGGATTTTTTAAGATAAAAGTTATTTTGAATAACTTGATAAAGTTTTGAAATTTAAATAATTTGATTTGAATTTAAAATTCAAGATTTGAAATTGAATTCTATGATTGGAAATTATGGTTTTAAAATGTTATACAAGTTATAAATGTGTTTATATGAGTTTTAAACCATTTTAAAAGTATTTTTTTTGAGAATTTGAATTTAACCCAAGAGCTTTAACTTGTGCATATGTAATCTGATTTTTTCGAAACGAAAACTATTTGTTTTCAAATAATAATAGTTTTCATATAAAGAAAGGATTTCCAATTTGTGTTGAAAAGATTTCAAATTTGAATGAATTTTTTTTGGAAGCTATTAATTAATCTTATTGAACTTTGTTTCCAAAATAAGAGGATCTTAAAGGTGTATCTTTCGTATAAAAGATTTGAATTGTGAATAGTTTTGAAAGCTATGAATTTATCTTTATGAAAGATGGATGAACTTTGTGAAGTGAATCTTTTTGTTTAAAGATTTAAAATGGTAATTTGTTTAAACTATTTGTTTTGGGTAATAAGTTGTGACTTAATTGAGATCCCATTATCCGTATGATTTTTAAATCTTGCGCTCATTATTCGGTTTAGCCGGGAGAGGACCTTTGTGTCATATAACTCATTCCGAATAATGATACAATGTTATGGATAACATTTAAAGACCGGTGGTGAAGACCGGTTATTTTCGAAAATGAAAGGATTACCCGTTGAATGACTCTGCACTGAGTAGTTACGGTATAGAGATCCCCACATGTGATGGGGAGTCCAATCGGGATTGTGAATACCCAGATTGCAAGGGCTTCTTTGGAAGTGCCTTCGGTTCTGTTCGAACCCAGAACGGACTTGTATGGATGTATGTCTGACATTACACTTTGAGATGTAAAGTTGGTTTCTATCAAATACATTTCTGTTTGGTGGTGGAGAATTTATTCTCTTAGCTTAACACCCTTCTCTGAGACGTGCGAGCTCAGAGGTTATGTAGTTGATGGTTACTAATGATACATTCCCAATTTGGTAATGTGGCATACGAAGTGCTACTAATCATTTGTTGATCAAAGCAAGGCTTTGTGTAAAGCGTAGCTTTGTGGACGAGACTGCATCAGGACCTCACGCACCGAAAATGGTCAAAACAGGAAGGATGCAGCAAGGTTATCAAGGGTCGCGCCCCTAGGGTATGTCCATTTCTTCTGGAAAATGGTGGTATAATGGTATGGAGCCCAGATACTTAACTCATGTGGACACTGCAAATTTATTAAATTTTAGTTGCTTTGTGGTTGAGAGCTCTCGGTTACATGTCGCAAACGAACGGGGATAACATACTTGTAGGTGTTACTTCCTGGCAGGGGTAACCCGACATTGTGTTGGCAGAGATCCGGGTAGGTTCTCGGGGCGTCCATCCAGAGGTGCACCCATGTGGCAATAGAAAGTTCCTTAGCTTGACCATTTGTTGGAAATACAATCACCAATACGATCCCTTTACGATTGCAGTTGTATAACCTGCCACTTCAGGTGGTAGCTACAGCAGGCATAATATAATGGTTTCTATGCTGGCTAAGATTAATATTATACTTTCGAAAGGTTTTCTGCACTATGCACAAATAATAATATCAAAAATATTTTGCGTAGTAAGCATGTTTGACTATTATAAGGAGAAATCTCCCCAAGTGTGCGATTGCGTGGTGTGTGTGCCGGGAGGCCTTATGGTAGTTCCATTTTCCAAAAAGCATTGTGGATTGCAGTTTTAAATTCTTTTTGTTGTTTGTTTTAAAGATAAACTATTTTTGTTTGCTCATACCAGTCCTATGATTGACCCAGAGTTTATTGTTCCCTTCCTAAACTCTGGGTGCCAATAATTTTCCATACGAGCAGTCTAGAGTTTGGTTTTTCAAATAATCAAATAGTAGGTGTAGATTCGTTATCCTCGGGGATTTGGGAATCTTCTTCAGTCTTTGGATGACTGACCTTGCTTAAGTGAACTTGATGGTGGTTCTCGCTTATCGGATTGGAGTCTTCGAAGCTTTGGGATAAAGTATTTGTTTTTGGAGCATTAGAGATGGTGTAGCAATTTTGATTCTCAAGCCGTCTCTCTCTTTTGAAGGGATATGTTGGTGTTCCTCTTTTGAAGTTGTTCCTTTCCACTGTACCTTATATCTCTGATATTATTGATTAATTCTTGTTGAACCATTGTTGTAATTCATTGTTGTATATCAATGATATATTCATTTTCTTCCGCTGTGTTGTTGTACTTAATGTGTTATAAGCTCCGACGAATCCGATTGAACGTTTGAATCTGCGGCATTCGAATATGGGTGAAGTATGTATGCCGATTTTCGAATGCAAAAATCCGGGTCGTTACAAGTTGTATCAGAGTTGAAGGTTGAAATTTTAGCTCAGGAGTATAACACATTAGGTAACTCATTAGAGATAGGGTGAAGAATACCCTAGAATAAGTATATCCCTAAGATATCTGTCCGTATGCCTCAGTAAATTCTCTTACTATACGCTAATAGTGAGTATAAGCGCAAGAAGAGGACGAGAAAGGGGACAGGGGAATACCACTACAAACGGTCAATACCTGCAACAACAAGGAACAAACTTTCTCTTTCAATTTCTTTTGTTCATCATCCGATTTCAATTTCTTGGATGGCGTCGTGGCAGCTCGAGGAAGAAGCTTTGGTACGGTGACGGCCTTGCGAATCGTTGTAGATAAGTTCTATTTCGTATTCTCGTTATCAGCTTTTCATTTTATACTTTAATGAATTTGAAATTTTAAATTAAAATAAATTGGTAAACAAGAATATAAAGATGAATTGGGTTGTATCGATTTTGATTAAAGCCAAATTTGAAATTCTATTGTAATTTTTTTGTGAGGATCAAAGTCCGAAGAGGGACAAAAATTGTTGTAAACTTTAGGGTTCCGACCTGAGTTTGGAATCCATACCTAGTGTTTAATAATTATGGAAGATTGAATCTATTTGTTTGCTCTTTGGGGTCTAGATATATTCAACGAATGGTTAGTTACCCTTCGAGCTAACCAATGCCCTACATATTTCGTAGATTTGGGTGACACGGGTGTTTTTAAAATATTGTATGAGTTTGTTCTCATATTGTTGATATTCTGATTTGGTAAGCCAAATGCAGAATAGATATCTCAGCTTGATCTGGAGGGCTATTTCTTTGTGTATCCATCTTTGTTGTCTCCCTGACAAATTTCGGGGATGAAATTTTCTTAAGGGGGAATCTGTAACGATCTCGATTTTGAGTCAGATTTAAATTGGTAATTAAAATAAATTTGGATTAAATTGTGAATTAATTTGAATTTTTCAAATTAAATAAATATTGTTCCTGCTTAATTATATAAATATATTGTAAATTGAATTATCGGTTTGAAATTCAAATAAATATTTATTAATAACAATAGTAGTTGAAGATAGTATGATATTCAATAAGATATAATAGTTTAACTAAAAAATAGGATTTGATAAAAAGATTTAATCTTTTACAAAATGTAACATGAATAAAAGTGATTTGTATATAATATATAAAATAATATATTGGATATTGATATTATATTTGATTGCGAATTTGAAACTCTAAATTAAATATTTTATAAATAAATTGCAATTTGAAATTTGAATGTGAAAATCAAAAAAAAATATTGAAAAATAAATTGAATTTGAAACATTTATTTTTTCAATTAATAAAATTGTTTTCTGATCATATTAAATAGGCATTTTTATTTGGAAATATGATTTAAATTTAATATAATAAACGGGTATTCTAACTTAAGTTTAAATAAGATTTGATAAAAAGAATTAAAACGCATTTTCTCTTAAAAATGACGATAAATATGGTTTGTATATATATACACACATAGAATTAATAAAAAGGTTTAAAATCACTTTTCTTTCATACTTGATATTAATTTAGTTTTTACATATAAATTAAAATTGTAGATAATAATTAAAAAAAACTAAATAGAAATGTCATATATAAAATATAAAAGACATTAATACGTACAAATTGACATTTGTTAAACAAATACAACATGCATGAAAAAGTGTAGCAATTTTATCTTATGAACTAACAAGTGTTTAATTAATTATTAAATTTTATTCTTTAAAGGTATAAACATATGTAAATGAAATTAAGTAATGGGTTTAAACACAAAATGCATAGATGTTAAAAAGTGTAAATGATTTAAACCTAAAAATACATACTTGTAACACTTGTACATAATTTTTTTAACATGAATAGCACTTGTAAAATATTTGTGTTATGAAACAAACAAGTGTCAAAAATGGTTTTCTAAAAATTTAAAAACATAGATATCAAAAGAAAATAACCGGGCTCAGTTTTTTTTCAAACCTGGTAATTGAAACTCAAAAAAAAGATGAGACACATCAATCAAAAACAAATTTGTTTAAAATCAAAACTTGAAGATAAATTCCAGCAAGCAAACTAAAACCAATTTTCAACCTGAAGCTGAATCAAGAAAGGATTAAAATCAACAATCAAAACAGTGTAAAAGAAAATAAAGTACCCGAGCAATTCAGAGTTTTTCAACATCAAACAACTTCAATTTCCAAAACCTAGAAGCTTCCATTTGAAATTAAGATCTGATCTCAGAGCAGAAGCAAGTAATTCCAGATCCAAATAAAGAATAAAGCAGATCGAATATTTCAAGTCTAGATTAAAAGTCTGGTTTCAAATCAAAATGCCTGTCCTTTGTCCTTCTTTCCAAGGTGAGTAAACACCCCTCAATCTGATCTTTAATTTGTTGAAGCTGTGAAAAATGTTTGGATGTATGTAAATTGGTTTGAATGCATATAAGTATGTATATATATGTGTGCTTGTCTGATATACAGGCATAGTTGCTTCTGTTGATATCAGGTTTCAACAACCTGTTTCGAAAATCAAAAGGCTCCTCCCCTAATCCTTTTTAGGGTTAGATGTTTAAAGGAAATGTGTTTAAATTAAAATGATCTCAATTTTAAAAATAGTTACAGGTAAAAATAATTAGTAAATATTGTAAAAATGGTAAATTACAGTCAAAATTAAATATGCATAAGAAATTGATGATCATGATTTCATGTTTGAATTCTATAATCTGGTTTGTACCGTAGATTGATGAATTTTAAAAATCAAATCAAGATTTTTAGAGTTGTATTGAAGGAGAATGTCAGAATTGAATGGTAATGGAACTTTGGCCAAATGTGGGTGATTGCGGAGGTCTGAGGTCTCAGGTTTGTGGCCAGAGAAGGTGTGTAGGCCAGGGGTTAGTGGAAAAATGGTGGTTAAGATTCTAGTGTAATGTGGCGATCAGGCAACATCGATTTAGGGTTTAAACGACTAAATTTGTTTGTCAAAGTTTTCGAGCTCGTTCATAGTCAATGGTGGATTTGGATCAATCGCCGGTGGGGGAAAAGGTGTATGAGTCTTCGGCGAGGCTGTGGCCAAAATTTCAAAGTCTCTGGCGATCGGAATTCTTGGGGCGAGGTGATTGTGTCGGCCATGTCCAGTTTCAGTAAGGCATTGATTAGCTCGATTGCGTTTATTGGCGATTTCATCAGAGCTTAGTGATGGTTTAGATTGAGATGGCCAACGATGACTTGAGGATTAGTGATAAATTAATATCAATTTACCAGGATTGGTGATTGACCTGATTTAAATTAATCAGATAATTAATTGATCCTACTTATGAATATTTAGATTCTAATGGATGTTTGAATTGTTTGATATCCCTGATGTGTGATGCTCTGTTTTGATTTCGAGCTGTGATGAATGTAATTATCTGTGATGAATTTAATTTATTTATCTATGACAAATTTATTTTATTTGTGAATCTGTGAATGAAGATAAGCGTTAAAGATTATACCGCTTATCGATAGTGATATAATTGAATTTGTCATGATTGATGTTGTTGCACTATTATGTAAAACCCCTAGACTGCACTATAAACACACATATATGGATTGCATGAGGAAATTAGTTAAGTCACAGATTTTTGAAATGGTTTTAAAGTTGATTTTTGAATCCAAATGGTTTTGGAAATGGAATTGGGTTAAATGCAAAAAGCTTTTGAAAAGGAGTTTTTAAGATAAAAGTTATTTTGAATAACTTGATAAAGTTTTGAAATTTAAATAATTTGATTTGAATTCAAAATTCAAGATTTGAAATTGAATTCTATGATTGGAAATTATGGTTTAAAAATGTTATACAAGTTATAAATGTGTTTATATGGGTTTTAAACCATTTTAAAAGTATTGTTTTGAGAATTTGAATTTAACCCAAGTGCTTAACTTGTGCAAATGTAATCGGATTTTTCCGAAACGAAAACTATTTGTTTTCAAATAATAATAGATTTAATGTAAAAAAGGATTTCCAATTTGTGTTGAAAAGATTTCAAGTTTGAATGAAAATTGTTTTGAAAGCTATTAATGAATCTTGGTGAACTTTGTTTCCAAAATAAGAGGATCTTAAAGGTGCATCTTTTGTATAAAAGATTTGAATTACGAATAGTTTTGAAAGCTATGAATTTATCTTTATGAAAGATGGGTGAACTTTGTGAAGTGAATCTTTTTGTTTAAAGATTTAAAATGGTAATTTGTTTAAACCATTTTTTTTGGGTAATAAGTTGTGACCTAATTGAAATCCCATTATCCATATGATTTTTAAATCTTGCGCTCATTATTCGGTTTAGCCGGGAGAGGACCTTTGTTTCATATAACCCATTCCGAATAATGATACGACGTTATGGATAGCATTTGAAACTGGTGGTGAAGACTGGGTATTTTTGAAAATGAAAGGATTACCCGTCGAATGACTCTGCAATGAGTAGCTACGGTATAGAGATCTCCAAATGTGATGGGGAGTCCGATCGAGATTGTGATTACCCGGATTGCAAGGGCTTCTTTGGAAGTGCCTTTGTTTCTGTTCGAACCCGGAACAGACTTGTATGGATGTATGTATGACATTACACTTTGAGATATAAAGCTGGTTTCTATCAAATACATTTCTGTTTGGTGGCGGAGAATTTATTCTCTTAGCTCAACACCCTTCTGTGGGATGTACGATCTCAGAGGTTATATAGTTGATGGTTACTAGTGATACATTCCCAATTTGGTAATGTGGCATACGAAGTGCTGCTGATCATTTTTTGATCAAAGCAAGGCTTTGTGTAAAGCGTAGCTTTGTGGACGAGATTGCATCAGAACCTCACACCCCAGAAATGGTCGAAACAGGAACGATGCAGCAAGGTTATCAGGAGTCGCGCCCCTAGGGTATGTCCAATTCTTCTAGAGAAGGGTGGTATCATGGTATGGAGCCCAGATACTTAACTCGTGTGGGCACTGCAAATTTATTACTTTGTGGTTTCTTAGTGGTTGACAGCTCTCGGTTAAGGTCACAAACGATCGGGGACGACATACATGTAGGTGTTACTTCCGAGCAGGGGTAACCCGACCTTGTGTTGGCAGAGATCCGGGTAGGTTCTCGGGGCATCCTTCCAAAGGCGTACCCATGTGGCAATAGGAAGTTCCTTAGTCTGACCATTTGTTGGAAATCCAGTCACTAATATGCTCCCTTTACGATTGCAGTTGTATAACCTGCCACCTCGAGTGGTAGCTATAGAAGGTATAATATAATGGTACCTATGCTGGCTAAGATTAATATTATACTTTCGAAAGCTTTTCTGCACTATGAACTAATAGTAATATGAAAAAGATTTTGCATAGTAAGCATGTTTTACTATCATAAGGAGAAATCCCCCCCAAGTGTGCGATTGCATGGTGTGTGTGCCGGGAGGCCTTTTGGTAGGTTCATTTTCCAAAAAGCATTGTGGATTTCAAATTTAAATTCTTTTTGTTGTTTGTTTTAAAGATAAATTGTTTTTGTTTGCTCATACCAGTCCCATGACTGACTCAGAGTTTATTCTTCCCTTTCTAAATTCTGGATGCCCACAATTTTCCACACGGGCAGTCTAGATTTGGGTTTTTCAGATAATCGAATAGTAGGTGTAGAATCGGTAGCCTTCTGTCTTTGGAAATTTTCTTCAGTCTTTGGATGACTGACCTTTCTTAAGTCAACTTGATGGTGGTTCTTGCTTATCGGATTGGAGTATTCGAAGCTTTTGGGATGAAGTATTTGGTTTTGGAGCATTAGAGATGGAGTTGCAATTTGGATTCTCAAGCTGTCTCTCTCTTTTGAAGGGATATGTTGGTGTTCCTCTTTTGAAGTTGTTCCTTTCTGCTATACCTTATATCTCTGATATTATTTATTAATTCTTGTTGTATCATTGTTGTATATCAATGATATATTCATTTTCTTCCACTGTATTGTTGTACTTAATGTGTTATAAGCTCCGGCGAATCAGATTGAACGTTTGAATCTGCGGCATTCGAATATGGGTGAAGTATGTATGCCGATTTCCAAACGTGAAAATCCGGGTCGTTACATCATAACTAATTGTGCTAAGCAATCAAGATTTAACAATTAATAATTCTATAAAACCAGGTTATAACTAAAATAGAATCAACAGGAATATAACAAGAAATTTAAACAGTAACATGTGACGACCCATTTTCTTTAGACGGTTTAATT
This sequence comes from Allium cepa, assembly GCA_030765085.1. Lineage (NCBI taxonomy): Eukaryota > Viridiplantae > Streptophyta > Magnoliopsida > Asparagales > Amaryllidaceae > Allium > Allium cepa. Next base: position 722,029,283 of record CM060934.1, read on the forward strand.
CGACAATAAACCATACATGTCTAACTCAAACCATTCAAAATGGTAGGTTATCAATGAGGTTTAATAAGAAAATAAGAGAAAGAAGTAAAACAAAACACATAATCTCGCAGCAGAATGACAAAATATAATAATGCAATAAATAGTTTATAAAGCTATTTTACAATATACATTTGATTACACAATTTTTACAACAAAATCAGAGTACAATCAACAAACATACTAAGTAATGTAGTGAAATAATAATAGTAAATACGGTTTAGTAAACTTCATCTTTATTTTCAAGGAATAATGTCCTCAACATTGAAATACTCAGGTTGACCCGAGCGTAATGAAAATACAAAACACTGAAAGAAACTGCGCATCAATCGGAGCTTGTATGAAAAAGTTATGCAATTTAGAAGTTTGAAATTTTAAAATTTGAATTAAACAAACCCAAGGGAAAAAATGTAGCCGCCCTGACATTTTCTAAACCCAAACATTCATGAACCAATTCGAACAACCCAAAAGCCACTGTTTCTCTATCGCCTACTACCGCCGCTAGAGGCTGTTATGCCTCGATTGGACATTGCCGTCGCCTTAGCCACCTTCTGCCGCCCCTCACTGGCAATGCGCGGTTGTCTCCAGCGCCACCAGGCGCTCCATGCCGCCCTACCTTTGGGCTCGGTTTTCTGCAAACTCGTGCACCCTTTCAATGATCCAAACCTATAGATGCATTCGCCACATCGCCCTCTACACTCCAGTAACCTACGATCATCGATTAGTCGATGATCCACTATTAAATCAAAAACCTAGCACGAATGGCCAAGAATAATTCGCTAATTTCTGGACTAGTGGAGCCTCGAATCGAAAAACGAATTACAGATGCAGATTCCATTCGTCGAGAGCTTTACGATGATATATTATATGAGCAGTTTGAATTTTTGGATTTGATTTGCAGTTGGAATTTAGGATTTGAGAAGTTCACCATTGGGAAAAAGCACATGGATTCGAAAAGTACGTACAACAAATAGTATAGAAAGTTGCTAGGATTTTTTACACCATATATATAGGCAAAGATAGAATAGGAATAGATGAACAGATCGATTGGATCAAAGCGATAACAAAGGCCCGAAAAGCCCATTTCGCTCGAACCGAAAATAGGTCATCCTACATAACGAAATATAGTTTTAATATTTTTAAACTCAATAGGGCTAATTTCAAACCCTAATTCTATTGTATACGGAAGTTAACTTTTAAAATCAGATTAAATTCATTTTTACACATTAATTAGTCGAATTATTGTTAACTGATTTAATCACTTTTAAATTCTAAATTAAAGATTTCTTACCATCATTCCTGACTAAAAAGAAATTAATAATCATTTATAATTACATTTTCCATGTTAAATCCAAGATTTAAATATTAAATTAATTTCAACATTAAACTACAATAGTAATAACACCCTAGTTCATAATATTTTAAATTCAAACAAATACTTCTATTTTGATTTAAATGTTCTTTCTATTACATCAAATTTCCTTTTCAATTGAAACATATGTTTCCTTTTTATTTCCTTAACTTTCTTTTCATTTTAATTCAAACATATGTTTCTATTATTACGTTCAGTAATTACAATTAATGTTCTCTTTCCTTTTATTTCAAAGATTTCAATTACATTTAATTTCTCATTGATTACCTAATTAATTTCAAATGGATTGAATAATGAGGTGCGAAATAAACAATTATTACAACTTATTAATTTAAACATATTTATAAATTAATTTTTACAAACAAAGGTTAATAAATTTACGTACTATATAATTGATTTCATACTCGATATTAAAACCATTTTCAATTAATAACATATGATTACATCAATTTATACATCATTTATTCGATCCCTTATTAACCTTATTATTTCAATTGATTGAAATTACGTTAACATAGTAGTCAATTACATTCAATCAATATTATTAACTTATATTCTAAGTTGCATTACCATCTTTCACTTCACTGTAGTTATTGTTTTATAATCCATTTAAGGTTAAGTTATGATTTCTAACAATTTTTTTTTCATTAATAAATTATAAATTTTAATTTATGACAATATTAAATTCCAAAGTCTTATTTAATATAATATTTTTAACTACCAAAAATACGGGTCGTTACAATCTCTCCACTCAAAACTTTTCGTCCTTGGAAAGGAACAAGAAGGAATCAAGAAGCTTGATTTATTTTATTCAAAATAGTTAATTTACAGAAAATCAACTTACATATTTAAGTTTAATAAAAATTTGAAAATAACTCAACTTCTTCGAAAAAATTTCGAAGTCCTAAATTTACAAAAAATTTCGGCAGCATCTCCTTTGCGCGGCTACATCCGGAAAAATAACAGTACCAATAATTACATTGTGTATATATATATATATATATATATATATATATATATATCTTATTCTAATAATAAAGCATCCCCAACCATGGAAAAACAGTAAAATATCGCTATAAAAACCATAATCCAAAAACGTACCTATTTGTCGGGCAAACAAAACTCTATTTATGAAACCAAAAGCAACAGCTAATGCTTCCATAAACCAGTATCTTACTTACATAACTCAAAAGAGTTAAAACATATAGAAAGAACAATATATTAGTTATTTCAATCAACAACACAAGTAATACAACATATATAATAATCATATGCAAACTAAAGTTGTGATAACCTGTATTTTTGAACATTCATTAATTGGATAATTAACCGATTTCAAATGATTGAGATACTGATTTTATTTGGTTAAACGAATAAAAGTTTGATAATTTAAAAAGTCTGGATGACTATATGTAGATTTGAAACTATAATAATTATTGAATTAATATGATGAATTTTTATAATAAATTAGGAATTTATTTAACATTGTTTTTGAACATATTTAACACTAGTATTATGTATAAATTTCAATTTAGCTGACAACTTGAGTATAAAATTTAAACAAGAATTAATCAAGGAGTTAACATTCTTCTTTCTTAATTATACATGTGCTAAGTATAGTTTAAATATAATTTAAATACATAAAACCCAAACTTTATAAACATAAGGAAACTATAAATAAGGCTTTATATTTTTGTCAGCTTTAAAATGCATAGAATTAACATTTGTAATCAATAAATTCATTGTTTGACAATTGTAACTTATATGCCATGCAATTTTACAAGTGGCCAATATATTTTCTTTTCAAAATTATAATGAAAATAAAAATTAAAGAAATTAAACCAAGCTTTCATCTTCTTATCACTTTCAAAATCTTGGAAATCAAAAGAAAAGAAAATTGGAAGCTTTCAGTTTTCAACCTGTAATAACTCAAGAGTCATCTCAACAATCCAGCAGTAGTTTCATATCAAAGACCAAGTAGATCCGATTCAATTTCCAGTTTTCAAGATTTGCAAGAGAAAAAGAAAAAGAATTTCCAGTCTCTCTATGTTCATCCAAAAGAGGTGAGTAAACCAAAGCATAAACATTTTTAAAATTTGATAAATGATAAATGTTTGAAGTGAGATTGTGATGCCTGTTTAAAATTGTGTGTGCATGTTTGTTTTAGTTTTGAATCATGTTTATATAAATGAATGCTGTGTGAATGTTTGGGTATACATAAATTCATCTCTGTTTTAGGTTCAAAGATTAAACATAGATTAAAAATCCCAATTCTTCTCATTCTAATCTCTATTATGCTTGGGAATTTAAACAAAGTATGATTGTTTAAAACTGAACTAAGGTTTAAAAATATTTTTAAGTTTAACAAATAGAAATATTATCTGGAAAAATAAAAGAGCAGAGGAACTTAAGTTTGTGTTAAAAATCAAATACATTGATTTGTTAATTCATATATATAATCTGAATCCACTTTTCAAAATTTGTTTTTTAAACAAAAATCATGAATTCTAGTTTGGAATTGGTGAAGCACTTCTGAGTTGACCAGAGAAGTGTTTTTGGGCAAGAACTGGCGACTGGGTGCTTTCTGGTGATCGGGGTCTTCACTGGAGAGGGTCGGGATGTAGGAGAGTTTGGCAAAAATGCCATGTGAGTTTCTTATCACCTGTAGCGTCAGTAGTCAGCGGGTTTTGTTTTGAACCCTAATTTTGGGTTGGGGTCGGAATTGGGATGACAACGTCATCTCTGGCGCGTCAAGTGGTTTCAGACCAGGTTCGTTGGTGGCCTGAAGGTCTGGCGAGGCTGAGGTTGGAATTCTACGACCTCTGGTGGTCGACTTTAGGTCTTCGAGGTATTTTCAGGCGAGGAGGTGGTTCCTGGAATGGTTTGAATTGCCTCGATTTTGATTTGGTTTTTGGGGTAGCGAGTCGATGCCATAATTGAATTGCCGTGATGATCGGTGACTTGTTAAGGATGGTCAGGAGGTGCTAGAGCACCGTCGGTGCACGTGCACCTGGTTCCTGTGTGCATTGATGATTGGGAATGAAGATGCTTCTCTTGTGTTGATGCTCGAGTGGGATTAGATTTGGCTCGAGTCTGTACTCGTGTTCGTGAGTGTACCCTTTCAGTTTTGTTTTAAACTTAAACTAAATTAAAAAAAGGGAAGATTGAAGAAGGAACCCGAGTGGACACTCGAGTCAGTAACGGATTAAACCCGAAGCAAGGATTGGAAATGTTTTAAAAAGTTTGAAATGTTTTTAAAGAGTTTGTAAAGTTATTTTTAAAATTTAAATTAAAATGGTTTGAACTATTATATGATACATGTTTTAAAACTATAGATCAATGAGTTCTATGCTTTGTTAACTTGAATTTGAGAAATGTTAAGTATTTTTAAAAAAAAAACATAATTTTTAAAGAGTAATTAAGTATAAATTAAGATGAAATGTTTTTTAAATATGTGTTAATTAAAGTTAAGTAATTAATGTAAATGTTTTATCTTGAAAATAAATTAAGATCTTGATGATTAATTTATTTTAAATATAATTAATTAATTTAATTAATAAATGTAAGGTTTACTAATTTATAAAGGTTTAAGGATTAATTATTTGTTAATTAAGAATTATTTAAGGTTAAGTACAATTACTTAAGGTAATTAATGAAGTGTAACTACTTAATAAAGTAATTAATAGTTAATTACAGGTTGTAATTAATGGGTAATTACTTGATGGAAAGTAATTAAAGAATAATTACTTAGTGGAAGTAATTAAGTGTTAATTATTCAGTGTAATTAATTAAAGGATTTATTAATTAATTAAGAGTTTAATAATTAATGTAAGAAATTAAGAATAATTAATTATTGAATGTGATTAATCAAGGTTGATTAATGAACGTGGTAAATTAATTAAAGGCTAATTACTGAATGTAATTAGAGAGGATAATTAGGGGATGATTAATTAATGGTTTGTAATTAGTTATTGTTAAATAAGCAAGCTTTAAAAATGATTAATGTAATTAATTTGATTTAATTAGGAATGGGTGACTAATTAATCTTGCTTATGAATGATTGGTTGATATTTCTTATATGAAATATTTGTGATATGATATGTTTGTCTTGAATAATGATTATATGGTTATCTGTCGGCGATGAATTGCTGTGTAAAAAGTGACATCTTGTGATTAAAGGTTGAATTGTGTTTCACTTGAATAGCATGGGTTAAGATGGTATTGAATTCGAAGTGACCGGAGTCGGGTATTAGTAAATATCCAAAACTACTTCGATTTGTAAACTATAATAATTCTGTACAGATTTGATATATGAAATCAATAGGCTGGAATGGAATGATTTAAGTGAATTGGACCATTTAATCTAAGTTTTGGTACTTAGAAATTGAAGTGTGTAATATGTGTTGTCTATACCAAATCTGTGAATTTGTAACTGATACGAGTTACCCCAGGTTTTATGTAAGTTTTATGCTGTTGTATTTCATGTTAGATGGATTTACTCACGCTGGTTTACAGCCTGACCCGGGTGTTACTTTGATGTAATTCTTGGGTCAGACTGAGTATTGCAGATTTTCAAGTAAGGACGTTCTGGAATTCAGGTGGCGTGTTGGATGGCAGGAACGTATGAAGTGTATTCCGTTGTGATATATGGTTATTTATTTGGGACATGTTATTTTTAACCGTCCAGTGTTTGTGTATATGTTGTAACTCTGATGTATTAAAATGTAATTGACTGATACAGCTTTCTTTGTGTAAAGAATATTATTTGATATTATATTTTATCCGCTGCGAATGTGGCATTCTGAATTTGGATTTTTGTTTCTTCTGCTTCTATCTCTATTCTTCTTTTCCTAACTATTTGTAATTTTCGGGATCGAAATTTCTGGATTGTTGCATTTGATATCAGAGCGAGGTTGAGCGAGAACCTTGGCTGTGGAGGGTTTACTCATTAAGGATTGGGTAAATAGTACCCTAGAATGAGTTGAGTGTATATACATATGAGAGCGTACTCGTTATTTTCTTATATAAAGATTTTAAATGATTTTATATAAGAATATATTTTGATATATAAAGCAATATTTCTTTCTAATTAATATTAAGGTAATTGGTTGTTAAATTATCAGAATTAAATTAAGTGGTAATAGAAATACAACCAAATTGAAATTAAATAAAGATAAGTTTAAAATGGATTCAAACTGAAATTAAAATCTTGAGTTTGGGGAAGAGTTTCAGAATAAGATAATAATGAATTGGTTTACAGATATGATAATCTTGGTTATTATCATAAATGATTGTTGTGTTTAAAAATAAAATGTGTATTAATGAGTAAGCAAAATGAAATGTTTCAGGGAAGTAAAACATTTAGGCAAGTATGACTTATAAATTGGAGCTGAAGATGATCTAAATTGTGAAGTTTTAAATCTAGGTCTAGAAATTTGAAAATTGTTTCAAAAGTGATAAAGAAATCATAAATAATATTATTTAATGCATTTGAATGATAGGGTCCTACTTCAAACAAGGGTTGTTTGAAAATTTAAAGAAATTTGTTTTGAATTAAAAACCAAAGGTGGTCTAAAATTTAAGGATAACTTGTGTGTCAAGAAAATAATATGTATATATGAGGAATATACATAATATCAAAGAAGATTTGAAATTAACTCTAAATGTTGAGTTTTAAATTTGGAATGAGATGTGATACCCAAAGTGATAAGTTTTTTTTTGAACTTATAAGTGGGTAGATTATTAATGTGAAGTTTAAAATTTGAAATAGGAATTCGAATTGGGTAAGGTTGGCTAGATTAAGTAAATTGAATTTAACTTTGGGAAAGTTAAATAATTTAACAAGCAACCTGAATTGGAAATTTTGAGATGAAATTGGGATTTAACTTGGGAAGTTAAATGGTTAATTTGAATTGGGATTTGTGTGATCTAAAAATAGGTTTGAGATCTGAAAATTGGAAATGGATGGATATTTTAAAATAATTTGAATGATACCATCCTGTTGTTATTAATAATCTTTAAGCTGAAATTAGATTTGTTTAAAAGAATGAAAAAATGGGATGTGGTAATATATCCATTATTAAGATAAAATGGAATCTTTTAGGACTTAGGATTTGAATGTTTAAGATAAAATTTCAAAGGTTTGGTTTCAAACTTGAAATTTGGTGACAAATTGAATTTCAAAGATTTAGTTTTTAAAAAAGAATTTGAATTATTATTTGAACTTTGAAATAGGTTAAAAAATGGACTTGGATTCAAAATTAAATGGTTTAAAGATATAAGTTGATTTGATTTAAAGGATTAGATCAACATTTAAAAATTTAACTCGAATTATATAGTTCGGGATGGTTTAAATTTGAAATATGAATTGAATTAGTTCAAATTGAATTCGATTTGAAGTAATTAGAATTATGACTGAAGATGGATAAATTTAAAAATTCAAATGGAAAATTTGAATTGGATTAGTTCGAAATGAAACTGAAGTTAAATGAGTTCAAATTCAAATGGGAATTGGGATTAATTCAAACGGAAACTGAAATGATTGGAAATTGAAGTGGATTCATTTCGAAATTAGTCCAAATTGATTTGAATAATCTGGAACTGTAATTAAAGTTGAATAGGTTTAAAATCAATTGGAATTTGATTTAAACTTGGAAAGAAATTGAGGTTAATTAAACTTGAATTGGGGATAAATCAGGTTCAATGGGAGTTGAAGTTATTTAAGTTGGAATTGAGTCAATTTAAATGGAAATGAAAATTTAAATTAAATTGATTGGCAATGGAGGTTGGGAATTGAACAGTTTGACTCTGGACTATTTTCAAAACAAATTATTTTAATATAAATCTATTTTTCCAAACTATTTACTATAAAACTTTTCTTTGTAAACCTAAAACTATCTTATATTTGTTTTACAACTACTTGTGGAACCATTTAACTATTTTACAGCTGTTTTATAAACCAATTACTATTTTTCCAACTACCTTATAACTAATTATTATTTTACAACTATTTTGCAATTATCTAACTATTTATCACTATTTAACTACTTTCCAACTATTTTACAATTACTTAACTATTTTATAGCTATTTTACAAACTAATAATTATTTTTCAACTACTTATCTATTTTTAACCTTTTAAGCTATTTTCTAAATTTAAACTGGACAGAGTACAAACTTTTATGATTAAATACCCAATTGAGATAAGAATTGAGGTGATAATCCGAATGGGATTGACACAATTGAGAATTAGTGAATAGAATTAAAGGAAATGTGAATAGAAAGGAGAAATTGATTTAGCTAATAATCAATGGAGATAAATACATAGGATGTACGAATATTATTCTATTCGCATAGTGATTTGATCTGGATTCGAGCACAGAATTTCGATATAGCATATTAATCCGAGTTAAAAAATTTCACTCGATTTTCGACGGCGAACCTAGATATGGATTGTTGATTGGTTCTAGATATTCTCTATCACATTTATGGCTATGTAAGGAGAATGACGGTTTCTGATCAAGAAACCAGATCTGAGTCCGCATTGGGAAGTCAGGTGGACGATATTAGTTCGGAAGTAAAATTGTGTGATCGAGTGAGCGATCAAATTGATATAGCATACGGATGATATGTGTACATCGTACTGGTTTGAATGAAGTTGATACTGGGAATTTGTGGATAAGAAATGTGAAATGGTTTTTGAAATGAAAGGTATATTTTGTGAAATATGTGATGAAGTAAAGTGGAAATTGGATATTTCTATGGTAGAAATTTACTTTATAGAAGTAAGTAATTTGGTATGTGACTTTATAGAGTAATCAAATTTGAATAGTTGATTTGGAATAAACAAAGTTATATATCTTTGTTATATAAGACAAATCTCCCCTTATTGAATCTATTGCCGGAAAGAAAGGATTTTTGAAAGTAATTGAAGTATGAAAAGGGAATTTATACAAGTATGAAGTGATCCAAAGATTTTCTAAGTTCTATATATCTATATATATAAAAGATCTTGTGAGAATGATTTTGGAAAAGGTTTTGGGAACCTATGAATTTGGAAAAGGCTTTTGATTTTTGGGAAAATCAATTTTGGAATTTGAAAAGCCTAGTTTGAGAATTACCGATTTTGGGAATCGATTTTGTGTAAAGGAGATTTTGATGAAAATCATAAAGGGTATGATTTGAAAGATACTATAAGAGTATAGAATAAAGTGTTTTGAGATTGGCTCTGGGGAGAAAGGCGCTTACTTGAAATGAACTTCTCAAGAGTGCCACATGGTGGTACTTGCTTGAACCCTAAGGGGGGTTCTAAAGTTGATCCTGTAAGTAGTTCGGACAAAATAGTTCATGAGGATTATGTGTAGTGTGTAGCGAAAGTCGAGGGCCCTGATGCCTACAGAGGCTTTTGGGTTATGCTATGACGACAGTTTAACTTGATGTCACTGCGATCTACTGCAGACTATAGCGAAAGTCTTGTATGCTGCTGAGAGCCAATAGTCTACGTTTGATTTTACATCGGTAGACTATGACCTATGGTGACATAGTGAAAGTCGAGAGTCCATGAGAGCCTAAGGCTGCATTGGGATTTGATTGATGTAGTCTGCGACCTATGTGGGAATGGTGAAGTTTCATTTGGCAGCGAAAATCGAGGGCGCGGATGCCTACAGTTACATGGACTTTTGCTGTGATGGCAACGTAACCCTGGAATGTAACTGCGATCTGTGGCGGGTTCCATGGCAAAATCAAGGGGCGCGGAGTGCCTATAGTTACATGGACTTTTGCTGTGACGGCAACGTAACCCAGGATGTTACTGCGACCATGGATGGGGGTGATGATTTCCAAAGCATTCCCACCAAAGATATTTCCACTATTCCAAAAATGTTTTCTATATTTTCAACAAATTGTTTCGAAAGTATTTTCATTGGGTGTTGAAAATGGGTCTGCTAAGTACTATAGATTTTAAGTCGTACGCCTGATCAACATATGACCAAATTTCTATGAGAACATTGATGGACTGGTTGAGACATCGAGTTATAAAATGTATTTTAAAAAAACTATTTTATAATATTATGTAGATTTTAAAGGTGTTTTAAAGTGATCAAAAGAATGAATTTTCTGACAATAAGCATTTTAAATAAACTCTGGCTTCGTTCCTTTTCGAGGACGAAAAGATTCTAAGGGGGAGGAATGTGATCACCTGGATTTTTGAACATCTGTTAATTGGATAATTAACTGACTTCAAATGATTGAGATACTGATTTTATTTGGTTAAACGAATACAAGTTTGATAATTTAAAAAGTCTGGATGACTATATGTAGATTTGAAACTATAATAATTATTGAATTAAGGTGATAAATTTTTATAGTAAATTAGGAATTAATATAACATTGTTTTTGGACATATTTAACACTAGTATTATGTATAATTTTCAATTTAGCTGACAACTTGAATATAAAATTTAAATAAGAATTAATCAAGGAGTTAATATTCTTCTTTCTGAATTATACATGTGCTAAGTGTAGTTTATATTTAATTTAAATACATAAAACCCAAAATTTATAAACATAAGAAAACTATAAATAAGGCTTTATATATTCGTAAGCTTTAAAATGCATAGAATTAACATTTGTAATCAATAAATTCATTGTTTGACAATTGTAACTTATATGCCATGTAATTTTACAAGTGGCCAATATATTTTCTTTCCAAATTTATAGTGAAAATAAAAATTAAACCAGGCTTTCATCTTCTTGTCACTTTCAAAAACTTGGAAATCAAAAGAAAAGAAAATTGGAAGCTTTCAGTTTTCAACCTGTAATAACTTAAGAATCATCTCAACAATCAAGCAGTAGTTTCAGATTAAAGACCAAGTAGATCTGATTCAATTTCCAGTTTTCAAGATTTGCAAGAGAAATTTTTTTTCCAGTCCCTCTCTGTTCATCCAAAAGAGGTGAGTAAACCAAAGCATAAACATTTTTAAAATTTGACAAATGATACATGTTTGGAGTGAAATTGTGATGCCTGTTTAAAATTGTGTATGCTTGTTTGTTTTAGTTCTGAATCATGTTTATATAAATGAATGCCGTGTGAATGCCTGGGTATACATAAGTTCATCTCTGTTTTAGGTTCAAAGATTAAACATAGATTAAAAATTCCAATTCTTCTCACTCTAATCTCTATTAGGCTTGGGGATTTAAACAAAGTATGATTGTTTAAAACTGAACTAAGGTTTAAAATACTTTTAAGTTTAATAAATAGAAATATTATCTGGAAAAATAAAAGAGCAGAGGAACTTAAGTTTGTGTTAAAAATCAAATACATTGATTTGTTAATTCATATATATAATCTGAAACTTCTTTTCAAAATATGATTTTTAAAACAAAAAACACGAATTCTAGTTTGGAATTGGTGAAGCACTTCTGAGTTGACCAGAGAAGTGTTTTTGGGCAAGAACTGGCGACTGGGTGCTTTCTGGTGATTAGGGTCTTCACTGGAAAGGGTCGGGATGTAGGAGAGTTTGGAAAAAATACCAAGTGAGTTTCTTATCACCTGTGGCATCGGTGGTCAGCGGGTTTTGTTTTTTAACCCAAATTTTGGGTTGGGGTCCGAATTGGGATGACGACGTCATCTATGGCACATCCAGTGGCTTCGGACCAGGTTCGTTGGTGGCGTGAAGGTCTGGTGAGGCTGAGGTTGGATTTCAACGACCTCTGGTGGTCGAGGTTAGGTGTTCGGGGTATTTTTAGGCGAGGAGGTGGTTCCTGGAATGGTTTGAATTGCCTCGATTTTGATTTGGTTTTTGAGGTAGCGAGTAGATGCCAGAATTGAATTGCTGTGATGATCGGTGACTTGTTGAGGATGGTCAGGAGGTGCCAGAGCATCGTTGGAGATGGTGCACGTGCACCTAGTTCCTGTGGGCATTGATGATTGGGAACGAAGATGCTTTTCTCGTGTTGATGCTCGAGTGGGATTGGATTTGGCTCGAGTCTGTGCTCGTGTTCGTGAGTGTACACTTTTAGTTTTGTTTTAAACTTAAAAAAAGAGAAAGGGAAGATTGAAGAAGGAACCCAAGTGGACACTCGAGTCATTAACGGGTTAAACCCGAAGCAAGGATTGGAAATGTTTTAAAAAGTTTAAAATGCCTTTAAAGAGTTTGTAAAGTTAGTTTTAAAATTTAAATTAAAATGGTTTGAACTATTATATGATACATGCTTTAAAACTATAGATCAATGAGTTCTATGCTTTGTTAACATAAATTTGAGAAATGTTAAGTATTTTAAAAAAAAACATAATTTTTAAGGAGTAATTAAGTATAAATTAAGATGAAATGTTTTTTTTAAATGTGTGTTAATTAAAGTTAAGTAATTAATGTTAATGTTTTATCTTGAAAATAAATTAAGATCTTGATGATTAATTTATTTTAAATATAATTAATTAATTTAATTAATAAATATAAGGTTTATTAATTTATAAAGGTTTAAGGATTAATTATTTTTTAATTAAGAATTAGTTAGGGTTAAGTAAAATTACTTAAGGTAATTAATGAAGTGTAACTACTTAATGAAGTAATTAATGGATAATTATAGGTTGTAATTAATTAATGGGTAATTACTTGATGGAAAGTAATTAAAGAATAATTACTTAGTGGAAGTAATTAAGTGTTGATTATTCAGTGTAATTAATTAAAGTATTTATTAATTAATTAAGAGGTTAATTAATTAATGTAAGAAATTAAGAATAATTAATTACTGAATGTGATTAATCAAGGTTGATTAATGAATGTGGTAAATTAATTATATTAAATGTAATAAGAGAGGACAATTAGGGGATGATTAATTAATGGATTGTAATTAATTATTATTAGGTAAGCAAGATTTAAAAATGATTAAAGTAATTAATTTGATTTAATTTGGAATGAGTGACTAATTAATCTTGCTTATGAATGATTGGTTGATATTTCTTATATGAAATGTTTGTGATATGATATGTTTGCCTTGAACAGTGATTATGTGGTTATCTGTCGATGATGAATTACCATGTAAAAAGTGAGACCTTGTGATTAAAGGTTGAGTTGTGTTTCACTTGAATAACGTGGGTTAAGATGGTAATGAATTCGAAGAAACCGGAGTCGGGTATTCGTAAATACCGGAAACTACTTCGATTTGTAATCTATAATAATTCTGTACGGATTTGATATGTGAAATCAATAGGTTGGAACGGAACGATTTAAGTGAATTGGACCATTTAATCGAAGTTTTGGTACTTAGAAATTAAAGTGTGTAATAAGTGTTGTTTATACCAAATTTTTGAATTTGTAACTGATACGAGTTACCCCGTGTTTTATGTAAGTTTTATGCTGTTGTATTCCATGTTAGATGGATTTACTCACGCTGGTTTCCAGCCTGATCTGGGTGTTACTTTGATGTCATGCTCGGGTCAGACCGAGTATTGCAGATTTTCAGGTAAGGACGTTCTGGAGTTCAGGTGGCGAGTTGGATGGAAGGAACGTATGGAGTGTATTCCGTTGTGATATATGGTTATTTATCTGGGACATGTTGTTTTTAACCAGTGTTTGTGTATATGTTGTAACTCTGATGTATTGAAATGTAATTGACTGATACAGCTTTCTTTGTGTAAAAAATACTATTTGATATTATATTTTATCTGCTGCGAATGTAAGATTCTTAGTTTGGATTTCTTTTTCTTCTGCTTCTATCTCTATTCTTCTTTTCCTAACTATCTTGAATTTTCGGGATTGAAATTTCTGGGTTGTTACAAAAGCGGTACAACCATTATATGCAACAAAAGAATCAATCACACACCCATTGCAACCAAAACTAATGGTTTGTCCGGGTTCAGAAACCTTTAACCATACAAGGGTGATAAATAAATTACCAAGTGCACTTTACGCTCAGTAGCCCTAGGTAATCACTTGAGAGATTATTCATACAACCTCAAACAATTTGATGTTTTATTTCTTAAACTTCCCATAAGCCAAACAACAGAGAATTATATATTATTTTAGTTTGTACAATGCACATAAATCATTTGTTCACAACATCAATTCTAATTTCTTGCTTGAATACAAAAATTTCACTTTCGAACTAGTATTGATAATCTAACGCTCTAGTGAGGACTCAAATCCGATTTCTTTATTGGAAATCTCCATTTTCCTTACATAGCTATCAACTATAATAGAAAAATTCAATTCATATCAAAAATTCATACCAAATATTCGTCGTCAAGAATCGAGCAAAAAATCCTTATTAGAATTGGTGTGAATTACTACAAGTCATGTATTCAAATCAGATCAAAACTGTTATGCGAACAAAATGATCTACGCATAACTTACATACTTTATTCTATTGGTTTCTTTAACACATCATTTACTTTTTATTTATTTTAATTCTCATTCATTCATACAAGATCATCTTTTATTTATTTATATACATTCACATAAATTATTTCCCCTTTCAATACTTAAAATCATCAATGAATCAATTTTTAAAGTATTACATAAGCTTCTTTGCAGCTTAATTCACATTTATTATTATGTAACTTGATTTCAGTTTGATATTAATAATTATAGTGATGCATTATTTAAGTTCATCAAATTTTAATTCACATTCATTCCTTTATATATAGTGTCATTTAATATTAATTTTATTTATGAATCATTTCAACATTTCCTAAGTTTATAATCATTTACTTAAATAGTATTAACTTTTTACCATTCAATTTAGTTATTAAGCATTTCAAACATCAACTTAAGTTTATAACATTTTGTGTACCATCTAAACTCTTTATTTGTAGACATATGTTCATTTTGAAACATTTTTTTTATTACTTAAGTTTTTACATGTATGATATTCTATTATCTTTTTGTTTACAAGTTACACAGCTCCATGTTTTTTTGTTTCATTAACACTTAGCTTTTAATTTCAGATTTTAATTTGGAAGTTTTCGACCATTAAATAGTCAAAGATTTCATTCCATTACAATAATTGAGAATCGTTAATTAACAAAATACTTAAGAACTAAATACCCGGTTTTTATTTCAAATCATCTTGAAGTAATATATACTTTTAACCTTGTATATCAAATCATACTTAGGAAATTTGAATCAAAATTTGTTTATCAAAACAACTGTGTAGGAGAGCTACTATAATGGTCTTCTCAATTTGAAACTCGAAAATGAACATCGATTATGTCGCGATCATCATCGAAACTATTTTCCAACGACAGAAGAGAGGAGTACAGAACTTATTTTCTTTAAAATCCTTTCAAAAACATTTCTTTCAAATCTCATTGAAAATATTTTTATTCTAAGATACTTCCAAATAATACTAATATTTTTTGTCCAAAATCTCTGAAAATCAATTTCAAAACACCAGAGCTTAAGTTTTCAAATTTCAATCAAAATTCATTTTATTTGTAATTCCTATCTTATAAATCATATTTATAAAATTTCACTTCCTAACAAACAAACATATCACATACAATTATATCCATTTATGAGAAATTATTCTTTTATATGTAAAATATAATATTAGCTAAAATTATTTCATTTACGTAAAATTATTTCATTTACCAATTTCAAAAACAATATTGTGTTGTTTTAGCCTATTCAAGTGTTTGTAAATCCCCATCGATGCCATAACGTCCTATGAACCGGTCGAAATTCATAAATACTCAACAGAACAAATTAACACGATGCAAAAATTTTTTATAGCACTAATAAATACGCTCTCTCAAATAGCACTATCAACTCATAATCGGGCATTCCATTACCATATATCTTAATGAGTTTAACCTCCAAGAGGCTAAGGTATCTCTAAACGAAAACTCTGATACCAACTGTGACGACCCATCTTTTTGGGAGGTTTAAATCGACAATAAAGCATATATGTCTAACTCAAACCATTCAAAATGGTAGATTATTAATGGGGTTTAATAAGAAAATAAGAGAAAAAAGGAAAACAAAACACAGAATCTCGCAGCGGAATGACAAAATATTATAATCAAATAAACAACTCATAAAGCTGCTTTACAATATACATTTGATTACACAATTTTTACAACAAAATCAGAGTACAATCAACAAACAAACCAAATAATACAGCTGAATAATAATAGTAAATTTGGTCTAGCAAACTCCATCTCCATCTTCAAGAAATAATGTCCTCAACATTGAAATACTCAGGCTGACCCGAGTGTAATGAAAAGACAAAACACTCGAGTCAGAACTAAAGGTTCTAACGTAAGTTAGATCAATAGCAAGTAAATATGAGTGTAATAGCTTCTAATACATTTATACGATTTTCCATCTCCTATCAAGTGTACAATGTGATTGCAATAACTTATGAGATGTTACGGGATTTTTCATCTCCTAAAGACTCGTTAAAATATCTATATGTAATGTCTATCAGTAAAGTAAAATATTAAAATGATATTAAGGCTTTACATTGGTTCCCTTAACACATTTCTATGCAGGCAGTCTATGTAGGTCGTGTAACACAACCAGTAAGGTTGGTAGCCCATGAGTCCCCTATAGGCACCATACTAAAACAAAATCGTAGTGGGCACGTATAAGGACAAAAGTATGACAAGGCACGTGAGGCAATACCCAAGGTAGGATTCTACCTGTTTATACTTTCTAGTTGATCGTAACCCCTAACGGCCGACCGAGTCCACCACCTCCAAAATCAAATCACGGTGCACCGACCAAATTAAATTAAATCTAATAATACGAAGGGGTAGGGCCCTTAACGGTACCTAACCCCTTAGCTAGACATAGGCTCCTATTTTAGTCATTTCAAATTGACACAAGTGTCGGTGTCATCCAGCATCGTTCTCTTTCTTCATTCCAGTAAACGTTGCCAATTCAACCTTTACATTCTAGATAACATCCATCGTGTTTACAGTTGTTAAAGTGGTTTCGGTAGAATGACAGAGAGTATGTCATTCATCCAACCCTGGTCTCTTTAACAACCAATCATCAATTTTACACACTGATCGGTTCTTTTGAATTTCAGAAACAAGTCATACTTCATATCGAAATATCAGATTTGCTTCAAAAATCATTTAGAATTCAAATAGGTTAAACTTTCAAATATTCATATTTAAATTAACGATTTAAATATAAACATTCCCACTTTTAAAACTGTTTGAATATTAAAAACGGTTTTGAATAATGAAAATAGTTTGAATACTGAAAATAGTTGTATACTAGTTTTATTATTGGAAATAGTTTGGAGTAATTAGAATAGTTTAAGATTGAAAATTGTTTGAATATGAAATAGTTTTATTATTGAAAATAGTTTAGATAATTAAAATAGTTTATATATTAAAATAATTTTATTATTAAAATAGTTTTTATATCAAAATAATTCATATTAAAACCTTTTCTTTCTTTCACAACAATTTAAACTCATGTTCCAAATCACAATGAAACTAATTTTCGATTTTCAATTCAAGTCAGCCTCGTATTCAAATTTCAATTTAAATCAACCTCAATTCAAAATGTTTTCCAACTTTACTTCAAATTCAATTTATTCAAAGGTTAAAAGTTTCAACTCAAATTCTCATTTTTAAGAAATTTAGTTTAAATCCATTTCACATCTAAAACATAGAAATACCACCTTATGGCACTTTAATTACAGTAAATTCAAAGTTGAAATTAAAGTTTAAACCTTTAAATAATTCACTTTTAATAAATTTAAGTCATTTCTCAAATTCAACTTAAGATTTCAGATTAAATCCTTTAGACAATTAAAATTTCAACATTCCAAAACTCAAATTTAGAAAATAATTTAGTCCATATAAATCCAATTTTTTATTCTCTTTAAAAAAATGTAACATAAACCAATTTAAATTCAAGATTTTGAAATCATTTAATTTAATCAATCTGGTGTCCATATATAATTTTCTACCTTATGGCCAAGTGATCAGTTAATTCGATTTTAATTACATGGATGGATATATGTCATTTCAACCCATAATTAAGTGACATAGATCTCTATCATTTCAACCTATTTCTTAATTCATTTCAAATATTACAAGTGGAAATTTATAAGATGTCAAATAATAGATAGGATGATAACAAGGATATATCAAATAATTAAACAACCATACATCCACCATATCAATCAATAGACATCTAATTACAATCAGCTTCCAAATCAACAGATATATCATAATAGTTAGTAATTATCAATTGTCGGTATTTAACTAGCAATTATATTCAATATTAATTTAAATGTCAATTTAATTCAATATAAAGTTCAATTTAATTCAAATGTCATTTGAAACTACGAAACAATAATCTATAAAACTTTATCACTTCATAATTTCAATTTAACTAACATAAGAAATTTTAGTTTTGCGTGAGTGGGCTAAATCACTCACCGTTGATTTAAATCCCATTAAATATCCAACAAAAGCCCAAAATTTCAACAGTCTCTAAATTCAACCAAACTAGTTTCATGTTGTTCGTAATTTTGATACGAGTCAAATGGAAGAAATCGCGCATCAATCGGAGCTCGTATAGAAAAGCTATGCAAGTTAGAAGTTTGAAATTTAAAAATTAAATCAAACAAACTCAAGGGGAAAAAACGTAATTATCTGACCTTTGCTAAGCACTAACGTCCACAAACCAATTCGAACAACCGAAAAGCCACCATCTCTCTATCGCTTGCCGCCGCAGCTAGAGACCACTACGCCTCGATCGAACATCGCCGCCGCCTTAGCCACCTCAGGCCGGCCCTTACTGGCCACGTGTGGCCGTTTCCAAAGCCATTGGGCACTCCACGCTGCCTCGCCTTTGTGCTCGATTTCTGGCAAACTCATGCATCCTTGCGACAATCCAAACCTACAGATGCATTCACCTCATTGCCCTTTACACTCCAGTAGATTTCAATCATCGATTGGTTGACGATTCACCATTAAATCAAAAACCTAGCACGAATGGCCGAGAATAATTCACTAATTTCTAGACTAGTGGAGCCTCCAATCAAAAAATGAATTGCAGATGCAGATTCAATTTGTCGAGAGCTTCGTTATAGATAGGATTGGAGCAGTTTGGATTTTTGGATTTGATTTGCAATTGGAATTTAAGGTTTGAGATGTTCACCATTAGGAAGAAGGAGATGGGTTGGAAAAGTACATACGTAAAATAGTATAGAAAGCTACTAAGTTTTACAACAACATATATATAAGCAAAGATAGAACAAGAATAGATGAATAAATCGATTGGATTAAAGCGATAACAACCCAAAGCTTGTTTCGTCCCCGTACCGAAATTAGGTAATCCTATACATCGAAATACAGATTTTCTATAACTTTGAACTCAATAGAGCTAATTTCAAACCCTAATTCCATTGTATGCAGAAGTTTGTTTTTAAAATAAGATTATATTCATTTTTACGCATAGCCAAATTATCATTAACCGATTTATTCACTTTTAAATTCTAAATCAAAGGTATCTTATCATCATTCTTGATTAGACATAAATTAATAATATTTTAAAATTACATTTTCCATGTTAAATCCAAGATTTAAATATTAAATTAATTTCAACATTAAATTACAACAGTAATAAAACCCTAGTTCATAATATTTTATATTTAAACAAATTCTTCTATTTTAATTTAAATGTTCTTTTTATTACATCAAAATTCCTTTTCAATTAAAACATATATTTCCTTTTCATTTCCTCAACTTTCTCTTTAATTTTAATTCAAACATATGTTTCTATTATTACGTTCAGTAATTGCAATTAATGTTCTCTTTCCTTTTATTTCACAGATTTCAATTATATTTAATTTCTCATTGATTACCTAATTAATTTCAAATGGATTAAATAATGAGGTGCAATATAAACAATTGTTACAACTTAGTAATTTAAACACGTTTATAAAATTATTGTTTACAAACAAAGGTTAATAAATTTACGTACTAAATAATTGATTTCATACACCATACTAAAACCAATTTCAATTATTAACATATGATTACATCAATTTATACATCATTTATTCGATTCCTTATTAACCTTATTATTTCAATTGATTGAAATTACGTTAACATGGTAGTCAATTACATTCAATCAATATTATTAAGTTATATCTAATTTGATTACCATCTTTCACTTCACTTTAGTTATTGTTTTAGAATCCATTTAAGATCAAGTTATAATTTCTAACAAATTTCTTTTTCATTAATAAATTATAAATTTTAATTTATGACAATATTAAATTCCAAAATCTTATTTAATTTAATATTTTTTATTATCAAAATTACGGGTCGTTACATAACGATACCAAGAAATTCGGATTTCTCAATAAAATTCCTGTATTTAAATTTTAAATGATAGTCCCTTTTTACAGCGGATATTTAACCAATCAACCAATAATTTCAACCAAACACAAGTGCCTCCCTTTAATTCACCTCCTCCACCTTGAGTGAATACAAAACACCGCCTCGTCGTGAAGCAAGATTTGGGCCACTACACAATGAAATAGCTCAATCCCACCAGTCATCACCTTCCTCTCACCACGGCAAATAATTTTGCAGTTGGACCCCTCGCCTAAAAATGGCTCTAGTGGCTTAGACCGACTGTAGCCGTTAGATGAAAGGTAAAGCAGCGGTTAGGGTTAGAAATATTGCTTGGGCAAAATAAGATGGGGGTGTGGTTCTATATATAAGCAAATATCCTATACTATTCATTCCCGAAGACTTTCGAACTCCAATCGGAGCGTGCTTACTGGCGCTCTTTCGAACTCAATGGAACTATTATCGAGACCTAATTCTATCATATACAGAAGTTAGCTTTTAAAATTAAGTTATATTATAATTAATTCCTAAAATTAATCGCTACGCATTTCCGGCTCACACGACCACGTAGTATATTCGATTGCTAATAAATTTATCGGTGTAGAACAATCTGTTATTCTGAATTTAATGACACTAGTTTCGTTAAAATCCAAGACAATGCCCCGGAATGATATTTTAAAGAATTTCCAAATTAGTTATTTAAACCATTTATTTTCTGAAACTATATTTCCAAAATGAATTCACCGTTATTATTTATTAAATAAAAGGGTTTAAATAAAAATATTCAATCCATTAAATTAATATTATATTTAAAATCCAAATATTTAATTTATTATTCAAATATATAAACAATCCTTATATTTGAATTCAAGTTTTTAAAACCATAGAAACCCATTACTCTCATATTTAAAATAAACTAAAAATTCAAATCCAGTAGCCAAAATCCTAGGTTGTTACACTCTCCTCCTCTAAATAATATTTCATCCCCGAAATCCTAAGGTAAGGAAAATGTCTCCAAAACCATTAAATTTTTAAAACATTAAGTTGGAATGGATTTTTGTAAATTCCTAAGTCTTTAAAGTTACAAAAAATTTCAGCAGCGTCTCCTTTACACGGCTCAATTGGAAAAAATAAAAATCGTTACTACGGGCCCAAACCAACAAATGAAAACAAAAGCCAAGTGGGCACCCATATCGGGGACATGAAATCATCAAATCGAACCAAAAATAATCATGTACAATTAGTTAGGCAACTAAACTTTATTATGAAACCAAAAGCAGCAAACTAGCCTTTGCTTCCAAGTACCTGAACCTTACTTATATAATCCAAAAGAGAGCTAAACATAAAAATGAAACAGTACCACAAGTCAATAATCACATACATGAATTTAAGCATGCCAAAACATACATATCAAACATCTCAAACAATCATGCCATAACAAATCATGAAACTTGCATTTTTAGTGGTAAATGCACATAATTACATTTAAGCCTATATGACGTACATATGCAATCCATATGCAATATCAAATCTAATCGTTTGCTCGATCACACAATTTCACTTCTAAACTAGTATCCTTCACTCGACCACTCTTCTGATCTAGTTCCTTGACTAGAAATCTCCATTCTCCTTACATAGCCATATACTATGATAAAGAACCATAGAATCAAATCAAAAATCCATATAAAGTGTTCGCTGTTAAGAACTGAATGAAAAATTCTGACTCAGACTGGTGTACATCACCTCGAAATCATACACTCGAATCTGGATCAAATCACTTCTGCGAATAGAATGATCTACGGACTACTTACGTATTTATTCCTTTGGTTCCTAAATTATGCCTAATTCTTTTTATACACATTCAATTTTTAATCACACTTAATTTTTTCAATAGTATTTCCTTTAATACTAAAATTCATTTACAAATCATTTCATAAATTATTTCGTTTAACTTTACTTTACTTAAGTTAAATTTTACCTCATAGCTCAATTTTCAAATTTACTTTTCTTAACTATACTAATTATTTAATTCACATTTATTATTTCTTAGTATATTCCCTTTAATGCTAAAATATTTATGAACTATTTTATAAAACCTTACGTAAATTTATAAACAGTTTTAAAACACAACTTAGATTTTATCAACAATTTAACATTTAATTTTATATTCTTAAATAATACTAGAATTCATTTTCTGAGTCATTTCATCAGTTTAAGCCTACAAACCCTTTCATTAATAAAACATTTCCTAAGATTATAATTACCTTTTTGAGGAATCATTATCTTACTTAGGAAACATTACTTAAGTCTATTAACATTCTATAACTCAAATTCATATTTGCAAAATACTCTTCTACTTCCTAAAGTATACATACAATATTCAGAATTGTTTTATTTAACAGAATATTCAACAAATTTAAAACTTTTTTTTTAATTTATTATCTTCATAATTTAAAAGTAACAAAACTCGACTTCTAAATTTTCTAACTAAGACACTTAGCTTACACTTCTAAAGCAACTTTGGAAGTTTCGACTCTCCAGAATCATTGGAAATTCCATTATATTTCGATAAATGAAAATTACCAAATAACATATCACAATGAGATGTAAAATCACACTACTCTAATGCATAGGGTACATGCATCCATATAGTAACTTAGCAGAGAACTTAAGAACCAAACATCCGAACATTGTTTCAAAACATTCTGAAATAATTTATAATATACATTTCTCCATTTCTATAACAAATTCTAATTTTGGGATTTTTAAAATCATGATCCATTTTACCCAAAACAACTCTAAACAAATTCCCATGTTAGCAATTCTCCACTTAGAAACTCGAAAATAAACACCAATGATGCTGTAGTCACCACCTGAGTTATTTTCCAAGGACCAAAGTGAGTTTAGTGCTTTCTATCTCTATCGAAAATCCTTTTTCAACATATACTTCCAAAAGAATATTACTACGGTTTACTCCAAAACTTTTAAAAAAGATTTTCAAAATCGTCGGGATTCAACTTCTCAAATTCTTAGCTTAAATCTTATTTTATTCATCAACCATTTTTATAGAATTTCACTTCTTATGTAAGATCATTTCATAATTGTTCAAATTTGTATAAATTATAAGAAATAACTTTTATTATAATTAAAATTCAACTCAATATTATTATCAAACACCATGTAGTCAAATCATGAAACTGAATTCACAATGTGTTCGTGCTTAATTTAACCAAACAAAATGCATAAAAACTATCTGAACACAACTAATCAACAATAAACGATAATAATTAAATAATATCACTCTCTAGCAAATAAACACACCATATATATCAATATTAATTTTTGAAAAAAATTATTCTTTATATATAGAATATGATTTTGGTAAAATTATTTCATGTACCTACTTTTCTAAAACAATACTATGTCAATTTTCCTTGTTCAAGTATTTAGAAACCCCTATCAATACAGTTCTTTATTCTATACCGACCAAAATTCATAATCATCCAACCGATTAATCAACACAATATAAAACATTTTATATCACTAACAAATACACATTCATATATATATATACACACACACGCATACACCTACAGTCAAACTCATCCTAGGCTCTCACTTACCCTACATCAAATGAGTTAAACCCTCCAAAGCCTAGGCGTTCGCTCAACCTATGCTCTGATACAATGTTGTAACGACCCACCTATTCGGTCCTTAAAAGTCGACACTAATACATCCACGGTATTCACATGCCGAGCATATGAGTGCCGGAAAGATGGATTGTTGGGGAAAATGAAAGAAAGACAGGACACAATCTCAATCATGCCGAGTAATATATAATATGAAAGTGCGGTGTGTATACAATTATATGTGCTAATATAGTATACACGGATCGTGTAATATGGATTACAATACAAATGCGGAAATAGATGATAATAGCATTGTAAATAGAAAATAGAAAAATCACACCAGAGATTTTTATACTGGTTCGGAGCACCGTCCTACGTCCAGTCCCAGACTCCTATCTGGATTTTCACTATTAACTACCTCGCTTCACCCGGAGGAACAGGTTTACAATACCCGAACAGCCGAACGGGATTTCACGCCTCTAATACACTGAGGACTTCAACACTTGCCTCTACAACACCGAGGACTTCAACACTTGCCTCTTACAACACGAGGACTTCAACAAAAACAAATACAATTGTTGTTGACAACTTGTGTTCTTGAAAACACGGATTTGTCACTAGTAGTACACCCTTCCTATAATCTTATCCTCAAAGAATATGAATGATGTTTTGTAAAGATTAAAGAAGGTATTTACTTATTGAATCAAAAGATATGAAATAATTTCAATGATTCAATAAGCTAAATTAATTTTTAGAATGCAGGAGTGTTAGAGATTAGATTAGAGAGCATATATGATCGTGTAAAAACTTGTGTTTGAATCAATGATTTAGATGAGTATATATAGAGAAAAATAGTTGTAACTCTTTGTGAACAGTTGCCATTAAGAGTTATGATCATTGATGAAAGATAGGAGATGCAACCTTTGGAGAAGAGAAGTGTCTTTTGGAAAAGTTGCTTTCTGTTTAAAAACGGTCGACAGGTCAAAAATGGACCGGTAGACAGGAATTCAAATATATATATACGTTATGTGCATGTGTGCATGTTATCTGTGCATTCTGGGCAAAAACGGTCGACCACCTTATTTTCAACCGGTCGACCGGTTTAGTCCAATTTGCACAGTTAATGTGCATATGTATATATATTGAAAGATTGAAGTTATATGATTATTTGAGGATAGATTTTAACATAAATTACTAACATACCAAATAATCAACCTCTAATATATGGAGCTCTTTGTGTTTCTTAAATGAATAACTTCTTTTTGTCGATCACGGCTTATTCCTTTGTCAGAAATCAAAACTCTATAAAAATCTTGACTCAACATTCTCCCCCTTTTTGATTGATGACAACATATATCTGAAGTTCTGAATCTCCCCCTGAATATGTGATCTCCCCCTGAGATTTTGTCTTATATACATATATATTCCTGCAAATAATTGTTAGCACTTTCTCCCCCTTTGTCATCGACAAAAAGGAATAATAGATAATGGAATAATATAGGAGTATATCAGCCAGAATATCCATTTTCCTCTTTTCTTAAGTAGGACCTGCAAAAAATAGAATTAAGTCCATGGCACCCACTTTTTATAGGGTCCTAAGAGTTAGGTCTTAGGAGTCCAAACCCATATGGGTCCGGTATCCCCTTTATATATATAATTATTATTAAGATGCACAGTATTCATGAATTGCTGAATGTATTTGTTCCTAATCAAATTGTTATTTGTTTTAGGAACCCATATTTTGATAGTCTTGACATCTTTCTTTTGAAATTTCACAACTGGTTTTGGTTTGAAATATAATAAACTAAGATTTTTCTTAGCTTCAGTTTTTTGTACTTTCTTCTTCCTTTTATTTCTAAGATGTTTCTTAGTTTCATGTTTGTTATATCCCAAACCTTGTTTATCTGAAATAGATTGTGAACTTTCAATGATTTTAGTCAAATTTTCTCGACCTTTGTTAAAGTTAGAAACATTTTGAGTAATGTCATCAAACTTTGTTTGTAAACTAGCTTTTTCTAGGTCTAGAATTTTGACTTTTGCTTTAAGTTCATGATTTTCAGTCGTGAGATACCAATTGAAAGTGCGGTGTGTATACAATTATATGTGCTAATATAGTATACACGGATCGTGTAATATGGATTACAATACAAATGCGGAAATAGATGATAATAACATTGTAAATAGAAAATAGAAAAATCACACCAGAGATTTTTATACAGGTTCGGAGCACCGTCCTACGTCCAGTCCCAGACTCCTATCTGGATTTTCACTATTAACTACCTCGCTTCACCCGGAGGAACAGGTTTACAATACCCGAACAGCCGAACGGGATTTCACGCCTCTAATACACTGAGGACTTCAACACTTGCCTCTTACAACACCGAGGACTTCAACACTTGCCTCTTACAACACGAGGACTTCAACAAAAACAAATACAATTGTTGTTGACAACTTGTGTTCTTGAAAACACGGATTTGTCACTAGTAGTACACCCTTCCTATAATCTTATCCTCAAAGAATATGAATGATGTTTTTTAAAGATTAAAGAAGGTATTTACTTATTGAATCAAAAGATATGAAATAATTTCAATGATTCAATAAGCTAAATTAATTTTTAGAATGCAGGAGTGTTAGAGATTAGATTAGAGAGCATATATGATCGTGTAAAAACTTGTGTTTGAATCAATGATTTAGATGAGTATATATAGAGAAAAATAGTTGTAACTCTTTGTGAACAGTTGCCATTAAGAGTTATGATCATTGATGAAAGATAGGAGATGCAACCTTTGGAGAAGAGAAGTGTCTTTTGGAAAAGTTGCTTTCTGTTTAAAAACGGTCGACAGGTCAAAAATGGACCGGTAGACAGGAATTCAAATATATATATATACGTTATGTGCATGTGTGCATGTTATCTGTGCATTCTGGGCAAAAACGGTCGACCACCTTATTTTCAACCGGTCGACCGATTTAGTCCAATTTGCACAGTTAATGTGCATATGTATATATATTGAAAGATTGAAGTTATATGATTATTTGAGGATAGATTTTAACATAAATTACTAACATACCAAATAATCAACCTCTAATATATGGAGCTCTTTGTGTTTCTTAAATGAATAACTTCTTTTTGTCGATCACGGCTTATTCCTTTGTCAGAAATCAAAACTCTATAAAAATCTTGACTCAACATAATATACAATAGATATTTATAAAAGAAAACTATAATATACATACATCAAAATCAGAGTACACTTAATCACTAATCATCAGCTTGCACAGTTATAATAATCCATCCTCACAAGTGCTAACAAATAAAATAACACATGTAGTGGAAATAAAAAATATACGAGAGGCACACTCGGACATCCAGCTCGCAACCTGAAGCTTTAAAGCATCCAAACTAGATTTGAAAAAAATGATCGGTCTGACTCGAGCATTATAAGAAAAATAATGCCTGGATCAGTCTGGTAAACCAGCATGAGAAACACACCTCAATTGGATTTTAATGTAATAAAAACCCTAAAGGTATCTCATAAGTCCATGCAGCACATAAACACGGACATGTTTTTATTTTACAATAACTTAAACATTTTATAGGAAATCTTCTGATATTATAATAATGTTTAAGGTTTAAATTAAATATTGAATCATAGTCGAAATTGTTACATTAATTAAATTTAAGCATAATAGGTATATAACTAAGTTTGAAAGGTACTTATTGGAGAATGGATTCCATACAAGAACATGGTAAGGAACCACGTTCTGTACAGTACATATCTAGATAATGTACTGAGGGCCTCACATGAATCCTCTACGTATTAGGATCGGTCCTACCCTTTACTGGATAGTTTCGTATATTTCATCACCCCGATTGCTTTTGCAAAATTTTGCAAAATCACTCATGCACAACAAAATCCATAAATGTACATATCTAGAAAAGATGATGACAATACCCTAATGGGTGCGACCTATATAGCCCTGAAGGATTCCTTGTTTTAGCAGTTCCCGAATTGTGATGCTTGAGGCTACGATTACCTTTTATATAACAATTCCTCTTGGAACGCTAACACTACCCTCCAAGCAGAAATGCAACGCCAGTATTCATCCATAAAAGTTCGTTCTGGATCTGAATGGAACCTAACGCACTACCTCTACTACATCCATTTTGGAATCACCCTCAGGATTAGTAGCAAGTAGGCCTTGCACTTTAAGAACTCCGTTTTGAATAGTCTTCAAGATGTCTTCCATTCAAATGCTTATATCAGTTCGAAGTGGTTTTTGAACAATATATCTGATCCCGATCTCTTCGAACCGATGAGGATAATTTAAAACTGGCCAAGTTTGATAGTCGGTTACTTAACCATTAAACAAAACAACAATCACATCAGGGATTTAATTCCATAGAAAAACCAACATTGGGTAAGCACATAAGTAACCACTAACCTCTCTAATTAATCTTTTCATCATTTAAAATCACCTTGTAAATACTTTTATCAAAAATACTTTTATGAAGATATACTACAAACCCGTTTTACTCCTTTAAATACTTAGAAAATATCCATACACTTATCTCAATAGTATAAGTATATTTATAGAAACAATACATTTTCATTGCTTAGAAAATGTATTCATATACTTATCTATATTCATAAAACATATGAAAGATTTCTTATTTCAAAATAATATCAAAAGGATTAAACAAATATTGTTTTAAAAGAAACGGAGATAAGGACAAATCCAAACACTATTTCTTCGGTATTAAGCATGGAACGAACGTCCCCACCACCAAAATTAAGAAGGTCAATTTGGAAAATCCAATCTCATTTCATTCTTATAAAATTACTTTTACAAATCACTAAAAGTCTCTTTTATAAATTCCCAAACCTGTATATAAACTTCGTTTTTACAAATCCCTAAGTCTATTTATAAATTCTTTCATAAATATCCAAAATCAATTACAAACTCCTTCCCAAATTTTCAAGATCTCCCAATTTATAAAATTCTTTTTATAAACAATTTATTTTAAAACATTTTATACAACTCAAAAATCATTTATAAAATTCTTTTAGAAAACTATTTGAATACTCTTTTTATAAATCTTTAAACCGTTTATAAAAACATTTTTATGAATTTCTAAAACATTTATAACACTCTTTTATAAATCTATAATACCATTTATAAAATCCACTGTAAATCCATACTCCACTTTTATTTTCAAACTTTTTTATTAAATGAAACTCCTTTTATAAATCAATTTAGAATTTATAAATAAAATAAATACAATAAATA
Organism: Allium cepa; assembly: GCA_030765085.1. Taxonomy (NCBI): domain Eukaryota; kingdom Viridiplantae; phylum Streptophyta; class Magnoliopsida; order Asparagales; family Amaryllidaceae; genus Allium; species Allium cepa. The sequence continues at coordinate 722,058,941 of CM060934.1, forward strand.
TATTAATTTTAAACATCATAAATAAATAATTATTATTCACTTCAAAACCTTATTATATCGTAATAATTATTAATAATAAAATAATATAAATAATCAATAATTATTAACTTCAAAACAAATAAATAAAATAATTAATAATTTAAAACATTATTAAATAAACAATAATAAATAATTCTCAAACATTATTATAATAAATAATCATTGACTTCCAAAATATCATTAAATGAACAATATTAATTATTTAAATAAGTAACTTTTAACAATATTAAAATATTGATAAATAACCTTTAAATAATATTAAATAGAAATAAATAACGTTTAAACCTTATTAAATAATAATTAAACAACTTTAGAATATATTATAAAATAGTACTTAAATGACTTTAAATTTTTTTAAATGACTTAGAAAACACAAATAAAAAGAGGGTGGAGCAAAATAGGAATTAAAAGTCCCTCTAAATAAAATATTCCAAGAAACCCAAAAATCAGATTTAAAATCATTCTCTGAATCAAAAACCAATTTCAAGCCAAAGGGAAACTAAAAGTATTTCAAAAATTCTAAATTGAGGCCAATAGCCGCCAAAGCACTTAACCTATGCTGTTATCGATTTTTTTTCACTGTAGGGGCTATGTTTTTGAAAATATAACAATGTCATAACTAATAGCGCTAAACAATCAAGATTCAACAGTTAAAAAATCTATATAATAAGGTTATAACTAAAATAGAATCAACATGATTTTGTTCTAGTTTGGTGGTTTGGGGGTGCGAGCTAAGGTGTAACGACCCGTTAAATTAATAATATTTAATGAATTGAATTTAATAGAATTGCTAATCTAATTTAGAAGGAAATATAAGTCTTAGGATTTTTATTTGAGTAAATATAGGAATTGATATGGTGATTATAATTTAATGTTAACAATTAAATATTTATGTGGCATAGATTGGATTAACGTAAATTGGTGGGTAGTTATTAGTTATAATTAGTTGATTTAAAGGGTATTAATGAAATGATAGCTGAATTGGATTGCAAATATATAAACATTAGAAAATTTATTAGGTGGACTAAATTTGTTAAAGTTGTATAATTCAATTTAGTAGAAACTCTAAATTTATAAACGGAGATTTAAATAAACGCTAAATATGTAAATGGTGACTTAAGACCTAGTTATAGGAATTGGAATATAATCCAATTTGAATTAGGTATAAAAAGGATTTGATTTATATGAAAGTTATTTTTCACAGTATTGAATAAAAAAAAATTTGGAATCCAATTATAATTGATGATAATAACGTTAGTATTAGTAATAAATAGATTTCAACGCAGTAACCAAATGAATGGAATAAAAATGAATATATATTGAATAGAAATGAAATGTAAATTGTCACATTTGGTTGGAGTTAATTTTTAGAAACATATAAATGTTGAATCAGTAAATATTAGTAAAAAATATTACCTAGAATAAATTCCATTTAATATAAGAATTCAAAAGTGGAAGATTTACATTTGGATTGAAAAATGGATAGTTACTAATTAAAAGTGACCATTGAATAAATTTATGCAAACGTGATATAATGTAAATAGATGGGGATCAACTTTTATTTATGTGGTTAAGGGAATTTAATTTCTATAGTATGATAATCGAAATTAATGGAAGTTGGAATAGCTAATTTATATGTTAGTTGAAATTTAGCTAGGATATGTAGATATTGAATGATAGTAAAAATTTAATGATATAAAAGTTTCAATTATACATTGAAATTCATACTCGCCATAAAAGGTTAATTGAGACCAAAGAAGTTAATATAGGAATCAAGCCTTATTTATTAATTTGGATTTATTGCAATAAGTTAATTCCATAAAATAAAGCTAAAGCTAATTCAAATTTTAACTGGACCATTGTTGTTATAACTTTAGAAGCAAGATTTATTTATGATTTGAGTATTTAATTCAACAAGTGGTATTTACGACAAATAAAATAGAATTGAACGTAAAATATTACGTTATTAACTTGAAATGGAATTGTAAACATTGAGTGAAATCTTAAACTAATGTTAGTATTCGTCGTATTTACAACAATAACTTTGAATAATAGAAAGGAAGTGAATATAATAAATTAATCAAATTTATAGTGTTGAATTCAATTGGATTGGAATTAATAAATAGTTAAGAAAAATAAGGGTTATTAATAATTTGGAATTTAATTATGGTAAAAAGGTTAATTGCAATCCAAAGATGAGTTGGAATGGAAATCAAGTATTTATTTAATTTGATTTAAGAGATGAGTATAAAGGTATAAGATTTAATAATTCGGTTTAGAATAAAATTTATAATCTCTAAATAATAAGGAAGTGCAGATATTTAGCTGCAAATTTATATACCGATAGATTTTAATTCACATCCAAGCTTGGTAAATAATTTAGAATTGATTGAAGTATATAAATAATGAAATGGGGCCTATATTAGAAGTTGAAATATAAAAATTGGATTTTTAATTTATTTGATTTATTTAATAAATATTAAAAATAGCCATTTTTGTCACGGACTCGGATTTCGACGAAACCAGTTTCATCGGATCCGTATCGGTGAATTATTATAGGGTTTCAAATTTCGTATCGATCGGACTTGCCGTTTGATCGTACGGACGCGAAACGCCTTGAAATGAATTTTATTAAAATCAATTTGAAATCAATTTGGAAATCTTGTTTTCAGCATAACTTCTTCATACGATCGAATTTGGTCGCGAAACTTTTTCCATCGCGTTTAGAATATTTTAAAACACCTATTTGGATATATAGTTTTAACAGATTCGGTTCCGGGGTCAGAACGGGCTTTTTGGGCCAACTACCGTTTAGCACGTTCGTTATCCGTACCCACCTAGCCTTCTTCTATTTGTCTATATATATGCGATCATAAACCCTAGCCTCCTTTCTTCTGTCAATTGAATATACGTACATTTTCTTCATCTTTCTCCTGTCCAATGGTGGCAAAACCTAGATCTATCCACAGTTCAAAATCAAAAGCCAAAACTCAAAAATTTCAGAAAATTCTCAAAAAAATATATGTTGAAGTATTCGATACGCGTAATCTACTGGTGTAATTCGTTTTTCAATTGGAGCTGTAGTTCATCCAGAATAAATTCAAACAGCCCAAAACCGTTCATCATCGTCGCGCAAAACTTCGTCTGATCGAAATTCTGTTTCTGGGTATTGGAGTATGGACGATGGGAAGCGCATCTATGTAATTTGTTTGGAGAATTGACGGTCAGATCGTCGTAAACAATTCGAGTTAGGGTTTCAAAACCCTTGTGATTAGGAGGCGGCGCAATCAGTTTTCACCCACCTGGGCCTTGCGCGCGGCCAGGGAGAGGTCGGCAGGAGGAGAGGGGCGAAGGTCAGGCTCTGTTCTGGTCGAAGGTGGTTGCTTTTGGGGCGGCGTGCGTTGCTTAGATGGACTGGGCCGTGCGTTCCAGGTTGCTGGTGTGCGTGTTTCTCTGGCTTGGCTTGCACGATGAATTGGATGACGTGGACATGCAATTTGTGAGTGAATGTGTTCACTTTTTGCTAATTTTAAATTTTGTTGCAAATCGATTTTTCGTCATAACTTTTTCATACGACATCGGTTTCACACGAAATTTCTTTTGTTAGGATCGTATTTAAATTCCGGATCTGATGACGCTGGTTTGGACGAATTCTGAGACGGGCGAATTTTTGGGTTTAAATCGGGTTTAAATTCGATTTAAATTCAAAAGGTGAGTGTTTTAACCCACTCACAATTACTAGAAGCTTTTATGTTTGTTAAATAAATTTTAGAAATGAATAGAAATTTATTTATGAGCTTTTGGCATGTTATTTCATTCATATCTGTTGAATTGCATTTTATTAAATTTAACTGTAAATTTAATTGATTTATTGCGTATTAATTGGCTGTTAGAAATTATTGTTTGCATATGAACTGCTAGTTAACAGTTATATAAATTACCACTGAATATAAACTGTTAGATTAATAGTTGATAAATATAATTTGAGATAAAACTGCAAATTATTACCTGTTGTATATTACCAAACATATATGGTTATTGACTGATATTGATTGATGTTTGTGATTGGATGATGGATGTGTTGTTGAATGGATGTTTTATTTGGATATTATTAAACTGCAAGTTAGTATGCATTTTTCATTTTTCGGGATTGTGGTTTGAAATGATAAAACCGCAAAGTTTATTTTTAAATTGCGGATTGAAATGATAAATATCCGTATCACTTGACCATAGGATAGAAAATTATATACAGGCACCGCGGTCTATATATAACTATTTTAATGTGATTTCTATGGTTTGGATGGAATACGGTTTATAATAATCTTAAATTTTATACTGTATAAATATTTTTCTTCCGTATTTATGTACATGAAAAGTTGGAAATTTTGAAATAAAAAGGTGTATAAATTCCCTTAGTAAAATGGAAGAAAATTTAGAAAATGGAGTTGGATAAATTTATATCATATGTTTAAATGTTAAGTTTGGAAATTTAAGATATGATATTTATAATTGGATTTTTTCCAAGATAAATTGAAATGAATATTCTAATATGAATTTGAATTGGAAAAATATTCTAATATAATTGGAATCGAAAAATACATATGTTTTATTACTAGAAATTGGAGTTGTTTAAGGATTTATGTGAATATTCAAACTAAATAATAAAACATTTAATTTGTTGAAAGAATATATTCCAATTTTAGTTTTTGAATATTAATACTCCAATGGATTTATATATATGGAAATTGAAATGGTTTTGGAACTTAAGAGTGATATCTAAATTATGGTTTTAACTTTAGATAAAGAAATATTTCCATAAAGCCATATAACTTATTTCTTTACAAAGTGACAGTAAAGTTAAGCCTTTGAAATTCATATACCGTTGAATATCCAAACCATTTGAGTTTTAAAAGTTATGGTTTGAAATTATGGATTTCCAAAAATATTATGCTTTGAAAATATTCGATTTTCAGATATTATGAAGTTAAAGCCTTTTTATTATTGGAAAGGAATTATATTTGGGATAAGTGGTAAAATATGGTTTTGGGTTTTGGAATGATATCGTAATATTATGGTTTTGAAATGGATTATATTCTGGTTTTAAAAGTATAAACTGTTTTAAATAACCGCGGTGTTATAATAACGATGGGTTGGCAAAGAGACCGGGATCGGATATGGACATACTCTCTGTCGATACCGAAAACCACTTTGACTAACCGTGTACGCGGTGGAGTTCCAGAATGAAGTAGGTGGTGGCGACGTTTCCTGTAAGGTAAATACGTGGACCCAACTCCCGTGAGTTGGCATAAGGTGGCTAAAACAGGAGCGATTCTCAGGCCAATGAGGTCATTCCTCTGATCGGACGCTCCTCTTCGATATTATACTTTGACTTGGATTGATTCAGTGGCCACTTCTATATTTTGATTTTGGGGGAGTTAGTTCGAGGTGGGCGGCAGCTGCGCGCTGCGCGTTACCATCAGCCTGGATAGCAATTGGTATATCTACCCTGGCATTGCCTAGTTGTGCCGTGTCACCTACCCTATCGCGCCTTGTACGAGTTTGGTTTTCTCCCGTAGCCCGTGTGATATCCTCTAGTGGCTTCCCGATCAGGAGGGACTATGATATTGGATGGACTACTGGGACTATTACGTGTTAAGGGCTATATGGGTAACCCCTTAACGCTATTAAAAAGTAAGTTTATTTTATGAATAGACGCTATTTTAATAGCGCAATATACTATATAGTAAATAGTTTAACGGATCCTTAGGAGATGTAAATCCCGAGCATCTCTTGAGTTACTGTACTCATATTTATTTCTGTTTATTTAACTCACATAAGATTTTCTAGTCTGACTCGAGTGTTTTTGTCTTTTCAAATTCGCTCGGGTCAGTCCGAGCATTTCAGGATAGCAGATTTTAGCTTTGGAGGACGAAGACGAAGAATCAGTATTATTTTCTATATAGTATTGCACCACACTCTTTCTATTCCGCTGCATTGTTGTATTGGTATGTGTAACTCTGATATTTATTGTATAAAGCAAAGCAAGTGTTTGTAAACTGTTTTGAACTGTATATTTATTATTATATTTTATCCTTCCGCTGTGAGATTCTATTTGTTTTATTCCTTCTCTGTTTTTTATTTACCCCATAACAATCCGCCCTTGCGTATGCTTTGAATTGGCACGTGTGTCGTTTTAAAGTGTGCGAAAAGGCGGGATGTTACAGTTGGTATCAGAGCTTTGGTTTAGCGATAAACCTTGGCTTTGTGGGGTTTGACTCTTTGTTAATAGGGTAGTAATATCCTATGGGAGTCGCTGAGTGTATATATATGAGAGAGCGTATTTGTTAGTATTAATAAAAGGGTTTTGATATTGTGTTAATCTGTTCCGCTTTGTATTTATAAATTCTGGTTGATGCATGGGACGCTATGTCATCAATAGGGATTTCTAAACACTTAATAGGACAGACCGACATAATATCCGTTTTAATATAGGTGAATGGAATAATTTTGCCTATTATATTTTCTATATATAAAAATGTTTTATAAAGATATATATATATTTTTGGTTGCTATAGATTGGGTGTTAGGAAATAAAATATTTATAATAATCGAAGCTAAGTAAAATTATAATAAACCAAATTGGAGATTTTAGAACTTAAGTCCGGGACTTTTCCAAATCTGTTTTCAAGGAATTTATGAAATATAATGATTCGGTTTATAAGTATTTTCTTATATAAATATTTCGTATAATTTGGAAGAATTGTTTTTAAAGAAGATTTTGGAAAAATTAAATTCTGTACTTTCCTCTCTGTCGCTGGAAAATAAATTCGGTGATGACGGCCGCATCATCGACTTTCATTTTCGAGTTTCGAAGGGGAAAGGCCACTGTAGTAAATTCTACTGTAGATTTATTTTGAAATTTTCTAAAGATTTTCTTTTATTGTTCTAACTTTAATTAGAGATATTGAGTTGTAAGAACTTATTTATGTATTATTTTGAAATAAATTGAATTTTAACCCGGTATTTAAATTCTAAATTTTTCCATTAATTAATTGTTTAAAAATTATGTTAGTGAAAAAGGGGTTAAGTAATAAATTAATTGAAACCTCTAATTTAATTAAGAGAAGTATTGCAATGTTAGAAAGAGAAATTGAATACGTAGGAGAGAAAAAAATAATATGGATCAACATTGAATTAAATTAAAAGAATGGAGATAAAACTTGTATAAGTTCTTTTGTTTTTCTTTAACATAAATAACTTACCAAAAAAATAAAAGTTGAAATGTTAAATGAGAAACTAGAATTGAATGTTTTACAAGTAAGAATTTAGAAAAAATGAAGTATCCAATAAACTACTGTTATAATAAGAATTTACTATATGATTATCCCCTTAAGTATGTTTTAATCTCCCCTATTCCAATATAATGGAAAGTAGGAAAAATTGAAATAACTGTAATCCATAGTTAATGGAAAAATAAAAACTTCCACTTATAAGAATGAATGTTAGCAGATTAAGAATTTAAGGGCAAGTTGAAATTGTAGTTATAAAACTAATATATGTTGGTGAACCATAAATAGAAAAAGAGACTAAAAGGAAACTTAAGTAATAAAAAGGGAACTTAAGTAATAAGAGGAAACTTAAGTAATAAAAAGGGAACTTAAGTAAATAAAGGAAACTTAAGCAATAAAAAGGGAAGCACAAATATAATGAATTTGCAATATATGGAAAATGAAACTGTGAGAAATAAAGAAATTATTTCCCCCATATATGAAGGAAAGAAAATCAAACCACTGAATTATGAAATAAATGTATAATAAGTTATTTTGGTGTTGGTTTGAATTGTTGGTTGATGTATGTTGTTGGGTAAGGAATTTTGAAGTTGTGGGATGAGCAAATAATCTATCTTTGTTCCATCTAAGACTGTTGAGTATAAGATGCACTTGATAGTTATTTTTCATTTCATACAATTTCAAAATTTGAACCCGAACAACTGATTATTTGTTTGATTTAATGATTGTTTGTTGTGGTGTGTGCTGTTTGCTAAGATCTATGGTTGTTGCATTTGATTGGATATGAATGATTGAATCTACCTAAACCTTTCACTGTAAAATAAATATTTAACCTTTTAGATTTTATAAGTGAATACAGGTGTTGGAAGCAACTGCTACTGCTTTTGGTTCCAAAATAATAAGCGTATATTGCCCGACAAATAGGTACGTTTTCGGATTACGTTTAAAGCGCTATTTTATATATTTTTCCCGTGTGGGATATTTTATTTTGGATATATATGTAAAATATTTGTATATTTGGATATTATATTTTCTCCAGAGTCCCTCCGTACAAAGGAGACTCTGCCAAAATTTTCCGTGAATTTCGGACTTAGAATTTTGTTAAAAATATTTTTCCAACTTTAATAATTCAAGTATTAAAGTATATAATAATTATAAAACCAGTGTATTTCATTTAAGGAAATTAATCCAGTAAAATATAAGTTAATATTTGAAGTAAAATGCACTGTTATTCTTCCTCCTCCCTTCTTTCCTTTTCGGGGACGAAAAGTTTTGAGTGGGGGAGATTGTAACGACCCGTTAAATTAATAATATTTAATGAATTGAATTTAATAGAATTGCTAATCTAATTTAGAAGGAAATATAAGTCTTAGGATTTTTATTTGAGTAAATATAGGAATTGATATGGTGATTATAATTTAATGTTAACAATTAAATATTTATGTGGCATAGATTGGATTAACGTAAATTGGTGGGTAGTTATTAGTTATAATTAGTTGATTTAAAAGGTATTAATGAAATGATAGCTGAATTGGATTGCAAATATATAAACATTAGAAAATTTATTAGGTGGACTAAATTTGTTAAAGTTGTATAATTCAATTTAGTAGAAACTCTAAATTTATAAACGGAGATTTAAATAAACGCTAAATATGTAAATGGTGACTTAAGACCTAGTTATAGGAATTGGAATATAATCCAATTTGAATTAGGTATAAAAAGGATTTGATTTATATGAAAGTTATTTTTCACAGTATTGAATAAAAAAAAATTTGGAATCCAATTATAATTGATGATAATAACGTTAGTATTAGTAATAAATAGATTTCAACGCAGTAACCAAATGAATGGAATAAAAATGAATATATATTGAATAGAAATGAAATGTAAATTGTCACATTTGGTTGGAGTTAATTTTTAGAAACATATAAATGTTGAATCAGTAAATATTAGTAAAAAATATTACCTAGAATAAATTCCATTTAATATAAGAATTCAAAAGTGGAAGATTTACATTTGGATTGAAAAATGGATAGTTACTAATTAAAAGTGACCATTGAATAAATTTATGCAAACGTGATATAATGTAAATAGATGGGGATCAACTTTTATTTATGTGGTTAAGGGAATTTAATTTCTATAGTATGATAATCGAAATTAATGGAAGTTGGAATAGCTAATTTATATGTTAGTTGAAATTTAGCTAGGATATGTAGATATTGAATGATAGTAAAAATTTAATGATATAAAAGTTTCAATTATACATTGAAATTCATACTCGCCATAAAAGGTTAATTGAGACCAAAGAAGTTAATATAGGAATCAAGCCTTATTTATTAATTTGGATTTATTGCAATAAGTTAATTCCATAAAATAAAGCTAAAGCTAATTCAAATTTTAACTGGACCATTGTTGTTATAACTTTAGAAGCAAGATTTATTTATGATTTGAGTATTTAATTCAACAAGTGGTATTTACGACAAATAAAATAGAATTGAACGTAAAATATTACGTTATTAACTTGAAATGGAATTTGTAAACATTGAGTGAAATCTTAAACTAATGTTAGTATTCGTCGTATTTACAACAATAACTTTGAATAATAGAAAGGAAGTGAATATAATAAATTAATCAAATTTATAGTGTTGAATTCAATTGGATTGGAATTAATAAATAGTTAAGAAAAATAAGGGTTATTAATAATTTGGAATTTAATTATGGTAAAAAGGTTAATTGCAATCCAAAGATGAGTTGGAATGGAAATCAAGTATTTATTTAATTTGATTTAAGAGGTGAGTATAAAGGTATAAGATTTAATAATTGGGTTTAGAATAAAATTTATAATCTCTAAATAATAAGGAAGTGCAGATATTTAGCTGCAAATTTATATACCGATAGATTTTAATTCACATCCAAGCTTGGTAAATAATTTAGAATTGATTGAAGTATATAAATAATGAAATGGGGCCTATATTAGAAGTTGAAATATAAAAATTGGATTTTTAATTTATTTGATTTATTTAATAAATATTAAAAATAGCCATTTTTGTCACGGACTCGGATTTCGACGAAACCAGTTTCATCGGATCCGTATCGGTGAATTATTATAGGGTTTCAAATTTCGTATCGATCGGACTTGCCGTTTGATCGTACGGACGCGAAACGCCTTGAAATGAATTTTATTAAAATCAATTTGAAATCAATTTGGAAATCTTGTTTTCAGCATAACTTCTTCATACGATCGAATTTGGTCGCGAAACTTTTTCCATCGCGTTTGGAATATTTTAAAACACCTATTTGGATATATAGTTTTAACAGATTCGGTTCCGGGGTCAGAACGGGCTTTTTGGGCCAACTACCGTTTAGCACGTTCGTTATCCGTACCCACCTAGCCTTCTTCTATTTGTCTATATATATGCGATCATAAACCCTAGCCTCCTTTCTTCTGTCAATTGAATATACGTACATTTTCTTCATCTTTCTCCTGTCCAATGGTGGCAAAACCTAGATCTATCCACAGTTCAAAATCAAAAGCCAAAACTCAAAAATTTCAGAAAATTCTCAAAAAAATATATGTTGAAGTATTCGATACGCGTAATCTACTGGTGTAATTCGTTTTTCAATTGGAGCTGTAGTTCATCCAGAATAAATTCAAACAGCCCAAAACCGTTCATCATCGTCGCGCAAAACTTCGTCTGATCGAAATTCTGTTTCTGGGTATTGGAGTATGGACGATGGGAAGCGCATCTATGTAATTTGTTTGGAGAATTGACGGTCAGATCGTCGTAAACAATTCGAGTTAGGGTTTCAAAACCCTTGTGATTAGGAGGCGGCGCAATCAGTTTTCACCCACCTGGGCCTTGCGCGCGGCCAGGGAGAGGTCGGCAGGAGGAGAGGGGCGAAGGTCAGGCTCTGTTCTGGTCGAAGGTGGTTGCTTTTGGGGCGGCGTGCGTTGCTTAGATGGACTGGGCCGTGCGTTCCAGGTTGCTGGTGTGCGTGTTTCTCTGGCTTGGATTGCACGATGAATTGGATGACGTGGACATGCAATTTGTGAGTGAATGTGTTCACTTTTTGCTAATTTTAAATTTTGTTGCAAATCGATTTTTCGTCATAACTTTTTCATACGACATCGGTTTCACACGAAATTTCTTTTGTTAGGATCGTATTTAAATTCCGGATCTGATGACGCTGGTTTGGACGAATTCTGAGACGGGCGAATTTTTGGGTTTAAATCGGGTTTAAATTCGATTTAAATTCAAAAGGTGAGTGTTTTAACCCACTCACAATTACTAGAAGCTTTTATGTTTGTTAAATAAATTTTAGAAATGAATAGAAATTTATTTATGAGCTTTTGGCATGTTATTTCATTCATATCTGTTGAATTGCATTTTATTAAATTTAACTGTAAATTTAATTGATTTATTGCGTATTAATTGGCTGTTAGAAATTATTGTTTGCATATGAACTGCTAGTTAACAGTTATATAAATTATCACTGAATATAAACTGTTAGATTAATAGTTGATAAATATAATTTGAGATAAAACTGCAAATTATTACCTGTTGTATATTACCAAACATATATGGTTATTGACTGATATTGATTGATGTTTGTGATTGGATGATGGATGTGTTGTTGAATGGATGTTTTATTTGGATATTATTAAACTGCAAGTTAGTATGCATTTTTCATTTTTCGGGATTGTGGTTTGAAATGATAAAACCGCAAAGTTTATTTTTAAATTGCGGATTGAAATGATAAATATCCGTATCACTTGACCATAGGATAGAAAATTATATACAGGCACCGCGGTCTATATATAACTATTTTAATGTGATTTCTATGGTTTGGATGGAATACGGTTTATAATAATCTTAAATTTTATACTGTATAAATATTTTTCTTCCGTATTTATGTACATGAAAAGTTGGAAATTTTGAAATAAAAAGGTGTATAAATTCCCTTAGTAAAATGGAAGAAAATTTAGAAAATGGAGTTGGATAAATTTATATCATATGTTTAAATGTTAAGTTTGGAAATTTAAGATATGATATTTATAATTGGATTTTTTCCAAGATAAATTGAAATGAATATTCTAATATGAATTTGAATTGGAAAAATATTCTAATATAATTGGAATCGAAAATTACATATGTTTTATTACTAGAAATTGGAGTTGTTTAAGGATTTATGTGAATATTCAAACTAAATAATAAAACATTTAATTTGTTGAAAGAATATATTCCAATTTTAGTTTTTGAATATTAATACTCCAATGGATTTATATATATGGAAATTGAAATGGTTTTGGAACTTAAGAGTGATATCTAAATTATGGTTTTAACTTTAGATAAAGAAATATTTCCATAAAGCCATATAACTTATTTCTTTACAAAGTGACAGTAAAGTTAAGCCTTTGAAATTCATATACCGTTGAATATCCAAACCATTTGAGTTTTAAAAGTTATGGTTTGAAATTATGGATTTCCAAAAATATTATGCTTTGAAAATATTCGATTTTCAGATATTATGAAGTTAAAGCCTTTTTATTATTGGAAAGGAATTATATTTGGGATAAGTGGTAAAATATGGTTTTGGGTTTTGGAATGATATCGTAATATTATGGTTTTGAAATGGATTATATTCTGGTTTTAAAAGTATAAACTGTTTTAAATAACCGCGGTGTTATAATAACGATGGGTTGGCAAAGAGACCGGGATCGGATATGGACATACTCTCTGTCGATACCGAAAACCACTTTGACTAACCGTGTACGCGGTGGAGTTCCAGAATGAAGTAGGTGGTGGCGACGTTTCCTGTAAGGTAAATACGTGGACCCAACTCCCGTGAGTTGGCATAAGGTGGCTAAAACAGGAGCGATTCTCAGGCCAATGAGGTCATTCCTCTGATCGGACGCTCCTCTTCGATATTATACTTTGACTTGGATTGATTCAGTGGCCACTTCTATATTTTGATTTTGGGGGAGTTAGTTCGAGGTGGGCGGCAGCTGCGCGCTGCGCGTTACCATCAGCCTGGATAGCAATTGGTATATCTACCCTGGCATTGCCTAGTTGTGCCGTGTCACCTACCCTATCGCGCCTTGTACGAGTTTGGTTTTCTCCCGTAGCCCGTGTGATATCCTCTAGTGGCTTCCCGATCAGGAGGGACTATGATATTGGATGGACTACTGGGACTATTACGTGTTAAGGGCTATATGGGTAACCCCTTAACGCTATTAAAAAGTAAGTTTATTTTATGAATAGACGCTATTTTAATAGCGCAATATACTATATAGTAAATAGTTTAACGGATCCTTAGGAGATGTAAATCCCGAGCATCTCTTGAGTTACTGTACTCATATTTATTTCTGTTTATTTAACTCACATAAGATTTTCTAGTCTGACTCGAGTGTTTTTGTCTTTTCAAATTCGCTCGGGTCAGTCCGAGCATTTCAGGATAGCAGATTTTAGCTTTGGAGGACGAAGACGAAGAATCAGTATTATTTTCTATATAGTATTGCACCACACTCTTTCTATTCCGCTGCATTGTTGTATTGGTATGTGTAACTCTGATATTTATTGTATAAAGCAAAGCAAGTGTTTGTAAACTGTTTTGAACTGTATATTTATTATTATATTTTATCCTTCCGCTGTGAGATTCTATTTGTTTTATTCCTTCTCTGTTTTTTATTTACCCCATAACAATCCGCCCTTGCGTATGCTTTGAATTGGCACGTGTGTCGTTTTAAAGTGTGCGAAAAGGCGGGATGTTACATAAGGTTAGGATTTTGGGATGGTTTGGGTTAGGCTCTAGACGTGATCAATTTAGGGAAGCAGGAGATGATCGGAGGACTGGGGTTGGGCATAAAGGAGGCGACGTGGACGAGGCTTCGATTGATGGTGGCAGTAAGTGGATTAGTGGGGTAGGTTGGGAGCAGTTCGATGATAAAGGAGGCGGGTTTCCTTATGGGGTTCAGGTTGGAGGCTCAATTTTTGTTCATGGGTGTTGGAGCTTAGACGAGGTGGCAATGAAGGTCAAGGGACGGAGGGGAGTTCATCTGGGGTGTCGCGATGGTAATACGAGCGTTTGGACGAGCGTGCACGTGCACAACGTGCGCATGAGATCCGACATGGTGTCTGGGGTTTGGCGAAGGAGGAAGAACTTGGTTTGGATCCAGGCGAAGGGAAATGGGCACGCGTATGTGTCGAGTCAAGTTGCATGGGAGTTGGATGCAAGGCCAGTTGGTTTCGAAAGTTGATCTGGAGTAGGGATTTCAGGAAAGAGAAAAAAAGAGAAGGGAAAAAGAAGAAAGGGAAGAATGCATCAGGATTGGGTACGTGGATTTAGGCTTCGGCTCAGAAGGGATGTAGGAGGAAGGTTTTAAACTAAATTGTTTTAATATATATATATATATATATATATATATATATATTGTAACAATTTAAAACACTATAACTTTTTCATTCAAATTCCGATTAATACTAAATTTGCTGTGATGGCTTCGTATCGACGAACACTACATCGTCGTACAATCTATTGTCAAGTTTGGATAAGTGAAAATTTACATAAATTTAAAAAGGATAGAAATTTAAGTAACCAATTAAAACAAATGATGTCATTTAAATTTATATGACATGTCCATTTAATTTATTTGCCCAGATAAAAATAGTGATGAGTTAGTTCAAGTTAATTGCGATGATTAGACATTTGTTTAGTGAAATAAAACATCGTTCTGCTAATTGTATTTAATTGGACCCCTATTGGTAAAATAAATCACCGTTCTGTCACTATTCCTGGATAAGTGTGTTTTTGGACATTGATTAGCAGATATAAACCCTGTTCTACTATCACATTTAAATGGACACTTAGTTATTATCCAGTTGATCATATTAGAATAAAAAATAGTGATTATTTGTATAAATCATTTATTAAAATTCCAATGCTTATAAAATTCATAACTCGTTCGTTTTACGTCCAAATCCAACACAGTCAGTCGTATTGGGTTCATATTAACGAGATCTTTACTATAGAATCAAACTGGTTGAATTTAGGGCTTGCAGAATTTTGAGTTAAATTCGAACACGTTCAAATTTAATTAGAATTAGGACGTGAAAGTGATAACAAAAATAAAAGGTGAGTGTTTTATAATGCTCATGATGTACTAGAATATTTTCATGTTGGTTAAATTTAGAAGTATGGAGTGATTTAAATTTGTTGATTGTTAACTTGAACTGGAATTAAACTGTTAGTAAAATTCCCAATCATTGGTAATTGGTTAGTTGTCGTGAATTATTGATTGTTTGGATGATTGATTGTGATGGATGAAAAGTGATTGATGTTTTGGATGATTTGGATGTTTATTTTGATATATGCTGCTCTCATCATATATATTATCCACAGTATATAAAACTGTAAACCGAATTATTTCGAATAAATTAAGAAATAGGTTGAAATGATATATACCTATGACATTTATTTTGGATTGAAATGATATATATCCATCCCTGAAATTAAATTGAATAATGGATTCACTTGGCCATAGAATAGAAAATTATATAGGACACCGAATTAGTTAAATTAAATGATTTTAAAATTTTGATTTGAAATTATTTAAATGATTTTGATTTCAAGAAATATAATCGAATTTAAATGGAAATGGAAATTGAAAGTGATTTGAATTGGAAAATTTGGAATTAAATCAGGTTTGACCTTGGAACTATTTTCAAATACATTATTTTAATATAATCTATCCTTTTAAATATTCAAAATTAATTCTATTTGCCAAGCTATTTACTATATAAACCATTTCAATACTCAAATTATTTTCTATTAAACTATTTTAACTATTTAAGCTATTTTAAAACTATTAAAACTATTTTTCTAAAAATTTCAAACTGCTCAGAGTAGGAATCGTTAATATTTAAATCATGGATTTAAATACGAATTGGGTTAAAGTGAAGTTATAACCTAAATTGTAATTCGAATTGAATTTTGTAGTGAAATTGATGCATCGAACTAAATTGATATATTTTGAAGTAATTATGATGATTTTGAAGTGAAATTGATTTTGAAGCGAATATGATACTTTGATATCAAGTATGAACTGTTTCAAAAGTAAAAGTACCAACCGGTGAGTAAAACGGCATTTAGTTGTTAAAGAGACCAGGATCTCTTATTGGCATACTCTATGTCAACATTGGAACCACTTTAACAACTATGTACGTGGAGTGATGGTCCAAAATGAAGGGGTTGGATTTGGTTACGTCTGTTGGATTTGAAGAAAGAGAACTGTAACGACCCGAAATTTACGAACCCGAAAATCCCAGATAGTTATGAAAAAGAAGAAAGAGGTAGAAGACGAAGAACAGAAACATCAACAACTCACATTCGCAGTGGATAAAATATAATAATAAATAATAACAGTTTACAAAGAAATATTATATCTTTCGATTACATTTAATATACATCAGAGTTTCACATATATACAGTCATTGAATAAATACAATTATCACGTCTCACAACACAGTAATATAATACAGCGGAAATATTCTATACGTGATAGCCATCCAGCTCGCCTCCTGTGCTCCAGAACGTTCTTACCTGAAAATCTGTAATACTCGGTCTGACCCGAGCATTACATCAAAGTAACACCCGGGTCAGGCTGGAAACTAGCGTGAGTAAACCCATCTAACTAGGAATATTAAAACAAACAACCTATATAAAACCCGGGGTAACTTATATCAATTTAACCGATTCACATTTCACTATAGACAACACTTATTTCAACTACTAATTTCTATGTACCAAACTTAGATAAATTTTCCAGTCTGCATAATCATTGTAATCCAGCCTATTGATTTCACAAATCCATATATATATATTCAAAATGGTTTCGGGTATTTCCCAAATACCCGACCCCAGTCTCTTCGAGACTCATATTATCCTAATCCAAGTTATTCAAATGAAATTCATAACATTTCATATTAGAAATACCATCTCATTCAAAAGCATCCAATACCATTCAATCATCCATAAGCAAAGTTTGATCACATACAAATTAATTCAATTGATTCCAATTGAATTTTAATTCTCGACCACTTAGATTCCTTCATTTAATATTAATTAATTCCAAATCAATTAATTAATCGACTCTTCATTATTCATTTTAATTAATCACACTGGATTAATTAACTTTCAATTGCATTCAAGTAATTATCTCTAATTAATTTTCATGATATTAATTATTCTTAACCCAAATCAATCGATAATCTTAGTTACTTCATAAATTAATTAACTATATTAATTACAGTCCCTTAACTACTTATATTAATTAACTCCTCTTAAGTCACTTATATTGATTAATTTCATCTTAAATTACATCCTTAATTATATACATTATGAATTCCAATTTCATTCCCATTTATCCAAATCTAAATCAATTACATTAATTAAACCCCGATATTAACCCTTCTCAACAACCTCTACCTATATTTGATTATCTTTTATTTACTTCATTAAATAAATTACTTATTCCTTAATTAATTATCTTAGTTAATCTCTTGATTAATTCTATAAGCAATTATATGTTATTTCTTACTCAAGTAATTACTCATTAAACCGCCCAATGATTTTCCAATTTTAATTAAACTTCATTCATTTACTTAATTCCTTAATTACTTAATTCAAACTCTCAATTACTAAATTAATTAACCCGAATCATTTATTAGTTGAATTAATTATCTATTCTAATTACCCTACTAATTTTGATGGATCACAACCATCAAGTCCTTATCAACAATAAAATGGAAATATTTCCTTATTTGTCGCTTAAATTTTAAAACAAGTTAAAACCAAATATTTCGAGTCAGTCCACATTTAACTCGAGAACCAATCAAAATCCAAGTCACCTCAACATTAGTGCACGTCTAATCAATTTAATCACTCTACCAATTATTCAAATTTAACCATTCAAATTTAAATAATAAACCAACAGAGTGTGATTTACTCACATTTGCCTCGCAATTGGCAATCCACTTCCTTCAATTAATTTCATTCAGTGATTATTAATTTATTACTTCCCAAGAGATTTTTAATTCATTTTCCCCTAGCTATTATTTGTTAAACTTCATTGTTAATTCCTAAAACCTAATTCCATTCGTATATCACTAATTATAAATTTTTCAATCAAAAATTTCAAATCAATTACTTAATTAATCTTTGACTTATTCCATAAGTGACCAAATCTCACTTATACTTAAGTTAAACTTGTTCTTTGTTAAATACTAATCACAATAACATTTAACTTAATTTATACAATAATTAAGTTTTAAGTATCCTTTATGTACATTCCTAATTTAACAATAAATCAACTGTCTTAATTTAAGTTTGAAAAACATTTAACTTACAGGATTCATAAATGTTTTAAACAATTCCATCTTTCTTATCTTATTATCTTTTTTTTTATCAGCCTCAGTTAAAACAACAGCTAAAATAATAATAATGATAAAAAAAAAATGAAAGATTACTCACAGCAACTATCGAAAGAGAACCCAGTCACGGCCTCAACGTCGCCGCCTTCCACGACATCGCACCCAAACCTGACAAACCCCCATCGTAGCCGCTGCGATAACTCTTCCTCCACGCGAAACAGTCGCGGCTTTGCAAGCGAGCTCGAGCTGTCTCGGCTCAAGATTCCTAAAATCGATGTCGCTTCCTCTTCGCGCGGCCATTATTTGATTTTTATTCTTCGATCTCTTTTTTTTTTAATGAAACTCGATTTGATTTCGAAACTGAAGGAAACTCGACTGCGGTTGATATTTGGATAGAAGATGAGGCAGCGGCAAGGAACGAGGACGAGGCGTTGATTAAGCATCGCCATTAATTTTAGTTTTATTTTTATTTTATTTTTTCGGCCTCCTTTTGATTTTTTTTGTGCTGAAGAAGCCAAAAGAGGACGGTGAATTATAGATGGAAGGAAGCGTCTCGAGTACGCGTTGATCAATAGTAATTAAATATAGCAAATATCTCGAGTTACAAAACGAAAAATCCCGAACCCTAAATAAGACATGTCAACGGACGTTCGTTAGGTTTTACCCGCGTTCCGATCACAATGGAACGTGTTTCAGAGGCTAATTTGAAAGTATGCGCGAGTTACGGAATTAAACGATCAATTTAAAATTAAATTGATTAAAATAGTTTGAAGCGTTTTGAGCTGCCACGGTCAAACGACAACTCTGATTGCTTTGAAAATTGAAATCCGATAATAATTAACTATTACAGATCCAATGGAACTGGTTTCGTCAAATTCCGAGACTGTGCCTCGGAAGGCTATTCTTAAATTCAATTTAAACGATATATTATTAAAATTGAACAAATTACCTTTAAATTAAATTTCAACCATTCTATTATCCTCAGTATCCTCATTATAGATTTTATAAGCCTTCAAATTATTTGAAACAGGCTTAGAATCTCAGATTCAACAATTTACCCAATTTCAATTATAAAATTCAATATTTAAGCTATATAATTAAATGATTTCATTATCAAGTAAATATTGATATCTTAAATTCAAATTAAAATTAACTTTTAAATATTTAAAACCAATTAACTATTCAAATTTAAACTGCTAGAAATTCCGGGTCATCACATTCCTCCCCCCTTAAAAGAATTTCGTCCCCGAAATTACTAATTAGGAAGAATTGACCAATACCCGTTTATCCTTTCCAAAATTCACAATTCAACATTCTACCCATTATCTTTTATTAAAGGCCCACTATCACCTTATCCAACTTTCCCAAAACCTTCTATAGTTTCAATCAATACTCTTCTGCTCAAACAATTAAGTCTCAATTTAAAACCAAATTTTGTATTCTCAAAATTTCTCAAAATTTTTCTAATTTTCTAAATTCCCGAAAAATTTTGCCAGCGTCTCCTTTGCGCGGCTAGCTCGGTACTACTACAAAAGGCCTCTACGGGCTCCCAAATACCAAAAAGAAAACAAAAGCCAAGTGGCTACATCAAAAACCCAATCCAATTTCATACAGAATTTTAAATACATACCTTTTTGTCGGGCAATTCACATTTATCTTTGGAAATCAAATCCAACTTCTTTTTACCTTTTTACACCTGTATATTTTACTTAGCAACAATATTCAATCGTAACCTTTCAAATCATTTATACATTTCCCTACATAAGTTTCATATCTATTTCAAAATTAGTTTTCCCCTTCCATATGAATTCAATTCACTTTCAATTTTGAATTATTGAATTTATCTTCCATTTATAACTGACTCATATTAATTTCATCTTCTAATTTACATTACTTTAATTTGAAATCGTTTTGTCGTTAACCAAATTTTTCCCAAATTTTCAAAAAATTTCTAACTTCCAAAAATTTGGAAAATTTTTGGCAGAGTCTCCTTTGTACGGAAGAGCTTTTGCAATTTGACAAGAGATATAAATATGTATACATCGACCCACACGGTCGGAAAAAGCAAAAACAGTTCATATTTCCTATTTTTATTGCGTAGGCGTACCTTATTTAGCAATTTAAGCAAGCAGCTTATAAATTTTAGCAACTAGCATACCCCAAATCTAGCCAAACGGCTTCCTTGTACCTGTACTTACTCAATTTGAATATGTAAGTGTCATATATAGAAAATCTATTAACATTTCACTTACTTTTAATAGCTAAACACAAGCATTACATAAATAACAAGCACCAAACACTTCCAATAAGCAATTTATATGTTTTAAAGCACATCTAATTGTTTCCAACCAAATTTATATGCCTTTTCATTCAATTTTAATGGTTTACACACAATTACTTGCACTCAACTCATTTTAAGCGAAACAATCTCATATTCACTTCAATTGATTCAAAAATCAATTATATCGCATCCACTAATTCATAGCATTTAATTTGATTAAATCTCGCTTACGTTAAACGATAATCATTTCTACGCAATTTGATAATATCCATGTGAATAATTAATTATTTAAGTTTTATAACCAATTAAAATTGATTCCAACTCAGTTTTATTTAATTCAATTCCATTTTAATTTATTCACAATCATTTTATTTAGCTCGACACATTCCATGCTTGTGTAATATTAACCGTTCCCAAATTAATTTAAACCGAGCTTTTATTCAATGGGCTTTTATCCTTATTTGAAGCCAAGCTTTCATAAATTTTAAACTTAGGTTAATTACTTCAATCTATTTCCACCTCAACTTAAGTTCACTTCCATTAAATTTGATTCTCATCAAATCAAATCCCATAAATTTAGTTAGCCCATCCACTTTAATTTTAAATTTAATTCACCTTCTCAATTCATCAAAGTAATATCCAACACATACTTAACTCATTTATACTTCAAATTGATATGCTACTGAACTCAAGTTTGGTGTGATAATCCAATTCCAATCACAACTTTGATTTAGTTTTTTTTTTTTTGCTTTTTTTTCCTTCAATCAGACTTCATCCATTTATTTTATAATCCCAGTAACCCATTTTAAATTTTAAATTTACTTATTTAATTCAACTCCGAATTTATTTTATTAATACATGGTCATCCTCAATTTATTTTTATTCACTTGGGTTTTATGTGCAACCCAAACCATTTCTGTTATAATAATTCGCTTTTTATTTCATTCAACAACACTTTCATTTTATCAAAATTTACTTGCAAATTTCATTAAATATTATTCAAATCACACTTGGATTTTGTTTGCAATTCAAACCATCACATTTTTAATCCAACTCCATCTCATTTTTATTTTTACACCATCGCTTCTTATTTAATTCATTATCAAACCCAAGTCGAATTCTATTTATAACTCGAATTTATTTCCAAATTTCATTATCTACTTACAAAACATTTTAGTTATCCGGTTAAATTTTATATACATACTCTATCAAACGATTATTTAGCGCATTAGCTTACTTCCAATTTTATACCAAGATTTGATTTTATTACAAAAATCACATCATTTAAATGTTTCCCGAGTCCAATTTTTATTTTATAATTCCATTTTGGATTCCCCTTTTATTTTTAAATTTAGAAATGCCTTTAAATTCAGGTAATACAATTAAAATAGCTTTTTATAAAAATATTTCTTATAACTCGATGTCTCAACCAGTCCATCCTTGTTCTCGCAGAAATTCAGTCATACGTTGATCAGGCGTAGGACTGAAAATCTATAAGTACTTAGTAAACCCGTTTTCAACATCCAGTAAAAATACTTCGAAAATAATTTTACTAAAAATATCGAAAACAGTTTTTGAAAAATAGAGGAAATATCTTTAGTGATGATGCTCTGAAAATCATCACCCCCATTCCATGGTCACAGTTACATACTAGGGTTACGTTGCAGTCGCAACAAAAGTCCATGTAACTGCAGGCTCTCCGCGGCACTCTCGATTACGCCATGGAACCCACACAACAGATCACAGTTACATCCAGGGTTACGTTGCAGTCACAACAAAAGTACATGTAACTGTTGGCTCTCCGCGGCCTCTGATCTCGCTATCAGAATGAAACTTCTCCACTCCTACATAGGTCGCAGTCTACCGAGATAAACTCAAACGCAGACTGTTGGCTCTCAGCAGCACACACGACTTTCGCAATGTTACCATAGGTCGCAGTTACATCCTGGGTTACGTTGCAGTCACAACAAAAGTCCATGTAACTGTTGGCTCTCCGCGGCACACACGGCTTACGCTATGGTAAACTCAACTCATAATCCTCAGGAACTAGTTTTGTCCGGACTCCTCACAGGATCAACTTTAGAACCCCCCCTTGGGGCTTAAGGCAGCACCACTCGGTGGCACTCCTGAGAAGTCCATTTCAAGGAAGCGCCTTTTTCCCCAGAGCCATCATCAAAACATTTTATACTAAACACATATAGTATCTTTCAAATCATACACCTAGTATGAATTTTATCAAAGCTCCTTTACACAAAATCGATTATTCCCAAAATCGATAATTCTCAAAATAGGCTTCCCAAAACTCAATATTGATTTTTTTCCCAAAAATCAAAAACCTTTCTCAAAATCCTCATAAGATCCTTTATATATATTCAGATATATATATATATAAATTTTAAAAACTTTGGATCCTTGCCTTCTTGTATAAAACACCTTTTATACTCCAAACACTTCTCAAAAACCATAGAAATATCCAATTTCCATCTTTATTCATTTCATATTTCTCAAAATATTCTTTCAGTTCAAAAGAACCATTTCATATTCCTTATTCACCTTTACATTAATCCCCATTTGGATTATTACTTCAATCTTTATCTCAGTTGGGTACTTAATCAATAACAGTTTGAACTTCGACCAGTTTTGAAAAATAGCTTGAAAATTTTAAAAATAGGTAAGTAGTTGAAAAATAATTATTAGTTTGCAAAATAACTATATAACAGTTAACTAATAGTAAAATAGTTGGAAAATAGTTAAATAGTTTCAGAAATCTTAGATAATTGCAAAATAGTTGTAAAATAGTAATTAATTTATAACATAGTTGAAATATAGTAATGAGGATAGGAAGCAACTGAAAAGTGGTTAAATAGCTCCAAAAATAATGGTGAAACAAATATATAATAAGTTAGGTTTTAAAAGAAAGATTGTATATATTTAATAGCTTAGAAAAATAAGTTTGTATTAAAACAATTTATTTAAAATAGTCTAGAGTCAAAACTGTTCACTTCCCCAACAATTCAATTTAAATTTCCACCCCATTTAAATTAACCCAATCTCAATTTAATTTACTCCAATTTCCATTGGACTTGATTCATTCCCTATTCAATTTGGATTGATTCTCAATTTCCTTCCAACTTCAAATCAAATTCCATTTGATCTTAAACCAATTCCACTTTAATTACAATTCCAAATTATTCAGATAAATCTGGACTAATATCAATCGAACTCTCTTCAAGTTCAATACCATTTTCCAGTTAATCCAATACAAATTTTCCATTTGAATTTTAAACTTTTACAACTTTAATTATAATTTACATTTTTCAACTTCTATTTCAAATCAATTGCATTCACATTTGCTTTTAACTTGGAGTTATACATTTTATTTAGCCTACATATTTTATTATTCCATAAACATTTTGAATCCAGATTCCAGAGTTTAAACAATTTTTCAAAACTTAAATATCACCTTAGAATTCATCTATATCCAAAATTCTTTGACAGATTCAATTATCCCTTTGAATTTCAAAACCAAACTCAATTCACAAACAATCCCAATTTAAAACAATTTAGTAGCAATTCCTCTTCCAGAAACTCGGAAATAAACTTCGATAATGCTGCAGTCGTCACCGACGTTATTTTCCCGTGACCGAAAGAGTTCAATGCTTTTATCTCTTAAAAAAAACATTTCCAAACATTTTTAATTTCAAATCTTCCAGATTTCAAGTTCAACACAAAATATTTTTAAAATAATATTATTATTTCTCCAAAACCTTTGGAAACCACTTTCAAATCCAAAAGAATTTTAATTTTTCCAAAATTCCAAATTCCCAATCCATCCAATTCATATTTAAACATTTCCCTGGAATTTTCATCTTACATTATTTTCAATAATCTCTGGAATTCTATTTCAACTTATAATCTCATTTATTTATGAAGTTTGTTTCAACTTATAAATTTCATTTACAATCTATATTTCAAATTCCTTTTCGATTTTAAACCAATTCCAATCTTCCATTAAATTTTTGAACTTATACATCTTCCATCCAAATCCAATTAATTCAAATCGGATTCAATTTGAATGAGTTCAATTCCAACTTCAAATTTAAACCATGTCGTATTATATAATTTGAGCCAAATTCTCAAAGATTGGTTTAACCTTTTTAAACCAAATTTAACTTTGTTCATTTAAAGTTTCAAACAATTCTAGTTTCTGAGTTCTAATTCTAGAATTTCATTTTTAATTAATTAAATTTTAATTTGGTTGTATTATAGTCCTTCTTAACTTAATTCCAATAATTTAACACCCAATCACCTTAATATTTATTAGAAGGAAATAATGTTTTATATATCAAAATATACTTTTATATAAAACCATTTAAAACTTTATATAAGAAAATAACAAGTACGCGCTCATATATATATATATATACACACTCAACTCATTTTAGAGTACTACAGACTCTATTTAATGAGTAATCCAAACCAGAGCCAAGGTTCTCGCTTAACCTTTCAGCTCTGATACCAAATGTAACGACCCGAAATTTACGAACCCGAAAATCCCAGATAGTTATGAAAAAGAAGAAAGAGGTAGAAGAAGAAGAACAGAAACATCAACTACTCACATTCGCAGCGGATAAAATATAATAATAAATAATAACAGTTTACAAAGAAATATTATATCTGTCGATTACATTTAATATACATCAGAGTTTCACATATATACAGTCATTGAATAAATACAATTATCACGTCTCACAACACAGTAATATAATACAGCGGAAATATTCTATACGTGATAGCCATCCAGCTCGCCTCCTGTGCTCCAGAACGTTCTTACCTGAAAATCTGTAATACTCGGTCTGACCCGAGCATTACATCAAAGTAACACCCGGGTCAGGCTGGAAACCAGCGTGAGTAAACCCATCTAACCAGGAATATTAAAACAAACAACCTATATAAAACCCGGGGTAACTTATATCAATTTAACCGATTCACATTTCACTATAGACAACACTTATTTCAACTACTAATTTCTATGTACCAAACTTAGATAAATTTTCCAGTCTGCATAATCATTGTAATCCAGCCTATTGATTTCACAAATCCATATATATATTCAAAATGGTTTCGGGTATTTCCCAAATACCCGACCCCAGTCTCTTCGAGACTCATATTATCCTAATCCAAGTTATTCAAATGAAATTCATAACATTTCATATTAGAAATACCATCTCATTCAAAAGCATCCAATACCATTCAATCATCCATAAGCAAAGTTTGATCACATACAAATTAATTCAATTGATTCCAATTGAATTTTAATTCTCGACCACTTAGATTCCTTCATTTAATATTAATTAATTCCAAATCAATTAATTAATCGACTCTTCATTATTCATTTTAATTAATCACACTGGATTAATTAACTTTCAATTGCATTCAAGTAATTATCTCTAATTAATTTTCACGATATTAATTATTCTTAACCCAAATCAATCGGTAATCTTAGTTACTTCATAAATTAATTAACTATATTAATTACAGTCCCTTAACTACTTATATTAATTAACTCCTCTTAAGTCACTTATATTGATTAATTTCATCTTAAATTACATCCTTAATTATATACATTATGAATTCCAATTTCATTCCCATTTATCCAAATCTAAATCAATTACATTAATTAAACCCCGATATTAACCCTTCTCAACAACCTCTACCTATATTTGATTATCTTTTATTTACTTCATTAAATAAATTACTTATTCCTTAATTAATTATCTTAGTTAATCTCTTGATTAATTCTATAAGCAATTATATGTTATTTCTTACTCAAGTAATTACTCATTAAACCGCCCAATGATTTTCCAATTTTAATTAAACTTCATTCATTTACTTAATTCCTTAATTACTTAATTCAAACTCTCAATTACTAAATTAATTAACCCGAATCATTTATTAGTTGAATTAATTATCTATTCTAATTACCCTACTAATTTTGATGGATCACAACCATCAAGTCCTTATCAACAATAAAATGGAAATATTTCCTTATTTGTCGCTTAAATTTTAAAACAAGTTAAAACCAAATATTTCGAGTCAGTCCACATTTAACTCGAGAACCAATCAAAATCCAAGTCACCTCAACATTAGTGCACGTCTAATCAATTTAATCACTCTACCAATTATTCAAATTTAAACATTCAAATTTAAATAATAAACCAACAGAGTGTGATTTACTCACATTTGCCTCGCAATTGGCAATCCACTTCCTTCAATTAATTTCATTCAGTGATTATTAATTTATTACTTCCCAAGAGATTTTTAATTCATTTTCCCCTAGCTATTAATTGTTAAACTTCATTGTTAATTCCTAAAACCTAATTCCATTCGTATATCACTAATTATAAATTTTTCAATCAAAAATTTCAAATCAATTACTTAATTAATCTTTGACTTATTCCACAAGTGACCAAATCTCACTTATACTTAAGTTAAACTTGTTCTTTGTTAAATACTAATCACAATAACATTTAACTTAATTTATACAATAATTAAGTTTTAAGTATCCTTTACGTACATTCCTAATTTAACAATAAATCAACTGTCTTAATTTAAGTTTGAAAAACATTTAACTTACAGGATTCATAAATGTTTTAAACAATTCCATCTTTCTTATCTTATTATCTTTTTTTTATCAGCCTCAGTTAAAACAACAGCTAAAATAATAATAATGATAAAAAAAAAATGAAAGATTACTCACAGCAACTATCGAAAGAGAACCCAGTCACGGCCTCAACGTCGCTGCCTTCCACGACATCGCACCCAAACCTGACAAACCCCCATCGTAGCCGCTGCGATAACTCTTCCTCCACGCGAAACAGTCGCGGCTTTGCAAGCGAGCTCGAGCTGTCTCGGCTCAAGATTCCTAAAATCGATGTCGCCTCCCCTTCGCGTGGCCATTATTTGATTTTTATTCTTCGATCTCTTTTTTTTTTTAATGAAACTCGATTTGATTTCGAAACTGAAGGAAACTCGACTGCGGTTGATATTTGGATAGAAGATGAGGCAGCGGCAAGGAACGAGGACGAGGCGTTGATTAAGCATCACCATTAATTTTAGTTTTATTTTTATTTTATTTTTTCGGCCTCCTTTTGATTTTTTTTTTGCTGAAGAAGCCAAAAGAGGACGGTGAATTATAGATGGAAGGAAGCGTCTCGAGTACGCGTTGATCAATAGTAATTAAATGTAGCAAATATCTCGAGTTACAAAACGAAAAATCCCGAACCCTAAATAAGACATGTCAACGGACGTTCATTAGGTTTTACCCGCGTTCCGATCACAATGGAACGTGTTTCAGAGGCTAATTTGAAAGTATGCGCGAGTTAAGGAATTAAACGATCAATTTAAAATTAAATTGATTAAAATAGTTTGAAGCGTTTTGAGCTGCCACGGTCAAACGACAACTCCGATTGCTTTGAAAATTGAAATCCGATAATAATTAACTATTACAGATCTAGTGGAACTGGTTTCGTCAAATTCCGAGACTGTGCCTCGGAAGGCTATTCTTAAATTCAATTTAAACGATATATTATTAAAATTGAACAAATTACCTTTAAATTAAATTTCAACCATTCTATTATCCTCAGTATCCTCATTATAGATTTTATAAGCCTTCAAATTATTTGAAACAGGCTTAGAATCTCAGATTCAACAATTTACCCAATTTCAATTATAAAATTCAATATTTAAGCTATACAATTAAATGATTTCATTATCAAGTAAATATTGATATCTTAAATTCAAATTAAAATTAACTTTTAAATATTTAAAACCAATTAACTATTCAAATTTAAACTGCTAGAAATTCCGGGTCATCACAAGAACGATGATGGATAAATCCCGACACTTGTGCCAATTTGAAATGACTAAAACAGGACGTCTTGACAGGGCCAAGTGGACTAATTACCCTTAACGGACATCCGTTCTTCGATTTTCTTGGACTTGGTCCATATTATTACCTTTGTTATTGGTTTCGATTGGTGCACCTTGATTTTGGGATAGAGTCCCTCTGACTCGATATGGGATGGATGGACACGGTGGGCGGTCATGGCTATGATGCATTATCACCATCCCCGCGACCCAAATTGGTAGTATCTACCTTGGACATTGCCTTACATGACTTGTCAAACCTTTATCCATGTACGAGACCCATACGATTTTGGTTTAGTACTGTCGTATCACGGCACATCCCCATCTACTAACGGTTTGCTAGTGTTTTATTTGCAAGCTGTATGATAATTCTTAAAAATGGGTTAAGCGGGATCAATGTAAAGCCTTAAACATCTATTGATTTATTGCACGCACGTTATGCACTCGATAGGAGATGTGAAATCCCTTAAACATCTCTGATGCTATTATACTCATGTTATGTGATATTGATTTAACTCACATAAGGATATTTTAGTCCTGACTTGTGTATTTTGTCTTTTCATTACGCTCGGGTCAGCCCTATGTTTTTCAGCACATCGAAGATCATTTTTTTCGAAGGGCGAAGACAAAGATTTGATATATTATTATTACTAATACTATGTCTGAATCATGTTGTCTGAGGCATTATATTTGTTTTCTGTTGTATATATAACTCTGATAAATGTTGTATAAATCATAATCAAATGTATAGTAAACAGCTTCATGAACTGTTTATTTGATTATTATATTTTGTCATTTCGCTACGAGATTCCATGTTGTTTTCTTCTTTTTTCTTATTTTTCTTAATCAACCCCATTGATCATCTATGCTCTCAATTGTTTGGATTGGACATGTGTGGATTATTGTCAATTTAAACCTTCCGAAATGTGGGTCGTCGTATAATTTGTGTTTGTTGTTTGTTTAAGCATAGCCTGTTTGGTGTCAACAAAATAGGCTATTAAATTCAAAGTTAAAACAAAAAAATTAAACCACATTAAATATTATCATTAAACACAAAAAGGGATAAAAAATTATCAAAATATTGAATCTACATGATTAAGAGAGCTTCATTATCCCTAAATTGAAGGGGTTTAACCTATCATATTTGTTATCAATTCAACAAATATAGCATTCAACATGAAACAAAATCAAGAGGAAAAAGAGAGATAACTAAAGTAAAATGATAGCCAATCTACTTGTATAAATTAAACTAAGCTACTAACAAGAAAGGAAATAAACAAGAAAAGAATATAAAAGGAAAGTGCATGAATTAAAATTGCATATAAAATATTACATAAAAGAGAATGACTAAGTAGCCATGAAAGGGAGAAAAAGAGCTTGTAATTTATTTTTAAGCCTAAAACTAAACTAACTAAAATGATGGCTCAGAGTAGACTAAGAGATTAACTACATGAACGTATGGGGTATTTATACATGTTATGAAACCCTAATTGTATTTTTAGGAACTACCCAAATTGCCCTTAAGGAAGTGTGGCCACCAAGTTATCATTAGCATGAATTAATCCTCCACTTAAATGTGCATGAAGCTTAATCTTCATTAGCATGTGCATTAGCTCTTAATAGGGGATCATGGTAAGCGGGTAGGTGGGGTCCTCCACATTGTTATGAAATGATGTATTTCCATCTTCATTTGCTTGTATTCTCTTGTGCATGCATATTTTCAATGAAGCCACTTGTAATTTGAATTCAAATTCCTACAAAATAACATAAAAATTTCCTAGTAAATTTTCTCAAATTAATATATGCAGAAAAATGACAATTTTGCCCCTATATAAAGATGAATAAATGATGATTTGAAATTAATTTGAATTTTGGTTTAAACATGTTAAAACACCCTATATGCTCATTTGCTTAATTAAATTCGATTAAATAAGGAAGTAAATATATGCACATTCATGTGCACATCAAATACCTCCACACTTATCTTTATATTCTTCCTCGAATAAACTAAAACTAAGATAAATCCATTTTCATAAGAAACATGATTGCATTGAGCTTATGCAACAAGCCATTAAACTTTCAGGTGTTCCTAGTAGGACGAGTACTGTCTCGTGAGGGTTTTCAGTGGATACTACCCACAAAATCCAAATGCAAAGTGAAAATTTCCTAAACGCAGGTTTATTTACAAGAGATGAATGCAAGTTTTGAAAATATTACAAATGAAGAATTTACTTTTAAATTAACACGAACAAGTTAAATATAAGTTTCGATCATTATCTTGAGAATTTAAGTCATTTACTTGTCAAAACTTCCAACAAAAATTAAGTTATCATCATAGTTAGACTTTAGTTTAGCTAGTTGTTTCAGTTGATAACATAGTGCAACTATAAAATAGATCCTTAGATGATTATCAAAGTTTTTCAAAGTGCTATTTTCATTTCTTTTGAATAACAAGTCAAATCAATAAGTAAAAATAATGCTTGGATTTCAATTGCTTACTCTTTCTATTTTTGAAAATTTTATTGATATTAACAATATTTACATATGACTAACTCAGATAAACCAAGGCTAGATATATTACCCATGCACTGCTTGCGGGCTTACGTGAGGGGAACATAGAGCATGGCATGTCTACAAATGTGTACACACCTATCGACTGTAGGCATTATTAATAAAAGAATTTTTATATACATACACCTAACTCGGATAAACTGAGGCCAGATAACCGATCATGCGTTGCCTTTTAGGCTTATGTGTTAAGGGTATAGAGCATGGCGAGTGTACACACTTGCGTGTGAACACATGACTTTAGGTGTTTATAAAATATATACATATATACATTTTTTTTTGTAAATTGGTAAGACTTTATTAAGGCATTTCAGCCCAAATTGCAGCCCGATACGAGCTATACATACATATCCGACAAAGGAACTCTTACAACTCAAAAATACCAAAATTAAAAACAGTTTTCGTCGTCCTCTTTATCTTCATGGCGGCCGCGGTAGCTTGTACTTGGGTTTCCTCCCGATGTTCGATTTTGACCCTCTCCTGCAATTCGAACTCCACTTAATTCCAACGAGGTATTTTCCCATTCTTTGATTCTCCTTCATACTAGTTGCATGTCATTTCTCGCCAATTTGCTAACCTCTACGTGATTTCTTTGTTTTTTCTGGAATACGCGACGATTCCTTTCCTTCCAAATTCTCCAAACGGTTGTTGTGATAGCAATGCTGGCCATCTTGGATTTGACGTCTACGCCTCTCCGTTGCACCAGGTGATTTATCTCTTCCTCCAAAGTATTAGCATCCATTGTTGTGTTTGTTTGTGTTTTGCATCGATTCCATACTTCTTTCGAAAAGTTGCAGGAAAAGAATAAATGCTCATGCGATTCATCTTCTAGGTTGCATAATTAACATTTATTTTCATTTAAGATCCCCCATTTTACAAGTCTATCCTTTGTAGGCAGTCTTTTAAGAATTGCTTTGTAAGTTGTGAACGCCATTTTCGGGTTATTTGCATTATTCCATATGATTTTGCTCCATTTAATCTTATTGTCTCGTTTCCTTATCTCTTCCCAAGCTGATTTAGTAGTGAATTCACTTCCTGTAGGTTTCCATGTCCAGATATCATTTTCTCTGCCTCTATATATTGGCATATATTGTATTTCCTTTTTAATGTCCTGGTTTACTGGCAGTTGTGAGCAATTCCATGCGTTGTTGTTTATTATATCTGAGACTTTTCTATCGGGGCATCCATAATCTGAGTAAGTATGTAATCCCAATATATTGATCAACGATTTTCCTGTTATCCAGGGGTCCTTCCATAAGTCAGTTTCTCTTCCCATGGCTATTTCTTTCGTACTACAAGAAGCTAGTGTTTCTCTTATTCTCATGATAGCTTTCCAATTTGTCGAAGCATTGTTATCTATTTGCATGCACCAGAAATTTCCTTTAATGTATCTGCTCCTCATCCAATTCCCCCATAGTCCTTTACCTATGATTATTTTCCAAGCTTGTTTTAGAGTGTGAACCAGCCCCATTTCTTTAATTCTTCTCAAACCCACTCCTCCTTCTTCTTTGGGTGTACACAGCTTATCATATTTAATTTTATGCATGCCTCCTTTCCAAATGAAATCTGCACACACTTTTTCTATCTTCTGGATTGAAACATCTGGTAGTTGGAAGGTTTGCAGCCAGAAATTTATTTTGGAATGAATTACTGTGTGTACTAGTTCAATTCTTCCTGCTAGCGATAACAGTTTGGAACTCCATCCTTGCAATTTGTCCCTTATTGAAGAGATTAAGATTGCACATTCTCTGTCAGTTATTTTATTTGATGATAAAGGGACCCCTAGATATTTCACAGGGAGAGCATCTTCTTCCACTTTAAGATATCTAGTATCTCATTTTTCTTGCTACATGTTTTGTTGAAGTAACACTTAGTTTTTTGTTCATTCATTTTAAGTCCTGTGTATCTCTCTAGATTGCAGAAAATGTCCTTGATTGCTCTAGCTGATGTGTTGGTGGCTTTTATAAATATGAGCAAATCATCTGCGTATAGTAGGTGGGTCACTATAGGCTGAATGTTATATATAGGCTGGATTTTCCTGTTATAAGTCGCCAGCTCCATTTGTAACGAGAAGTATTCCATGGCAATAGCAAACAAGTAAGGGGATAGAGGATCACCCTGTCTGATCCCTCTATTGGAGCCTATAAACCCTTTCGGTACACCATTTATCAGGATAGAAAAGGTTGGAGTTGATATGCATTCTCTTATTATGTTCACAAATCTTGAGGGAAAACCCATATTTTTTAACATGTGAATTATAAAATTTCTATTTATTTTATCATATGCTTTATGAAGATCCACTTTAAGGCAGAATTTATCCGTACCTGGTTTGTTGAAGTTTCTAACCAGTTTATGTGCCATCAATGAGTTTTCAGAAATGCTTCTCCCTTTGATGAATGCACTTTGACTTTCTGAGATAAGGTCAAGTAATACGAGTTTCAATCTGTTGCAAAGTATCTTGCTTAGAATTTTGTAAATCACATTACAACAAGATATAGGTCGGTAGTCTTCAATTCTTGATGGGTTATCCTTTTTTGGGATGAGACATATGAATGTATGATTAATTTCTTAAACAAATTTTCCATTCAGGAATATATCCTGCATTGCTGATAATATTTCTTCTTTCAGGGAATCCCAATGAAGTATGAAGAACTTGGATCCCAGTCCATCTGGACCGGGACTGGAGTCCGTATGAATGCTTCTCACAGCTTCCCAAACCTCTACCATAGTGATTCTCTTGGCCAGCATCCTTCTACCCCTGGGGTTTACCATCCTCCTGCTATGTATAATTGGTAAGGAGTTGTTAATTTCTCCATTAAACATCTCATTATAATATTTTAATGCTTTATCTTCAAATTCTGAACTATTTACACTTTCGTTCCCCTCTTGATCAATCAGATGATAGTTATAGTTGAAGTTCTGCCTGACTGCCATTTTAGTGTAGAAAAATTTTGTGCATTCATCTCCTTCAGTTAACCATTTTTCTTTGGCTTTCTGTTTGAGTTCAATGGCTTTTATTCTGAGTGCTTCTTTTAGATTGTTTTGATATTGATAGTACAGCTTCCATGTTTCTTCAGTAGACTCTCCATTATCAATAGTTATCAATGTTTCTTCACACATTTTTTGAAGTTTGGTTATATGATCATCATTTTTAGTTCTTGTTCTGTTCCATTCTTTCAGTTGCTTCTTGACTATCTTAGGGATTTTCACAAGCTTGTAGCATTCTGTTCCTTCTTCTCTAGGAATGTCATTTATGTGGATGGCTTCTGAGTAGCCTTCTAATTCATGCCATTGATTAGAGTACCTGAAAGGTTTCCCTTTTATATACAAATTTTCCCCTTTTAAGTTAATAAGTATGGGACAGTGATCACTTGTTGATGGGGGTAAGATATTTACTCTAATGTTAGACAGTTTATTTATGCATGCTACATTTACCAATGCTCTGTCTAGTCTACAGGATATTTTCTTACATTCACCACTTCTCCATGTGAATTTCAGGCCACAATGGACTGATTCCAATAATCCTGCCCTAATTATACAGTTATTAAATTCTTCTAATTGGGATACTTTGGCGGTGAGCCCTCCTTTTTTTTTCTTCTGCTTTGAGTACAGCATTAAAATCCCCCATAACAATCCATGGTTCTTTTATCTTGCTGCTCATATCTATGATGGATTTCCATAGATTATTGCGATGCGAAGTTAGATTGCTAGCATATACACAGCTAAGAATAAGTTTCATACCACCTGAGTTAATTGCATTTACAGTTATTTGTTGATCATCTTTATTTATCAGTTTGATATTCCATATTCTTTTATTCCATAACAGGAGAATACGACCTTTTCCACCTACATCATTGTTATGCATCATTTCCCAATCTTTTTCTAGTGTCTGACTGAAGAATTTAATATTTTCTTCATTAAATTTATTCTCCAGGATACTTAATATAGAAGGAGAGTAACTCCTTCTAAGATTGGAGAGGTCTAAACGCCTTGTATCATTGTTTAGACCTCTTACATTCCAGCTAATTATGGACATTTTTTCGTTGGAGGTCGACTCCTCAGTTTTCTAGGAGACACCTCGCGACTTGAGTTCGCCTTATCATTATTCACTGGTTTCCTGAACTGTGTTACATACTCTTGATTTACTTTTGTATATTTATTTATGTTCTCTTCTTCTGTCTCAGATTCAGTTTCCATATTTTCAAGACTTACTTTATTTATTTCCTTCTCTTCTTCTATGATTATAGATGATGGGCTTTTCTCCAAACTACGGATTTGGCTTTTTCCCCCCTCCTCATTATATGGCACCTGATCCACATTTTGGTCTACCTTCTCTAGCACATCAATATTTTCCTCCTGGTCTGTAATATTTTCTTGCTCTTTGTAAATATTTGAAACTGTAGTGGCAGGGCTCGACTGAGTCTTATTTTGTTGTGGCATCTCATTTTGATCAGTTATGTTTTTTTGTTTCCACACTTGTTTGATGGGGCAGATCACTATTTCACATTGTGTAATTGTGTGACCGAAAACATTTGCAGTTACTACATATCGGTGGAATGTATTCGTATTCTATTTCCTGTATGTATATATTGCCTTGTCTGTCTTTGGCTCTTACTTGTTTTTTAATGCTGTCTGTTGCTTTTATCTTAACAAGTACTCTAGCGTAGTTTAATCTTTTGACATGTCTTGTATAGTCATCCATATCTAGTGGATTTCCAATTATACTTGCTATTTTGCTAATTCCCCGAGCATTCCACAAAGACAGATCTAAGTTTCTCAATCTCACCCAAATTGGATGTGATTCTAGCATATCTCTCTCAAGCCTTAAATTAGGTTCCCATTTTTTTGTGAATATAAGTTTACTGTCAATGAACCATGGTGCCCCATCCATTACTTTTTTACAATCTGTTTCATTACTGAATTTAATTAGATAAAAACCATTTTCTCTGGGGAAAATATCCCACTTTCCTGTTGGTTTCCACTCCCTTTTGATGTAAGCATTAAGATGAACATAATATGGTTTTTTACCTGCGATGTACATATATATAGCGGTGCCCCACATGTTTTTTGCTGTATTAAATACTTCTTCATCGAGATCTGCATACGCTCCATCCTCGTCCACCATGAATTCAAATTTGTTGACCCCACCATTTATGCACGTGTTACCCGCAATTACATCTGCCCATGTTCTGATACCTTTCCTGATCTCCAATCTCTTAGTTTCCACCAGATCTGAACCTTTATTGGCGTTATATGTTATAGGTCCCATCAGATCTGAAGACTTTTTACTATTATATGCTATATGTCCCACCGGATCTGCATATCTAATAGATCCTCCTAGATTTTCTTTTGCCTTATTGAACTGCTGTTGATCTCTGATAGGATTGTTGCTTTTGTTTTTATTTTTACTTCTTACCTCTATCCACCCCGTGTCATCTATTTCTTCGGTGACAGGTTGCTTTGTTGAGATCTCTGCAGTTCTTCCTTCGTTCGCCTTTGATTCGTTCGCCTTTGATTCGCCATAATCGCCGTTTTTGGTCGCCATTCTTGATATTCATATATATACAATTTTTTTAACATATATATATATATATATTCTCTTTTTTTAATGAAAAGAGAGTTTTACAATATCATCTTAGCACCATTTAACTTAGAAGATTAAAAATGTTATATCCTTCACTTTAAATCCACCACTTTTATTAGACAAAGATTTTCTGTTAGGATATACTTCGTAATTATCACCCATGAATCTTCACATGTACTAGTTAAACCATTTTTACTTGTAATCAAACTTATTTTTATTTTTGTTGAGACAAATAAATTTTCAAAAATTTAATTTAATAACCAAAACCATATATTTATCCTATAGTGTTTTTTTCAAAAGTAAATTAAAAGGCAAAAAAGGAATTTTTGTTTTTGAGATTTTTTTTAGTTTTGGAAGGAAAATGCAAAAAATAAACCATGAAAAATAAAAAAGAAGATGAGACTCCCCCCACATTTGTTCTGACTGTGTCCCCACTGTCAACCCAAGTGAAGGCAAAAATATAAATAAAAATAAAAATATGACCTATATTTACATGAAACAGTTATTATTTACGGGACATTAGAAAATATACAATTAAAGAATAAATGAAGCAGTCTTCCAAAGACTAGTTCATTTGTTTCGTCAAGTATGAGAGACACTGCTTAAGCCAGAAAACCAAACCATAAAAGATTTCAAATTTGAATGTTGATTTGGGAAAACAAATGTCGTTTTATTTAAAATCTTACGAGTTATTTTATTTTCGATTATTTTCGGGGTTGATAAAACGATTGGTTGAAATTCAAGTATACTTTCACCAAATCGAAATTCAAACTTATCATTGAAAACAACTTTAGAATTATGGATTTTAAAATCAAAACGATGATTTAAATCTTCCCCTTCAAAATTCAACAACTCGTCTTCGAAAGTCTAAAAAATTTAAGTTCATCAAATTCATCTTCCTTTGTTGGATTACCAACAACTTCATTGGATGTCTCAATTTAAAAATCCAAAGTTGTTGTATTCAAATTTCTAAAATCGAAAAAAGGAGGATCGAATTTTAAATTTGGTTCCATACTCTCAAAAGAATTGAAATCCCACTCAATTACCGCATTTTCAACAACTTCATTAAGATTGTCCTTTTCAATTTCAAATTTGTTATTTGAAAATCGTCAATTTGAGTAAAAAATGGATTATTATTTGACTCGTCAAACGTTTGGTTTTGAGTTTGTGGCTCACGTTGTTTAATATATGTTTCAAATAATAAATCTGTGTGATCCTTGTCAATTTCTTCCATTTGCTCCATGAAATCAAATTTATAATTATTAATTTGAAAATTTTGAATTTGTTGAGAATGAAAATTATCAATCGCATCATAGTCGATATTATTCCCATCGCGAAAATTATTTAAAAAGTTGTTTCCATTTTCCTTTCGATTTTGAAATTCATTTTGAACTTCGAAATTGAAATGGCAAGGGTTATAATCGATGTCATTTGAAATTTGAAGTGAATTCAAATGTTGAATATTTTGAGTTGAATTATTGGACAAACATGACTTACACAAATCATTTATCATTCAATCATTTTGTGTAGAGACTTCAAGTAAAGATGAAATAATTTTGATACTCTTTTCAAGATTTGAGGGTTGGTCATAATTTTGAAAATTTTATTGTTTGAAATTCAAATTGTTTGTACAATATTTGTCATTAAAATATCCATAAGAATTTTGTGTGAAATTATATGGATTATATTGATTTTCATAATTATTGTAAAATTCTTGAGAATAGGGAAATTTCAACATTTTCGAAAAGTTTTTTTATAAAGGGAAGAATCTTTACCGAAGGGAATTTAAATAAAAAGGAAATTTGATTTTTGTTTGTTATTTGTATTTTTGTATTTTTTTACTTTTCTGAAAAAACTAACTTCATTTTTTTTTGATTTAATTTTTTTAAAAGAAAGGATTTAAAAACTAAGTCAAGGAATATTTACAATTTTTCTAGATTTTGAATTTTTTTAAATATGCATGAACTAATGCAAATAAATGAATGCAAGGGTTAGATACAAATTTTCTATCCTAAGTAGCTCCTAATCCAAACTTGTATAATCACACTTTGTCCTAATTCAACAAGATAATTCTCAGCTAGGCAACAGACATGATTTATCAGTGCACCATGGACCACCGTGCAATGCAGCCGAAGGTTTAAGTACCTTCAGAAAAACAACCACTATAACATTTAGAATCATCGTAATATGTATAAATGGTTATTGCTCTTTCGTAGCCTAAACACCAAGAAATTAAATTGTCAAAATAGGACAACTTGTCAAGATACAACTAAGCCTTAGGTGAGCTCGTGACATCTTTAAAATGTCTAACCGTTATTATTAGTCAAATTCTAAGATGAAATACAAAACTAAAATTCAACATGTATTAACAGTGCAATTGTAACGAATTTGTTTTTTTTTTGAATTTTTCTAAAACGCAAGCAACCAACAATGCAAAGTGAAAAGAAAAACATGAGACAAGAGCACGATACCAGAGTGTGTAGAATTATTAGTAAATTATTTTAAAGAAGCGATTTTTTTATTTAAGAAAGCAAGCAAAGTTGAGCAGTTTATCACATTAACTTATTTTTATTTCCTACAACATGAAAAATAAAAACAAGATATATATATATATATATATATATATATGGTTTTTTATATATCAAAGAAGAAACTGAACAAATGAAAACAAAACAAGTGGAAACTAATCAAATGAAAACAAAACAAATGAAAACAAATTGAATTTTTTTTAACAATAACAAGATATTTAAACAAAAGAAAACTAAAGGATTTAAAATTATTAAAAAAATAATTAACTTAGTCCAATAAGCTAAGATTCTCCGCCCACCAAAAAAACAAAAAAACTTATTCACCCTAAAATTAACAATCGAGATTCACACTTTTCTCTCTTTATTCAATCCAAATGAAATGTCATGAATTTTTTGTCATTTCAATCCTCAACAAAATTCCACAACTCATTTAACACAAAAATTCAAAATAAGAGTTCTTCTATCAAAGTTGGTCATTCGAGATTGACGACAATGGGGATTTGGGTTTGGCGATTTAAGGTGTTTGAGGCTATCAAATTGGATGAGGTTGTTCATTTTGGGTGCGGCGTTCGATTGGTGGAAAAGTGTGGTTGTGCGATCGAGGTGACAGTTGTGTGAAGTGGTTGAGGTTAGATGGAGTTTGAGTGTCTGGAATTAGGTTCGTGGGTTTGTGGAATTGAGTTCGGGTTTCGGTAGTAGTTTGGCTGTAGGTGCAATGAGGCGAGGCAATTGAGGGACGCGGTTTCCTAATTGAGGGAGGCGGGTTGTGGGTGGAGTTTGAAGAGGGAGTGAGGTTGTTTACAGTGGGTCGGTCAAGGATGTTATCGCAGCAGTTTGATGGTGAAAATGTGAAGTGCATAGAAGGAGTCGTATAAGGCACTGGTGGTTTGTAGTACACAATGTAGTGGAGATTGGTGATGCACAGTGGTAGGAAGGCAAGTAAAAGGCGGTGGTCTGTTCGGGTGCGACAAGATAGTGGAGTTGTATGAAATGGCATGGAGTTGTATGAAATTTGCTCTTACTTTTTTTTGCTAGGTATTTGATGTGAAATGGTAGTGGTATTGTATGAAGGGTGGAGTTAAGATAAGATGTTGAAGTGGCAGTGGATTACTGGTGTGGGTGTAACATTCTGATATTTTTAACCATTCGCATTGTAACATGTCGGATTTGAATTTCTCAAAATACCAGATTGTTAATTTATATTTTGCAAAACTCAACATATACAATAAATAAATAATCACAGAATTACAGGCACGGAGTAATATAAATATGCAACGGAAATAAAAATGAATAGTAGTTCATGAAGCTACTATATATATATTTATATCAGAGTCAAATAGATACAACAGAAGTCTCAAATATAGTAGTCAAATACAAGATCAGAATACATCACTAGAATCAACTGAATACCTGAAAGCTGGATAGACAGCTGGATCTCCAAATGAAGCTCCAACTCCAATGGTGATCTCAAAGCTGAATCACTCAGTCTGACCCGAGCGTAAAGAAAAACACAAAACACTCCAGTCAGGATTTACATTCTTATATCAATAAATCCAACTCAAGTGAAATAACAACTAAAATACAAGTAACTCAAAGGATGTTTGGGATAACCATCCTCTAAGGATCCGTTAAACTATTAACTATGTAGTAATATACGCTATTATAATAATGTCTAGAGTAAAATAAACTTACTAAAATAGCGTTAAAGCTTTACATTTTCCACCTTAACACATATATAGTGCCAATAGTCTATACAGTACTGTCGTACCTCTAGATCGGGAGGCTACCACAAATACTCCATAGGTACGACACAAATCAAAACTCGTACAAGGCGTGCAATGGTAGGTGACACGGCACAACTAGGCAATGCTAGGGTAGATATACCAATTACACTTCTGGACCGGTGGTACCGCATAGCCGCAGCTACCGCCCACCTCAAGCCATACTCCAAAAAAAATCAAAGGTGCACCCAATCAGTAACAAGTAATAGAATGGTATCAAAGGAGTGTGTCCGATCAGAGGAGCTACCTCATTAGCCCGTCGATTGCTCCTGTTTTAGCCACCTTATGCCAACTCATGGGAGTTGGGTCCACGTATATACCTCAATAGGACGTCGCCACCATCTAACTTCATTCTGGAATCTCCACCACGTATACGGTTGTTAAAGTGGTTTTTGAAGTTGGAAGAGAGTATGAAAACTTCCGATCCTGGTCTCTTTAACAAAAAAAGTAATTATATCACCACGGTCATTTCAAAATAGTTTATACTTCAAAACCAAAATATCGTTGCCATTTCCAAAACCATATAAATACTATATCCTTTCCATTTCAAAACCAAATAAGATATCATGTCCATTTCAAATGTATCCATTTCCAAAAATCATAGCATTTTTCAAAGTTATAACACTTTTGAAACTAAACACTTGAAATTAAAACACTTTCGAAATATAATACTTTGAAATCTTAATACTTCCCACTTAACCTATTTAAATATGAAAATAGCATAGATAATAAAAAAAATTTCCCTAAATTTCACAAATTAATTCCAATCAACTCGAATTACAAAATTCAAATTTAATAAAATTTCAAATCATTAATTCCAATTTAGCTTCTAAATAAACCATTCAAAATTATATCGATTTCACAACAGATTTGAAACCTAAAATAAACCACCTCAATTTCAATATATTTCAAAGCTTTAAATATTCAAGCTTTTCAAAACTAAATTTGATAATTTCATATATATAAAAAATTCAATTTACTATTATTTAGTTGAAATATTTACTTAATAAATCCAATATCATTTAAGTAAACTTGATATATTCAATTTATTTAAACTTGATATATTCATTTAAATCACTTTAAACCAAAACCAAGTCGTAAAATCATATCCTTTAAAATATCAAATTCAATAAATTTCAAATCGATTTAATTAAATAAATTTTTTAATTTAATACAATTTCAAATAAATTGAAATCTATATTCCCAGCCTTAATTTATTAAAATTATTATATACTCTATATTAAAATACAATTTAAATAAATACTTAATCATATTATATTTTAATAATATCAAACTTTATTATTAAAATTATTTTATATTAAACAAATTCATACATAGCTCAAATTTAAGAATTTAACTATATATAAAATAATCTTTATATAATATCAAAAGTCAATACTTATTAAACCATATATTTCTTTTCAAAACCATAGAAACCCTTTTCAAAATATTTATATATAGACCAGCGGTATTTGTATATAATTTTCTATCATATGGTCAAGTGATACTGATATTTATCATTTCAATCTGCAATTTACATTTATATATAGGTATACATAATTTCAACCCGTAATCCAAAATTCAATTCAGTTGAAAATCGCTTGAGTCTATCATTTCAACCCATAACGATTTCTTCCTATTCTAAAGTCCGTTCGGGTATGTATCATTTCAACCCAGTGAATTCTATACTAACAGGGAACTTGCAGAGTGATAACAGATATGAAAATAATATAACAATAGGCATATCATCAGTATAAATAAAGGTAATGGTATCAGATGTCACAGGTGAACAAATACAGATAATTGCATATACATAGCAATATAAATAACTAGCAGCAGCATATTTCAATTGTCGTTTCAATTGAAATCAAATTTAATGAATATAAAAACATTAATCGTGAGTGATTGCTCACCTTTCGAGGCTAGAGATGAACGAGAGTGAGATGAGATATGAATCCAAGCACGAATTTCAAAGCAACAAGATGGACATGATTCAACGATCAAAGCCGATAATAGAAATAGACGAATCCAAATCAGAATTGGATCGACGAAGATAACAAATATAAGTGAGCTTATGTATATATAACTATATATATAAATCATACTCGAAATTCAAACATATTTATATTGAATTTATTAAAATCATTGGAAAAAACACACATAATAGAACAAACATATCTATACATATAATACTTAAAGTTATATATCCAACCATATGACAACGTATACATAATACTGTATGTATATATATATATATATATATATATATATATATATGAATGAACTGTCCCATCATGATAAAAATAATATAAATTGCTCACAAATCAATATTATTATATGCATATATACCCATATACCATCCAATTGATACTGTTACAACCTATATATAACATAGTTATAAATTCACTACAAATAAAACATATTATATATGTATACTTTATCGGAAAAGAGCTTTAAAAATCATATAGTATCATATATAGTAAACATTACTTATAATGATTACATAAATTAATGTATACAAAACATTGTACTAAGCATATTAAAACTAGGTTAAAAAATATATATAGTGCTGTTACACTATCCATATAAATAAACCGTATTAAAATTTTGAAAAAATCAATATATAAATATCAGGTATAATATACATAGCCGATCATTTACATGCAGTGAAAAATATAAGACAAACAAAGTATATTATATGCTAATGGTATAAATATATAAACCAACATAAATTCTAACAGTATATTATATGCAGACCATATACTAAAAATATGTAGATGTTGGCTTGACCTAATATCTTCAAATATATGCGCAAATGTATGAATGACCAAAATCCCGTACTTATATAGCTTATAATTTAAAATAAACAATAACCATAGAGTATTAGATTGTATACAACAGCTAATAGACAAAAAACTCGGCTTTTTAAAATAAAGTGTATATATATATATTACATTTATAATATAATACGTTGCTCATACTATATTAGAAATATCATACATGAATAAATGTTACAT
Source organism: Allium cepa (assembly GCA_030765085.1). Taxonomy (NCBI): domain Eukaryota; kingdom Viridiplantae; phylum Streptophyta; class Magnoliopsida; order Asparagales; family Amaryllidaceae; genus Allium; species Allium cepa. Next base: position 722,103,386 of record CM060934.1, read on the forward strand.
ACAACTAACGCATAACATATTATACTGACAACCTTTGTGTAACATTCCCGAATTTTAGCTAAAAATAATTTAATAAATAATTTAATCTTTGGAATTAAATCATGAAATTATTGGTAATTAATTTTAAATTTTGGATTTAAAAATGAATTAATTGGAAAATTTCCAGAATAAATAAGGATATGTATTTTTAAATTGAATTTGGAATTTGAAAATTCAAGAATAATATTTTGAGAAATAGATTGGATTCTAGAGATAAATTGAATTTAATTTTTTTATTTTTAAGTTAATAACAATTTATTCCTAATTATATTTAATATGCATTTTGATTTGAAAAAAAATGATATTTTGAATTGAATGTAATAAATTTTCTCAAAGGCTAATTTAGAATAAAATTATTTATTCATGTGAAATTAAAATTGTAAAACCATCTTTTACTTTAAAAGATTTTGTAAATGATTTGTAAAGAAAATATATTTGTTTAAATAAGAAATATGATATAATTATCTTCAAATATTATTTGAAATGTTTAAAATATAGTAAAGATTTTGAATGTTGTTTAAAAGCTAAATTTTGTAATATACATATGTGTGTTATTTATAAAAGCATAATTTGTTTTAATAAATACAAAATGAAGTTTGTTTGTGTATATGAACATAGATACTTAAGTAGACAAGGGCTAACACATATTTTGTATGTAAATTAAGTAATTTATAATAAAGTAAGGATTTAAAGCAAAGTCTTAAATTAATTTTGAACAAGGGTAAAAACATAAAATTACATACTTATAACACTTGTACATAAAAAGTTTTAACATAAATAACACTTGTAGGATGATTGTATTATGAAACAAACAAGTGTCAAAATGGTTTTATAAAAATAATAAAATAAAATAAAAGCATAGATATCAAAAGAAAATAACCAGGTAGTTTCATTTTCAAAATTTATCAAATCTGAGAAACCAAACTTTAAGCAAAACCAGAAAAACAAAAGTTTATCTCATATCAAAACAAAGCCACAACCTATTTGCAAAATACCTCAACCTGAAACCAGATTTGAAAACAAATGAAGTTAGAAATATAATCAAGTTGAAGATCAGGATTATCAAGATCTGAAACCTGGAAATAAAAAACAAAAGCAACCTGAAGCAATCAAAACTCTACGCAACAAGATCAAAGCCTGGAAAAGAAATCAAAGTAAAATCAAACCTGAGGCAAACTACAACCCAGAATAAAAAATCTAAAGTATTTCAACTTAAGGAATTCAATGTTTTAAGCATGCAGGTTCAAAAACAAATGCCAACATTTGAATTCAAAAGTGCATTTCCAGTTCTCTGCCTTTCTCTGTTCTTTCCAAACTCCAGGTGAGCAAACCACTAAATCCTGATTTATTTCTTAGTGTTTAGATTTGTCTTTAATGTATGATATTAATTATGCTCGAATGATTGTGTGAATATGCTTGCATGTCTCCGTGTATATATGACTGTATGTGTGTGTGTGTGTGTGTGTGAATTTGTCACTGTTATTATCACAAACTCAAGAATTTGAAAAAAAAAATCCCTATTTGCTATTAGGATCTATTTTAAACTTCAATCTCTGAAGAGTAGATGTTTGAAATAAAGCTACATCATTTATAAAAATGATTTCGAGTTAAATGATTGCGTATTCATCCCTGAAATGGAATTTTACAGTGGGACTTTTGAATTTGGGAAAAATTGGAACATCTCGATTTAATGATTGGAATCTAAGATCAGATTGGTTATCGAAAATCATGAATTTAGGTGTAACAATTATGATTTTCAATTTAGTAAATCTCTAGAATTAGTAAGATGAACGTGGAAGGGGTTTGGACGAATTCCGGGTTATCAACGATGAATTAAGGCTTGTGATTTGGCATGAAGGAGGCCGGGGTGTCAGGAATCGTTAGGAAAAAAAAGGTGTATTTTTCTGATGGCTATGGTGGTCGTGAATTGGCGTAGTAGGGTTTTGCTGTCATTTTGATTTTCGATATTTTTTGAGGGGTTTGAGTCGTCATGGGAAGGCCGTACTAGATCGCAAGGTTGGGAATCGATGGAGGGGACGTCGACGCGTCTCTGGGTGGTTTTTGGTGGCGAGTAACGGACCGAGGTGGTGATGCGGTTGATTTTTGGATGATCAATTTTTGTTGCCGGGTTCGTTCGAATTGCTCATTTTCGATTTGTTTGGATTTCGAGTTTTCTGAGTAGCTTGGTGGATTGAGGGGATCAATGGCGACTTGATAACGTCGATGAAGTACGTCGGTGGGTCACAATGACGTGTACACGTGCACGTTGCATGGTGTAACATCGATGTGTTTGGTTGTGGCTGTTAAAATGAAGAAGAAGAAGAAGAAGAAGGCGACTCGGGTATTTGCTTGGGTTCAAGCACGTGAAATCGATGGATTGTCTCGAAGAAAATTTGAATTAAGGTTGCTCAGAAGAAAAAAATGATTTGGCTCAGGTAAATAATGGTGGGATCGGGTTTTTGTTATATCCGGATTTTAAATGAAAAGAGGAAAAATATATAACCAGAGTTTCAAAGTGAAATGTTAAACAAGTTTTAACAAATTTCCAAGTTTAAAATTTGAAAGCTAAATGTTTTTAATGGGAAATTGTTTTGATATTGGAAAATTTCACATTAGTTAATTTATTAATTAATAAGTGGTTTTGAAAGTATAACGATGTGGTATTAAACTTTAATTAAGAAGTTAGTTAAAAGATTAAGATTTTTATAGTTGTAATTAAATTAAACGTGTAAGTTAATGGGTTAATAAATTTATTATTAAAGGTTAGATTAGTTAATGATTAAAGTTGATTTATCAAGTGATTAGGGATAATCACTTATTGTAATTAATTTAGGATAATTAATTAAATGGTAATTGATTAAGGATAATTTAATGATAATTGATTAACGGTTAATTAATTAATGTAAGTAAGGATAAATTAATTAAGATAATTAATTGAGAAATGATTAATTAATGAAGGTGATTAAGACTTAATTAATTGTAATTATTGATAATTAATCATTGATTAAAAACAATTAATGAAAGTAATTATGTGGTTAATTAATTTAAACCACACGATTTATTCATCTTAATTAAAGATGTTTGATTGTTATTGAATGCTGTGTATTGGGCTGATATCTCTTCTATGTGATTGTGATGCTATGTAATATGAATTGCTTTGTGCTGAGCTGTGATATCTGTGATGAGTATACTGCTATGAGAATATGAAAACCCCTTAGCCCGTAAAATGGCATTTGAATTTCGATGCGACAGGGAGTCAAATTTCAGTTGGATATCCGAAACCCACATCGAATCGTAATGGTGAATCTTTGTGATTGATAAATTTACTTTATCTATGAATCTGTGAATGAAGATAAGCGTTATGGATTATACCGCTTATCAATATTGATATGCTTTAATCTGTGATGATTGAATGATGTTGCACTATTGTGTATATAACCCCTGGACTACACTATACACACACAAATATGGATTTCACGAGGGAATCGGTTAAGTCGCAGATTTTTGAAATGGTTTTAAAAGTTGAATTTTGAATCCAAATGGTTTTGGAAATGAAATTGGGTTGAATTTGAAAATGCTTTTGAAATGGAGTTTTAAAGATAAAAGTTATTTTGAATAACTTAATAAAGTCTTGAAAGTTAAATAATTTGATTTAAATTTGAATTCAAAATTTGAAATTGAATTTTATGATTTATGATTTTAAAAGGTCATACAAGTTTATATGGGTTTTAAACCATTTTAAAAGTGTTGTTTTGGGAATTTGAATCTAACCCAAAGATTTTAACTTTTATAAATGAAATTGCATTTTTCCGAAATGAAAACTATTTGTTTTCAAATAATAAAAGCTTTCATATAAGAAATGAATTTCCAATTTGTGTTAAATAAATGAAAATGGTTTTCCAAGTTATGAATAAATCTATGGAAAAGGGTTCGAAAGCTATAAGTTAAATCTTTGATTTAAAGATTGGATGAGTTAATCCTAATTGAAATGGAAATTGTTTTAAAAATCTGTGAATGGATCTTTGTGAAACTGGGTAACTTTATGAGATGAATCTTTTTGTTTAAAGATTTGAAATGCTAATTTGGTCAAACCATTTGAAAGAAAAGCTTTGGATTTTTATGTTGTGACTTAACTGAAATCCCATATCCATATTTTTTTCAATATTGCGCTCATTATTCGGTTTTGCCGGGAGAGGACCTTGTGTCACATTACCCATTCCGAATAATGATACGACATTATGGATAACATTTGAAGACCGGTGGTGAAGACCGGGTATTTGCGAGAATGATAGGATAACCTATCGATTGCCTCTGCACCGAGTGGCTACGGTATAGAGATTCCCTAAGTGATGGGGAGTCTATTCGGGATTGTGAATACCCGGATTGCAAGGGATTCTTTTGAAGTGCCTTCGGTTCTGTTCGAACCCGGAACAGACTTATATGGATGTGTGTCTGACATTACACTTTGAGATGTAAAACTAGTTTCTATCAAATATATTTCTGTTTGGTGGCGGAGATTTATTCTCTTAGCTTAACACCCTTCTCTGAGACATACAAGCTCAGAGGTTATGTAGTTGATGGTTACTAGTGATACATTCCCAATTTGGTAATGTAGCATACGAAGTGTTGTTGATCGTTTGTTGATCTAAGCATGGCTTTGTGAAAAAACTTAGCTTTGTGGATGAGACTGCATCAGGACCTCACAACCCTGTAATGGTCGAAACAGGAAAGATGCGGCAAGGTTTCAGGGGTCACACTCTTAGGGTATGTCCATTCCTTCTGGAAAAGGGTGGTATCATGGTATGGAGCCTAGATACTTACTCATGTGGACACTATATATTTATAACCGTGTGATTTTGTTGGTGTTGAGAGCTCTCGGATAAAGTTCGCAAATGACCGGGGGAGGCATATCTTAGGTGTTACTCCCGAGAAGGGAGTGCACCGACCTTATGTTTGCAGAGAGCTGGGTAAGTTCTCGGGGCGTTCCTCCGAGGCGTACCCATGTGGCAATGGGAAGTTCCTTGGCCTGACCATTTGTTGGAAAATCCAAAGAAACAATACGCGTCCTGTACGGTTTTAGTTGTATAACCTGCCATGGAATTTGGCGGTAACCTGCTATTGAACATGGTAGCTATAGTAGGCATATGACGAAATGTTGTATGCTGGCTAAGATTAATATTATACTTTCAAATGTTTTCCACTATGCACTAATAATAATATCAAAATGGTTTTCGCGTATCAAGCATTTTTGACTATCATAAGGAGAAATCTCCTCCAATTCTGCGTTTGCATGGTGTGTGTGGCGGGAGGCCTTATGATAGTTTCATTTTCCAAAAAGCATTGCGATTTTCAATATTTTAAAATCTTTTGTTGTTTGTTTTAAAGATAAAAATGTTTTTGTTTGCTCATACCAGTCCCATGACTGACCCGGAGTTTATTGTTCCCTTCCTAAACTCTAGGTGCGCAGAATTTTCCACACGTGCAGTCTAGAGTTGGGTTTTTTTAGATAATCGAATAGAAGGAATTGATTCGATAGCCTTCGAAGGCCTTTGGATTTGTGGATCGCATTTGCTATACTTCAGCATTCACGGTTGACCTTGCTTAGCTTTGTGCAACCTTGATGGGGGTTTGAGCTAGTGGTTTGGAGTTTTGGCTTTGGAGCATTGGATTGGAGTTGCAGTTTGATATTGGAGTTATCTCTTTTGCTATTTGTTTTCCACTGTTGTTTATTGTCTCTGATATTCTTGTATCATATTGATATCATTGTTGTATATCATTGGATATTGTATTCATTGGAGTTGTATATGATATTCATTTCTTTTTCTTCCGTTGTGTTGTTATACTTAATGTGTTATAAGCTCCGGCACGAGTCAAATTTCAATGGTTGAATCTGCGGCATTCGAGTACAAGTGAAGTACGGGTGTCGTTTTTCGAACGCTGAAATTTGGAACATGACATCTTGGTATCAGAGCTGAAGGTTGAAACTTTAGCTCAGGAGTATAACACAATAGGCAACTCATTAGAGATAGGGTGAAGTATACCCTAGAATGAGTATATCCCTAAGATATCCGTCCAAATGCCTCAGTAAATTCTCTTATATTCACTGATAGTAAGTATGAGAGCAAGAAGAGGACGAGAAGGGGACAGGGGAATACCACTTCAAATGGTCAATCCCTGCAATTACAACGGAAAAAATCTTTTCCAATCAATCTTCTTTGATCACCATTCGATTTCAAATCCTCTTATGTCTTCGTGGCAGCTACAAGAAGAAGCTTCGGTGCGATGTGGGCCCTACGAATCGTTGTAGATAAATTCTATTTCATATTCTCATCTTTAGTCTTAACTTCAAATGAATTGGAAATTTTAAATTGATTAATAGAATATGAAGCTAAAATTGATTTGTATCGATAAAACGATATCTGTTAAAACCAAATTTGAAATTCTATTGTAATTTCTTGCGAAGATCGAAGTCTGAAGAGGGACAAGTTGGTATATACTTTGGGGTGTTTCGACCTAAGTTGGAATCCATACCCAGTGTTTGAGAATTATGGAAGATTAAATCCATTTATCTATTGTTTGGGTCTAGACATATTCTACGAATAGTTAGTTATCCATTTGAACTTACCAATGCCCTGCATATTTCGTAGACTGGACGACCCGAGCATCCTGTGTAATATTGAATGAGTTTGTGCTCGTATCTATTGTTGATATTCTGATTTGAAAGCCAAATACATAATAGATAATCAACTTGTTTGATGAGTCGATTCTCTATCTTTGTGTATCCATTCTTTGTTGTCTCCCTGGAAAATTTCGAGGACGAAATTTTCTTAAGGGGGGAATCTGCAACATTCCCGAATTTTGGCTAAAAATAATTTGATAATTAATTTAATCTTTGGAATTAAATTATGAAATTATTGGTAATTAATTTTAAATTTTGGATTTAAAAATGAATTATTTGGAAAATTTTCAGAATAAATAAGGATATGTATTTTTAAATTGAATTTGGAATTTGAAAATTCAAGAATAAATATTTTGAGAAATAAATTGGATTCTAGAGATAAATTGAATTTAAACTTTTTATTTTTAAGTTAATAAGAATTTGTTTCTAATTATATTTAATATGCATTTTTTATTTGAAAAAAAAAATGATATTTTGAATTGAACATAATAAATTTTCTCAAAGGCTAATTAAGAATAAAATTATTTATTCATGTGAAATTAAAACTGTAAAAGCATCTTTTACTTTAAAAGATTTTGTAAATGATTTATAAAGAAAATATATTTGTTTAAATGAGAAATATGATATAAAATTATCTTCAAATATTATTTGAAATGTTTAAAATATAGTAAAGATTTTGAATGTTGTTTAAAAGCTAAAGTTTATAATATACATATGTGTGTTATTTATCAAAGTATAATTTGTTTTAATAAATACAAAATGAAGTTTGTTTGTCTATATAAACATAGATACTTAAGTAGACAAGGGCTAAAACATAGTTTGTATGTAAATTAAGTAATTTATAATAAAGTAAGGATTTAAAGAAAAGTCTTAAATTAATTTTAAAGTTTTAACATAAATAACACTTGTACGATGATTGTGTTATGAAATAAACAAGTGTCAAAATGGTTTTATAAAAATAATAAAATAAAATAAAAGCATAGATATCAAAAGAAAATAACCAGGCTGTTTTCATTTTCAAAATTTCTCAAATCTGAGAAACCAAACTTTAAGCAAAACTAGAAAAACAAAAGTTTATCTCATTTCAAAACAAAGCCACAACCTATTTGCAAAATACCTCAACTTGAAACCAGATCTGAAAACAAATGAAGTTAGAAATAAAATCAAGTTGAAGATCAGGATTATCAAGATCTGAAACCTGGAAATAAAAAACAAAAGCAACCTGAAGCAATCAAAACTCTGTGCAACAAGATCAAAGCCTGGAAAAGAAATCGAAGTAAAATCAAACCTGAGACAAACTACAACCCATAATAAAAATCTAAAGTATTTTAACTTGAGAAATTCAACGTATTTAGCATGCAGATTCAAAACAAATGCCAACATTCAAATTCAAAAGTGCATTTCCAATTCTCTGCCTTTCTCTGTTTTTTCCAAACTCCAAGTGAGCAAACCCCTAAATCCTGGTTTATTTCTTAATGTTTAGATTTGTCTTTGATGTATGATATGAATTATGCTCGAATGATTGTGTGAATATGCTTGCATGTCTCTAGGTATATATGACTGTATGTGTGTGTGTATGTGTGTATATTTGTCACTGTTATTATCACAGACTCAAGAATTTCAAAACAAAATCCCTATTTGCTATTAGGATCTATTTTAAACTTCAATTTTTGAAGAGTAAATGTTTGAATTAAAGTCACATTATTTATAAAAATGATTTCGAGTTAAATGATTGAGTATTCATCCTTGAGATGGAATTTTATAGTGGGACTTTTGAATTTAGGAAAATTGGAACTTATCGATTTAATGATTGGAATCTAAGACCAGATTATTTATCGAAAATCATGAATTTAGGTGTAACAATTATGATTTTTAATTTGGTAAATCTCTAGAATTAGTAAGATGAACGCGGAATGGGTTTGCACGAATTCCTGGTGATCAACGACGAATTAAGGCTCGTGATTTGGCATGAAGGAGGCCGGGGTGTCAGGCGTCGCTGGAAAAATAAAGGTGTATTTTTCTGATGGCTGTGGTGGTCGTCAATTGGCGTAGTAGGGTTTTACTGTCATTTTGATTTCCGATAGTTTTTGAGAGGTTTGAGTCGCCGTGGGAAGGCCGGAATGGATCTCAAGGTGGGGAATCGATGGAGGGGACGTCGACCCATCTCTGGGTGGTTTCCGGTGGCGAGTAACGGATCGAGGTGGTGATGCGGTTGATTTTTGGATGATCGATTTTTGTTGCTGGTTTCGTTCGAATTGCTTATTTTCGATTTGTTTGGATTTTGAGTTTTCTGGGTAGCTTGGTGGATCGAGGGGATCAACGGCAACTTGAGAACGTCGATGAAGTATGTTGGTGGGTCACCAACGACGTGTACATGTGCACGTTGCACGGTGTAACGTTGATGTGTTTGGTTGTGGCTGTTAAAATGAAGAAGAAGAAGGCGACTCGGGTATTTGCTTGGGTTCGAGCATGTGAAATTGATGGATTGTCTCGAAGAAAATTTGAATTAAGATTGCTTAGAAAAAAAATGATTTGGCTCGGGTAAATCATGGTGAGATCGATTTTTTGTTATATCTAGATTTTAAATAAAAAGAGGAAAAATATATAACCAGAGTCTCAAAGCGAAATGTTAAACAAGTTTTAAACTAATTTCCAAGTTTAAAATTTGAAAGCTAAATATTTTAAAGGGAAATTGTTTTAATATTGGAAAATTTCACATTAGTTAATTTATTAATTAATAAGTGTTTTTGAAAATATAACGATGTGGTATTAAACTTTAATTAAGATGTTAGTTTAGAAGATTAAGATTTTTATAGTTGTAATTAAATTAAAGGTATAAGTTAATGATTTAATAAATTTATTATTAATGGTTAGATTAGTTAATGATTAAAGTTGATTTATCAAGTGATTAGGGATAATCACTTATTGTAATTAATTTAGGACAATTAATTAAATGGTAACTGATTAAGGATAATTTAATGATAATTGATTAACGGTTACTTAATTAATGTAATTAAGGATAAATTAATTAAGATAATTAATTAAGAAATGATTAATTAATGAAGGTGATTAAGACTTAATCAATTGTAATTAATGATAATTAATCATTGGTTAAAAACAATTAATGAAAGTAATTATATGGTTAATTAATTTAAACCACAAGATTTAATCATCTTAACTAAAGATGTTTGATTGTTATTGAATGTTGCGTATTGGATTGATATCTCTGTTATGTGATTGTGATGCTATGTAATATGAATTGCTTTATACTGAGCTGTGATATCTGTGGTGAACATACTGCTATGTGAATACGAAAACCCCTTAGCCCGTAAAACGACATTTGAATTTCGATGCGACAGGGAGTTGGATTTCAGTTGGTTATCCGAAACCCAGATCGAATCGTAATGGTGAGTCTTTGTGATTGATAAATTTACTTTATCTGTGAATCTATGAATGAAGATAAGCGTTATGGATTATACCGCTTATCGATATTGATTTGCTTGAATCTGTGATGATTGAATGATGTTGCAATATTGTGTGTAAAACTCCTGGACTAAATTATACACACACAAATATGGATTTCACGAGGGAATCAGTTAAGTCATAGATTTTTGAAATGGTTTTAAAAGTTGAATTTTGAATCCAAATGGTTATGGAAATGAAATTGGGTTGAATATCTTTTGAAATTGAGTTTTAAAGATAAAAGTTATTTTGAATAACTTAATAAAGTCTTGAAAGTTAAATAATTTGATTTAAATTTGAATTCAAAATTTGAAATTGAATTCTATGATTTATGTTTTCAAAAGGTTATACAAGTTTATATGGGTTTTAAACCATTTTAAAAGTGTTTTTTTGGGAATTTGAATCTAGCCCAAAGATTTTAACTTGTATAAATGAAATCGGATTTTTCGGAAATGAAAACTATCTATATTCAAATAATAAAAGCTTTCATATAAGAAATGAATTTCCAATTTGTGTTAAAGGGACTTCAAGTTTGAAATGAAAATGGATTTTCATGTTATGAATAAATCTTTGGAAACGGTTTTGAAAGCTATAAGTTAAATTTTTGATTTAAAGATTGGATGAGTTAATCCTAATTGAAATGGAAATTGTTTTGAAAATCTGTGAATGGATCTTTGTGAAACTAGTAAACTTTGTGAGATGAATCTTTTTGTTTAAAAATTTGAATGGTAATTATTTAAAAACATTTGAAAGAAAAGCTTTGGATTATTAAGTTGTGACTTAACTGAAATCCCATATCCGTATGTTTTTTTAATATTGCGCTCATTATTCGGTTTAGCCGGGAGAGGACCTTGTGTCATATAACCCATTTCGAATAATGATACGACGTTACGGATAGCATTTGAAGACCGGTGGTGAAGACCGGGTATTTACGAGAATGATAAGATAACCTATCAATTGTCTCTGCACTAAGTGGCTACGGTATAGAGATTCCCTAAGTGATGGAGAGTCCATTCGGGATTGTGAATACCCGGATTGCAAGGGCTTCTTTGGAAGTGCCTTCAGTTCCGTTCGAACCCGGAACAGACTTGTATGGATGTGTGTCTGACATTACACTTTGAGATGTAAAGCTGGTTTCTATCAAATACATTTCTGTTTGGTGGCAGAGATTTATTATCTTAGCTTAACACCCTTCTCTGAGACGTACGAGCTCAGAGGTTATGTAGTTGATGGTTACTATTGATACATTCCCAATTTGGTAATGTGGCATACGAAGTGCTGCTGATCATTTGTTGATCAAAGAACGGCTTTGCAAAAAAGCGTAGCTTTGTGGACGAGACTGCATCAGGACCTCACAACTCGGTAATGGTCGAAACAGCAAAGATACGGCAAGGTTTCAGGGGTTGCATCCCTAGGGTATGTCCATTCCTTTTGGATAAGGGTGGTATCATGGTATGGAGCCCAGATACTTACTCATGTGGACACTGTATATTTATTACTGTGTGATGTTGTTGGTGTTGAGATCTCTCGGATAAAGTTCGCAAACGATCGGGGGTGGCATATCTTAGGTGTTACTCCTGGGAAGGGAGTGCACCGGCCTTGTGTTGGCAGAGAGCTGGGTATGTTCTCGGGGCGTCCCTCCAGAGGCGTACCCATGTGGCAATGGGAAGTTCCTTGGCCTGATCATTTTTAGAAAATCTAAAAAAACAATACGCGCCCTGTACGGTTATAGTTTTATAACCTGCCATGGAATGTGACGGTAACCTGCTATTGAACATGGTAGCCATAGTAGGCATACGATGAAATGTTGTATGCTGGCTAAGATTAATATTATACTTTTGAAATGTTTTCCACTATGCACTAATAATAATATCAAAATGGTTTTCGCGTATCAAGCATTCTTGACTATCATAAGGAGAAATCTCCTCCAATTCTGCGTTTGCATGGTGTGTGTGGCGGGAGGCCTTATGGTAGGTTAATTTTCCAAAAAGCATTGCGATTTTCAATACTTTAAAATCTTTAGTTGTTTGTTTTAAAGATAAAAATGTTTTTGTTTGCTCATACCAGTCCCATGACTGACCCGGAGTTTATTGTTCCCTTCCTAAACTCTAGGTGCCCATAATTTTCCGCACGGGCAGCCTAGAGTTGAGTTTTTTCAGATAGTCGAATAGTAGGAATTGATTCGATAGCCTTCGAAGCCCTTTGGATTGTGGATCGAATTTGCTACACTACAGCATTTACGGCTGACCTTGCTTAGCTTTGAGCAACCTTGATGGAGGTTCAGCTAGTGGTTTGGAGTTTTGGCTTTGAAACATTGGATTGGGGTTGCAGTTTGATATTGGAGTTATCAGCTCGTGCCTCGAGAGCCCCTCCTCCTCAGTTTAATATTGGAGTTTTATAAACCAAAAGCTTTCGCCTGCTTTGCTTTCAAAATTGAGCTTCCGACTTGGTTGCTTTTGATCAGGTCAAAATGCTTAAGAAAGGATTTAAACCTTTCGACATAGTCGAAAGGTTATTGCTGCAACTTTATTTTGAAATCTTCTGGCATAGTCGAAAGGTTACTGCTGCTTTATGCAAATGTTTTGTTTTGAACCTTCCGATAAGGTCGAAGGGTTTACTTTGATTGATTTTGAATGGTCTATTGGTTTTAAAACTAGTCGCTTCTCTCAATGCTTTCGAAAGGAAGCTTTAAACTTAGGTGACTTACCTTTGTTTTACAAATTAAAATATAACCCAAAGCTTTCAAAGGAGTTGTTTTAAAAGATGCTTTAAAGCATTCGAAGCAGAACTTTTGACTTAGCCGAAAAGTTGTTTTAATGAAGTCAAAAGGTTTTAAAAGAAGGATTTCCAACTATTTAAATTTGAACCCAGAAAGTTTTCGAAAGGTTTTAGAGGGTTAATGCTTTTGAAAGGTTTTGTTTACTGAATGTTTCTAAAAGGGAATCGAAGGCAAAGCTTTCGAAGGGGTTGAAGGCTAAACTTTCAATGGAGTCGAATGGTTACCCCTCGAAGGGGTCAAAAGGTTTTTATTTCTTAATGATTTTGGAAAGTTTTGAAAGGAAGGGTTTCCAAAGGTTTTCCAAGGCAATGTTTGAAGTGTTTTAAATAGGATATCTAAGGTTTTATAGCTTTCGAAAGGTTTGAAGTTCAATGGGATCAAAAGGTTTGAAGTTCAATGGTTTCAAAGGGTTGAGTTTTAATGGTTTCGAAAGGTTTTGAATTCTAAGGTTTTGAAAGGTTTTGAATTCTATGGGTTTTGAGGGTACCAATGGAAACAATAAATGAATATGACCTAAGTTAGGGATACTAATGGAAATTGGTTAATCATGGGGTTAACTTGATACAAATGGAACCATGGGGCTAACATGATAAAAATAGATTCATGGGGCTAGCATGAGTCAAATGGAAAATATAGTCATGGGGCTAACATGATATAAATAAACTCATGGGCCTAACATGCGACTACTAAAGTTCATGGGGCTAACATGAAATATTTAGATTCATCAGGCTAACATGAGTCAAGTGGAAAAATGATGGGTTCACAATCATCCTAGGAAAACTACGCGATGTGAGATGGATAGTCTACATCAACCTAAGCAGAATGAATATGGAATAGGCAGTCCCTCTTACATATAATTAAAATTTAATTAGGGATAGAGAAATCCTAATTGTCTTCAAGTATGCATATCATCTTAATGTTTTATAAATATATGTTTTAACCATTATGGATGTAGGAGCCCAAAATATGGTTTTATGAAAGGTTTTGTAAAAGATACGTTTAAAAGAATGTTAGTAAGGGGAAACCCATTCTGCTAAGTAGCGTGGTCTCACTTAACACGATTAATTGGGATGTATAGTATTATTCATACCAGGCTTTATGTCTGACTCAAAATTTATGTTTCCCCTTAAACTCTCAGGTGCTCAAAATTAATTTGAGTAAGCTGAGGGATTAAGGTCTTTTTCAAGTTTTACTAGGATGACGAATAAGCTACCGATGGTATGTAGGAGGCAAACAGATAGCTATTTAGGATTGTAGTTCTTGTTATGTTTTGATGTATTTCCGTTGTAACTGCATTAGGTCTATTATAGCCATATGACTCTGATCATCCAAGGGGGTATCTTCATATACCGCTTTTGGCGTAATTTGTAATAATTATATTTTATCTGTGCCTTGGAACGATTTGAGATTATGTGTTGTGAATGTGAAACAATTGGTTTTGAAATGTAATGAATAAAAGTTGTTTAGAAAACTGTGTTTTGTTTCATATTCAAGTGCTTTTGATATTATAGATATCATGAACATAGCCGTATTTACTCGCTGAAAGCTAATATTATAGATGAGTGCAGCATCTATAGCTCATAGTTTTTGGTCCTCTAGATAGAGGATGTTATAGTTGGTATCAGAGCATGGTTTATGAAATACTTTTAACTAAAAATGATTTTTGAAAACATGATCCCTAGAAATTAGAGTTAAGATTGGGGTATGAGATAGCGCTATAGTAACATACTTGTATTTGTTATATATGTAAGTATATACTATATCTCTAGGCTCCTATCTTAGTTAGGCTATTTATCTGTGTGATAACCCGGAATTTTGGGCAATATCAATCTAATAATCTGTGTTAAAAATTAAATTGATTTGATAATCTTTGATAATGAATTTGAATTGATTTAATAATCTTCTTTTAATAAATATTTAATTGGTAAAATTTTATCTTTTTAAAGCTAATAAATTATTTTCTATTTATAATGTATATATTTGTATATACTGTAAGTAGATAATCTTTGGTTTGAATTTGATAAATAAATAAAATCATGTTTTCAAATTCTAAAATAATATTGTGGTAATTTGGAAATTTTGATTAAATTTAATATAAAGCTTTTCAAAGATTATTTAAATAAATAACTATATATTTTTAAAATACTTAAGATAAATGTTTATAAGGTTTGTTTTATTTTCATTTTAAAATATTTCTTGATAAATATGATTTGAAAATAAATAATAAGATAATCGCTTTTATAAATTATTTAAAATTGTCAAATTTGTTATTTTCAAACAATATTAATAATGTATTATTTTTTTCTATATAATTAAATAAGAAAATGGAATTATCATTTCAAATTGAATAAGTTGACTTTAATTTGGATTTTAAAATTTTAATTTGAATTTGAATTTGGAATTTATTTTGAAATTCAAAAGATAGATACTCAAAGAAAATTGGATAAGCTTTATTTATAATTTATTTTTATTACATTTTCTTTACATAAGAAATTCACATATATATTTACATAAGCATAAATAAACTAAGTGAAACCTTTATTAATATTTAAAATAAAAAGAAAATAAAACAAAAACAAGTTTTAATTCCTTAAGGCCTTATAATAACAAGTGTTAAGTAAATAAAAATTGTAGATGACAAGGGTTGTAATATAAAATAGGTGGCCTTTTTAGATTAATTTTCTTTTATTTTTATTTAATGAATTTCAGCCTTTATAAACATATTCTTTTTCCTCTGTATTCTTTTTTTTCTATCTTTTATTCAAAAGTTTAGAAATAGATCTGAAACTCAAATCTGCAACTCAAAATCAAAAATCTGTGATCAATCTTACTCAAAACAGAAATCATATCCTGTAATCTCATTTTCAAAATATCAAAACCTTCAGCCTGTGATTCATTTTTCCACTTCAAAAGTAAGCTAGAAATGTAAATCACAAACCTGTAATTCAGTTTCAAGATTCAAATCTATATCACTTCAACATCCTGGAAAGCATTTTAAAACCTGTCATCCTCAAATCGAAGCCTGCACTTTTTTTTTTAAAATCCGGAAGCCTGCATGCAACTGCAAGTTTGTAAATCAAAGCATTTCAGTTTCAATAGCAAGTTTTCTTCAACATCCAAGTCTACAGTTTGAAAAGAAATGGCAATACAAGTTTCCTGTAACAACCCGGTATTTTCAGCCATTCGCAGCCGCACATGTCGGACTTGAATTGCTCAAAATGCCGCATTGTAAATAAATTTGGAGCAAATGAAATACAAATCACAGAATCACAGACACAGAACAAACAGAATACCTCGCAGCGGAATATAAAATACATAGTAGTTCATGAAGCTACTACGGCAGAGTCTCAAACCAAAAACATAATACAATCTGAAAACAACAAAATAGAAATCCCAAATACATAGAAGTTCACTAATACATGAGATAAACTAAAATAGCTGAAACAGAAAGTAGATATAAATGTAGATAAGCAGAAACTCCAGCAAAGACCAGCTCCAGAAAGAGAATCCAAAGTTGTGAATACTCAGGCTGACCCGAGCGTAAAGTAAAACACAAAACACTCGAGTCAGGACAATATATACTTATATAATGTAAATCAACTCAAGTGAACTGTAGTAGAAATGCACCATAACTTAAAGGATGCTTGGGATCGCCCATCCTTTAAAGATCAGTTAAACCATAAATTAAATACATCCCGTGGTTAAAATTTCAAAATAGTATTTATACTTCAAAATCAAATATCATTTAAAAATTCAATATCATTCAAAATACATTTCAAAATATCAAAATATCATATCTTCCAAACCACATTCATTTTTATTTAATTTAAATACCATTTCAAATCACATTTCAAAATAGTTTATATTTCGAAACAAATTGCTTCATTTAAATCATTAAAATGAAGATATTATATTTAATAATTAAATTATTAAATTTCCAAAATTTTAATCTTTCAAAGTTCATTCATTAACTTAAATTTATTAAAACAATGAAAATTCAACTTTCGCAGCATTTAGAAAATGCTGCGGAAAGTCACACTTAAAATAGTTCAATTTAACAAAAGACAACATTTCAAAATGCTGTAATAGGGTTCCATTAGTTTCAAATAAACTTAGTTAAATTCAACCATTATAACATTCACAAAAATGCTATAATGGCCTTTAATTAAATTGAGTCATTTGGTTCATTATTATCAACTACAGCATTTACAAATGCTGTATTATCCTTTACCTTAGAATTAATAGCATTTTAGAAATGCAGTAAATTAACTTCAAATATTCAGTATAATTCACAAACAATTATATTTTTATTTAAATCATTTTTAACTTATAAAATCATATAATTTCACTTTTAAAACAATCATTCAAATACCCTTATATTCATGATTTTATAAAGTTAAATCCCTATTCAAAAATCAAAATTTAATAGTAATTCACTTATTAAATTCCAACATTAAATTTTAAATTCATTAAATTAAATTTAACTTAACACTTAAGTTTAAATTTTCAAATATAACTTAATTTCATTTTTATTTATTTAACTTAAAATTCACTTTTAAGCCAAATTCACAAATTTCCAATTTTTGTTATATTTTAAAATTTCAACTTAAATATTCATTCATTTCACATTTTAACTTAATTCAAAAATCATTAATATATTATAAAATTATTTTAAATTCATTTAATTCGAAATATCATAAATTTATCATATTTTCATATTTAATTTAAATTCCATTTATCACAAAATTATAATTTCCAAAAAAACTTACATTTCAGATTTTCTAACTTTACCATTAATTTATTTCACTTATAAATTTTCAGAGAGTCAATAATGCTTTACAAAAATCATTTTTAATCAAATTTAAATCAAATATTATAATATTTACATTTCTAAAATATTTTAAAATTTTAAGAAAAACATATTTTAACAACGGGTCTGTATTTCATTTTCTAGCCTAGGAAAAGTGATACGGGTAATATATCATTTCAACCCGTAATTTACAAAAAAAACCCGGGTTTGATCATTTCAAACCTGCAATCCAAAGTAAATGAAAATAATTGAAAATCATTCAGGCCTATCATTTCAGCCCATAACGATTTTCTTCTATTCTAAAGTCCGTTCGGGTATGTATCATTTCAACCCATAGTGATTCTAATCTAAAGAGAACTTGCAGTGTAATTAACTGATAAAATAACAAAACAACAATAATATAACAGTAACGTATGATATAACTGGTGTTTGATCATGTGTGAACATCATATGATAGTGATATAGCAAATAAAATATGGTGATGCAGTTTACATATTCACAAGCGATCGATTTACTATTCATATAAGTATAAAACTGTCTGGTGAGAATAACTCACTGGTTTGAGCTGTTGACCCAACGACGAATTTCACAAACGAGATCTACACAAGCACAAAAGCATGACACAGATTCGAATGGAGGAGCCAAGTGTCAAATTCCTTGGATACACATCAAACAAAAACAATATAACAACGATGAGTTTCAAATCAACTACGATCAAAACTACACTAGAATAGACTGCACAGAATCAAATAGAAATGCTTGCACTTGCTTTTAACCTTTACTTGGCTCAGCCATAAGGGGAAATACAACATAATTGCAGGTGTTTGGGTCTGGTTTGGGTGAGTATGGGTTCGGCCTACACGTTGGAATGATGGTGTAAAGTTGGGTGAAGGCAATAACACACATAAGCATGCATACATGAATTTGGTCAAGGATTTTGGGCTCGGCCAAGGCGTAGGTGTCATGGACAGAGGAGTGGGGTCCACTGTAATGGTGTGGTCATGGGTGCTGGAGGTGCTGGAGGTGGTGGTGGTGTGGTAGGTGGCGGCTAGAGGGGTGGTGAGGTGATGGAATGAGAGTGGTGCTCGGTTAGGCTAGTATGAAGGGTGTTTTGAAACTTTTGTGGATATGCGTCACCAAGGGGGTTCATGGCTTGGGTGGCTGGTGAGGAGGAGGTGCTGGTGGTGTGTCATCAGGTGCTGGAGGCGGCTAGGCAGAAAGGGAGGCATGGCCGATCCTAAAAGAGGTGAAAGCATGTGCAAAATCAAGCTAGAAATAAACGATGTAAATAGAAAAAGAGATAAAAGAAATAAAGTTTTACCAAATTCTTCATGAAAGGGAGGGCCGAAATTTTTTTCTCAGGAAGGAGGAAGAAAGATACGTGAATTGAAAATGAGATAGTCGGCTGAAATGTGAGGAGTTATGGCAAGAGAAATGAAGAGTTGTGAGGAAAATGAAGAGGCGGAATTCAAAAAGGCAAAAGGCAATTCAAAAGTCAAAACCCTTTCATATTTCTTTATTTTAATTATATAACTTTATATTTCTGTAAATAATAATAATCCCAGATAAAATTTCGAAAATTTATCAAAATATAAAAATTTATATATTATTTATTAATTATATAAAGTTAAATTAAAAATAATAGCTAAAAACAACGAACTAGACTAGAAAATTTGAAATTAAATAGAATAATTTTCAGAAAATTCATATGAGCTTGTAAAATATTTTTAAACATAAATAATAACATAAAATAAAAATACATTCACAAAATAAATATTTAAAATTTAATTTAAATATAGTTTTTAATGAAGAAAATAGCAGAAAATAGGAAAACAACCCTTAAAAATAGGAAATAAATACAATAAATTTTGGAAATATTTTATTATCACTTTAAAAATATTAAAAGACAAAATATACATAAAATAACATATTAACACATATTAAAATAAAATATAACATAGAAAATATGATTTATATAATTTCAAATAGACGAAATTTCAAAATAAAATAAATTATACTCAAAATTGAAATGTACATAACTTTCCGAAATTTAATCCGTTTTCAACGAAACAAAAGGCAGTATTCAGGTTATTAAATCTATTTTCATATTAAAAGATAAAATTTAAGAATTTAAATATTTAAATTTGAAATTTAAAAGTCAAGGTTTGACCAGTTTGGACAGAAATTCATCTTTTAGTAAAATATCCTATTTATACCGGTTTAAAATTATAATTCACATAATAATCAACACCTACATTTAAAAAATGAAATGTTTGAAATAAAATAAGTTTAAAATAATTTCAAAATAAAACAAAGTCAAATATTAAAATATATGAAAAATCTAGGGTTGTTACACTCTCCCCCACTCAAATCCTTTCGTCCTCGAAAAGGAAGGAAGCTGAGAAACAACAAGAAAGAACAATAGGTTGGAAGACATCCTGAAAGAAGGTAGGGAAAAAGTAGCTAGGAGGGAAAGCAGGTTGAAATACATGGATGAACAATTATCTTAATTTTTTTTAAATTTAACATGTTAAACGTTTAATATGATAATTAGTTATTTGATTCAAATTTGACAGTTCGAAGTAAACAATATTTAAGACATTTTAAATCATGATTAGAATATCCTTTATACAATACTTTACCAAAATACTTTTGTAACTCGATGTCTTAACAAGTTTACTTTCGTTCCTGCAGACTTTGGCTATGCGTTGATCAGGCACAAAGCTAGAATTCTCCAAGTACTTAGTAGACCTGTTTCAACACCCAGTGAAAATACTAAAAAAAATAGGTATGAGAAGTTCCGCTCCAAATCCAATGTCAAATGATGATGATACGATAGCAGTGGCCCGCTACTGATCCAGTATTTACGAAATGGACACAACACTTTCCAGAAGATCCTTCTACCTTTCGGATTCTAGAAAAATATCGTAGCCAGTTCGTAAACAAGGGACCATCGACCCCTGCTGCAGTGGTACGCTGCTGATTCAATGATTTACACAACGGATGCATTTCCTTCCCGGAAGATCCATAAACAACAGATCCCAGGATCGAAAGCGCCTCCATTGGGTAAACTAAAGAACCATCTACCCTGGAAAAAAATCGAGGAACTCATGAGTTTAAATCCGGACAACCATATCAGTTCGAATCCATTTCTGAATTCACCCAAGTCCATTAGGGTTTAACGGTCGAATCCATTCCTGGATTTCCCAAGTCCATTTGGGTCGAAGCATATCACTATACTTCTTCCGGAGGGTACTTCCCATACCTTTTACATCAAAATATAATGTACCATATATAGTAGCCCTTCAAAATCATAGCTTCAAATATCGCACTTATATAAATTCCATTATATATAAGATTTCATTTTCAAATCGAATACTTTCCAAAATCAATAGTATATCAAATCATACTTATATAAACTTCGATTATATAAGATTTTAATTTACATATTGAGTACCTTTTTAGTTCAACATTTTCAAATCAACTTCATACTTATACAAATCCATTTTATATAAGTTCAATAATTCCCAAATCAAGTATATAGTAAAACAAGGATCTCAATTTTAATTTGTTTCAATAACATTTCAGTTTCAAAATCATATATGATTTCGCCAAATCATTTCTTTTGAATTACATATACTCAGTTTCAAAGTTTCTTAAAACAATAGATTTAGAAAATAATCCAAATTTCCAAATCAACAAAAATTTAGGTCAAACAAATTCATTTCCATTTCAAACATATTTTCACTTTCAAAAATCATAGTACTTTCAAAGCTATAAATCTTTCGAAACCAAAATACTTGAAATCATTACACTTTGAAAATCATAACTTTTCTAAATCATACATTTGAAATCATAAAACATCCCTTTAATTCTTTACATTTCACAAATTTATTCAATTTAAACCCAAGTCTACAAGTTCCAACTTTAATTCAATTCAAACTATCAGTTTCAATTCAATTTAGTTTTCCAACAAAACCATTTCAAATATTATCAAATTTCAAATAAAGATTTGATCCGCAAAATAAACTATTCAATGTTTAATATATTTCAGAGCTTAAATGTACCGTATTCCAAAACTAAATTTTATAATTTCATATATCTCAAATTTTACTTCATTATTACTTAGTTTTGACATATTCATTTCATAAATCCATCATTTTTAATTAAACTCAAATTACAAGTAAACCAAATATCCTTTCATACAAATATAAACTTTAAATTTCGTTTATCAAAATCAGTTATCGTTCCTGATTCACATTCTTTATCAAATAAAGATTATATCATTCAAAGCCTCATTATAAAATCATTATTTGAATTCAATTTCACATATTTAAATTTAAATATCATTTAAAAAAAAATCAAATATGTCATTCAATTATTATTTCAAATATCATTACAAAATATGTTTCTAAATTCCATTCAAAAATTCATTTATCTCATAACATTTCATTCCATTTAACACATAACCAAGTAAATCTTATTTAAATTCAAATTAAATTTAAATTTGTTAAAATTCAAATTTAAATATTAAATTATATTCAAAACTCCTTAAATTTCACAAATAATAAATTCCAAAATTAAATCATTTAACTTTTTAAAACATAACTCAACAGTGTTAAAATCTATAACATTACGAAACATTGCCAAATTATAACAATGACAGCTTTTAAAAGTGCTATCGTAACTTATACTTTCCAAAATAGTTTAGTTTAAGAATAACAACATTTATAATATGCCATAACAGATATTTCGTTAATTCAAACAAAGTTAAATTCAAAAACAACAGCATTTTAAAGTGTTGTCATAAAACTATAGCATTTTAGAAATGCTATTAATAAAATTCTAGATTTTATTATAACTTTTAAAAAAACAATACAGCTTCAATTTTAGCAAATTTTAAACTTATAAATCATATTTATAGACTTCAAAATGTCACATTTAAATAATTTTTAACATATGATTTATCACAACAAAATTTTAAATCAAATATTCAATTTAAAACTCACTTTCATTTTGTTAAGTCAAAATTCACTGTTTTTCTTAACTTATAAATTTAACAAAAACTCAACATTTTACTTCAAATATATTTCCAAAACTATATTTCATACCCGTATAATTCAGAATAGTCTTATTTATTTCACTCCACAATAGTTTCAAACTTATATAAATCATATTACTTTATACATTAATCATACCAAACTAAACTTATACTTTATCAAATTCCTTATACCATTCAAAATTTCTTAGCTTTGAAAAGTTAACCTTGATTTGTAAGTGCTCGAACCTTCAAAATAGTCGAAGAAATCATATTTTCAATCCAAGAGTTGGAAATCACCAACAAATTAGTAAATCGATTCCAATAGGTAAGGTTATACCAAAACAAATCTGAATCTCGAGGATTGAACACCGACTTATTTTAAATCATTTCAATTATATATATATACACATATCTTTCGAATATCAAACCAAACTTCGAAATCGGAAATCAAAATTTGGTTTCATAAAATCACTCGCATAGCAAAGCAACTAGAGTGGCCTCTTCCCCACTCAGAAACTCAAAAATCAATGTCGATGATGCATGTATTCATCACCGAAATTATTTTTCAGCGACATAAGTGGGTTCTGGACTTTTATTTCTTGAAACTTCTTTGAAATCTCTTTGACATCATTGGAATTCATTCGAATACATTTGAAACATTTCTTATTTGGAAAAATATGTTATATCATATTATTATTATATATTTTCGAAAATCTTAAAAACCCATTTCAAAACACCGGAGTTCGATTCCTAGAAATTCAAATTCAAAACCCTTCATTTATAAATCATTTTTATATAAATCACATTTTCTTATAAATTTCCAAAATTTTAAATCCTTTCAAAGCTTCAAATTTTCATTTTCCAAAGGTAAAAATCCTTATTGAAAACATTTCACTTTTATATACAAAATAGGGACATCCTTGTCAAAATAATAATTTTGATGTATGCACAAATTCAAAATACAATCAAACACAAATTTCCAAAGAATGATTCAAGGTTAGATTTCAAGTAATATGGAGATTCGAATTTAGAGGAACTCTAATCAAATAGAATTTTGTTTCGAAGATAAGCTTGTACGAAGATAAGATAATTTTATTACCAAATAGAAGATGATAAGCCTATATAAATCGCGGGCGACCTTAACCGGTCAACCGTGACTTCAGTAATATAATCAATTCGGAAATCTAAGGCAAAGCGACATTCGATCGCCAGAGATAGAATCCAGTAGAGCAGGAGATAGATATCATCAAAAACCGAGGATACAGGAATCTCCGGTGAATCAATGCCAATTATAAAGGATTTTCACCCCTTTACAAATCATTCAAAGATTTGCGGAATCACCGATCTTTATAGAGGTCATTCCAAAGTGGTGTTATGAAATGCTCAAAAATCAAAATGGATAGAATAGGGAAGGCAAGACTGGATTTCAGAACAAGTGGGAGTGTTCCAAAGTTCAAGGAATCTTAATCGATAAGAATCCTAACCAAGAGATTTCTAACAAGATGGATACTGAAGGGATGAAGTTTTGAAAATCTTGGTTTCAAAATAAGAAAATTTTTATACCAAAATAATCTTTGAAAATCCTTTAAAAATCATTTGGAAATTATTTTATACTTCAAAAATACGTTCTCTCACAAGAAAGGATTCTGAGATTGATTTCACTCATTCTAGGGTATTTCTACCCTATCTCTAATGAGTTTTTTTGCTCCACGGGCTATGGTTTGCCTAAAACCAAAGCTCTGGTACCAAATGCAACAACCCGGTATTTTCAGCCATTCGCAGCCGCACATGTCGGACTTGAATTGCTCAAAATACCGCATTGTAAATAAATTTGGAGCAAATGAAATACAAATCACAGAATCACGGACACAGAACAAACAGAATACCTCGCAGCGGAATATAAAATACATAGTAGTTCATGAAGCTACTACGGCAGAGTCTCAAACCAAAAACATAATACAGTCTGAAAACAACAAAATAGAAATCCCAAATACATAGAAATTCACTAATACATGAGATAAACTAAAATAGCTGAAACAGAAAGCAGATATAAATGTAGATAAGCAGAAACTCCAGCAAAGGCCAGCTCCAGAAAGAGAATCCAAAGCTGTGAATACTCAGGCTGACCCGAGCGTAAAGTAAAACACAAAACACTCGAGTCAGGACAATATATACTTATATAATGTAAATCAACTCAAGTGAACTGTAGTAGAAATGCACCATAACTTAAAGGATGCTTGGGATCGCCCATCCTTTAAAGATCAGTTAAACCATAAATTAAATACATCCCGTGGTTAAAATTTCAAAATAGTATTTATACTTCAAAATCAAATATCATTTAAAAATTCAGTATCATTCAAAATCCATTTCAAAATATCAAAATATCATATCTTCCAAACCACATTCATTTTTATTTAATTTAAATACCATTTCAAAACACATTTCAAAATAGTTCATATTTCGAAACAAATTGCTTCATTTAAATCATTAAAATGAAGATATTATATTTAATAATTAAATTATTAAATTTCTAAAATTTTAATCTTTCAAAGTTCATTCATTAACTTAAATTTATTAAAACAATGAAAATTCAACTTTCGCAGCATTTAGAAAATGCTGCGGAAAGTCACACTTAAAATAGTTCAATTTAACAAAAGACAACATTTAAAATGCTGTAATAGGGTTCCATTAGTTTCAAATAAACTTAATTAAATTCAACCATTATAACATTCACAAAAATGCTATAATGGCCATTAATTAAATTGAGCCATTTGGTTCATTATTATCAACTACAACATTTACAAATGCTGTATTATTCTTTACATTAGAATTAATAGCATTTTAGAAATGCAGTAAATTAACTTCAAATATTCAGTATATTTCACAAACAATTATATTTTTATTTAAACTATTTTTAACTTATAAAATCATATAATTTCACTTTTAAAACAATCATTCAAATACCCTTATATTCATGATTTTATAAAGTTAAATCCCTCTTCAAAAATCAAAATTTAATAGTAATTCACTTATTAAATTCCAACATTAAATTTTAAATTCATTAAATTAAATTTAACTTAACACTTAAGTTTAAATTTTCAAATATAACTTAATTTCATTTTTATTTACTTAACTTAAAATTCACTTTTAAGCCAAATTCACAAATTTTCAATTTTTGTTATATTTCAAAATTTCAACTTAAATATTCATTCATTTCACATTTTAACTTAATTCAAAAATCATTATTATATTATAAAATTATTTTAAATTCTTTAATTCAAAATATCATAAATTTATCATATTTTCATATTTAATCTAAATTCCATTTATCACAAAATTATAATTTCCAAAAAAACTTACATTTCAGATTTTTTAACTTTACCATTAATTTATTTCACTTATAAATTTTCAGAGAGTCACTAATGCTTTAAAAAAATCATTTTTAATCAAATTTAAATCAAATATTACAATATTTACATTTCTAAAATATTTTAAAATTTTAAGAAAAACATATTTTAACAACGGGTCTGTATTTCATTTTCTAGCTTAGGAAAAGTGATACGGGTAATATATCATTTCAACCCGTAATTTACAAACAAACCCCGGGTTTGATCATTTCAAACCACAATCCCAAGTAAATGAAAATAATTGAAAATCATTCAGGCCTATCATTTCAGCCCATAAGGATTTTCTCCTATTCTAAAGTCCGTTCGGGTATGTATCATTTCGACCCACAGTGATTCTAATCTAAAGAGAACTTGCAGTGTAATTAACTGATAAAATAACAAAATAGCAATAATATAACAGTAACGTATGATATAACTGGTGTTTTATCATGTGTGAACATCATATGATAGTGATATAGCAAATAAAATATGGTGATGCAGTTTACATATTCACAAGCGATCGATTTACTATTCATATAAGTATAAAATTGTCTAGTGAGAATAACTCACTGGTTTGAGCTGATGACCCAACGACGAATTTCACAAATGGGATCTACACAGGCACAAAAGCACGACACATATTTGAATGGAGGAGCCAAGTGTCAAATTCCTTGGATACACATCAAATAAAAACAATATAACAATGATGAGTTTCAAATCAACTACGATCAAAACTACACTAGAATAGACTGCACAGAATCAAATAGAAATGCTTGCACTTGCTTTTAACCTTTACTAAGCTCAGTCATAAGGGGAAATACAACATAATTGCAGGTGTTTGGGTCTGGTATGGGTGAGTATGGCTTCGTCCTACATGTTGGAATGATGGTGTAAAGTTGGGTGAAGGCAATAACACACATAAGCATGCATACATGAATTTGGTCAAGGATTTTGGGCTCGGCCAAGGCCGTAGGTGTCATGGCTAGAGGAGTGAGGCCCACTGTAGTGGTGTGGCCATAGGTGCTGGAGGTGCTGGAGGTGGCGGTGGTGTGGTAGGTGGCGGCTAGAGGGGTGGTGAGGTGATGGAATGAGAGTGGTGCTCGGTTAGGCTAGTATGAAGGGTGTTTTGAAACTTTTTGTGGATATGCGTCACCAAGGGGGTTCATGGCTTGGGTGGCTGGTGAGGAGGAGGTGCTGGTGGTGTGTAATCAGGTGCTGGAGGTGGCTAGGAAGAAAGGGAGGCATGGCCGATCCTAAAAGAGGTGAAAGCATGTGCAAAATCAAGCTGGAAATAAACGATGTAAATAGAAAACGAGATAAAAGAAATAAAGTTTTACCAAATTCTTCAAGCAAGGGAGGGCCGAAATTTTTTTCTTAGGAAGGAGGAAGAAAGATACGTGAATTGAAAATGAGATAGTCGGCTGAAATGTGGGGTGTTATGGCAAGAGAAATGAAGAGTTGTGAGGAAAATGAAGAGGCGGAATTCAAAAAGGCAAAAGGCAATTCAAAAGTCAAAACCCTTTCATATTTCTTTATTTTAATTATATAACTTTATATTTCTGGAAATAATAATAATCCCAGATAAAATTTCGAAAATTTATCAAAATATAAAAATTTATACATTATTTATTATTATATAAAGTTAAATTAAGAAAAATAGCTAAAACCAACGAACTAGACTAGAAAATTAGAAATTAAATAGAATAATTTTTAGAAAATTCATATGAGCTTGTAAAATATTTTTAAACATAAATAATAACGTAAAATAAAAATAAATTCACAAAATAAATATATAAAATTTAATTTAAATATAGTTTTTAATGAAGAAAATAGCAGAAAATAGGAAAACAACCCTTAAAAATAGGAAATAAATACAGTAAATTTTGGAAAAATTTTATTATCACTTTAAAAATATTAAAAGACAAAATATACATAAAATAACATATTAACACATAATAAAATAAAATATAACATAGAAAATATGATTTATATAATTTCAAATGGACAAAATTTCAAAATAAAACAAATTATACTCAAAATTGAAATGTACATAACTTTCCGAAATTTAATCCGTTTTCAACGAAACGAAAGGCCATATTCAAGTTATTAATTCTATTTTCATAATAAAAGATAAAATTTAAGAATTTAAATACTTAAATTTGAAATTTAAAAGTCAAGGTTTGACCATTTTGGCCAGAAATTCGTCTTTTAGTAAAATATCCTATTTATACCGGTTTAAATTATAATTCACATAATAATCAACACCTATATTTAAAAATGAAAATTTTGAAATAAAATAAGTTTAAAATAATTTCAAAATAAAACAAAGTCAAATATTAAAATATATGAAAAATCTAGGGATGTTACATTTCCAGTTTTAAAGACAGTTCAAGCTTTCAAAATCTATTTGCTCTGTTCTACATCTTAAAACAGGTGAGTAACATTTTTAAAAATAACTTATGTTGATTCTGGTTGCATGTTAAGTTATAAAATGTATGTGTTTTTGTGTAAATATATAGTTATGTTTGGTAACTTTTCTGCATATATATGAATGTGTGTATCTACGTATATGTTTATTGCGTGTAACATCTTTGTTATCAGATTCTTAAGTCAAAGACTTATTTAAAAATCACTACCTCTTAATCCAATCTATATTTGGATTTAAGTATTAAACAAATCATGTTTGTTAGACCACAGAGTAAGCTTAAAGTTTTTAATCAAGTTAAAATAAACTTGCATGTCTCTGGAAAACCAAATAAAACAGGCAAATGTTAGTTTGATTAAAATTTGATCATCCTAATTTATCAATTCAAGAATGTAAACTGAATCATCAACCAGAAACATGATTTATAAAACTAAAATCATAATTTTTAGATTAAGGAGGGAAGAGCAGTTTGGGTTTGACTAAATTTCTTAGTTTTGGTGAACTCTGATGATCCACTAACTTGTAGAGGTTGGAATTATTCCTGATGATGGAGGAATGATTTGGAGAATCATGGAAAACTATTGGATTGGTGAACAAGTTATTATGGCGATGGCGGCGATCAATATAAGCTTATAGCCCTAGTTTGGTTAAGTTGGGAAATTCTGATCGCCACGGCATCTTTGGTGGACTGAGCTCTACCAGATCCTGGGAAATGGAAGCTTAGACGTCGGCAAAGTGGTGGCTGGAGCCTCTGACTTTCTAGTGGTCGGAGAAACGAAAACGAGATGATTCTAGGTTTTGACTTGGGTTACAGTTTTAGGTTTATTTAATCGAATCTGATTTCGGGATGATGGTGAAGATCAGATGGTCGTAGACTGGTCTGGGATGATCGTTGTCTTGCTCGATGGTGCGGTGTCGACCGGATATGGTCGACGACACCATGCATGTGCACGGTGCACTTGTATTCTGGTGATCTTTAGTTTGGGTGGATGCAGGATTTTTAATCGAGTTTGTCTCGAGTTATTCGAGTATTTTACTCAAAGATATGTGTTTTTTGACTTGAAGTAATTTAGTCTAGCTTGAGTCAAATTGGTGACAGGTTTTTAAAACATAACAGTGTTTAATTTTTAAAATTTAAACTTAATTTAAAACTGAAAAGCAAGTTTTTTAATCAAAGTTTTGAAGCAAGTTTTAAAATCTAAATTCAAAATGAATTTGAATCCTAGTTTTAAAATAAATAAGTTTTATAAAAAAATGAAATGTTTTTAACAACATAAAATTTGTTAAAGTATTTTATAAAATGATTTTAAAATCTGAAATAAAAATTTAAACAGAGTTTTAAAATCTAAGTTTAAATCTGGATACAAAATGAATTTGTATCCTAATTTTAAAATAAAAGAAAGTTTTTAAATTTTAAAATGTTTTAACAACTTTAAATGTTTAAAGTGTATTTTAAATTGATTTGAATTTAAAATGAATTTGGTTTTAAATTCTTTTAAACTTCTTTTATAAAGTAAGTATTTCTTTACATGTGATTTAAAAGGATTTAAATTGATTTGAACCTTTGTTAAAGTTAAATTTATATTCATTTTAAATCTTAAATTTAAAATGAAATTTTAAAGTAAATTATTTAAATGATTTATTAATGATAATTTAATCATTAATAAGAATAAAGTATTATCTTAAAGATAATTAAGATTTAATGACTTGGATTCATTAAATTGTTAAGATAATTAAAATGGATAATTAATTAATGATTTGGATTAATTAATTTAATAATTAAAGGTATTAAATTAATTAATTAAGGTTTAATATTAATTAATTGGGAATTAATTAATGGATTATTTAAGATTAATTAAATTGTAATTAATATTGATTTGTCTAAGATTAATTACTTAAGAGAAGTAATTAAAGATTTGTTAATGGTTAATGAAGATCATTAACTAGGGATTATTAAATAATTAATTAATGCGGTTAATTTTAATATATTAATTAATTATAAATAATCATTTGTGAAATTGTTTAAGTATAATTGCTTAATGAAAGTAATTAAGGAATTAATTACTCATTGTAATTAATTAAGTTTAATGTGATTAGTTTACTTTAATTAATTAAGTTTAATTAATTTAAGATAACCACTGGATGATTGGTTAAGCATAATTACTTAGTGTAATTAATGAAGTATAATTACTTAGTGAAGTCATTAAGATGAGTAATTACTGGATATAATTAATTGAAGTATGGAAGTGATTTGGGTTTAAATAATTAGTGTAATTAATATGAAGAATAATTACTTAATGAAAGTAATTAATAATTAATTACTTAGTGTAATTAATTTAAGAGTTTGATTAATAATGTTATTTGAAGATAATTAAGAGGAGTAATTAGTTAAGGGTAATTAATTACTTAATGAGATTAATCTAGGATGATTAATAAATATAATTAATTAAAGATTAATTATTAAATATAATTAATTAAGGAGTAATTTATTTATTTAATGAAGTAATTAAGAGCAGTTAATTACTGTTTGTGATTAATCAAGAGTGATTAATAATTATGGTTAATAATTAATTAATAAGAGATTAAAGGATCATTAATTAATGTAATTAATGATTTAATTAAGGGTTGATTAATTAAGATTAATTAATTAATAATAAGTGATTATAAAGTATTTAATTAATTATAATTAATTAAGGATTAATGTAATTAATTATTGTTAATTAATTAATGAAGTAATTAAAGGTTAATTACTGTATTTGGTTAAGAATAATTAATTTGTGAAATTAATTAAAGGATAATTACTTGAATGTAATTAAAGAATAATTAATCAGGGATGATTAATTAAGGTGGATAATTAGAGGGTAATTAATTAATTGATTGGTAATTAATTATTGGTTATGTAAGCAAGATTTATAATGATGAAGTAATTAATTTAATTTATTTTAATTTATTAGAGATGAAGTAATTAATTTAATTCACTTTAAATTAATTAGAGATGGTATAGGTCATTGCTTATGTATGGATGGATGCTATTGATTGCGTTGAATGATTTGAGGTATCAGATATGAGACAAGTAATGCTGTGTGATATGGATGCTTTGGTTGAAGTGTGATGTAATGTGGATTATCGGTTTATGATGATAATGTGAATTATCTATTTGTGATGATAATGTAGATTATCCATTGTGATATTGTGAATTATCTATCTGTGTGGATATAGATAATAGAATTGAATTGTTTTAACTTTAAAACAATTTGGACCTAAATGATGGCATTTTGGATTTCGATGAGACCGGGATCGGGTTTCCAGATTTGGATATCTGAAAATCACATCGATCCAAATTAACGGTAGGTCGTGAATCTCAAGTGAAGATGAAGATTCAGAGTGCAAGGGTTATCGTCGTTAACTCTGAGGGTGATTCCAAAATGAGTGT
Source organism: Allium cepa (assembly GCA_030765085.1). NCBI lineage: Eukaryota > Viridiplantae > Streptophyta > Magnoliopsida > Asparagales > Amaryllidaceae > Allium > Allium cepa. Next base: position 722,135,440 of record CM060934.1, read on the forward strand.
AACGAGATTCGGTTTCGTTCATACCCAGAACGAACTTGTATGGATTGAATGCTTTCAGAACATCGCTAGGTGGACGATGAGCATTCTAAGCGATGTGTTCTCTAAAAGTAATCGTAGCCTCAAGCCTCATCAATCGAAAATGGCTAAAACAGGGGAGGTGCAACAAGGTTAAGTGGGTCATGCTCAAGTAGGACGAGATTTACCCCTATATAGAAGTCCCTTTATATTCGGCTGTGTAGGGCAGTTGATTGCAACAATTGCCGGGGTTGTCTTGTTTCGGACTGTCCTGGAAGGGATAGTTCCGGCCTTGTTTTGCAGGGGATTTAGGGTGGATCCTCGGTACGGTGATCCAGGCCACGTACTGTGACGGACGGTACCCCAGTAGCGCTGACATTGTATGGAATCCAATCTCCAATAAGTGCCGTATGTATTAGTTATGCCCAACTATGTTGGAATGTGAGATGCAAGCATTCTAGCTATTTTTGTATTTTATTTGAAAACCTTAGACACTATTATAATATCGCTGGATTTCCTATCAAATGTTTTGATTAGGTAAGGTAAAAACTTACCCATGTTTATTTGCGGGGAGTCTTACGTGGTACCTTTTGTTTTCAAAGGATTTTCAAAGTTAAGCAACCTTAACCTGTTACTCACACCAGATCCATGTCTGACCCGGAGTTTATCTTCTGTTTTCTTAAACTCTTGGGTACTCAAATTTTTACGAGTAGACAAGGGATTTAGGTTAGCTTTGACGAATTGTGGAGGAGCAAATGGAGCAGGAGGCTTCGGAATTAGATATATAGTTTCCGCTGTGTGTTCTCTGGGTCATTTTTTTGAGTTGTATAACTAGACAGGTGTTTATAACTTTCTAGTATGTGTTGTATAAGCTGTGTAACTCTGATAGATGTTGTATATTATGTAAATACTTAAGTGATTAATATAATTTATTCTTTCCGCTATTGAGATTCTGATGTTGTCTTCTTTCTTTCTTCTTTATTTCTTCAAGATGATGCGACTTTCTGTGGAGAGAAAGCCGGGTCGTCACAGTTGGTATCAGAGCGCTAGGTTGAGTGAATACTTAGGCTTTGGAGTGATTTCTTTCTTGAGAGAGCGAATTTGTAATTATATATATATATATATATATATATATATATATTATTTCTACCTACTTATTGGGTTACCTATTCAGGTTTTCCAATATAAGTTATAAAGGTTGATGGGGTAGTGGTGTGTGTAGCACGACTACCAATGGAAGGAGTCCGAGTGTTGAGATTGAAAGTGTATCTGTTGAGAGTGTAGACCTAATACCGTCTCGAGTGAGTTTTGTAGTGGTGAAAGGATTTCATCGATCTCTGAAGGAAACCTTTTAAAGGTTCAGAGTCCTTCTTTGAAGTTGGATGAGTAGAGTTTGGATCTGTTGGATGGGCAGAAGCAAGTTATGGTATCTTGGCTACCTCAGGAAGTAGTAGCTGCGTGATGAGACGCAGTGGTTATGGATGTGTCCGAAGTTGTTTCTTTGGAACAAGTTATGGAAGTGTGTCTGCTTTGGTATTGAGGCTTGGTTCAGCTAAGCAGAAGGATGGTTCCTAAAGATAGAGTTTGGTGAAGCAGTTCGGGTTTTGGTGGAACATCTGAGTTTTCTTTTTATGGATCTGTTGAACCATATCTCTGGGATGTGTTGTCCATTTTGTGCTCGTGTTCTTCATCAACATTCTCATCTACTCCAGATCAGAGTTGTGTAGCGGAAGTAGTTTAGGAGTGGTTTTGTTTTGTCTTTTCCGGATGGAAGAAGTAGGATCAGTCTACTGATGATAGTAGAGTTGATCTTGGTTTTGGTTGATCGTGAGAGGATCATTTGGTTAGTTTTTTTGTTCCTTTTGTATTTAGAGGTATCAGCGAAGCTTGAGCTGATCAGGAAGGATGAAGGCAGCCTAGAATCGTTAGAGTTTTGTGGATAAGAGTCGGAGATTTGATTTTGGATAAGTTTCTCCGATCAAAGGAGCTATAAGTTTTGGTAAGTCTGGGAAGCTAGCTCTGAGGTGTTTTGGATCTCTTCTGTGTTCTGTTTTGCATAAGTGCTTTGGTCTACTGGGATTGAATTGCCAGTTTGGGAGACTGGGATTCATTGTGTTTCACGTATCTTTGAGGGAGTACGTGTAAGATCTATCTCTAGCTTTGGAACCAGCAATTCAGGAGGATTTGGTAGTTGAGTAAGACTTGTCTGTGGTCTGATATCCTATTTAGTTTGGTAGATCTAGATGAGTAAGAGATCTATAGCTTAGTAGCTAGACTGTTTAGATTCTGTAGAGCGAGTATTCCGGTATTTATACCTAGGAAACTCTAGGAAGTTCTATCCAGAATTTTGTCTGGATAGTTAGATTTATTCGTTTGAGTGAATTGGTTGCTATGGTTGTTAGCATATGGTTGGTAGTATATGCTTGTGATTTAAAATAAAATCTTAGATAGATTATTAAATTACCTTTGCTTTTAAATTTCGGGGACGAAATTCTTTTAAGGGGGGAGGAATGTGATAACCCGGAATTTCGGGCAATATCAATCTAATAATCTGTGTTAAAAATTAAATTGATTTGATATTCTTTGATAATAAATTTCAATTGATTTAATAATCTTCTTTTAATAAATATTTAATTGGTAAAATTTTATCTTTTTAAAGGTAATAAATTATTTTCTATTTATAATATATATATTTGTATATATTGTAAATAGATAATCTTTGGTTTCAATTTGATAAACAGAAAAATCATGTTTTCAAATTCTAAAATAATATTGTGATAATTTGGAAATTTTGATTAAATTTAATATAAAGCTTTTCAAAGATTATTTAAATAAATAACTATATATTTTTAAAATGCTTAAGATAAATGTTTATAAGGTTTGTTTTATTTTCATTTTAAAATATTTCTTAATAAATATGATTTGAAAATAAATAATAAGATAATCTCTTTTATAAATTATTTAAAATTTTCAAATTTTTTATTTTCAAACAATATTAATAATGTATTATTTTTTCTATATAATTAAATAAAAAATGAAATTATCATTTCAAATTGAATAAGTTGACTTTAATTTGGATTTTAAAAGTTTAATTTGAGTTTGAATTTGATATTTTGAAATTCAAAAGATAGATACTTAAAAATATTTGGATAAGCTTTTATTTATAATTTGTTTTTATTACATTTTCATTACATAAGAAATTCACATATATATTTACATAAGCATAAATAAATTAAGTAAAACCTTTATTAACATTTAAAATAAAAAGAAATTAAAACAAAAACAAGTGTTAATTCCTTATGGCCTTATAATAACAAGTGTTAAGTAAATAAAAATTCTAGATGACAAGTGTTGTAATATAAAACAAGTGGCCTTTTAGATTAATTTTCTTTTATTTTTATTTAATGAATTTCAGCCTTCATAAACATATTCTTTTTCCTCTTCATTCTTTTTTTTCTATCCTTTATTCAAAAGTTTAGAAACAGATCTGAAACTCAAATCTGCAACTCAAATAAGATCTGTAACTTAAAATCAAAAATCTGTGATCAATCTTACTTAAAACAGAAATCGTATCCTGTAATCTCATTTTCAAAATATCAAAATCTTCAGCATGTAATTCATTTTTCCACTTCAAAAGCAAGCCAGAAATAGAAATCACAAACCTATAATTCAGTTTCAAGATTGAAATCTATATCACTTCAACATCCTGGAAAGCAATTTAAAACCTGTCATCCTCAAATCAAAGCCTGCATTTTTTTTAAATCTAGAAGCCTACATGCAACTGCAAGTTTGTAAATCAAAGCATTTCAGTTTCAATTGCAAGTTTTCTTCAACGTTCAAGTCTAAAGTTTGAAAAGAAATGGCAATACAAGTTTCTAGTTTTAAAGACAGTACAAGCTTTCAAAATCTAATTGCTCTGTTCTTCATCTTAAAACAGGTGAGTAACATTTTTTAAAATAACTTACATTGATTCTGGTTGCATGTTAAGTTATGAAATGTATGTATTTTTGTGTAAATATATAGTTATGTTTGGTAACTTTTCTGCATATATATGAATGTGTGTATCTGCATATATGTTTATTTCCTATAACATCTCTGTTACCAGATTCTTAAGTTAAAGACTTATTCAAAAATCACTACCTCTTGATCCAATCTATATTTGGATTTAAGTATTAAACGAAACATGTTTGTTAGATCATAGAGTTAGCTTAAATTTTTTAATCAAGTTAAAATAAATTTGCATGTCACTAGAAAACCAAATAGAACAGGAAAATGTTAGTTTGATCAAAATTCGATCATCCTAATTAACCAATTCAAGAATGTAAACTGAATCATCAACCAAAAACATGATTTATAAAACTAAAATCATAATTTTTAGATTAAGGATGGAAGAGCAGCTTGGATTTGACTAAATTTCTTACTTTTGGTGATCTCTGATGATCCACTGACTTGTAGAGGTTGGGGTTCTTCCTGATGATGGAGGGATGATCGGAGAATCATGGAAAAATATTGGATTGGTGATCAAATTATTGTGGCGATGGCGGTGATCAATATAAGTTTATAACCCTAGTTTGGTTAGGTTGGGATATTCTGATGGTCACGGCATCTCTGGTGGACCGAGCTCCACCAGGTCCTGGGAAATGGAAGCTTGGACGTCGGCGAAGTGGTGGCTGGAGCCTCTGACATTCCAGTGGTCGGAGAAACGAACACGAGATGATTCCAGGTTTTGACTTGGGCTACAGTTTTGGGTTTATTTGCTCGAATCTGATTTCGAGATGATGGTGAAGATGAGATGGTCGTAGACTGGTCTAGGATGATCGTTGTCTTGCTCGATGGTGTGGTGTCGACCGGAGATGGTCGGCGACACCGTGTATGTGCACGATGCACTTGTATTCTGGTGATCTGAGTTTTGTTTAGTTTGGGTAGATGCAGGATTTTTACTCGAGTTTGTCTCGAGTTATTCGAATATTTTACTCGAAAATATGTGGGTTTAGACTCGAAGTAATTTAGTCTGGCTTGAGTCAATTTGGTTACAGGTTTCTAAAACCTGACAGTGTTTAATTTTTAAAATTTAAACTAAATTTAAAAATGAAAAGCAAGTTTTTAATCAAAGTTTTGAAGCAAGTTTTAAAATCTGAATTGAAAATGAATTTGAATCCTAGTTTTAAAATAAATAAGTTTTATAAAAAAATGAAATGTTTTTAACAACTTAAAATTTGTTAAAGTATTTTATAAAATGATTTTAAAATATGAAATAAAGATTTAAATAGAGTTTTAAAATCTAAGTTTAAATCTGGATCCAAAATGAATCTGCATCCTAGTTTTGAAATAAAAGAAATTTTTTGAAATTTAAAATGTTTTAACAACTTTGAATGTTTAAAGTGTATTTTAAATTGATTTGAATTTAAAATGAATTTGGTTTTAAATTCTTTTAAGCTTCTTTTATAAAGTAAGTATTTCTTTAGATATGATTTAAAAGGATTTAAATTGTTTTAAACCTTTGTTAAAGTTAAATTTATATTCATTTTAAATCTTAAATTTAAAATGAAAATTTAAAGTAAATTTTGAAGTAAATTGTTTAAATGATTTATTAATGATAATTTGATCATTTATAAGAATAAAGTATTATCTTAGAGATAATTAGGATTTAATGACTTAGATTCATTAAATTGTTAAGATAATTAAAATGGTTAATTAATTTATTAATTAATTAATGATTTGGATTAATTAATTTAATAATTAAGGGTTTTAAATTAATTAAGATTTAAGATTAATTAATTAGGAATAATTCATTTGTAATTAATGGATTATTTAAGATTAATTAAATTGTAATTAATATTGATTTATCTAAGATTAATTATTTAAGGGAAGTAATTAAAGATTTGTTAATAGTTAATGATCTTCATTAACTAGGGATTATTAATTAATTAATATGATTAATTTTAATAATTAATTTTATTATTTAATTATAAATAATCATTTATGAAATTGTTTAAGTATAACTACTTAACGAATGTAATTCAGGAATTAATTACTCATTGTAATTAATTAAGTTTAACGTGATTAGTTTAAGTTAATTAATTAAGTTTAATTAATTTAAGATAATCACTGGATGATTAATTAAGCATAATCACTTAGTGTAATTAATGAAGTATAATTACTTAGTGAAGTAATTAAGATGAGTAATTACTGGACATAATTCATTGAAGTATGGAAGTGATTTGGGTTTAATTGCTTAGTGTAATTAATATGAAGAATAATTACTTAATGAAAGTAATTAATAATTAATTACTTAGTGTAATTAATTTAAGAGTTTGATTAATAATGTTATTGAAGATAATTAAGAGTAGTTATTAATTAAGGGTAATTAATTACTTAATGAGATTAATCTAGGATGATTAATAAATATAATTAATTAAAGACTAATTATTAAATATAATTAATTAAGGAGTAATTAATTTATTTAATGAAGTAATTAAGGGTAGTTAATTATTGTTTGTGATTAATCAAGAGTGATTAATAATTATGGTTAATAATTAACTAATAAGAAATTAAAGGATCATTAATTAATGTAATTAATGATGTAATTAAGGGTTGATTAATTAAGATTAATCAATCAATAATAAGTGATTATAAAGTATCTAATTAATTATAATTAATTAAGGATTAATGTAATTAATTATAGTTAATTAATTAATGAAGTAATTAAAGGTTAATTACTGTATTTGGTTAAGAATAATTAATTTGTGAAATTAATTAAAGGATAATTACTTGAATGTAATTAAAGAATAATTAATCAGGGATGATTAATTAAGGTGGATAATTAGAGGGTAATTAATTAATTGATTGGTAATTATTTACTGGTTATGTAAGCAAGATCTATAATGATGAAGTAGTTAATTTAATTTATTTTAAATTAATTAGAGATGAAGTAACTAATTTAATTCACTTTAAATTAATTAGAGATGGTATAGATCATTTCTTATGTATGGATGGATGCTGTTGATTGCCTTGAATGGTTTGTGATCTCAGATATGAGATAAGTAATGCTGTGTGATATGGATGCTTTGGTTGAAATGTGATGATAATATGGATTATCTGTTTGTGATGATAATGTGAATTATCTATTTGTGATGATAATATAGAGTATCTATTGCGATATTGTGAAGTATCTATCTGTGTGGATATAGATAATAGAATTGAATTGTTTTAACGTTAAAACAACTTGGACCTAAAAGATGTCGTTTTGGATTTCGATGAGACCGGGATCGGGTTTTCAGATTTGGATATCCGAAAACCACATCAATCCAAATTAACGATAGGTCGTGAATCTCAAATGAAGATGAAGATTCAGAGTGCAAGGATTATCTTTGTTAACTCTGAGGGTGATTCCAAAATAAGTGTAACGAGATAATGCCTTCGGTTTCGTTCGAACCTGGAACGAACTTGTATGGATTGAATGCTTTCAGAACATCGTCAGGTGGATGATGAGCATTCTAAGAGATGTGTTCTCTAAAGGTAATCGTGGCCTCAAGCCTCATCAACGGGAATGGCTAAAACATGGGAGGTGCAACAAGGCTAAGTGGGTCATGCCCAAGTAGGATGAGATTTACCCCTGTCTAGACGACCCTTTATATTCGGCTGTGTGGGGCAGTTGATTTCAACAACTGCTGGGGTTGTCTTGTTCGGGACTGTCCGGTAAGGGATGGTTCCGGCCTTGTGTTGTAGGGGATTTAGGGTGGATCCTCGGTACGGTGATTTAGGCCACGTACTATGACGGGCGGTACCCAGTAGCCCTGCCATTGTATGGAATCCAATCTCCAATAAGTGTCGTACGTATTAGTTGTGCCCAACTTTGTCGGAATGTGAGATACAAGCATTCCAGCCATTTCTGTATTTTATTTGAAAACCCTAGACACTATTATAATATCACCGGATTTCCTTTCAAATGTTTTGGTTAGCGTAAGGTAAAAACTTACCCATGTTTATTTGTGGGGAGTCTTACGTGATACCTTTGGTTTTCAAAGGATTTTCAAAGTTAAGCAACATGAACCTTTTACTCACACCAGACCCATGTCTCGCCCGGAGTTTATCTTCTTTTTTCTTAAACTCTTGGGTACTCAAATTTTTACGAATAGCCAAGGGATTCATGTTAGCTTTGATGAATTGTGGAGGAGCAATGGAGCAGGAGGCTTCGGCATTAGCTATATAGTTTCCACTTTGTGTTTTCTGAGTCATTTTTTTGAGTTGTATAACTAGACATGTGTTTATAACTGTTTAGTATGTGTTGCATAGGCTGTGTAACTCTGATAGATGTTATATACTATGTAAATACTTATGTGATTAATGTAATTTATTCGTTCCGATGTTGAGATTCTGATGTTATTTTCTTTCTTTCTTCTCTATCTTTCTCTTTTCTATCCCTTTCTTTCTTCAAGATGATGCGACTTTCTGTGGAGAGAAAGTCGGGTCGTCACAATCTATATCTCATGAGGTTTGCATATAGATATGGAAGGAAGAAGAGGCAGAGTTAATGTTGGAGGAGTGAGCACCACTACTAATGGAAATGCCCGACCTAATGCTAGAAGAGGTCCAGGTCATGCTCAAGCTGAAAATGTGGGTGCAAGGGTTCCTCAAGTGGATGTTGAAGCCTTGCATCAGTTTTGGGCAAACCTTTTGCAAGTAAGACCTACTGGAAATGTTGGTGGTGCAAATCCTATAGTTCCAGTTGGATATAACTATGCTAAGCTGAGTAGGGACTATGTCAGTTTGGGAGGAAAGTCGTTTGCAGGAACCGAAGATGCTGTTGAAGTGGAGGATTGGCTGTTGAATTGTGAAAGGATTTTTACAGATTTAGGCTTGAATGATGGAGAGAAGAGAAGGCAAGCCTCGAGACAGTTTCAAGGGTTAGCGCTTCATTTGTGGAAAAGTGTGTCGACTAGAGTGCCATAGGAAGAATTGACTTGGGCTGACTTTAGGAGGAGGTTTGTGTAGAGGTTCTTGTCTGAGGTGGCGAAGTCGGCGTTAATGAGGAAGTTCATGGATCTTGTCCAAGGACAAATGTCTGTGGCCGAGTATGCTGCAAGGTTTGATGATCTATCTCGCTATGTTTATGCTTTGTTGATATGGATGTCAGAAGGAATGAGAGATTCATTAGAGGATTGAGGCCAGAGCCAGGCAGAATGACTATGGCACATATCCGAGATCCTTCTAACGTGGTAATGGAAATGGTCATCTGCCATGAGGAAATGCTTGCTCTTTCTACTAGGGAGAAGCCCGTTGAATTCCATAGTCCTCAAGGGAAGAAGAGGACTTCTTCAAGAAGAAAGGCGCTGAGAGAAGGAGCCACCAAGAAAAGGAAGGCAGATATAGTTTTCTATAAGTGTGATAAGAAGGGTCACTATGCTAATAAGTGCCATTCGGGAGATGGAAAGTCTATCGTAAGGAAGCAAAATGTGAAATGTTATAATTGCAACCAGATAGGGCATTGCAAGAGCAAATGTCCTAAAGTCGCCAAGGCAGGAAAAGGAAAGGTCTTTGCTTTGGAGGAATAATCCTCTAAACCAACTGCTGCTGAGAAAGGAAATTCTATAGTGGAAGGTACACTTTTGATCCATGGCTTGCCAGTTAGGGTATTGTTTGATACCGGAGCATCTCATTCTTTTATTTCTCGATGTTTGTAGATAAGCTTAACCTAGAACCCTCATATTTAGTTACTTCCTTAAGGGTTGCAAATCTGATAGAAACTTATGCCATGCTTGGGATGAGGTGTGACCATTTAGAGTTTGGTTTGCTAGGCTACACTTTTGAGTGCTGTTTGCATGTGTTTGACTTTGGGGGATTTGGGATTATCCTTGGGATGGATTGGTTAAGTAAATATGGTTCTAGAATAATTTTCCATGATAGGAGAATATGAATTAGTCACCCGAATTGTAGGGACCGGATAGTCTATACTATAGAAAACCCTACTTGTGAAGTGAATGCTTTATTGGGTACTATGGAGTTGGAGGATATGTTGCATTGAGTCTTTATAGTTAGAGAGCTCGTGGATGTATTTGAGCTGGTAACCGAGTTGCCACCAAAACGAGCTGTTGAGTTTCGGATTGATTTAGTGCCTGGAGCATAAATGGTGAGTAGATGGACAAGTAGAACGACCCCTATCAAAATGAAAGAGTTGAAGGTGCAATTAATGGATTTGGAAGGCAAGAGTTTTATCTGACCAAGTAGTTCGCCATAGAGAGCCGCCACCGTATTTGTTAAGAAATCGTATGGATCGTTAAGGGTATATATTGATTTTCGTAATTTGCATGATAAAACGATAAAGAATCAATATTTATTGCTGAGAATTGATGATTTGTTCGATCGGTTAAGTGAAACCAAGGTATTTTGTCAATTGGATTTGGTGATAGCATTTCCTCAGCTTAGAATGTAGAGGATAGCCTTCTTTTGACGGCGTTTAGGACAAGATGAGGATCATATGAATGTATAATTATGCCATTCGGACTGACTAATGAGCCGGCATTCTTTGTGGATCTGATGAATAGGATTTCTCGAGAGTACTTGGATAGATTTTTATTGGTCTTCATAGATGACATTCTAGTATACTCTAAGGATGAGAAGGAGCATGAAGTTCATCTTAGAGTTGTACTCGAAACGTTGAGGGAGCATCAGTTGAAGGCTATGTTTTTGAAGTGTCATTTTTGGAAGAAGGAAGTGAAGTTCCTTGGTCATGTCGTCTCAGCAAAGGGTGGTCTATTGATCCCACTAAGATTGAAGAAGTGAATAATTGGAAGAGGCCAAAGATGGTGATCGAGATTAAGATATTTCTTGGATTGGCTGGATATTATTGAAGGTTTATAAAGAATTTTTTGTGGATAGCTGCACCAATGACTAAGCTTACGTGAAAAGATGTGAAGTTCATATGGACTGATAAGTGTGAGGAAGCATTCCAGACCTTGAAACACTTATTGACCCATGCACCGGTGTTAGTTGTTCGAAAGTGGAATCAAGATTTGGTTGTTTATACTGATGCATGTGGAACTGGATTGGAAGCTGTGTTGATGCAAAGAGGTAAAGTGATTGCTTATGCTTCTAGATAGCTTAGACCATATGAGTTAGGTATCCAACGCATGACTTGTAGTTAGCTGCTGTCATATTTTCTTTGAAGGTGTGGAGGCATTATCTTTTGGGAGAGCGGTTTGAGCTTTATACTGATCATAAGTTGTTGAAATACTTGTTCTCTCAGAAAGAGCAGAATATGGGACATTAGAGGTGGTTGGAGTTTATTGCTGCTTATGATTTTGAAATCGAGTACACACCCAGTGAAGGAAACAAGGTGGTGGATGCACTTAGCCAGAAACATCAGAATGAAGTATTGGCTATGATTGTTGAGGGGAAAGATTTGGAAGCATTATCAGCATGTAGTGTGTAGCTCAGATCCGGGGAAGGTTCTAGTATCGGAAGTGTTGTATTGTCTTTTAGAAGTTAAATCAGTAATGATTGAGAAGATAGCTTCTAAGCAAGAGGAGGATTCAATTTGGGCCGAACGGATCAAAAGGTTAAGGGAGGGAATGGAGAGCAATGACCTGAAGGATTTTAATCTTGACCAAAAAGGGTGGTTGAGAAAGAGAGGAAGGTTTTGTGTTCCGAATGTAGAAAACACGAGGAGGAAGGTTTTGGATGAATGCCATCGTTCGAAATTCACTATCCATCCAGGAGGAATGAAGATGTATCGGGATATGAAGAGAAGTTTCTGCTGGGAACGTATGAAATGGGACATTATTTTGTGTGTTAAGCAGTGTTTGAATTGCCAACAGGCAAAGGCAGAATATCATAAACCAAGCGGATTGCTTCAACCATTGGAAGTTCCATTATGGAAGTTGGATTCTATCTCTATTGATTCTATTGATGGATTACCAAGATCTAGTAGAGGGAATGAAAGTATATGGATCATAGTAATAGACTGACTAAGAGTGTACATTTCATTCCTATAAAGTCAACTAGGACGAGACCTTGTATGGCGAAGTTAATTATAAAGAATGTAGTTAGACTACACAAGATTTCTAGTAATATTGTCAGTGACATGGATTATTTGTTTACTAGTGAGTTCTGAAAAAGCCTGCAGGAAGCTTTAGGAACCAAGCTCAATATAAGTACCGCTTACCATCCGCAGACTGATGGACAAACAGAAAGAGTTAACAAAATCTTGGAAGATTTATTAAGAGCTTTTGTATTGGATTTCGGGGGTTCATGGGAGGACCATCTTCATCTAATCCAATTCTCTTATAAAAATGGTTATCGGACCAGTATTGGGATGGCATCGTTTGAAGATTTATATGGAAGACCAATGCAAGTCTCCCATATGTTGGTTAGAGATTGGTCTTGGCTCAGATTTGGTGAAGGAAGCTGCAGAGAAGATTGAGTTAAATCCGCTCTAGGATGAAGCAAGCTCAACCTAAACAGAAAAGCTATGCTGATAGAAGAAGGAAACATTTGGAAATTTCTGTCGTAGACTACGTGTTTATTAACGATTCACTGATGAAGGGTGTGATAAGATTTGGGAAATTAGGAAAGTTAGCACCTATATTCATTGATCCTTTTTGTATTGTAGAGAGGATTGGGAAACTCACTTACGGAGTAGAGTTACCGAGTAGTTTGGATGGGTCCATAATGTTTTTCTTGTTTCTCATCTTAGGAAATGTGTTAGAGACTCGAAGACTACTATAGCAGCTATAGTGTTAGACGATATAGTAGGAGAAGCAGATTTGACCACAATTAGAAAGCCGATTCAAATTGTGGCTAGAGATGAGAAGAAGTTGTGGAATAAGACCATCATGTTAGTAAAGGTTCAGTGGAGTAACGATGCTAGAGACTATACTTGGAAGACGAAGTGCAGGATTAGGGATACTTATCCTAACTTGTTTAATGATATGTTTTATCTTTGATTGTTTTGTTGTGTACCTTATCGTAATTTCGAGGATGAAATTATTTAAGGTGGGGAGCCTGTAACATCCCATATTTTCATCGAATTATTAAGGATATTTAATTAGTTAAATAAAATAAAATAATGTGGAGATTAATGGGTTGAGATTTGTTTTAGCTAAGGGTAGTCGTGCCATAATAGAGTGTTAACTAATTTAAAATAACCTAAAACAAAGGTGTTAGGAAATGTCAAGGGCAATATGAGAAATAGGTGGAGCTTATACCCTAAACCCTTATGAGATAGAAAATCACATTCATTACATTTTATTTAAACTAAAAACACTAAGGTCGGCCACCATTTTCACTCTCAAGAAGAAGATTAAAGCTAGGATTTAGGAGAAGGAGAATAATATACTAAATCAACATCAAATCTCACATCAATAATCTCAAAGCTAAGGTGAGTAATTACAACATCCCTTTTTCTTTTGGTCTCGATTATAGGATTAAGATTTGAAATGTTTTTGGCAAGTTTATGCCATGTTTTGATTATTAAAGTTAAACATGTTTATTTGTTGGTGAAATATGCACGTTCATACTTGTTTTATGATATATTCGATATGAAAACCTTTTTGATGACATCCAAATGCCTTGAAAATTTAAATATAGGTCAGAAATGATATTTCAGAGATGGGTTTCGATTATCATAATTTTTTGTATTATGGTGGATTTTATATTAATTTTATAGTGAAGGAAATTGTTTATTAGGTTATAAATTATTTAGGCTAATATAATAATTATTTGGGGTGAAATTTTTATATTTCATACAACATATTAAAATAAATTTTCTAGGACCTTTTCAGATTTTTTGTAAGTGTTTGATGGATATATAAAATTATTTAAGGTATGAGACCTAAATGTTTTATATATTTATTTAAGGAGAAGGGGCATTTTGTAAAATAAAATGATTATTTAAATCTAAAATTTGCAGTAGCATTTTTCTGAAAAGTAATTGTTAACTTTTGAAAAATTGGTTAGAAAGGGTAGGTTAGTTAAAAAGTTACCATCTTTAAGTTAAAATTAAAAAATCATGCTTTTGGCATGTTTCAGCCATTTTAGGCATAATACCTTTCGACCCAGACCTTTCGCCTAAGTCGAACGGATTAAACCTTTCGGCAAGGTCAAACCAATGCATATGGTATCAAGTACTTGGTGCATAATGAATTGGATAGAGTCGAAGGGATTTTGGTCAAAAGTTTGAGGGTCAAAGAGGTTAGGGTATGTTTGTTTTGTAAACCAAAGCGCCTACTTTGCTTTCGAAATTGTGCTTTCGAATTGGTTTCTTTCAATCATGTCAAAATGTTTAAAAGAAAGGCTTTAAACCTTTTGACACAGTTGAAAGGTTAATGCTGCAACTTTATTTTGAATTTTTTTGGCATAGTCAAAAGGTTGCCGCCACTTTATGCAAATATTTTGTTTTGAACCTTCCGATGTGGTCGAAGGCTTTACTTTGATTGATTTTGAATGGTCTATTTGTTTTAAAACCAGTCGCTTCTCTCAATGCTTTTGAAACGAAGCTTTCGACTTAGATGACTTGCCCTTGTTCTATAAATTGAATTATAACCCATAGCTTTCAAAGGAGTTGTTTTAAAAGATGCTTTAAAGCTTTCGAAGCAGAACATTTGACTTAGCCGAAAGGTTGTTTCCAATGAAGTCGAAAGTTTTTAAAAGAAGGATTTCCACCTGTTTAAATTTGAACCCATAAAGTTTTTGAAAGGTTTCATAGGGTTAATGCTTTCGAAAGGTTTTGTTTACTGAATGTTTGTAAAAGGAGGTTGAAGGCAAAGCTTTTAAAGGGGTCGAAGGCTAAGCTTTCGATGGAATCGAAAGGTTACCTCTCAAAGGGGTCAAAAGATTTTATTTCTGAATGATTTTGGAAGGTTTTAAATGGAAGGGTTTTCGAAGTTTTTCCAAGGCAATGTTCCAAGTGTTTTAAATCGGATGTCTAAGGTTTTATTGCTTTCGAAAGGTTTGAAGTTCAATAGGATCGAAAGGTTTGAGGTTCAATGGTTTTGAACGGTTGAGTTTTAATTGTTTTGAAAGGTTTTGAATTCTAAGGGTTTTGAGGGTACTAATGGAAACAATAAATGAATATGAACTATGTTAGGGATACTAATGGAAATAGGTTAATCATGGGGTTAACATGATATAAATAGAATCATGGGGCTAACATGATACAAATAGATTCATGGGGCTAGCATGAATCAAATGGAAAATTCAAATAGAATCATGTGGCTAACATGATACAAATAGATTCATGGGGCTAGCATGAGTCAAATGGCAAATATTCATGGGGCTAGCATGATTCAAATAAACTCATGGGGCTAACATGAGACCACTAAGTTCATATGGCTAACATGAAATATGTAGATTCATGGAACTAGCATGAATCAAGTGGAAAAATGATGGGTTCATAGTTATCCTAGGAAAACTATGTGATGTGAGATGGATAGTCTACATCAACTTAAGCAGAATGAATGGGGAATAGGTAGTCCCTCTTTGTTGGCATAATATATTATAATTATATTTTACCTGTGCCTGGGAACGATTTGGGATTATGTGTTGTGAATGTGAAACAATTGGTTTTGAGATTTACTAGAGTAAAAGTTGTTTAGAAAACCGTGTTTTGTTTCATATTCAAGTGCTTCTGATATTATTGATATCATTAACATGGCCATATGTAGTCCCCGGAAGCTAATACTATAGATGACTGCTGCATCTGAAGCGCTTAGTTTTAGGGCTCTGGATAGGGGATGTTACATAACCTAAGCGACTATAACACTCATATTTGTAGAAACATTATTTAGGATATTTAACTGGTTAAATAAAATAAAATAATGTAAGATGTTTAATGGATTGAGATTTATGATTAAATAAGGGGTAGCCGTGCCATATTAAACAAGTGAACTAAAGAGCAAAAATAGAATAAAAGGTTAGGAAATATACAAGGGCAAAATAGAAACTAGGCACATCCTTATACCCTAAACCCTTACTCCTCAACACTCACGTTCACTTCATTTTTCACAAAAAAAAAAATACAAGCTTAGGCCGTCCACCATTAGCAAACTCAAGAGAAGATCAAATCTAGGATTTCAAGAGGGAGAATCAAATTACTCAATTAAGAACAAATCTCACATACTTAAATAGAAATCTTAGGTGAATAATGACTACATCTCAAGTTTTTAATGATTTTCGGTTTTTATTATGAAATCTGAATTGTTGCAAATGTTTTGCCATGTTTTGTATGATAAAATGTATATCAATATGTTGTTGATGATTTATGCCAATTCACATAGATTTTGTGATGTGTTTTGATACGAAAACCCTATTATATGACATCCAATAGCCTTGCGAATTTAAATTTAGATTAGAAACCATAATTTAGAAATGGGTTTCGTTTTTCATAATTTTCCGAATTAAGGTGGATTTATATGAATTTTCTAGTGAAAATGCTATTTTGGGTTAATGATTAATTACGGCCAAATTATATTGGCTTAGGGTCTGAAATTTATATAGTTTGGAAAACATATTAAAAATGATTTACAGGAATTTTTGTAGAATTTTCCTAAGTGTTTTAATGGTTATATAAAATTATTTAAGGTATGGGACTTAAATGTTTTATATATTTATAAAATGGAGAAGGGGTATTTTGTAAATAATTCAAATTTTTATTTCTGAAATTGGCGGTACTGTTAGAAAAGTAATTTTTTCCACCAATCATAACATGACAAACAAGATAGGGTAGGTACAAAGAATTAATTTAAAAATCAAACCAACATGCTTTTTCCTGTTTCAGTGCTTTCGGCACCAAGCTTCTGACTCCTTACCTCTGCCTCTGACTCCATCGAAACCAATGCACATGGCTTTAGATACCCAGTATGTAGGGAATTGGATATAGGCAGAAATTTCTGGATCGAAACCAAAGGTTCCAAGGGGATCAAAGCATGCTCTTTTTTAAATTGAAAATGCGCATGCTTTTGCTTTCGAAGGAAGTGATTTCGACTTGGTTAGCTTTCGGTCGAGTTCAATGTTACAAAGGAAAAGTTTCAAATGGGTTGCGCCTTTTGTTCTAAATGAATGCTTTCTAAGGGGTCGAAACCCATGACTACCGCTTTTTACCTTTTAACCCGGATTGGTTTCAAAAGAGTTACCTTGTTTTTAAAACCTAACCGCTTCTCCAATGCTTTCGAAAGAGATGCTTTCGACTTAAATGTTTTAATGACCCTTTTTCTCTATAAAAGGTAGAACCCAAATGGTTTCGAAAGAGATATTTTTAATGGTTTCGAAAGGTGTTTCCATGTGTTATAAATTGAACCCAAATTCTTTTGAAAGGCTTGATGTTTTGATGCTTTCGAAAGATTTTAAAGAAAGGTTTCTAAGAGGTGGTTCCCCAAGGGTTTCAAAAGGTCTAAAAGGAAAAGTTTTCCAACGGTTTCGAAAGGAAATGCTTAATGTTTTAAAGATAGGATGTCTAAGGCTTTAAAGCTTTTGAAGGAGATGTTTTCCAATGCTTTCAAAATGATAAATATAAAGGTTTCGAAAGGTATGATTTCGAATGGTATGTTTTGGCCTCTGGCCTAAGGTTTTACTTGTATTAAAAGGGAGGGACACCTTTAATGGTTTCGAAAAGGTTACTTTCGAAAGTTTAAACGTTTTCATCAACAAGGCTTTTTGTAAAGAATAACTAACATGGCAAGGTGATTTGAGTTAAGCAGAGAGAGAGAGAGAGAGAGAGAGAGAGAGAGAGTGTGTGTGTGTAATTTCCTTGTTTAAATAATTATTTAAAGGTTTAAATCAGTTTGAAAGAAAATGTTTTCAAGGAAAATTTTATGGGTATATAACCCTAAGTGAAATGACTCAGATATTAGAATACCAGATGAGACTGGTATAGCACTGCGCCCTATACTTTAGCCAGTAGCCCCTAGCTAAAATAGATCCAAAATTCCAATGTTTAGGGCTTTGTCATAGGTGAGACTAAAATTATGTTACACACAGAAAGGAATCTAAAAAGGAAAGACATGTTTTATCTGAACCTGGAAAAGAGATGTGATTATGTAATTTGAATATGGAACATGTTTTGGAAATGTAATCAAAAATATTGTTTTTTTTGAAATCTACGATATTGTTTCATATTCATATGCTTCTGATATTTTGGATATCATTACCATTACCGTATTTGGTCACCGAAAGTTAGTACTATGGATGACTGCAGCATCTGTAGCGCTTAGCTTCAGGCCTCTAGATAGGAGATGTTACAGATCGCTTATAGAAATCATAATTCATATGCTTAACTCATTTTTGACATTCCAACTTAATCATTCCTCATCCAAGAGTGAAGTCAGGTAAGTTAGAGCACTAGCTTCATCAAATCCATGCCTAGACACTTCATTCTTGAATCTCACAAATAGATAAATCCACCTTATCAGCTTTTAGTGTTAAATATAGCATTTTTGACTTTCATAAATGAATAATATACAATGTGATTAACACATTTTCAACATTCGCGACTCAACTATTCCTCAGTCAAGTGGGAAACCGATAGGTTAGAGCCTAGTACTCATATTCTTAATTGACATCAATCTTAACTCTTATAGATGGATAAGCCTACTTCGTCAACTTTTAGCATTAAGCAAAGTTTATTAACTTTCAAACAATTACGTAAACAATGAGATTAACACGTTTCCAGCATTCTAGCTTAAATATTCCTCGGTCAAGAGGAAAATCGGTAGGCTAGAGCTCTTTTGCTTATATCCCTACTCGACATCAATCTTAACTCTCACAAATAGAGAAGCCTACCTCGACGGCTTTTAATGTTCTGCCTTGTCGATTACATTTTCAAAACTTATATATACTTTAAAAATAGTTGTAAATAGGTTTTAAAAATTGTAAAAATATTACTTGAAAATAACTAATTTATAGTTTGATGAAAACATGTTTATTTTATAAAACCTCTTTACTTTGAAAATACAAATATAATTATTATGGATATATTTACAATTCAAACCAAATTCAAAATACTTCAAAATGGATTTGAAAATATCTCTAAAAGATTAGAGAAAATACCAAATTTAAATATCATTTTTAAGCACTTCAAGCCATAAGCAACTTGCTATAGCAGTAATAGATGTTGTTAAAAGTCACCGTTAAATAACACATTAAAAAGCGTGATCTTTGCTGCTAGTTTTAACCATTTAAAAAAATGACTTTAAACTTGAAAATTTTCTAGTAAATACTATCTTTAGGGTACTTAAACCTCATGGAAAGAAGCCCATGAGAATATCTTTCAATTTATTTATAAAAATTACCAAAAACAAACTATATTTACAAAGTGTATTTATGACCACGTTTTTGTTCTAGCTTTCACAACTTTGGGTCACAATTTCTATAAATTTCCAAACCATTTCTTTACTGTCCAATACCCCAAAATATTTATAGAGAATAACCAAATCAAATTATCTCATGTTAAGATCATAAGTATCCAATTTACACAAGTTAAAGTTAAGAGATATCAAAGTGCGCTTATAACAACTATTCTCGCTTCAGTCACTTTCAAACATACTGCAATTCAACACATAATCTAAAAAATCATTTAAACGTCAATCAAAGTAATATTATATGTTTAACAGGGTATTGTTAGTCCTTGAGATGATGGTATTGATGACAACAACCTTAGAATATGATTATAAAATATAAATACTAACATTATAGTTTAGAAATAAATGTATATGCATGATTTAATCATGCATGTACCAAGAATGAAGACTATACGGTATAGAGATTCAAGATATCAAGATTGAAGACTCATGAGTATCAAGAATATCAAGATTATCAAGAGTTCAAGATTTCCAGAATAAGTAATTTAGTTAGGAATTTTGTTAAAACTCCTAGAAAAGCACTGGCACCTTAAAATCCAATTTATTCGTGGAATGGAATCCACAGGGATGGAACCCTAAGTAGTATGGAACCTGCGAAAAATCTAGTGGAACAATGTTTTGTATCCACCAACTTTTATTCAAAATGTTTTTACAAAATTATATCCTGTTTTCAAAATGATTTCAAAACCTTCCTTTTAAAAGAATCAAAAATATCTATCCTGGTTTTAAATATTTTTAGCCTCAAAATAATCTTTATCTTCAAAATCAAATTATCCTTAGTTTTAAATTATCTTTAATAATAATATATTTAAATTTTAATATTTATATTTACACTTAGATTTAAATGTAAAATTATAGTAAAATTTTATATATACCAAAATATTATTCTTTATATTTATTTATGTATTTTAACTATATTTAAGTATATTTATAAAAGTTTAAAATAGTTTTAATATAAATAAAGGTTATTTTCAAGGAATAACAAGTCACCAAAATTTCCTTTGGGATGTCGACATACTCAAGATACCCATGTCGACATAGTGGCACTTGATTTAAAAAATTTGAATTTCAAAAGAAGTGTCTATTCATCATATCCCTTCACGAATGGACATGGATGTTGTTCTTCTATAAATAAGGGCCGTTTTAACGAATTTCTAATCATATATTTCTGGTTTTCACTCCTCTTCTTCTTCCACATTTCTTTGTACAAATTCTTACCAATATTTTGCCGAAATCAACATTGAATCTAACTAGATCATTTCTGGTTTGATTCTCTATCGCTGTCTTAGCAAGATCTTAGTGCTATTCAGAGTTATAGACTTCTTTGTAATCAATTTAGTGAGAAAAGGTGTGACTGTGGCCTTGGAAATCAATCAAGTTAGAAAAGGTGTGATTGTAGCCTAGGAAACCAATCGGGCGAACTTGTTGCCCGTGAAATCAAGTATCTCTACCCAAAGGATTGTGAATTTGGAGGGCGTACCTCGTAGCCTTGAAATCGATTGTACAATTGCTTTTGAAAGGAAATCCATACTTATGTGCGGGACTGGATGTAGGGTAACTCCGAACCAGTATGAAATCCGGTGTGTTCTTTCCTTTACTGCTTTTACTTTATTTCTACATCTATGTTTGATTTTGTGATCATATATGTGTCTGAATATTGCATACATTTGTGTTCAAATTAACAAAAACTCAAAAAGATTTAGTAATTTCTTTAAACACTATTCACTCCCTCTCTAGTGTTAACCCAAGCCTTAAGATCTGTATTCCGCATTTCTCACATTTGTATCAGAGCAAGGTTTTCAAATTTTCGTAATCTGTTTTTTGAAAAAGTTTTTAAAATGGCTATCTTTGTTAATACTAGTTTAGAAATATTCAAATCTTCATTGTCTCTTGAGTCTACATATAATCAATGTTCAAATTCAAGTTGTCTACCAAAATTGTTTGATGTGCAGGAAACATGCTTTATGGGGGTTAAGGAATCAATCCACAATGGGGAAATTATGCAGATCAAAAAGAACAAATGGGTACTCGATAGTGGATGCTCTAGACACATGACTGGAAATCCAAATATGCCGAATGATATAATATACAAAGATGGAAGGCTGGTTAACTTTGGAGACAATTCAAAAGGATATGTGATTGGCATCAGCAAAGTTGGTAACTCTGAAACTCCTATTATTACTAATGCTTTGCTAGTTAAGAATCTGAAACATAATCTGCTTAGTATAAGTCAACTCTACGATAGAGGATATAGAATTAAATTTGAAAAAGATAAGTGTCACATTGAAGATAATAATTCAACCACAACATTTGAGGGAATTAGGAAAAAGAACATTTATATTCTTAATATGAAAGTTTCAAATGATAACCTGTTTTTTTTGGCAAATACAAGTGACCCTTGGATTTGGCATAAGAGATTTGGGCATTTGAATTTCAAACTCTTATCTAGACTATCTGAACATGATCTAGTAAGAGGTCTCCCTAAAATGAATTTTAAAGTAGAGAGTCTATTTGATGTATGTCAATTGGGAAAACTTAGAAAAAGTTCCTTTAAATTAAAAGATATGATTTCAACTTCAAAATCTCTTGAATTACTTCACCTTGATTTATTTGGTCCATCTCAAATTCTATCAATAAATCATAGTAAATATGTTTTTGTAATTGTAGATGATTATTCTAGATTTACATGGACAATGTTTTTAAAACATAAAAGTTATACTTTTGAATGTTTTAAGAACTTTACAAAAAGGATTCAAAATCAAATTTCTCTAAAATTTATAACCATCCGTAGTGATCACGATGGTGAATTTGAAAATGAAAAGTTTGAGGAATTCTGCAATAAAAAGGGAATAACTCACAATATTTTATTTCCAGGAACTCCATAACAAAACGGAGTAGTAGAACGTAAAAATAGAACGATTCAAGAGTGTGCGAGAACTATGCTTTCAGATAGTAAATTACCAAAGTATTTTTGGGCAGAAGCAGTTGCTACCACCTGTTTTATTTTAAATAGAATTCTAATTAGGCCTTTAACTGATAAGACATCTTACGAACTTCTTTACTCAAAGAAACCTAAGGTATCTTATCTTAGAATTTTTGAAAGTAAATGTTTTATTTTAAATACAAAAGATAACTTAGATAAATTTGATCCTAAATCCGACAAAGGTATCTTTATCGGATATTCTAATAGAAGTAAAGCATACAGAGTGTTTAATTTAAAAACTAATACCATCGAAGAAACAATGCATGTTTCATTCGATGAAAATCTCAAAAAATTTGAAGATTCAAATGATGAAGAGGATTTTATTACTCAAAATCAAGAGTCAACTGAAACTAATAATGAAATTAATCATCCTAATAAAAGGATTAAACTCTTAAAAGATCACCCTATTGAAAATGTACTTGGAGATATGCAATCTGTTGTTAAAAGTAGAAATCAACTAAGTTAAATGAGCAATGTAGCTTTTATATCAACTATTAAACCCAAAAATCAAAATGAAGCATCAACTGATGATTCATGGATTTTGGCTATGCAAGAAGAATTAAATCAATTAACAAGAAATGATGTTTGGGAACTTGTTCCTAGACTTGAAAATAAAACTATAATTGGAACTAAATGGGTATATAAAAATAAAACGAATGAACAAGGAGAGGTTGTTAGAAATAAAGCTCGTTTAGTCTCTCAAGGTTATTGTCAAGAAGAAGGAATAGATTTTACGAAACCTTTGCTCCCATAGCAAGATTAGGAGCCATTAGGATTCTACTTGCTTTCGCAAATCATAACAATTTCAAACTATTTCAAATGGATGTTAAAAGTGCCTTTTTAAATGGATTTGTAAAAGTGGAAGTATATGTTGAACAACCACCACTTTTTGAAAATGAAAAATTACCAAATCATGTTTACAAACTTAAGAAAGCTCTATATGGTCTAAAACAAGCTCCTAGAGCCTGGTATGATAGATTAAGATCTTACTTATTACAATAAAACTTTGAAATGGGTAAAGTAGATAATACTCTTTTTATTAAAAGAAGTAAAAATGATATTCAACTAGTACAAGTTTACGTGGATGATATCATTTTTTGATCAACTAATTTTGAAATGAATAAAAAAATTCTGAAATAATGATAAAAGAGTTTGAGATGAATCAAATGGGTGAATTAAACTTCTTTTTAGGATTACAAATAAAACAATTAGATAATGATACCTTTATTAGTCAAGAAAAATATGCTAAAGACATAATTAGTAAATTTGGTTTGACTACTGCGAGTGGAAAACCCACTCCCATGGCAACCAATGAGTACCTTAGTAAAGAAGATCTCCCAAAAGATGTAGATCAAAAATTATACAGAGGAATGATCGGATCACTACTCTATATCACTGCTAGTAGACCTGATATCATGCATAGTGTTTGTCTCCGTGCAAGATATCAATCCCAACCTAAAGAGACCCACTTAAAAGCCGTAAAACACATCATAAGATATGTTAAACACACCTCTGATTATGTCTTATTTTACCCTAAAAATGATTTTTTTGACTTAATGTCTTACTGTGATGCTGATTATGCCTGTTGTAAATCAGACCGAAAAAGTACAAGTGGAACTTGTCACTTTTTGGGGAATTCTCTGATTTCCTGGTTTAGTAAAAAGCAAAAAACGGTTTCTTTATCAACAACTGAAGCAGAATATATTTCTGCTACTTTGGCTTGTTCTCAAGTAATATATATGTAACAAACTTTAAAAGATTATGGTTTAAATATCTCAAAATCACTAATTTATTATGATAATACTAGTGCGATAAATTTATCCAAAAATACTACTCAACATGCTCGAACTAAACATATTGATATAAGACATCATTTTCTCAAAGATAATATAAATAAGGAAGTAATTACTCTAGATTATATTTAATTCCGAGAATCAAATTGCTGATATATTAACAAAACCCTTAAATGAATCTATATTTACTAAATTAAGAAGAGAATTAGGAAATTTGTTCAATAACTGAAATATAAAAATATAAATAACAAAGTATAATTAAAAATTAAATCAAAATAAATCAAATAGTAAAAATTTCAAGGACAATGTAGACATACCCCCTCAACCCATGTCGACATATAATGATTTTTTATTTTTGAAATTTTTCACACCAAAATTCAAATAATTGGTTATATATTCTTCTTATTTTTGAAAATTTTGATCATTCTCTCTGTTATCCTTTGTTATAACTTCTGAAATAAATTAAACCATGGCCTCCTCTTCCTAATCAAACAAAAATTCAACCTTTTCATTCCCTTCTCCTACTTCTGGACCGTTTCAACAAACTACGCTCGCTTGAGTGGTAAAAATGGAGGATTCTCTGAAGGATGCACTGTAATTATTGACTGAAATTTAAGTGGTACAATGTAGAATGGCCAAAGAACAAGAGAGGCAAGGCAAAATCCTTAGGAATTTGCAAAAATTTCTAATGGACAATCATGCTAACCCAATCTTGATTGACGAAGATTCTTCAGGAGATCAAGTGCAAGAGGGCAGCAAGGAAGAAGAAGAAGCCTTCATGGAAGAAGAGCATGTTGAAGAAGACAACAAAGTCGTTTGTGTTGGCGAAGTGTGCTTTGACAAAGATAGAAATCTTTTCGAACAACGTGGAAATTTCTGTTTCCACTATCCAAATTATTCGGTTCATAGATCTCCCATTTTCAAAGACACTCATTAGTTTCTTTTCACTCTTTCCTATTGTTCTATGTTCTTTCTTACATTTTCTACAAAAATCTAAATATAACTATATACTTAATAAATAGTTCGTGTTCTTATATGTGTTCTATTAAAAGTATTATTATATGGATACTTAGTTAGGATAGTTAGTAGTTTAGGACTAAGTTTTAAGTTTTAGAGTTAAGTGTTGATTATTTATGATAACACTATCATTATAATCACATGTCATAGAGTATTAGATTAATGGGGAGTTATAAAGTTTCGAGTTAGTTTTTTGTTGATGACAAAGGGGGAGAAGTATAAAAGAGGATAGTTAGGCATAGATTAAGGGGGAGTTATTAGTTTTAGGAGGAGCTATTAGGATAGAAGTAATATTTTATAAACAAAGGTTGTCATCATCAAAAAGGGGGAGATTGTTAGTCCTTGAGATGATGGTTTTGATGACAACAACCGTAGAATAGAATTATAAAATATAAATACTAACATTATAGTTTAGAAATATATGTACATGCAGGATTTAATCATGCAGGTACCAAGAATGAAGACTGTGCAGTATAGAGATTCAAGATTGAAGACTCATGAGTATCAAGAATATAAAGATTATCAAGAGTTCAAAATTTCAAGAATAAGTAAATTGATTAGGAATTTTGTTAAAACTCCTAGAAAAGCACTGGCATCTTAAAACCCAATTTATTCGTGGAATGGAATCCACTTCGAGCCTGTTAAAGGGATGGAACTCTAAGTAGGATGGAACCTACGAAAAATCTAGTGGAACATTGTTTTGTATCCACTAACTTTTATTCAAAATGTTTTTATAAAATTATATCTTGTTTTAAAAATTATTTCAAAACCTTCCTTGTAAAAGAATCAAAAACATCTATCCTGGTTCTAAATATTTTTAGCATCAAAATAATCTTTATCTTCAAAATCAAATTATCCTTAGTTTTAAATTATCTTTAATAATATATTTAACTTTTAATATTTATATTTATACTTAGATTTAGATATAAAAAAATAGTAAAATTTTATATATACCAAAATATTATTCTCTATATTTATTTATGTATTTTAACTATATTTAAATATATTTATAAAAGTTTAAAATAGTTTTAATATAAGATAAAAGTTATTTTCAAGGAAAAACAAACCACCAAAATTTCCTTCGGGATGTCAACATATTCAAGATACCCATGTCGACATAGTGGCTGTTGATTTCAAAATTTTGAATTTCAAAAGAAGTGTCTATTCGTCATATCCCTTCATGAATGGACATGACTGTTGTTCTTCTGTAAATAGGGGCTGTTTTTAACGAATTTCTAATCATATATTTCTGGTTTTCACTCCTCTTCTTCTTCCACATTTCTTTATACATATTCTTACCATTACTCTGCCAAAATCAACATTGAATCTAACTAGATCATTTCTGGTTTGATTCTCTTTCACTATCTCAACAACATCTCGGTGCTATTAGAGTTATAGACTTCTTTGTAATCAATTTAGCGAGAAAAGGTGTGATTGTGGCCTTGGAAATCAATCAAGTTAGAAAAGGTGTGATTGTAGCCTAGGAAATCAATTGGGTGAACTTGTTGCCCGTGAAATCAAGTATCTCTACCCAAAGGACTGTGATTCTGGAGGGTGTACCTCGTAGCCTTGAAATAGAGGGTGTAATTGTACAATTGCTTTGAAAGGAAATCCATGCTTGTGTGTGGGATAGGATGTAGGGTAACTCTGAACCAGTATAAAATCTGGTGTGTTCTTTCCTTTACTGCTTTTACTTTATTTTTGTATCTGTGTTTGATTCTGTGATCATATTTGTGTCTGAATATTGCATACAATTGTATTCAAATTAACAAAAACTCAAAATGATTTAGTAATTTCTTTAAACACTATTCACCCCCCTCTATTGTTAACCCTAGCCTTAAGATCTGTATTCCGCATTTCTCATAGGTACAATATAAATTTATCATTTGCTTTTAAAAGCAGGAGGGGTCCAAAGTTTATAACTTTAATTAGTTAATGTCACTTTAACTTTATAATTCAAACCTAATACATATTTTTTTTGAATGATAAGCCTAATACACACACAAACAATATGTACTAATAAGATGGTGAGATAACTCACTTAGGTCTAAGCCCAAGCACAACCAAACTCATGAACACTTCCAATCATCACCAAACTCCTAAAGATCCAACATTTAGCACTTCTTAACCAAGGCAACACCTCCACTCCTCTTCCATTGCTCATGCACACCAAAGATCCCCTTTTCTCCTTTACTTTCTTTCCATTTGACTTAAGTCTAAGCTTCCTAGGGTGTCCTAAGGTGTTAGTGAATGTTTGAAAGAGATTGGAGTAGATTTCATTTAGACTTGAAAAAGTTAGAGAAGAATTAGTGGATTAATGTTTAAGCACTTCCACTATTTTTATTCCCTTACTTCATTTCAAGTTTTTGTGAATTTGTAATTTACTTCTTATCTTAAGGCTTTATTTATTGGTTTCTGCAAGAATTCATTAACAGCTTCCACTTAGCATGAAAGGCCGCGAAGGATCCTCCCTCTCACATGCACCTTTGCACCTTTACATTTTTACTTAAAAGTTAAGTCTTTCCTTAAAAGCTCATTTTCAAAATATCTTTGATGACGTCACCCATGACATCATCCAAAAAGTATAATTCCATAAATGGTAAATGGTTTTATTTCATTTTATAGATTTCCTAATAAAATAAGTGTATTAAAAAAATTGAAAACTTCTGACGAGTAAAAAACTATTTATCGATAAAACGATTTTCGATCACATTATCGATATTTCTTTAAAGTATTTATTTTTGTAAATATTTTTCCAAAACAAGTTTATCATCATTACTAATTTAAAAGAGGGTTAACAAGCTTATTAAATCATTTTATTAAAATTAAACCCAAGATTCAAATAGTTTAGATTTTTAAATATGAAGTGTCCAAAATTCAGGTCGTTACATTCTCCCCCACTTAGAATATTTCATCCTCGAAATTCCAACATGAGTAACAAAAGAAACAATCACATAACAATATTAATAGTATTCAAAATCACTTATCAAACAAAAATCATGGTTTTCTCAAGTTCAAAAATCTTCTTATGGTACAAGGACGATAAACAATCTTACTAAGCATACTTTATGCTTAACAATCTTAGGCCATTGCATAGTGGACTACTCCTGCTACCTTATTGCAAATTGGAGAGTCATCACCTAAACTCTCTATAAGCTAACAAAAGATATTATGCAAATGTATTAAATCTTGTATGATGTATATGGACCATCTGTATGCAATATAAAATCCGATCACTTGCTCAGTCATATTAATTTCACTTCCTAACAAGTATAGATCACTTGACCTCTCTAGTGTGGACTCTGATCAAGTTCCTTGATTAGAAACCTTCATTCCCCTTACATAGTCCTATACTATGATAGAAAATTTTAGGATCATGTCAAGAATCTGTATTAAATATTCACCGTCAAGAATCTAGTGAAAAATCCTTGTTCGGACCGGTGTAAACCACCTCGAAATCATGTACTCGATTACTGGATCAAAAACAGTCATGCGAATAAAACAATCCATGAAAAACTTACGTATTTGATCCTTTTGGTTTCTAAACAGTATCAATATATTTTATCACTTTATTTTATACAAATTGAATGCCTTATTAATACTAAAAACATTTATGAATCATTTCGTAAAAGATAACTTCAAGTATATTAACAATTATAACTTAAGTTCATATTCGTATAATACAGTACTACGTCTTAAGAGTATATACAAAACATTAAATTCATTTAACTTAACTAGAATGTTTAACCAATTCAAAGCTTGTTTTTAACTTACACTTTCTCAATTCAAGTGTACGATAAACTCAACTTTTATATTTTCACACAAAAACATTTTTCTTAAAGTTCTATAACAATTCAGAAGTTTCTGACGGTCAAAAATCATCGAAAATCCCATTCACTTTAACAAATGAAAACTAGTAAACAATATGTCATATCATCATATACATACCATATAATCCTAATGCATAGGTTACACGTGTCATAAAATAACCTAACCAATTTTAATAATTTATTAAACACACTTTACCCAAAAGAGGAAACATAAAAAGCTCTAACATTTACTCCGAGTTATGCCACTACCACTCGGGCACCATACGTAACACACGTATAAAACTTTTATAAAAAGTTCATGTCAAATTTCTTTTAAAGGAAATCTTTTGAGCCAAAAATCTGGTTTTATTTTAAATCGCTTTGAAATAATAATACGTACATATATCTTTTGTATAACAAATCATACTTTTCGAACTCAAATCAAAATTCGTTTTACCAAAACAACTTTGTAGCATTCCCTACATAGACACCTAGGAATTAATGCCGATGATGCTGCAGTCATCACCAAAATTATTTTCAAGTGAAATGAGTAAGTTCGATACATCCGAAACATATCTTTTGGGCTTAACCAAAATCATTTCAAATTGGTATCAATTACTCCATAAATATTAATAAGTACTATGATCCTAATTTCATAAACCAATTTCCTAATATATACTTTCAAGTAATACTTCTATTATTTTCTCCAAAATCATGAAAAACATTTTCAAAGACACCGAGATTTAGGTTCTCAAAATCTTATTTTAAATCCTCTTCATTTATAAACCATGTTTCATAAACCATACTTATATAAAATAAACATCTTATATAAAATTATTTCACAAATATTTATTTTCGAAATACCTTACTTTCCTTTAGATTATAATAAACATCCTTTACTAAAGTTAACTTTTAACCCAACATTTCTACTGAACGCCTCATAGTCAAATCGTGAAATTTCACAAGGTGATTGTTTCAATGTATCTGCAATCACTATCAACCCATCCTATGTAGTGGAAAGTAAAAATGTTCATAAAATGATTGAGCATATATAACAATCAACAATCAACCAACAATAGTCAATGCTTATGAATTGGTCGAGTACAACTAAACTAATTAACGTAGGGTAATAGATAAACATCATTGACTCATATACTAATTAAACTATACTTTAACAATTCACACTTATATAAGTTACCTTATATAAGATTTTTAATTATCGTAGTTGTAATTAACTTTAAGGTACACATTTATAACAAATACAAATACGATTCCATATGTATGATACACTCAACTCATTCTAGGGTGTCGCTTACCCTAGCTCTAATGGGTTATACCCCACCAAAGCCACTATTCTTGCTTAACCTTCAGCTCTAATACCAACTGTGTCGACCCACATTTTCAACTCTTA
Organism: Allium cepa; assembly: GCA_030765085.1. Classification (NCBI taxonomy): domain Eukaryota; kingdom Viridiplantae; phylum Streptophyta; class Magnoliopsida; order Asparagales; family Amaryllidaceae; genus Allium; species Allium cepa. Next base: position 722,165,820 of record CM060934.1, read on the forward strand.
AATGTCGATACCAATACATCCACGGTATTTGTGTGCCAAACATTCAAGTGCTAGAAAGATAGATTGTTAGGAAAAAGAAAATGAAACAAGAACGAAGAGGGCGCAATATCGGAATCTCATAGCAGAATGATTACATATAATATCAAAAGGCAATACAAAACTGTCACTCTAAGATACAAAACATTTTAGAGTTACAATTCTAAATACTATCATCGGCCTAGAAAGTTATAACAACCTATCTTCATAAAAGTTGAAATATACAATAGTAATGTAGCGGAAATAAGTATACTACGATACGTGAAACGTCCAGCTTATATCTATAAGTTCCAAAGCGTCCAAAGCTACATCTAGAAATATATATGGAGCTAACCCGAGCATTATAAGAAAATACTACCGAGATTAATTTAGTAAACCAACATGAAAAACTTAAGAAATTTGCGATCAACATACAATAGTACTTTAAGACCGCATTGAATGCCATAGTGGTATCTGCTTAAAAGAACCGCCATCTAACAAGTACATAAGGTGATATGATGTATAATATCTCGAGTAAAGAATATAAATCATATTAAATTACTGCGATGCTTACATTGGTCACACCACAAAAAATCTTAGTTTTTCTATGTAGATCTCTTCAGAGAAGCCAAATTCAAACTCCATGCACAAGGGTCAGAAAGTACCTACCGAGCGTCGCATATCTCTAGATAAAATATACTTCAAGGTTCATAAGCGGCCATCGTTCGAATATAAACATGAACAATGTGAACCAAATATCATCAACTCCCACTGGTCAACAATCGATAAATATAACTAGATATGGAGTTGATAATACCCTAATGCTAGAAGCTAAACTCTAGATTGTGCATTCAACTCCGTTTTCTGTCATTTTCGCTGTGGAGATTATGTTCGGCATGTTTCACACGAGTCTTCATTATTCGAACTGAACATGGATCCCCAAATGGATTCCTATATCTCAAACATATCACAAATCACAACATGGATTCAAGCATCTCGATCAGATCTCGAATCTCCATATAGATTCTTGCATAAATCTTCTGACAAATGCTAATATCATCCTCTTTCTTGAAGTACTTCTCAAGATAGATAGTTTTCCACATGATAATCTTGTTTAAAATGTCAACGCTGACCTCTCTTAGACTTGACCTTAGGATTGACAGTTTAACTGTATAACATTTCACTTCACAACCACTTTCAAAACATTGAACTCATATACTAGCTTTGAAGTGGTATAAGATAAGTAAAACACTAACCGATCTCGGTCTCTTCAAAACTAAGTCGATGAATTTAATCATTGAATAATAATGAGAATGATCACATATAGAAACCAAGTCTCTTATACTTATCATATTTTTGATATTTTCATCTCACACTATCCCTCGGTCAAGAGTGAAGCCGGTAGGCTAGAGCTCTATTACTCATATCCTTACTCGAACATCAGTCTTAACTCTTACATATAGACAAGCCTACTTCATCGGCTTCTAGTGCTAAGTATATGATTAAATGTTTTCCGTAAACGAGTAAACATACAAAGCACGATCAAGTCATACAAAGCATTATTAAGTCAAACAAGTAACTTCTAATCCCCTTTTTATTTAATTAATCTTTTATTAATTAAAACTTCTTTTATTAGTAAAACTTCTTTTATCTAATAAAACTTCATTTATGAATTTCTAATATTCATTTTACTCTTTCAGTACTTCAAAAAGTATTCATATACTTATCTCAAATGGTATAAGAATATTCACCAATCATTAACAAGGTTTCTTACTTTAAACCTTTTCTTTTTTCTATCCCTTTCCAAAAGATTTCATACTTATAATTTCCTTTAAAATATCCATTTTAAGGATCTAAGTACTTTCAAAAATCCATTTAAAAAGGTTTAAGACTAATGTTACTTAACATTGTCACTACAAACCCAAAACCATTTCACTTATGCTTATCTTTAAAACATTCTTTTAAAAATTTATTACCATTCATAAGTATAATCTAATGGGTTAAAGTTGAATTTAATTAGCACATTGTCACGACGAACCCAAAACCATTCCATACTTATGTTATCTTTAAAAATATTCTTTTAAAGATCTAAGATAATATTTGGTTCAGTTCGATAGTTGACTAAGTGACTGTTTAGTTAAGAACGATGGCTTATAGAAATCAGGATTCATATACTTAACTAGTTTTCGATATTATAACTTAACTATTTCTTATCCAGGAGCGAAGCCAGGTAAGTTAGAGCATTGGATGTGTAACGACCTAGAATTTAATCACTTCAAAAATAATATTTAATATTTTTTAAATAATTAATTAACGAATTTTGTAGCTCAAACAAACAACTTTTTAATAATAAATAGTGATGGTAAATTGTTTTCAAAATTTGTTTACGAAAATAATTAGTTCGATGAAAAACAGAAAATGTGACCGAAAATCGTTTTTTAGATTTTCTACTTTTCATCATCTAAAAGTTGTCGGAAGCATTGTGTACACTAGGATAAATACACCCACACAGAAATGACATAGATGAGGGTGAAGATAGCATATGGTATATATTTATTTACTTAAGTAAAAAGGGAATGAGTTGTGACTTTTTATCCAAAAATATAAATAAAAATAAAATAAGAAGGTAATGTCACATTACAACACATTATAGTGCACGGAAATGAAAAACATGGAGGACAAAAAGGGGGCCTTGCTTTTTTTCTTTTGGAAGAAGGGATGGAGGGAGGCAGCGACGAGGTGGCATAATATGGGTGGAAGGCATAGGACTATGGCTTAAAGGGTAACTTACCTTACTCCATTTTATATAAAAGCTTTTTCTTTTTTACCATTCTCATTTTTCATTTTCAAACTCCATCTTCATTTTCTAAGTTTTAAAACATTTTAATGAGTAATGACCTGGAAATTTCAATCCAGAAAATTCTAGATAGTTAGAGAAAAGAAGAAAGAGATAGAAGAAGAAGAAAGAACAGAAACCAAAACAAAGATTCTCACCTTCGCAGCGGATCAAAATATAATATCAAATAAAATAGTAGTTATACAAAGAAAACTGTATTTGTTATTTTACATACATTTTATCAGAGTTACAACATTTTCAAAAAAACACTGGACAGTGAAAGCACCATGTCCTAGATATACGACAACATATCACAACGGAAACACTCTATACGTTCCTGCCATCCAACTTGCCTCCTGAGCTCCAGAACGTCCTTACCTAAAAATCTGTAATACTTAGTCTGACCCGAGCATTACATCAAAGTAACACCCAGGTCAGACTGGAAACCAGCGTGAGTAAATCCATATAATTTGAAATACTAAGTTCAAACCATAAAAGGAAAACCCGGGCAACTCGTACTTTACTACGAGTTCATAACTTGTTATGCTCAACATTTATTTCACAAATCCGATCCCTAAGTACCCATACTTAGTTTCAAAGTTCCATATTAATCCATTCCAGCCTATTATCACATATCAAATCTATATAGATTACAAATCGAAGTGGGTTCGGGAATTTACTGATACCCGACCCCGGTTGCTTCGAATTCCAAGTCATCTTAACCCAAGTTATTCAAGTGAAATACAATTCAAACTTTAAATACAGGGTGTCACAGTAATTCGTCATCAATAGATAACCACATTATCATAGTTTAAATCAAACATATCATATCACATAGCATCACGAATCACATATTAGGAATATCAATTAATCCAAAGCTTTCAATATCATTCTATCATCCATACGCAAGGTTAATTAATCATACCATTCTAATTAATTTAAATAGATTAAATTAATTAATTTAATCATCTTTAAATCCTGCTTACTCAATCATTAATTAATTACAATCAATTAATTAATCATCCCCTAATTATCATCTTTAATTACATCAAGTAATTAGCCTTTAATTAACTATTCTTAACCTTTCACAATTATTTATTAACCATGATTAATTACATTGATCTTTAATTAATTACATTCATTAATTATACTTAATCATCAAAACTTCAATTTATTTAAAAGAAAAGTCCTTTGTCTTAATTAACTTATTTAAAATCTTATTAAATACACTTTTAATTATTATCATAAATACAATTATCTCACTAATTAAATTGCATCACCAGTGACCTAAGTTAAGGGTTATGTTAAACCTTGAAATTTCGTTATTTATATTCTATTCCAAATAAAACATTAACTTTAAATCTGATAAAACTCTTGAACTTTGCTTACATTAATTCCATTTACACTAAAGGAAACTCGGCCCAAAGGAAATTAACCAGCCCAAATCCCAATCTCCCTCCTCCTTCCTAAAAAAAGCTGCTAATACTAAAGCCCTACTCGAGTTTAACCCGACGTTTTCCCACCAAATTCGAGTCTCCTCTCCTGACATTCCTTCTCTATAAAACTTCGAGATCATCATCGGGCTAAAATCAAATTTTCCCGAGACTCCAATCCTTCACAACCCTCCTCAAATAAACGACGACACACATGCACGTACACGCTAGATCCGGCCGCCTCCAGCCCTTGTTCCGATCGTCGACAAATCGGCAATAACCCCACCATCGTTTCCCATAACCCAGAAACCTGGAACTACCATTAATTCAAAATCGAACAATTCGACCAACACTAGAACCAACATTATCGTCCCAATTCTTCCCGCTCTTGGCTACTAGCCACTAGGACCCACGACCTCTCGTCAGAAGGTACACTAGCACCCCTCTACCTTTCCACCCTTCTCTGGCCTCACTCGACGCCATCCGGCCACCAGAATATGCCGCGAACTCCCTCGCCCAAAACATGACCTAAAACCCTATTTCGGCATTGCCGCGCCAACTAGACTGTCCTACCAAATCCCTATTTTCCCACGATCACTGATCCACAACCTTCCTTCAAACATAACCCGCCATCCACAACCCACGTGATCGCCAGAAATTGAGCAAACATCAATTTCCTTTCAACATGAAATATCACAATATATACGAATTTAAAAATCCTGAGATTATTATCAAAATTCCTTATTTTCGAAATTGAAGTAAACTATAAAATCAAAACACGAAATATAAACAATCGAATTTCAGACTTAAATTAATTTTCACTGTAATCCCTCGTTTTTGAAATAATTGCTAAACAATTTTAAATTTAAGATATCGTGATAACAATCAGAGTTTCTTCAATCATCAATGCCTGGAAGTATTTGAGTGACGAGTTAAGAGTTTTTGAAAGGATTTGATGGTCTGAAATTCAAGATCAGAGACCAAGAGTGCTTTACACAGTCATGCACATAGCAAATCAAGACTTTAAATCAGGCAACACATTAATACAACCATACAAAACATGTTTGAGTTATTTCTATGATTAATTATTGCATGCAGAAGTTTACATATATTTAATTTTTTAAAAGATTTATGTTTACTCATAGTTTAAGAAAGAACAGAGGTTTATAAACTTGTATACATGCATACTTGTTCAATAACTGCATATCCATCTATACACAGACATATCTTCATTATGCAAACAAATTTCCACAAGTTATTTCAATGATTTATCACAAGCATCATTGTCAATAGGTTTAAGCATTATAAATGGTAGCAGTTTACTCTCCTTAAATTGTTGAACAGAGAGCAATATCCAGATTTTAAAAGTTGCTAGCTTTTCCCTTTGCTACAGGCTTTTGCCTTAGATCAGGAATTGATTTATTCTGATCTGGATCTTGAACTAATTGTTGATCTTGAGTTTCTTTTAGTTTCAGAAACTTGAAATAACTTTGTTTAATTTATTTGCTTCTTCCTCTGGTTATTTGCTTCACAGGTTTTAGATCTGAACAGAGGTTATTTACTTCTGATTTTCTCAAATTTTGGTTTTTGAATTTGGAAAGGTAGGAAAGAAATAAGATAGAGTATGGAGATGTTAATGAAATTTTGTTTTAATTTTTTTATTAATTATCTTAAAGAATAATGACACTTGGTAAATAGGCTTACAAATGACATTAGATATACCCTTTTCTTACATTTGTAATTCTATGTATTAATACATTTTTATAAGTATTTATGAAATAATTTCAAATTATTTTGTATTTGTAAATGTTTTAGTTGTTTTAATATTTAAACTCCTCTTATATTTATCTGTTTAAAATTTTAAAAGTAAATGATATAAAATCCCAATCACACACTTATAATAGTTATACAAATATACTAATTATATATATATACCTTATTTATATTTTTAAATGTTTTCCATAAAACTTTTATATTAAATTTCTATTTAGTAATATTTTCCTTCATTTATATTAATATGATCTTTAAAAGAAAATAACGAACTATATACTAATAAAATCATATACATATATTTTATATCCAATTTGTTTCAAATGAAAAAATTTGTCAATTTTAAGTAATTATATTCGGAACATTATCAAACCAATATTTCTTCAGATATATATTTTTGTTATCAGGATTATTTATTTAACTTTTAAGTTAATATTTCTACTAATTAAATTCAGTTACTTTATCAATTACAGATATTCTAAAATTCCGAGTTATCATATTTCTCCCCCTTTGAATCTTTTCGTCATCGAAAAGGAATGAAGCCAGAATTTATTAAAATGATTATTATCAGAAAAATTACCCTTTGATAAATTTTTAAAAAACTTTAAAATATTATAAAATAGTTTTTATAAAGATACTTTTTATAACTCAATGTTTCAACCTGTCCATCCTCGTTCTCACCGAAATTCGGTCATACGTTGATCAGGCGTAAGGCTGAAAATCTATAAGTACTCGGTAAACTCGTTTTCAACACCCAGTGAAAATACTTAGAAAATAATTTACCGAAAATATATAAAACATTTTTGAAATCGAGGAAACTTCTTTGGTGAGAATGCTCTGGAAATCATCACCCCCGTCCATGGTCACAGTTACATCATGGGTTGCGTTGCCATCGCAGCAAAAGTCCATGTAATTGTAGGCACTCCACGCCCCTCGATTACACCATGGAACCCGCCACAGATCGCAGTTACATTCCACGGTTACGTTGCCATCATAGCAAAAGTCCATGCAACTGTACGCATCAACGCCCTCGATTTTCGCAGCCAAAAAATGAAACTTCTCCACTCCCACATAGGTCGCAGTCTACCGATGTAAACTCAAACGTAGACTGTTGGATCTCAGCGGCACATACGACTTTCGCTATGTCGCCATAGGTCGTAGTCTAACGATATAAAATCAAACGTAGACTGTTGGCTCTCAACGGAACACATGACTTTCGCTTTGGTCTGCAGTAGATCGCAGTGACATCGAGTTAAACTGTCGTCACAGCATAACTCAAATGTCTCTGTAGGCATCATCGCCCTCGACTTTCGCTACACACTACTCATAATCCTTAGGAACGAGTTTTGTCCGTACTCCTCACAGGAACAACTTTAGAATCCCCCTTTAGGGATCAAGGCAGTACCATCCTGTGGCGCTCCTGGGAAGTTCATTCCAAGGGAGCGCCTTTTTCTCCAAAGCCATTTTCAAAACACTTTATACTATGCACATATAGTATCTTCCAAATCATACACCTGGTATGAATCCCATATAAATCTCCTTTCTCAAAATCGAATATCCTAAAATCGAAAATTCTCAAATTAGGCTTTCCAAATTCCAATATTGATTTTTCCTAAAAATCAAAAGCCTTTCCAAAGTCCATAGGTTCCAAAAACCTTTCCCAAAATCCTCATAAGATCCTTTATACACACACACACACACACACACACACACATATATATATATATAATTTTTTAAAAAAACTTTAGATCATTTCAAACTTGTATAAAACTGCTTTTATACTTCAAATATTTTCAAAACCCTTTCTTCTGGCTATAGATTCAACAAGGGAAGTTTTATCATATATATAACAAAGATATATAACTTTTTTTATTCCAAATCAAATATTCAAATTTGATTACTCTTTTATAAAGATATTAACCATATTACTTCCATTTCAAAAACCATTTTACAATTCTTATCCATAAATTTTCTATATTAATTTCATACAAACCCGTACGATGTACTCATATCATCCGTACGCAATATCAGTCTGATCGCTAACTCGATCACACAACTTCACCTCCGAACTAGTATCGTCCACCCGACTTTCTAGTACGAACTCAGATCTGGTTTCTTTATTAGAAACTATCATTCTCCTTGCATAGTCATAACTACGATAGAGAATTTCCAAAACCAATCAACAATCCATATCCAGGTTCGCTGTCGAAAATCGAGTGAAAAAAATCCCAACTCGGATCGATGTACTTCTCGAAATTCTATGCTCGAATCGAGATCAAATCACTATGCGAATAGAATAATATACGTACATCCTACGTATTTATCCCTATTGATTATTAGCCAAATCAATTCCCTTTTCTATTCACATATTCACAGTTGTTTCAATCCCATTTGGATTATCACCTCAATTCTTATCTCAATTGGGTATTTAATCATAAACAGTTTTCACTCTGACCAGCTTAAATTTAGAAAATAGTTTGAAAAGTTAAAAATAGAAAAGTACTTGAAAAATAATTATTAGTTTTTAGAATAGCTGTAAAATAGTTAAGTAATTGTAAATTAGTTGAAAAATAGTCAAATAGTTATAAAATAGTCAGATAATTGCAAAATAGTTGTAAATAGTAATTAGTTATAAAACACTTGTAAAATAGTTAAATAGTTACAAAAATAATTGTAAAATATGTATAAAATAGCTTGGGGTTTAAAAAGAAAGGTTGTATATAGTACAGAGCTTGGAAAAAATAGGTTTATATTAAAACAATTTATTTTGAAAATAGTTCAGAGCCAAACTGTTCAATTTCTAATCTCCATTCTATCAATTCAATTTAAATTTCCACTTCCATTTAAATTGACTCAATTCCAATTTAAATAACTTCAGTTTCCATTGAAATTGATTTAACCCCAATTCAAGTTGAATTAATCTCAATTTCTTTCCAAATTCGAATCAAATTCAATTTGAATTTTAAACCTATTCGACTTTAATCACAAATCCAAATTATTTTAAGTCAATTTGGAATAATTTCAAATTTAACCCACCTAAAATTTCAAATCATTTCAAATCAATCCAATTCAAATTTTCCATTTGAATTTTTAAACTTATACATCTTCAATCACAATTCCAATTAATTTAAATCAAATTCAATTTGAACTAATTCAATTCAAATTTCAAATTTAAACCATCCCGAATTATATAAATTCGAGTTAAATTTTTAAATGTTGATTTAATCCTTTAAATCAAATCAACTTATACCTTTAAGCCATTTAATTCTGAATCCAAATTCCATTTTTAAATTATCTTTACTTAACCTATTTCAAAGTTCAAATTCATATCCTTCATAAACAATTTATTCTTTGAAATTCAATCTATCACCAAATTCAATTTTGAAACCAAACCTTTGAAATTTTATGTTAAACATTCGAATCTTAAGTATAAATAATTCCATATCCTTAATTTTCAAATTAAAGTTTAATTTTCCTCTTATCTTAGTAATGGATGTATTACCGTACTCCATTTCTTCATTCATTTAAACAAATCCAATTCACAGTTTAAAAATTATTAATAACAATAAGATAAAATTATCCAAAATATTTTAAACCATCCATCCATTTCCAATTTCCAGATCTCAATCCCATTTTGAGATCACACAAACTCCTCATTCAAATCAACCATTTAACTTCCTAAGTTAAATTCAATTCCATCCAATTAATCCCACTCAAAATTTGAATTCTCCATTTCAAATTTCAAATTTCTACCACTTTAAAAGTTCAAAAACTTGTTTTACTTTGGTTTTCACATCACGCTTAAGGGAAAATCAAAACTCATCACTTTAGAGTTTATTTCAAATCATCTTTGATATTATGTATATCCACACATATATAAATATTTACTTCTTGGCCCACCAAGCCAAATTTTAAAATTTAAACCACCTTTGGTTTTAATTCAAAACAATTTTCTTTAAAGCTTTCAAACAATTCTTATCTTAAGACAAAATCACATCCAAAATATTCTGAATAATACTATTTATTATTTCAGTTAACATTTTGAAAACAATTTCAAATGTTCCTAGACATAGGATTCAAAACTCCTCAATTTAAAATCTTTTTAATTTACAAGTTATTCTCATCTAATGGTTACTTCCTTAAAACATTTTATTTTTGCTTAATCATTAACTAACATTTCATTATTTTAGGATAATAACCAAGGTTATTACAACTGGAAACCAATTCACTATTATCTTATTCTGAAAAATCTTCTCCAAATTCAAGATTTTAATTCAGTTTGAATCCATTTCAAACTTATCTTCATTCAATTTAAATTTGGTTGTATTACTATTGCCACTTATTTTTCACTATTTTATTTAATTCCAATAATCAACAACCAATTTCTTTATATTTCAGAAGATAAACTTATATGAAAATCATTTTTAAAATCATTTTATAAGCAAATAACAAGTACGCTCTCATATATTATATACACTCAACTCATTTTAGAGTATCACTTACCCTATCCTTAAATGAGTAATCCCACCAGAGCCAAGGTTCTCGCTTAACCTTCGCTCTGATACCAAAAATAATGACATGAAACTTTCGATCCAGAAAATTCCAAATAGTTAGAGAAAAGAAGAAAGAGATAGAAGAAGGAGAAAGAACAGAAACACCAAAACACATATTCCCACCTTCGTAGTGGATCAAAATATAATATCAAATAAAATAGCAGTTATGCAAAGAAAACTGTAATTGTTATTTTACATACATTTTATCAGAATTGCAACATTTTTAAAAAAACACTAGATTGTAAAAGCAACATGTCCCAGATATACAACAGCATATCACAACGGAAACACTCCATAGTTCCTGCCATCCAGCTCGCCTCCTGAGCTCCAGAACGTCCTTACCTGAAAATCTATAATACTCGGTCAGACCAGAGCATTACATCAAAGTAACAAACGGGTCAGGCTGGAAACCAGCGTGACTAAACCTATATAATTTGAAATACTAAGTTCAAACCATAAAAGCAAAACCCAGGTAATTCGTACTTTACTACGAGTTCATTACTTGTTATGCTCAACATTTATTTCACAAATATGATCCCTAAGTTCCCATACTTAGTTTCAAAGGTCCATATTAATCCATTCCTGCCTATTGATTTCACATATCAAATCTATATAGATTACAAATCGAAGTGGCTTCGGGTATTTACTGATACCCGACCCTGGTTTCTTCGAATTCCAAGTCATCTTAACCCAAGTTATTCAAGTGAAATATAATTCAAACTTTAAATACAGGGTGTCACGGTAATTCATCATCAATAGATAACCACATTATCACAATTTAAATCAAACATATCATATCACATAGCTTCACGAATCACATATTAGGGATATCAATTAATCCAAGGCTTTCAGTATCATTCTATCATCCATAAGCAAGGTTAATTAGTCATACCATTCTAATTAATTTAAATAGATTAAATTAATTATTTCAGTCATCCTTAACTCCTGCTTACTCAATCATTAATTAATTACAATTAATTAATTAATCATCCTATAATTATCATCTTTAATTACATCAAGTAATTATCCTTTAATTAATTATTCTTAACCTTCCATAGCAATTAATTAACCATGATTAATTACATTGATCTTTAATTAATTGCATTCATTTAATTATACTTAATCATCAAAACTTCAATTTATTTAAAAGATAAGTCCTTTGTCTTAATTAACTTATTTAAAATCTTAGTAAATACACTTTTAATTAATTATCATAAATACAGTTATCTCACATAATTAAATTGCATCACTAGTGACCTAAGTTAAGGGTTATGTTAAACCTTGAAATTTCTTTATTTATATTCTATTCCAAATAAAACATTAACTTTAAATTTGATAAAACTCTTGAACTTTGCTTACATTAATTCCATTTACATTAAAGGAAACTCAGTCCAAAGGAAATAACCGGCCTAAAGCCCAATCTCCCTCCTCCTTTTTTAAAAAAAACTGCTAAAACTAAAGCCCTACTCGGGTTTAACCAGACGTTTTTCCCACACAAATTCGAGTCTCCTCCCTTGACATTCCTTCTCTATAAAACTTTGAGATCACTCAGGCTAAAACCAAATTTTCTCGAGACTCCAATCCTTCACAACCCTCCTCAGATAAACGACGACACACGTGCATGTGCACGCTAGATCCGGCTACCTCCAGCCCTTGCTCCGACCGTCGACAAATCAACGATAACCCCTCCATCGTTTTCCACAACCCAGAAACCCGAAACTACCATTAATACAAAATCGAACAATTCGACCAACACTGGAACCAACACTATCGTCCCAATTCTTCTCTCTCCGCCGCTACCATCTACTTGGACCCACGGCCTCTCGTCAGAAGGTTTACCAGCACCCCTCTACCTTTCCACCCTTCTCCGGCCTTACTCGATGACATCTAGCCACCAGAAGATGCCGCGAACTCCCTTCGCCGAAAACATGACCTAAAACCCTATTCCGGCATTGTCGCGCCACCTCGAGCGTCCTGAAACAAAACCTCTATTTTCCCACGGTCACCGTTCCACGACCTTCCTCCAAACATAACCCCATCGGGAACAACCCACGTGATCGCCAGAAATTGATCAAACATCAATTTCCTTTCGACATGATATATCACAATATATACGAATTTAAAAACCTTAAGATTATTATCAAAATTCCTTATTTTTGAAATCAAATTAAATAATAAAATCAAAACACGAAATTTAAACAATCGAATTTCAGACTTAAATTAATTTTCACCGTATTCCCTCAATTTTGAAATAATTGCTAAATAAATTTACTGGGAAACAATTTTAAATTTAAGATACCATGATTACAATCAGAGTTTCTTCAACCGTCAATGCGTAGAAGTATTTGAGTGATGTGTTAAGAGTTTTTGAAAGGATTTGATGGTCTGAAATTCAAGATCAGAGACAAAGAGTGCTTTACACAGTCATGCACACAACAAATCAAAACTTTAAATCAGGAAACACATTAATACAACCATAAAAAACATGTTTGAGTTATTGCTATGATTAATTATTGCATGCACAAGTTTAGAGATATTTAATTTTTTAAAAGATTTATGTTTACTCACGGTTTAAGAAAGAACAGAGGTTTATAAACTTGTAAACAGGCATACTTGTTCAATAACTAAATATCTATCTATATACAGACATATCTTCATCATGCAAACAAATTTCCATAAGTTATTTCAATGATTTATTACAAGCATCATTGTCACAGGTTTAATCATTAAAAATGGTAGCAGTTTACTTACCTTAAATTATTGAACAGAGAGCAATATCAAGATTTTAAAAGTTGCTAGCTTTTCCCTTTGCTACAGGCTTTTGCCTTAGATCAAGAATTGATTTATTCTGATCTAGATCTTGAACTAATTGTTGATCTTGAGTGAGTTGCTTTTAGTTTCAGAAACTTGAAAGAACTTTGTTTAATTTATTTGCTTCTTCCTCTGGTTATTTGCTTCACAGGTTTTAGATCTGAACAGAGGTTATTTACTTTTGATTTTCTCAAATTTTGGTTTTTGAATTTGGAAAGGTAGAAAAGAAATAAGATAGAGAATAGAGATGGTAATGAAATTTTATTTTAATTTTTTTTATTCATTATTTTACAGAACAATGACACTTGGTAAATAGGCTTACAAATGTCATTAGATATACCCTTTTCTTACATTTGTAATTCAATGTATCAATATATTTTTATTAGTATTTATAAAATAATTTCAAATTATTTTGTATTTATAAATGTCTTAATTGTTTTAATATTTAAACTCATCTTATATTTGTCTATTTAAAATTTTAAAAGTAGATGATATAAAATCCCAATTACACACTTGTAATAGTTATACAAATACACTAATTATATATATACCTTATTTATATTTTTAAATGTTTTCCATAAATTTTTTATATAAATTTCTATTTAGTAACTACTTTCCTTCATTTATAATAATATGTTCTTTAAAAGAAAATAATGAACTATATACTAATAAAATCATATACATATGTTTTATATCCAATTTGTTTAAAAAGAAAAAATTTGTCAATTTTAGGTAATTATATTAGGAAGATTATCAAACAAATATTTATTCCGATATATATTTTTATTATCAAGATTATTTATTTAACTTATAAATTAATATTTCTACTAATAAAATTCAGTTACTTTATCAATTACAGATATTCTAAAATTTTGGGTTATCACATAATGGCTTCTAAAGTTTTAAAATTTAAAAATCCTATCTTTTTCATTTTTGAATGCCTAAACCAAGCTTAAATATACATTTTTCCTCCTTTACATCTCCTTTCTTTCAACGATAAGCCAAAACCCACCTCCTCTAGGCTAGGCCGAGCTAAATGCCCCTAGCCCGAAACCATATTCCACTTTTTAAGTTTCAAAAACCATGTTTTGAGAAGAAAATTCTAAGTTTTGGGAATGGTGGGAAATTGATAGTGGTTTCTCTTGGATTAGGGTGGTTCGATGATTAAAACTCAAACCTTTAAACAAATTTTAAACTTTCTTTTTTTTCTAAACTTTGATGGTTGCTTGGATAAAAATATAATGTGTTTTGGTGCTTTACACACACACACATACATACATACATACATACATATATATATATATATATATATATGAGATTTTAGTCATTGACTTGGAAATGAAGATGAAAATCAAGTAGGTGGGAAAATTGTGAATTTTATGTGTTATATGATGTTATAGCATGCATATATGTGTGTGTGTGTGCGTGCGTGCATGTGTGTGTGCGTGCGTGTGTGTTGCTCATGTATATGATGTTGGATGTTAAGGAGAGTGTTAGCACTTGATCTTGTTCACATCGAGACAATGAGATCCTTTGTGTTTTAATTTTGTTTGCTTACTTGATTTTCTATAAATTTTTATGTAAAGTTTTAAATTTTACTTTTAGTTTCCAAAAATTTTATACTCTGTTTGTAACATAAGTCAAGAAAAATTAAAGGCTTGAAGGGTATTGTATATGTAGACTAGTTTTAAAATTATGGAATTCATAGCTATAGTCGCTATGGATGCAGTTTGAAAATTGAACACTTTTGCGTAAATTAATAGTGTTTCTTTTTAAGTATTTTGAAAAAAATTTCAAACATATTATAAGTATTTTTATCTACATAATTTCTCTGGAGGATATGATGTTGGATTCATAGCTTTAAGGTGATGAGATCGAACCTTATTACAAAAAAAGGTTCTTCGACAGAAACCAACAACACTGGAGATATGAAGATATGCTAATAGGATTACAACGCTGCTTCACTACAATACCACACCTCATCATGTCACCACTGACAAGTCCTGCATCTCTTCAGTGTTTCCCCTTATTCACATCGAACATCATCAGTTCATGAGACATCAACGTCATATCACTTCAATAAGGAAAAATGACGAGCATCGTATGTAATTGAAGAGGCAAAGGCATTGAAGACAATCAACATCACAAGCTATCAATGAATGTTGATACAACTCATATTGCATTTCATCGATGCTAGACTCAAGTAGCATCGTTATTCTCATAATAAGCTCGTCATCAATCTTCACGAAGGCTATTAACATGACATAAAAGCAGCGCCATACTTCGATAATACCATTCCATGTTCGCGCCAAGGAGAGAGACTATCAATAAAACTAAAGACTACAAGGTCTCTGGTTTTATTGGTAGTCTCTCATCGAGAGCTTAGCAGATTCACAATAATAAATTTCTATAGAATCTTGTGAAGGAAGACCTTTTTGGGGTTCACCACTAAGAAACCAATTGCAAAAGGTACATGTTCAAGAGCTACATTTCCTATAGAGGCCGTAAGTGTTTCTGTATCGGTTATCGTAAATGAACTACACTTCTTAGTAGAAGCTTTCAGGGTTGGTATGATACTAGGCTTTTTATTCTTACGATGATAAATGGTTTCACTTGACCAGTGGAATAATCCACCGAATAGGTATTCACAAAGATAAGGAGAAGTGAAGCATCATCATATATCTCATCTTGAATGTGAACCAGCATTTTGATGAATTCATAAATATCAGATAAGATGTTATTTAAATTAAAAGCTGTTATTTAGAGATATTAATACTTCGTGATCTCTGCTGGTTATAATATGGGAAAAATGTCGGGATTCCTCTTTCCGTCTATAACCTTTCTTTACCTCTTCCCATGTATAACCTATCGTAAAATGAGACTTCTTCACTAAAGATAGAGGATACGCATATTTAATCAATAGTCACATTATTATAAAAGTAATAATTTCCTTGTCCTTGCAACTAACATCCTCGTAAAGATGGTTGTAACCCTTCTACACCGTGGATACGGATTAGTATAATAATCTTCTTCAATCATACTAAGCATACTGTCATATAAAGTAGAAAACTCATATTGACACGTCTTAAAGAATACTGATTTAGAATGGAAATATGGCATCTAGGCTACCTTTGGTACCATACACTTTTCTAGTATCCATAACAAGATAAAGAAGGGGATATAGCTTGAGAATTTTGTTTTAGAATGCGAGTTTTTGACACTTTTGACCAGCTAGTTAATAGCATAGCTATGGCCTATAGAGTAAGAAAGGCACATTTTTCCATAAGTGTTTATATATCTTTTATAACTTATGCATGGTTATTGGTCTCTTATCATCTTAGCCTCATCGAATCGATGCTTGTTGATTAGGAAAACATCAAGGAGAATCTTCATCTTACAATAGATAAATTTATCTCTTACATCAAACACTCGAGCCGCAACCAACATTACTTTATTTGAAGAGGGCATCGATAGGAAGGAAACGGATGAAACTATGCTCAAGCTCAATGGCGATCAATTACTTCAAAAGGGAGAAGAAAGCATTTACCAAAGAGGAGTGTGTACTCTCAATAAAACCAAAGACCTTATAGAGAAGAAAAACAGATATTCAACATCGCTATCATCATATGCCCTTTCGATATTCCTCTCGGTATCACTTTCGAAAAAATGCTCAATCCTTTCCATATCAGCATCAGCATTTTTGGTAACAAATAATTTACGATAGATATAACAGTAAGCATGTCTCTTAGGGCCATATATCATGTTCATAAGATAAAACTCAGCAAATATATGACGGGGGTTGAAGTCTGCTACACAGACTCATTCAAGGCTGTCTCTATAATGATAACCACAACCATTATATATGCTTGAGGTATAAAAATAAACTATATGGTAGAGTAACTACTAATAGACAGCATAACTAGGCCCCCCCTGTAGGAGGATAGGCTGATTTAACCATAAGCATGGGAAGATAGGAACCATAAGTATGGGATGATAAACATATTTTTACCACAAGTATGGGAAGAAAGACACATTTATCCATAAGTATAAGTATCTTTTATAACTTTAAGTATAAGTATTTTTTTTTATAAATGGAAGTATAACTTTTATTTATTTCTATAAATTTATTAAGGAAGTTGTAATGACCCAGATTTTCTTGACTTTAGGTTTGAATATTTAAATGGTATTAAATGTTGAGTTTGAAATATAAATTCATTTGGAATACAGATTTATTGGTTGAATTTGAGAAATAGCGTTTAATTTCAAAATACGGTGATTTATTTGATAAATTTAATTGTTGAATTAATAACTGAAAATCGTTTATATCATTGAATTGGAGTTGAATATGAATCGAAAACGATTTCTAATGTTGATATAGAATCTATTGGAATTAGAATTGAGTTAATAAGTTGTTAAAACCGAAATTAAAGTGATTTCATTAATTTTTTAAAATCGTCGATTTAATCAACGACTTAAAATAGCGATCTAGGGAACAGTCTTGGAATTTGATGAAACCAGTTCCATTGGATCTATAATAATGTATTTTATCGGATTTCAAATTTCAGAGCTTTTGGAGTTATCGTTTTATCATACGGATAGAAACGCGTTGAAATTAAAATTGAAAATTCAATATAATAATTGGGACCAAAACATTATTTTCTCCATACGACCAAATTAGGACTTCAAACCTTTCCCATTGCATTCGATATAGGAGTATAACATTATAAATGCCTAGCGGCACACCTCCATAGAGGTTCAAATTTTTGAGATATGTAATATGGGATATTGGAATAAAATTATATATATATATATATATATATATATATTTATAAAATCAGATCTAAATCAAATAGCCCTTCTCCATTCAAACACACCACCGTCACATACAAGACACCTTTTACTTTTATATCGCGTCCCCTTCTTCGTTATCGTTCAATTAAAAATCTGATACAAATAAAAAAAGAAACAAAAAGAAGAAGATATAAAAATTGAAATCCATTCGTTCATAAAAAAATCGAACGAGATTGTGCTCAGGTGGTTTAAAATCGCTATGGCAATCAGGCGACTTCCCAATCCTCAAATACGTGTATTCTTTTTTCAAGCTTCAGAATTCTACAACTCAAGCAACTCGTTAAGCTAGGTGATGGCATTGACGAATGAGGGAGCATGCGGGGCGGTGGAGAGCACCATGGTGAATCGAAGCAGGGCACGGGCGATAGTGGCACAGTGGCACGATAGTCGAAGTTGCAACTTTCTGGTTGTAGTGCGATGTAAGGGACAGTGGATGAGTTTTGGCTAGGATGGCGACGTGGGATTAAGCGACTTCGAGGTAGGGTCTTGGCATGAGGCTCGACTTGATGGCCATGATGGTGGGGTTTGAACGAACGGGGCAGCTAGGGTTTTGTATTTAATATTCATCGCGGTGGAAACATAGGAGGTCACGAGCAGTAACTGTGTGTGTGCGCGCGCTAGGGATGGCAGCAGCAGGTCGATGGGGTGGGTGTCGATCGAGTTGATATGGTAATTTAATGTTAACAATTTCGATTAATTTAAATAAAAATTATTTAATTATAAAGGATGCTTATAAAATTGTATAACATTTCATACGAGGTCAACTGCGAATAAAACAAGTTGTAGTGGGTTCTTGTTAACAAATCTTTACATAGGAATTAGTTGGGATTTTTAGAGTCTGTTGGAAAATTTAAATTCTAGATATTCGAAAAATTAAAAATCAAGATGAGAAAATTCTCACTCATTTGGATTATCAAATTAATTTTAAACTAATGGTTAAAATTAGTTATTGGATGCCTGGACGATTTAATAATTATTATCTGATGAACGATATATTATTTATATAGTAGTATATATACATATTAGTATTTGGAGTGATATTCCCATGGATTATAACGGATGAGACCCTATATGCTCCGCATAATAGTGGATGACCTTATATATAATGATATCCTCCTCGAATTGGGATTGGTATTTTTATTATTGACTAACACCTGTGGATGTAGGAAAACAGGTTGGAGGGATCCAATTAGATTCCTCAAAAATGTTGATTTATTTTCATATAAATGATATATGACTTGTGTGAATAATCTATTATAGATTATTGCTATGATTGTAATTTTTGGATGTTATGGTAGCACGGGCCTTAATTTTGACTTTTAAATACCATAAAGTATTATTTTAGTTTAAAAGAATTTAAAAGAAATATTTGATATAAAAATATTTATATTGGAAACTGGATTTTTTTAAGAAAATTGAATTGTGAATAATATATATATATATATAATGATTTTGGATTGTACGTATCTATTTGTAAATGATTTTAAATAGAGATCTTAAAAATTAATTATATAAAGGAGTTAGTAAATGGTATTCTGTAATATGAAAAGGAGTTAATATCACTATCCAAAATAGATTGGAAGTATAAACGGAATTTATATAATGGAATATTATAAATTTGATTTGTTTTATCAACTAGTAAAACCGAAGGGGATATAAAAATTTATAAACGATCTTTTATAAATAAAGGAATTCGATATCAAATGATAATTGGGAATATAAATTCATAGGATGAATTTACAATAGAATATGGAAACAGGGTTGAGAAATAAATAGTAGATTCTACTTTTGAAATGAGAATGGTTAGCAAATCGACAATGAATCGATATGTTGTGAAATCAAGAGGAAGTTATAAATTAAATTGGTTATTGAGATTTTAAAGTATATTTTTATTTTTAAGAAGTTAACTTTGTTTCAAAGGGGAGAACTTTATTATTTAAACTATGAAATTTTAGACTAATTAGTATTGAAATACTCCGAAAAATTGATTTTTAAGTATTTAATATTTATTGCAATAAAAATTTATTTTTTATAATTAGCTTTGTAAGTTGATTTGTTTATTTTTAAATGAGTTACTGTTGGTTTATTAAAAGTGTTTAATATTTTAAATAATAACTTAAAAAATATTTTAAATAAAAAATAAATTAGTGTAAATAGATTTTATTTTAAAGATAAGATTTTATAAGAGAAACCTGATAAATGGAATTCTATAGACTTAAGAGAATTTCAAATGTTTAGATGCGATAACTTCGGAAAGAATTTGATTTCATTTAAAGAAGTTATAAATGGTTGGTTGGGATTATAAGTAAGTATAATCGGTTTGGAAAATCGTATGAAGCATTTATTAAAATTTGGTGACTTTTTAGACAAGTTATGAAATATTTCCAAGTTTGATATTAAAATAATTTTGGAAATTATACGTATAAATATTTTCCTAAGTATTGAAAGGAAGGTTTTGGAAATATTTTTAGTGGGAAATGTTTTGGAGTAAAAATATTTTCTATGTGTTATATAAATGGAAGTTGGAAATATTTCTAAGTATTTGAAATGGTGAAATATCCTGTTATGGATTCGAGTGTTGAAATTTGTTTTCAAATATAGAAATATTGAAAGAGATTGAATAGATACCTTCGTGAAGATGTTTTGCAAGAAATATTTTGGAGATTTATAAAATAAGGCCTAGTGTTTGCTTTTGGATGTTATTTGATAGTTAAATAATTGACTATCAATGTTGGCCGGTTTCGTTAATCGTTTTGAAGAGACCGGGATCAGATTTAATTATCTGAAAACCACTTTGATCCGGTTTAATCGTAACGAATGAACACCGCGGAGATGATGAAGATGGTGATTCGGTTTGTCCAGAACCAGGATAACTTGTATGGACGAGTGCTATTAGAACATCATCATTGGAGGACGATGAGCATTCTGAGTAAAAATTGTTTCTTGATAGGTAACACTTAGTCTCAAGCCTCATCAACCAAGAATGACTAAAACATGGAAGATGCAGCAAGGCTAAGTGGGTCACACCCAATTCGGGTATGTTATCACTTTTCTAGATGTCCTCGAAAGCCTATATATGTTATAGATATGGTTGTGTATGAATGAAGGAGCGATCGATGGTAAGGGTGGGGACACCCGGGGTGATAATATATTCGGTTTATCTAGGTTAGGGGTAGGCCGGTTTTGTGTAGCAGAGGATCCCGACAAGGTCCTTGGTACATTGTTCTTGAGGTGTACTGTGATGGGCGGTACCCCAGTGGCCCAGTCATTGTATGGAATCCATTTTCCAATACGAGCCTTACGGTTTTGTTTGTAGAGCCTAGTATGCTAGAATTTAATTATTGTAACAATTTCGGCTATTTGAATAAGTATTTGTACTTAGACACTATTATCATATCACAGGATTTTCTGTAAAATGTTTTGGTAATCATAAGGGAAAACCCGTCATATTTATGTATGACGCGGTCTTACGAGATACCTTTGCTTTTCAAAGGATTTTTGATAACTCTAATAATTCAAATTGAGTGTCTCACACTGCTTTTCCACACTGACTCGGGAGTTATTTTATTATAATGCTTAGGTCAGACATAGTATTACAAATTAGGATAGAATGCCATGGAGCTCAAGAGACAAGTTGGATGATAGAGACGTATTTCCATACTTGACTTATGTTTCGGCTGTATAAGGACAAGTTATTATAACTGTCCACACTGATGTATTGATTATTATACTTTGATGATTGGAAGTAAATAAACTGTTATAGATTCTTTTGTACAAAAATATGTTATTATATATATATATATATATTATATTTTGTTTCGCTGCGATTGTGAGATTCTGTGTTTTGTTGTTCTATTTTCTTTTATCTCTCTCTTCTTCTTACCCTAGTTATTCACTCCTTCATATAACTTGGGTTGAACAGGAGTGAATTATTATCAACTCAAAGGTTACGGAAATAGAGGTCGCTACACTTGCTATCGGAGCTGAAGGTTAAGCGAGAACCTTAGCTCTGATAGGGATTTACTCATTAGAGAATGGGTCAGTAGTACCCTAGAATGAGTTGTAATGTGTTAATAGTTATGGGCGCGTATTTGTTAGTGGATATAAAATCATTTTATGTTGTGTTAATTTATTTTTTGAGTGGCACATAAATTCTGTTCGAGTAGTGGGACGCCACTAAATCAATAGGAGTTTCTAAACACTTAAACACAATAAACTGACATAGTAGGGTTTTGAAGCGGGTAAATGAAATAATTTACCCAAATTATATTTTTATATAATGGGAATAATTTTCAAGAAATTATTATGGTGTGTTTGGAGTGTTTGGATGATAATATTATAATTAAAACAAGATTATAAAAAAATGGAAATAGTTTACAAAGACCAAATTAGATTGCATAAGTGAATTATACAAATGAGTTAAGAACTAAAAATGGATTCAAACCAGAATTTCAAAAATTTAATCTCGGAAATTTTTGAAATATTTTCCAAAGTATTTGAAAATGAATAATAGTATTATTATTTTGGGGGTTTGAAAGAAAATGGTTTTTAATGGATTTTGGAAGTAAGATAGCACTGAACTCACTTCAGTCGCTGGAAAATAATCCTGGTGATAACTGTGCAGCATCATCAGTATTCATTTTCGATTTCTAGGTAACGGATTGCTACCGTAGTAAATTGATATGGAGATCTTTCAGTAAAAACAATTGTTATTTTGAAAATTCTAGGAAATTGTTTTGGATAAAAGCTGGTTGATTTTGAAAATCCAAGGAAGTAGTTTGTTAAACCAAAGAGTGTGTGTGTGTGTGTGTGCATATATATTATATATATTTGGTTTCGTAGTGATTTGAAATAAATACCGTGTGTTTAAAAATTCTGGAATCCTATAGAAGATGATATTCAAAAGGAGGAAAGTGTGAAGAATTGAAGTTGGAATAATATTTAAAGTGAGAAAGTTGAAATAAAATTCAACTTAAGTTAAGTTGGATAAATTAAATTTTAGAAATTTAATTGAGTGGATTTGAATTGAATTAATGTAGTGTATTAATGAAGTAGGAGTTAACTTAAGTGAAGTAATTGAAATATATAATGAAATTGAATAAATTAAAAAAAAACTGTTTAGATGAAATTTAATCTAAGTATGAATAACTCAAGTATGAATTTGAAATGTTGATTAAAAGGAATTGAGGTTTAAATAAAAAGGTAAAGTGGGTTTGAATTATGTGGAATTGAATGAAATATGTAAATATGAATTATAAAGTTACTATACAACTATAAGTTATAAAAGTTGGATTGAATTAGAAATAATATCGAGTTGAAGTAAATATAAATTTTGAATTGCGTAATAATTATATAACTATAAGTATAAATTTTTAATGAAATAAAATTCAAGTGAAAATTGGAACTATGAATAAATAAATTGGAACAGCCTACAAAAATTGAAATAAATGGAATAAAAATATACTTAGGCTATAAATAGATGTACAATCTAGAGTTAAAAATAAAATGTGAATATACTTGAGTGTAAAATTAATGGAAATGAGAAGAAAATAAGTTTGCGTAACTAATTAAATTGGAAAAGTGAAATAGAAAACCCAAAAATAAAAATGGATTGATATTTTGGTGAAGGAAATAAAATCTAAACTTGAATTATAAAATAAATTTGAACTCAAGTAACGTAAAAGAAGTGATTTTTGAAATAAAACTAGATATTGAATTATAAATTGGAAGTGAACTAATTATGTAATTAATTAGTTAACTGAATATAGAATGAATATTAACTTGGTTAAATAAATTGGATTATGGATTAGAAAGCGAATATTGGAATTAAAGCTTTAGTTATAAATTAAATTCGACTTAAAAAATAAATGAATAAACAAAATTGGAATGAGTCGAATAAATAAAATTGGATTGAAATAGTACTGACTTAAGTTATAAACAGATTCAATTTAAAGTGTAAATAAATTGAATGTGGCCTTGGTATTATTTAAATAAATTCGAGAATGAATTCGAGTATGGAATTAAAATTGATGTGGATTAAATGAATGAACTAATTAATTAATTAGTAATTGAAATGGAATTCGATTGAATAGAAATCAGTTTAAATAAAATGGACTTGAATATAAAGAGATTATATATGAATTGAATGCAATTGAATTGATTGAGAATCAATTGGAAATGGAATAGAATTAAAATATAAATTGATTTGGAACCGATTTAAATTCGTTATAAGCTTAAATGGTTATCATATTAAATAAATAGCATCGAATTTGCATAGAAAGTTTGTCGTTTGACGCAAATGAAGCAAATAAAATTCTATGAATTAAAGAAGTGAATAAAATTGATTTTTAAAATCGGTTGGAATGGATATAAGATTGTTTGGTATAAGGATAAATTGATAAATTGAGTTTTAAATCATTTAAATTGAATGAAATGGTATATGGATTGATTGGAAGTAATTAAATCGGTATTAGAACCTCAAAATTGCTTATAAATATTTGTTAGCATGCACCATTTATAAAATCTACGTGTTTTAACCATTTGAATGAATGAAATGTTATTGAATTTCATGTTTTGGTACTTATGGGTTCAAATTGAGTAAGTACAAGTACATAGAGGGACTATTTGCCTAGATTTGGGTTGCGAGATTGCTTTCGAAGTAAATGTTTGCTTAATAAAGCTTAAAAATGCTAAAATAAGGTACGTTTCGGATTAAGTACCATAAAATATAAATACAGATATAGATATTTTGTTTTCCGACCGTGTGGGTCGATGTATATATATTTGTCTCTTTTTTCATATTGCAAAAGGCTCTCCATACAAAGGAGACTTTGTTAAAAAAATTCGAAATTTTAGGTTGTTAGAAAATTTTTGAATTTTTTGTTAACTTAAAGGGCTTATTTTTGAATTGGAATTATATGAAAGGATTTTGAATCAGAGATTGAAAACTAATTGTTTTAGATGAAACTAAAAGATTAGAAAAGTGGATATTGAATTTTAACTAAGTGGGGTTTGATGGGTTAATGGGTTTGGAGCGTTTTTCCTTCCTTAGCAATTTCAGGGACGAAATTCTTTTAAGGGGGAGGAATGTAACGACCCATATTTTCTCGACGTTAGGTTTGAATATTTAAATGGTTTTAAATGTTGAGTTTGAAATATAAATTCATTTGGAAAATGGAGTTATTGGTTGCATTCGAGAAATAACGTTTAATCTCAAAATATAGCGATTTATTTGATAAATTTAATTGTTGAATTAATAATTGAACATCGTTTAAATCAATGAATTGGAGTTGAATATGAATCAAAAACGATTTCTAATGTTGATATAAATTCTATTGGAATTATAATTGAGTTAATAAGTTGTTAAAACTGGAATTCAAGTGATTTCGTTAATTTTTGAAAATTGTCGATTTAATCTATGTGTTAAAATAGCGATTCCGGGTACAGTCTCGGAATTCGACGTTCCATTGGATCCGTAATAATGTTTTGTTATCAGATTTCAAATTTCGTAGCTTTTGGACTTATCATTTGATCTTACGGGATAGAAACGCGTTGAAATTAAAATCAAAAATTTAATATAATAAGTGGGTCTAAAAAACTATCTACTCCATACGATAAGACTAGGACTTGAAACCTGTTTTTGCTGGTATTGATCCAGATTTGGATTTTTCCATTGCGTTCGGAATAGAGGTATAACATTATAAATGCCTAGCGGCATGCCTCCATAAAGGGTTCAAAATTTTGAGATATGTAATGTGAGATATTGGAATAAAATTACACACGCGCGCACACACACACACACACACACATATATTTATAAAATCAGATCCATATCAAATTAGCACTTCTCCATTCAAACACGCCACTGTTATGTATAAGACACCTTTCACCATTATATCGCATCCTCTTATTCTTTATTGTTCAATCAAAAAACAAAAAAACAAAAAAAAGAAGAAGAAGATATAAAAATAAAATCCATTCGTTCATCAAAAAAAGAATTCGAACGTGATTATGCTCGGGCGGTTTAAAATCGTGATGGCGATTAGACGACTTCCCCAATTCTTAAATTCGTGTATTCTTTTGCCAAGCTTTAGATTTTTGCAATTCAAGCAACTCGTTGAGCTAGGTGACTGCATCGGCGAATGAGGGAGCATGAAGCGCGGTGGCGAGCACTATGGTGAATCCAGCCAGGTCACGTGCGATAGTGGCACGGTGGTCCGATGTGAAAGTCATGACTTTCTGGTTGGGGTGCAACATAAGGCACGGTGGACGAGGTTTTTCTACAACGACGACGTGGGATTGAGTGACTTCATGATAGGGTCTTGGAATGGGGCTCGACTTGATGGCCATGATGGTGGGGTTTAAACGAACGAGGCAGTTAGAGTTCTGTGTTTGATTTTCATCGTGGTGGAATCATGGGAGGTCACGAGCAGCGACTCTACACGCGCACTAGGGATGGCAGTAGTAGGTCGATGGGGTGGGTGTCGATCAAGTTGAGAGGGTAAATTGCTGTTAACAATTTCGATTAATTTAAATAAAAAATTTAATTAAAAAGAATACTTATAAAATTGTATAACGTTTTATATGAGGTCAACTGCGAATAAAACAAGTTGCAATGGGTTCTTGTCAGCAAATCTGTACATAGGAAGTAGTTGGGATTTTGGGAGTCAGCTGGATTCTAGAAAATTAAAATTCTTGATGTTCGGCGAATTAAAAATCAAGGTGAGAAGATTCTCACTCATTTAGATTATCAGATTAATTTAAAAAAATTGTTAAAATTAACTATTGGATGCCTGGTTAAATTAATAATTATTATCTGATGAATGATATATTATATATATGGTAGTATATATATTAGTATTTGGAGTGATATTCCCACACATTATAGCGGATGAGACCCTATACGCCTCGCATAATAGCGGATGACCCTATATACCGCGATATCCCCCTCGAAGTGGGATTGGTATTTTTATTTTTGACTAACACCTGTGGATGCAGGAAAACAGGTTGGAGGGATCCAACTGGATTCCTCGAAAATGTTGATTTATTTTTATATATAATGATATATGATTTGTGTGAACAATCTGTTATAGATTATTGCTATGATTTGAATTTTTGGATGCTATGGTAGCACGGGCCTTAAATTTGACATTTTAAAAACCATAAATTATTATTTTTAGCTTAGAGGAATTTAAAAGAAGATTTTTATATAAAAATATTTATAGGAAATTAGATAACTTTTATGCAAATTGAATTAGGAATAATATATATATATATATATATATATATATATATAGATTTTGGATTGTAAGTAACTATTTGTAAATGGTTTTAAATAGAGATTTTAAAAATTAATTATATAAAGGAGTTTGTAAATGATATTCTGTAATATGAAAAGGAATTAAAATCAGTATTAAAAATAGACTGGAAATATAAATGGAACTTATAAGAAATGAATTTATATAATGGAATTTTATAAATATGATTTGTTTTATAAACCAGTAAAACCAAAAAGGTTATAAAAATTTATAAACGAGGTTTTATAAATAAAGGAATTCGATATCAGATGATAATTGGGAATATAAATTCATAGGGTGAATTTACATTAGAATATGGAAATAGGGTTGAGAAAAAAATAGTAGATTCTATTTTTGAAATGAGAATGGTTAGGAAATCGATAATGAATCGATTTGTTGTGAAATCGAGAGGAAGTTATAAATTAAATCGATTATTGAGATTTTAAAATATATTTTTATTTTTAAGAAGTCAAGTTTGTTTTTCAAAAGGGAAAACTTTATTATTTAAACTATGAAATTTTAAACTAGTTAGTATTGGATTACTTCGGAAAATGGTTTTTAAGTATTTAATATTTATTGCAATAAAATTTAATTTTTGTAATTAACTTTGTTAGTTGATTTGTTTATTTTTAAATGAGTTATTGATGGTTTATTAAAAGTGTTAATATTTTAAACAATAACGTAAAACATATTTTAAAAATAAAAATAAATTACCATTCTTTAAAAATGCTCATTATATATATAGTTTGAAATGATTGAAAATTTATTTATAAAATTCCCTCGAGAAGTGTAAACGTGTTTTATTTTAAAGTTGAGATTTTATAAGAGAAACCATATAAATGGAATTCTAGAGACATAAGAGAATTTCAAATGTTTAGATGCGATAAATTTGGAAATAATTTGAATTCATTTAAAGAAGTTATAAATGGTTGGTCGGGATTATAAATAAGTATAATCGGTTTGGAAATCGTATGAAGCATTTATTAAAATTCCGAGGACTTTTTAGATAAGTATGAAATATTTCCAAGTTTGATATTAAAATGATTTTAGAAATTATATATATAAATGTTTTCCTAAGTATTGAAAGGAAGGTTTTGGAAATATTTTTAGTGGGAAAAGATTTGGAATAGAATTATTTTCTAAGTGTTATGAAAATGGAAGTTGGAAATAATTCTAAGTATTGAAAATGGCGAAATGTCATGTTATGGATCCAAGTGTTGAAATTTGTTTTCAAATATAGAAATATTGAAAGATATTGAATATATATCTTAGTGAAGATGTTTTGAAATAAATATTTTGAAGACTTATAGGATAAGGCCTAGTGTTTGCCATTGGATGTTATTTGATAGTTAAATAACCGACTATTAATATTTGTCAATTTCATTAATCGTTTCGAAGAGACCGGGATCAGATTTACTTATCTGAAAAACCACTTCGATCTGGTTTAAACTTATCAAATGAATACTGTGGAGATGATGAAGATGGTGATTCGGTTTATCTAGACCCAGGACAACTTGTATGGACGAATGCTATCAGATCATCGTCATTGGAGGACGATGAGCATTCTAAGTAAAAATTGTTTCTTGAAAGGTAACGCTTAGCCTCAAGCCTCATTGATCGGGAATGACTTAAAAATGGGAGATGTAGCAAGGTTAAGTGAGTCACACCCAATTCGGGTATGTTATCACTTTTCAAGATGTGCTCAAAAACCTATATATTATGGATATGGTTGTGCATGAATGAAGTAGTGCTGGATGGTAAGAGTGGGAACACCTAGGGTGATAACATATTCGGTCTATCCAGGTTAGGGGTAGGCCAGTCTTGTATAGAAGGGGATCCCGGCGAGGTCCTCGGTACATTGTTTTAGAGGTGTACTGTGATAGGCGGTACCCCATTGGCCTAGTCATTGTATGGAAACCATTTTTCAATACGAGCCTTACGGTTTCGTTTGTAGAGCCAAGTATGCTGGAATTTAATTAATATAACATTTTCGGCTATTTGAATAAGTATTTGTACTCAGACACTTTTATAATATCACTGGATTTTCTATAAAATGTTTTGGTTATCGTAAGGGAAAAACTCATAATGTTTATGTGTGACGTGGTCTTACGAGATACCTTTGCTTTTCAAAGGATTTTTTATAACACTAATAATTCAAATTGAGTGTGTTTTCTCACGCTGATTTTCCAGACTAACTCGGGTGTTGTTTATTATATTGCTCGGGTCAGATCGAGTATTACAAATTCAGGATATAATGTTATAGAGCATAGAAGGCGAGCTAGATGATGGAGACGTATTTCCATACTCGACTTATATTTCCACTGTATTAGGACAAGTTATCATAACTATCCAGATTGATGTATTGATTGTTGTACTCTGATGATTGTAAGTATATAAACTGTTATAAATTCTTTTGTACAAAAATCTACTATTATATATTATATTTTGTTCCGTTACGATTGTGAGATTCTGTTTTTTGTTGTTCTATTTTCTTCTCTCTCGTCTTCTTTACCCTAATTATTCGCTCTTTCGTACAATTTACGTTGAACGATAGTGAATTATTATCAACTCAAAGGGTACGGAACTACGGGTTGCTACAGAAGTGATATCGCTCTTCGTCGATATTCAACCCTACCCCAAACAAAGCTACTAAGCAATGACAACACCATACATCTATTGTTGACGACAATGGTTAACACCGTGCTTCATCTTTTAACCAGCCCACTTCGTCAACATTTGGAGGATGCCACATATCAAGAAGAGCGATGTTGATGATGATGTCGATTATCCTGATAAAGACCACCAATGCCATAGTACATCATTACCACATGGTTCCAATAAAGGAATAAAAGGGAAGCTTATCACATAACAACATCA
Source organism: Allium cepa (assembly GCA_030765085.1). Classification (NCBI taxonomy): domain Eukaryota; kingdom Viridiplantae; phylum Streptophyta; class Magnoliopsida; order Asparagales; family Amaryllidaceae; genus Allium; species Allium cepa. The sequence goes on from CM060934.1 coordinate 722,196,262, forward strand.
GAGTCCCTAAAGACGATGGCAGCTTTATCGTTGAAGCAGATGCTGAAGCATGCCGAAGTCATGAAAGTCGGTGTGGAGCTGTGCCACCTCTATAAACACAGACCTAGGGGCTTAGAAAGAAGGGTAAATTTCTCTCCTCCCATTTCTTTCATTTTTCAACTTTGTAAACCTTAAATTGGTTTAGGGATTTTCACCAATTGTAATACTTAATCATTGTACACATAAGGAATTGAAAATCAAAAATCCATATAGCATTTTTGACTCTGACTTTGGTCTTGCATAGCATATATGACTTCAACGTTTAATTCATAACCTAGTGAATTCAATTTGAATTTATGACTTATGAATCAATCTAACTTCAGATTATAACTTGCATACTGATTTTCATATTGAATCGTGCTTCCACTCCTTTATTGATTGGAATATCGAAGTGCCTATTGTCTCTAATTTCAACTTGCATATTGACTTGTTCTTAAATTTGCACATTCCTTGCATATTTATTTTGATCATACATGACTTATGTAACGGCTTTAAGGATTATGCATAGAACCAATGTGAATTTGAAACATGCATGCCTCAATTTATGACTTCGACCCACTTCGACAAAGCTCTGTATCGATCAACTTCTTTCCCTATTCACTTTAGGGAGTTGACGAATTTATCTGTTCATATTTTATTGCAAGAAGGAGGGTTTGAACCTCTAATCCCTTATAATTCTCTCTCTAAACTAATTGCACAAATTCTTTTATTTTAGAGAAGATGGTAAGAACCGGAAAAAATAACGATAACAACCCAAATGAAGAGGCCACATCATAAACAACTTTGGAAGATGATATCATACTGAGCTTCAATTTAGAGAATATGGAAGTTGGCCAACCTTTAGATCTAATAAGACTCAAAAGAAATGAGACTAAAATTCAGGATTTAATAAAATAACTGATAGTTATGCAAGAGATTTTTGAAGAGGCTCCACCCTAATAATCTTTTAAGATGATGAAGCTTATAGAAGACGAAAATGAAGCACAATTTCCAAGTAAAATCCAAGATGAAGAACTAAAAATATACTCTCCAAGACTATGAGCAAAGTAAAGCAAATGGATTATAATAAGTCAACAAAATGAAAATCAAGAGAGTTGAGCAAAAAGGCCTCTTGAACAATTGGATACCACAATCCGAGGATATAGTAGGATTACTATGATGACGAAACTGACTAAAAGGATATTCCCAACCATATAACAAAGGACATGCTTAAGGAGAAGGAAATCCTAGAATTAAGGAAAAATAACAGCTTTCAAAAAATCCCTTGTCAGAGGAAATATTTGCTATCAGAATTCTGTATCACATCAAACTTTCTTTACTAAAGTACGATGGAACCACCGATTCAGACGATCACCTTTTCATTTTTGGAAATCGAATGGATATATCTAACGGCTCTAGGGAATTTTATTGTAAGCTCTTCCTTGTAACTCTTCATAGAGCAGCTACTAAATGTTATAGGTATTATCAGGAAAAGTCCGTCTATTTGTGGGAGCAATTTTCTTATGATTTCAGGGCGCAGTTTTACACATACAAAGACCCAACAACGCATTCCGACGTGTTAGCCATTATCAAGCAAAGGCCAGGGGAATTTCTTGGCGTATACTAAAGAGGTTTAATGCATAAGCATTAAAAGTATAAAATGCAATCGATAGAAAAAAGTTGACGGTGGCTCGTTCGGGGATAATCGAGCAAACTCCTATATGGGAGGAACTTTATATTTGTGGATGTAGGGACCTACATCAATTCTATTTTTGGGCTTAATAAATTCTTCAAATGGGCGAGATGTACCATGCCATGAAGAAATATTAGCAAAATGAAAAAGTGAGAAAAATCAGTTCTGAACTCTCAGCAAGAGGCCGAAAAGGAATAAGAGTAGATGCGGAATTTAAAGGAAGATTTCCAAGTCCAATTATGTAAAATTAAACAAACCCCTCTCCCATATATTTTCTTTGTGACCGAAAATGATGAAAATTTCTCTACTTCCTACAAAATATGGAACCATCCTGTGCCTAATAAAGGAATTTTTTAGTGATTATCACAAAGTAAATGGACATAAGGCTGATGATGCCATGTCTTGTCAGGATTTATTCTGAATATAATCAAGTAAGAATCTCTAAAGGAATTCATTAAGGAAGCTAAAAGGATCTCTCGTTCCAAAAAGAATAGTCCAGACACTTAAAGTCTAACTTTTTCTATAAGAGAAAAGTAACTTTTACAACTCCAAACTAAGATTCTAGGAAAACTATGATGTTTTGTCCCAATTGTTCATTATAGACCAACTTTACTGATAAAAAGTTTCTAATTTGATTTGTACTTGAAATTGATCATGTATTGACATAAAATTCTAGTCCTTTTATAGGTTAAAATAAAACCAATATATTTCATCCAGAAGGTTCTGGATTTCCATGTTATAGCATAACAAGTTTCTGGCTGTCCGTAAAGGAAGAAAGCTTTATATCCAATATAAAGTGGCTCTCTATCTCGAAGCTTAAATCTATATGGTATAAAGAATTTATTTTATGGAATCCTAAATTATTGTCAAACTTCCATCACAGACTGGTTTTTAGAAAAATGTAAATATCCAAAATCCTTCCAAAAGAAGGGATTCGTAAAGAAAAGCATGTTCTTGTTTGTAAAAGTCAATTAATTCATAAATCATGACTTTTCAGACTTATAAATAAAACATTCTTTGAAGAGGTACAATTGTATATATCATATTATGGTGGAAGTTAATGCACCAACCTTACTTTTAACAAGTCATTTTACTACAAAAAGATTCACTAAGCACATCATTGAGAAAAATTACTATCAAAAGTCAATAAGGATTATTTCAAGTTACCTATAGATAAGGGAAGATAGTTATTTATCCATTTCAAGAAAGTTTTATAAAAATCTTTGAAAAACATTGCTTATAATTAGAAAATACACACAAAGGATTTTGATTGAGCATGTTCTAACAAAGCAGTTTCAATGCCTTCCAAATTTATTACGAAAGAAATACTTATCGATATTTTGGAAGAGTAGAACTACTAAGACTTATTTGCAAAAACTCTAATCAAAAAAGCATATTCTCGATTAAAGAACTATTAATTCATGAATCATGACTATTATGTCTCTTATTTGAGATTTGTGTTTCTATTTTGAGAATGGTATAAAAAACCATCCTGGTGGAAATGCTAAGAAGTGAGGGATCAAATATCCAAAAAAAAATTCAAAAAGGAGGATCTATTTCAAGAAATGATTTCTCAATTTATCAAGGATGTCCTTTTTTTCAAAGATTTTTGTGAATAAAAAGGGTTTTCACAAACAATTCGATTGGCCAACAAATTTTTCGAAAAACTTCTTTAAAACCTCCAATGTGCACTCAGGAGCACAAAAGCCTCTGATGTCTACTTCAGAGCATAAAAGTCTCCAATGCCCACTATGGAGCACAAAAGCCTCTGATGTCCACTTCGAAGCACCTCTTAGAGATAGGGTCAAAAGCCTCCAATGTCTACTCTTGAGCACCTCCTAGAGGGATAAAAGTCACCGATGTCCACTCCGGAGCACCTCCCAATGGGAGAAACTAAAGCCTATGATGTCCACTTTGGAGCATTTCTTAGAGGGAGAAACTAATCCAACACCAACTAGATATATTTTAGAGGAAAATCATTCAAGCCTGAGATGAATGCCTAAAACAAAGATAAGGGGCACAAATAAGGGGGCCGGAGATGACTAAAGCCCAAAACAAAGACAAAGCCCAAGGTGGGGCACAAACAAAGGTGGGTGGAGATCTCCAAAGTCCAAAACAAACACAAAGCCTAAGAAGGGGCACAGACAATAAGGAAGAAGATGTCTACATCCTAAAACAAAGGTAAAGCACAAGAAGGCAAAGATAGAAGATATGAAGGAATTTGAAATCCAATAGAGAGGCAAAAAGAGTTAAGAAAAGAGCAAATCCTTATTAGAAGAGTAAAGAATAGCTTCATTCAATAAATAGATCAAAACAGACTTCTAATAGATCTTTTCTAGACCTGGAAATAGGGAAACCTTCAAAGTAATGTCTAGTTGATAAGTATTAATAAATTAATTAGTCCTACTGAACAACCAAACAGTCAAATGAAACTACCTGCTGAATAGCTAAATAACCGAATGGAACTACCTGCTGAATGGCCAGATAAGTGAATGGAACCACTCTGCTGAATGGCCGAATGACTGAAAAGATGAATGGAAGAATGGAACTACTCTGCCGAATGGTTGAATGGAACTACTTTGCTGAACGGTTGAATAGCTGAACAGAACTACTTTGTTAAACCGTTGAATGCTTGAACAGAACTACATGGCTCCAATATATAATAATAATAAATAAACACCTTAAAAACTAAATATCTCTTAACAAGAAACATTCCTTTGAACAATGAAAATCTTCGTTGCTATTCGTTGTATTAGTCAATGATAAAATTTTCCGATATAATATTTTAGTTAAGGCTACAAAACTAATGTCAGAAGAAATTACGAATCTTTTGCATTTAGTCTACTCAAATTACTATTATTAGATGATTTTCTAATTTTTATTACTATCAGATGGGTTTCTAAGTCTCTTATTATCAAATGAAATTTTGACAAGCATTTGATTGAGATTTTGATTGAATTTCTAATTTCTTGCAAGTGAGTTCCTGGTTTTCTTATTGGTATTCTTGAAGGTTTTTGGACTTCCTGTTGAATTTCTGGTTCTCTTGTAGAATTTAAGTATTCATATTATCATCAGATTTGGATTTCTGATCTTCTATTATTGCCAAATTTGAATTTATGGTGTTCTTATATTATTGCTATATTTGGATTTATGATATTTTATTATCGCCAAATTTGGATTTCTAGTCATCTTATATTATTGCCAGATTTGGATTTTTGGTCTTATTCTATTATTGCTAGATTTGGATTGCTGGTCTTCTATTATTGTCAGATTTGGATTTTTGCTCCTCTTCTATTATTGCCAGATATGGATTTCTAGTCTTCTCTTATTATTAGATGGAATTCTAGATTTCTTATTATCAAAAATATTTTGGATTTATTATTACCAAAGGGTTTTTGGGTCTTCTTAATACCAGATAATATTCTGGATTTCTTATTGTCGGAAGATGGTATTTTGGATTTCTTATCATCAGAGGATATACTAAATTCCTAGCTTTTTTATTATCAAATGGTTTCCTAACTTTGTCTTCAAAATTAGTACCAGATGTTTCTTCTAATTCTCTGTCAGATGAATTGTTAATATTTTAAATCACTAACCCATCATTAAAGCAAGTTTTAGGTTTGGAGATAAAAACTTACAATGAGAAGGAACAATATGTTGAATGATAAAAGAATCTAAGCCAAAGCTTACAAGCAACTTAATATTGAAAACCAATCTCCAACAACCAAAGAAGAAGTAGCCGGGGAGGAAAAGCTTTAGAGCCCAGACTAGTCTTCTTGAAGAGCTTCTTGCCTATCTCTCCATCCATCTACCAGGTGATATTATTCTAAAGTTTAATACTCATTCTTAAGAGCGTGTAGGTGATTTACATGATATCTAAAAAATAAAAGTTTAGGATCCAAAATAGACTTTAAAACAAGTTAATGATCGTTGAATAACCAATGTCACACTGATAAGAAAGCTAAAACATTTGGGTTGACTAGAACAACACAAATGCTAAACTTATAATAAAAGAACAAGTTTATGGTTATATGCAAGAAAACTTGAATGATAATTAGATAAAAAATTCTAAATATAATGTTGCACCAATAAAACCATGTCGAGTAAGTAGATTAATACCAAATGTTATATAAGCTACGCTACAAAGCAAAAAAAACATTAGTATTAAATCATATATTAACATTAACGCAAATATATGGAATTTAAAATTTTAAATCATCTTGATGATTCGAAAACTTCCTTTGTTTAAGTTTGAATCATAGAAGAAAGAGGAACATCATCGAATTGAATAGATTCAAAGGGCAAAAAGCATTATGTTGTGATTATTGACGTGAAAAGTCAAAGCTTCTACTATACTTGGGAAGGGGAGAGCAAATGTTATCCACATAATTTCTCTGGAGGATATGATGTTGGATTCAAAGCTTTAAGGTGACGAGATCGAACCTCATTGCAAAAAAAAAGATTCTTGGTCAAAGACCAACAGAGTCGGAGATATGAAGATAGGCCAATAGGATTACGTGCCGCTTCACTTCAATACCACACCTCATCATGTCGTTACTCACCGGTCCTTCATCTCTTCAGTGCCTCCACTCATTCACACTGAACATTAACACTTTATGAGACATCAGCATCATATCACTTCAATAAGGAAAATGGACCCACATCGAATGTAATCGAAGAAGCAAAGGCATCGAAGACAGCCAATATTACAAGCCATCAATGAATGTCATTGCAACCCATATCGCATTTCATCGATGCTAGGCTCAAGTAGCGCTGTTATTCACCTACGATCTTCCCAATAAACTCGTCGCCAATCATCATGAAGGCTATTCACATAATATAAAAGTAGCACCGCACTTTGAGAATACCATTCTATGTTGGTGCCAAGGATGATCAATGCTGAAGGAAGTGACATCGCTCTTTGTGAATGTTCAACAATACCCCCAAACAATGCTACTAAGCAATGATAGCACCATACATCTATTATTAATGACAACAATAGTTAACATCGTGCTACATCTTTAACCAGCACACTTCGTCAACATTCGGATGATGACGCATATCAAGAAGAGCATTGTTGATGTTGGACGTCACTATCATGATAAAAACCACCAGTGCCATAGTAAATTATTATCGTGTATCCCAAATACAGGAATAAAGGGGTCAGAACATAACAACATTATAGTCTCCAAATTTGATGCCAGTGTTATCGTTGAAGCTGACGCTGAAGCACGCCGAAGACATGAAAGGCAGAGTGGAGCTATGCTAACTCTATAAATACAAACCTAGGGTGCACAAAGAAGGGGGAATTTCTTTTCTCCCATTTCTCACATTTTTCAACTTTGTAAACCCTATATTGATTTGGGGATTTTCAATAATTGTAATACTTGATCATGTTACACATAAGGAATTGGAAATCAAACATCTACATAGCATATTTGACTCTGACTTTGGTCTTGCATAGCATAATGACTTCGACTTTGAACTTACATGGCCTACTGAATTTGATTTTTTTGTGACTTACAAATAAATCTAACTTGAGATTGTAACTTGCATACTAATTTGCGTATTGACTTATGCTCCCACTCTTACATTTACTTGAACATCGAAGTGCCTATTGTCTCGAATGCCCACATATCGACTTGTTCTTAAATCTACACATTGCTTGCATATTGGTTTTGATCATACATGACTTACGAAATGACTTGAAATACTATGCACAAAATAGATATTAATTTGAAACCATTCATGCCTCAATTTATGATTTCGATTAGCTTCAACGAAACTCTTTATTGATCAATTTTTTTCTATTCACTTTTGGGAGTTGACGAATTTATTCATTAACATTCTGGCACTAGAAGGAGAGATCGAACCTCTAATCCCTTATAATTCTCTCCATAAAATAATTGTATGAAATTCTTTTGTTTCAAAAAAGATGGTAAGAACCAAAAATAATAATGATAACATCCCAAACGAAGAGGCCACATCACAAACATATTGGAAGACATTATCATCCTGAGCTTCAATTTAGAGAATATGGAAGTTGGCCAACCTTCAACTCTAACAAAACTCGCAAGCAATGAGACCAAAATTCCGGATTTAATACAGTAATTAATAGTTAAGCGAGAGATTCTTGAAGGGGTTCCACCCGAAGAATCTTTTAAGATGATGAAGCTCATGGAAGAAGGAGATGAAGCACAATTTCTAAGTAAAATCCAAGATGAAGAACTAAAAACATACTCTCCAAGTAAAATCCCTTATAATTTTTAATTATGATGTATAAAGGATTTAAATTTATTTTAATTAATTGAATAAAGGTATTAATAGATAGTAATTTGTTTATAAAAATTTTACATTGTAAAGAGATTTATTTAAAGTAGATTTTCAAATGATATTTTACAAATGATTTTAATAAAGGAGCTATAGAGGAAGATTTATAAAAGAGTTTTATTAATAGGAAGGGATTTTATAAATCATTTTAAGAGATTTATAAAAGAAGTTTTGTAAATTAATTTGGAGATTTATAAAAGTATTTGAAAATATAAAATGGGCTTATGCAAAGAGAATTTTATAAAAGAATGAGTTGATTTTGATAATTAATCCTTCTTAATTATCCTGGTATGAAAACATTCTTTCCATACTTAACACCAAAGGATAAATGATTTGGTTTATAGTCAGAAATGTTTTTAAATGATATATGATTTGGCCCATTTAAATATGAATAGGAAAAGAGGAAATCTTCCTTAATTATTGTAAATATTCTCATAGGGTTGAGATAAGTATATAGATATATTTTCTAAGTATTGAAAATATAATGGGTTGTGAATATACTTTTACCAGTGAGATATGTATATGAATGTTTTTCTAAGCATTTGGTTAGAGCATAAGGGGTTCGTGAAATATCTTTTATTGGGTATATTAAATCAAATAATTGAAAGATATTTTAATTAATGAATGATTAATTAATAGAGGGTTCGTGGATCCTATATGGAATTGAATCTATGTTTGACTGTTTGTTTATTTGATAGTTAAATATCTGATTATCAAATCTAGACCAATTTTTGACAATGGAAATATCTAAGAGAGAAAATGAGAATTATATGGTACAATTATCTTCGGTGATGATATACTCTGTGTATAAACTCGTGTGTTCTTCTAGGACAAGTGATAAGGAAATCATTCACTTAAAATAGTTATGGGGTGATCTACATTCTTATGTATTGTATGTTTATTTTTGAAATAACAAAAGTTGAGTTTACCAGAACTATTGAATGTTGGTTCGAAGAGATCGAGATCAGATAAGTATGAATTATCTGAAAACCACTTTGAACGAACTCAAATGTTCGAATTAAAGACATCTTGAAGATGATGGTATTGAAGATGAAGCTATTTAAAATGTAAGGGCTGCTTGCTACTTATACTGAGGGTGATTCCAAAATAGATATAGTAGAAGTAGTGCTTCAGGTTTTTCATATCCTGAACAAATTGTATGGACGAATACTAGCATTGCATTATCGCCTAAAGGGAAGTGTTAGCATTCCAAGTGAGATTGTTATCTAAACGATAAAACGTAGCCTCAAGCGTCAGCAACTGAAAATGATTAAAACATGGATATGATTTAAGGCTATGTGGTTCGCTACCATTAAGGTATGTCATCATCCTTCTCTCTCTCTCTCTCTCTATATATATATATATATATATATATATTTGTATGAGCATGAGAGCTCTCGGGAAAAGGTTGCAAAGCGACCTGGGTGGTGACATAATCGGTACTACCCAGTAAGGGGTAGGTCGGTCTTGATTCGCAGGAATCAAAAGATTTTCGACCTAACAAATTTTATAGAGGTGTACTGTGGCAGCCGATACCCCAGTAGCCTTGTCACTGATGGAATCCATTCTCTAATACATGCTTTACTGACTTAATTATAAACCTATTATGCTGGTATTTAATTATGTAATAATTTTGGCTATGATTCCATAATGTTTGTTAAACCCTAGACCTTATTATAATATCATTAGATTTTCTATAGAAATGCTTTGTTTATCGTAAGGTAAAACCCGTCCATGTTTATGTGCGGCATATTCTTACGAGATACATTTGTTTTGAAAGGTTTTATAAAACATTAAGAATCCACTTGATTTTGTTTCTCACGCTGGTTTTTACCAGAGTGATCCAGTCATTATTTTTCTTATAATACTTAGGTCAGTCCGAGCATATTTTACAGATTTAGATGGACACTTGAAGCTATAGGAGATGGGCTGGATACCTCCCAGAAATACTCCTGTGTTTAAATTATATTTTTCTATTTGTTTCTTTCCTGTATTTATCAGGAATTGTATGGATACATTGTTATAACTGTCCAAGGGTTGATGATAGGATAATTGTACTATGATTGATGTATGTATATAAAAATTTTGTTTTAGTAAAATTCATTGATATACTATAGATTATGTTAGGAGATTCTGTTTTGTCTTTTCTTTTGTTTCACCCCAGTGACATATCTTGATAGCACTTGGAAGTTTGGCACGTGTATATCGTGGATATATTAGTATCGACTTCCGAGGATCGAAAAGGTGGTTTGTTAGAGGTTGCATCAAAGCCTTTCCTAAACACTTCATTCTTAAATCTCACAAACAGATAAATCTATCTCGTTGATTTTTAATGTTAAGTATAGTATTTATGACTCTTATAAACGAATTACTTAAAAACATGATTAACACATTTCTGACATTCCCAACTTAACTCTTTCTCGGTCAAGAGGAAAACCGATAGGTTAGACCTCTATTACTTATATCGCTACTTGACATTAATTTTAATTCTCACAAATGGATAAGTCGACATCATCGGCATTTAACATTAAGCAAAGTTAATTACTTTTCAGAAAAATAAGTAAAAAATGAGATTAACACATTTTCGACATTCCAACTTAAATATTCCTCGATCAAGAGGAAAACCGGTAGCTTAGAGCTCTATTGCTCATATCCCTTCTTGACATCTATCTTGACTCCCACACATAGAGATGATTACCTCGTTGGCTTTTTGTGTTAAGCCTAGTCAATTACCTTTTTCAAAATTATATATATTTTCAAAATATTAGTAAATATGTTTTAAATATCTATGTAAAATATTACTTGAAAATAAATAATTATAATTTGATGGAAAACAGGTTTATTTTATAAAGCCTCTTTACTTCGAAAATACATATATAATTATTAGAAATATATTAAAACTTCAAACCAACTTTAGGATACTTCAAAATGTGATTGAAAACATGTCCAAGAATTTTAGATAAAAATACCAAATTTAATTATCACTTTTAAATACTTAAAACCATAAACGACTTACTACAGAATTTATTAATGTTGTTAAAAGTCTTTGTTAAAGAACACATTAAAAAGCACAATCTTTGCGACTAGTTTTAACCACATAAACAAATGATCTAAAACTTGAAATTTTTATAGAAAGTACTATCCTTGGGGTACTTAAAACCCTTGAAAGAAATCCTCAAGAAATATCTTTCATTTTACTTATAAAAATTCTCAAAAGTAAGCTATATTTACAATGTGTATTTATAACCACATCTTTGTTCAAACTTTCATGGCCGTGGTCTACAATTTCCATAACTTTCCAAACAATTTCTTTACTGTCCAATAAACCAAAATATGTGTAATTAACTTTCAAATCAAATTATACCATGTTAAGATCATAAATATCCAATTTACACAAGTTAAAGTTAAGGAATATCAAAGTGCACTTATGACGACTATTCTGGCTTCAAACACTTCAAACATACTTCAATTCAACACACAATACAAACACGTTTAAACATCAAGTCAAGGTCATGCCACACGTTTAAGAGGATAATAGAAGTGATGTTATACATTTAAAGTTGGTCATTTTCTTTCAAAAGCAAGAGGAATCCAAAGTTTATAACTTTAATTAGTTAATGTCACTTTAACCTTATAATTCCAACCCAACATATATATACATAATATGTATAGACAAGACAGTGAGATAACTCACGTAGATCTGAGCCATATACAATCTCAAGCATAACCAAACTCAAGAACACTTCAAACCATCACCAAACCCTTAAAGATCCAACCTTAAGCACTTCCAAACCAAGACAAACATCTCCTCTCCTCTTCCACTACGACCCATCCAAGATCCCCTCTTATCCTTCACTTTCCTTTCACTTTAACTTTAGATCTAATCTTCCTAGGGTGTTATAAGTGTTAGTGAAAGTTTTGAAGAGATTGGAGTTGATTTTATTTAGACTTCAAAAAGTTAAAGAAGAATCAATGGATTAGTGTTTAAGCACTTCCACCATTTTTATTCCCTTACTTCATTTCAACTATGAATTTGTGATTACTTTTTGCCTTAATGGTGTATTTATTGGTACCACCTTCCACCTAACATGAAAGGTCACAATGGAGCCTCCCTCTCACATGCACCTTTACACCTTTTCATTTTTACTTAAAAGTTAAAGTAGTGTTTGGTTAAAATGAATTTTGTGTTTTCAGTTTTCAATGTGTATCTCAAATATGGGAAGAATAGAGGGATGACGGAGTGGATGAAAGAAAGACGGATGGAAGGACGAAGGCGATAGAGAAACCATGGAAGAATGGATTGTGTCACGTGCTTGTGTTATTTTTCAAAACATGGAATATAAAAAAAGTTTTTTTCTAGTTTATATGTTAACTTCGTTTTTTAAATTGGTCGATTTCGGCAACATACATGCGTCATGTGCATTTTTGTATGGATGAAAACCCGAAACTAAAAACAACAAACCAAACACCACCTAAGTCTTTCCTTAAAAGTTCATGTTTGAAATATCTTTGATGACATCACCTATGACATCACCCAAAAAGTTTATTTCCATAAATGGTAAAAAAATATATTTCATTTTATATATTTCCTAAGCAAATAAATGTATGTAAAAAGATTCAAACATCTTTTGACAAGTAAAAAGCTGTTTATCGATAAAATGATTTTCGTTCACATTATCCATATTTCTTCAAAGTATTTATTTTTGTAAACATTTTACCAAAAATAATTTACCATCAATAGATATGATTTAAAAGAGGGTTAAGAAGCTTATTAAATCTTTTAATAACATTAAACTCAAGATTCAAATATTTAAATAGTTCAGATATTTAAATACAAAGTGTCCGAAATTCCCGCTCATTACATGCACCATCCTTAACAATAGTATCAAATGAATTATCATGGATTATTTTAGGATTAGATGATTCCTTTTGAATCTCAAGATGGTAAATTATGAAATCACAATCCTTAAATAATTGAGTTTTTGATATTTTTTTGCAGCGCTTCCTAATTTAGAGCATTAATAGCTACTTATATTAACATGTGTTTACATTTTTAGGCAGTGTATTACGATTATTAGCCTGTGATTTCACCTTTCGAAACTTAACATGGTGTGAAATAGTAAAAAATAAAAAATTCTTAACTAAGTGAAATTGCATCATTCTCACTCATTTTAGTGAATAAATTTTACATAGTGGATTCGATTTTTGGATAATATCATATTTTTTCATAATAAGTTAGCAAGTGAAGATCAAACTAAAGCTGAATTCAAAAACTCTTCATAATGAGTATGATTTCATTTCATTGTATTATTGGATCATTTCCACATCATTGTGGAATTTAGGGTTTAAGATAGCAGGGCTAGGAGTATAATGGTAGAATTTAGCATGTAAGATAGTAGGGCTAGGAGTATAATGGTAGAATTTAGCATGTAATGTAGTTTGATAGTCATATAACTTCCTTTTACGCAATAAAATTTTAGGGTTTGCATAATCACATCTTTTGACAATTAATTGACCATAATTATTATGAACCTTATTAAATTAATGGATCATTAGTTAGAATTAAATAATTTTTCAACAAAGTAGTCAAATATTGGTTTGTGTAACATTGTCCATTCATTTATGTTCAAAAAATAAAAAAACAACAAGATATAATCAAGACTTATTGAAGGAAAAGAAGAGTTTCAAAGAAAAAAATTGATTTTGTTTTTATTATAGTACAGTTCAACATCCTCAGTTACCACTGACCAATTTTCATGAATTGCCTTTTTTGTGCTACAGGAGCATAGTCTAACTTTCTTCTTCTTTTTATTTCCTACATACAGGACTCTAAAGGATGAGTCATGTGATAACACACTCATGCTGCTTTAAAAAGATTCCAAGGCAAACTTCTTCATGGAATTTAATAATCTCCTTTCATGTGACATGATTATAGTCCAAATCTTGTTGCAGTAAAAGAATTAGTCGTCTTTTCTTCTTCATTTACTTTCAAGCAGTCTCCTTCTTTATTTAGACCTGCATGTATATATTAATGAGAAAATATGACTAGGAATACTAGAAACAAAAATCATCAAATACATTTCAAATACCAAGATGTTTGTGTTTGCTGTGTATATGTAGTACAAGTGTACAACTATGTAACATGTGAAACCTCAAGACTTGGCTGCACATCTAGGATTGAATTAGTCCTATGAATTGTGTCATCACTGCACTTAATTGCATTCTGTAGAGTGGTTTAATAGGTGAGTATATGATTCTAGAAATTTGAATGTTGATGACTTTGTAAAAGATGAGGATAAGTGTAGAACTTTAGATATACAATTATTAAAATGGGAATTCATGGCCAATCCTAATCATTTAGTAAAAAAGACAAATGATGATGATGATTCTGAAAAGCCACCAGAACTAGGAAACTAAATATGCCAATTTGACGCAAATAATGCAGAACTTCTAACAATCTCAACAAAGCAGTGATATTTGTAGATGATAACTGACAAATTTTTTTATTACTTAATGGAAACAACAACATGAAATCATAAAATAAAATTAAAGCACGGAAATATTTTGTCAATTAATCCAATGACCTTTTTCCTTCACAATAATAAAAAATTAAAAAATCATAAGTGCAACATATGACACGCTAGTGCTTGGCATGGGTCCATATTCTAAAAAATAAAAGGAAATACACTATTAGTATTGTGATAGATAATAAAACATTTTGTTTTTGGTGCATTGTATTACTACCATATTACCAATGCTGGTCTTAAGCCTATGAAAAGGAGGAGAGAAAACGATTGCTACAAACATACTTTAGTTATTATAGATTTTTTTTATAATCTATCGCTATTGATATCAACCTTGAAAAAATCAAAGAGAATAACAATTACATCAATTTAGGCAGTAGTCACAGTGATATTAATCTGAAGGAAAATTCAAAATTTGCACATTACCGTCAAGTAGTTTTATTTGTCAACAAGTATTGTGGGTTTGGGTCGAAGAGAATATCATGGAAATGTGATGACTATTGTCAAAGAACAATTCTTTATACATTAATATTATGGTTGATTATTTTTAAAAAAGATATTATGTAAGTTTTCAACTTTCAAACTACAGAAAGCGCTAATTTTGATCTTTATTGCATTTTTAAACATACTGATATAATAGTTAATTATTTTCTTTGTCCTACTTTATTATTTTCTAAAATAACTTAGTCTCATAAGTGTTTCGACAAGCAACTGATTTGTGGATGTATATACATAAAACATAAAACATTACGTATAAGATTCAAAAAAAGCTTACGAATAATGTTTTTATTACCAGTTACTCCTGCACACGTGCATCGCACATGCTAAATAACTCATATAATATAATATATATTTATATATATATATATACATAAATATTATTTATATATTGTTATCCCGCCTTTCGACTAGGTAGTATACGGATGAACCTTATGAGTCAAACTTTGAGTTATTAAGGCAAGATGCCTGAAGAGAAGAACATGAAGCCAACAATCCAAGTACAATAAAGACCACAAGGTAAATATATGCTCACTCCAAGAAAGTAAGGGCTGAGAACCACCAAAGTTAGGGGTCGGTACTGGCCCCACATCACGGGTCGACATTGACCCATATTCCTTGGCCCGGTAGGGCCCATCTTCTTCTTCTGATCCCTCCTTAATGCTAGAACCCTATTTCCAGCGTTGTTTTGTTAATCCCATGCAAATCTCTACCAATCTCCACGAACTCTTGAATCGGCAACTTTGTTCTTTCACAACTTCATTATTTGGACTCTGAAACAAGCTCTTATTGATGCAAACAACTATGAGATCATGAAGCTAATATAAGTCAAGCCGAAGTAGAGAGTTGGAGGTGGTGAATTTGGCTAACTTAGGGGTGGGTACCGACCCCTATCCATGGAATCGTACCAACCCATAACATTTGATGATGTGGCACCCATATTTTCTAGAGAACTGGTTTATAGCAAGGAGAATGGTTTGGAGGTCTTTTGTGCGAGATATTAGGCTCTCTACCTCTATAAACAGAGGGATATAGCTCATTTTCAAGATCTTTTGGCTCTTGTTCCACGCTACCCTATATTCTTGTAATTCTGAAAATATAAATGTCAGAATTGTACAGACCCCTAAGAACTTCTGCCCCCAAGTTAAAAGATAAATAATAAAATCATTTAGTTGACGTAGGCCAGAGTTTGCCAATCAACTATAAATCTCCATTTGTTCTTTTCTTACTTATTTTAATTTGTTTTCTTCACTTTCTATTCTCTATTATAACTTATATGTGTTAATGCCATATTTTGTTCAACCATTTTGGTGCTTTCACTAAGAGACACGTGAGGTCACAGATTTAAAATTTGAAAAGGATTCCAAATGGATAGATAATCAACCGACTGTCGTTGGAGGAAATCAACTAGGTGACAGCCGAGAGGTCTCCTTAGGAGCTAACCCCTCGTCAATCTATATAACTAGCAATGAGTTGGAAACCATGATGAATGGGTTGCTGGAAAGGATAACGGCTCACTAAGAAGAGATATTGGAGAATTTTTTTAGAAAAATGGGACAAATGGAAACAGCCAGAGTCATGGCAAATCAGAATCAAAGACTGGAAATCGGAGTGTTGGTTGATGGAGCAGGAGTAGAATGACACGGAGCAAACCCTAACCTAAACGTATGGGTCGGTACTAACCTATCCTAGGGGGTTGTACCGATCGCCAAGGGCTTAGGGGCATGGGTCTTCCTCGCCTTGGAAGGAATGACAAACAGTTTGGAGCTAAATCGAAGCTTTTTAGTGCGGATTAGAATGTAAAAGCAGAACCGGAGAAGTATATCAGAATTTCTTGTAGATTCTAGGGGTGGGCTGAGAATGGTAACCATAGAATCCGTTTGAATGATGATGACAAACTTGCTGAGATGGTGAGGCGAGTTACGAGGGGTGGATTGTCTAATTAGAACGTAGAAGATGCGAACCGGAGTCCATTCACTCTGAATATACACTGAGAATCCGCTTGATTTCAAGTTTCCAACGTTGAAAACATATGATGGAAAGAAGGATCCAATGATTCATTTGACGGGGTACATATGGCCCATGGAAGTGTTGGGTGCGTTTAAAGAGGTAACGGGATGGTGTTTACCTTTATATTTGACAAGTTTGGTAGCCTAATGGTTTAGACAGTTGGAGAGCGGTTCCATTAGCATGTGGGCCGACTTAGTGAATATATTAGTGAAGCAATTCTGGGTCCATATTTCATGATCCAAGAGTGTGATGACACTTGCAAGTATGAAGCAGAGGGACTGAGAGACCCTTGAAAGTTTTCTAACAGGATTCAATGCGATGGCTACCACGGTTGATAAGTAGACCCTTCAATGGTTTTGATCGTGGCAGTTTCGAAAATAACTGCTAAGACGGATTACAAGTTTGCACTGAGAAGGGATCTTCTGAGGGTTCTCGTATAATTTTGTGATGAGGTTGAGAAATTCCTACATCAGGAGGACGTCAAGGCTGATCGGGAAGAAATCAATACCGTGGATGGTGGAGGATCATCTGGAGAAGGATCCATCAAAGGCAAAGGAAGAAGGAAGATGGATGACGGATTTGATGGATCAAAGCGACGAAGGAGGAAACAAAAATACTCTTCTTTCATAGGCTTGAGTGAAACTTTGGAGGGTATTTATCTGGATACAGGGAGGCAAATCCCCTGTCGAAAGCCTGTAAGGAGAGAGCCAACGATCATGAAAGGATATCTGGAAAATATTGCATATTCCATGAGCTGGATGGACATAACATAAACGACTGTAGACATCTACATGATCTGATCGAGGAATAGGTTAGAGATAACCAATTATAGCAGGATTTGAGAAATCAAGCTACGACGGGTGAACAAGAGCATCCATCGACCGCGACGAATGGAAACGGCCCTAGATCAAGGTCAAGGACAGTCATCTCTTGATCAAGATAGCATAGGATCAGGTTCGTTCCTCATATTCTAACTTTCCCTTTTAATAAACAATGTAACAATACAGTCTAGACACTTACTCATGTATGAGATCTCGATCGGTCTCTAGGCACGCTCTTAGCTGGATGGTAGACTATAATGTCTTGAGAGGAATCTATCAAATTATTTAACTATTATTTCATAGTATTTGAATTTGATGCACTAAAGAAGCACTTGATTATTAACACCCACTCGAACGTGATGACCGATGTTAATCGATTAAAAGTCCCGTCTTGAAAGACGGGACCGGAGTGCAAGGTGCAAGTCTCCTTGTCAAAGAGTGAGTGGATGGACTTGTATGATATTGATCGCTTTAAGTCCCGAAATGCACGATCAGAGTGCAAGTCCCCTCGTCGAAGAGCTAACAGATGGACTTGTACAATATTGATCGCTTTAAGCCTCGAAAGGCGAGATTGGAGTGTAAGAAGTAAGTCACCTCGCCAGAGCATGAACGGATAGGCCTACTCATTGTTGAGTCCCTCGCCAGAGAGCAAGTGGTTTGGGATCAATAAGTGTCCGAAGAGACCATTGATTTGATTATCAGCCAAACGATTATAGTTCTGATTATCGGCCTCGAAAGACTATGGAATTGATTATCGACCCTCGAACGACCATGGATTTGGTTATCGGCCCCGAACGACCATGGAATTGATTAATGGTCCAAAGAGACCAAAGATTTGATTATCAACCCCGAATGTTTATGGATTTGATTAACCGTCCAAAGAGACTATGGATTTGATTACTGGTCCTGAATGACTACAGCCTCAATTAACAGTCCAGAGAGACCATGGATTTAATTATCGGCCCTGAACGACCACGAACTAAATTAACGACTCGGAGCAATCGTCCCCTTAACTTGAACAGTAAATGATCTAGAGAGATCGCATATTAAATTAACTATAAAATGGTCAAGAGAGATCGCATGTTGAAAACCAAGCATTAAACAATCTGGAGAGATCATGCATTAAACTGAATCCGAAACGATAAGGAGAGATCGAACCTTCGAACGTATTTTGATTTTGATAAAAATATTTAAATGCCTTGAAATTAAAATGAAACAGATAAATCCCAGATGAACACGGGATGATTTTGATATGTTATAACTCTGATTTCAATCAGAATGATAACGATATAAATCTCGGATGAACACAGGATGGTTTTGATATGTGATGTAATAACTCCGAATGAAATTGGAATTGCGATGATTTATTGACAACACTTAAGCAGAGTCTAGATTTTGAGGCTATGATAGGTCTGGAATGGCCCGTGATTGATAAGAGAATCCGAAGGAACCGGACAATTCACCAAGGTTGAAGTAGCCAGGGAGCTCAACTATTAAAGATTGACATCGCATTTGTTCTAGAGAAAACAGAGCTTCCACTCGTAAGGCATGCTTAAAGGGGAAAGTATTATCCCACCTTTTGACCAAGAGGTATACGGACGAACCCGATGAGTTAAACTTCGAATTTATCAAGATAAGTCATTTGGAGAGATGACCACAAAGCCTAAAATCCAAGTACAACCAAGACCACAAGGTAAATATGCGCCTACTTCAAGAATCTAAGGACAAGAGAACCACCAAAGTCAGGGATCCGTACGGACCCCACCCCATTGGTTGACATCGATTTGTATCCCTTAGCTCAGCAGGGACCATCTTCTGCCTATGATCCATCCTTGATGCTAGAACCCTATTTCCAGTGTTGTTTTGTTGATTCCACGGAACTCTCTATCAATCTCCATGAACTCCTGAATCGGCAACTTTCTTCTTCTACAACTCCATCGTTTGACTCAGAAACAAGCTATTGTTGATGCACACAACTATGATATCACGAAGCTAACCATAAGATGAATGGAAGCATATAGCTGGAGGCCACCAGTATGACTAATATGGAGGTCGGCACCGATCCTATCCATGGATCCATACCTACCTATAACATTTGATGAAGCAGCACTCATATTTTCTAGAGAACGGGTTTATAGCAAGGAGAATAGTCTAAAGATCTTTTATGCAAGATATTAGGCACCTTATCTCTATAAATAGAGGGAAATGCTCATTTGGCTCTGTTTCCACTCTCCTATATATTCTTGTAATCCTAGAAATCCAAGTATTGGAGTTGACCGAGCCCTAAGAACTTCTGCCCCCAAGTTAGAAGATAAGTAAGAAAATCATTAAGTGGACGTGGGTCACAGTTTTCCGAACCACTACAAATCTATGTGTGTTCATTTCTTATTTGTTTTAATTAGTTTTCTTTACTTTCTATTCCCTACTATAACTTCTAGGCGTTTGTGCCATTTTTGGTTCAAATGTATATTTATGTATTTTCTATATAAATAAACAAATAAATCTATTTGTATTAACATAGAAATTAAAATATAGTAAACGAATATTTATTACATATACTAATATATACTGATACATTATACATGATAATGGGAGAAAATGAAAGATATTTTTTAGTTAACATATTTCATAATTTTATCATTCGTAGGTTGAAATTAAATGAATGTTTCAAAAAGCCAAATTTATAAATAACTTCTATAGTTTGACAAACAAAAAAAAGGTAACAAAATTGATTTAGAACTTTAATTATAAAGCATAACAGCCAAAATAAATTGGTAAGATATAAACTTGTTTATATGCTAGATGTTTTGTAAATAGGTTTTATATTAGAAAGTCAAAGGCTAATTTAAAACTTGACAAACATATAAATAGATCATTAATAAATTGAATATATATATATATATATATCTTTGTGTGTGTGTGTGTTTATCTCCTTAATCGCTCCTATAAATATGTCATTATATATGAGCATGTGTGCGGATATTATAGGATCAATTTCACCCTAGAGGGGGTGAATAGGGTGATACTATTATTTATAAAAAAAATATTGCGGAAGTTTACATAAAATAATTTCAACACAGATCACAGAACAATAGCAGCACAGATAATAGCAGAATAATAAACGCAGACAATAGAACACACAAATTTACCCAGCTTCGACAAAACCCTGCCTACGTGCTGCCCCAAGGTTTCTACTAGAAATTAAGCAGTCAGATGCTTGCATACGTAAACTTGCGACACCCGCTATCGACTAACCTTAACTCTATGCTCAAAACCCTGCCACAACTCAGCCACTGAGTTACGAATTCTCGAACTACACCACCGTAGTTCGTCCCCTAGTCACACGACTAGAATTTACACAATTTTAAAAGAGAAAATACAAATTTAAAACAATTTAAATAACAAAAAGCCTAATTTAAATATTAAGGCTCAAATAAAAATAAGGCCGGCCCAAAACATTTAAGTGATAAAATAGATCGTCCCTTTTCCTTTTATTCCTACGGCCCGGCTTTGTTTCCTTTTCCTCTGTCGTTCCTTCCTCTGTGCGAAATTAAGGCTTGTGGTTGAAGGCGCTGCTTTGTCAAATTTAATGCGATGATGCTTCAAATCCTTTCTTCGGTCGATTATATGTTCACGGCGCTTCAACTTGGTTTGCGATCGCTTCCAATTAGTCGAGCTTGATTGTTGAAAGAATTGGTACGTTTGTTCCTTTCTGATTTATACAACACTCGACTTTGATTCGAGTTTTATGATTTATTCTCCTCTGTTTAGCTCGAACTCAAATGGTTTTTTTTTCCGATGATGTTTAGGGCTTATATAGAATTCGACTTCCTATAAATTTGTTCGTCTAATAATTTTCTTGGTCGTTCGATGCTGTTTGGATGTTGATGATAATTTTTGACTTTGTCATTTTCGTATATTTGGTTAATTGATAATCACGTTGTTGATTTCTGACTTAGTCCGTTTACTTGGCTGTCACGGTTTTGAATCTTTGGTACTTTGAATTTGCTAATAAATTTGATTGACTTGCGGCTTGATATTAAGATAATATTTGACTTCGAGCCTGACTTGTTCAATTTGAAATTCCTAATGCAAGCTATCTTTTTCTGGCTTGTGCCTTGATTATTTTGAAACTTCTACTTTGAGTCTTTTCTGATTTTTGTAAAACCTGCTACTTCGGTTACTTTAAATATGTGATTTTTATCACTGGCTTTGAAATGGATTTGTTCGAACTTGCAACCTGCACATGTATTAATATATATATATATATATATATATATATATATATATATATATATATGCTCACGTATGTATATAATTAGTTATATGTTGCTTGTAGTTGTTTCTGGTTTTGCTTTAACTTTGGTCACTGCTGCATATATGTATTCCCGAGTGTTTTGCTGTTTAATTTACTGCTCTGGTCGTATGCACTTTGATATATAAGCTTGTCTTGGTTTGTCGAAACCACATTGGCATTTTCATATGTATTCATCCACTTGTCTTGTTGACATATGCATTGCCTTCATACTTTATAGTTGTTGTTGCCACTGCCTGTTTCAGTTTGCATATGGTTTTGTACATTTGCCTCCTGTATCCGTGTCTCAATGATGCATCGAGTTATTGTGTTTGAAACTCGAACTATGTTGGTCTGGTCATATGCATTTATCTTTATGTTGTTTATGTTCATGTTTGAACTGAGCGCGTTGCACTGTTCTCTGTAGCATATCAGGATGTCTTCATTTAGCCTTCTTGTGATGATCACTTTGCATTGTGTATGCTATCATTACTTTGTGCATTCACATGGTCATCTCTGTTTTATTCTTGGGACTGACCTGATTCAGTTGACCATTTCCTTAGGTTGTTTCCTTTTCCTTTGTCGTTCTTTCCTTTGTGCGAAATTGGGGCTCATGGATGAAGTCACCGCTTTGTCAAATTTAATGCGATGATGCTTCGAATCCTTTCTTCGGTTTATTATATGTTCACGGCAGCTTCAACTTGGTTTGCCATTGCTTATAACTAGTCGAGTTTGATTGTTGAAAGAATTTGTACATTTGTACCTTTTTGATTTATACAGCACTCGACTTTGATTCGAGTTTTATGATTTATTCTTCTCTGTTTAGCTCAAGCTCGAATGATTTTTTGCCAATGTTGTTTAGGTTTATATAGAATTCTATTTCCTATAAATTCATTCGTCTGATAATTTTCTCGGTCGTTCGATGCTGTTTGGAGGTTGATGATAATTTTTGACTTTGTCAATTTCGTATATTTGGTTACTTGATAATCATGGTGTTGATTTCTGACTTGGTTCGTTTACTTGGCTATCGCGGTTTTGAATCTTTGGTACTTTGAATTTGCTGATAAACTTGATTGACTGGCGGCTTATTATTGAGATAATATTTGACTTTGAGCCTAACTTGTTCAATTTGAAATTCTTGACGCAAGCTATCTTTTTTCGGATTGTACCTTGATTATTTTGAAACTACTACTTTGAGTCTTTTCTGATTTTTGTAAAATCTCCTACTTTGATTACTTTAAATATGTGATTTTTATCACCTGGCTTTGACATGGATTTGTTCAAACTTGCATTCTGCACATGTATAAATATACATATGCTCACGTATGTATATAATCAATTATATGTTGCTTGTAGTTGTTTCTAGTTTTACTTTGACTTTGGTCACTGCTGCATATATGTATTCCCGAGTGTTTTGCTGTTTAATTTACTGCTCTGGTCGTCTACACTTTGAAATATAAGCTTGTCTTGGTTTGTTGAAACCACAGTGGCGTTTGCATATGTGTTCATCCACTTGTCTTGTTGACATGTGCATTGCCTTCATACTTTATAGTTGTTGTTGCCACTGCCGGTTTCAGTTTGCATATGGTTTTGTACATTTGCCTCCTATTCCCGTGTCTCAGTGGTGCATCGAGTTGTTGTGTTTGAAACTCGAACTCTGTTGGTCTGGTCATGTGCATTTATCTTTATATTATTTATGTTTATGTTAGAACTGAGCATGTTGCACTGTTCTCTGTAGCATATCAGGACGTCTTCATTTAGCCTTCTTGTGATGATCACTTCTGCATTTTTTATGTTGTCATTACTTTGTGCATTCACATGGCCATCTCTGTTTTATTCTTGGGACTGACCTGATTCAGTTGACCATTTCCTTAGGTATAATTTGATTTCACATTCATGATTTGTTGTTCCGTGGTTTATGTGCATTCATGTTGTCCAGTCTTGCATGTGTTGTCTGTGCACTCTCTAATGTCCCTGAGCTTGTTTGCAACTGCAGTTTCGTTGTGGCATTTGCTTTGTATTTATTTTCCCTGTCCACTGCAATTTTATCAAGTGTATATATCGGTGTGCACGACCTTGTGGCATGTAGTAATACACTGTGCATGTCACTAGCTGTTCATATATGATGAATTCAAAATTAAATGATGGCGAACAACCCAAATAACTGAGGAAAAATCCATTTTATTCTATGCTGCAAAAATATTTTCTTTTCAATTTTACTGCTCAGTGTATATTTTTGCAGATTGCCCAGATGTTGGATTCAACTTAAAGAATAAATACGAATGGATGAGCGATATGCAGTGAGGACAATTATGTAAATGATAAATTGTGAAGTAATCGAATTTGTATTGTAATTGAAAATTTTCTATGTATAGCGAGAGCTCAAATTTGTACTATTAAAAATTGTAATAAATATTTTTTTGAATAAAATATCTATTTGAATTTAATCTCTTTGTTATTTATGTTATTCAGCAAATATTAATTCAATCTGTGAAAATAAAATAGTACATTAACAAATGCATTTTAATGAATATATATATATATATATGTGTGTGTGTGTGTTTGTGTGTTTATTATCATCAAACAAAAATCATATACTTGCATATTCAACATATATGTGGCATGTATGTATACACACACATGTATGTAACTAACGAGGCTCGAATTTCGACTAGATCGAAACCGCCAATTCACTAGGGTACAGATCGTTGGTGTCGTATTTCAGAGAGCTATCTATAAAAACTTACGGTAGAACAGAAAAATATTAAAACACACATACCGTCTAAGGACACTACCTTAGAATCAATATTATTCCTTGGATATCTGATTGCTTGTTAGCGCCAAGCATGAATGAGAAGACTTCTCTATCTACCGTTGTTGCCTTACACTAGTAGCATGTCTTTCTAGGCACCCCAAAAATCGGACATGGCTAGAAGCACGGGTGGTCGGGTGAAATAAAAATCCATAACATATCACAAAGACTAAGACAATAGCATAAAATGATTAAAATATTACAGCGGAAGAAAACTTTCACTAATTATAAATTAATAGCAAAACTGCTTCATTAAATACAACATTATCCCAAAAAAATTCTGAAACCAAAAGTACCAAATAGTCTCCACCAAAACATAAAACATAAGAAAGTTCACTATGTAGGTCCCCATATATAGAGTAAAGTAAGGAAAAGAGAAACGAAGTAGATGAAACAAAAGAAATAAAAGCTGAAGATAACAACTACTCCAATGACCCTCCAAGCCATAAAGAATTGCAACCTAGTCCCGCCCTCTTGTGATTTGGGGAAAATAGGAAAAATAGGAATGGATCAGACATAAAGTCTGGTGAATGAGAAATAAAATGAAGCAGAAATAATAAAACAGTTTAATTCCTGGTCTTTCCCGGATATCGCAGAGTGTGAATAATATAATGCAGTGAATCCTTCTTGGATACAGTTCCTAAGGAGCCAAAGTCCATGGTCACTCTAGGGAAGTCAACTATGTATTACATAGGGAAGTCAACCATGTATTACATAGGGAAGTCAACATGCAGTAATACTAAACATCAATCGGCCTATCGGACCTACCGTCCTTACCTATCCACGTGCTACATCATGAAAGTGCTCTTTACCCCCACACTGTGACTAAATGCCTCTAAAGTTTGACCGGCGCTGACTCAAACAGCCTCGTGGGATCTCGAAGGATCCCAAAGTTGCGCTAAGGGTCCGCCAAACTAGACTCCTATCCTCTTGTCTCCTCGGTCACCAACGTGGACTCACCTCTATCTAAAGTGTCGGTCCTCGAAAGAGCGCCTGCAGCTGGTTCGGCTGCTCAAAATCCTCTAATAATCCGCCTAATGAAGCCTGTGTCGGAGCACACTTGTCCTATTCCGTCCGCGTCAATCTTCCTAAAGAAGCCTACAATTGCGGATGTTGTCTACCCTACGTACTAGAAACCTATGAAAGGTAATAAACATCCTTGTGAACCTACTTGACCGCTCATAGTACGTACAACCAAAACTATATTTTTGTCTTAACTGCATGAAACACCTATCTAGATCTTTACAAGGTCTGCCTACCAAATCGCTTCCAGATTAATTAATTTTACCATTACAGTTTGCATACTGTTTATTTCCATTAATATGCTTTAGGCCATTTTTACATTTGATTTGATTATTTCACAATTTCCCTTTTTCTATCACAAATGGTGTTACAATTTCACGTCCATTTATTTCGTATGGTCTGTTTGTAAATTTTATACCATTTTGTTATAGATTTACACTAGCCTTTAGGTTCCATTTAATTTATATTTTTTCCACCTTAATTTATGTTCTCCTTTTATAGATTTAATATGTACAAATTTTTTATCCAATAGTCACAAACCATTTAATTATGCAAAATTCCACTTTTACATTTTTAGGCCCCATACGAAACAAACAATTACGCCAATTAGACCTTCCAATTTTGTTCCAAAACCATGTTCAAATTTATGTAAATATATCAATCGAAACCACAATTTTATTCAAATAACATATTCTGAATTTATTCAACTAACCTGTTCTACCATTAGAAATTGAATAACAATTCTAATTCAATTTAATTAAACCAATCTTATTTATGCCATGAAACGTGAGTGACAATTTGTTGGCTCCGAATTTTAACCTAAATATGAATTATAACTGCGAAGTAGTCGAAGGAGAAGATACAATAATTTACATAAATTTCAATCTTATTTATGCTATAAAACGTGAGTAGACAATTTATATGTCCCATATTTTAAACCAAACATGAATTAGATTTGAGAAGTGAAAGAAAAAGAAAAAGTTGCAATAATTTACATCTATTCTCAATTAATAACGGAAATTAATTCATGTTAACGTGCCAAAAAAGAACTAAAATTTAACTACTTTATTTTTCTATTTCATATTATTTCCCACTCACCTGGCACTTGAGCTTGTATAAATTTGAAAATGCTTTGCTTTAATCTTTCTCCCTTTGATTCTTCTAAAGTCCCCGAATTTCTTGAATATAAATAGATAATTTAATTTGGTAATGATTTGTTTATTGAGTAGAGAAAAGGAGGAAGAATAATACACACTAATTTTATGTAGAACTATAGCGACGGCTAAATAAGAGATTAGGTTTAGGTTAGATGG
The DNA here is from genome assembly GCA_030765085.1 of Allium cepa. Classification (NCBI taxonomy): domain Eukaryota; kingdom Viridiplantae; phylum Streptophyta; class Magnoliopsida; order Asparagales; family Amaryllidaceae; genus Allium; species Allium cepa. The sequence goes on from CM060934.1 coordinate 722,223,598, forward strand.
TTTATTTATAGATTGTTTGAGTGAATATAATCCATTAGATTATTTTAGATTAAATCTAGTTCTTTGATACACTTAATGGTTATCCATCCTAGCTCACACACATCACTCAACCGATAAAATTTAGCCATCTTATCCTATTACACCATTGGAGTGAATGGAAAGCCGCCACATATCAGAAACAACGTTGAAATATGTAGGAAAATCAATGGAAATGAACCTGCTAAAAAACATCGCTATAGATTTTGAGCGATAACGGGACTTGATCCCTGGTCACTAAGGAAGTCAACATGCGCCTTTACTACTATTCCTAATGCGCTTTTAATTTCTTTTTAATTATATTTCCCATAAAATATCGGGGTGTTACACTTGTTCAACCCAAATTGAAAAAAAGATGGATCTTTAAAGGTAAGAAAGAAAAAATAGAAAGAACAGCACTTGAATGGAATAACATATATTATTGAACAATAATCTTTACAGCCGAAAATTTTAAAATACATATATTAGAGTCTAACCAAAATTCAGCTTTGACGGCTATAATACCTATCCTTACAATTGTTGAAAAACATCACACAAATGCGGTGGAAATTGAATACATTGATGAAGATATCCAGCTCTTTTTTGGAAACTCCAAGCGTCTTTTGCTAATTCTGAAACTACTTAGATCTGATCCGAGTATAAAAATACCCAGATTAGTCTGGCAAACTAGCATGAGAAACTCAATTCATATATGATAGTGTCATAGATCAGAGTTGGTGATAAAAACCTTTTGAAAAGAAAGAGTATTCTCATAAGACCACGCTGTACATAAACATGGACAGGTTTTTACCTTATGATACTAAAATATGTGATATCATTTTTAGTGACATTCTTTGAAAAATTTGCAAGTAAACTTATTAATCTTAGTCGAAATTGTTACATTGATTAAATTCTAGCATACTAGCCACAATGTGGGTTTCTATAAACAAAATGCCAAGCATTTATTGGAGAATAGATTTGCACACAAATGACCAGGTGAGTGGGCTACCTTCCGGTAGTACATCTCCAGAGGAACGTACTGAGACTACAGAATATGTGCACCTCTACCAACACAAGACCGGCCTACCTCTTCCTAGATAATATCGAATATGTCATCACCCCGGTCGTTACTGACCTATCCGAACGCTCGTTTACCATACACCACATTAATTTAAACCCGAACGTCATAGTGGGAGAAATATATCTAAAAGGGGATGATCATACCCTAATGGTTGCGAACCACATAGCCTTGCAGTATCTTCCCAGGTTTGCTCATTTCCGGGTGCAAGGTTTAAGGGAACGATTACCTTTCACATAGCACAACATCTTTCTCCTTTGAATGCCACATTGCCATTCCCTAATCACACAACTGATTTCTACAAACATATAACTCCTGAGATTGTTAAGCTAAGAGAAGTTGCCTTCTCCTCCACCAAGAAGATGATACGTTTATAGAGATCAATTAATGTGATTTTAAAATGCAACGTCAGAATTCTTCCATACAAGTTGTCTAGAACATGATAAATCGAAGGAACTTCTCCCACCACATACTATTTTGGGAATCATCCCTAGGATCTATAGTGATTAGGCCTTGCAATTCGAAGATTCTCATAATGGAGCACTACTGCCAATATATATGATATGGTAAATTTCTCTGAGAGTCTAGTGGCAAATAGCACTACATCATGAATATTCTCATCTTCAACGATCTTATCTTCAACATGTTTTACTTCGAAATGTAAATTGGTTCGAAGTGGTTTTCAAATAGGAATTACCCATATTCGACCTGGTCTCTTCGAAATCCAATAATCGATAAAAATATGAATATGTGTATACAGGATTTGTTAAGCCTCTTTTCAATTTAACTTTGTATCAATAAATCAAAATCCTTTTAACTTTAGAAATCATCACGTCATTCACTTTGTAATCAAATAAAATTCCATTTTTCAAACGTTTCTTAACTGGGTTAAAAATAATATTATTTAAGACATCATTTACTGTAAACCCAAAATCAGTTATATTGATTAAAATATTAGACAAATTTTACCCAGATTAATTTCCGTATTCAACTTGTATTATTTATGGAATAACGGTGGAAAATTACCTCTTAAATTTGCACGGATAGTACAAACTTCCCTTCTCACAACTTAATACAGAGTTCGCCTAGAACATTCTTTATATTACTGAAAAACTATTTAACACTTTTTATTTTGGAAAAACTTAAATATGATCTTTCTAATTAAAAGCGTCCGGCTTTCCCTTCGGTCTGTTCCACCCCTCGCCTTGAAGAGAAAACAAAGGCTAGGTAAGTTCTGGACAGTGGTTGCTCCATTCCTAACCTTAGTTACACACCTTGTTTTATCTTTTCGGAACTTACAGGCAGGACAAATGTACTAGTTATTTCTGCATACTTGGTTTATTTTTACAATCACACTTTTAAGGAAATATTCCAATTATTGTTTAAGTGTCGTAAACAATTTCTCTTAACTATTCATTTAAACTCTTATTAAATCTTCCAAATCATCTTTAAAATACTAAATTATTATTTAAAGACACTTATAAAAGATTTAGGAAAGAATCGCTAAGTTTAAATCTTCATTTCTAAAGTTATTAAAATTACTGTAGAAAAGTACTGTGAAAAGTGCTTTTACAAGCTTATTTGATTAAAACAACTTTCAATCATTTGGAAATCCATATTTATAACTCAAAACTAGTAAAACTTTTTGACATATTTATCGAATTTATTTCATACTTTTTAACATCTAAAAATACTTATTTTGAAGAAATTTACACTGTGGTTACTTAATTCCAAAAGCGCGATTTTCTTGAAAACTTGATTTGAACGTGTTTTAAGATGTACAAGATGAAATCTTGGTTTTTCTTTTCCATTTGAAAACTATGGCTATAAGAATCCAGAAAATTCTTGTTTCAAAGATTTGCAACTCTGTTTCTATCTTGTACATTCATATAACTTTTTCGACGAGAAATCGCGAACTACCATTATGCGATGTGCCTATTTTAACTCAAATTTTATTTTATTTTCAAACCTTGTAGAAACATTTTTAAATGTTTATAAAACATTTCTAAATGTTTATAAACCATTTTAAAGGGGTTAACAATCTCATATACGCCATTTCATTTTATAAAGGAAAGTGGTTTCCTTTATGATATTCGACGTGTATTAAACGTAAATTATTTATATAACAAGCAAACATATAATCGACATTCATCATCATATTATCTATCCAAACATAGTTAACAACCATGATAATATTATTCCTAATAGCAAGCAATAGTTTGACAAGTTTTGGACTTAACTTGTTGACAAGTTTATAGTTTAATCAAAATGATAAATCAAGCAATATTCAAGTGATATCATTAAGTGATTAAGCAATTTATCAAGCAATTAAATGTGAGATTAGCTCACTTTCATTTGACATGTTTAACTAAATATATTAATTCTGAAGAAAGCATTAAACATCATTAGTTAACCAGCCAAACATTATAACAACTTTTGATATTCATGCTAACCATTTTATAATTAATCTCAATTTATAAGAAATATGTATTTAAATCGTGTTCTTACCATTAACCAAATCATTTTACTTCCTATCAGCATTCATTATAACAACATTTCTTTGTCATTTTCAACTTCAACCAAACATTATTAAAACCATCCTTTCTTCCTCTTAAAATACATGCCTATGACCTCCTTGCTTTTTTTTTTACTCATGGCCACTTTCATCCTTGCTTGATCTCGACCATTGCCATCCTCCACCTTCCTCTAGGTTCGGCCTCCTCCTACTTTGTACCTTCCTCCATCATTCTTCAACTTTTTAGGTGCTAAACCATGTTTAAATGATATTCTAAGGTCTTTGGTAAAATTTGATGGAGCTTGAAATTGGTTTCGATATATTTTAAAAAAAGTTCGTAAGGGAAGAGAAGGGAAAAACCACTAAAACTCTAAGGAAGAAGAAGAAAGCTTTAGAAAAGAGAGAACAGCAAGTGTGAAAAAAAATGAGAATGGAAGGTGGTATTTACAAAAAAAGTTTTGGAAAAAAATATTATAACTTGAAATGACCAAAATGCCGTTACTTAATCTTTGAGTATAATTACTTTTTCAACATTTACCATCATCCATCACTTCATTACTTTATTAATTTTTACTTACTATGTAAGGAATGTATTAGGATGGAAAAGTGGATTAAAATGAAGATTTGTTTTGAATTTGATGCGGTTTGATTTGATGTTTGCTTTTTTACTTTTTATTAGTTTACTTACTTTTACTAATGACGTTCTAGAATTTCCTAATGATACTTAGTAAAATTAAACCTAATTGGTCGTAATATATATATATATATATATATATATATATATATATATATATATATGTTAAAACTTATTAACAAAGGTGCAATAATGTTGCGACAACTTATATTGAACAAAACGTTGACTTTTTGATAAAATGTTTTACGATCACATTTTGACGATTTTGTTAAACTATTTATTTATGTAAAAATATTTGAAAATAAGTTTTTTATCTTTTTTAAATAATTAAAACAATTTTTTTTAGTTGTAAAACCAAATTTAGTAATATTAAAATCCAATTATAAAACACGGCGTCGATTTGTCAACGTGCAACGAAATTTGTCAATCGTTATAAAACAAGTGTATATGTTTATAAAATCATTATAAATAAAATTTGTATTATTATCATGTCATTATATAACCATTAAGAAGAGTTGTTTACCATTTGCAATAATTATTAGAAAGTATATTAAATTTTATTGAAAACCAACTTTTGTCAATTTTTGACAAAATCCAAACTTCTTGATTTTGTAATCAAATTCTAAAAATAAGTTTATCATTATTATTTGTCACATAAAATTATTAACTTTGAAAATTTTATATCTAAATATTTATAATAAATTAAATATTCCATATTCAAAGTGTTAAAATTATAGGTCGTTACAGCATGCCTTCTACCAAACTAGAGGAAATTACCCCTGTTAGCAAAATCCAAACCATGATTCATCGAGGGGACACTAGGAAACTTGCATGTACACACACTTGTCTCTACACAACTCATGTGGTGCTCTTGTCTTGTCAATGCTGATTTATCTTCATTTTATTCATGGCTCCCATGGAGCGATGTGGATTATATGAGGATTTGCAGGATCAGATGGAATATTAACTAAGGCGCAAACTAATTGCACAACCTCTCAATCCCAGTCATGAATCTGTTTCCAGCTGACGTTCAAGCTGGGATTGTAGGGGTAGAGAGAAAGACTATAGGCGATATGATTCATCGTTCTAGATCCAGATCTCCCTCATCTAGGGGTTCAGAGAGGCATTCTAGTTGTTAAGACGATCGTCCACACGATGATACATCTCATGCTTCTCTCTCTACTAAGAAACCAGGCTGTCGCACACTATTTAACAGTGTCAATGTCCATAAAAATGTACTACATCCTATTCTTCTTGACGTAGACATGATAAAGTGCTTGTCATAGTCGTTTGACTAGCCTTTCATTTAAGAGAAATGACTGATTGCTTCAATCCTTAGATTTTACAAACTACAATGACATTTCCCAAGATCAACTTCAAAGCCTGAAAAAAATATTCTCAATCTAAAGGACATCCTATATACAGTCAAGGGTCGGATAATCACATACGTTAGGGATGTGTATGATTAGTACTTCACTTGGAGGAGGCTAGTTAAGGTAATTTCAGAATACATCGAGAATCTCAAGGCTGAGATCACGAGAATAAAACTCATAGCGAATCAAAATGAGGAGATCGTCATCAATCCCGACAAAGAAGTTGCTATGTTAAAGAAGGCCAAAGAGGATACCGATTAAAAGGTTAGAGATTTGAAGGCTACGATTGAGCAAGAAAGAAAGAATCACATGATCGAAGTGGAATCTGTTCACCATAGGAATCATGATTTGGCCGAAGAAGCATGAGCACTCAAAGAGAAGCTTGAAGGTGAGAGGAACGAGAAAGATAGGGCTCTTCAGAGTGCTCAAACTTACCGTAAAGAATTGCTCGGCACTCTCAATGAGAAAGACAATGCACATAAGGAAAGAGATGATGCGCTGGATAAGGCGAAAAGAGTGGATGAGTTGGTGGCTTCCATAGAAAGATTGATCAAGGATAGTTTCGATCCACTCATCAACAACTACAATGTTAATGTTTTTAAATTTTGTGGCTTGGCACGACTCGGTAAAGCTTATCCTCGCACCTTGGCGATAGTGTAGGAGAAAATTATGCAGGATGAGCGTGAACATTCTGAAGGAGCTTAAAAGACATGGTGGACCTAGAGAATGAGATTTTAAGCGCAGAGGAGATCGAGGCGCTCGAAGCAGGAAACTTATCTTGCATCTAGAATTGGCTGATACAGTTCAGAGGGATCAAGCTAAAGACTCCAACACCACTGCTCAGAATGTCACGACATGTCTTACTTTCGGGCCTCTTGCTGCTTTTATCAGTTCATCAAATCCTAGGTATAATCCGAATGCTCTGCAACTTTGCAAGCCTAGCATGTTATCTCCTATACTGGAGGGAACCTTTAATGATAGGCCTAATGTAATGGCCCGTTTTTCCGTACCCTTTGAATCGACAACAAACCACATATGTCTAACTCAAATTGCATGAAAAGACAGATCATTAAGGGTAGAAAGAATATAAAGACAGAGCAGAATATCACACGAATGGAATAGTATATATTCTTTCATTAATAATCTTTACAGCGGAAAATTTTAAAATACAATATCAGAGTCTAACCTAGATTCAGCCAGGACAGTTATAAACTTTTGTCCTTACAAATGCTGAAAACAACAAAACAAATGCAATAGATGTAGTGGATAGTCGAATACGTCCATATGATGATGAAGTTCTTCAGCTCTCTTCTGGAAACTCTAATGGTCTTCAACTAAACCTAAAACTACTCAGATCTGATCCAAGTATTAAAAACACCTGGATCAGGCTTAATAAACCAGCTTGAGACACTCGAAATTTTTAGATGCATAGATCACGATGATGTTATCAAAATCTTTGAGAAGAAGGGTTTCTCATAAGGCCATGCCCACACATAAACACGGATGGGTTTTTACCTTATGATAACCAAAACACTTTTATACCAAAATACACTTGATATTATTTTTATTGACATTGCTTCGAAAATACTTTTCAAATAAAATTATTCAAATAAGGTATCAATACCCGGATTAAATCTAAGGTAATATATCCGGACTGGGTCCACGGAATATACCGAGCAGAATATATGATACAAAAAGGGGATAGCTGAAATTTTTGCAAGTCATTACGGCTATTTTGGGACTACAATCAAAACCATATGTTCATATTGTAATTGGATTTTCCAACATGATAGGAACTAGTAGCCTTTTCTCTGATCCATGCATAACAAGCGTAACTCCCGCGGTGCCTTAATCACTTTTCTCAAGCAAGACAATTGGAACTATACTTTCTATTACTACTGATAACTGATAGTTCCCTGCTTTTCTCAAGCTTACCACTTTATCAAAATGGGGCAATAAATGCCTTGAGGGATGTTTTCCTACAAAGGGCCCAATATATTGGACACCAGCATACATACTCACTTATTCCGAATTTGTGTCTGTCAGACCACATAGTATCCAATTTCATCTTTTGGGATGTAAGGCTAGTGAGGCTACACTCAATTTCTTCAAAGCCACACTTTTCATGCAAAACCGCATTTTGATCATAACAGGTTCCATTTTGAATGCCACACTGTCATTCCTCATCACATGACTGATTTCTAGAAAAGTATAACTTCCTAAGCTCATATGTCTCGGGAAAGGGTGTTAAGCTAAAAGAAGTTGCCTTCTCCGCCACCAACTGATATACATTTATAGAAACCGATCAAATGTGATTTAGGATACAATGTCAGACAAACGTCTATACAAGTTCATTCTGGGACTGAACGAAACCGAAGGCACTGGCCATTAACAGGTGAGAAGCCCTTGCAATAAAAAAAACCTCCATAACGATGAGACCGCTGCTGTAAAAAACTATATAATGGGAGCGACCCAGAGCATGTCAACAAGTAGTCCTCACGCTATGAAGATCCTCGGTCTTCAGTAACCATCATCTTCAACATGTCTTCACTTTCGAATGTATACTTTGGTTCGAAGTGGTTTTTGGATAGGGATCACCCAAATCTGACTCTGATTCCTTCGAAGCCAATCATCGCTTTAAATGATGTTAATTTCATATATGGATATCAATCATCAATCAATTGCTTCATCTTTTATTTAAATCATATATCTTTCTTAGATATATTCTTTTCAATTTATTCATTTTCTTAAAGTATATGGAATCATTAAAACTCATTTATTAAATCAATTTGATTTATGAAACCTCTTTCGCCCTTGTAATAATTCTAATCATTTTCTCTTTTACTTAGGAAATCCTTTTCAGATCATTCTTTTAATCTTAATCAAAGATTTCTTATATTCAAGTTATAACTTTTAACTTAGGAAATGTTCCCAAATTATTCATTAAGTCTTAATCAAAAATTTTGTTTTGTCATAGAGTAATTCTAAGTCAATTCATTCTTTTGCTTTGGATCATATTTCAAATTTCCTTGCTTATCACTCATCTAAATATAATGTTATTTAATACATATTTCATTGTAACCTAAAAAAAATCTTAGCAAATATTATTGAGTAAATAGGATCATAGAAATCATTTTAACTGTACTCAACATCAGTTTTCGTTTTCAACAAGTGCTATAGGAGGAATAACGGTGAAATCACCTTTTAAATTCCACGAATAGGACAAGTTCCCTCTTAAAAATTTAATACCAAATATAAGAAGATTATCTCTACGCAATCAAAGTTGTAGTTTATTCATTTTGGAGATTGCTTAAATTTTGGATATTACTAATCTTCTTTAATTTTGGAAAAATTAATATAATCTTTTCAGAGCATCCGGGCTTTCATTTAGATCTTTTCACCCCTTGCCTTAAAAGAGAAAACGTAGACCAGGTAAATTCAGGGCACTGGTTGTTCCATCCCTAATTTTAGTTAAAACCTTATTTTATCTTTCTAGATCCCACAAGCGGGACAAATGCACTATTCGTTTCCGCATACTTAGTTAAGAGCATTATTCTAGAATTGATTATAAGATTCCAAATTATCTTTTAAATGCTTAATTTTCCTTTTGAAAACATTTATAACTAATTCTAGAAAAAATCGTTAAGCTTAAACCTTCTTTTAAAAAGTCGTAGAAACGGTAGCAGAAAAGTGCTGCGGAAAGTGCTTTATAAGCTTATTTGATTTAAAAAATCTTATTAATATTTGAAAATTCATATTTTCCATTCCAAATCGCTTTTTAATCATTTTAGTAGATTTATCAAATTTATTTCATAATTTTAATCATTTAAAAATATCATTTATAAAGATATCCCTTTTTGGATTCCGAACTGCAAAACCGCGATGTTTTTAGAAAATTGTTTTGGACATATTTCAAACTCTACTGGATGAAATTTTGATTTTTTTTCTTCATTGAAAAACTATGGATATAATAGACCAAAAATACTTATCTCGACAAATTCCAAGCTATATTCCACTTTGTACACTTATTTGACTTTTATGGCGCGAACGAACTACAATTACGTCACGCGCCTAGTTTTGACTTGTTTTTCAATTTCTTTTCAAACTTCTTGGAAATACTTTTAAGAGTTTATAAAACATTTCTAAATCATTTTAAACTCATTTTAAACAATATTTTTATATTTCAGACTCATATTCTATTTCATTTCATTTTACAATATTTTATTATTATAATATAATTTTAATCTTTTTAGATTATTTAAAATAGAGGCTAAATAACTTCCATACACATATTTGTATGGATTTAATTCTCATTTAATTAACTATGGTTGATTACTAATCATTTCTCTTATCACTTATCAAATAAGTTATCAACCACATAAACAATCACATAATTAACCAAGTTATCAAACATTTAATCATTCAACATATTTAAACTTTTACATCATTCTACTTGAAATAATTTATGGATTAATTAGTAAATACGAGTACTCACTATTAGTTTCACTCCGCCAATCTTTTTTGTAAACTTTCATTTTGATTCCGGCAGCACCTCCTTCTCTTTTTCTTGCTCTATAGCTTCACGAACTTGCTTTCTTCCTTCCAAATAGTTCGGCCTTGCCCTATTCTACCTCTTCCTCCATCACTTCTTCACTTCTTAGATGTTAAACCAAGTTTTGATGATGATATAGGAACTTTGGCAAAGTTCGGTGATGTTTGAAGCTGATTTGATATGATTTTAAGAAAAGTTAATAAGGAAAGAGAAGAGAAGAAGCCGTTAGAGAGCGGAAGAAAAGCTTGGAAAAGAAAGAAGAAGGTGGAAATTTGTGTGAAAGAAAGTGAGACGGAGGTAGGTATTTATAGGAAAAAGTTTGGAATAAAATATTATTATGTAAAAATGACCAAAATACCCTTTACTTACTTTTTGAACAACTATTTTTTTTTCAACAGTTAACATCACAGTTCAAATCATGCTTTATGTCACTTTCACTAAAGGAATAAGAAAAGTAAAGTAATATTATATTTGGCTTGATTTGACAAGTTTTGGAATTTTGTACTTACTTTTTCTTAATGAAATTCTAGAATTTTCTAAGTATGTTTAGTAAAGTAAACTAGATTGGTGGATCAATTAATACTTATACTATTTGAATATATGTTCCTATATAAGAAAATAAAGATGCGACAACATTGCGACGGCTTTTAATAGACACAACGTTGATTTTCGACAAAATATTTTACGTTCACATTTTGACGTTTTTGTTAAACTATTTATTTATGTGAACCAAAATTGAAAGTAAGTTTGTCATCATATTGAATTAAAACTAGTTCATTTGAGTTATAAAACCATATTTAATAATATTAAAATCTAATTGTAAAAATACGATATTGATTTATCAACGTGCGACAAAATTTGGCAATTTTTATAAAACAAATTTATATGTTTATAAAATCATTATAAATCAAATTTATATTTTTATCATATCATTATTTAATCATTAAAAATATCTATTTACCATTTACAACAAATTTTCAAATGTATATTAAATTTTATCAAAATCCGGCTCTTGTCAATTTTGTGATAAAAAATCCAAATCTTAATTCACTTCAAGAAATAGGTTTTCCATTCTTATTTATTACATGAAATATGATTATTTAAGTTTAAAAATTCTACATTTTAATATTTAAGATCAATTAAATATCCAATTTCCAAAGTGGTAAAATTACGGGCTGTTACATACTCCCCCTTAAAAGAATTTCGTCCCCGAAATTACACCGAACTTAAAACTCACAATAGTTTGTCCAAACATTATTTACCAACTTATTTTCATATGATATACATAGATTAGTTGTATGAAATATCCTATTTGATCTTCTATTCCAATCCACAACTTTTCTTCCAAACTAGTATTGATCCCTCGATCCTTTAATGCGGATTCTAATTAGGCTCTTTGCTTAAGAACATTTGCTATCTTTGCATAGCTCTCAACTATGATATAAAACTCAAGTACCCGAACATAAACCCTAATCAATGTTCGACGTCAATAATCGAGTGATAAATCCTTTTTTGGACCAGTGTAAACACCTCAAAGTTTTGAACTCGATCTTAGATCATGATTGTGTGAGGAAATGATCTACATATCTCAAATCTACTTATTTATCATTAAAAATCTTTTATGAAAACATTTCATAAATTTTCAAATATTTCTTCTTTTAAAGGTGAACATTTCATTCCAAAAGATTTTTTTTCTCATAACCATCTTTTAATATAACAATTATAAAACCTTTTATTTGAAATACATCGCTAAAACCTTACTTCAAAGCTCTTTTTGAATCTTCTTTGTTAATACACCTTACTACAAATTTTATCTCCAAAATTATCTCATGCTTAGATAGCTTCCCTTTATCGCCTTAAACTTCCTCCAAAGGCTATGCTAATTTTTTAAAAAACTTATCCTTTACATTATCTTAAATATACATTTTCAAGATATATTCTTAAATAAATAGATTTTAAATACGTTTTTTCTATTAAGCTATTTCTTTATGTTTTTCCTTTGAACCTTTTTACCTTTGAACATCTTATTCGATTTGATCGAAGATAAAATAGAAGAAGTGCATCTAGAGGATAATCAAAAGGAAGTTCATTAATTAACATCATATTCATACATCCATTTTTAACCCTAACTAGCATTACAAACTTTTAGAGATAACTTCCCTAGGGAATACAGCCTATCACATACTATCATTATATAGATTCTTAGACTACTATATACTGTTCTTGAATTCCTTTTGAGGTAGATGGTGTTTTATCTTGGGGGCCTAAGTTAACCACTTTCATTCTTGGACAGTCCTTTATCAAGTGTTTTCCTTGAAAGCGCCAAATACAAGTACGTTGGGGGCAATCTTTGACCTTATGTCTTAGGTTCTTACATTGGTAAAAGCCATTTTCTTCTTTTTAATTCCTGGTTTCTTCTTGGTTTTAGGACATTTATGTAGAAAATGTCCCTTCTCTTTACACTTGATACAGACTATATCATCTCGATTTGAACTTTTGTTTTCCCTCTTCTGCTTCTTACTTCGCTTAATTTCACACATAACTGCATAATTCCCTTTCTTACCGCAATAGTAACAGTCGATGTCATCAAAAGATCCTAATTTTTCCTTTTCTTTTGCTTCTTTTTGTGCACTTGCTCTTCGAGCTTGCTTTGGAGTCGTCCAAAACTCATCACTCGACATATAATAAGCCATTCTACCCCTAAGTGATATTCCAAGATTAGAATTGTTTATACCATTTTCATTTCATTTTATTCAAAAGTCATTTATCCAAATACTTAATTCAACTTGTTTGGATTTGAACTTGCCTTCATCCTCCAATTATAAGAAGAATAATTTACCATGTGTTCAATACCATTTGCCCAAGCCAACATATGATTGATACTTAGGAGATTTATCACTAGATGAATTATGACCTTATCACTGGGACTTCCCTAAGGGAAAGTATCTTATAAATTTCTCTAACTACACAAAATTTTATATCTTTTGAAAGTCCTTTATATGCAAAATATAATCTTTAAAAAACAGTGTGTCGATACGCCTCGCTAAGAGTTTAGAAATACATATTTATACAGTTGTACTTCCCATACCGACTAGAATTTATATACCACTCGACCGATAAATCAACATAAAATATTTTTATATCCAATAACAAATACACACTCATATATAACCCTATCTCTAATGAGTTGCTCATCCTAGGGTATTACTAACCCTATCTCTGATTAGACTTACCCCAACAAAGCCTAGGTATTCGCTCAACCTAAGCTCTAATTCTAAATGTAATAGCCCTTTTTTCCATACCCTTTGAATTGATAATAAATCACACATATCTAGCTCAAATTGCATGAAAAGACGGATCATTAAGGGTAGAAAGAAAATAAAGACGGAATAAAATATCACATGAATGGAATAACATATATTATTTGAATAATAATCTTTACAGCGAAATTTTTTAAAATACAATACCAGAGTCTAATCTAGATTTAGCTGGATAGTTATAAACTTCTGTCCTTACAAATGCTGAAAACAACAAAACAAATGCAATAAATGTGGCGGATAATAGAATACGTCCATGCGATAATGAAGATCTCTAGCTCTCCTTTGGAAACTCCAACCATCTTCAACTAAACCTGAAACTACTCGGATCTAACCCAGGTATTAAAAAAACACGAATCAGGCTTGATAAACCAGCATGAGATAATCGAAATTTTAAATGCATAGATCATGACAATGTTATCAAAACCTTAGAAAAGAAGGGTATCTCATAAGACCATGCCCACACATAAACATGGATGGGTTTTTACCTTATAATAACCAAAACAATTTTATACCAAAATACACTTGATATTATTTTTAATGACATTCCTTTGGACACACTTTTCAAATAAACTTATTCAAATAAGGTATCAATACACGAACTAAGTCTAAGGTAATATATCCAGTTAGGTTCAAGAGAATATACCGAACAGAATATATGATACAAAAAAGAGGCAGCTATAATGTTTACAAGTCATCACAGCTATTTTAGGATCACAATCAAAACCGCAAAGCTCGTATTGGAATTGGATTTTCCAACATGATAGGGAATTAGTGCATTTTCTCTGATCCACACATAACAAACATAGTTCCCACGGTGCCTTAATCGCTTTTCTCAAGCAAGCCACTTGGAACTGTACTTGGTATACAACTACTGGTAACCGGTAGTTCCCCGCTTTTCTCAAGCTAACCACTTTATCAAAATGGGGCAATAAATGCCTTGGGGGATGTTTTCCCCCAAAGGGCCCAACGTATTGGACACCACCATACATACTCACTTATTACAAATTTTTGTCTGTCAGCCACATAGTATCCTATGTCATCTTCCAAGATGTGAGGCCAGTAAGGCCATGTTAAAATTCTTCAAAGCCATACATTTCATACAAAACCGCGCTTTGATCATAACAGGTTCCATTTTGAATGCCACATTGTCATTCCACAGCACATGACTGATTTCTAGAAAAGTAAAACTACCTGAGCTCATTTGTCTCGGGAAAGGGTGTTGAGCTAAACGAAGTTGTCTTCTCCGCCACTAACTGATATACATTTGTAGAAACCACTCAAATGTAATTTAGAATACAATGTCAGACAAACATCCATACAAGTTCATTTTAGGACTGAACGAAACTGAAGGCACTTTCCTCAGCCTTTACTAAGCGAGAAGCCCTTGCAATCTAAAAAAATCTCCATAACGAGGAGACATTGCTATAAAAAAATCTATAATGGGAGCAACCCAGAGCATGCCAACAAGAAATCCTCATATTACGAAGATCCTCGAACTTCAATAATCATCATCTTCAACATGTCTTCACTTTTGAACGTATACATCGGTTCGAAGTGGTTTTCAGAGAGGGATCACCTAAATCTGACCCTGATTCCTTCGAAGCCAATCATCGCTTTAAAAGATGTTAAGTTCATATGTGGATATCAATCATCACTCAATTGCTTCATCTTTTATTTAAATCAAATATCTTTCTTTGATATATTCTTTTCAATTTATTCCATTTTCTTTTCAAGTATATGGAATCATTAAGCCTCATTTATTGAATCGTTTGATTTATTAAACCTCTTTAGACCTTGGAATAATTCCAATTATTTTCTCTTTTACTTAATAATACTTTTCCAAATCATTCTTTTAATCTTAATCAAAGGTTTTTTGTATTCAAGTTATAACTTTTAACTTAGGGAAAATATTCACAAATCATTCATTAAATATTAATCATGTCTTAGAATAATTCTAAGCTAATTAATTCTTTTGCTTTGGATAATATTTCGAATTTCCATACTTAACACTCGATCCAAATTCCTTAACTTTTAGGCAGGTCAAAAACAATGTTATTTAAGTCATTTTTTTACTTTAAACCCTAAAATAAATCTTAGCAAAAATCATTGAGTAAATAGGATCATAGAAATCGTTTAATTTTACTCAACCTCAATTTCCATTTTTACCCAGTGCTATGGGCGAAATAACGATGAAATCACCTTTTAAATTCCACGAATAGGATGAGTTTCCTCTTTAGAGTTTAATACCAAGTATAAGAAGAATATCTCTATGCAATCCAAGTTGAATTTTTTTCATTTTGGAGATTGCTTAAATTTTGGATAATACTAATCTTTTTTATTTTTGAAAAACTTAATATAATCTTTTCAGGGCATCTGGGCTTTCCTTTAGATCTGTTCCACACCTTTTCTAAAAAGAGAGAACATAGGCCAGGTAAGTTCAAGGCACTGGTTGCTCCATCCTTAACCTTAGTTAAACACCATGTTTTATCTTTCCAGATCTCACAGGCGGGACAAGTGTACTAGTCGTTTCAGCATGCTTAGTTATTAGCTTTATTCTGGAATTGATTATAAGATTCCAAATTATCTTTTAAAAGCTTAATTTTCCTTTTAAAAACATTCATAATTAATTCCTGGAAAAGTCGTTAAGCTTAAACTTTTTTTAAAAAGTCGTAGAAATGGTAGCAGAAAAGTGCTGCGGAAAGTGCTTTATAAGCTTATTTGATTTAGACAACTTTTTAATATTTGAAAATTCATATTTTCCATTTCAAATATCTTTTAAACTTATAGATTTATCAAATTTATTTATATTTTTAATCATTTAAAAATATCATTTACAAAGAAATTCCGTTTTGGATTCTAAACTACAAAACTGCAATCTTTTTAGAAAATTATTTTGGACATATTTCAAACTCTACTTGATGATATTTCAATTTTCTTTCTTCCTTGGAGAACTATAGATATAATAGACCGGAAAATTCTTATCACGAAGAAATCCGGGCTATATTGCACTTTGTACACTCATTTAACTTTTATGGCGCAAAATTGCGAACTACCATTACGCAACGCGCTTAGTTTTGACTTTTTTTCAATTTCTTTTCAAAATTCTTGGAAATACTTTATGGCGTTTATAAAACATTTCTAAATCATTTCAAACAATATTTTTATATTTCAAACCCATATTCCATTTAATTTGATTTTATAATATTTTATTATTGTAATATCATTTTTAACCTTTTTGGATTACTTAAAATCATTAAGAGGCTAAATAACTTCCATTCATATATTTATATAGATTTAATTCTCATTTAATTAACTATGTGTAATTACTAATCATTTCTCTTATCATTTATCAAACAAGTTACCAGCCACATAAACAACCACATAATCAACCAATTTGCAACCAAGTTATCAAACATTTAATCATTCAACATATTTAAACTTTCAAATCATTATACTTGAATTAATTTATGGATTAATTATTAAATGTGAGTACTCACTATTAGCTCCACTCCACTAATCATTTTAGGCTTTCCCTTTGATTCCGGCAGCAACTCCTTCTTTTTTTCTTGCTTCGGAGCTTCAAAAACTTGCTTTCTTCCTTCCAAATGGTTCGGCCTTATCCTATTCTACCTCTTCCTCCATCATTTCATCACTTCTTTGATGTTAACAATGTTTTTATGACGATATAGGAACTTTGGCAAAGTTTGATGATGTTTGGAGTTGATTTGATATGATTTTAAGAAAAGTTAGGAAAGAGAGGAGAAGAAGCCATTAGAGAGTGGAAGAAAAGCTTGAAAAAGAAAGAAGAAGATGGAAATTTGTGTGAAAGAAAGTGAGAATGTAGGTAGATATTTATAGAAAAAAGTTTGGAATAAAATATTATTATGTAAAATGACCAAAATACCATTTACTTACTTTTTAAGCAACTTTATTCTTTTTCAACACTTAACATCACATTTAAAATCATGCTTTATGCCACTTTCACTTATGGAATAAGCAAAGTAAAGTAATATTTATATTTTGTTTGATTTGACATGTTCTGGAATTTTGTGCTTACTTTTTCTTAATGAAATTCCAGAATTTTCTAAGTATGTTTATCAAAAGTAAACTTGATTCGCGAATTAATTTATATTTATACTGTTTGAATATATGTTTCAACATAAGAAAATAAAGGTATGACAATGTTGCAAAATTTTTAATCGACAAAATGTTGATTTTCGACAAAATATTTTACGTTCACATTTTGACGTTTTAGTTAAACTATCTATTTATGTAAACCAAAATTGAAAATAAGTTTATCACCATATTTTATTAACTAAAAGAAGTTCATTTGAGTTATAAAATCATATTTAATAATATTAAAGTCTAATTGTAAAAATACGACGTTGATTTGTCAACATGCGACAAAATTTGTCAATTTTTGTAAAACAAGTTTATATATTTATAAAATCATTATAAATCAAATTTATATTATTATCGTATCATTATTTAACCATTAAAAAGATTTAATTACCATTTACAACAAATTTTCAAATGTATATTAAATTTTATCGAAATCCGGCTCTTATAAATTTTGACAATTTTGTGATAAAAGTTCCAAATCTTAATTCACTTCTAGAAATAGGTTTGTCATTCTTATTTATTACATGAAATATGATTATTTATTTTAAAAATTTTATATTTTAATATATAAAATCAATTAAATATCCAATTTTCAAAGTGGTAAATTATGGGTCATTACAACTGCCCACACGGAACCTCTATCTGATGGAGTTGTATTGCTGAACTCGCTCGTACTTGAGAAGGCACACATGACATCGATCGATATCGCTAATCTCTCCTTTTATCTATCCCAAGTTACATGTCAACGTGATATTGCAACTCTTACCAAAGAAAGCTCCCAACCAGGTCCAACTGCAATAACGACCGATTCTACGGTTGTGGCGATCTTCGGAGCAACTTCAAGCATTTCGATCGTTGATACTCCGAGTCCCAGTGCACAGAAGATCCAAGCTCTAAATGAAGAAAAGGCCAGTGAGTTTCAAGAGATTTCGGTCGATAAGGATGTTTTAATGATGGTGATTTCAAGGGCTATCCCAAAGCCCACTATACAAAAGATCCACGATGGACAGGTCTTGGACTCCACCAAAAACAAGAAAGAATCGGCTGACTTTTTCCCTCCTCTTTTATCGAGCGCTCTACCGATTGATCCTTATTAGAACCTCCATTCTATGGTTTCAATAACCAAAAATATAAAATCACATATATTATATATTTTATCATCTTATATATATATATACACATACTACAAGAGATCATCATGCTCAAAGATAGCAAGACTCAAAGACAAACAATGATATGGACCATGCTATGATTAGAAAGATAATACTTGTGTATTAAAGGACTTAAATAAACATTGTAAGGTCTCCTTGAGTATATATGAACACAAAAATTCATACACACGAAATCAACATTAAAAAACATTCAAAATTGGCATTAAAAAATTATAAACTGAAAATGCCAGCCATAGACGGCTATGGAAAATCCACCGACATCTATGAATGAGTAAGCCATGGACAGCTGTGGAAAATCCACAGATGACTGTCATCTAGAAACTTTATAACCTAGAAGGTTGCTTCATTTCATAGTGAATATTTGCTTCTATTAAATTGAATAAATTCATATCTTCATCAAAAGGTTGCAGCCATTAAATTGAATAAAGTTTATCTAACAGTAACAACTCCTCTTATGCATCTCATTAATCCTATAAATAATATAGAGATTGAGATCAACTATTATCTATTCCCTTGATTTCTTATTACGCTCTATTTACAAATTCGTGCATCTCTTGCTTACATATTCTCAATCTATCATAACTAAAATGTCATTTTGGTTAACCAATTTCCTATATTTCAAAGTATCCACATTCACATAATCAAAGAAGGTCATAGGAAGAATTGTACTATTAGTCAAAATCCATGTTATTTGGAACATAAGATTGTCAGAGAAATACTTTTGTATTAGCCTATTCCTCCAGGTGAAATGAGGATTATTTGGTCAAAGGAAATACCGAAGGGGAGCTTTGGGACTGGACATAGAATGGAAGGTCCGAACCAGTAAAAAATATCTAATGTACTTGGCTTTATTATTTACCTTTTTATGTTCAGTTATTATTCTCTGCTTAGTGTAATTAGTAATACACACTCTCACACTTATATATAAGTTGCATTATATAAAGATCCTATCGATTTTCATTTTGTATCAAAGCACGGTCATTTCAATCTACAGTAACACATAGTTGAAAAATCATTAACATGGAAAGCACTTTTCAAGAATGTCAATCAATTGCTCGTCCTCAACTATTTACTGGTTCTAACTATGCTTACTGGTCAACTCGTATGAGAGTTTATGGAAGCAAATGAGTTAGATGTAATGACCTGTAATTTTCTATAATTAAAAATAGTAATTTAATAAAGTTTGTGATTTAATGTGGAAGAAATGAAATTTATGATTTAATAAAAAGAATATAATTGGAATAAAATGTAATAGTACTAATTTAAGATAATTGATAAGTGCTTTAAATGTAATTCCAATTAATTGGAATGATTAAAGAGTTATAATTGGTTATAAATTGTAAATTACTTGTAATAATGTGTGTATTAATTGATACTTGGATTAAAAGAGTAATTGATAATTTAAATGTTGTACTGATTTAATGAAATAGTAAGTAATAAATTATGATTGAATAAAATTAGTGTTGTAAATAATTATAACATTTTTGTGTAGATAATAAACTTACCAATGTTATTAAATGTAGAGATGGTGACAATTATTATTTGTTGCTAATTTATTTAATCAATTTATAATTGAATGAAACTAAAATGTTGCGTAAAATGAGTTAAGATGATAACTGTAAAAGGTGTATGCAATAAAATGTATAGAAATGTCAATTATATTTACAAGGAATAATTAATGTAACAAAAAGAGTGAAACAAAGGTAAATTAATTTATTGGGATTTTAAATTATAATAAAATTGACAAAAACTCAATATAATTGAAATATAGTTGTTAATACAAATAAAAGATGATAATTGCAGCATATTAATGTAATAAGATATAAACCAATGTAATTATGTCCATAAAATAATGATATATTTAACAAAAAGATTAAAATCAAATTTAATCAATTTATTGCAATTAAATATATAATTAATTGGATTTTGATTACCGTTGAAATCGAACACTGTAATCAGTGTAATAATTAACACTGAATTGATATGTAATTTTCTTTTTAAATTATTGTATATGTCCAAGTAACCAAAAATAATGAAAAGCATTAGTTATTAAATTTGGAATTAAAAAGTGATTTAATTAATTTAATATTAATTTATTTAAATAACATGAAAATAGCCATTTTGGCAACTGTCTCGGATTTCGAAGAAATTAGTTTCATCGGATCTGTAAAGTTGGATTATTGTAAGATTTCTAGTTTCGTAGCGATCAGACTTGTCGTGTGATCACAGACTCAAAAAGCGCAGAGATCGATTTAATTGAAATCAATGTGAAATAAGCTAATTTTAAAGCTAGCTTATTGATATGATGGAACTAGGACTTGAAATATGTTCCATTGAGTTTGAAAATATCAAAAACATCTATTTTGATACCTGGGATGACCTACTTTCGTTTCGGAAGCGAAATGGGCTTTTCGGGTCATTATTGTCAATCCGAACCATTTTGATATGTTATTCATTCTTATCGAGCTTCGTTAGTATATATTGTTTTGTTCTAACCCCAGCAGTCTTTCTATTTCTTATTCATACACGTACAACTCCTCTTTGCTCATTTCTTCAATGGCAGAAACAAATTTCAATTTCAAACGCTACAATTCAATCTCCAAACCAAATTAAATTATATATTGTTTTGTAGGTCTCGACGAGCTTAACCTAGATCTGCAATTCGTTTTTCAATCGGATTCACTGTTTCTCTAGGAACGAGGTTGAACGTCAACCGTCCATATTAGGGTTTTGATTATTCAACGGTGGATCTGCGTCCTAGCGACGATCGGGAGACGTGGGGTGGTAGAGCTCGTCGAGTAAGTCTCAGGGATGTAGTCGGTCGTCTTAAGGTGGTCAGGGTTCGCTGATTTTGGTGATGGAAGGTATGTGTTTTGAGGCACGGCGGGAGGAAAATGGCAGCGACTAAAGGCGGTACGTGTAGCTTAGGGGTGCGGCAGGCCAAGGCAAGTACGTTGGTGACATCTGATCTTGAGGACAATGGCTATTGCGGTAGTGGTGGCGCGATGAATTCAGCGTCCATGATGGGTTGGTTCGAGAGCGTAATGGGTTAGGGTTTTGCCAAGGTAAATGAAATTACGATTTTTCCCTCGTTCTTTTCTTTTCATTTAAATTTTAAAATTTGAATGTTCTAACTATCATAACTTTTTCGTACAAGCTCGGATTTGGACGCGGTTTGTTCCGATGGGATTGTATCAGAATTTTAGACATTTTAGAATGGGTTTGGACAAATTCTAAGACTGATGAATTTTGGGCCTTAATCTAGATTTAAAATTAATTTGAAATCAAAAGTGAGTGTTTTAACCCACTCACAGTTACTAGATTATTTTATGTTAGTTAAATTAAATTTATGATGTGATTAGAAACTGATTGGTTGATGTTTGATATATTTAAATTGACATGCCTGTTAAATCAGACTTTTATTGATTATTGTTGCCATTTAATTTATTATTAAATTTAACTCGTCGGTTTATACTTGTTATTGATAATTAGTTACCTATTGATGTTTGTTGATTGATTTGGATAATGATTTGGATGGATGTTTGATTGCTGATATTGGATGACTGGATGTTATAATTTTCTATTGTTATAACACTACAAGTTCCCTATGGGTTGAAATGATACACGCCCGAACGATCTGATAGATTAGGGAGAAATCGTTATGGGTTGAAATGATAGACTCGAGTGATTTCATGTATTTGAAATTAAATTTTGAGGTTGCTGTTGAAATGATATATACCCGTAAAATTTTAAATTGCGGATTGAAATGGTAAATAGCCGTATCACTTGAAAATAGGGTGGAAAATTATATACAGACACCGGATTGGTTAAATTAAATGATTTTTAAATCTTTAAATTTTGAATTCAGTTAACTGATATTTTGCAAGAAATTGATTTATATAAATTGAGTTACTTTGAAAACCCAAGATTGAAGGTAGGAATTGGAAATTAGGTTAAATCGAAATTCTAAAGTATTTTAATCTATTTAAAGTATTTTATCCCATTTTAATCTATTTTAAATCTATTTAATCCATTTTAATCTTATTTAAACTATATTAAACCATTTTAATCTATTTTAAATTATATTAATCTATTTTAATCTATTTTAAACCACATTAAATTATTTTAATCTATTTTTAAATCTATTTTAATTTAATTTAAACTATATTAATCCATTTTAATCTATTTTAAATTATATTAATCTATTTTAAACCATATTAAACTATTTTAATCTATTTTAAAATATATTAATCTAATTTAATCTATTTAAATTATATTAATCCATTTTAATCTATTTTAAACTATAGTAATCTTTTTTAATATATTCTAAACTATCTTAAACTATTTTTAAAACTATTTTAAACTATCTAAACTATTTTCTGAATTTTAGGTTTTGTAAAGTAGAAGTTTTATATTTAAATCCTTGATTTTACATAGAATACGATTAAATAAGTTATAACATAAGTAAGGATTTAAATAAAATATTTGAAGAATATGATGATTTTAAATGAGGATTTAATCTATTTTCGGAAATATGAATTCGAAGGTGATATGACTTCAAACGTGATATAATTTTGAAAGTAAATAAGTTTGCAAAAATGACATAGGTTTGAGAATATGATATTTGATATAAATTATAAATCGATTTTGGAAATGTAAAAGAACCATTCGGTATGAAATAAATGTTTGGTTGTTAAAGCGACCAGGAATGGATATTGTCATACTCTCTGCCAATACTGAAAACCACTTTAACAACTCTGAATGTGGTGGAGATTCCAAATATGAAGTAGGATGGTTTGGTGAATGATTCTGTATAAGGTATATACATGACCTTGACTTCCATGAGTCAGCTTAGATGTGACTGAAACAGGAGCCACACCGGGCCAAGTGAGGTCATTCCTCCGATCGGACACATTTCTTCGATACCATATTTTGACTTTGTGATGATTTGGTGGCCACCCCTCGATTTTGGTTAAGCGGTTGTGTTTTGAAGTGGGTGGTAGTAGATGTTATGCGTTACCACCAGTCCAGATCCGTAATTGGTATATCTACCCTGGCATTGCCTCGAGTGCCGTGTTCACATGCCCTATCGTGCCTTCTACGAGTTTGTTTTGTACCACCTATGGAGTGCCCCTTGGGTAAACCTCACGGAGGAGCGTACGGTACTGTATAGACTATGGGAATATATAAAATATGTCAAGGGGGTATGGGTAGCGCCTTGATGGTATTTTAATACTTTATCTTACTGTAGACACTATTAAAATAGTGCATTGTACTATGTTTGTAGATAGTTTAACGAATCCCTAGGAGATGGGAATCCTAAAAATCTCTTAAGTTATTGCACTCACATTACACACTGGATAGGAGATGTCAAACACCTTAAACATCTCTAACGCTGTTAAACTCATATTTATTTACTGTTGATTTAACTTACGTAAGACCTTTTAGTTCTGACTCGACTGTTTTGTCTTTTCAATTCGCTCAGGTCAGTCTGAGCTTTCAGTTCATCGAAGACTTCTTTTGGAGGACGAAGACAAAGATATAGTACTATTATTATTTGTTTTATCTATTCTGCTGGATCATTTTGTTCCGCTGCATTATTTTGTTACTACTGTTGTATGTACTCTGATGCTATAGTTTAAATGTGTAATCAAGTGTTATTTGTAAAAAAGCTTCATGAACTGTTTATTTGATTATTTCCGTTGTGAGATTCTATGTTTTGTTTTCTTTCTTTCTATGTTTTTTCTTATTTACCCCATAATAATCTGCCTTTTTGAATGATTTAAGTCTGATTTGTGTGTTTTATCGTCAATTTAAACCGTCCAAAAAAGAAGGTCGTTACATTTGATATCAGAGCTTTAGTTTAGCGATAGCCTTAGCTTTGTGGGGTCTGAATTATTAGAAATAGGTTGGTAATACCCTAGAATGAGTCGTTGAGTGTATATATGAGAGAACGTACTTGTTAGTGTTATAAAACGTTTTTGTATTGTGTTAATTTGTTTCAGTTTGTACTTAAAAATTCTGGTCGGTGCATAGGATGCTATGACATCTATAGGGATTTCTAAGCACTTAATAGGGCAGACCGACACAATATTTGTTTTGAAATATAGGTAAATGAAATAATTTTGCCTATTATATATTTTGTATATAAAATAATAAATTTTATAAACGATATAGTTGGATATAATATGTTGTTTGTTAGGTAGAATTTTTTTATAAATATTGATTAAAAATAGGATTTACAAATAAAGTAAATATGAAATGGAAGTTTAGAACTAAAGTTTCGGGATTTTTGAAATTTCTTTCAAAAAGGTTTTGGAATATAATTTTAGTAGTATTTAGAAGTATTTTCTAATATCAATATTTCAAGATGATTTGAAAGAAAGTTTTAAAGGGAACTTTTAAAAGAAATAAGTTCTATACTCCCCTCTCAGTCGCTTGAAATAGTTTTGATGATGAGTGCACGCATTATCGACGTTCATTTTCGAGTTTTAAAGTGGGGAGGCTGCTGTAGTAGTTTTATTACATATCCGTTTTGATGAATAAAACCTTAATTTTGAATTTTTAAATATAATTTGATCTATAAAGGATAAACATATATTATTTTCTAAGTGACTAAAATGAACCCGGAGTTTAGCTCTTAAATTTTCTGATAATTAGTAGTTTTCAATTATTGAAATGAACAAAATCTTAATTATTTTAATAACTAGAATTTTCTAGAATGAAGAAAAATATAAGTAATTAGATGCTAAGTGATTAAGGCATATATGAGAAATTGGAAACTTGTAAACTTAAGGATGATGAAAATTTAGAAGATGGACTTTTGAAATTTGAAAAAAAAATGAACAAGATGAACTTGTGTAACTTTCAATTGCATTCTTAAGACATATATATAACTTACCAAAATGTTAAAAGTTGTAAATGTTAGTAAGAGTATGTAATGGAATATTGTACAAGTAAAAATCAAATAATGAAAATGTTCAATGTAATTATGTTTAAAAGGGAGAATTAAGATGTATAAGCTTATTGCAAACCTAAATAAAAAAATTGAATGCTACTAACTAAAGTAATAAAAAGGGTGAACACTGTAAGTAGGTAATTATAAACTTAATTTAAGGTTGAAACCACTTATAATTAAAATGAGTATTACGTTAACTCAATGGTTATAACTTCAAAAAGCATTGAAATGATTTAGAAATGGATTTAATAATCAAGAATACTATATATGGAAGAATGAATGTGAAAAGGAAATAATCTATTGATGGTGAATTAAATTTGTAAAGAGACTTACATGGTAATGAATACTCTAAATAATTGAAATGAAAATAACTTATGTAAGCAATAAATGTAAAGTAATGAAAAGAAAAATGGTATTGTATAAATGAATGGAAAATGAAATTTTGTAAGTGATAAATGTAAAGAAGTTAAACAAGCATTGTATGAACAAATTAAAATGAATAGTGAATAATGTGAAAAAGAAGGAGTAATAAGAATAAAACTTAAATATTGTTTGAGATTAATTGTTGTTTGGCTTATGGATGGGTTTGGATGTGATTGATTGTATGATTTGTTTGTAAGTAATTGTTGTTATGTTTTGATGTTTTGTTTGGTATTAATTGAGACAACTTAAATATTTCTCTTTTATATATTTATTAACTTCTTTAGATTATATAAGTGAAATACAGGTTATGGAAGCAATAGCTACTGCTTTTGGCTTCATAAATTAAGCGTTGTTTACTCGACAAATAGGTACGTTTTCGGATTACAGTTTTCTAGCAATATCACATTGATTTTCCCTATGGTTTGGGATATATTGTTTTGAAATATGTGATATATTTTGTTATTATTGATATTATTATTTCTCCCAGACCTCTCCATATAAAGAAGACTGCCCAAATTTTCTGTGAATTTTGAACATAGAAAATTTTGTGAAATGTTTTCCAAACTTTATTAACTTGAATATAAAAGGATTTAAATTATTATAAACTAATATATTTTATTTAAATTATTTGATTATGTGAATTTATTGGTTATAAATTTAATATTTTGAACAAGATATATTGATCACTTATTTCCTTAACCCCTGCTTTTCCTTTTCAAGAACGAATTTTTTTTTAGTGTGAGAGAGTGTAATGACCTGTAATCTTCGATAATTAAAAATAGTTAATTCAATAAGGTTTTGTGATTTAATATGGAAGAAATATAATTTTATGATTTAATAAAAAGAATATAATTGGAATAAAATGTAATACAAATAATTTAAGATAATTGATAACTGCTTTAAATGTAATTCCAATTAATTGAAATGATTAAAGAGTTATTATTGGTTATAGATTGTAAATTAATCGTAATGATGTGTGTATTAATCGATACTTGGATTAAAAGAGTAATTGATCATTTAAATGTTGTATTGATTTAATGAAATAGTAAGTAATAAATTGCAATTGAATAAAAATTAGTGTTGTGTAAATAACTATAGCATTTGTGCCTAGATAATAAACTTAGAAATGTTATTAAATGTAGAAATGGTGACAATTGTTATTTGTTACCAATTTATTTAATCAATTATAATTAAACGAAACTAAAATGTTACGTAAAGTGAGTTAAGACGATAACTGTAAAAGGTGAATGCAATAAAATGTATAGAAACCTTAATTATATTTACAAGGCAATAATTGATGTAATAAAAAGAGTGAAACAAGGATAAATTAATTTATTGGGATATTAAATTATAATAAAATTGACAAAAATTCAATATAATTGAAATATAGTTAATACAAATAAAAGATGGTAATTGTAGCATATTAATGTAATAAGATATAAACCAATGTAAATATGTCCATAAAGAACTGATAGATTGAATAAAAAGATTGAAATCAAATTTAATCAATTTACTGCAATTAAATGTATAATCAATTGGATTTTTATTACAGTTGAAATTGAACACTATAAACAGTGTAATGCTTAACACTGAATTGACATGTAAATTTGTTTTAAATAATTGTAAATGTCCAAGTAATCAAAAATGATGAAAATTGTTAGTTATTAAATTTGAAATTAAAAAGCGGTTTAATTAATTTAATATTAATTTATTTAAATAACGTGAAAATAGTCATTTTGGCAACTGTCTCGGATTTCGACGAAACCAGTTTCATCGGATTCGTAAAACGGTGAATTATTATAGGATTTCAAGTTTCGTACGATTGGACTTTTCGTATGATCATACGGACTTGAAATGCGCAAAAATCAATTTAATTGAAATCAATGTGAAATAAGCTAATTTTAAAGCTTACTTCTTCATACGATGGAATTAGAACTTGAAACTTGTTCCATTGAGTTTAAAAATAACGAAAACACCTATTTTGACATATGGATGACCCACTTTCGTTTTGGAAGCAAAATGGGCTTTTCGGATCGTTATTGTTAATTTGAACCAATTCGATATGTTATTCATTCTTATCCGGCTTCGTTAGTATACATTTTTTTTCTAACTCTCATAGTATTTCTATTTCTTATGCCCATACGTACAACTCCTTCTGTCTACTTCTTCCTTCAATTGCAGAAACAAATTTCAATTTCAGACGCTACAATTCAATCTCCAAACCAATTTCAAAATCAAACTCCTCCAAACCATATCAAATTATATACTGCTTCGAAGCTCTCGACAAGCATAACCCAGATCTGCAATTCGGTTTTTAATCAGATTCACCATTTGTCCAGAAATCAAGGTTAAATGTCAACCGTCCATATTAGGGTTTTAATTATTCAACGGTGGATCGGCGTCTTGGCGAGGATCGGGAGATGTGGGGAGGTATAGCTCGTCGAGCAGGTTTTGGGGATGTAGTTGCTCATCTCAAGGTGGTTAGTGTTCGTCGATTTTGGCAATGGATGGTGTGCATTTTAAGGCACGGTGAGGGGCAAACGGCTGATGGCGGTGCATGTGGCTTAGGGGTGCGGCTGGCCAAGGCAAGGACGTTGGTGATGTCTGATCTTGAGGATAATGGCTGTAGCGGCAGTGGTGGCACGATGAAGTTGGCAGTCATGATGGGTTGGTTCGAGAGCTTAACGGATTAGGGTTCTGCCAAGGTAAACGAAATTATGATTTTTCCATCGTTCTTTTCTTTTTATTTAAATTTTAAAATTTAAATGTTCTAACTATTATAACCTTTTCGTACTAGCTTGGATTTGGATGTGCTTTGTTTCATTGGGATCGTATGAGAATTTCAGACATTTTAGATCTAGTTTGGACGAATTCTGAGACTGTTGAATTTTGGGCCTTAATTTGTATTTCAAATTGATTTGAAGTCAAAAGTGAGAGTCTTAGCCCACTCATAATTACTAGGTTATCTTATGTTAGTTAAATTAAATTTATGATGTTATTAGAAATTGATTGGTTAATGTTTGGTATATTTAATTGTAATGCCTGTTAAATCTAACTTTTATTGATTATTGTTGCCATTTAAGTTAGTACTAAATTTTAATTCGTCGGTTTATACTTGTTATTGATAATCAGTTAGCTATTGATGTTTATTGATTGATTTGGTTGATGATTTTGATAGATGTTTGATTGTTGATGTTGGATGACTGAATGTAATAATTTTATATTGTTATAACACTGCAAGTTCCATATGGGTTGAAATGATACATGCTCGAATGATCTGATAGATTAGAGAGAAATCGTTATGGGTTAAAATGATAGACTCAAGTGATTTCATGTATTTGAAATTAAATTTTGGGATTGCGAGTTGAAATGATATATACCCATAAAATTTTAAATTATGGATTGAAATGACAAAAATCTGTATCACTTGACCATAGGGTAGAAAATTATATACGGACACCAGATTGTTAAAAGTAAATGATTTTTAAATCTTTAAATTTTGAATTTAGTTAACTGATGTTTTGAAGGAAATTGATTTATATAAATTGAATTACTTTGAAAATCCAAGTTTGAAGGTTGAAATTGGAAATTGGATTAAATAAAAATTCTAAAGTATTTAATCTATTAAAAGTATTTTAACCCATTTTAATCTATTTTGAATCTATTTAATCTATTTTAATCTAATTTAAACTATATTAAACCATTTTAATCTATTTTAAATTATATTAATCCATTTTAATCTATTTTAAACTACATTAAACTACTTTAATATATTTTTATATCAATTTTAAACTAATTTATTCTAATTTAAACTATATCAATCCATTTTAATCTATTTTAAATTATATTAATCTATTTTAAACCATATTAAACTATTTTAATCTATTTTACACTATATTAATCTAATTTAATATATTTAAATTATATTAATCCATTTTAATCTATTCTAAACTATTCTAAACTATATTAATCTGTTTTAATCTATTCTAAACTATCTTAAACTATTTTTAAAACTATTTTAAACTATCTAAACTTTTTTCTGAATATCACATTTTGTAAAGTGAAAGTTTTGTATTTAAATCCTTGATTTTATGTAGAATACGATTAAATGGTGTTATAACATAAGTAGGGATTTAACTAATATATTTGAAGAATTTGATGATTTTAAATAAGAATTTAATCTATTTTTGGAAATATGAATTTGAAAGTGATATGACTTCAAATGTGATGTAATTTCGAAAGTAAATATGATTTCAAAAATGATATGGGTTTTAGAATGTGATATTTTGATATAAATTATAAATCAGTTTTGGAAATGTAAAAGAGCCATCTGGTGTGAAATAAGCATTTGGTTTTTAAAGAGACTGGGAATGGATATTGTCATACTCTCTGCCAATACCGAAAACCGCTTCAACAACTGTGCACATGATGGAGATTTCATAAATGAAGTAGGAAGGTTTGGCGAACGATTCTGTATGAGGTATTTATGTGACCCTGACTCTCATGAGTCAGCTTAGATGAGACTAAAACAGGAACCATGCCGGGCCAAGTGAGGTCATTCCTCCGATTAGACACATTTCTTCGGTACCATATTTTGACTTTGTGATGATTTGGTGGCAACCCGTCAATTTTGGTTATGAGAGTGTGTTTCCAGGTGGGCGGTAGTAGCTGTTATGCGTTACCACCAATCCGGATCCGCAATTGGTTTATCTACCATGGCATTGCCTCGAGTGCCATGTTCACATGCCCCATTGGGCCTTCTACGAGTTTGTTTTGTACCATACCTATGGAGTTCCCTCTGGGTAAACTTATAGAGGAGCGTACGGTACTGTATAGACTATGGGAATATATAAAATGTGTTAAGGGGGATATGGGTAATTCATTAAAGCTATTTTAATAATTTATCTTATTGTTGACACTATTATAATAGCGTATTGTACTATATATGTAGATAGTTTAATGGATCCTTAGGAGATGTGAATCTCGAACATCTCTTAAGTTATTGCACTCACGTTAGAGACTAGATAAAAGATGTCAACCCCGTAAACATCTCTGACGTCGTTACACTCATATTTATTTACTATTGGTTTAACTTACATAAGATCTTTTAGTTCCGACTCGAGTGTTTTGTCTTTTCAATTTTCTCGGGTCAGTCTGTGCTTTTCGATTTATAGAAGACTGATTTTGGAGGACGAAAATGAAGATATAGTACTATTATTATTTGTTTCATCTATTCCGCTGCATCATGTTTTTCTGCTGCATTATTTATTTGCTACTGTTGTATGTACTCTGGTTCTGTAGCGTAAATGTGTAATCAAATGTTATTTGTAAAACAGCTTGATGAACTGTTTATATGATTATTATATTATTTTTTCATTCCGTTGTAAGATTCTATGTTTTGTTTTCTTTCTTTCTCTGTTTTTTCTTATTTACCTCATAACTATTTTCCTTTACGAATGATTTGAGTCTGATTTGTGTGTTTAATCGTCGATTTAAACCTTCCGAAAAGGCAGTCGTTACATTAGAAATATGGCTAGCAACTCAAAAAAATATGAAGCACCTAACACTAACGTTAGTACATGGACCGATGCACAAAAAGTAGAGGCATCTAACAATGCCAAAGCTATGAATGTATTATTTTGCTCACTTGACAAAAATGAGTTTTCACATGTTATGCTTTGCACCACTGCATATGATATATGGAGCACTTTACAAGTCACACATGACGGCACAACTAAAGTCAAACAAACTAAAATCTCGATTCTACAAAACCAATTTTCATCTTCAAAATGAAAATTAATGAATTGATTATTGATATGTTTGCTCGATTTCAAACCATTCAACACGATCTTATGGCACTTGGAGTCAAATTCATTGATTTTAATTTAGCCACGCGAATTTTAAACTTTTTGACAAATGAATAGGAAAGAAAAGTTTTAGCCATCGAAGAAGATTATGATCCTTCTCAACTCAAAGTCGAAGAGCTAATAGGAATTTGGTGTCATATGAAGCTAACATGTAGGCTAGAAAGGATAAAAACAATGAAAAGAAAAAACAGCATTCCAGGAAAATAACGAAGATTCGGATGTAGAAAAAGGTGAGGTTGTTTTTATTGCCAAGAACTACAACAAATTCAAGAAGTTCAAGAAGATGAACATATTTCATAATGGTGGCAAACCAAATTCCTCAAATCAAACATCGATTAAATGTTATGAGTGTGAAAAATATGGCCACATGAAGAAAGATTTTCCTTAGCTCAATAATGATAAATATAAAAGCAAGTTTGAGAAATTAAAGAAAAAGAAAAAAGCTTTTCAAGTAACATGGGATGATTTACATTCTTCCTCTGACAGTGATAGTGAAAGCGACTCGGAACAAGCAAATGTATATTGTATGGCTAACACTAATGAGGTACGCCCTGAACTTACTTATGATGAAATAATATAAATTAGCATTGGATTAGATGATAAGTATAATGTAACGACCCTGACTCGACCTTTGAAAATCAGCACCGAATGCGACACTCATATTCCAATGCCGCAGATCCAAACGTCGAATCTGGTTCGCTGGAGCTTATAACACATCAAGTATAACAACACAGTAGAAGAAAGAAACGAATATCAATATACAACTCCAATGATACAATATCCAAATATACAACAATGATCAATATTAGAGATACAAAGAAATGCTACAGCAGAAAACCCAATGAACAAGCAGCGAAAACAACTAGAACATGAAACTTCAGAAGAAACACTAATATCAGCAATCTCCATAGATAGCTTGAAACACCATCAAGTTGCACCAAGCTAAGAAAGTCCGGTCCATCGTAACCAAATACTTCAATATCCAAAGTCTTCAAATAATACCAAAGAGAAAGCCGAAAGCTACCGAATCGATATCTATATCTACTTTCTGAAAAACCCAACTCTAGACTGCCCGTGTAGAAAATTGTGGTCACCCAGAGTTTAGGAAAGGAACAATAAACTCGGCTGTGTCAGTCATGGGACTGGTATGAGAAAAAAAAATATTTTATCTTTAAAACAAATAACAAAGAGTTTTTAAAACATTGAAATCCGCAATGCTTTTCGAAAAATGAAACTACGATAAGGCCTCCCGGCACACACACAATGCAATCGCACACATGGGGGAGATTTCTCCTTATGATAGTCAAATATGCTTGATAAGCGAAATCTCTTTGATATTATTATTAGTGCATAGTGGAAAACATTTTGAAAGTATAATATTAATCTTAGCCAGCATACGTACCATTATAGTATGCCTACTATAGCTAGCATGTTAGATGGCAAGTTCTACAACTAAAACCATACAAGACGCGTATTGGTGATTGGATTTCCAACAAATGGTCAGGCTAAGGAACGTCCTATTGCCACATGGGAACGCCTCTGGAGGGACGCCCCGAGAACCCAACCGGATCTCTGCCAACACAAGGCCGGGTTACCTCTACAAAAATAGGTAACTACTACACGAGTATGCCATCCCCCGGTTGTAAACAACCTTTATCCTGGGCCCCAACAACAACAATAACAAAGTAATATATATATATATATATATATTGATATCCACATAAGTTAAGTATCTGGGCTCCGTACCCTGATATCACTTCTATCCAGAAGGAAATGCACGTACCCTAAGGGGCTCTACCCCCTATAACCTTGCAGCATTCTTCCTGTTTCGACCATTCTAGGGTGTGAGGGTCGACGAAGTCTCGTCCACAAAGCTACGCTTTTCACAAAAGCCATGCTTTGATAAACAAATGATCAGCAGCACTTCGTATGCCACATTACCAAATTGGGAATGTATCACTAGTAACCATCAACTACATAACCTCTGAGCTCGTACGTCTTAGAGAAGGGTGTTAAGCTAAGAGAATAAATCTCCTCCACCAAACAGAAATGTATTTGATAGAAACCAGCTTTACATCTCAAAGTGTAACAGTAGAAACATATCCATACAACTCTGTTCCGGGTTCGAACAAAACCGAAGGCACTTCATAAAGAAGCCCTTGCACATCCAGATAATTCCTAATCACGTCCGGACTCCCCATCACAAAGGGTACTCAAATCTCTATACCGGGGATCAGCCGATGTAGAGACATTCGACAAGAAATCCTTTTGTTTTCGAAAATATCCGGTCTTCGCCACCAGTCTTCAATTGCTATCCATAATGTCGTATCACTATTCAGAATGGGTTATATGACACAGAGTCCTCTCCCGACTAAACCGAATAGTGAGTGCAATATTTAAAAACATATGGATATGGAATCTCAGTTAAGTCACAACTTATCACCCAAAACTTTTCTTTCAAATGGTTAACAAATTACCATTTACGAATCTTTTTGAACAAAAGATTCACTTCACAAAGTTTACAAAGTTTACCAATCTTTCACAAAGATTCATTAATATCTTTCCAATTCGAATCTTTTATACAAAAATACGCTTTTTAGATCCCTTTTCAATTTGAAAACAAACTTCACTAATCCTTAACAAAGATTCACTCATAGCTTTTCAAAACGATTTTCCTTTTCAAATTGGATCAACTACTCTAATCTTTAAAACAAAGATTCAATTCATAGCTTTCAAAAAATCATTTCCAAAGATTCATTCATAACTTTCAAAGACATTCTATTTCAAACTTGAAATCTTTTCAACACGGTTTGGAAATCCATTCTTTATATGAAAGCTATTATTATTTGAAAACAAAAAGTTTTCGTTTCGGAAAATCCGATTACATTTATAC
This sequence comes from Allium cepa, assembly GCA_030765085.1. Taxonomy (NCBI): domain Eukaryota; kingdom Viridiplantae; phylum Streptophyta; class Magnoliopsida; order Asparagales; family Amaryllidaceae; genus Allium; species Allium cepa. The sequence continues at coordinate 722,258,520 of CM060934.1, forward strand.
AAGCTAAAGTCCTTCAAATATAAAAACTTGGGTTAAATTCAAATTTCCAAATCAATAGGATTCAATTACAAATCTTGAATTTTCAAATCAAACTGCTTAAATTTCAAAACTTCATCCATTTATTTAAAATAACTTATATCTTTGAAAACTCCCTTTCAAAAGCTTTTCACTTTTAACCCAATTCCATTTCCAAAACTGTTTGAATTCAAAATCCAACTTTTAAAACCATTTCAAAAATTTGTGACTTAACCGATTTCCTCGTGAAATCCATATTTGTGTGTGTATAGTGTGGTCCAGGGGTTTTACACAATAGTGCAACATCATCAATTATCACAGATTCAATCATATCAATCTCAATAAGCAATATAATCTATAACGCTTATCCTCGTTCACAGATTCACAGATAAAGTAAATTTATCAATCACAAAGATTCACTATTACGATTCGATGTGGGTTTCGGATAACCAACTGGAATCCGACTCCCTGTCGCATCGAAATTCAAATGTCGTTTTACGGCCCAAGGGATTTTTCATATTCATACAACAGTATATTCATCATAGATATAACAACTCAGCACAAAGCATTTCATATTACATAGCATCACATCACATATCAAATGTATCAATCCATCACACAGCATTACGTAGTAGAGATATCAAACAATTCACAACAGCTCAATAGAGTACAGTCATCCATAAGGAAGATAAATTAGTCATCTGATAATTTCAAATCAAATTGATTATTAATCCTGGTTAATTAATATAAATTAATTATAATCATCTTAATTAATTATCCTTAAATCATTTATTAATTAACCATTAATAATAATTGATTAACTTGATTAACTAATCACACAAATATGCATTACAATTTAATTTAATTACATTAAGTAATTAATCTTTATTTAAACCATACTTATTAATCATTCTTGATTTATCACATTCAGTAATTAACTACCCTTAATTACTTCATTAAATAAATTCATTACTCCTAATTAATTATCCTTAATTAATCCTTTGATTAATCATATAAAGTAATTTAATCCAAATTACTTCCATTATTAAATCATCTTCCACTAATTACATCCAGTAATTATCATTAATTACTTTACTAAGTAATTATACTTCATTAATTACATTAAGTAATTATTATTAAATCATCCATTGATTAAATTAATTAAACTTAATTAATTAACTCAAAAATCTTAAGTTAATGACCTTCATTAATTATTAACAATCCTTTAATTACTTTTCTTAAGTAATTATACTTACACTAATCAATATTAATTGCAAATTGATTAATCTTTATTATTCAACTTATTAATCCTCAATTACTTAATTAATTAAGTTCTAACTGTAACTTAATTAATCCTTAATTACTTGATTAATAAATCTTTAATCATTAATTTAAAATCTAATCTTATCCAATTAATGATTTCTTAATTACAATTCAATTGTTCTAAGAATATTTAATCTTAAAACTTTAATTAATCAAATTAAAACCATTAATTACTTTAATTTAATTATCCATTTCATCAATTAATTAAATAAATTAATTATCCATTTTAATTACTTTAATAATTTAATGAATTACAAATTCTTAAATTCTAATTTACTTTAAACAAAACAATTCAAACGTTTGAAAACCCTTTTCAAAGTTATTTAATAAATCTTTAACATATAGTTATTTTAAAAACTAAATTATCATATCTTTAAAATTTATCTACTTTAATTATATTTTAAGCATATTTTTACTTTGTTTTTAAACTTAAAAACATTACCTTTGAAAACAAAGATATTCAAACTTTAAAACTTAATTAACATATCCTTAAAAACATTTCACTTCAATTCACCTTAAAACTTTGATAAACTTTTATTTTAAAAACCAAACCACTTTCAAAATCTTCAACTTTAAACTTGTTTAAAGTTTTCTTTTAAACAAAATTGTTTAAAAACCGAAAAACTTTTTAACAGATTAAACTTTTGAAAACACTCACATTACTCGAGTCCAACACCAAAATAACGCTAGCCTGCCCCGAGAAAAATCCTCACAAACTCGAGAACTGACCCGAACAACTCAAAAGATTTCAACACAAATTTTTCTTCGAATCGGCCCTCTGTTCTCTCGTGCTCGAACACGAGCCATCTTCTTCCCCCAAATCGAACACTTGCCAGGCGTTTAACGATACATGGTGCACGTGTACACTTGATAGAGTCGCCGCTGACCATCCCTAAAACCTCCGGCATGTCGCCAACAACATCTACGACAAACCCAAACATCCAATTCGACGACATCTTTACGAATTCAAAATCGAGCTGTCGAGCTCAACCTGAAACCCAAACTTCATCGTAAAAACCTCCATCGTCGACGATCCCTGTCATCTGCATCCACGCCATCGCGTCCACACATTCACCAGAGCTTCCTCCTCCTATTCCCCCAGGTCCGATCACCATAATTGCGTTGACAACGAAAAATCTTCTCCATGAACTTCATCGGCAAAACTGGGTTATTAAACCCTATAATCTATGTCGACCCATCCCTCTGATCAACAAAAAAATATTCTAGTATTTTTCCAACAATCTCCAACACACAAGCTACCATCAATGAAATTCTCGAAGCTCATCATTTCCCTGATCATCAGAAATCGACGAATTAACGATTTCTGTACATCTTGCAATGTCTCGGCAATCGCGCAGCTAAAAAACTTTGAATTTGCTACCAAAATTAATAATTTTCCACGACTAATCTGATGGTGAAATCCAAACTTAAAATCGTAATATCGATTTTTGACTTAAGCTTAATTCTTACTGTAAATTTTTATTTTTAGAATATTTACTCAATTTAAACACTTGAATTTGTTTTTAAAATTTAAATCAGACAATACAAACGCTTTCCTTTAAAGATCATTATCTAAATCCTTCTAAATTTTGAGATATAGAATTTTTTTCTTAATTTTGTTAGTCTGTTATTTAACAAAGAGACAGTCGACATTCAATAATATATATACATACATAAACAGACATGCATGCACATTATCACTTATACAAACAACTCCAAGTACCAAACAAAACATCACAACATATAATAGGCTTAAGTGATTTATTCACAGATAAACAAAGAAGAAAATTTTAGGTTTAGAGGTTTGCTCGCTTTATAATTTGGAACAGAGCAAAGAATAAGAACTTGATAATTTGTTTGAGTTGCAATTTGAACTTGCTGCATGCTTGATCTTGTTGAATTGCTTTCAGTTTTAAAGTTGCTTAAATTTGATCCCAGTTTGAAGAACTTGAGTTAATTTCAGTTTCTGGTTTCAGATTTTGATCTGTATAATTTTTTTTCTTTTTGCTCTAGTTTCCAGGTTTTGATGTACATGCTTGTTTTGAATATTTACAAAGAAAATGAGATGAGGCCTGTTTTTCTCTTTTGTATGTTATTTTGCATTTTAATTTAAAAGAAAATTAATTTAAATTCCACTTGTTATCATTACTAACACATGTCTTTAAACATGCACTACAACAAAACATGTTATTAATAACGCCATTCAATAGCACCTTATTCAAAAGCGTTATTGATTACATTTAATTATTTATTTTCCTTACTAGGTTAACACATACTCGGTTCCCGTAACGCCCCAAAACAAAATTAACCCTCCGAAAATTTTCATTTCCCTCTCATAGCACTTAATCGTTCTCGTCTTCCTCCCAAAACCCTAAATTTTCGTCTCCCTCCTCATCGTTCGCCATCACTCTTAAGCTGTTCCGATCTTCACTCATCGCTCATCGCTCGCCATTGCCACCTTCGATCTTCGCTCATCGCTCTTCAGCTGTTCCCAAGTCTAAGTGTCCAGAACCCCCAAATTATCTGCTTGGATTTCTACGTTATGTTTATTAACTGTTTTAATTCGACTTTATCATTTGGTTATGATTATATTTGCGTTCAAATTCGTTAGGAACTGGTTTATTTCTAGGTAAGTTCAAATTTGTCATAAAACAAACAGGGGATTCTGATTTGGATTTCACTCGGTTGAAATATTAATCGTGGTCCAATGCTAAACAACACTGGGTTAATACCCACAAATAGATAAATTTCTTTACATCCACAAATTTTTCTTCTGCTGTTTTAGTGTATTTCATCTTTAAAGGTATACCGAAATTATAAAAGTTGGGTAGTCTTTTCAGTTTCATCTTAAAGCATAAGAAGATTGTTAAATGTGCACAAATTTTTGTTTTTTATGCACTAACGTTATAATGGAAGGAAAAAGAAAGGTGAAAAGATAAGAATTTTTTAGCGTGCATTCAAAATAACTGATATAAATATCACAACCTCCATATAAACAGCAAATAATTTCAATTTAATTGAACCTCGCTTTATATAGTTAGTGTTTTACCAACTAATGTCGATATCAAACTGCACATTGTTTAATCAGCCAAACCTACTCAATTATAGGCCTTTTAACATAAAGAGCAATGAAAAAGAATGCTTTTATTAATTCAACCACCAGTACTAGTGTTATCGCTGTGTTTGATCAAGTCTCACTCTTTTCGTTTTGAACATTATTTGTTTTTCTGAATTTTGCGTCTATATTGATCGTATTTTATTAAGAGCAGCATTTACAATATCCAGAAATCTGCAAGATTCAAGCATTCTTTTTTTACTTCACAAGTTATGGTGGTGGGTGGTGAGATTGCTGAGGATGATGAAATGGTTTGGGATTTTAATGTGTTGGAAAATGAGAAGAAGGTTTCTGTTGAAAAGTTTCGGAGCTGGGTCTTGAGTTGTGCGCCTTGTATTTTGAATTGTTTGTCAAAGTTTGTTATTGAGAGGATAAAAGCTTTTGGTGTTGAACCTTCTCCAGAGGTAATGCATTTTATTTTATTTTCTTACAAACTCTGTAGACAATGCAAAGCAGGACACTGCTTCTTCAGGCTTTGCATCCGCTATATCATTAGTCATTATTATACCACTTGGTGGATGCCATAGCTGAGGAGCTATACTTGCAGTTACAGTAGCCTACGATATATAAATGAACCAAAAAATATTTAGCAACTTTAATTAAGTGATATGATACAAACCTATGACCTTAGCATGCACTATTGTAAGGATAATCTTTACTTACCTTTCCACTTGAGTTGCGATCATTACGAGTCCACTTCCATAGTAAATGGACGGCGTTGGATATGAGTCAAGTGTGTAATCTACCGAAGCACGACTAATGATATTGAATGCAATTGTTTTGCAATGAGTTTTGTCCATTTTTTAAAAAGGGAAAGTGAACAAGGTTACCACGTTTCCTATTGGAGGTATCTTAATCTTTTTTTCTATTTGAATTTTCTGTAGTGATAATTAGTTTAATGCTATAAATGATGTTTTAAGTTTGAACAGGTGTAGAAAACATAGAATCACTTAACAGGTGCATTTAAGCTGCTGATGGCCATGGCAGCTGTTGATTACTTCCTAAATCAGCAGGTATCTTATTTTCTTTATATTTTTTGCATAATTTTATCTAGTGATATAGTCAACCACTATTAATAGGGACCTTACTACCCAAAAGCTAATAATCAAGCTGTCGAATGTATCAAACTTAGACATTAGCATCTAATCATGCTCCTCTGACTGGTTATCAGCAATTCTATAATTTTAGTATAATGAAAAGTGTACTTTGACCATCAAGATTCTACTTATATTCACAATGTACACATTCAATATTTTGGCATATGAGTATTTTCAAGACATGCTTAGAAAACATTTTTTTTAAAATACATAAAATCATTCCTGCTAAACTACAATTGTGTAAAATGAAATCAAGTTTTAGATATTGATATTTAATATTACCTTGAAATTTCTATGCTTTATGTACAGTCAACTGGCATATTTATTCGTTGGTAAGTTTAAAACTAAAAGAGCTAGAAGATATGTAAAACTTCGGCTCCAGCGACATCTTTGAACATATAGATTGTATAATACCAAGCACGTAGCATCCTTGATTATTTATATGACAATTTTGTCTTCTCTGTAGTGGGCAACTATCTTTTAGATTGCCTGAAAACGATTAGACGAAAAAAGAAGAGAATTTGGTAGACTATATAATTCCAAACTGAAACCTGCATTGTGAAAATATTTGCATGTGATCGAATTTGGTTGGAGTAATGACTCTGGCATAGAAATTGGGATTCACATGTCATAGACTATGGAGACTGAACCTATGATATGTTTTGTGAATGAATATAGATGTTAACACAGGTGCGTTTACAACAAATAATCTCAATTTGGTAAAATCTGAATTATAAGTTTTAACACAGGTGCGTTTACATCAATCATAGATGTTGTCACTATGGTATAAGGTCTAAATGATATTGATGAGGCATAGTTGAATAGCATAAAATTGGGAAGATTCCTAAATTTTATGCTATTTAGCTCTTGCCTTATCAATATCATAGGTAATCTGAAGATTGTGGACTTTGGTTAAGCGCCTTTACTGGGCTGGATGTGTTGCTTCACCCTACGTGTAGGACTCTGGCTCAAGCTGTGATAAAGCAAAGGTAACCTAAATTCTCATCATGCAAAGGTAACTAATAATATTATTTATTTGAGACTTTGAACTGAAAAGTTAACAATCCAGATTAGTTAGTGCATTTCGATAATCTGTCTTTGGATGACTATACCTTCATTATCTGGTATTTGATTATTGCACTTCGTTCAATTGTGTTTTATGTTTCTACTCTGGTATTTGATTATTGCACTTCATTATCCAATAGTTGTGAGTGTCAGTGATTCTTTCTTTATGAAGTTTGTAATGGGGTAAACTGCGGAATCTGCCTGTTGCTGATGAATAGCTCGATAGAATGCCTCTATTGATCGATGCAATCATTCCCTTAATTGTAACTCTCATATTTTACAGTTCTAGTATTATCTATGTATAATTTCATTACTTTTATTACTCGCTTACGTACTAATTTAATCTGTAAGCATGTAGTGACTTTACATTGCATTGAAGTGGTGCACACAACATACAAAATCTGCACATAATGTCATGCCTGAGTGATTGTCAATGCAAATTGTCATGACGAATAATAAAGTAAGTATAACAAGTATGCTTAATTTGTACATTTATGTTTAGTGCTAGTTACTTCCGGAGGAAGGGGTAAACAAGTAGAATCAATCCTGTTTTAGATATATTTTTGGCTGTCCCAGAGGATTTAAGTACAGTATTTTATTTATTTTTCAGTAGCATAGTCCTAAATCTAGCAACTAATTTGAGTCTTGACAATAGAGACACAAATATGCCTATATATTCACTTGTGCCTCTCTAGAGCACATAGCCCACTACTGCAAATGTTTTCAAGTATTTGAGAAGTAGGGGTGTAATATGAGACCAAACATTGGACTATCCCTGATTTCTTTTGAGGAAATATGTCAATACATTCATTCATAAATTCTGGTAACCTCACTTTGAGGAAAACTCACAACTAGAACTTTATGATTTATTTCCAGCTTTCTGTAGTAATTAGAAAAGATATCAAAATTGTAAATTTTAAGTTAGATATTTATTTGAGGTTGTTTGTCATCATAGATTAACTCTTCACTTATGGCACATACATCAAAGTATGAAAGTAAGATGCATTTTATTTTAACTAAAATATATGGCCAGTGGCAACAGTGAATAAAGAAATGCACTGGGCACCGTTGAAGTGGTTTGGAGAACTGGTGAAGAAGTTGTCATAGGATGGAGTATTGGGGGCGTGTACTGTAAAAGAGGAAGTGGAATTGTATGGTAGTATGTATGGTGATATGCAAGTGAAATGGTGCAGAGAATTGAGGCAGCAGGGGGTTGATGAATGCAGTGAAAGTTGGAGGAAGTTTGAGAAGTACTTGTTAGTAGAGGAAAAGTGGCTCATTAGTTGATGGATGCAGTGAAAAGGAGGGTGACAATCGGGTAGAAGGAAGCAGGGGAATGTTAGCAGAGGAAGAATAAATTTTTGTTGGTGCAGATTGGAGATGAAGAGGCGGTGGAAAATTGCAGAAAGAAGATGCCTTGATAGTTTGATGAAGAGGATGGTATTGAGGTGGTAATATCACTGTGCAGTGAAGTTAGGTGATGGTAGATGTGTTGACAGTTTGCACGGCAACAGACAGATGTGAACTGAAACGGAAGTAGATGCAGATGAAGGCAGTATGACAGTGGTAGATGACTGTAGGTGTGGGGAGTGATGCAAATGTATTGACAGAGGAGAATATGGCAGAGAAGTAGTAATGCAATAACGTATTGTTTTTTTTATTGTAAATGTAAATGCAGTGCAAGTTATAAACTTGTAAGAAAAATGAAATGCAAGTTGAAAAAGGGAATAAAATATTGTCATTTTTGTTTGATTTAGTTGAAAAAGAGTATATTGTTTACTATGATTTAGTTTGATTGCTATTATTAAAATGTAATATATATAGGCATAGCTCTTGAAAAGTGTATCTATGATTTTTATAGCGTCATATATGAGATATTATAGCGGCTATAATGAGCTATTGAATTAACGTACATAGCGGTGAATTTGCCTTATAAAACTAAGCTCAACCATAGCGGCATATTTTGTGTTATAAATATTCAACAGTTTTTTATAACATGTCGATATACAGCGCTTATCAAACCGCTATGGTTGTGATTAAAAGCGGTTATATGCCGCTATAAAAGACACTTTTTGTTGTAGCGATGGACACTTGTTAAATTATAAACTTTTTATGTTTAAATCCTTTGCTTAAAATTAATTTACAAATTTATTTCAAACAAATTTAAAAGAAGGTATGTAAACTCTTAATTTAATTCTTATTGATTTTCAAGAGATATGTATATTTAGTTTAACACTTGTAAATACAATGATAATTTAAGTAACACATGTCTTCTCACATTATAAATGTTTAAAATTTGTATTTTGTTGTATAAATCCCTTACTTCATTTTAATTACAAATCATGTTTTAACCCTTATTTGATTTCAATTTGTAAAACATATTTACCTATATATGTAAGTTTTAAAGCCTTCATTTAAAATTATATAATTTATAAAGGAGAATGAATTGAAAACAATTTATAAATATATATGTAAGATTTAATTTTGTAATGAAATGTAAGATAGAATGAAAATTACTTATTTATTAAATTGTATTCCAAATGAAATTTTGATTTTATCCCCAAATATTAAAATTCATTTTCTATTGATTCATAATTTAACAAAATTAAACCAGAAATTTTATATAAATTTCCAAATAGATTAAGTTAAAAAAAAACAGGAATGTTACAGATTCCCCCCTTAGAAAATTTCGTCCTCGAAATTTGTAAGGGAGACAACAAAAGAATGGATAAATACACAAAGACAGAGAGACAGTTTCCAAATCAAACGGGGTATCTATTCTGCATTTGGCTTACCAAATCAGAATTTCACTAATAATTATGAGAACGAACTCATTCCATACAAGACACTCGGGTCATCAGATCTACGAAGTATGCAGTGGCACTGGTTAGTTCGAAGGGATAACTAACCACTCGTAGAACATATCTGGACCCCAAAGAACAGACAGATATATGGATACAATCCCAAAACTTTTAGTTTAAACAACCAAAATATACCTATCAACCATAGCAACCAAAGAAAACAATTCTGACCCATCTGGAGTTTGTGTCCCATGCAAAATCAAAGCTTCTTCCTGGAGCTGCCAAGAATCATTAAAGAATTGAAAAGACGAATCAAAGGAGATTGATAGACAAAGTTGTTCCCGCTATTGCAGGGTACTAACCATTTGTATTGGCACTCTCCTGTCCCCTATCTCGTCCTCTTCTTGCACTCATACTCACTATCAGTGGATAGTAAGAGAATTTACTGAGGCATTCAGATGGATATCTTAGGGACTACTCATTCTAGGTATACTTCACCCTATCTCTAATGTGTTACCTAATGTGTTATACTCCTGAGCTAAAGTTTCAAGCTTCATCTCTGAGACCAATTGTAACGAACCTGACTCGACCTTCGAAAATCAACACTGAATACGACACTTGTATTACAATACCGCAGATCCAAAACGTCGAATCTGGTTCGCCGGAGCTTATAACACATCAAGTATAACAACATAGCGGAAGAAAGAAATGAATATCAATATACAACTCCAATGATACAATATCCAAATATACAACAATGATCAATATTAGAGATACAAAGAAATGCTACAGCATAAAACCCAATGAACAAGCAGCGGAAACAACCAGAACATGAAACTCCAGAATAAACACTAATATCAGCAATCTCCATAGATAGCTCGAACCACCATCAAGTTGCACAAAGCTAAGTAAGTCTGGTCCGTCGTAACCAATTACTTCAATATCCAAAGTCTTCAAAGAATACCAAAGAGAAAGCCGAAAGCTACCGAATCGATATCTACATCTACTATCTGAAAAACCCAACTTTAGACTGCCCGTGTAGATAATTGTGGAAACCCAGAGTTTAGGAAAGGAACAATAAACTCCAGGTCAGTCATGGGACTGGTATGAGCAAACAAAAATATTTTATTTTTAAAACAAACAACAAAGTGTTTTTAAAACATTGAAATCCGCAATGCTTTTTGGAAAATGAAACTACCATAAGGCCTCCCGGCACACACACAATGCAATCGCACACATGGAGGAGATTTCTCCTTATGATAGTTAAATATGCTTGATACATGAAATCTCTTTGATATTATTATTAGTGTATAGTGGAAAACATTTCGAAAGTATAATATTAATCTTAGCCAGCATACGTACCATTATAGTATGCCTACTATAACTACCATGTTAGATGGCAGGTTCTACAACTAAAACCGTACAAGGCGCGGATTGGTGATTGGATTTCCAACAAATGGTCAGGCTAAGGAACTTCCTATTGCCACATGGGAACACCTCTGGAGGGACGCCTCGAGAACCTAACCGGATCTCTACCAACACAAGGTCGGGTTACCTCTACAAAAATAGGTAACTACTACACGAGTATGCCATCCCCCGGTTATAAACAACCTTTATCTGGGGCCCCAACAACAAAAATCACAAAGTAATATATATATTTGCGATATCCATATAAGTTAAGTATCTGGGCTCCATACCATGATACCACTTCTGTCCAGAAGGAAATGCACATACCCTAAGGGGCGCTACCCCCTATAACCTTGCTGCATTCTTTCTGTTTCGACCAGTCTGGGGTGTGAGGCTCGACGAAGTCTCGTCCATAAAGCTACACTTTTCACAAAAGTCATGCTTTGATCAACAAATGATCAGCAGCACTTCGTATGCCACATTACCAAATTGGGAATGTATCAGTAGTAACCATCAACTACATAACCTCTGAGCTCATACGTCTCAGAGAAGGGTGTTAAGCTAAGAGAATAAATCTCCGCCACCAAACAGAAATGTATTTGATAGAAACCAGCTTTACATCTCAAAGTGTAACGTCAGACACACATTCATACAAGTCTGTTCCAGGTTCGAACAGAACCGAAGATACTTCATAAAGAAGCCCTTGCACATCCGGATAATTCCTAATCACGTCCGGACTCCCCATCACAAAGGGTGCTCAAATCTCTATACCGGGGATCAGCCGATGCAGAGACATTCGACAAGAAATCCTTTCGTTTTCGAAAATATCCGGTCTTCACCACCGGTCTTCAATTTCTATGCATAACATCGTATCACTATTCAGAATGGGTTATATGACACAAAGTCCTCTCCCGACTAAACCGAATAGTGAGCGCAATATGTAAAAACATATGGATATGGGATCTCAGTTAAGTCACAACTTATTATCCAAAACTTTTCTTTCAAATGATTAAACAAATTGCCATTTACGAAACTTTTTGAATAAAAGATTCACTCCACAAAGTTTACAAAGTTTACCAATCTTTCACAAAGATTCATTAATATCTTTCCAATTCAAATCTTTTATACAAAAGATATGCTTTTCAGATCCCTTTTCAATTTGAAAACAAACTTCACCATCTTTAACAAAGATTCATTCATAGCGTTTCAAAACGATTTCCCTTTTCAAATTGGATTAACTCATCCAATCTTTAAAACAAAGATTCAATTCATAGCTTTCGAAAAATCATTTCCAAAGATTCATTCATAGCTTTCAAATCCATTCTATTTCAAACTTGAAATCTTTTCAACACAATTTGGAAATCCTTTCTTTATATGAAAGCTATTATTATTTGAAAACAAATAGTTTTCGTTTCGAAAAATCCGATTACATTTATACAAGCTAAAGTCCTTCAAATATAAAAACTTGGGTTAAATTCAAATTTCCAAATCAATAGGATTCAATTTCAAATCATGAATTTAAATTCAAATTAAACTGTTTAAATTTCAAAACTTCATCCATTAATTCCAAATAACTTTTATCTTTGAAAACTCCCTTTCCAAAGCTTTTCACTTTTAACCCAATTCCATTTCAAAAACTGTTTGAATTCAAAATCCAACTTTTAAAACCATTTCAAAAATCTGTGACTTAACCGATTTCCTCGTGAAATCCATATTTGTGTGTGTATAGTGTGGTCCAGGGGTTTTACACAATAGTGCAACATCATTAATTATCACAGATTCAATCATATCAATCTTGATAAGCGATATAATCTATAACGCTTATCCTTGTTAGAAGATTCACAGATAAAGTAAATTTATCAATCACAAAGATTCACTATTACGATTCGATGTGGATTTCAGATAACCAACTGGAATCTGACTCCCTGTCACATCGAAATTCAAATGCCATTTTACGGCCTAAGGGATTTTTCGTATTCATACAACAGTATATTCATCACAGTTCTAACAGCGCAGCACAAAGCATTTCATATTACATAGCGTCACATCACATATCAAATATATCAATCCATCACACAGCATTACATAGTAGAGATATCAAACAATTCACAACAGCTCAATAGAGTACAGTCTGAAAGAGGCTATGCGGTAGGATCGTATAATATGAAATAGTGGAATGATATAGATAAATAACGATAAGCAATAAGTAAAGTAGACACCAAGATTTTATACCGGTTCGGACCTCTTGTCCTACGTCCAGTTCCTATGCTCCTTTTAGGAATACTAACTAACAACCCTCACTTAACCCGGAGGAATAGGTTTACAACTTACCCGAACAACCGAACGGGATTTCTTGCCTCAACTACCGAAGAGGACTTCAACTCAATTACTAAAAAACAATATTCGACTTGTTGTGTTCTTGTCAACACTAATGAGTCTAATGTAGTACAATATTCCTATAATCTTATCCTCGAGAGTATGCAATGTGTTTGTGAAGATTTATGAAATGTGAATTGCTATGAATCAAAAGAATGTTAAAAACAAAGCAGTGATTCAAGCAATAGATTTGTGATTGCTTTGAGAATTTCTAGATAATATATTCAAGAAAATAGTAAGATTAAAGCAAGAGAATTCGGTGAATTGAAGATGTTAGAATCATGTATTTATACTTGTAGAAGAGGTGCATCTGTTGGCTAAAGGTGCAGACAAGAGATGCTTCCATTTCCATTGGAGAATGGTTGCAACTCTTGGGAGGAAGAAGGTGTCCATTCAGAGAAAATTCGCAGGTTCAAATTCAGTCGACTGAACGGGGAATTCAGTCAACTGAAAATATGAATTAAAATTTTCAGGAACAAATTCAGTCGACTGAGCAGGGTGTTTCAGTCGACTGAAACTATACATGTTTGTATATGTGTAACAGGTTCAGTCGACTGGTCATCCTTGTTCAGTCGACTGAACTACTAAATTGTGCACAATGAATGTTTATTAAAAAATGAAATTTATAAAATGTGTTCTAGTGTTTGTGCAAGCCTCTTGAGGATAGATTTTAACAATAAATCTAAACTAAGACCCATATAAAAATCATACTTATGTTTATCCTTGGTCTTCATCGTTCTTTCTTTAGCTTTGCACATATCTCTTCCTTTTTGTTGAAGCACATTGTCATTAATCAAAATCTTAGCGTATCAACATTCTCCCCCTTTTTGATTGATGACAATACTCATGTGTGTAGAGATTATTTCCTCCCCCTGAATATATGCACTATCTTTTCTACAAAAAAAAGTTAGTATCATAGATTTTCTTCCCCTTTGTCATCGACAAAAAAGGAAGTAATAACCATAGAAGTATATTACCAACACAGTCGGGGAAACGCAGAATGTAGCATAGATAAATAAAACATAGAATGGCTATTTATACAAGCCATAAGAAAGTTATGAAATAAAACATCGAACCACAAGAAAATTATTGATCTTTATCCCAATCATATGAGCCTTCTCTCCATCCCTCTGGTTCACGAATGATTGGTCCACCGGTGGGTGGTCTATAGGTTCTTCCTCCTTGACCACCACTAGTGCCACTCATGCGTTGCTTGGATGTTCTTCGGATGATGTCCATGTGAAAGTAGGTGCAGGACGCTTACTGTGTGATGTTGAAGCGGTAGTGGAAGTTGAGCATGAGATGGCACCCCATAATTTATTGAAGAATCCTTTAATTTTATCAAGTTTGTGATCTACCTTCTTGAGGCGATTATCAAGAATTTGTTGATTTCTTGATAAAATTCCTAACGATTGATTGGTAGTAAAACTTGGCTCAATGATACGAATTTCATCTTCTCGGTCGAAAGGTTCTTCATGTGGAGCTTGTGGAGGTTGTTGCTGTTCTTGATGCCTAACTTTCCATTCGGCAAGAGATATGATGCGAGAAGGTCTATCCGGGAGTTGCATAAGGCTTATAGTCCGATGATTAATTTGATGAACCATGGTATTTTCGGATGTTGGGTGAATTCTCACCCAGGAGATCTCGAGACCAAGAAGCAGCAGTTCCATCTGGGTTTGCCCACTCCATTCGTTCCACTCCATCCAGTACCCAAGTTCATCCGGTACACAGGCCACTACCGGACCAACCTCTCTTTCGTGCTCGTCGAACCACCTATCCGCCGAACCAAAATAACACCGGTCCATCTCCATTCCCATGCATCACCGAACCAACATCTGCCGAACGACTCCCTACCGAGTCAAAGCATGGCCGAACCAACCTCACATCCATCTCACCACCGGATCAACCAATTGCCGGACCAAACCTCCAAGTCCAATAATGCCGGACCAACCTCACCTTCATCTCACCAACGGACCAACATCCTACCGAACCAAAGCCACTCCAACAACGACCGAACCAAGCTCCGCCGAGCCAGGTGTGCCAGGCCAGATTGCTTCAGCCCAGGCCCACAGCAGCTATATACATCCAAGACCCCTGCCCCCAGCCTCACTCTATAAATAGAGGGGCAGGAGTACAACAATGGCAGACAAGTTTGAGAGCTCAAGCACGGAAGGAACTTTCAAACAACTTTCATATACTTATATACAAAGCTTTGTACTTGTAATCTGAAAGAAAAGAGAGAATAACATATAAAGTGGACGTAGGCACGTTCTGGCCGAACCACTATAAATCTGCGTGTCTTTTACAGTTTAGCCCCTATTTTTTTATATATTTGCATAAATCACCCAAACCGCTAAGAACAACATAAAATCAACTAAATCATACGACTTTGAGGTGTTTGTCCATTTTTTGTGCAAACATTTTTTGGTGCTTTCACTGAGAAACTTTGAACTTGAAGCTTCAGCTTCCCTCATTCAACCTTCTTTCCCAATAGCACCCTTCATTGCCTAGGAAACATGACTTCCAGGCCGAGAAAAGACGCCAACAAGGGAAAGAACGTTGCAACCAACAGCGCTCCAGATCCAGTGGGTCCAGATCAAGAGAACCATCCCACTACGACAGCAGTGCCAAATGTAGATCAGGCAATTCGGACAGCCTCTGCCGCGGAACAACCGGCAGCAATCACTAGGGCAGACCTAGACAGCGTTGTGGTTGAAGTGACTAACCGCTTCGCATCCCAACAAGAAGCTTTGGTGAACCAACTCATGTCACGCTTGAGGGATGCCGAAGAATCCAACCGCAACACTGAATCATGGGGTGAGTCTCAATCTGGAGGATCTCGGAGACAACAAAGGTCTTCCCTCTTCGAAGAAGCTATCAACGGGAACAACAATGATAGGGGCCGCGCCCGGACTCAGCCCGAACTCCGACTCAAGGAAGCGCTTGGAACCGAACCCAACGAGGGAGGCACCAGGCGAGGGTCGGATGTAGCTGAGCCAGTCATGCCGCCTAATCAAAGAAACCCCGCCGAACGGAGCCGAGCTAGAACCCAGCCCGAAGTTGACCCTATGGAAATGCTCAAAATAGAACCCCACAAGGGAAGATCAAGGCAGGGGCCAACTGTAGCTGGTCCTAGCATGCATCCGAGCAGCCAAAGACAGCCACTGGATAACGTCAGAAGTGATAGACTATACCATCCCTACAGGTCATCTGGACGAGATCGATCCCGTAGGGAAGAACCAAGCTCATTTTTGTCCGCTCCAAATTCTGATGAAAGAATGCACGATTATTCAGGGAATGCGTCCGACGGGAGCAAAGGGATCGAGGGATAGGCGCTAGGGTAACCAGCCCTTTCACCCGTGACATCGAAACCGCCATCACCCCTCGAGAATGGAAAATGCCAACGATGGAACCGTACAAGGGAACTTCCGACCCCGTTGTACACCTGCAGAGATACACACAGCATATGCTCATGAGCGGAGCAACGGAAGGAGTGTTGTGTAAATGCTTTCCGCTATTCCTAGCAGACCTAGCTACCTCCTGGTTCTGCCATCTACCCCAAGGATCTATCAGCTCATGGGAGATGTTGAAAGAAAAGTACATTAGCCAGTTCCGCATTCATGTGGAACAACCCAAGGATGCTTATTCTCTATCTACTATCAAACAGAAATCCGAAGAGACACTGCAACAATATCTAACCCGGTTCAACGCCGCAGCGGCCGCAGTCCAAGATGCCGATGAGAAACTCACCCTAATGGCCCTCTGTAGTGGTGTGCACCCAGATACCAAGTTTTCTAGAAGACTAACTAAAGAAAAACCAGCTACCTTGCCCGATTTCTTCCATGAAGCTGGGAAGTACATGAGACTAGAAGAGGCTGCCACTAAAAGGCAGACAGGACCATAGGCTAAGGTGGCTCATGGAAACGCCCCAGCCGCAGCGAAGGACATTCGGAGAAATGATTCCAGAGACAATGCAGGGGGCAAGAAGGGAGAAAAGCGCTTGTACCGACCAGGACCGAGATTCGACGCTTACACTCCCTTGAATGAAACAGTCGAGAACATCTTCCTGGCCACCCAGGACGAACTTACATACAAGCGCCCCCCGTACAAGAAGGAGTCAGATCACGCAATCCAGTCCGGAAAGTTCTGTCGTTTCCACGAATCTTATGGACATGATACCAATGAATGTCGCCACCTCCGCGACCTAATCGAAGAACACATCAGAAGGAAGAGATTAGAACGCTATGTAATGGGACAGGACAGGACCCCAGCTCCTACGAAGGAAAACCTAGGGCAGCTCCACACAGAGACAGGCGGAGGAAATCGCAACACCAGCGGTTCCAGCCAAGAGAAGATAGTAGTCCATACAATATCAGGAGGGCCACACATCGCCGACAAGAGCTGGGCAGAAATGGAAAAATATGGAAACTCACTCAGAAACGATGGAGACTGCGTCAATTCTGTTACGGAAGAACGTCACCCGAAGCGAAAGGAAAATAATGACATCACATTCAGTGGGCGCGACCTAGAAGGAAGGCAATACCCTCACATGGATCCGATGGTCATCTCTGCCTGGTTCGGCCCAACTGAAGTTTTTCGAATCCTAGTAGACACTGGAAGCTCAGTGAATATTCTGTTCAAGCATGCTTTCGACAAAATGAAGCTGTCAATGAAGGACGTGTCTCCCAGCAACAAACCGCTATACGGTTTCACTGTAGAAGCAAAGATGCCCCTCGGACAATTGGATCTCTTTGTTGAATTGGGAAGTCATCCCCGCTCCGCCGTTCGGAAACAAACATTCGTGCTAATAGACAACCACTCGGCCTACAATGCCTTTTTAGGAAGACCAGCCTTGTCCGACTTCAAAATTGTCCTTGCCCCATGGTGCCTGAAGATGAAGTTCCCAACGAATAATGGAGTGGGAGAAGTAGATGGGGATCAAGACGCCGCTCGGGACTGCTATGTAACCGAACTTCGCAATAATCGCAGGAGAGATAAAGGGAAAAATGCAGAGACTATTCTCTGGATGAAAAGCTTGGAAGCATAGAAACTAAAGAAAGCCCCTCCTCTTCAGTATACCAGTGATCCTTTCAATGAATTAGACCCCAGGGACAAAGAGGAGGGGGCCACCGCCGAGCCTGCAGAGGCTATGGAATTCGTATCTGTAGACAAACGCGACCCAAGTAAACTGCTGAGGGTCAGATCTCAGTTAAAAAGAGAATTAAAGAATCAACTCATCTATTTTCTTCGCCACAACATGGATGTATTTGCATGGACGCACGCTGATATGACTGGAATCTCCCCGGACATAGCATGCCACGCACTAAACATCGATCCTACCAAGGCACCGGTAAAGCAAAAGAAGAGAAGTATGAGGGCAGAACGATCAGCAGCCCTCGAGGAAGAAGTAAAGAACTTACTTGCCAATGACTTCATACGTGAAGCCATTTACCCGGAATGGATCGCCAACTCGGTACTGGTAAAGAAAGCTAATGGGAAGTGGTGAACATGCATCGATTTCTCCAACTTAAATGACGCTTGCCCGAAAGACTGCTTCCCACTCCCCTGAATCGACCAACTCGTGGACAGCACTGCCGGACACGAACTTTTATCCTTTATGGACGCTTACTCAGGATATAACCAGATCCCTATGCAAGCCCCCGATCAAGACCACACTAGCTTCATCACTGACCGAGGATTGTACTGCTACAAGGTAATGCCATTTGGACTTAAAAACGCCGGAGCTACTTATCAGCGCCTCGTCAACAAGAAGTTTGCAGAACTGATAGGACGAACTATGGAAGTTTATGTGGATGACATGCTGGTAAAATCGAGGAAAGCCAACGACCATATAAACCACCTGGACGAGATGTTTCAAGTACTTCACCAATATGGAATGAAGCTGAACCCTCTAAAGTGCTCCTTCGGAGTATCATCGGGAAAGTTCTTGGGATTCATCGTTCATGCCAGGGGGATTGAAGCAAACCCCGAACAAGTTCGAGCTTTACAAGATATCAAGACACCATCTACTCGAAGAGAGATGCAAAGCCTAAATGGGAAAGTGGCCGCCCTGAGTAGGTTCATCTCTAAAGCAACCGACAAATGCATCCCTTTCTTCGAAGCTCTAAAGAAAGACAAAGGAAAGTTCGAATGGACTGACGAATGCTCGACAGCCTTCCTTAACTTAATCGGACACCTCCAGAGACCACCGGTACTTTCAACTCCAAATGAAGGCGAAGAACTATACCTATACCTTGTTGTATCATCCCACGCTTTGAGCGCCGCTTTGGTGAGAGAAGACAACCGAGCGCAGCGACCCGTATACTTTGTAAGCAAGAGATTCACAGGGGCAGAAGTCAGATACCCTAAACTTGAAAAGCTAGCATACTATTTGCTTATCACGTCGCGGAAACTGCGACACTACTTCCAGTCTCATTCCATCAGAGTTTTAACCGATCAACCGCTAAAGCAAGTGCTCCATCGCCCCGACACTTCTGGGCGATTACTTAAGTGGTGCATCGAACTAAGTCAATATGATATCACTTACCATCCTCGCACCGCTATCAAGGGGCAAGCCATAGCTGATTTCATTGCCGAATTCACTACTAGCGAAGGTAAGGACCAATCTGAAATAGCAGAAGATATCAAGTGGAATCTCTTCGTAGATGGAGCGTCGAATGAACAAGGCTCGGGGCAGGTGTTTTGATAATCACCCCCAAGGGAAAGAAGCTGCACTACGCCCTAAGATTGGAATTTGCTGCCACCAACAATGACGCGGAATATGAAGCAGTGATAGCCGGATTAGAACTTGCACTGGAAATTGGAGTCAGTTCTTTATGTCTCCATAGTGATTCTCAACTTATTGTAAATCAAATACTGGGAGAATTCCAGACTCGAGGAGAACGACTCACAGCGTATCTAAAGAAGACCAGGCTACTGCTCAATCAATTAGATCACTATTTAATCATACACATTCCCCGAGAAGAGAATCAAGAGGCCGACGAACTAGCAAAACAAGCTAGCATGAAGAACATCACTATTTTCGGAGCATTAACCATCTCAAAACAGCTGGCACCAAGTTTCAAGCAAGTAAATCTGATAGCTGCAACCGAAGAAGAAACATGGATGACCCCTATCCGAGAATACTTACAAAATGGCAACCTACCCGACGGGCGAAATGAAATTAAGAAAATTATGAGGAAAGCTTCCCGCTACACAATGCAAGAAGGCATCCTCTATCGGCGCGGCTTCTCTAACCCCTTATTGAGGTGCGTTGCTGGAAGAGAAGCCAAGGAAATTCTATCCAATATCCACCAGGGAAGCTGCGGAGATCACACTGGAGGGCAGACTCTGGCAAAGAAGATACTCCGATATGGATATTTCTGGCCCACCTTGAACAAAGACGCCTTAGACTTCGTCAGAAAATGTGACAGATGTCAGAAATTTGCCAAAATTCCTCGACTACCGACAAATGAGATCACTCAAATGACTAGCCCTTGGCCCTTTGCAGTATGGGGAATTGACTTGATTGGTGAACTGCCAATGGGACGAGGCGGAGCTAAATATGCTATAGTAGCAGTCGACTATTTCACCAAATGGGTGGAAGCGGAACCTCTAAATAAAATATCTTCGACAAAAATCATTAACTTCTTGATCAAAAATGTTCTGTGCAGGTACGGAGTACCACTCAAAATCATATCAGACAATCGACTTCAGTTTGACAGCGAGGAATTCACCGACTGGTGCGAAGAGCATGGGATTCACAAAAGCTTCTCATCCATGGCTTATCCCCAGGCAAATGGCCAAGTCGAAGCTGTCAACAAAATTCTCAAAACGCTGATCAAGGAGAAGCTTGAAAAGTCAAAGGGCGCTTGGGTGGATCAACTTCCTACGGCACTTTGGGCCTACCGCACATCTTTCAGAACATCAACAGGGCATACTCCTTTCTCTTTGGCATACGGATCGGAGGCAATGCTCCCAGTTGAGACTATTGTGCCTTCCCACCGTAGGATCCACTACAACCCAGAAGAAAACGAAGAACTCCTCCTCATGTCTTTGGATCTGATTGAGAAGAGAAGAAATGATGCAGCACTCAAAGTAGCAGCTCACAAACAAAAAGTGGCAGCACTATACAACTCCAAAGTCAAGCATCACAGCTTACAAGAAGGAGATCTTGTCCTCAAGCGAATCTTTCCGCGCCCCGGGGCACTGAACCCCATCTGGGACGGACCATATGTAGTTCATAAAGATCTCCACAACGGAGCTTATATTTTGTCAACAGTGGACGGAGAGGTGTTCCAGAGGGCATGGAACATCCGACACCTCCGTTGATACTTTTCTTAACTTGTACTGCCCATATGAAGTGAATTAACAAAGAGAATTAGTGGACGTAGGCTTTTTCATGCCGAACCACTTTAAAAACTTGGCTCTTGTTAACTTGTTCCTTTATATCTTGGCTACTTGTTAAGCTTTATCCTTTGCTGTTGAACAAAATCCTTTGCAGATGACATTTCAATTCAGAGCTTCACAACACAACCCCGCCTGGACAAAATCTAACAGGTACGCTACGATCCTATGCCCTCGCCAATGAGACACTTTGCTCCGGTATCCCTCTACCGCGAGTTAACTCATTGTTTGCCTCGGCCCTTAAAGCCGACTGTAATAAGCCGAGTATAAGCCACCGAGAAGGCCGATTATGCCATGGCAGCTCATTACAGCGATTCGGCTCGCCGGCAACTGTGAACCGACCATAAGTCCCAACATAAGGTGTGGCCAGCCAGGGGCAGTTCACAGATGACGATCGGCCCCCACGCTAGCCGGCCATAGTAAATCGAATAATACCCGCGATTACGGGCCATAATGGCCCGGGTAGTTACTGTGCGCGATCGGCTCCGATGTGTCTTAAGTGCGGCTGTAGTAAAAAAGAAAACTCCCCGCAGAGGCATAAGATGGGTGACAAATGTCTCCAAGACCACAGCTAGGGAAAGTGACTACAAAACCCGTTTGCCACGAACTTAAGCACATCGACGGCCTTCCGTGACTGGAAGTTTTACTTTTCCTATATTTCCATTTCATTTAAAACTTTTCTCCTATTCTCCGTAACGGTGCTTGAAAGTACAGGACATGAAATAGGGAACGCTCGCTAATGGGAACAGAAACTTACAATCAGATGACGAGACACTCAACAGCATTCCGTGCTTAGTCTTACAGGGCGCACGAAGTTGCCGTCCACAGCCGAAACATGAAGGGCGGTACCTTCTACTTTTATACATTAATGCATAGCTGCAGTTCATATTCACACATCACATTTACGTTGCAAAATGAGAAAATTATACTTTAAGCAAAAAACTTGGCATCAGGCACAGTCAAGCCACTAGTAACATGCATAGTTACATCACTTACACAGCACAACAAAATAGCGATAACATTCCAACATAAAGGAATCAGCTTATGTTATGAAATTACATAAAGTCATTCATCATAAACAATATTGTTACAGTCACATCAATGTTTTGGACTAACATAAACAGCGATAAAAGGAAATCAAAAGGTGACCGAATCCGGACAAGGAACCAGCTGCGTCCACACCTCACCCTCATCCTACCAGCTCTCCAAGCCTACTTAGCCGCAGGGTCGGAGCTCCCAACATGCTTATCAGAAGTCCCACATGTCCAATTCAGAAGAGGAATCCATTAAACCAACAACGGACGATCAAGTCATGAAAAACTAAAATAGGGAGAACTCACCAGCACCCGCTTCTTGGTCCTCATCCCCTAATTGCACACCGGCTTCCTCCGCCGCAAGTAGCCGCATCCCCTCCTTCAACGCTACCTTCTCCTCCTTTGAGAACTGGGCGGTTACCATGTCCATCCTGAATACCGCTCCACCTTCCTTATCCGCATCGGCCTTGGCCTCCTCCAAAGCCCGGAGATATATCCTAGCCATGATCCGGGGATAGTCATCCATCCAGGATAGATTACCCTGCTTCCAGGTACGGAAGTACATATCCTGCAACATCTCATCCATCATCCCCTCATTCTCCTCAAACTCCCTCATCCGGGCCTCGGAGGACAACAACTTGGCGACGGCAACATCCCTCTCCGATCGATATCTCAAGCGGTCAGCCAGGAGAGACCTCCTCATTTCCTCCATCTCTTCCTTTAGCCTGGCCTGAGCAAGCTCTGCGGCCTCAAGCCTCCCAGATAACTCCTCTACTTGCTCGAGATCCGCCCTCCGAACCTCGTCCACCGTAGCAATGGCTATGTCAATCCGCTCCTTGCAGGCGGCCTCCACCTTTCGCAACACAGCCTTGCTAGCCTCCTCCATGATTTTCTTTAGTCGTCGGGTGGCCTCCTCATGCTGGGATATCTGGATAGCCTGATCGGCAAGCTGCTTGGCCTAATCAGAAACCTGTAGCCGCAATCGGATGTTAGCACTTCCGATTTCCTCCCCAGCCCTGGCCAGTCGAGCATGATGCTCCATTAACCTCTTGGTTTCCTCAGCCACCCGATCGATACTTGCCTTGGCCTCATTCCCCATGGTCACAATCCGAGTAGTAAGCAAATCGAGGTCTAACGACTTAGCCTCATCAAGCACCCGTACCATGGGATTGCGGGGAAGAAGATGCTCACCCGTGACCTCGTCAAAAGAGATATCCTGAAAACTCAGGTCCAGATCCGGTGGCCGGCAAAGAGGTTACGATCCAAACCAGGACGGTCTATCGGAGTGACGGTTGGATTTTCGGACGGATGAGGGGAAGGCATAAACTCAGTATCCTCTTCAGTAATATCATGGATGGGCTGGACTAGAGGCTGGGGGCTAGGAGAAGGTTCAAACGAAGATCGGCCCCTCTTCCTCTTTTGCATATCTTCCTCAACGACTCCAAGAAGAGGGCGATATCTAACTACATCCCCAGAATGGCTAGTTGGCGGCTTTGGTTTGGCAGAAGCTTTGAGTAGCTTATACTGTTCGAGGCGGTGCCGAATATCTGATGACTTGGTCGCCTTACCTGCTCCTGGAATAAAAGCCAAGTGTAACGAACATACAATGGTCCATAATTCAAGAAATATGTTAAGTTAAAAAGAGTGAGAAGACACATCTATTATACAAACCCTGCGGAGGAGTAGGATACTGCAATAAGTCCTGAATCTCATTCCAGGACAGAAGCGAACCATAAAATATTCCTAAGTCCCTATCGTAAATGGAGTCTGCAGAAGTCAAAAGTTCACCTTGAATCACTGGAGTCGCTGTAGCTGAAGAACTCTTAGAGAATGAATCGGCGCCAGCCCCAACCTTGTCAACCTCCTTTGCCCTCTCAACCAAAGCCGATCCTTCCTCCGACTCCCCAAAAGCTTGACGGAAAGCATCGTCCGTCCACTCATGAATCTCTCCCGCTTGCCCGGAGGTTAAGGCACCAACGCCACTACCGCTCTGTCCATCTCCTCCTTCACCCTCACCTCTATCTTCCTCCACATCTTCCTCTCCCGCAGCAATTGGGCAAGTACTAGGAGAGGGACCATCAGACTTCTTAAGTTTCTTACCTCCAACAACGGGAGGCTTTGTAAAAGGTTCCCTCTTGCCACTCTTCACCGTGGCCCCTTCCTTGGCTTTGGCAGCCTTCTCCTCAGCCGTGTCTCTCTACTTAACCACGGACTGGTGTGGCAGGATCAAGTTGTGCTCCAGGAGAGTAGCATTCCTGATCAGGAAAGAAGCCGACCTGTCCCGACCCAAAATGGCCTTTATTTCCGCAGCCATCTGGACCAGGGAATCACTCTCTACGACTGCAAAGCCACCTGTCACTAGCAAGAAATAGAAGCATATCAGAAGGAGCACTGCAGTCGGAACAAAGAAATTGTAAATAAAGTTCAACTTACAGCCAGAAGTGAAGAGGCGGAAGGAGACAGAATCGTCCCTGATAAAAAACCATTCTTTCTTAAACATTGTGAACTTTGAGTATAAGTCCAAGACCGGTTTGAAGGGCACGGCCGCTTCTAAACTAACATACGGAGACCCCTTCTTGTAGCCTCTCAGATTATACAAGTATCGAATTTCCCGGTTAGAAGGAGGGCGCCCATACCTCCTCTGGAAGATAATGAATAAGCACACCAGAATAGCGTAGGAATTGGGCTGGAGCTGGAGAGGGGCCACCTTCAGATAGGTAAGGAAGCTGACTATCCATGCATTGATCGGAGGAATGGCCCCACACATACAGTGGTATCTGCTGTAAGCAAAATATCCTTCAGGAGGGTCATATGGCATAACCCCCTCTCCCGGCAACAGCATGCGAGCCCTGTCAATCCCGAAGGAACGAGAGATGACATCAAGCTGCTCCTCCCTGAGGGAGCTAGGAAAACAATCGGGCGGGGAATTCAAGAGCTCCTGGGGGCCATACCCATCTACTAGCGATCTAGGAGCAGGCCCAGGACGTTCGGCCCGAACTGGGGGCACTATGGAGGACTCTGCTCTGTCCTTGGACTTCCGTTTATCGGATCGGGTTTTCACTTTTTGAGACATTTTATCTGCATACACAAAAGCGAAAGACGTATTGTTAGTACAAGGAGTATGGAAATATAAGCAAGCAAGTGTATATAAGTCCGGGATTTCACTCATGATTCAAATACAAGTGTGCATTCGGCATTCCCAACGCAACGGTTCATTCGGCATAGCTCATTCGACATTCCCAACATAAGGGTTCATTCGGCATATCACATTCGGCATTCCCAATACAAGTGTTCATTCGGCATAAGGTCTACTCGGTAATAAATTTTTAAAGCTCATTCGGTGAAACGAAGTGAAACAAGAAAAGAAAAAAAATAATAATTCATTCGGCGGAACGGAAGGTCGCCAGATTCGGTAAGAGCAAGATCCTGGATCGGCTAATGCGGCAAAGTTGATTCGGCGAAGTCAAGTGTTTGGAAAACCAAGAGCTCTAGGCCCATATTTATAGGCAAAATGCATCGGCCGGACCAGCTGGTTCGGCACACCCGACCAGATGTGAAACCTCGAGCCAAAACAAAGCGCGGCATATGCCCCACTTTGGGGGGCAAATGTTGGGTAAATTCTCACCCAGGAGATCTCGAGACCAAGAAGCAGCAGTTCCATCTGGGTTTGCCCACTCCGTTCGTTCCACTCCATCCGGTACCCAAGTTCTTCCGGTACACAGGCCACTACCGGACCAACCTCTCTTTCGTGCTCGCCGAACCACCTATCCGCCGAACCACCTATCCGCCGAACCAAAATAACACCGGTCCATCTCCATTCCCATGCATCACCGAACCAACATCTACCGAACGACTCCCTACCGAGTCAAAGCATGGCCGAACCAACCTCACCTCCATCTCACCACCGGATCAACCAATTGCCGGACCAAACCCCCAAGTCCAATAATGCCGGACCAACCTCACCTTCATCTCACCATCGGACCAACGTCCTACCGAACCAAAGCCACTCCAACCACGACCGAACCAAGCTCCGCCGAACCAGGTGTGCCAGGCCAGATTGCTTCAGCCCAGGCCCACCAGCAGCTATATACATCCAAGACCCCTGCCCCCAGCCTCACTCTATAAATAGAGGGGCAGGGGTACAATAATGGCAGACAAGTTTGAGAGCTCAAGCACGGAAGGAACTTTCAAACAACTTTCATATACTTATATACAAAGATTTGTACTTGTAATCTGAAAGAAAAGAGAGAATAACATATAAAGTGGACGTAGGCACGTTCTGGCCGAACCACTATAAATCTGCGTGTCTTTTATAGTTTAGCCCCTGTTTTTTTTTATATATTTGCATAAATCCCCCAAAACGCTAAGAACAACATAAAATCAACTAAATCATACGACTTTGATGTGTTTGTCCATTTTTTGTGCAAACATCGGACTCCGGTAATGGCGCATCAACGTTGAAGAGAAGTCGCATGATATACTCTCCAAAATATTACGTTCGCATTTTGCCATTATTGAAAGTAAGAAATTCATCAAGAATTAATTGGACCCAATTGACTTGAATATTTCCCCAAATAGCATATAGTGCTCTATAATTGTTTGGGTATACAATTTCATATGAGCCCGTTCGAGGAGTGATTGTTTTGAAAACTTTTAGAGAATATAAAATATGTTCTAAATTTATGATTCCTTTTTCGATATTGTCACGTAGAAAATGGTGACGAATATCTATATGTTTTGTACGGGAGTGATTAAACGGATTTTTAGATAAATTTATTGTACTTGTATTATCACAATATATTGTAGAGTTTGTTAAATTTATATTAAAATCCTTAAGTGTTTGTTGCATGTAGATAACTTGAGTGCAAGCTAAAGCGGCTGATATATACTCTGCTTCATAGGTGGGAAGCGAGACACAATATTGTTTCTTACTAAACCAAGATACAAGTGATTTTCCAATGAAATGCCACGTACCACTTGTACTTTTTCTATATGTTCGAGATCCACCAAAATCAGCATCACTGAATGATACTAACTCAAATGGACACTCTTTTGGATAGAAAAAAAAAATTAGTATCATTAAGATATCGCATAATTCGTTTTACCGCTCTTAAATGTGATTCTTTAGGATTAGATTGAAAACATGCACATAAACATACACTCATCATTATGTCTGGTCTACTAGCGGTTAAGTAAAGTAAGGAACCTATCATACATCTAAACAATTTTTGATCTATACTTTTGCCATTTTCATCTCGATCGAGATGAGTAGTGGCACTCATAGGAGTAGGTTTAGCAGAAGTGTTTTCCATTCCGAAATGTTTAATTAGATTAGCACAATATTTTTCTTGGTTTATGAAAATTCCATTTGTTAATTGTTTAATTTGAAGTCTGAGAAAATATGATAATTCTCCCATATGAGATATTTCGAACTCCTTAGTCATTATATTTGAAAATTCTTTGCATAAATTTTCATTTGTCGAACCAAATATAATATCATCTACGTATACTTGAATTATTAAAATATTTTTAGTAGTATTTTTAATGAAAAGCGTTTGATCAACGTTTCCAATTTGAAATCTCGAATTTAATAAGTAACTTTTAAGTCTTTCATACCAAGCACAAGGTGCTTGTTTAAGACCATATAGTGCTTTCTTTAATTTATATACATGATCTGGATATTTTTCATGTATAAATAAAGGAGGTTGTTCAACGTATACATTTTCTTTTATAAAACCATTTAAAAATGCACTTTTAACATCCATTTGATAAAGTTTAAAATTGTGAAAACATGCAAAAGCTAATAGAATACGTATTGCTTCAAGTCTTGCAACGGGAGCAAAAGTTTCTTCAAAATCAATACCTTCTTCTTGATTATATCCTTGTGCTACTAGTCTAGCTTTATTCCTAGTTATATTACCTTGTTCATCTATTTTATTTTTGTAAACCAATTTTTTTCCTATAACAGATTGATTATTTGGACGGGAAACTAATTCCCAAACATCGTTACGTTCAAATTGATTTAATTCTTCTTGCATTGCAATAATCCAGTAATCGTCTGTTGATGTTTCTTTAGGATTTTTAGGTTCTATTGTAGAAATGAAAGCTATATGTCCCATTTAATTTAGTTGATTTCTTGTCTTAACTTGAGAATTGATTTCACCTATTATGTTTTTGAGCAGGGTGATCTCGTAATATTCTTGGTAAAGATCTTAGTTCATTATTACAATTTTCAAGATTTGCATTTTCTATATTTATAAATTCTTCATCATCTTTTATACTTAATTCTTTGTTGACATTCTCATCAAAAGATACATGTAAGGTTTCTTCGATTACGTTTGTTCGTTTATTAAATACTCGATATGCCTTACTTTGTTCTGAATATCCTATAAAAAATCCTTCGTCGGCTTTTGGATCAAATTTACTTAGTTGATCTTTTGTATTTAAAATAAAACATTTTGATCCAAATATTTTAAAATAAGATATATTTGGCTTTTTGTTGTTGAATAGTTCATATGAAGTATTTTTATTTAACGGTCTAATGGATATTCTATTCAATAATAGAATGTAGTAGCTACGGCTTTTGTCCAAAAATGTTTTGGTAGAAAACTTCCATTTAATAATGTCCTTGCGCATTCTTGTAATGTTCTATTCTTTCTTTCTACAACTCCATTTTGTTCAGGAGTTCTAGGAAATGAAAAATTATGATTTATTCCTTTCTTTTTACAGAAAGTTTCAAAAGCTTCATTTTCGAATTCGCCTCCATGATCACTTCGTATATTTTTAACCTTCAAATCTCTAGTGTTTTGAATTCTTTTGACAAATGTTTTAAAATGCCCAAAAGTATCACTTTTATTTTTCATAAAAATAGTCCATGATATCTTGAGAAATCATCAACAATTACAAACACGTATCAATTATGATTAATGGATTAAACTTGTGTTGGTCCAAATAAATCCATAAGTAGTAATTCTAATGGTTGTAAAGTCGAAATATTTTTCTTAGATTTGAAAGATGATTTCGTTAATTTTCCTTTTTGACAATCATCACAAAGATTTTTTATTTTAAAGTTTATTTTGGGTAAACCTCTTACTAATTCATTTTTGGAAAGTTTTCTAATAGTTTTAAAATTTATATGACAAAATCTTTTGTGCCATAACCAAGGATCATTACCTTTGGCTAGTAAACACATACTTGTATTATGATTAATATTCATATTTAGAACGTAAATATTCCTATCTCTATTTCCTTCAAAAACAAGATTTTGGTTATGATCAAAAATACTACATTTATTTTCCGAAAAAGTTATTTTAAAGCCTTTGTCACAAAGTTTACTTATGCTAAGTAGATTATGTTTTAGATTTTCAACTAATGAAACATTTGTTATAAAAGGTAAATTTGATGTACCGTAATTGCTCACATCACCTTTGCCAATGATATAGCCTTTTGAATTGTCTCCGAAGGTAACCGAGCCACCATCAAAGTATGTGATGTTTGTAAGCATATCTTTGTCTCCGGTCATGTGTGTTGAGCAACCACTGTCTAGTATCCATTTCTTCTTTTTAACTGGGACCTGAAAATAAATACAAAATTATTGGTACCCACCTTTTAATAGGGTCCTAAAAAGTCAGAGCTTAGGAAGCCAAACTCAATTTGATTTAGTATCCTTTGTATAAATATAGTTTTTATTATAATGAACACTATCCATAAATGTTTTAATATATTTATTCCTAATTAACACATTGTTAGTCTTTGGAACCCAAATTTTAACTACCTTGGTTTCTACTTTTGTTTCAATAGGTTTTCTTAACAATATTGGTTGTTTTGAATCAATATTCCTTTTAAGATTTATATCCTTTTTATTAGGAATTTTTGACTCCTTTTTATATCCTAAACCTTGTTTATTTGAAGATGATTGAGAATTTTCTAATATCTTGGATAAATTTTCCCTTCCTTTGTTAAAGTTAGAAACGTTTTTAGTTATGTTATCTCATCTAGCTTGAAGAATATTATTTTCTAATTCAACTTGTCTAATCTTAGTTTTTAACTCATGATTTTAAGAAACAATTACATCATTCTTTTTCTTTTGAGTTTCAATTTCTTGACTTAAAAGAGATAATTGAGTTTCTGAATTTGAATAAGATTCTTAAACTTTATCAAGTTCTTCTTCTAGAATTTTCTTTTCATCGTTTAACATATCTCTTTCAAATTCACTTTGTTTTGATTTACACGAATTTCTTTAATTTTCTTTTCAAGAATTTTTATTGTGCTCAAAAGTTCAGAATTTACTTCAATTAAGTCATCGAAAGTTAAATTACTTACTTCAGATTCTTGAGCCATGAAGCATACATTTGTCTGTTCATTGTCGCTATCATTTTCACTTTCGGATGAAGATGAATCCGAATCATCCCATGTTACAGAGAACGCCTTCTTTTTGAATTTCTCTCTCTTGTTTTTGTTGTTGAGAGCTTTCTGATTCTCATTCTTTTTCTCTGGGCAACCCTTGTGCACGTGACCTTTCTTGTGACAGTTGAAACATTCTATATTCGAGGATGTAGGTTTGTTCAAGAAATTCTTTTTGAGTCCGTTTTTGTTTCCTTCTCTATATCTTAAGAATTTCTTGAAATTTTTGGCTATGAATGCTAAATCCTCATCTTCAGACTCTGATTCTTCCTTTTCTGCATGAAAAGCAACATTCTTTCTTTCTTGAGCTTGATCTTTCTTAGCTTGCATATTTACTTCATACGACATAAGATTTCCAATCAATTCCTCTGGTTTCATTGTAGATAGATCATTTGCTTCCTCAATTGCTAGTACTTTTCTCTCCCATTCATCAGTGAGTGAATTTAGAACTTTAGACACAATGTCAAAATCCATGTATTATTCTCCTAGTCCGATTGAAGAATGATGAATGTCTTGAAATCTCGAGTACATGTCATTGATGGATTCAATTTGTCACATTCTAAAGTTTTGGAATTGATTCTTCAGCATGGATATTTTTATTTGTTTAACCTTGTTTGTGCCTTCATGTATGACTTTAAGTTTTTCCCATATCTGATATGCAGTAGTACATATGCTAACACGGTTGAATTCGTTTCTATCCAGGGCGCAAAATAGCATATTCATAGCTTTAACATTTGCACTAGCTTCATTCTTTTGAGTTTGTGTCCATGTAGGATAATCGGTTATGGGTACAACGAACTCTGCTTGAGTAGCATTCCAGGCTTTGAAACTTGTTCCTTGCATAAAAATCCTCATCCTTGTAGCCCGATAGTTTAGTTTAGTCCATTGAATAGAGGAGGTCTTTGGGTAGATTGTCCTTCCACAAATGTAGAACTATAGGCAGATGTTGTGCTTGTACTTGCGTTATTTTCCATATTATCAATACGTCTAATAACAGTGTTATGGTTATAGGACGACCTTGCTCTGATACCAATTGAAAGAGGCTATGCGGTAGGATCGTATAATATGAAATAGTGGAATGATATAGAAAAATAACGACAAGCAATAAGTAAAGTAGACACCAAGATTTTAAACTGGTTCAGACCTCTTGTCCTACGTCCAGTTCCTAAGCTCCTTTTAGGAATACTAACTAACAAACCTCACTTAACCCGGAGGAATAGGTTTACAACTTACCCGAACAACCGAACGGGATTTCTTGCCTCAATTAACGAAGAGGACTTCAACTCAATTACTAAAAAACAATATTCGACTTGTTGTGTTCTTGTCAACACTAATGAGTCTAATGTAGTACAATATTCCTATAATCTTATCCTCGAGAGTATGCAATGTGTTTGTGAAGATTTAGGAAATGTGAATTGCTATGAATCAAAACAATGTTAAAAACAAAGCAGTGATTCAAGCAATAGATTTGTGATTGCTTTGAGAATTTCTAGATAATATGTTCAAGAAAATAGTTAGATTAAAGCAAGAGAATTCGGTGAATTGAAGATGTTAGAATCATGTACTTGCACTTGTAGAAGAGGTGCATCTGTTGGCTAAGGGTGCAGACAAGAGATGCTTACATAGATTCGCAGGTTCAAATTCAGTCGACTGAACAGGGAATTCAGTCAACTGAAAATATGAACTAAAATTTTCAGGAACAAATTTAGTCGACTGAGCAGGGTGTTTCAGTCGACTGAAACTGTACATGTTTGTATATATGTAACAGGTTTAGTCGACTGGTCATCCTTGTTCAGTCGACTGAACTACTAAAATGTGCACAGTGAATGTTTATTAAAAAATGAAATTTATAAAATGTGTTCTAGTGTTTGTGCAAGCCTCTTGAGGATAGATTTTAACAATAAATCTAAACTAAGACCTATATAAAAATCATACTTATGGTTATCCTTGGTCTTCATTGTTCTTTCTTTAGTTGTGCACATATCTCTTCCTTTTTGTTGAAGCACATTGTCGTTGACCAAAATCTCAGCGTATCAACACAGTCATCCATAAGGAAGATAAATTAGTCATCTGATAATTTCAAATCAAATTGATTACTAATCCTGGTTAATTAATATAAATTAATTACAATCATCTTAATTAATTATCCTTAAATCATTTATTAATTAACCATTAATAAATTAATTAACTTGATTAAGTAATCATACAAATATGCATTACAATTTAATTTAATTACATTAAGTAATTAATCTTTATTTAAACCATACTTATTAATCATTCTTGATTTATCACATTCAGTAATTAACTACCCTTAATTACTTCATTAAATAAATTAATTACTCCTAATTAATTATCCTTAATTAATCCCTTGATTAATCATATAAAGTAATTTAATCCAAATTACTTCCACTATTAAATCATCTTCCACTAATTATATCCAGTAATTATCATTAACTACTTTACTAAGTAATTATACTTCATTAATTACATTAAGTAATTATTATTAAATCATCCATTGATTAACATAATTAAACTTAATTAATTAACTCAACAAATCACATTAAAATCAATTAAGTACACTTAGTAGTTAATTCCTTAATTACTTCCATTAAGTAATTACACTTAAACAATTTCACAAATGATTATCATTAATTAGCTAATCTAATTAATTATTAAAATTAATCATATTAATTAATTATTAAATAATCTTAAGTTAATGACCTTCATTAACTATTAACAATCCTTTAATTACTTTTCTTAAGTAATTATACTTACATTAATCAATATTAATTACAAATTGATTAATCGTTATTATTCAACTTATTAATCCTTAATTATTTAATTAATTAAGTTCTAACTGTAACTTAATTAATCCTTAATTACTTGATTAATAAATCTTTAATCATTAATTTAAAATCTTATCCAATTAATTATTTCTTAATTATAATTTAATTATTCTAAGTATAGTTCATCTTAAAACTTTAATTAATCAAACTAAAACCATTAATTAATTTAATTTAATTATCCATTTCATAAATTAATTAAATAAATTAATTATGCATTTTAGTTACCTTAATAATTTAATGAATTACAAATCATTAAATTCTAATTTACTTTAAACAAAAAAATTCAAACATTTAATTTAACCTTTAAATCTTTGAAAACCCTTTCCAAAGTTATTTAATAAATCTTTCACATATAGTTATTTTAAAAACTTAATTATCATATCTTTAAAACTTATCTACTTTAATTATATTTTAAGCGTATTTTTACTTTGTTTTTAAACTTAAAAACATTACCTTTGAAAACAAAGATATTCAAACTTTAAAACTTAATTAATATATCTTAAAAACATTTCACTTCAATTCACCTTAAAACTTTGTTAAACTTTTATTTTAAAAACTAAACCACTTTCAAAATCTTCAACTTTAAACTTGTTTAAAGTTTTCTTTTAAACAAAATTGTTTAAAACCCGAAAACCTTTTTAACAGATTAAACTTTTGAAAACACTTACATAACTCGAGTCTAACACCATAATAATGCTAGCTTGCCCTGAGAAAAATCCTCACAAACTCGAGAACTGAACCGAGCAACTCAAAAGATTACAACACTAATTTTTCTTCGAGTCGGCCCTCTGTTCTCTCGTGCTCGAACACGAGCCATCTTCTTCCCCCAAATCGAACACTTGCCACGCATTTAACGATACACGGTGCATGTGTACACTTCATCGTAAAAACCTCCATCGCCAACGATTCCAGTAATCTGCATCCATGCCATCGCGTCCACACATTCACCAGAGCTCCCTCCTCCTGTTCCCCCAGGTCCGATCACCATAATTGCGTTGACAACGACGAATCTCCTCCATGAACTTCATCGGCAAAACTGGGTTATTAAACCCTAAATCTATGACAACCCATCCCTCTGATCAACAAAAAAATATTCTAGTATTTTTCCTACAATCTCCAACACACAAGCTACCATCCATGAAATTCTCGAAACTCATCATTTCCCCGAATCATCAGAAATCGGTGAATTAACGATTTTTGTTCATCTTGCAATGTCTCGGCAATCGCGCAGCTAAAAAACTCTGAATTTGCTACCAAATTTAATAATTTTCCACGACTAATCTGATGGTGGAATCCAAACTTAAAATCTTAATAATCGATTTTTGACTTGAGCTTAATTCTTACTGTAAATTTTATTTTCAGAATATTTACTCAATTTAAACACTTGAATTTGTTTTTAAAATTTAAATCAGATCAATACAAACACTTTCCTTTAAAGATCATTATCTAAATCCTTCTAAATTTTGAGATATAGAATTTTTTTCTTAATTTTGTTAGTCTGTTATTTTACAGAGAGACAGTCAACATTCAACAACATATATACATACATAAACGGACATGCATGTACGTTATCACTTAAAGAAACAACTCCAAGTACCAAACCAAACATCACAACATCTAACAGGCTTAAGTGATTTATTCACAAATAAACAAAGAAGAAAAATTTGGGTTTAGAGGTTTGCTCACTTTGTAATATGGAACAGAGCAGAGAATAAGAATTAGATAATTTGTTTGAGTTGCCATTTGAACTTGCTGCATGCTTGATCTTATTGAATTGCTTTCAGTTTTAAAGTTGCTTAAATTTTATCCCTGTTTGAAGAACTTGAGTTAATTTCAGTTTCTAGTTTCAGATTTTGATCTGTGTAATTTTTTTTCTTTTTTCTCTGGTTTCCAGGTTTTGATGTACATGCTTGTTTTGAATATTTACAAAGAAAATGAGATGAGGCCTGTTTTTCTCTTTTGTATGTTATTTTACATTTTAATTTAAAAGAAAATTAATTTAAATGCCACTTGTTATCGTTGCTAACACATGTCTTTAAACATGGACACTTGTTAAATTATAAACGTTTTATGTTTAAATCCTTTGCTCAAAATTAATTTACAAATTTAGTTTAATCAAATTTAAAAGAAGGTATGTAAACTCTTAATTTAATTCTTATTGATTTTCAAGAGATACGTATATTTAGTTTAACACTTGTAAATACAATGATAATTTAAGTAACACATGTCTTCTCAAATTATAAAATGTTTAAAATTTGTATTTTGGTGTTTAAATCCCTTACTTCATTTTAATTTACAAATCATGTTTTAACCCTTATTTGATTTCAATTTATAAAACATATTTACCTATATATGTAAGTTTTAAAGTCTTCATTTAAAATTATATAATTTATAAAGGAGAATGAATTGAAAACAATTTATAAATATATATGTAAGATTTAATTTTGTAATGAAATGTAAGATTGAATGAAAATTATTTATTTATTAAATCATATTCCAAATATAATTTTGATTTTATCCCCAAATATTAAAATTCATTTTCTATTAATTCATAATTTAACCAAATTAAACCAAAATTTTTATATAAATTTCCAAATAAATTAAGTTTTAAAAAACAAGAATGTTACATATAAAGACTCAAAAAAATCAAATAAGGAATATATAGGAAAGTTAACTAGAGCAGAATTAGGAATTTGATTATTAAAAGATGAAAAAACAATTTTAGAAGAAGAATTAGAAATTACTTTTAAAAAAAGCAATGTTATTATCTCAAAATGACATCTTATTACATGATTTATAAAATTTTAAGTTAGAAAAAGTTAATCTTGAAAAAGAAAAACTATAATTACAAGAAAGTTTAGGTTTTAGCAATATTGAAATTTTTAATCTTAAAAGTAAGTTAGATAAAATAACAAATTATGTGACAAATTTAAAAAAGGAAAACAAAATTTAGAAAATTTGATTAAAATATCTAAACCATCTAGAAACCAAAATGAATTGGGTTTTGAAAGCAAACAAAAGTTTTAACGACCCGTAAATTTTAGTATTTTCGTTTATTTAATTAATTGAATTTTGGTGAAATTTTAAATAATAAAATTTGAAAATAAAAATTTAATATTTGAAATACGTCTACTTTAGCGTAGCAAATGGTAAATTTCATCTAATAATATGGAAGTTTATTTATTATGTAATTCTATTTCAATTAAATTTGTTAATATTGATGATATTAAAATGTTTTCCAAACCTGAATATTTTTATATAATAAATTTGTAAATCATCTTCTGAGTGAGAAGTCATATTTCATTTCGCTAAATTTGAACTACTATTGCTCCATTTATCTTATTTCTGACATTTTAGCAGCATTTTGGTACCGATATCGACTTTTGATCGGATGATCATACCACTAATACTTGTATACTATTTTGATCGTCTCGTCATGTTGATTTCAGTGGTATAGTCATTTCTGTTTTTCGAACCTCGATACGCCGTGAAATCAGTAAACGGTCAGGCGTTGCGGTTCGTTATTTGAGCCTATTGGTTTGGCATCTGAATCTTTTGGCTTCCTATATCCACCGTACAACACCAATAGACATTTGCTTTTAATAATTTCAGAATCGATCTCTGACTTTTGTTATTCCTTAGTTGTGATATATTGTTGTGTCCATTCGTTTCGTTGATTCAATTCTTTTCGGTTTAAAAAAAATATTGGGACAGCACATGAAGTAAAGCTAGTCTACCTTCCTTCTCTTGTTCTTTTCACGGCCTCTCCTCCTCCATTCGGAACCCCACGTTTCCCTCCACCACCGACATCTCGTTCGCCTCCGCCCTCTAAATACCCTTCCGCCAATCTCCCAATGCCTTCGCCGATCACCTAAGAGCGGGTAGTGGCCCCATGCAGCCAGCTCGACCTCCCTCACTTCGGCTGCTGTCGAGAGCACGCATCATTCCCTTGCCTGATCGTCATCACCACCTTCTTTGCTCGATCGCCACTTTAACCGAGAATGCATCACCTCCATACCATACTCTCCGGCCGAAGCTATACATATATTAGTTATGTAAGTATTTTATATCATGTGTTTGTATATGCAGATTTATTTAGATAGATATTTGACCTGTGGCTTATATTATATTGCAAATTTTATTTTATGTCATGTATGGTATATTATAAAATATATTTTTTGTAAACATATTTATATATATATATATATATATTAGTTAATATATATATTCTATTGAGTTTGTAATGTACTGAGAGTGACAGTATAAGTTTTTTTATATATAACAGTTTGTTCATATTTTTAAGTATATATATATATATAAGTCTGGTCAGTATATAATATATGTTATGTACATATGTTGTTTAGATTTTTTGTGGTTTGTATAAATTATCATCTTCTAATTTTTAATATAAGTGTATATGTTAATATATATTTATATTGGTTAATATCTATATATATAATATTTTAAACATGATAAGAATATAAGTATATAAGTATTACATGATATTTGGTTATCTAATATTGTTGTTTAGGTTATATACGTACATGTAATGTGGTTGTATATCAATATAAGTATTTATTTCAAATTATGTTATTATGAAAATGTATATATGTTCCTAAATTTAAACTAAGTGTGCATATCTGTTTTTACATATTAAAGTTTTTCACATATATTTTGCCTATCTGTTTTTACATATTAAAGTTTTTCACATATATTTTGCCTACATACACGAGCAAGTGTCAGCATATATATTCAATTGTTTATAGGGTCGGTCGGGTTTCTGCACCTATTTGTTTTGTTTGTTGTGAATTGCTTTAAAATTTTAATATATATATATATATATATATATATTGCATATAATAGTTATTTTTAAAAGTGTATACATGGTTATATACGTATTGTAGTTACTATATATATGTTATATACATGTAGTTTAATATTTAATATAGGTTGTATTATAATATGTTTAGAAAAGTATACATATTTTTATATCTTGCTGTTGCAATTTGTGCAATTTGAACTTGTGGCAGAAACGTAAAATTATGATATATATATATATATATATATATATATATCCCTCAATCCAATCCATGTTATATATACTAGTATGGGCACGTGCTTCGCACATGGGCTGTTTGTGTTATTGTGTATATTGAAATTTTATTTGAGCGCAAATATGTAAACGGAAAGCAAGGGAATTTTTGGAATTTCAAAAAGACACCGAGAAATAAGTTCAACGAATTTTTTTATTAGCAGTGGAGATATATTTCAATTTATTTCATATGATGAAACATGGGTTTGAGCTGATGTGCTCTCGGCTCTTTTTTTAATATAAATATCTTGCATATATATTTGAATTCATTTATAGGTGTTTAGATTTAGTATTTATTTGAATATATATATATGTATATATATGTATATATATATGTATATATTATAAATATGAATTCTAAATTTAGTATTGGTTTTAAGAAATAATAATAATATACTTTTGTTTCAATTATCTTTATCGATCTAGTTCTGATTTATTGTTCTCATTGATCCCTATCTATTAGCTTGTCCATTAAAATTCATGTTAATTTGGCTTTGCTTTGGAAGTCATACTTGCAAATCGTAACTCAATTTCATTGTCTATCCTCTCTAGCCTCGAAAGGTGAGAAATCACTCACGATTAACGTTCTTATATTTATTAAATTTGATTCCAATTGAAATGACAATTGAAATATGTTGTTGTTAGTTATTACATTGTTATATATATATGTTATTACCTGTATCTGTTCACCTACGACATCCGACACCATTATCTGTTATTTATGTTGATGATATATGCCTGTTATATTATTATCATATATGTTATCACTCTGCAAGTTCCCTATTAGTATAGAATTCACTATGGGTTGAAATGATACATACCCAAACGATATGTAGAATAAGAGAAAATCGTTATGGGTTGAAATGATAAACCCAAGTGATTTTCATTGAATTGAATTTTGGGATTGCGGGTTAAAGTGATATATACCCGTATATATTTAAATTACGGATTGAAATGATAAATATCTGTATCACTTGACCATAGGATAGAAAATTATATATAGACACGTTGGTATATATATAAATATTTTTGAAAATGATTTCTATGGTTTTGGAAAGAAATGTATGGTTTTATATGAATATTGATTTTTGATATTATATAAATATTATTTATATATAATTAAATTCTGAATTTTAAGCTATGTATAAATTTGTTTTAATATAAAATAAGTTTAATAATAAAGTTTGATTTTAATAAAATATAATATGGTTAAGTATTTATTTAAATTATATTTTAGTATAGAGTTTATAATTATTTTTAATAAATTAAGGTTAGGAGGATAGATTTGAAATTGATTTGAAATGGTATTTAATTAAGAATTAATTCAATTAAATAAATTTAAACCTTATGAAATTTGGAATTTTAGATGATATGATTTTTTTATAACTTGATTTTGGTTTAAGGTGATTTAAATGAATATATCAAATTTAAATAAATTGAAGGAATGTTCCGTTATTTGAAACTTGAAGTTTTATTTAAATGATATTGGATTTATTAAGTAAATATTTTAAACCTAAATAATAGTAAATTGAATTTGATATATATATGAAATTACCAAATTTAGTTTTAAAATTGTTGAGTACTTAAAGATTTGAAATATATTGAAATTGAAATGGTTTATTTTCTGGATCAAATCTGTTTTGAAATTGATATAATTTGGAATGGTTTATTGAGAAACTGAATTGAATTGAAATTGATGATTTTAGATTTGATTAAATTTGAGTTTTGGAATTCGAGTTAATTTGGAATTGATTTGTGAAATTTGAGGAAGCTATTTTATTATATAAAGTATTTTTAAACTATATTTAAAACTATTTATATATTTACTTTATAAATTATTTTGATATAAACTATTTTTAATATAAACTATTTTAACTTATAACTATTTTCTATAAAATATTTTACATTATAAACTATTTTATTATATATACTATTTTATTGTTTAAATTGGTTAAGTGGGAAGTATTAGGATTTCAAAGTATTATGTGTTTGAAAGTGTTATAATTTCAAGTTTTTGGTTTCGAAAGTGGTATAACTTCGAAAGTGCTATAGTTTTGGAAATGAATATATTTGAAATGGAAATGATATCATATTTGGTTTTGAATGGAAATGATATCATATTTGGTTTTGAAATTGAAACGATATGGTTTTGAAATGGCAATGATATTTTGGTTTTGAAGTATAAACTATTTTGTAATGACCGTGGTGTTATAATAACGTTTGGTTGTTAAAGGGACCGGGATCGGAAGTTGTCATACTCTGCCAACTTCGAAAACCACTGTGTACGCAGTGGAGATTCCAGAAT
This sequence comes from Allium cepa, assembly GCA_030765085.1. Classification (NCBI taxonomy): domain Eukaryota; kingdom Viridiplantae; phylum Streptophyta; class Magnoliopsida; order Asparagales; family Amaryllidaceae; genus Allium; species Allium cepa. The sequence continues at coordinate 722,299,805 of CM060934.1, forward strand.
AAAGTAGGATGGTGGCGACGTTCTATTGAGGTATATACGTGGACCCGACTCCCGTGAGTTGGCATAAGGTGTCTAAACAAAAGCAATTAACGGGCCAATGAGGTAGCTTCTCTAATCGGACACACTCCTTCGATACCATTCTATTACTTTATGATTGATTGGGTGCACCCTTTGATTTTTTTGGGAGTGGGGATTGAGGGGGGCGGTAGTGGCTGCTACGCGTTACCACTAGTCCGGAAGTGTAATTGGTATATCTACCCTGGCATTGCCTTGTTGTGCTGTGTCACCTATCCTATCGTGCTTTCTACGAGTTTGATTTGTGTCATACCTATGGAGTATTTATGGTAGCCTCCCGATCTGGAGGTACGATTGTACTGCATAGACTATTGGCACTATAAATGTGTTAAGGTGGAAAATGTAAAGCCTTAACACTATTTTTAAATAGTATACTTTACTCTAGACGTTATTATAATAGCGTATATTACTACATAGTAGATAGTTTAACGGATCCTTAAAGGATGGTGATCCCAAACATCCTTTGAGTTACTTGTATTTCAGTTGTTATTTCACTTGAGTTGGATTTATTGATATAAGAATGTTAATCCTGATTTGAGTGTTTTGTGTTTTGCTTTACGCTCTGGTCAGACTGAGTGATACAGCTTTTGAGACTCACATTTGGAGTTGGAGCTTCGTTGGGAGATCCAGCTATCTATTTGTTTGCAGTTATTCAGTTGACTCGTGTGATATTCTTATTTTATTATCTGACTATTGTATTCAAGACTTCAATTGTGTCTTATTTAACTCTGATATATATATATAGTAGCTTCATGAACTACTATTCATTTTGTTTCCGCTACATATTGTATTTTGAGCAATTCAAATACGGCATGTGCAGATGCGAATGGTTGAAAATATCAAGATGTTACAAAAGTCAAAGAATTATAACACATTACACACCCAATTCAAAATGCTAAAGTTAGAAACTAAGATTAAGAATTCATACACAGTTATAGTCAAAATATGGATTCCTAAAACAAATAATAAACTAATTATACAAAAGTGTATTGATGAAAATTTAAAGAAAGTTGTATACAATAATAATTACATTTCTAATGGAACCAAATCCTTATGGATATGGCTAGCTTCTTCCACTAACACGAAGACTCTAAATAAAGAATGTGAGTACCAATTATTATTTTTTATTTTGCAGGTACCCAAAATGATGATGATGAAGTTATAAATAAAACTAATGCACCTATACATGAAAATAATGATAATAATATCAATAACAATAATGATAATGTGACAACATCAACACCTAGGATATTAAAGAATCATCCAATAATAATATTATCGGTGACTTAAATACAAAAGTATCAACCAGAAAGCAGTTTAATCAAATGAGTCATGTTGCACTTATATCAAATTCTAAACCTAAAAATTATAAAGAAGCATCAAATGACGATATTTGGATTATTGCAATGCAAGAAGAATTTAATCAATTTGAAAGAAATGATATGTGTGAACTTGTATCGAGACCAAACGACTAATCTGTAATTGGAACAAAATGGGTCTTTAAAGATAAAGCGGATGGAAATGGAAACATTGTTCTAAATAAAGCAAAATTGGTAGCTCAAGGATATTGTTGATGCCAAAAATGGGCATCAACACCCAATAGAATCTAGTAGAGATTAAATGAAAAATGAAATTAAAACAAAGCAAATATCATAAATGAACATATGGATTTTTATAGTGGTTAGGCAATTTTGGCCTATGTTTGCTTCATATTTTTATTGATCTTTCACTTGATTATCATTACAAGAATGTTTGGATCAGCTAGGATCTATTAGTACAAAAGTGAAGAATAAAAATGGCAGTGCCTCGGTAGAGAATGCAGGATCTCTTTTCTTATGTCATGCCTGCTGTATTTATAGGGGAAGACTTGCACGGATTGGACTGAAATTCTTGCAGAAGGTTCGTGAGATATCCCATTTTGCGTGAAGTAGTGTTGGTGGAATTCTAATTTCTACTAATCCCTCTAGAGGGATAGGCGCCGATCCCTATAGATTTTGAGTTATTGATTGACCACTGTTGCAATATGTAGTGAAAGCTGAATATGAATGATCCCTTTTATATATATCCCTTTTGTACCAATCCCAAGTAATTTGCCCATAACTTGTGCATACGAACTCCTAGTGGCTTGAAACTTGAAATGTAGCCTCGTGGGGCCTTCCTTGTTTCTCTATATTGATCTTACCAAGTTTGGAAAAAAAATTGAGGATATGTACCGACCCTCCAAGGAAAGGGATAGGCACTATCTTCCACCTAGGGGAGGAATTATTCCATACTTAGAATATTCTTGAGAGTATCTTTTGGCTTATCACTTCATACCATTGCATGTGCTTGATCTATGAGCCTAATAGTCATCTCTTTGTGCTGTCTTCCTCGATGATCACCTAGTCTAACTTGTCTAGTCAGCCTGAATATAGCTGGGACAAAAGGCCAGTTAACACTTGCTCCCCAAAGTACATCTCATTGCGTACATGACGTTATTTGAATTGATGTCAAGTAAGGGTCGTCGAAGAGGCTTCCACTCGGTGTCTCAAATGGTCCTTATCCTTCCGTTGCTATTGAGCTACTTTATGGTGAATTTAACGTCTCTGTGTTCATCATTACACTTGTTTATTATCAAACGATGTAAGTGCTGGAGTAGAACTTATCGGTAATTATCTACACTAAGTTCCATTGAGCTGATTAGTCGAGTTAGTATGCGTTAGTTATCCAATCCAATTATTTCTCTGGTTTTCCCATGCGAGAATCCAATTTCTTTCGATTTCAAGGAATCAAATTTTCAGGATATACATGTGCACGTTCAGGTTACGCTTTTTTTGCTCCCAGATGTGTTTTATAGGCTCACAAGTTGTCACTAATTCCTTCTAGTTTAATTATAATTCGATTGTAATTCCTTGTTTATATTTTTGATGAAATAGGAGTTGTAATCGGCCACTCGATAAGAGAGGACATCATGTTCTACAAGGATGATGGCCTCGGAGCCGTAAGCAAAGTTGAATAGAGTATGGCCGATTGCAGACTCGTGGGTGGTTCTGTAAGCCCATAATGCTATTGGGAGTTCATCCACCCATTTACATCTAGCCTTTTTCAAACGTTTCTTCAGAATAGAATCTATGATTTTTTTTCATAGCTTCAACCTGTTAATTTGCTTGAGGGCGAGCAACTTCCACAAATCACTTTTTAATATGATGCCAACTGTTGAAGTCTTTAGATTTAGCACTGTCAAATTAGGTTCCATTATCAATTATAATGGTTCATGAAAGGCCAAAACAACAGATGATGTTCCGGAGAATGAAGTTGATATTTTCTTCATTGTGCTCATGGTTAAAAGTTATGCTTCAGCCTATCTAGTGAAATAATCATCGCTACGATGGCATATTTCGGACCACCTTTAGAATCGGTAAGAAGCTGATGATGTCAATACCCCAAGTGGAAAACATCAACAGACCGACCATTGGAGTAATTTCCATCGGTGGGGCTCTTGAAATTTTTGCAAACGTCCAGCACTCGTCGCATTTTCTAGCGCGATCAGTTACATATTGATTGACAGTTAGCCAGTAATACCCATAGCTATTCTTTGTTAGGGTTGGCCCCCTGGCGTGATTGTTGCATTCTTTTTCATGGACTTCTCTCAAGACTCGTTTGATTTCATCATGGGCGATACACCGAAGCAGGGGAACGAAGAAAGCTCTCTATACATGACTCTTCTTTGATGACGTAGCGTGAAGCTTTTAGGAGGATCTATCGTTTTTCATTCCTCCATTCAGGAAAAATTCCCTATTGTAAATAGTCTTTGATAAGAGTCATCCATGACTTCTTTTCTGGCTCCGTCTCTGAGAACTAGTCGATCTTCATCTATCAATGCGTGGAATGTTAAGTACTTCAACTGGGATAAAGTCTATTGGTTGCATATCCTCAGAATTGGCCAGCATGGCTAGTGACTCGGTTTTTAATTTTGTTCCCTAAGGATGTATGTAATGGTGCAATATTCGAAGTCGGCCAGTAAATTTTGGACCCAGCTGAGATAAGGAGCAAGATGCTTCCCCTAGCAAGATAATCTTCCCTAACTTGGCATACTACTAAGTAGGAATCACATAAGATATGTAAAGTTTCTACTCCCAGTTCTCTGGCAAGTTCAAGGCTAGTGATCAAAGCTTCATACATAGCTTCGTTATTTTTTGTTAGGAAGTCGAATTTCAGGGCATAGCAGATCGATCGTTCCTTAGAAGTCATTATCACAACTCCGATGCCAGAACACCGATCTTTGGATGCTCCATCCATGTACATTTTCCATGGTTGTTCAGCTCTCCACTGCTCTTTGGATTATCATCAGATGTAGTAAATTCAGAGATGAAGTTTGTTAATGTCTATACCGAGATAGCTCTCCAAGGGAGATAAGTAATAATAAATTGGCTTAGCTCGATATTCTATTTGAGCAAACTTCCAGACGTTTAAGGTTGCTGTAGAACCTGTCGTAATGGCTGGTCGACATAGACGTTATTGGGGTGAGCCTAAAAGTAAGAGCGGAGCTTTCGCGATGAAATCAACAGGCATTACACGAGCTTTTGTAGCTTCGGGTAGTTTTCTCTTAGTGCCTATCAATCTCTTGGTTACATAGTATACCAGTCTTTGGATCTGGTTCTCTTCACATAGCGTTGTGGCGCTTATGGCGTGTACCAACAAGTTAAATAGATGTATAAACCTTTATGATCCATTGGCTTTGACAAGATGGGAGGTCTCTTTAAATGCTACACCAAAGCTTGTAATGCATTTACAATCCATTGTCCATTCGAAATTCCTTTTCCATCTCATGATTAGGTTAAAGAAGAGACTACACTTGTCGGTGGCCTTGGAGCTGAATCGACTTAGGGCGATCGCCTCCTATTTAGACTCTATACCTACTTGATTGTCTTCGGTACCTAGATGTTTTTGATTGCATGAATCTTCTTAAGGCTGGCTTCAATTTTTTGAGAGTTGAGCATTAAACCCAGGAACTTCCCTAACGCAATGCTGAAAGAGCATTTCATAGGACTTAGTTTCATTCCATATCTTCAGATAAAACTAACCATCTCCGCTATGTCATTGATGTGGTCGTTTTCTTGTTCTGACTTCACAAGCGTATCATCCAAATATACTTCCATTGATCGCCCAATCTGGTCTTTGAACATCCTGTTGACCAGTCTCTGGTAAGTAGCTTCAACGTTTTGTTTAAACGACATCACAACATAACAATATAGCTCTAGATCGGAAATGAAGCTGGTGTGCTTCTGGTTGAGGATGTGCATCAGGATATGGTTATATCCATAGTACACATCCATAAATGAAAGCAATTCATTTCCAGCGGTTGAGTCTACCAACTGGTCGATCCTTGAAAGTGGAAAGCCGTCTTTTGGGCATGCTTTCAAGTAAGAGTAGTCGATGCATGATCGCTACTTTCCATTAGCTTTTCTCATAAGTACTGGATTGGATGCCTACTTTCGGTAGAATGCATCATGGATAAACCCACTGTTTTTGGGTTCATTCACCTCCTCTTTAATTGCACAAATCCCTCTAGATCTACGCCGCGTTACTTTTATTTCACCGGGACATGCCTCGGGTCGGTACTCAATTCATGGCTCGCGATAGTCGATGAGGTCACAATTATGTTAGAATGGGTCTATGTGAACACATCAAGATTCATTTGGAGAAAGCCAGCTAATTCCTTCATCATCGTTGCATTAAGTTTTGATCTGATCTCTAGTACCCATGATGGGTCGCCATGGTTGACTGTAATGTTGATTGTCAGCTCACCGGGTGCAGCCTTGGACTCCTTGAGTTTAAACGTAACTATTTCACGTAACAATCAACATCAAATCTAGTTGGGAAGCTCAGTGGTGACGGTTACTCCGGTCGAATCCCAAAGTCTTGTTATGAGTTATTGAGTCTGATAATGAAGGGCTTTAAGTGCTTTGAGCGATTATCTGCAACTAGCCGAATATCAGGCTTAGAAGCACATTGAATCAAGTATCGAGTAGGGTTCAGACTCATGTTGCGCAATTGCATAGTTGGCTCTTGCTTTGAGTTTGAATCTGCTTATATATTTGAGTAATGTGCTTTCCACTCAATGTACTCATAATCCATTACTCGTCGTTTGGTCGGAGTGATAGTCAGTTGCCAATAATCTTGGGCATCGATTCGACGATTCTATCTCTAGGCGTCCTTTCGGTTGTGACCTCGAGTCATATTAAACACCAGGTACGAACCACAATATTGATCTATCGTAGTCAGTCTTTGGATGATCACACTTCTACTCTCGATCTCGGGGTTAATAAATGTACTGCATGGACGATCAAGTTTCATCCAAGTCGTGTTTATACTCCTACCTAATCTCTGAAGAAATAGAGTCAATCAATGAATGGTCAATTCACATTCATCTTGTTTCTCTCTTGTGCCCTCAAGTCCAGGGCATACATCGATCAGTAGGAAGGCAAGCCAAGTCCAATCAGTGATTGATGCTCTCCTTGCTGGACCAAGGGCAAGGATCAGTGTACGGACAGTCGAGTCACATCCATTTCGTATTGCTCTTCTAGTTAGATCATCGTAAGAGTCAACGAATGAACGGTCGCGTCACATTCATTCAAAGCTGAACGGTCAGTCGCGTCCTTTCTAATTCATATTCTCCCACCAAATCTAGGGATAAAGTTGGCTTAGGTGTAGTCTGGTCATGCTCAACCAGTTCCATACTCCTCCTGATGGATCGTAGAAGGGTGTTGGAGAATTAATGATCAAGTCGCACTCATTTGTGGTTTATTCTTTTATCCATGCTTTGGTGACTAGAGTTATTCGATGGACATTCGGGTCACATCCATTTATGTTTGGTGTGGATCTATATTGACCCTTCATTTGATGGTACTCGATAACCCGTAACTTCATATGTCATTCTGATTGGTTTTGTATTAAGGCCTCCTTGCGGCCGTTGCCTTAAGTTGTAATGAACACTAAGAAGGAGCTATATTGAATTATCATATTCAGCTTTTAGTGATTTTTACTCCTACCATCAGTCTTGGGTTAATGGAGTTAATTTATGGATGGTCGAGTTCCATCCATAGTGAGTTTATGCTCCTCCCATCATTTTCAGGCTAGAATTGTGGAATAGAGAATAGTCAAACTTGACTTATCAATTCATTCATGTTTGTATCCACACTCTAGGGATAATATTTAGTTGATGGTTGATCGGATCACACCTAATTTATGTTTACACTCTAGGGCGCAATCTAGGGACTCAGGGTTGTTTTGCTGGCAGTCAGTCTTTACTCGATTTATGTTTATACTCCAGTCGGCACTCTGGGGACTCAAAGTTATCTCATAGGCAGTTGGTTTCCACCCGATTTATGTTTATACTCCCATCCAAACTCTAGGGATCTAGAATTGTTTCGCGGTAGTCTGTTTCCATCCAATTTATGTTTATACTCCAATCCGCACTCTTGGGACTTAGAAGTGTTTCACGGACGGTCAGTCTCCACCCGATTTAAGTTTATACTCTAGTCCTCACTCTGGGGACTTAGAATTGTTTCCCGAGTGGTTGGCGTTAAACAGAATTATGTTTATACTCCCATCCGCACTCTAGGGACTTAGAGTTGTTTTATGGGCAGTCGGTGTTCACCCGATTTATGTTTATACTCCAGTCCGCACTATGAGGACTTTGAGTTTTTTCGCAGGAGGTCGGTCTCCAGTCGATTTATGTATATACTCTAATCTGCACTCTGGGAACATAGAGTTATTTCATGGGTGGTCGGTCTTCACCCGATTTATTTTTATACTCCAGTCCATACTCTATGGACTTAGAGTTGTTTCGCAGGCGGTTGGTCTCCACCCAATTTAAATTTATACTCCAGTCCGCACTCTAGGATATAGTGTTTTTTGATGGATGGTCAACCGCACCCTTTTTAATTTATACTCCATTTTCCTAGTCGAGGTAAGAGTTATCAAATGAACGGTCGAATCACATTCATTCATGGAATGGAATTCTGCCCCTAGCATCAAGGACAGAACTTGGCAAATGAGACGATCGATTCGTATCCGCTTGGTGGTTGTAGTTCCTCTTGCCAAGTCAAGGAAGGGATTAGGCGATGAATTGTCGGATCACATCCATGCTTGGGTTGGATGGTCTGGTCACATCCACCTCAAGCTACAGTAGTGTCTACGTGTTGATGGCAGTGGTTGATGAGTAGGCAGGCAGTCATGCCTACTTTAAGTCGAGCTTTCGAACTGCCTTCTATGTTCTGGGCATGAGTTAATGTGTAGATGGTCGAATCACATCCATTTTAGTTGAACTTCGACCATGTTGAGCTTCGGAAGAGGCATAAGTATTTTGGCGAACTTTAAGTATAAGCTTTGGAGTGGATGGTTGGGTTGCATCCACTCCAAGTCATTCTTTGGTTCCTGAGCTAGGTGCGAAAGTTGATGAGCAGATGATTAGACGTGTTCAGTTTTTGCTGCATCCTGACTTTGTTGGGCTTTGAGTAAGGCATAAATGATGTTTTGCAGAACTACGGCATGGAATAGGAAGTGGATGGTCCATTCGCACACACTTTCCATTTTGATTCCTTGCCCCCAAGTCAGAGGCATACAGTAGTTGATGAGCGTTCCAATCGTGCTCGTCTTGTAATGCTTCAAATGTCCGATCATGGTCAATGGAGATTGGTTGGTGCCCAACTATAGGTACTTGGTTGCCTGCATCATATGCAAGTAGTTTAATTCAAGTTGGTCGTAGTTCATAACATAATTGAAATTGAAATAAAATAATTCAAAGAAGACTGGAATAAATCTCATTGATAAGTGAAGCAGCATCGTATGCTCGCTATTCCACTTTTCCCCTAGCTCCTTTCAGCGGGATGTTGACCGTCAACGGCCCAATTGATAATCAGAGTTCTTTATTGATAGGAAATGGATGTTCCTTACCTACCATTCTACAGGGATTGCACATACTGTTAAAGCTTTCCTTTCCAAATCAGCTTTTCCATTACATCTTTTAGGCGTTTGCAGTCGCTAGTGTTAGGACCGTTTGCATCTTGGAATATATCCTCGGATTTTCTCTAGGCTTCGGTAGACTCTCTCAAGGTTGGTTTTTAATACTACTACGAGTCGTGAGTCTCTAAGAAGATGTTATAGATTGAATTGTTCAAAGGAGTATATGTGTCGAATTTTGAGATTTTGGGTCATCTTCTAGAACATGAGTCCTTAGCCAACGGGCCTGTAATATTCTTTCTCCTAGTTAGCTCTACGTCCTCCTTGCTTAGGTTATGATTCACTTTATAACAAAAATGTTCCAAGATCGTAGGAGGCTCTCTAGCCAACTAACTGCCAAAATCTATCTAGGGGTCGATTCCCCTCATCGGCGCCATCAGTATGATATCCTCGCTAGGATTTCTCACTTTAATGACGACAGCGACATTGAATCTCTATAGGAAGTTTTAAGTGGCTCACCTAGCATCAGGAATAAATTGGATAATGACATCACATCGTTGGTATAAGTTGCATGCATTCTGAACTTCTCAAGAAACATCTGATCCGATTGATTGAATGAGGAGATTGATTTGGACGATAATCTCATAAACCACATGATCGACACAACTTCTAGGATTATAGAAAATCATCTGCATTTAATGGCACATATCACTCTAGCGGAATTCATATGCCAGTCGAATTTCACGAGACGTAGTCCATGATCAGTTTTCCTTGAATAAACCGATATGATTGGTACATTGAATCTCCATGGATATTCTGCACACTGAACGGCTTCAATAAATAGGCTTCGACTGGCGGATATGCTTCAGTCATCATCAATCCAGTTCGTTCTTAAGTTACAACTACTTTTTATGCTTGTGAATAATGTATGCATACCCAAGATATGCGGAAAGTAAGATGGACCAGTGTTGACGGATCAGTGGTAAGTTACTTGGAGTCGGACCCGAGAAAATATGATATTTTCTTGGAGTCAGCAATTAGTTTGCTTAGAGTGACCGAATTCGAAGTGTTGGGTCAGTGAAGATCGGTGATTGGAGCCATCTTGGCATTTTCTTGGAGAAAATCTTGGTTTTACCCGAGTTTCGCTTTGGGCCAATGTTTCTTGGGTTTGCTTAGAGTCACATCACCTATTTTCTGCAACATTTGGGAGTATCGTTTGAGTAGCGGTTGCTTGTCTGTTCCTTGGTTGCAATTCAGAAGCTGCCGCTTGATCCTCTATGCTTAGGTCAATCACAAGACATTAGGGAGTGGATAGAGTGCACCGAGTTTAAGTCGAGTTCCGAGTCTAAAATGCGAGGGTAATGCGCTGCTATTTTTTTTATAAAAATGGATCATACTCGATCCAATATTTTTTTAAAATGGATCATACCTAATCCATATTTTTTTTGAATAGGGATCGATTACATAGCCTTTTGAAAGAGGGATTGGTAGTATAGAGGTCGGTCATATGGAGTATTGAGGGATTGGCATACGAAGTATATGGAGGGATCTTACGAAGTATGGAGGGATCAGCATAGAAGTATTGAGGGACGAACATACATAGTATGGATGGATCGGTATATGGAGTTTGGGGGGATCTGTATTGAGTCCTTCGGAGGGATCGGTATTGGCTCTTTCAGAGGGATCGGTATTGGAGAGATTGGAGGGATCGGTATTGACGAGATTGGAGGGAACGGTATCGATGTCATTCAAAGGGATCAGTATTAATGAGATTGAAGAAGGTTCAACCATCTTGGCCTTGAGAGAAGGGTCAGCATTCTAGGCCTTGAGAGAGGGATTGACCATCATGGCCTTAAGAGAGGGATCGTCCATTATGGCCTAGTGAGAGGGATCGACCATCATGGCCTTGAGAGAAGGGTCGGCCCTCTAGGCTTTGAGAGAGGGACTGACCATCGTGGCCTTAAGAGAGGGATCGGCCATTATGGCCTATTGAGAGGGATCGGCCATCATGGCCTTAAGATAGGGATCGACCATTATGGCCTAGTGAGAGGGATCGGCCGTCATGGCCTTGAGAGAGGGATTCGCCCTTCGCTAACTTGAGTGCAAACTTCAATATCTAATCCCAAGAACTTGTATACACGAGTGAATCTGATCCCTTCCAAGTAGACATAAACACATGAACGCATGAACAACTCCAAAAAACAATACTAGCATCATCATTCCCATAAACTTCGCTCGAAGTTGATTTAATTCTACTAACATGACTACCATCTTCCTTTAGATTTCCTTCGAATCTGAGTAGAATAGGAAGTTTGTCGGTAAATAACTGGATCTATCTCATGAATATGGGAATCCACAAGTAGATTATGAGATCCAACCAAGCTGAGAATTCATCTTTCAGTGAAAGCACCAAAATGTTGACGCCAAAAATGGGCATCAATACCTAATAGAATCTAGTAGAGATTAAATAAAGAATAAAATTAAAACAGAGAAAATATCATAAACGAACGCACAGATTTTTATAATGGTTTGACAATCTTGGCCTACATCTACTTCATATTTTTATTGATCTTCCACTTGATTATCAATACAAGAATGTTTGAATCAGCTAGGATCCATTAGTACAAAAGTGAAAAATAAAAATGGTAGAGCCTTGGCAGAGAAAGCATAATCCTTTTTCTGGTGCCATGCCTGTTGTATTTACAGAGGATGATGTGCATGGATCGGACTAAAATTCTGGCAAAAGGTTCGGGAGACCGGGACGAGGCTACCCAAAAATTTGCAGGCCCATCGAGGCCCACAATAGGGATCAGTACTGATCCTTGTTAACACATCCAAATGGGCTGCGATCCCAATGAGGGATGTTACATGATGTTAGCTACTTGTTCCCCAAACATCATGCAATTTTGACCTACAATTTGTGAGATATCGTATTTTCCGTGAGGTGGTTTTGCTTGAATTCTGATTTCTATCGCTCCCTCTAAAGAGAAAGGTACAGATTCCTCCCACTTGCTCCAAATGCCATACGATCCCTATTGGGTGTTCCACACGTCCTATTTATCTTATACTCCAAGTTTCATGTTGATAGCATCTGTAGGTTTTGAGCTATTGACCGATCATTCTTGCAATATGTAGTGAAAGCTGAATTTGGACGATCCCTTTTATACTGATCCCTTTTAATAGGTGAAGTAATTGCCCATAACATGTGCATACGAACTCCAAATGACTAGAAACTTGAAACGTAGCCATACGGGGCTTTCCTTGTCACTGTATATCGATCTTACTAAGTTTGGGACAAAAATTGAGGATATATACCGACCCCCTAGGGAGAGGGTTAGGCATTGATCCCCCGCCTAAGGGAGGTATAATTTCATACTTAGAATATTTTGGAGAGTTTATCTCTTGGCCTCGTTTGATCGTCGCTTCATATCATTGTCTACGCTTGACCTTTGAGCCTAATAATCATCTCTCTGGGCTGTCTTCCTTAGCGATCGTCTAGTCTAACTTTTCTAGTCAGTCTGAATATAGACAATCCAAAAGGTTGGATTACAGATATAATAAAGTAAGAATTGATCATGAAGAGACATTTGCTCCGGTAGCACGTCTCGAAGCATTACGAACATTACTTGCTTTCACATGTCATCATAATTTTATACTTTTTCAAATGGACATAAAAAGTGCTTTTTTAATGGCTTTATAAAAGAAAACGTTTATGTTGAACAACCTCTGCAATTTATTTATGAGTAACATCCTGATCATGTAATTAAACTTAAAAAGGCTCTATATAGATTAAAACAAGCACCTCGTGCTTGGTATGACAGATTAAAAACTCATTTAAAAAATTTCGATTTTCAAATTGGTAAAATTAATTCCACTTATTTATAAAAAAATAATATGTTAGTTGTATAAATATATGTTGACGACATTATATTTGGATCAACTAATGAAAAATTGTGTAATGAATTTTCTAACATTATGAAAAATGAATTTGAAATGTCACATATGGGTGAATTAAATTACCTTTTGGATTTGCAAATAAGACCACTAGAAATTGAGATATTTATAAATCAAGAAAAATACAGTCGAGATTTATTAAAATGCTTTGGAATGGAAAATATCTTAAGTAAACCAATTCCGATGAGCACTACTCTACATTTAGAAAATGATGAAATGGAAAAGATTTCGATCGAAACTTATACCGAAGTATGATAGGATCTTTGTTATACTTAACAGCTACTAGACCAGATATTATGATGAGCATATGTTTATGTGCACGATTTCAAGCACAACCAAAGGAATCACGTCACCAAGAAGTTAAACAAATTTTAAGATACTTAACCAACACCAAAGATTATGGTCTTTTCTACCCTAGAGGTAGCTCATTCGAACTCGTGTCAAATAGTGATGTTGATTTCATGAGTTGCAAAATAAGTAGAAAAGGCACAAGTGGCACAAGCCATTTTGCTGGTTAATATTTAGTTTCGTGGTTTAGTAAAAAAACAAAATTGTGTTTCTCTTTCGACATGTAAAGCCTAATATATCATAGCAGATTTAACATGTGCACAAGTAACATATATATATATATATATATATATATATATATGCAACAAACTCTTCAAGATTTTGATAAAATCATAGCAAATTCTCCTATACATTTTGATAATGCTAGTGCTAAAAATTTATCAAAAAATCATATTAATCATTCTCGAACAAAACACATTGATATTCATCATCATAAGAGATAATGTTGAAAAAGGAATTATATCGCTTGAATTTGTAAATACCGAAAATCAAATTACGGATATTTTTACCAAACCATCGAGCAAACTAACTTTTATAAAACTAAGACGAGCCTAGGAATTTATTCTTACAACGAATTAGTAAACTAAGATGTATAATTTATATAATTCAAATAAGATGCATGAAATAATTTTGTAAAATTGTTTACAGATAATTTCATCCCTGTAAAAACTAGCTAACATCTGTTAAATTTCTATGGTTAAAATTTCACTATCCTAACAAATAAACTTCCAAAAATAGTGAATAACTTTTATATAAAGAAATTCTTCTACAAACTAAATACACATATATTTTACCAACCTCCGTTTGCAAACCACTTTTATTCAAAATATCTTCTGATAATGACTCCACTTATTCGACTATCGACTTTAGCTCACCTTCATCGAATAGCACCCATGTATCACCAAGTAAATCCATACCTCGATCAATTCGATCAGCCTCTTTAAACATTATTGCATCACCTACATATCACACTGGCTTTTCTTCTAAGGAAAAGAAATCCAAATGGTCAATTGATCTAGAATCAACATCTCCCAACACCAAAGTTGGTACAATATATCACCATCAACAAGGAATGATGGGAGTTCAACGAGAAATGTATTATGAGCAACGACGTCAAGGATCTCATCTTAACTTTCTCGAAAAATGTATTCTAGAAATTTGTGGTCATTTACCAACAAAAAATTGCATGCATCAAATTTCTCCTCATTTAAAAGGAACTCCTTTAAAATCTTATAACATTACTCCAAGAAATTTATGCAAGCAAGGACCATCAAACCAAGACTGGATTGGTACTCTAGCTCGCCAATGTTGGTCTCTACTGAGGTCGTTAGTTAAAGAAATAAAGGTTGAGCCGAATATATGGGACTTAAAACAAATAAGAAAGTCCGACCTCTCTAACAGAAAATTATAATAAGCATTTTGTCTATGATATTTACTTGATATTGTAATTATATATATATATTGTTGTGTGTAATAATTATTTAAATTTTTGAATGAAAGTTAAACATTTTTGTATTTATAAGCAAGAATTTTCTGCAAACACAGGCTACAGACGTCTATGGAAAAAATCACAGGCGTCTGTCACTGGTTTTGGGAAAATATTACCTGAAACAACTGACATCCGTGAAAATCCCACAGACGTCTGTCAACTGCCTCGGGTTCAACCTGCAACGGCGGCCTATATATATTCATATATTACCTCAAATTTCACTTTTACCTCCAATCTACTTCCCTAAATCTAAAACCCTAGCCTCCATCAACTTCAATCTCAACAATCAATGGCTCCAAAGAAGCAGACCGTTTCCAAAAAAGAAAAAGCAAGGACAATTTTTATCCTCTCACATCCACCTTGTCATCGATGACCACAATCAAGAGTGGTTTCGAAATAGCACAATTGCAAAAAAGTGATTTAAAGAACTAAAACAAAAAAGCTTCCTTTCGATCCATTCTATAGACTGTGTAAGATTGGAGAATATGGAATTCGTGGACTCACCGTCACCTTCAGCTGTCGAGATTTAATTTATTTTGACAAAAGTAAGGTAAAAATTGAACAATTGACCATCTTTCTTTTTTACGAAAACTTATGTAGTAATGATACTTGGATGCCTGAGAATGACGATGGGTTGTTATGGACAAGTGTTTACGGTTGTATTTCAAAAATTAGCATAAACATAATTGGTCGTATACTTGATTGTTCCTCTACTGGATTTGATTTAGAAGAAATTCCCAACTAAAGAAATATGCCACATAATGAAATAACACATCAAATTTAGAAGGATAGTATGCCACAGTGGAATCCATTTATTTATGCCCAACATCCAGGTTATTAAATCATATGATAATCAATAAGATAATACCCCATTTAGGAAGTCATGAACTATTATACAAAAAAGATCACAAATCTCTCTATACTATTTTTAGTGGGATACAAGTAAATAGAGCTAAATTTATTCACGATGAAATAAAATGCTTTTGGTCTTACCACCGACGCACAATTATATATGCACCATATGTCATGCGTCTCTTATATAGCCTCGATGTACCTTCATATATTTCTCATTTTGAAGAAGTCATTGTCAAAGAGAGTGGTATAATATTTTTATCTTTAATGCACCTTCCCGAAAGACCATCTCCAATCATATTGTTGGCATAATGGACTATGAAGCAGCAGAATCAAACGTATTTGAGTCCTACTCAACAGACTCAACCTCCTCATGCTCCTCGACAAAATCATCCAGCTCGTCCTTCATAGCAACCTGGCTCCTCTAGTCATACTATCAAATACTATTTCGATTTGGAAATCCAAGAAGCTCGCATTGAACCAATGCAAAATGAATCCATTCATGATTTAACGCTTAGAAATCAAAAATTAATCACAGTCAACCAGCGAGCATTGAACAGTAAATGAATGGTTTGGAACAAGCTTTTTCAATAAGAATGACTAAAACAGAAAAAACTTTGAAAAGGTTGTCTCCACTTTAGGAAAAATTATGAGAAAAGTATGTGGCAGATCATTTCTTGATCATCATCTTCTCCTTCACCTACACCGCCTCCTCGAACACAAACACCAATCTATCATGCTCATACCTATCATGAAGGAACTTCTTAAGATAAAAGCAAGAATAATGAGCAAGAATAACCTTAAGAGGAGGAAGAAGATGGTGATGATATTGCCTTATTCGACCCTCACCAATCTCACCATCAACATCATATGGTTTCTAAAGGCTCTCAATTCAATAAAATGAAGAATATATTGATAAAACTCAATGGCAAACTCAATACGAACAAGATCCATCCGCATACTAGGAATATTATGAAAACTATGGCGGACTGTGTTGTTTGTCAAATCGGTATCACTAGCTTCTTTCATTTGCACTTTTCTTTCTTTTTTGAAGTATGTTACTTAGCTTTTATGTATTGTTTGGTTACTTATGTTTCTCGTTAAAACTCGTTTTTTTCCTCCTTAACTTATCATATATTCTTTCTTTGTTTGACATGTCTATGTATTGTTTATATATCTATTTTATGTATAATTTCTTTTCTTCTATTTTGATAATGACAAAGGGGGAGAAATATATGCATATACATAGGGGGAGACAAATTAAAGGGGAGTTATTTTTATAACTAACGATTGTATAGTTGTCATCATCAAAAAGGGCAAGAATGTTAGAACTTCCATTCTATGGTTTCAACGACAATAACCATACAATCACACATTTTATATGTCTTATCAAGATTATAGGTATATAACACAAAAGATCATCATGCTCAAAGATATCTGGACTCGAAGACAAATAGAGATTTATGGACCATGCTATGATTATTAAGGTTAAACTAGTGTATTAAGAGTCTTGGATAAACATTGTAAGATCTCATTGAGTATATATGCACACACAAATTCATATGCAACATCGGTACTAAAACCATTCAAAATTGGCATTAAAAAAATTATAAACTGAAAATGCCAGCCATAGACGTCTGTGAATAGGTTCATAAAATTCTTTCCTAAAGCCACAGATGTCTATGGAAAATCCATAGATGTTTATCATCCGGCAACTGTTATAACCTGAAAGGTTGCTTCGTTTCATATTGAATAGATGCTTTTGTTAAATTGAATAAACTCGTCTCTTCATCGAAAGGTTACGGCCATTAAATTAAATAAAGTTTATCTAACAGTAACAACTCCTCATCTGTATCTCTTTAATCTTATAAATACTACAAATATTGAGCTTAACTATTATATATTCTCTTGATTTCTTATTACTCTCTATTTACATATTTGTGCATCTCTTGCTTACATATTCTCAATCTATCATAACAAAATATCATTTTGGTTACTCCACTTCCTACAATTTAAAGTTTTCACATTCACATACTCAAAGGAGACCATAGAAAGAATTGTAATATTAGTCAAAATTCATGTTATTTGGAACACAAAATTGTCAGAGAAATACTTTTGTCTTAGCATATTCCTCCGAGGGAAGTGAGGATTATTTGGTTAAGGGAAATATCGAAGGGGAACTTCGGGACTGGACGTAGGACGGGAGTTCCGAACCAGTATAAAATATCTAATGTGCCCGCCTTTATTATTTACCTTCTTTATATTTTGTTATTATTCTCTTCTTAGTGTAATTAGTAATATATACTTTTACACTTATATATAAGTTGCATTATATAATGATCCTAAAGATTTTTAATCAATCTTCATTTCAATCACGATTCCCATAGCCGAAAGCACTTAGAGCATGCCTATCTCTTTATCACAAAGCAATTCGATGAAGGGCCAAGGAGGTGAGAGCAAGGAGGTAAGAGGAAGAATTAAGTTCGGGCAAAGAGTCCTCCGACGATGGGAAGAAAGTAAAGAAGCACAAGCTAAAAAAATGATCGTTTATCTCCTTTATGTTTTTTGTTCCATAGAAATACTTAGGCACTTTTGGTTTTTTGTTTTTCCAACCGATGTTGTGTAGACTTGACCTTCGCTTTTTCTTCTTAGCTGGAATGTCAATCACCGTTGTACTTATTTTGGATATGAATAAAAGGATATTTTGTTTGTTCAAGTCTAGTGTGAATTTGTCTAAGAGTTTGAGAAGTGAACTCTACATTTAAAGTGTCTACGATCACTTTTTGTTGCTTTCATCGGGCCAAGTCTTATTTTATTTCATTGCTTTTGAGTTAAGAATAATCTTCGGAATGTACATCCGCTTATGAACATGTTTTTCTTCGGAACTTGGTCAAATTCCAAGTATTTTAAAGGTTGTCTTAACAGTCCTTTCAAGGATGTTTTGCGTGCGATTATGCCTATCTCTAGGCGTTGATCGTAGTAATTCTTCAGATGTCGCTTTGGACATCCTTCTTCAAATGCACATGCTGACCATGCCAAAATCTAGCGTCAGTCGAAGTTAACCACTTAATCATAGTGGTTTAAACATCCTCGCCTAGAATGTTTACCTTCAATCATTTTGAATTTCGGGCGTTGATCGAAGCTTGTGAACAAGATCTCACCTATCTCTGGGCACAGACCTTTTCACTTTCCTACTTTAAGCAAGATTTGGATGCTCGGCTAAACTCTGGGCATGAGCGATAAAGGTGAACCGTCTTGTTCATCGTTTGAGAATTTATAATCCTCCCCCTAAGTTCTTGGTTAAAGAGTTGCTTGGCGTCTATCTCCGGACACCAAATATGGTTGAACTTCTTACGTCCAATCATGGACTGTGGAAGTCTAGTCGGCACCTACCTCTGGGTACCTGCACAACTGCAGTTTGCACATGCAAGTTTATATAAATATAACACTGTGCATATTGTAAAATTGCATACAAATAGATAGCTTCGAAATTCATTCCTTTTAGAGAACGTCATAAATAATAGAATTTTTCTAGTTACATAGCTTTGATCGAGTATGTACAATTTACATTCAAGTGAAATAATGTCGTAAGTATTGGCTATTCCATGCCCACGGGAGTGAGATTCCATCCACTATTCCTAACTTGAATGTGACATCTCCAAGTTTTTGCTCGATCGCATATGGACCTTCTCAAATCGGGCCCAAGTTCCCAAGGCCAGGGAGATTCGTCTATGGACGAGGTCACTGATTTCAAAGGTTCGAGTCCTGACCTTGATATTGTAATATCGGGTGACTTGATTTCGGTGTGCAGCTACTCTTAACTTAGCTTTGTTGTGCCTCTCATTGATCAAATTGAGAGACTCCAACATAGATTCCTTGTTTATCTTTGGATTATTGTGAGTCACTTAATGAGAAGGTACTTCAAGTTCAACTAGGATCATAGCCTTTGATTTGAAAGGTAAGGCAAATGGATAGCGGCCAGTCATTGACTTGTGGGTCATTCAGTAAGCCAAAAGTGCTAACGGTAACTCATCGACCCACTAGCCCTTAGTCTTCTCCAACTGCTATTTTAGAGTGAACTTGATAATCTTATTTACTGCTTTAAACTGTGTATTCGCTTGAGGGTGTTCTGCTACAACAAATCTCTCCTTGATACTGTACCTGTGGCAAAATTCCTTAAACTCGGCACTGTTGAACCGGGTCCCATTATCGAAGATGATTATTTGTGGAATCCCAAAGCGACAAATGATGTTTGTGACCATGAAGTTGATTGCTTTCTTTGTGGTGATTGTATTAAGTGGCTTTGCATCAGCCAGTTTGGTGTGAAGTAATCAACTATGACATTAGAGTACTTTGAGCTACCATTAGATATCAGCAATACATCAATGATATCGATTCTCCAAACTACAAACGGCTATAGGCTGACCATTTGAGTTATCTCTATTGGTGGGGCTCTATGTATCTTGGTAAATCTTTGGCACTTATCACACTTTCTGGTGTGCGTCCGGTGTCGTCCAGAAGTACTTGTACTAAAGGATTTTCTTTGCTAGGAATTGCTTCCCATGTAGTCACCATAGGCCCCTTCATGATCTTCCTTTAAAGACTTGCTTGGCCTCACTGTTGGCAATACACCAAAGCATAGGGATATAGAATCGTTCCCTGTAAAGTACCCTTTCTTGCATGATAAATCATGCAGCTTTATGAAGGGGTTGATGTTGTTCACTTTTCCTATCTAGAAGGATTCCTCTCTGTAGATAGTTCATTATTGGAGTCACCCATGAATCCTTCTCAGGTTTAGCCCATCAACTGCGCATCTCTGGAGATGGATAACTTAGCTAATGAGTCGGTCTTTGCATTTTCCTCCCTGATAATATGTGTTATCGGGGAATATTCAATATCACTAAGCCATATAAGGGCTCATGGTTTAGATAAGGAGCAAGCCTGGCTCCTTTTGTCTGAAACTCCTTCCACACTTGACATACCAGCAACTTGGAATCATAGAAGATATGAAAAGTTTTTACACCCTATTCCTTAGCAATCATGAGTCCTACAATCAAGGCCTCATATTCTACTTCGTTGTTTATTGCAGACAGTCTTGTTTTAAGGGATAACCAATCGGGTGTTCTTTCGAAGTCACTAGCATGACTCCTCCGTTGGAACAACATTCATTAGATGCACCATCTGTGTACATTTTCATCTAGCATTATGTTCCCCACTGCTCTCTGGAGTATCATCTTGCGCAATGTATTCAACAATGAAATCCGCCAAAGCCTGACACAAGATAGCTCTCCGAGGGTGATAGGTAATGTCGTACTGGCTCTATTTAATATTCCATTTCAACATCATTCAAAAAGTCTTAGGTGGTTTCAAGACCTACCTCAAAGTTTGGTCGGTCAGAACCTTAATCGGATGAGCCTAAAAGTAGGGGCAGAGCTTCCTTAAAATGATCAATAGACAATATGCGAGCTTTTCTAACTTTGGATAATTTCTTTCTGCTCTTGCCAATCTCTTATTGATGTAGTGCACTGATACCTGGATTTGAGATTCTTTACATATGAGTGGGGCACCCAAAGCATGAATCGAAACTGGTAGATAGATAAAAAGTCCTCGTCATCCAGTAGTTTCGATGAAACAAGAGGTCTCTCTAAGTGATCCACCTGGGCCTGGAATGCGTCTATACTGTAGGTTGCAGAATTATGGATCTTTAGGCTAATTAACATTAGAGGGGGATGAATGGTGTTTTCTAATTTTTATGAACCTTTTTAGAAAAAAATTCAAGATTATTATTAATCAACACATAATGAACAATTACATATGCAAACACAAATAAGTATAAATGTAGTAAAGTAAAAAGTAGAGAATTATAGAGATCACACCAGGGATTTTTATACTTGATCATAGTTACCTTATATCTTCTCCTGCACAATTGCTTGTACAAATTTCTTTTCATATGCCAATCCTTAAACGGGAAGAAGGAAAACCCAATACAATCTCAATTTCAAGGCTATGAGATACACCCTCTAGATTTTTCGAGCTCTGGGTACACTGACTTGATTTAGATGGGATACATGCACACCAACTTGGATTCCCAGGACTTCAAGGACACCCAATTGATATGAATAGGCTAAAAGCACACCCATCCAAATACAACTAGAGTTTGATGATTTTTCCAAAGACAATTTCATGATCTTTGGTTATAATTGATTGTATAGCCTGTTGAATAGCACTTTGATC
This sequence comes from Allium cepa, assembly GCA_030765085.1. Taxonomy (NCBI): domain Eukaryota; kingdom Viridiplantae; phylum Streptophyta; class Magnoliopsida; order Asparagales; family Amaryllidaceae; genus Allium; species Allium cepa. Next base: position 722,321,700 of record CM060934.1, read on the forward strand.
TTTGATTGAGAGGGAGACGGCTGAAATCAAAGAGTAAATAGTAAAGAATCAATACAATGAATATTGAATTGATTTTGATTTGAATTTGGGAGGTTTTAATAAATTTTCACTTGAAATTTTGGCAGAGTAAGAGGAGTGAAGATAATAAGAAAGTAGTTGCTAATTATTCATTTGAAACCTCCTATATATAGAGAATAAACAGATATGTTCATTAGCAAAGAGTTACGATGAATATATATTGAAATTTGAATTTGAAAATTGTGGATTGAATGTCGATATATGATCTGCTTATATGTCGACATAGGCTGGTGTATTTTTAAAACTTTTTTGTTTTAAATGTATTCAAAATCTTATGCATTGCAAAATATTTGATACTTTGTAAAATAGCTCAAACTTAGTTCATAAAAATATTTAACTCTGAAAAAATTTACAAAATATTTTTAAATATATTTTAATAATTACTTTTTTTTTATAAACAAAGAATAAGAAAATTAGAAGATAGAGATCAAAGATTACTACCAGGGACTTTGGCAATATTCCATGACTCTATATACTATACCATAATCTTGAGATATTCATATCTTGATCTTTATGCTTGTGATTTTTCATGTCCATTTCTTGAGTCTCCATGATATACAATCCTCAAATCAATACCTGTGTAATATCCTGCATTATATATATAACTTAGGGAAAAAATTAGTATCCATATTTATAAGAATGTATTATTGTTATTAAGATTGTTATCATTAAAATCAATAACTATGGTTTAACATATACAATCTTACATCCAAGAAAAATTCCTTTTCCTTCCTTGCTCACATCAAAGAAAGGTACGCATTTGTCAGTGGCTCTGCAGATGAATTGACTCCGGGCGGTGACCTTCCCATTCAAGTTTTGGACGTCTTTGATCGTCTCTAGGATTTGGATGTTCCTCGGTGCTTCGATCTTCTTCCGATTAGCTTCGATCCCATGCGAGTTCATAATGAAGCATAAGAATTTCCCTGATACAATGCCAAACGAGCATTTCAAGGGACTAAGATTCATCCCGTATTTCCAAAGAACACTAAAATTATGGGCCAAGGCATCAATGTGATTTGCCAATCATCACGACTTCATGAACATATCGTCCACATATACGTCCATTAAGCATCAGATCTGGTCTTTAAACATCATGTTCCCCAGTTGGTAGTTAGTCACTTTGGCGTTTTTTAATTCGAACGGCAAAATAAGATAGTAGCACAGTCCCATATCAGTTATGAAGCTGATATGCTCCAAGTCTAACACGTGCATTGTGATTTGATTATATCCAGAGTATGTGTCCATGAACGATACTAAGACATGTCCAATCGTTGAATCCACCAACTGGTCTATTCTTGGGAGCGGGAAGCTTTCCTTCAGGAATGCCTTATTCAAGTCAGAATAGTCGACGCACGTCCTCTATTCATCGTTTTACTTTTTCACCCGAACTAGGTTCGATACCCATTCTACGTATAAGGCGTCGTGGATGAAGCCGTAATCCTTCAACTTCTCCACTTTTTCTTTAAGTGCAGCAAATTTCAAAATACCTAGACTGCGACATTTCTATTTTATGGTAATGCACTTTGGAATTATATTCAATGCATGGATCACAATCTTTGGCAATACTCCACAGATGTCCAAGTATGTCCAGGCAAACACATCTAGGTTTCGCCAGAGAAAAGCAGCTAATTCATTCATCATTAATCATCCTCGCGCTGAGCTACGATCCGACCTTCAAGACCCATGTAGGATCATCGTGGATGATTAGGATGTTGATCATTAGCTCGGCGGGAGCTACCCTTCCATCCAGTAACTCTTTCCTTCGATCCATATCCTTACGGAACTAACTATATTGCCCATGCTAGGATTTAGGCGGTGGTTTCTATGCATCTAAAGCCTTGATGCAGAGGGTCCTCTCTGCACCGTTTCTTTCTCCTCCTTGCCTCCTTCAATTCGGCAACGTAGCACTCGTGGCCAAGCTCCTAATTCCCTTGAACTATCCCGAGCCCTTTCCCGGTCAGTAATTTCATCGTTAAATACCAAGAAGCTGTGACGACCTGGAATTTTCGAGCAATTAAAATCGGTATATTTAATTGATTTTAAATATTTAATGGTTCAATATTAACTTGAATTTCAAATATCACTATTTATTTGATAATTAAATTGTTGAATTTAATAAGTTGAAGTTGGGTAAATTGTTGAATCTGGAGTTTTAAGCCTATTAAAAATAATTTGAAGGCTTGAAAAATTTATATTGATGGTTCTGAGGATAATAGAAGTTGTAAAATTGAAATTAACAGTGGTTTGTTCAGTTTTAAAATTTTATAGTTTAGATTGAACTTAAAAATAGCCTTCCGAGGCACAGTCTCAGAATTCGACGAAACCAGTTCCATTAGATCCGTAATATTGTATTATTATTGGATTCCAAATTTTGTAGCGTTTGGAATTATTGTGTGAGCATACAATTTTTTTTAACGCGCTTAAATCCATATCAGAAATTTAATATAGTGACTGAATTCAGAAAAAAGGAGTTGGCGTTGTTCATAAGCTAATGAACGAAGGTTATAAACGTGTTTCTCTTTCTTCTGTTACAAGCCCTATCGTTTTATTAAAAAAAAGGGATAATGGGCGAAACCCTTCCATTTTCAAAACCGATTTCTTCGTAACAAATCCTATTGTCTAAAAAAACAAAAGAGAAGAGGCGATATTGAATTGAAGCTTGCGTTCGCGTACCGAGTTTCGACTTGGCGGTCGATTCAAGTGGGGGGATTTTTTGTTTAGCGCTCGTTCGAGCTTTGTGAGAACTTGAAGCCTTCAATCGAGTCGCGTCTTGGGTTGTGCAGTCATAGAGGGAACGCGGTCAATTTGGCGCTAGGGTTCCGATCGCGTATAGAAGAGAAGGGGGAAACTCGAAGCCAAGGTCGGAGCTACGTGCGATGGGCTGGACGAAGGCGTTTCATTTCGATTGGGATTCATGATGGCGGGTCGCAAGCTTGTGGGTTTCGTGGCCGCGTTCGTAGAGGGTTGTCGATGGAGCTGGGTTCGTTTCTTTATCAGTAAGCTATTTTTCTGATCTAATTTAAGTTTATCTAAAATTTAGAATGATAAATTTAAACTTCACAGAGATGCATAGGTAGTGAGGATGAAGGTTTTCTTTACAGTAATGGAAAATTTTCACTTTTGGTAATTATAAAAAAAGGAGTTAACTTTATTTGTTAATGAGTACGTTTTTATTCAGATTTATATTATATATAGTTTAAAAAGCAAATAATATATTCAAAAACAAGATTTTGAAAATAGAAAATTTATGTTAAGTAAAAGTTTGATTTGACTTGCTGTTTATTTAGATTTTTATAAATTTACAATAAGGAAAGGTTTACAGTAAGGGGAAATGGAAAGTAAGGATACAATTTACCAATTTCTTTTAGTGACTAATTTGTTTAGTTAACTTATGTGGTAGGGTTTATAAAGATTTGATTTTTAGGTATAAGTGATTTTAAGCAGGAAATAAAAATGAATATTTTAATCTACTAGTTTACTTTATAATTTATATTAGTGATTTAGACGATTAGTATACTTATTTAAAGTATTCAGTTACTAAAAGAATTTGTAAAAGAAAAAAATAATATACATGTAAACATTTTTATTTACTAGGCTATTTTAAATAATATTTGGGAAATTGACTTATTTAATTTAATTTTTGGAACGTGAAATTTATTTATTAAAAGAAACAAATTAGTTTCAATAAATTTCGGTTAATTAAATTTACTTAAGAAATTTTTATAGTTTAAATTAAATCATTGGCTAATTAAAATATTTACCTAGAAAATTGATTATTAAATTAATTCAAATATTAATAAAACACTTAATGTTTATACAAGGTTATAAACCGGGAAAACCAAGACAGAATTAATGTGGACTGCAAACAAATGCATAGGTGAGTTAATCTCACTCAGCTGAATTTAAAATTTAAATTTAAATGATTAAATTTAAATAATTGTTTGAAATGGTTGAATTGATTGATGTGCTGTATTGTGGTATATATTTGGAATTGGCATTTTATATTGTGATAATGTCTGCGGATACAGGGAAAACAGGTTGGAGGTATCCAACTGGACCCCTCACATTTATTTAAGTTATTTAATACCCTCTGTTGTGATTATTTGATATTTTATGATGAATTATATTGGAATATTGAATGCTATAGTTCGATCGGACATAACTGGGTATGATGAATTACCAAAAATATATAAATTAGATTTTGGACAGACAATAAAAGAAGTGAATTTGCAAGTAAAATAATTATAGAAATTTGAATAAATTTAAGAATGAATTGGACAAGGAATAAAGTGCCTTTAAAATTCTAATAAATAAATCTTAAGTTTAGTAAGGGAAATTTGGAATAATTAGAAGATTTATGAATTTTAAACTTCAGTATTATTATTTTAAAAGAATAAAACATTTATTTAAAATTTAAGATTCAATTTATTGAAAAAAATAAAGAAGAAATTGGGAAGAAGCTGAAATTGGTATATTTCAGTTAAATGATATAAATCAAACGGAAAATAATAATAATAAATATAAAGTCCATAATTAATGAATTTTGAGATAAACTGATAAGTAAAGAAATTTATTTCAAATGGAATAAATTGGGAATCAATTTGGAAAATTGATTTAAGTGATTGAGGTTGGAAATTCTCCCTGGAAAACCAAGTAAGTTTTCAAAGTAAATTTTTAAATATAAATTAAAAGTTTTTAAGTTGTTTTAAAAAGAAAGTTTTGGAAATTTTATTATTTCTAAATATTTAAAATTCTAAAGTAAGTATTTTCTTTTAATCTTTTCTTTAAATCTATTATAGTAGTAATTATTTAAAGAGTGACCTAGTATTTATTTTAGAAAGTGTAAATCTAGTTTTATATTTTATTAAATAACTTTATTTTCAAATATCCATATAGTATGTATTTTTACAAATTATTAAAGTAATTTTAACTTGAATGTTTTAAAGTATATTTTAAAAGTAAAGTGTTTTAAATTAATTTAGAAAAATATAGTTTTGTACTTGGTGATTTCAGTGGAGATAGAAAATATTTGGGAAAGCTTATTCTCGATAAGGAAGATGTTTTGAAACTGTTTTCAAAGGGTTGAAAATAGAAATATATCTTGTGAAGATATTTGAGAAATTATTTATTTGTTGGATGGTTGTTTGTGAATATTAATTGATAGTTAAATCACCGACTATCAATATTGGCCAAATGCGCTGATCGTTTCGAAGTGACCGGGATCGAGATTTATTTCTCGAAAACCACTTCGATCTGGTTTGTACGTTTCGTGGAAAACGATTTTGGGATTCGAAGATGGAGCAGTGAAGTGCAAGGGCTAGTCGCTACTACTCCTGAGGATATTTCCAAAATGGATGCAGTAGGAGTAGTGCCTTCGGTTCCCTTCGAACCCGGGACGGACTTGTATGGATGAATGTTTGCGAAACATCGTTAGGTGGACGATGGACATTCTAAGGAATATGTTATCAAAAGGTAACGCTTAGCCTCAAGCCTCATCAAATGGGAATGACTGAAAATCAGGGGTTATGCAGCAAGGCTAGGTGGGTAGCAACCAAGTAGGGTGAGGTCATCCCTGCCTAGATGTCCCTTTTATTTCGGCTTAGTGGGCGGTTGTCGATCCCAACCGCGGGGTGATCTCACTCAGGATTATCCAGTAAGGGGTAGTCCCGGTCTTTGTTGTAGGGGAGCGGGCGTACTCCTCGGTACCGTGATCTAGGCCACGTACTGTGACAGGAGGTACCCTAGTGCCTAGTCATTAGTTGGAAATCCATTCTCCCTACGAGTCTTATACGAGTTTTGTTTGTATTACCTACTCTGTGGCTAGTAGCTGGAATTTAATAGATGTAACAATTTCGGCTATTTTATAAGTATTTGTATATAGACCCTATTATAATATCAGAGGATTTCTATAAAAAAATCGTTTTAGCTATAGTAAGGTAAAACCCGACATGTTTATTTGTGGCGTGGTCTTACGAGATGCTTTTGTTTTCAATAGGAATTTTGAAACTTTAATAATCAATTGAGTGTGATTTTCTCACGCTGGTATTCCAGACTTACTCGGGTGTTATTTAACTGTAATGCTCGGGTCAGACCGAGTATCATAGGATACAGGATATGATGTTGTAGAGCTCAGGAGACGAGCTGGACGATGATGCGTATTCTCGTACTTGTTTTATATATATATTCCGCTATGTTGAGTAGCTGTGTATCCAGTTGTATGTTACTGATGTTGAGCTGTGATTGATGTACTCTGATGATGTAATATGTAAACAGAGATATTTGATTTTGTGTAAAATTATTTATTATCTATTATATTTTATTCCTCTGCGATGGTTAGATTCTGTTGTTGATTTCTATTTTCTTCTTCTACCTCTTCTTCTTTAACCCAAAATGGTTCGTATTTCTGTACAACTTGAGTTGTTATAGGTAGAATAGTGTTAACTCAAGGGGTACGGATTTGCGGGCTGTTACAGTTGGTATCAGAGCCAGGTTGGTGATAACCTTGGCTCTGGTGGGAATTACTCATTAAATAGAGTCTGTAGTACTCTATAATGAGTTTGAGCATAGTAATAACTATGAGCGCGTATTTGTTAGTGAATATAAATTGTTTTAATATTATGTTGATTGATTTATTGAGTGGCATATGAACTTTCGTCGGCACGGTCTATACAACTGTATCGAAGGGGTTTCTAAACACTTGAATAGAACAGTTTGACACGGTATTGTTTTTAAATGTGGGTGAATGAAATAATTTTCTCTAAAAATATATTTTGATATAAATAAAAGTTTTTGTAAACTATTTTAGCTAATATATGGTTGCTTGGATGTTAGAAATGATAATATTAAATTATTATCATTGTTGAGAAAAATTTAACTAGAAATTTAGAACATAACCAAAGTTTAAGGGAATAAATTCATTATAAAATGAAATTTATAAATATGAATTATAAATGTAAAATTATAAATTGAAATATAATAAAATAAGAATTTGTGTGAGCATAAGCTATGAAATGAATTATAGTTAAAATTGATTTAAGCAGGATTTGAAAATTTAAGATCCTGGAGATTTTGGAAGTGTTTATCGAAGTGATTTGAAGGTAAATAATAGCATTATTGTTTTAGAGGTATTTCTAAAAGGAAATTTGTTTTAAATGGATTTTGGAAAGTGAAATAGCATTGACATCACTTGGATTATTGGAAAATAATTCTGATGATGACGGCCGCATCATCTGTATTCATTTTCGAATTTTTAAGTGACGGATTGCTACCAAAAACTGATTTTTCAAAAAAGCTAGTTGTTTTGAAAATCTCAACTGATGAGATAGGTTGTAAGCTTATAAATTGAGATGATTTTTAAAACAGGAAGGAAATATAAGCTTTGAATGCTGGGAATTTAAATTTAAAGTGAAAGGTTAAAAATGAAATAAGCTTGGATTGAAGAAATAAAAAAATTAACTGGATTGAAATTAACTGGATAGGCTAAAAATAATATCAGTTGAATTCGAATTAAGTTGAAATCGAATTGAGTTAAATAAATCCGAGTTTAAATAAAATTGAATTGGAGTAAAAAATTCAATTGAGTTATTAGAATGGAATTAGATTCTTACCTGAATAAATGGAAAATAAGTTGGATAAGGATTGGAATTGGAATAAATTAATAAATAAGAATAACTTATAAAAGAAATCATAAATAATAATCCATAGAGTAAAATATGCTTAGATTTTACATAAATGTAAAACTCGAGTTAAAAATAAAAGATGAATATATTTAAGCCTTGAATGAAATGCATGGAATAAAAAAAAATATGCTTGGTTATAAATAAGCATAAGGCTTGAGTTAAAAATAAAGAAAATATATTCAAGCCTAGAATGAATGGAAATGTGTAAAATAATAAGTGGAGACTTCTAAAATTTGAAAGGTGGGATAGAAAACCCACAATTAATATTTTTGATGAATGGGAAAATAAAATAAAAATCAAAACTTGAATTATAAACTAAATTGAACTTAAGAAAATTTAATGAAGAGATTTTAAGATTAAAAATCACGTATTGAACTATAAATAGGAGAGAAATAATTTGATAATAAATTAGTTAATGAAATGTGTAAATGGAGTTCAATGTAGTTAAATAGAAGCTGAATTGTGAGTTAATAATGGAGTTTGGAAATAAAACTCAAGTTATAAATAAAATTCGACTTAAATAGTTAGTGAAGTAAATGAAGTTGAATTGTGAGTTAATAAAATTGGATGGTACATTAAAAGTGAATGGTGGAATCAGAACTTGAGTTATAAATTAAAAATTTAACTTGAAGTGTTAACAAATTAAATATAATTGGAAATGTGTCGAATAAAGGGAAATGAAATAGATTAAAATAGTAATGGTTTGAATTGCAAATATAATCCAAATAAGTAGAAATAAATTGGAAATGGCCTTGTAATCAATTGAATGAGCTGAATCTGAAAGGTTAAATTTTATAATAACTAATCAAATGAAATTGTAGATTTAAAATGAGATTTAATTGAGATAGAATTAGGTTTGTAAAATGAAAATGAGCTTAAGTATAAAAATTTGAATAAATTAAAGTAAATTGACTTAAGCTGAATAGAGGGAGGAGAGTTGAATTGAATTCAACTTAAAACTAAGTTTAATGGTATTGGATTGGGTTTAAATCAAGTGAAAATAAATTTTAATCGAAATAAAATTCGGTGAATTTCAAATAATATTTAATGGAATGGTTAGTAATATGCAAGCTTGGAATGTGTCAAGCTAGATCAAGTGGTTTTGAAGGAACTGGTTTGGTTAGTCAAATGAAATGCAAGTGAATGGATTCAAATCTGAAATGCAATGAAAATGAGAATATATGGATTATGAATAAATTTAAAAATGGAATAGCATTAAGTATAAACTGAGTTGAAATCAATTTAAATTGGTTATAAAACATAAATTAATTGGAACAGTGGAATTAGTATGAAAATTGTATAAGTTGCTTACGGAAAGATATTTGGTGTGGTTTCTTTTAGAATTCATGTATTTAACTAGTGCAAATAAATGAAATGTTGTTAAACTTTATTTATATGGCACTTACATGTTTAAATTGAGTAAGTACAGGTACCGGGAAGCCGTATGGCAGGATTTTGGGCACGCTAACTGCTAAATAAATAAGTTATTTGCTTAAAATGCTAAATAAGGTACGCTTACACAATAAAAATAGGAAATATGAACTGTTTTTGGTTTTTCCGGCCAGGTGGGTCGATGTATATATATTTATATATTTTGTCAAATTGCAAAAGCTCCTCCGTACAAAGGGGACTCTGCCAAAAAAATTCGGAAATTTTGGGAGTTAGAAAAATTTTTGAAAATTTTTTGTTAACATTAAAACGATTTCAAATAGAAAATTGAAATAAATTAGTAAATGAAACTAATTTAAAATAATGATATGAATTAGTTATAAATAAATAAAAATAATAATAATAATAAAATTCAAATATTCAGAGTTGAGATAAATTGAATTCATATGGAAGTGAAAGAATCAAATTAAATAGAAATAGATATCAATTAAAATGGTAAGGTGAAAATAAATATAAGAAACGTATAAAATGCTTATACTAACTTAAGAAAGGAAGGGTAAACTCTTAATTGGAAATTTATATTTCGAATATATTCTGAGTTGATATTTGAATGAATAAATATTGACATTTTGTAAGGAAATCGATAAAATGTTTTGAAAGTTGTGATTGGATATTAGTGCCAAGGTTTTAAATATCGGATTTCGGTCACGTTTCATCTTGGAATTTTTACACAAGTTATCTCGTATCAGGGTAGATCTCGGACGAGATGAGTACATATCGGGTGTACATCTCGGATCGACATCTCGGGTCTTATAATGCATCTCGGGAATATCTCGGATGTACTTATGTTTCTAAAATTGATGTGCCAAAAATTTATTTAACAGTTATAACTTTCTTAGTAAAAATAAAAATGGTAACTTACTTGATTTACATGGAAAAAGGAACTTTTTCAGAAGAGTGGTAGCTTTATTAGCTTAATTGATTTGGTAATGATTGAATAATATCCTTTTACTTGAACATAATTAAAAAAGTGAAACATTTCGCTATGACTCATTAAGATAAAAAGTAAAGAATATGTCCAAGAAGTTGGTATGGATTGAGTAGTATCTTTTGAATCAATATGAAAATAAAAAATATTATGCAAAATAAGGAAAATGTATAATTTCGGGTGAGATCTCGGATTGAGATTTAGATCCATATTTCGGGTGATATTTGAATATTTCGGACGAGATGAGTGTCAAGGGAGATATGGAGGAGATTTGATGTCTCGTCTCGTTTAAGTGTGAAAAGGAGATATCGGAGGAGATCTCGAGCGATGAGATTTAAAACCATGATTAGTGCTAAGCAGGATATGTAGGTATTATAAAAGAGAAAGGAAAATTGGTTTTGATTTCAGAAGATAAATTTGAATTGCCCGACAAAAAGGTATGTTTATAAATTTCTGTGAAATTTGATTGGGTTTTTGGATCGAGCCACTTGGCTTTTTGTTTTCTTTTTGGATTTGGGAGGCCGTAGGGCCATTTTGTAGTTGTACTGAGCTAGCCACGCAAAGAAGACGCTGGCGAAATTTTTCGAAAATTTAGCGAGTTGGAAAAATTTTGAGAAAATTTTGATAATCTAAATTTGAATTCTAATTTAAATTTGAATTCGAATTTAAATTTGAATTCGAATTTAAATTTGAATGGTTAAACAAGTAAAGTTATTTGAAAACTATAGAAGGTTTTGGAAAAGTTTAGGAAGTTCATAAGAATAATAATGGGTCTTTTATAAGAAGATAGTGGATAAGAGGTTGAATTGTTAGAAACCGTTTGGTTTCGGGGAAAAAGTAAATAGGTATTGGACCTTTTATTCCTAACTAGTAATTTCAGGGACGAAATTCTTTTAAGGGGGGAGGAATGTGACGACCCGGAATTTTCGATCAATTAAAATCGGGATATTTAATTGATTTTAAATATTTAATGGTTAAATATTAACTTGAATTTCAAATATCACTATTTATTTGGTAATTAAATTGTTGAATTTAATAAGTTGAAGTTGGGTAAATTGTTGAATCTGGAGTTTTAAGCCTATTAAAATAATTGAAAGCCTGAAAAATTTATATTGATGGTCCTGAGGATAATAGAAGTTGTAAAATTGAAATTAACAGTGGTTTGTTCAGTTTTAAAATTTTATAGTTTAGATTGAACTTAAAAATAGCCTTCCGAGGCACAGTCTCGGAATTCGAAGAAACCAGTTCCATTGGATCCGTAATATTGTATTATTATTGGATTCCAAATTTTGTAGCGTCTGGAATTGTTGTGTAAGCGTACGATTTTTTTTAATGCGCTTAAATCCATATCAGAAATTTAATATAGTGACTGTGACGCCCCACCTCTATACCCACACTAGCCAAGAACACTACGGTGTAATGCTGTCAACTAGCACGGAGAATAAGGCTGTTGAGGAGCGACCATCCGTGTAAAGGCTTTGAGCGAGCATCGATATGTCAGATGGTACAACATGCTTTTGTTTATCAAGAGGGAAATCCGACATTCCGACGCAAACTCAAAGCTACTACACAGTGGCTATAATATCTTCGGAAACAAATATAGAAGTAAACATAACATAAATCAGTCACAGACAATTCATATCACAAAGGCGGAATAAGATATGAATATTACACAAGGAAGTGTACATCAGAGTAGTGGTCAGAAAGATCCACAATATCACAAAAGAATAGTTACATGAACTACACAAAAGAATAAGTATACGTTATGGAGTCTATATCTCAAATGTATACAACAAAAACTACTAATCTAAGTAGTTAACCAAAAGTCAGAGTAATGAATCCCTGGGGAGAAGTCAAGCAGAAGCACCTGTAGCATCTCGGTCTGACCCGAGTATTATTTAATAAGAAAATAATAAACGGATCAGTCTAACTATAAATATCAGATGAAACGATATAGAATAAGAGATATGACTCAACACATAATAATCACAATACCAAGCTGTGATATATATATATATATATATATATATATATATATAAGTAATTGAAAATCAACGAGAGATAAATCAATATCCCCAAATCTACACAAGAATCAAAGAAAGGTCATACTCCTTATTTCGCTCACCAAACCATAAATATTGACGATCATATCAATGTCAATCACAAAAGTCCATGACACACAAATTCACCAATACACAAATATTGATAAAACTTATCAATGGAAATCACGAAAATTGGTGAAGCGTAAATTCTAGAAATCATCTCAAGAAATCCAGTTAATGACACACGAATTCACCTATGCACAAAAATTGATAAATCATATCAATAGAAATCACAAAAATAGGTGAAGAAGAAAATTCCAGAATTCAACACACAAAATCCAGAAATCACACAAAATAGGGGGGAGGCCTATCACACGAACGGGAGCATGAAAACTCACCAACATATGTATCACACGAACAAGACGCTATCTCATGGTAGCTAGCCATTAATTTTGACACACGAACGGCCCGAAGACCATGGGGCGCTACCCCACATATGTGAGCTGAAACTCACACAAACGGGGTTTAGTCTCCCTCGTAGACAAAGAGACATTGCACATTGCTAATCTAAATCACAAAAATGATCGTCGTGATCATCAAGAAGTGTCAATTACAGTAAGCTAGTAAATATATGAGCTTAGCATCATGTCCCATAACCACTAGCTTAACTTAAATGTTTACGAACAAATTGTAGATCTCCACTATAAAATTGTCACAAGAGATTCAATCGAACAAGTCCAAGAATTAACCGACGAAGTAAACGCAAGTGTTTCATACCACTCGTTTTACTAAGTCGTTTAATTAGATTTCTCATACGAGTGAGGTAAAGGTTTGTATATACTAATAGATTGGAAAACGGTTTAAGAAACGAGCTTTGTACTAAAATAGTGTTGAAATCATTTATAAGAAAGAGTTTTGATATTTACTACTAGTATAGAAAACCTTTATATTTTTAAAATGACAAATCACAAAGAAGATTGTAGGAACAATCAATCACTAAAATTCACATTCGAAGACGTGAATGGAAACCAAAGAAACCGATAAAGAATCCATCGAAATGGATATTCAAAAATCCCTAAATAGGAGTCATCAAAGGCATAATAAATGATAACAACAAATAGGATCATCACGAATCGATTTAAATTGGAATTCTCAAGCGAATAGGCAAGCAGGCAAAACACTGCTGATTCAGACGTCTGAAACAAGTGGTTCAGACGTCTGAATCTGGAAATATAAAAATTTCCAGAACACAATTCAGACGTCTGAATCAAGTGTTTCAGACGTCTGAAATAGTCATATTTTAGCCTATTTCCTTTCTGGTTCCAAATGAACCAATTCAGACGTCTGAAACCATATATTCAGACGTCTGAATCTGGGAATAGAAAACTTCCCAGAACAATATTCAGACGTCTGAATATCACGTTTCAGACGTCTGAATCTGGGTTTCAGGGCATTTCTTGAACCTAGGCCAAAAATGGCCAAACGAATATCGGAAACGATCGAACGAGCAAATGGCGATGACTAAGGAATTACGTCGAACGGCAACCCAGCCTAAACGGCTCTTCGATACGCCTCAAGTATCAATGTCCAAATATCCATAATAGGATTTTCATAAATTAGACCAAAACACCAAAAATTGGAATATACACAAAATCGGTCCAAACCAAAATCAATTGCACACGAATAAATGTTAGGAATTCATACCTAACAATCGAAGATAATTATAGACAAAGATGTGAGATAAAAATCTCACCTTTTTACAAAATCAAACAAGAAGAAGCTTGAAAGCAAATGGAGAATCAACCTCTCTTCAACACAACCCAAATGAGCTTGAATCTATGCTCAAAACAAGAACATTCCCAAAATTAGGTTTAGGAATTTCTGAAATTGGTAAGAGAATAAGTTGGAGAAGAAGAAGAGAAGGCTTACCAATGGGTTCTCTTGAATTTGGAGCTAGGAATTTGAGGTTGCAAGAGGAACTAGGGTTTTGGAGTTTTAATTTCCAATCTCTCCCACCATTATTGCCTTAGAACTGAAAAGAGAAGATAATGAGGGTGAATGGGGAGGAGTGGCTCAGTTTTGAGTATAAGTCTAAACATAGGGCTGAACCCAAACCCAAACTCAAAGTGAAAAGTAGCAAAAATCAACTTTCTCCAAACATATCGAAGCTTATACTCAAAAAGGTCGCAATCGGCATTTTAAACTCAATGGGAGTGGTCCCGAGTCCTAATTCGACTGTATGCAAAAAGTAGCTTTTCGGACTAAATTCCGAGTATTGATAAAATATTTAAATAAAATATTTAAATATAAAATCGATAAATATGCGGGTTGTTACAGACTCCCCTCCTTAAAGAAATTGTGTCCTCGCAATACTTAAGAAGAAAATAAGAAGTAACAACCATAGAAGCATATCAACACAAAAGAAATTTGAAATAGGAAGTTCACTATAAAGAGCACGAAAGAGTAAGTCCAAACGGGTTCGCTCGATGAATTCTCAAGATTCCCAAGAGTAATCCCTAGGATTTGAGAACCATTGAACTCTCACAAGAAGAACATCTTTATTTCGAAGTCGTTTGAGCTCCAAAGCAATAATTCGAATAGGATGTTGCTCAAAAATCAAATCTGGTGAAACTTCAATTTCCACAATATCACCGGGCTCAAGAATGGAAACCGGAATCCCTAAGGCATTTCCGTAGATAAAAGACGTGGGGAATGTCAAGAATAGCAGAAAATTGAGCCGGTGCAACGGCGTAGTACAAAAACGGTACGCCCGAGGAACTAGAACTCAAATAATTTGGGACATCAGCGTAGTACAAAAACGGTACGCCCAATGAACCAAAGCAAAGACATTGATGTAGTACATACGGTACATCCAATGAATCGAATAGCAAAGACATTGATGTAGTACAAACGGTACATCCAATGAATCAAATAGCAAAGACATTGATGTAGTACAAACGGTACATCCAAAGAATCAAATAGCAAAGACATTGATGTAGTACAAACGGTACATCCAATGAATCAAATAGCAAAGACATTGATGTAGTACAAACGGTACATCCAATGAATCGAATAGCAAAGACATTGATGTAGTACAAACGGTACATCCAATGAATCGAATAGCAAAGACAGTGATGTAGTACAAACGGTACATCCAATGAATCAAAACACCATAAAAGAACATCAGACGCTAGTCCATAAAAGAAATGAGATGAAACTCAATAAAACGAAGTACATCAAAACGTCTGATGAACTTAATAAAAAGATAATCCCATTCAGACATCACCAAAGAATCAACCACTTGTTGCTTACGACTAAACGCATTGGCAACACGATTTCCCCTTTCGGGAATAAAAGAATATCAAGATCATAAGATGCTAGGAACTCGAGTCGACATGAAGTTCCTTATGAGAAAATAAATATTCCAAAGATTTATGATCGAGGCAGAGAACAAATTTCTCATCCAAATATGATGATGTCAAATTCCAAAAGTAAAAACAATAGCCGCGAGCACTAGATCATGAGTGGCATACCTAGTCTCGATCGGCTTTAATGGTTTAGAAGCACAAGTGATAGCACGTTCTCTTTTGCAAGAGAACGGCATCCAAACCAATACGATTAGCATTGGTACAAGAGATAAAGTCTTGGTTCCCCTCTAGGAATCACAAGAATAAGAGTAACGAAAGGAAGAATTCTTTTAAATAATCCTCTTTCCCGAAAAACTAAAACTTTCAAAATTACAATCATATTTAAGTAATTATCTTTCTAGATAAATTTACATTTTTACAAGTCAATATATCGTGTCTGATTGTCTCATCTAAGCGTTTAGGAAATTCCTATCGATAACGTTGATCAAGCGCATCGACCAAAATTCTTAAAACACTAAATGGGCAATACAATCACAAAATCGTATTCTATAGGATAAGTAAATTTCTCAAAATCTTCTAAGAATATTCTTTATTCGTTTTAAGAACAAAAATCCGGTTATACTTCTAAATAAATCTTATGAAAAAGATTTTGCAAAACTTTAAGTTGCTATTTTCATCCAAAAATCAATAAATAAAAGAATGGTCTCATCGAAATATTCATAGAATATTTGGTATATAAAATGGATGAAATAAGCTGGACAAATTGAATGACAAAATAAGTCATTCATTAGAATCATAACGAGTGCGGAGTGCGTAAGTGGAATGCTAACTCACGCGACTCGTAGCCAAATGAAAATCGGTGGCAAGGTCAAACTGAAAAGACCTTAGCACCGCACAAAAGATTACTTAGGTGATAATCCTAAGACAAGCTCAAAAATACCGGAAAAGTTGTACAAATTATTTAGATAAGAGAAATAACACTTTTCTCATCTTGAGGGCTTAAAGAATAAAATAATGACTTCAAAAATTTGAAATCGGAATCTCAAAGAAAAATTAGAAAGCTGCTTAACAGATAGAAAATGTTGGAGAGGAATAGTCCACACGAGAAAATAGGATATGGGCTTCACAACGATTAAGCCAATCCTTACAAATATCAATTCCGAAGCCTAAGTAAAAATCGGCTCGGAAAGAAAAATCACATAAAATAGTTTCGACATCAATAGAAAGCAAATTGAGTGTTGCGGATCTACCATCTGGATTCGCAGCTCTCAAAGAAGTCATCAAGCCCAAAATATTCAAAGAAAAGAATCTACAAGTTCTTTTGATATAAAAACAATGAGATGAACCCATATCAAAAAGAACTCAAATAGAAAGTTCACGAAATAAAACAATGCCATCAAGGATTGAATGAAAATACCTTGACCAAGAGAGGAGTTTCCAGGGGCTTGCAGCTTTCCTTCTCTCTTGCTTGGAAGCTTAGGACACGAAGATAAAAGATGACCCGAACCTTTGCAATAACGACAAAAGAGGGGTTTCGGGCACTCCTTTGCATGGTGGTCTGTGGAACCACAATTGTAGCATCGTCCACGACTAAAGGTAGGAACTCTTGCTACCAGAGTTTACTGCTTCCCTTTCTTATTAGAATCGAGGCCTTTGAATTTGATAGGCCTCTTCAAGTTATTGTCGAAGTTCTGTTGGGCACGCACAACTTCGACATCACCTTCATTATCGGCCTCTTCAAGACGAAGAGCGATATCAATGAGTTGGTCGAAAGGAACTTCTAACTTTAGAAGCAATGGCTTCTTGAGATTTTTGTTTAAGCCATAGACGAACCTCTGGTTCTTCTTTAAAGGGGTGTTGATGTATTCAACCCCATATTTGGAAAGCGACTCGAAGGAGGCGACGTAATCAGTCACGGAGGACTCACCTTGAACAAGGTCTATAAATCGTCGAGCCAATGTCACTTTTTCAGCTTCTGGTACAAATTTCAACTCGAAGCGTTCTCGGAATTGCTCCCAGGTGAGATCCGCTTCATTAATCTCAGAAATAAGAAGCTCGTACCAGTCCAATGCTCTTTCTCGGAGCATACTAGAGGCCACCTAAACTCGGTGAAGGTCAATAAGATTCATGCGAGAAAAGATTCGATCGCATGATCTTAGCCAAGCCTGTACTTCAATAATAGTTTCGGAACCTTTGAATGGCTCCCCACCCAAATTAGTGTAATCGCTGCACAAGCGTGCAAACACCGACTTTGGGTGAGTAGGTTCCGGGTTAGCTCCAGCTACTTGAGCAGTCATAAAAACTCCATCCTGGGGTAGGGTACTAGATGGTACGGCTCTGGAGCGGCCTGGTCTAGACATTTCTCTTCCTTTAGAAAGAAAGAAAGAAAGAAAGAAAGAAGAAGAAAAAGGTTATTCACCAAATGAATATCAAGCAATCTTGATAGATAAAACAAGGAATCATAAGGAAATAGGATGAATCGATACGAAGACTCGAATTAATCCTAAGGTATAACTCCTAAGATGGACTTAGGACGATGATCCTTGTTAAGTTATTCTACATTGTTTCGAAGTTTGGCTCTGATACCAAGCTGTGACGCCCCACCTCTATACCCACACTAGCCAAGAACACTACGGTGTAATGCTGTCAACTAGCACGGAGAATAAGGCTGTTGAGGAGCGACCATCCGTGTAATGGCTTTAAGCGAGCATCGATATGTCAGATGGTACAACATGCTTTTGTTTATCAAGAGGGAAATCTGACATTCCGACGCAAACTCAAAGCTACTACACAGTGGCTATAATATCTTCGGAAACAAATATAGAAGTAAACATAACATAAATCAGTCACAGACAATTCATATCACAAAGGCGGAATAAGATATGAATATTACACAAGGAAGTGTACATCAGAGTAGTGGTTAGAAAGATCCACAATATCACAAAAGAATAGTTACATGAACTACACAAAAGAATAAGTATACATTATGGAGTCTATATCTCAAATGTATACAACAAAAACTACTAATCTAAGTAGTTAACCAAAAGTCAGAGTAATGAATCCCTGGGGAGAAGTCAAGCGGAAGCACCTGTAACATCTCGGTCTGACCCGAGTATTATTTAATAAGAAAATAATAAACAGATCAGTCTAACTATAAATATCAGATGAAACGATATAGAATAAGAGATATGACTCAACACATAATAATTACAATACCAAGCTGTGATATATATAAGTAATTGAAAATCAACGAGAGATAAATCAATATCACCAAATCTACACAAGAATCAAAGAAAGGTCATACTCCTTATTTCGTTCACCAAACCATAAATATTGACGATTATATCAATGTCAATCACAAAAGTCCATGACACACAAATTCACCAATACACAAATATTGATAAAACTTATCAATGGAAATCACGAAAATTGGTGAAGCATAAATTCTAGAAATCATCTCAAGAAATCCAGTTAATGACACACGAATTCACCTATGCACAAAAATTGATAAATCATATCAATAGAAATCACAAAAATAGGTGAAGAAGAAAATTCCAGAATTCGACACACGAAATCCAGAAATCACACAAAATAGGGGGGAGGCCTATCACACGAACGGGAGCATGAAAACTCACCAACATATGTATCACACGAACGAGATGCTAGCTCATGGTAGCTAGCCATTAATTTTTGATACACGAACGGCCCGAAGGCCATGGGGCGCTACCCCACATATGTGAGTTGAAATTCACACAAACGGGGTTTAGTCTCCCTCGTAGACAAAGAGACATCGCACATTGCTAGTCTAAATCACAAAAATGATCATCATGATCATCAAGAAGTGTCAATTACAGTAAGCTAGTAAATATATGAGCTTAGCATCATGTCCCATAACCACTAGCTTAACCTAAATATTTACGAACAAATTGTAGATCTCCACTATAAAATTGTCACAAGAGATTCAATCGAACAAGTCCAAGAATTAACCGACGAAGTAAACGCAAGTGTTTCATACCACTCGTTTTACTAAGTCGTTTAATTAGATTTCTCATACGAGTGAGGTAAAGGTTTGTATATACAAATAGATTGGAAAACGGTTTAAGAAACGAGCTTTGTACTAAAATAGTGTTGAAATCATTTATAAGAAAGAGTTTTGATATTTACTACTAGTATAGAAAACCTTTATATTTTTAAAGTGACAAATCACAAAGAAGATTGTAGGAACAATCAATCACTAAAATTCACATTCGAAGACGTGAATGGAAACCAAAGAAACTGATAAAGAATCCATCGAAATGGATATTCAAAAATCCCTAAATAGGAGTCATCAAAGGCATAATAAATGATAACAACAAATAGGATCATCACGAATCGATTTAAATTGGAATTCTCAAGCGAATAGGCAAGCAGGCAAAACACTGCTGATTCAGACGTCTGAAACAAGTGGTTCAGACGTCTGAATCTGGAAATATAAAAATTTCCAGAACACAATTCAGACGTCTGAATCAAGTGTTTCAGATGTCTGAAATAGGCATATTTTAGCCTATTTCCTTTCTGGTTCCAAATGAACCAATTCAGACGTCTGAAACAATATATTCAGACGTCTGAATCTGGGAATAGAAAACTTCCCAGAATAATATTCAGACGTCTGAATATCACGTTTCAGACGTCTGAATCTGGGTTTCAGGGCATTTCCTTAACCTAGGCCAAAAATGGCCAAACGAATATCGGAAACGATCAAACGAGCAAATGGCGATGACTAAGGAATTACGTCGAACGACAACCCAGCCTAAACGGCTCTTCGATACGCCTCAAGTATCAATGTCCAAATATCCATAATAGGATTTTCATAAATTAGACCAAAACACCAAAAATTGGAATATACACAAAATCGGTCCAAACCAAAATCAATTGCACACGAATAAACATTAGGAATTCATACCTAACAATCGAAGATAATTATAGACAAAGATATGAGATAAAAATCTCACCTTTTTACAAAATCAAACAAGAAGAAGCTTGAAAGCAAATGGAGAATCAACCTCTCTTCAACACAACCCAGATGAGCTTGAATCTATGCTCAAAACAAGAACATTCCCAAAATTAGGTTTAGGAATTTCTGAAATTGGTAAGAGAATAAGTTGGAGAAGAAGAAGAGAAGGCTTACCAATGGGTTCTCTTGAATTTGGAGCTAGGAATTTGAGGTTGCAAGAGGAACTAGGGTTTTGGAGTTTTAATTTCCAATCTCTCCCACCATTATTGCCTTAGAACTGAAAAGAGAAGATAATGAGGGTGAATGGGGGGGAGTGGCTCAGTTTTGAGTATAAGTCTAAACATAGGGCTGAACCCAAACCCAAACCCAAAGTGAAAAGTAGCAAAAATCAACTTTCTCCAAACATATCGAAGCTTATACTCAAAAAGGTCGCAATCGGCATTTTAAACTCAATGGGAGTGGTCCCGAGTCCTAATTCGACCGTATGCAAAAAGTAGCTTTTCGGACTAAATTTCGAGTATTGATAAAATATTTGAATAAAATATTTAAATATAAAATCAATAAATATGCGGGTTGTTACAGAGACTGAATTCAAAAAAAAAAGAGTTGGCGTTGTTTGTAAGCTAATGAACGAAGGTTATAAACATGTTTGTCCTTCTTCCGTTACAAGCCCTATCGTTTTATAAAATAAGGGATAAAGGGCGAAACCTTTTCATTTTCAAAACCGATTTTGTTCGAAACAAATCCTATTGTCTAAAAAAACAAACAAAAGAGAAGAGGCGGCATTGAATTGAAGCTCGCATTCGCGTACGGAGTTTCGACTTGGCGGTCGATTCAGGTGGGGGGGATTTTGTGTTTAGGGCTCGTTCGAGCTTTGTGAGATCTCGAAGCCTTCAATCAAGTCGCATCTTGGGTTGTGCAGTCATAGAGGGATCGTGATCAATTTGGTGCTAGGGTTCCGATCGCGTATAGGAGAGAAGGGAGAAAGTCAAAGCCGAGGTCGGAGCTACGTGCGATGGCCTGGACGAAGGCGTTTCATTTCGATTGGAATTCATGATGGCGGGTCACAATCTTGTGGGTTTCGTGGCCGCGTTCGTAGAGGGTTGTCGATGGAGCTAGGTTCGTTTCTTTATCAGTAAGGTATTTTTCTGATTTAATTTAAGTTTATCTTAAATTTCAAATGATAAATTTAAACTTCACAGAGATGCATAGGCAGTGAGGATGAAGGTTTTCTTTACAGTAATGGAAAATTTTCACTTTTGGTAATTATAAAAAAAAGGAGTTAACTTTATTTGTTAATGAGTACGTTTTTATTCAGATTTATATTATATATAGTTTAAAAGGCAAATAATATATTTAAAAACAAGATTTTGAAAATAGAAAATTTATGTTAAGTAAAAGTTTATTTGACTTGCTGTTTATTTAGATTTTTAGAAGTTTACGGTAAGGAAAGTTTTACAGTAAGGGGAAATGGAAAGTAAGGATACAATTTACCAATTTCTTTTAGTGATTAATTTGTTTAGTTAACTTATGTGGTAGGGTTTATAAAGATTTGATTTTTAGGTATAAGTGATTTTAAGCAGGAAATAAAAATGAATATTTTAGTCTACTAGTTTACTTAATAATGTACATTAGTGATTTAGACGATTAGTAAACTTATTTAAAGTATTTAATTACTAAAAGAATTTGTAAAAGAAAAAAATAATATACGTGTAAACATTTTTATTTACTAGGCTATTTTAAATAATATTTGGGAAATTGACTTATTTAATTTAATTTTTGGAACGTGAAATTTATTTATTAAAAGAAACAAATTAGTTTCAATAAATTTCGGTTAATTAAATTTACTTAAGAAATTTTTATAGTTTAAATTAAATCATTGGCTAATTAAAATATTTACCTAGAAAATTGATTATTAAATTAATTCAAATATTAATAAAACACTTAATGTTTATACAAGGTTATAAACCGGGAAAACCAAGACAGAATTAATGTGGACTGCAAACAAATGCATAGGTGAGTTAATCTCACTCAGCTGAATTTAAAATTTAAATTTAAATGATTAAATTTAAATAATTGTTTGAAATGGTTGAATTGATTGATGTGCTGTAGTGTGGTATATATTTGGAATTGGCATTTTATATTGTGATTATGTCTATGGATGCGGGGAAAACAGGTCGGACGGATCCAACTGGACCCCTCACATTTATTTAAGTTATTTAATACCCTCTGTTGTGATTATTTGATATTCTATGATGAATTATATTGGAATATTGAATGCTATAGTTCGATTGGACATAATTGGGTATGATGAATTACCAAAAATATATAAATTGGATTTTGGAAAGATAATAAAAGAAGTGAATTTGTAAGTAAAATAATTATAGAAATTTGAATAAATTTAAGAATGAATTGGAAAAGGAATAAAGTGCCTTTAAAATTCTAATAAATAAATCTCAAGTTTAGTAAGGGCAATTTTGAATAATCGGAAGATTTATGAATTTTAAACTTCAGTGTTATTATTTTAAAAGAATAAAACGTTTATTTAAAATTTAAGATTCAATTTATTGAAAAAATAAAGAAGAAATTGGGAAGAAGCTGACATTGGTATATTTCAGTTAAATGATATAAAATCAAATGGAAAATAATAATAATAAATATAAAGTGCATAATTAATGAATTTTGAGATAAACTGATAAGTAAAGAAATTTATTTCAAATGGAATAAATTGGGAATCAATTTGGAAAATTGATTTAAGTGATTAAGGTTGGAAATTCTCCCTGGATAACCAAGTACGTTATCAAAGTAAATTTTTAAATATAAATTAAAAGTTTTTAAGTTGTTTTAAAAAGCAAGTTTTGGAAAATTTATTATTTCTAAATATTTAAAATTCTAAAGTAAGTATTTTCTTTTAATCTTTTCTTTTAATCAATTATAGTAGTAATTATTTAAAGAGTAACTTAGTATTTGTTTTAGAAAGTGTAAATCTAGTTTTATATTTTATTAAGTAACTTTATTTTCAAATATCCATATAGTATGTATTTTTACAAATTATTGAAGTAATTTTAACTTGAATGTTTTAAAGTATATTTTAAAAGTACAGTGTTTTAAATTAATTTAGAAAAATCTAGTTTTGTGCTTGGTGATTTCAGTGGAGATAGAAAATAGTTGGGAAAGCTTATTCTGGAAAAGGAAGATGTTTTGAAACTGTTTTCAAAGGGTTAAAAATAGAAATATATCTTGTGAAGATGTTTTGAGGTTAATAAATAATTTGAGAAATTATTTATTTGTTGGATGGTTGTTTGTGAATATTAATTTATAGTTAAATCACCGACTATCAATATTGGCCAAATGCGCTGATCACTTCGAAGAGACCGAGATCGAGATTTATTTCTCGAAAACCACTTTGATCCAGTTTGTACGTTTCGTGGAAAACGATTTTGGGATTCGAAGATGGAGCAGTGAAGTGCAAGGGCTAGTCGCTACTAATCCTGAGAATATTTCCAAAATGGATGTAGTAGGAGTGTGCCTTCGGTTCCGTTCGAACCCGGGACAGACTTGTATGGATGAATGCTTACGAAACATCGTAAGGTGAATGATGGGCATTCTAAGGAATATGTTCTAAAAAGGTAACGCTTAGCCTCAAGCCTCATCAAATGGGAATGACTGAAAATCAGGGGTTATGTAGCAAGGCTAGGTGGGTAGTACCCAAGCAGGGGGAGGTCATCCCTGCCTAGATGTCCCTTTTATTTCGGCTTAGTGGGCGGTTGACGATCCCAACCGCGGGGTGATCTTAATCGGTATTATCCAGTAAGGGGTAGTCCCGGTCTTGTGTTGCAAGGGAGCGGGCGTACTCCTCGGTACTGTGCTTTAGGCCACGTACTATGACAGGTGGTACCCCAGTGCCTAGTCATTAGTTGGAAATCCATTCTCCCTACGAGCCTTGTACGAGTTTTGTTTGTATTACCCACTCTGTGGCTAGTAGCTGGAATTTAATAGATGTAACAATTTCGGCTATTTTATAAGTATTTGTATATAGACCCTATTATAATATCAGAGGATTTCTATAAAAATCGTTTTAGCTATCGTAAGGTAAAAACCCGACATGTTTATTTGTGGCGTGGTCTTACGAGATGCTTTTGTTTTCAAAAGTAATTTTGAAACTTTAATAATCAATTGAGTGTGATTTTCTCACGCTGGTATTCCAGACTGAATCGGGTGTTATTTAACTGTAATGCTCGGGTCAGACCGAGTATTATAGGATACAGGATATGATGCTGTGGAGCTCAAGAGACGAGCTGGACGACGATGCGTATTCTCGTACTTGTTTTATATATATATTCCGCTGTGTTGAGTAGCTGTGTATCCAGTTGTATGTGATGTTGAGCTGTGATTGATGTACTCTGATGATGTAATATGTAAACAGAGATATTTGGTTTTTGAGTAAAATTATTTATTATCTATTATATTTTATCCCGCTGTGATGGTTAGATTCTGTTGTTGATTTCTATTTTCTTCTTCTACCTCTTCTTCTTTAACCCAAAATGGTTCGTATTTCTATACAACTTGAGTTGTTATAGGTAGAATAGTGTTAACTCAAGCGGTACGGATTTGCGGGCTGTTACAGGAGCAATGGCCTCTCTGAACCCAGCAATGCCCAATTGACCCAAAAAAGCAATATAGGCAAAGTAAATATCTTGCACAACGAAAGGCATGACTCACATTGCGATAGCCCTTTCCAAGAACCAACGGTAGATCCACATATCCTACTGGCTTCGTAGCCATTCCGTTGAATCCTTGAGTCGGAGATTTACATGGTTTTAAGTCCTTTTCCTCCAGAAGCATATAGTCATTGGCTCTTTTAAACACAATGTTGACTAAATTCCCACAGTCAACCAAAACCTTTCTCATAATGGTAGGTCTGATCATGGATGAAATAACTAGTGGAGCAATAGTCGGGGCCTCTACCCCATCAGCATCTCTATTACGGAAAATGATATCATCTATCACGCTACTGAGTTTCTTTGTCGGAGTACCATCTTCATAGCAAAACCACTCTCATTCACTACATGTTTTAAAGCACCAACATAAAGGTTCATCTCATTCCAACTTTTCTTTGTTGGATGCAGTCCATCGATTATAGTATTTATCATAAAATGTTTCTTAATTCGCCTAAGTTCATTGATAACTAGCAGGACTTGACCCCGTTGGGATGTCGACCCATGAGGTATAGAGTTTCCTTGCCCACCATCTTATAGGGCTTTCATAAACTATTACAACTTCTTTTTACGAATCATTTCCTCGATCACATCACGTAAATGTTTGCATTCATTACTGTTATGACCATGTGACTCATGAAACCTGTAGAACTTGCCATATTTTTTCTCCTTCTTAGTCGACTCTCTCGAAGCCGGCTTCTTATACTTCTCAGTACCTAGAGTTTCCAAATAGATATTCTCTATTAAGTTACTCAACTCAGTATAGCTATCATACTCAGGAATCCTGGGACGATTCCTATTGTTTAGCTTTTGTGTCCTTGCCACATTATCATTATGCTTCTGACCATCATTTTCTTCATCAACATTTATATCAATATTCCCATAAATCCCTCCAGAATCTTTACCGTAATATTGCTTTATATCGCTTCGACTAAATGCTTAGTATCATCTCTTCAAGGACAAGTACCTTCCTCTTCCAGGCATAAGAAGTGATTGAACTTTCTATAAAATATATACATCGTCAATGAGGGTTTCATTTCCAACCATCTCCCAAAATCAGTATCGGGATGAATTCCCCTGATCAGTGACATCAATACAGTGTCCTTCTGAGCATTGCTTACTTCTGCCATTGTAGTATGAAATCTATGCAAAAATTCCTTCAATGACTCTCCTGCTCCTTGGAAGAGGTTAGAAGTGACATCACATCTTTCAGACGTGTTGTATGCATGCGAAATTTCTCTATGAAATTTTATGTCAACTGATCAAAGGATGATATAGATCTTGGAAAACACCAAATGAACTACATCATTGCCACCCCTCTACGAATATTGGGGAACAATGACATCTAACAGCATCGATAGCCCTGATTGAATCCATATGCATGATCAAATGTTGCCTCGGATCCATCTTTCCCTTACACAATGGAATCGTTGGCATCACACACATGTGTGGGTATTCCTCATGCAAGATATCTTTCGTAAAAGGATTCTGACTTAGGGAGGAACCCCACTCATCATTCGTCCAGTGTTGACTCTCGTTTATCAACGTCCTGACCATTTCAGTCAAATTAGGATCAGGTGGGTCTACTGAATGTTGGTGAACATAATATACCTTGATTGTTGCGCCTGGTAAATGCTCTCGGTTAGTTTCACGATACCCGGGTTCCTTGAATCTGGAGAAACTGTTCGTTTAGAAGTCCCTTGCACATAATCTCTCTATGGTAGATCGCCAGTACCTGCCTGTGTCCTAACATTCTGACTATCGATAGTACACCAAGAAGCTAAACCAGCAGCATCACCCGGGATTCCTTGACTAGGACTCAAGCTTGATAGGTTGGTGTTGAAACCTCTTGATGGTTTGGTACCGATCCATAGCGTTGGTCATGGCTTGATCCCGCCTTTAGTTTCAACTTTCCAGTTTCCTTCCTTAGCATCTTTTAATTTTTCTTTCTCTGCTTTTGCTCCAACGATGGGGAACTATCATATTCCAAATCAAAAGGTACTCGGTCTCTCCTTCTCCTCATGTAACTACTAGATAGTTGCTTCAACAAGTCCAAGCTTTGCTTTATTTTCACATTTACATTACGGCTTTCCTGGAGCTTATCTTCCATTTATTTCATCATGTAGCCCATCTCAACTATGTTGACCACATCAGCTAGGTTCTGCGCATCCACAACTATTGGCTGTGCAACCTTACAAACCTGTTGGAGGTCAATCTCCTTAACATCTTCACTAGCATGTGAAGTGGTAGAACGGTCTCTTCTAAGGGCCATTGTAGAAAACTCTCATACAAATTCTTGAAAATCTATGTAGCTAGAAATTCCAAAAAACAAAGGAAACTAGATCTATCCCCTAGATTTGGAAAATCCAATAGTAGATGATGGATATCCAAACAGGTCTAAGAATCGATTCTCGATGAAAGCATTGAAATATTTGCTTTAAAATTGGGACAAACGCCCAATAGATTGTGTAGAGGATAAAAGTTATGAAAAAGTAAATTAAAATGAGTAGAAATAGTACAGATAATGTTTACAATGGTTCGGCTAATCGTTTCCTATGTCCACTTGAGATTTTATTTATCATATCTCTATTTTACAAATGCTGTTCTTATCGTTCTATATCACTTGATCGCCAATTACAAGAGATAAGCACAAACTTGTTTGAGAGCCAAGAGATCCCTAAAATGAACCCCCTCGAGCCTTTTTTATAACATAGGTCATCGGGAAAGGCTCAAGCATGCCCATCTCGACATTATCCATGATCTGTTGGAAGTTACTCAAGAGAAGATATGGCCTGCTCAGCAATGTGGATTGATCAGTACCAATCAATAGCTATAGATAGGCATGGATCCATAAAACTTAGTTATGGATCATTTTGGTCGCCTTAAGATGGATCACCATTTTGATAGCCCGATGTTTCTTCACTTGTTTGCATTGCTTTGTGCCTGTTTCTGAATCAATCTAATGGATCGGTAGAGGAGTTGAATTGTTAATTTTGGTACTTGAAGCACCCGATAGCATAAAGTGTGTGAACGATCCATGGGGTTGCAAATGGGCTTTTAGCATCAATACTAGGTAGCATGGGAAAATGGTGTGATTTGGATGCATTTATATCGATTGGTATCAAACCATTAGATGGATCAATACCGATCCATCCAATTGTGGAATTGGGCCTTGAAACTTTCATGTTGGCCTTGATTTTGGCTTTGATCTTAATGATACTTTTTTCTAGACTCTATGGCTATCTCTCCAGGCCTTCTGCCTCAAATAGCTTTCAAGTTTTATCCATTAAACCATTCTAGATATTGCGGATTAAAAGGCTGGATAACGTATGTTTGTTCATGATTTAATGATTGTTTACGTGACATAATGTAATTATTAATGTTGAATAATGAAGGGAAAATCCGTTCCGTGTTTAAGATGAGTGGCGAGGCAGTTTTGTTCATTTGGTCAACTCTGCAGCCAATCGATGGGGACATTTACTATAAATCAATGATGAGGTAATATCTTATATTATTTGAAAATTTTGAAATTGTATATGCTAATTTTAAACTATTAGCATGAGTTTGTGAGCTAGTTTTATTTTGAATTTTGGTTGTATTAAAAATTTGTTGGTGTAAATTTGTTAAATCCTTTTGGAAACAAGTTAGAATTAATTATCAACTTTAATTAGTTTTATGTTGATAATTAATAGGAATTTAATTTTTGTGACAACGAGAAAATGTGAATTTGAATTTTTTTGATTAATGAACCATCTAAGTAGTATAATTATTCTAGTTGTGTGAATGATTTTAAAATTTATATATATATATATATATATATATATATATATATATATATATATATATATATATAATGGCATGGTCTCACTGTGTTTGTTTTAGGATAATGTATTACTCATATTAGGCATTATGTCTGACCCATGTTTTTATTATTTTTCATACATTCATGGGCACTCATTCGAGTATGTTGAGTTTATGGGCTAAGACATGTTACTTTTTGAAAGAATGAATAAATAAACCAAAGATGAAGCATGAGGCTTGTATCTAATAAGTGTTATTTTGTATTTTGTTATTGTAAAACCATTATGTTTGTGGTTAAGTGTTCGTATTGGCATCATCATATGTTAGGCACGCACTATTACTTATGTTTATTACATTTTACCCTTGCGTAGGCATATTTTAGGATTATGAAAAAGCTAATAAAATTATGGGCAACGAAATTTATTTATCTCCTCTATTTACTTAATATTATAAAAAACAACGATCTTATTTGTCGCTTGAAAATAATTCTGTGATGACTATAACACCATTGATGTTCATCGAGTCACGAAATTAGGGACAATATAATTTAGTATCGGGGCTTAGGTTTGGGGAAACTTAAGTAAAATATGGCTAAATATAAATCTAGGCAAAACCCAGATAGTAGAAAACAAACACATTAAGGAAGGGCATATGCTTTATATGTACACACAGATACACACTCAACTCGTGCTTTGCATAGGGTTATTAGTAAAAAGATTGATCCATAATGTAAAGCCAACTAACAACAGAGTGGGTGCTTACAAACAACCTATGTAACTCGCTAAAATTAACATAAAGCCTTCAACACTATGAGAAAATTACATTTATAGTCTATAATAATATTCATAATCCCATTGATGCTTGTTCAGCAAATGTTAGGAAATGGACGTAACTATTTTGAAAATGTAAAATTAGGGTGGAATAGAATATTTGATAGGTATGAGCTTGGACCTTTAGACAATTGGAGAAAGAAAGATAGAAAAGTAACAATAGTGTTGGTTTGTTAGTTTAAAAAACGCATCGTATTAGAAAACAATAAATGAAATTATTTATGTTCACTAGATCACAACATATTAAATAAGAATTTTTAATGTCAAGCGAAACCTCTAATCCTACTAAAGCAATGGTCAATTTAACAAAAATCATAGTAACTACAATTGAATTCTGACTTTAACATTACAACTAACGAAAACATTGTTAACACAACACCTATGTAAAAAAATTCTTTATCTGATTAATAGTTCTTCTTGTCTGTTAGAAGGACATTAGTTGGTCAGAGTTATGCATATCTATTTCTTTATGTAATATGTTTGCTTGGGATACATAAAACTTTTAATTTTTTTGAACTATCTAAAGGATCAAACTTTGATTGTAAACTTTAAGGAAGTATGTGCCTGTCTTACACATAATCTAAGCACTCGTTATAGGTTTTCTGTTTCGAGGTTCAGACTCGTGATCTTTGGTCTTGCAGTCCGGACCACAACCAACTATGCCAACCCAATCGGAAAACATCTAGTTTAATAATAATAAAGCATATTATTACGTCACTTCATTAAAACATTTGTTTTTTTTATAAGAATTTACATAAACAACTATATATATCCTACCTTAAAACTGAATATGTGAGCTACAATAACTTTTGAAATGCAATTGAAACTCAAACCAGCATTTAACTATGCCATATGTACAACCATTTCTTACTTTATTAATGAAAACAATGATATTGTGCTTGTTAATGTAGTGGACTTGACTACCTTGGAGAGTTGATAAGTATTGACGAATCATTAATTTCTACTCGAATATGCAGTATGTATCAATTAATAAATTTTGCAAGTGAGTAAAGCCTAAACTTCTTTTGACAAAAATCAATGTTTAGCTCGATAATGACTTATTTTCTTCCTTAATCTTCAATTTCCTTCATTAAATAGTTTTAATTTGCATCACTAAATTGACACCATAATAGCATTACTCACTTTTTAGTGATGGTCGAGTTTCCATAGGAGCTTTTGATGTCGTAACCTCCTAAAAATTAATAGTCTTATTAACATATCTGTGAGGAAAATTCATATGTCCATCAAAGAAATCAGGCGATCCTAGAAAACATACATTGATAATTTAATGAAAGCTTCATGGTAGATTACCAATGTTCAACTTTTTTATCAAAGGTGAAAGTCTAAGTGAAACCAAATGTTTGTACATGTACTATAATAGTTTATTTCTTTACTAAATACCCCCGATAGTTTTTAAATCTAATTAGTAAGGAATTTGGTGAAACAAAACTGTTTGAGATTGAAAATTATAAGCAATAATTATTGCATCCAAATATGTTTAAAAGTTATGAATGCTAAAAAGAGAAAATTTATGTCAATAGTAGAACGATATATTACAAACTAAAGTCCTAACCACATAATAATGAAGGGAAGTTCCGACAAAAAGATACAAAATTTATGAAAGAACCATCATCATAACTTTTCCTTTATTAACTTCATATGTGGATGAAAAAAGTATAAAGAGAATAATTAGATATAAAAATTGCTATCACAAAGAAGTCGAATAAAATATTTAAATCAAACTAATTGATGGAGTTAATTCAAAAAAAGGACCCAAACATAATATTTTAAGCTTCCTCATCAAAATATCTTGATAGTAATAACAATACCGCTTACTAAAAGTAAAAGTTATTATCATAAAGTGATTGCATCTCTTGCTTTTAATTGCTAATATACGATGCTAGTTTTGTATCAACTTATAGATAAGTTTTTGTCTTTCGTACTTGTTCTACTTACATTTTTTTGCTAGTCGATATTACTTATATAGCACCATATATATCCTATACCTATGATATTGTAGTAAGCACATTATAATCAATAAAATAAACTTTTTTTGTACAATTACACCCTCAATCAAAACTGTAAGCAGGACCATATAACTTTAAATATGGTTGAACCTTTAATTGGAAAGTATTTCTAACACCATAAAATGGAGCGTCAATATTAAACACCATATGGACATCCAATATCATGTTGTCAAATAATTTTTACCTTAACTAAAATATAGTCAATATAAGTAGCAATTATTCCACCCATGATATAAAACGTTATTAAAATTAAGCTTTAAATAATTAAGCTTTAAATAATTAGCTCTAAAATGGATTCGGTTTCTTTTTCTTTATTTAATTATATAATATCTATCCAAGGGGAATAAGTGTTTGCACCAAAATCGGGCAACACCCTTCGGAAGTCTTTGAAGAGATAATAAGTGAAGAACTTAAATTGGAAATGAAAATTATCTAACAAAAACTCCAAGTTATAGAAAAGTAAATTGCATAGAAGACAAGAATTTAGAGTGGTTCGGCGATGCGCCTACGTCCACTATGAAGTTTGATCACTTTATTGCTTAATACTTGAAGGTTACAAGTGTTTTGAAGCAAATTACAGCAGACAACAGACTTAAATTCGAAATCAGCAGCCAAGATGGTGGTATGGAGTGACTCTGGCAGCATTTAGGCGTACTCTTTCTCTCCAAATTCTCCGACCCCCTTTCTGAATGACCAGGGGGCTCTATTTATAGGTGTGGAAGGCCAAAATCCCGCCTAAATCATGGAGTGACTGCTTGGCACGTGACGGCGGGCCCACAGGCCCGCGTCCTTGAAGTGCGTGCCCAGTTTGGGATCGATTCGAAGTGAACTTCGAATCGATCAAAAAATTGTCCAATTGCGATGAAACTTGGCGTGGACGTTCTTCATCATGTAGACAAACTTCTGTAAAAATTTCATGGGATTTGGATCAGTAGATTGGGAGTTATGATCGATTCGAGATGAGGCATCTCGGTACGCTGGTTAGTTCGAATTGATCCTCTGGGTCATTCGAATCCATAGGTTCGAATCGAACCTGTTGTATGAGGGGGTGGTGACGCTTCGAATCGATGGCTCCAGATCGATTCGAAGTTGTTTTTAACGTGTAGGGTTCGAGGACAGCATGGATTCGAAGCTGTGATGGACTCGAAGCTTGTGATGGACTCGAAGCTTGTGATGGACTCGAAGCTGTCATCGATTCGAAGCGTATTTAGGCGGTGATGGATACAAAGTTTGATGGATGGATTTGAAGTACAAATTGGCTTGATGGATTCGAAGGAAGGCGTTGGCTGATGGATTCGAAACAGATGGTTTCGAACACGATGGGTTCGAACGCGATGGGTTCGAACGCGATGGGTTCGAATATGATGGGTTCGAATCATGATGGGTTCGGACCGAGCAATGTGCACCTTCTTAACTTGAATCCATCATATCTTGAGCATATGACCTCGGATTGACTTGAAATTTGAATCGGTGGCTTCTATGGTCTTTCTTGTTACGCCCTATCAATTGTGGCCCAATCCGGACTCGGACAGAATTCATCGATATCCATAGCGGAGTGAAGTACGATCAATCTCTGAGGCGAACTGTCTTCTGTCTTTGACCAATCTTTTGGTATCACGGCTTTTGTCCAAAAAGCGGGATAACATTTTGCCCCCCAAAGTACGTCTTGTGGGAACATGACGTGCTTTGAATAGTCGCCATTTTATTCTGAAGATTATTGCTCCCTTTTCGTTGAGACTCATATACCGTATTGCCGTAACCTTGCCTTGATATGATTGATTACTGTGCGACTGTGCTTAATCGTTGGCTGTCGTCGCTATAATAGGGTGAATATTTGATCCCTGTGAATGTTCGAAATCGAACGTTAGTTCGTTATGTATGCACATACATTAGCTCCGCCCTTATTAACGTCGTGTGTCCATGAGTCATGTCGGTCTTTGTTTGCTGCCGAACTCCGTCCCGGTTTTCTCCTGAATCGATTTTAGATTCAAGCCAAAGTGTTGTTAATCAGTGGTTTTTGATGGGTTCGAAGCTTAGAAGGGGTTCGAAACTCCTGATGGATTCGAAGCTTAAATGGATTCGAATCAGTGATGGATTCGAAGACTCTGATGGACTCGAAGCTTGTGATGGATTCGAAACTTGGATGGATTCGAAGTTTTCAGTGGATTTGAAACTCGGATGGATTCGAAACTCCCAGTGGATTCGAAACTTAGATGGATTTGAATCAGTGATGGATTCGAAGATTCTGATGGATTCGAAACTTGGATGGATTCGAAAGTGGTCGTTCGAATCGATGGGAGTCGAAGTGACACTAATCCCTCTTGGAATCCGTATAAATACATGAGGCTGACTTCATTTTCACTTTTTACCTTTTACCGTTGCTTTAGCTGCTTCTCCGAATCGATTTCCCAGAGCCAAATCAAACATGCTTTTTCACGAATCGACCAAATTCCTTCAAGCTTCCATTTGTAATCAAACTAAATCAGGTAATCAAGGGGTCGATTCGGTTTGAGAATGATAGAAACCGTAATCTTTTTTGGCATTGATACAACCCCTTCTTCTGGAAATTTTTGGAGAGTGATGAGGTTTGGACGAAGCAGGCCGACTCCATGGAACTGAGGAATGCAAACTTTTGAGCCGTATCGATCAGGAGTGCACGCTTTGAGTTGGTTTCGAATGTGTAGCTTAGAACCGATGATTGCAGGAGAACACAACAAAAAAGGCGTGCGGTGATGGATTCGAAACAGTGGCATTCTGATCGATTCGAAGGAGCTCACTACTGATCGATTCGAAGCAATGATACGTTCATCGATTCGAAGGAGTTCAACTCCGATGGGTTCGAAGCTAGGTGGGACTCCGTGGGTTTGAACCGCTCTTGATGGATTCGAAGGTGCACGATTTCGATGGATTCGAAGTCAAGTGGGGCTCCGTGGGTTCGAACCGCTCCTGATGGATTCGAAGGAGCCCGACTTTGATGGATTCGAAGTCAGGTGGGGCTCCATGGGTTCGAACCGCGCCGATTCGAGGTTCATCGATCTGACTCGTGTCGAATCGGGTCGATCGATTTGAACGTTCTAGCTTCTGGAACTTCCACCTCATCTATTTGTTCCAATATCTGAACTACGACCACCTTTAATTTGAACTCTAACGAACTCACTAAATTTTTAGCATATTTGATTCCGACGAGCTTCGTCCTTCGCATGATCAAAGTTGACCTGACCTGTCTTTTGGAGCTCGCTGATGGCACCATGACTTAAACACATATAACGAATTCATACTTGAATTGGTCAGTAGTATCCGAGTGACGTGAAAGTGACGGTCAGCGATGACGGTCGTTTTTTCGTTCTCTGATTAAAAGTCTAGTCGTTCAGACACCGTGTTCTACTCTTGTAAAATTTGCTTTAGTTATGTATTTGCACTGCACGGCATATCCATATGCTTCACATTGGGGAATATACGGGCTTTCTTCGTTTTTAACGCTGCTTTCTCGTAAGTTAGTTAAACATGGAGTCTTCGGGTTCTGAACAACAAGAGTCACAAAGCTTGCCTCCTCCAATGCTAGAAATTCCAGAGATCCTTCCTGAAGTAATAGATCCTGCTCCGGACGAATTGCCGGAGGCCTTACTTATCGAGGATCCCATAGACTCCGTCCGATCTAATATTTCTGGAGCATTATTGGGTCGGATATGTTCGAAACATAACTTATCCCCGGATGATGTTTTGTTACCGGGAGTTGATGATAGGCCTCACAATCCTCCCGAGGGCTATACTGCTTTTTATCGCCATGCTTGTGCGGCTGGAACTCTCCCTCCGTTTAACCAATATATCAGGGAGATGCTATCGTTTATTGGAATCGCTCCCGCACAACTTCACCCCAACGGGCACGCGTTACTGAACAGTGTTTTCATCTTATTCATGGACCGCCTTTTTCGTCCGCCCAGGCCAGCTGAGATTAGACATATATTCAACTTCAAGAGCAGGGGTGATAGTCCATCGTTCACCTTTCTGGAGGCAGTTAGAAACTGCCAGATTGTGACGGGAGCCTGGACCAGACTCAGTTACTTTAAGAATGAATGGTTCTTTGTTCGATGCCCCCCAGGATTCGCTAGGCGATGGCTGTCCAGACGTAAGTGTCGTAAATCGTGTTAGCCCTCTTTAAGGGTCATTGTCAACACTCGAACTGACATCAGGTGTTTTTTCTTGCAGCTATCATATCAAGGCCAGACGGTGGTCGATACAGAAACGTCATCCGAAGCTTACAAGAGGTTCCGAGTGATCTGCGGCACATTGACTTGGTCTTAACCGATGATAACTTAAGGATGCTGGGTTTAATTGAGACGAACCAGAGTATTGTCGTTGAGGGGTTTGTGAAATCGGCTCCGAAGGCAAAGAAGAAGACCGATGTAGCGATAAGAGGAATGGGCGATGACGTGAGGACGCCTACTGACACCGGGCTAGCGGCTGATCTTCCCCAAGCAGGAAAAAAGCGGAAAGGCAAGGCCGTTGTTCCTAAATTTACGAGACGGAAGTCTGTAATCGTGTCTCGCTTGATTCCTGGAATTATTTCTTCTGACTCCGCTCTTTGTCAATCAGGAAACATTTTCACAGGACTGGATGACGTTCCCATCTCGGAATGCGTTTCTCTTTATCACGAGTCCGGGTTGGTTGAGCTCCGGGAAGCATTAGACATAAGCGGGCTTTTACCCATTAGTGCAGTCGAAACTTCTGGTTGGTCGGGGGCTTTGCACATTTGCATACACTTTCATGACACTGCATGATTGCATCACTCGCCCTATTGATTTTTCCTGGTACTTAACTGAACTGTATCTCTTTTCCAGGTAATATGGTTGGTCGTCAGACTACATTGGACAAACTCCGGAGAGTGCATCACCCCTCAACCTATTATGAATCTCGTCGTGGAGGCCCCGATCGTGATCGTGACCGGAGGCAATATGGCCAGGAGTATTATGCAAAGGATCATCACCGTGGTAACTCCAGCCAGGAATGATCAGACAGAGATCGTAGGCATCGCTCCTCGTCTCGATCTCCTCCGCAATCCCGAAGTCATGTCCAGGCATCCGAGCCTCTGCGACATCAGCCATCTTCGCAGGTTTCGAGGCTTGAGCCACATCGTTCTCGAACCGGGGTCGCAACGTCTATGTCTGGGGAGGAGACCCTTATTGAGTCTTCTGGCGAAGGGGCCATCAGGCTTGCACAACTGAGGAAAGATTTTCCAGAGATTTGCTTTGATGCTTGTATTTTTCCTCCCAATCTTAAAAGAATTCCCGATGATGCCGCGACTACGGCGCTCAACTACACCCGTGACTTTTTTGCTCAGTACAAAGAATGGTACAAAGCGGCTGTTAAGGCTTCCAAAGCTGCCTTCGACCGGGCCCAAATCATCGAGAAGCTAGAGGCCGACTTGGCTCAAATGAGTCGTATTGTCGACATACTCCAATCTGAGGCGGAATCTTCCCGCAAGGCCGAGGTCGAGTCGTTACAGAAGGTTGATGAGACATTAGCTGAAATGGCGAAAATGCAACAGGCACATTGTACTTTAGTTGAAGACTTAGGCCATCGATACAAGAATGTTGAATCTGAGCGGGATGCGGCAGTGAAGGAACTAGAGGAGCTAAAGGCTAGGTTTGCTGACATGAATAAAGAAAAAGACGACGCGAACGTGGCTGCGCAAGAGGCGTGTGAGCAGGTTGTATCTTTTCGGGCTGAGCGCGATGCGGCAATTGCAAGGGTTAAGGAGGTTGAATCGGAGTTGGAGGAGAGAGTCCAAGCAGAGAGGTTCAAGATGGAGGCCGAATTCGACGATCTTTTGGACACATATAATGCCAATGTATTGGAGCATAGAAATCTCTCCTGGCTAGGGGATTACTCGATGCCTCTCTACAATGCTTGGAAGAAATTAGTGGAAAACAAGAAGATGTCTTGTCCGGATTCGGTATTAGATGAGTTTGAGCTTGAGTCACGTCTGCTCAGCGAGGATGAGAGGAGGGCCCTTCATGAAGCAATCATTTCAGTTGAAAAAGAAAGACTTGTCGTCCATCAAACGGAGGTTGGCGAAGGTTCGGGTATCGTGCACCATAGCGAGAATACTGAAGTCCCCGTTTCGACTTCATCCGAAGCTGCTGCCGTGGTTGATCCACAAGCTATTCCAGCCTACAATCCGGACCAACCGGAACTGTCTTCGGGCAAGACGCTCGTCCCCGAGCTTGTTCAAGATCCAAGGCAAGGTAAAGTAGGTATTTTGATTACTCCCTTTACGTCTTAAAACATGGATTTTCGAGGGAATTTCTTGGTCTGATAGCTCTAATTTTGGTTGTTTAGTGACCGAGAGTGTCGCACCCGTGCTCCCTGTCCCTTCGGCTTTATATCCTGCACGTGGAGTTATTGTCACCGAGGCGATTTCAACTGCCGCCGTGGTTGGTGATATGGGAGAGGGAGGCTCAATGTCATTCGATGTTCAAATGTTTGAAGAGCTATTTGGTCATCCTCTTGACCCCATGCCCGACCTCTCTTTTGTGACGGGCGGAGCTGCTCCAGTTTCTAGTTCGATCGTGACGACCACTGGCGTACCTAGCGCAGCTCAACTGTCTCGAGAGGAGGAGATTTTAGAAGAGATAAGTGCCGAGATGGCCAAGACAGTGACAGTTGGTCCCGGTGGTGACGCTGTTCCTTCAAGCTTATCTTCTCTAATGATGATTTCTCCTAGTGGCACAGTAACCGTCTCGAGCGTTGCTGAACAAGTATCTGTTACTGCTCCCATGCCCCCGGTTCGTCCTCATAAAAGGATCTCCATCCCTTCCAGTTCTGAGGAAGATGTTGATATCATGCCGGAACCGGAGGATGTTCCAAAGAAAGGCAAAAAGTCTCATAGGAAGCCAGGCAGCGGGTCTAGCGGCTCGACTCCGAGGAAGAAACACCGGAGGAAGAAAGAGTGAGCCCCTTGCTTTGTCGTGAGATTTACGGATAACAATTCTTTTGCCTCTTCTTTTGTTCTTTCTTGGGCCATGTGTATGTATGGATGCGGCCTCCACTTAATTGAAACATCTTTACTTGCCATGTAATCAAACTTGTTTTTGTTGGTTGATGAAATGGGAAGTTACACTTTTCTTCTTACCTGAATGCCTTGCAGTATTTGTTTTGTATCCGCTCAGTATTTATATAGCTTCGTGTCGTGATTTAATGAATGAGTCGGATTCTGAGTATATTATCACATAAGCCAGCGATTAGCACCCAGCTTTTTGCCCCTTAGTTGCGGGGAATAATACTCATATTCTGGCGGCTGATTGCGTTTGTTGCAAGCCCTGAGCACATGCCCCCCCTTCTGGGGATTCACGACAATTTGAGATTGATAATC
This sequence comes from Allium cepa, assembly GCA_030765085.1. Lineage (NCBI taxonomy): Eukaryota > Viridiplantae > Streptophyta > Magnoliopsida > Asparagales > Amaryllidaceae > Allium > Allium cepa. Next base: position 722,360,985 of record CM060934.1, read on the forward strand.
TGTCCTCGGCCCGTATTTCGGGAACTTCGAATCGTTACTTGTACTTTGATTCGCGCTTCGGGAATCTGGATTAGATGTTTATACTCCAATTTGTACTCTGGGAAGTTGGAGTCCGTTCGCGCTCTGGGAACGACTTATTGGGTGTTTATACTCCAATTCATACTCTGGGAAGTTGGAGTCCGTTCGCGTTCTGGGAACGATTTATTGGATGTTTATACTCCAATTCACAATCTGGGAAGTTGGAGTCCGTTCGCGCTCTGGGAACGACTTATTTTATACTCCAATTCACACTCTGAGAAGTTGGAGTCCGTTCGCGCTCTGGGAACGACTTATTGGATGTTTTATACTCCAATTCATACTCTGGGAAGTTGGAGTCCGTTCGCGCTCTGGGAACGACTTATTTTATACTCCAATTCATACTCTGAGAAGCTGGAGTCCGTTCGCGCTCTGGGAACGAATTATTGGATGTTTTATACTCCAATTCACACTCTGGGAAGTTGGAGTCCGTTCGCACTCTGGGAATGATTTATTGGATGTTTATACTCCAATTCACAATCTGGGAAGTTGGAGTTAGTAAAAGGATTGTCGTGTATCAATCCCTGTGAATGCTGGTATTGTGTTTTGCCCCCGAGCTCGGGTCTTATTTAGTAAGTGACTGGTCGTATCACAGTTACTCCCTATTTAGATAAATCCCACCGTGTGATGGAATTTAGCTCTTCGTGCAATGTGATATTATGTGCTATTTTCAGTGAATCACAACTTTTGGCTCGAAGAGATGGCGTTTTATTGCTGAAACAAAAGAAGCATGACAACATCAGTTGCCTTATTACAAGTTCAAATTTCAAAATGCAAAAAACAAAATGCTAAGGAAGAAATTGATAGAAAGATAAATAAAGCCTGTCAGGTGTAGTAGTGACGGAGGCTTCCGCTATTCCAGGCTCTTGGTAAAGTGAGACCATCAACGGTCGATAACTTGAATGTGCCATCTCTGAGTTTTTGTGAAATCATATACGGCCCTTCCCAATTTGGGTTCATGTGCGAAGGAACCGGGTAAATTCTTTTGAGTACCAGGTCGCCGGGTTCAAAAGTTCGTGGGCGGACCTTGGCGTTGTATATTCGAGCGACTCGACTTCGATATGCAGCTGCCCTCACGTCGGCTTCTTCACGCTTCTCATCAAGCAGATCTAGGGATTCAGCAAGTAATATAGCATTCGTTTTCGGGTCGTAGTATGTCACACGGTGAGAGTGAACTTCCATTTCGACCGGGATAACCGCTTCAGAGCCATAGGATAGAGAAAAGGGGTGTGTCCGGTCGCAGTTTTGTGAGTTGTTCTGTATGCCCACAGAGCCATTGGTAGTTCATCGACCCATTTGCCCCCGGCTTTCTCCAATCTTTTCTTCAATATAGACTTGATAACCTTATTGAAGGCCTCGACCTGACCGTTTGCTTGTGGGTGCGCTACTGCTGAGAATCTCTTATGGATGTGAAATCGCAGACAGAAATCCCTGAATTCAGCACTGTCGAATTGGGCTCCATTATCGGTGATAATAGTATGCGGGAGACCAAACCGGCAGATGATGTTGCGCACCACGAAGTTGATCACCTTTTTTGTTGTTATCGTTGCAAGGGGCTCAGCCTCAGCCCATTTGGTGAAGTAATCAACCGCAACTATGGCGTATTTTGCACCCCCTTTAGCTAAAGGCAATGCACCGATTATATCCATCCCCCACATTGCAAATGGCCACGGGCTGACCATTTGGGTTATTTCAGAAGGCGGGGCTCTAGGGGTCCGAGCGTGTCTCTGGCATTTATCACATCTTTTGGCATAATCCATAGCATCGCGGTTAACGGTAGGCCAGTAATATCCGTATCGAAGTATTTTCTTGGCAAGCGCTTGCCCCCCAGTGTGATCGCCACATTCTCCTTCGTGCACCTCACGCAACACTCGCTTGATTTCGTTATGCGCGATACACCGGAGAAGAGGAACAGAGTAACCTCTCCGATACATAACTCCGTCTTGAATGACAAATCGTGACACCTTTCTAAGAATCTGTCTTCTTTCACTTCGTCGTTCGGGCAGTGTGCCATGCTCAATATAATCTTGGTAGGGAGTCATCCATGATTCCTTCTCGGAGGTAGCTTCTAATGTGAATTCATTCTCCGTTCGATCAATGCTCGGAGAGGATAATGTCTCGACAGGGACGAGTCCCAAGTGTTGAGCTTCGCCTGTACTTGCCAGCTTTGCCAATGAATCGGCTTTCTGATTGTGCTCTCGGGGTATGTAGAAAATGGTATAATAATCAAACTGATCCAGTATTTCTCGGACCCGGGCTAGATAAGCGGCTAGCCTTCGATCCTTGGCCTGATATTCACCCCGAACTTGACATACCACCAACTGGGAATCGCAGTAGATTTCCACAGCGATAATTCTCAGGTCTCGGGCCAACTTCAACCCGGTGAGCAAGGCTTCGTATTCAGCTTCGTTGTTGGTTGCCCGGAAATCAAACTTTAAGGCGTAGCAGATGGATCGGCCCTCGGGGGTCTCAAGCACAATCCCTGCGCCCGAGCATCGATCGTTGGATGCGCCATCAGTGTATAGCTTCCATATATATTCGAGGGAGTCGCTAATTTCAGGTAAGTCTTCAGGAACAGTGAATTCGGCAATGAAATCTGCTAAGACTTGACCGTGTATGGCTCTCCTTGGAACATATGCGATGTCGAATTGACTCAGCTCAATGTTCCACTTTAGTAATCTGCCAGACGTCTCAGGTCGTGTGAGGACCTGTCGTAACGGTTGGTCGGTGTATACAATGATAGGGTGAGCCTGAAAATATGGACGGAGCTTCCTCGAGGCGATGACTAGGCAGTATGCCAACTTTTCTAGCCTTGGATAATTTCTCTCGGCCCCGGTTAATCGTTTACTGACGTAATAGACTGGTTTCTGTGTTCGGTCTTCCTCTCGAACCAATGCAGCACTAACAGCGTTTTCAGATATAGCCAGATAAAGGTATAATTGCTCGTGATCAACAGGTTTTGAAAGAATCGGTGGTGTGGAAAGATGCTGGATTAGCGATCGAAACGCGCCCTCACATTCGGTAGTCCATTCGAAGTTTCGTTTCCCTTTTCGGATCAGATCGAAAAAGGGTATGCATTTATCCGTTGATTTCGAGATGAACCTGCTCAATGCTGCAACCTTTCCATTGAGACTCTGAACCTGTTTTATGGTCCTCGGGGTTTGAAGATTCCTGATTGCCCAGATCTTCTCGGGGTTGGCCTCTATTCCCCGGGCGTTGACGATGAATCCAAAGAACTTTCCGGAAGCAACCCCAAAATGACATTTTAACGGATTTAGCTTCATCTCATATCTCCGGAGGACATTGAACATTGACTCCAAGTCCTTGACATGATCAATGGAGTATCGTGATTTTACCAACATGTCATCCACATAGACCTCCATGGTTTTCCCGATCTGGTCGGCAAACATCCGGTTGACTAAGCGTTGGTAAGTTGCTCCGGCATTCTTTAAACCAAAAGGCATGACCATGTAGCAGTATAGTCCTAGGTCAGTTACGAAGCTTGTATGTTCTTGATCGGGCACATGCATGGGTATCTGATTGTACCCAGAGTAAGCATCCATGAAAGACAATAATTCGTGTCCGGCCGTCGAATCCACAAGTTGATCGATTCGAGGAAGTGGAAAACTGTCTTTTGGACAAACCTTATTTAAGTCAGAGTAGTCGACGCACGTTCTCCATTTTCCATTCGGTTTGCGGACAAGTACAGGATTGGATACCCATTCCGGGTATAAAGCATCTCGGATAAACCCATTCGTCTTCAACTTATCGACTTCTTCTTTGAGGGCGGCAGATCTCTCTGGATCCATACCGCGTCTCTTTTGCTTGACCGGGATGTATCGCGGGTCAATATTTAAGGTGTGGCTTGCGATGTCCGACGAGATTCCACACATATCGGAGTGCGTCCAGGCGAATACGTCTAGATTCTCTTGGAGAAATTCGACCAATTCCTGTTGTGCTTGTAGGTTTAGCTGAGACCCAATTTTCAATATTTTCGAATCGTTATTGTCATCAATTGGAACATCGATCGTCAGCTCGGCTGGAGAAGCTTGACTTTCTTTGGATTCATCATTATCTTCAGTGTCTCGAGGGTCAAGATCCTTCTGGAATTGGTCGTGGTGCCCGGGCCGAGGCCCAGGCGCTAATTGTCAATCGTCGGCAAAGCGGACGTGGAGAGATTCCCCCACGCCCTTTCCTTTCTCCCTCCTTTGTGCTTCTCGTAGTTCAGCAACATAACAGGCTCTCCCGGCAGCCTGGTCCCCTTGAATGACCCCAATCCCGTGGTCAGTAGGGAACTTTAGAGTCAAACACCATGGGGCAATTGCTGCCCTAAATTCTGCAAGGGCTGGTCGGCCCAAAAAGGCATTATAGGGTGAATGGACATCCAGGACAACAAACTGTAACATTCGGACTCTACGGCGTTCTCCGTTTCCTAATTCTACTGGCAATTCCACCATCCCGGTGGGTATATTAGCACTTCCATCGAAGCCGTGGATCCTACATTGACAAGGCTTTAGATCTTTAGCTTCCATCTTCATCTGATCATATGCCCTTTAAACAAGATGTTTACTGAGCTTCCACTGTCTACCAGGATCCTCTTCATCCAAGCAGGACCAACCTGGGCGGATATGACCAGTGGGTCTATGGTCGGGGCTTCGACTTTGTCAGCATCTCGGTTTCTAAATACGATATCATCCGCCATCGTCTTCTGTTGTTTAGCCGGAGCCCCTTCATCAAGTGTACTACAGTTTTCAAAACTTACGTGCCTGATCGAATTGGCGTATGACTCCATTTCCCTCCAACTTCGATCCGCTGGATGAGGGCCACCACTGACCGTATTTATGACCAACCTTCCGCTTGTACGAGCGGGCTCTTCCTGTCTTTCTTGGTTCTGCGCACGATTTTGGTTTGACGGGCCCACACCATCGGTTTGCGGTGCTCGCACAAATTGATCCAACTTCCTCTCTCTGATCAGTTTTTCAATAAGGTCTTGCAGATGCCTGCAGTCATTGGTGTTGTGTCCATAGCTTTCGTGAAATCTACAAAACTTCCCCGTTTGAATCTGTTTCTCCGATGATGACTTCGGAGTTGGCTTCTTATATTGCATCGCATTACAGGTTTGTAGATATACGTTTTCCAATGTCGTATTCAGTGGTGTATAGCTTTCAAACATTTGCGCCCTACGTCGCGGGCCACGGTTCTGATCCTGCTTCTTATTCCTATTATCGCCATTCCTTGGCTGGGTTTGCTTGTTCTGAATATTCAACTGCACTCTTCCTGAGCCCTCTCCTGACTGTTTAACCGCCACATTGCTTTGAACCCCTTCCTTGTTGGACCTCGCATCGTCCTGCTTCCTAGATTGTTTCGCATCCTCACGCCTCAGGAATTGGGCGGCTTTGGAATAGAAACGATCCAACGACGCGGGAGGTTTTCCAGCTAGCCAGTTTCCAAAATCAGAGTCGGGGTCAATCCCTTTAGTCAGAGCCATCAAGATTGAATTATCATTGGGGTTAGTAATTTCTGCACAGGCGGCGTTGAATCTTTCCAGGTATCGCCTGAGTGTTTCCCCAGGAGCTTGAGTGACACTAGATAAAGTGTTTACGTCTTTAGGCCTGGCGATGTGCATACGAAATTGTTCGATAAACTTGGTTGCCAACTGGTCAAACGAGGAGATAGACCGTGGTGGTAATCGTGTAAACCACATTGTCGCAATCCCCCCCAAGGAAATAGGAAAACTACGGCACTTTACTGCATCATCAGCTCTTGCAGCAGTCATTGACCATTCGTACTTTAGAATATAATGGCTAGGGTCGGAGTTTCCTTCATACATGGGCAAAGCCGGCATTCTGAATCGCCGGGGAGGCTCAGCATATAATATGTCATCGGTGAACGGGGTGTGACTTCGAGAGATCCCCCAATCGTCATTTGTCAAACCTTGACTTTCGCGAACCATTTGGCGGACCATAGCTGAGAGATCAGGTGTTGCTGTATTCGAAGGGTGTCGAGCCAAAGTGTGGTCGGGTTCCACAGTGCGAGGTGGGATCGGGCGCTGTCGACGATCCGAATCTCGCCTCCTTGGCTCGACATCTTCTGAGATATTCGGTCCTGGGACACGTTCCTGTGGGTGGTAGTTTGGACTGGAGTAGTTTCGGGTGTCAACCCCTGTGCCAACTGCGGTGGCTTGGTTATCTGCGGTGTGCTGTGGAACAGTGCCTCCTCGAGAGGAGGGTCCCGTATGAAAACTGGCAGAGGGGCCAACTCTTATTTGCCCAACAGTCAACGTTTGCCGGAGACCAGAAGCATGCGCATGACTTCCGTCTAGCCTGGGGCGCGTGGATCTGCCGTCATAGTCGGATGAGGCAGAGCTTTCCGTGGAAGAATGCGGAGCGTGGTCCCTCTTTGATCTCCTCCGCCCTTGGTGGTTTAGTTGGTTATCCAATTCAGCATTGACACGTAGCTGCTCAGTTAGCTGTTGTCAGCTTTTAGTTAATTCCTGCAGTAATGTTTGGAACTCCTGTCTTGTAACCGGACCCGACTGATCCGTTTGCCCAACGGCATCCTGATTGGCTGACTGTAGCTGTGCGGGATTCTGCCTATCCTGACCCTCTTGGTTACCAATGTTGGAAGTGGTTCTCGTACTAACCATCCTGAAGGTTGGATTCCTATCCTAGATTTTGAGAAAACCTGAAAAGAATGGATGGAATCTGGATTTGAAGTCTGGATCTCCCTCTTAGATTTGTGCAATCCGGTATCGAAGATAGATCCACGGAGCGGGAGAAAGAACTAGTTCTTTTTCGTTCTGAGTGAAAGCACCAAAATGTTTGCACCAAAATCGGGCAACACCCTTCGGAAGTCTTTGAAGAGATAATAAGTGAAGAACTTAAATTGGAAATGAAAATTATCTAACAAAAACTCCAAGTTATAGAAAAGTAAATTGCATAGAAGACAAGAATTTAGAGTGGTTCGCCGATGCGCCTACGTCCACTATGAAGTTTGATCACTTTATTGCTTAATACTTGAAGGTTACAAGTGTTTTGAAGCAAATTACAGCAGACAACAGACTTAAATTCGAAATCAGCAGCCAAGATGGTGGTATGGAGTGATTCTGGCAGCGTTTAGGCGTACTCTTTCTCTCTAAATTCTCCGACCCCCTTTCTGAATGACCAGGGGGCTCTATTTATAGGTGTGGAAGGCCAAAATCCCGCCTAAATGATGGAGTGACTGCTTGGCGCATGACGGGGGGCCTACAGGCCCGCGTCCTTGAAGTGCGTGCCCAGTTTGGGATCGATTCGAAGTGAACTTCGAATCGATCAAAAAATTGTCCAATTGCGATGAAACTTGGCGTGGACGTTCTTCATCATGTAGACAAACTTCTGTAAAAATTTCATGGGATTTGGATCAGTAGATTGGGAGTTATGATCGATTCGAGATGAGGCATCTCGGTACGCTGGTTAGTTCGAATCGATCCTCTGGGTCATTCGAATCCATAGGTTCGAATCGAACCTGTTGTATGAGGGGGTGGTGACGCTTCGAATCGATGGCTCCAGATCGATTCGAAGTTGTTTTTAACGTGTAGGGTTCGAGGACAGCATGGATTCGAAGCTGTAATGGACTCGAAGCTTGTGATGGACTCGAAGCTTGTGATGGACTCGAAGCTGTCATCGATTCGAAGCGTATTTAGGCGGTGATGGATACAAAGTTTGATGGATGGATTTGAAGTACAAATTGGCTTGATGGATTCGAAGGAAGGCGTTGGCTGATGGATTCGAAACAGATGGTTTCGAACACGATGGGTTCGAACGCGATGGGTTCGAACGCGATGGGTTCGAATATGATGGGTTCGAATCATGATGGGTTCGGACCGAGCAATGTGCACCTTCTTAACTTGAATCCATCATATCTTGAGCATATGACCTCGGATTGACTTGAAATTTGAATCGGTGGCTTCTATGGTCTTTCTTGTTATGCCCTATCAATTGTGGCCCAATCCGGACTCGGACAGAATTCATCGATATCCATAGCGGAGTGAAGTACGATCAATCTCTGAGGCGAACTGTCTTCTGTCTTTGACCAATCTTTTGGTATCACGGCTTTTGTCCAAAAAGCGGGATAACAATAAGGTTAATATTATATAGTTTCTACTACTCAAGGTACCTCTTTGTTTAGCCAATAATTTATAGTTAGGTTGATTTGATGCTTTTGCTATCAATCATTACATAAATTGCCCTAAGTTATCAAAAAAAGACATGATTTTGAGATGAAGATATCTTTGCAAATTAAAAAAAGAGTGACAAAGTAATATGTATTGCTAAAAATTTAGAATAATTCGACAATAAATAAGCATCTTTTCATATCTAGAATTTGAGATATATAGTTCACCTAAAATAATATTCAGACAAAAAGTATTCAAACCACTTGTAAAAATATATAATGATAACAAAAGTGAAAGAATAAGAAGTAACAAAATAGAGTATCACTGTTTCAAAACTTCCAAGTTTACAATATGATATTATTCTTGTAACTTAATATATTATGGTTTGAAGAATACACGTTGTTCATAAAATGTAAACACCATAAATAGAAGTTATCGATCAAACTGCATAATTTTGAAGGTTTCGCACTAATAGCATATAAAATCAGCATTAATGAGTCCATTAACACTCGTATAATTTAATTAATGCAATGAATGATATGCCTAACAAAATTTAAAACAAACACTTCATACTCTAAATTAAAATAAAATATTTTGGACCATATGGTGATAATTCAACAAACAGATAAACTATATTAAAAAAATGAAGAAGAAATAGGAAAATTTTTCCAATAAACCTATGGATAGAAATTAAAAGAATTGGTGGTGATTATTGTCAAATATCTATCTACCACAAACCGAAAAAGAAAAAACCAATGAACTTATTAAGTATATAATTTAAGATTAGAGATCATAAGCAATAATATTAAAAGAATATTAGGGAAGAAAAATCTACAGAACTATTGGCAAAACCAACGCTCTACTAATGGTCTTTGCAACCAAATTGGCCACAACCACCCAAGAATAGATTTGTATAGTGAAACAAATGAAGAAACTAAATTAAAACGGATGAATGTACCAAACTAACAAGGCAATCATAGCAGAAAACAAGAACAATAAGATTTATAGTGGTTCAGCGTTGATTGCCTATGTCCACTTTGAATATTCTCTTTATTGATTCACAATAATCTTAATTACAGTAAGAAACAGCAGGAAACAAGAGAATATTAGAGGACGCTGATTACAATAATAGTGCTATCTAACCAGTAGCTTAAAGATCCTTAGAATGACCCCCTAGGCCTGTATTTATAGGTGAAGACGACAACCAATTTGACTGGAATTTCAGCAACAAGACCTTCTACCAATACAGGCCTGCAATAGGGAGTTCTAGGCCCAAATCTCAATGGAAAGGAATTGGTACCGATCCTTCCACTTGTTGAATTTAGGGCAGCGACCCCTATGTAACTTCCCTATGCTTAGATATAATGGTATCTCAAATATCATGATGATTGGATGTGTGAAGCTTGAGTTTTTGCTGGATCTTTGGTTCGAATCCCCATTTATGTCATTGTTGCTGATCCCTCCAATAAGCTATGCTGATCCCTCTGATTCATTTGTCCTCTATCGATCCACAACGCCTAGAACATTACGCTAGTCCCTATGGCTTCATAAGTATATATCGATCCATCTTGCTTTATAAATGTATGTCGATCCCTCTTGCTTTAGGATATTATGCCAATCCCTAATCGTTCATATATAACCCTCGGTCTTCACCATAACATGCCGATCCATCCTATGTCACAGCACTACGCCGATCCCTTTCATGCCAGAACGTTATGCTGATCCCTTCTTTTCTAGGACATTATGCCAATCCCTATGCCATCCAAGCTAATTTCCATATTTCTGACCTACGTTGTTTGTTTTTTCAACTCTATCCAATACGGGTTTTATATAAATGTCTGAACTCTATTTCAGGGTCCTATAGCCATTGCTTCACGGTCATCCTTCATGACAACAGTCAAGTCTGTCTTGCATGATCAGACCAATATAGCCGGGTCGGGGTACCGAGTAACACTTGCCCCCTAAAGTACGTATTATGAATAACATGACGTGCTTCGAATCGAAATAAAAGTCTGAGCTACCAAAAAGAAGTCCATCCAACCTCCTAATTGATTTCTATCCCTTTATATATTTTCAATAATACAAGTCTGATGTCGTGTCCGTTAGCGTATACAAATTCGATCATGCGGGACATATAGGCCTTCTTCAATGTGATCCAATTTCGAACTTGATAGTTCTCAATTGATTTCAAAAAGTTGAACTTTTAAATCTTTCCCGTGCACATCCATATACACGTTTCTGTCGTTTGCTCTTGGACGTGTTCGAACGTGCACAGGTCATTGCTAATTTTATAATATTCTGCACACTCGCGTTTGCAGTCATACTTTATGGTGATGATTGTCATTTACTTTTCAGTTACCCATCATTTTTCCTTTTCTATTTTTCATTTCATTCATTTTCTCATTTTCCTTTCTTCTTCCTTTTTTATGTGGATGGATCGGCATTCAACATGCCAATCCCTTGCTATGGCTACGGAATAGGGTTTGGCAAGTCCAATGTCGACCCCTCTCCATTCCCGACTTGGTCTACCTACTGCGGCTGATTATTTCGCCATATCTTCGTGTGTATATATTATAATATCCTCCCTTATCTTTCTTTACTTTTTACTTCACCAATTTCACTTCACCAATTTTACATGCCTTTAACGAAAATCTTTCTATCGAACCCATGCAATCCAGCACCTCCTTCATAAATGCAAATTTTCCAACCCTAAATCTCGAATCTAAGCATGAAATCGAGCTCTTTCTCAAAACTGCCTTTCCTTCACCTTCAATCCAAAGTCCTGAAAGCTTGCATGTAGATTAATTTGTTATATATAGGTTCGAACTCACCTTTACTCATGTAATTGGGTTATGAATCAGGAGCTTTGGTGAGTTTGATTGTCTTTTTGGTATGTAGCATAGGGGGTTGCATTAAGAAACGTGGGAGAGGAGGAGAAGACAAAGGAGGAGGAGTAGAAAGAGGAGGGTTCGTCGGGTGTCCTTGAAGGAGGGATGGAGGAAAGTCAATGTTTTAGGATTGTAAAAGAGGTGGTGGGATAGGGCTCAGTATTAGATAGAATGGCGATGGGATGAAGAGAAGTTAGGCGAGGTATCAGTGAGGAGGTTATATTAGATGAGGGGTCGGTGTGGGTAGGTTTAGGAAAGGGTTTCGTAGGATGTTGTACTGATGAGCTGTAGGAAATGTGTTGATTAGGGATCCGTGTGAAGTCGTTTGGCATGGGATCAGCAAAGAGGATTGTTTAGATGAGGGGTCGGTAAGAAGTAGCTGGGAAGAGGGATCGATAGGAGATGGTTTTACGAGGGATCGGTGTTGACAATTAGATGAGGGACCGGTGTTGGTAACATAGGTGTAGGGATCAGTATAAAATGATTGGGGTAATGGATCGGCATGGAGTAAAGGGATAGGTATTGACACTAAAGACCAACTTAATCTAAGTTATTTGAAAACTTAACCTCATGCTGCCTTGCCTAAATATAAGATGACTAAGGACAATGGGACTTGCATACTTGTACTGTCGGACTTAAGCCTAGACAAACAAACTTTTGGACTTCTCAATATGGACTAAGTAAAAAACTGACTAATAAACTTGGATAATAAAATTCACAATTCAATATGCCAGTAACTGATCCTAAAGCTTTCGTTGTCGATCAACTTTCTTGTTGGTTGGAACAGTTAGCGTTGACGGTATCGCTGGACAACAATCCAAGTCTCATCATTTTATTATGCTTGTTTCACACTACACTAGTCCACACTTGACACGAGGGAATGGTTATTATTTCTAATCTTGATTGTCTACTGAGTATAGTTGACATAGTTCCTAGATGCATGAAGCATTTAGTCAACATGTCTTCTGAATCAATGACAATACGCATCAGTTCCAAAGCAAAGTCAAGTTCTGCCACTACATCGAAAGACCTTCTTCAAGCCACCATGCAGAACATCCAGAAGCATCTAATCCTCAAATTAATCTCTTCTGCAATATTCCAATTCTACTAACAGAAACCATCATCCCGGCTTTTGATGCTGTTGAGGGTGCCATTGTTCTAGATAACCCCGTCGACTCATAAGCTTCTTGAATCCGCTCTTCATTGATTGTGCTCTATCCATGGGATCCTATTCGAAGATGTTTTAGTTCCAACAAGGCAAGATAGACCTCAGTTACCCCCAGCCAGATATACAACGTGTAACAAATTTATGTGCTGGGCTGGCTGCGTTCCAACTTTTACTCCTTCGTCCAGGAGATGTTGAGGTATCTTGGAATCGCCCTTACTTAGTTGCATCCCAACAGCTACGCTTTCATTCATGGGACTTTCCTCATATTCATGAATGTTTTATCCGTCCGCTGACTCCTGAAGACATCAGATTTATCTATAGCTTTAAAAGACGATCAGGGAGTCCCTCTTACATCTTCCTTGAAACTTCGCCGAACTCTCAAGCTATGGCAGGCATGTGGAACAAACTTTCATTATCCAAGCACATGTGGTTCTACATGCAAGGTCCTCCTAGCACAGAAAGGAGATGATTAGAAGGATGTAAGTGTTACTTCCATTTTCCTTTTAAGTTCGAAGACTCAAGTCATAACTTCTCCTTTGAATATACTAATACCCAAAGCTATTTCAATTTTCGTACACATCCCAAAGATGCCAAGATTTCTAGAGCCGTCGTCGCCATCCGTGCCACTCTCGTTGAGGACTAGGATATTAAACTCCTCGTAACTGATGGGCTGCTATCTTTATTCATGCCGTTGGAAGACGGCCTCAGAATCAGACTCCCTGGAAGCAAAATAGTTCCAAAGATTGTTGTTAAACGAAGAGAAGCAACAATCAAGCCCATCGTGCCTCTTTTCGAGGGGACTTAGAAAGGTACCAAGAGGGGGAAATTAAAGATTCTCAAGCTGATAAACCAGGAGATGATGATATAGGCCTTGAAAAAGTGCCGATTGCTGGTCCATCGCAAGTCGGGCAATCCTAGACACCTTCAAAGAGAAAGAAGAAATTGGTGTACCGACTACGCAAAAGAAAGGCTGGATCAGATCCAAATTTGTTATTACTCCCTTCGAAAAGGAGTCGTCTTCTTAGCGACTGGAAAGCTCCTTAAAAGGATTCTTCGACCTTAAAATTCTAGATGACATAATGTTCTACGACTTTCCTAATATTAATATCGAAGGACTCAACTCCCTTGTGAAAAGCGGCGAAGGCGTACAACCTTCCAACAAAAGGGAGAGCACTCCGATTAGTAAAGCAACTGTTACTGGTCCATTGAGGGGAACTCTAGACACTCATAAACACTTGCATTCCACTACAGACTTGTTATTAATCATTCGTACGACAACTTTTAATATGTTCTTATTTGGTTTTTACAAATGCAATGTCTTAATCTCGAGCCCTCCATCATCTCCGAGGTTCTTCTACCTATCACCACCCAAGCAAAGACTCCAAGTCCGTGCGATGAGAGAGAAGGATGATGGATGAGATAGAGATTATTATACGAGGGAGTCCTCTTCCTCATCGTGGAAGTCCTAATCCCATGCTTCTCGTCACGACGAACACTCTCACCTTCCTACTCATAGTAGAGAAAAATCTTTGTATCGCGGCCCCCATGCCTCACGAGCAACATTCTAGCTCATCTAGTTCAAGACACGCCGCTCTGGCAAGCATCCACTTGCTATTTCTGATCCACTTTCGCCAGTTGTTGCTCCTGATTCCACTACAACAGAAAAGTTAGCTGAACTTATACCAACCTTTTTGAAAATCTACTTTGATCGTCTCAAATTCCTCCCTTCCATACATGTCATTCCTCGACATGCTAAATAGAGCTCATTAGCATGCGTGAATGATGTATTCGTTTAGCATGAATCATTCATTCATTTAGTTGAGAAAGTCTCTGAAGTCTCCATAGAGCGTCATCATGAAATCGACCATCTCTAGTTGGAGGCTATTCATGACAAGGATATCATCAAGACATTGAGTTGCTTGAATACAAGACATCACTTGCAGAAGCTGAAAAGAATGCAAAGGAGACAGCAGAGGCGGTAAGTCGCCTGGAGACTTCTCATAAGAATGAACTTGACGTAGCGCTTCGACACGGCGGCACGCTTTCTTTAGAAAAGGACTCCTTGCTAAAGGAGAAAGATGTTATAGCTCGCCGCATTGAAGGGCTTGAAGAATTGTTAAAGAAAGAGAAGGATGAGAAAATAAAGGCTTAAGAAGAGTCGTAGAGATACTGCTAAGAATCATCCTGGTGAGCTGCTTGAGAACAAAAATCGATGAACAATTCGCCAAGATTGAAGCTTTGAAGGAAGAAGCTCGAGAAGAGGGCAGAAAGGAAGTGTTTGAATAAGCTAACTCCTAAGTAGAGGCTGCTATCGAGTCCGGTAGGACTAATATTATGGACTTGTTCGATCGTTTAATCATCGAATGTAACGCAAAGATCCTTCTCCACTGCGACTTAACCTTTCTTGGTGAGGGTTATCTTGAATCACTTGCCGAAGCCTGGGAGCACATCGTCAAGATGAAGAAGGAAGAGTTGGGAGAAGTAGAATTTAATCAAGAAAAATTTGTGAGAGAAGTGCTTTAAGGAAACGAGCCGTCTGATCTGGCTGCCGCAAAACTTCAGTTTTTTGAGGCACCAGCATCGACTAAGGAAGGAGATGATATCGTTAAGTCTTCTGGAACTGATCCTAAGGGTTCCTCTCCCATCCAAGTAGCTGGACCATCAACATCTCAAGATACAGAGCAAAATTTTGGCTATGATATGAATAGGCCTAGCTTTGGACCATAGATGCTATCTCCCATTCTCGAAGGAAGGACTCCGACGACCACTGGAATTCAACCAGACGCTGGTATCATACTAATATTATTTGAATTTGAAAAGTTTATGTTCACCATGTGTAATGTCATTCAACGAATGTCCACGCTTTAACAAATTTTTGCAGATCCTTCGGACCCTGATCAGACTCCTAGGAGCGGTGCCGCCATGGAGTAGAAGGAGAAGACTGCCGAAGTCCCTGCCGTTGTTGATATCCCACGGCCCTCAAGTTGTCGGTGCGCTTGATGAAGATAAGCATGAAGATCTGTCCCCTGCTGATGAATCGGAAGATGCAATGATCATATGTGCTTCGAAGCACACTACTAAATCCAATATGAGGAGCAGATCGAGGAGGAGGAGAAAACAAAGCGTAAAGTTAAAGGCAAGCCCGTCGAGGTGGAAGTTGAAGATCCTGATCTTGTACCACTGCAAGTTATTCTACTAGGCAGGACAATTCTCGGCGAAATCCCTCCTTTTCTTCAAGCATTCCAGCCAAGGGCGGAAAAGGGTCCCGGAAGGGAAGCTTAATCGACTCCACTCCTGAAAAACTAAATAGGGAGAGAAAGTCGAAGAAGTAGTCATTACTTCATGTCATTATACATAATTTGAATAATTATTTCTTTCCTCAATCATAGTTGTTTGAGTATGAATCCCTATTTTTTGAAATAACTTGTACTGGAATTTTGAGACTGGTGAATAAAAGTTTTTGCTTTTGATTAATCATCGTCTGAACCATTATTTTAATAGATGAATGATTACTTTCCATTCAACGTACTTGTAATTTATTAATTGCAAATTTCATTAAAATTCACCATCTCCATCTAAAGGTTTCCCTGTGGTTGTTACCTTAAGTGGTAAAAAATGCTAAGTCGGAGCTATAGTGAATTGTCGTATCCAATCTTCAGTAGTTTGTATTCCTTTCGTCAATTTCAGGTCGTAGTTGGTGGGATGGAGAACAGCCGAAATCCATTCATCCATCCATTGCAGTTTACATGTCAGTCTGTGCTATGGGAACTTACAGTTATTTTGCAAGCGGCCAGTTCACACTCGATTTATGTTTTTGTCTGAGTCCACACTCTAGGAACTTAGAATTATTTCGCTGGTGGTCGTTTCACACTCGATTTTCTTATACTCCGGTCCGCACTGCGGGGACTTAGAGTTTTTTGTGGGTGGTCGATTCACGTCTGATTTGTTTATAGTCCAATCTACACTCCTGGGACTTAGAGTTTCCTCGTGAGCGGTCGGTTCACATCTGAATTTTTTATACTCTGGTCTACACTCTAGGGACTTATAGTTTTCTCGTGGGCGGTCGGTTCACATCAAATTGTTTATACTCTGGTCCGCACTCTAGGGACTTGGATTTTTCTCTTAGGCGGTCGGTTCCCGCCTGATTTGTTTACAATCCGGTCCACACTCCAGGGACTTAGAATTTTCTCGTGGATAGTCGATTCACGCCCGATTTGTTTATGCTCCGGCCTACACTCCGAGGACATAGAGTTTTCTCGTAGGCGATCGGTTCTTGCTTGATTTTTTATGTTTTTACTTCTTTTGGTCGCCTCGATTTTGTTCCAGTCCCACAGAAAGGCGGGAATTCTTCAATCTTCAGATTGTCGGCCACATTTGTTCCCTATTGCATGTCCTATCCTCCAGATCATTCGTGGGAATTGTTAATTAAGAAAATTAATGGAGCCCATCTTGTTCGATCGCATCGAAGATTAGTATGATTGATCAATTCAAACTCTAAGAGCCTATTCACTTATCACATATATCGATATCGATTAATTTTATTATGTACTTAACATAAAATGCAATGATGGTCATATAAGCAAAGGAAGTTCGAGTCTTTATTCATCAAATGGAAAAGAACAAACTATTATGTCTTATTACATATTTGGAGAAATCAAATGCTAAAGCAAATATAGAATGTATATAGAACTGAAATGCAAAGGAAATGTTTTAAGAAAAATAGCACCGTAAATGCTCTCTATTCCACGCTCTTGGAAGTGTTTACCACCGACAGTTGCTAGCTTGAAAGTTACTTCTCCAAGCCTTTGTTCGATGACGTACGGTCCTTCCTATGTTGGATTCATGTGTGACTGGGCCAGAAAAACCCGTTTTATGACGAGATCACTAACTTTAAAGGTTCTCGATCGAACCTCGGTGTTGTAATATCGAACGACTCAATACCGGTATGTAGCTGCTCTAAAATCGGCTTCATCACGCTTCTTATCGATAAAGTCCAAGGATTCCAAGAGAATACCTTTGTTCGTTTTGAGGTCGTAGTAAGTTACTCGATGAGAAGGGTCTTCAAGTTCCACCAGAATAACAGCTTCGGAGCCGTAAGCTAGAGCGAATAGAGTATGGCTAGTTGTGGACTTGTGAGTGGTTCTTTAGTCCCAAAACTCCATAGGAAGTTCATCCACACACTTTCCTTTAGCCTTCTCCAAATTCTTTTTCACAATAGACTTGATAATTTTGTTTACAGCTTTTACCTGTCCATTTGCCTGAGGGTGAATAGCCACTGCAAACCTCTTTTCAATGCGTTATTTTGCACAAAATTCTTTAAATTCAGCACTATCGAACTGAGTCCCATTATCTATTATTGGAAGGCCGAAGTGACATATGATGTTTTGAACAACGAACTTGATTACTTTCTTTGTAGTGATTGCAGATAACGGTTCCGCCTTGGCCCACTTGGTGAAGTAATCAACCACGACAATAGCATACTCCATGCCGCTTTTAGAGATTGGCAAAGAGCCGATGATGTCAATACCCCACATAGTGAATGGCCATGGACTGACCATTTGCGTGATCTATGTTGGCGGAGCTCTTGGGACTTTCGCATATATTTGGCACTCGTCACATCTCCTCACATAATCAGTAGCATCCCAGTTTACAGTTGGCCAATATTATCAGTAATAGAGTATCTTCTTTGCCAGAGTTTGCCTTCTAGTGTCATCGCCGCATTCTCCCTCATGAACTTCTTTTAGAACATGCTTTATCTCGTCATGAGTGATACACTGGAGTAAGGGAACGGAAAACCCTTTTCTACACATAATTCCTTCTTGCATAATATACCGCGAAGCTTTGCGAAGGACTTGTCGCTTTTCTTTTCTCCTTTCAGGCAAGATTCCATGCAATAAGTAATCTTTAAATGGATTCATCCATGATTCCCTCTCAGATTCCACTTCTAGAACTTGATCAATTTCCATCATATTTATACTTGGGGTATGTAATATCTCGACCGAAACCAAGTCCATCTGTTGTGCATCGCCGGTACTAATGAACTTTTCCAATGAATCAGCCTCTCTGTTTGGCTCACATAGGATATGTGAAATGTCATAGTATTCGATATCCGCCAACAACTCCTGAACTCGGTTAAGGTACGGGGCAAGCCATTGTCCCTTAGCCTGATAGTCTCCTCTGACTTGGTACTCCACTAATTGTGAGTCATAAAAGATTTCCAGAGACTTCACTTCGAGCTCTCTAGCAAGTTTGAGTCCAGCAATCAACACTTCATACTCAGCCTCGTTGTTTGTAGTAGGAAAATCAAGATTCAAAGCATAGAAAATTGACCGGTTCTAAGGGGTTACTAGCACAATCCAAGCTTCGGAATAGTGTTCATAGATGCTCCATCAGTGTATAACTTCCATCACACGGTAAGGATTCCACTGCCTTCTGGAAACTCATCTTGCATGGTAAATTCTGTTATAAAGTCTGCCAACGCTTGACTTTGGATGCTCTTAGTAGAAGATATGTAATGTTTAACTAGCTGAGCTCGATGTTCCATTTAAGCAACCTTTTTGACATGTCAGGTCGCAGTAAGACCAGTTGTAACAGCTGGTCGGTTAAAATGTTGATCGGATGTGCCTGGAAGTACGGATGAAGTTTTCGTGATGCGATTAGCAAGTAGTATGCCAATTTCTCTATCTTGGATAGTTCCTTTCTGCTCCTATAATCGCTTACTGACATAATATATGGGCCTTTGAGTCTGATTCTCCTTACAAATAAGGTGGCATATACAGCATGTGCTGATACTGCCAAATAAATGTATAACTCCTCATGATCTACCAGCTTTAATAAGACAGGGGGTATATCCAAATGATTCACCAGAGCTCAAAACGGGTCTTCGTAATCCCACATCCATTCAAAGTTTCTCCTTCCTTTCCTGATCAAATCAAAGAAAGGAATGCATTAGTCAGTTGCCTTGGAGATAAATCGACTTAAAGCAGCAACCTTCCTATTCAAGCTTTGCACTTGTTTAATGATTTTGGGCGCTTGGCTATTTTGAATACCTTGAATCATTTTTTGATTAACTTCAATTCCTCGAGAATTGATAACAAAGCCCAAGAACTTTCCTGATGCAACACCGAATAAGCATTTCAAAGGATTGATCTTCATGTTAATCGAAGGATGTCGAACTTCTCTGCCAAGTTTCGAATGTGGTCGTTCGATCGTCATGACTTCATGAGCATATCATCCATATAGGCTTCCATTGTCCTCCCAATCTGATCTTTAGACATCCAGTTAACTAAGCATTGATAGGTTGCTTCAGCGTTCTTTAATTCAGACGGCATCACCACGTAATAGTATAATCCAACATCTATCACAAAGCTGGTATGTTCCTGATCGGGGACATGCATCGGAATTTGGTTATATCGATAGTATGCATCCATAAAGGATAACAATTCATGCCTTGCAGTTGATTCAACTAGCCGATCAATCCTTAGAAGGGGAAACTATCTTTAGGACATGCGTTATTCAACTCTGAATAGTCGATGCATACTCTCCACTTCCTATTCGCCTTCTTCACCAGCATGGGATCAGATATCCATTCAGGATATAGGGTGCGGCGAATAACCCCATTGACTTTCAGTTTATCCACCTCCTCTTTAAGAGCAACGGATCTCTCCTGATCCATGCCTCGCCTTTTCTGTTTTACCGAAACATCCTTCGGATCAAAGTTTAATGCATGGCTCGTGATGGTAAGCGAGATCTCATACATGTCAGAATGAGTCTAAGCAAATAAATCCAGATTCACTCAAAGAAAATTAGCAAGTTCTCCCATCATTGAGGGGCCGAGTTGCGATCCAATCTTCAAGACCCATGATGGGTCGTCGTGGCTAAATTTTATATCAGTCGTCAGCTTAGCGGCGATGCCTTGGTATCCTTGAGCTCCTCTTTGTTATCTCTTGGATCTATATCTCTATAGAACTAATAGTGGCGCCCAAGCCAAGGCTTAGGAGCCATTTCTCACTCTTAAGTAACTTGGATGCGAATAGATTTGTCTATACCCTTTCCCTTTTCCTTACATTGAGCTTCTCTCAACTCAATCACATAACAGGCATGTATAGTCGCCTGATCATCGTGCACCACTCCTACTTGATTATTAGTCGGAAATTTCAAAGTTAAACACCATGGGATGAGAGCTGCCTAAAATTCAGCCAGTGTCGATCGGTATGGAAGAACATTGTACGGTGATTCAATATCCAAAACAATAAACGTTAGGATCCGCACCCTCCTATGTTCACCTTCCACCAATTCAACTGGAAACTCCACATAACCAACTACCTCTATCACCAGATCATTGAAACCATGCATACGAGCTTTAGATGGTTTCAAATCTTTAGCCTCCATTTTCATTTGATCATAAGCTTTCTTGAAAATAATATTTACGAAACTTCCACAACCAATCAAAATTCTTCACACCAGAGCAGGTTCAATTATGATGGAAATGACCATCGGGTCAATTACAGGAGCCTCTACTCTATCTGCATCCCTACTTCTAAATGCTATAACATCAGTAATCGTACGTTGTTTCTTGGCCAGAGTTTCGTCCTCCGTATTTGAATAATACTCAAAATCCACATGCCTCGTCGCATTGGCATAGCGCTCCATTTCCTGCCCAATCCTGTCTGTAGGACGCAGTCCTCCAACTATCGAGTTTATCACTAATCTTCCTTCGGTCTAAGAAGCTCCTCGGCCCTACGCAGAGCTTGTCCTCGATTGGGGTCAGATGTCTCCTGTCCGCCATCCTATAGAGTTTTCACAAACTGTTGCAACTTCTTTTCCTGAATCAACTTCTCGATAACATCCTGGAAATGTCTACACTCATTCGTATTATGCCCGTAAGATTCATAAAATCGATAGTCTTTCCAGTCTATTTCTATGTATCTGTAGACTCCTTTGGACGCGACTTCTTGTATTGAAAAGTATTACAGGTGGGTAGGTAATTATTCCTTAGGGATGCGTTTATAGGCGTGTAGTTTTCATACATAGGAATCCTAAGCCTTGGTCTTCCAAGCTCCCTCTTCCAGTCTCGATTCCCTTTACCATTTCTGTTCTGTTGATTTGGCTTGTTTTGAACATTAACCTGAACCTTCCCAGAACTCTCATCAGACTGTTTTATCACAATATTGATTTGTACCGCTTCTCCTCTCGGTCCCACAACATTGCTTTTTCTAAAGGACCTGGCCTCCTCCTTCCTCATAAACTGATCCGCCTTTGGATAGAAGCATTCCAACAAGGCCGACGGTTTTCTAGCTAGCCAATCACCGAGTTCAGATTCTGGATCAATCCCTCTCGTCACAGCCATGAGTATAGCATGGTCATTTGGATCATTAACTTCAGTGGCAGCGACATGAAATCTTTCCAAGTATTCCTTTAATGATTTCCCCAGTGCCAGGGTTACATTGGAATTCGATATTACGTTTAGGATGAGTAGCATGGATCCGGGACTACTCCACAAACTTTGTTGCCAGATCATCAAACCTTGAAATCGATCGTGGGGATAATCTTGTAAACCACATTGTCACGATCCCAGAGAGGGTTATAGGAAAGCATCCACATTTGGTTGTGTCATTGGCTCTTGCTGGGTCCATCAACTATTTATACCTCATAATGTGTCTAGGGTCGGTTTTTCCCTCATAGGTAGACATCATAGGCATGTTGAACCTTCTCAGGTACTCGCTTGTAAAACATTGTTGGTAAATGAGGCATGGCTCTTTAAAATTCCCCAATCATCATTCATTAAATCCTAGTTCGCCTTCACTAGCTGTCTGACCATCGCGGAATAGTCCGGTGTCTTGATGGGTGGTGCCAAGTGGTGGTCGTGCTCCACCTCACATGAATGGTCCGGTCGATGTCTACGGGCCATTTCACGCTTCCATGGTCTTTAATCCTTTTGATGTGCACCATGAGCATTCATCTCGTCGTCATTCTGGAGCGCAGTTGGTTAGCATTCAAATGGACTCCTGCATCCAAGCTTTCAAAAACAACTCCCGCCCAATTCCTTAAGTGCAGTTAGGGAACCCCTCCTCTAGAGGAGGGATCAGTACCGATCCCTAAGGAAGGATCGACACCGATCTATCTTGGAAGACCATGCCAAACGATGCCTTAACATCCCTAATTTCTCTCCTTCGACCCTACGACATCTACGCCTATGATATTCATCTGATGAAGTTGAACTCTCCGATGACAAGTAGGAAGCAAGATCCCTTCTGGCACTCTCACGCTACTATTGAGCAATCTGGTTCATTAGGTTAGCATAGTCTGGATTTGCTCATTCAGCTGCCTATGACTCACCATTAACTCCCTCATCAAGTTGTTGAATTCAGCTCTAGTTATAGAATCAGCGTTGTTCTGGACTTTAGCAGGCTCCACATTTAAATTTGCAGGCTAGTTGCTTGGTGCTCCTTGTTGAATGCGGGCAATTTCATTTGCATTAACATTCTATGAAGTTGATCTGGTATGCCTCACCATTCTAGATTCCTTTTCTTAAATTCTACTAAATCTAAGTGGTATATGCAAGCTTTTGAAGATGAATCTAGATCTTCTTTGGGGGATTTTTTTAATCCAGTAGTAACAAAAAGGATTCTAACGGGCTGAGAATCAGGTTCTCAATTAAAGCACCAAAATGTTTGCACCCAAATTGGCCACAAACACCCAAGAATAGATTTGTGTAGTAAAAATAAATAAATAAACTAAATTAAAATGCAGGATTATACCAAATTAACATGAAAATCATAGTAGAAAACAAAAACAACAAGATTTGTAATGGTTCGGCATTGATTGCTACGTCCACTTTGAATATTCTCTTTATTGATTCAATATAATCTTGATGGCAGTAAGAAACAACAAGAAATAAGAAATTAATTGAAGAAGTTGATTACAATAATAGTGCTACCTAACCAGCAGCGTAAAGATCCTCAGAATGACCCATAGGCCAATATTTATTGGCGAAGGCGACCACCAATCTGATTGGAATATCGGCAACAAGACCTTCTCACCCATATGGGCCCACCATAAGGAGTGTTAGGCCAAAATCTCAACGGAGTGGAATCCATATTGATCCCTCCGTTTGTTGAATTTGGGGCAGCGGTCCCTATAGTACCTTCCCCATGCTTAGATATGATGGTTTCTCAAATATCATGATGATTGGATGTGTGAAGCTCGAGTTTTCCCTTGATCTCTGGTTTGAATCCCCATTTATGTCATTATTGCCAATCGTTCCAATAAGCTATGTTGATCCCTCTAATTCAATTGTACTCTATCGATCTATAACACTTAAAATATTATGCCAATCCCTGTAGCTTCATAGATATATATCAGTCCATCTTGCTTTATAAATGTATGTCGATCTCTTATACTGTAGGATATTATGTTGATCCCTAGTATTTGCATATAACCCTTGGTCTTCACCATAACATGCTGATCCGTCTTATGTCACAGCACTAAGCCTATCCCTTTCGCCCCAAAATGTTATGCCGATCCCTCCTGTTCTAGGACACTATGTCGATCATGCCATCCAAGATAATTTTCGTATTACTAACATCCTGCGTTGTTTGTTTGTCAACTCTGTCCAATCCGGGTTTCATATAAATGTCCGAACTCTATTTTTGGGTCCTATGACCATTGCTTAACGGTCATCCTTCTTGACAATAGTTGAGTCGGTCTTGCTTGTTCAGACCAATATAGCCGGGTCAGCGTACCGGGTAACAAATGGAATTTAAAATTGTGTGGAAACCACTTGTAAAAATATATAATGTTAACAAAAGTGAAAGAATAATGAGTAACAAAAAAGAGCACCATTGCTTCAAAACATTCAGTTTGTAGCACAAGTTCTAAAATATATTTCGAATAACTCGATAATAGATTATGCTTTGAAGAATACACATAGTTTATGAATTGTAAACATTGTAATAAAAAGTTATCGATCAAGCTACATCATTTTGGAAGGTGCGATGCTAATGACACATAAAGTCAGCACTAATGAGCCAAGTAGTAACCGTTTAACTCAATTTAGGTAATGAGTGATATGCCTCTCAAAATTTAAAAATAAAACTTCATATTTTGAAATTAAAATTGAATATTATTAAACTAAACACATGGTGACAATTCAACAAACATGTAGCCTGCATTTACAACATAGGGAAGAAATAACAAAATAATTCCAACGTATCTGCATCTATGAAATCAAAGGAGTTGGAGGTAATGATTTTCATATCTCTATCAACCACAAACTAAAAAAGAAAATATCAATAAAGTTGTTAGGTACATAATTTGTCAGATAGAAATCATATGTAGTCAAATCAAATTAATATTTAGAAAGAACAAGCAACACAAATTATTGGCAAAGCTAACGCTCCATTCACCGAATATAAAATTGTGTGGATTAGATTCAGTTTAACCTAATTTTCAGTTACCTTTCAACTTTCCTTTGTTTAATATGGGAGTTGAATTCTTAGGATTAAGAATGAAAATTTATAGAAGAATAACAATCATCATTATAAAAAACTTTACATAAGATATCCCATAAGAAAAAAAAATATGTTTAATAGTTATTATACATTTAGAACAAAAAAGTAAAAAATGAACATTCATTACAAATTAAATGAGAAAGGGAAAGAGTGGTTTGGTTCCTTTCTAATCTAGGAGAAGAAGGGGTGGAGAAAACAACATCGGATTCTTAGATTGTATCGGACATCATAATAATTTGCAATTTGAAAATGGAGTTCTATGCAAGCATTGAAAGGGCCAACGGTAGCTACTTCAGACTAAGTGGGTTAGAAAATGGGTTGATAAATATAGAGGCAAAAAATTACAGTGAAGGAATAAAATGTAGTTTATAGAAATAAGGCAAGAAGAGTTTGTTTGAATTTTGGTGAATGCTTGTTGGAAAAGGTCATTTGTGTTATTCCAATCCATCAAAGAAATAATGGAATGGATGGAAATATTTGGACTTTGATAGGTGTCATAAAATGAAGGGATGAGATGTAAAAAAGACATGAAGCAATGAGAGAGCTCATAGAGATACTAAGTTTTAATAGTGTGTGTGTGTGCGCGCGCACGTATATAGAAAGAGAGAGAGAGAGAGCTAAGATCCATAGCCTCCTTATTTTGCACCATTTATAGCCCTGTGATATCCACTACATAACTATATTTAGATATTCAACCCTTGTGGTAGGAGAGAGAAAGGTTGAATATTTAAATATAAATATGTAGTGGATATAAGAGGGCCACATGATGGTGCTAAATAAGGGGGATGTAGACTCTAGCTTATATATATATGTGTGTGTATGTGTATGTATATATCTATGTGTATGTATGTATGTATATGTATATATATAAAAACAACTGTGTGTATGTAATGTACCTATATTTTGAAATAGATATGTTGGTGGATATATCTATCCCTTTGCTATTGTACTCACTCTCTTTACTTTTGTTTCTTCCTAACATTTGCTGACACAAAAATTAAGAATGGGGATGTGACGTGGATGTTCATTGTTTGGAGGTGTAAGGGAGAATGCTGGTAGGGGAACCACTAGTACACAAACTAATTACCAATGGAGGGAGTGAGAGAGTTAGTGGTATGCCCAAGAGGAAATTATGTAGTTTGTCCCTTATATATAACTCTATAAGCAGTCTTGTTCGCAATAAAAGTGTTCAATTTTCTATTATATAATTATTATACTGTGATAAATTAATTAATTAAAGTGTATTAAAGTAGAATATTCTTAAATGATATGTTATGTGTAATAATTACAAGGAGTTGTAATCATTAGAAAACTATCACAATATGAAATAATTTATTATATTAAATATTCATGTGTTTTAAGAAAGGATACGATATATCCGTTGAGACTAGAGTGCATAATACTCTACAAATGTTGGACAATGTATTACTTATGGCTTCTAGGAGCACCAATGGGTTGCATACTCATAATTATTGGATAACAATGTAATGACTTGTCCGAGAGTTTCCTATCGCTTAATAACTTGATCAAACAAGTAATATAGGGTGACGATATTAAATAGTCCCCTCGACTTTAGAATACTATAAGACTTCAATGAAAATACTCTACTTTGATTATACTGAAATCATGGCATGGCGATCCATCGAGCAACTACAGTTGGGTTTAGTTGAAGCATTGTAAGTTAAACACTGTCAATGGAGAATTTTTCTTCTCAATTGTACGAGGTTAGTATCACGATCAACTTTAGTTAACTAAAAGTCAAAAACTTCGACCAAAGTAGCACGATTGATAATAAATGTTATTATTGAACCAAAAACTTTGCTTATAGACTAACCGAGTTGAATAAGGATGATACTAAAATTTTAACCAAAACCAAATTCCATAAATCCTAAAGTAATGTAGTGTTAACGAAGAGAATGTGTATAAATTGTCATTACTAAAAGGTATCCCGTAAGAAAATGTAAAACTAGAATTTACACAAAAGATTTGTAAGCGATGAATTCGGCCAAACTATCACACCACTAGATACGGTGGCATGTGAACGTTAATACTTGAATTATTCAAAAAATCGCTGACTGGATTACCACCTTTGAGTCTCATAACCATATTTGTGAATTCTTGGGAAAATCACACAATTTAGTTAATTTATAAAATGTTGTTAATTAATCAAGTTAATTAATATTTAGAAATATTGATAATTATTTAATTTATTTGATGTTTTAGGATTGTCTCGAATTATTTGATGCATATTTAAGAGTTAAATTTGCAGGCGTCAATATATAATATTGGTGTAACTTTAAATAGGCTTAAATAAAAGATTGCTTAAAGGATTTTTTTGAAATTTTACATCATAGAGGTGGCAAATATGGCTGCTATACATGTGAAAAGAGCTGCATGGAGTGAGATAATAGGTGATTAATTAGGGAAGTTTTAATTGAAAGAAAGGGAAAGCTTTCATTTTCTCAATTAAACTAATTTATAAATTTTTATTTCTACGTTCAATTCATTCATTTCAATTTTTCTTTCTTCTCCTTTTCTTCCTGCCATTATTGGATTCTCATCATCCCTTCTAAAAAAACCAACTTTAAAATAATTAAAATTTTAAATAAGTATAAAGACAATATGGTTCATCCATCTTTTGTAAAGATTGGATGTGGATTCAAAGATCTAAGGAGGGATTTTCAAATCAAAGTGTAACTTATTGGCTAGATCTAAAAGTATATTCTCATTTCAATTATTTTCTTACATGTAATATGTTTATCAAAATTTTATATGTATATGTTATTGCTTTATCTTGATTTAAAATTAGTTATGAAATTTAAATAATTTGTTGAATGACTTTTTTTGTTTCTAATCTAAAGAATCCAAAAAAAATTATATATTAAAATAATGTTTTGATCGTGGATCTATGTTTTAAAATTAATTATATTAATACTCAAAACACGTTTTGCAATTCAATATATCGACTATCTTTGTTTGAAGGTTTTAAAGTTTGTTGGTATCTTATGTGCAGTTTTAGTTTTATAATATTTGACTGTTTAATTAAACAATATTTTTTGGTTGGAACTTTATTTATATGTGTATATATGTATTTTATTAACTAATTTTAGTATACTTATGTTTGTGATGCCCCTTTTCATCTCTTTTCTTATGTATCTTTATGTGATTACATCTAGGTTTAGTTTCCTATTTATTCCCATCCTTTAACATTTAGCAATTACACTTATTTAATGTTTCATGTATTTATCACCCAATTTGAAAATACGAATACATTTAATATATTCAAACCTTTTCAAATTTCATACTTATTCATACTTTATATTGAATAAACATAGATTTAATAAATTAATTCAGAAAGTAAAATAAAATTGGATTTATAAATTAAGAAGACTGATCTAGTAAAATTCATTAGAATTTATAGCCCCATTATGATCCGGATTGGGAATTTTTTTTAAATATACCCATTTCACCTACTATAGATCAATCGGTTCCTTCATGGAGATAACCGTGGAAGTTTATACTGAAGCCGATACTCATATACCTTCCCCGACTGCTAAAAGAATGGGTATGTGTGCTCTTTTCCATCGATTTATGATATAAATCATGAGGCGACAACTAACTGAAGTTGTCGAGCTAAACCCAGTAGTGGCTAGAGGAGTGGACTTTTCCAAGATGATGCAAGATTACAAGAACTACAGAGGAAAAGTGTTTATGGGGAAGAAGTCTACTTTGGAGGTGCTGAACTGGTTGATGGTGCATGAACACATCTTTGAAGACTTAGATTATGATAATGCTCAAAAAAGGAGTTTAGCCTCTTGTTAGCTCCATGAGGTTGCTCTAGATTGGTAGGAAGCATTTACTGTTGAAATACCAGAGGAGGAGATAACTTATGAGCTGCTTAAGGAGCGATTCAAGGCTCAGTTTATATTGGAATTGCAGAAGAGTGCTTCAAGTAAAGAGTTTCTAGATTTGAAGCAAGGAGAGATGTATCTAGCATGAAAGTGACTAAGGTCATGCAATATGGAATATTAACTAAACTATTTACTTGTGCGGAATATAAACATAAAAGTAAAATAATGAAGTGAATGACACTAGAGATTTTTATACTGCTTTAAACTTCTCGTTCTACGTCCAGTCCCAGACTCCTTCTGGAATACAACTATCAATCTCACTTAACTGGAGGAACGGGTATTACACCGCCTGAGCAACCGAACATGACTACAACTGCCTAAGCAATAGAAAAGGACTTCAACCACTTGAGTAATAGAACAGGATTTCCAACACAAATAGTAAAATTGTTTCTGACTGAGTATGGTCTTGAATAGCACTGATAAGTCAATATCATATATCCTTCCTATAATCTTCTCCTTTATGGTATATCATGTAATTCGTGAAGATAGGAAGTTTATTAAATCACTAGTGAAGTTTTCTTGAATAAAAAAGTGATTAGTATGAAATATTGAATGCAAATGGCAAGATATTTTAGACAATAAGAATGAAAATTAGAATCAGAACTAGTAAGTAAAACAATGGAATTCATAGATATTTATAATGATTAACAGTTGCAATCGTTCATGAAGGTATCCATGAAAGGATATGGAAGCAACTCTTGGGTCAAGAGTTGTTTATGTTCATTAAATTGAAGTGCCTTTTCAAAATATAGCATTATGAAGATTCAACAGTCTAAATGGAGCAATTCATCTAGTTGAATGGATTTAAAACTTATCCAGCAAAGAAATAGTTAAAAAAACGACCCAATTCAGCGGGTTAAATATGCAAGGTCAACCATTTGAATATTCAAAATAAATTGTGCATATGCATAGAATTCAGCTAGCAGACTTATGCCATCCAACCGGTTGTTTTTAGTTTCTGGCTTATTTAAATGTTTTGAAAAACTTTATATTGTGTGTGCATGTAGATACCACTTTGGAGAGATTTTAACATATATTTACTACTAAATTCAGACCTTAAGCTTAATACTTTGCTGAAGCATCAATCCGAAATCTGGTCTGTAAATTATTAGACTATTTCTCGAGTAAAAATAATATCTTCTCCTACAAGTTTGGTTAGTTCATATAATATTTATTAATATAGTATTCACAATCAAAACATCAAAAATTCATGGTTCTAATATAGCATACTATATTATATGCTTTAATGCTATATCGAAGTATGTAAGGGAGAAAATTACTACACCGTTGAGGGAAAATGGGAAATTTATTGATGGTCTAAGGAAGGGGCTGAATCGCAAAGTGATACCACATTTGCTATCTCCTTTGAATTGGCGGTGGAAATGGCGAGGAGGTATGATCTCTTGTTTCAAGAGGAGAGGAAGGTTGATATTAGACCTAAAGGTGATCAGAAGACGAGATTAAACCCATATTAGAAGGGTGCCAAGAACCAGAAGGGAGGGAATTCCTTGCGGGAGGAGCTCAGAAGCCAAACGCGGTAGATATTACCTATTTTTACTATCGATAAAAGGGGCAGTACTCTAATAAATGAACCCAATCGAATAGCAAGTATAGATATAAGTGTTCTAACTATAATAATCTTGGGAATAAGGTAAGGGATTTTCAAGAATTTAGGTAGGCAAAAGTGTATGCTTTGGAGGGTCTTTCATCTGGACCTACTGTTGAGGAAAAAGGGAGGTTGTTTTGCTTGGAGTTATGATTTTGATTTCCAGTAATTTACTTAGAGTTTTGTTTGATATTGGCACTATACATTCTTTTAGCTCGGAAGATTTGATTGATAGGTTATGGTGATATACCACCTATTTAATTATGTCCTTGTGTGTGGTTGATCTGATTGGTAGGTAT
This sequence comes from Allium cepa, assembly GCA_030765085.1. Classification (NCBI taxonomy): domain Eukaryota; kingdom Viridiplantae; phylum Streptophyta; class Magnoliopsida; order Asparagales; family Amaryllidaceae; genus Allium; species Allium cepa. The sequence goes on from CM060934.1 coordinate 722,391,596, forward strand.
ACCACTCTCGGATTAATGTGCATCGACCTTGAGTTTGATTTGTATGGATATTTTTTTGTTTTATGACCTATATATGTTTGAATTCGTAGGATATGGTGTAATTTTAGGTATGACTGGTTAGACATAATGCAACTAAGTTCTATTACGCTCATAGAATTATCGCTTTACAAAATACAAGAGATCGAGAAAGGATCATGGTAGCTTGGATTTAATGAAGCAGAAGTCAGGACCGCTATTATAAGCGATGGAAATCAAGAATATAATATTAGTAGAGTACTTGTAGTTCAAGAATATGTAGATGTTTTTGAATTAGTAATGAGATTACTCCTAAGAACGGCTATTGAATTTTGAATAGACTTGATGTTAGGGACACAAACTGTTAGTGAACCACCTAGTAGAATGCTATCTAAAGAGGTAGAAGCATTGAAGAAGCAATTTATAGAACTCAAGCATAAGAGCTTCAAGGCTGGGTAGTTCACCCTAGGGAGCATCGGCAATATTCATAACGATGTCTTATGGGTCGCTTCAGATTTGTATTAACTACAGGAAGTTGATGAGTTAAGGTTAAAGAATCATGATCCATTACCTAGCTTAGACAGCTTTTTTAACCAGTTGAGTGGAGAAAGAGTATTATCATAGCTAGATTTAGCAAAGAGATTGCACCAACTACGGTTAGTGGAGGATAGCATTCCTTTGACCATATTTAGAAATAGATACAATTCTTATAAGTAATTAGTTATGACCTTTGGACTAAACAACACCCTAATGTTCTGAGTAAATCTTATGTGCCAAATTTTTTGCGATTGGTTGGATAGATTTGTGTCGGTCTTCACTAATGAAATTTTCGACTATTGTAAGAATGACGAAGACTATGAAATCCACCTCAGATTGGTATTAGAGACATTGAGACAACATAAATTAAAGGAAAAATTTTATAGTGCCATTTTTGGAAACAGAAGGTTAAGTTTCTAGTTATGTTGTTTCGAAAATAGGTTAACCATTGATCCTTTGAAGATAGAGACTATGAATGACAAGTCGAGACTTGAGAAAATTACCAAGATGAAAAAGTTTCGTTGGATTGGTACCTCAGATTCATTAAGGATTTATCAAGTATAGTAGCATCCTTGAGTAATTTGACCAGGAAGAATGAGACATATGGGTTGATAGTTTTAAAGGGTCGTTTCTGGAGTTAAATTAGTTATTGACCAATGCCCCTGTCCTGATCGTGACTGAAGGGAATTATGATTTGGTAGTTTATGCTGATGCTTGTGTTAGTGGATTATGAGCAATACTGATGCATAAAGGTTGAGTGATATCTTATGCATCTAGGCATTATAAGCTGCATGAAGTTCATTAAACAATTCATGACTTAGAGTTGGTAGTAGTGATTTTTGCAGTGAAGACCGCAAACATTGCCTTTTAAGAATGGCCTGAGTTATATATGGACCATAAGTCTCTTAAGTATTTATTCTGCTGGAAGAAGCTGAATATAAGGCGGCAGAGATGGTTAAATTTATGGTGGCATATGACTTCTTGATCGAGTATATGCTAGGAAATTGAAAAAAGGTTGTCGAGCTTTGGGTTGAAAGCAATGGAACAAGGCGTTAGCCGCGATTGAAGAATGTAAGGTATTATAGGCCTTGGTATCTTATGGAGTGCACTTCAGGCTGAATGTTAGGTTAAGTAAAGATCTGGGCATATTAACAAGTTTCGAAGTACGTCCAATACTAGTGAATAGAATATAGTAAAGCAAAGAGAGGACCCATTATTAGTTGAAAGAATTACACTAATAGAGATGGGTGTAGACATGGATGATCTGGAAGGATTTGAGGTAGACTCGAAAGAATGGTTTAGGAAGAAAGGAGGACTATGTGTTGTGAATGTAGGAGATCTTTGGAAAGAGATCAAAGAGGAAAATCATAAATCTAAGTTTATTACCCATTTGTAACACCTGGTAATTTTACGACAAAAAATTAATTATAAAATTTAATTAATAAATGGAAACACCAAAAAAATAGGAATTTTACCAACATTAGAATTTGGCTACAAAACTTGCACCATTGAATCTGTGATGATTTTCTGATCAATTTTCATATGTAATGTTTTACGATTGGAGTTCAAATGAAAAAGTTATAACGTTTGAAGTTTTAGAATCAGAAATAATTATTTATGTAACTAAGGAAATAAAAATAATTAACTAACGTTAGTTACCGTTCGTTAAAGTTAATGGACAGTTAACATTGGTTAGAAGTTAAGAAAGTTGATAATGGGAAGAAAATTATATCAACCGGGTTTAAAAAGGAATAAAATAAAATGATGCCGCTAATAAAAAATAACAAGTGATCAGCCGACCCTAAATGCCTACTGGTCGACCGGTAGTGGTCAACCGTAGGCATAGGGAGATTGAATAGTGCTGTTGAAAATTTGACGGTAATGAGTGGCCGAACGACTCAGATTCAATATACTTCAATCGAACGGCTGATAATGATTTGAATCTGTATAAATTGAGACCTAAACCCTTACTTCAAAACTCATATTTTCAAAGCATCGCCGAAGTTCTACCATCTTATCTTCTTCACAATTTCTAAATTCTTAAGTATAATTATAATTTATACGTACATACAATTAGAAAATCATAGAAGATGATTGAGAAAGAGAATAGGGGCAAATCAAATCGCCAAAGCCTGGGTAAATTGTAAATTCGGATCTAAATTGTAATCAAATACAAATATCTTTTCTAATCTAGATCTCTGATAAATCTATGTATACTTATGGTGTATATATCCAAATTGGGAGAAAAAGGAGTCAAACTGGAATAAAAGGAAGTAGATCTGGAAATTTCGATGGCTAAAAAAGTGAGTGATAAATTATATAGTTTTATATAATATTAGATATATGTCATTGTAAATCTATTTCTATATGCTTGAAATGTAAATTGGAGTTATAGGCCAAAATTTTATACGTGAATTAAATTTGTAAACCCTACCAGTGTGTTTTATTATCAATAAGTTGTAATGTACGTTGCATGTATGTAAATCTAGAATTTAGTATTGGGTAGTAGTAGTCTCTGAAACTTAGAGAATATGTGATAATTCCAAATTTCTGGATTTAATATGACTTGTGCAGATGAAAATGTAAAGTGAGTTATCGCATTAAATTCTAGAGATTAAGTAGTATTTTAATTTATTGGAGTATAGCATATTGCAATGTCAATTTTTATAGATTATCAAGTTTCAAATAAAATATAGCGTTTGAAATAACAAAGAATGCATTAAAAAGAAAGACATGTAAAAAATAGAGATATTTACTATATTTTATACCGTCTATTTAAATAACTATGAAAAGGTAATTCTTTGTGTTGGTGAGATTTTTTGTCCCATAACATCTCAATTAATTAAACTAGTAATTATAAACGTTTATTTGCAAATTTTAATCAAAAACTTAACATGTATTAAGCTTTCCCTTGAGTAGTTATTATGTTGCGAGATGCTTAAATGATCATGTAGTTGCACACCAACTGTTTGTTAGAATGTCAAACTAAATTTATCTTTCTACAATTAATTACAATCCATCATAAATATAAAAAACAACGATGGACGAAAGTAAACGAAGATAGAGATTATTTATGTGGTTCGGATTCTTTTAATCCTACATCCACAGATCAAATTCTTTTATATTTTCTATGTTGATACATGTGATTTTCTTCTAAAAAAATTAGGAGGATATAATTTCTTTTCTTCAAAAATAAAGGGAAAATGTGCCCCCAAACAATCCTTACCATCTCTTATTTATCATGTTGAGGATGGACGTGGATTACCATCACTCTTGATTTGTCGTTATGTTTCCACCTTTAGATCATGTCATGTGTTCCTCATCCACGTTATTGATTAGATGTGTGAATTGTTGATATGTCTTTTAGCGGAAAGCCATAATTTGGGCAGTTGTACTGTAATCTTTGGTGAGAAGTTTGAATTAAAGATGAGAATTCCCAAAATTGAAGCAAGAATGTTTAGAATTGGAGCGGGAGACCTTAGTGGGTCACACCTTTCTAATCTACTGTCATTCACATGTTGTGTTCTCAGCATAACTATCAAATGACGGCGGTGAGCTATGAAAAGTTATTTTTCGTGCTCTTGGCACCGTCTTCCCAACTATTTGAGGGAGGATTGAGGTTGAATTTACTATCATCGTTCTCATTTAAGATATTTCCATTTGTCACTTATATACTGCGCTATTAGCGTAGTTGTTGAACGACGGTGTTGAGCTATGAAAACCGTTCCTTTTGGTGTAGGCATGTTTAATTCTCACCTTTATGTTTCTTGTCATCCATCAAAGAAATCTTTTCAGCTACTTTTGCAATTAATGCTTCTGTCCACATGTTATTTCTTCATTGTGTCGTGATCTAAATCATTGTTAAATTAAATCTTTTGTTTTTCCATGTAAATCTATATTAGTCTTTGTGCTTATTATTTCAGCAGCTTAATCTATAGACATCTTGCTAGTTCTTTCATCATTTTAATCGTATGGCTATTATTCAAATTAAGGTGCGTATATTTTCTTCTGTCTCCTCTTTGTTCTTTATTTTAATATTTTTATTTAAGAAAGGAAACATGAGGAAAGAAATTTTTGAAATCAATTTCATTTTTTCGCTTGGATTTTACTTTTCGATTGGAGTAAGAATTTTATCTTTTGTTTAAACCTTAGATCCTGACATGGCTTCCTCTTCATCTTCCCCTTTATTTCTGCCTTTTCGAATTACTCGGTTGGAGGATGTCAATAGTATTTTAACTCAATTTTTGGTTTAGGTTATGATGCTAGGGTTCTTGAACCTCATGAGCATTTCAATGCTCTACTGGTTGGGTTCGTTCCATCACTCTCGAACACATACTTTGTGGTTTTTATCTTCCCCACATCCAATCCTTTGCGAATGGCTCGATTATATTGCCTATGTGCCTTCTCAACTTGTCCCTCTTTCTAACACCCTTGTAATAGTCACTTTTATCCTTCATGATGAAAATGATTATACTCTTTCTTGTAAGGAGCTCGGTTTCTTTATGACATTAAGAAAATTCCTACAAAGGACGATGCTGGTTTTTCTATACCCAAGCTAAAACATCGGTTCTTTCAGATGTTCCTCGGAAGACCCATTCATCGATCGATTTGTACTTCTTTGTTTCAAACTTAGATAATTTTCCTTCCTTTTTTCAATACCATCCTATCTGCGTTATTTTTTTAAAGAGTACACAAGATCGTATGAGTCATGTAGGACTCGTATACTGGGTTGAATGCAAAGGAGAGGAAAACAAACAAGTTTTTAAGAAAGAAAAATTGAAGAAATATATTTTTTAGCGCACACATCATATATTCTCTCACGAAATTTTTAAGCCTTTATTGACTTCCGCCAATCCTAAGAGTATAATCTATCTGTTGACAATTTTTAGACTTTCTACTCTTATGATTTTATTCTTCATTGGGAAATTTTTATGGTCCAAACGTCTCCTCCCTATGTAGGTAAAATGGATGTCGCTCTATTTAATGTAGCCTGCATGCTAAGAAAGCCGCCACAAAGGCCAACTAAAAACGTGTGATGCGGCCCTCTATTCTGACCAAGACCCTGAAAAGGAAACTCATTCTCTTCCTCCTCCCCTTCTAGATGTTCCTTCTACCTCTAATTTAATGGCAGCAGTCGTCCCTCCGTTGCACGGTAGTCCTGCCCCCAATATTTGTTGCTTTCTTTTACCTGATGGGGCAATATCTGACCTGGAGGAGAGAGTGAGGAAGGCGGCGGTACTTACGTTATATCAAATTGCCTCGTCCTCTTTATTCTTTCCTCTTCTGCTTCCTTTTCCCAAGCTCTCTTTTTCTGAAGTAATGGACAAACAGGAAAAGTCCTGGTCTTATGTAAGCGACACTCTTTCTATTTTATTTTATACCAAACGAATTTATTTTCTTTATTACATTGTGTATCATTGTGTATTTTATCTGGCTTGTTGCCTTAATGGTAGAAGCTCGAGATCATGAAAGTGACATATCTGCTACTCTTAACCGGGTAGCCAAACTAGAAGCGACCGTACTTCATCAAGCGTTGAGAAAGCTGAATTCATTTCCACAAAGGTCGGGCTGAGAAGGAGACCACGGTTGTAGCTACAGCCCTATCCTTAAAAGAATACGAGTTGTAGAGACTAGAGAGGAGCTGTCCAAGGTGGGAAATGAGCTGGCCGATTCAAAGGAGAAATTTAGGATGGACACTTCCAACATGTATCAATCTATATGTTCTGGCTAAGCTTCAATTCAGGAAAGAGATCGATCTTAGCTTTTTGGGTGAGCAGTCTGTGGTTGATGCGGTGTATAAATATTATCAAGACATGTGGAATGAAGATTACACTAAGCAAGATGCTTCTCTTCAACCTTCACCACAATCAGTTGGGGATGAGGAGGTAGAGAAGGATCAAAGAGACCCACCACCTAATGGTGTTGAAGGAAGAACTAAGACTAAGGTTACTTCAAATCCACATGTAGATATTTAAAATCTTTCGTATTAACATTTAGACATGCGACTGCATGGGATTGGTTTCTTGATTTTGTTGTGAGCGGTTTTTTGCAGTTACTGTGAGAAATGCGGATTACGGATCTTAAGGCTAGGATAAACACTAGAGGCAGTGAATTGTGTTTTAAGGAATTATTAAATCTTTTTGAGTTTTTGTTAATTTGAACACAAATGTATGCAATATTCAGACACAGATATGATCACAGAATCAAACACAGATGCAGAAATAAAGTAAAAGCAGTAAAGGAAAGAACACATCGGATTTTATACTTGTTCGGAGTTACCCTACATCCAGTCCCGCACAAAAGTACAGATTTTTTTTCAAAAGCAATTGTAAAATTACACCCTCGATTTCAAGGCAATGAGGTACACCCTCCAGATTCATAATCCTCTGGGTAGAGATACCGGATTTCACGGGCAACAAGTTCACCCAATTAATTTTCAAGGCTACAATCACACCTTTTCTCGCTTGATTGATTTCCAAGGCCACAACCACACCTTTTCTCATTTAATTGATTACAAAGAAGCCTATAGCTCTAAATAGCACTGAGGATCTTGTTAAGATAATGATAGAGAATCAAACCAGAGATAATCAAATTAGATTCAATGTTGATTTTGGCAGAGTAATGGTAGGAATATGTATAAAGAAATGTGGAAGAAGAAGAGAAATGAAAACCGGAAAAAAATGATTAAAAATTCATTGAAAACATCCCCTATTTATAGAAGAGCAACAGCCATGTCCATTCGTGAAGAGATATGACGAATAAACACTTCTTTTGAAATTTAAATTTTGAAATTTAAATTTTGAAATTAACTGACACTATGTTGACATGGGTATATTGAGTATGCCGACATCGCAAAGAATCTTTGGTGGTTTGTTTTTCTTTTGAAAATAACTTTTGTCTTATATTAAAAACTATTTTAAACTTTATACATATACTTGACTATAGTTAAAATACATAAGTAAATATAAAGAATAATATACATAATTCTGTGTTTAAATCTAAGCATAAATATTAAAAGTTAAATATATTATTATTAAAGATAGTTTTAAAACTATGAATAATTTGATTTTGAATTAAATATTATTTCGAGGCTAAAAGTATTTGAAATCAGGCTAGATATTTTTGATTCTTTTAAAAGGGAGGTTTTGAAAATATTTTGAAAACAAGATATAATTTTGTAAAATCATTTTGAATAAAAATTAGCGGATACAAAACAATGTTCCACTAGATTTTTTGTAGGTTCCATCCTACTTAGGGTTCCATCCCTTTAACTGGCTCGAAGTGGATTCCATTCCACGAGTAAATTGGATTTCAAGATGTCGTTGCTTTTCTAGGAGTTTTAACAAAAATTCCTAATTAAAATTACTTATTCTTGAAATCTTGAACTCCTGATAATCTTGATATTCTTGATATTCTTTATACTCATGAGTCTTCATTCTTGATATCTTGAATCTCTATAATGTACAGTCTTCATTCTTGGTACCTACATGGTTAAATCCTTCATATACATATATTTCTAAACTATAATGTTTGTTTTTATATTTTATAATCCTATTCTAAGGTTGTTGTCATCAAAACCACCATCTCACGGACTAACAATCTCCCCCTTTTTGATGATGACAACCTTTGTTTATAAAATATTAGTTCTATCCTATTAGCTCCCCCTTAATCTATGCCTAACTATCATATTTTATACTTCTCCCCCTTTATCGTCAACAAAAACTAACTCCAAATTATATAACTCCCCCTTAATCTAATACTCTATTATATGTGATTATAATGATAATGTTATCATAAATAATCAACACTTATATCTAAAACTTAAAACTTAGTCCTAAACTACTAGCTATCCAAAGTATATAATAATACTTTTAATAGAACACATATAAGAACACAACTTATTTATTAATCATATAGCTATATTTACATTTTCATGGGAAACGTAAGAAAGAATATACATTAATAAGAAAAAGAGAATAAACTAATGAGTGTCTTTGAAAATGGGAGATCTATGAATCGAACAATTCGGATAGTGGAAACAGAAATTTCCACGTTGTTCGACAAGATTTCCATCTTTGTCAAAGCACACTTCACCAACGCAAACGGCTTTGTCGTCATCTTCCATGTGCACTTCTTCCATGGGGACTTCTTCTTCATCATCTTCTTCCTCGCTGGCCTCTTGTACTTGATCTCCTGAAGAGTCTTCGTCAATCAAGATTGGGTTAGCATGATTATCCATTAGAAATTTTTGCAAATTCCTAAGGATTTTGCCTTGCCACTCTTGTTCTTTGGTCATTCAAAGTTGCATCACTTGGATTTCAGTCATTAACTGAAGTTCATCCTTCAGAGAATCCTCCATTTTCGTCACTTGAGCGAGCGTTGTTCGTTGAAATGGTCTAGAGGTAGGAGAAGGGAATGAAAAGTTTGAATTTATGTTTGATTCGGAAGAGGAGGCCATTTATTATTTAATTTCAGAAGATAGAACAGAGAAATAACAGAAAGAATGAATAGAATTTCGAAAATAAGAAGAATATATAACCAATTATTTGAATTTTAGTGGGAAACATTTCAAAAATAAAAAATCGTTGTATGTCGACATGGGGTTCAAGGCGATGTCGACATGGTGCTTGAAATTTTGCTATTTAATTTATTTTGATCTAATTTTTAATTATACTTTGTTATTTATATTTTTTATATTTCAGTTATTGAACAAATACCTAATTCTCTTCTTAATTTAGTAAACATATATTCATTTAATGGTTTTGTTAATATATCAGCAATTTGATTCTCGGAATTAATATAATCTAAATTAATTACTTCCTTATTTGTATTATCTTTGAGAAAATGATGTCTTATATCAATATGTTTAGTTCGAGCATGTTGAGTAGTATTTTTGGACAAATTTATCGCACTAGTGTTATCACAATAAATTGGTGATTTTGAGAAATTTAAACCATAATCTTTTAAAGTTTGTTGCGTATATATTACTTGAGAACAAGCCAAAGCAGCAGAAATATATTCTGCTTCAATTGTTGGTAAAGAAACTGTGTTTTTCTTTTTACTAAACTAGGAAATCAGAGAATGCCCCAAAAAGTGACAAGTTCCACTTGTACTTTTTCGGTCTGATTTACAACTAGCATAATCAGCATCACAGTAAGATATTAAGTCAAAAGAATCATTTTTAGGGTAAAATAAGCCATAATCAGAGGTGTGTTTAACATATCTTATGATACGTTTTATGGCTTTTAAGTGGGTCTCTTTAGGTTGGGATTGGTATCTTGCACAGAGACAAACACTATGTATGATATCAGGTCTACTAGAAATAATATAGAGTAGTGATCCAATCATTCCTCTATATAATTTTTGATCTACATCTTTCGAGAGATCTTCTTTACTAAGATACTCACTGGTTGCCATGGAGTGGGTTTTCCACTCGTAGTAGTCAAACTAAATTTATTAATTAGATCTTTAGCATATTCTTCTTAACTGATAAAGAGACCATTATCTAATTATTTTATTTGTAATCCTAAAAAGAAATTTAATTCACCCATATGACTCGTCTCAAACTCTTTTGTCATTATTTCAGAAAATTCTTTATTCATTTCAAAACTAGTTAAACCAAAAATGATATCATCTACATAGACGTGTACTAGTTGAATATCATTTTTATTCTTTTAATAAAAAGAGTATTATCTACTTTACCAATTTCAAGGTTTGATTGTAATAAGTAAGATTTTAGTCTATCATACCAGGCTCTAGGAGCTTGTTTTAGACCATATAAAGCTTTCTTAAGTTTGTAAACATGATTTGGTAATTTTTCATTTTCAAAAAGTGATGGTTGTTCAACATATACTTCCTCTTTCACAAATCCATTTAAAAAAGCACTTTTAACATCCATTTGAAATAATTTGAAATTATTATAATTTGTGAAAGCAAGTAGAATCCTAATGGCTTATAATCTTGCTATGGGAGCAAAGGTTTCATCAACATATATTCCTTCTTCTTGACAATAACCTTGAGCGACTAATCGAGCTTTATTTCTAACTACCACTCCTTGATCATTCATCTTATTTTTAAAAACCCATTTAGTTGCAATTATAGTTTTATTTTCAGGTCTAGGAACAAGTTCCCAAACATCATTTCTAGTGAATTGATTTAATTCTTCTTGCATAGCCAAAATCCATGAATCATCAGTTGATGCTTCTTTTGGATTCTTGGGTTCAATAGTTGATATAAAAGCTACATTAGTCATTTGACTTAGTTGATTTCTAGTTTTAACAATAGATTGCATCTCCTAGTATATTTTCAATAGGGTGATCTTTTAAAAGTTTAGTCCTTTTATTAGGATGATCAATTTCATTATAGGTTTCAGTTGACTCTTGATTTTGAGTGATTAAATCCTCTTCATCAATTGTATCTTCAAAATTTTTGAGATTTTCATCGAACGAAACGTGCATTGTTTCTTCAATGGTGTTAGTTCTTAAATTAAATACTCTGTATGCTTTACTTTTATTAGAGTAACCGATAAAGATACCTTTGTCGGATTTAGGATCAAATTTATCTAAGTTATCTTTAGTATTTAAAATAAAACATTTACTTCCAAAAATTCTAAAATAAGATACTTTAGGTTTCTTTCTATGAAGAAGTTCATAAGATGTCTTATTAGTTAAAGGTCTAATTAAAATTCTATTTAAAATATAACAGGCGGTAGCGACTTCTTCTGCCCAAAAATACTTTGGTAATTTACTATCTGAAAGCATAGTTCTCGCATACTCTTGAATCGTCCTATTTTTACGTCTTACTCACAACACCAAAAAGCTCATTTTGTAACACTTTTCCGCTTTCAATTTGTAACGATAATAACTACTATAAATTTCTAGCGGTTATTTCTGTTACGACCATTTATCACAGTTATAGCTGTTACTAAATCAAGTAGTTTGGTGAATAATTAATAGAAATATGGATCGAAGTGTCATTTTGTTTATTATTGCTCTTCATCTGTTTCTCACGCTTCTAAAATCATTTCTCATACTTCCAATATCATTTTCCAATATTGTTCTGTAAATCAAAAATTCAAATCAGGGCTTTCACCCCCTCCATTATTGCCACCTCCACCTCTAGCTTCCCCCTCCGCCTCGTTGCCGTTCTAGGATTACCCACCTCTGCCTCGATATTCGTTCTAGGATTATCACCTTCGCCTCATTCCAGCACCGTCGTTACTTGGTTATCGCCTCCCTCTAGCAAAGCCGGCCCTTTACCAAAATGAAGCCGGGGCACAGCCGTACCATTATAAAACATACGACTCTCGTATGAGGTTGATGTCTAATTTTCTTGGAAATCGACTGTAGGTAGTGGAGAATCAACCATGAGATGTTAATTTCTCACATCGTACTGTCAATTTTGATGAATAGGTAATATTTTTTCCCAAAATATAATTCCACCCAAATCCATTCTATCTGATTCCAATAGTGATTACAGTCGATTGATTTTGCATTAGACGGACAACCTTAAATTTTATAAACTCTATGAAGCTCATCATAGATTTCAGATAATAGAGTTATCTCCCATTACTCAAAGTAATATGTGTTAATTTGTTAAACTAGATTCAATTTTTTCTCAATTTTCACTTTAAATTTTGTCCTTTCAAATTCTTATATTTGATATGTTGTTATCTAGAGATTGTTGGTACCAAATGTATGTAACGGAGCATGTTCATTTTACACATCCATCTGACAGTTACTACATAACTAATGATAAATTTCAACTTTTGGGTAGACAATGATGCATTTCCACTTTACTTGAATGTGTTGTAACCTGCTTCTCAAATAACATTGTCAATGCGAAACATATGAATAGGATTATGAACGTAATATTAGAGCATGACATACGTGCTTTTAATTTCTTTAACACGGCAATCATTTAAATAAATTAACTTATTTGGTTTTTAGAAATCATTAGCTATTGCAGTAAACTAAAACAAACTATAATATCTTCTTGACTTATTTGAAAATTGGTTTAGCTTCACTATAGTATTTGTAATAACATAACAAATATGTGCAAAATTTCTTGCATAGCATGCACAAAACATGATTATGGTAATATTGTAGTCAATGGTTAAAATTTGTCAGATCAGATTAATGATGGATATGAGATTGCTGCAATAAAAATAAAATTTTTGTTTTATGCAATTATCCTTTATTCTAAGTTGAGCTTTTTTCCATGTTGTATTACTTGTTACCATTCTATTACACGTTACCATTCTTTTAAACATGTAGTGATTTATCTTCGAGGATTGTTTGACCATTAATTAAAGCATATTTGTCATCTAAAATGATATGATAAAACTGTTACACCGATTTTCAGGGACTATCAAATAAAAAATTTAAAATGTTTCTGTGCAGTCATCACGTATGAGAGGAATATAACATGTGCTTCTTATCTGTGTAGATGAAAGGAGGTTATGTCTAAAATAGACATTAGTCTATGTACCGATTTTTTATTGGTATTTTTCATTAGCTTTTCATGTATGACTTTTCTTTGCAGTTTGCCGATTAAATTATCAGTACAGACATTAGTATTTGAAGCATCAAAAGCTAGGAGATTGATTTTGGGTATGAGAATTTACTGTTTTATAAATTCATCCTCTGAATGTTATTATGCTTAACTCGAAATAATCTGGCCACTAATTGCGAGTGCTATGATCATCAAGTTAATAAGATGTTGTTAGACATTTATAAACTAACATGAAGTAGATGGTATGGCATATAATACTTAAATATATGTAAACATTGCATCAAAATTTTATGGAGTAACGATTTCTCTATTCTTGAAAATGCTCTCCTCATAGTTTAGGTTGATGTAGGAGTTTTATTTCTTTATTATTCATTCATTCTAATTTTCACAATAAGGGCTTTTTCTATGCGAATAAAGAAATATCTTTACCGAACCATGGAAGCGATGCACAACATTGCATTTTTCAAATATATCAAGTTGGATAAATCTGTGTTATGAACATTGTTACACCACGGTTTTCATTTTCAACTTCAGTTTTCGTGTACAGTATGTAGCTCCATGTCCTAATTTATTAGTTGTTATTTATGACGTGTTTGTACTGCTGTCTTTATTCATGTAGAATTGTAAGTTCTTAATTATTTCAGGAATCCCCCTGTTAAGCCAATTTTAACATGAAATATTATTTAATAATATGGAATGAATAAGGTGTCGATTCATCTCCTTAAACTTTTTCAGTTTAACCAAATTCCCTGCATTTTTCTTTTTTTTGTTCCTTTTTTGGCATTTTTCTAAATTTCCAGTTAATAATTAATTTAGGCAGTTGTATGGAACCTTTCTTCAGTTTATCCTGCATCATACAAAACCAAAATCACATACAAGAGTATATTGTTTATTATTAATTATTCCGGTTAACAACGAATAACATGGCTTTAAGGTTAATCTTAACTTATGTATCAGCTAAATAATAGAGTTTCAATTAATATAAAATTATTTGGGAATAATCATAGCGATAACAACTTCTCCCAAGAATTATTAATTTTAAACTAAAAATATAATGGTCAGAATTGAAAACTATTTGTCTTTCAGCAAAGAAGCAGTTGCATGCAACTAAAAATAGATTTATTGATCATATAATCTTTTACATTGACGGTCAGATACAACATTGAAGGTGTATTTAAAATCAACAGTGCTAAGTACGTACAAATAGTCTGTGTTGTTCCCTTTTACTATAATATACCAATGATACATTTTTTTAACTCAGCTATACGGAAAAAGGTTAAAACTTAAAGCAGCACTATTATAACATGTACACCATTCAAATCTTTTCCTACTTTTCTTCAGTATATTTTAATAAACAATTTTTGTGCACTTTCATATTATTATTTTAATATAAAACAGAATGTATATGTGTGCTACTACATATACACACGAAGAGACAACACACATGTAAGTATGTATATTAACACAAACGGGCATTGACACATCTAGTTCAGTTATTAAATTAAAGCTCGTGCAAATAGCATCTGGCCTCTCACATAGCAGTTTCCTGAAGGTAATATAAAAATTAATGTTTAAACTGGTGACTAACCAGGTTTTAATATTCACTTCAACCACATGCCAACATTGAAAAAGTGGTAAATTTTGATGTTAATATTGATCTATTAGTCTATGATAACAATTGTCTGCTGATGGTTGGATGAAGCTGAACAAGTAACTCAAGTATTATATTTACAAACATGAATGCACAATTGTGAATTATTCATATTCATTTCAATGGCAGCAGCATTAATAAGAAAAGTAAGATAATTTAGAATTAGCCTTAGTACACAAACGTTGAGTACAAGCGTCATTTTTAAAATAAAATAATCATGTCTTAATGCAAATCGATCCATATTACAGAAAATGATAAAATTTGTTTAGGAATATGGTATTTTTGCTATAATCCTAATTCGTTTTATTTTAAAAATAATAATTTCTTTTTACTAAGCATTGCTTAAATTTGACCAAAGCACATGTAAGCCTCAATTCAGTTTGGAATTAGATCAAGATGCATTAGCTCTTGCTTCTCATAAACTGTGTATGCAGTCTATTGACACATTTAAGAAATACAAATAAAGAAAATCATTTTGATATAAATTATATAGAAGGCTGTTGGACATCGTACTAGATAAATGAAGTTTCTATTAAAGGACACCAAAATTAAACAAATCGTTATGTCGCTACAAAAGGATAATAAGACTTTTAGTGTAGCATACTACACTCTCATGTCCAGGAAATTGAAAAAACAGATACCAAGAAAGTACTACATGATTTCTTTATAGTAAGAAACAACCCTTTACCCAAATGTTGTATATACAGAATGTAACAAAACAAATTGGAGGGAAAACACAAGAAGTAGCATCGAGATTAGATGAATACGCTAGAGGAATGATTAGTGCATCTGGTGCAACCTTATTTGAAGAACTCAGGCTATATTACATAGGTTCAGTGGATGGACATAATGTGGAAGATTTAGTGACAATACTCAAAAAAGTTAAAGACATGCCTGTTCCTGGACCAGTCCTCATTCACATAATCACAAATAAAGGAAAAGGGTACCCTCCTGCTGAAGCTGCAGCCGAGAAAATGCATGGTAAAAAACATACGTAATTTAAACATGCATGCATAATTCTATTGCATTTTTGAAAAAAAAATTATATGAATTTCTATTATGTGCCGCAGGTGTTGTTCAGTTTAATACGAAAACTGGTAAACAGTTAAAGTCCAAATCTCCTACACTGAGCTACACTCGATATTTTGCAGAGGCACTCATCAAAGAAGCTGAAGTTGATGTTAAAATTGTGGCCATCCACGCAGCAATGAGCGGTGGGACAGGCCTAAATTATTTCGAAAACAAATTTCCGGACAGATGTTTTGATGTAGCAATTGTAGAGCAGCATGTTGTTACTTTTGCAGCAGGTTTAGCTACTGAAGGGCTCAAACCTTTTTGCGCAATTTATTCAACTTTTCTGCAAAGAGGGTATGATCAGGTAAATAAAAATAACAACCCCTAAATGAATATAGAAAAACTTCCATTGAAATATACTGAAATTTTGGTTCGCTCATGATTTATCGTGTCCTTTAGCCAAATTGATACTGTCAATAGCATCCACATAAACGAAAATAAAAAAAAATTCATTAAAATCTTGATTTACTCATGTAGGTGGTGCATGATGTGGATCTGCAAAAGCTGCCAGTGAGATTTGCATTGGATAGAGCAGGACTTGTAGGTGCAGATGGACCAACACATTGTGGTGCATTTGACATAACATACATGGCATGCTTTCCTAATATGATTGTTATGGCACCATCCGATGAAGCTGAGTTGACGCACATGGTTGCGACTGCAGCAGCCATTGATGACAGGCCTAGTTGTTTCAGGTACCCACGAGGAAATGGAATTGGAGTTCCTCTTCCTGCACACAACAAAGGTGTCCCTATCGAGGTATCTAATATCTATATTCAATTTCATATTTAAATACATTCTCAAGCACCCTTAAAGGTACTAACATGTAAATGAGAAATGCATAAATCGAATCCCTACGACAACAGTAAACTCCTTCACCAAAGAGTGTGTTGGGGTCCTTGTGGAATCAATGCATATTCTCTCATGGGTTTACAGACCGTATCTTATTTACTTTTGGTAAAAAATTCTTTATGAAACACTGGAAGAAGAAGAAGAAAGAAGTTTATGAACGATTTATACCAAGGTTTACAAATTTAAGAAGAGGTGTTGCTTTGGCTAAAGTTTGTAAAATATTTCTGAATTTGTTATGAACAGATTGGTAAAGGAAAAATATTGAAGGGAGGGAATAGAGTTGCAATTACGGGATATGGTACCATAGTTCAGTCATGTTTAAAAGCTACAGATTCTTTAAGGGAACATGGTGTGAATGTGACGGTAGCAGATGGAAGATTCTGTAAGCCACTCGACACTGAACTTATTAGGAAACTGGCTAAGGAGCACGAGTTCATCATCACAGTTGAGGAAGGAGCTATTGGAGGATTCGGATCTCATGTGGCATAATTTTTATGTTTAACTGGATTAATAGATGGAAATCTCAAGGTAGGTTATAAGCTTCTAGATATGTTGTAGTAGTGAAATTGGAAGTTGTCACAATGAACTTTATAGAATTTGATATGTTCTATTTCGTAATTTTGATGTTTTTTACCGATTTGATGATATGTTAGTTTTGAAATTTAGTCTTGTGTTTACTATTGCTGTAAATTCGTATAGATATAATTGAATGAAATACTATTAGATGCTGAATAAGATATTGTTCAGTTATACCAAATTTGTAACACTTATAAGTGTTGGTAATTTTGCTATTTACTTATGCATTTGTCATGGTTATAAGTGTTAGAGTTTCCTTTTTGGTAATGGTTATAAATGTTAGAAACTATTGTGCTGTCATGGTTATAAGGGTGATGCTATCTTCCAACGGTTATAACGTTAGTAATAACCATTTTATCATAATTATAACCGTGAGTAAATACTGTTCTGTCACGATTATAAGTGTGATAATATCTAAATTTATAACGGTTATAAGCATGAGAAATTACTATTTTTATCACGGTTATAACCGTGAGCAAAAGTTGACTGAATTTTCCCATGATACCTATTTTCACCGTTATAACCGTAACAAATCAGTTTTGCCACGCTTATAACCGTGAGGAAATTGCCTTTCTGGTGTTGTGACCACTCTGTTTTGTTGTGGAGTTCTTGGAAATGAAAAATTGTGAGTTATTCCTTTTTATTGCAGAATTCCTCAAACTTTTCATTTTCAAATTCACCATCGTGATCACTACGAATGGTTATAATTTTTAGAGAAAGTTGATTTTGAATCCTTTTTGTAAAGTTCTTAAAACATTCAAAGTACCACATTTATGTTTCAAAAATATTATCCATGTAAATCTAGAATAATCATCTATAATTACAAAAACATATTTACTATGATTTATTGACAAAATTTGAAATGGACCAAATAAATCAAGATGAAGTAATTCAAGATGTTTTGAGGTTGAAATTATATCTTTTAATTTAAAAGAACTTTTTTTAAGTTTTCCTAATTGACATGCATCACATAGACTATCTACTTTAAAATTCATTTTAGGGAGACCTCTTACTAGAACATGTTTTGATAGTCTAGATAAGAGTTTGAAATTCAAATGCCCAAATCTCTTATGCCAAATCCAACGGTCACTTGTATTTGCCAAAAGACACAAGTTATCATTTGAAACTTTCATACTAAGAATATAAATATTCTTTTTGCTAATTCCCTCAAATATTATGGTTGAATTATTATCTTCAATGTGACACTTATCTTTTTCAAATTAAATCTATATCCTTTATCGTAGAGTTGACTTATACGTAGCAGATTATGTTTCAGATTCTTAACTAGCAAAACATTAGTAATAATAGGAGTTTCAGAGTTACCGACTTTGTCGATGCCAATCACATATCCTTTTAAACTGTCTTCAAAGTTAACCAGTCCTCCATCTTTGTATATTATATCATTCAATATATCTGGATTGTCGGTCATGTGTCTAGAACATCCACTATCAAAGATCCGTTTGTTCTTTTTGATCTGCACAATTTGTCTGTTGTCGATTGATTCCTCAAATCCGATAAAGCATGTTTCTTGCACATCAAACAATTTTTGTAGACAACTTGAATTCGAACATTGATTATATGCAGACTCATGAGACAATGATGATCTGAATATTTCTAAACTAGTGCTAACAAACATAGCCATTTTAAAGACTTTTCAAAAATCGGATTATGAAACTTTGAAAACCTTACTCTGATACCAAATGTGAGAAATGCGGATTATGGATCTTAAGGCTCGGATAAACACTAAGGGGGGTGAATAGTGTTTTAAGGAATTATTAAATCTTTTTGAGTTTTTGTTAATTTCAACACAAATGTATGCAATATTCAGACACAGATATGATCATAGAATCAAACACAGATGTAGAAATAAAGTAAAAGCAGTAAAGGAAAGAACACACCGGATTTTATACTGGTTCGGAGTTACCGTACATCCAGTCCCGCACACAAGTACGGATTTCCTTTCAAAAGCAATTGTACAATTACACCCTCGATTTAAAGGCAACGAGGTAAACCCTCCAGAATCACAATCCTTTGGGTAGAGATACTTGATTTCACGGGAAATAAGTTCACCCAATTGATTTCCAAGACTACAATCACACCTTTTCTCGCTTGATTGATTTCCAAGGCCACAATCACACCTTTTCTCATTTAATTGATTACAAAGAAGCCTATAACTCTGAATAGCACTGAGGATCTTATTGAGATAGTGAAAGAGAATCAAACCAGAGATAATCTAGTTAGATTCAATATTGATTGTGGCAGAGTAATGGTAGGAATATGTATAAAGAAATGCGGAAGAAGAAGAGAAATGAAAGCCGAAAAAAAAATGATTAAAAATTCGTTGAAAACAGCCCTTATTTATAGAAGAACAACAGCCATGTCCATTCGTGAAGAGATATGATGAATAGACACTTCTTTTGAAATTTAAATTTTGAAATTAACTGACATTATGTCGACATGGGTATATTGAGCATGTCGACATCCCAAAGGAATTTTTGGTGGTTTGTTTTTCTTTTGAAAATAACTTTTATCTTATATTAAAAACAATTTTAAACTTTATAAATATACTTAACTATAGGTAAAATACATAAGTCAATATAGAGAATAATATATATATATAATTTTATGTTTAAATCTAAGTATAAATATTAAAAGTTAAATATATTATTATTAAAGATAGATTTAAAACTAACAATAATTTGATTTTGAAATTAAAGATTATTTTGATGCTAAAAGTATTTGAAATCAGGATAGATATTTTTGATTCTTTTAAAAGGAAGGTTTAAAAAACAAGTTGAAAACAAAATATAATTTTGTAAAATCGTTTTGAATAATAATTAGCGGATACAAAACAATGTTCCACTAGATTTTTCATAGGTTCCATCCTACTTAGGGTTTCATCCCTTTAACTGGCTCGAAGTGGATTCCATTCCAGGAATAAATTAGATTTTAAGATGTCAGTACTTTTCTAGGAGGTTTAACAAAAATTCCTAATTAAAATTACTTTTTCTTGAAATCTTGAACTCTTGATAATCTTGATATTCTTGATACTCTTGATAATCATGAGTCTTCATTCTTGATACCTTGAATCTCTATATTGTACAGTCTTCATTCTTGGTACCTGCATGGTTAAATCCTTCATATACATATATTTCTAAACTATAATGTTAGTATTTATATTTTATAATCCTATTCTAAGGTTATTGTCATCAAAACCATCATCTCAAGGACTAATAGTTACTTTACTGTGTTATTTCTTAACAAATGATTGGGTCATTTTTATTTGTTTTAGTCTTGTGAATAAGCTTTGTTTGCTATGATTTCAAAGGAAAGCGAGGACATGCTCAAAACCAAAATTTTAGATCGTCTTGATCTTAATGTTGCAACCATCAATAAGCATAAGAGAGAATTAGATGAGTCATATATCACTCTTAAGAACGAAGCCCAGGAATTGCTTTTGAGGATTGATCAAGTAGTTAAAGAAAAAGAAGTTCTAATGACTTTATACCATGTCGGTGGCAATATACCATATAAAACCATTCCATTCTACCCGATAACCCCCAGTTGGAATGTTCTAGGCTTAAGTTTAGGAATTTTCAAGAGGGTTGATTTTTTTTACTTTTATCTCTATGGATTTGTTCAATTGATATATTTAATAAGATAAGTTTATATTAGACCTTTGTTTGGTGTCTTTTGTTTATCTTTGAGGTTATATATTCCTCTTTTGTTATTAATTAGGTTGTCTCCTATCAAACTGTGCTTGAGCCTCACGAAGTCTTTATACCTGACTATATTTCAACACCCATCATCCTTGGACTGGATGAGATAGATGTACTTGTATTTGTTGTTGAGTCTAAAGATCCATTTGCCAGCATCGGGTCAAATGTTAGCTACCTCTAATCTAATAATGACAGGCTTGAAAAGGAATTAGATTATTTGTAAAGAGCTTAAAGAAGGAAAAGATGCGCTTTTTGATGATATGAACAAAACATTAGATTGCACATTAGGCTTGATACTATTGAATCAAAGTTAAGCGAGATGCAGCAGATAACGAATGATGGGGAGAGCCTTCATGTGATTGTTCTTCAGAAGGAATTGAGCAGCAAAAGAAAACTATTGAGGCTATGTCTACAGAAATTGCTCGTTTAATCGAAGAGAAAGAGGCTGCCGAAAGTGAGAAAGTGGTTATAGTGCCCTGCCTTGATGTGGCTCCTTCTCTTTTGTACATGCTCTAGGTCACCTCCAGCGATTATTTGGACAAGGGTAGTTGTGTTAGGGCAGCCTTTCCTTTCGTGGACTGAAGGTTGGAGAACCAATTCCCTTTTTTTTGGGCTTTCTCGAGGCATACCAAGAAGACTAAGGCCGAGCTAATAGATTCCTTAGAGAAAACAAGGAAGGAGACTATATTGAGGATTCATGCTCTTGAAAATTCCCCATGTGATACTCAAAGTAGGATTTCTTCCTACTTGGAGAAATTTAAGCATAGGAAAATTAAAATTAAGATGGAGCAAATTATTTTGCAGCGCGCGAGGGAAGTCCTTGAAATTTTTATCATTCTCTTGATCAGAACCTCTTATGTAATGTTGTGGGGTTCGAAGTAACTGTAGAGAGACCAACTGACCATTGGGTTTGATCTTGTTATGACACCCGAAGGACTTTCTCCGCTAATTTTGCCCTATCTTTTGCTTCCACGTATTAGGTGTTTTAAGATGGTACTGTATAGAGAGTGACTTTGCAACTTACAACATGTTCGCATATATGTGTTATATGAATTAATATTCCTTTCTGAAGTTTGTATATTTTTTTCTTGAACTTATTTCATTTATCTGTACTCTCCTTTGGTTTAATTTCATGTGGCCTTATTTGATTTTCAGCCCACTTCTCAAAATGCGAAGGTTGTTATTCTTACTGAAACGACCCGCAAATCCATACCCCTTGAGTCAATGCTATTTTACTTAAATCAACTCAAGTTATACAGAAATACGAACCATTTGGGTTAAAGAAGAAGAGGTAGAAGAAGAAAATAGAAAATCATAACAGAATCTAACCATCGCAGCTGAATAAAATATAATAGATGGCAAATAATCTTTACTCAACATCAAATATCTCTGTTTATATATTACATCATCAGAGTACATCAATCACAGCTCAACATCAATATCATACAATGGATACACAACAACTCAACATAGCGGGATATACATATATAAACAAGTACGGAAGTACGTATCGTCATCCTGCTCATCTCCTGAGCTCCACAGCATCCTATCCTGTATCCTATAATACTCAGTCTGACCCGAGCATTACAGTTAAATAATACCCGAGTCCGACTGGAATACCAGCATGAGAAAATCACACCCAATTGATTATTAAAGTTTCAAAAATCCTTTGAAAACAAAAGCATCTCGTAAGACCACGCCACAAATAAACATGTCGGGTTTTTACCTTACGATAGCTAAAACAATTTTTATAGAAATCCTCTGATGTCATAATAAGGTCTATATACAAATACTTATAAAATAGCCGAAATTGTTACATCTATTATATTCCGCTACTAGCCACAGAGTGGGTAATACAAACAAAACTCGTACAAGGCTCGTAGGGAGAATGGATTTCCAACTAATGACTAGGCACTGGGGTACCAACTATCAAAGTACGGGGGCTAGATCACCTTACCGAGGAGTACGCCCGCTCCCCTGCAACACAAGACCGGGACTACCCCTTACTGGGTAATCCCGAGTGAGATCACCCCGCAATTGGGATCAGCAACCACCCACTAAGCCAAAATAAAAAGGGACATCTAGACAGAGATGACCTCACCCTGGTTGGGTGCTACCCACCAAGCCTTGCTGCATAACCCTTGATTTTCAGTCATTCCCATTTGATGAGGCTTGAGGCTAAGTGTTACCTTTTTAGAACATATCCCTTTGAATGCCCATTGTCCACCTAACGATGTTTCGCAAGCATTCATCCATACAAGTCCGTCCCGGGTTCGAACGAAACCGAAGGCACTATTCCTACTACATCCATTTTGGAAATATCCTCCGGATTAGTAGCGACTAGCCCTTGCACTTCACTGCTCCATCTTCAAATCCAAACTCGTTTCCACGAAAACGTACAAACCGGATCGAAGTGGTTTTCGTGAAATAAACCCCGATCCCGGTCTCTTCGAAACGATCAACACATTTTGTCCAATATTGATAGTCGGTTATTTAACTATCAACTAATATGCACACATCCATCAATCAATAATAATTTTCCAAATTATTTATTAATCTCAAAAATATCTTTACAAGATATATTTCTATTTTCAACCTTTTGAAAATAGTTTCAAACCATTCTTTCTTTCCAGAATAAACTTTCCCAAATATTTTCAATCTCCACTGAAATCACCAAGTACAAACTGGATTTTTAAAACAATTTAAAAACACTTTATTGAAAATATGTTAAACATTTAATTTAGAGAGATTAATTTAATACTTAATTTATAATAATACTTTAGAAATAACTAAAATAAGGTTACCTTATAACTATACATTAGATTTTCTTCTTTAAACGAAATACCAAATCATTCTTTAAATAATTATTACGAAAATAGATTAACAAAATACTTGTTTTGGAATTTACTTTAAAACATTTAAGTTAAAAATACTTCAATAATTGGTTAAATATATATATACTATATGAATATTTGAAAATAAGGTTACTTTATAAAATATAAAACTAGGTTTTCACTTTTAAAAACATAATACTAAGTCATTCTTTAAATAATTACTGTTATAATAGATTAAAGGGAATACTTACTTTAGACTTTAAATATTAGAAATAATTAATTTTGCAAAACATACTTTTTAAAACAACTTTAAAATCTTTTAACTTATATTTAAAAATTTACTTTGAAAACGTACTTGGTTATATAGGGAGAATTTCAAATCTCAATCACTTAAATCAATTTCCCAAATTAATTTCCAATTTATTCCATTTGAAATAAATTTCTTTACTTATCAGTTCATTTCAAAATTCATTAGTTATGGACTTTATTATTATTATTTTCTGTTTGATTTCAAACCCTTTTAACTGAAATATACAAATTTCAGGTTATTCCCAATTTCTTCTTTATTCTTTCCAATAATTTAAATCCTGAATTTTAAATAAATGTTTTTTTTAAATAATAACACTGAATTTTAAAATTCATTAACTTCCTGTTTATTCAAATTTTCCTTTCTATACTCACATTTATCTATTGGAAATTTAAAGTCACTTTATTTCTTCTCCAATTCATTCTTAAATTTATTCTATAATTACTTACTTACAGATTCACTTCTTTTATTTTCCTTCAAAAATCCAATTTTTATATATATTATTCTGGTAATTCATTATACCCAATTATATCAACCAAGCCATAGCATTCAATACTTCCACATAATTCATTATAGAATGTCAAATAATCAGAACAGAGAATATTAAATAATTTAAATAAAAGTTGAGGGGTCCAGTTGGATCCCTCCAACCTGTTTTCCCTGCATCCACAGACGTTAGCACAATATAATACGCCAATTCCCAAAATATCATACTATATCACATCAATCAATTCAATCTTCCAAACAATTATTTAAATTTAATCATTTAAATTTAAATTTAAACTGAGTGAGATCAACTCACCTTTGATTTCCGTTATGCTAATTCAACCCACCATCCCGTTTCCTTTCAGATTTTGACCTTGAATAAATATTAGATGATTTTATTAATATTCGGACAATTTGAATAATTAATTTCCATTTGATAAATTAATCACCTAAATTCATTGCATTCATTTTGTTGTTTTCTAAATCCTGTGTTCACATACATTTAGTTCTGTAAACTTATATATTCATTAAATCAAAATGGAAAATAAATATAAAAAAAAATATTCTTCCTAGCATTTATATTAAACAGAAAATGATTTATACTTACAGTAATTAATTTATACCTCTAAAAAAAATCGCATAAATATATAAATATTTATTTATTCAATTTAAATTTTAAAGACAAGAATCGTTACCTCATCGATCGAGAAATCAGGTGGCTACTCCTCCATTCGTTCGCCCAAACCTCACGAAACTGCTCCCCTACATCGCACACGCACGCGATAACCTCATCATCGCACTACCGCGTGCAAAGCGTCACGATAATTCCCACTACCAAGATCGACGTCGATTGACTCGCGACGGCCCTGGCCTACACTGCCGCCTCTCAAGTTTGCGATCGGCCTCGAGACTCCACGCCTCAATTCCCTTAGTTCTTTGACTGTCGTCGAACCCCCAAACCCTAAATCGATCGCGATTCCATCGCGTCATCCCTTTTTTTTTAAACAACTGGGTTTTGAAAAGAAGGAAAACGAGAAAGGAATTTCGCGATTCTTAACTGCCGTTTTTTTATTTAAGCCGAGGGTTTCGATTTGAAAACAAAATTGAGGCTTCGGCCAAATATGAACGTGGAAATGATTCTGAAGTGAGGGGTAAAAGAAAAAGGAGCTTGCGTTAGAAGCTAGGGGTGAGACTTCTATAAAAAGATTTGACTAAGTCAATTAAATTTAATTAGATTCCTTTATGCATTTACGGGTTGTACGATCAAACGGTAACTCCAAACCCTGCAAATATTGAAATCCTACAATAATATAATATTACGGATTCAATGGAACTTGTTTCGTCAAATTCCGAGACTGTGCCTCGGAAGGCTATTTTTAAATTCAATTTAAACTACAAAATTTCAAAACTGAATAGATCATTGTTAAATTCAATTTTTAAAAATTCTATTATTCTCATTATTATCAGTATAAATTTTAGAAGCCTCCAAAATATTTTTAACAGGCTTACAACTAAAGATTCAACAATTTAACCAACTTCACTTATTTAATTTAATAATTCAATTATCAAATAAATTGTGATATTCGTAATTCAAGTTAAAATTACTCTATTGAAAATTTAAAATCAATTAAATATTTCGATTTTAAATGCTCGAAATTCTGGGTCGTCGCATTTCTCCCCCCTTAAAAGAATTTCGTCCCTGAAATGACTAATTAGGAAGAATAGTCCAATACCCATTTACTTTTTCCCCGAACCAAACAGTTTCTAACAATTCAACATCTTACCAACTATCTTTTTACTAACTTCCCAAATTTTTCCTTAGTTCCCAAATACATTACTTATTCAACTATTCAAATTTAATTTAAATCCAAATTTTGAATTATCAAAATTTTCTCAAAATTTTTCTAACTCCCTAAATTTTCAAATAATTTTGCCAGCGTCTCCTTTGCGCGCCTAGCTTGGTACAACTACAAAAGGCCTCTACGGGCTCCCAAATCCCAAAAGAAAACAAAAAGGCCAAGTGGCTCGATCAAAAACCCAATCAAATTTCATACCAAAAATTTAAATACATACCTTTTGTCGGGCATTTCAAATTTATCTTCTGAAATCAAAATCAATTCTATTTCCCTTTATATTACCTGCATACCCTGCTTAGCACCAATAACAGTATTCCAAAAACATTTTATCGACTTTCACACGAAATGTCAATATCTATTCATTTAAATATTGACTTAGATTATATTAGTAGTACCAATTTTTCATTTAAGAATTCACCATTCCCTCTTAGGTTGGTATAAGCATGAAATATGTTCCTTATATTTATTTTCACCTTACCACTTTAGTTTATATCTATTTCTATTCAAATTGATTCTTCCATTACCATATGAATTCAATTTATTTTCAACTCTAAATATTGAATTTTATTTTTCACTTATAACTAATTATGTCATTATTTTAAATTAGTCATATTTATTAATTTATTTCAATTCCCAGTTTGAAATCGTCTTGCTGTTAACAAAATTTTCCAAAAATTTTCTAACTTCCAAAATTTCCGAAAATTTTTGGCAGAGTCTCCTTTGTACGGAGGAGATTTTGCAATTTGACAAAAGATATAAATATATATATACATCGACCCACACGGTCTGAAAAACCAAAAATAGTTCATATTTCCTATTTTTATTGCGTAGGCGTACCTTTTTTTAGCATTTTTAAGCAAGCAGCTTATTTATTTAGCAGTTAGTGCAATCAAATCCAGCCACACGGCTTCCACGTACTTGTACTTACTCAGTTTAAATATGTAAGTGCCAAATATATGCAGTTTGACAATATTTCACTTAGCTGCAATGGTTAAACACATGAATTCTAAAAGAAATTCACACCAAACATTTCTCCATAAGCAACTTATACAATATTCATACTAATTCCACTGTTCCAATTAATTTACAAACCATTTTCATTCAATTTGAATGGTTTAAAACACAATCCCTTACATTTAATTTATTTTAAGAAATCTGAACTCATATTTAATTCAATTGCTCTCAAAATCAATTCATTTTACTTCTATCAATTCATAGAATTTTAATTACTCATATTTACACACAATGACAATTTATTATATGCAATTTGACGAGATCTATGTGAATAAACAAGTATTTATGTTTTATAACCAATTTAAATGGATTTCAACTCAATTTATACTTAATTCTATTCCATTTTTAAATTTATTCACGATCCATATATTCTCATTTTCATTGCATTTTAAATTTGAATCCATTCACTCGCATTCCATTTTATTAACCAAATTAGTTCATTCAAAATCCATTAACAACTTAGGTTCATCTTCATTACCAATTAAATTTCCTTTTTATTTTAATTCATTCACGACCATTTATTTAGCTCGACCCATTCGAAGCCTACATATTACTACCCATTCCCGAATTAATTCAAACCAAGCTTTAATTTAATGGTCTTCCAATTTTACTCGTAGTCGAGCTTCTAATTATTCTTAAGTTAATTTACTCAATTTATTTCACTTTAAACTTAAGTTCACTTCCATTTGATTCGTATTTATCCCATCCATTTATTTATTCAATATAATTAGTTTATCCACTCAATCCACTTTGAATTTTCATTTCCTTAAATATTATTTGTAACCCACCAAATTCTATTTCGATTCAAATTTATTTTTTTACTTGATTTAAATCCAACCCAATATCATTACACTTAGTTTTAAGTTGAATTTAATTCAACTCTTCCATTTGTTTAGCTTAAGTCAGTTTACTTCATTTTATACTTAAGCTCGTTTTCATTTTACAACTTAATTCTCTCTCAATTAAATCTCATTTTAAATTTGAAATTTCATTTGATTGGTTACTATAGAATTTAACTTTCCAGGTTCAACTCATTCAATTTATTACCTGGCTATTTTCCAATTTATCTTCACTTATTTGGATTTTATTTGCAATTCATACCATTACTGGTTTAATCCATTTACATTTTTGTTCGATACATTTCAATTATATTTAATTTGTTAACACTTCACGTTAAATTTTAATTAATAACTCAAATTATGAATCCACTATCCATTTTCGATTTACCTTCAAATCTCATGAACTCACAATTCAGTTACATTTACTTTACTGACAATTCATGTCGAATTCAATTCATAACTTGAGTTTTATTTCCAAACTTCATCATAAATTCGCAATTCAGCTTCTATTAAATAACATTATGTTCCCATTTACACATTTTATTAACTAATTTATTATAAAATTAGTTCTCTCCTATTTATAGTTCAATACTTGAATTTCAATTTCAAATATCACTTCATTAAATTTTCTTAAGTTCAATTTACTTTATAATTCAAGTTTTGATCTTCATTTTATTTTTTTCAATTCATCAAACAATATTTATTTTGGACTTTGTATTCCATTTTCCATTTTATAAGTCACAACCTATTATTTACACCATTCCATTCATCATAGGCTTGAATATATTCTTTTTTTAATTATTTTAACTCAATCCTTATGCTTATTTATAACCCAAGCTTATTTTATTCCATGCACTATAATTATTTTACTCGTTATTCTTATTATTTATTTCAATTCCAATCCTTATCCAATTTATTTTCCATTTGTTCAGGTAAGAATTTAATTCCATTCATTAGTTCAATTGAATTCTTATTCCAATTCAATCTTATTTTAACTCAGTTTTATTTAACTCAATTCGATTCCAACTTGATTCAAATACAACTGGATATTATTTTCAGCCTATCCAATTAATGTCAATCCACTCAAATTTTTATTTCCCATCCAAGTTAATTTCAATTTAACTCTTCATTTTAAATTTAAATTCCAACATTCAAAGCTTATATTTCTTCCTGATTTAAAAATTATATCAATTTATAAGCTTACAATCTATCTCATCAGGATTTTTAAACACCCCACTTTTGGTTTCAAATTATTTGAAATCTTCAACATCTCAAATCATTCTTCTCAAACTTTAAACCAATCCTGGTTTTATCCCCAACAAATTTCCTTTGAAATTTCCAAAACAACTAGCATTTCTGAACAAATTAAATTCTTGGCAGCAATCCGTCACTTAGAAATTCGAAAATGAAAACTGATGATGCGGCTGTCATCATCAGGATTATTTCCCAATAGTCCAACTGATTTCAATGCTATATCACTTTCAAAATCCATTTAAAACAAATTTCCATTCAGAAATACCTCCATCAAAATAATGTTATCATTTATCTTCAAATCCATTTAAAACAAATTTCCTTTCAGAAATACCTCCATCAAAATAATGTTATCATTTATCTTCAAAATACTCCCAAATCTCCAGGATTTAAATTTTCAAATCCTGCTTAAATCAATTTTAACTATAATTCATTTATACACTTTATGCTTATACAAATTCTCATTTGATTATATTTCAATTTTATAAATTACATTTATAATTCATATTTATAAATTCCATTTTTATAATGAATTTATTTCCTTAAACTTTGGTTATATTTCCAATTTCTAGTTAAATTTCCACTCAACAATGATAATAATTTAGTATTAATCTTCCTAACTTCCAAGCAACCATGTATTAGCTAAATAGTTTAGGAAAAACTTTTCCTTATATCAAAATATATTTTTGGGTAAAATGATTTCATTCACCCACATTTAAAACAATACCGTGTCAATCGTTCTATTCAAGTGTTTAGAAACCCCTTCGATACAGTTGCGCAGACTGTGTCGACGAAGGTTCATATGCCACTCAATAAATCAATCAACACAATATTAAAACAATTTATATTCACTAACAAATACGCGCTCATATTTATTAATACGCTCAAACTCATTATAGAGTACTACGACCACTATTTTAAATGAGTAATTCCCACCAGAGCCAAGGTTATCACCAACCTAAGCTCTGATACCAAGTGAAACGACCTGCAAATCTGTACCCCTTGAGTCAACGCTATTTTACTTAAATCAACTCAAGTTGTACAGAAATACGAACCATTTGGGTTAAAGAAGAAGAGGTAGAAGAAGGAAATAGAAAATCATAACAGAATCTAACCATCGCAGCGGAATAAAATATAATAGATAGCAAATAATCTTTACTCAACATCAAATATCTCTGTTTATATATTACATCATCAGAGTACATCAATCACAGCTCAACATCAATATCATATAATGGATACACAACAACTCAACACAGCGGGATATACATATATAAACAAGTACGGAAGTACATATCGTCATCCTGCTCATCTCCTGAGCTCCACAGCATCCTATCATGTATCCTATAATACTCGGTCTGACCCGAGCATTATAGTTAAATAATACCCGAGTCGGTCTGGAATACCAGCGTGAGAAAATCACACCCAATTAATTGTTAAAGTTCAAAAAAATGCTTTGAAAACTAAAGCATCTCGTAAGACCACGCCACAAATAAATATGTCGGGTTTTTACCTTACGATAGCTAAAACAATTTTTATAGAAATCCTCTGATGTTATAATAGGGTCTATATACAAATACTTATAAAATAGCCGAAATTGTTGCATCTATTAAATTCCAGCTACTAGCCACAAAGTGGGTAATACAAACAAAACTCGTACAAGGCTCGTAAGGAGAATGGATTTCCAACTAATGACTAGGCACTGGGGTACCACCTATCACAGTACGGGGCCTAGATCACCGTACGGGGCCGAGATCACCGTACCGAGGAGTACGCCCCCTCCCCTGCAACACAAGACTGGGACTACCCCTTACTGGGTAATCCCAAGTGAGATCACCCCGCGGTTGGGATTAGCAACCGCCCACTAAGCCGAAACAAAAAGGGACATCTAGACAGAGATGACCTCACCCTGCTTGGGTGCTACCCACCTAGCCTTGCTGCATAACCCCTGGTTTTCAGTCGTTCCCATTTGATGAGGCTTGAGGCTAAGCGTTACCTTTCTAGAACATATCCCTTTGAATGCCCATCGTCCACCTGACGATGTTTCGCAAGCATTCATCCATACAAGTCCGTCCTGGGTTCGAACGGGACCGAAGGCACTATTCTTACTACATCCATTTTGGAAATATCCTCAGGATTAGTAGCGACTAGCCCTTGCATTTCACTGCTCCATCTTCGAATCCAAACTCGTTTCCACGAAAACTTACAAACCGGATCGAAGTGGTTTTCGAGAAATAAATCCCGATCCCGGTCTCTTCGAAACGATCAACACATTTTGTCCAATATTGATAGTCGGTTATTTAACTATCAATTAATATGCACACATCCATCAATCAATAATAATTTTCCAAATTATTTATTAATCTCAAAAATATCTTCACAAGATATATTTCTATTTTCAACCTTTTGAAAACAGTTTCAAACCATTCTTTCTTTCCAGAATAAACTTTCCCAAATATTTTCTATCTCCACTGAAATCACCAAGTACAAACTGGATTTTTAAAACAATTTAAAAACACTTTATTGAAAATATGTTAAACATTTAATTTAGAAAAATTAATTTAATAATTAATTTATAATAATACTTTAGAAATAACTAAAATAAGGTTACCTTATAACTATACATTAGATTTTCTTCTTTAAACGAAATACCGAATCATTCTTTAAATAATTATTACGAAAATAGATTAACAAAATACTTATTTTGGAATTTACTTTAAAACATTTAAGTTAAAACTACTTCAATAATTGGTTAAATATATATATATATATATATATATATATATATATACTATATGAATATTTGAAAATAAGGTTACTTTATAAAATATAAAACTAGGTTTTCACTTTTAAAAACATAATACTAAGTCATTCTTTAAATAATTACTGTTATAATAGATTAAAGGGAATACTTACTTTAGACTTTAAATATTAGAAATAATTAATTTTTCAAAACATACTTTTTAAAACAACTTTAAAATCTTTTAACTTATATTTAAAAATTTACTTTGAAAACGTACTTGGTTATACAGGGAGAATTTCAAATCTCAATCACTTAAATCAATTTCCCAAATTGATTTCTAATTTATTCAATTTGAAATAAATTTCTTTACTTATCAGTTCATTTCAAAATTCATTAGTTATGGACTTTATTATTATTATTTTCTGTTTAATTTCAAACCCTTTTAACTGAAATATACAAATTTCAGGTTATTCCCAATTTCTTCTTTATTTTTTCCAATAATTTAAATCCTGAATTTTAAATAAATGTTTTTTTTTCAAATAATAAAACTAAATTTTAAAATTCATTAACTTCCTGTTTATTCAAATTTTCCTTTCTATACTCACAATTTATCTATTGGAAATTTAAAGTCACTTTATTTCTTCTCCAA
Organism: Allium cepa; assembly: GCA_030765085.1. NCBI lineage: Eukaryota > Viridiplantae > Streptophyta > Magnoliopsida > Asparagales > Amaryllidaceae > Allium > Allium cepa. The sequence goes on from CM060934.1 coordinate 722,424,512, forward strand.
TTCATTCTTAAATTTATTCTATAATTACTTACTTATAGATTCACTTCTTTTATTTTCCTTCAAAAATCCAATTTTTATATATATTATTTTGGTAATTCATTATTCCCAATTATATCAACCAAGCGATAGCATTCAATACTTTCACATAATTCATTATAGAATATCAAATAATCAGAACAGAGAATATTAAATAATTTAAATAAAAGTTGAGGGGTCCAGTTGGATCCCTCCAACCTGTTTTCCCTGCATCCACAGACGTTAGCACAATATAATACGCCAATTCCCAAAATATCATACTATATCACATCAATCAATTCAACCATCCAAACAATTATTTAAATTTAATCATTTAAATTTAAATTTAAACTGAGTGAGATCAACTCACCTTTGATTTCCGTTATGCTAATTCAACCCACCATCCCGTTTCCTTTCAGATTTTGACCTTGAATAAATATAAGATGATTTTATTAATATTCGAACAATTTGAATAATTAATTTCCATTTGATAAATTAATCACCTAAATTCATTGCATTCATTTTGTTGTTTTCTAAATCCTGTGTTCACATACATTTAGTTCTGTAAACTTATATATTCATTAAATCCAAATGGAAAATAAATAAATAAATAAAATATTCTTCCTAGCATTTATATTAAACAGAAAATGATTTATACTTACAGTAATTAATTTATACCTTTATAAAAAAATATTTTTTCGCATAAATATATAAATATTTATTTATTCAATTTTAAATTTTAAAGACAAGAATCGTTACCTCGTCAATCGAGAAATCAGGCGGCTACTCCTCCATTCGTTCGCCCAAACCTCACGAAACTGCTCCCCTACATTGCACACGCACGCAATAACCTCATCATCTCACTGCCGCATGCAAGCGTCACGATAAAGCCCGCTGCCAAGGTCGACTTCGATCGACTCGCGACGGCCCTGGCCTACACTGCCACCTCTCAAGTTTGCGATCGGCCTCGAGACTCCACGCCTCAATTCCCTTAGCTCTTTGACTGTCGTCGAACCCCCAAACCCTAAATCGATCGCGATTCCATCGCGTCATCCCTTTTTTTTAAACAACTGGGTTTTGAAAAGAAGGAAAACGAGAAAGGAATTTCGCGATTCGTAACTGCCCTTTTTTTATTTAAGCCGAGGGTTTCGATTTGAAAACAAAATTGAGGCTTCGGCCAAATATGAACGTGGAAATGAATCTAAAGTGAGGGGTAAAAGAAAAAGGAGCTTACGTTAGAAGCTAGGGGTGAGACTTCTATAAAAAGATTTGACTAAGTAAATTAAATTTAATTACATTCCTTTATGCATTTACGGCTTGTACGATCAAACGGTAACTCCGAACCCTACGAATATTGAAATCCGACAATAATATAATATTACGAATTCAATGGAACTGGTTTCATCAAATTCCAAGACTGTGCCTCGGAAGGCTATTCTTAAATTCAATTTAAACTACAAAATTTCAAAACTGAATAGATCACTGTTAAATTCAATTTTTAAAACTTCTATTATTCTCAGTATTATCAATATAAATTTTAGAAGCCTCCAGATTATTTTTAACAGGCTTAAAACTAAAGATTCAACAATTTAACAAACTTCACTTTTTTAATTTAATAATTCAATTATCAAATAAATTGTGATATTCGTAATTCAAGTTAAAATTACTCTATTGAATATTTAAAATCAATTAAAAATTTCGATTTTAAATGCTCGAAATTCCGGGTCGTCACACTTACAAAGAAATTGGATTTTGTCCTGGCCAGAGTCACTGAACTAGAAAGCTTACTGAAGGATGACAAATGGATATACAAAGTTTTATATATGAATGAAATCAAAGCTTTGAAATGTTAGGTTGAAGAGTGAGATGGGTAGTTTGCATGGCAAATTAGTGTAAAAGACACTCCTTCCACAATCTTGGCAAGCGGTTCATCTTCTAGACTAGGTGCTGCCCCCGTGACCCCTTTGGGGCCAATCTGAATGGATTTTTAAAGTGGAAAAGTGACTTGAAATATTATTGTGAAGCCAAGTTTAATGAGCTGGAAGATCACTATAAGAAAGGCTTAGGTACACCAGCCACTCATGTTTCGTCCTACATTTCTACTGCAGAAGAGCCTTTTGATCCCTTCTCTAGGGATACTAAGAAGACAAGGGAGCATCTTTTAGGTGAGACTGAAAGAATTAGTGGAGTGGCTATGAGATGTATGAATGCCTTTGAGAATAAGATTTTCAACTTAGAATATGAAGCTCGCCTGAACTCCATTGCTATTTCCAGAGGTGGGAGAGATAAGATTTCCTTGGTAGAGCAATTTCATGATGAAAAAGTAAAGAAGGTAGCGGGAAAAATCGGTAGGAGCCGAGCGATTGATGTTTTCACGTATACTTTACCCAGTCTCAACCTGACTTCCTTATACAACCGTGCGGATTATGAATTTGATCTGCAGGATTGCAGTGACCATTTGGTAGGTGAAAATTATGATTCACATATGGTTTGCTGTAATACCGCTTACGACCATACTACTTCTGTTTACTCATCAATCATTATTACTGAATTAGATGATTCATCTTTTGTTCTCGCACTGACAAGCTATTCTTCCTTATGCTTGGGGTCACACCATCATCGATCATCCTATCACAGAATGATCGTATCCAGCTCTTCTTTTGAGCTTGAATCGGATTCCTAACATAACCTTTTATTTTTCTATGAAGTATAACCCTATGGTATAATTCGTGTTGTAATTGTTTTTGTCCATTTTCACTTATGGAGTAAGCGTAGGCGTGTTGAATTATACACAAAATCATTGGCCAGTTGAAATATAACTAAGTTAACTTGCGTAATTTTTTAGTTTTTGAAATTTACCCAACGAGCTTTAATTTCTGAAATTGCACCTAATTTGTAAGCTGCGGTATATTCCATGCATCATTTTTCCTTGCCATTTCTGACTTGATTTCTTATGCAGTTCATAAGTGATGAACTGAGATTATAACATACGTATTCCGTTGCATATGGGGTGTGACCTCCCCCATTTTTCAAAGGCAGGTTCACATTCATGCGCTTGGCACGGTCTACCTCACTAGTTGGGGAAGTAGGATATTTAATTGTAAAGTCAGGTCGTGTGTTTACAACTTCCGCATGTGCATGATTTTTTGTACTGGTTCTGGCAATCTAGTATCCGCACGTCCAGTGTGGTATGTTAGCAATACTAACATAGAAGGGTCTTTAAAATGGTTCGGCCCATCCAATATTCCTACGAGCAGTTTGGCTGAGAAGCCGAGCTACGTTATAAACAGCTTCTTTCTAATAACTAGCTCAAACAGTTTAATATCCCTACGTCCAGCTCGGTTGAGAAGCTGAACCACATTGAACAATGTCTTTTATAGCTGGTTTGGGCCATCTAATATCCCTACGTCTAGCGTGAGTTTTTAACTATGTCAAATAATTAACACAGAGAGATTGGTTTAGGCCATCTAATATCTCTACATCCAGTTCATTGTATTGTAACTTTTTATAATAATTGCAATGCTTGTTTACATAAGTAGTGCGGATCGCTAAGGATGAGGTCTGAGATTTCTAGCGCAATATTGCATGCTTGTCTTTTGCAGTTCTAGTCGGTTCTTTGACTTTAAATCCTTCACCAAATTTTGAATCCATCTTGTTTCCGACCTCGACTATCTATTCGATATGATTTTTCCCTCTAGTTAGGGAGAGAAGCGACAATGGTCCCAGCATTGACCATTGGGTTTGGTTCCAGTGGGGGACGATAGCTATTCTTTCATATCAATATGCATCTCAATCACTTTAACTTGCTGCTTGATGCAAATAAGGGTCATCATTAGAGGCGTCATGGTTTAATTTTCCAGTTTTCTATGGCCGGAATGTCCTTGTCAACATGATCGCAATAGCGAAATCTTTTTTTATTCTTTAGGATCGATAATGGGGATTCTAAGATGCTAGTCCTATGTTTCATGCCATCATTGAAATCACTGTCCAAATGGACAAATACCTATGCGCTCTCGTCCACCTTGCGATCATAAATTGATGAAGGATGGTAATGGTCAATTGATAGTAACCATTCAACTTGGTTCCATGCAGCATCGATTATTGAGCTTTTCTATCAAGTAATTGGAGTATTGATGTCAGATGAGCGAGGGATTTGGTTTGCAGGCTGGTTTGACCGTTCCCATCTCCGAGAGTGTCGTTATCACTTATTCGCCGCATAGCCAATGCACCGCATAATTGAAGGCGGTGAAATCATGGAAGGCGGGGGAAGATTTAGATTGTTTGTGGTATATTGGGCCATTATCATTTTGGAGGAAGGGAATAGATGATTTGTAGGGGAGTGCTAGTAAACTCACCGGAAATGGGGGTTTAGTAGATTTGCTAGATATGAGGAAAAGGGAATGGATGTTAAGGCCCACCTTCTAGTACCTAATTAATGTTGGTGAGATTGTCCATCCCACAACACCTTGATTGATTAAATTGATGATTGTAAACATTTATTTACAAATTTGAATCAACAAACTTAACTTGTATCGAGCTTGCCTTTGGGTAGTAGTTCTGTTGTTAGATGATTACATAATTATATAGTTGCACTCCAACTGTTTCTTAGAATGTCAAACTGGATTCGTCTTTTTACAATTAATTATACTCCATCATAAATATAAACAGATAACGATGCATGAAAGTAAAAAAAAGACACATAGATTTTTTAAGTGGTTCAGATTATTTTGAATCCTATGTCCATGGGTCAAATTGCTTTATATTTACTCTGTTGATACATGTGTTTTTCTCCCAATAAATAAGAGGATATGATTTCTTTTCTTTAAAAAGGAAGGGAAAAAGTCCAACCAAACATTCCTAACCATCTCCTTTTTATCATAGTGAGTGTTGATGTGGATTACCATCATTCTTGCTCTGGCATCATGTTTCCACCTTTGGATCATGTCATGTGTTCCTTGTCCGCATTGTTGTTAGATGTGTTTGGATTGTTGGCATGTCTTTTGGTAGGAATCCCTAATTTGGGCTATTGTATTGTGATCCTTGGCGGGAAGTTAGAATTGGAGGCGAGAATTCCTAAAATTGAAGCGGGAATGTTTGGAATTGGAGTGGGAGACCTCAGTGGGTCGTACCTTTCTGATCTGATGTGGTAAAGGGTTTGCATGCTGGTTTTTGGGGTTTCGTCAATATATTTGAAGTAAGGTTACGCAAGTTGATGTGAGACATTTGCGTTATGTTATGGTGCTTGCTTGATTCTTAGATGTTACCGTCCTGAGCTGCTTAGGGCTTTAGGATTTGTGGTTGTCTTAGCCTAGAAATTAGTTCATAAACGCATGATTATGATCTAAGCTAACTAAATTTAGGCTCTCATTGTTGCATGAGTAAGGGATATGGATTGCTTATCTCTTTGCTATCTACCTATAAACATGGATTTGCATTGGAGCATTGTTTGAGAAGCACTATTGTAGCCCTTTGGGATGCATCTGACCTCGCATGGTACTGTCTAGGTAGCCCTCGGTATGTGCAGTGCAGATCTTCTCTTAGAGGTATTAACAAAGTGTAAGGTTTGGGGGTGCTTAACCATGCAGTTCAACCACTCATTTATTATTGTAGTTGTCGTAGCCTAGAAATTAGTTCATAAATGCGTGATTATGATCTAAGCTGACTAAATTTAGGCTCTCATTGTTGCATGAGTAAGGGATATGGATTGTTTATCTCTTTGCTATCTACCTATAAACATGGATTTGCATTGGAGCATTGTTTGAGAAGCACTATTGTAGCCCTTTGGGATGCATCTGACCTCGCATGGTACTGTCTAGGTAGCCCTCGGTATGTGCAGTGCAGTTCTTCTCTTAGAGGTATTAACAAAGTGTAAGGTTTGGGGGTGCTTAACCATGCAGTTCAACCACTCATTTATTATTGCAAGTGACCGCAATATTTCATTGTCTTTTTCCCATGGCTATGCCTAGTTCCAACATCTTTGTGTAATACTGAAACTAAGGGATGGGCATAGATTTATGTCTTTATGGCCCTCCTTAATAGCGCAGTAATGTATTTCACGGCAGCTTCTTTGGTTATCATTTTCTTATGCAGTGTCGATCGGACTGCTTCAACTTTTTCTATTTTAGTCCTTTACTTCGAGAGTAGTTCTCTTAGACTCCTACATTTAGCCCATTTTAACATAATTTGAGGAACACAGGTGTAACATCTTGTAATTCCAAATATACAACAGGCTCCCCTTTTTGGATAAGATATAGAAATTAATAGTGCTAACAGTTACATTTTGGAGAAATGTAATTCCAATACATTAAAATGCAGAAACCTCTAAGGACTAATTTAATGAGTATAAATGTAACAATAAAACAGTCTAAGAATACGTGGAATATAAATAAGATGAAAATGAAATAAAAGAAGTGAAAAAGGAGACAAGTCATAATTTAAAATAAAAAGGGTATACATGGTCCTCTAAAACAAGGTAGGGAATTAAAAGGTTAAAACGGGAATAGAAATAGAAAGTAAAATAGTGGTGAAAAAGGGAAGAAAATGAGGAAAGGTATTTAAATCTTTTTTAAAAGATAGCCGCAAATGACCTTAAAAAATATAAGATGTAAACACAACAAGAAGTAGAGAAATATTGTAAATAGTGAATAGCAGAGGCACAATAATTAAAGTAGAATGAGTGAAAAAAATATACGTGTGTGTATATATATAGCCTCAAGTATGCATTTATGATTGGTGTGAATTATTAAAGCTAGTAAATAACTTAGTAAATAAGAATGGCATAGTCATTAGCATGGGTTGGAGTGCGAGGTCAGTAGTGTTATATACTAAAAGTCTTTCCACCGCTAGGGGCTACCAATAGTTGTGTATACATTATATCAACGTGAGACATATCTAACTATAAGACCCATGGAGTTGAAAGTTCGCATATAGGTAAGGAAATCAATTCCCTAAGTTGTGAATTATCAGATGTTGCATTACCATTGAATGGCAGGTAGAAGATGTATCAGAACCTAAACTGTCATTGGGCGTGTGTCGACATTTGTACTTTCCTTTAATGTATAGATCCAATTGCATATTCAAGGAGATGGCCCTACCAGCGAGAGGTTCTACTTGTGTTAGGACATAGTCACTCCCATAGTGGTACGATAAGAGGCATATTCAAGAAGGCAGCCCGACACCAGCAGGAGGTTCTACTTATGGTAGGACATAGTCATACCCTGAGCGGTACGTTAAGAGGAATATTCAAGAAGACAGCCCGGTACCAACGGGAGTTTCTACTTGTGTTAGGACATAGTCATGCCCATAGCAATATGAAAAGAGGCATTTTTGAGGAGGCGACCTGGTACCAGCGGGAGGTTTTACTATTGCAGGATAGTCAGGCTCGTAGCACTACGATAAGAGGTGTGCGATACTAATAAGGGAAGAAGACTTGGTGTATCAGACCCTAAACCATCATTGGACATGTGTCGGTAATTGAGCTTCCCTAATTGGTATAAGTTACATGTAAGCATTGTTAGGGACAATAGTCCCAAGGATGATATAGTAATCCTAAATGGAGATTGTATGCTATGCGAACTAGTTGAGGCACTATTAGCCGACCTATAATTATTTTATACCTCGAAGTGAAGGTACGTATCGTTCGCGTACGTGGAGCCTAAAAAAATAATTAAAATAAAAAAGGGCATAACAAGTGATAAAAGATAATCGGCATAAACTAGCGTTATTGGTAAAATGTATAATTTACCGGTCACCAGAACATTGTTCTGACCCTTTCTCATTGCAAGACATGAGATAGCTTTAGAGAGACAGGTATTGGTACAAGGTGAGAACAGTGGAAGGATGGTTTCCTTATGTATACCTGGCACTAACAAAGTCGCTTAATCTCATAAGTGTCAAACTTGGTCGGTAACTATATATTTTATTATGCTTTACTATTCCACCATGGGCTTATATTGATAATGCTTTTATATGCATTTACTTATTTGCAGGATACCAAACCAACGATCCGCACTTTGGTGGACTTGGGTTTTCAAATTAGCAAAAATTCAAGCCCACTGGGGAGCGGGTTGTTGCATTAGATGCCAGAGCTTAGGTTTGTCGATCCTGAGAAAAGTTAATTAGGAATCATTGAGTGAATGTATTTGTATTTTGCCTATAAATATACATATATTATACGTCAAAACATATAAATTCCGACGATAGAATAGTCGCAGCAATACACTAAAAAGATGGATAAGTCGATTATGAGTCGGAACAATGGATAAAGTTGACGATGTACACCTACCATGATTACCGTATGGGAAATAGGTCGTATGGAAGTCGTTGACTTAAGAAAAGCATATGTATTGCATAGTAAAGGTCCCTAAAGGTCGAAGTACATGAATCCCTAGTTGGGCCTTCCATAGCCCAATGGTTGTAGATACCCACTTGATTACCGATTGATTGATGTACAGTAGGTCGAAATAAGGAGAAAGTAAGAGTCCTTATGTTGTAGATATACAGAAGCAATTGAGTTCCTGAAGGAAGATGTGAGGTAATCACTCCAAGATGATAGTTGGGTTTTAATATTTGAAAAAAAAAGATAAGTCAGAAAGTAAGTAGAAGAGAAGGAAAGTCCAAAAGAATGAATGAATAAAAATCCGCTCTAAGTCCAACCCCATATAAAAGAATTTTAATATAAAAGTTGAAATGATTTTAATATAAAACTTGAGAATATACATACATACATATATATATGAAATGATTTTCAAAGGAATTATTTAAAGGTAGAAAAACCTTGTTTTTTGAAAGGTAAGTAAATATTAAATTTTGGAAAAAAAATTTAAATAGCTTTGTTATATTAAATAAAAAGTTTAGTAGAAAATTTAAAATTTGCTGGACTAAAAATAATAGTGAATGGGTTTTAATAAAATTGTTAATTCTTTTGAAAAAAATAATAATAGAGCATATGTAGCTCGTTGAATTTTCTAAGATGAAAAGTTTTAAGTTGAAAAATTCTTTTTCAGGATGGACAATATGAAGTGGCACATGTTTGTTGTGGGGTAAAAAATGAAAGAAAAGAAGATTAGAACTCAAAAATAAAGCAGTAGGCGAACACACTGCAATGGTTCAGCTAAGAAAACGGCAAATTGAGAGAAAAGTAATTGGAATAAAGGCAGTTTAGGTAAAGAAAGGTTGAATAGTAATGACATTATAAAATATAAATATAAATAATATAAGGAATTTATACAAAATATTGTCAGTAATTAGAAATTACATTAGAAGATTACATTAAGAATAATGCTAATAATCTAATTAGAAGCAACATAGAAAATTAAAAGCAAAACAAAGAAAAATGGACATTTTCCATTATTGTGTGCGTTTATTGCAAGTATCGTTTAAAAGTCCCCCTCCTATGATATTAGAGTCTCCACCAAGGATTGGAAGTGGATATAGTATAAGTGATAAGAATATGGTAGAGTGAGAATTGTTCTTGTCTACTGTTAACCCAAAAATGATACAACACCCTAGGTTGAGTGTGAAAGCACCGCCATGTTTATCAAGGTAAACAAGACAGAAAAAGCAATAGTAAATCGTAGAATAAGTAAATGAACAAGAGATTTTTATAGTGGTTCGGATCTTAACGAAGACTACATCCACTTTATGGATTTTATTGATTTATTGAATGTTGATCACATGTACAAGGTGTACAATTTGTATGTTTGAATTAAAGTAAATTAAGCTGCCATTGAAGGGAACAAAAGGAAGGATCTCAATTGTCACATAGCAGCAATTGTGAGGAAGAAGAAGATTGAAGTATTTTCGTAGAAGAGTTTCTCCAGTGTCAGAACAGCCAGCCCCTCTTCTATTGAAGATAGGATGGTATTTATAGGGGTTAGACAGCACTTGGATCGAAACATGAATTTTGGGAGTAAACCGAGCTAACTGTTTGGGTATGTACTGATCCAATTGGATTGGATCAGTACCGATCCAAATAGTTGTGCAACTTTTACACAACTTCCATCCCATAAGCTTCCTTATCTGTTAGCGAGGCTTCCTTTGTAATTTCAAGACCTATTGACTTGTTTTGATGATGATTCCCTAATGAGTTTAACTGAACATTAGTTCGAGTCCGATAAATGCTTACTTCTCGATGCTTGGATTGTTACGAAACTTGGTGATGTGCATGTAAAAGTGTATACATTTACTTCCATATTTAATCTTCGTTTAATTTAATAAAATAAGAATATTATGGTATTTTACATGTTTAAGCCAAAATTTAAATTGTTTTCAAATCATCATTTATTCATCTTCATTTGGGGGGATAAAATGGTAATTTTGTGTACAACTTAATTTGAGATAATTTATTTGCACATTTTTATTTTTATTTGTAAGAAATGAAGTGCAAGTACGAAGAAGTTTCATGAATGAATGCATGCACATATGTTGAAAGAATTCATACAACATGGAGCAGCACACTTACCCACTAATATATGGTCCATAATTTAAAGCACATGCACATTTTAGTGGAGGCTTAAAGGCATGTTAGTGGAGATTAATTATTTCCCTGATGATTACTTGGAGGTTGCACTTTCTCAATGGCAGTTTAGGTAGCCTCCTAAAATGGATTGGAGTTTTAAGCATGTATAAATAACGCTTATGTTTCATGTAATCATCTTCTTCTTTTCATATGATATTGTAGCCACAAATCAAAGTTAAATAAAAATTTCTTTAATGGCTTCTTAGCCCTGCTTTTACTTTCATGCAATTTTTATTTTATGCTCTCCTACTTAGTTTATGCTTCTCTTGTTTAATGTTAGTTGCGTAGATTTAATTCTTGTAATTAGTTTAGTTTTATTTCATGCAAGTAGTTAGTTCTCTTTTCTTTTAATTAGCTCTCATTCTCCCTTTTTTATGTTGAAATCATTTTATGTTAATATGTTTTCAAATATGAGTAGCTAAATCCTTTCAATTTAGGAGCAATGAAGCTCTCTTGAAACGCATTAAATTATCATAATGATTTCATTTGTGATCTCTCTTTTGTGCTAAATGAACATTTTTAATGATGGTGGTTTATGTCTTTTTTTAATGAATTTGATAGTCTATGTTGACACCTCAAATAAGCTATGCTTATTCCATTGTAACTTAAACTATTTGATCATTTGTCTAAGTGATTTTGATGATGAAAGTTAAGCTAGAATCAAATTTTGATGGTCTATATTACTAATTAATAGTAAATAGATCATACTTAAAATAGACTACATTTTTAACTTCATGTCATTTTCATGAATGTTGATAAGTGGGTTTGAATGGTGTGCTAGAGTTTGATGATTCAAGTTCCACTAATTAATAGCAGAAATAATTCATACTTATAATAAGCACATCTATCATTTCTACTTAATATTTTAATGGGAGATTATAAATGAAGTTTTTGTTGATTTATAAGAATGATTGTAAGTGGATTTGCCGCTAAATTGTTCCTTAATCACATAGTTTTATTCACATTTACACTAGTTTATTTTCTACAATTTTTCTTAGTTTAAAACCACTTCAAAACTTCGGGCTAATTTGATTGAATATTATTAGAATTTAATTCTTTCCCTGCGGATCATTCGTACTCCCATACGTACTACGATTGTACGCCACGCGCTTGCGGTTTTCATAACGATTATATTTTAACAACGGTTTCTAATCGATAAAAATTTCCGACGTTTCAACAAGCTTTTGGCGCCGTTGCTGGGGACTTACAATTTAGTATTAATTTTACTCTTCGAATTATTTTTATTTTATTCTATTTTATTTTCATTTTGTGTTTTGTTCTTCTTAAAAACCAAAACATAAAAACAAACAAACAAACATTTTAAACATTTTGTTTCCATATTGCAACAAAGAATAGTTCATTGTGCATTTTCACTATTATTCTATGTTTCCATTGAATTGGGTAATAAACCATAACAAAAATTAAAACATCTTGTTTCCATTGCATTTTCACTACTGTTTGTACATGTTTTTCATGTTCACTGTGCATTCTAATATATAGCTATTACATTTTAACCACAAACTTCATTGTGAACAACAGGAAACAACAGTACCTTCTTCACCAACCAGTTCCATTTTCCACAAACTCAACCATACTAGCCTGCATTCAACAATCACTATCCAAACACAACCACCAACCTCTGCACAACTGCATCGATCAACCACTTCTGCCCTCACCAATTCAACAAAACATCTCTGTTCAAAGTTTCCATCCTCTCCAAACATTCCACTGCACCTTATTCACCATTCACATAACAAGTTACCTTTCCCATTATCTTCTATATCCATTATAACTACCCACTCCTTGCTAAAACATCGTCAACCTGCCCTGCCACTGCCTTCAATCTCCTCCTGAAAGTTCCAACCCTCACCCCTAACCATCCTCCGTCCATCATCTACAACTCTAACAACATCACCTCAACCATCATTTGCCTACACAACAATCATCCTCTTCAAACTGCACCTCCAACATACACTACCCCAAATCTGATCATCCACTAACCAACTTCTCTTCACCTTCATGCAAAACATCACCTACACTCAACAATGCCTTCATCCACTTCTGCCTCCAACCCCTATCACTTACATTTCTCTGCCAAACCACCAATACTACTGCAATATTCTTATCACTCACAACAACTACCAATCCTTATCACTGCAATTTCCTATCCTTATCACTTTGCAGTATCTCATCACCATCACCAAAGAATTCACCAACATACCACAAAATAAAACAATAAACTCCACCATCATCACCGGCCTCAGTTCATATCCTCCTCGAACAAACTTCTGCACTTCACCATCACAAAACCATTGCCACCATCAGACCACCTCCTCCTTGCAAAAATGTAGCAAACCACCTACAGCAGCGCCAAGCAACCTCATCATTTCCTCTGCTAAACTCAAACAAACCCTGCACTTCTACCAAAACTGCATTTCCTATAAATAACTCATCAACCCATCTTCATCACTTCCTTTAACATAAAATCCATCACCTGAAATAACTCACCCCTACCAAACTTCAATTTCACTTGAAACCTCATCCACTCCATACAAGAAAACATCCACAACCAACAATTTGCATCATCAACCTCATCAGCTGCCATTACTCTCTCATACCTCACAACCAAACATGCTAATATCCTCATGCATCAACCTAGAAAAGTTTGACTACAACCAACAACCATTCACTTCTGCCCCTACCTGAACCAGGTTACACCCTTCATCAACCAACATCACAACACCTGTCACAATCCTCGACCAAACCATCACTACAACTTTCCACCACTGACCCCTCAACGTCATCAAAAATTCATCGAACCTTCTTTACATCAAACAACAACTTCACATCTCCCTGCCAGTTTGCCATCTCCTTCAACCTCGATCCGACAAACCTGAACCACCCAGCACTTACCTCCTGCACACAACACCCCAGCAAGCTCAGACCACTTTTCAATATAGTGAACCTTGCTCGAGCCCGAATCGCCTTCACCCAAAACATCACTCCCCAATCAACCACCCATCGCCGTCAACCAAATATCAGCAGCAACCACCCGTACACCCAAAATCCCACCTCCATCCAAAACTAAATCTACGATCGCCTAAAACTAATCACCAAACTCGAACAAGTTTTTGGAATTTGGGAATTGGATTTTGAAATTCGGTTTTGAAACTGATGGTTTTGGAATTTTTACAAGATTATTTGATTTGGGAATTACGATTTTTGTTAATAAAAAGGGAGAATTGAAGTTCTCTGTTCCCATAAACAAGAAAACGAAGTGGGCTTTGTTTTCAAATGGGCTGGGTTTTTTTGTTTATATTTGTTTAGTTTTCTTTTCTTAAGTTCATTTTTCTTTATATCCTCTAAAAAAGCGAAAAAGAAATTTTATTGGTTTTTAAATTTTTGAAATTTCTTTTATGTCCTTTTGTTTTGGCTCGGAAATATTTTCCTTTTATTTCCTATTATCCTTAAAAAAAGTTGTTTTAGTCTTATAAATATTCGTGTTCAACAATTTTGCATGTTATAATTTGCAGAAACTTAGAAGGAGAAGACTTGCTTGCTAAAAACTATTTTGCTTACTTATAAAAAAATCGCTGCTTTGAAATAAAATTGCTAATAATTCTACATGCTCTAGTATCGTGCTCTTATTGATTGTTTTTATTTTCTTTGCATCATTGGTTGCTTGCATTTTAAAATTTCAAAAAAAATCAAATCTCATTCTTAGTTGCATTGTTAACTCATGTTTAAATTCTATTTTGCATTCATTCCTTTTTGTTTTTCTTTTCTAAGGGCAACACCCAATCCACATAAGGTAGGGGATTTCATCACCCTTTCCTTAGACCACAAAAATTGCATTTTATCGTAGAATTTGACTAATAATAATGGTTAGATATTGGGCTTAAGGGTGTCACGAGCTCATTTAGGGGTTAATTGTATCTTGACAAATTGTCTCTTTTTGACAATCTAATTTCTTAGTGTCTAGGATACGGCAGAGCGGTAATAATATATAAATACTACAGTGATTCGAAAATATTACAATGCTTGTTTATCTGAAGGTACTTAAACCTTTGGCTGCATTGCTATGGTGATTCGTGGTGCATCAATAACCCCCTGTCCCTTACCTGGCTAAGAATTATTTTTTTGGATTCAAACAAAGTGTGATCATACAATTTTGGGTTAGGAGCTACTAAGTACATAAAATTTATAATTAAGTCCTCGCATTCATTTAGTTGCATTAGTTCATATAAAAGTATATAAGAAAAACAAAATCCAAAAGTAAAAAAAAAAATTACTTAACTTAGCTTTTTTCAAAATCCAAAAAAAAAATCTTTTCAAATCATTTTCTTTGAAAAAAAAGAAAAAAAAAATAGAAATCCAAAAACAAGCATTTTACTTAAGTTAGTTTTTTTAGAAAAATAAAAATCCAAAAAAAATTCGAAAACATAAACTAAAAAACATTTCTAAAAAAAACTGAAATCAAATCTCCCTTTTGAAAAATAAATACTTTTTGGTAAATATTTTTCCTTTATAAAAATAGATAAAAATAAAACAATTTTCCACTTCATTTCATTTTCTAAACTTGTTTCACTCTCTTAAACTTGATTCTCACTTCTTTCTCTACTTAACCTTTTTACTTGTGTGTGAGTACCTGGACTCATGACATGACAACAAATCGTTTAACTCGCACGAACAACCCTCCAACAATGGCGAAAGAAAATGCCCCACGAACTCTTATGGATATCTTTCCCAATAGAGTTTCTATTCCTTCTTGTATCACATTACTCGCTCCAATGGGTAATCACTTCAAATTCATTCAAATCACATTGCTACGCTCCCTAAATTTGTCAATTTTGAACACGATGATCTATACAAGTTTATGTAACCATTAAACTCCAAAAATTATGTGATGATGGAATCAAACTACGATTAATTCAATTCGCCTTTACCGATTACGCTAAAAAATGATTGTATAGCTTACCGTCAAACTCAATCAAAACTTGGGAAGAATTCATTGAAGTCTTCCGTGACTCCCCACCTCAATACCCACGCTAGCCAAGAACATTACGGTGTAATGCTGTCAACTAGCACGGAGAATAAGGATGTTGTGGAGCGATCATCCGTGTAGTTGCTTTGTGCGAGCACCAATATGTAAGATAGTACAAGGAAGTCTGACATGCCGATACAAACTCAAGGCTACTACACGGTGCTATATATATTCTTCGGAAACAAACATAGAAATAAACATAGCACAAATCAGTCACAGGCACCCATATCACAAAGGTGGAAAAAGATATGAATATAACACATGAAAGTGTACATCAGAGTGGTGGTCAAACAAGATCCACAATATCACAAAAGAATAGCTACAAGTGCAATACAAAAGAATATGGACACATTAATGAGTCTATATCTCAAATGTATACAACAAAAGCTACAAATCTAAGTAGTTAGTCAAAAGTCAGGGTGATAATATGTTATTTGTCGTTGGTGAAGTTGGCCATTGAGTGGTTCCAAAGTTTTATGGATGTGGCATATTGATTAAGATTTCAAGGGCATGTTCCCTGTTTGAAACCAAATTGTATCTCGGTTTGTCCGCACTTTGTGAAAAGACATCGCACGATTGTGTCGTCATCTCTTTTAGTTAAGAGTCTGCGCGTCATATTGTCGGCGCCTTTAAGGACGTGCTACCTAGTTGATCGTGCCAGTAGTCATATGCTTGTCTCAAAGATTAAGCCATGCATGTGTAAGTATTAACAAATTCAGACTGTGAAGTGAAGTCAAGCAGAAGCTGTAACATCTCGGTCTGACCCGAGTATTATTTATAAAAAAAGAATAAATGGATCAGTCTAGCTATAAATATTAGATAAAATGATATAGAATAAGAGATATGACTAAACGTATAATAATCACAATGCCAAGCTGTGATAAATAAGTAATTGAAAAATCAATAAGAGATTAATCAATATCACAAGAATCTTCTCAAAGATCAAAAAGGAATGTCATACTCTATATTTTCATTCACCAAAATCATAAGTATTGACAATAATATCAATGTCAATCACAAAATCAATGACACACAAAATTCACCAATGCACAAATATTGGTAGAACTTATCAATACAAATCACGAAAATTGGTGAAACACAAATTCTAGAAATCATCAATGGAAACCCAGAAATCACAAAAAGGGGGAGGCCTATCACAAAACGGGAGCATGAAAGCTCACCAACACGTGTATCACAAACGGGACGCTATCCCATGGTCGCTAACCATAGAGCCGGTGCAACAAGGTAGTACAACGGTACGCCCGAGGAACCAGAAACTCGAATAGTTCGGAACAACGACGTAGTACAACGGTACGCCCGATGGACCGAACTCCATAAAAGAACATGGGTCGCTAGCCCACAAAAATTGAGTCGAAACTCCAAATAATACATAGGTCGTTAACCTATAAAAGAAATGAGACGAAACTCAATAAGACGAGGTGCTGTCCCCTATGTGGACGAAGAAACATAGCATATCGCTAGTCATAATCACAAAAATGATCATCATCGATCATCAAGAAGTGTCAATTACAATAAGCTAGTAAATATATGAGCTTAGCCTCATGTCCCATAACCACTAGCTTAACTTAAATATTTACGAACAAATTATAGATCTCCACTCAAAAATTGTCATAAGAGATTCAATCGAATAAGTCCTAGAATTAACCGATGAAGTAAACGCAAGCGTTTCATACCACTTGTTTTACGAAACCATTTAATTAGATTTCTCGTACGAGTGAAGTAAAGGTTTGAATATTTTTAAAATGACAAATCACAAAAATGATCGTAGAAACGATCAATCATAGAAATTCATATACGAAAACGTGAATAAAATCCAAAGAATACGATTCCAAATTCATCAAAGTGGAAATAGCCCAGCGACTCAACACGGCACGACCTAGCTGCAGAAAGTCCGAGCGACTTAGTGGTTGCAACGACCTAACCGAGCGACCTAGTGGTCGTGCGACCTAACGAGTTACGGCTTAGGGAGCTAGCATGCGGCCTATAGTAGTGCGACCTAATCAAGGCGCAACCTAAGGCATAGCGCGACCTATAGGGGTGCGACCTAAAGGGGTAGCGACATAACATATGGCCGAGCGACCTAACGAGGCAAGCAGGCCGAGTGACCTAACAACCTAAGGCGTCGAGTAGGCCGAGCGACTTAAGACACTAACGGCATAAATGGCCGAGCGACCTAGTGGCTACAACGACCTAAGGTGCAAGCGCGACTTAATTGTCCGAGCGACCTAATGAATAAACAAGTCGTGCGACCAAGGGGAGAGCGACCTAAATTGATGCGATCTAGGCAATAGAAGAAGGCCGAGAGGTTCGTGTGCAGGCCGAACGACCTAGGGAGCCACGACCTAAGGGGGTACAAGGCCGAGTGACATAACAACCAAAAAGGGGACGACCTAGCATGGAACGACCTGATGCGCCGAGCGACCTAACGCGAAACGACCTAACTGCGCGCGAGCTAACTGCAGGCTGAAAATCACCATTGTGCAGGCTGAGCGACCTAAGGTTTTTGAAGGTCAAAACTCACTCAATTTGCAACCGATCGAGCACGAACGCTAGGGGATTACGTTTATCGGCTATCCGGTCCTATTGGCTCCTCGATTCATCGCCAAAAACGTGTACAAAGATCAAAAATTGGATTTTTAAAGACTTGGACCTAAAACACTAAAAATTGGGATTTTCACTAATTCAATCCAAATCAATAGCAAATGCACATGAATAAGTGTTAGGAATTCATACCTAACAATCAAAGATAGTTATAGATAAAGATATGAGATAAAAATCTCACATTTACACAAAATTTATGAAGAAGAAGCTTGAAAGCAAGGAAGAATCAATGGCTTCTCTTTGAATTTGTAGTTGGATGTTGGATTTGCAAATGATCTTGAGCTTGGAGTTTTAATTTCTCATTCCTTCCCCCATTTTTGATGAAGCTTGAGTGTTAGGAAATGAATGTAAAGTTATGAAGAGAAGAGGGTTGAGTTAGAATTAATAGTTTAGGAAAATGGGCTAAACCAAACCCAAAACCCAAAGTGAAAAAGTAACAAAATTCCACTAACTCCGAACATATCAAAGTTTACACTCAAAAAGATCGCAAACGGTGTTCTGAACTCAATGGGAGTGGTTCCGAGTCCTAATTCGACCATATGCAAAAAGTAACTTTCCAGACTAAAATCTGACTACGATAAAATATTTAAATAAAATATTTAAATATCAAATCGTAAAATATGTGGGTTGTTACAGACTCCCCTCCTTAAAGAAATTGCGTCCTCACAATAATTAAGAAGAAAATATATAGTAACAACCATGAAAGCATATTCAACACAAAAGAAATTTGAAATAAGAAGTTCACCTCAAAGAGCACGAATAAGTAAGTCCGGATGTGTTCGCTCAATGAATTCTCTAGATTCCCAAGAGCAATCCTTAGGATTTAAGGACCATTGAACTTTAACAGCGGAACATCTTTATTTCGAAGGTGCTTGACCTCCGATGCAATAATACAAATAGGATGTTGTTCATAAGTTAAATTAGGTGAAACTTCAATTTCTTCCACAACATCGAGCTCAAGAACAGAATCGGAATCTCGAAGGAACTTCCGTAATTGAGAAACGTGAAACACATCATGAATAGTAGAAAATTGAGCTAGTAATAAAAGGCGATAAGCCACGGAACCAATACGTTCGGTGATAGAAAATGGCCCAATATATCGAGGCGCTAACTTTCCCGATCGACTGAAACATACAACACCCTTCATAGGTGAAACACGAATAAACACAAGATCTCCCATAGAAAATTCTAATTTCCTTCTCCGGTTATCGGCATAGGATTTTTGTCTACTCTGGGCTTCTTTCATCCTATGACGAATAAGGTCAATCTTTTCTGTGGAATCATGAATAAAATCTGGACCTAAAACCAGCTTCTCACCGGCCTCAAGCCAACAAGAAGGAGATCGGTATAGCCTTCCATAGAGTGCCCCGAAAGGTGCCATACCAATAGTAGATTGGAAGCTATTATTATAGGAAAACTCAACAAGAGAAATATGATCTTCCCAACTTCCACCAAAATCAAGAACACATGCACGAAGAAGATCTTCAAGAGTTTGATTCACATGCTTGGTTTGTCCATCGGACTGAGGATGATAAGCGGTGCTAAAATTAAGCTTCGTTCCCAAAGCTTTTTGAAGACTCTTCCAAATCCACTAGTAAACAATGGATCACGATCACTAACAATAGAAGTAGGAACTCCATGCAATTTAACAATTTCTTTGATAAAGAATTTGGCCAAAAGGGGCATGGTTCGATTGGACCGAACGGGAATAAAATGGACGGATTTAGTAAGTCTATCGACTATCACCCATAAGCTATCATGACCCAAACGAGAACGGGGAAGGCCGTCTATAAAATCCATGGAAATTTGATCCCACTTCCAAATTGGAATTTCTAAAGGTTGCAATAACCCACCAGACCTTTGATGTTCGGCCTTGATAAGTTGGCAAGTCATGCAACACTTAACAAAGTTAGCAATATCAGATTTCATTCCCTTTCAATAATAAAGTCGTTTCATATCCGAGTACATTTTACTACTACCGGGATGAATGGTAAATTTAAAATGATGAGAATCTTCTAAAATGTCTTTACGAAGATTGCTAATATTTAGCACGATAAGTCTACCAAATTTTCGAATACCGCCACGAGAATCAATATCAAAGTCTTTCAAACTTTCAATATCAATTTTATCCCAAAGATTTTGGCCAAGAAGAGCCAATTCGGGATCTAGCTTTTGAGCTTCAAGAATGCGGTCTAAAAGAGCAGGATGAGCCTCAAGGCTACATAAAGCAAGAGATGTACATAAATCGGAAACACGATCTCGAATCTCACAAGTGGATAGAATTCCGAGATCATTCCATTCGGATATCATCATAGAAACGACCGCTTGTTGCTTACGACTAAGTGCATCGGCAACACGATTACCCTTTCCGGGAGTATAAAGAATATCAAGATCATATGCTGCAAGAAATTCGAGCCAACGTTGTTGATGCAAATTTAGTTCCTTTTGAGAAAATAGATACTTCAAAGATTTATGGTCGGTGTAAAGAATAAACTTTTCTCCCAAAAGATAATGACGCCAAATACGAAGGGCGAAAACAATAGCTGCGAGTTCTAAATCATGAGCAGCATATCTAGTCTCGGCTGGCTTCAATTGCCTAGAAGCATAAGCAATAACACGTTCTCTTTGCATAAGAACGACACTCAAACCAACGCGACTAACATTGGTATAAACAATAAAATCTTGATTTCCCTCGGGAATCACAAGAATAGGAGTATCGGAAAGGAGTTCTTTTTATTTCTGAAAAGAAGCTTCACATTTATCCGACCAAATGTATTTAACACCTTTCTTTGTTAAGCTTGTAAGAGGCATGGAAATTTTTGAAAAGTCCTTTATGAAACGGCGGTAATAACCTGCCAATCCAAGAAAACTACGGATGTTCGTCACACTCTCCGGTCTCTTCCAATTTTGAATCGCTTCAATCTTTGAAGGATCCACGGAAATTCCGGATTCGGAAATAATATGACCGAGAAACTTCACACGAGATTGCCAAAAGTGGCATTTAGAAAATTTTTCTTTTAATTGATTACTCCTGATAGTTTCCAACACAATCCGAAGATGCTTTTCATGCTCCTTCTCGGTTTTTGAATACACAAGAATATCATCAATGAAGATGAGAACAAATCGATCGAGGAAATCTTTGAAAACTCGATTTATAAGGTCAATGAAATAAGCCGGAGCATTCGTTAAACCAAATGGCATAACCAGCCATTGATAAGATCCATAACGAGTACGGAACGATGTCAAAGGAATGCTATCCTCTGCAATACGAAGCTGATGAAAACCGGTAGCTAAGTCTAATTGTGAAAAGACTCTAGCACCACTAAGTTGATCGAATAGATCATCAATCCGAGGTAAAGGATATTTATTCTTGATAGTAAGATCGTTAAACTTGCGGTAGTCAACGTAAAGCCTAAGTGTACCATCGGATTTCTTCACAAAAATAGCCGAAGCTCCCCAAGGAGAGGAACTAGAGCGAATAAATTGCTTCGTCTCCAATTCGGATAATTGTTTGTGCATCTCCTCATTTTCTGTATTGGACATGTTATAAGGAGGACGAGTGATAGGTTGAGATCCAGGGATGAGATTAATTTTGAACTCAATTGCTCGCTTAGGTGGTAATCCTAAAACGGGCTCAAATACGTCGGAAAATTCACGAACAACGTGAATAAGAGAAATAATTTCTTCCTCATCATCATTATCGTCATCATAAGGATTTAAAGAATATAAAGATGCAACCAAGCTGGAATCCGAATCTTTAAGATTAATAGAAATCTGCTTAACAGATTGAGGATGTCGAAGATGAATAGTCCGCTGAGGATATAGGATTTGGGCTTTATAGCGATAGAGCCAATCCATTCCCAAAATCATTCAAAGCCTAAGTAGCGCATAATATGCAAATCGGCTCGGAAAGAAAAATCACAAAAAATAATCTCGACATCTTTACAAAGCAAACTGACTGTTGCGGATCCACCAACCGGATTCGTAATTCTCAAAGAAGCCATTAAAGCGACAACACTTAAAGAAAAAGTATCAACAAGTTCTTTTTATATGATGCACCCGTATCAAAAAGAACTCGAATAAGTTGATTGTGAAACATAATAATGCCATCAAGGATAGAATAAAGAGTACCTTGACCATGAGATGTGTTTCCAGGGGCTTTAGCAACATTAAGCTTTCCCTCCTTCTTGCCCTGAAGTTTGGGACAAGAAGATAAATAATGATCCGGGCTTTTGCAATAGCGACAAAAGAGAGGTTTCGGACATCAATTGGCATAATGGTCTTTAGAACCACAATTGTAGCATTGCCCACTACTAGGGGCAGAAGCCTTTGCTATCGGAATTGCTTGCTTTCCTTTCTTATTAGGATAAGACCCTTTGAACTTAATAGGCCTTTTCTTGTTGTTGTTGAATTTTGGTTTGGCACCAACAATATCAGCATCACTCTATTTATCTGCCTCTACAAGTTTCGAAGAGCGATATCAACATGTTGATCAAAAGAAACTTCTAGCTTTAGAAGTAATGGCTTCTTGAGATTTTTATTCAAGCCATAGACGAATCTCTGATTTTTCTTCAATGGGGTATTAATGTATTCAACCCCGTATTTAGAGAGAGATTCAAAAGACGCGACATAGTCTGCCACGGAGGATTCACCTTGAACAAGGTCTATGAAACGACGAGCTGATGTCACCTTCTCAGCTTCTGGTACAAATTTTAACTCGAATCGTTCTCGGAATTTCTCCCAAGTAAGATCTGCTTCAACTATTTCAGAAATAAGAAGCTCATACCAATCTAATGCTCTTTCTTGGAGCATACTAGAGGCCACCTGAACACGGTGAAGATCAATAAGATTCATGCAAGAAAAGATTCGATCGCACGATCTCAGCCAAGCCTGGACTTCGATAATAGTCTCAGAACCTTTGAATGGCTTCCCACCCAAATTAGTATAATCGCTGCACAAACGTGCAAATCCAGACCTTGGGTGAGTAGACTCCGGATTAGATCCGGCTGCTTGAGCATTCCTTACTAGATCAAGAAGCTGCTGGGAAGACATAAATACTCCATCCTGGGGAGTAGCACGAGATTGACTGGCACTGGGACGGCCAGGTCTAACCATTTCTCTTCCTTTTGAAAGAAAGAAAGAAGAAGGATAAGATTATTTACCAAACGAATATCAAGCAATCTTGATAGATAAACAAGGAGTCATAAAGAAAATATGATGAATCGGTATGAAGACTCGAATTAAATCCTAATGCAAGATTCCTAAGATGGACTTAGGACGATGATCCCTGTTAGATTATTCAACATTGTTCCGAAGATTGGCTCTGATACCAAGCTGTGAATCCCTACCTCTATACCCACGCTAGCCAAGAACATTACGGTGTAATGCTGTCAACTAGCACGGAGAATAAGGCTGTTGAGGAGCGACCATCCGTGTAATTGCTTTGTGCGAGCACCAATTTGTCATATAGTAGGAGGAAGTCTGACATGCCGATACAAACTCAAGGCAACTACACGGTGGCTATATATATTCTTCGAAAACAAACATAGAAATAAACACAACACAAATCAGTCACAGACACCCATATCACAAAGGCGAAATAAGATATGAATATAACACATGAAAGTGTACATCAGAGTGGTGGTCAAACAAGATTCACAATATCACAAAAAAATATCTACAAGTGCAATACAAAAGAATATGGATACATTAATGAGTCTATATCTCAAATGTATATAACAAAAGCTACAAATCTAAGTAGTTAATCAAAAGTCAGGGTGATAATCCCAGAAGTGAAGTCAAGCAGAAGCACCTGTAACATCTCGGTCTGACCCGAGTATTATTTATAAGAAAATAATAAACGGATCAGTCTAGCTATAAATATCAGATAAAATGATATAGAATAAGAGATATGACTAAACGTATAATAATCACAATGCCAAGCTGTGATAAATAAGTAATTGAAAAATCAACAAGAGATTAATCAATATCACAAGAATCTTCTCAAAGATCAAAAAGGAATGTCATACTCTATATTTTCATTCACCAAAATCATAAGTATTGACAATAATATCAATGCCAATCACAAAAATCAATGACACACAAAATTCACCAATGCACAAATATTGATAAAACTTATCAATACAAATCACGAAAATTGGTGAAACACAAATTCTAGAAATCATCAATGGAAATCCAGAAATCACAAAAAGGGGGAGGCCTATCACAAAACGGGAGCATGAAAGCTCACCAACACGTGTATCACAAATGGGACGCTATCCCATGGTCGCTAACCATAGGGCCGGTGCAACGATGTAATACAACGGTACGCCCGAGAAACCAGAAACTCGAATAGTTCGGAACAACAACGTAGTACAACGGGACGCCCGATGGACCAAACCCCATAAAAGAACATGGGTCGCTATCCCGCAAAAATTGAGTCGAAACTCCAAATAATACATAGGTCGTTAACCTATAAAAGAAATGAGACGAAACTCAATAAGACGAGGTACTGTCCCCTACGTGGACAAAGAAACATAGCATATCGCTAGTCATAATCACAAAAATGATCATCATCGATTATCAAGAAGTGTCAATTACAATAATCTAGTAAATATATGAGCTTAGCCTCTTGTCCCATAACCACTAGCTTAACTTAAATATTTACGAACAAATTGTAGATCTCCACTCAAAAATTGTCATAAGAGATTCAATCGAACAAGTCCAAGAATTAACCGACGAAGTAAACGCAAGCGTTTCATACCACTTGTTTTACGAAGCCGTTTAATTAGATTTCTCGTACGAGTGAAGTAAAGGTTTGAATATTTTTAAAATGACAAATCACAAAAATGATCGTAGAAACGATCAATCACAGAAATTCACATATGAAGACGTGAATAAAATCCAAAGAATACGATTCCAAATTCATCAAAGTGGAAATAGCCTAGCGACTCAACACGGCACGACCTAGCTGCAGAAAGTCCGAGCGACTTAGTGGTTGCAACGACCTAACCGAGCGACCTAGTGGTCGTGCGATCTAACGAGTTACGGCTTAGGGAGCTAGCATGCGGCCTATAGTGGTGCGACCTAATCAAGGCGCGATCTAAGGCATAGCGTGACCTACAAGGGTGCGACCTAAAGGGGTAGCGGCATAACATATGGCCGAGCGACCTAACGAGGCAAGCAGGCCGAGCGACCTAACGACCTAAGGCGTTGAGTAGGCCGAGCGACTTAAGGCACTAACGGCATAAATGGCTGAGCGACCTAGTGGCTGCAACGACCTAAGGTGCAAGCGCGACTTACTGGTCCGAGCGACCTAATGAATAAACAAGGCCGTGCGACCAAGGGGAGAGCGACCTAAATTGACGCGATCTAAGCAATAGAAGAAGGTCGAGAGGTTCGTGTGCAGGCCGAACGACCTAGGGAGCTATGACCTAAGGGGGTAAAAGGCCAAGCGACCTAACAACCAAAAAGGGGACGACCTAGCATGGAACGACCTGATGGGCCGAGCGACCTAACGCGAAACGACCTAACTGCGCGCGAGATAACTGCAGGCTGAAAATCACCATTGTGCAGGCTGAGCGACCTAAGGTTTTTGAAGGTCAAAACTCACTCAATTTGCAACCGATCGAGCATGAACGCTAGGGGATTACGCCTATCGACTACCCGGTCCTATTGGCTCCTCGATTCATCGCCAAAAACGTGTACAAACATCAAAGATTGGATTTTTAAAGACTTGAATCCAAAACACTAAAAATTGGGATTTTCACCAATTCAATCCAAATCAATAGCAAATGCACATTAATAAGTGTTAGGTACCCATACCTAACAATCAAAGATAGTTATAGACAAAGATGTGAGATAAAAAATCTCATCTTTACACAAAATTTATGAAGAAGAAGCTTGAAAGCAAGGAAGAATTAATGGCTTCTCTTTGAATTTGGAGTTGGATGTTGGATTTGCAAATGATCTTGAGCTTGGAGTTTTAATTTCCCATTCCTTCCCTTATTTTTGATGAAGCTTGAGTGTTAGGAAATGAAAGTAAAGTTATGAAAAAAAGGGGGGTTGAGTTAGAATTAATAGTTTAGGCAAATGGGCTAAACAAAACCCAAAACCCAAAACCCAAAGTGAAAAAGTAACAAAATTCCACTAACTCCAAACATATCAAAGTTTACACTCAAAAAGACCACAAACGGTGTTTTGAACTCAATGTGAGTGGTTTTGTGTCCTAATTCGACCGTATGCAAAAAGTAACTTTCCGGACTAAAATCCGACCAACGATAAAATATTTAAATAAAATATTTAAATATCAAATCGTAAAATATGCGGGTTGTTACATCTTCCTAAAAAAGTTCTACCCTTTGGAAAAACAACTAAAAACCAAAATGAAATTGTCAATTTTCATCAATTCAGGGGTGAACCTTTTGGAAAATATTTTGAAAGATTTAAAGAGCTTTTGATAAAATATCCATACCATAATTTTGAAAAATGGACTCTTTTCCAAGTCTTATACGACGGACTTGAAAATAGTTCATGGGCCATGCTTGAATCAATGTGCCAAGGCAATTTTCTCGCCCGACATCAGGACGATGTTTGGCAATTCCTTGAAAACTTGGGCGAAAAATTATCCCAATGGGAATGTTCTAACCAAAAATCCATTAATTCACGATCGAGCGCACACTCGATAGGATCACCATTGGCTTTGGAAGCTAAAATTGATGCAATGACTAATAAATTCGACAATGGTTTCTTGTCCAACCAAATAAACCAAGCTTCCCAACCAATGTGTTATAAATGCAACGATCCTAATCACATTGTCGATCAGTGTCCTAATTCAGTTGAACAACTCAATGTTTTTAATAAGGTTTAGAATGACCCGTTTTCTCCAACATATAATCCCGGTTGGAGAAATCATCGTAACTTTGAATGGAACCAAAATAATTCCAACACGAATTTGGTTCGTCCCAACTTTCAAGCATTTATGAACAATGCTCTGAATCCCCCCTTTCAGCCCAACCACTTTCAACAAAATTTTGCAAGTTCGTCTCAAAATCAGCCGCAACAATCATTTACTCGCCAAGACGATAAATGATTGACTTCACTTGAGAAAAGTCTTGAAACTTTGGCTAAAGAAACCATTCGAACTCTTTAGTCAATAGCAATTTGCAAAATTTGTTAACCTCGTACATGCAGAATACGAGTCAATCGATAGCTAAACTTGAAATGCAAATGAGTCAATTAGCCACATCTGTAAGTGAACGTGAATGAGGCACATTCCACAGCTAGTTCTGAATCCTAGAAATCAAAATACGAATTCGAATCAATCCCATGTCATTCAAGGCGGCAACATAAACTGAATATATGCTATCATGACTTTGCGTTCCAGTAAACAAATTGATTATTAAGTTGTTAATCCAAATTATTTACAGGAAGCTACTCTTGACACTTCTAAAATGACAACCAATTCATAACGAAATATTGAGCCAAACATCTATTTAAATTCCATTCCAAAATTCTTCTTCTACTATAGTAGACTGACCTATTGAGTATCATGTTCCATTTCCACATCACCTTCGTTCAAGAAACATTCTGATCAAATGGAGATGATGTTGGAAGTTTTCAAACAAGCGAAAGTGAATATTCCTCTTCTTGATATCGTTCAACAAGTTCCAACTTACACTATGTTTCTAAAGGACTTGTACACTCCAAAACGACACACTCATGTACCCAAAAAATTTTACTTATCTACCGGACTTAGCGAAGTCTTGTCCCAATCAATTCCCATCAAATACAATGATCCTGGATGTCCGACGATCTCGTGACAATGGAAAACAAGGTGATTAATAAGTGCATACTAGACTTGGGTGCGAGTGTCAATTTGATTCCTTATTCAGTTTACCAGCAACTTGGCTTGGGTGAACTAAAATCGATGAAAGTAACTCTTCGGTTTGCCGATTGTTCGATAAAAAAACCCATGGGAGAAATCGAGGATGTACTCATCAAAATTGGTCAGTTTTTATTACCTGTTGATTTCATCATTTTAGAGACACAACCCGTGAATAATCCGATGAGTCAAATTCTATTGATTTTTGGCAAACCTTTCTTGGCTACTTCAAATGCTCTAATCAATTATCAAAACGGCTCGATGAAAACTTATTTTGGAGACATGACTTTGGATCTTAACATTTTCAATCTCGAAAATCAATTGAACGAATCACTTGACCAGACGTTGGAATTTAGTTCAATTCAGGAAAATATTGACAATGAAACAGTTGACCTAAATCACGAACACGAGACTGAGTACGAACAACTTTTTCAAGGCGAGCCTTACGAGATTGAAAATGAGCTTCCATTTGAACCGCTCATTGTTGAGTCAGAACATCAACCGAATTCTTTGATTAAGCAACCCCATAGGTTGGAACTCAAACCTCTTTCTAATCACCTTAAGTACCATACTTAGGTGACAACAAAATGTTTCCTATCATAATTTCTTCAGTTCTCTCTCTTGATCAAGAAGCTTCCCTTCTTTCAATTCTATCAAAAAACAAAGAGGTAATTAAATGGTCTATTACTGATATAAAGGGAATTAGTCTCGATCTTTTTCAACATCACATCCATTTAATTGATGAAGCCAAGCCTATTCGTGATGCACAACGAAGGTTTAACCCAATTATAAAGGATGCGTTCAAGATGAAATTCTTAAACTCCTTGATAACGTAATCATATACCTCATTCTGATAGTTTGTGGGTCAGCCCAGTTCATGTTGTGCCGAAAAAGTCCGGACTTACCGTTATCAAGAATGACACTAACGAACTCATACCAACTCGTACTCAAACAGGTTGGCGTGTTTGCATTAATTATCAAAAATTAAATGCTGCAACACGTAAAGATCGCTATCCTCTTACTTTCGTCGTCCAAATGCTTGAACTATTAGCCAACTACAAATTCTATTGCTTTCTTGATGGTTATTTCAGTTATAACCAAATTGCAATTGCTGTTGAAGATTAAGAGAAAACGACTTTCACTTGTCCTTTTAGAACATTTACATATCGACATATGCCTTTGGGCCTTTGCAATGCTCCTGCTACTTTCCAAAGATGCATAATCAACATCTTTTCTGACATGATCGAAGCTTCCTAGAAGTTTTTATGGACGACTTTACATCTTTGGATACTCTTTTTCCAAGGGCTTACACTTTCTTGAGTTGGTTCTAAATCGATGCAAGGACAAACACTTAACGTTTAATTAGAAAAAATGTCATTTCATGGTCAAACGGGGCATTGGTCTTGGGCATGTCATTTCAAACAAAGGTATTGAGGTGGATAAAGCAAAAGTTAACATAATTGTGAATCCACCCATACCCAAATCCGTCAAGGGCATTCGTTCATTTCTTGGATACGCTGGTTTTTATCGACGCTTTCTGAAGGACTTTAGTAAAATTGCTCAATCTCTGATGACTCTTCTTGGTAAAGACATTCCATTTGACTTTAATTCTAATTGTGTTTCTACTTTCGAATGTCTTAAAAATGAACTAGTTTCCACTCCCGTCGGTTGCTCACTCAATTGGGATCTTCCTTTCAAAATAATGTGTGATGCTTCTAACTTTGCGGTTGGTGTTGTCTTAGGACAACACATCAACAAAACTCTTCATGTCATCTATTATGCTAGTATGACTCTAAACGATGCTCAACTCAATTACATGGCCATTGAAGAACAGCTTCAAGTGGTAGTCTTCGCGCTCAAAAAGTTCCGACCTTATTTGATTTGCTCACACATTACTATTTACACTGACCACTCTACTCTTAGGTGCCTTTTCTCTAAAAAGGATGCAAAGTCTCATTTGATCCATTGGATCCTTTTGGTCTAAGAATTTGACCTTACGATCAAAAACAAAAAAGGGTCCGATAATGTTATTGTTGATCATCTGTTGCATCCTCAAAATGCACCATATTCTTTACCGATCAATAAGAATTTTCCTGATAAAAAACTCCTTTCCGTTTTCATCGATCAATGGTATGTTGATATAGTGAACTATTTAGGCACTAAGGAAACTCTTTCATTTTGGTCGAAACAAGATAAACATAATATTCTTTCCCAAGTTAGATACTTCTGTTGGGATGATTCATGCTTGTTTAAGTACTGTTCCGACCAAATCATTTGATACTACATCTCAGATTGTGAAATCAAGAGTTTCCTATCATTTTGTCATGATCAAGCTTACGGTGGTCACTTTGGTCCTAAGAAAATAACGAAAAAGGTGCTTTAATGTGGTATTTACTGGCATACGCTTTTCAAAGATGCATTCGAGTTTTGTAAAACTTGTGATCGCTACCAAATGTTAGAAAAAACCTCTCGACGAAACATGATGCCTTTGAACTCCATTCTTATGATCGAAATCTTTGATGTTTGGGGTATTGGTTTTTGGGACCATTTCCCAACACTTTTGGAAATATGTATATACTTCTTGTCGTTGATTACATCTCTAAATGGTTGAAACCATTCCTTGTAAAACAAATGACCACAAAGTTGTTATGAAATTCATAAAAGAAAACATCTTTTTGAGGTTTGGAACACCACGCACAATAATAAGCAACAATGGAACCCATTTCTGTAATCGATCATTTGAAACTATAATGAAAAAATATTCGATAACCCACAAGTTATCCACTCCGTACCATCCTTAAACTTGTGGACAGGTTGAAGTTTCAAATCGCCAAATCAAGCAAATTTTGGAGAAAACTATAAAAGAAAAATTGGTCACAAAAATTGACAGATGCGCTTTAGACTTATAGAACTGCATATAAAACCAATCAGGGATGTCCCCTTTTAGGCTTGTATATGGTAAAACGTGCTACTTACCCGTTGAACATGAACGTAAAGCATTATGGGCAGTTAAGAACATAAACTTTGATCCTAAAAAAACTGGCAAAAATAGAAAATTACAACTCAATGAATTAGAGAAGATTAGGAACGATGCGTATGAAAATAAGAAAATTTACAAAGAAAGAACAAAAGTTTTTCATGATAAGTCAATCCTAAGGAAAATATTTTCGCCAAATCAAAAAGTTATTTTGTATGACTGTCGACTTCATTTGTTCTCCGAGAAATTAAAATCAAATGGACATGACCATTCGCTATACGAACAGTTTTTCCACATGGCGCCGTAGAAATAGAAAATCCTAGGGATGGATCAATTTTTAAAGTTAATGGTCATCGTTTAAAATATCACTTGGAGTTGGCGAGTGATCGAGAGGAAGAGCTCATGATTCTTCATGAGCTACACTATGTCTAGTAAGAAATTTTAACCCTCTCTTGTAAATATGTACATAATTTTCTCCGTTACACTCTGAACATGGTCAAAATCAAGTGTGGGGGGGGGGAGTCTCATGTTCATTTTTTATTTTTCATGGTTCAATTTTGCATTTTCACTCCAAAAGTTTAAAAAAAATAAAAAAAAACTCTCTTTTTAGCATATTGATTTGCTCTTGAAGAAATACGATAGGATAAGTATATACTTTTGGCTATTAAATTGAAATTTTTGAAAATTTACTTGTCTTAACAAAAATAAAAATAAAATTTTAATTAAAATTTACAATGGTTTAACTAGTATACAGGAAGGTTCATGGGTGATAATTATGAAAGCATATCCTAATTGTAATCTTTGTTTAAAGTAAAGGCGACAACATTGTCAATCTTCTAAGTTAAGTGGTGCTAAGATGATTTTGCATAAATCTCTCTTTTTTTAAAAGGTTTTTATAAAAGCAAGAAAGACCCAGAGTTAGGTATTCACACATAAGTGTGTACACTCGCCATGCTCTGTACCATTCTCACGTAAGGTCTAAAGGCAGTGCATGACCAATATATTGGCCTCAGATTATCTGAGTTAGGTGTGTAAATAATAATGTTAATATTTTTTAAAATAGAGAGAGAAAGCAATTGAAATTCAAGAATTATTTTCAATTATTTGAATCGACTTATTATTCAAAAGAAATATAAATAACACTTTGCAAAACTTTGATAATCAACTAAAGGATCATTTCATAGTAGCACAATGTTATCAACCGAAACAACTAGCCAAACTAGAGCCTAATTATGATGATAACTTAATTTTTGTTCGAAGTTTTGATAAGTAAGAGGAATAAAAGTTCTTGATAATGACCAAAATTAATATTTAACTTACTCGTGTCAATTTAAAAGTAAATTCTTCATTTGTAAATATTTTTGAAAACTTGCATCATGTAGTTTCATTAGAATTTTCATATCGCATTTGGATTTTGCGGGTAGTATCCGTTGAAAACTGTAACGACCCTAAATTTTAAACAATTTAAATTGAAAATATTTAATTAATTTTAAATATTTGAATGATGGCTTAGTTTGAATTTCCAATATAGCTATGAAATTGGCGATTAAATTTAGAATTTAATCTATTGAAAGTTGAATAAAAATTTGAATTTAACTTTGGGGTTTGAAATTGAATATGAAATTTGTATTTAAAATTCGAACTAACGACTTGGAAAAAATAATTTGGATTTAAGAATTATTATTTATGTAAATTAATAAATTGATGATTAGTTTTAACAACATTTTTCTTTAACTTAAATAAAATGGAATAAATTTATATCAATACAAAATACAAGTATAAAATCTAATTGTAAAACATGTTAATATAAATTGATGTTTGATAGTTGAACTTCAAAACGTTTATATATCTATGAAACTTACTAAAGAAAATATCTACAAAACAAATTGAATTTAAAATGAAAAAATAATAATATATAATATAATGATTACAACTGCCTTATTTTTATCAGCTACAAACACGCCTAAAATCATGAGATAAATCGTGCAGGCATGGCCTCAAAATCAAAACACTGTAAAAGCTAAGGCAAGCACGATCTTTTCTTCGTGTCCTTTTCCCCCTTCCTCATAAAATACCCGATACCCCTTCCTTCATCACTTCAAAATCAAACAAAAAAAGGAATTTAAATGGTGTTGGCTTCATCTTCGTTCGTCCCCCTCTTCAACAATTAGGGTTTTCGTCCCCAAAAATTAGGGCTTCTTTGCGTTCGTCTTCGCTTCGGTGAAAGGTGAGTGACCCTTACATCTATTTTCATTCTCAGTCGTTCGAGTTTCGTTTAGATGTTGATGATTTCTCTGTAGTTTTAAACTAAATTGAATAAAACGGTGTTGTTTTTTTTTAATTGGTTAAATTCCTTCTTGTTGATTTGTGGTATTTAAACTTCATTTCTTGTTGACTTGCGGCATTTAAAATTTACTAGTTCGAATTCATGACTACCACAGTTTGATTTGAACTGCAAGTGATTTTAAGCATTTTCTGTTGGCTTCGGCCTTGACTATTTTTAAATTTGATTTGGACTTGTTTATTTCGTTCTGAAATATGCTTGTCCGATATTGAACTGTTCGTACTTCAATCCCTGGTTTTATCGATCTCGTGTACTTTGATGAATTTCTGGACATGGATGATTTACTGACTTATTGAGTTCATTCATTTTGATACTTGTTTTCCATGGCTTTGAACCTAAACTATTTGTTTCTTTACCACCACGTCGCTGACCTGTTTAACATATTCTTTGATGTTGAGCCACTATCTTCACTGTAATATGTCTTCATTTGTACATATATGTGTCTTTCCATTATCATGTATATATATGCATTTATGTGTGTGTATATATATGATTATTATTGCTTTTGGTCTTCATTGTGTATCCACACATCTCAGTAGCATCGTCCCTTGTCATCAAGATGTATTACAATTGATTCAAACTGTAGTTGTCTTTGTTCAAAACTGCTACTTGTCACTTGTTTATGCTCTGTCTACTTGTTTATTCGAGTAGTACATATATGTATTTGGTGTACATTTGTTATGGGTGCTTTGTTGGCCTGTAGCTCCATGCTGCCACCCTTGTGTCATTTTTACTTTGAGGCAAATTGGTTATCTGGAATTCGTTTAGGATACTGTAAAATTTTATTTTTTGTAAAAATGTACATCTCGGCCTTGAATAAGTTTTTGAAAATTTCCCATTGTGATTCGAGACAGCACTTGAGTGCTCGCGTGTGTATATATGCATTCATGTAGGTACACATGTTGTCATTGTGTATACCTTTATCAGTAGCTGACCACGGCTTCAATATTCTTTTGACTTGTGCAATTTTTGGTAAAGCACGACATTGATTTTTGTTAGCAACATACTGTTTCTTCACTTATATCATTTTTCAACCTGGTGCTGGATATTGACTATTGTGTGCTGTGGTGCCATATCTATGGTGCCCTCACCTTCATATTGCTGTGTTCATTTGATTGTTGTGCACTGAGTTTGCTTCGAGTCAGTTTCATTGTGTTGGGTTTATGGTTGTAGTTATCTTGGTTCAAAACTGATAATTTCTATCGGGCATTGTATTTTTCTTTGTTCACTAGGACTTTGATTTCACCTTGCTTTGTTCACTTGTGATTGCACTCGATTTTGTTTTTTAGATCCATGTGTAGTCTGCAAGACACTGTGTATATACAAGTGCCAATTTATTTTCTGCTTTGATCTGGTTCACTGGATAGCATGGGTGCAAACATTGTTGTTTCATCGGGTGTTATCCTATTGCACTATAACCTTGCCTTGGCTTGAACTATGTAGTCGAATTTTTTTTTTGAGCTTGATTTTCCATTGTAGCTTGTCTGCATTGTGGCATAGCTGCGTGTCTTGTTTGCATATTTATGCACATTGTAGCCTTGGTCCAAGAGCTTCTCTTGGGACATATCTGATTTTGGCTATATGATATTGTTTTTTTTTGAAACCTGGAGTTAGGGCAACTTTGCTTACTGCAGGTTCATGGTGTACATTCTGTTCTGTCTGTAGCTCTGTTCATCATTGTGTAGCATTGTATACATGTGTGCACCGGTTGCTTCATGTATTGCTACACTTGTATTTGTATTTTTGTTGTTTGGTTCTGACCATATCTTGGGTACACAGGCTTGTTTCAGACCTATCGCCTTTGTGCTCTGTTGGTTCAGGTTGCGTGCAAATTAATTGTCGCTAACCTGTGACCTTTGTGCAATTATGTATGTATATATGCGACTGTTTGTCACACTGTTTCATGGTTCTTGGCTTGACTAGAATTTGACTTGATCATATTCTGCTGTCTTCATTTAGTTGTACCACTGCCTTGTGCACTTGGTCATTGGAGTTGAGTTGTTTTGCCGTTGTGTTGAGTCCATGACTTGACCTCTGCAGTTTTGATGGCTGTTAGTATTCACTGTTGTGGCGAGGCAGTGCACGCATGCGTGTACTGCAGCCACACAGATTTAACGTTTTAAATATGGCGAGGCCGTACACGCGTGCGTGTACTGCAGCCCTACTAGATCAGCCGTTTTAAATTGATTGATTTCAATTGATGAAATTGTTCTATGTCGCCAATTCAATATATTTTGAATCGTATTTTGATTTGGTTTAAATTTGATGATTTTATTGTTAATTGCCGTTTAGGCAATTCTGATGTTTTTTTCTAAATTATCTTCATCAATAATCCCTTCATCTATCTTCGTTGATAATTTGAATCCACTGATTTATTGTTAAACACTGTTAAGTGTGATATTTACTGTTATCTGATTTCTTGTTAAAGGATCGGATAGGTGAATTTATATTTGACTGTCGTCTAATTGTTATTTGATTATTATTGCCTCTATGCACTAATAACTGAGTTTGAATTAGACTGGCCCGTGTATTATTTTATTTTGAATGTAATACTCGGGTCAGACCCAGTATTTTACAGCTTGAAGATTTTCGGGCAGCGAAGTTAGAGAGAGAGGGGGATAACGCTTCACTTTAGCTTTTCGGGGATTTATTTTTGTACTTAAAGAAATATTCCACTGTATAAATTAATGCATTGTACAAACTCTGATATATGTAAGAAAAATTCATTATGTGAAATATAATTATTCTGTGTTTCTATGGCTGATTCTTTTTAAACTCTATAAACTGAATAACAATCCGTCATTTTAAACGTTTCAAGTTGGTTTAATTACCGACTAGGGGCGGTCAGAAGGGCGGGTCGTTACAAAAGTGGTATCAGAGCTTTGGTTTACACAAAACTTAGTTTATGACGTTTAATATGAATAGTTACTACAATCACTTAAAGAAAACGTTTTTCAAATTTAAAGAAGTATAAGATTGTTTTCTTTGAAAAATAAAAGGTATTTTGAAAATTCAAATCTTTTTCGGACAACCCGCCTCTCTTTTGTACCTCTCTAAATTTAGGTTTGCGATAGTTTCTCTTCGGTAAGGTTTCCTTAGATTTGAGTCCCGATCATTCGAAAACCCATTATCGAATTGCTGAGATTTATGAAAAATAAAATATAAGTGAAGTGAATTAATGAATTGGTTTGAATCAAATATTTTGAATATCTCCAAAGTAATAATTGTGAAATAAAATGACGTGTCAATTTAGTATAGCCAAGGGGATCATTAAATTATAACTTGGGAATTTGATTCTGAATTCTTTTGAAAATTGATTTCAAATGTTTTGAAAAACAATACTAGTAGTATATACAAGAAGAAAAATTTTCAAGTAATTTTTCAAAATATTTTCGAAAATAATAAAATAAAATAATTTTTTTTTATGTTTCAAGCAAAGTTTAATACGCAAGTATGTATATATATGTATATTTCAAATGTTTGAAATAAAATCCGGAGTTGAATCTCAAGTTTGGTTGAATAATAATCCTATATATCAGGATAATGTAAATTTGCAAATTGTCTTGGGGAAATGATTGAATAATCCAACCTTTGCTAATAATGATTGTAAATTTAAATAGGAAATTTAAAAAATATCTTGTTAATTAAAATGGCGAAAACCGAAGCACAAAAAGCAGCACGCCGTGAACAAAGAGAAATTGCCCGTAGAGAAGCAGCAGTGGCACGTGCGGAAATCGAAAGGAAAATAAATGAAAGGCAAGCACCTGGTCCCTATGATGATGTTATCTATTATCGATGTCATAAAAAGGGACATTGTGCTGTTAAGTGCCGAGAGAAGAGAAAGAAAAGGGATGTGGATGTCCGGTTCGCTCGTCCTGAGATTGTGTGTTTTAAATGTCGAGGGGTAGGGCATTTTCTTAGTCATTGCCCTAAAGTGAAAAGGAAGAAGCGCGTACTCGATTTACCCGTCGACAGATTGACAATCTGCTACCATTGTCGCCAGACTGGACATGTAGCCATAAACTGCACCGAAAGGCAACCTGGAAAGCAAGCTATAGCCCGATCAGCTAGAGCGAACAGTGTGAGGGTGATAGATAAGGATGAAAACATCTCATATTTTTGCGGGAACTGTAGGAATTGGGGACATGTTGATTTTGAATGTGTTAATCCTCCTTTAATACAACTTGAAATAGTGTAAACTGAGGAGGGAAGTTGTCAAAGATGCGTACTACCCGACAGAAATTCGATAGTCCTCAATAATTTTGAATCTTAAACCAATCAATATATTTTGTAATACTATCTTTTGTAATCCAAAATCTTCTATGTACGTATTTTAAAGGTATTAAGCTATGGATAGTTGTACGGAACGAAGTATTTTAATAAAATAGCATCTTGGTAAGGAAATTTATTGTTGACTTAACGGTATGAATCAAACTAGTTTTGATGTAAATCTTATATTTCAAGTGTAAACTAATGCCTAAAATAGTTAATGTGGAGATATAAATCTAATGAAACCAAGTCAATGAATGGCTTACTAAAGAATTAGTTAATTAATTTGGAAATAGAAAGCAAATGCAAAAAAATTCAAATGGAATTTAGATTTAAAATTTGAAGTTGTCAACATGATAATCCATAATAGGTTTAATAGATTCAGTGATGAATTTGAATTTGAACATCAAAGAATTAAGTAAGTGAAAAACTTAATATTGAAAGGTTTGAAATCGGTTTAAAACCAATATTGTGAAAAGTATAAGGGAATTCAAACTATGAAATAAGTCCAAGTGTTGAATTTAGTAAACGATGTATATTCGTGATTTTGGACAGTGGATACATTATTGAATAAACGGGTATGATTTGGAGAAGTGAAATTTAAAAGAATGAAGTTAATTGTTTTAAAAGATGTTTTAAAAATGTATTAACTATCGAATACATAGATTTCAACATTCATTGTTGAAATAGACGTTTTCGAGAAATAAGGAAATGGTGGACTATAACACTGTTGTTATAGTAAATGGTTTCCGAAAGGAAATGTTTTATGTAGTATTGGGATTTATATACCTATCTTAAATTCTAATCCCTATACTAGTGATTTTGGGTCGTCGTAACAATTTTTTACGCAACATTTGTTTTGACTCAAATAAATGTGTTTAAAA
The DNA here is from genome assembly GCA_030765085.1 of Allium cepa. Lineage (NCBI taxonomy): Eukaryota > Viridiplantae > Streptophyta > Magnoliopsida > Asparagales > Amaryllidaceae > Allium > Allium cepa. Next base: position 722,463,069 of record CM060934.1, read on the forward strand.
GAACGCTTTCCTTAAAGAATGGAATATATACTTGATTATGATTTAAGTATATTGAATATTTTTCAAGTGTTGAAAATAAATGGATTTGTGAATTACTTATTATTTAATAAGTATGGAAATGTTTTCCAATATGAAATGGAAAGTTTGAAATTCTATCTTTTAAAGATAAATTGAAAAGTGAATATTTGAAATTTGTTTCAAATGTTTAAGTGTGGAAAATTTTATATACCTTGTAAAGATATTGATGGGAAATTTGAACAATTAGTTCAACTTGAATTTTTTTTCGAAAAAAAAAGATTGAATTATGATTTAAATTGAGTTTAACTTCGACACCAAAAACAATATAAGTTGAGTTTTGAATTTCGAATAGTCGATTTGGATTGTATGTCTAACATTGTGAATTGATGACATAGCAATTGATCTCTATTAAATATATATCTGTGGTGGCGGAGAATTTATTCTTTTAGCTTAACACCCTTCTCTGAGACGTACGAGCTTAGAGGTTATATATCGGTAGACATCAATTATGTGTTGAGAATTGACGATGTAACGTGAAATCCAAATCAAATGTGAAGTCGATAATGAATTGGATTATGAATATGAATTGGGTTTGAGATAACCTTAAAATTTTCAAATCGATTTAGAGGAAAATTTTAAATCGGTAACGAGATGGAAAATTTAGAAATCCTCTATTTGTTATGGGTATGAGATATTGTGGTTTTCGGAACTTATATATGTGAATGTAATAATTCGAAAACCATCAGTTTGGAAAGTCATTATTATGAAAATCCTATGTAAGTTTACATAGGTATGATATGTACGAAATGTGAAATGAAGTACTATATGTATATGACATTATGTTTTCTAAACTGAGAATATGGACAAGTACCTTCCATTTAAAATTTGTGAAGGTGTTGGAACTCGGTGTGAGTGTCCATTTGAAATTCGTAGCTACGTAGAATTTCCATAAGTTGGAATGTCCATTTGGACTAGAATCCCTCATGATGGATCATCGTGATGGGATCATGTGAATTGATGATGTATGCTAGCGTAATTCGTGGGGCGTGATGCCTACAGTTACAAGCGTTTCCACCGGGATAGTGGCGCAACCGCCGTGTAAACTGCGATCTAGAGGCCAAAGCGTAATTTGAGGGGCGAGATGCCTACGGTCACAAGCGATTCTTCTGGGATAGTAGCGTAACCGCTGTGTGAACCGCGATCTATGGCAATAACCATGGCGAAATTCAAGAGATGTGAAATCTACAGATTACAAGCGATTCTACTGGGATAGTAGCGTAACCGCCGGGTAAAATGTGATCCATGGGGGAACGTGCTTTCCATATCCATTTTTAAAAGAATTTTTAAAAGTATTTTCACTGGAAGTTAAAGCAAGTATATTTAGTACTTGGAGATTTTTAGTCCTGCGCCTGGCCAGCGTATGCCTAATGTCTGTAAGAACGACGATAGACTTGTTAAACTTCGAGTTAGCAAGTATTTTCAAAACTTTAGATAGTAAATCAATAGTCTGAAATTAAAATTACATAATTCCAACCTAATTGAATTAAGGAAGAAGATCTTTAAAATATCTTGAAAGTCCACAGCTTTGAAAACAATAATATGATATACAATTCTCTAGCATGAAGAATTTCAAGTTTAAATCTGTGTTTTGTAAGTCGAAAATTTTGGTAAAAGACTTTTGCGTCTTGATTTTAGAAAATAATGAACAAAGCTAGGGAGATAAAATAAATGAAATGAATCCTATATTTATTTATTTTAATAAGATTCGAACTTGGTAAAAATTCTGTAGGGTATAAAATCGGTGAGATTTTAACAATCGTTTTTCCTAAAGAGCTAATTCGATCGTCTGTGCGAGTTATGGCAATAAACGTTCGATTTAAAATTAAATCGGTAAATCAAATTTTTAGGCGTTTTAGCTTGCACCGGACAAACGGTAATTCCGATTGACATGAAATTTGAAACCTCACAATAATATGACATTACGGATCCGATGAAACTAGTTTCGTCGAAATTCGAGACTGTTTTAAAAATGGCTATTTTAACTCGCCAAATTAATATTAAAACAATTTCGATGCGTTTCGAGCTGCCACGGTCAAACGAAAACTCCAATTTCTACGAAAATTGAAATCCGATAATAACAAACTATTACGGATCCAATGGAACTAGTTTCGTCCAATTCTGAGACTGTTCGAAAATTGACTAATTTCACTAGTCGATTTAAATATTAAAATATTCAATTTTCACAAATTAACTTCTAATTCGATTTTAAAAGTTCTAAAACATCGTTATAACTTCAACATGATAAAATAAAATTTTACAAATCATTTTCAATCATATTTAACCCAATTTTCAATTTTTTCTGTAATTTAACATATTAAATTATCGATTTAATTATCCAGTTAAATCCAATTATTCAAAATAAAATTTATTCGACTTTTAAATTTCACTTATTAATATCTAAAATTAATTAAATATACAAATTTTAATTAATAAAAATTCTGGGTCGTTACAGACTTCCCCCTTAAAAGAATTTCGTCCTCGAAATTACCAAGTAAGAAAGAGTTACAGAATTCATTAACTTTCCATAAATCCATAGTTAAACTTGTTACAGTAACTTTACTTAGTTTTCAAATCATACTTAGTTATCTTTTCAAAAACAACTACTATTGTTTAACTTTCAATTTCCAAATCAAAGTTATAGTTTTCACAATTTTCCAAAAATTCCCCAATTTTTTTTCTCTAACGCCTTAAATTTTGGGAAAAATTTGCCATGGCGAAAAAAAATGACAGTATATATATCAAAAATATACATCTCATCAAGTGATGAGGCATCCCGCAGGGAAAAAAGTGTAAAAGTACGATATTTAATCCGAGATATGTACCTTATTTATTATTAGCGAGCATATACGGCTAATATAGCACGAAAGCGAGCTCCAAATGCGAGGCAAACGCAATTCGCACCTACTAAACACTCAACAAACAGATGAGAAACATGTATATAGACAATAGTATCGATATACAACATATAGCAACATAATAACTATATATGCCAACATAGCAAATGCAGTAAAAGCAATATATTCAACCATCAACCAACTAGCATTCAACTAACATTTATTTTCAATTAGTTTATATTCACTAATTCATATTCAAGTTGGTTCACTTCCAAATCAAATTCAATTCTATTTAAGATTCACTTAACTTCCAATTGGATTTCAATAACTCTAGCTTTCAATTTCATTAATACTTAATGAATTATATACAATCAACTAACAATCATATAACAACCAATGTATATTAATTACAACCAAATTCCTTTGCTTTCAATTCATTCAATTTGGTTTAATTAAATTGATTTTCATTCAATTATTCAACTTCCAATAACATTAGATTTTAATGAATTACACTTACATTTATTATTTCATATCAATTATTTACATTCAATTGATTTACATTCAATTCATCAATTCAATTCAATTACAAAAGTTGAATTTCATTTATATAACTCAAGTTTACATTTATCACTTAAATTTATTATTTTACTTCGATACCAAAATCAACTTCATTCAACATCACTTAAGTTATATTCCATTTAAACATTATTTGGTTTTACTTAACTTAAATTCTCACTTATAAATCAATTTAGATTCCCATTCTAAAGTAAATTTCCATTTAACTTTAAATTCATAAATATATTCATATAGTTTCACTTCTTACATTTTCAACAACCAAACAATCAATTTATATATACACTTACATTCATTAATAACATTTTTCTTTAACTTAAATAAAATGGAATAAATTTTATCAATACAAAATACAAGTATAAAATCTAATTGTAAAACATGTTAATATAAATTGATGTTTGATAGTTGAACTTCAAAACGTTTATATATCTATGAAACTTACTAAAGAAAATATCTACAAAACAAATTGAATTTAAAATGAAAAAAAACATAAATAAATAATATATAATATAATGATTACAACTGCCTTATTTTTATCAGCTACAAACATGCCTAAAATCATGAGATAAATAGTGCAGTCATGGCCTCAAAATCAAAACACTATAAAAGGTAAGGCAAGCACGATCTTTTCTTCGTGTCCTTTTCCCCCTTCCTCATAAAATACCCGATACCCCTTCCTTCATCACTTCAAAATCAAACGAAAAAAAAAGAATTTAAATGGTGTTGGCTTCATCTTCGTTCGTCCCCCCATCAACAATTAGGGTTTTCGTCCCCAAAAATTAGGGCTTCTTTGCGTTCGTCTTCGCTTCGGTGAAAGGTGAGTGGCCCTCACATCTATTTTCATTCTCAGTCGTTCGAGTTTCGTTTAGATGTTGATGATTTCTCTGTAGTTTTAAACAAAATTGAATAACACGGTGTTGTTTTTTTTTTAATTGGTTAAATTCCTTCTTGTTGATTTGTGGTATTTAAACTTCATTTCTTGTTGACTTGCGGCATTTAAACTTTACTAGTTCGAATTCATGATTACCACAGTTTGATTTGAACTGCAAGTGATTTTAAGCATTTTCTATTGGCTTCGGCCTTGACTATTTTTAAACTTGATTTGGACTTGTTTATTTCGTTCTGAAATATGCTTGTCCGATATTGAACTGTTCGTACTTCAATCCCTGGTTTTATCGATCTCGTGTACTTTGATGAATTTTCGGACATGGATGATTTACTGACTTATTGAGTTCATTCATTTTGATACTTGTTTTCCATGGCTTTGAACTTGAACTGTTTGTTTCTTTACCACCACGTCCCTGACCTATTCAACATATTCTTTGATGTTGAGCCACTATCTTTACTGTAATATGGCTTCATTTGTGCATATATGTGTCTTTCCATTATCATGTATATATATGCATTTATGTGTGTATATATATGATTATTATTGCTTTTGGTCTTCATTGTGTATCCACACATCTCAGTAGCATCGTCCCTTGTCATCAAGATGTATTACAATTGATTCAAACTGTAGTTGTCTTTGTTCAAAACTGCTACTTGTCACTTGTTTATGCTCTGTCTACTTGTTTATTCGAGTAGTACATATATGTACTTGGTGTACATTTGTTTTGGGTGCTTTGTTGGCCTGTAGCTCCATGCTGCCACCCTTGTGTCATTTTTACTTTGAGGCAAATTGGTTATCTGGAATTCGTTTAAGATACTGTAAAATTTATTTTTTGTAAAAATGTACATCTCGGCCTTGAATAAGTTTTTGAAAATTTCCCACTGTGATTCGAGACAGCACTTGAGTGCTCGCGTTTGTATATATGCATTCATGTAGGTACAAATGTTGTCATTGTGTATACCTTTATCAGTAGCTGACCAAGGCTTCAAATTTCTTTTGAATTGTGCGATTTTTGGTAAAGCACGACATTGATTTTTGTTAGCAACCTACTGTTTCTTCACTTATATCATTTTTCAACGTGGTGCTGGATATTGACTACTGTGTGCTATGGTGTCATATCTATGGTGCCCTCACTTTCATATTGCGGCGTTCATTTGATTGTTGTGCACTGAGTTTGCTTCGAGTCAGTTTCATTGTGTTGGGTTTGTGGTTGCAGTTATCTTGGTTCAAAACTGATAATTGCTACTGGGCATTGTATTTTGCTTTGTTCACTATGACTTTGATTTCACCTTGCTTTGTTCACTTGTGATTGCACTCGATTTTGTTTTTTTGATCCATGTATAGTCTGCAAGACACTGTGTATATACAAGTGCCAATTTATTTTCTGCTTTGATCTTGGTTCACTGGATAACATGGGTGCAAACATTGTTGTTTCACTGGGTGTTATCCTGTTGCACTATAACCTTGCCTTGGCTTGAACTATGTAGTCGATTTTTTTTTTGAGCTTGATTTTCCATTGTAGCTTGTCTGCATTGTGGCATAGCTGCGTGTCTTGTTTGCATATTTATGCACATTGTAGCCTTGGTCCAAGAGCTTCTCTTGGGACATATCTGATTTTGGCTATATGATATTGTTTTTTTTTTAAACCTGGAGTTAGGGCAACTTTGCTTACTGCAGGTTCATGGTGTACATTCTGTTCTGTCTGTAGCTCTGTTCATCATTGTGTAGCATTGTATACATGTGTGCACCGGTTGCTTCATGTATTGCTACACTTGTATTTGTAGTTTTTGTTGTTTGGTTCTGACCATATTTAGGGTACACAGGCTTGTTTCAGACCTATCGCCTTTGTGCTCTGTTGGTTCAGGTTGCGTGCAAATTAATTGTCGCCAACCTGTGACCTTTGTGCAATTATGTATGTATATATGCGACTTTTTGTCACACTGTTTCATGGTTCTTGGCTTGACTAGAATTTGACTTGATCATATTCTGCTGTCTTCATTTAGTTGTACCACTGCCTTGTGCACTTGGTCATTGGAGTTGAGTTGTTTTGCCGTTGTGTTGAGTCCATGACTTGACCTCCGCAGTTTTGATGGCTGTTAGTATTCACTGTTGTGGCGAGGCAGTGCATGCGTGCATGTACCGCAACCACACAGATTTAACGTTTTAAATATGGCGAGGCCGTACACGCGTGCGTGTACTGCAGCCCTACTAGATCAGCCGTTTTAAATTGATTGATTTCAATTGATGAAATTGTTTTGTGTCGCCAATTCAATATATTTTGAATCGTATTTTGATTTGGTTTAAATTTGATGATTTTATTGTTAATTGCCATTTAGGCAATTCTGATGTTTTTTTCTAAATTATCTTCATCAATAATCCGTTCATCTATCTTCGTTGATAATTTGAATCTACCAATTTTTTGTTAAACACTGTTAAGTGTGATATTTACTGTTATCCGATTTCTTGTTAAAGGATCAGATAGGTGAATTTATATTTGACTGTCGTCTAATTGTTATTTGATTATTATTGCCTCTATGCACTAATAATTGAGTTTGAATTAGACTGACCCGTGTATTATTTTCTTTTGAATGTAATACTCGTGTCAGACCCAGTATTTTACAGCTTGAAGATTTTCGGACAGCGAAGTTAGAGAGAGGGGGGGATAACGCTTCACTTTAGCTTTTCGGGGATTTATTTTTGTACTTAAAGAAATATTTCGCTGTATAAATTAATGCATTGTACAAACTCTGATATATGTAAGAAAAATTCATTATGTGAAATATAGTTATTCTGTGTTTCTGTGGCTGATTCTGTTTAAACTCTATAAACTGAATAACAATCCGTCATTTTGAACGTTTCAAGTTGGTTTAATTACCGACTAGGGGCGGTCAGAAGGGCGGGTCGTTACAAAAATCATCACGAGATAACACTCGTCCTACTAGGGTCATCTAGAGGTTTAACAGTTTGTTGCATCGCTCAATCAATCGTGTTTCCTATGAAAACAGATTTATCCTAGTTTTCGTTTATACAAGAACGAATGAAAAGATAAGTGTGGGGGTATTTGATGTGCACGTAAAAGTGTATATTTTTACTTCCATATTTAATATTCTCTTAATTAAATAAAGAATAGTATAAGATATTTACATGTTTAAACCAAAATTTAAATTATTTTCAAACCATCATTTATTAATCTTCATTTGGAGGGATAACATGGTAATTTTGTTTATGATTAATTTGAAAAAATTTATTTGCACATTTGCATTTTTATTGGTAGAAATTGAAGTGCAAATATGAAGAGGTTTCATGGATGAATGCATGCATATATGTTGAAAGCTAATGAAGAAAGGAAAATAAAAGAGTTCATGCAACATGGAGGAGCCCACATTCTCAGTAAAATATGGTCCATAATTAAAAGCATATACACATGTTAATGGAGGCTTAAAGGCATGTTAGTGGGGATTAATTATTTCCCTGATGATTATTTGGAGGTTACAATTTCTCAAGGGCATTTTAGGTAAACCCCTAAAAATGGATTTGGGTTTTAAGCATGCATAAATACCCCTTATGTTCAATGTAATCATCTTCTTCTTTTCATGCAATATAGTAGCCACAAATCAAAGTTAAATAAAAATTTCTTTAATGGCTACTTAGCTTTGTTTTTATTTTCATGCAATTTTTATTTTTTTCTCTCCTACTTAGTTTATATTTCTCTTGTTTAATGTTAGTAGCATGGATTTAATTCTTGTAATTAACTTAGTTTTATTTCATGCAAGTAGTTAGCTCTTTTTTCTTTTTAATTAACTTTCGTTCTCCTTTTTTTTATGTTGAAATCATTTTATGTTAACATTTTTCAAATATGAGTACCTAAACCCCTTCAATTTAGGGATAATGATACTCTCATGAAACGTATTAAATTAAATAATGATTTCATTTGTAATCTCTCTTTCGTGCTAAATGGAATTTTAATGATGGTGGTTTATGTCATTTTTAGTTAATTTGATAGTCTATGTTGGCATCTCAAATAGGCTATGCATATTCCATTTTAACATAAACTATTTGATCATCTGCCTAAGTGATTTTGATGGTGAAAGTTAAGCTAGAATCAAATTTTGATGGTCTATATTACTAATTAATAGTATATGGATCATACTTAAAATAGAATTTATTTTTAATTTCATGTCATTTTCATGAATGTTGATTAGTGGGTTTGAATGGTTTTTTAGAGTTTGATGATTTAAGTTGTACTAATTAATAGAAGAAATAAATCATTCTTATAATAAGCATATCTATCATTTCTACATAATATTTTAATGAGAGATTATAAATGATTTTTTTTTGATTTTTGTGAACTACTGAAAGTGAATTTATCTCTAAATTGTTCCTTAATCACGTAGTTTTATTCACCTTTGTTCTAGTTTATTTTCTACAATTTTTCTTAGTTTAAAACTACTTCAAAACTTTAGGCTAGTTTGATTGAGTATTATTAGAATTTAATTCTTTCTCTGCAGATTGATTCGTACACGCATATGTACTACGATTGTAGGCCATGCGCTTGCGGTTTTTATAACAATTATATTTTAACGATGGTTTTCTAATAGATAGAAATTTCCATCATTTCAACACTTGGTAAATGGATTTAGTTGAGGCATTTAAACATAATGCAAGTGGTTTGGAGGTGTTTCAGACTAAGCATTTGGATCGGTACCGATCCAATTGGATCGAGTCGGTGCCGACCCAAAGTGTTTGCTTATTTTTAGGTCAAACTACCTTAGTTCCTTTGTCACGCTTCTTGGTCTTCCAATCAAGTTATGAGTCATTCTGGCTTAGCTTGAATGTTCTAACTCATTTTTACTTCTGATGAGTTAAAAACCTGCTTAACATTTACCCACCAGAGCATGCTTTAGTTGGAAATAAGGCGTGCTCTAGAATTACTTATCTTACGGGTTCCATTTCATGAAGCTTTATTGGTCATACCTAACTTCTTTGAGTAGCTGCCTATGACATTCCAGCCTGTTATTTAGTCCTTAGTAGGAATCTCCATTAGTGAAGCGATCTTAACTTGATAACTTCCAGAATGAATACCATCATCAAGTTGAGAAAAGTAGGAAAGTTTGAGGATGTATAGGGGGAATAATTTGGATCGGTACCGAACCAATTGGATCGGATAGGCACTGATCCGAGTACTTTGCAAATTTTCTCGGCTTTGCTTTCCTCTCTATTTTTATATATATATGGGATCGGATCTCCTGCTCTTCATTTTCGTACTCAAGCCAAGTCGATCAAAACGATTCCCTTACCGATCCAACTGCTGCCACCAGAACGCCGCCATCAAATTCCGCCTTCGAGCGTCGCTAACCATCGTCTTTAGGAGCTTTTGCCATGACTTCACCTGCCCCAAGCGAACACTGATCCAATGTTGACGATCTAAAGCACCGTGGTTTGAGCTATCTTAGATTAAGAACCTTATCATCACTCTTCTCAATCTCGAAGGTCGGTGAAGTTGGTTTTGTAGTATCATGATTGATTTGTGATGGAGTCACATCGATAAAGGGCCTAGTTGAAGATTCGAGTTGATTACGATTTTATGGAAGGGAATAGTGAACTAAGTTTCGGTCTTTCACAGAACGAAACTAGGGTTTGCCTCGGTGGTTGAGATGTCTTGCTATTTCCATCTGCAAAATCAGAATTGACTTGCATCGAGTCACGCAGTTGATCCTAGCACTGGTTCTTATGGATTGATATTGGTTTTTCTAGGAGGTGATAATAACCCAAGACGGTGCCCTATATGCAGCTTAGGTCGTTATCATTTTCCAAGAAACTAAAATCATCTTATGCTGATAATTTCCTTCCTAATTCGAACCCATTAACTTACAGTCACTTACATTTTCCCAATTTATTAACTTATGCTGATAATAACTTGGGACGATGTCTTGTATCCAGCTTAGGTTGTTATCCACTCATGCTGCTACTGCTCCTCTCCTAATTTCAAGGCGAGCTCCTTACATTTTCCCTATTGGTCCCACTCTTCTACAGGCTACATTTCCCCACTTATTCTTAAGGGAGTTGTTTTTGACAAGCCCAACCTAAAATCAGTTCGCGGAAAAACTTACTTACCCTATCTTTAGGCGATCCAAAGTGGCTTGGAGCAGGCCGATGGATGGGAGAAACTATGCATGGAACTTTCTACCATTACCCAAAACAATTACCAGGAAATCCTATCATTTGAGTTTGAAAAAGATGAATTTGAGAAGTAGCTTGCGGACCACGACTTGGAAATTGAAAGGTTGAAGAAGTATAGAGACGAAGCCTTAAAAAAAGAAAGTAAGAGTGCTTCTTTGTTTAGGGAGTTGAAGCAAGAGACTGATCGAGCCTCTCTCATATTCAAAGACTAGATAAAAAAAGTGTCATACTAATGAGATGGCTCTGAAAGAGAAATTAAAGGCAAGTGAGGTGACAATCGAAGCGGAAAAGAAAGTTGTCGCTGAACAATCCCAAGAAATTACCTCTCTATGTGCTTAAATTTTAGCTTTGGAATCCTAGAAAAAAAATTAGCCATGAGAAGGTTAGCATGGAGACAAGCTTTTCAAAGCTTCAAGATACTTTCATAAGATAAACGGAATGCTTGGATGCCACTACTCTTGGTTTCTGTGTTAACTTTGTGCTTCATCAAGGTAGCCTCACTTATTTGGACCCATTGTTCCCTCGCACTCTCGTGGTGGTTTGGGAAGAAGTTCCGGCCCAGTTCGATGACATGGGTGGTGGGTATTTCAAGAAAGAGCTAGTTCAGACCTACTTGAATGAGGAATCCCGCCAAGCTCTAGTGGAAGGCCATAGAATCTTATAGCTAGAGAGGGAGCGTGAACCCACTGTTGTCACGACCACTATCGAGGCTGTTGCCGAACACTTTCCTTCAGAACTGGGCAAGTCATCATTGCATTTTCATACTGGCGAAGGGATCGCTGCCACTTCTCCCATTATCATGCACCCATCGAAGGAACGCAATGACAAAGGCTTCGAAGTCATTGCACATGACCAAACCCACACTTTAGGTAACTTTCTCATCTTTTCTATGCTTGAAAATTTTCAATTCATGCCTGATGAAATTGCTGAGATTAACTCCATTTACCCTGATATTGTAGATCAACCTCCTCTTCCCGCTGATTACCATCTCATCTGATACTGGGTCTGCTGCTATTTTAACTGCATCAACCGTTGTCTCTGCTTTTGGCTCATAGCCTGGTCTGTATTTCGAGCAAGTTAAGGCTCTACATGATTTGGATGACCCATCTGTTTCTCAAGAAGAAATCTTGAGAATTACTAGTGTGCAAGAGTAGGCGGACAAAGGCAACCAACAAGAGAAAGCAAAAACAGAGCAGTTGAAGATCGAGGAATAGATGATTGCGGTGAAAAAGGAGAAGGTTGAAGCATAGAGGAAGTCATTAAAGGGCTCTCATCGATCCCACAAGCATAAGGGGAAAGGAGGTTCCTCCAATGGTCGTGCTTTGGAGAGTGAGTGTTCCCTGAGTAAAGATAGGCTTGGGAAACTACAAATTAGAGGCGGGAAAGAAGACCAGGGCAGCAGTGAGAAGACGTCTTGATTTGTCCTTTTCCCCTTTTGTTGTTTTGTTTTTTGTCACCTTTTGTACGAGTGCAAAATCTATGCTCAATATTCTTTTTTTGTTGTCATAGTGATGTTTTGTGTTTTTCTATCTTTTTGGCTGATATTATGTGGGTACAACCCCCACTTTTTGACTTTGTATAGAGAAAGTTATAAGTTACACAACGTTGATATTTTATTTGTAACTTCACTTGTCTACTTCTTTACGTTGCATGCACTTATGTCGATTTTATTCATCACTTACTTTGCTTAGTCCTATAATTATTGCCAAAGTTCATTGTTTGGAGTAACAGACCTGTAAAGTGTTTGATTTTTTTATTCATTTATTTTAGCATAGCATTGGTGGTGTACCCCCAGTTCACGGGATTGTTTACTTCAAACACTGGATTTCAAATCGGTTGATCTGAGTGGTTCCTCAGATGTCTGCCATCGAGTCTATTTTGCAGTTCCTCTCTTCGAGAACTCGTGTTTCAGGAGATTGCACCCCGTTGGATTCATGTGGCTTTACTTTGGATAATGGGAGTGGATTCCAATTAGTTCTGCAATAGAAGAGTTTTCCAGCATTACCAGGGTATCTCCCGTACTTAAGAATGTGCACGGCTTATGAATGTGTGACTTTTAAGATCGATATGACCCATCGATCTAAAACGGTTTAGAATATCTCGACGCTACCAATCTTCGGGTAACATAAGGAGTTCATGCTTTGATAACATGGTTTCATGGCTTAAGAAATGATGCTCGGCTTATGGAGATGTGCGGCTTAGAGAGTCAAGCTTGCTTGGATGTGATTCCACAATACAAAAGGCAATGCATGGTTTACAAGATGCGCGACTTTGATTTCGGCCTTCCTAGTATTGTCGGAGCAACATTGGGTCTTAAAAGGCGAGGATTGGGTTCTACCACCCAAATTTTTGATTTGATTTGTTTTCGTCGACTCGACGGGTAGGTGATGCATACTTGAGCATGGTTTTACTGTTCCAAGTAGTAATTAGATGGTTTTCAGCTGATTTGACTCCGTCGACTCAACGGGTTAATTTTATGAACATAGTTTTATTGGTTCAGAAGCAAAGCAATTTATTACGAAAGATGGGCAAGTTCTGCCTATTTACAATGCCCCGATATTTCGGGATGGCTTATTTTCTGAAAATAAGAAGTATATAAGATGGTTTCAAATAAAATAATAATGCACCAATTGGCTGTTCCATACTCAGGGAATTTGGATTCTGTCAATGATTGCCGTTTTGAATGTTCCATCCCCTAACTTTTGACTGATCACATATGAACCTTCCTAGTTTGGTCCAAAGGTTCCTGGTACGAAGTAGACCCATTTGAGTATGAGGTCTCCCATTTCAAAAGTTTGATTGTGAACTTTGGAGTTGAAGTATCGTGCGACCCTTTTTTGGCGAGCAGCGATCCTTAACTCGGCTTCTTCCCTCTTCTCGTCGATCATATCGAGTAACTCAAGTAGGAGCTGCTCATTTTTCTTCTGATTGAAATTCTGCCTTTGATGAGAGGGGACTTCTAGTTTGATGGAAATTATTGCTTCTGAACCATATGCCAAGGCGAATGGCATTTGCCCAGTTGCTGATTTGTGTGTTGTTCTGTAAGCCCATAGTGCGATTGGAAGTTCATCAACCCAATTTCCTTTAGCTTTAGTTAGCCGCTTTTTGATGGTGGACTTGATGATCTTTTTTATTGCTTCCACTTGCCTGTTTGCTTGCAGATGCACGACCGCGAAAAAGCTCTTCTCGATTCGAAAGAGTTTGCGAAAGTCCTTAAACTCGACGCTTTCGAATCGAGTCTCATTATCAGTGATGATTTTTTATGGCACAACAAACCTACAAATAATGTTTTTAGTAATAAAGTTAATGACTTTCTTTGTGGTAATGGTGGCCAATAGTTCTTTTTCGGCTTATTTGTTGAAATAGTCAACGAAAATTATAGCATATTTAGCGCCTCCTTTAACTATCAGCTATACCTCAATCAGATCAATTCCCCATATTGCAAACGACAACAGGCTGACAATCTGCGTTAGCTCTTTTAAGGGAGCTTTTGATCTTAACGAACCTTTGGCATCAGTTGCACTGTCTGGCATAATCTGCGGCATCACAGTTTATTTTTGGTAAGAAATACCCATATCAGGGAATTTTCTTTGCAAGAGTTTGCCCCGTGGTATGGTTTCCACGGCCGCCTTTGTGAAATACTCCCAGGATCCTCTGAGCTTCGTCATCAATCACACATCTGAGCAGGGGGGTAGAGAACCCCCTTCGATAGAGTATCCCATCTTGTATTATGAATCATGGTTCCTTATGGAAAAGCTTTTTCCGATGTCTTTGGTTGGCGTCATCTAAGTTTCTGGTTCAATGGTGGTCTCAAAAATCCAGTTCACATCCATTTTGCTTATGCTTGCAGTGGTCAGGGTTTCAACCGGGACTAGTCCCAACAATTGAGCTTCTCCAAAACTAGCCAATTTAGCTAAGTAGTCAGCCTTCGTGTTTTGCTACCTTAGGATGTGAGTTGTGGTGTAATGTTCGATGTCGCTCAATAGCTCTTGCACTTTTGATATATACGGGACAAGGTTCTCCCCTCGAGCCTAGTATTCACCTTTCACCGGATAGACAACTAACTAAGAGTAGCTATAGATGTGTATGGATTTTACCTCCAGTTCTTTTATAATTTTTAGTCCATCTATCAACGCCTCATATTTTTCCTCATTATTTGTCAGTGGGAATTCTAATTATAAGGAACAGAAAAAAGTAGGTCCTTCGGGAGTCTCAAGTACTACCACTTCCCCCAAGCAGAAGCTATTAGATGAACCATTGATGAAGAGCTTCCATCGTGTTTCCACTTCCAAAGTAATTTCTTCTTCATTGTCCCATATGGTAAATTCGGCATTGAAATCTACCAACGCTCGCCCATTGATCACCCTTCGAGGATGGTAAGTGATTTCATATTGAATCAGTTCGATATTCCATTTGATGAGCCACTCAGAAGTCATGGGGAGGTACAATAATTGCTTTAAGGGTTGATCGGTTGATACTTTGATCAGGTTGCCTAGAAATACAGTCGTAACTTCCTGGATGCGATCAAGAGACAATACACTATCTTTTCCAATTTCAGATAATTTTTCTTGGCTTTAGTGAACCATTTACTAATGTAGTATATGGGTCGCTAGATCCTAGCTTCTTCACATACAAGAGCAACACTAATGCGTGAGGTGAGATTGCTATGAATAAGTTCTCTTTGTCCCTTGCTTTGATAGGATTGGTAGGGTTTCCATATTTCGTAGCAACTCTTCAAACATGGTTTGACAAGCCTCATTCCATTCAAAGTTCTTCTTTCCTTTGTTTAAAGCATCAAAGAAAGGTATACATTTGTCGGTGGCTTTCTAGACGAGCCGGCTTAGCGTTTCGAATTTCCCATTCAGACTTTATAACTCCTTTTTTTCTTTGGGGCTTTGGCTTCTTGTAGGGAAGCAATTTGCTCTGGATTTGCTACGATGCCTCTAGCCCTCACTATGAATCCTATGAACTTTTCGAAGGCTACCCTTGAGCGACATTTAAGTAGATTGAGCTTCATCCCATATTTTCGAAGTATTTCAAATATTTAGGTGAGATTATCCAAGTGATTGGTAGCCATTCACAATTTAACCAATATGTCATTCAAATAGACTTCCATGATTATTTCAATCTGACGCTTGAACATGGCATTTACTAATCTTTGTGTAACAATCCGTTTTTCCATACCCTTTGAATCGACAATAAACCACACATGTCCAACTCAAATTGCACGAATAAGCGGATCATTAAGGGTAGAAAAAGAAAATAAAGACAGAACAGAATCTCACACGAATGGAATAACATATATTATTTCAATAATAATCTTTACAGCGGAAAATTTTAAACACAATATCAGAGTCTAACCTAAATTCAGTTGGACAATTATAAACATCTGTCCTTACAATTGCTGACAAACATTAAACAAAATACACTAAACAAAGCGGATGATAGAATACGTCCATACGATGATGAAGATCTCCAGCTCTCCTTTGGAAACTCCAACCGTCTTCAACTAAACCTGAAACTACTCGGATCTGACCCGAGTATTAAAAATACCCGGATCAGGCTTGATAAACCCGCGTGAGATACTCGAACTTTAAAATGACTATGTTATCAAAACCCTTGAAAAGAAGGGTATCTCATAAGACCACGCCCACACATAAACAAGGACGGGTTTTTACCTTATGATAACCAAAACACTTCATACCAAAATACACTTGATATTATTTTTAATGACATTCTTTTGAAAACATTTGCAAATAAACTTATTCAAATAAGATATCAATATCTGGACTAAGTCAAAGGTAATATATCCGGACTGGGTCAACGGAATATACCAACGGAATATATGATACCAGAAAGGGTAGCTGAAATGTTTGCAAGTCATTACAGATATTTTGGGAATACAATCAAAACCGTAAATCTCGTAGGGATTGGATTTCCAACATGATAGGAAACCAGTGACCCTTTTTCCGAACCACGCATAACAAACATAGTTCCCACGGTGCCATAATCGCTTTTCTCAAACTAGTCACTTGGAAACTATACTTGCTATACTACAAATGATACTCGGTAGTTCCCTGCTTTTCTCAAGCTAACCACTTTATCCACATGAGGCAATAAATGCCTTGAGGCCCAGACGTATCTGGTACCTAGGGCTCAGAACATCTGATAACCCAAATCACTACTATCTAAAATGCGAGCATACATCTGACCACATAGAATCTCATCATAACCGGGGTGTGAGGCTCACGAAACTACGATCAATTCCTTTAAAGCCATGCTTTTAATACAAAACCACACTTTGATTAACAGGTTCCACTTTGAATGCCACATTGTCATTCCACGTCACACGACTGATTTCTAAAAAAGTATAACTTCCTGAGCATGTATGTCTTAGGAAAGGGTGTTAAGCTAAGAGAAGTTGCCTTCTCCGCCACCAACTGATATACATTTATAGAAACCACTCAAATGTGATTTAGAATACAATGTCAGACAAACAGCCATACAAGTTCGTTCTAGGACTGAACGAAACGAAAGGCACTTTCCTCGGTCATTACTAGGCGAGAAGCCCTTGCAAATCCGAAAAATCTCCATCACGAGGAGACTATTACTATAAATAACTCTATAATGGTGGCCAACCAGAGCATGTTCAACAAGCAGTCTTCACGCTATGAAGATCCACGGTCTTCAATAATCATCATCTTCAACATATCTTCACTTTCGAACGTATACATTGGTTCGAAGTAGTTTTCGAATAGGAATCAACCAAATCTGACTCTGGTTCCTTCGAAACCAATCACCGCTTTAAAAGATGTTAAGTTCATTCGTGGATATCAATCATCAATCAATTACTTCATCTTTTATCTTAATCAAATATCTTTCTTAGGTATATTCTTTTCAATTTATTCCATTTTCTTTTCAAATGTATATGGAATCATTAAGCCTTATTTATTAAATCATTTGGTTTATTTAAACCTTTCTTAAATCCTGTAATAATTCCAAATCATCTTCTCTTTTACTTAGGAAAACCTTTCCAAATCATTCATTAAATCAAAATCAAAGATTTCTTATATTCAAGTTATAACTTTTAACTTAAGGAAAATATTCTCAAATCATTCATTAAATCTAAATCAAAGATTTTTTCTTAACTTCAAATCATATTCTTGCAAATCAAAGATTTTCATAACAAAGTACTACTGCCACTTTAAATATGGTAAATTTCACCTCTAGGGACTAATGTCAAGTTTCACCTCCAGGGACTAATGACAAGTTTCACCTTCAGGGACTAATGGAAAGTAATTCTACATCATGAATATCTTTGTCTTTTAACTTGAAAAAACTTAAATATGATTTTTTAGAGCATCCGGGCTTTCCTTTCGATATGTTCCACCCCTCGCCTAAGAAGAGAAAACATAGGCCATGTAAGTTCAGGACACTGGTTGATCCATCCCTAAGCTTAGTTAAACACCTTGTTTTTATCGTCTCAGATCTCACAGGTGGGACAAATATACTAGTCGTTTTCGCATACTCAGTTTGTTATTACATTCAATATTCTTCACTTTTTGTTTAAGTGGTATAAACAATTCAACTTAACAATTTATTAAAACTCTTATTAAAACTTTCAAATCATCTTAATTTTTCTTTTAAAATCATTCACAAAATATGTAGGAAAGAATTGTTAAGTTTAAAACTGCATTTCAAAAATTATAGAATTCAAAGCAGAAAAATGCTATAGAAAGTGCTATATAAGCTTATTTGATTTAAACAACATTTAAATATTTGAAAATTCATATTTTTCATTCCAAATCTCTTTCAAATCATTTTAATAGATTTATCAAATTTATTTCATGTTTTTAATCATTTAAAAATATCATTTATAAAGAAATCTCATTTTGGATTCCGAACTGCAAAACCGCGATGTTTTTAGAAAATTATTTTGGACATATTTCAAAATCTACTTGATGAAATCTTGATTTTCTTTCTTCGTTGAAAAACTAAGGATATACTAAACCGGAAAATTCTTATCTCGAATAATTCCGAGCTATATTTCACTTTGTACACTTATTTAACTTTTACGGCGCGAAATCGCAAACACCGTTACGCGACGCGCATAGTTTTGACTTGTTTTTTAATTTCTTTTCAAACTTCTTGAAAACACTTTTAAATGTTTATTAAACATTTCTAAATCATTTTAAACTCATTTAAAATCATTAAGAGGCTGAATAACTTTCATATTTTCATTTATATGAATTTAATTCTCATTTAATTAACTATACTTACTAACCATTTCTCTTATCATTTGCCAAATCAAGTTATCATTCATATAATCAATCACATAATCAACTAATTTGCAACCAAGTTATCAAACACTCATTAAACATATTTAAACTTTTCAAATCATTTTACTTGAAATAACTTATGGATTAATTAGTAAATAAGAGTACTCACCTTTTAACTTAACCAATTCTTCCTACCAACATTCATTTGCAACAACACTTCACTTAAATCCTATCATCTTCAATAAATCTTTTCCGTAGACTTTCCTTTTGATTCCGGCAGCACTTCCTTCTCTTTTTCTTGCTCCGAAGCTTCACAAATTTGCTTTCCTCCTTCCCTAGGTTCGGCCTTGCCTATTCCACACCTTCCTTCATCATTTCTTTACTTCTTAGATGCTAAACCATGTTTAAATGGTATTCTAAGGTCTTTGGCAAAGTTTTGTGGTGTTTGGAGTTGATTTGATATGGTTTTGAAAAAGTTAGTAAGGTTATGGAAGAGAAGATGAAGCCATTAAAGAGAGCTTCAAGGAGGAAGAAGAAGAAGGTAGAAATGTGTAAAGAAAGTGGAAGAATGGTGGTCTTATTTATAGAATTTTTTTTGGATTAAAATAATATTTTGTAAAAAGACCAAAATACCCTTACTTACTTATAAAGTAAACTTATTTTTTTCAACACTTAACATCACATTTCAAATCATTACTTTATATCATTTTCACTTAGATATTAAGTAAAGTAAGTAATAATTATGTTTCTTTGATTTGATGTTTTACCTTTTGCTTTGAAATGATATTTTTGTCTTTTTGTGCTTACTTTTTCTTAATTGTTTTCTAGAAGTTTCTAACCTTTTTTAGTAAAAGTAGACTTGATTAGTAAATTAATTAATACTTATACTATTTGAATATATGTTCCTATATAAGAAAATAAAGGTTCGAAAACGTTGCGACAACTTTTAATCGACAAAACGTTGTTTTTCAACAAAATGTTTTACGGTCATATTTTGACGTTTTAGTTAAACTATTTATTTATGTAAACCAAATTTAAAAATGAACTTTTTACTTCTTTAAATAAATTAAAACATGTCTCTTTATATTTTAAAATCATATTTAAATAACATCAATATCTCTAATTTTACGGTGTATGTAAAACTGACAAAATGTGACAAATTTTGGTTATTTTTGTAAAACGATTATTAACATACTTATAAGTATTTTAATATACTTTTATTATCTTTATTAGATGTTTTCAATAATATTTATCTTTTTAAATAGACATTTAAACCTATTTATTTAAGCATTTATTTCTTTTTAGCAAAACTTAACGTTTGTTGGTTTGTTGTAAAAATCCAAATTTACATTATCAACTACAAGAATAAAAAAAATTCTCTATTATTATCTATTATATATAACTTGTTTATTTAAGTTTTAGACCTTTTTAAATTTAAAACAAACGAAATCTCTCATTTTCGAAGTAGCGAAATTAAGGGTCGTTACATTTTGGTAGGTTTCCCCAACATTCTTTAAACTAAATGGCATTACCATGTAGCAGTACAATACTTGATTGACGATGAAGCTGGTGTTTTCTTGATAAGGTTTGTACATTAGGATTTGGTTGTATCCCAAGTATGCGTCCATAAATTATAGCAATTCATGTCCAGCAGCCCCTTCTATAATTGGTCAATTCTGGGAAGGGGAAAGCTGTCTTTTGGGCAGGCTTTGTTTAAGTCCGAATAGTCGATACAATTTCGTCATTTCCCATTGGACTTCTTAACTAAAACCGGGATAAATACCCAGTCGGGATAGGTCGCATCACAGATAAAACCATTGACCATCAACTTGTCTACTTCTTCTCTCAACGCCTTGGACCGTTTGGGTCCCAGGCCATGCCTCTTCTTCTTTACTAGTGTATACTTAGGATCAATGTTGAGTGCATGACATGCAATTTCTAGTAATACCCCGCACATGTTGGAATGTGTCCAAGCGAACACATCTAAGTTGGCACGAAGAAATTTAGCGAGGCCCAATCGCATCTTGTTTCCAAGATGCGATCCAATTTTCAAGACCCACGTTGGGTTAACCATGTCGACCTGGATAGACACTGTCATTCTGCCGATTCTGCCTACTTCTCCCTTAAACTCTTCTTTCTAGGGCCCAAAGCCTTATTGAATTAGCTATGGTCCCTAACCCAGGGACGGCTCTGTAGTTGCCATTTGAACGGTTCACGAATGTGGAGAGTTCTCCCCACATTCTTCCTCTTTTCTTTTCTTTTATATTTGCGTAGTTCCACGATATAAAGTTCCCTAGTGACACTCTGATCTCCTTTGATCACTCTAACTCCCAACTCCGTTCTCAATTGGGAATTTCATGGTAAGGCACTACTAGGCTAAAGCAATTCCGAAATCTTCCAGTGTAGGCCGTCCAAAGAAGGAATTGTATGCAAAGGTTTCATCTAGATCATGAAATTTTGGATGAGGGTGACTCTTAGGTCTCCTTCCCTAAGTTATATAGGCAAGTCAATCATTCCAACAGGTTGTTTAGGTTTGTCGGTGAATCCCTGGATCTTTGTCTGGAAAGCGGATACATCTTTCATACTGATCTTCATCTGATTGAAGGTGCATTTGAAGAGTATGTTTACAGAACTACTGATGTCCACCAATACATGTTGGATCAAAGCGGGTCTGATTCCTACTGTTACGACCATGGGATCGAAAGTTGGAGCTTCTATCCTTTCAATGTCTAGATTTTGGAATACTGTATCATCATTCAGGGTTCTATGCTGCTTGGCAGAGGTTCCATCTTCGATCATAAGGCATGAATCCTTCGGAGCATGTTTTAATGAGTTTGCATACCGCTCCATTTCTCCACAACTCTTCTGCGTGGGATGGGTCCTCCATATATTATTCTAATGATGAGTCTCTAATCAGTTTGTTTAGATCCCTCTTTGCTGGTTTCGGCTTGGTTTCCTCGACCTCTAGAAGCTTGCGGAGCCGTGGGCTGGTTAAGATTTTGTGGTTTTCTCATGTATTGTTGAAGCTTGTTTTCTTGAATCAGCTCCTCAGGTGACGGCACTCATTTTTGTTGTGGCCGTGTGTTTCATGGAAACAACAATACTTCCCGAAGCGCTTTTTGCTATTCATTTTCCTCTTTCTTAGGGTGCTTCTTATACCCTTCTGTCCCCTGTGTTGTGAGATATATGTTCTCTGAAGTATCGTTGAGCGGGGTGTAATCTTCGAGCCTGAAGCCTTTAAGCCACTTATTGTTACCATTTTGTTTTCTGGAATTTTGATTTTTCCTTTTATGATTTCATCTTTTCCTGCATTACCTTCAACGGTCCCTGTGGTTCCCGGTTTATCGCCATGCTACTCTGCCCAATGTTCTCGGTTGTAAGCTACCAGATTTCCTTTCTCATTCTTGCACCTCTTTCAATCTCAGGTATTGATTCGCCTTTCGATTGAAATCTTTCCTAGTGGTAGGTTATTTGTTCTCGGTTGTAAGCTACCAGATTTCCTTTCTCATTCTTGCACCTCGTTCAATCTCAGGTATTGATTCGCCTTTCGATTGAAATCTTTCCTAGTGGTAGGTTATTTCATTTTGATCCATTTTTCAAATTCAGTTACGGGGTAGATGGCATGGACCAAGGCCATAAAAACTATATCCTTATTCGGATTCCTTACTTCTATCACCGCGGTGTTGAATCGATTCATAAACAACTTTAGAAATTCATTTCATCCCTGGAATTGACTGAACAGGGACATCACATCTTTAGACTGCGCCATGTGAAGTTTGAATTGATCAAGAAATATTGTTGTTAGTTGATTGAAAGTGGAGATAAATCTTGGCGGAAGCCTAGTAAACCACATGGAAGCAATTCCCTCTAGAAAAATTGGGAAACATCTACGTCAAATGGCATTCGAAGCATTCGCTCCATCCATGTACCAATTGTACTTATATAAGTGGGATTTTGGGTCTCTAGTTTTGTCATAAGACATAATAGTTGGCATAGTGCACTTTTCTGGGTACTGCTCATTCAAAATCTCTTCAATGAAAGGAGTTTGACTTGGAGCGGATCCTCATTCATCATTCCTTCTTTCCTTACTCTCATCCATTGGTCACTTGACCATATCCGCGATATACATCTCAGATGTTCGATAATCCAGGGGTCGGATGTCAGTAAATACACCAAGTGTTTGGCTTTGCAAACAATATCGGTGAGTAGGCAGAAGCCAAGGCTCTCCTGTCTTTAGAAGAGACACTCCCTTGGTATTCCATTGGCTTGAGGCTAGTCAAATAGGAGCAGTCTGGATCTCCTTAGCATTGTTGAATGCAATGGAATTTCCTCCAACTTCTCGTTGTTGAATTGCTCACCATCCTCCAAGTCAGAGAGATCCATCGCTATATCTTTCTGTAGTGTTTTCGCCTTTATATCTAAGTTGCAGTTGGTGGAGTACTTGTATTTCCTTCCAAATCAATTCCTGTAGTTCCACCAATCACTCCTTTCTCTTTCTATCTTCTGTTTCTCTTATTTAGGCCTGATACGGAGGAATTCTCTTATTCTACGACAACCGCGGATTCTGTCATGGTTCTTGGAGTAGGATGCGGTTGTATGGTCAAGAGGGCATTCAGTTTGTCCATAAGAGCTCTCTGACTGCTTTCCATCTTTCAATTAATCTCGTTGACCATCTTATTCAATTCATCTCTAGTAACAACTTCACATTGATTAGAGGATCTTGGCACCTGATCTCCTGGTTAGCGCCATTGACTTCGATTTACTGATGATTCATATCTCCTCTAGCAATCACTACCCATATGGATCTTCCAGAAGCAGTTCGCCTTCTTCCTAGAGCCATTGATTCTTAGCAGCAGATCATTTGAATAAAGATTATGGATCTAACTTCTGAACATATCTGATCCAAAGCAGATAGCTAGATCTTAGCTTGAGTTGGACTCTCAATGAAAGCACCAAAATGTTGACCCAAAAAAAGGGATCAACACCCTAGGTTGAGTGTGAAACCACTAGCCTTGTTTGTCCAAACCAGATAGAAAAAGCAATAGTAAATTGCAGAAAAAGTAAATGAACAAGAGATTTTTATAGTGATTCGGCTGTGACGAAGCATACGTCCACTTTATGGATTTTATTGATTTATTATTTGTTGATCATAGGTTCAAGGTAATTACGATGTGTACGTTTGAATCTAAGGAAATTAAGTTACCATTGAAGGAAACAAAAGGAAGGATCTCAATTGTCCCATGGCAGCCATTGCGAGGAAGAAGAAGATTGAAGAATTTTCATAGCAGAGTTTCTCCGACGATCAGAATAGCTAGCCCCTTTTCTATTGAGATAGGATGACATTTATAGGGGGTGGATAGCATTTAGATCGAAGCTAGACCACTAGAGGCTTCTAATCATCAATAGGAGGCAGGACATGAATTTTGGGAGTAAACCGAGCTAACTGTTTGGGTCGGTACCGATCTGATCCAATTGAATCGAATCTGTACCTATCCAAATAGTTGTGCAACTTTTATGCAACTTCCATCACACCAGCTTCCTTATTTGTTAGCGAGGCTTCCCTTGTAATTTTATGACTTATTGACTTGTTTTGAATATCATTCGCTAATGAGTTTAACTAAACTTTAGTTTAAGTTGATAAGTGCTTACTTCTCGATTCTCGATGCTCGAATTGCTATGAGACTTGGTAAATGGATTTGGTTGAGGCGTTTAAACACAATGCAAGTGGTTTGGAGGAGTGTGGGACCAAACATTTCGATCGGTACTGATCCAATTAGATTGGATTGGTGTCGATCCAAAGTATGTGTTTATTTTTAGGTCAAACATCCTTGGTTCCTTTGCACGTGCTTCTGGGTCTTTCGATCAAGTTTCAAGTAATTTCGGCTTAGCTTGAATGTTCTAACTCCTTATGACTTCTGCTGGGTTAAAAACTAGTTTAACATCTGCTCTAGTTTTTATTATTTAAAAATTATAAAGGATGTTTAGAAATACTGTAAGTGCAATTTTTAAGAAGAAATGATTTGTTATAACAATTGAGCTTTTTAGAAAAACTTAATAAATGGTTTGAGTTAAAAATCCAAATTTTTAAGAAGTAAAAGTTGAAAAATTTTAAAAAGAAAAAGTTTATTTGAGAAAGAAGGAAACTAACTTTTTAAAATCAAAATGTGGTTTTGAAAGTGAAGGCACCAATTTATTTTTGAAATTAATAAAAGTTTTCTAATATTGTACTTTTAAAGGTAAATATTTAGGGTTACATACTTTATTTTTTATATTTTTGAAAAAAGTTAGCGAAGACTAATTTTTTTTTAAATATGGAGTAGACAGAAATGACTGCCTAGGTAAGATAGGGTAAACTATAAGGCTATGAAGAAAATAGCGATATTTACTCATAGAGTAGCAATAAGGAATCCCTGTAGAGTGTAAAGAATATAGGTGGTAACCTAGGAATGTTTCGTTAGACATGTGTGCACGCCATAAGAAGAGCCATAAATGAATGAAAAATGGTATTAAAATACACTTCTACGAGTTCTAGGGCATGCTCATATAAGGGATCAAGAATGAAGAAAGTAAATACCAAGATTTAGATTAAAAGAAGATGGTAACAGAGGGTAATCAGATGGAAAAAACACTTGGTGTGTGTTGATAGACTCATAGTTAAGAAAGGTAAGGCAGATGGTAGAAAAGTTACTCTTACCCAGTATAGTGTAGGGATGCATAATTATTCCATAATTGGGTGTGGTAATGGAAGTAATGGATGCACCTTAATATTTAGAAGCCAAAATGAAGTTAGGATATATGGGTTGCAATGGATTTGCATGTTAGAAAAATCTATTTAATTTTAGTAGGTTGATGGGGTTACAACTTCATAAATGGTAGTTTATGTTGAAGGGTGGCTTCTAGCAATTTTTTCTTTGAGGTTTAGGCCGTAAGCATTCATTGTTTTAGAAAATGCATACAATACCATGAGAAATGTTCCTTTTGAAAATTGGTTTTCTATGTGGAACACTATATTAATTGGAAAATTCTATAAGTAAGGAAATCTCATACAAACACTTAACTAATGCAAATAAATAAATAAATAAATAAAAGGCTGGAAGTTTATAAAATAAATGAGCGAAATTGTTAAATTAGCTACTAAAAGAAAAGTAAAGTTCCAAAAGCCTTAAAATTTCGGGAAGATAAATTTTGACGAGCGAAGGACAGGGAAAGCTTGTTGCGAAGCCATGGGTCAATGTCCTTGTACCTTAAAAGCTGAAATTTATAAATGAACTTATATGTTATGCTGGTTATTGTTATAAATAAAAGAAAAGTCTTTGAAAAATTGAAACTTACCGCATAGTTAGATAGAGTCCACTATGGACATTAAACTATTAACTAAATCCTAATTTCATGTGGTGTGACATAACTTTTTTTAAGCAATATATTTACTTTTGAAAAATTTTATTCAAAATTTTTAGTTCTGGAAAATAAAATGCCTTTGTGAATTTCAAAAAAATTTGTGATGAAAGTAATAAATTTTAATTTTTTTTACTGATATTTCAAGAAGTTGTATAAAAAGATTTTTGAGCAGTAAACGAAGGAATTTTTAAATTCGAAATGCCATATATTTAGGGAAATAGTTAACGGGTTAACTATTATGGATTTTACTATGTAGCAGAAGTGATAGTGAAATAAAATACGGTTAGAAACAATGGAAAATGTTGTTTTAGCTATGGAGTCACTTCTTCCACACCTTGTCGGTAGGTGAACTAAACTAATTTTTAAATAATTTTATTTTAAATTTTAAATATTTAAAATAAAATTTACTTATGCAGATTATATTTGGAGAAGTTGGAAGAGAACTAGGGGCAAAAGAGAAAGCTCCAAGGTACTGTGGAAAAATAGTACGTAGGAGAAAGATGTAAATATGAAATTTTCTATAGAGACCCTTTTCTGACATGAGAATACAGGTTTAGAAAACTGGATTTATTCTAAATTTGAACGTTAGCAACGATATGCTATGATTTTGGATGGTAGGGATGGATGAAAAATTGGTTGAATTATACTTCCATTCGTAGAAGTGCATGAAAATTTGGATGCAAAAGCAAGTTTTTAGTTTTCAAGTTTGACCAGTATATCTAGGATGATTGCACCATATTTTCAAATTTTATTTGGAAGAATCCGTTCATATAGGAGGTGCCAATTAGAATTATTATGCATACATATAATATGTACTGTGGTGCACCGTGCACATGTACACGATTGGTTGCACATTAACTGATTGGTTAGTTTATAATAGGTGTACGTTACATTCCATTGTTGAGCTATTGAGGAATTATAAGGACGAAATTCATCTAAAGGGGATAATGTAACACCGCGTAATTTTAGCACAACTAATTAAAAAGAAAAATTAATTAACAAATGATAACACTGAATAAATAGGATTTTTACTATTTAGAATTTTCCTACGAAGTTTGCACCGCTTGGTTCGTGGCGATTTTCTGATGAATTTTCATATATAATGTTTTATGATCGAAGTTCAAACAAAAAAGTTATTGACATTTGAAGCTTTAGAATCAAAAATATTATATGTGTAATTGAAAAAATAAAAATAAATAACTAATGTTAGCTACCGTTAGTTAAAGTTAACAGACAATTAACATTGCTTAGACGTTAAGAAAGTTGATAATGAGAAGAAAATTATATCAACAGGTTTTAAAAAGGAATTAAATTAAACAGATCAAATGATGCCGCTAAGCACAACAAATAACAAGCGACCGATTGACCCTACATGCCTGTTGGTCGATTGGTAGTGGTGGACCGTAGGCATATGGCAATTGACCAATGCAGTTGAAAATTCGACAGTAATGAGTGGCTGAATGACCTGAATTCAATATAATTCAATCGACGGATGATATTGATTTGAACCCTTATAAATACAACTCTAACCCTCACTTCTAAACTCGTATTTTCGAAGCGACGTCGGAGCTCTACCATTTTCTCTTCTCTACAAAATTCTAAATTCTTAAGAATAGTTATAGTTTATATGTATATACAATTGGAGAATCGTAAAAGATGATTGAGGAAGAGAATAAAGTCAAATCAAATAGCCAAAGCCAAAGTAAATTGTAAATATGAATCTAAATTGTAAATCAAATCCAAGTCTCTTTTCTAATCTAGATCTCTGATATATTGTGTACGCTTGCAGTGTATATATCCAAACAAAGAGACAAGGGAGTCAACTGGAATAACATGGATTAGTTGGAGATTTGAAAAGCTAAAAAGGTGGGTGAGAAATTATATATTTTTATATAATACTTGATTTATATCATTGTAAATCTATTCATGTATGCTTGAAATGTAAATTGGAGTTGTATGCTAAAATTATATATATGAACTAAAATTATAAACCTTACCTACATTTACTATTATTGATAACTTTTAACGTATATTGCATATATGTAAATCTGGAATATAGTATTGGGTAGTAGTATCTCTGAAATTTATAGAATATGTGATAATTCCATATTTTGAATTTAAAACGACTTATTAGATAAAAACTAAAGTGACTATCATAGTAAATTGTAGGGATTTAAGTAGTATTTAATTTATTGCAATATAGCGTGTTGCAGTGTGAGTTTCTATAGACTATTAAGTTTCAAATAAAAATGTAGCATTTGAAATTAAAAGAAATATACCTAAAAAGAAATAGATGTATAAAATAGGAATTTTACCGTATTTTGTACTGTCTATTTCAAAAATTATAAAAAGATAATTTCTTGTAATCCCAAATGTAATATAAGCTCCACTTTTCGGTATGATATAGAAATTTATAGCGTTAACCTTTCCATTTAGAGAAATTTATTTTCAATACATTAAAATGTAGAAATCCCTAAGGACTAATTTAAAGAGAGTATAAATGTGGTAATAAGAAGGTCTAAGAATATGCGCAATATAAATAAGACAGAAATGAAATAAAAGAAGTGAAAAAGGAGACAAATCATAATTTAAAATAAAAAGGTTATACATAGTCCTCTAAAACATGGTTAGGAATTAAAAGGTTAAAATGGGAATAGAAATAGAAAATAAAATAGTAGGGGAAAGAAGGAAGCAAATGAGAAAATGAATTTAAAACCTTTTTAAAAGAAAGCGGTAAATGGACTTAAATTAAGTAAGATGTAAGCACATAAAGAAATGGAGAAATATTGTTAACAGTGAATGATAGAGGTATAATAATCAAAAATGAACGAATGGAAATATATATATATATATATATGTGTGTGTGTGTGTGTATGTGTGTGTTTGTATGTGTGTATATTTATATACACACATAGTCACAAGTATGTGTTTATGACAGGCGTGAATTATTGAATTTTTTTATAGTTTAGTGAATAAAAATGGCATAGCCATCAGCATGGGTTGGAATGCGAGGCCAGTAGTGTTACACAATAGAAGTTTGCCCACTGGTAAATGAGCTACCAACAGTTATATATACTTTATACTAATGTGAGACATATCCAACTGTAAGACCCGTGGAGTTATATGTTCACATATATGTAAGGGAAATTAATTCCCTAAGTTTGTGAATTATCAGACGTTGCATTACCATTGAATGGCAAGTAGTTGGTGTACTGGACCCTAAGCTGTCATTGAGCATTATCGTCATTTGTACTTTCCTTCAATGTGTAGATCCGACAGCATATTCAATGAGACGACCTGGTACCAGTGGGAAATTCTACTTGTGTTAGGATATAGTAATGCCAGAGCGGTACGATAAAAGGCATATTTAAGAAGATGGCATGGTACCAATGGGAGGTTCCACTTGTGTCAAGACATAGTCATGGTCGGAGTGGTACGATAAGAGGCGTATTCAAGAAGGTGGCCCGGTAGTGGTGGGATATTCTACTTGTTTTAAGACATAGACATGCCCAGAGTGGTACGATAATAGGCATATTCAAGGAGGTGGCATGGTACCAACCGGAGGTTCTAATGTAGTAGGACATCGTAAGGCCTAAAGCGGTACGATAAGAGGTGTATGTTATTATTGAGGGAAGGAGAGCTTGTGTATCGGACCTTAAACCATCATTGGACATGTGTCGGCACCTAGGCTTCCCCAATAAGTACATGTTATGTGTAAGCGCACTTAGGGACAAAAGTCCAAGGATGAAATAGTAATCCTACCTGGAGATAAGATGCTATGCGGGCTGGTTGAGGAATTTATTAGCTGACCTGTATTTATTTCATACCTTGAAGAGAAGGTATGTATCGTACGCGTACGTGTAGTTGAAATGACTAAGTAAAATAAAAAAAGATATAACCTATGGTAGAAGGCAAATGATATAAACTAGTACTATCTATTAAATGTATAGTTACCAATCACCAGAACGTTGTTCTAACCCCTCCTCATTATAGCCAACATGATAGCTTTAGAGGATCATGTACTATTATAAGCCAGGAACAGTGGAAGGACATGTTTCTTTATGCATGCTTGGCATTGACAAGGACACTTAATCTCACAAGTGTCAAAATTGGTCAGTAACTATATATTTTATTATATTTTACTATTATTCTAGAAGTGTATAATGGTAATGCTTCGATATGCATTTATTTATTTATAGAATACCAAACCAATGATCTGCACTTTGGTAGACTTAGGTTTTTGATTTAGCAAAAATTCGAGCCCACTAGGGTGCGGGTTGTTACATCATTCCGGAGGAACAAAGATGTATCATGGAAAAAAGCACATCTTCTTATAGGAGGGGATGAAGAGAGATGTCAGTGAATGTGTGAAGAAGTGCATCACATGTTAGCAAGTGGAAGCTGAGCATCAAAAGCCAATTGGTTTACTAAAACTCTTGGCAGTGTCAAAATTAAAAGTGGAATTCAGTACCTATGAAATTTGTAGATGGTTTGCCAAGGTTGAGAACTAAGAACGATGGTATACGGGTAACAGTCAACAGACTGACTAAGAGCTCCCAATTATCCTAATGAAGTCGACTAGAAATGCAACTAGCTTAGTGAAGCAATATGTGAAGAATGTTGTAAGACTCCATGAGATTCTAAGCAATATACTTAGTGATAAAGACCCATTGTACACATATGAGTTCTATTGAAATTTTCAAGGTGTATTGGGAATACAGTTGGATCTAAGTACCATCCACAGACAAATAGTAACAAGGAAAGTGTAAACTGTGTATGTAGAGGATTTAATGAAGGTATGTGTTTTAGATTTTGAAGGATCTTGGAAAGATCATTTTCATTTGGAAGTGTTTTCCTAGAATAATAGTTACCATTCGAGTATTAGGATGATAACATTTAAGGTGCTTTTGATGGCAGACCGTGCAAGTCACCAGTGTGCTGGTTGGACACACACTAGAATAAAGTTTGTGCATTCAAGGAAAAAGAGTTATGCCAATATGAGAAGAAAAGAACTAGAGTTCAAAGTATGCAATCATATGTTTATGGAAGCTTCATCAACATGAGGTGTTATGCGCTTTGGAAAATTAACTTCCATATGTGTAGGTCCATTCCCACTAATAGTGATAAACTCGCATATCAAGTCGAGTTGCCTATTATTTTAACAGGCGTCCATAATGTATTTCATATATTGCATTTGAGAAAATGTGTGCATGACCCAGTTATGATAGTGGAATCGAGGACAATAGAGGACATATCTGAAGAATCAGGTATGACTTATGTTAGATGATTGAAAGGGATAGTATGTCATGATACCAAGGAGCTAAGAAGTAAAATTATTAGACTTGTTCACTACCAATGAAGTGAGGGCAAAGATGACATATCTAGGAGGTAGAGGATGGATTATGAATGTCTATCCCAAATTATTTTAGACATTCATGTTTGTAGATGTGTGTTTTGTTTGTCTATTATATGTACTAGCAGTGACACTAGTGTATTAATGTCATGATACAACTATGTGTTAGTAGTTGAACTAATGCATCATGTTTGATGATTGGTAACTTACTAATGTACAAGTATAACTTTTGTTCTTGTGTGTACTTATATGATGATGGCTTTAAACTATCATTTGTTAGTACAATTTTATTCTTCCTTACCTTAATTTCGAAGGAGAAATTCCTATAAGAAAAGACGACTGTAACACCCCATATTTACGAGTGATAATACGAGAAATTAAATTAACAATAAGAATTTATTAGGTAATAATTAAGTTAATTTGATTGAGAAAATCGCTTAAAGAAAATTTGGTTAGTTGTGCGTGGGATGCTAAAAATATTAATTGATAAACCAAAAATAGTAAGTGCAATTAAATTTCCATAAAGGGTAGGGATAAATAAAATTAAAATTAGAATGAAGGAATCGTGTATTAAGGGAAATAGATTAATGAGATTAGACAAGATGGATTTTAGCCCAAGCCAAAATCATTAATATACATACACTTGATCTCATCATTCTCTTCATATACCTTCATTTTCATTTTAAAACAAACAAAACAAAAGGCCACAACCATTGTCGGCCACCGTTTTGATGGGAAGAAAGAGTAAATAAAAACTAAAGGAATAGACTTTCATTTCTAAAGGGAAAGTAGAAGTTTTAAATTAAGCTTTTTTAATCTAAATGAGTAAAACTTTATCCAAATTACCTTCAAGTCTGTTTGGGTTCAGATTTTATTATGTTTGGTGGTTTGAATTATTGATAAACATGTTTTAATGATTTGAATGAATAGAATTTGATCATGTTTTAAGATAAACCATGATTTAATTTTATCCAAATATCCTAAAATTTTAATATGATATTCTTAACAATGAATGGAGATGAGTTTTAATTTTTGTAATTTTTGGATGAAGCAATAATTAATAAAATTATTAAGTACAGAATGGCTAATTTTACGTATAATTTAATATTTAAAAGTATGAAAATTAAATATTCTCCCCTAATTTTTTTTACTAAAAGTAGAGATGTTTGAATTTTCGTGAATTTTTGGGAATTGTTCCCTTAATTTTTGAATTATTATGAATTAAATGGGTAAAAAAATTATTACTTTAACCAATGAAAAATAATTAAGGAAAATATAAAATACATGGGGCATAATTATCTGTTGTTAGCAAATAGTGTGTAAAGTAAAAGAAATCAGTGAGTAAATCACATCATGACTGGACCGTGAGTCGAACCATGATGACACAAAGCTTAAAGGTTTGGTGGATCAACTGGTTAAACCGTCGAAACCGTGGATTTATTTTTCAAAAATTTACATATTTGAATACAAATTATACGCAAAAATATTGAAATGGAAATGCTAAATAGACGTTATGTAGAGAGTTTTCAAGATCTACAACTGAAGTTGTGACATTTGCAGTGTGCAATTGCACTAACGTAACTGTAATTGTTTACACATAGAAGTTTAATGACAGTGAACTTGACGCAGTGGTAACGGAGAAGCTTGCAACATCGAAAAACAAATTGGTAGAGCTTGTTGTTTAGATTTTGGAGTGATAATGAATTTTACAATGTAGATTTATTTATTTTCTTTACAACAATACAAAGCATGAGTATGAGGAAGAATAACACGGTTAGAAGATAAGTGAAAAATAAAACAACCATGGCTCAACAAGATAACATGGACGGTTGAATCACTGATTTGAATGTCCGATTCACGGTTCGTGCACGACTGAGGTCTTATAGAGTTCTGGATCGAAGTGATTCACAGTTCAAGGCTATTCGAAGTTGGACCGTGGTTGGATCCAGTTATAAAAAAAAAAAATACCACTCTATTCTCGTTTCTCGTTTTATAGTGTTCTCCGTAAATGCAAAACCATTGGAGAGTTGGATCTAGCAGTCTAAGTTGAAATGAGAGTTTATATATAGAATATAAAGACGCTAGTCATGCTCGCTAAGCACATAACTTGATATGCTTCAATTTCTAAAAGAAAAGGGTGGCTAGGAGGGGAACCCGGATATGAACGAAAATAGGATGCCTTATCCTATACCAATTTAGCGTCTGCATTGATAACCATTCAAATGTGTTATCAATGCAAACATCAATGGCCACTTTGCAACTCTTCGCAACAAATCTTCCTAAACCCAAAATCTCCTTGTACGCAAAACCAATAACGAATAATGTCAACAACGTAGGCAAAAGAAGAACAGTAATATCATCGTTGGCATCAATCGCTGTCATATCCACGTTCAATTCAAATGGCGCATTGGCATTCGACTTCAGACTAACCGTTCCAGACCAAACAAAGGAAGAAGCTGAATCCGTAGTAAAAAGCCACGCGGTTGATTTGTTGCAAATGAAAGCTTTTATTGATTCAGAATCATGGAAGGAAGTTCAGACAACGCTTAGAGGGAGCTCGGGTTACTTGAAGCAAGATCTTTATACCTTGATTCAAGCTAAACCAGCGAATGAGAGACCGCTTTTAAGAAGATTATATTCCAATTTGTTCAATGATGTTTTACGGGTAGCTGACGATTTCTCTCTCTCGTGTATATATATATACATACATATATACATACACACACACACACACATATATATATATATATATATATATATATATATATATTACTGTTTGATGAAATTGATGAAGGATATGATTTTGTGCAACAAATGCAGCTTGATTATGCAGCGAGAAGCAAAGATGGAAAGGCGGTGAAGGATTACTATGACAACATAGTTGCTGTACTCGCTCAGATTTTTAGCAAGTTATAACAAGCTTAGGTAACGTAGAGTTTGATAGACTGAAACAAAGATGCGTTTGTTGTTCGGGCCGAATGGGGTATTCAACTTCGCAAAAGAGAAATGAGACTTCTACTTATGAAAAAGACATTTGAAAAGAGTTATTTATGAAAATTGCGTTGTATTAATTATTGTTAATTATGACTACTTTTTAACCAATTAGCATTAACATAAGTAACTTAAATAGTAATAAAGTTATAACAATTTATGAATAATACGTACATTAAAGCGGATACAATAACGCCGAATTGAAAATACATTTTTAGTTCATACATCGCAGAATAGTAAATATAAACATAATGCAGAAAGTAAATATAAATGCGATATAGGTAATATCGGTTTGAATCTGTAACGATACAGAATTTCAGTCATTTGAAATTCGTATATTTAACTGATTTTAAATATTTACAAGTAAATTTTATAAGTCGAATAAATTATATTTCGAATATCTGGATTTAATTGAATAATTATATTGTTAATTTAATATTTGAAATTGCTGAAATAATTGGAATTTGGATTTAATGTGACTGAAAATGATTTATAAAGTTGTATTAAATTCCATATGAATTAGAATGAAGTTAGAGAACTTTTGGAATCGATTTAAAAGTTAAATCACAGAAATTGAATATTTTAATATTTAAATTGATGAGTGAAAATAGTCATTTTTCAAACAGTCTATGAAACCAGTTTCATTGGACCCGTAATGTTATATTATTATAAGATTTCAAATTTCGTGTCAATCGGATTTACGGTTTGTCCGGAGCAAGCTAAAACGCATAGAAATCTATTTAAGTGAATTTTAAATTTTAAATATTTGATTCGAAAACTTATCTTTCAACTACGATCGAATTGGTATTCGATATATATTCCATTGCGTTCGGAATAGGGGTAAAATATTTTAAATGCCAGGCGGCATGCTTCATTTCGAGTTCAAAAAAAAATCGGATAAATAGTGCGCGCGAATTTTCTATATAAGGCCATCATTTTTTCTATTTTGCAAAATATTAGGCTTTTAAACCCTAGCCGCCACCATCATTTCAATGGCCGAAATCTCATCTTCTTCTTCTTCCTCTATTTTTTCTTAATCCATACATTTTCAAGCTTCAACTTCTAAATGAAACTTGTACAGCACGTTGTGGACTTCAAATCCAACGGTGGATTTGAAGTTGAACCGGCTTCGATTCACCAGAATTTGGCGATGAAGGGAGGATGTTCACGCACGTTTTTCGAGCGGCACAGGGAGCCGAGCTCGACCGGATTCACGTCGTTGCTGATGCTAGCATAGACGAGGGGAACGGCATGCGCTGATCATCGTCACTATCGTCGTAGAAGGCGCGTTAATTCGTGAAAAATGACGGCTAGGTTGGGTTTTGACGTGATGTAAACGATGAAGAAGAAGAATCAAACGCATAGCCCAGATCTAAGATAGCAGAAACGTTCGGCCCTGATTGAACTAAGATTTAAAAATTAAAAAATAAACTCCAAACTGATTTATATAAATTCGTTTAAACTTTAAAATATTGTAACTTCTTTATACGAGGTCCGTTTTTGACGAAACGAACTGCGTTGGGTCCGTATTGACGAGCACTACAGTATGGAGCTGGATTGGGATTTATTGGAGCTAGTGTAAAATTTGGATAAAATTAAACGCTCGTTTAATTTTATTCGGAATAAAACACAGCAACTGCTATTAGAAGCAATGTGAGTACAACTCACTCTTTCTGACTCACTGATATATTTATATAAGTGAGAATAAATATTATTTATGATTGATGATTGTTTGGATGATATATGATATATTGATTGGTATTTGGATATATTCCTGCTTAGTGGAGCAGATGACCCTATACGTTTACGTGTATGAGCGGATGACCCTTTATACACGTGTCTCGCTTGAAGCGGACATTATACATATATTCTAATATGTATATTTGTTGCAGGTGACAAGTTGGAGGGATCCAACTGGATTCCTCACCAGTATTGATTTATTTACAGATATTGTGATATATATGCTGTTATCATATGATCTATAATGTTTTGGATGTCGTGATTGATGTATTTGGTGCTGCTGCAACTTTAGGCCTGTTTGGTAATTTAAAAATGTTAAAGTGATGATTTCCAAATTAAAAAGAATTTTCAAGTGATTTGAAAATATTTTTTTTGAATTGTTAAGTAAACGGATTTATTTTATATAAACAAAAGTTATAAATTTTATGTTATAAAAATTATGGTTTTTGTGAAATAATACTTAAGTATGATTTTTGGAGTTATATAAGTTTTAATAACAATTTATAAATTATTAAAATAATAATCTTGTGTAAAATGGGATTTTTGAATAATTATAAATGGTTTTATATATATAAGATTTATAAAATTGATATTTTTATAAATCAGAACGAAGGAATTATAAAGGAGTTTTATAAGTGCTGAACTGGAGTTATAAATTAATTTTATAAGTAAATAAGATTTATAGATTTATAATTTGTGAAGTTATAAAAAGAACGAATTTTGGAAATAAGGGAATTATAAGCGACTTAACTTATAATTTGGATTTTGGCATATAAATGGCAGAAAATGGAATTTGTTAATAAAGAGATTTTATATATTAAAGCTTTATGAAGTATATAAATGGAATTTATAAACATTGTTTTATAAATCCGAAATCAATTGAATTTGATAAAATAAATATAGAAGTTTATTTAAAGAATTATGTTCACGATTTTTGACTGTGAATTATCCTTAAATTAAATATTGAAATAATAACGAATTTGGTTGGGAATTATATCCACGATTTTGGACAGTGGATAATCTTTTAAAATAAATGTGTAGAAATTTTGATTTGGATAAATGAACTATATTCACGATTTTGGATAGTGAATAATATATTGAATAAAATAGATATTTTTGGGAAGTGATAATTTTAATTGAAGTTAAATGGTTAAACGTGTTTTTAAATGTGTTAAGTGTCGAAACCATAGGTTTCAACATTTATTGTTGATATAGACGTTTTCGAGAAATAGGAAATGATGGACTATAACACTGTTGTTATAGTAAATGATTTTCGAAAGAAATGTTTTTGTATAGTATTGTGTTCGCATATCTATCTAATTTTCGAATCCCTATACTAGTGATTTTGGGTTGTCGTAACGATGTTTTACGCAACATTCATTTTGACCCAAGTAAATGTGTTTAAAGAGACGTTTTATTTATAGAATATAATACATACTTTATCATGATTTAGGTATATGTAATATTTTCCAAGTGTTGAAAACAAAGAGAATTGTGATTTACTTATTATTAAATAATTATATGGAAATGTTTTCCAATATAAATGTTGAAATGGGTTGAGAATATATCTTTCGAAAGATAATTTGAAGTGAATATTTGGCTAATAATTTAATCAATAAAAGACTAATTAAAACGGCCTAGTGATTGTATATGGTGCTGAATATTTATTTGTTTGCTTTGATAGTTAAATAACGGACTATCTGATCGGGGCCAAATTTTAGTTCTTCGACTTGATGTGAGAACTATTTAGTCGTACATGTAGTATGTAGCCTTCTGTGTAGGCTTGATTATCATTTATGTTGAGGATGTTATTTCGTATAGTGTGGAGTATTACTCCAATCTATCGAGCTTCCTTCTTGACCCGAAGGATAGCAAGTGTAAAGTTAGAGACGTGATAAGTCTATGAGGCTTAGTTGCTATGTGAGGTTGAGAAATGCTTTTGCATTGTTGGTGCGAAGAGACCGGGATCATATTTATCTGAAAACCACTTCGGACCAACGTATATATGACGATTGTGCAGGTTGCTTACGATGATATTGATATTTTGAACTTTCATAATGAAAGACTGCTTGTTGATCGTTTGGGGTTAAAATCCCAATATACATTCAGTAGCGGCAGTCTCTTCATTATGAAATATCCAATGCAAGGACTATTCGCTACTAATCCTAGAGATTTCCCGACAGGATATGGTAGGAAAGTACCTTTGGTTTGTCCTGTTCTTGGACAACTTGTATGGATGTTTGTCTGATATTGCATTGTCTATAGATTACGTACATCGGTTTTTCTTGATTATGTTCGGCCTGATAGGGGGTTCTCGCTTCTTGTTAGGTAACGAACGAATGACTCGTGCCCCTACATGTCTCTAGCGTGAAAGGGTTGGTTGTAGTCGAGAGGCTGGCCGTAAAAGCAAAGCGTGAGGTACCAGTGTGAGCTATGGTAGGTATTACCCACTGGTGCATCCCGTCACAGTTGGCATTAGAGCTTAGATTTTGTATATTCCTAAGCTTTTATGTGTACTTAGTATATATAGGGACAGTAACACCGTAGATTGAGTTTGAGTGTATTATATATATATGAGCGTGTACTTATTAGTGAATATAAAATGCTTTATGTTATGTTTGCTTATCCGTTGAGCTGGTTTTGAATTCTGATCGGTATGTGGGACACCATGTTATCTATAGATATTTCTGAACACCTAAACGAGGCAAGTCGACATAGTATTATTTTAAATTGGGTAAATGAAATAATTTTACCCCAATTATATTTTATACATAAAGGATTAATTTTTCAAGAACTATTAAAGTATATAAATTGATTGTTTGGTTGTTGAAAATGTAAATATATATAAGTTAATAAAAGCTGTTTGAGTAATCTAAATAAAAGTAAATGAATTATATAGTATGGAATTATAATTAATATGATTTACAATTGT
The DNA here is from genome assembly GCA_030765085.1 of Allium cepa. NCBI lineage: Eukaryota > Viridiplantae > Streptophyta > Magnoliopsida > Asparagales > Amaryllidaceae > Allium > Allium cepa. The sequence goes on from CM060934.1 coordinate 722,502,316, forward strand.
GAAATAATCTTATATATAAGAAATGAAACTATTTGAGTTATAAATAAAAAGGAAATTTTTGAAAGAATAAAGCACTGAATTCACTACTGTTGCTGGGAAATAATAAGGGTGATGACCATAGCATCATCAGTATCATTTTCGAGTTTCTATTTAACGGGTTTGCTACCAATGTTAAATTGAAATCAAAGTTTTGTTGTGATAAACAAATTTGATTTAAAATCCAAGTTGAAATTGATAAATATAAGTGATATGAGTTGTGGATTGATAATATGAAATAAAATTTTAGCTTTAGTAAATTTGAAATAAAATTTGAGTTAGTATAGTAAGATATATGATTTGAAATTTAACTAAAGGAAAGTTAAATAAATTGAACTGGATTAGATAAGTTATTGAATTGAGAAATTAAACTTAAGTAGTAAGTGATTATATAATATGAATTTGGAAGTTTAATTAATAAATAAGTTGTATAACTTATAAAATGGGAAAATGTAAGTAAAATAGATTGTAAAATGGTTAAACAATTTCGTTAAGAAAAACAAAATCTGAATTCGAATAGTGATATGAATTTGACATAAGTAAAAGTTAAATAAAATAGGATTTGAAATAAATTAGAGATAAACTTATGTTCTATAGTGAAAGTGAATGTAAACGAAGTTGAAATGAAACATAACTTAAGTAATGTTGAATGAAGTTGATTTTGGTATCGAAGTAAATTAATAAAGTGAAATAAAATGAATATGAACTTGAGTTATAAAATGAAATTCAACTTTAATTGTAAAAGTGAATTGATATGGAATTAATGGATGTAAGTGTTAATTCATTAAAAACTAATGAAATTGGTAATTGAACAACTGAATGAAAGTTAGTTAGTTATTAAACCAATTGAAATTAAATGTGTTAAATCAAATTGAATGTAAACGAAGTAAATGAAACAAATTTGGTAATGATGAATGTTAGTTGATTGTATAGAAATTCATATGAAACTGAATTAATAAAATTGAAAGTAAATAGAATTGAGTTTGATTTGATTTGGAAGTAAAAAAACTTGAATGTAAATTAGTGAATGTAAATTAGTGAATGTAAACTAATTGAAAATGGATACAATAATGTTAGTAAAATCCAATGTTAATAAATCAAATATGATTATATTGAAAATCAATTCAATGAATATTAATGAGAAGTGAATTTATATTGATTTAGTATGGATTTGATTGGATATATATTGGTTTGTTGGATGTTAGTTGGATGATAGTTGTTTGATGGTGGGATTTGTTGCTTTTTGTTGCATTTGCTATATTGGCATATATAGTTATTGTATTGGTATTTATTGTATATTGATATTACATGTTTCTCATTTTTTTTTGAGTATTTAGTAGGTGCGTATGGCGCTTGCTTCGCATTTGGAGCTCGCTTTCGCGCTATGTTAGCCGTATATGCTAGCTAATAATATATAAGGTACATATCTCGGATTACATATCGTACTTTTATACTTTTTCCCTGTGGGATGCCTCATCCTCGAAGATGAAATGTATATTTGTGATATATATATGTTGTGATCCTACTACGATCGAACCGCGCAAAGGAGACGTAGGCGAATTTATATAAAATTTAAGGCATTAGATTTTTTTTGAGAATTTTGGAATTTTTTTGATTTTTGAGTAATAAAGTTAAACGATATTAGCTGGTTTTAGAAAGAATAACTAAGTGGATTTGAAAATTTAGAAAAGTTTTTATAAGAAGCTTAAGGAATGGATTTTCGAAATGTTAAATGGCTTAAATAGATTTGATGTCTAGATTGAACGAATTGTTTCGAAAAGTTAATGGATTTTGTGACTTTTTCTTACTTGGTAATTTTGAGGACGAAATTCTTTTAAAGTAGGAGAAAATGTAACGACCCAGAATATCAGTCATTTGAAATTCGTACATTTAATTGATTTAAATATTCACAAGTAAATTTTACAAGTCGAATAAATTATATTTCGAATATCTAGATTTAATTGGATGATTAAATTATTAATTTAATATTTGAAATTGCTGAAATAATTGAAATTGGATTTAATGTGAAAGAAAATGATTTATAAAGTTGTATTAAATTCTATTTGAATTAGAATGATGTTAGAGAACTTTTGAAATCGATTTAAAAGTTAAATCATAGAAATTGAATATCTTAATATTTAAACTAACGAGTGAAAAAAACCATTTTTCAAAAAGTCTCGGATTTCGACGACACCAGTTTCATTGGATCCGTAATGTTATGTTACTATAAGATTTCATATTTCGTGTCAATTGGATTTACGGTTTGTCCGAGGCAAGCTAAAACGCATAAGAATCTGTTTTAGTGAATCTTAAATTTTAAATATTCGACTCGAAAACCTATCTTTGAAATACAATCGAATTAGCTTCTGATATATATGCCATTGCGTTCAGAATAGGGGTAAAATATTATAAATGCCAGGCAGCATGCTTCATTTCGAGCTCGAAAAAAATTTCAGATGAATAACGCGTGTGAATTATATAAGGCCATCATTTTTTCTATTTTGTAAAATATTAGGGTTTTAAACCCTAGCCTCCACCATCATTTCAATGGCCGAAATCTCATCTTCTTATTCCTCGATTTTTTCTTAATCCATACATTTTCGAGCTTCGACTTCTAAATGAAACTTGTAGAGCACGTTGCGAACTTTAAATCCAACGGTGGATTTTCGTTGAAGCGACTTCGATTCACCAGAATTTGGCGATGAAGGGAGGATGTTCATGCACGTTTTTCGAGCGACGTAGGGAGCCGAGCTCGACCGGATTCACATCGTTGGTGGTGCAAGCGTAGATGAGGGGAACGACATGCTTTGATCGTCGTCACGATCATCGTAGAAGGCGCGTTAATTCGTGAAAAATGGCGGCTAGGTTGGGTTTCGACATGATGTAAACGATGAAGAAGAAGAATCAAACGCACGGCCCAGATGTGAGATGGCAGAAACGTTCGACCCTGATTGAACTAAGTTTTGAAAATAAAAAAATAAATTGCAAACTGATTTATATAAATTCGTTTAAATTTTAAAATATTGTAACTTCTTCGTACGAGGTCCGTTTTTGAAGAAACAAATTGCATTGGGTCCGTATTGATGAGCATTACAATATGGAGCTGGATTGGGATTTATTTGAGCCATTTTAAATTTGGGTAAAATTAAACGCTCGTTTAATTTTATTCGGAATAAAACACAACAATTGCTATTGGAAGCAATGTGAGTACAACTCACTCTTTCTGACTCACTGATATTTTTATATAAGTGATAATAAATATTGTTGATGATGATTGATAATTATTTGGATGATATATGATATATTGATTGGTATTTGAACATATTCCTTCCTAGTGGAGCAGATGACCCTATACGTTCTCGTGTATGAGCAGATGATCCTTTGTACGCGCGTCTGCCTCGAAGCGGACATTGTATACATATTCTAATATGTATATTTGTTGCAGGTGACAGGTTGGAGGGATCCAATGGATTCCTCACCAGTATTGATTTATTTACAGATATTGTAATATATATGCTGTTATCATAAGATCTATGATGTTTTGGATGCCATGATTAATATATTTGGTGCTGTTGCAGTATTGGGCCTATTTTTGTAATTTAAAAATGTTAAAGAGATGATTTTCAAATTAAAAAGAATTTTCAAGTGATTTGTAAAAATATATTTTTGAATTGTTAAGTAAACGGATTTATTTTATTTAAACAAAAGTTATAATTTTTATGTTATAAAAATTATGATTTTTGTAAAATAATACTTAAGTATGATTTTTGGAGTTATATAAGTTTTAATAACGATTTGTAATTATTAAAAGAATAATCTTGTTTAAAATGGGATTTTTGAATAACTATAAATGGTTTTATATATATAAGATTTATAGAATTAATATTTTTATAAATCGGAATGAAGGAATTGTTAAGGAGTTTTATAAGTATTGAATTGGAGTTATAAATGGATTTTATAAGTAAATAAGATTTATAGATTTATAACTTGTGAAGTTATAAAAAGAATGAATTTTGGAAATGTAACATTCCTGAAATTCATTAAGTTTAAATTGGCAATTTAATTTATTTTTTTGAAAATAAAATGAGAATTAATTAGAATAAATAAATAATTTTGATCATAAACAGAAAAATTTAATAAGAAATTTAAGTATAAGTAGCTTAAAAATATATATTGGATTTAGGAAAATAAGATGTATATTTATATAAATGAATACAAGTGTATGTAAGTAACTTGCAAATAAATTGATAAAGGGCTAAAAGCATAAATCATGTTTCATAAATCAAAAATTCAAATTGCTTTTTTTTTCTTGAAAATAAATACAATATAAAGTTATGTTTAAAACTATTTAAATTGTTTAAAAATGAACATAAGTATTTAACTTAAAACAAAGGTTAAAACAAAGAAAACATGTATACAAATGTAAACATATACACATGAGGGTGGAGTAGAAGAATTAACAAGATCTTAAGCTTAAGATTGTTTTTAACAAGTGGCATAAAAACATCATTTCCTTAATAAAATAATTAATTAAAAAAAAAATTGAGGAAAACTTTTGAGTTCCCCATATGCAATTATAATAACATCTCACCAAATCTGAAACTACAGTACCAAAGATTGGTATCTCAGAAAACCACAACACCAAAGATTCAAGAGCAAATCAAAGCTAAAAAGAAAAAGAAAAAAACTCAGTAAACATGCAAGTTCAAATCTGAAAAATCTTCTTCAACAACAAGAACCTGAGGAAGAAAATCAAAAGAGAGATCAAATCTGAAAGCAACTCAACTTAAAAGCATTTCACAAATCAATGATTCAACCTGAAGCAATTGAAAGGAGTCAGAGCTACAACCTGTTAGCTTCAGATTTTAAACATCAAACAAACAGAATCAAAACTGCTGATTTATAAATCAACATCAAAGCTTCAGTCTTTGGCCAGAGATAGTGCAGATCCTCTTAAGCAATTCAAAGGCCAGTAAATTTCTTTTTAATTTTTGTTTTTTTTTTTTTTTTGAGTTTGAAGTTGTTACACAATATTAAGGTAGAGAACTTAAACAACTTTATCAATCTGTTGCAGGAGAAAACCAAGATTTAAGGGTTAAAACAATTTCTGGTTTTAACTGCAGAGAAGCTTTCTCTATTGTATAAAAAATTTAAACAGTAAGTAAAAAAAAAAAATTTAAATTGTTGTTATTAATGAATTAAGTAAACAAATATAACAGAGACTAAGAAAATTTGTATTTAAAAGTTGCAGACTTAACTTCAAGATTTAAAGGAAAGAAAGACAAAAATGTACATGCTCAAGATGCTCCTCTGTTCCTTCTTAAGCAACATCCAGTTTTTGCTTTGTCCAAATATCCAATCCAGGTGAGCAACTTTCCCTCCTGAAACCTATTTTTCTTGTTAATGCTTGTGAGTAAATCTATATTTAAAGACAGTTTCTTCTTTTAAAATCCAAGCTATCAAGAACTTGTAGAAATTTAAAGTTTAATTCAAATGCCTTTTAAATGAGAAAATTAAAACAGTGATAATTAAGAACTGCTCTGTTCTTTTTGATAGTGAGTGACGCCAAATTTATATGTTGTTTAAAATTTATTTGTGCATGAGTTGAATACATGCTTGACTGTTGAGTGTGATTAGGCCTGCATACATAAATCTTGAGTATGCAGATAAGTGTGAGGAGAATTTCTACAGACATGTTTCTGTTACTACTGGTGTTTAAACACAAATTCATTTCTTTATGACTGGATCTTATTTAGAATTTATTGTGTATACATGTTGTGTTTGTTCTGCATAGATTAGGTTTGTAAATTTAATTTAAAAAAAAAATTAGTTTAGGGAAGCAAAACCTGTTACTACTGGAAATAACAGACAAGTTTTCGAAGTAAAAGTTTTCCAACATCTCTAAATTATTCAAAACAAGTTTAAAGCCTTAATACATGTTTTAAAACATGATTATTAAAAACAAGCATCACAGTTTTAATATCTGCTGAGGAGTTAGAAATTTAGTCTGTGCAGAATTTGTTATATTTGGGGATATCAAAGCATAAAATGGATTTTGAACCAGTATTTCTGCCTGGAATGTGAAGTTTTATTGGGAAATGAGGGGAAAATAAGGGAAGTTAGTCATAGATTTTGTGTTGATGGCAAGAGTGGTTTTCAGGTTTGAACTCCAATTGAAAAGTGATGAAGTTTTGTCACTGTCTGAAACTATGTGGTGGTTCGAGTGGACTGAGAATTTGGGGTATTGCAGAAGGGGTATAGGAGGAGCAGTGGCTGGAGTTAGAGGCCATAAGATGACCAGAGTGAGTTGATATGATGGTTGACAGGTTTGGTCTGTCTTGGTGAAGTAGTTTCCAGGTTGTCATTTTGATTGAATCTGATTTTCAAGCTACAGAGTATTTATGTTGGTGTTTGTATCAAGTGGAGAGGTGGATAGCTTCTTGGAGAAGTTGGTGAAGTTTGCTGGAAGTCGCCGGAGTGGTGGTGCATTTGAACAGTGTTGTTTGAGGCTCTGGTGAAGTTTTGATGTGCAGGCTTTGGGTGACTCGAAGTCACTCCCGTGCAATCCTTGTGGTGACTCGAAGATAGAGGGGTACTGACTCGAAGTAAATTGAGGGTGGTCCCGGGTTAGCTGTGCAGACCTGATAGTTGTGTTTTTTTTAAAAATCTGGGAAAACTCAAATGTTTAAAAAGCTATGAGTTAAATTTAAGAATAGTTTGAATTGAATTCAAATAAGTTTATTAATTCAAAAAGTTTAAATGATGAATTTAAATTTAAATAAGGTTTAAGTTCAAATTTGAAACCAAGTGTAATATAGGTTTCAGGATTCCTTGAATCCAGTTTTTATTTAAAAACTGTTTTGTTCTTTTAAAAATTTAAAAGAGAATTCAATATTTAAAAACAAGATTCAAATTTAGGTTTGAATTGGAATTAAGTTTGAATTCAAAGTGTTAAAATGAAACATTTAAATTTTTAAGTAAGATTTAAAATTGGGTTTGGAATCATATTTAGATATGATTTCAGTTTTGCTTTAAAACAATTTGAATTCAAATCAGTTTTGAGAAGTTTTAAATATTGAATAGAAATGTTTTTAAGTAAAATTTAAATATGAATTTGATTTCAAATGAAGGTTTAGATTTTTGAAAAAAAATTCTTTCCTTTAAGTATTGAAATAAAATTATGATAAGTTTAACTTTTAATTGAAAAGTTAAGATAAAATAAGTAGATTTGAAATAAAGTTTATATTAAACTTTATTAAATAAATTTGGAAAGGTTTTAAATATTTTAAAAGTTCAATTTAAAATATGTTTAAATTTAATTGATTTCTAAATATTAAATTTTATTTAAATAAAGTTTAATGATTTAGAATTTGATAATCGATTGTACTAAAGATTATTATTAGTTATTTTGAATTTGATTTAATTAAAGATAATTAAATTTGTAAAGATAATTGAGATAATTGAATCATTTTTAATTATCAAGTTTTATTTGTCATAAATGATTTAATTAAGATGATGTTTTCTTAATTAAGAATCTTTTAATATAATGAGTTAAGAATCATTTAATTAATTTTAAATGATTAAGTTAATTAGTTAATTAAGTAATTAAATTATGATTAATTAAGATAATCACTTTGGATTAATCTAATATAATACTTAGGGAAGTAATTAAGTGATTAATTACTAAAGGTAATTAAGTAAAGGATAAATACTTTATTAAAAGTAATTAAGTAATGTGATTAAGAGTTAATCATTTGAGTTATTAATTGAAGAATTAATTAATAATTAGTTAAAGGTTTAAATCATTTGATTAATGATTAATGAATAAAATAGTTAAGAATAATTAATTAAGTGATTAATTACATGTTAAAGTAATTAAGTATGGATAATTTATGATTAAAGATTTATTAATCAAATGTTCGAAGGTTAATTAATTTAAAGAAAAATTAATTAATTAATTAATGAAGGTGATTAAGACTTAATCAATTGTAATAAATGATAATTAATCATTGATTAAAGATTACCAATGAAAGTAATTATGTGGTTGATAAATTTAAAACCACGCAAATTTATTCATCTTAACTCAAGATGTTTGATTATTATTGAATGTTTTGTGATGGATTGATATATTTGATATATGAGGTGATGCTATGTATTGCTTTGTGCTAAGTTGTTATATCTGTGATGTATATGTTGTTATATGTGCATGCAAACCCTTGACCCGTAAAACGACATTTGGATTTCGATGCGACAGGGAGTCGGATTCCATTTGATTATCCGAAATCCACATCGAATTGTAATGATTGAATCTGTGCTGATTGATGATGTGGCACTCTTATTGTGTAAAACCCCTAGACCCCACTTATACACACACAAATATGGATTGCACGTGGAAATTAGTTAAGTCACGGATTTTGAAATTGTTTTAAAATTGAATTTTTAAATCCAAAATAGTTTTTGAAGTAGAATTGAAGCTTTTGAAATGGTTATTTTTAAATAACTTGATTAAGTTTTGAAAATTTAGATAATTGGATTTAAATTTGAATTCAATATTTGAAATTGAATTCTAAAAATTTGGAAACTAAGGTTTAAAAAGGGTATTCAACTTATAAATGGGTTTGTATGGGTTTTCAAACCATTTTAAAGGTGGTGTTTTGGAATTTAAAGTCAAGCCAAGATTTCAACTTGTATAAATTGGATTTTTCTAAAACGAAAACTATTTGTTTTCAAATAATAAAGCTTTCACATAAGAAATGAATTTCCAATTGGTGTTAAAAGGACTTCAAGTCTAAAATGAAATGGTTTCCAAATTATAGATAAATCTTTGGAAATGGGTTTGAAAGCTATAAATCTTTAATTTTAAAGATTATAAATTGGGTTAATCCAAATTGAATGGGAATTGTTTTTGAAATCTATGGATAGATCTTTGTGAAACTGGGTGAAACTTTGTGAAATAAATCTTTTTGTTTAAAGATTTAAAAATGGAAATTTGTTTAACCATTTGAAAGAAAAGTTTTGGATTTTTATAAGTTGTGACTTAACTAAAATCCCATATCCATATGTTTTAAAATATGGCGCTTACTATTCGGTTTAGCCGGGAGAGGACCTTGTGTCATATAACCCATTCCGAATAGTGATACGACGTTATGGATAGCAATTGAAGACCGGTGGTGAAGGCCGGGTATTTGTGAGAACGATAGGATAACCTATCGATTGTCTCTGCACCGAGTAGCTACGGTATAGAGATTCCCTTAGTGATGGGAAGTCCGATCGGGATTGTGGATACCCGGATTTGCAAGGGCATCTTCGGAAGTGCCTTCGGTTCTGTTCGAACCCGGAACAGACTTGTATGGTTGTATGTCCGACATTACACTTTGAGATGTTAACTGATTTCTATCAAATACATTTCTGCTTGGTGGCGGAGAATTTATTCTCTTAGCTTAACACCCTTCTCTGAGACGTACGAACTCAGAGGTTTTGTAGTTGATATTTATCAGTGATATTCCCAATTTGGTAATGTGGCATGCTGAGTGCTGCTGTGTGATGATCATTGGTTGATCATTTGTGATATGATCATTTGTTTGATCATTTATCTTTGTGATCATTGCTTTGGTCATCTGTTGACCCAAAGCATGGCTTTGTTGCACAAAGCGTAGCTTTGTGGACGAGACTGCATCAGGACCTCACTCCCCGGAAATGGTCGAAACAGGAAAGATGCGGCAAGGTTATGAGGGTCGCGCCCTTTAGGGTATGTCATTTCCTTCTGGAAAAGGGTGGTATCATGGTATGGAGCCCAGATACTTACTCATGTTGATACACTATACCTATTACTGTGTGGTGTTGTTGTGCGCGCACTCGGATAAAGGTCCCAAAGGACCGGGGTATGACATATTCGTGTAGTAGTTACCTAGTTACAGAGGTAACCCGGCCTTGTGTTGGCAGAGATCTAACCGTAACGTTAGTTCTCGGGTCGTCCCGCCAGAGGCGTACCCATGTGGCAATAGGAAGTTCCTTAGCCTGACCATTTGTTGGAAATCCATTCTTCAATTACGTGCCTTGTACGGTTTTAGTTGTAGAACCTGCCATTTAACATGGCAGCTATAGTAGGCATAGTATCATGGTACCTATGCTGGCTAGGATTTATATTATACTTTCGAAAGATTTCCCACTATGCACTAGTAATAATATCAAAGAATTTTTCTCGTAGTAAGCATGTTTGACTATCATAAGGAGAAATCTCCCCCATGTGTGCGTTTGCATTGTGTGTGTGCCGGGAGGCCTTATGGTAGTTTCATTTTTCAAAAAGCATTGCGGGTTTCAAATTGAAATTCTTTTGTCTGTTTTAAAAGACAAATGTTTTTGTTTGCTCATACCAGTCCCACGACTGACCTGGAGTTTATTGTTCCTTTCCTAAACTCTGGGTGCCCACTATTTCCCACACGGGCAGTCTAGAGTTGGGGTTTTCAGATAATCTATAGTAGGTGTAGATTCGATAGCTTTCAGCCTTAGGATTTGGCAATTGCATTTGGATCGAGTTGCTTCTCCTCATCTTGATTTGGAGTTCGAGCTATTTCTGGATTGGTGCTTTGGAGATGGAGATTACTGATATTGGAGTTCTTTCTTGAAGACTATTTTGGAGTTTTGTTCCGCTGCTAGTGTTATTATTATATTTCCGCTTCTATTCTTTGTATCTCTGAAATGTTGATATCTATTGTACCATTCTGTTGTATCATTCATGTTGTATCAGTTATTGTATCAAATGTTGTATATTGATATGCATATTCTTTTTCTTCCGCTGTGTTATTTACTTAATGTGTTATAAGCTCCGGCACGACTCGAGTTTCGACGTTTGAATCTGCGGCATTCAAGTACAGTGGAGTACGGATGTCGATTTTTGAACGCTGGAATTTGGATCGTGACAATTTGGTATCAGAGCTGATGGTTAAAACCTTAGCTCAGGAGTATAACACATTAGGTAACTCATTAGAGATAGGGTGAAGTATATCCTAGAATGAGTATATCCCTAAGATATCCGTTCGAATGCCTCAGTAAATTCTCTTACTATTCACTGATAGTGAGTATGAGTGCGAGAAGAGGACGAGATATGAGACAGGGGAGTACCACTACAAATGTTCAATACCCTGCAACAGTGGAAATATCTTTTCTCTATCAATCTCCTTTGATTGGATTTCGTATCCTTTTGATTGCATCGTGATAACTCCAGAAAGAAGTTTCGGTGTGATGGTGGCCCTACGTATCGTTGTCGAAAATTCTTACTTCGTATCTTCATCCGTTTATCAGCTTTTCGGTCTAAACTTTAATAAATTTGAAAATTGGAATAAATTGGTTAACAAATATGAAGCTAAATTTGAATTGTATCAATAAAATGATATCGATTAAAAACCAAATCTGAAATTCTATCGAAATTTCTTGTGTTGATCGAAGTTCAAAGAGGAACAAATTGGTATATACTTTGGGATAATTCGACCCGAATTTGGTATCCATATCTAGCATTTGGGAATTGTTGAAAATTAAGCCCATCTATCCATTCTCTGGGATCCGATATATTCTACGAACGATTAGTTATCCCTTCGAACTAATCAATGCCCTTGCATATTCGTAGACCGGTGAGCCCGAGTATCTTGTGTAATAATTATATGAGTTTGTTCTCATATTGTCGATATTCTGATTTGGTAAACCAAATGCAGAATAAATATTTCGATCTAATGCGATCAATAATTTCTTTGTCTATTATCTTTTCTTTCTCGTCTTCCTTGCAATTTCGAGGACGAAATTCTTTTAAGGGGGGAAATCTGTAACATTCCTGAAATTCATTAAGTTTAAATTGGCAATTTAATTTATTTTTTTGAAAATAAAATGAGAATTAATTAGAATAAATAAATAATTTTGATCATAAACAGAAAAATTTAATAAGAAATTTAAGTATAAGTAGCTTAAAAATATATATTGGATTTAGGAAAATAAGATGTATATTTATATAAATGAATACAAGTGTATGTAAGTAACTTGCAAATAAATTGATAAAGGGCTAAAAGCATAAATCATGTTTCATAAATCAAAAATTCAAATTGCTTTTTTTTTCTTGAAAATAAATACAATATAAAGTTATGTTTAAAACTATTTAAATTGTTTAAAAATGAACATAAGTATTTAACTTAAAACAAAGGTTAAAACAAAGAAAACATGTATACAAATGTAAACATATACACATGAGGGTGGAGTAGAAGAATTAACAAGATCTTAAGCTTAAGATTGTTTTTAACAAGTGGCATAAAAACATCATTTCCTTAATAAAATAATTAATTAAAAAAAAAATTGAGGAAAACTTTTGAGTTCCCCATATGCAATTATAATAACATCTCACCAAATCTGAAACTACAGTACCAAAGATTGGTATCTCAGAAAACCACAACACCAAAGATTCAAGAGCAAATCAAAGCTAAAAAGAAAAAGAAAAAAACTCAGTAAACATGCAAGTTCAAATCTGAAAAATCTTCTTCAACAACAAGAACCTGAGGAAGAAAATCAAAAGAGAGATCAAATCTGAAAGCAACTCAACTTAAAAGCATTTCACAAATCAATGATTCAACCTGAAGCAATTGAAAGGAGTCAGAGCTACAACCTGTTAGCTTCAGATTTTAAACATCAAACAAACAGAATCAAAACTGCTGATTTATAAATCAACATCAAAGCTTCAGTCTTTGGCCAGAGATAGTGCAGATCCTCTTAAGCAATTCAAAGGCCAGTAAATTTCTTTTTAATTTTTGTTTTTTTTTTTTTTGAGTTTGAAGTTGTTACACAATATTAAGGTAGAGAACTTAAACAACTTTATCAATCTGTTGCAGGAGAAAACCAAGATTTAAGGGTTAAAACAATTTCTGGTTTTAACTGCAGAGAAGCTTTCTCTATTGTATAAAAAATTTAAACAGTAAGTAAAAAAAAAAAATTTAAATTGTTGTTATTAATGAATTAAGTAAACAAATATAACAGAGACTAAGAAAATTTGTATTTAAAAGTTGCAGACTTAACTTCAAGATTTAAAGGAAAGAAAGACAAAAATGTACATGCTCAAGATGCTCCTCTGTTCCTTCTTAAGCAACATCCAGTTTTTGCTTTGTCCAAATATCCAATCCAGGTGAGCAACTTTCCCTCCTGAAACCTATTTTTCTTGTTAATGCTTGTGAGTAAATCTATATTTAAAGACAGTTTCTTCTTTTAAAATCCAAGCTATCAAGAACTTGTAGAAATTTAAAGTTTAATTCAAATGCCTTTTAAATGAGAAAATTAAAACAGTGATAATTAAGAACTGCTCTGTTCTTTTTGATAGTGAGTGACGCCAAATTTATATGTTGTTTAAAATTTATTTGTGCATGAGTTGAATACATGCTTGACTGTTGAGTGTGATTAGGCCTGCATACATAAATCTTGAGTATGCAGATAAGTGTGAGGAGAATTTCTACAGACATGTTTCTGTTACTACTGGTGTTTAAACACAAATTCATTTCTTTATGACTGGATCTTATTTAGAATTTATTGTGTATACATGTTGTGTTTGTTCTGCATAGATTAGGTTTGTAAATTTAATTTAAAAAAAAAATTAGTTTAGGGAAGCAAAACCTGTTACTACTGGAAATAACAGACAAGTTTTCGAAGTAAAAGTTTTCCAACATCTCTAAATTATTCAAAACAAGTTTAAAGCCTTAATACATGTTTTAAAACATGATTATTAAAAACAAGCATCACAGTTTTAATATCTGCTGAGGAGTTAGAAATTTAGTCTGTGCAGAATTTGTTATATTTGGGGATATCAAAGCATAAAATGGATTTTGAACCAGTATTTCTGCCTGGAATGTGAAGTTTTATTGGGAAATGAGGGGAAAATAAGGGAAGTTAGTCATAGATTTTGTGTTGATGGCAAGAGTGGTTTTCAGGTTTGAACTCCAATTGAAAAGTGATGAAGTTTTGTCACTGTCTGAAACTATGTGGTGGTTCGAGTGGACTGAGAATTTGGGGTATTGCAGAAGGGGTATAGGAGGAGCAGTGGCTGGAGTTAGAGGCCATAAGATGACCAGAGTGAGTTGATATGATGGTTGACAGGTTTGGTCTGTCTTGGTGAAGTAGTTTCCAGGTTGTCATTTTGATTGAATCTGATTTTCAAGCTACAGAGTATTTATGTTGGTGTTTGTATCAAGTGGAGAGGTGGATAGCTTCTTGGAGAAGTTGGTGAAGTTTGCTGGAAGTCGCCGGAGTGGTGGTGCATTTGAACAGTGTTGTTTGAGGCTCTGGTGAAGTTTTGATGTGCAGGCTTTGGGTGACTCGAAGTCACTCCCGTGCAATCCTTGTGGTGACTCGAAGATAGAGGGGTACTGACTCGAAGTAAATTGAGGGTGGTCCCGGGTTAGCTGTGCAGACCTGATAGTTGTGTTTTTTTTAAAAATCTGGGAAAACTCAAATGTTTAAAAAGCTATGAGTTAAATTTAAGAATAGTTTGAATTGAATTCAAATAAGTTTATGAATTCAAAAAGTTTAAATGATGAATTTAAATTTAAATAAGGTTTAAGTTCAAATTTGAAACCAAGTGTAATATAGGTTTCAGGATTCCTTGAATCCAGTTTTTATTTAAAAACTGTTTTGTTCTTTTAAAAATTTAAAAGAGAATTCAATATTTAAAAACAAGATTCAAATTTAGGTTTGAATTGGAATTAAGTTTGAATTCAAAGTGTTAAAATGAAACATTTAAATTTTTAAGTAAGATTTAAAATTGGGTTTGGAATCATATTTAGATATGATTTCAGTTTTGCTTTAAAACAATTTGAATTCAAATCAGTTTTGAGAAGTTTTAAATATTGAATAGAAATGTTTTTAAGTAAAATTTAAATATGAATTTGATTTCAAATGAAGGTTTAGATTTTTGAAAAAAAATTCTTTCCTTTAAGTATTGAAATAAAATTATGATAAGTTTAACTTTTAATTGAAAAGTTAAGATAAAATAAGTAGATTTGAAATAAAGTTTATATTAAACTTTATTAAATAAATTTGGAAAGGTTTTAAATATTTTAAAAGTTCAATTTAAAATATGTTTAAATTTAATTGATTTCTAAATATTAAATTTTATTTAAATAAAGTTTAATGATTTAGAATTTGATAATCGATTGTACTAAAGATTATTATTAGTTATTTTGAATTTGATTTAATTAAAGATAATTAAATTTGTAAAGATAATTGAGATAATTGAATCATTTTTAATTATCAAGTTTTATTTGTCATAAATGATTTAATTAAGATGATGTTTTCTTAATTAAGAATCTTTTAATATAATGAGTTAAGAATCATTTAATTAATTTTAAATGATTAAGTTAATTAGTTAATTAAGTAATTAAATTATGATTAATTAAGATAATCACTTTGGATTAATCTAATATAATACTTAGGGAAGTAATTAAGTGATTAATTACTAAAGGTAATTAAGTAAAGGATAAATACTTTATTAAAAGTAATTAAGTAATGTGATTAAGAGTTAATCATTTGAGTTATTAATTGAAGAATTAATTAATAATTAGTTAAAGGTTTAAATCATTTGATTAATGATTAATGAATAAAATAGTTAAGAATAATTAATTAAGTGATTAATTACATGTTAAAGTAATTAAGTATGGATAATTTATGATTAAAGATTTATTAATCAAATGTTCGAAGGTTAATTAATTTAAAGAAAAATTAATTAATTAATTAATGAAGGTGATTAAGACTTAATCAATTGTAATAAATGATAATTAATCATTGATTAAAGATTACCAATGAAAGTAATTATGTGGTTGATAAATTTAAAACCACGCAAATTTATTCATCTTAACTCAAGATGTTTGATTATTATTGAATGTTTTGTGATGGATTGATATATTTGATATATGAGGTGATGCTATGTATTGCTTTGTGCTAAGTTGTTATATCTGTGATGTATATGTTGTTATATGTGCATGCAAACCCTTGACCCGTAAAACGACATTTGGATTTCGATGCGACAGGGAGTCGGATTCCATTTGATTATCCGAAATCCACATCGAATTGTAATGATTGAATCTGTGCTGATTGATGATGTGGCACTCTTATTGTGTAAAACCCCTAGACCCCACTTATACACACACAAATATGGATTGCACGTGGAAATTAGTTAAGTCACGGATTTTGAAATTGTTTTAAAATTGAATTTTTAAATCCAAAATAGTTTTTGAAGTAGAATTGAAGCTTTTGAAATGGTTATTTTTAAATAACTTGATTAAGTTTTGAAAATTTAGATAATTGGATTTAAATTTGAATTCAATATTTGAAATTGAATTCTAAAAATTTGGAAACTAAGGTTTAAAAAGGGTATTCAACTTATAAATGGGTTTGTATGGGTTTTCAAACCATTTTAAAGGTGGTGTTTTGGAATTTAAAGTCAAGCCAAGATTTCAACTTGTATAAATTGGATTTTTCTAAAACGAAAACTATTTGTTTTCAAATAATAAAGCTTTCACATAAGAAATGAATTTCCAATTGGTGTTAAAAGGACTTCAAGTCTAAAATGAAATGGTTTCCAAATTATAGATAAATCTTTGGAAATGGGTTTGAAAGCTATAAATCTTTAATTTTAAAGATTATAAATTGGGTTAATCCAAATTGAATGGGAATTGTTTTTGAAATCTATGGATAGATCTTTGTGAAACTGGGTGAAACTTTGTGAAATAAATCTTTTTGTTTAAAGATTTAAAAATGGAAATTTGTTTAACCATTTGAAAGAAAAGTTTTGGATTTTTATAAGTTGTGACTTAACTAAAATCCCATATCCATATGTTTTAAAATATGGCGCTTACTATTCGGTTTAGCCGGGAGAGGACCTTGTGTCATATAACCCATTCCGAATAGTGATACGACGTTATGGATAGCAATTGAAGACCGGTGGTGAAGGCCGGGTATTTGTGAGAACGATAGGATAACCTATCGATTGTCTCTGCACCGAGTAGCTACGGTATAGAGATTCCCTTAGTGATGGGAAGTCCGATCGGGATTGTGGATACCCGGATTTGCAAGGGCATCTTCGGAAGTGCCTTCGGTTCTGTTCGAACCCGGAACAGACTTGTATGGTTGTATGTCCGACATTACACTTTGAGATGTTAACTGATTTCTATCAAATACATTTCTGCTTGGTGGCGGAGAATTTATTCTCTTAGCTTAACACCCTTCTCTGAGACGTACGAACTCAGAGGTTTTGTAGTTGATATTTATCAGTGATATTCCCAATTTGGTAATGTGGCATGCTGAGTGCTGCTGTGTGATGATCATTGGTTGATCATTTGTGATATGATCATTTGTTTGATCATTTATCTTTGTGATCATTGCTTTGGTCATCTGTTGACCCAAAGCATGGCTTTGTTGCACAAAGCGTAGCTTTGTGGACGAGACTGCATCAGGACCTCACTCCCCGGAAATGGTCGAAACAGGAAAGATGCGGCAAGGTTATGAGGGTCGCGCCCTTTAGGGTATGTCATTTCCTTCTGGAAAAGGGTGGTATCATGGTATGGAGCCCAGATACTTACTCATGTTGATACACTATACCTATTACTGTGTGGTGTTGTTGTGCGCGCACTCGGATAAAGGTCCCAAAGGACCGGGGTATGACATATTCGTGTAGTAGTTACCTAGTTACAGAGGTAACCCGGCCTTGTGTTGGCAGAGATCTAACCGTAACGTTAGTTCTCGGGTCGTCCCGCCAGAGGCGTACCCATGTGGCAATAGGAAGTTCCTTAGCCTGACCATTTGTTGGAAATCCATTCTTCAATTACGTGCCTTGTACGGTTTTAGTTGTAGAACCTGCCATTTAACATGGCAGCTATAGTAGGCATAGTATCATGGTACCTATGCTGGCTAGGATTTATATTATACTTTCGAAAGATTTCCCACTATGCACTAGTAATAATATCAAAGAATTTTTCTCGTAGTAAGCATGTTTGACTATCATAAGGAGAAATCTCCCCCATGTGTGCGTTTGCATTGTGTGTGTGCCGGGAGGCCTTATGGTAGTTTCATTTTTCAAAAAGCATTGCGGGTTTCAAATTGAAATTCTTTTGTCTGTTTTAAAAGACAAATGTTTTTGTTTGCTCATACCAGTCCCACGACTGACCTGGAGTTTATTGTTCCTTTCCTAAACTCTGGGTGCCCACTATTTCCCACACGGGCAGTCTAGAGTTGGGGTTTTCAGATAATCTATAGTAGGTGTAGATTCGATAGCTTTCAGCCTTAGGATTTGGCAATTGCATTTGGATCGAGTTGCTTCTCCTCATCTTGATTTGGAGTTCGAGCTATTTCTGGATTGGTGCTTTGGAGATGGAGATTACTGATATTGGAGTTCTTTCTTGAAGACTATTTTGGAGTTTTGTTCCGCTGCTAGTGTTATTATTATATTTCCGCTTCTATTCTTTGTATCTCTGAAATGTTGATATCTATTGTACCATTCTGTTGTATCATTCATGTTGTATCAGTTATTGTATCAAATGTTGTATATTGATATGCATATTCTTTTTCTTCCGCTGTGTTATTTACTTAATGTGTTATAAGCTCCGGCACGACTCGAGTTTCGACGTTTGAATCTGCGGCATTCAAGTACAGTGGAGTACGGATGTCGATTTTTGAACGCTGGAATTTGGATCGTGACAGGAAATAAGAGAATTATAAGTGAATTAACTTATAATTTGGATTTTGGCATATAAATGATAGAAAATGGAATTTGTTAATAAAGGGATTTTATATGTTGAAGTTTTATAAAATATATAGATGGAATTTATAAACATTGTTTTATAAATCCGAAATCAATTGAATTTGATAAAATAAATATAGAAGTTTATTTAAAGGAATTATATTCAAGATTTTTGACAGTGAATTATCCTTAAATTAAATATTGAAATAATAAAGAATTTGGTTAGGAATTATATCCACGATTTTCGAACGTGGATAATCTTTTAAAATAAATGTATAGAAGTTTTGATTTGGATAAATGAACTATATTCACGATTTTGGACAATGAATAATATATTGAATAAGTTAGATATTTTTGGAAAGTGATAATTTTAATTGAAGTTAAATGGTTAAATGTGTTTTTAAATGTGTTAAGTGTCGAAATCATAGGTTTCAACATTTATTGTTGAAATAGACGTTTTCAAAAAATAGGAAATGATGGACTATAACACTGTTGTTATAGTAAATGATTTTCGAAGGAAATGTTTTTGTATAGTATTGGGGTTTGTATATCTATCTAATTTTCGAATCCCTATACTAGTGATTTTGGGTTGTCGTAACGATGTTTTACGCAACATTCGTTATGAACCAAATAAATGTGTTTAAAGAGAACGTTTTCCTTATAGAATAAAATACATACTTAATCGTGATTTAAGTGTATGTTGTATTTTCCAAGTGTTGAAAATAAAGAGAATTGTTAATTACTTATTATTAAATAAGTATATGGAAATGTTTTCCAATATAGATGTTGAAATGCGTTAAGAATATATCTTTTGAAAGATAATTTGGAGTGAATATTTGGCTAATAATTTAACCGATAAAAGATTAATTAAAAGGGCCTAGTGATTGTATATGGTGCTGATTATTTGTTTGTTTGCTTTGTTAATTAAATAACCGACTATCAGATCTGGGCCAAATTTTAGTTCCTTGACTTGATGTGGGAACTATTTAGTCGTACACTTAGTACGTAGCCTTTTGTGTAGGCTTGAATATCATTTGTGTTGAGGATGTTGTTTCGTATAGTGCAGAGTATTACTCCAATCTATCGAGCTTCCTTCTTGGCCTGAAGGATAGCAAGTTGAAAGTTGAAGACGTGATAAGTCTATGAGACTTAGTTGCGAGGTTGAGAAACGTTTTTGCATTGTTGGTGCGAAGAGACCGGGTTCAGATTTATCTGAAAACCACTTCGGACCAACTTATATGCGACGATTGTGCAGGTTGCTTGTGATGCTATTGATATTCCGGATTTTCATAGTGAAAGGCTGCTTGTTGATAGTTTAGGGTTAAAATCCCATCTAGTAGCTATGGTCTCTTCATTATGAAATATCCAATGCAAGGACTATTCGCCACTAATGCTAGAGATTTCCCGACAGGATGTGGTAGGAAAGTACCTTCGGTTTGTCCTGTACCTAGACAACTTGTATGGATGTTTATTTGACATTGCATTTCTATAGATTACGTACATTTGTTTTTACAAACGTACATCAGTGGTGGCGGGGAAGGCAATTTCTCTTATCTTAACACCCTCCTTGAGATGTATAAGCTTAAGGGTTTTATTTTTATGGAAGGCAGTTAGTAGTCAACGGAAATGGCCGTGTGGCATTCTAAGTGATGTGATTGTGCTTTGTGAAAGGTAATCGTTACCTCTAGCCTCATCAACCGAAAATGATCAAAACAAGGTTAGATGCGGCAGGGCTAAGTGGGTCGCTCTCATTAGGGTATGATCATCCTCATTCAGATATATCTTTGCACGCTATGACGTCGTGTATCTGATTATTGTGGTTTGTATGCTAGAGGGCCCTCGGTAAAGGTCAGTAATGACCGGAGGATGACATATTCGGTACCATCTAGTTATAGAGGTGGGCTAGTCTTGTGTTGGTAGAGAAAGTTTATGATGGTTTCTCGGTACATTCTTCTAGAGATGTACTACCAGAAGGTAGTCCCTTCACCTGGTCATTTGTATGGAAATCCAAACTCCACTATGTGCTTGCCATTTAGATTGTATTACCCAATTAGGCTATATTCTGGAATTTAGCCAATGTAACAATTTCAGTTATGATTAATATTATTTGTGCAATAGACACTAGTATAATATCACATGAGTTTGATATAAGATGTTTTAGTTATCGTAAGGTAAAAACATGTCCATGTTTATGTGTGGACTTGTCTTACGAGATACTTTTGTTTTGATAAAGAAAAAGTTTGGTAATTTAATAAATTCAATTGAGTGTGTTCTCACGCTGGTTTACCAGACTGATCCGTGCGTTCTTCCATTTCAATGTTCGGGTCAGACCGAGTATATTTACAGGTTTAGATTTGGTGCTTTTGGGGCTTCAGCAGGCATGCTAGAGATCTTCATTTCGTATACATGTATTTGTTTTGATTATTGATTATCCGTTGCATTGCTTATTTTTTGTTTATTATCGGCAATTGTGAGGATAGGTTATTATAACTATCCAGGCTGATAATTATTGGTTAATTGTTGAACTCTGATTGATGTATGTATATATAGAGTTTCTGTTTTGTAAAGATCATTAATATGATATTATATGTTTTCCGCTGTGATGTAAGATTCTGTATTGTTCTATTTTGTTCTATCTTCTCTCTTTCTTCTCTTCCCTTCTTCTCTCTTCTTTTCTTTCTTTTGACTTTCCATCGGTCGGTGCTTTTTGGGTCGGACTTGTGTGGTTTATTGTCCTCACAATATGTAGGTCGTCAAAAAATCCTTAATTTGTTCTCGTATAGGGTTGAGTCGTTGGTCGTCAAGTTTAATTATATCCTTGGACATTAACAACACAAATTTTAGAACAGCATGAAAATAAACACACGTACCACTACCTGATTTTTAAAACATTTCTGCAATTTGACATGTTAGGACTACAAGTGCTATGATATGTATAAAAATATTGCTATCATTTCTTTAATGCAAATTTCTTTTATAACCGTCAAACGTAAGATTTCAAAGGTTACATAATACAATGAAGCAAAGAATTTCATATAGAAGTTCCATCGACAACATTCTCAGTGTCTGGACAGAACATCAATAATCTAATGCATTCCTGTATAAGTTAGAGTATTTTCACACTTTAGTCCATTGAGAAATTCATGTGCAGCCAACGATGTTATCAAATATTCATCGTTAGAATCATTGTCGGACATTGTGCGTGTAGGAATGGCATGAATGGTATGATGGAGAAGAACGAGAAGAATAAGAAGTGTAAAGAGAAGGAGAAAGTGAAGGGCTTATACATGATAATTAGCCATTGGTATTCAACACATCCGATGCTTCAGACATCAAAGAACCCCCCCTCCTCCCAACCCTCACCTAATGAACTGAATGGGTAGTGATCAGCCCAGTGTAACAACCCTAATTTTAATTAACATTATTAATGACATTTAATTATATAAATTAAATGAAAATAATGTAAATGGTTAAGGGATTGAGATTTGTATAGTTATAAGGTAGTCGTGCCTTAATGAACGAACAAATGGAAATTTACTATGTAGTAAGTAAAGGTAGTAAGATAAGGGCAAAATAGGGGTAGGTTATATTCTTATACTCTAAACCCTTGATCAATTTCATTTATAACATTCACAAGAAAAACTAAACCTAGAGCTTGGCCGACCGCCATTAGAAGTAATCTAAATGAAGATAAGCAAGGATTCAAGTAGGAAGCTTAATCAAATCAAATCAAGAGCAAATTTCAACTTTCTTAAGAATCAAGCTAATGTGAATAATATATTACATCTCATTTTTATTGTTTTCTAGATTAGATCCGAGTTTATTTTGCAAGAAATTTGCCATGTTTTGATTGTTTAAAAGGATATATATATATATATTGATGATTTATGCTATTTCATATAGATTTTATGATAAGAATTTAACTTGTAAAACCAATTAAATGACATCCAAATGGCTTGTGTTTTTGGTATAAGGTAAGAAATATTATTTTTGAGATGAGTTTTAAGTTTCATAATTTTCTATGTTGTTATTGATTTATTATGAATTTTCTAGTAAAGAAAATGGATAAATTGGGTTAAAATTAATTTCGGCTATTATATTTAGCTTTGGGTCAAAAACTAAAAAATGTTAGAAACCATATTAAAAGTGACTTATGGAATTTTTTAAGAATTTTCCTAAATGTTTTATATATAAAATTATTTAAGGTACGGGAATTAATTGTTTTATATGTTTTAAAAGAAGAAGGGGCGATTTGTTAAATGTTTTAAATTTTTAATTATTAAACTCGGTAGTACTTTTAGAAAAGATTCGAAAAAGTAATTGGAAACCAATATATGTTGACAAATAAGGAAAGTTAGTTGGAAAGCCATTATTTTAAAAAGTTAAAAATTAGTTTTGTAAAGGATAGTTGCTTCGCCACTTTCGGCAGCCACCTTTGGACCCTATGCTGCCGCCTTCAACTTAGTCAAAACCAATACACATGGTATCAATGTCATGGTACATAGTGGATTGGGGTTAGGCGAAAAGTATGGAGTCGAAACAGGCTTTCAAAGGGGTAAAAGTTGCTCTTTAAAACTTAGAACTATTTCAGTTACAAATGAAGCTTCTAAAGAAACCGGCTTTCGATTTGGTCAATTATTTTTGAAAAATGCTTTCGAAAGAGGTTGCTGCCTTTTGTTTTAAAATAAGCTTTCGACACAGGGTTGAAACCTCAGCCGTCGCATTCTACCTTTCGACCTAGTTAATGCCGCTTTTGCCTTCAAACAAAAGTTTCGAAAGGGTGATTTTGTTTTTGCTAAGAAGTCGCTTCTCTATGCTTTCGAAAGTGTTGGTTTCGAAACCATCCCCTTTCTTTTATTGAGGAATAATGCTTTCAAAAGAGATGCTTTCGTCCCAGTTCTTTTAAGACCCATTGATATATTGAAAGTTAATCCCAAACATTTCGAAACTATGTTTCACAAACTTCTACTTGAATCCAATGCTTTCGAAAGGTTTGTTTTAAGTAAAGGACATTAATGCTTTCGAAAGGTATCAAATGAAGATTTTGAAGGGGAGGTTTTCCTATATTTTCAAAAGGTGTACTTTAGTAATTGAATGGAAGGTTTCCAATGCTTTCGAAAGGGTTGTTTGAAATGTTTTGAAAAGGGGATGTCTAAGGTTTTATAAAGCTTTCGAAAGGACACTTTCAATGGTTTCGAAAGGTCCATTTTAAATGATTTCGAAAGGTATGTTTTGGCCATTCGGCCTAGTGTTTCAAGGTAAAGTAGTTAACCAGTTTCGAAAGAGGCGCTTTCAATGATTTCTAAAGAGATTTTTTTTACTTATTTTAAACAAGGGTTTCGAAGGTTCTCATCAACAATGTTTTGTGTAAAGCATATATCATGGCAAAGAGATTTGAGTAAAGCAAAAGATTTATTTTCCTTGTTTAAGTATGATTTAAAGGGTTAAATCAATTTGAAAAATGTTTTCAAGGAAAATTTGATGGGTAGTTAATCCTAAGTAAATGACTCAGATTTGAATACCAAATGGGACCGGTATAGGGTCACGGTCTATACTTTAGCTAATAAGCCCCTAGCTAATATAAGTCCAAAATTCTAGCATGCAGGGATTTGTCACAGGTAACACTAAAATGATGTTACACACTGAAAGGAATATACATGGAGAAAATAGGTTATTGGTGAACCCGCAAAACCATTAGATCCAGTTGATCCTAGAAGAAGATAGTAAAGGGCAGATAGCCTAGTAGTATGTCTAATAGATGTTAGATAATTGATCGTGTCCGTTAGGCCCGTGTCAACCAATGGTTAATAGTTAGCCAAACAAAACTATATTTTTGGGGACATATAGTCTATTGATTACCTGATTTATATGCATATATGATATTGCTTCTAATGCTTTAATAAATTTGCTTGCATGTTTTTGATTTGCAAAAGAAATGTTTTAAAAAGGGATACTAGTGAGGGGAAACTCGTTCTGTTAAGCGGTGTGGTCTCATTTAAGATCAGGTAACCGAGATGCATAGTATTATTCACACCAGACTTTACGTTTGACTCGAAGTTTATGTTTTTCTCCTTAAACTCTCGGGTGCTCAAAATTAATTTGAGTAGATTGAGAGTTAAGGTTTTACTGGTTTAGTAGGTGAATGAATAAAGCTTTCAGAGACGTGCATGAGGCAAAGTTAGCTATTTAGAAGTTATTAGTTTTATTTTCGCTTTTATGTATTAAGACTGATATGTCTATTTAGTACTCTGATCATCCAACAGGGCATCTTCACATGTCGTTCT
This sequence comes from Allium cepa, assembly GCA_030765085.1. Taxonomy (NCBI): domain Eukaryota; kingdom Viridiplantae; phylum Streptophyta; class Magnoliopsida; order Asparagales; family Amaryllidaceae; genus Allium; species Allium cepa. The sequence continues at coordinate 722,527,390 of CM060934.1, forward strand.
GGGCATAGTTTGTAATAATTTTATTTGAACAAAACCTAGGAATCATTTGGGATTGTGTATCTAAATATGAAATATTAATTTGAAATGTAATCAGAAAGATGTTTTAAATTTGTGTTGATTTTATTTCATATTCATGTGCTTCTGATATTATGTATACCATTAACATTACCATATTTTATCATTGGAGGTTAATACTATAGATGACTTCAGCATCTGTAGAGCTTAGCTTCGAGCCTCAAAATAAGGGATGTTACAACTTGGTATCAGAGCATAGGTTTATGAAAAACTTAAAAGAAATTTCAAACTTAAAATAATTTTGAAAACATATCCTAAGGAATTAGAGAAAAGATCGGGGTGTGGGATAACGCTCTAGTAAAATACTTTTATTTGCAATACACAAGTACATGCTTTATCTCTATTATACCATCTTTCTTAGGCTATTCTTCTATATCTTACAAAGACTCGAATGTTGATTTTACAGGCGTAAGACATGGATGCTAGGAGTGACAGAGTTTAACATTAGTGGAGGAAGCACCACAACTAATGGGAATGCCAGATCAAACACCAGAAGGAATCCAGGTCAGGCAGAAGCTGCTAATGTGGGTGCTGGAGTGCCACAATTTGATATGGGAGCTATGTACCACTTCTTTTTCAACTGATGCAGGAAGGAGCTGCTACGGGTTTAGTTGGAGGAAATGTTGAAGGAGGAAATCAGGAAGCTTCCGTGGTCAATAACTATGCTGTGTTGAGGAGAAATTATGCTAGGCTGGGAGGAAAACTATTTATTGGGGCTGAAGATGCTTGAAGTAGAGAACTGATTATTTCATTGTGAGAGGATTTTTGTTGATTTGGGGCTTAATGATGAGCAAAAGAGAAGGTTTTATTTTAGATAGTTACAAGGAACAACACTCTTTTGGTGGAATAGTGTTACTGTGAGAGTCGATAAGGAGACTGTGACTTGGACTGAATTTAGAAGGAGGTTTGAGGAAAGATTTATGTCAAAGATTGCTAAGTCAACTATGATCAGGAAGTTTATGGAGTTGGAGCGAGGAGAAATGATAGTACTTGAGTATGCGACCAGATCTAGGAGCTATCGAGGTACGGATACACGACGGTTGACACTGTTATTAAAAGGAATGAGAAGTTCATTCGTGGGTTGAAGCCCAAGCTTGCTAAGGCCACATTAATGCATATTAGAGATTCATGCGATGTCATTGTTAGAGGGCTTTAAGGCATGAAGAGATGCTCGCTTATCTTAAGTGAACAAGGTAGGGAGAGCTAAAGGAGGGAAGAACCAAAAGAGAATGTTTTTCCATAAGAAGCGAGACCAAAAGAGTAAAGCTGCCAAGAAGGGAAAGGCAGAAGTTATCTATTATAAAAGTGATAAGAAGGGACACTATACTCATGAGTGTCAGACATGCAAAGGGAAGAAAGTTACTGACAAGAAAGGAGTGAGGTGTTTCGGCTGTGATCAAATTGGAAATTATAAGAAACAGTGCAAGGAGCTAGCCAAGGATGGAAAAGGCAAAGTGTTTGCACTGGAGCCAGCTACCTTGAGACCAATAGCAGAAGAAAAGGGAAAAGCTATGTTGGAAGGTACTCTTTTGATTCATGGTGTATTAGTTAGAGTTCTAATTGATACTGGTGCATCGCATTCTTTTATACCTCATTGTTTGGTAGATAAGCTTAACCTAGAACTGTCATACCTAGTTACTTCCTTAAGGGTTGCGAATCCAATAGGGCGATATTCAATTCTTGGAATGAGATGCGACCACCTAGAGTTTGAATTATTAGGTCATGTACTTGCTTGTTGTTTGCATGTGTTTGATTTTGTAGGATTCATAATTATTTTCAGTAAGGATTGGTTAAGTAAATACAATGCTAAGATATTTTTCCATGATAGAAAAATATCACTTAACTAGACACCTCGATTGTATAATGGATAATATACTTCGTAGAAAACCCCAGTTTTGTTGTTAATGTTTTGTTAGGTGTTGTGAAGATATAAGACTAGTTGAATTGAGTTTTCGTTGTTATAAAATTTGCAGATGTCTTTGAACTTGTAGTAGGATTGCTGCCGAAACAAGCTATTGAGTTTCGGATAGATTTGATACCAAGAGCAGAAGTAGTGAGTAGACCGCCAAGTTTAATGACACCTACCGAGATGAGGGAGCTAAAGCTGTAGTTGGTGGACTTGGAAGGCAAGAATTTTATCAGCCTAAGTAGTCCGCCTTTGGGAGTAGCCGTAGTGTTTGCAAAAAAACTGGACGGATCATTAAGGCTATGTATCGATTAACGTAAGGTGAATGAGAAGACGATAAAGAATCGATATCAGTTACTTACAATTAATGAATTTTTCAACCAGTTGAGTGGAGCCAGAGTACCCAGTTGTATTTATCAATAGGATTCCATCAGCTTAGAGTGGTAGAGGATAATTCCTTTGACGGCGTTTAGAACCAGATATGGATCATACGAATGGTTAGTAATGCCGTTCATACTTACTAATGCGCAGCGTTCTTTGTAGATTTGTTGGAGCGCGTTTTCCAAGATCACTTGGATAGGTTTGTATTAGTATTCTTAGATGATACTTGGTATACTCAAAAGAAGAAAGAGAGCATGAAGGTCATCTTACAGTGATGCTTGAGACGATGGGACGGCGTCAACCGCAATCTAAATTTTCAAAGTGTCATTTCTAAAAGAAGAAAGTGAAGTTCCTTGGTCATGTAGTCTTAGAGAAAAGGTTGTCTGTAGATTCTACTAAGATTGAGACAGTGAATAATGGAAAGAGACTCGAAATAGTGATTGAGATAAAGAGTTCTCTTGGATTATCTGGGTATTATCGGAGATTCATTAAAGATTTTTCGCGGATAGCAGCACCGATGACTAAGATTACATGGAATGACTTGAAGTTTGTCTGGACTGATAAGTGTGAGGAAGAATTTCAGAAGATGAAACAATTATTGACAAATGTGCCTGTGTTCGTTGCTCCAAAGGGAAATCAGGACTTAGCGGTGTACGCGGATGCATGTGGAATAGGATTAGGAGCTGTGTTAATGCAAAGAGGAAAAGTAATTGCCTAAGCTTCTCGATAGCTCAGACCGCATGAGGTTAAATATTCAATACATGATTTGGAATTAACTGCGGTAATTTTTGCGTTGGAGGTGTGGACGCATTACCTTTTGGGAGAAAGATTCGAATTTTAGACGGATCGTATGTCGCTATTGTATTTATTCTCTCAAAAGGAGTTGAATAAGAGACAGCAGAGGTGGTTAGATTTTTTAACCACTTATGACTTTGGTATTGAGTAAACACGAGGAAAAGGTAACAAGTTAGCAAATGCACTTAGTAGTAAATAACAAAATGCAGTATTAGCAATGGTAGCTGAGTGGAAAGATTTAGAAGCATTGACCACCTGTAGAATACAATGGAGATCGAAGAGTAGTTCTAGTAAAGAAACTACAATGTTGTCATGTTTAGAAGTTCGATCGGTGATGTTTGAAAAGATTGCTTCTAAGCAAGTAAAGGATCCATTATTAGCTGAACGGATCAAAAATTTAAGGGATGGAATGTAGAGAGACGGCTTAAAAGATTCCAGTCTTTATCAAAATGGGTGGTTGAGGAAGAAAGGATGACTCTGTTTTCCAAATGTTGGAAACATTAGGAAGGAAGTTCTTGGGAATACCATCGTTTAAAGTTCACTATACATTCGAAAGAAATAAGATGTATCAGGACATGAAGAGTAGTTTCTTCTGGGATGGCACGAAGTGGGATGTTGGCTTATGGGTGAAACAGTGTTTGAACTGTCAACAAGTAAAAGTCGAACTCCAGAAACCAAGTGGGTTACTTCTGTCTTTAGATGTTCCAAAATGGAAATGAGATTCTATCTCAATAGATTTTATAGATGGGTTGCCAAGTTCAAATAGAGGAAATGAAATCATATGGGTTATAATGGACAGACTAACCATGAGTGCTCATTTCATTCCAGTTAAGTCAACCAAGACGACACCTATTTTAGCTAAGTTGTTTTTGAAGAATATAGTTAGAATCATGGAATTCCTTGCAGTATAGTTAGTGATAGAGATTCCTTATTCGTTGACGAGTTCTGGAAGAGTGTACAAGAGACTTTAGGTACCAAGATCAAGATAAGTACCGCTTACCATCTACAGATAGATGGAAAAAGGGAAAGAGTTAATTAACAAAGTCTTAGAGGATTTGTTAAGAGCTTGCGTGCTAGATTTTGGAGGATCATGGGATGACCATCTACACTTAGTCGAGTTTTTGTATAACAACCATTATCAGGATAGCATAGGGATGGCACCTTTGAAGCATTGTACGGAAGGCCATCTCCCGTTTGTTGGTAAGAGTCCGAGGATAGGTTAGTTCTTGGTCCAGATTTGGTTAGGGAAGCTGTAAAAAAGATGGAGAATTTCGAGCCATAATGAAGGAGCTCAGTCTAGGCAGCAGAGTTATGATGATAAAAGATGGAAAGACTTAGGGCTCTTAGTTGGAGATCATGTTTTCATCAAGGTATCACCGACAAAAGGTATAATTAGATTTGAAAAATCAAGATAATTGGCGCCGAGATTCATTGGACCATTTTCTGTTATAGAAAAGATCAGGAAACTCACATATAGAATAAAGTTACCGAACAATTCGGTAGGAGTCCACAATGTTTTCAAATATCTCATCTAAGAAATGTATTCGAGACCCAAAAACTACTATTACATCGACTATGTTAGATGATATAGTAGTGGCACTGATAGGACTATAGTTAGAAAGCCATTTCGCATAGTCGCAAGATCTGAGAAGAGACTAAGAAACGAGATAGTCAGATTAGTCAAAGTCAGTGGAGTGACAATGAGAAAAACTATACTTGGAAAACTGAGGAAAAAATTAGAGATATTTATCCTGACTTGTTCTATGGTATTTTTTTACATTTATGATTGATTTTATAAGTGCCTTATCGCAATTTTGAGGATGAATTTTTTTAAGAAGTGGAGTCTGCAACGACCCTAATTTTGACTAAATTTATTTAGGACATTTCATTAGAAAATTAAATGAAAATAATGTAAATGGTTGAGGGATTGAGATTTGTATAGTTATAAGGTAGTCGTTCCTTAATGAATGAACAAACGGAAATTTAACATAAGATAAGGGCAAAATAAGAGTAGGCTATATTCTTATACCTTAAACCCTTATCCAATTTCATTCACAACATTCACAAACAAAACTAAACCCAGAGCTTAGTCGTCCACCAAACCTAAAGGAAGATAAGCAAGGATTCAAGTAGGAAGCTTAATCAAATCAATTCAGAAGCAAATCTCAACCTTCTTTACAATAAAGCTAAGGTGAATAATAGATTACATATCATTTTTATTGTTTTCGGTTTCAAGATAAAATCCGAATTTATTTTGCTAGAATGTTGCAATGTTTTGATTGTTTAAAAGGATATATGTGTGTGTGTGTATATATATATATATATGCTTGTTGATGATTTGTGCTATTTCATATAAATTTTAAGATAAGAATTTAATTTGTAAAATCTATTAAATGACATCCAAACAGCTTGCGTTTTTGGTATAAGGTTAGAAATATTATTTTGGAGATGGGTTTAAAGTTTCATAATTTTTTAGGTTGCTGTGGATTTATTATGAATTTTCTAGTAAAGCAAATGAGTCAATTGGGTTTAAACTAATTTTGGCTATTAGATGTTAGCTTTGGGTCAGAAATTAAAATATGTTAGAAAATATATTAAATGTGATTTATGGGAATTTTTGAAGAATTTTCCTAAGTGTTTTATTAAAGATATAACATTATTTAAGGTATGAGACTTAAATGTTTTATATGTTTGTAAAAGAAGAAGGGACAATTTGTTAAACGTTTTAAAGTGTTTATTACTGAATTCTGCAGCACTTTTAGAAAAGATGTTGAAAATAATTGGAAACTTATTGTATGTTTAAAATTAAGGTAAGTTTGTTGGAAAGATATTGCTTTAAAAAGTTAAAAATTAGTTTTGTAAAGGATTGTTGGTTCGCCACTTTCAACAGCCACCTTTCGACCCCATACAGCCACCTTCAACCTAGTCGAAACCAACATACATGATATCAATGCCTTGGTACATAGTGGGTTGGAGTTAAGCTAATGGTATGGAGTCGAAATAGGCTTTCGAAGGGGTAGAAGTAGCTCTTTAAAAATTAGAAATATTTCGGTTACAAATGAAGCTTCCGAAGGAACCAGCTTTCGACTTGGTCAATTGTTTTTGAAAAAGGGCTATTGAAAGTGGTTGTCGCCTTTTGTTTTAAAATAAGCTTTGGATAGGGTCAAAACCCCTGCTGTCGCATCTACCTTTCGACCTAGTTAAGGCCGCTTTTGCCTTCAAACAAAGACTTCGAAAGGGTACTTTCGTTTTTACTAAAAAGCCGCTTCTCCATGCTTTTGAAAGGGTTGGTTTCAAAACCATCCACTTTCTTTTATTTCAGAATAATGCTTTTGAAAGAAATACTTTCATCTCAGTTTTTTAAGACCCTTCGATATATTGACAATTAAGCCTAAAGGTTTCGAAAGAAATGGTTCTATATGGTTTCGAAACTATGTTCTACAAACTTTTACTTTAATCCAGTGCTTTTGAAAGATCTGTTTTAAGTAAAAGACTTTAATGCTTTTGAAATGTATCAAATGAAGTTTTCGAAGGGGAGGTTCCCCAATGTTTTTGAAAGGTGTACTTTTAGTAATCGAATGGAAGGTTTCCAATGCTTTTGAAAGGTTGGTTTGAAATGCTTTTAATAGAGGATGTCTAAGGTTTTATAAAGATTTCGAAAGGACACTTTCAATTGTTTCGAAAGGCCCATTTTAAATGATCTCGAAAGATATATTTTGGCTTTTAGGCCTAGTGTTTCATGGTAAAGTAGTTAACCTGTTTCGAAAGGGGTACTTTCAATGGTTTCGAAAGAGATTGTTTAGAGATTTTAAACAAGGGTTTCGAAGTTTCTCATCAAAAATGTTTTATGTAAATCATGTATCATGGTAAAGAGATTTGAGTAAAGAAAAGGTTATTTTCCTTGTTTAAGTATGATTTAAAGGTTGAAACAATTTGAAAAATGTTTTAAGGAAAATTTGATGGGTAGTTAACCCTAAGTAAATGATTCAGATATTTGAATACTAGATGGGACCTTATATAAGGTCGTGCCCTATCCTTTAGCTAATAAGCCCCTAGCTAATATAAGTCTAAAATTCCAGTGTGTAGGGCTTTATCACAGGTAAGACTAAAATGATGTTACACACCAAAAAGGAATATAGAGGGAGAATATAGGTTATTGGTGAGCCCGCAAAACCATTAGGTTATTTTGACCCAAGAAGAAGATAGTAAAAGGCAGATTGCCCAGTAATGTGTCAAACAGATGTTAGATAATTGATTGTGTCCGGTAGGCCCGAATCAGCCAATGATTAATAATTAGCCAAAAAATCTATATTTTTGGGGACAGATAGTCCATTGATTACCTCATTTATGTGCCTATATGATATTTCTACAGTCGCTTTAATCAGTTTGATTGCAGGTTTTTAATTTGCAGAAGAAATGTTTTAAAAAGGGATATTAATTAGGGGAAACCCATTCCGCTAAGCGGCATGGTCTTACTTAAGATCAGATAACCGAGATGCATAGTATTATTCACACTAGGCTTTATGTCTAACTCGAAGTTTATGTTTTTTCCTTTAAACTCTCGGGTGTTCAAAATTAATTTGAGTAGATTGAGAGTTAAGGTTTTATTGGTTTAGTAGGTGGACGAATAAAGATTTCGGAGACTTGCAGGAGGCAAAGATAGCTATTTATGAGTTTATATAATGATGATGTGTCTATTTAGTATTCTGATTATCCAATGAGGCATCTTCATATGTTGCTCCGGGCGTAGTTTACAATAATTATATTTGATCTGAACCTGGAATCCTTTGGGATTTTGTATCTGAATATGAAATATTGATTTGAAATGTAATCAGAAAAGATGTTTTAAATCTGTGTTGATTTTATTTCATATTTATGTGCTTCTTATATTATGTATACCATTAACATTACCATATTTTGTCACTGGAAGTTAATACTATAGATGACTGCAGCATCAGAAGCGCTTAGCTCTAGACCTTAAGATACGGGAGTTACACTCAGTTTAGATTACTGATGCATCAAAGGCTTTCAATATGTCAGAAGCCTTAACTGAACGCACTCCAAACAATTATTACCTCTATGTACTGTAACATTGCTTTGGATTAAGAAGAATATTTTACTGCCATTTCTACACTTTCTTGTCTTTATTAGAATAGTATCATTTAAGAAAAATCAAGAATAGAATGAATAAGTAGTTTTGAGTGTGTTTTTTAACATTTATTTAGTGAATCTCAATAAACATAGGGCTGTCATTAGAAATTTCTAGGTGTGGATAGTGCCATCTCCGCATCCGTATCTGAAGTCGTTTATAGATATCAGATACTTACATCAACGAATGTGGACGAATATCAGATAATTATCTTATCTGCTTACGATCAGTAAATTAACAAATATAAATAGAATTATTTTCGAACAAGAGTGATACTTTATTCAATCAGAGTACTCAATATGATGTCTCAAGAGATCGAACCTGTAACCTCTAGTTTCTCTGTCTAAAGCGTCATACGTCCAACCACTTGAACTCAAGATCCTTGACATATATAAAAATATTTAGTTTAACATTTATTTTCAACCACACTGATTAAAAAATTGTGAAAAATAAACAAATATAACGATATAAATAGTTTTGAGCAATTAAAACTGAACGGATGATTTTCGGATGTGGATGCCTTCGTATCGGCATTTATCTCTATTTTTCTGTATATCGGCTATTTATCTGCTTTTCGGATATGGAAGCGGAAAAATTCCGAATTTCGAATTCCCATTGACAAACTTAAATAAACATGTAGTTTGCTTATGGAGAAAATGCTTCCCTTAACTATCAATGTATAACTTGTAAAGGTCCACAATGTTAATTAACCCAATCCATGATAGAAGATCTATATAGAGTCAAATATAGATGAGAAACACACATAAATTAAATAACTAGACCTAATTTATTGATCTACAACCAAACAGATAGAATGATTGAAATTAGAATAGAAAATGGACATAAAGATTCATAGTGGGTTCACTATCGCAGTGTATGTTCATTTGTAAAAGATTTTTTTAATTAATTTCAAAGGTAATTATTGAAGAATTAATTTATCTATCGAAACCCTAGGTGAAGTTGAAATGGCCCGTTTTTCCATACCCTTTGAATTGACAATAAACCACATATGTTCAACTCAAATAGTACGAATAAGCGGATCTTTAAGGGTAGAAAGAAAATAAAGACAGAACAAAATCTCACACGAATGGAATAACATATATTATTTCAATAATAATCTTTACAACGGAAAATTTTAAAATACAATATCAGAGTCTAACCTAGATTCAACCTGGACAGTTATAACACATTCCCTTACAAAAGCTGATAAACAACAAAACAAATATAATAGATGTAGCGGATAATAGAATACGTCCATAGATGTTGAAGATCTCCAGCTCTCCTTTGGAAACTCTAACCGTCTTCAACTAAACCTGAACTACTCGGATCTGACCTGAGTATTAAAAATACCCGGATCAGGCTTGATAAACCAGCGTGAGATACTCGAAATTTAAAATGTATAGATCATGACGATGTTATCAAAACCTTTGAAAAGAAGGGTATCTCATAAGACCATGCCCACACATAAACACGGATGATTTTTTACCATATGATAGCCAAAACACTTTTATACCAAAATTCACTTGATATTATTTTTAATGACATTCTTTTGAAAACACTTTTCAAATAAACTTATTCAAATAAGGTATCAATACCTGGACTAAGTCTAAGGTAATATCCCGGACTAGGTCAACGGAATATACCGAATGGAATATCAACCAGAAAGAGGGTAGCTGAAATGTTTGCAAGTTATTACAGCTATTTTGGGAATACAATCAAAGCTGCAAATCTTATATCGGGGTTGGATTTCCAATATGATAGGAAACTTGTGACCTTTTCTTCGATCCACGCATAACAAACATAGTTCCCACGGTGCCTTAATCGCTTTTCTCAAACTAAACACTTGGAACAATACTTGGTACACTACAACTGATAACTGATAGTTCGTTGCTTTTCTCAAGCTAACCACTTTATCCAAATGGGGCAATAGATGCCTTGAAGGATGTATCCCCCAAAGGGCCAAACGTATTTGACAACACCATAACACTTATTTATTCTGAATTTGCATATGCTAGACCACGTAGTATCCCATCATAACCGGGATGTGAGGCTCGCGAAGCTACACTCAATTTCTTCAAAGCCATGCTTTTCATACAAAACCACGCTTTGATCATAACAGGTTCCACTTTGAATGTCATACTGCAATTCCTTCGATCATCATTTGCCTTCCACAAAATTACAACCCTTGAGCTCTTACATCTCAAGGAGGGTGTTAAGCTTAAAGAAGTTGCCTTCTCCGCCACCACTGATGTACATTTGTAAAAGTTAAACATTGTGTCTTAGAAATGCAATGTCAAACATTCATCCATAAAAGTTCGTTCTGGGACTGAACGAAACCGAAGGCACTCTCCTACTACCACTAGCAGCGAGTAGTCCTTGCAATCCGAAAAATCTCCATAGCGAGGAGACCACTGCTATAAATAACTCTATAATGGAAGCTACCCAGAGCATGTTCAATAAGCAGTCTTCATGCTATGAAGATCCATGGTCTTCAATAATCATCATCTTTAACATGTCTTCACTTTCGAACATATACATTAGTTTGAAGTGGTTTTCGGATTGGAATTGCCCAAATCCAACTCCAGTTCCTTTTAAGGCAATCATCAAAGATGTTAAGTTCATATGTGGATATCAATCATCAATTAATTATTTCATCTTTTATTTAAATAAAATATCTTTGTTAAATACATTCTTTTCAATTTATTCCATTTCTTTTCAAATGTATATGGAATCATTAAGCCTCATTTATCAAATCATTTGGTTTATTTAAACCTTTCTTAAATGAAATCTCTTATTTTTGAAGTAGCGAAATTACGGATCGTTACATTCTCCCCTACTTAAAAGAATTTCATCCTCGAAATTACCTAAAACAAAAGTTTGCATAAAACATTTTTCTTTAAAACTAATTCCATATAATATACGCAAATCATCGGTATGAAGCCTCTTATTCGATCTCCTATTCGAATACACAAGTTTATTCTCGAGCTAATATCGATCCCTCGATTCTCTAGTGTGGACTTTAATCAGGCTCTTTGCTTAAAAGCCTTTGATTTCCTTGCATAGATCTCAACTATGATAGAAAACTCAAGTACCTAATCATAAACCCTAATCAATGTTCGCCGTCAAGAATCGAGTGATAAATTTTTTTCGGATCGGTGAAACACCTTAAAGCTCCGTACTCTAATATTAGATCAACATTGTGTTGAGATAATCTACATATAACATTGTGATGTGATTATTTTGTCACACAACTGATGATCTAATCTACATATAATATATGTATTTATTAACTCTCAAAACTTTCATAACAACTTTATCTTAAGCTCAAACACTTTATAAATTTTCTTCTTTATATAATCCCTTTAATTATTTATTTCCAAATATTTTCATTAAAGGAAAATATTTTAAAGAAACCATTTTTCACTCAAAAGATAATTATCTGTATTATAGTTTTTTTTCCATAATCTTTCAACTTAGTATATTTTCTTCAACACTAATATTATTTACGAATCATTTCGTAAAACAATCGCTTAAGTTTATTACATCTTATAACTTATGTAAATCAATCACATTTTAAAGACTTAAGTCCAAATCTTTAATATATGCTAGAATTCATTAATAAAACATTTTCTAAGTTATAATTTCCTTTTTTATAACCAAATTAATAAATTATACTTATCCAATTTCATTTACTCATAATATTTCAATATTTTATCAAAATATTCCATAAATTCCTTAGCTTTAAGTTTGATGTGATTAAGAAATTGTCGACTATCTAAAATCATCGAGAATTTTGTTTTATCTTATTAATTAGCGAACCCAATTTATCTTTAGTTTAAACACTTTTATAAAGATTACTAACCAATGATTCTCATTATTTCTTGAACTTAAGAAAATTATATAGATCGAGTAACTCCAAAACAATCCAAGGAACTGGGTACTACCAATAATATCATATATCCTCTTAACAAGAAGAGCAATACTTAAGAGAAGTGCTTACCATCTGAAGACATCTCTTTCCCATTTTTAGTTTATCTTCGAGCCAATCAAATTAGTTATCTACCTCTTGTTATTTGAAACAATACCATTTTCAAAATCCTTTAGAGATTACTTTGTAAAACCTATCTTATAAATTCATTTTATCTTATATTAATTAACTTCATTTAACTTACCATGATTCTCTTACTCGAATTTAAATTCTCATTCCTTTTATATTTATCGTTTTACACTGTAACGACCCGAAAATTTAGACCCCGAAAAATTCAACATTAATACGTTCACTGTAGAAATGCTGAGCAATCGAATGCTGGAAATTCCAGATTATTAGGGCAAAGAAGAAAAGAGGTAGAAGAAGAAACAGAAACAAAACATAGAATCTTACATTCACAGTGCATCAAAATATAATATCAAATAATAGCATTTACAAAAAAAGCTGTAACTATCAATTTACATTCAATATATCAGAGTACAATCATCACAAATAAATTGGATAGTTGTAATTAACTTGTCCTAGACTATCATCAATACAAATTCAAATGTACAGTGGAATATGCTACATACGTTCCTGCTATCCAGCTCGCCACCTGAGCTCCAAAACGTCCCAACCTAAAAATCTGTAGTACTCGGTCTGACCCGAGCATTACAATAAAGTAACACCTGGGTCAAGCTGGAAACCAGCATGAGTAAACTCATATAATTTAAATACTAAGTTATAAGACTTCGTTGAAAACCAGGGTAACTTGCACATCACCACGAGTTCTTGTTATAGTCAACCACTTACAAATAATGTTTAAGTACCATAACTTAGTTTAAATGGTCCAGTTACTAAATTTATTTTGATCCAGCCTATTTGATTCTAAACTCAGATCTATAGAAAATTATTGTAGATTACAAATCCAAGTGGTTTCGGGTATTTGCTGATACCCGACCCCGGTCTCTTCGAATCCAATGTCATCTTTAATCCAAGTTGTTTAAGTGAATACATGCAAGGAGAATGACGGTTTCTGATCAAGAAACCAGAACTGAGTCCGCACTAGGAATTCGGGTTGATGATACTAGTTCGAAAATGAAATCGTGTGATCGAGTGAGCGATCAGATTTGATATTGCGTGTGAATGGTATATGTACATCGTATGTGCTTGAATGAAATAGATATTGGAGATTTTGAAAGAAAAGTAAAAATGATTTTGAAATGGAAAGTACATTTTGTAAAATATATGATGAATAAAAGAGGAAGCTTGGATATCACTAAAATTGAAACTCATTTTATAAAAAGTAGTAATAGGGCAAATAATCGTATTTAAATGTTAATTTGGCATAAGTAAAGTTATATATATATATATATATATATATATATTTGTTTTATATGATAACTACCCTTGTTGAATCTATAGCCAGAAAAAAAGATTTTTGAAAATATTTGAAGTATAAAAAGAGAATTTATTTAAGTATGAAGTGATCCAAGATTTTTCAAGATTACACATATCTTTATATATATAAAAGATTTTATGAGAATGATTTTGGAAAAAGGTTTTGGAACCTATGGATTTTGGAAAGGCTTTTGATATTTGAGAAAAATCAATTTTGGGGATTTGGAAAGCCAAGTTTGGAACTGTTGATTTGAGATGTCGATTTTGTGTAAAGGAGATTTTTAAGTGAATAACAAAGAGTATGTTTTGAAAGATACTATATGTGTATAGTATAAAATGTTTTGAGATTGGCTCTGGGGAAAAAGGTGCACCCATGAAATGAACTTCATAGGTGATCCACGGGGTGGATCTGCCTTGAGCCCTAATGAGGGTTCTAAATTGGATCCTGGAAGGAAGTCCGGAGAAACTGAAGTTCCTGAGGACTGTGTGTGGGTAGCGAAAGTCGAGGGTGCTGAAGCCTACAAAGACATTTGGGTTATGCTGTGACGACAGTGTAACTCGATGTCACTGTGATCTACTACGGACTATAGCAGAAGTGTCACAACCCGATTTTCCGACACCCGAAAAACAAAACCATGAGGGTTAAAGAAGAAGAGGTAGAAGAAGAAAATAGAAAACGATATCGGAATCTAACCATCGCAGTGGAATAAAATATAATAGATAATAACAGATCTTTACACAAAATAAAACTATGTCTGTTTTATACATACATCACCAGAATACATCACCAGGGTTCAACAGCATCAGTAAATATACAACTGGATAGTCATATAAACTTGTCCCCAAAACTGAATACACGGCGGAATAATAATCAAGTATGGAAGTACGTATCGCCATCCAGATCGTCTCCAGAACTCCACAGCATCATATCCTGCATTCTATAATACTCGATTTAACCCGAGCATTATAGTTAAATAACACCCGAGTCAGTCTGGAACACCAGTGTGAGAAATCACACTCAAATTGATTATTACAGTTTCAAAATCCTTTGAAAACAAAAGCATCTCGTAAAATCACGTCACAAATAAACATGTCGGATTTTTACCTTATGATAGCTAAAACACTTTTTATAAAATCCTCTGTTATTATAATAGGGTCTATTACAAATACTTATTAAAATAGCCGAAATTGTTACATTCAGTAAATTCCAGCTACTAGCCACAGTCGTGGGTAATACAAACAAAACCGTAAAAGGCACGTAGGGAGAATGGATTTCCACCTAATGACTAGGTACTGGGGTACCACCTATCATAGTACGTGGCTTAGATCACCGTACCGAGGATTACTCCCAATCCCCTGCAACATAAGAGCAGGACTACCCGTTACTGGATAATCCCGAGTAAGATCACCCCATGGTTGGGATCAGCAACCGCACCACTAAGCCGAATAAAAAGGGACATCTGGACAGGGATGACCTTACCTTAATTGGCACTACCCACCTAGCCTTGCTGCAAAACCCCTGATTTTCAGTCATTCCCGGTTGATGAGGCTTGAGGCTAAGCGTTACCTTTAAGGAACTCATCTCTTAGAATGCTCATCGTCCACCTGACGACGTTCTGAAAGCATTTAATCCATACAAGTCTGTCCCGTGTTCAAATGAAACCGAAGGCACTACTCCTACTACATCCATTTTGGAATCACCTCAGGATTAGTAGCGACTAGCCCTTGCACTTCACTGCTCCATCTTCGACTCCGAACTCGTTTTTCCACGAAAACGTACAAACCGGATCGAAGTGGTTTTCGAGAAATTAATCCCGATCCCGGTCTCTTCGAAACGATCATCGCATTGTCCAATATTGATAGTCGGTTATTTAACTATCAATTAACATTCACAAACAACCATCAACCATAAATAATTTCACCAAATTATTTATTAACCTCAAAATATCTTCGCAAGATATATTTCCACTTTTCAATCCCTTTTGAAACAGTTTCAAACCATTTTCTCTCACGGAATAAATTCTCCAAATATTTTCCATTCCCACTGAAATCACCAAGTACAAACACTTTAGATTTTAAAAGAATTTAAAATAATTTAAAAACACTTTATTATAAAATATACTTTAACATTTAAATTGAAAACTACTTCAATACTTTATTGAAAATATATACTTTAGGAATATTTAAAATGAGGTTACTTTATGAAATATAAAACTAGATTTTCTCCTTTAAAACAAAATACCAAGTCACCCTTGAATAATTACTACGATAATAGGTTTGAAAAATACTTACTTTAGAATTTAAACAACTAGAAATAATAAATTTTATAAAACATGCTTTTTAAAACAACATTAAAACTTTTAACTTATATTTAAAAATTTGCTTTGAAAACGTACTTGGCCATCTAAGGAAAATACGCTTCTCTTTCACATCTTTTAAAAATAAATCACTATTTATTTTTAAACGAATTTATCATTCCCTTAATAAATTCCCATCGTGAATTTATTCTTCAAATATCCACTGATATTTTACTTCACTTATATAAACCCAGTTTATAAATTTCAAGTCTCACTTCTCTTTTAAAAATCCCGGTTCTACACACTTAAATCAATTCCCAAATTGATTTCCAATTTACTTTACCTTTGAATAAATTTCCTTACTTACTACATTTATTCCAAAATCCATGAACTTCATATTTTATTTCTTCTTTATTATTTAAAATCTTGTTAACTGGAAATACCAATTTCATATTTCCCAAATTTTCTTCTTTATCCTTTCAAATAAATTCAAACCTTGAATTTTAAATAAATTCTTTATTTTTTGAAATAATAGCACTTGAGATTAAAAATAAAATTACTTATTCCCATTTATTCAAAATCTTATTTTCCCGCACTTGGAATTTTATTTATCAGAATTCAAAAATCACTTTTTATTCTTTTCCAATTCATTTCTTTATTTACTCAAATTCCTATGATTATTTACTCAAAATTCACTCTTTTATTTTCCTTTCAGAAATCCAATCTATTTATTTTGATAAATTAGTAATCCAACATATTCAATCAGACCAGCATCCAATATTTCCAATTACCCATATAATTCATCACAGAATATCAAATAATCATAACACATAATGTTAAATAATCTAATAATTTTAGGGAATCCAGTTGGATCCCTCCAACCTATTTCTCTGCATCCACAGACGTTAGCACAATACCAATTCCACTTCGAGGTGGAATATCGCGGTATATGGGTTTTAAATATAATATAATATCATCCGCTATTATGCGGCGCATAGGGTCTCATCTGCTATATAATGCGGGAAATCAATCACTCCAATATACACTATATACTACTATATATAATATAACACATCCAATCAATTCAATCATTCAACCAATTATTTAAATTTAAATAGTAACCAGATGAGTGAGATTAACTCACCTTTGATTTTTGTTTGCCAATCCGATCCACACCGGCTTGTTTTCTTCGTGATTTCAGACCTTGTAAAAAATATTGTATGGTTTATTAATATTTGGACTAATCGAAAAATAAATTACCATTTGTTAATTTAATTTAACTAATTTTTTTATTCAAACTAATTTTCTTTTAAATAAATTTTTAGTAACTAAAAGTAATCAAACTAGTTAATTACCTTAATCCCTTATTTCTAAAATAAACTAGTTTTGAAAATATGTATATATATTTGTATATAGACAATTTATATATATATATTTTTCCTTTGAAACCCATACGCTTGTAAAAATTGATTTATATAGATTAAAAAATCCAATTTTATGTAAACTCCTCAACATTTTTAAAATTCCTATATTTTTCCAAAATCTTATATATATATATATATTAATTTCTAAAATAACAATTCTTTCCAAACCTGTATATTAAATAAAAAAAGAATTTCTTTACACATCTTACTGTATAATATTTATTTTATTTCCTATTGTTTTCCGAAATATATTCCTATGTATGTATTTTTTCCCAAATTTAAATTGAGCATAAACTTACCGCTATTATTATTATTTGAGAAATCAAAACAGAATTAGCTTAACATGTAACGACCCAGAAGTTTCGGTCCCGAAAATTCCACATAGTTAGAAAAGAAGAAATGAGAAAGAAGAAGAAATAGGAACAAGTGACAGAAACCTCACATTCACAACGGATCAAAATATAATATCACATAAATAACAGTTTACAAAAGAAGAACTGTATCAGTACACTTACATTTTTATACATCAGTTAAATCATTTACACAACACTGGACATTTTAGAATAACACGTCCTATGTATATAACTATATATCACAGCGGAAACACTCCATAAGTTCCTGCCATCCAACTCGCCTCCTAAGCTCCAGAACGTCCTTACCTGAAAATCTATAATACTCGGTCTGACCCGAGCATTACATCAAAGTAACACCCGGGTCAGGCTAGAAACCAGCGTGAGTAAACCCATCTAACATGGAATACAATAGCATAAACTTACATAAAACCCGGGGTAACTCGCGTTAATTTTACAAATTCACAGGTTTGGTATAGACAGTACTTTATTACACTTATCAATTTCTAAGAACCAAACTTAGATTAAATGGTCCAGTTCACTTAAATCATTCCATTCCAGTATATAGATTTCACACATCAAATCTAAACAGAATTATTATAGATTACAAATCGAAGTGGTTTGGGTATTAACTAATACCCGGCTCCCGTCTCTTCGAATCCAATGTCATCTTTACCCAAGTTATTCAAGTGATTAAATTTTAAAAACTAGATGTCACTTTTACACAGCAATTCATCATAGATAACCACATTATCTCTGTTCAACCCAACATATCATATTACAAAAACATTTCACTTCACAAAGCATCACAATCACATATCAAGGATGACAAATAATCCAAGGCATTCAAATATCATTCAACCATTCGTAAGCAAGATAAATTAGTCATATCATTTCTGATTAATTTAATTAACTACCAATGAATTAAATTAATTACCATATTTCTTATAAATCTTGCTTATTTAACATTAATTAATTATATTCAATTAATTAATCATCCATTAATTACTATCTTGATTAATCATTTTCTAATTACATTATGTAATTCCTTAATTAATTACCCGTTAATTTCTTCACTAAATAATTACACTATATAAATTACACTATGTAATTATACTTAACCCATCATCAAATGATTATTTTAAATTAATTAAACTAATTAATTAACTTAAAATAATCACATTAATTTAATTAATTACACCGAATAATTAATTCCTTTAATTACTTCCATTAAGTAATTATTCTTAACCACATTATATTCCTTAATTAAAACTTAATTATTATTTAACAACCTCAATTACAAATTAATTAATCCTTAATCACTAGTTGATTAAACAGTTAATCAACCCTTAATTTTCATTTGATTAATCTTTATTTACCTTTGATTAATCCTTAATTATAATTAATTAACCCTAAATTAATTAATAACCCTTAATTAATTATTAATTAAACCAATTAATTTCTCTTAATTAATTACTTAATTAATCCATATAATTAATTAATCAAATTGATTAGTTATACTTAATTCCTTTAATTAACTCAATTAATCTCAAGACATTATAACCTTAATTATCTTAAGATAAAACATTATCTTATAAATACCTTAATTACCATTAACATTTTTAAAACATTTTAACATTATATTTAACTAAACTTAATTAAATCCTTTAATTAAGATTTGAAATAAGATAACCATTTAACTTGATAATTTAAAGTTAACAAAACTTAACATCCTAAAATAACATAGAACATTATCAACTAGAGGTTTTTAAAAACTAATTCAATTTATATTTTAAAACATACTTTTCTAAAAATCTTAAACTTCCAGTTTAAATTAATGTTTTAAAATCACTCTACATTTCACAAAATTCAAATCAATCAAATTTTCAAACTTCTTAATTAATAGTTAAAGAAAACAATTAGAAAAGGTAGGTTTAAATAAGTAAGTTTGAACTAGATTTGAATTTAAATTTCAAAACAAATTGATTTTAAAACCTTTAAAAAAAACCTGCACTTTTCTTAACCTCGGGTCAAACCCGAAGACAACTCGGATTAAATCCCGAGTAAATCCCTTTCCTACTCGATTTAAAAACTCAGATTAAATTTTTTAAAAGTTTATAAACCTGTAGCTCTATATCACCGAAATTTTACTCGAGTTCAAACTCGAGTCTTCTGCCCAAATACTCGAGCAATGCATCGAGTAAAACCTACCCCACAACATCAGACATCCATTCTTTCCCCGTGCACCTGCACATTTACCAACGTCGACGATGACCGCTGTTGTAGCCTCCGACACCACATCTATCACCCAGTCATCAATTCCCGATCCTCCAAACGCATACACTAGCCTCAATTCAAAATCGAGCTAGGCAGTTGGAACTGGAATCCCAAATCTTCGTCAGAAATTGCCTCGAACTCTCGCCTCTGGCCACCGGTGCTGCTGTACTTCCGGCCACGACATCACTGACCTTTCATGAACTGATCCCCAAAGTTCCATCAAACTCGATGCCCCAGAGAAAAAGAAGAAACCCAATCTTCCAGCTCAATCTAAACTAGGGTTAGAAAACTAATCCCTTCGCCGTCGACGCCACGACGATCTTTACAGCCTCCAACTATTTTTCCCTGCCTCACCATTCATCCCTCTACTTCCAAACGAAGTCCCGATCATCCTAGACCATTTGATCATCAACAATTGCCCAGAAAACCAATTCCAAGCATCACTGAAATGCAGTCCCAATACGCATTTAAAAATTTTGATTTTTATTTTAAAAATCCTTATTTTCAATATAGATTCAAGATATGAACATAAATCAGAAATCCATGATGGTGTATTTTAACATAATCTTAAGTCTTCTCTTCTTCTTACCGTTTCCAGATAAATCACAAATTTATCTTACTTAAATTAAATTGTTAATCCTTAATCTATGATTTAACAAACATATTTTAATTTTAAAAAATAATTTACTCACCTAAAAAATGAACAGAGCCTTGATTTGCTGGAACCTTGAAAAACTGAATTACTGAACCTTTATGAAACTTGAAAAGTTTGTTACTGCTTTTGATTTAAACACTGGAAAGCTTTGAAACTGAGATGTCTTTGAATCAGGTTGCATTTGAAAATAAAACCTTGATTGAGAAAGTTACAGGACTATGATTTTGGCTTGTAAAGTGTTTTATAGGTTTTTGATTTCTGTTGGTGTATTTGTTTCCAAGCTATTGTTTCTTTGTTTAGAAAATGAAAAATGGGAAAGAATTTAGAGAGGAGATAGATATGTTTAATATAGATTTAATTAGGATTTTATTAAAATAAAATGAAAATAAAAACAAATGGGTGACACTTGTTTTGTTTGGAAGTTAATTTGCTTACAAATGTTATGTGTGATCTAATAATTTTACACTTGTTAAATTCCATTGTTAAAATAATGCCACATATACTTAAATGTTTCTAATATGTTTATAAAATCCTTATATTATAATTTCAATTAATTAGGTATAGATATATGTTATACTTCCTATATTAATTAATGCATTTCCCTTTTATATTAACATAAGTAAAAATTTTTATATTTATTTATATATGTTTTGTATTTATTTATATATATGTTTTGTATTTATTTTTATACACATAACTAATTTTATTTTTCATGTATTTGTAATCTTTTCAATGTCATAAACCATACTTCTTAAATTAGCATATGTTTTATAATTTATAAATTATGTATTAAGTTTTTAAAATGTTTATATATATATATATATTTACCTATATTTTTTTTCATTTCGTGATATTCTTTAAATATACATCTATTTATTACAAGTAACATTTTCAATATACTTATTTGAATTTCAAACCCAAATTTAAATTAAATTTTAAAATCAACTCATATAGAAATATATTTTTAAACAAACACATATTTAATTTTATTTGAAAATAATAAGTTTTGCCCATTCTAAATAATTATATTAGGAAATTATCAAACAAATATTTATCCATATATAAATATTTATCATCATATTTATTTGTTCAATCTATAAATCAATATCCTATTAATTAACCCAATTATTTATCAATTACAGATGTCTAGAATTCCGGGATATCACATTCCTCCCCCCTTTGAATCTTTTCGTCCTCGAAAAGGAACGAAGCCAGAATTTATTAAATATTTTAAAACCAGTTAAAATATTCTTTGATCATTTTAAAACACTTTTAAAATCTGTAATACTGCCAAAATGGTTTTATAAAAATACTTTTTATAACTCGATGTTTCAATAAGTCCGTCCTCGTTCTCACATAAATTCGGTCATACGTTGATCAGGCCAAACTGTTTAAAACAGTTTATATTAAAATAATTTATTTGAAAATAGACCAGAGCCAAACTGTTTAATTTCCAATCTCCATTCCCATCAATTCAATTTAAATTTCCACATCCATTTAAATTGACTCAATTCCAATTTGAGTAACTTCAGTTCCCTTGAACTTTATTTATCCCCAATTCAAGTTGAATTAATCTCAATTTCTTTCCAAATTCAAATCAAATTCCATATGATTTTAAACCTATTCAACTTTAATTACAATTCCAAATTATTCAAATCAATTTGGACTAACTTCAAATTGAACCCACTTCAATTTCAAATCATCTCAATTCCTGTTTGAATAAATCCCAATTCCCATTTTAATTTGAACTTATTCAACTTCAATTTCATTTCAAATCAATCCAATTCTAATTTTACATTTGAATGTTTAAACTTATTCATCTTCAATCACAATTCTAATTAATTCAAATCAAATTTAATTTGAACTAATTCAATTCAAATTTCAAATTTAAACCATCCCGAATTATATAAGTTCGAGTTAAAATTTTAAATGTTGATTTAATCCCTTAAATCAAATCAACTTATTTTTTTTAAACCATTTAATTTTGAATCCAAATTCCATTTTTAACCTATTTCATAGTTTAAATAATAATTCAGATCCATTTTTAAACAACTAAATCTTTGAAATTCAATTTATCATCAAATTTCAATTTTGAAACCAAACCTTTGAAGTTTTATCTTAAACATTCAAATCTTAAGTCCAAAAGTGATTCCAATTTACCCTAACAATGGATATATTACCACACCCCATTTCTTTAAACAAATCCAATTTACAGTTTAAAGATTATTAATAACAACCTGATGGTATCATTCAAATTATTTTAAAACATCCATCCATTTCCAATTTTTGGATCTCAAACCCAATTTGAGATCACTCAAACTCTCAATTCCAACCAACCATTTAACTTCCCAAGTTAAATCTTAATTTCATCTTGAAATTTCCAAATCAGGTTGATCATTCAGACTTATTTAACTTCTTCCAAGTTAAATTCAATTTACTTAATCCAATCAACTTTACCCAATTTGAATTTCCATTTCAAATTTTAAACTTCTCATAAATAATCTTCCCACTTAAATTTAAAACCTACTTCACTTTAGGTTTCACATTACATTCCAAAGAAAATTCAAAACTCAACCTTAGAGTTTATTTCCTTTACACACCTGGTTACCTTTAAATTTTAAACCACCTTTGGTTTTAAATCCAAACAAATTCCTTTAAAATTCCAAAAAACCCTTTTTTGAAATAGGACCCTTTCATTCAAATATATTAAATAACATCTCTTATTTTAAAATAAGATCATATTAAAAATAGTTTTGAAAAATATTATTTCCTTTAACTTTTTGAAACCAATTCAAATGTTTAAATTTAGAATTCAGAACTTCACAATTTGAAACCCACTTTATTTTACATCCTTTCAAATTTACAAGTTACTCTTTTTAAATTGTTACTTCCTTAAAACATTTTATTGTTTATTGGAAAACAATCATCTTATTATTAAACACAATAACCATTCTATTTCTATGGTTTGAAACCAATTCTAATTAATCTTATTTTGAAATTCTTCCCCAAGTTTAAGATTTAATTTTAGTTCGAATCCATTTGAAACTTATCTTTGATTTAATTTTAATTTGGTTGTATTTCTTACCAAAATTTAATTCTAATAATTTAACAACCAATTACCTTAATGTTTATTAGAAATAAATATTGCTATATATATCAAAATATATTCTTATAAAATCATTTAAAATCTTTATATAAGAAATTAACAAGTACACACTCATATATATATACACTCACACTCAACTCATTCTAGGGTACTATTGACCCCATCCTTAATGAGTAATCCCACCCGAGCCAAGGTTCTCGCTTAACCTTCTGCTCTGATACCAAATGTAACGACCCAGAAGTTTCGATCCCAAAAATTCCAGATAGTTAGAAAAGAAGAAAAGAGAAAGAAGAAGAAATAGGAACAAGTCACAGAAACCTCACATTCGCAGCGGATCAAAATATAATATCACATAAAAACAGTTTACAAAAGAAGAACTGTATCAGTGCATTTACATTTTTATACATCAGAGTTACAACATTTAAACAACACTGGACATTTTAGAATAACATGTCCTATATATATAACTATATATCACAGCGGAAACACTCCATACGTTCCTGCCATCCAGCTCGCCTCCTAAGCTCCAGAACGTCCTTACCTGAAAATCTGTAATACTCGGTCTGACCCGAGCATTTTATCAAAGTAACACCCGGGTCAAGCTGGAAACCAGCGTGAGTAAACACATCTAACATGGAATACAACAGCATAAACTTACATAAAACCCGGGGTAACTCGCGTCAATTTTACAAATTCATAGGTTTGGTATAGACAATACTTTGTTACACTTATCAATTTCTAAGTACCAAACTTAGATTAAATGGTCCAGTCCACTTAAATCATTCCATTCCAGTATATAGATTTCACACATCAAATCTAAACAGAATTATTATAGATTACAAATCGAAGTGGTTTTGGGTATTAACTAATACCCGACTCCGGTCTCTTCGAATCCAATGTCATCTTTACCCAAGTTATTCAAGTGATTAAAGTTTAAATACTGGATGTCACTTTTACACAACAATTCATCATAGATAACCACACTATCTCTGTTCAACACAACATATCATATTACAAAAACATTTCACTTCACAAAGCATCACAATAACATATCAAGGATAACAAATAATCCAAGGGATTCAAATATCATTCAACCATTCATAAGCAAGATATATAAGTCATATCATTTCTGATTAATCTAATTAACTTCCAATGAATTAAATTAATTACCTTATTTCTTATAAATCTTGCTTATTTAACATTAATTAATTATATTCAATTAATTAATCATCCTTTAATTACTATCTTGATTATTTCCTAATTACATTATGTAATTCCTTAATTAATTACCCATTAATTTCTTCACTAAATAACTACTCTAAGTAATTATACTTAACCCATCATCAAATGCTTATTTTAAATTAATTAAACTAATTAATTAACTTAAAATAATCACATTAATTTAATTAATTACACCGAGTAATTAATTCCTTTAATTACTTCCATTAATTAATTATTCTTAACCACATTCTATTCCTTAATTAAAACTTAATTATTATTTAACAACCTCAATTACAAATTAATTAATCCTTAATCACTAGTTGATTAAACAGTTAATCAATCCTTAATTTTCATTTGACTAATCTTTATTTACCTTTGATTAATCCTTAATTATAATTATTTACCCCTAAATTAATTAATAACCCTTAATTAGTTATTAATTAAACCAATTAATTTCTCTTAATTAATTACTTAATTAATCCTTATAATTAATTAATCAAATTGCTTAATTATACTTAATTCCCTTAATTAACTTAATTAATCTCAAGACATTATAACCTTAATTATCTTAAGATAAAACATTATCTTATAAATACTTTATTTACCATTAACATTTTTAAAACATTTTAACATTATAATTAACTAAACTTAATTAAATCCTTTAATTAAGATTTGAAATAAGATAACCATTTAACTTGATAATTTAAAGTTAACAAAACTTAACATCCTTGTATAACATAGAACATTATCAAGTAGAGGTTTTTAAAAACTAATTCAATTTATTTTTTAAAACTTACTTTTCTAAAAATCTTAAACTTCCACTTTAATTTAATGTTTTAAAATCACTCTAAATTTCACAAAATTTAAATCAATCAAATTTTCAAACTTCTTAATTAATAGTTAAAGAAAACAATTAGAAAAGGTAGGTTTAAATAAGTAAGTTTGAACTAGATTTGAATTTAAATTTCAAAATAAATTGATTTTAAAACCTTTTGAAAAAAACCTGCTCTTTTCTTAACTTCGGGCCAAACCCGAAGACAACTCGAATTAAATCCCGAGTAAATCCCTTTCCTACCCGATTTAAAAACTTAGATTAAATTTTTTAAAAAGTTTATAAACCTGTAGCTCTATATCATCGAAATTTTACTCGAGTTCAAACTCGAGTCTTCTGCCCAAATACTCAAGCAATGCATCGAGTAAAACCCTACCCCAAAACATCAGACATCCACTCTTTCCTCGTGCACCTACACAGCTACCAACGTCGACGATGACCGCTGCTGTAGCCTCCGACACCACATCTATCACCCAGTCATCAATTCCCAATCCTCAAAACACATACACAAGCCTCAATTCAAAATCGAGCTAGGTAGTTGGAACTGGAATCCCAAATCTTCATCAAAAATTGCCTCGAACTCTCGCTTCTGAGCACCGGAGCTGCTGTACTTCCGGCCACGACATCACTGACCCTTCATGAACCCATTCCCAAAGTTCCATCAAACTCGATGCCCTAGAGAAAAAGAAGAAACCCAATCTTCCAGCTCAATCTAACCTAGGATTAGAAAACTAATCCCTTCGCCATCGACGCCACGACGATCTTTACAGCCTCCGACTATTTTTCCCTGCCTCACCATTCATCCCTCTACTTCCAAACGAAGTCCCGATCATCCTAGACCATTCGATCATCCGCAATTGCCCAGAAAACCAATTCCAGGCATCACTGAAATGCAGTCCCAATACCCATTTAAAATTTTAATTTTGTTTTAAAAATCCTTATTTTCAATATAGATTCAAGATATGAACATAAATCAGAAATCCATGATGGTGTATTTTAACATAATCTTAAGTCTTCTCTTCTTCTTACCGTTTCTAGATAAATCACAAATTTATCTTACTTAAATTAAATTGTTAATCCTTAATCTATGATTTAACAAATGGATTTTTAAAAAAAATCCAGATTCTAACAATGATTCAATAAATAGATTTTGAAATTTGATTCTATTTTACACTCTGTAATCAAGGAAACAGAGAAGACTGACATGCACAGTTCAAGCACCAACCAATCGTACAGCACACTTGTATATACATATACAAAGCATCACTAATCCCAGAATTTCACAAGCAAAGAGATGTTTTTATACTTAGATTTAAATTTTTAAAAAAAATTACTCACCTAAAAAATGAACAGAGCCTTGATTTGCTGAAACCTTGAAAAACTGAATTACTGATCCTTTATGAAAATTGAAAAGCTTGTTACTGCTTTTGATTTAAACACTGGAAAACTTTGAAACTGAGATGTCTTTGAATCAGGTTGCATTTGAAAATAAAACCTTGATTGATCTTGTTTGATAAAGTTACAAGACTCTGATTTTGGCTTATAAAGTATTTTACAGGTTTTGATTTCTGTTGGCATATTTGTTTCCAAGCTATTGTTTCTTTGTTTAGAAAATGAAAAATGGGAAAGAATTTAGAGAGGAGATAGATATGTTTAATATAGATTTAATTAGGATTTTATTAAAATAAAATGAAAAAAAAACAAATGGGTGACACTTGTTTTGTTCGGAAGTTAATTTGCTTAGAAATGTTATGTGTGATCTAATAATTTTACACTTGTTAAATTCCATTTTTAAAATGATCCCATATATACTTAAATGTTTCTAATATGTTTATAAAATCCTTATATTATAATTTCAATTAATTAGGTGTAGATATATATGTTATACTTCTTATATTAATTAATGCATTTCCCTTTTATATTAACACAAGTAAAAATGTTTTATATTAGTTTATATATGTTTTGCATTTATTTATATATATGTTTTGTATTTATTATTATACTTATAACTAATTTTATTTGTATTTATACTCTTTTCATTGTCATAAACCATACTTCTTAAATTAACATATGTTTTATAATTTATAAATTATGTATTAAGTTTTTAAAATGTTTATATATATGTTTACCTATATTTTTTTTCATTTCATGATATTCTTTAAATATACATCTATTTATTACAAAGTAACATTTTCATTATATTTATTTGAATTTCAAACCCAAATTTAAATTAAATTTTAAAATCAACTCATATATAAATATATTTTTAAACAAACACATATTTAATTTTATTTGAAAATAATAAATTTTGTCCATTCTAAATAATTATATTAGGTAATTATCAAATAATTATTTATCTAGATATAAATATTTATCATCATATTTATTTGTTCAATCTATAAATCAATATCCTATTAACTAACCCAATTATTTATCAATTATAGATATCTAGAATTTCGATATATCACATAACAAATTAAAATTAGAGATTGAATACTTACAGTATCTACCCACATAACACACCCGGTCTCCAACCATCCTCGTTGCCTCCTAGAGATGCTCGAAACCCACTGCCATGTGCTGCCCTAGCATTCCCATGCTGCACCTCTATTTGACCTCGTGCCGCACTCAGCAACTCCGCGATGCCCGTTGTCTTGGCCTTACACAACTCTGCCATTGCCAATTCATGCATGCGAGATGCCTTCCTTCACGATCACTCGCCGCCGCTGGACTCTTGCCACCTCTCTAAATCGCCGCGCTATTGTCTTTCCCCTCCTAGTTGAATTGATCACGGTACAATATTTGGTCACTTCCCCTTTTGATTCGACGTAGATGAGATCCAGAACAAATTCGAGGAAGCACGAAAGATTTCGATTTTGGGGATAAAAAGAAACTCGGCTCAGATTCGAAATGAAAAACGAATGAGATAGATGGCTTCAAATTACAAGAGGAAGAGGGGAGAACCATTCGCGATTTAAACTGGCCACTTATTCAATCTGATTTTATTTCGACCACGATTTTTATCAGTTTCGATTTTTTTTAATTTTAATGAAGATAACGAATGTCTTCTGTTTTCCTTTTTTATTATTTTATCTTTGATTCTCGTTTTATTCTGAAAGAAGGAACGAAGGCTCGAGTTTTATAAAAGAAGGGAAGAGGTTGCGTGTTTAAATTAAAAAAACTGATGTATTTGAGAAGGAACAATAGTTCACTGGTCGATACGTATATATAAATAAATAAGTTTTCAAAATATCTCGATTTACACAACTCAAAATCTCAAAATCCCATCAAAGCATGCCGCTAGGCGTTTATAACGTTATACCCCTATTATGAACACAATGGAAAAGGTTTCAAGTCCTAATTCGATCGTATGGAGATGTTAGCTTTTGGACCTAGTTATTTAGTATTAAATTTCGATATAAATTTCAGCGCGTTTACGTATTGTACGCTTACACAACAACTCCAAACATTACGAAAATTGAAATCCGATAATAATACAATATTACGAATCCAATGGAACTGGTTTCGTCGAAATCCGAGACTGTGCCTCGGAATGCTTTTTTTCTTAAATATCGATTTAAATGATATATTTTCAGAACTGAACAAATCACCTTTAAAGTCAATTTTATCACTTTTACTATCTTCAGTATTATCAATATAAATTTTACAAGCCTTCAAATTATTTTTAACAAGCTTAAAACTGAAGATTCAATATTTCATCCAACTTCCAATTATTAAATTCAATAACTTAATTATCAAATAAATAGTGATGTTTGGAAATTCAAGTTAAAATTAACCTTTCAAATATATAAAATCAATTAAATATTTCAATTTCAAATGCTCAAAATTCCGGGTCGTCACATTCCTCCCCCTTAAAAGAATTTCGTCCCCGAAATTTCTAGTTAGGAAAAATGGTCCAATACCCGTTTACTATTTTTCCAAAACCAAACAGCTTTTAATAACAACCAAACAGTCTTTACTAAAGACACACTATCCATCTTACTAACTTTCCAATTTTTGCATAGTTCCCAAAAAACTTTACTTATTCAACCATTCAAATTATAATTCAAAACCAACTTTTACATTTTGAAAATTTCTCAAAAATTTTCTAACTCCCTAAATTTTTGAAAAATTTGGCCAGTGTCTTCTTTGCGCGGCTAGCTCGGTATAACTACAAAATGCCTCTACGGGCCTCCAAATTTTCAAAAGAAAACAAAAGCCAAGTGGCTAGAGTAGAAAATCATCAAATTTCATACGGAAATTTAAATACACACCTTTCTCGAGCAAATTTCAATTTATCCTTTGAAATCAAAAATCCCAAATTTACTTCCCTAATCCTTTAGTTCCAACTAAACAATTAGTTTCAATTTTCATTTCCAAAATCCCTTATTTCAATTCCAATTTGAAATCGTTTTGTCGCTAACGAAAATTTTCCAAAAAATTTTCTAATTCCCAAAATTTTCGAAAAATTTGGCAGTCTCCTTTATATGGTGGAGCTTTTTCAATTTGACAAGAGATATAAATATATATACATCGACCCACACGGTTGGAAAAACAAAAACAGTTTATATTTCCTATTTTTATTGTGTAGGCGTACCTTTATTTAGCATTTTAAAGCAAGTGGCTAATTATTTTAGCAATTAGCGCAACCAAATCCAGTCACACGGCTTCCTTGTACCTGTACTTACTCAATTTAAATATGTAAGTGCCAAAATCATGTAGCTTAACAACATTCTACATATTTAACCAGTAAACATACGAGTTTCTATAAGCAATGCAGGTTAAACAATATTTATAAGCAACTTATAGGGTTTCGACATTAATTTTAATTGTTTACAACCAATTCATATACAACATCATTCAATTTTGTTGAGTCAAGATTTTTATAGAGTTTTGATTTCTGACAAAGGGATAAGCCGTGATCGACAAAAAGAAGTTATTCATTAAAGAGCTCCATATATTAGAGGTTGATTATTTGGTATGTTAGTAATGTTATTTATGTTAAAATCTATCCTCAAATAATCTTATACCTTCAATCTTTGAATATGTATATGTATATATATATATATATATATATATATATATATATATATGAATGAGTGCACATTAACTGTGCAATCTGGGCTAAACCGGTCGACCAGTTAAAACAAGGCAGTCGACCGTTTCTGCCGAGAATGCTCAGTTAACGTGCACAAGTGTACATAACGTATATATATTCAAATTCCTTTCTACTGGTCCTTTTTGACCTGTCAACCGTTTTCAAACAGAAAGCAACCTTTCGTATAGACACTTCCTTTTCTTCAACGGTTGCTTCTCTTTCTCTTCACGAATGATCATGCCCTTTGTTTGTACCTTTTCACAAAGGGTTACAACTGTTTATTTCTTATATAAACATCATGAAATCATTATTCCATTCAACTAATTCTATTATTCTAATCTCTATTCTATTGATCTCAATCTTATACTCTCAAGCGCTCAAATTGCTCATATTCTATCATATATCGTTTTTGAATCCTGAAATTTATTTAACATTCTTTTGATTCAATACGATATCCACTTCCAAATCTTCATATATACAAATATTCTATTTGAGGATAAGATTATAGGAAGTTTGTACTACAAGTGACAAAATAGTGTTAGCAAGAACACATACCGTCAACAAACAATTATTTTCATCTTTGTTGAAGTCCTCGGTGTTGTAAGAGGCAAGTGTTGAAGTCCTCAGTGTATTAAAGGTGTGAAATCCCATTCGTCTGCTCGGGTGTTGTAAACCTGTTCCTCCAAGTGAAGCGAGGTAGTTGGTAGTGAAAATCCAGATAGAAGTCTGGGACTGGACGTAGGACGGTGCTCCGAACCAGTATAAAAATCTCCGGTGTGCTTTTTCTATTTTACTGAATTTTCTATTATCCGTGATTAGTCATATTTTTGTGTGTTATACATCATATTACACGATCCGTGTGTACTATATTAGCACGTACACATTTTCATTTGGTATCAGAGCACGGTCATCATATAACCGTAACACAGTTATTTGGTATATTCTTGTAATATGGAAAATAACGCAAGTACTAGCACTCAAGACACCACTTACACAGAAGGTCAATCGACACAAAGACCTCGATTTTTCAGTGGTCTTAACTATAGCTATTGGGCAACACGTATGTCATTCTTTATGCAATCAAACAGTTATGATGCCTGGAATGCTACTCAAAAAGAAATAGTGAATCCAACAAATGATTATTCAGAATGGACAGCGGCTGAGAAAACGGCAGCAGCCGTAAATGTAAAAGCAATAAATATGTTGTTTTGTGCATTAGACCAAAATGAATATAACCGTGTTAGTATCTGCACTACTGCATATCAAATTTGGCAAACGCTGAAAACCACTCATGAAGGTACTAACAAGGTTAAACAAGCCAAAATAGCCATGCTGAAAAGTCAATTTCAAATTTTCAAAATGAAACCAAATGAGACAATCAATGATATGTATTCACGTTTTCAAACTATCCACCATGCACTTTTTGGCTTAGGACAAAAGTATTTTGATTTTGATGTTGTTTCAACAGTCCTACATTCTCCGACTAGTGAATGGGAAGGAAAAGTATTAGCAATTGAAGAAGCTAATGACCTTTCCGTCATGAAGCCAGATGAATTGATAGGAAATCTAATGTCCTATGAAGCTAACTTGCAGAATAGAAAGGAACAAAAAGAAGAAAAGAAGAACGTGGCATTCCATGCTGAAAAAGACGAAAATGAATCAGAGTCTGAAGATGAAGATCTGGCATTCATAGCAAAAGGTTTCAAAAAATTCCTAAAACAGCGAAAAGCCAGTCGTTATAACAGAAATAAATCTGGATCAAATAAACCAACATCATCCGCTATAGAATGCTTCAACTGTCACAAAAAGGGGCACATGCACAAGGATTGTCCGGAGCAAAAGAAGAAGTCAGAAAATGACAAATTAAAATATAAGAAGGACAAATCAAAGAAACGAGCATTATCGGTAACGTGGGATGATACAGACTCATCAGAAAGTGATAATGATACGGAAGATGAACAAGCAAAAGTCTGTTTCATGGCAACAGAAGATGAGGTACAAATTCCTACATTTGATGAAGTACTTGATATTAATGCTGAATTGATAGTCAAATATAAAGACATAAAACGACAGCTAAAAGAAGCCAAAGCAGATTTGAGTAGAGCAGAATTTGAACGAGATATGTTAAAAGACGAGAAGAAAATATTAGAAGAAGAACTTGAAAAACTTCAAGAATCATCATCTAATATTGACTCTCAATTATTTCTTTTGAGTCAAGAAATCGAAACTCAAAAAGAGAAAAATGATGCTCTCACTACTAAAAATCATGAGCTTAAGGCAAAAGTCAAAATTCTGGACCTACAAAAGGGTAGTTTACAAACTAAGTTAGATAACATTACTCAAAATGTTTCTAACTTTAACAAAGGACGAGAAAATTTGACAAAAATCATTGAAAGTTCACAATTTGTTTCAAATAAACAAGGTTTGGGATATAAGAAACAAGAAACCAAGAAACATCTTGATAATGAAAGGAAGAAGAAAGTACAAAAGATTGAAGCTAAGAAAAATCTTAGTTTATTATATTCCAAACCAAAACTAGTTGTGAAATTTCAGAAGAAAAATGTCAAGACTATCAAAATATGGGTTCCTAAAACAAATAACAATTTGATTAGGAACAAATATATTCAGAATTTCATGAATACTGTGCATCTTAATACAAATTATATATATAAAGGGGATACCGGACCCGTACGGGTTTGGACTCCTAAGACCTAACTCTTAGGACCCCATAAAAAGTGGGTACCATGGACCTAATTTTATTTTTTGCAGGTCCCACTTAAGAAAAGAGGAAAGTGGATATTGGACAGTGGTTGCTCGAAGCACATGACTGGAGAGAAGAGCTTATTGACAAATATTACATACTCAGATGGTGGCTCCGTCACTTTTGGAGATAATTCAAAAGGCTATATCATCGGCAAAGGCGATGTGAGCAATTGCAGTACATCTAACCTACCTCTCATTACTAATGTCATGCTAGTTAGAAATTTGAAACACAATTTACTTAGTATTAGTCAGTTATGTGACAAGGGTTTTACAATTTCCTTTTCGGATAATAAGTGCAGCATTTTAGATAAAGACCATAATTTAGCTTTCGAAGGTTATAGAGACAGAAATATATATATTCTGAATATGAATATTAATCATAATTCAGATATGTGGCTTGTGGCTAATGATAATGATCCATGGTTATGGCACAAACGCTTCTGTCATATAAACTTCAGAACTATTGACAAGCTAGCCAAAAACAATCTAATTAGAGGACTACCCAAAATAAGTTTTAAGGTTAACAACATCTGTAACGCATGTCAATTAGGAAAATTGACCAAATCATCTTTTAAATTCAAGAAAGTCATATCAACATTACAACCACTTGAGTTACTACATATGGATTTATTTGGACCTACTAGGGTTCAGTCAATAAATCACAGTCGATATGTGCTTGTAATTGTTGATGATTTCTCCCGTTGCACATGGACAATTTTCTTAAAAAACAAAAGTGACACTTTCGATCATTTCAAATCCTTCGTCAAAAGAATTCAAAAATCGAAAGGGATTAAAGTTAAAAATATAAGAAGTGAT
Source organism: Allium cepa (assembly GCA_030765085.1). Taxonomy (NCBI): domain Eukaryota; kingdom Viridiplantae; phylum Streptophyta; class Magnoliopsida; order Asparagales; family Amaryllidaceae; genus Allium; species Allium cepa. The sequence continues at coordinate 722,561,903 of CM060934.1, forward strand.
CATGGCGGAGAGTTTGAAAATAATGAATTTGAACATTTTGCACAAAGAAAGGTATATATCATAATTTTTCGTTTCCCAGAACTCCACAACAAAACGGAGTTGTAGAATGGAAGAACCGAACTTTACAAGAATGTGCAAGAACATTATTGAATGGAACCACCTTACCAAAACATTTCTGGGCAGAAGCCGTCGCAACTGTCTTTTATGTTTTAAATCGTGTGTCCATAAGACCTCTTACCAAGAATACTCCTCATGAATTATTTAACAAAAGAAAGCCTAAAATCTCATACTTCAAAGTTTTTGGTTCCAAGTGCTTTATTTTAAATACGAAAGACCAGCTTGGCAAATTCGATCCAAAAGCCGATGAAGGAATATTTGTCGGTTATTTGGAACGAAGCAAGGCCTATCGTATATTTAATAAACAAACCAAAACTACTGAAGAATCACTTCATGTCTCTTTCGATGAATTCTATCAGCATCCTTAAAATATATCAGATAACGACGAAATAATAGTCACTGATAATCCAATCATCACAAATGTTGATTCTGACTCGGTAATAATTATTGAGAATATTACTCAAATATGTGAGTTACAATCACCACCAAGGATATTTATAGACCATCCGGCCCAAAATATAATCGGTGAAGTAACATCACATGTCAGAACAAGGAGTCAACTCAACTAAATGGGTCATGTCGCTTTTCTCTCAAATATCGAACCGAAGAATCGAAAAGAAGCTGCTGTAGACGATTACTGGATCATTGCCATGCAGGAAGAACTAAATCAGTTCGAGCGCAATGACGTTTGGGAACTTGTTCCAAGACCAACTGATCAGTCAGTTATTGGTACTAAATGGGTCTATAAAAATAAGGCTGATGAAGAAGGAAATATCACCAGAAATAAAGCAAGATTAGTAGCACAAGGGTATAATCAGAATGAAGGTATCGATTATGAAGAAACTTTTGCACCAGTTGCTCGATTAGAAGCTATTAGAATCCTATTATCTTTTTCTTGTCACCATAATCTCAAACTTTATCAGATGGAGGTCAAAAGTGCTTTTCTCAATGGATTTATCAAAGAGAATGTATATGTCGAACAACCTCCTTTGTTCGTACATGAAAAATATCCTGACCATGTGTTCAAACTTAAGAAAGCTCTGTATGGTTTAAAACAAGCACCTCGTGCTTGGTATGAACGACTACGTTGCTATCTTATTAACTCAGGATTTCAAATAGGCAAAGTCGATCAAACTTTGTTTATCAAACATTCTCAAAAGGATATTCTAGTTATTCAGATATATGTAGACGATATCGTCTTTGGTTCAACAAACGATAAACTCTGCAAGGAATTTACAAATATCATGACCAAAGAATTCGAAATGTCTCATATGGGAGAACTGTATCTTTATTAATCAAACAACTTCCGAATGGTATCTTTATTAATCAAGAAAAATACTGCGAAAATCTTATCAAACGCTTCGGGTTAAATAACACATCTGGTAAACCTACTCCTATGAGTACAACTACACATCTTGAAAAAGATAAAAATGGTAAGAATATTGACCAGAAACTATATCGAAGCATGATTGGTTCTCTTCTTTATCTTACAGCAAGTCGTCCAGATATAATGATGAGTGTTTGTCTATGTGCACGCTTTCAAGCAGATCCAAAGGAATCACATCTACGAGAAGTGAAAGGTATAATTCGTTATCTTAATAATACCAAAGATTTCGGTCTTTTTTATCCAAAAGAATGTCCATTTGAATTAGTATCATATAGTGATGCTGATTTTGGAGGCTCTCGAACGGATAGAAAGAGTACAAGTGGTACGTGCCATTTTATTGGAAAATCACTTGTCCCTTGGTTTAGTAAGAAACAAAATTGTGTTTCACTATCAACATGTGAAGCTGAATATATATCAGCAGCTCTCGCTTGTACTCAAGTAATATACATGCAACAAGCACTTCAAGATTTTGATATTCATTTATCAAATTCTATTATATACTGTGATGACACAAGTGCTATAAATCTTTCTAAGAATCCAGTGAATCACTCCAGAACCAAACACATTGATATCCGTCATTATTTCCTTAGAGACAATATTGAAAAAGGAAATATATGTCTCGAATATGTCCAAACTGATAGTCAACTAGCGGACATTTTTACTAAGCCTCTACTTGAGTCTAGTTTCATTAAATTTCGTAGAGAACTTGGTTTAATTTCTAGAAAAGAACTTGATAAGTAATCACTAAATGTTATATTCTTAAGTTCTTTTCGGATTATTTTTGCTATTGCTATATTAGGAAATTGAATAGGAGCTTCTAATTTTTTCTACGGCCAAGTTTTCATGAAAATTCTCATCCACAAGCTTATATATAGGAATTTTTTTATAAGTTTGACAAAAATATTGTTTTTATCACTACCTATCTAAGCCTAAAAGTTTATACATATAGTTCATTATGGCACATATTTGTGATGAGTGTGCTCAAAAGTCCCATATTTCGGTCACAAGTTCTGAGCCAGAAGAATATTACTCTCCTGAAACTCCAAAACACAAATCGAAGTGTCATCACCAATGCATTCATACTCCTGGCAATACGCCAACTTCGAAACGAGCAAAGAAGGTGTTGTTTTTTTCACCCCGTACCAGAGAGAAGATCAATGAGATTCATCATTATCAAAAACATCAAATCGATCTTCAAAGACAGCTGCATTATGAGCAACAACTGACTTCAGAACGACTATCTCTTCTAAAAAGAATGGCATCATTCTTTTGTGGTTCAAACAAACATGGCGTATACGAGCCAATGCCTCATGCACCTTCATCCTCTAGAAGCCCAAATTCATGGGATAAAAATTATGCTCGGAATGAAGGAGCGAAAGAAAAATGGTCACCATGGAAACCACGCATTACCGATGTCAAAGAAGAGACTTCCGACCATAATTCCTCTAGCTCTCATTAAATTTATTTCAATATTATGATTGTATTCTCGTATTTGTTTTTATGAACTGATATATATGTATGTATATATATATATATATCATGTTTTTGAATAAACTAAATATTATATGGACCGTTAACACTCAGAAATACAAGCAAGAAGAAGGAAAGACAACTCACAGGCAAACCAGTCGACCAGCCAGATACCACCGGTCGACCGTTTTTGCTTCTGTATGAAAACGGTCGACCGATGATTTCAGGGCGGTCGACCGGTTTCGAGCTGTTTTGTTTTTTTAAAAGGCACATACGTTATTTTTTTTTACTCCATCTCTTCATTTTTTCAACAAACTCTCATAACCCTAGAACTAAATTCTTCTACCAATCTCACCCAAATGGCTCCTCCACAAAAGAAATTAAAGCAAGCTTCTACCTCCGAAACTCAACCAATCGATCTCTCTGTCAGGAAGTGGCTTGTGGATCCAATCACAGTCAAAAGGTGGAATGAGATGAAGGATTTTACAATCCATCCAGGTTCTTTTGTTAAATTTTCAGATTTCTCTAGTTATCGTATTCTTGGCTTAGCAAAGGATGCCGACATTGAAAACCTAATTGACTTTGATCAAAACAATGTGGAAATTAACCATGTAATGATCAAATTATTCTATGCTAACCTAAATTTAGAGAAAACAAGCCAGAGAATCCTAATTATTGTCTTTGGTCCGTTGTTTGTGGCAAAGAAGTGTTTATCTCATGTGATAGGATGGCAACCGTTCCTGGTTCTTCGTTTATCGGTGAAAAATTCTCAAGTAATTTTTGCAATGTTCATGTCCGCAATCAAATTAGCCATCAATTTATTGAAGATGACAAGGATAGCACTAAGTCTATTGGTTTACGGCCTTCTGCAAGAATTCTTCATCATACTCTTATGCACTCTCTATTACCGAGAATAGGAAATTTTAATGTCGTCTATAAAGAAATATCAAGGTATTATACTCAATCTATAGGGGTATTCGTATAAATTGGATTGGTATGATCTTTGATGAGATCTTGAAAGTAAATGATCGCTCTAGGCCACACTTGTTCTATAACGAGTATATTATGCGTCTCTTGCTTGATTGTGGCATTGAACCTCCCAAGTCTTCAATTTCCAAACCAAAAGTCATCAACAAAGCATCGATTAAAAGAATGTAGCTTCCCGCTCCATACTTTAATATTATGCCTTTTGAACAATGGAAAGAACAAGGACATAAAGAAGCTTCATCACGATCATCCCGCCCTAAACCTGAGGAAGTTAAACTTTTACGACCATCTTCCTCAACAAAAGAATCACTTGACACTATTGCTCGAAATCAATTCCTTCTCGAAGCACGACTTAAGCGCATGAATACAAAAATGGATAAACGCTTTAACAAACTTAAGTCTTTCTTCGTTTCTATATGGGAAGCAATATCATGTGGTGCATCATCTTCATATATGCAAGCTCCAGAGCTTGGCAAGCGCCCAACTCCTCCTACTTTTGCTTAGACATCTTCAGAGGAGGGTACAAGCTCGGGAACTAGTCATGAACATGGACACGGAAAATCTCAGCTTGTTGAAGAAGAAGGAGAAGAAGAAGAGGGTGAGACGGAGTCAGATTAAGTCTCTTTTAGTTTATTTTTTGCATTCTTATGACTTTAGTTTTTTCTTTAAAGACATTATCTGGCACTAGTACTAAATAGTGTCGTGTTTTAATTCGTACTAGACTTGTGTGTATTATCATCTTGTGTGAATGTTAGTCTTGATCTATGGTAGTAGTTTTATGTTACTTATAATCTCATTTACATCCTCCATTTAACAACTCCTTTTCGTCGATGACAAAGGGGGAGAAAATTGTGCTAACAGTATATATGCAGGACATAATCTCAGGGGGATATCATATACAGGGGGAGATTCAAAACTATGTTGTCATCAATCAAAAAGGGGAGAATGTTGAGTCAAGATTTTTATAGAGTTTTGATTTCTGACAAAGGGATAAGCCGTGATCGACAAAAAGAAGTTATTCATTAAAGAGCTCCATATATTAGAGGTTGATTATTTGGTATGTTAGTAATGTTATTTATGTTAAAATCTATCCTCAAATAATCTTATACCTTCAATCTTTGAATATGTATATATATATATATATATATATATATATGAATGAGTGCACATTAACTGTGCAATCTGGGCTAAACCGGTCGACCAGTTAAAACAAGGCAGTCGACCGTTTCTGCCGAGAATGCTCAGTTAACGTGCACAAGTGTACATAACGTATATATATTCAAATTCCATTCTACTGGTCCTTTTTGACCTGTCAACCGTTTTCAAACAGAAAGCAACCTTTCGTATAGACACTTCCTTTTCTTCAACGGTTGCTTCTCTTTCTCTTCACCAATGATCATGACCTTTGTTTGTACCTTTTCACAAAGGGTTACAATTGTTTATTTCTTATATAAACATCATGAAATCATTATTCCATTCAACTAATTCTATTATTCTAATCTCTATTCTATTGATCTCAATCTTATACTCTCAAGCACTCAAATTGCTCATAGTATATCATATATCGTTTTTGAATCCTGAAATTTATTTAACATTCTTTTGATTCAATACGATATCCACTTCCAAATCTTCATATATACAAATATTCTATTTGAGGATAAGATTATAGGAAGTTTGTACTACAAGTGACAAAATAGTGTTAGCAAGAACACATACCGTCAACAAACAATTATTTTCATCTTTGTTGAAGTCCTTGGTGTTGTAAGAGGCAAGTGTTGAAGTCCTCAGTGTATTGGAGGTGTGAAATCCTGTTCGTCTGCTCGGGTGTTGTAAACCTGTTCCTCCGGGTGAAGCGAGGTAGTTGGTAGTGAAAATCCAGATAGAAGTCTGGAACTAGACGTAGGACGGTGCTCCGAACCAGCATAAAATTATCTAGTGTGCTTTTTCTATTTTACTGAATTTTCTATTATCCGTGATTAGTCATATTTTTGTGTGTTATACATCATATTACACGATCCGTGTGTACTATATTAGAACGTACACATTTTCAAATTTAAATGGTTTACAACTCAAAAGCTTACATTTAATTCATTTTTAAGCAAAACAAACTCATATTCACTTCAATTAATCTTAAAATCAATTTATTTAATCTCTATCAACTCATAGAAATTTAATTTCCTTCGTTTACGTCAAATGACAATTCATTTTATGCAATTTGATAATATCCATGTGAATAAATAATTACTTAAGTTTTATAACCAAGTTAAATTGATTTCGACTCAATTTATATTTAATTCCTTCCATTTTAATTCATTCACAACTATTTTATTTAGCTCGACACATTCCATGCTTGTATACTACTAACCATTCCCAAATTAATTCAACCCACGCTTTTATTTAATGAACTTTCACCCTTCCTCGAAGCCAGGCTTCTATAAGTTTTAAACTTAAGTTAATTTGCTTTAATTTAGTCCAACTTCAAAACTTAACTCACTTCATTTGCAAAATAAATTTTCATTTTTAATTTAATTTGGTCCTATTTCAATCAAATCTCATTTCAATCTACAAATTTATTGGATTAGTTATTATAAATTTTAATTTCCAAATTCAATTCATTCACGACTCATTTAATTAATTACAAGGCCATTTTCAATTTATTTCTACCTTCTCGAACTTAATTTGCAATTCAAACCATTTCTGTTTCAATCCAACTTCCTTTTATTCGACAATATTTCAGTTGTATTCAATTTACTAACAATTCACGTAAAATTTAATTTATAGCTCAAGTTTTCATTTCTTATCCGCATTCATTTTATTTGAAACCATTCTATTAATCTTGAAAACATTCCAATTCTAAAATTCTTTTATTTCAACTCTTAAGCAATGTCATTTCTTCTTAACTTGCTGCAACTAAAACTATTCCATTTTCCAACATTATAGCATATGTTCATTTCATTCAACCAACTTCCATTTCTTTTCGCAACCAGTTCTATTTCCATCTTTCATTTGATTCTTATTTAATTGAATTCCATTTAATTCAGTTAGCCCATCCATTTAATCTTAATTCACCTTCTCAATTTATCAAAATAATATCCAAGCACATATTTAACTCATTCACACTCGAATTGGATTTTATTTGTAACTCAAATCATTTCTATTATAATCCAATTCCATTTCATTTGATAACAACTTCGATTCATAATTATCCCACTTACAATATGCGATGAATATTATTTATACTCAAGTTTTATTCCTATCATTTAATTCACTAACCAATTTTATTAACTCACAATTCAACTTTAATTTCATTTCAATTCTTTTCAACTTACTTCAAATCTAACCCATTATTATTAACTTTGCTTAAGTTAATTTAATTCTAATTAATTTTATTTCTCATTCCAAATTTAATTTTTATTTTCCCTAATTTAATTTCTCCAAATTTAATTTATTTAACTTTCTCGCCTAAAATTTTAATTACAACATTCACATCTCTTATTTTCCTTCCTTATCTAAAAATCATCTCAACTTTGCAAGTTTATAACTTACCTCATCAGGATTTTCAATTCAAATAAGGTTTCAGGATTTCAAACACCAGGCTTTTGGTTCAAATCATTATAACCATCATTATCCCAAAGTCACGTTTCTCAAATTTTTAAACCAATCGTGGTTTTTATCCCCAACAAATTTCCTTTCAAATTTCAAAAACAAAACTAGTTCTTTTGAACAAATCAATTTGGCAGCAATCCGTCACTTACAAACTCGAAAATGAACATCGATGCTGTTGTAGTCATCACCGAAGTTATTTTCTAGCAACTGAAGTGAGTTCAATGCTATATCCTTTCCTAAAATTTATTTGAACAATTTACTTTCATAAATACTTCCAAAATAATAATGCTATTATTTGTCTTCAAAACACCTTGAAAAACACTTCCAAAATATCCGGGGTTTTAAATTTACAGACTTGATTTAAGTCAAAATTTTAACTATAATTCATTGGTATAATTTATGCTCATACAAATTTCCATTTGATTATGCAAGTCATACAAATTTTTTATAATCTTATTTGTTTAGAATATTATCATCCAAACATCCAAGTTATATAACAATTTAAGAAAATGATTCTTTTATATCAAAATATATTTTGGGTGAAATTATTTCATTCACCCACCTTTAAAACAATACTGTGTCAATTTATCGTGTCAGGTGTTTATAAACTCTTCTCGAATAGCGGCCACTTACTCGATCAGAATTCATATTCCACTCAATCAGTAAGTCAACACAATATTAAAACAATTTATATTCACCAACAAATACGCGCACATATCTATTAATTCGCTCAACCTCATTCTAGAGTACTACTGACTCTATTTTCAATGAGTAATCCCCACCAGAGCCAAGGTTATCACCAACCTAAGCTCTGACACCATATTGTCACAACCCGATTTTTCGATGCCCGAAAAACCGAACCATGAGGGTTAAAGAAGAAGAGGTAGAAGAAGAAAATAGAAAACAACATCAGAATCTAACCATCACAACGGAATAAAATATAATAGATAATAACAGATCTTACACAAAATAAAACTATATCTGCTTTATACACACATCATCATAATACATCATCAGGCTTCAACAGCATCAATAAACATACAACTGGACAGTCATATAAACTTATCCTCAAAACTGAATAAATAAACGGAATAATAATCAAGTACGGAAGTACGTATCGTCATCCAGCTCGTCTCTAGAGCTCCACAGCATCATATCATGTATTCTATAATACTCAGACTAACCCGAGCATTATAGTTAAATAATACCCGAGTCAGTCTGGAATACCAGCGTGAGAAATCACACTTAAATTGATTATAACAGTTTCAAAATCCTTTAAAAACAAAAGCATCTTGTAAGACCACGACACAAATAAACATGTCGGGTTTTTACCTTACGATAACTAAAACACTTTTTATAAAATCCTCTGATATTATAATAGGGTCTATTTACAAATACTTATTAAAATAGCCGAAATTGTTACATTCATTAAATTCCAGCTACTAGCCACAGTCGTGGGTAATACAAACAAAACCGTAAAAGGCAGGTAGGGAGAATGGATTTCCAACTAATGAATAGGCACTGGGGTACCACCCTGTCACAGTACGTGGCCTAGATCACCGTACCGAGGATTACTCCCAATCCCCTGCAACACAAGACCGGGACTACCCCTTACTGGATAATCCTGAGTAAGATCACCCCACGGTTGGGATCAGCAACCGCACCACTAAGCCAAATAAAAGGGACATCTAGACACGGATGACCTTACCCTAATGGGCGCTACCCACCTAGCCTTGCCGCATAACCCTTGATTTTCAGTCATTCCCAGTTGATGAGGCTTAAGGTTAAGCGTTACCTTTAGAGAACTCATCTCTTAGAATGCTCATCGTCCACCTGACGATGTTCTGAAAGCATTCAATCCATACAAGTCCATCCTGGGTTCGAACGGAACCGAAGGCACTACTCCTACTACATCCATTTTGGAATCACCTCAGGATTAATAGCGACTAGCCCTTACACTTCACTACTCCATCTTCGACTCCGGACTCGTTTTTCCACGAAAACTACAAACCGGATCGAAGTGATTTTCGAGAAATTAATCCCGATCCCGGCCTCTTCGAAACGATCGTCGCATTGTCCAATATTGATAGTCGGTTATTTAACTAACAGTTAACATTCACAAACAACCACCAACCATAAATAATTTCACCAAATTATTTATTAAACTCAAAATATCTTCACAAGATATATTTCCACTTTCCAGTCCCTTTTGAAAACAGTTTTAAACCATTTTCTCTCACGGAATAAATTCCCCAAATATTTTCGATTCCCACTGAAATCACCAAGTACGAACACTTTAGATTTTAAAAGAATTTAAAAGAATTTAAAAAAACTTTATTATAAAATATACTTTAACATTTAAATTGAAAACTACTTCAATACTTTATTAAAAATATATACTTTAGGAATATTTAAAATGAGGTTACTTTATAAAATATATAACTAGATTTTCTTCTTTAAAACAAAATACCAAGTCACCCTTGAATAATTACTACGATAATAGATTTTAAAAATACTTACTTTAGAATTTAAACAATTAGAAATAATAAATTTTCTAAAACATGTTTTTTAAAACAACATTTAAATTTTTAACTTATATTTAAAAATTTGCTTTGAAAACGTACTTGGCTATCTAGGGAAAATACGCTTCTCTTTCACATCTTTTAAAAATAAATCACTATTTATTTTTAAACGAATTTATCATTCCCTTAATAAATTCCCATCGTGAATTTATTCTTCAAATATCCACTGATATTTTACTTCACTTATATAAACCCAGTTTATAAATTTCAATTCTCACTTCTCTTTTAAAAATCCTGGTTTTGCACACTTAAATCAATTCCCAAATTGATTTTCAATTTACTTTACCTTTGAATAAGTTTCCATACTTACTCCATTTATTCCAAAATCCATTAACTTCAGATTTTATTTTTTCTTTATGATTTAAAATCTTGTTAACTGAAAATACCAATTTCATATTTCCCAAATTTTCTTCTTTATCCTTTCGAATAATTTCAAACCTTGAATTTTAAATAAATTCTTATTTCTTGAAATAATATCACTTGAGATTAAAAATAAAATTACTTATTCCCATTTATTCAAAATCTTATTTTCCCGCACTTGGAATTTTATTTATCAGAATTCGAAAATCACTTTTTATTCTTTTCCAATTCATTTCTTCATTTATTCAAATTTCTATGATTATTAACTCAAAATTCACTCTTTTATTTTCTTTTCAGAAATCCAATCTATTTATTTTGATAACTTAGTAATCCAAACATATTCAATCAGACCAGCATCCAACATTTCCAATTACCCATATAATTCATCACTGAATATCAAATAATCATAACACATAATATTAAACGATCTAATAATTTTGAGGAATCTAGTTGGATCTCTCCAACCTGTTTTCCTGCATCCACAGACGTTAGCACAGTACCAATTCCACTTCGAGGTGGAATATTGTGGTATATGGGTTTTAAATATAATATAATATCATCAGCTATTATGCGGCGCTCGGGTCTCATCCGATATATAATGCAGGAAATCAATCACTCCAATATATACTATATGCTACTATATATAATATAGCACATCCAATCAATTCAATCATTCAACCAATTATTTAAATTTAATAATTTTAAATTTAAATAACAACCAGATGAGTGAGATTAACTCACCTTTGATTTTTGTTTGCCAATCCGATCCAAACCAGCTTGTTTTCTTCACAATTTCAGACCTTGTAAAAAATATTGTATGGTTTATTAATATTTGAACTAATCGAAAAATAAATTACCATTTATTAATTTAATTTAACTAATTTTTTTATTTAAACTAATTTTCTTTTAAATAAATTTTTAGTAACTAAAAATAATTAAACTAGTTAATTACCTTAATCCCTTATTTCTAAAATAAACTAGTTTTGAAAAATATGTGTATATATATTTATATATAGATAATTTAATTTATATATTTTTCCTTTGAAACCCATACACTTGTAAAAATTAATTTATATAGATTCAAAAATCCAATTTTATGTAAACTCCTCAACATTTTTAAAATTCCTATATTTTTCCAAAATCTTATATATATATATATATAAATGTCTAAAATAACAATTCTTTCCACACCTGTATATTAAATAAAAAAGAATTTCTTTACACGTCTTACTGTATAATATTTATTTTATTTCCTATTGTTTTCCAAAATATATTCCTATGTATGTGTTTTTTCCCAAATTTAAATTGAGCATAAACCTTACCGCTATTATTATTATTATTCGAGAAATCAAAACAGAATTAGCTTAACAAATAAAAATTAGAGATTGAATACTTACTGTATCTACCCACCTAACACACCCTGTCTCCAACCACCCTCGTTGCCTCCTAGAGATGCTCGACACCCACTGTCATGTGCTGCCCTAGACTTTCGATGCTACACCTCTGTTTGACCTCGTGCCACACTCAGCAACTCCACGAGCCCCGTCGTCTTGGCCTTACACGACTCTGCCATTGCCAGTTCACGCATGCGAGATGCCTTCCCTCACGATCACTCGCCGCCGCTTGACTCTTGCCACCTCTCTAATCGTCGCGCTATTGTCCTTCCCCTCCTAGTTGAATTGATCGCGATACAATATTTGGTCACTTCCTCTTTTGATTCGACGTAGAAGAGATCCAGAACAAATTTGAGGAAGCACGAAAGATTTCAAGTTTGGGGAAAAAAAAGAAACTCGGCTCAGATTCGAAATGAAAAAAAATGAGATATATGGCTTTAAATTACAAGAGGAAGAGGGGAGAACCATTTGCAATTTAAACTGGCCACTTATTCAATCTGATTTTATTTCGATCACGATTTTTATCAGTTTCAATTTTTTTATTTTAATGAAGATAACGAATGCCTTTTGCTTGCCCTTTTTATTTTTATTGTCTTTGATTCTCATTTTATTTTGAAAGAAGGAACGAAGGCTTGAGTTTTATAAAAGAAGGGAAGAGGTTGCATGTTTAAACGGAAAAAACTAGCGTATTTGAGAAGGAACAATAGTTGACTGGCCAATACTTATATATATAAATAAATAAGTTTTCAAAATATCTCGATTTACGCAACTCAAAATCTCAAACACCCATCGAGGCATGCCGCTAGGCGTTTATAACGTTATACCCCTATAACGAACAAAGTGGAAAAGGTATCGAGCCCTAATCCGATCGTATGGAGAAGTTCGCTTTTGGACCTAGTTATTTAGTATTAGATTTTGATATAAATTTCAGCGCGTTTACGTATCGTACGCTTACACGACAACTCCAAACATTACGAAAATTGAAATCCGATAATAATACAATATTACGGATCCAATGGAACTGCTTTCGTCGAAATCCAAGACTGTGCCTCAGAAGGCATTTTATTTAAATATCGATTTAAACGATATATTTTCAAAATTAAAAAAATCACCTTAAATTCAATTTTAACAGTTTTAATATCTTCAGTATTATCAATATAAATTTTACAAGCCTTCAAATCATTTTTAACAAGCTTAAAACTGAAGATTCAATATTTCACCCAACTTTCAATTATTAAATTCAATAATTTAATTATCAAATAAATAGTGATGTTTTGAAATTCAAGTTAAAATTAACCTTTCAAATATCTAAAATTAATTAAATATTCCAATTTCAAATGCTCAAAAATTCCGGGTCGTTACAAGAAGTCGTGTGGCAGTGAGAGCCAATGGTCTACGTATGATTTTGCCGTGATGGCAACGTAACGTCGGTAGACTGCGATCTATGAAGACGTAGCAAAAGTCGTGAGGCAGTGAGTGCCTATAGGCTACATTGGGACCCGGCTGATGTAGTCTATGATCTATTTAGGAGAGGTGAAGTTTCATTTGGTATCGAAATTCGAGGGCGCTGATGCCTACAGTTACATGGGTTTTTCCGTGACGGCGACGTAAAACCCGGGTGTAGTTGTGATCTGTGGCAGGTTTCATGGCGTAATAGAGGGGCGCGTAGTGCCTACAGTTTTCTATTAATTTTGCCGGGATGGCGAGTAACCATCGGGTTAACTGCGACCATGGAGGGGGTGATGATTTCTAGAGCGTTCTCACCAAAATGATTTCTACTTTTTTTTAAATGTTTTATATATTTTCACCAAAATATTTTCCAAGTATTTTCAGTGGGTGTTGAAAACGGGTTTACCAAGTACTTATAGATTTTTAGTCCTACGCCTAATCAACGTATGATCGAATCTCTATGAGAACAAGGATGGAATTGTGCAAACATCGAGTTATAAAAAGTATTTTTATAAAGCTATTTTGGCAATAGTAAGTAGATTTTAAAATATTTTAAATTTTTTAAATAATGGGAGTTGAGAATGTTTAAAGGATAGTTCAACTGATAATTAGCAGATTAATTAAAATTCTAGCTTCGTTCCTTTTCGAGGATGAAAAGATTTAAGGGGGGGGGGGGGGGAATGTGATAACCTGGATTTTTGGACATCTGTTAATTGGTAATTAACAGGATTAAATTTATTAAATACTGATTCGTAACAAATAAAATTCTCATATATATATATATATATGTATGTATATTGGAAACTACAATATACATTGAAAAATAAATCTCTGGATAAATAAATAATATATATATGTATATTTATGCCATGGATAGTAGAATACATGAAATTTTGTAAAGGTGTGTGTGTGTGTATATATATATATATCAAAGGTTCACATAAGATATTTCTAATCATAATATTTATATATATTGTGATTTGAAAGCATGGATTTTGAAAGCTACTTAAAATTTAATTGAGCATTTTTTTTAAAAACACTTAAGATAATTATTTATTTAATATATATGTATATATATAGTAGCTTAAGTTTAAAATGAGATTTAATAAAAAGGTTAACATTCTTTCTTTTAAAAAATACACATGAACTAAATTTGTGTGTGTATATATATAAACATTTAAAAAATAGTAATGCATAAATTAATAAAAACATAGGTACTTAATAAAATCATGGGTTTAAATATAATAATTATTGTGTTTGACATTTGTAAACTTGAGAAAACATGCATCAAACATGTGTTAGCTTAGATTAACAAGTGGCAAAATAATTTTTCTTTTAAAATTGAATTATATATAAATAATAATTAGAGAAACTAGGCTTCATTTTCTTTTTACTTCTCAATCCTCTTTTCATCTTTCTAAAACTAAATCTGTAATGAAAAAGAAAGATAAAATCAAACTAAAGCAAAACAACTACAACCCTGAAGCTTGCAAAGTCAAATTCAAATTCAAAGATTCAACTCTGATGACCGAATATACATGTACGATATATATAAGATCAAAGTAGAGTGGGTACGTGAGTGTCATGGGGGTAGCTCGAGGTTTATTCAAGGATGAATCGAAGATGGCTCGGGTAGTTTATTTTAAATAACTAGGGTTTGAAATTTTTAAAGGAAATCATGACCTCGTTTTAAAATTTAAAGAAAAACATGTATCTGGTTTTAAAAGCAATAAGGAAATGAAGTTTTTATTGCAAATAAAGATAAAAGAAATTGTGAAAAAAGTTTTAAAAACAAAGTGAATGTTTTACTAAGTTTTAGTAAATGATTTGATCATGTTTTAAAGCATATGAAAGTAAACTTTAATACCAAATTTTAGAGTGTATTTAAATGAATGAGTTTCCAAGGTAAATTTATTAAACAAGTTTTTTTTTATATATAAGTTCAAAGTTGGAATTCATAAAAGTTAAATGTTTTTTTAAAAATTGATTTAAAGTAATTATATATTAGATTAATTATGTAATTAAATTTATAAATATTTTCAAATGTAATAAGATGATGTTGAATTAAGATTTGATTAAAGTAAGAGTATTTAACTTTAATAAATCAAAGAGTTCTCAAATGTTTTTGTATAAATTATTTTCAAGCATTTAATTTAATTTAATTGAAATAATGTAAGTAAGTGTCTAATTAAGGTAAATGGTTTATCTTAATTAATTAAGTCTTATTAATAAAAGTAATTAAAGTATAATCACTTAATTAACTAGGATGATTAATTAATGTAATTAAATTAAGATAATTAATTGGTTTAATTAATTAAGGATAGTTAATTACTTAATTAAGGGTTAATTAATATAAGTTATTAAAGGCCAATTAATTAAAGAATAATTAATTTATGGTAGTAATTAGAGGTTAATTACTTAAAATAAATAAATTAAAAGGATTATTTAAGGGTAACTACTTAGTGGAAGTAATTAAAGGGATTAATTACTCAATGTAATTAATTAAATTTATTATTGTGATTAATTTAAGGATAATTAATGAATGTGATTAATTGAGGATCAACGTAATTAATTATAGTTAATTAATTAGCGAGAGTAATTAAAGGTAACTAATGTGAATGGTTAATGGATAATTAATTTGTGTAATTAATTGAAGGCTATTTACTTAATGTAATTAAAGAATAATTAATTAAGGATGATTAATTAAGATGATAACTAAAGGATGATTAATTAATTGGTTTGAAATTAATTAATGTTAAGTAAGCAGGTTTTAAAAGTGATTGAAGTAATTAATTTAATTTATTTAAATTAATTAGAAATGGTGTGACTAATTAATCTTGTTTATGGATGATTGAATGATATTGAATGCCTTGGATTATTTAATATATTTGATATGTGATATGTGATGCTCTGTGATATGAGATGCTTTGGTTGAATTGTGATAATATGGATGATCTATCTGTGATAATGTGAATTATTTATCTGTGTGAATATAAATAATAAATTGAATTGTTAAAACTTAAAACAACTTGGTCTTAAAAGACGGCGTTTGGATTTCGATGTGACCGGGATCGGATTTCCTAATTGGATAACCGAAAACCACATCAATCCAAATTAAACAATAGGCCATGAAATCTCAAGTGAAGTTCAAGATGAAGACTCGAAGTGTAAGGGCTATTTGTCGTTAACTCTGAGGGTGGTTCCAAAACGAGTGTAACAGAGATAGTGCTTTCAGTTTCGACATAAAGATTCAGAGTGCAAGGGCTATTGTCGTTAACTCTGAGGGTGATACGAAAATGAGTGTAGTGAGATAGTGCCTTCGATTTCGTTCGAACCTGGAACGGACTTGTATGGATGAATGCTTTCAGACCATAGTCATTGGAGGACGATGAGCATTCCAAGATATGTGTTCTAAAAAGGTAATCGTAGCCTCAAGCCTCATGAACCGGGAATGGCTAAAACAGGGAAGGTGCAGCAAGCCTAAGTGGGTAGCACCCAAGTAAGATAAGATTTACCCTATCTAGAGGTTCCTTTTATCCGGTTGTGTGGGTGGTTGGTCGCGCCAACTACGGGGTTGTCTTATTCGAGATTATCCACTAAGGGGTAGTCTCGGTCTTGTGATGCAGGGGATCAGGGTGGATCCTCGGTACTCTGATCTAGACCAGGTACCGTGATGGGCGATATCCCAGTAACTCTGCCATTGTATGGAATCCAATCTCCAATAAGTGCCATACGTTTTGATTGTGCCCAACTATGTTGGAACGTGAGATGTAAGCATTCCAACTATTTTCTATTTTACTTGAAAACCCTAGACACTATTATAATATCACTGGATTTCCTATCAAATGTTTTGGTTACCGTAAGGTAAAAACCTGACATGTGTATTTGTGGCATGATCTTACGAGGTACCTGTTGAATATGCGAGTATACGATTTTGGTTTGATGATAATAAACACACATATATATATATATATATATATATATATATATTCACTTAAATGTTTCTGTTAATGTACTATTTTATTTTTCGCATAATTAAATAAATATTTGCTAAATAAAATAAATGACATAGAATTTAAATTCAAACAGATATTTTATTCAAACAAATACTTATTACAATTTTGAATAGTACAAATTCAAGCTCTTACTATATATATATACAATTTCAATTATAATACAATTTTGATTACATCACAATTTATCATTTACATAAGCACCTCACTACATATCACTCATTCACTCGTATGTATCTTCAACCCCATTCTAGATTGAATCCACAATCTGAACAATTTGCAAAAATATACACTAACGCAGTAAAATTGAAAATAAAATATTTTTGCAGCGTGAAATAAAATGTATATTTTAAATATAATATTTGCCTCAGTTATTTGGGTTATTCGTCATCATTTAAATTTTAATCATCATACACGAACAGCTTTTGACACGCATAGTGTATTACTGTAAATGCCATAAGGCCGTGCATACCGATATACACTTGATAAAATCACTGGGACAGGTGAGCACAGGTAAAACCCAAATGAAAAGCCGGGTTCAACTCAAGTGCAATACAAATTAAGTCACGACACGTGCACAAGGTCAAACCCGAGATATAAGCTGGATTCAACACATGAGAAAGTTCATGAAAATGGTCAAGACAACTAAAACAAGCCTCGACCAAAAATCCAAATGCACAAATGCAATAACGGTCGGGAGCAACTCAGACTCAATATAAACATGAATAAAACTCAAGTCTGGTCACAACAAATGACAACAGAAACCAAGTGTGTGTGTGTGTGCATATGTGCAGCAAAATTCGAGGCAACCAGACAATATACATGACCATCTATAGACAATCTCGACCAAAACAGCACCAGACTCAACCAAGACCATTTCTAGTAACAGCAAACATGATGATGCAGCAGCAACTATCCAATGGAGCCTCAAAGACCATATAAACAAGTCCAGATGCAATGGACCAATAGTAAAAAATGGAGATGGCCATCAACAAAAGAACAATTTCAAATTGAACAATACAAAGCCTCATCATCAACATGATACAGACTCAAATGAAACAACCTATACAACACTAAAAGGATGATACTAGAGACGTATACAAAGATGAAAGACTTAAGAGGCACATGAATGTACAACACAAATAAACAGACTATGCAACATAAAGAAGACTCAAAGCCATATGCAGTGAAAACAGAGGCAATGCTTAAGTACTACGAGAATTCAAAGGCAACCAAACAAGAATGAATGCATATGCACATATGATCAGATCATCCAAACCAGACTTCAGTGATTATGTACATATATACACATGACAGTGAAACATGACAGAAGTCTGCAACATAACAACATGAAGTCTAATCATAACTAAAATGCCACAAGACAACAGAAGCTACCACATGAAATCAGGCAATGTCGAGGACAATGCAAGTGCAGACAAGCTACATGATTACTGACCGCATATAAAGCAACAATTGAAGTTAATGCACATATATATATATACGTATGTATATACACATGTATACATACATATAGTGACATGATGGAATGATGCAAGCAAAACAGAATGAAAAATTTATAGCAGTTTCAAAGCAAATGGATCTATGTTAGCATCAGTTCTATCAAAGCCGAAATCAGTTCCATATCAAAATCAAGTCAAAGCCGTGAGCAAATGAACAAGTCAAAGACAATTATTTTAATACCAAAGTCAATATTAAAAATGTCAGAGAATCAAATGTAATAACAGTTCAATATCAAAGCAATGGCCAGAGTCATTCATTTTCAAAGTCACCGGCCGAATTCAGTTTACAGAGAAAAATTCAATGGCCAAAGTCGAAGTCAAAGTCAGAAACCAAAGCAGTGTCAACCAAGTAACACAAATATATATAAAATTGAAGAAGTCAGAAGAATCACCATCATTGACGAATTCAAGCAAAAAAAATAGACGGATTCATATGACAAAATACGAACGAAAATATAGGGGACCAAACCCTATATAAACAATTAACATCATCTGCTACAAAGGTATCGAGTTCAAGCAAGACAGTAGAGTAAAATTAACAAATTACATACCAATTCATAGTCGAACTCGATCAAATTGAAGGAGCCATGTTCGAGTCGAAGAAATATTCGATTGACAAAGCAAATCAGAGGAATAGGAATTGTAATCGACAAACAAGTAGTCGACAACTTCAATTTTCCCAAAGCCCTAGTTTCAGAGCAAAGAGGAACCAACGAGCAGCCATCGAAGAACAAGAAATCATGCCAGTCAGAGACAAAGGAATAAAGGGAGTTATTATTTTGGGCCTGTTATTATAAAGAGATTTGGGCTTGCTTTAATATTTTAAATTAGGGTTTTTGTTATTTAAATTGCTTTAAATTGTATTTTTCCTTTTTAAACTTGTGTATTGTCTAGTCGTGTGACTAGGGGACAAACTACGTGGCGTAGTTTGAGAATTCACAATTCAATGGTTGAGTTGTGGCAGAGTTTTGAGCGTAGAGTTATGGTTAGTCGATAGCGAGTGTCGCGAGTTTACGTGTGTAAGCTTATGACTGCTTAATTTTTAGTAGAAACCTTGGGGGCAGCATGTAGGTAGGGTTTTGCCGAAGCTGGGTAAATTCTGTATTGTTCTATTTCTGCATTTTTATTCTGTTATTATCCGTGCTGCTATTATTCTGTGATCTGTGTTGAAATTATATTATAAACTTCCACAATAAATTTTTATAATTGATAGTATCACCCTATTCACCCTCCCTTTAGGGTGAAATCGATCCTACAAGTGGTATCGGAGCCAGTTCAAAAGCCATTTTTGTTTTAAAAAGTTTGATTTTGAAAGACCAATTTTTTTTCAAACTTGAATTTTTAAAATGGCTACTTTTGCTAAGGGTCGATCCAGTATTATCCCTCCTATTTTTGATGGAACAGATTTTTTGAATTGGAAATTGAAAATGGAATTTTATTAAAAATCTGTTAATGTTAAATGTTGGGATATTATTGAAAATGGTTGTGATATAACATTTGAGAAAGTTATCTCGATTAATGCTCTTGCTATGCATATATTATATTCTCATATTTATCAAGATTATTTTAACTTTATCTCTCATTGTGAAAGTGCGCAGGAAATCTGGAATACTTTTGATGCAATATATAGTGCAAAAGTTAACGGCAATGAGAAATCCTCCACAACCGACTCAGTTAAAGAAATGCGCTTAACAAGATTGGTAAAAGGCAATTGTGATGAGGATGATGGAGCAGCTGAACTGGCATTACTAATGAAGAGATTCGAAAAGTGGAACCATAAATATAGAAATCCAGCTCTAAATCAACAATTGATATGCAGAATATTCGAAGCACTAGACAACCTAGAAGAACGGGAGATCATCCGTCATAGGTGTAACAAACCCAGTCACATCAAGCCAAATTGTCCACCGAGTCGACACGGCCAAGAAAAGAAATCGAAAAGAAGAAGTTTTACAGCCACGTGGATTATAAGTGATGATGATAATAAAAGCACTAGCAGTGAGAGCGAGAAAGTTGATCTGTGCCTTCGAGGTGATACAACTAATAGCGATGATGATGAGCCAAGAGAGGTATCAAAACTTACTCACTCAGAATTACTTATATATTTCCATGAAGTAAATGGCTGTTTTGAATGACTTAGGGAAAAATATGCCAAAATTGAATCACAAAGAGATAGTTTGATAGAATCAAATAAACAACTTAATTAATTGGTTAAAAACTATCAAACTAAGAGCCCTAAGTATGAAAAGCGTCCAACATTTGAAGATGAAATTAAAAAATCAGAAATTAAAATTAATTCACTTAAAAATGAAATTCTGATTTTGAAAGAAAGCGAAAATACTCAAAGAGAAAATTATACTAATAATTGCACTCAATTATTAAATGAAAATGAATCACTTAAAACATAAGTCCAACAACGGTCAACGACTTTAGAAAAATTTTCAAAAGTGAAAGATCGTTGAATATGCTACTAAGGAAACAAAATGTTAATAAAGTTAGACAAGGACTTGGATATAATCAATTTGAACCTGTTAAAATCAAAATTAATCAAGTCAAATCTGAGTGCACAGTTTGTAGAAAATTTGGACATAATCAAAATAATTGTTGGTATAGACCCAAACACG
Source organism: Allium cepa (assembly GCA_030765085.1). Lineage (NCBI taxonomy): Eukaryota > Viridiplantae > Streptophyta > Magnoliopsida > Asparagales > Amaryllidaceae > Allium > Allium cepa. The sequence continues at coordinate 722,583,412 of CM060934.1, forward strand.
TGAAAACTATACCAATTTGGGTTCCAAAAGGCACAAATATAAAATCTCTCAAAGTTAAACAAATCTGGGTGCCGAAAGGAACATATATGAATAGTTTTGGGTCTTCACAAATATATTTTTCAAAATCTCTTGCCACTAACAATCATGGACCTATAAAAACAAATAGGTCACAAAAACCTTTCATCGTGTAGCTGTAGTGGCGGGCTAAGGAACAACAAGAGTGATACCTGGTTTCTGGCTATGCAAGGCACACGATGGGCTACAAATCAAATTTCCTTAGCCTAGTATAAAGGTGGCAGAATCACATTAGGAAACAACGAAAAATTATCGTAAAGGTAAACAGGTAATGGTATATTCACCTTGAACGATTTATTAAATGTGATAATCTGCACCATAATCTAAATTTAATTCAGCCAGTTATTTGATAAAGAAATGAATGCTGATTTTGATTCTGACTTTTTCAAAATTGTTGGCCAATTATACTTTTCATACTGAGAACACTACATGCACCTCTAGAGTCTTTGAACCAGTACATATAAATTTGTTTAGACTAATGATGGTATCTTATTGATTGATTATTACTCTCGGTGCACGTAAATATATATGTTTATCCTATGGCTTCTAGATTTGACACTATATCCACGAATTTTTGTTTATCGGCACGGCTTCAACAAAAATTGAAAAGAATTTCATTTAAAAAAGTCTTCAAGAATTTGTTGCAACATCACGGTCTGGTTTATAGCATCCAACTAATGATAACCTCAAGTAAAAAAAAATTTCAGATGCAGATTACACTAGTAATCTAGTTGATAGAAAAATTACTAGTGGAACGTAATTTATGTTGAGACATTCTGTAGCTGCATCGTTTTTCAGAGAAAATATCTGCATATTTTTAATTTCAAATATTTTCAAATAGCAGAATTTTTCTTATAAAACCCCTTCTAGAAAATCATTTTTTGACCTTGTTTTAGATTAGTCACTTTTAGAAAATTTGATAAATATTTTTGAATTTGAGCTTAAATGATTACATTAACTAATCTGACTCCCTATTGATTATTGAAAAGATAAATAGTGAATCAAAAAGTGATGAGTGTTGATATTGATCATATATTATAACTCGAGATAGTATAATTAGTAAATTTCTTTAGAAATTTAAACAGGAGTTATAAAAACTTTTTGTTGGTAAAAATTCCACGACCATTTCTATTTCTATCATATTTCTAACACTCATCAAAATCCAATATAGTATTCAATATGTGGTATTTTTAAATGGTAATCATTTGTTTTTCATTTGCTTTTTAACAAATAAAAACATCCAAAGTATTCACTCTCATTTAAAAGTCTCATGGTTATGCATGGTGAATTACTTGGAATCTTTGAGTATGTGCTTCCATGCTCATTTAAAAGTCATCACGGTTATGCATGTATGGAACGCATATTAAAATTAATTGATTTAATAGACAAGTTGGTTCTAATCCCATTTAAAAGCCCTCATGGCTATGTGTGGTTAGAAGATACTTGATTCATTTTTTAAATAAAAATTTGGAATACTACTAATATCATTTAAAAGTCCTAACGGTTATGCATGGTTAGTAGATATTCAAATTCCTGAAATAAATATACCACAAATAAACACAGCTATATGGTTTTATATGATGACTTCATTCCTATCTTTCTAAAGTGGAATATGCGTCAAATAGAGTATTTATGGATTTTGTTTGATTTTTTATTGAAATTTAATATTTATATTTTATTGAGTTTTAATGTTGTATTAATGTCTATCATTTTAACTCTATTTTTCTAACACTATTACTCTTTTGCTGTTAACAAAAGGGGGAGAGAAAAGTTAAGATTTTGACACATAAAGGTCAAATATTTTCTATTTGCATCTAGACTCATTTGCATATTTTTTTACACATGCATATATGTAAGGGGAGCTTTGTGTAGAGAAGGAGCATTCAAATAGGGGGAGCAAATTGAATGATCAAATACATTTAACAAAATCAAAATCTTAAATATATGTTTATTATTATGAAAATGGGGAGATTGTTGAATATGCGAGTATATGATTTTTTTTATGATAATAAACATATATATATATATTCATTTAAATGTATTTGTTAATGTACTACTTTATTTTTCACACAATTAAATAAATATTTGCTGAATAAAATAAACGACACAACATTTAAATTCAAACAGATATTTTATTCAAACAAATATTTATTACAGTTTTGAATAGTACAAATTCAGGCTCTCACTATATGTATATAATTTCAATCATAATACAATTTTGATTACATTACAATTTATCATTTACAAAAGCACCTCGCTATATTACACTCATTCACACGTATTTATCTTCAACTCCATTCCAAATTGAATCCAGCATCTAAGCAATCTACAAAAATATATACTGACGTAGTAAAATTGAAAATAAAATATTTTTGCAGTGTAAAATAAAATGTGTATTTTAAAAATAATATTTGCCTCGGTTATTTGGGTCGTTCGTCATCATTTTAATTTGAATTCATCCTACACGAACAGCTTGTGACATGCACAGTGTATTACTGTACATGCCACAAGGCCGTGCACACCGATATACACTTGATAAAATTACAGGGACAGGTGAGCACAGGTCAAACCCAAATGAAAAGCCAGGTTCAACTTAAGTGCAATACAAATAAAGTCACGACATGAGCACAAGATCAAACCCGAGCTATAAGCTGGATTCAACACAGGAGCAAGTTCATGAAAATGGTCAAGACAACTAAAACAAGCCTCGACCAAAAATCCAAATGTACAAATGCAATAACGGTCGGGAGCAACTCAGACTCAGTGCACACATGAATAAAACTCAAGTCTGGTCACAACAAATGACAACAGAAACCAAGTGTGTGCATATATACATGCAGCAAAATTCGAGGCAACCAGACAATATACAAGACCATCCATACACAGTCTGGACCAAAATAGCACCAGACTCGACCTAGACCATATCTAGTAACAGCAAGCATGATGGTGCAACAGCAACTATCCAATGGAGCCTCAAAGACCAGACAAACAAGTCCAGATGCAATGCAGACTAACAGTAAAAATAGAGATGGCCATCAACAAAAGAGCAATTTCAAATTGAACAATACAAAGCCTCATCATCAACATGATACAAACTCAAATGAAACAACCTATACCACACTACAAGGGATGATACCAGAGACATATACAAAGATGAAAGACTCAAGAGACACATTAATGTATAACACAAATAAATAGACTATGCAACATAAAAAAGACTCAGAGCCATATGCATATGAAAACAGAGGCAATGCTCAAGTACTACCAGAATTTGAAGGCAACCAAACAAGAATGAATGCATATACACATATGATAAGATCATCCAAACCAGACTTCAATAATTATGTACATATATACACATGATAGTGAAACACAACAGAAGTATGCAACATAATAACATGAAGTCTAATCATAATTCAAATGCCATAAGACCACAGAACCTACCACATGAAATCAGGCAATGTCGAGGACAATGAAAGTGCAGACAAGCTACATGATTACTGACCGCATATAAAGCAACAACTGAAGTCAATGCACAAATACACACACACACACACACATATGTAAACATAATGAAAACGTCATAGCAGTTTCAAAGCAAACGAATGTACTCTAGCATCAGTTCTATCAAAGCCGAAGTCAGTTCCATATCAAAATTCAAGTCAAAGCCATGAGCAAATGAGCAAGTCAAAGACAATTTCTTTTTATACCAAAGTCAATATTGAAAATGTCAGAGAATCAAATGTAATAATAGTTCAATATCAAAGCAATGGCCGAGTCAATCATTTCCAAAGTCACTGGTCGAATTCAATTTATGGAGAAAAATTCAACGACCGAAGTCAAAGTCAGAAACCAAAGCTGTGTTAACCAAGTAACACAAATATATACGAAATTGAAGAAGTCAAAAGAATCACCATCATTCAATATTAATCAAGTGGCCGAGATGAATTCAAGAAAAAATAATTGACGAATTCATACGATAAAATATGAACGAAAATATAGGGGATCGAACCCTATATAAACAATTAACATCATCAGCTACAAAGGTATCGAGTTCAAGCAAGACAGTGAAGTAAAAGTTACAAATTACATACCAATTCATTGTCGAACTCGATCAAATTGAAGGAGCCGTGCTCGAATCGAAGAAACAGTCGATTGACGAAGCAAAACAGAGGAATAGGAATTGTAATCGACAAACAATCAATCGGCAACTTCAATTTTTCCAAAGCCCTAGTTTTAGAGCAAAGAGGAACCAACGAGCAGCCATCGATGAACAAGAAATCAGGCCAGTCAGAGACAAAAGGAAAAAAGGGAGTTATTATTTTGGGCCTGTTATTATATAGAGATTTGGGCTTGCTTTAATATTTTAAATTAGGGTTTTTGTTATTTAAATTGCTTTAAATTGTATTTTTCCTTTTTAAACTTGTGTACTGTCTAGTCGTGTGACTAGGGGACAAACTACGTGGCGCAATTTGAGAATTCGCAACGTAGTGGCTGAGTTGTGGTAGGGTTTTGAGCGTAGATTTAAGGTTAGTCGATAGTGGGTGTCGTGAGTTTACGTGTGTAAGCGTCTGACTGCTTAATTTCTAGTAGAAACCTTAGGGGCAACATGTAGGTAGGGTTTTGTAACGACCCAGGATTTTAAGTAATTAAAATTTGAATATTTAATTAATTTTAAATATTAATAAGTGAATTTATAAGTCGAATAAATTTTATTTCGAATAATTGGATTTAATTGAATAATTAAATCGATAATTTAATATGTTAAATTACAGAGATAATAGAAAATTGTGTAAAATATGATTGAGAATGATTTGTAAAATTTTATTTTATCATATTGGAGTTAGAATGATATTTTAGAACTTTTAAAATCGAATTAAAAGTTTATTTGTGAAAATTGAATATTTTAATATTTAAATCGACTAGTGAAAATAGTCAATTTTTGAACAGTCTCAGAATTGGACGAAACTAGTTCCATTGGATCCGTAATAGTTAGTTATTACCGGATTTCAATTTTCGTAGCAATCGGAGTTATCGTTTGATCGTGGCAGCTCGAAACGCATCGAAATTGTTTTTAATATTAATTTGGCGAGTTAAAATAGCCATTTTCAAAAAGTCTCGGATTTCGACGAAACCAGTTCATCGGATCCGTAATGTGATATTATTGTATGGTTTCAAATTTCGTGTCAATCGGATTTACCGTTTGTCCGGTACAAATTAAAACGCCTAGAAAATCGTTTAAATCGGTTTAATTTAAATTGAACGTTTATTGCCATAAATCGCACAGATGTCCGAATTAGCTTTCGAAACCTGTTCCATTGTGTCCGGAACGCGGGGTAAACCCTAGAAACGCTGGTTACGGTGCGTAAATCGGAGTTCGGAATTTCCGGAATGAATAGTGTCGTTCGTTCTTCTATAAATAGCCCCCTCTCTCACAAGAAATAAAAAAAAAAATTATAAACCCTAAACCTAATGCAGCCGCCACCCCCTCAACCCACGGCCAGAAACTTCCCAAATTCTTTCTCGATTATCTCCCAATCCATCAAGTATTAGCAGAAAATGTCAACTAACAAATTGTAGAGGGTGGTGAGTACGTGATATCCAACGGTGATGATGGGAAAATACGCTATGGATTGGTGACAATTGGGGCTGGAAGTCACGCCGTTCGCACGCAAATTGAGGGAGAAAGAGGCGACCGAGCTCGATGCTACTGAGGGCGAGGGTAGAGGAGCTTGGGGGCTTCCAGATGGCACTTGTTGATCGTGTTGTAGCGTGGTGTGGTGGTCGAGAAATCTAACCCTAATTCAAAGCTATGGGTTACGGTCTCGCCTGTAGAACGTGAAAGAGGAAGATGATGAAGGGGGGGACGTGCGGCCCTGATGGGTTTTGCTTGGATCTAACGGCAGTGATCAAGTATGGGTCTAATATAGTAAATTATGTTGAAATTAGTAAATATAAATTCGTGTAATCTTAGAAAATGTATAACTTTTTCATACGAGGTCGAAAACGCACGAAACCAGTTGCGTTGGAATCGTATGGACGAGCACTACACTATGGAAATGGATTGGAGTCGTTTGGGGTTAGTGATAATTTCGGGTAAAATTAAATGTCCGTTTAATTTTATTCGAAATAAATCGCTAAAACGAAATTGAAATCAAGGTGAGAACTTCTCACTCAATCGAATCAGTTTCGATTTTATTTTAAATAGTTAGATTTAAAATATTTGAATGCATGTTTGAATGATGATTGATATCTATTGATTGTTAAAATAGACATTATGCGCCGTTAGTAAGCGGATGTTATTTATTAAAAACATATACCGCGAATATTTCATAAACAGTGAAATTGGTATTATATACAATAGCAATATATATATATTGGCATATGTATATATTGGAGTTATTGATTTCCCGCATTTGTATAGCGGATGAGACCCTATTGCGCCGTCTATTAAGCGGATAATATTTTAAATCTCATATACCGCGATAATTCCGTACTGGAGCGGAATTGGTATTATGCTAATGTTTGTGGATGCAGGAAAACAGGTTGGAGGGATCCAATTGGATTCCTCAACAGTATTTATTTGATTTCAGATATTTTGATATTTGATGGATTATCATATCGATATATGATATCGTTGTTGTCGTGATTGACTATTTGGTGTGTAGCATCATTGGACCAAACTTTGGAATTTTAAAATGGATTTTAAAGAGATTTTTGAAAGTATACGTTTATAAAATATTTTTGGAATTGATTCATTTTAAATAAATAAACGTTATAATTTTAATGTTATAAAAATTATGGTTTTTGAGAAATATAGTTAAAGGTTGATTTTTGAAAATATGGGATTAATGATTTTATAAAAGAGTTTAAATCGGGATTAATTGAATTTATTATGAAAAGTTGAAATATAGGATTTATAAAATTTAATTATTTTATGAATCAAAATGGTGAAATAATAAAGGAGATTTATAAAAAGGAAATAGTTATAAAATAAATAGAAATGGAATTTATAAACGTTGTTTTATAAATTCACAAATGACTTATTTTGATAAGTAAATTGTTGAAACCTATTAATGGAGTTATATTCACGTTTTAGACAGTGAATAATCCTTTAAAGTAAAATGTATAGAAATGATGAAATTGGTTAACGTAGTATATTCACGTTTTTGAATAGTGAATATTATGATAAAGAAAATGTTTTAGATGCGATGTTTTAAATAGAATTAAAACGATGTAACGATGTTTTCAAAAGGTGTTAAAATTCGAAACATAGATTTCAACATTCATTGTTGAAATAGACGTTTTCGAGAAATAAAAGGAAATGGTGGACTATATCACTATTGTTATAGTAAATGATTTCCGAAAGGAAATGTTTTGTATAGTATTGGGATTTATATATCTATTTTAATTTCGAATCCCTATACTAGTGATTTTGGGTTGTCGTAACGATGTTTTACGCAACATCCGTTTTGGCCCAAATAAATATGTTTAAGAGAATGATTTCCTTAAAGAATGAAATATATACTTAATTTCGATTGAAGTATATTGAATATTTTCCAAGTGTTGAAAATAAATGGATTGAGAATTACTTAATAAGTAAGTATGGAAATGTTTTCCAATATAAAGTGAATATTAGAGAATTTATCTTTTTGAAGATAAATTGAAATGAATAATTGAAATCGTATATGCATGGATATTTTGGAATATAAATTCACTATGGAATTTATAAAAGAAAGTGGGATTGGTTTAAAAATAAATATTGATTTATTTTTGAAGTATTGAAATTATATATCTTGTAAAGATATTTTTGGGAAATAAATAATTTGGAAAATTATTTGGAATCTGGTGATGTGTGCATATCCATTGATAGTTCAATAACCGACTATCAATATTTACCTTTGAAAGGTATTTGTTGTGATTTGCTTGAATTTGAATGCACACTCATTTTTAAATTATTGCGCTCGTTATTCGGATTACCCATTCCGAATAGTGATATGACGTAATGGATAGCATTGAAGACCGGTGTTGAAGACCGGATATTTGTGAGAGCGATAGGATGACCTATCGATTGTCCCTGCACTGAGTTGCAACGGTATAGAGACTCCCTAAGTGATGGGAAATCCAATCAGGATTGTGGATATCCGAATTGCAAGGACTTCTTTGTAAGTGCCTTCGGTTCTGTTCGATCCCGGAACAGACTTGTATGGATTGTATGTCTGACGTTACAAATTGAGATATAAAGCAGATTTCTTTCAAATATATTTCTGTTGGTGGCGGAGAATTTATTCTCTTAGCTTAACACCCTTAGAGGTTATGTAGTTGAAGGTTATCAGCGATATATTCCCAATTTGGTAATGTGACATGCTGAGTGTTGCTGTGAAATGATCATTGTGTTGATCATTTGTGATAGGATCATTTATTTGATCGTCTATCTTGGTGATCATTTCTATGATCATTTGTTGACCCAAAGCATGGCTTTTGTATAAAGTATGTTTTTGTGGACGTGACTTCGTCGAACCTCACACCCCGGAATGGTCAAAACAGGAAAGATGCGGCAAGGTTATGAGGGGTAGCGCCCTTTATGGTATGTGCATTTCCTTCTGGAAAAGGGTGGTATCATGGTATGGAGCCCAGATACTTACTCATGTTGAAAACACTTTGTTATGATTGTGTGATGATGGTGACGAGCGCTCGGTAAAAGGTCCCAAAGGACCGGGGGATGGCATATTCGGTCAGTTGTTACTCAGTTAGGGGTAACCCGGCCTTGTGTTGGCAGAGATCCGGTTTGGTTCTCGGGGATGTCCTTCCAGAGGCATTCTCATGTGGCAATGGGAAGTTCCTTGGCCTGACCATTCGTTGGAAATCCAATTCCCAATACGAAACCTTGTACGGTATTAGTTGTAGAACCTGCCATTTACTTATGGTGGTCACCACTGTTTAGATGGTAGCTATAGTAGGCATACGATAATGGTCGTATGTTGGCTAAGATTTATATTCTACTTTCGAAATGAATTTTTCCTACACTATGCACTAATAATAATATCAAATGTTTTTTTAAATGCGTATCAAGCATCTTTGACTATCATAAGGAGAAATCTCCTCCGATTCTGCGTTTGCATTGTGTGTGTGCGGGAGGCCTTATGGTAGTCTCATTTTTAAAAAGCATTGCGAATTGACTTTAAAAATATTCCTCTATTTTGATTTTTAAAGATAAATAAACTGTTTTGAGTTCTCACACCAGTCACATGACTGACTCGGAGTTTATTGTTTTCCTTCCTAAACTCTGAGTGCCCACCAATTTCCACCAATAAAGCTATTAAAAGAATGGTTTTGGATAAATAATCGAATCTTATAAGTTATAAGATTTATAATTATGAAGTTCAAAGGAACGATTTTTGCAAACGAATAAATTATAAGCATTTAACTTATAATATGAACTTTTGGTTTATAATTGAGTTATAGAGTGAATAGGTTAATAAAGGAATTTGTAAAGGAAGTAGTTATATTCTGGATATTCAGGAGTTGCTGGAGGCAAGCTGGATGGTATGGCGTATTACTTGTATATAGTATTTCTTTTCCGCTGTTTGTTGTTGTTTGTTGTTGTACACTCTGATGTAATGAAATGTGATGTAATGTAATAACTGATATAGTTCTTTGTTTAAAGATTATTCATTTATTATTATATGTTGTTCCGCTGCGAATTGTGAGATTCTGTTATTGTTCTGTTGTTTTCTTTCTGTTCTTTCTATTTTCTTTTCTCTCTATTTTCTATCTTTCTCTCTCTTCTTCTACCTCTTTCCTTTTCATAAACCATAATATTTCGGGTTTCCGGCCTTCGATTTCTCGGCAGTCGATAAAGTGAGTATCGATGTTGAATTTTCGAAATTTGAAAATTTTCGGGACGTTACAGGTTTTGCCGAAGCTGGGCAAATTTTGTGTTGTTTTATTTTTGCATTTTTATTCTGCTACTATCTGTGCTGCTATTATTCTATGATCTGTGTTGAAATTATATTATAAACTTCGGCAATAAAATTTTATAATTGATAGTATCACCCTATTCACCCCTTCTAGGGTGAAATCGATCCTACTTACGAGATACCTTTGATTTCAAATGATTTTCAACGTTAAACAACTTTAACCCGTTTACTCATACCAGACCCATGTCTGATCCAGAGTTTATTTTTGGTTATCTTAAACGCTTGGGTACTCAAATTTTTATGAGTAGCCAAGGGATTTAGGTTGGCTTTTGACGAATTTTGAAGGAGACTTAGAGCAGGAGGCTTCAATATATGTAGATATATAGTGTTTCCACTGTATTGATGAATTGTAATGGATTCTGAGTTGTATGATGGACAGGTCTTCATGACTGTCTAATATGTGATGTATAAGCTGTTTAACTCTGATAAATGTTGTATATTATGTAATAACTAAGTGATTAATATATTTTATTCATTCCGCTGTTAGATTTTGTTATTGTTTAGTTCTTTCTTTCCTATCTTTTCTCTTTTCTATCCCCTTCTTTCTTAATGATGATATGTGACGACCTGAATTTCAGCGTTCGAAAATCAACCCCCGTACTTCACTTGTACTCCAATGCCGCAGATTCAACCATTGAAACCCGATTCGCGCCGGAGCTTATAACACATTAAGTGTAATAACACAGCGGAAGAAAACAATGAATATATCATATATCTCCAATGAATACAATATCCAAATATGATGCAACACTGCCCAACATATATCATAGCAAAAATACAATGCTAAAGCGGAATAAATAACTTGAACTTGAACCACCAAGTGAGAATTCTAATATCTGCAACTCCATCTCCAAAACTCCAAATCAAAAATAGCTTGAACCAAAAGCTCGAACCACCATCATCGATGCATTAAGCAAGGTCAATCACCTTGAACAAATGCTATTGCCAAACCTAAAGGCTGGGTGCGATCGAATCTACTCCTACTATTTGATTATTTGAAAAATCCAACTCTAGACTGCCCGTGTGAAAAATTGTGGGAACCCAGAGTTTAGAATGGAACAATAAACTCCGGGTCAGTCATGGGACTGGTATGAACAAACAAAAACAGTTTATCTTTAACAAGAGAAAAACAAAAAAATTTAAAAGAAATCCGCAATGCATTTTGGAAAATGAAACTATAATAAGGCCTCCCGCCACACACACAATGCAAGCGCACAATTGGAGAATATTTCTCCTTATGATAGTCAAACATGCTTGATACGTAAAATCCTTTTGATATTATTATTAGTACATAGTGCAGAAAAATCTTTCAATAGTATAATATTAATCTTAGCCAGTATACAACCATTATTGTATGCCTACTATAGTTACCATCTAAATAGTGGTGACCACCATAAGTAAATGGCAGGTTATACAACAAAAACCGTACAAGGCGCGTATTGGTTGATTGGATTTCCAACAAATGGTTAGGCAAAGGAACTTCCTGCACCGAATGGAATGCCTTCGAAGGGATGTCCTCGAGAACCTAACCGGATCTCTGCCAACACAAGGCTGGGTTACCTCTGTAACTAGGTAACTACTGACACAAGTATGCCACCCCCCGGTCATTACCAACCTTTATCTGAGGCGCCTATCAACCAACAATCACAAAGTAATAAGTTTGCAGCATCCACATAGGTAAATATCTAGGCACCATACCATGATACCACCTTTTATCTAGAAGGAAATGACATACCCTCAGGGGGGCGCTACCCCCAAATAACCTTGCTGTAACGATTCATGTTTCGACCATTACCGGGTTGTGAGGCTCGACGAAGTCTCTTCCGCAAAGCTACGCTTTACACAGAAGCCATGCTTCGATCAACAAATGAATAGCAGAACTTTGTATGCCACATTACCAAACTGGGAATGTATCACTAGTAACCATCAACTACATAACCTCTAAGCTCGTACGTATCAGAGAAGGGTGTTAAGCTAAGAGAATAAATTCTCCGCCACCAAATAGAAATGTATATGATAGAAACCAACTTTACATCTCAAAGTGTAATGTCAGACACACATGCATACAAGTCTGTTCTGGGTTCGAATAGAACCGAAAGCACTTCCGAAGAATCCCTTGCACATCCACATAATCCCTAATCACGTCCGGATTCCACATCACAAAGAATGATCAAATCTCTATACCGAGGATCAGCCGGTGTAGAGACATCCAACGAGTTACCCTTTCGCTTCCGAAAATATCCGGTCTTCACCACCGGTCTTCAAATGCAATCCATAACGTCGTATCATTATTCGAAATGGGTTGTATGACACAAGGTCCTCTCTCGGCTAAACCGAATAATGAGTGCAATATTTAAAACATATGGATATATGGGATCTCAATTAAGTCACAACTTTAAAACCCAAAATTTTTCTTCAAATGGTTTAAACAAATTACCATTTCAAATCTTTTAAACAAAAAGATTTACTTCACAAAGTTCACCAATCTTCAACAAAGATGAATTCATAGCCTTTCTAAACAATTTCCCTTTCAAATTGGATTAACTCATCCAATCTTTAAATCAAAGATTCAATTCATAGTTTTCAAAACCATTTCCATTTCAAATCTTTTATACAAAAGATATACCTTTTAGAACCTCTTCAATTTCAAAACAAAGTTCAACGATCTTTCACAAAAATTCATTCATAGCTTTCAAACAATTCAGTTTCAAAACTTAAAATCCTTCCAACATAAATTGGAAAACCTTTCTTTATATGAAAGCTATTATTATTTGAAAACAAATAGTTTTCGTTTCTCCGATTACATTTGCACAAGTTAAAGCCCTTCAAGTATAAAACTTGGATTAAATTCAAATTCCGAAAACAATACTTTTAAAATGGTTTAAAACCCATATAAACGCATTTATAACTTGTATAACCTTTTTAAACCATAATTTCCAAACATAGAATTCAATTTCAGATCTTGAATTCAAATTCAAATCAAATTATTTAAATTTCAAAACTTTCTCAAGTTATTCAAAATAACATTTATCTTTAAAACTCTATTTCAAAAGCTTTTCATGTTTAACCCAATTCCATTTCCTAAACTATTTGGATTCAAAATTCAACTTTAAAACCATTTCAAAAATCTATGACTTAACCAATTTCCTCGTGCAATCCATATTTGTGTGTGTATATTGTAGTCCAGTGGTTTTACACAACAGTGCAACATCATCAATCATCACAGATTCAATCATATCAATGTCGATAAGAGGTATAATCCTATAACGCTTATCTTCATTCACAGATAAATAATATATACTTATCACAAATAAATAAATTACATTCATCACATATAAATAAATTAAATCACAGCTCAAATCAAAACCGAGCATCACACATCAAGGATGTCAAACAAATCAAAACATTTCATACAATCCAAACATTCATAAGTAAAATCAATTAGTCATTTTATTAAATTAAATCAGATTAATTACTTATGAATAAATTTCTAATCCCAGTTAATTAATATTAAATTAATTACAAACCATTTTGATTAATTATCCTTTAATCATCTATTAATTAACCTTAATTAATAAATTAGTTAATCGTTTATTAATTAACCAACCTTAATTAATAAGTCAATTAACCTTTAATCATTAAATAATTAACCTTTAAGTTGATTACCCTTAATTAATTAATTAATTAATTAACCCTTAATTAATTACCATTAAATTAATTATCTTTAATTAATCACAATAAGTGATTATCCCTAATTACTTATATTAATAAATCACAATTCAATGTTAATCATTTGATTAATCAACTTTAATCATTAATTAATCACCTTCGATTAAGTAATTATCTTTAATTACTTAAAATTTTAATTAATCAATGATAAACCCTTTATCTTACTTAATCGACATTTAAATCATATTAGATTGAAATGCTTGAAAACAATTATACAAATCATTTGAGAACTTTGATTAATTAAGTTTAAAACAAAATCCTTAATCACTTCTTAGTTCAAATGTTATCTTATTTTATTTTTAAACACTTATGAATTAATTACAAAAGTTCCTAATGCATAATTATTCTATAACAAACCATGTTTCTTTTAATGACATTTAATCTTTGAAGTTTTAACCTTTGAAAACTTGTTTGAAAATAATCCTCAAAATTAATTTATCATAAATTAACTTAAGACCCAAAAGGTTAAATAATAGTTAAAATCATTCCAACTATTTATTTTCATTTTTTTAAACTTATTTAAATAACTTAAGAATTAAAATAATAGGTATATAATAAAATACCATAAAATTCATTGAGTTAAAATAAATTTATTTTAATCCTTAATCTAAATCCCAAACTAAATATTTACTAATTTTAAAAGGATGAATCAAGATATTGTTTAAACTTAAGTTAAATTTGAAAACAAGTTTAAAAATACTCACGTGAAACTCACGAACCCGAGTAGAAATTCGAAATTCCCAAGTACGAACCCGAGTTTTCTTCACATTCCCCTATCTTCGAGTCAATTCTTCAATTTTTCGTACTCGAACCCGAGTTCTCATCATCTTCCACAACCCAAAAACAATTAGATTCAAATGATATAATGTGCACGTGTACAGGCAACGGCAGTGTCTCCGACCATTGTTCCATTCACCAACACGTCGAGGAAGACTTCGTCGATGAACATCACAACCCAGATTGACGAGATCAACAGTAAACTCGAAATCGAGTTCAACAACGAATATTGGAACTAAATCACCCTCATTGAAAATGCTTCGCCTAATCACCACCGTCCACCGATGATCACGCGACTTCAACCCAAGCTGCACTGACCTATACTTCTTCTCCCCCTAGACCGATCGTTGATAGACCATCGATGATGACGAATTTGTTTTGCAAACCCTATCGAACAAAACCCATACCCAAAACCCTATTTCACCAATGCTCGATCACTCTGATCATCTGAAAAATCCCCCTCTATTTTTCCTAGCCTCTACAACTCTCCAGCTACCTCCAGAACCAGTGGCGATACACATCCCCCTCCAGTTCACCAGAAAACGTTGGAACTCCCAAAACTGATCAACTCATAAAATCTCATCGACCACAATCTTAAAAATTTCAAAACCCATATCAAAATTCATGATTTTCTCATAAAAATCAGATTATGAAATCTAAAAATGAAATTTTAATCACTGATTTTCAACTATTTTTTTTATTTCTATTATAATCTTCTATTTCCAGAATATTTATTAGATATAAATACTTAAAATTATTTTTAAAAATAACATTACATTGCTATACTCATTTTCTTTTCAGAGATCATAACCTATAAGAGTTTGAGGAAAAAGAAATTGAGTTTTTAAACTTATCTTTAGCCTGGAAACAAAACAGAGGTGTGTTCTTTCATATACAGGCATGCACATCTACATACATACATTTATATTCAACATGCAAGCATAATTTTTTTATCACACATTATCAGATCATTACATGCAATCAAGATGTAAACCAAATTTAAAGTTTTGGGATGTGGTTTGCTCACCTGGAGTTGAAAAGCAGAAAAGTTGGAATTTGAAATTGGGAAAATGATATGCTATTGATTAAATCTTCACTTGATTATAAATCTTTGAATCTGAAGCTGATTGCTTTTGATTCCAATTCAATTGCTTGAAGCTTTTAATTGCTTTTGATTTTCATTCCTGCTTTTTCTTTGGGTTTCTATTTTTTTATCCTATTTTCCAGGTTTTGATCTTCTTGTTTTGATCTCTGCCCTGCTTTTAAACTAAGCTTTGATTGCTCTGATCTATGCATTAAATCTTTCCTGGTTTTGTTGTTTGATTTCCAGGTTGAAGTTTTGATTTTTCAGTTTTCTTTCTTTAATTTTATTTGCTTTGTAGTTTTCTTGTTCTCAGGTTCGAGAAGTTTAAATTTGAGAATAGCTTATTTTTTATATTTCCTTATTTGTATATGTTTTAATTCCAAGTGAAATTTTAAGCCACTTGTTAACACTAACTAACACTTGTAATTGTATGATATAAATGTTTCTACATTTGTAAAATGTAAGCATTTTTATGTCTAAACCCTTGCATTAAATAAATTTAAAACTTTGTTTTAACCCTCTCTTTATTTTAATTTATAAAACATGTTTTAACCCTTTAACTTGTTAATATCTCATAAATTTATATATTATGTATTTCTTAAATGTTTATATCCTTGCTATATTTATATCTTATTACTTTTAAATCATAACTTCTAATATATATTTTTATTAAACTTTAGTTTAGAATAAAAACATGCATTTGCCACTTGTATCATTTTGTTAACACTTGTAGTTCATATTGAAACATTTGTTAAATTTATGTTTAAAATAGTGACATTTGTAAATCCTTTGGTTAAAATGCTTACATATGTTTAAATGTATTTAAATAGATTACACTTGTTAAGTAAATTTATGTTTAAAACCTTTATCCAAATTAATTTATAATTTGTAGTTTAAACCCTTAGTCTAATTAGTTTAAAATTTAGTTTTAAACCCTTGTGCATTTATATTTTTATATCTTAACATATGTAAATGTTTTACATTTTAAATTCATAAATATGCAAACTTTATTTATTTATTTCAAAAGAAAATGTGTTTTAAATCTTTTTAACAAATCTGATAAATATTTATATATATATATATATATATAACTTTAAGGAATGTGATTTAAAATAAATCAGACATAAATAAATAAATATGTAATATGTATTTGAATTTTAACTCTTTAAATAGCTTTTATAGTTTATTTATATCAATTTCAAAATAAAACTTTTAAATTACCATATTATAAATACAAAACCAATTTTTCTATTTGTATAGAGTTTCCAAATCCAATATATTATTCAAAACATTTATTTTTAAATTTCAAATTCAAAAATTTATATATAATCAATTTGTATTTATAAATTAATAAACAAACATTATCTTTTTATAAATATACATTTTACTCATTCACAATCTATAAATATTTTCCAAATATTTATTTTCAACATATATGTATTTAAATTCCAAATTCAAATTTCAAATTATGACCCATTTATAAAACATTTAGATTTCCAGGTCAAATTCTTTATTTAAAAACCTATATATATTTTTATTCCCACATTTTCAGTTTAATTTCATAATCAAATTCACAATTTAATCCAAAATTTCATATTAATTCTTAATTTAATCCAAAAATCAAATTAATTACTAAATTAATTTGGCTCAAAAACCGAGATCGTTACATGATACGTCTTTCTGTGGAATGAAAGGCAGTTCATCACAGTTCTTTTAAAACCAAGTTAACAACAAACAACCCTCGAGAACATCGACGATGAAACTATTGTCAAAACCCTACATCGTAGTCTCCTGGCCGCTCAGACCTTCTATAAATTCCTAGACATATCTCTATATATACATGCATCCACATTCATTTCATACATGCAACTTCGTTCACTACATTACTACAACATTTAATCACATGTATCAAACATAAGAACAGATTTAAAACTATTTTTAAAAGAAAGTTCACTCACTAGGAAAATTATAATCGGACTTGCTTCATTACACCATGATAGGGGATTCTCGCTTGGCGAGACGGAGACTCTTACCCCTATATGTCCCCGAGGGGGGGATTGGCTAACCAGGTTGGTTGAGAGTCGAGAGGCTGGCCGTAAAAGCAAGGTCGAGGTACCAATATGTTCCATGGCGGTATTGAGACCGCTGTCGAGGGGCCGGACCGTCACATACACAATCGTTTTCTGTTATGTAAATACATTTTTTTTATCTTATATATTCATTCCTTAAACAAATCTTATTATCAAATACCGTATAGTCAAATCGTGAAACTTAATTCACAAGGTATTTGTACTTAAAAAATTTAATCAAACAATTTATTGAGTTATGATAGTAACTTAACATTATCATTTCTTAATTTATTATTTTGGAATAAGCATTAAAGATTTAAATTTCCTTATCAGATTTCTTACTTAACGATTATCTTTATGAAACATATTATAGTCAAACTGTCAAATTCTAATTATAAGATGTTCATATTCAAATTTCATTAATCTAGATTTCTAACTATACAACTTTTCAAAATATATACTTTATATTCGAAATATAATCTTAGGAAAAATTATTTCATTTACCAATTTTTTCAAAATCAATGTGTCGGTTTGCCTTATTTAAATGTTTAGGAACCCTCATCGATAACGGTGATTAGGTGCATCGATCAGAATCCATAAATCACTCATTAAATCAACACAAAACAATTTATTAGTCATTAATAAATACGCGCTCATATATAATACACTCAAACTCATTCTAGGGTATTATTAATCCTATTTCTAATGAGTTACTCATCCTAGGGTATTGCTAACCCTATCTCTGATGAGTCTTTACCCCAACAAAGCTAAATTTCTCGCTTAACCTTCAGCTCTGATACCAAATGTAGTAGCCCGTTTTTCCATGCCCTTTGAATCAACAATATACCACACAAGTTTAACTCAAATAGTATGAATAAGCGGATCATTAAGGGTAGAAAGAAAATAAAGATAAAACAGAATCTCACGTGAATGAAATAACATATATTATTTCAATAATAATTTTTACAATGGAAAATTTTAAAATACAATATCAGAGTCTAACCTAGATTCAGCCTGGACAGTTATAACACATGCCCTTACAAATGCTGATAAACAACAAAACAAATACAATAGATGTAGCAGATAATAGAATACGTCCATACGATGATGAAGATCTCCAGCTCTCCTTTAGAAACTCCAACCATCTTCAACTAAACCTGAAACTACTCGGGTATGACCCAAATATTAAAAATACCCGGATCAAGCATGATAAATCATCATGAGATACTCAAAATTTAAAATGTATAGATCATGACGATGCTATCAAAACCTTTGAAAAAAAGGGTATCTCATAAGACCACGCCCACACATAAACATGGACGGGTTTTTACCTTATGATAACCAAAACACTTTTATACCAAAATTCACTTGATATTATTTTTAATGACATTCTTTTGAAAACACGTTTCAAATAAACTTATTCAAATAAGGTATTAATACCTGGACTAATTCTAAGGTAATATCCCGGACTAGGTCAATAGAATATACCGAACGGAATATATGATACCAGAAAGAGGGTAGCTGAAATGTTTGCAAGTCATGACAGCTATTTTGGGAATACAATCAAAACTGTAAATCTCGTATCGGGGTTGGATTTCAAACATGATAGGGAACTTGTGACCTTTTCTCCGATCCACGCATAACAAACATATATCCCACGGTGCCTTAATCACTTTTCTCAAACTAGTCACTTGGAACTATACTTTCTACACTACAACTGATAACCGGTAGTTCCCTGTTTTTATCAAGCTAACTACTTTATCCAAATGGGGCAATAAATGCCTTGAGGGACGTATCCCCTAAAGGGCCAAACGTATTTGACACCATCATACACACTCAATTATTCCGAATTTGCATCTGCTAGACCACATGGTATCCCATCATAACTGGGTGTGAGGCTCGCGATGCTACACTCAATTATCTTCAAAGCCACGCTTTTCATACAAAACCACAATTTGATCATAACAGGTTCCACTTTGAATGCCACACTTCCATTCCTTTTAACACTATTTTCCTTCCACAAAAATACAAACCATGAGCTCGTACGTCTCAAGGAGGGCGTTAAGCTAAGAGAAGTTGCCTTCTCCGCCACCACTTATGTACATTTGTAAAACTCAAACGTTTTGTCTTAGAAATGCAATGTCAAACATTCGTCCATAAAAGTTCATTCTGGGACTGAACGAAACCGAAGGCGCTCACCTGCTACCATTTGTAGCGAGTAGTCCTTGCAATCCGAAAAATCTCCACAACGGCGAGACCGCTGCTATAAATAACTCTATAATAGGAGCTAACTAGAGCATGTTCAACAAGAAGTCCTTACTCTATAAAGATCCACGGTCTTCAATAATCATCATCTTCAACATGTCTTCACTTTCGAACGTATACATTATTTCGAAGTGGTTTTCGAATAGGAATTACCTAAATCCGACTCCGGTTCTTCGAAGCCAATCTCGAAAGATATTACGTTCATATGTGGATATTAATCATCAATCATTTATTTCATCTTTTATTCAAATCAAATATATTTCTTAGATATATTCTTTTCAATTTATTCCATTTATTTTCAAATCTATATGGAATCATTAAGCCTCATTTATCAAATCATTTGGTTTATTTAAACCTTTCTTAAATGAAATCTCTCATTTTCGAAGAAGCAAAATTACGGATCGTTACAGAAGTCATGCATTATAAGGATCTTTAATCCACTCAAAACTCTTATATAAGCTCTAAGGAATCCAAGAGTCCAAGTGCAAGAGATTTGAAACACTTTAACCATTGAAATTGCCTATGCATTAAGCTTGATCTATTGTAGTAGGTTAATCAATGTGGATATAATTAGTGGACTAATTACGAATCTAATTGGCACAAGCTTTGCCTATAATCAATCAGTCAAGCGCATATGGGATTGGTCTATCCGTTCCTTTTGTGTGTGAATAACAAACACACTTCTGCTTTAACTTTCTTCCAGCACTTTGACTATAATCCTTTGTAACTTCATCTTCACTACTACGATTGATGCATCATCTTTTCCGTAGCGATCATAACAGAATTCTTTACAATGTAGATACATTGCATCACATATTCCAACACATCACTTTAACATAATATGCATCTTAACCCAATTATATTCCAAAATCCACGTTTAACCAATATCCAATATATATAAGATGACACGAACAACAATGCTTCTATATAAAGCTATAACAAGACCATTGTCCATTGCACTTAGCTAATGAGCTTCGGCATTTCCATCATTTATTGCACTTCACTAACGAGCTCCAACGAGGTTTTAACCCCTTAACAAAGTGTTGAAAGTATCTAATTCAAAATTATAAACAAGTAATAAATCATACACAAGAAGTAGAATACATCTCCTACAAACTCCAACTAATCCTCTCTCCCCTCCCATCGTGTCACCATGTCCGCCTAGTATTTCATTAAGCGAATCAAATTCAAGTAGTGCTCAAACTTAGCATCACGCAACGACTTAGTAAACAAGTCTCTACACTATCCTTTGTTTGAATTTTCTATAAGTGCACCAATTTCCTCTAATTCATAGCTACGTGGAAAGATACACTTACTTTTATATGCTTTATCTTCGATCTAAAAGCCAAATTTTCATCCGAGCGAATTCTTTTTAGTTGTCATAATTGACCACTATGCTATCATGTGCAAGCCAAGTCACACAACAACTGCATCAAATAGAGTGCCTACTATGTTGCTTTGTAGTAGCTATAAATTCACTTTTGTAGTGAACGTGAACAAAGCATCTAGTGCTTGCAACATTATTCTTCAACTGATAGGGGTACCATAAAATATAAATACATATCTAGACATTGACTTACTTTGATCTTTATCTCGGCATAATCAGAATATTAGTAACATGTTGGGTCAAGTGCAATGAGTAATGAGGAAAAGTGGCATTATCAAATAAAACATACTTTTTAATCATTGTTCATTAGATCTTTTAGTGTGTTATCATGAATAATAAAATTTACATCAAATGATATTTAATTATTAGTTTAATGCATTGAAATTGGGTTCATATTAAAATTAATTTTGTTATTTGTATTTTAATCAATTAATATATATGTACATAAATATATTATATAAAATGAATCTTGTAAGTCCATCAATAAAATTACATTAATACCTAAGGGAAGCATACACGTGTTTGTGTATCATGTGTTGTATATAAATATATGTGGTTCGCATTTAAATACATATGCAAACATTGTTTTAAACATTATTTGTTGAATACATTAGTTCAATTAATTTAACTTTTTTTAAATCCATATTTTGTAGCCCATCTCATGCCGCATTCAAATGTCATATGATATTCCTTATGTAGTTTACATTAGCAAGTCCATAAATGACATTTAATATACATAATATAAGTTAGACTCAGTCATACCCATCAGTGCTCCACAAATGTAGTTATAATTTCAATAAACGAATCATTGCAACTTTTATAACCCATAAAATCACATGCTACTAAACGATATACATCAATGGGTATATACAGTTGTTGAGATTTATGACAGATATGTATTAGTAACAATAAACAATACACATAATATACCTCACTAATATTATTTTAATTATGTGCAAATTGCATAAATAATTATGAATGAGTAATTCCTAACACTGCTTAATATCGATCAAATTAGTTTAGGTTATGAAATAACTATGAGCTATTAATTATTAACATAAACTAAATATAGGGTTTTATACTACTAAATAATGGATGCATAATTTTATCTATCCTCTTATTAAATTTGGGGATATTATCTAATTTCATAAAGGTTTTATAATTTAGTTCAATCATAAATTATATTTAGTATTTTATCACAAATTAAAATGTGATTTCTTATATCCTAATAATTGTTTTTACAAATGTTGTAATGGAATAGAAATCTTACAAGTACTACTTTATGCAAATTGATTTTAATGTATTAATCAAATAATCGATCTACAAAAATTAAATAATTTGATTTATTATTAATAAATTAGCTATCAATTCATGTAAACAAAATTTAACAAACTCCAATATACATGGTCATGCCCTTTTTATTATCAAACAGTTCGTGTGAAGAGTTTACATAAATAAGCCCGTTAGTCGATTACACCTTGCACTATGCATCTCCTCTTTGAAGCATCTGCTTCCTTGAATTGTAAAGATGCCAAGTTATACATATTGGATTGCCAAAATTCTCCTTCCATAAATAACTTTACAACTCTCAAAATGTAACAACCTTTCTCGACCTTCGGTACCTAACATACTACAAACATATAATCTTAAGCTATAGCATTACCCGACTGATGAGGAAAAACCATCAAAGTAATACAAGCAATTAGTGCGACAACCCATCATATATTTCATAGTGCGTGGAAAAAGTAAAATATTAACAAAGATATAAAATAAGTGAGACGGTAGCATGATCAAAATGAACCAAAATAAAATGTTTTCAGAGCGTAGCATAGGTTCCTCCGATTATACATCATAGAATATATAAGAGTTTATACATTTCTAGTACATCATAAAATCCATAATAAAATTGTCTTTATATAAAGTAATAAAGTGTTAATAGCTCCATATGGCACACACCAGAAATAAGTGGTAACGACCCCATATTATAGCATATATAAGAAAGCGTATGCCTTCTACTTGTCCTCCATATAGCGCCATACGCTGTTGTCATACATGTCTCTCAATTAACTCATTTAAGAGTACCTAAGAATATAATACCCAACGAAAATAACCTCAGGTCAGATAATAGCCTGGTGTGAGCGGTCTATAATCCTTAAAAATATATATAACGTCGATATATCTTAAAAGAGAAATGTGATATGGATGTCATATTTGACCTGCCATGCATCCAACGTAAGCATATAAACACAACATATGCTAAACTGCTATTATAAACATAGGTACTCAATCTAAGTATAAAATAGCTGTTGGGTATTAGACTCGATAATAACTACATCACATAGACAATCATATCAAACATAGCAACCAACACACAATCTTGTATCTTTAATACTCAGTGTCGTTGGATATATAATAAATAAAATGACCATTATTAAAAGGTTAGTGACTACTCCACATCACGCCTCCATCAATGCTTGAATCCTTACCACTCAAACATCCTAGAACTAGACCAACATCGTATGGCCATAAACATATTACATCATATGGTCTATAGTGAGCGTCCCTACCTAATCCTTCTTTATAAGCATACATTAAAACCTTGGAGTAATCGACGATTCCTTAGTAAACTACCGAGAGGGAAACCCTTGTTCCACTTCAAAGTCATCATTATATAGGACTTTTTGTTGGGACGATTCCAAGATGCGCCTCATAACTTCCCTCATAAGTACTCATCATTTGTTCATTACAACTTTGGTCGGTACCGATCGATCCATCATGGATTGATACAAATCCTTTTACATAGTCAAAACCAATTTCATATGTCTCAAAGAACCCAAATTGACTCTTTTAATATGTTGGTATCAATCCATTATGGACTAGCACTGATCCATACAATTAGTAAAATTTTCTTTCTTCTATCTTTTGACCATTCTCGAAGTCCACAAAGTAATAAGATTGCTATGTCCCAAAATGGCATGAATTTATTGATCCATATTGATCAGTGTTGATCCATTACTTAGTCAAAATTTAGCAAAGTCCTTTTCTTTATCCATTCTCATATCTATCCAACTCTTTTTTGGCCGCTCATCCCTTATTTGTAGGATCAAACTTCAGATGCTCTTGAGTTGATCAACCAAAGCTTATTATAAGGATACAAATCTTCAATCCCTAGTGTAATCAAATAAGATAATTCATTGATGGCCCTCATCCACACTCAAAGATACTTGCATATAGAAAAATTCATCTCCATTCACTTCGCATGGGTGTTTTAAGCATTAAATCGTAATGTGCAAACACAATATTAATAAACATATCATCATATCAAAGAAAACAATGCATTTAACAAAAACCTAATCCTAACATGCATACATCAATCCATAGCATCAAAATACATGATTAAAAGTACCTGAAAACACTAACCATGTTTTAATTCTCATTATTAGGTCGGATCAAATCTAAAAATCATAATTTTGACTTGAAAATGGATCCAAAACATTTTTCAAATGTATTCACATATATTATATTTGAGCGATCATAAACCACTACTTACTCAAACGTAAAATTGATTACTAAACCCATTTTCATCCAAATTCAAATCTATTTAGCAAAAGTCATGAAATTACCTTTGCAGATTTGAGGGTTTGATTATCCCTTACGGATCTCTATATTAATTATTCCTTAATCATTTTATTTTGGCTTAAAATGATAAGTATTAATAATGGATTAGGAAGAGAAATAGTTACTAGAGGTTCGTTCTCTTTTAGAAATATGGAAAAGTAATTTGGTACTGCACTAACCCTTGGGATTAACACAATTCTTGAAATTGCATAACCATGCCAAAATTAGATTAATGGGCGTAATCACAAAAGTCTATCGCAAATAAGTCTAATTTAGAAATGGGACACCTTTCAAAGTGTAACATCTCATAAATTAATAATTATTAAAGGATTAATTATGTAAGTAAAGGTTTAAATGATTTTATTATGAGCTTGAATAATAGAAAGTGATAAGCACCTGGGTATACATTTACTTACTAAGATTTTTGTTTTATAAAAAACTAACTAAAAAGAATTATATGAAGAGAAGGGGAACGGACCGGTGGCACAATTACTCAATGGAATAACGGTAACTACTTTCCTCTTTTCATTTTATTCTACCTTCAAAACTAAAATAAAAGCTTTAAAGCGCTTTAATGTTGATTTTGGCCTAATAAAGAAAGAAGAGGAAAAGATTAGCTAAAAAGATTAATCGACTATGAAATATGGGTGAGTAATATATACTATAATTTCATTTTCTCCCCTAAATCGTTCGTGGTCAAATTAATAATTAATGTTCCTCATACATCTTGACCTAAAAATTTATAACGATGTTGGAATTATATTATTAGAGATGGGTTTTGATTTGTAGAATTTTCCCATAACTAAATTGCCACGAATTATTTACGAGCCATTTACTATAGAAAATGGTTAGAAATAGGGAGTTTAAGCAATTTTGTAAAAGAAAATACATATTAATATTTTCTACGATTTTCTAGAAATAGTATAAGAAATTTCCAAAAGTAATTAGGCTTGGCTTGAGGGTTATAATGGAGCCATAAGCTAAATAATCGAAACCAAGAGGCATTTTAATATAATAAAGTATTAATTAGTTGGTCAATAGGCTAGATCCATAATTTAGGTTGAACATGTCAGGAAAGTACTTAATAACTATCAGATAGGATAAGGTCAAAAAAATCAAAAGTTGACATATGTAAAGTGAGTATCAAACGTGCAAAGGGCAGCTCCAAACATGTATTTAGAGCAGTAGAGCCAAAGAGAGAGTATTAAACCGAAAACTAATTAGCAAACTTAAATAAGAAGACTTGCGAAGCATTTCATTAAATTTATTAACCGAAGGAGAATTTAAAGGCCGAAGGTGGTTCAAGGGCATAAGGGTAGTTATAGGAGGAATTATGGAAAAGGAAGGGATTTTGGAATCTAAAGAAGCAAAAATCATAAGTCACTAAAGAGAAACCAAGACAGGCTACCCAAACGAGATTGGATGTGGTGATTATCAAGAGCTGTTTTGCTCTCAATAGTGTAACGACCCGAAATTTTCGATCCAGAAAATTCCAGATAGTTAGGAAAAGAAGAAAAGAGAAAGAAGAAGAAAGAGAAACAAGTCACATAAACCTCACATTCGCAGCGGATCAAAATGTAATATAACATAAATAATGGTTTTACAAAGAAGAACTGTATCGGTACAATTATATTTTTATACATCAGAGTTACAACCATTTCACAATACTGGACAGTTTAAAAAAACATGTCCAAGATAACCATAATCTATACATTGGTATATGCTCTATACGTTCCTGCCATCTATCTCGCCATTTGAGCTTCAAAACGTCCTCACTTGAAAATCTATAATACTCGGTTTGACTCGAGCATTACATCAAAGTAACACCAAGGTCAGGATGGAAACCAGCGTGAGTAAACCCATCTAATATGGAACACAAAAGCATACAACTTATATAACCCGGGGTAACTCGTATCAATTTACAAATTCACAAATTGATATAGCATCACCTATTTCACACATCAAGTTTTTAAGTACTATACTTAGATTAAATGGTCTAATTCACCTAAATCATTCCTTTCCAGCTTATTCTTATCAGTCTACAAAGAATCAAAGTGGTTTCGGGCATTTACTAATATCCGACTCCGGTCTCTTCAAGTCCAATGTCATCTTAGCCCAAGTTAGTCAATTAAATACAATTCAACTTTAAATACAAGATGTCAGCAATTCATCATCTATAGATAACCACTATATCATAGTTCACCCAAGCATAACATATCACAAAACATTTCATTCCAGAGATAACAATCAATTCAAGGCATTTAACATCATTCAATCGTCATAAGAAAAAATTGATCACTACTAAAATTTGATTTAATTAATTCAAATTAAATTTCTGACCTCAATCACTTAGATTACCTTTGTTAACATTAATTAATTACAAACCAATTAATTTATCATCTTTTAATTATCCATCTTAATTAATCACCTTTGACTAATTATCCTTTAATTACAATAAGAAAATTAACTCTTAATTAATTACATAAATTAATTAACCTTTACCCATCACATTAATCACAATGATCCTTAAGTACTTATTCAATTAATTACCTTATAACCACTTACATTGATTAATTATTCCTAAATTAATCAAACTCATAAAATTGACCAATCCTTAATTAGTTTCTTTAATTAATCAATCCTTTAATTAATTACACTAAGTAATTAATATTTACTTACTTCCATTAAGTAATTTATCCTTAATTACTTTCATCAAGTAATTATCTCATTGTAAATTATCCTCAATTAATTAACCCTTGATTAATTACCATTAATTAATTATCCTTAATTAGTTACAAAAAGTGATTATCCTTAATCACTTAATCAACTTTAACCATTAATTAATTAATTTTAATTGATTATTTATCTTTAAGTAATTAATTACCTTTAATTACTTCATCGCATAAATCGATTATCTTTTAAGGTAATTACATAGAGTAATTACCCTTTAATTATATTAAGTATTAACTTCATTAGGTAATCATACATAAATTAATTCATTAATTAAATCACCTTTAAATTAATTATATTAAGTAATTTTCCCTTAATCATTAAGTAAATGATTATTCTATAATAAATTTAGATAAACCATTTATCTTAATTATTTATCAAACCATAACTGAAACACTCAGGGATTTAAATCAAATTCTAAATTTATTTTAATCACAAAATTAAAAAAATTATAATTTTACCCTTTGAAAATTTCTTGAACTTGTTCATATATACATTTTGGAAATTTGTTCCATAATTTGTTACTTAACAAAATGATTAAAACATTTTATCATCATAACAATTAACTCGATAATATTAAGCTGATAAATTATTCAACCTTTCTTTAACCAAACTCTTAAAACAACCATAATTTAAAAAATTTAAAAGGAAATTAAATTTATATTTCAAATTGATAACACAAGTAACTTGAATTTTTTTAAACTGACACTTAACAAAATCCCGAGCCCACCATTTTTTCGTAAAAGAACAGCTGCTACACACGATACATCACGAAGACAAACTCGAGATCAAGCCTTATTTTCTGGAACTCTACTTCGAGCTACTGCTTCTTCCTAGATGCCATTAAACAGGACTGGACACAAAGCGGTCGCGTGTACATGCACGGCCGTCCCACCAACCTCCAACCATCTCCAATACCTCCATCATGTCGACGTTCGATTCTACAATCGATTCCTACCATCGATTCATTATCACAAGGTCCAAATTGAATTTGAGCTTCCCATGGCCAAAACTGGAACAGAACCTCGCCTGAAAACCTCCACGTGCCACCACCTCTGACCACCTGAACCATCGACACTCCGGCCATCACTCCACCATAGGCCCACGCCCCAAATCCACACATCGCGATCGAGCTCGAAGCTCTGTCGACGTCGCTGCATCCAAATTCCTGACAGCGACCCAAAATAAAACCCAAACCCTATAACGCCATCTCTACGCCACCACAACACTCAAGAATTACTCCGTCCATTTTTGCCGTTAACCATAGATTTACACTTGCCCTTTAAGTAATTAATACTTATTTTTATTAATTTTATATGTTAATAAAAGCTTTTATATTTACTTTATTATTTTATAAATGCTTATATATATTTTCTTAGAGAAAATAAAACAAAACAAATTATTGAAAATTAATAATCTTACACATTTTTTTTCTTTGTATCCAAAATATTTTAAATATCTATCTTTTGAGTTTCCATTTTAAATCTAAATCCAAGTTTAAATCTAAAAAATCCAATTTAAAATCAATTTAACAATACATATATATTTTAAACAAACCCAAATCCAATTTGTAATTAATAATTCTACTTAAAAATTTATTTATCTATATTATAACTATATTTAAAAACATCACATTATTATTATTTGAAAATAACAATTTCATAATTTTTTAAAATAATAAATAAAGGAGATTATTACATTTTATTTGTTCAATTTATAAATTAGTAATTTCAATAGTAAAATCAGATAATTATCCAATTATCAAATGCCCAAAAATCTGGGTTATTACATTCCTCCCCCCTTTGAGTCTTTTCGTCCCCGAAAAGGAACGAAGCCAGAATTCATTCAGTACATAAAATTAGATAAATCACTCTTTGATCACTTTTAAATACTTTTAAAATCTATATAATATTGCCAAAATAGTTTTATAGAAATATCATTTTATAACTCGATGTTTCAACAAGTCAATCTTTGTTCTCACAAAAATTCGGTCATATGTTGATCAGACGTAAGACTGAAGATGTGTAAGTACTTAGTGAACCTGTTTTCAACACCCAGTGAAAATACTTGAAAAATAATTTTACTGAAAACATAGAAAACGTTTTTGAAAATCGAGGAAATATCTTTGGTGAGAATGCTCTGGAAATCATCACCTCATCCATGGTCGCAGTTAACCTGATGGTTACATTGCCATCCCGACAAAATCCATAGATAACTGTAGGCCTCCACGCCCCTCGATTACACCATGGAACCCGCTACAGATCGCAGCCACAACTGGGGTTACGTTGCTATCACAGCAAAAACCCATATAACTGTAGGCCTCAGCGCCCTCGAATTCCGCTACCAAAAGAAATGAAACTTCTCCACTCCACTTGACCACAGATCGCAGTCTATCGATGTTACGTTGCCTTCCCGGCAAAATCAAACGTAGACCATTGGCACTCACCTCCACAAGATTTCCGCTATGGTCCACACAGTAGATCGCAGCGACATCGAGTTACACTGTCGTCACAGCATAACCCAAAATGCCTCTGTAGGCATCAGAGCCCTCGACTTTCGCTACCCAATAATCCTCAGGAACTAGTTTTGTCGGGACTCCTCACGGGATCAACTTTAGAACCTCCCCCTTAGAGGCTCAAGGCAGTACCAACCTATGGTACTCCTGAGAAGTTTATCCCAAGGGAGCGCCTTTTTCTCCAGAGCCATTTTCAAAACACTTTATACTAAACACATATAGTATCTTCCAAATCATACACCTAGTATGAATCTCAAATAAATCTCCTTTCTCAAAATCGATTATCCTAAAATAGATAATTCTTAAACTTGGCTTTTCTAAATTCCAATATTGATTTTACCCAAAAATCAAAATCCTTTCCGAATCCAAAGGTTTCCAAAACCTTTTTCAAATCATTCTCACAAGATCCTTTATATATATAGATATATATAACCTTGAAAAATCTTAGGATCATTTCAAACTTGTATAAAACCCTTTTTATACTTCAAATACTTTCAAAAATCTTTTCCTTCCGACAATAGATTCAACAAGGGAAGATTTATCTTATATAACAAAGGTATATAATTTTGTTTATTCCAAATCAAATATTCAAATTTGATTACTCTATAAAGTCACTTACCAAATTACTTAATTCGGTCAAATTTACACAATTTGAATTCCCATTCAAATTTCAAAATACTTTCCCGTCTATAAGTTCAAAAACATATCACTTTGGGTTTTCACATCTCATTCCAAACTTAAAACTCAACATTTAGAGTTTATTTCAAACCATCTTTGATATTATGTATATTCCTCACATATATACATATTTCTTCTTGGCCTACCAAGCCGAATTTTAAAATTTAAACCACCCTTGGTTTTAATTCAAAACAATTTTTTTTAAAGTTTACAAACAACTTCTTATTCTAAAATAAGATTACATTCAAAATAGTTTGAATAATATTATTTCCTTTAACACTTTGAAAACAATTTCAAATGTTTAGATTTAGAATTCAAAACTTCACAGTTGGAAACCTACTTTAATTTTCATCCTTTCAAATTTACAAGTTATTCTCTTTTTAAATGGTTACTTCCTTAAAACATTTTATTGTTCATTGGAAAACAATCATCCCATTATTAACATAATAACCATTCTATTTCTCCGGATTGAAATGAATTCTAATTCATCTTATTTTGAAACTCTTCCTCAACTTCAAGATTTTAATTTCAGTTTGAATCCATTTCAAACTTATTTTTTATTTAATTGCAATTTGGTTGTACTTCTATTACCACTTAATTTAATTCCAATAATTTGACAACCAATTACCTTAATTTTTATTAGAAAGAAATATTGCTTTATATATATCAAAATATATTCTTATATAAAATCTTTATATAAGAAAATAAAAAGTACGCTCATATATATATATATATATATATATATATATATATATATTCACTCAACTCATTCTAGGGTACCATTAACCCTATCCTTAATGAGTAATCCTACCAGAGCCAAGGTTCTCGCTTAACCTTCAGCTCTGATACCAAATGTAACGACCCAAAATTTTTGATCCAGAAAATTCAACATAGTTAGGAAAAGAAGAAAAGAGAAAGAAGAAGCAATAGAAACAAGTCACAGAAACCTGACATTCGCAGCGGATCAAAATATAATATAACACAAATAATGGTTTTACAAAGAAGAACTGTATCAGTATAATTATATTTTTATACATCCAAGTTACAACCATTTCACAATACTAGACAGTTTAAAACAACATGCCCAAGATAACCATAATATATAGAGCGGTATATGCTCCATACGTTCCTGCCATCTATCTCGCTCCATGAGCTCCAAAACGTCCTCACCTGAAAATCTGTAATACTCGATCTGACCCGAGCATTACATCAAAGTAACACCCAGGTCAGGCTGGAAACCAGCGTGAGTAAACCCATCTAATATGGAACACAAAAGCATACAACTTATATAAACCCGAGGTAACTCGTATCAATTTAGAAATTCACAAATTGATATAGCATCACTTATTTCACACATCAAGATTTTATGTACTATACTTAGATTAAATGGTCTAATTCACTTAAATCATTTCATTCCAGCTTATTCATATCAGTCTACAAAGAATCAAAGTGGTTTCGGGCATTTACTAATACCCGACTCCGGTCTCTTCGAGTCCAATGTCATCTCAACCTAAGTTATTCAATTAAATACAATTCGACTTTAAATACAAGATGTCAGCAATTCATCATATATAGATAACCATTATATCATAGTTCACTCAAGCATAACATATCACAAAACATTTCATTCCAGAGGTAACAACCAATTCAAGGCATTTAACATTATTCAATCGTCATAAGCAAAAATTGATCGCTACTAAAATTTAATTTAATTAATTCAAATTAAATTTCTGACCTCAATCACTTAGATTACCTTTCTTAACATTAATTAATTATAAACCAATTAATTTATCATCTTTTAATTATCCATCTTAATTAATCACCTTTGACTAATTATCCTTTAATTACAATAAGAAATTTAACTCTTAATTAATTACATAAATTAATTAACCTTTACCCATCACATTAATCACCATGATCCTTAAGTACTTATTCAATTAATTACCTTATAACCACTTACATTGATTAGTTATTCCTAAATTAATCAAACTCATAAAATTGACCAATCCTTAATTAATTTCTTTAATTAGTCAATCCTTTAATTAATTACACTAAGTAATTAATATTTACTTACTTCCCTTAAGTAATTTATCCTTAATTACTTTCATCAAGTAATTATCTCATTGTAAATTATCCTCAATTAATTAACCCTTGATTAATTTCCATTAATTAATTATCCTTAATTAGTTACAAAAAGTGATTATCCTTAATCACTTAATCAACTTTAACCATTAATTTATTTATTTTAATTGATTATTTATCTTTAAGTAATTAATTACCTTTAATTGCTTCATCACATAAATCGATTATCTTTTAATGTAATTACATAGAGTAATTACCCTTTAATTATATTAAGTATTAACTTCATTAAGTAATCATACATAAATTACTTCATTAATTAAATCACCTTTAAATTAATTATATTAAGTAATTTTCCCTTAATCATTAAGTAAGTGATTATTCTATAATAAATTTAGATAAACCATTTATTTTAATTATTTATCAAACCATAACTGAAACACTCAGGGATTTAAATCAAATTGTAAATTTATTTTAATCACAAAATTAAAAACTTTATCGTTTTAAAAAATTTCCCTTTGAAAATTTCTTGAACTTGTTCATACATACATTTTGGAAACTTGTTCAATAATTTGTTACTTAACAAAATGATTAAAACATTTTATCATCATAAAAATTAGCTCTATAATTTTAATCCGATAAATTATTCAACCTTTTTTTAACCAAACCCTTAAAACAACCATAATTTAAAATTTTTAAAAGGAAATTAAATTTATATTTCAAATTGATAACACAAGTAACTTGAATTTTTTTTGAACTGATACTTAACAAAATCCCGAGCCCACCATTTTCTCGTAAAAGAACAGCTGCTACACACGATACATCATGAAGACAAACTCGAGATCAAGCCTTATTTTCTGGAACTCTACTCCAAGCAACTGCTTCTTCCCAGATGCCATTAAACAGGACCGGACATAAAGCGATCGCGTGTACGTGCACGACCGTCCCACCAACCTCTGACCATCTCCAATACCTCCCTCATGTCGACGTTCGATTCTACAATCGATTCCTACTATCGATTCATTATCACAAGGTCCAAATTGAATTTGAGCTTCTTATGGCCAAAACTGGAACAAAACCTCGCCTGAAAACATCCACGTGCCACCACCTCTGACCATCTGAACCATCGACACTCCGGCCATCACTCCACCATAGGCCCACGCCCTAAATCCCCCCATCGCGATCGAGCTTGAAGCTCTGTCGATATCGCAGCATCCAAATTCCTAACATCGACCCAAAATAAAACCCAAACCCTATAACGCCATCTCTACGCCACCACAACACTCGAGAATTACTCTGACCATTTTTGCCGATAACACCATAGATTTACACTTGCCCTTTAAGTAATTAATACTTATTTTTATTAATTTTATATGTTAATAAAAGCTTTTATATTTACTTTATTATTTTATAAATGCTTATATATATATATATGTATATATATAAATTTTCTTAGAGAAAATAAAACAAAACAAATTATTGACAATTAATAATCTTACACATTTTTTTATCTATATCCAAAATATTTTAAATATCTATCTTTTGAGTTTCCATTTTAAATCTAAATCCAAGTTTAAATCTAAAAAATCCAATTTAAAATCAATTTAACAATACATATATATTTTAAACAAACCCAAATTCAATTTGTAATTAATAATTCTATTTAAAAATTTATTTATCTATATTATAACTATATTTAAAAACATCACGTTATTATTATTTGAAAATAACAATTTCACAATTTTTTTTAAACAATAAATAAAGGAGATTATTACATTTTATTTGTTCAATTTATAAATTAGTAATTTTAATAGTTAAATCAGATAATTATCCAATTATCAAATGCCCAAAAATCAGGGTTATTACAAATAGGGTGTTTGAAATTGGAGCTAGTAACTTCCGAAGGCTAAAGCATATGCTAAGGTCAGGATAATAGAAACTAGTACTTAAACATTGTTGATAATGTAGTAAATGACTAGATAGAAGTCAGACTTGTGCTAACTTGATGATCTACTAATTAGAAAGTCCTGTAATGAAAGTTTATGTAGTTTGTTCGATTAATGAATTAAGGCCTTAAGTGGCTGTCAAGAGGCAAAAAGCACTGCTGTAAGGCCTAATGTGGAAATCAAGAATGAATTAGGCATTAGGTATGGTACGACAGTCGAAACACGAAAGCATAGGTGCAAGGCCAAGTATGGCATGGTGTAAGGCCCAAAGAGGCAACCATCCAAAACATGAAAGCAATTGGTGTAAGGCCTGGGGTGGCAACCAACGGACTAATGGAAGATGTAAGGCTAGGTGTGATAATCAAGAAACTGAGAACGAAGTAGGTGTAAGGCCTAGAGTGGCAGCCGAAATATGACAACTTGGTGTAAGGCCTAAAGTGCCAATGAGAATACGAAAAAGAAGTAAGAGTGAGGTCGATAGTGGAAACCAAAGTATAATAGTGATGGTATAAGGCCTAAGTGGCAACTGAGACCGTTAGTTTATTTGTTAAAATTTTGTAAACCATTCAGGCATAAGGCCTGTGTGGAAGGTTAGGACTTTACCCATACATCTTTAGTAGAGGGTATAAGGCTTGGTGGTAGCCGAGACTAAGGTACTTGGTTAGGGTTGGTTTCATGAATGGATATGGTTTAACATTCCAAATAGTTTATTTTTAGATATGGCCTTACGACATGTGTAAAACACTTAAGATTATATATGCTTAACTTTAAAGCTAATTAAATGAAATTTATGTTATAGTGAGGGAAAAAGCCATTCAGTGCTTTAGCGGCATGGTCTCACTATGTTTAATGTTTAAGGTAATATATTTCTCATATCAAAATTTATGTTAGGACCATGTTTTTATTCTTTTTTTCTCTATAAGCTCATAGGTACTCCTTTGAGTGGGCCAAGTTTATGGGTCTAGACAGGTTGCTTCTAGGACAGATGAATAAAGGGTGCCAAAGATGAGGCAGGAGGCTTGGGTGATATTTTTTATTTTCATTCTATAGTATTAAGTGGTTATGTCATCATCTTCAAATGTTGAGCATAACATTAACATTTATATTGTATTATATTTTGGACCACATTGGTGACTGAACTTGTTATATGTAATTTGCAATGACATGTTTTTTATTTTAGTTAATGTTTGCTCTTTTCACTTAATACTGTATAGTATAATTGATCTCATCTCTATCATCGAAAGATGACTCCAAGATGATCGAACCATACTGGGGTTCGATCTTTAGGTCTTGGAGTGAGGGATGTCATGGGTTTTATCAAATCTTAGGTTAGGGTACAATTAAGTAAAACGGAGTTAAGAAATTTTTTAAGTAAGTGTAGATAGTTGAAAAAAAACACCTTAGAGAGGATGTATGCTACTATATAATATACTCGTAATTTCTATATTGGTATATAGGTAGATATGTCTATTCCTTTATTATTGTTTCACTTCTTTCTTTTTTATTAGAAAAAGAGTTTCTTAGGAAAAATGAATTTGGGAAGTGGAAGAGTTATACTAGGAGGAACCAATGTCAGGACAGAGAATGATTGTATGGAGTCTGTCAGAGGCAATGGTTAGAAGCACCTCCAGTAGTAGTGAACGATGCTATCCACTTTATCCTAGGCATGGATACAAATGTTTTGTTCCAGTAGTTCATAGCATAGATGATGAGGGAAACCATGTCGAAAGTAGTTGAGCTGAGAGAGGTAATGAGGGAAGTCTTATTGAAGTTGAATCAAGAATTTTGGTATCTGGGAGGAAAGATGTTTATCGGTAGAGAGCTGGTGGTGGAATTGTTAAACTGGTTTAAGGTTTGTGAATATATCTTTAGGGAATTGGGGTTGAATTATGCATAGGAGAGAAGGCTTTCTTTTAGGAAGCTGCATGAAGGCACCTTAGATTTGTGGGAGGCAATGATAGTGGAAACTCCTGAAGAGGAGATTACTTAGGAGCAGTTCCAAGAGAGGTTTGAGGCCCAGTTCTCTTTTGAATCATAGAGAAGTGTATTGTTGAGAGAATTAATTGATCTCAAGCAAGAAAATATTTTTCTAAAAGAGTATATTTAGAAGCATAATGCCATAGAAAAATATTTCCAAGAATTGACTAATGCCCTACAGAAGTAGAACTAGAATTTTATCAGGGGTTTGAAGCAGGGCCTAGATTTTAAAGTGATGACGCATCTAGAGTCTCCTTTAGTGTTTTTAATAGATATGGCGAGGAGGTATAATAGTATGTAACGGGCAAAGAGAAGTTTGATGGTGAAGTTGAAAGTAGAGTAGAATAAGATGTTTGCTCCTTATCAAAAGGGGAAGAAAGGGCACCGACCAAAAGAAAAGATTCAAGAGGGTGGTGATCGAAATAATATTATAGCGGTTACCTGCTACAATTGTGGGCATAAGGGGAACTATGTGTAAAGATGCCCATGACCAAAGGGAATGGTCTAGGTCAAGTGCCACAACTATGATAGGCCAGGTCATAGGAAGAGGAATTGTTCGAAGCTGAAGCTGACAAGGATGTTTGCCTTAGAAGGACCAAGAGTAGAAATTTTTTCAAGGAGAAAGATAAGAATGTTGTGTTGGAAGGTATAATTTCAATTTCCAATTGTTTATTTAGAGTTTTGTACCATTAGAACTACATCATTTTTCATTTCTGAGGATGTGGTTGATAGAAAAGGGATATATGTTACCTACTTAATTACTTCTTTACATGTGGTTAATCTAACTAGTGGGTATACAACTCTTGGTTTAAGGTGCACTGGTCTAAATTTTTTGTATGCGATCATTTTGTTCCTTTTAACCATTTTTTTACTTCAGTGTTATAGAGTGATTTCGGGTATGGGTTGGTTATTATAGAATGATGCCATAATTTATTGTGCCAAGAAATAATTTCCCTATGGAACTCGGTTAGAATGAGACAACGTCTTAGTATCTTTGGTCGAGACGAAGGGAAAGTCTGGGGTTTCATTGTGTGCGATGGAATGTTTGGAAGAGGAGATAGATAGAGTCTTTGTGTGGCTTGGGAGTTTTTCAGTGTCTTCGAACCGGTTATGGGAATACCTTTGAGAAGAAAGACCGAGTTTCCCATTGATTTAGCACAAAGGGCACAACCTATTAGTAGACTTCCAAGAAAAATGCCGTCTAAGAAAATGGAAGTGTTGAAGAAGCAACTAGTCGAACTTAAGTATAGATGTTAGTTTAGACCAACTAATTCACCATGGTGAGCTCCTACTATGTTTGTTAAGTCAAATGGATCACTTAGGACATGTATTGAATATAGGAAGCTGAATGCGCTAAGGGTGAACAATCATTACCTATTACCAACGATAAATGATTTATTTTACTAAATGAGTAGAGATAGAGCATTCTCGCAATTAGATTTGGCTATGGGATTTCAAAAACTGAGAGTGGCTAAAGAGAGTATTCTTTCGATCACATTT
Organism: Allium cepa; assembly: GCA_030765085.1. Lineage (NCBI taxonomy): Eukaryota > Viridiplantae > Streptophyta > Magnoliopsida > Asparagales > Amaryllidaceae > Allium > Allium cepa. The sequence continues at coordinate 722,621,821 of CM060934.1, forward strand.
CAAAAAGGTATAGTACAAATGAGTGGTTAATCATGCCTTTTGATCTAACCAATACTCTGGTGTTCTTTTTGGATCTTATGAAATGGTTATTCTATAATTACTTAGATAGGTTTGTGTTGGCCTTTGTAGGTGATATTTTGGTGTGTTATAAGGGTGAGAACGATCATGCTGTTCATTTTAAATTTGTATTGAAGCAATGTTTTCCAAGTGCCACATTTGGATATAGGAAGCTATGTTCTTAGGCCATGTAGTTTCTAAGGAAAGATTGTATGTAGATTCTTCAATGGTTGAAGCCATGAACTATTCCAAGAGAATCATGACTGTTATCAGGATACGGAGTTTCTTTGGCTTGGCAGGATATTTTAAGAGATTCATTATGGATTTCTCTATGATACCAACTCCCTTGAGGAGGCATACCCAAAAGAGTGAGAGGACGTTTAGTTGAAGGAATATAAGAGGACATTCTAGGATTTGAAGCTTCGGCCAGTGGAAGCTCCGATATTAGTAATGCCGGAAGGGAATAGAGATATGGTGGTATATACCGACGCTTTAGGATCTGAGTTAGGAGCGATATTGATGTACAAGGGCAAGGCTAAAGCTTATGCATCTAGGCAGTTGAGACCCCATGAGGTTCCATATCCAAATCATGATTTAGAATTAGGAGAAATTATCTTTGCGTTAAAGATTTGAAGGCATTACCTTTTAGGGAAATTTTGATTTGTTTACTGGTTTGCGTTCTTAGCATGGGAGAACAAAGATAGTTAGAGTTCCTAGCATGAGAGAACAAAGATAGTTAGAGTTCATAGCATCATCCGACTTTGGGATAGAGTATTCCTTAAGGGAAGGAAATAAGGTTATTGGTGCCGTTAGCCGAAAGCAGCAAAGTTGTGTTTTGGCTATGATAGAAAAGTGTAATGTCTTAGAGACTTTGCTACTCGTATGAGCACTTTCGATCGAGGGATGGTCTAAGTTGAACTATGGGACATTTTCATGTCTAGAAGTTCACCTAGATCTCATCGAGAAGATCGCTAAAATGTATAAGGACTTGCTATGTGCCGAAAGGATCCAAGGATTGAAGAGTGGTGCCATAGACAAAGTGATGAAGGGCTTCGGTATAGGTGAGATGAATTGGCTTCTTAAGAAAGGAAGGTTGTATGTTCCGGATAGTCCAGACCATCGAAATTTGTTTTCGGGTGAATGTTAATATTAAAAGTTTTCCATTCATCCTAGAGGAACAAAAGTGAACCGAGATATGAAATATGGCTTTTACTCGGAAGGAACGAAGAGAGATATTGGAGAATGTGTAAAGAGTGCTTCACATGTCAACTAGGTTGGGTAGAACACTAATATTTATGTTGTAACATCCTTATTTCCACGCCATCAAAATAAATTAAATTTAAGTAAAATACAATGTACGAATTTGACTTTCGATAATTATATTTTCAAAAATATATTCTTATTTAGTTAAAGCTTAGTTGGTAAAGGATTTTTTTAACAAATTGATCGATAAATAAATTCTTTTTTGCATCGAACTTGAATAGAAAAATAAAATATTTTATATTGTAAATATTTTTTGGATAATTAAAATAACTTAGAAGAGGTTTATTTGATATTAACAAAATCAATTAATTAATGAAAATGAATAATTATGGGATTTAAATATTTGATATAAATTATTAAAATATACTTTTTAACTAAATGTCAAATCAAATTAAGCTGAAAATATATTTATAAGTAAATGATAGAAATATTTATATGTAGATAATGAGATTGTAACTGGTAACGAAAAGAATTAAATTGTAAATCTACTTTGCTTAAGGGTTTAGTGGGAAAAGAAAATAAACTATAAGTGTAAAACCCTTTCATTTTCCGATTGATTGCTCGAACCCCAACCCATTTGCTTCTCCTCCCTAATTCTCTAATTGCCCCCAAAATCTACTACTTTAGAAGAAATAAAGGGGGAAAAATGCAAAAAAAGTTCACATGACTAGGAAAGAGTGCATAAATTAGGATAAGGAGCACGCATCAGAAGCATAGCGACCAGGTCCATCTGCACTTGGTGGAGGATGCACGCAAATTTCAAGAAGCGACGATATGTAGAGCATGATGCAAGGCAGTGGCAAGACGCAAGGTGGTGGATTTGGTTTGTATGTCCGATGATGGCTAAAGTAGATGACAGTTGTGCCTACGATGCATCGTGAAGATGGCGGCTAATGCTGTGATTTTCTATTGCGATTTTAGGCAATGAAAGAAATTCACCCGTTCATCCACCGATTCAGTGAGTTAATTCTTAACTCACAACTATATTCTTGTTTACATTATCCTTTGCATGTTTTGTTTCATTATGTAGTGATGAAATTTGGATTGATATGGATTGAGTTGTGTGAGACTGAATGTCATGCTATGGTTTAATCGTTGTTGTGATGAATTCAGGTCGATATTGGTTGAATTGATTAAAACATAATTGCATGCCCTTGATTTCAACCCACATATGAATATTCTATATTGATAATGGTTATGAATCCTTGTTTTTTTAGCATAATTTGTCTTGGAATTATATGTATGTTTTCTACAATTCCTTACCTTGATTTGATAATGGTAGGATATTGCGTATGAAATTGGTTAGAAGGGGAACTTCTGATTTAAATGACTTTGGAAATATAAATTTTTGAAATGAATGATTTTGAAATTAATTATCTAAATAAATTTTATAAAAGAGTAGATATTTTTTTCAAGTGGATATTATTAAGAATTTTTGTAAGGGATTTGGCGTTAGAAATTGAAATTATGGTATTCGATTTGTATGTTGACTTATGGATACATATTTTATTTATCAATGATTATGGAAAAATATTTTAAAGTACTTCTACAAAAGGATTTAAGATTTATATTCGAGAACGGGACAAGATTATTTCATGTAAATAAAAAACATACGAAGTTTTATTAAATAATATTATTGGAATAATAAAAGTCTGTGTATGATTTATTAATTGTATGAAAAACCGTATAATGAAAATTTAATATTATATTTATAATTATGATTTTTAGAAGTATTTTATGTTATATTTTAATATTTCAAACAAATAAATGGAAATTTATTTGAAAACCTTTGTAAATACTGCAAAAGTGCGTGAAACTGAATTATTATGCATAAAGAAGTTTTGGAGGTTTTTTATATAAGTGAATTATTTAAAATTAATGTTGTATTGGTAAATATTTGGAAGACTTTTGTAAAAGGGAAATTTTATTTTACAAATTATTTTACAAAGGTGATTTAAAATTATTTAAAGGGAAAAATGGCTTTTATAAAATTGATTTTGAGGATTAATTTGATTTTTTCAAAATACTTTGGATTGGAAATAATATAATTTAAATTCGATGTTTCAAATGTATTCTTGAAATTTCCAAACTCCTTTATTAGTGTTTTTACAACATTCAAGAGGAATTTTCTATAATGTGAAATTATTTCAAAAGGAGTTGTGTGATTTGAAATCCAAAGGAATTTTCGATCAAGGTCAACTCAAATCAACTCAAAATCGAAGTCTCTGGCCAGAGCGGTTCGTGTAACGATCTCGATTTTTAATTAAATTTAAATTGATAGTGTAAATAAATTTTGGAATAAAATTGTAAATTAGTTTGAATTTTTCAAATTAAATAGAATATTTGTTTATTTCAGTATTTATTTTAAAATTTAATTGAGATTTTGAATTTCTATATTTAAAATCTTATAGATAAAAAAATAACATCCCAAAGTTATCCATTTAAATAAATAATATGTTTTAAACTTTTGGATTTAATTTGAGAATAAATTGGAAGAAAAATCCTAAACAAATAAAAATGAGTGATAGTAAAATATAATTAAATCCCAATTTTATTTTGAGATTAAAATATTGAAATAATAAATATTGTAAAAAGTCATTTGAATTTAAAATCTTATATATATGTGTATATTACAAATATGAGTAAATTGAATGCATATTTAAAATTAATTTAAATTTGTTCAAAATAAAGTGTGAATGTATAAATGGATATGAAAGTTTATATTTCAAGTTTGAAATGGAAAATTGAATTTAAATTTAAAATAAATATTTTAAAAAAATTAAGTAGCATTCAAAATCATTTCTTTCTTTAAAATTAATAAAACAAAAATGTGTATAAAATGAGCAATAAAAGTTTAAAATAATATATATAGATAAGTTGCTTATTTAAAAGATATAATAGTCTTAATTCAAAAGAAAAAATATATAATGAACATATCCTTTGGAATAAAATTTGGTTTGTAAAATATAAACATATAAGGATGAATATATGACATTTGTAAATTAGTAAGGTCAAAACAATAACAAGTGTTAAAACAAATAAACAAATGGCATTCACTATATTTAATTGGATTAAATAATTAAATAAAAATAAAAATAAAAAAATATAATAAACTCTTCACTTCCCCATATGCAATTATTAAACCTTTCAGCAAATCTGAAAAGTATACAGTAACAAGAGATCTCAAATCTGAGGTAAAGATCAGAAAAGATAAGTAGAATGAGAATATCTAAGTCAAGTTATCTTCAGTTCAAAAATTTCAAGATAAAAGAAATCAAAAAAACTTGATCAATGCAACCTGGAAAACAGGCAGTGATTCCCAAAGCAAATTACAAAGATCTGGAAAAACATAGCAACTCCAAATCTAAAAAGAAACAGAAAATGTAATTCAAAAACAAAACCTGGAAACAACACTTCAGTTTCAAATGCAAACCTGGTCGAAAATGCAAATTCTTCAGCTGGAGATCATTTCAAAATTCAAAGCAAATCAGACTTTGTCCAACAAAGCAGTGCAGGGTTTTCTGGAAAATAATTTAAAGGCAAGCTTCAGATTCAAGTTCAATGGTAAATCAATTGGAACAAATCAAAGAAATAGATCAGAAGTTAAAACTTGGAAGCTTTGAAAACAAACAAAAAGAAATCTGGAAATTTTCTTGAATAATCAAGCTGTAACTTATGCTTTCAGCTCTCAGGAACAGTGCTGCAGTCTTTGGGCAGAGATAGTGTAAATTCTCTCAAAACAAATTAAGGCAAGTAAAATTTCTTTTAAAAAGGATTTGAATCTGAAGTGATAATCAGTAACAAAGAAAAGATTTAAAAAAAATTGTATTTATCAGTTCAGGAGTAAAGAAAACCAAGAATTCAAGAAGCAAATCAAACATTAACAACTAAGTTTCCAGTTTTTCAACAAAATATCACTTCCAGGGTCAAGTTCTTCCTCTGTTCCTTTCTGTCAATTTACTCAGGTGAGCAAACCTTACCTTGATCTGATCTATGTTTTGATGCATGCTTAAAGTAAGGTTATGGATTTGCTTGGATGTGAGTAAACCCCCTCTTTCTTTTGATAAATTGTTGATGTGTGAATGCTTGAATGATTAGGGAAGTGTAGTCTTCGGTTTGCCTGCAAAATAAAATAAAAAATCTTGAATATATGATTGAATTGGCCTGTGCATGTTGATTTTTACAAGATGCTAATCACTGTTTTAGCTTCAGGAAACAAAACCTGTCAAACCTTTTTTTTTCATTTTCTTTTTTCTTCTTCCCCTCTGTCTCTATTTGATCTGAATGATCGACAAGGGTTGGTCATGAATTATGTTTCTGTAGACAAGATGGAGTTTGTTTAAACTTGTACTATGATTTTTTTTCCAGTAATTTATCAAAGTAAAGTTTGAAAGTTGTTTTTTTTCTAGAAACTGTTGAAAACACAGTTACAGGATCTAAATCCCTCTTTCTCACTTCTTTTGAAACTGGTTTGTAACAAGTTGGAGTCTTTGTTTAAACTTGCACCATAAACAAATCAAAACAAGTTGTAGATTTTACTGGAAACAAGAAAAAAAAAGAAAAAAAAAACGAAAAAAAAAACACAGTAATAATTGGTTTACAGGTTAACACATATCAAAACAAATCTAAATCCCTCCCTCTTTGATTCTGACAGGGGTTGCAAACAAGTTGAAATATTGCTTTATAACCTGTATTACATTTCAGAAATTAATCAAAACAGGTTTATATTGTTCTTTTTCTGGAAATTTATTAAATGCAGCCACCACTTGATATTTGCAAAAATTCGAATTCTACAGATTTCAATTTCAGTAACATTATTTGATTCCTCACTGCGAAATAGGATTTTTAAAACAAGTATGATGATTTCTAGCTGAGTATACAAGGTGCAGTTGCTAATAGAACCAAATATGCTTTTAAATCAATTTCTGATGATCGAGCAAATATTAAGTGTTGAATTTTTGTTTGATGGTAGTTTGTTGACCAAGGATTACAGGAAAATTGTTTAATTTTTTTTTATTTGCAAGAATCGATACGGAAAGCTTTTGAAATTGGTAACCCTAGTTTTGTCAAGTGTGAGTGTTTTTGATTTGTTTGACGTCCATGTTTGACCGAGTGCTACGTGGTTGTTGGTGATCGTAGAAGGGATGCTGACGAATGGTCGACCGGAGTTTCTAGCTCTCTGATGGTCAGAATTCCGAATACGACGCGATTTCCATGTGGGATGGGTGGTGCCATTCGTGTTCCAGGTTTGGGATTTTAACTCGAACCTGATTTTCGAGAGGATGACAAAGTTTGATGATTAGGGGAAGTAGTGGAGTCAAGGCAGGGCGTTGATGACTTATCGGCGGCAACGAAGTGGGCCGGAACTGCGGCGTTCAAATGTGCAGGTGAACGCGTGTCAGTGGTGCGTGGTGGTCTGGGTGTTTCTTTACGACTCGAAGCATGGCATGGGGAGATTGAGTGGAAACTCGAAGTGGAGCTCGTGACGTTTTGGAGTTGTATCGAGTAGATTTCCAGATTTGAAACAAATTTGAAAAAAAAAATTTCTCACGGGTCGATTCGAGTGGAAACTCGAAGCAGGGAAGCTTTTACATCGGGTATGACTCAGGGAAGGTCTCGGGTCAGGCCTGGAAAACAGTAAAGGTCAAGTTTTTTGAAAAATTTGAAACATTGATTTTAAATCTGTTTTTAAAATAATTATCCGGGATAAATGAAGTATTTTAAACTTAGATTTAAAAAAAAAATTATTTAAAAATTTAACTTGATAAAATACTTAGGAGTAAATCAATTATTTAAATTTTAACTTAAAAATAAAATTCTTTATAATGATTAAATAAAGATTTTAAACAATTAAAATTTGTGATTACTTTATAATTAAAGGTTGATTTAATTAAAGGGTGAAAGTAATTAAGATTTTCTTAATTATAAATTAAGGATTTATGAATTAAGATAATTAATTAAGAAAAGTTAGTTGATAAAGTTAATTAGGATTGAACCAATTTATAGTTAAGAATAATTAATCGCTGATTTAAATTTTATGAATAAATTGTGTGGTTAACACACTTAATCATATTCACCCTAATTAGAGATGATTAACTATCATCAATTGTTTTGTATTGGATTGATATTTTTTTGTTGTTGTGATGTTGTGATTGCTTTGTGATGGACTGTGATTTGTGATTTGTGATTTGTTCCTATATATGTGTGAAATCCCTTTTGCCCGTAAAACGGCATTTGAATTTCGATGCGGCAAGGAGTTGGATTCCAGTTGGTTATCCGAAACCCACACCGAATCATATTAGTGGATCCTTGTGATTGATAAATTTATTTTATCTATGGATCTGTGAATGAAGATAAGCGTTATGGGTTATACCGCTTATCGATATATCTGTGCTAATTGATGTTGTGCACTATTGTGTGTAAAACCCCCTGACCACACTATACACACACAAATATGGATTGCACGTGGAAATTGGTTAAGTCACAGATTTTTGAAATAGATTGAAAAAAATTGAATCTTTAAATCTAAATGATTTTGAAAATGGATCGGGTTATAAAATGAAAAGCTTTGAAAAAGAATTTCAAAGATAAAAGTTATTTTTGAATAACTTAATTTAGTTTTGAAATCTGATTTAAATTTGAATTCAAAAATTTGAAATTGAATTCTATTTTGAGAATTTAAGATGTAAAAAGGTTATAGAAGCTTATATGGGTTTCAAACCATTTTTTTTAACTTGTATAAATGAAATTGGATTTTTCCAAAACGAAAACTAATTGTTTTCCAATGATAAAAGCTTTCATATAAGGAATGAATTTCCAATTTGTATAAAAGGAATTTCAAGTTCGAATTGAAATGATTTTCCAAGTTATGAATGAATATTTGGAAATGGTTTTTGAAAGCTATAAGTTAAATCTTTGATTTAAAGATTAAATGGGCTAATCCTATTGGAATGGAAATTGTTTTGAAATCAGTGAATGGATCTTTGTGAAAATGGGTAAACTTTGAGAAATAAATCTTTTGTTTAAAGATTTGAAATGGTAATTTGGTTTAAACCATTTAAATGGAAGTTTTGGATAATAGGTTGTGACTTAACTGAAAATCCCATGTCCATATGTTTTTAATATTGCGCTCGTTATTCGGTTTAGCTGGGAGAGGACCTTGTGTCATATAACCCATTCCGAATAATGATACGTCGTTATGGATAGCATTTGAAGACCGGTGGTGAAGACCGGGTATTTGCGAGAATGATAGGATGACCTATCGGTTGTCTCTGCACTGAGTAGCTACGGTATAGAGATTTCCTAAATGATGGGAAGTCCGATCGGGATTGTGAATACCCGGATTTGCAAGGGCTTCTTCGGAAGTGCCTTCGGTTCTGTTCGAGCCCGGAACAGACTTGTACGGTTGTGTGTCTGACACTACACTTTGAGATGTAAAGCCGATTTTTTCAAATACATATCTGTTGGTGGCGGAGAATTTATTCTCTTAGCTTAACACCCTTCTCTGAGACGTACGAGCTCAGAGGTTATGTAGTTGAAGGTTATCAGCGATATACTCCCAATTTGGTAGTGTGGCACGCTAAGTGCTGCTGTGTGATTGATGATCATTTGTTGATCAAAGCATGGCTTTGTGAAAAAGCGTAGCTTTGTGGTCGAGACCTCATCGAGCCTCACAAACCGGTAATGGTCGAAACAGGAAAGTTGCGGCAAGATTTCAGGGGTAGCTCCCCTAGGGTATGACCATTCCTTCTGGAAAAGGGTGGTATCATGGTATGGAGTCCAGATACTTACTCATGTGGACACACTATATTTATTACTGTGTGATGTTGTTGTTGGAGGGCCCTCGGATAAAGGTCCCAAAGGACCGGGGGTGGCATATCTCAGGTTTTATTCCCCGGGAAGGGGGTAGCCGGCCTTGTTTAGCAGAGATCCGGGTGGGTTCTCGGGGCGTCCCGCCAGAGGCGTTCCCATGTGGCAATAGGAAGTTCCTTAGCCTGACCATTTGTTGGAAATCCATTCATCCAATATGCGCCTTGTACGGTTTTAGTTGTATTACCTGCCATCTACTTATGGTGGTGCCCCACTGTTTGGATGGTAGCTATAGTAGGCATAGTTCGGAATGTCTATGCTGGCTAGGATTAATATTATACTTTCGAAATGGTTTTTATGCACTGTGCACTTATAGTAATAATATCAAAGAATTTTTCTCGTATCAAGCATATTTGACTATCATAAGGAGAAATCTCCTCCAATTCTGCGTTTGCATTGTGTGTGTGGCGGGAGGCCTTATGGTAGTTTCATTTTCTAAAAAGCATTGCGGATTTATTTTAAATTCTTCCATTTGTTTTAAAAGACCAAATGTTTGCTCACACCAGTCCCATGACTAACCTGGAATTTATTGTTCCTTTCCTAAACTCTGGGTGCCCACTATTTTCCACACGGGCAGTCTAGAGTTGGGTTTTCAGATATTCCAGTAATAGGTATAGATTCATTAGCCTTCGAAGCTCTTTGGATTTGTGGATCGCATTTGCTGCACTTCAACATCGGACCAGTCTTGCTCTCTTAGTGAATGTGATGAGGGTTCGAGCCAGCTTTGGATTGAAGATGGAGTTCTTGGAGTTTGGCATCGAAGACACTATCTTTCCGCTGCTATTTTCTTGTATCTCTGGTTGTATTGTTATCCATTGTACCATTCTATTGTATTCTGTTGTATCAGTCATTGTATAATATGTTGTATATCAAATGTATCATTCTTATTTCTTCCGCTGTGTTGTACTTATTGTGTTATAAGCTCCGGCGAACCAGGTTCGACGTTTGGATCTGCGGCATTTGAATGCGAGTGTCGTATTCGGTGCCGATTTTCGAAGGTCGAGTCAGGGTCGTTACAGTTTGGTTAATAATAATCGTTACTATTGAACTAAGGACTTCGTGTTCGGACTATAGAATTGAATATGAACAATATAGGAATTATGACCATTACCAAATTCTATAAGTTCAGAGTGATGTAGTTTTGACGAAGAGAATTAGTGTAAATAAATGTTACAAATGGTTAATGCTTGATATAGTAAAATTTGATTACACCGAAACCAAGTAAGCGAAAAATTTAGGAAAAAAATCACACCACCTACTAAGTGATGTGTGAACATTAATATTCAAATAGTTCGGTATTAACCGTTGACCAAATTTACACCCGACGAGTTACACAACCGAAATGATGAATTCACCTTTGACCAAGCGATTTAATTAGTTTACAGTTTATAATTTATAATTATTAAAAATTAATTAATATTTATTAAATATTAATTATAAATTTTGATCATGATTTGAGAAACAAATATTGCAAAATATATTTATCATAGTTATAAATATATCAATCGATATAAGATATTTATAAGCGTTTAAATTTGATTTAGTTGCATAATATTTTATATGGGATTAAATTAGTTTAAGATCCATCATAAGGCTTGTCATTTCGGTAGTACATACATGGTATAGGAGGCTAGATTATAGTATAAAGGGGCTTCATTTTGGATGGCTTAGATTGAGGGAGAAGTAGTATGAGATGAGATCTACTCTTTTCTCTCTTCATCCACTATTTAAGCATCCCTAACCCTAATTAGATTAGGACTTTGGCTACCACATATTACGTCCTTTGCCAAATTATACCTATTAACAAATTTCTTTGTTAACCCAAATATGCAAGATAAGGAAAACAAGTTTAGATAACCCAAACATGCAAGATAAGGTAAACAAGTTTAGATAAGGGCTAGATAGCTTTATGCAAAGCTTGAGAGAAGTATGCATGTCCAAGTCGAAAAGAATGAAAATATGCATGTCCATAGTCCGAGTCAAGTATAATGTAACGACCCGCAAATCCGTACCCCTTGAGTCAACACTGTTCTACATCGATCAACTCAAGTTGTAAAGAAATACGAACCATTTGGGTTAAAGAAGAAGAGGTAAAAGAAGAAAATAGAAAACAACATCAGAATCTAACCATCGCAGCGGAATAAAATATAATAGATAATAAATAATCTTTACTCAAAAATCAAATATATCTGTTTATATATTACATCATCAGAGTACATCAATCACAATTCAACATCAATAACATACAACTGGATACACAGATACTCAACACAGCGGAATATATATATATATATATATATATATATATATATATATATATATAAAACAAATACGAAAGTACGTATCGTCATCCAGCTCGTCTCCTGAGCTCCACAGCATCAAATCATGTATCCTATAATACTCGGTCTGACCGGAGCATTATAGTTAAATAACACCCGAGTCAGTCTGGAATACCGACATGAGAAATCACACTCAAATTGATTATTAAATTTTCGAAAATCCTTTTGAAAACAAAAGTATCTCGTAAGGCCACGCCACAAATAAACATGTCTGGTTTTTACCTTACGATAGCTAAAACATTTTCTTATAAAATCCTCTGATATTATAATAGGGTCTATATACAAATATTTATTAAAATAGCCGAAATTGTTACATCTATTAAATTCCATCTACTAGCCACAGAGTGGGTAATACAAACAAAACTCATAAAAGGCACGTAGGGAGAACGGATTTCCAACTAATGACTAGGCACTGGGGTACTACCTGTCACAGCACGTGGCTTAGATCACAGTACCGAGGAGTACGCCCGCTCCCCTGCAACACAAGAACGGGACTACCCCTTACTGGATAATCCCGAGTGAGATCACCCCGCGGTTGGGATCAGCAACCGCACCACTAAGCCGAAATAAAAAGGGACATCTAGACAGGGATGACCTCACCCTGAATGGGTGCTACCTACCTAGCCTTGCTGCATAATCCCTGATTTTCAGTCATTCCCGGTTGATGAGGCTTGAGGCTAAGCGTTACATTTTTAGAACATATCCCTTAGAATGCCCATCACATATCCGCGGTTGATGAGGCTTCAGTCATTCATGTAGTTTAAGTTAAAATTACTCCATTGAATACTTAAAATCAATTAAATATTTTGATTTCAAGTGCTCGAAAATTCCGGGTCATCACATTCCTCCCCCATTAAAAGAATTTCGTCCCCAAAATTACTAGTTAGAAAGAATGGTCCAATATCGTTTACTTATTCCCAAAACCAAACAATTCAACATCTAACCAACTATCCTTTATAAAAGACCCTTTATCATTCTTACTATCTTCTCAATTCTCCCATAATTTGCGAACAATATTAGTTGCTCAATCATTCAAATTTCAGTTTAAATCCAAATTTTGAATTACCAAAATTTTCTCAAAGTTTTCTAACTGCTCAAATTTCCGAAAAACTTCGCCAGCGTCTCCTTTGTGTGGCTAGCTCGGTACAACTACAAAAGGCCTCTACGGCTCCCAAATTCCAAAAGAAAACAAAAAGCCAAGTGGCTCGATCAAAAACCCAATCAAATTTCATACAGAAATTTATACACATACCTTTTTGTTGAGCAAATCAATTTTATCTTCTGAAATCAAAACCAGTTTTCCTTTTCCTTTTATAATACCTGCATATCCTGCTTAACACTAATATCCAATCACAACATTCCAAAAACATTTTATCGAATTCCTCACAAAATGTCAATATTTATTCATTCAAATACTAACTTGGAATATATTTGTAATATCAATTTCTAGTCAAGAATTCACCATTCCTTTCTTAAGTTTAGTATAAGCATTTAATATGCTTCTTTATTTATTTTCACTTCGCTATTGGAGTTTATATCCATTTCTATTCAGTACGCCTTTACAATCCCATTTGAATTCAATTTGCTTCAATTTACATATTGCTTTCCAATCTAAATATTTTTTTCAAATTTCCATTCATATTTCCATCTTCTGATTCTACTTGAATTCAATCTTGTCTTCAAACTTCAAATATTAAATTGTATTCGTCTTATCTCAACCCATATGTACACAACCATTTTCTTTTTTTAGTTTCGCTTACTAATTTATTTATAATTTCAAATAAAAGTTTACTTGCAACTTTTTCTTCCTTTAATTTCTTCAAACAATTTCTTCAATTTCACTTTACGTTACTTACTCGCATTTAAATTAGATTTCAACATTCAGTTTTTAAATCTATTTGCTTACCAATTTAAAACCCTTTGCCGTTAGTGAAATTTTTTTAAAAAAAATTTCCAACTCCCAAAATTTTCGAAATGTTTTGGCAGAGTCTCCTTTGTACGGAGAAGCTTTTGCAATTCGACAAAAGCTATAAATATATATACATCGACCCACACGGTCGGAAAAACCAAAAACAGTTCATATTTCCTAGTTTTATTGCGTAGGCATACCTTATTTAGCATTTATAAGCAAGAGGCTATTTAATTTAGCATTTAGCGCGATCCAATCCAGCCAAACGGCTTCTCAGTACCTGTACTTACTCAATTTAAATACGTAAGTACTAAATATATGCAATTTATTAACATTTCACTCATATTCAAATAGCTAACACATAGATTTCATAAGTAATGCATGTGATATACATTTATAAGTACATATGCAAGGTTTTGACACTAGTTTTAATTTGTTTGCATCCAAATTACATACCATTCCATTCAATTCATTTTTAAATGAAACGAACTCATATTCATTTCAATTGATGCCAAAATCAATTTATTAAACTGCTATTGATTCATATAATTTTGTTTACTTCCGTTTACGTCGAACGACCAATTTACTAATGCAATTCGACAATATTAATGTGAATAAATAATTACTTATGCTTATAACCATTTAAATTGATTCCAACTCCATTTACACTTAATCCCATCCCAGTTTAATTTATTCATAAACTTCCATTGCATTTCTTTCATATCCAAAAAGTTTGATTCCAAACCATTTTATTATACACGACATCATCCCATGCTTCTATTAACTTTAAACTTAAGTTAATTTTACTTCAGTTCACTACCATTTCATAACTTAAGTTCACTCTCGTTTTAATTTATTCATACTCGAATTGGATTTATTTTCATCTCAAATCATTTTTATTTTAATCCAATTTCATACAATTCAGTTCATATTTAATTCACTTACAATTCTAAGTTGCATTTCTATTTATAACTCTAGCTTTATTTCCAAACTCTATTATCTATTCGCAATTCAATTCTTAGTTACTAATTTCGAGTTCCATTTCCATATTTCATCAACTAATTTATTATCTAATTAGTTCTTCCCTGGTTTAAATTCAATACTTGATTTTTAATCTCAGAATCTCTTCATTAAATTTCTTAAGTGCAATTTATTTTATAATTCAAGTTTGGATTTTTCGTTTTATTTTCCAATTCATCAAAAATATTTATTTTGAGTTTTCTATTCCACTTTCAATTTTATAAGTCACAACTTATTATTTTACACATTTCCATTCATTCTAGGCTTGAATATATTCATCTTTTATTTTTATTTTAACTCAAGATTTACACTTATTTATAGCCAAGTATATTTTATTCTATGGATTTTTAATTCTTTTATAAGTTATTCTGAATTATTTATTCCAACTTATTTCTTATCCAACTTACTTCCATTTATTCATGTAAGAATCTAATTACATTCAATAACACCCATAACTCAATTAAATTTTACTCCAATTCAATTTTATTTAACATAATTCCAGTTAAATCCAGTTACATACCATTCCTTTGAACTTTTGTTAAGCAAAGACTTAACTTCATTTAATATCATTCATGTCACAACTGACTTTCGATTCAATTCAATCCAAATTTAAATAAATTTTATTTCTCGATATATGAGTTCAAAACTTACTTATTTATTTAAAAGCTTATATTGCTCATTTGAGTCAATTCATCTTATAACCAAATTTCAGATTACATATATAACACTTACTAGCTTAAGGTATAAATTTTCATTTCACAATTATAATCATTTTACCTTTCAACTTTATATCAAATTTAATCCAGTTTCAATTTCAATTTTATTTAACTTATCTCAGGTTAAATTCATATATATTTTCTTCTCTTTCATTCACTTTAGTTAAATTTTAATTCCCGGATTAAAATTTTCAATTTCTTCTTATTAATATCAACTTTACTTTATAAGTTCAATAGTTGATTCATTTATTCATTCACAAATTCATATATAATGATAACAATACTTTCTAGCATCCAAGCATCTATATATAATGATAACAATTTACGAAAAATTATTTCCTTAATATACAAAATAATTTTCGGTAAAATTATTTCATTTACCCTATTAAAACAATACTGCGTCGGTTTATCTTGTTCAAGCGTTTAGAAATCCCTATCGATGACATGGCGTCCCATATATCGACCAGAATCCATAAACACTCAACCGATAAATCAACGCAATATAAAAACAATTTTACATTCACTACCTAATACGCGCTCATATTTATTAATATGCTCAAGCTCATTCTAGAGTACTATGGACTCTATTCTATGAGTAATTCCCACCAAAGCCAAGGTTATCACCAACCTAAGCTCTGATACCAAGTGTAACGACCCGCAAATCCGTACCCCTTGAGTCAACATTATTCTACATCAATCAACTCAACTTGTACAGAAATACGAACCATTTGGGTTAAAGAAGAAGCGGTAGAAGAAGAAAATAGAAAACAACATCAGAATCTAATCATCGCAGCGGAATAAAATATAATAGATAATAAATAATCTTTACTCAAAAATCAAATATATCTATTTATATATTACATCATCAGAGTACATCGATCAAAATTCAACATCAATAACATACAACTGGATACACGGCTACTCAACATAGCGAAATATATATATATATATATATATATATATATATAACAAATACGAAAGTACGTATCGTCATCCAGCTCGTCTCTTGAGCTCCACAACATCAAACCCTGTATCATATAATACTCGGTTTGACCCGAGTACTACAGTTAACTAACACCCGAGTCAGTCTGGAATACCAGCGTGAGAAATCACACTCAAATTGATTATTAAAGTTTCGAAAATCCTTTTGAAAACAAAAGCATCTCATAAGACCACGCCACAAATAAACATGTCGGGTTTTTACCTTACGATAGCTAAAACATTTTCTTATAAAATCCTCTGATATTATAATAGGGTCTATATACAAATACTTATAAAAATAGCCAAAATTATTACATCTATTAAGTTCCAACTACTAGCCACAGAGTGGGTAATACAAACAAAAATCGTAAAAGGCACGCAGGGAGAATGGATTTCCAACTAACGACTAGGCACTGGGGTACCACCTGTCATGGTACGTGGCCTAGATCACAGTACCGAGGAGTACGCCCGCTCCCCTACAACACAAGACCGGGACTACCCCTTACTGGATAATCCCGAGTGAGATCACCTCGCGGTTGGGATCAGCAACCGCACCACTAAGCTGAAATAAAAAGGGACATCTAGATAGGGATGACCTCACCCTGAATGGGTGCTACCCACCTAACCTTGCTGCATAACCCCTGATTTTTAATCATTCCGGTTGATGAGGCTTGAGGCTAAGCGTTACCTTTTTACAACATATCCCTTAGAATGCCCATCGCCCATCTGACGATGTTCTGAAAGCATTCATCCATACAAGTCCGTCCCGGGTTCGAACGGAACCGAAGGCACTATTCCTACTACATC
This sequence comes from Allium cepa, assembly GCA_030765085.1. NCBI lineage: Eukaryota > Viridiplantae > Streptophyta > Magnoliopsida > Asparagales > Amaryllidaceae > Allium > Allium cepa. The sequence goes on from CM060934.1 coordinate 722,638,782, forward strand.
CATTTTGGAAATATCCTCAGGATTAGTAGCGACTAGCCCTTACACTTCACTGCTCCATCTTCGATTCCAAAATCGTTTTCCACGAAAACGTACAAACCGGATCGAAGTGGTTTTCGAGAAATAAATCTCGATCCCGGTCTCTTCGAAACGATCAACGTATTTGGCCAATATTGATAGTTGGTTATTTACTATCAATTAATATTCACAAACAACCATCAACCAATAAATAATTTCCCAAATTATTTATTAATCCCAAAAATATCTTCACAAGATATATTTTCACTTTTCAAATCCCTTTTGAAAACAGTTTCAAACTATCTTCCTTTCTCACAATAAATTCCAAGTATTTCTAATTCCACTGGAATCACCAAGCACAAAACTTTAGATTTTTAAAATAATTAAAACGCTTTACTTTGCAACATACTTTAAAATATTTAAGTTAAAACTACTTCAATAATTGGTTAAAAATACATTCTATATGAATATTTGAAAATAAGGTTACTTTATAAAATATAAAACTAGGTTTTCACTTTTTAAAACAAAATACTAAGTCACTTTTTAAATAATTGCTACGATAATAGATTTGAAAAAAAATATTTACTTAAGAATTTAAAACGATTAGAAATAATAAATTTTCTAGAACATGCCTTTTTAAAACAACACTAAACTTTTATCTTATATTTAAAAATTTACTTTGAACGTACTTGGCTATCCAGAGAAATATACTTCACTCACATTCTTCTTTAAATTTCCAATTTCAAACACTTGAATCAATTTCCAAATTGATTTCCAATTTACTCCCTTTTTACTCCAAAATTCATTAATTTCAGATTTTATTCCTTAATTGTGATTTAAAGTACTTTAACTGAAAATACCAAATTTTAGATTTCTCAACTTACTCTTAATCCTTTAAAATAAATTTAATCTTTAAATTTAAAATAATTCTTTATTCCTTTTAAAATAATATCACCTAATTTTTTTTCAATTTATTAATTTATGTTTATACAAAATCCTTTTACGTTTCATACTCGTAGTTATTTATTAGTATTTAACATCACTTCCATTCCTTTTTCAATTCATTCTTAGTTTATTCAAATTTTCTATAATTAGTTCGTTTATAGATTCACTTCTTTTATTTTCTTATCAAAATCCAATTTATATATTTTTGGTAATTCATTATACCCAAATATATTCAATCAAGCTATAGCATTCAATATTTCCACATAATTCATTATAGAATATCAAATAATCACAACAGAGAATATTAAATAATTTAAATAAATGTTGAGGGACCCAATTGGATCCCTCCAAACTGTTTTCCCTGCAGACGTTAGCACAATATAAAATACCAATTCCAAAATATACCATATTATAGTACATCAATCAATTCAACAATTCAAACAATTATTCAAATTTAATCATTTAAATTTAAATTTAAATTCAACCTAGTGAGATTAAGTCACCTTTGCTTTTATTTGCAATCCATTCCAATAGTGCCTTGGTTTCTCGATTTTTGACCATGAATAAACAATTTATACGGTATTAACATTTGCACCAGTCTAAAAATAAATTACCATTTAATAAATTTAATTAACTAATTTAAATGAAAGTTTAACTAACCTGGTTTACATTTTATATTATATTTTTTTCTCTTCTTTCCAGCTTAAAATTTCATAATAGGGTATACATAAATATTCTAATTTCTCAAATAAATATGTTAACTATCAATAGAGTTAACTGATTACTATATACCTATTATAAAGTTTACCTCACTGTAACTTATCCTATTTATAATTATATTATTTTTATATAACTAAACATTTTAGATCCTAAAACTAACTAAATAAATTTACAGAAACAAACCTAGAATTACCCATAAAAGCTAGAAGTCGAGGCCGCACGATCAAGAATCACAAGCCGCAAACCCTAACTTGATTCCACTCCAAAGTCGAGCCCAAACACAACGATGACGTCACCTGGATCGTTGCTCAGCATCGCAAATAAAGTTCGCTCTTCGATCAAACCCTATCTCGAGTGCGACACACTTCCCCCATCCTACTGTGACAGTCGCCATTAGCTCGAGTACAAACCCTAATCGCGAGCAAAACCCTCAACGAATTGACACGCCGCTCCCAATCGTTCGAACTCGAGTTTGAATAGATCGATACGATTGATTAAACAGAATGAATATTCGATTTATGCAGTGCGGCCATTTATTTTCTTTTTTCCCGAACTTTGTTTTTTTTGACAGAAGAGGCTGGATTCTAATTTTAAAGAAAAAGAGGGTTGCGTGATTTGTACATTGAAAAGGTTGCTAGGTCAGTTTGCTTCAGAATTGGTCGGCTTGATGTTATTAAAACAGGAAACACGAATCTGAAAGTATGTCGGCTGAATATTAGAAGGGAAGCATGTTTAAGAAGGCACCGATGACATTGATTTGATCAATTAAAGTTTTATTTCATTTTCAACGCGTTTACTTATTGTATGCTCACATAACAACTCCGATCAATATGAAATTTGAAATCCGATAATAATCCAATATTACGGACCAAATGGAACTGGTTTCGTCTAATTCCGAGACTGTGCCTCGGAAGGCTATTTTTAAATTCAATTTAAACTATAAAATTTTAAAACTGAACAAACCACTGTTAATTTCAATTTTACAACTTCTATTATCCTCGGTGTTATCAATATAAATTTTAAAAGCCTTCAAATTATTGTAATAGGCTTCAAACTCCAGATTCAACATTTTACCGAACTTCAAAATATTTAATTCAATAAGTTGATTATCAAATAAATAGTGATATTCGTAATTCAAGTTAAAATTGCTCTATTGAATACTTAAAATCAATTAAATATTTTGATTTTAAGTGCTCGAAAATTCCTGGTCGTCACATATAAGGAGTCATATATATGTCATAAGTTCAATAATCGATCAAATATCTTTATTCAATTAAAGTATGTTATGCAAAGTTCATTTTCCAAGTCCTCATGTGCAAAAAGTCAAAAACATACGATCAGCTCTAAAATCCTCAATTCAATTTTGAGTTGCGGCTTTGAAAATGTAAAAAATGAGGAAAGAATTCACCCCTTCCAAGTAGCCATGGGGTATGTATTATAGTAGTAGAGGTAGACGGCTTAGCTGCCGCGTGTCCATTTGACGTGAGGTACATTTTCTTGCTCGAATCGTTGATACTCGATATCTCCATCATCGGTACCATTCAGTGAAGTTCGGTATCTAGAATTCTGTCGAAGTCCAACATCCCTCCAATATTGAGGAAACTCGGTATCCCTTCGATATCGACGTAATTTGATACCATTTGCCTACCCAGTTTTTGTAACTTTGCCTCTCCTTTTGTATCCACTTGATAGTAAGTCAATGTGGTAGTATTTGAAAATAATGTCGGGATAGCGACTAGATAGTTGTTGTTACATTGCAGGCTTAATATCTCTTAAAAGCTCGATATCTTCTTATATATATATATATATATATGGAACCCTCATATTTAATAATGCTTCAGGTGGCAGCAACTCGATAACTCCTCGTAGATATCTTTGGGTTTGTTAGCCTTTGTATCACAGAAACTCGATATATGTTGATGCTCGACACTACTTCGGTTTATTATAAGCTCGGTATCTTTAAAATTTGTTGGAATGCTATACCTCCTCTACTCTTTATGTTTGACAACCTTTATGGTTGTTGAGACTCAACACCTCCTTTTTCTTTATTCGAGCTTGGTAACTCTTATATACTATGTTTGTAGTTCGATACCTTTAGAGATTCAGTACCTACATGTGATATCTTTCCCATTGTTTAGGTTCGATGGCCCTCATGTTGTAGAAGCTCGACACCCTAGGATGCTTCGAGTTTATTATAATATGATACCTTTGAATACTTTTTAACTCAGTATTTCTTCTTGATATATGTTTGGTAACTCCTTTTGCTGTTGAAACTCAACATTCCTTCTTTCACTAAGCGCTCGACACCATTTAATTATAAAAGTTCGACACCTTCTCGGGGCAGCTTGAAGCTCAATACCCTTTATTGATTACCTGATTTACTTCACCTTCTTCATGCTCGACATCTTTATATGTAGTAACATTTACCCCCTCCCCTTATGTAGAAGAAGAGTTATACTTTAGTATAATGTTGACTTCTCAAGTTACCACCTCATTATTAACATTTTCCACCTCAATACCTACATTGGTGGCCATTAGTATTTTGGTTTGATCTCGTCTGTTCGTTTAAATTGAAATCAGCGCCTCATATTGTTACTTTGTCTTCCTATTAATATCTATTTCTACTTCTTTAAACTTCTACCTGCAAGTTAAATTCAACAATCTTAATTTCCTAATTTTAATCTCAAACTTTTGATCTTCGTAGCATCCGAGCTTGATTCCATGTGTGACTTCTATTTTTAATTAATTTAAACAAAAGACCAAATAGTGAATCTTTAATTTTGAAATTAAGGATTTTGTCAATTGGAAATATTATAAGCTTTCTGGGATTATATCAAGGATTGAACCTGTATACTCATCATAATCTTGAGAAGTTTTACGTTTGAATTCAAATATCGATTGTGGTGTACCTTTTATTAACCAAGAGAAGCTTGATAAGTTGATATTTGCTGTAAATTCGAAATTTTTCCAGAAATTTAATATTTTCTGGAGTTCAAAAACTCAGCATTCAATTGAAAATTTAGCCACCTGATTAAAAACTTGATATCTTTTTGTATTTGATTACTAGTTACCAAATAGTTTTTGGCTCACGAATTCATCAGTCGTTTTAAAATTCGACAAATAATTTGTAATTTGGTATCTTTTTCAAGGCTTCATTAACTAGTTATTAATTCGACAATTAGTTATAGGTTCAACAATTGTTTAGAAATTCGATAACTTGTTTTATTTTGACTTGTTTTAAGGATTTTCATTTAGTTACAAACTAGGCAATCTTATGGCGTGCTGCTATCCTTCTGTAAATTTGAAAACTACATGAAGGGTTGTTATGTGATTACAAATTTAATATCTTGCTTAGGTTGGACACCTTGTCACAGATTCAGAAAGTAATTATAGGATTACTGATTCATCAACTATTTATGTATTCAACACCTTAAAAACGCGATAACCGGTTGAAGGACTTTGAAATAATTCCAAACTCATTGATCATAGATGAATTTAATACTTTTTATGGATTTGACAGTGAGTTACAAGTACGATACCCTGTTATAATCTCAACAAGCTGTTGTAAGCACGATAACCTAATAGGACCCCATCATCTAGTCATAAATTCAACATCTAGCCATAAATTCAATAATTATTAATGAGTTTTCAATTGGTTGTAAATATCTTAAATATTTACGATTCGACATCTCATTATAGGTTTGATATCTAGAAATGGACTACTTAATGAATTATCAAGTTGCTACAAATTCGACACCAAGTCACAGTTTTGGCATTTTGCTATTTTAAATTAACTAGCTTTTATTTAATTAAGCATTTTAGGTTAGATAACTAATTGCTTACTTTTCTTGCATCTATATTTAGGAACTCTATCTATCCCTATCATATCCTTGAACATTCCAAACTTTTTATAAAATATATAATACTTCCATGATCCTGTGTAACATCACTGGTAGATAAATGGCTTGTAAGAAAGCCGACAAAGACTCCAAATCCTCTACTACCTTAGTAAAAGGAGATTATAGGTTTATCCCATCTATTGTAACTACCCGGGGTGAAGTCCATTCCATCAAACAATAATTTGGGATTACTAATATAGAGGCTAGAGTTGCGAGACCATCTTGCAGGATTCATAATCCTCCAGATGGTTACTTTGCTTTTATGCAAATTTTTATATGGCATTCTAGCTATCTTCCTTTTTCCGACTTCTTCGTCCGATACTTAGATCACTTAGGCATTACCCCGATTAAATTGCTACCCGATTCTTATACTTATTTAAGTTGCCTTGATACCTTGGCTAAAGAAGCTAAGATTCTTTCTCTTGATGTTGATACCCTTTGCTCATTAGTAACTCCTGTCAAAATGATGAATCAGCTAGAGGGTAATATGTATCGTCTACTTCCTCAAAAAAGTCTGATCTCCAACTTGATCAACAAATCAAGAGACTGGGAGGACCAATTCTTCTACCTTAAAGTCATACTTCTAAAATTAGATTGTTCTTCTCTATTCCTAGTAAGTACGATCACCTTCTCCTTTATTACTTATACTGTATTCTGTTTTTGTCTTATAATGATCATCCTTTTTTCAAATCTTGTCTCTAAGGGAGCAAATCCTTCGATTGCTGATATAATTGGTACTTTGAGCTTAGAATCCTAAGCTATAGGAGACATATGTAAGATATTAACCGAGGTCAATCTCAAAAAATACTCCTTAATTCTAGAGAACCAGAGGGTGCTTGGAGAACCTCCTATAGCAAAGAAAGACGCTAATAGAAGACAAGCCCTTATTGCTGGTAAACAAGATTCTTTCTCTAAATCCTCCCCTATTCTCCCCAACTCTTTTGGTAAGCTCTTATTAAATTTTCAATAAAGTTTCCTCCATAACGATCTTCTAATTTTTTCAAAGATTTAGGTCATGTTATTATAGTAGCAACCTCTAAATCCAAAAAGGCTAAAAATCGTGTTTTCGCATTGACCGCCCCTACTAATACTATCCCCATTGAGGACTCTATTACTAAAGTGCTTGGGAATATTGACATGGAGGGTAGTAAAAGAAAAAGGGTCTCCGACAATTTATCTAGCGATTTAAGCTCTTTATCGAACAAGAGGCCTTATCTCAAAGAAGGCCAAACTCTCATCGCTATCAAGAATCAAACATAGATGTTGTCACAGTCCACAAAGAATCTGACCCTGCATATCCTAATTTGCTAGTTCAACATCTCCACAATCAAATAGAGGTTGGACACACTCCAAGTCCTTCCATAGATATTACAACTCTAATTCTGTTTTCAATGTTTTTATCAAGAAGTAGGCCTAATTCCTCCTCCCTCTATATCTCTTCCCTTAGAGGCTCAACTTTAACCCATCCCTTTAGGTTTTGACAACTTCATCCGCTCAGTCATCGAGTCTTCATTCGTGGCATCACTTATGTCACTATAGCCCTTAAATTTTTCTAAGGACCATCTTCACCTTCTTTTTCAACATTTACTTGAGCATTCCAAACTTCTTATAAAACATGCAATACTTCCATGATCATGTGTAACATCACCAGGTAGAAAAATGGCTAGTAAGAAAGCTAACAAATGCTTCAAATCCTCTTATACCTTAGAAAGAGGAGATTATAGGCTCATTTCATCTCTTTTAACCACCCAGGGTGAATTCAATTCCATCCTGCAACATTCTGGGATTACTAACATAGAGGCAAGAGTTGCGGGGCCATCTGGTAGGATGCATAATCCTCAACATGGTTTCTTTGCTTTTACACCGATTCGTATTTGACATTTTGGCTATCTTCCTCTTTCTGACTTCTTCATCTGATACCTAGATCACCTGGGCATTTTCCTGATTCAATTGCTACCCAATTCTTATACTTATTTGAGTTGCCTCACGACCTTGGCTAAAGAAGCTTAACTTCCTTCTCTTGATGTTGATACCCCTTGCTCATTGGTAACTCCAATCGAAGTAGTGAATCAATTAGCGGGTACTGAGTATCTTCTCCTCCCTTAAAAAGTATGATCTCCAACATGATCGACAAATATAGAGACTAGGAGAACCAATTCTTCTTCGTTAAAAGCCATACTCCTAAAATTAGAGTGTTCTTCTCTATTTCTAGTAAGTACCGTCACCTTTTCCTTTATTGCTTATACTGTATTCGGTTGTTGTCTTATAGGGATCATCCTTTTTTCAGGCTTGTCTTTGAGGGGACAAATCCTTCCATTGCTAATATAATTGGTACCTTTAGCTTAGCATCCCAAGATATATAGGAGGTAGATGTAAGATCTTAACTGCGGTTAATCTCAAAAAAATACTCCTTGATTCTGGAGAACCACAGGGTGTGTAGAGAACGTCATGTAGTGAAGAAAGATGCCCATGGAAGACAAGCCCTGTTTGCCAGTAAACAATATTCTTTCTCTAAATCCTCCCCTTTCCTCCATGACTCTTATGGTAAGCTCTTATTAAATTTTCAATAAAGTTTCCCTCGTCATGGTCTTCGATACCATTCGCCTTCATGGTTTTTGGAACATAACCTCCCTTTTTGTATCCACTTGATAGTAAGCCATTATGGTTAGTATTTGACAATAGTGCCAGGATAGCGGCCTGGTAGAGATGGTTACATTGCAGGCTCAACATCTCTTAGAAGTTATTTATTCTCATTCTACATATAGATGTGGTATCCTCCTATTTTATATTGCTTCAGGTAGTAGCATCTCGATAACTCCCCTTGGATATCTTTAGGTTTGTTAGCCTTCCTATCACATAAACTTGATATTTGTTGATGCTCGACACTACTTCGGTTTGTTATATCCACGATATCTTTAGAAGTTGTTGGAATACGATACGTCCTCTACTCTGTATGCTTCACAACCTTTATGGTTGGTGAGGCTTAACACTTCTGTTTCCTCATTCGAGCTTGATAACTCTTTTTTTGTATGGTTGTAGTTCGATACCTTTAAAGATTCAGTACCTACATATGATATCTTTCCCAGTATTGATGTTTGATAGCCCTAATGTTGTAGAAGCTCTGCTCCCCAGGCCGCTCCCAGTTCATTATTATTTGATACCTTTAAATGCTTATTAACTTGGCATTTCTTCTCCATATATGTTCAGTAACTCTTTTGGTTGTTGAAACTCGAGATTCCTTCTTTCCTTAAATGCTCCACACCCTTTAATTATAAAAGTTTGACTCCTCGGGGCTGCTTGAAGCTTAGAACTCTTTATTGATTGCCTGATCTACTTCGCCTTCTTCATACTCGACGTCTTTATTTGTAGTAACAATACCATAGCATCTCCATTAGTACAAACTCAAATCAAGTAAGATTCGATTACTATTTGATAGAAGAAGGTCAAAAATTCAATGACTAGCAATCTAATGAATCGAAAAACATTTCAAAGAGGAGAGTTCATCTTTTCAAGGTTTACTTCAACGCTTTGGAATTAAGCTATGATTTTATAGTCAATAATTATTATAATGTTTATCATATATGTATATGTATACTATATTGTTGGTTGGGTAACGATTCTGATATGCATGCAACATTGTCACAAATTAGTTTTGTTGTATGTGCGTATATATTTATGATTTTAAAAAACGTTTTTAATCATATATGTCTGGTCAATGTAGCCATTTATAATAATATAGTTTTTATATTTTATTAAATTAATATACATATACATATATATATTATTTCATTATATATAGCTTATAATTAGTTACATAACTATATCATTGTTAATATCAGTCATATAATTTGAATTATAATGTATTACAGTAATATTAATTTTTGGCAGTAAAAAATAATTATTTATTTATTTATTATTATTATTTAATGTTATTTAATTCAATTTACTTCATTAACAGAATATGTTAAATAGAAAATATCATGAAAAATTATTTTAAATTTTATGAAAATATATTAGAACTAGATAAGCTTTAGGCTAAAAAATAAGAAATAAGAAATTAATTTTCCTATTTTTAAAATTTAATTGTTAAAAAAGCTGAAAATAAACTAAAAATAGATTTTACCAGAATAAAGTATTTTTTTTCAAACAGTAAAACATTAGTTAGGATAGTTTGGAATTTTAAATTTGAAATAAAAGTTTCAAAATTAATATTTTGTTAATTTTGAATAAATATTTAATTAAAAATTCATTTAAGAAATAAAAATAAAAAATATTTTTTTTGTGCATTGCACGTGATCTGGAAATAAACTAAAAACTTTGTCTTGAATAATTTTATTTATTAACATATATATATGTATGTATGTATGTATGTATGTATGTATATATATCTATGTATTATAAATATATATTTGTGTATATATAATTATTTTACTATTCTAAATGTGTCTACACATATTATTCATGGCTTATAAAATATAAATATATTTTTATATTTGACATAACTTATATATTTAAATAAATGTATGATAATAATATGTATATACATAATATTAATATTTTATATATAAGATAACATATATACAGAAATATTTACTAATATATTTTAAATATATGTTATATATGTATAATTATTTAAACTAACTAAACACACAGATATATATAAAATTTATAGTAGTTATATAAAATAATAGCTTATATACATACATATAATTGGACAACATATGCTTGCATATTAAATGAGCTAATGTGTTTGTTGCGATGTAAATCTCAGCATTTATACACAAATATGTTATATCTTGCGCGGATCAATATGTTACACATGCACACACATTTATATGTATATATGAAACAAGTGCATATTTATATGTATAAAGGCATAAACTAAATATAACTATATAATTTATAATTTCAAATAAAATATTTTATTTTATTTGGATAATATTTAGAACTATTTTAAATAAATTAGACCTCATAGGCCTAAAAAAGATCCAAGAAGGGAACTTTTTTGAAATTCACTTATAACTTTCACTGCATGCTGACCTAGTTTCAATAATGGTATCAGAGCCCAATAGTCTATGCAGCCTAAATTAGCCATGTTAGGATTAAATAATTAAAGCCTACCCATATAATAGGGTGTCTAGAAAAATGGTGTCTAAGGTTGAGTCCGGATAATCAAGTACTATGCCCTACCTAGATATAAGCCCGACCCAAAATGATGAGGTAAGCCAAAAGGTTATCCCTAATAGAAAAGACCTAATTTGAATTGGGCCTTAGGCTAGTTTTAAAATTGTTTGAAATTAAGAATAAAAGTTTTAAATTTATAAGTTAAATTTAAAATATAATATGTACATATTATAAATGTTATTGTAACATCCCCCTATTTGGAGGCCCAAAACTAACGGTTACGGATGCTGCAACATCCCCTTTTATTAATCCTCGGTGATCAAATACGGTGGTGTTAGATATATTGATACACAGACCACAAGAATATGGAAAAAATTTAACAAATTAAAAACACATTTCCGCGTTCCATTCAAAACATTTCATGTTCATTACATAATCCTAAAAACGTTAACCACGTTCAGAAAAATATAATTATTACACATACGCTAAGAGTGACATATAAAGATGTCCCCTTGGTTGATCAGATTATATAATAAGGCTAATAAGTCTTCCTTTACATCCAAAATACATAGCGAAAAAAGATAACTCTAAATAACTAACTGCCTCCTGCATGTCTCTGGAAGCTTTATTCGTCAAAGAAGATAACCTAAAAACCTTAAATCTTGAACTACTCAAAATCAATTGAGTACCCGAGAGTTTAAGGGGAAGACAAAAACTTCAAGTTAGACAAAATGCGTGGTATGAATTATAATCAAATATTTCAACCATTTTGATATTTAATGAGACCACACCGCTTAGCAGAACGGGTTTTCCCCTCACTAATATCCTAAAACCTTCTATAAAAATACATACTATGCTTCTGCATCCACAATGGTTAAAAACATAACATTTCAAAATATTATGATGATATACATATAGAAACATTTTATATTTTCCCTACCCATTTTTATTGACTCCCTATCATATTTATAGTTTCTTCGGTAACTATTAACCTATTAGCTTTCATGGGTTTACTAGTAACCTATTTATAATTCATGGACACCCTGTCCTATTTCTGAGTTTTCATGGGATAACTAAGAACTTATAGCCCCTGCCAATTAACTTAATTGATTCGTAGGTTCCCTTGAACCTATTGGTCATTGCGATAACTTATCTTTTATCTTGGTTTTCATGGGTTTACTAGGTACTATGGATTCTCCAGTAGCTCCTTTCTTAGCCTAGTTTTCATGGGTTGACTAAGAACCTACTAATGCCTCTAATAACTTCTTTCTTATCTGATTTTTCATGTGTTCGCTAGGAACTTTTTGACTGTTGTCAATACTTAATTCGAATACACTTTTCATGGTTTTACTACAAACCAGTTGGCCCCTGCCAACCATTCTTAATATATATATATATATATATATATATATATATATATATATATAGTTTTCATAGGCTTACTATGAACCTATTGGGTACCCCTAATAACTTCCTAATCATAATTGCATCCAGGGTGTTAAGGAGACCAAAATATAAGGTGCCTAAATCTTGAAGTTGTCAGGTTTACAGTAAACCCATGCGTTCTTCTACCCCTTTATCCCCAAAACACAGTTATGGATCCTTTGTCATGTGAATATATTCATATTTGAAGAAGTAAACATAACAACTTAACAATACCACTCCTGTCGGTATAAAGTCCATGAAATACTTTTTATACAAAATACTTAAAGTCATTTCAAAACTCCTTTATTTAGCTATGGATTTTTCCATTAATAATGAGTTTGGGTTTAGAAAGCCTTTCGAGACCTTCGAAACCTTGCTTTCAACTTCATTGGATAACCTCCTTCGAAAACATTAAATTCTATCTTTAAAACATTAGGCTCTTTAATTTTGGATGCTTTAAAACATCTCTTTCTAAACCTGTTAAAGTATTATTGTATAAGTATAGAAGCATAGCTTCGAAACCATTCAAAAATACCTCTTTAGAAACCATTGAAGGTTGCCCTTCGAAACCAATACCTTTCGAAGCCATTGGGTTTATATTTAAAATAACATTTTTGGGTCAAAGTGAATATGCACCAAAGCATCTCTTTCGAAACCATTCTTTATTTCATAAAAGTATTTGGGAAAACTTGATGGTGTCGAAACCATCCTTTCGAAAGCATTAAGACATCAGGGTAAAATAATTGAAGGTTGGCTTCAAAACCCCTTTCGAAACCATTGCCTTTTAAACCCCTAACCCTTTTCTAAAGCAATAGGTGGTGGCTTATATTTACAAAAAGAAACCGTACCTTTCGACAGCATTGATGTCTTCAATACCATCGAAAGGCATCTAAACACATAAGGGTTTTGACTTGGTCGAAACTACACCTTCCGAAATTATCACTTTAAAAACTTAGTAACTTCTTCGGAAGCTACTTACTTTAAAAACAAAGGCGACAGTTCTCCTTCAAAAGCTTCTTTTGAAATACCTTTTCCCAACCATTGGTTTCTACTACTTCGAAACCCTTCAGTAAACAGGCAAACGCTTTTCTTTTTAGAAACAAAAAAAAGTATCGACCCCTTCGGAAGCTATGTTTCGACACCTTACCTTCCACCTTTCTCCAATCCACTGCATACCAACTAAGTGATGTCATGTGTATTATTTTCATGGTAAAGGGTTTCAACTAGGCCAGAGGTCGAAGCTCTGGGTTGAAAGCTCCTTCCAAAGGAGGTGGAACCTGCTTTTCTGAGAAAAAAGCTTTTTTCATTAAATAAAGAAAACTTTTTAACTAACTTGCCCACTTGTAAACGCATGATTGGTTACATTAAACTTTCATATTATTTTACTAAAATTTGCCGCATTTTCTCAGATCTAAACCTAAGTAACATTTAACAAATAAGCCCTTCCCATTAGCAAAACAATTAAATCATTTAGGTCCTCCTTTCAAAATAATTTAATTTCCATCCTAAATCACTTAGTAAAAATCCCAAAAATTACGGAAATTCATTTTAATTATGTTGTTTAACATATAAAAATTTTAGACCAAATTCTCAATATAATTTCCAAAATAAATTTATAAACCCAAATAACCATATTTTCCTTCGAAAATTCATAACTAATTCTTCACGGCTTGGAAAATTATAGAAGTTAAAATCCAACTCCAAAATCATGTTTCTCATAACATAAATTTTTTCCATGGAATTTCAAAATCATTTATTCTCGGTTTTGCCTTGAAACCGTGCATATTTCTTTTCAAATAATCTAATTTAAACTAAACAAATCGTAAATCATGCATATCATCATCCAATATATCATAAAAATGAACTTTCCCTTAAATCCGAAATCATACGATTATAAAACCAAAAATAGAGATGTAGTGAATATTATTCACCTTAGATTGGATGTGGAAATTAGAGATTGATTGAGACTGATTTCTTCTAGCTTGAATCCTAAGCTTTACTTTAATTTCTCCTCTTATCTTCCTCATAATGGCCGGCCTTCATGTTTTCTTTCTTACGTTTGTAATTTTTCTTATGTAAAATGAACGTTTATGGCTAAAGGAAAATAGCATAAGGGTGGGAACCTAGGAGCTATTTAGTAAGGCCCTTATGGTAAAATTAGTTAACACTTAACCATTTTAAGCTTATTCATTTTAAGTAAGTACGACCACTAATATTCATTTACCAATCTCAATCCCCATATCACTAAAATTCATGAACCATTTTAAGCTCTTTACTCTAAGGCTCCCCTCCATAAAGAATTTTGTCCTTGAAATTCGGTAAGGACTAACTAGCTAACATAGAAATCATCTGTGACATCTCAGAACATCCATACTGGCCTACCCGACTAGCAACTAATCTATGTGAATCTAATACAGACATACCATTAAAGCAGATTAGAATAAGCATCTCGAATCTTATCCTCTGTCTTCCAAGAACAGTCCTTTTCGTTGTCGCTCCACTGAAATTTCACCAACTTGACTGTCATGGTCCTTAATCTTTTCTCATTTCTCGCTACAACCCGAACTGGTTGTTTGAAAAAAGTCAAATTAATCTCTACTAACAAGTCCTCCAACTCTGTCCGAGGAATAGTAGACTCTGAATCATGCACATACTTGCGAAGATGAGACACATGGAATACATTATGGATGCCTGCCAGACTTCTCGACAACTCTACACTGTACATGATCTTTCCAATTCTCTTTATAATCTGGAACGGTCCAGCATATCTTAGGGCCAACTTTCTCGATTTTCCAAATCGTAACAAACCGTTCATCATTGATACCTTAATTAAAACCCTGTCTCCCACTGAGAACTCTTGGTCTTTATGTCTCTTATCTATGTAACTCTTTTGCCTGGATTGAGCTTCCTTCTGTCCTCGGATTAACTCAATCTTTTCTGATGCCTCTCTAACCAAATCTGGATCTAAGACAAATCTGTCTCCAGCCTCTAACCAACATGTCAACGACTTGCATGGTCTTCCATACAAGGCTTCGAAAGGCGCCATTCCTATGCTAGCTTGACAACTATTATTATAGGAAAACTCAATCAAATGTAGGTGATCCTTCCAAGATCCACCAAAGTCCAATACACAAGCTCTCAATAAATCCTCAAGTACTTTGTTCAATCTCTCTCTACCCATTCGTTTGTGTGCGATAAGCTGTACTCATCTTGAGCTTGGTACCTAATACCTCTTGTAGACCCTTTCAAAATTCACTAGTGAATAATGCATCTTTATTGCTGACTATGCTACTAGGAATCCCATGAAGTCTAACTATGTTCTTCAGGAACAATCTCACCAAAACAGGCGCTGTCATGGTTGACTTGACTGGAATGAAATGGGCACTCTTGGCCAGCCTGTCCACTATAACCCATATGCTTTCATTTCCCCTATCCAACCTTGGTAACTCATCTGTAAAGTCCATGGATATCGAATCCTATTTCCAAATTGGACCTCCAAAGGCTGAAGCAATCCACTTGGCTTTTGATGTTCAGCCTTCACTTGTTGATAGTTCACGCACTGCCTAACCCACAACCCGACAACCCTCTACATGCCTTCCCAATAGATGCCCTCTTCATATTTTGATACATTTTGGTCCCTCTAGGATGAATCATAAATTTGGATCGATGACATTCTTCCAAGACTTTTCTCCTTAAGTTCTCCATATTAGGAACACATAATTGTCCTTTCTTTCTCGACCATCCCCTTTGGTCAAGAATATAATTCTTTAGATCATCAATCTCTGACCCTACCTCAAGCCGTCTAATCTTCTCGGCTACAACTGGATCTTCTCTCTGCTTAGAAGCTATCCTCTCAATCAGCACCGGTCGAACTTCTAAACAAGACAACATGGCGGTCCCCTGAGTAGAACTAGAAGTAGATCTTAACTGCACATCGCAACTGGCCAAAGCTTCAAGATCTTTTGATTCCGCTA
Organism: Allium cepa; assembly: GCA_030765085.1. Taxonomy (NCBI): domain Eukaryota; kingdom Viridiplantae; phylum Streptophyta; class Magnoliopsida; order Asparagales; family Amaryllidaceae; genus Allium; species Allium cepa. Next base: position 722,654,884 of record CM060934.1, read on the forward strand.
ACATAGCAAACACCACATTTTGATGTTTTCTACTGAGAGCATCTGCTACCCTGTTTCCTTTCCTAGGAGTATACTCTATACCGAAAGCATAAGCAACCAAAAACTCAAGCACCTTTGCTGCCTCATATTCAACTCCTTTTGAGAGAATAAATATCTTAAAGATTTATGATCGGTATACAACTAAAATACCTCTCCTAAGAAATAATGTCCCTAAATGTTCAGGGCAAAATACCATATCCAACTCTAAATCATAAGTAGGATATCTTTGTGCGGTTTAAGTTGTCTGGAGTAGGCAATAACTTTACCCTTCTGCATCAATACTGCTCACAATCGAGTTCCACATGCATCGGTGTATACTACCAACCCTTAGTTTTCATTTGGAACTACTAACACTGGTGCACTGATCAACAAATTCTTTAACTAAAGGAACCCTTCCTCACATTTATCAGACCAAACAGACTTCACATCTTTCCTAGTCACCTTAGTCAAAGGCGCTGCTATCGGTGAGAAATCCTTGATGAATCTTCGGTAATAGATAACAAGTCCAAGAAAACTCCAGATCTCGGTTATCGTCTCTGATCTCTTCATTTATTGCTAGCTTCGATCTTAATTGGATCTACTGACAAGCCCTCCTCTAAAACCACATGACCAAGAAACTTCTTTCTTCCAAAAATAACACTTAAAAAACTTCACCTTTAGCTGATTCTGCCTCAGCGTTTCAAGCACCACTCTAAGATGATTCTTATGCTCTATTTCGTATTTCGAGTACACTAAAATGTCATCAATGAATACCAATACGAACTTATCCAAATGCTCTCGAAAAAATCAGTTCATCAAATCCACGAAGAAAGCTGTTGCATTTGTCAACCAAAAGGCATCATTAACCACTCATACAAACCATATCTCGTTCGGAATGCATCAAAGGAATGATGTCCTCCGCCACTCTCAACCGATGGAACCATGTCACCAAATCCAATTGGGAAAACACCTTGGCTCCACTCAACTGATCAAATAGATCATCTATCCTCGGTAGAGGGTACCAATTCTTGATCGTCCTTTCGTTTAACATACGATAGTCGATGCACATCCTTAATGACCAATCTAGTTTCTTCACGAATACCACGGCCACTCCACAAGGCGAAATGCTTAGTCTAATAAAATTTCTTCCCTTAAGATCCGCTAGCTGCACCTTTAATTCCTTCATCTTTCTTAGTGTCATCCTGCTAAGTGGTCTACTCTCTATCCGAAACTCAATAGCTCGTTTCGGTTATAGTCCCGTAACTGGCTTAAAGAAATTTGCAAATTCTCTTGCCACCCGAACCTGACTTAACTCTTCTCCTGGTAAAATATCCTAGCCTCATCTTACCAAACCAATCCATTTCTAACATGATCCTGAAATCTACGAAATCAAAAAGATACAGACTGCGTGCTAACTTATGACCTAGCAAATCAAGTTCTAACTGGTTACATCTCATCCCTAGAGTTACATACCCTCCTATTGGATTTGCAACCCTTAAGGAAGTAACAAGGTATGTCAGTTATTTGCATAACTTGTCAATCAAATGCTGTGATATGAATGTGATGCACCAGTATAAAATAGTACCCTAACTGGTATACTCTGAATCAAAAGCATACCTTCCATCACGGTTTTCCCTTTCTCTGCTATAGTAGGCCTAGAAGAAGATGGTGGTCTAATAGCAAAAACCTTCCCTCTATCCGCCCTGACTGGCTCCGGACATAGATTCTTGTAATGCCCAACTTGGTACTAGTGAAGCATTTCACATTCTTCTTCTCTGCGGGCATCTTCCCTTTGCCTATCCTGCGCTCATGTGCATAATGACCCTTCTTATCACACTTGAAGCATACCAAATCAGCCTTTCCTCCTTGGTAGCATTCCTTGTTTGGACTCCCTTCTTCTTAAAGAATTTCCTTTTCTTTCCGTGAGGACCTTAGGATTCTATTAGCTTCTCCCTAGTACAAACAGCAAGCATCTCTTCATGGCGAATAGCCATCTTCACTACCACATTACAAGGCTCTCTGATATGAGTCATGGTTATTCTGCCAAGCTTCGATCTCAGTCCTCGAATGAACCTTTCATTCCATATGATGTCAATATCTATAGTAGCATACCCATATCGAGATAACTCATCAAACTTAGCCGCATACTTGATTACTGACATATCACCTTGAACAAGGTTCATGCACTTTCTCATCAATGCTGACTTGGCAACCTCAGATAAGAACCTCTACTCAAATCTTCTTCTAAAATTAGCCCACATCAACTCTTCCTTCGTAACTCCAGCGGTTACACTATTCCACCAATGAAGCGCTACCTCTTGCAACTGCCTAGAGGCTAGCCTTCTCTTATCCCCGACCAATACTAGACCAGTAAAGATCTTCTCACAGCTCAAAAGCAAATTCTCAACCTCAACAGCATCCTCCGTACCAAAAAGGGCTTTCCACCCAGACTGGTGTAGTCTCTACTCAGCCTAGCATAATTATATCCAACTGAAGCTACATGATTAGCTCCACCAACATTACTAGCAACTCCAGCTTGCAAAAGATTGACCAACAACTGATATACCATCCCCGCATCTACTAGCGGATTTCTAGCATCTACATTGGCTTCAGCATTTTGATTAGCAGTAGCTTGTCGACCTTGGTTCCTCTTGGTATTAGGTCGAGCATTTCTGTTGGTTGTGGTGCTCCTACACCTAAATTTCCTCTTCTGTTTCCTACTTCCATATCCCTTTTCTCGTAAATCCGCATATGAGCCCTAGTAAGATACATAAGAATGGTCTAAGAGGGAGGGGAATACGTACTTAGATATATACCTATATATCAAATACAAGTACGTTAATATAGCATTAATCCAAACCCCGATCATATTTCTAATTTATCGGATTATGTTTCAGAAAGCTTTTAGGTTTAACTTTCTTTTAAAGTTTCATAAACTTATGCTCTAATACCAACCGTAACATCCCTCTACTTAGAGGCCCAAAACTAAGGGCTACGGATGCTATAGTCATCCATAGTTATTAATCCTTGGTGACCAAATACGACGGTGTTAGATATATTGATACATATATCATAAGAATATGGAAACAATTTAACAATTTAAAAACATATTTCCACATTCCATTCAAAATACTTCATGTTCATCACATAGTCCCAAAAACGTTAACCATATTTAGAAAAATATAATTATTACACATGTACCAAGAGCGACATATGAAGATGCCCCCTTGGTTGATCATAGTATATAATAAGGCTAATAAGTCTGCCTTTACATCCAAAACACACTGTGAAAAAATATAATTCTAAATAACTAACTGCCTCCTACACTTCTCCTGAAACTTTATTCGTCAAAGGAGAGCACCTAAAAACCTTAAATCTCAAACAATTCAAAATCAATTGAGTACCCGAGAGTTTAAGGGGAAGACAAAAACTTCGAATCGGGCATAAAGTCCGGTATGAATAATAATCTAACATCTCAACCATTTAGATATTTAGTTAGACCACACCGCTTAGCAGAATGGGTTTTCTCCTCAGTAATATCCTAAAACCTTTTATAAAACCACATATTGTGCTCTTGCATCCACAATGGTTAAGAACATAACATTCAAAATATTATGATGCTATAAATATATAAACATTTTAGATTTCCCCTCCCCAGTTTAATTGCCTCCCTGTCATATTTATAGTTTCTGGGGTCATTATTAACCTATTAGTTTTAATGGGTTTACTAATAACCTATTTATAATTCATGGACGCCGTGTCCTATTTTTGAGTTTACGTAGGATCACTAAGAACCTATAGGCCCCTGTCAATTAACTTAATTGATTCATGGGTTTCCCTGAACCTACTAGTCATTCCAATAACTCAACTTTTATCATGTCTTTCATGGGTTGACTATGAACCTATGGATTCTCCATTAACTCCCTTCTTAGCCTAGTTTTCATGGGGTTAATAGGAACCTAATGATTCCTCCAATAAATTCTTTCTTATCCAAGTTTTCGTGGGTTGACTAGAAAACTTTTGACTAATGTCAATACTTAATCCGGATATAGTTTTCATGGGTCCACTACAAACCAATTGGCCTCTGCCAACCATCCTTAATATATATAGTTTTCATGGTTTTACTATGAACTTGTTAGGTACCCCCAATATCTTCCTAATCATAGTATTTAGAGGTTTACTATGAACCTATCTCTTGGACAATTTCAAGATTTAGCCACCCTATATTTTGGTTTCCCTAACCACCAGGATGCAATTCTACTCATTTAGGAGTTTAATCAATTTATATACATTACTGGGTTAACCTAGCAGGTTCTTCTACCCTTTTATCCTCAAAATACAGTTATGGGCCCTTTACCATGTGAATATATTCATATTTGAAGAAGCAAACATAACAACATAAACAATATCACTTTTGTGGGTTTAAGGTCCTAGAAATACTTTTCATATAAAGCATAGTTAATCCCTTTTACCTATATTTTTGTCAAGGCGATACTCCTTCAAATTTACATACATAAAGTCATTTCAAAACTCCTTTATTTAGCTATGAATTTTTCCATTAAAAATGTATTTGGATTTAAAAAGCCTTTCGACGCCTTCGAAACCTTGCTTCCGACTTCATTGAATAACCTCCTTCGAAAGCATTATATTCTATCTTTAAAACATTAGGATCCTAACTTTCAAATACTTTAAAACATCTCTTTCGAAACCTTTCGGCCGTGTTAAAGTATTGTCATGTATATATAGAAGCATAGCTGCAAAACCATTCAAAATACCCCTTTCGAAACCATTAAAGGTTAACCTTCGAAACCAATACCTTTCGAAACCATTGGGTTTACATTTTAAAATAACATTTTGGGTTAAAGTGAACATATGTGAAAGCATCTCTTTCAAAACCAATCTTTATTTCATAAAAGTATTTAGGGAAACTTGATGATGTTGAAACCATCCTTTCAAAAACATTAACACATATGGGTAAAATAATTGAATTTTGGCTTCGAAACCCCTTTCGAAACCATTTCCTTTGAAACCCCTAACCTCTTTCGAAAGCAATAGGAAGTGCGTAAATTATAAAAACAAACCATACCTTTTGACAGCATTGATGTCTTCAATACCGTCAAAAGACATCTAAACACAGAAGGGTTTCGACTTAGTCGAAACTACCCCTTCCGAAATCATCACTTTAAAAACTTAGTAACTTCTTCGGAAGCTACTTACTTTAAAAACAAAGGCTGCAGTTCTCCTTCGAAAGCTTATTTTGAAATACCCTTTCACAACCATTAGTTTCGACTGCTTTGAAATCCTTTAGTAAACAGTCAAGTGCTTTTCTTTTTAAAAACAAAACAAAGGTATCGACCCCTTTGGAAGTTATGTTTCGACACCTTACCTTCTGCCTTTCTCCGATCCTTTGCATACCAACTAATTGATACCATGTGTATTGGTTTCATGGTGAAGGGTTTCGACTAGGTCAGAGGCAGAAGCTTTGGGTCGAAAGCTCCTTCCAAGGAGGCGGAACCTGCTTTTCTGAGAAAAAAGTTGTTTTTACTAAATAAATCAAAATTTTTGTAACTAACTTTCCCATCCGTACACACATAATTGGTTACAGTAAACTTTCAAACTCTTTGACTAAAATTTGCCACTTTTTCTCGGATCTAAAAACTAAATAACATTTAACATATAAGCCATTCCCATTAACAAAACAATTAAATCATTTAGGTCCTCCTTTCAAAATAATTTAATTTGATTTCCAAACTAAATAACTTAGTAAAAATCCCTAAAAATTCCACAAATTCACTAAATCGTGTGTTCTAAAATATCAAAATTTTTGACCCATATTCTCAGTATAATTTTCAAAATAAATTTATAAACCCAAATTACCATATTTTGCTTCGAAAATTCATAATTAATTCTCCACGGCTAGGAAAAATACAAAAATTAAAAACCAACTCCAAAATCATGTTTCTTATAACATATAATTTTTCCATGGCATTTAAAAATCATTTATTTTCGGTTTTTCTCTAAAACCGTGCATTTTTCTTTTTACACAATCTAATTCAAACTAAAGAAATCGTAAATCATGCATATCATCATCCAATATATCATAAAAATGATTTTCCCTTAAATTCGAAATCAAATGATTATAAAACCAAAAATATAGATGTAGTGATTATTATTAACCTTAGAATGGATAAGGAAATTAAAGATTAATTGAGATTGATTTCTTCTAGCTTGAATCCTAAGCTTTACTTTGATTTCTCCTATTATCTTCCTCCTAACGGCTGGCATTGATGTTTGCTTTTTTATGTTTATAATTTTGCTTATGTTAAAATGAACGTGTATGGCTAAGGGAAAATAGTACAAGGGTGGGAACTTGGGTGGCAATTTACTCCAAGGCCCTTATGATAAAATTAGTTAAAGTTAACCATTTTAAGCTTGTTCATTTTAAATAAGCACGGCCACTAATATTAATTTACCAACCTCAATCCCCTTATCACTTTACATTATTCTATTCAATTTATCATAATTAAATCTCCTGAACAATGTTATTAAAAATTAGGGGTGTTACTGTTATAATATAAGGAAAACTTTCAAAATATTTGGAAATTAATATAAATTAATTTTGAAATTTATAAAATTTATTAATAGGATTAAGAAAATATATTAATTAAACAAGTTAATTAATTAATAAATATATACGTGTATTGTATATTGTTATATATGTTATGTTGTTTGAAAATGTTAAATTAACATAAGTATACATGCATGTATATAAATGAATTTTGAAATTAATATAAATTTAATGGAAAATGTTTAATTGAGTAAACTTATTAAAAGTTAATTAATTAAATAAATAAATTAAAAGGTTAGTTAATTAAATAAAATACACATACCTAAAATACATATGTTATACTATATAGGTTATACTATATATTTAATATCTAATATAAATGTTATATTAAGATAATATAAAATTAATTAAACTCCTAATTAATTAAATTAATTGAATAAGATTTGATTAGTATAATATTATACATAAGACTATTATATATAAGTAATATGAAATATAAAAGTTATGTAATATTAAAACTTACATAATATCCATGTATAAATTAAAGACGGAACATTAAAGAAAATCTAAGTAGACTTAAGGAATAAATACATATGTATATGTACGTATGCCATGATTTGTGATATTTTCGACATTTGAATCACAAGGGTATTACAATAGAAATACATTATTCCATAAGTCGATATCACTCAATATAATATATTGAATATTATGAATCTTGAATATAATGTTGTCCTCTACCACACACACACATATATATATATATATATATTAATAAACTAGTTGCATACTTCTTTCTTATCGAGCAAAATCAAGTTTGAGATGTCTGGTGTAGTATTATTAATACATTGAATAGACGAGGTAAGATAATTATATGTATTTATTAAGCAAACTCAGGGTACATGTACTATACTTAGGCCATCACGATATGGTAGGCACAAGTGAATAATTTCATTTCAGTTTATTAAGTAAACTCAAGGTCAAAATGTGATTAGGACAAGGAAACAAAGGTTATGAGTTGTATACGATACAACCGACAAAGAGTTATTCATCATCTGTTGAGCTATGGCTTGTTGAGAAAACTTAAGGTCGGAATTCCAAGATTAACAAGTCCTAACATCCACTAATGAAGTCGAAAGATTTCTATATTTTGCTTAGGGTTAAGTGAAGCATAAAAAGAGTGGTGAGAGCCTTATTAGAAAAATGAAGTGAAAATATTCAACCTTTCTAATATCGTTAGAACATATGTTATAAAATTTTATAATGATCTACATTGATAAGTTTGTGCATTTAATACGATTAATAAGATGTTTATCAATTAAGATATACAAATGAACCGAATTGAAGATAGACAACAGAAATATAACATATACTAACTAATAAATGCTTATTGTATGTTAATGTTTCTATACCCAGCAAACGCCTAATTTTACAATACTAAATACATTCGTAATTCGGTCACTTTCCCATTTATTTGGTTGAGACCGTGTATTGCGTTCTATGAGTTTCAAACTCTAAAAGAAATACAAGATTATGGATATTTAGTCCTTATACTATCTCATATAGGTGTTATATGAGGAATGATCACAATTTGTAATGTACGATACTTCAACGAAGCTAGTTCGTTCGAAATAAGAAATGAATAGTACTGTGAGTTAGAGTATTTAATTTGATTGATTACAAAAGATCACATTATGTTGAGTACAACACAAGAATAAAACTACAATATGAATCTAAGAACCCAATCGTTGAAATGTCATTTTAGTCGGTTTTTCGTAATGTTCAACATTTTTGATGTCCTTAAGTGTTAAGGATGATTAAGTGCGGCATTGTAAAGAGTTCATTATGATGCTAAAATAAGAGTGTTCTTTTGGATCGTTCGACCATTTAGAAATAAAAATGAATGTATAAAAATAGATATGATTTAAGGTACATTTGGGATGAAGAGGGTGAATGGTCACTTTTGTTTCATAAAGAAACATCGGAAATAAGAATTGTAAAATAATAATTGATACCTGCTATTGGAATAAAAAATATGATTTCTATTTCTAAATGTATTTTCACATAGAAATTTTTTTCTATGAGATTTATTTTTTTGAGTTCAATATATTTGACCAAAGAACTCTCCGCTGTAAACAAGCTGCAGCGTATGAAATAAGTAACCTATACTAAGTGAATAATTGTCCTTTAAATTACGCTATTACACTATTAAAGAAATAGTAGGAGTATGCCATATAACACTTATTAATTGCATCAACTTATGAAAAAAAAATTGTAAAACATACCAAACATTATTTATGAAATAATGACTATTTTTCGGCATCAAGTGAAAACTAGACATAGTTACATTTAAGTATGAACATATGAACATTCTTATGAAATAAAACTATGATGTGGTATTTTTTCCACAAAAAAGTGATGCATTAGAAAATATTAAAGTATCTAAAATTATTTATAGTTATTTTGGAATTACATACTAAGCCATAGATTTGATAAATAATTTTATTATATGATTATTAATAATGTGATGCTGGTTAATTTTATCTCATATAATTATGGGCAAGACACCCATATAGTGGAAGCGTCATAGGAGTTGATGAACTCTTCTGGAGTTCAGGTGCATGCAGACCAGTTACCTCCCCGAAATGACTATGAAGTGAATATATGTGATATGCATTGTGAGGATGTTGAGCGAAGGCGTGGAATGACCTGTAGACATCGACCGAACCATTCAAGTGTGGTGGAGCACGACTGCTGCTAGGCTCCAACTATCCAAAAGCTGGACTTGTCCACTATGGTTAAACAACTAGTACAGCAGAGCCAAGGGTTGACCAATAATGATTAGGAATCTCGAGGAGCCATACCCTATTCATCAACAATATCCTATATACGGAGTATCTAAGGAGGTTCAGCATACTATCGATGCCTACCTATAAGGGAAAATCGTCCCAGGCAACACATTATGAGATATGAATGGTTGATTGATTCCGCATGAGATGATGCAACAAAATGTAGATGTTTTTCTATAACTCTCTCTAGTATAGCAACAATGTGGTTTACAAGACTACCCCCACGGTCGACTGTGGATTTAACAATTTAGCAACAAAGTTTTTGGAGCAATTCCATATGCATGCAACTCGCCCTAAAGAGTAAGATCCTTAGCTAGCATGATCCAAGCTCTGGGAGGATCGCTAGAAGATTACTTGGAGAGATTTTCATACAGATATCACAAAGGTCAGTAATCCGAATGACCATTCAATATTGATAGCAGTAACGAGAGGGATTGATCCGGAATCTAACTTTGGCAGTTGGTTAGCTGGCAAAGCACCCACAACGTTGGAGCTTTTCTATTCAAAAGCAACTTAGTATTTAAGGAAAGAGGAAGCTAGATGCTCTAGGAAGAAGAATGTTGTAGGATCAAGTGGAGAGGGAGTGTAGACTAAGATTATAGTGAAACAATCTGGGAATAGTTTCGAAAAATTTCAAGTAAACGTCCAAAATAAGCCGAATCAGCAAAAGAAAGGTGGTGATATGAACCATGAGCAAAAGAGAGATTCCAAAAGAGGAAAGTTAAAGATTCCAATGTATGATACCAACATACCACTAAATACGTCTTTAGAGAACTTCCACATGCCTACATGCAATACCATGCAGTATAGGAAGCCACCACCAAAAGAATCAATTGAGAAGCAGAAACAAACTGAAAAATATTGCCGGTTACATGAATGCTGTGGTCATAACACGAATAAATGTAGCCATTCCCAAGATGTTATTGTGAAACTTATACGGGAAAGAAAATTACAGCAGTTTGTTAAAGTCCCGTATGACGGTAGGCATGGCACATCTGACCCCAACCGAGGGCTAGCACCACATATGGTTGAGGAGCCTTCGTGGACTAGTGGAGGATTAGTGATCAATAAAATAGTCAGAGGACCACATCCAGCTGATAAGAGTTGGCACAAGATGGAGCGCTATGCTAGCACAATCAGGCATATGAATTTTGAGTGTGATTCAAGCAGTGAAGATGGGATCCGACAAAACAACTGCGTATAATGGTAGACGACGTTGTATTCAGAAACAAAGATGCAGAAAATATGAAGGCACCAACGATCAACCTAATGGTCATTTCGGCCATGATCGACCCCGCCTTAGTAAGGAGGATCTTAGTTGACTGTGGAAGTTTTGTAAACATAATTTTCGAAAAGGCATACGATCAGATGAGGATGGATGCCAAGGACTTGAAACCGTCTAAAATACCATTGCCCATAGAGTTGGGAGAAGATGACTACAGGAGAGTGCAGATGTTACCATTTGTTGTCTTGGATGTTGACTTGCTATACAATACTTTTGTAGGCTGACCATCCCTAGCTAAATTTTAAGTAGCTCTTGCCCTATGGTGTTTGACTTTGAAGCTCCCAACTGATGATGGTGTTGATCAAAAAAATGAAATATGTATTTCTGTAAACTTCCTTAAACCTACTTTGCTTTGTTTTTTGTTTCTAGTATTTTTGCGAGATCTATGGAATTCATTACTTGTATTCCATTTTTAGTACTAGGCACTAGCCAATAGTACATGGTGATCAGGCGATCGCACGTGCCTGCTATATGGCTGAACTAAGAGATGCTCGATGGAAGGAGAAAGGTAATGGCATTGAAAAGTTTCTCCACATCTAAACCACCTAAGAATGAAAACCAGCACCTGTGCCTTAGCTCGAGCGCTACAGTCAGTTCTGTAAAGACATAAATCTAAAGGACGACGAGGAGAAGATCAAAGAGACTAAGGCTGCACTGGCAGAGCTAATGATCGATATCACGGTCAGCCATGGTGACCCGTCATGGGTCCTAAAGATTGGATCACAGCTTTGCCCGCCGATGATGAAAGAACTTGTTAGTTTTCTCCAAGAAAATCTTACAGTGTTTGCTTGGACTCACTCTGACTTGTGTGGGATCTCACCTGCCATTGCGAGCCACACATTAAATATCGACCCGAGGCATGTCCCGATGAAACAGAAAATGCGTGGCATTGATCCAGAGAGATCTGTCGCCCTTAAAGAGGAGGGGGATGGACTCAAATGCAATGGGTTTATTCGTGACACACTCTACTCTAAATGGGTATCTAATCCTATACTTGTGATAAATACGAATGGAAAATAGTGGACATGCGTTGATTACTCAGATTTAAACAAAGCGTGACAAAAAGACAGTTATCCCCTTCCGAGGATCGACCAGATGGATGACTCAGCCGTAGAACATGAATTGCCATCCTTCGTGGATGCCTATTCGGATATAATCAAACCTCGATGCACATTCCCGACTAGGAGCACACTAACTTTATTACTGATGCTGAATTATATTACTATGTGGTAATGCCATTTAGATTGAAGAATGCTGGAGCAACCTATCAATGCCTAGTCACTGGAAAGTTTAAAGATCAAATTGGAAAGATGACGAAAGTATACGTGGATGATATGCTCATAAGGTCATGACAATCAAGTGACTACATTAGAGATTTAGCAATGATATATGATATCCTCCGATATTGAAAATGAAGATCAACTTCTGATATGTTCTTGAGGTGTTTCATCAAGAAAGTTCTTGGGTTTCATCGTCAATGCTCGTGGATTCGAAGGTCATCCTGATAAGATTCAAGCAATTCGCAACGTTTAGGCTCCAAAGACCATCAAACAAGTATAGAGCCTAAATGGGAAGGTTGCTGCCCTAAGTCGATTTATTTCCAAAGCCATCGATAAATGCATTCCTTTCTTCGATTTGATTATGAGAGGGAAAAGGAACTTTGAATGGATGTAGGTTTTTGTGAAGATGCATTCTAAGCTTTGGTGAGCCACTTAGAGAGGCCAACCATCATGTTAAGGTGGGTGGATCATGAAGATTTGTATATCTACTCGATTGTGTTAGTTCATGCTATAAGTGCCGCATTCTTCGCGAGGAGAATTAGATCCAGTGACCAGTCTATTATATTACCAAGCGATTAACATGGGATGAAAGGAATTATCCGAAATTGAGAAATTGGCGTACTGCTTGTTGATTGTTTTACGAAAGCTCTACACTTATTTTTAGGCTCATCACATCAACGTTTACACCGATCAGCTTTTACAATAGGAACTACAATAACCTAATGCATATGGAAGGTTACTCAAGTGGAAAATCCAACTGAGTCAATTCGACATCACTTATCTTCCTCGAAGAGCCATCTAGGGACAGGCATTGGTGGACTTTATAGTAGAATTCACTGCACAAGATGATCTCCTAGAGTGCGTTGGAGCCCATACCATTCGGTGGAAATTTTATGCAGATGGAAAGTTCAATTGTTTTTCTGCAGCCAAAATTATGCTAGTAACTCTAGAGGATCGATCAATTTTCTATGCTTTGAAGCTTAACTTCCCTGCAACGAACTATGAAGATGAGTATGAAGCTTTGATTGCTGGACTCAAAATTGCCTAAGAACTAGGGATAAAATCTCTTGAAATCTTTTGTAATTCCTAATTGGTAGTATATCAAGTCAAAGGAGATTACCACACTAAAGGACAACGACTCGCTCTATATCTTATCTAAGTCAAAGAGCCATCAAACAGAGGCTTAGGGAGGCAAATTTCAAGCTAACAACTATTGATGGCATCACATTTCTAAAGATGTGGAATAGCGAGCATTTACGACACTATTTCACATAGTTTATTCTTTTTCATTCAATTGTATGCAGTTTTTGGATTTACTTTGGCATTTGGTTTTCCAAATATGTAATAGGATAAATTATGTCATTCCTTCCCACATGGCGAATAAAATTTGAAATTTCTATCATATCTATGATTTATGTAGCATTACATATTAGTTATGATACCCGACTAACTAATATTGACAAGTCTGAGCAGATTCCCAGAGTTTGGAGCCAGTCGATTACATAAATTCACAATTGGACTAAACAAAATGAACATGGTCCGCCCGTTCATTTGATGATTCTTGTCCACAACCTGATGGGTGGAGTACCTAACGAGAAATGGATGTAACTTGACCATTTGATAATCAATTAATCCCACCAAGTGATAGGTCATACATGAATGAAAAAGCGATTATAATATGACCTATCTCTCTCTAAGTAAAGCCCTAGGTTTGAGGGTAAGTTAATCAATTAAGGAAAGTATGGTACGAATATTTTTCAAAATAATTCTAAGTCCCTAGAGTGTGGACTAGATTATAAACACAAATTGGGTACGATTCGACCACCTGACAACAAACTTCTATCCCTAGAGCGTGGAAATGAGTGTAAACAAATAGATGATTGCGGTTCGACCAATCGCTATTTCATGAACTCTGACCTGAAATTGATAGAAGGAATATAAATTGGCTATGGATGTAATTCGACAATCCACTATCGAACTCCTCTAAATCGAGACTGGAGGCAGTAGTATAATTACTTAAGCCACTAAATTTGATGGTGTAGCACAAGTGCTCAAGTCCAGTGTTTGGTACAACTTGAGGCCACGACCATATTGAGGCCATTAGTAAAATTAATGGATGATTATCTGAATTAAGGAGCAACAAATTACAAGCACATTGAATGGAAAAGTAATAGCTTGACCACTTAAACAAAATTCACATAAGAGTTAAACAGAAAATTAAGAACTTTTGTTTGCACATTGACTTGAAATTCATAGTACAAGTTCATCAAAAAGCGAGGACTATACCCACTCAATCACGACCTATAAAAAGAAAAACAGGTATAGAAGATATATACATGTTAAGCCGTAGTGAAATCTATTTCATTTGCCCCTTTCTCTTTTACATTTCTTAGGAGTAACACCACCAGACCTTCCGCCTATCCTTCTCTTCGATCCTTTACCACACTTGGTAGGAGTGATTTTAGAGGTTGGAGGGAGTTTTTAGGAACCGACCCACCAGACGGAATGACTTGCAATGGAAAGAGATTTGGATCATCAATATCCACATCAGTAGGTTCAGATTTAGCTGTAATATTTTTTAAATCCTCTCTCTTAATGAGCTCCTTCAAGTTGCACTCATCGGTATGTTCGAAGGCACCAGTTATCACAATGTCATCTGATTCATCTAGCAGCAGCTGGTCGTTAGCTTTTTCATCGTCAAGTGCTCTGATAACTTGAGAGTCGGGACCTGGAATGTTGGTAGCCAATGGAATTTCAGTAAATGTTGATTGTTTCTCCACAGCCGCACCACTTCCTGGAGTTTGACTAGGACCCTGAAGACCTACAGATTCACAGGAATAAGAAAATAAACCCATAACTTTTACGCATTAGGAATGAGATCTCTTGAATAATGGAGAGTAAAGCAAGATACCATTTCTGGCCAACTTTTGGTTATCACTGAAGTGCTCTCCTCTTGAATAGGAATCAACACCTTTGATTGATAACTGGGTCTGTCCCGATCATAGCTCAGTTTCTATCTCGGGCGAAGTGAACCAGATGGTTCGACTATTTGAAGTGAAGGGGGACCTTTGGGATCAGACTCTAAAGCTTCAGAAATGTTTTTCCCTTTGCTGGAGGGTGCAAAAATATCAAACTATCGAAGCCTTGCTGCAGCTAGATCTAAAGGTTCATCCTCATGAAGAATCTCCCATACCAGTTTCTCCTTATCAAAATCAGCTTCACCAAAGGCTTTCTTCTTCATTTCAACAATATATTCCCAAGCCTTGGCAAGCTATATGAGATAGCCCTCTCAAAGAAAACTCAAACCGTGATGGATAAGGGATTTAGCATTATTTTCAACAATTAATGGATCAAATATGTCTTAATCTCATTCAAGCCAGCTTCCTTGGCATCCTCCGACTGGGCCTCAATTTTTTTCTCTAACGTCATTATGACCACCCTCGTTTGCCTCTTCCTTGAGGACTTCAATTTGAGCAAGCTGCTTGTCAAGTTTAATTTTTAGTTTTCGAGCTTTGATGGCCTCTTCACAATATCTTTGAGACTCCTTTGAAGCTTTGATTTTTTCTTCCTTCTCTTTTTTAAGGAGTTCTTCGAGTTCCTCAACTTGGCGAGCCAGAATGTTTTTCTATTTTTACAACGTGTCCTTCTCCAAAGAAAGCACACCGTTGCGATTATGGGCAGCATCCAGCTCCTTTTTATAAGCTATTTCCAAATGACTAACCACCTCAGATGTTTCTTTGGCACTCTCCTCTTCTATGGCTAGCTTCATTGTTAACTCTTTGATTTCAACATCTTGGCGTTAAATTATGTCTTTACCATGGATCGCCTCCCACTTAAGGCGATCAATTTCATGTTGTCTATCGATTACCACCTTAGAAATTTTCTTGGCTAAATGTTGGAATGCTTCGTGCTACTTAAAAACATCATTAACACATGCAAGTGAACTCACGTTAGCACTCCATGGAATTATACGTATGGAAGGAAGAAACTTCAGCCTATTAAAGCAGATTTTTGGGAAAATGACCTTAAGCTCGGTTTCCGCCTACAGGCCTCAGGAGCTGTAGTAGCCAAAACTTGATTAGAGATAGCGATTGGGCATTTGCTCGACCTATGATCGCGGGATTGTCTAGAACAGATGAACTTGAATAATGTTAGGGCGACACAGCAGTTTGGGGAGCATGAGAAGAGGTCTGATCGCCACTACATACGAGAAGATTAGACTGAACTTCCTGATGAGACGATTGACTTTGGGACTTGTGCTTAGGAGATGAAGACTCCTTTGAATGATGACTTCTTTCTCAACTATTATCTCTTTCTCGATGCCTTTCTGAGTTTGGATCGCGACTAGATCCATACTGTGTCTAGGAGCCCCTCAAGCGATCAAAGGCATGGGAATTAGAAATAGCACCTGCAAATCAAATAAGAATGTATAAGTGGACAACAAATATAACATAGACAAAATTCGTGTAGTGAAGTGCGTATGATTGTGAGCGTCTTAGTGTCCCCTTGACAGACCAGCTACTATGGCCTTGCTCGTAGGAGTGTTTTTCCCTTTGCTAGTGGGTGGAATGTCATTACCCATCCTGGTGGGAGAATCAAGCCCCAAACACTAATGTTGGGAAACTCATAGGTTGTGGTATCGTTAAGGATCGGGAGATTTCAGAACCCTTCCATCGAACTTTCCAAATGTTGAGTGGAAGACTCTTCTTCAACAGAGGTGATTATGAACTCTCTAATGGTTTTTCTCCTACGAAGTTTATAAGCGAACATTTTTCCTTTCCTTGTTGGCATATGAGATTGTGCACCTTATGATGGTTTGACCATAGGCGCATTGCTTGGACTTGCATTAGCATCGCCGGGATTGCTGGCTTCATTACCTCTAATTTCACCCTCTTCGGCATCGTCCTGAGCCCCCTCGATTGGGGGCATGAAAGGGATATTATTGTCGCCTTCTTGTTCTGCTACATTCCTTAGTGGTGCAACGCTTTTTGGAAGACCAATGCTGCGACCTTCTTCTAATAGCCCAAAATGAGATAACCACTATCAGTTATAAGGGATCTGATGTCCCTGTCCTCAACTAGGGTAGCATGGATTGCAGAAACTGCCCTTAAAAATCTATCGCTTTCAGGTTGAGGATGGACATGTATGAATTTTCAAAGTATTAGTTAGTTCGAGATATGGCTAGGGCTAAAGAATATGGGAATAAAGTTAAGGAAACACTTACGTCCTTCCAACAGTCGCCTTGTGAAGCTAGGCGGACAAAGAACGTAGGACCATTCATGTTTAAAGATATTGAGCTTGTTCCAAGCACAAGTCAAAACTTGATAGTTGGGAGAAGGCTCGAGGAAAGAATAAGAAAGGCTTCCTATCCATCGTTTAAAGTTGTAGATAAACCTGATATCTTCAGAAGATGGTGGGTGGGACAGAACATCCATAAATAGTATGAAAATGCCATGAAGAAAAGCATAGCCATTCGGATGCAGCTGATCATGAGCTATTCCTAGATAATTTAGCATCTCTCAGATAAAAGAATTAAAAGGCGGCACACATCCAGCCTAGCACATGAATTTATTGCATGCCGTGTACTCCTCCAGGGGAAAATAAGCCTTGTGATTCACTGAAGGAACTAAAACATCTCCGAATAAAATCCCATGTTTAGAGCATAGTCTACAGAAAGTAGCCTAACCAATTTTGGAGGCCTCGGAATCCATCGGGTTATCTAGAAAAACAGCACCCTCTATAGTGTCAGGGGCAAGGTTTATATCTTCCACCTGAAGGATGGGAGCATTAGAAAAAAGGTTGGCCAATGGGTCGAAAACCTCCGGTTTCTTAGTTTGACGGTCAGGGGAAAGTCTGTCGGATATAGTTGCAGAACATGATTCGGCTCCATGATTACTGCATTGCAAAGGTAGTCCAAAAGGCATTGTGGCTAAATGCCTTGAATGTTTTTGGAGCTCATATTAACTAAACTCGGTAGATAATTGAGATTACAAAAATTAGCTTGTCCCATAATAATTGTAAACTAGTATGATGTAGTGTTGTGCAGTGCAGAGGTAAATAGTTCAAATTTTAAAGCAAAAGTAAGTGATGAGACTATGGATTCTGGCCAGAGTGATCGTCATCGCTGACCATCTCAACTGGTGTTTAGATTGATCGGCTATGTACGCTTTAGGATTGACCATCGACATATCAAAGTGTGAAGCCCATTATTGAAGTCCATACGTTAAGTTTTAGTTCATATTCTAAATCCCAAGATTTTAGACATTTAATTTTGAGTTGAACATTGGATATGCAAGTCATGTTGTTCAATATCTTCATATGTTCAAGTTCACTAAGGTGGGATTGGTTCTGATTGTTCGTGCAAATGAATATGGATTGGTTTTTAAGTTCAATTCAAAGGTTTAGAGTCGGCTAAATCCTCATAGTCGATCCTTTAATCCCAATGTAACCGATCTCTCTCATGAAACAAATAACCGATCCCTTATTTATAGTTGATCCATCTCGCAAAGCTTATAACAGATCCCTCCTCAAACACACCACCATCGATATCGTAGCCGTTCCCACACTTCCCTTAAATATTTTCTCTGATCCCTTCAAGCGTCAACATCACCAATCCCTTCATCCCATCTATGAATCGACCCCTATACTTAGTCTTTTTCATGTTTCCCTTCAAAATCCATAAACAGCCGATCCTTCGTCCACCAATACTACCGACCCCCATGCCAAACCCAACATAACCGCTCCCTCAGAAAGCACTCCACCAACAATTTCTCTTCAAACTTCAAATAATGGTCCCTCTCAAAGCCACTACATCGATCCATATACTCAGCATTTCTTGTCCTCGACCTTCTACACTGATCCCTCTACTTCCTCCATGCTTCACTCCTCTCCTTTCTCCTCCTCTGCCATCTTATTGAACCCTGCATCGCCACCATCAATCTCATCTTATGCAAACTTAACCCATGCTAACGTTAATTAACACAAAAAATCCCCATTATCTCATCACAAATCGAAGTTATATGCAAACTAAAAACCTACCTATTCATATATATATATATATATATATATATATATATATATATAAACACACACATATACATATATATATATTGGCGGTGATATATGGAGAAGACAGTGGCAATGGTGAATTGTTTAGAGATGATCGAGATTAAAGGGAAGAAGGATCAGATTTAGAGAGGTATGTTGGGTTGCGATGGATTTTGGTTTGAAATTAAGGAAGGAAGAGAGGGGAAAGTATTCGGCTCTAAGATAAGATAAAAAGGGTTCGGTATTGAAGAAAATAAAAGCAAATGGAAGTAAAGTGGATAAGTGAAGGATAGAGAAGAAAGATGTTAGCTTATAGGAGGGTTGAGGGGTTGGCCCACCTTTCCGCTCTCCACTAAGCCAAAAGGATTGAGTTCCCAACAAAATAAGGGATCGGGTACGATCTTTAGACTTCAGGCTGGATCCTATCCTTATGAAAACTAAAAAAAGAAAGAGGAAAAAGGGATCAGTTATGAAAATTCTAACCCCTGTTAAAACAAAAAAAGGAAGGGATCGACCCAATGTATACAAAAACAAGACAAAGAGAAAGATAAGGGTTCGGTTACCAACCGTATATGCATGCAAACATGGACATAAAATTATATAAAGTACATACATATAAAATGTAATCAAATTGCATATAGTTCAATCAAAATTGGTGATAACCCATGGGCGTGCAAATTCATCCGGGAGCCAACGACAAGAACGTATGCCAGTGCGTACATGCGAATGTTCTAAAAGTTTAATTTTTATAAATGAAAGAAATTGAATTCAAACTTGGAGTTTTCAAGGACGAGACTGGATAAGATAGCCAAAGCTTACTAGCCCTATATAAATAGACATAGATAGGAACTGACAGAATATAATCCTCGATTTACACCATTGAAAATCTACCAAACATCATGTCGATCAAAGAGAGATACGACACTATGGGGGAAAATTCGACGAAAGGATAGCGACTATTCAGAAAAGTGGATGGATTTCTTTTTGGCAACTCTAACTTTCTTAGATTCAAAGAACATCATGTTCAATACAAGACATACTTTGGGGGGCAAGTGTTATCCGAGATTTTGACCCGGCTTTAACTGAACTTATTGAACAAGTAAGATTCAACTGTCGTTAAGGCCAATGAGTTCAAAGTGATGATTATGGGGTCCAAAAGTCTAGTACAAATTAAAATATGAAGCCATGGTCGAACGAAATCAAGAGTTATACTATACAGAATGTTTTAAGTATGAAATAGAGTTTAATATGGAAAAGGGATCGGCGATATCACTCTCAATCGTAGGGATCGGCATATTTCCACCAAAAAAGTGCAATTCAATAGAAAACAATCAATATCTCAAGATCCATAAGTTCAATACATATGAAACTTTGGAAACAATATATAGGGACACTGGAGAATCTACCCTAAGGATTGCACCTCAAGTGGACTAAGCAAAAGGCCGGCCCTCTTCCCTCCATAAGAATCAGCTAGAATTAGGATGCATTGCATGTTGTAATAAGGATCGATCAATACTTATCCAATTGGCATAATTCTTGGGGATTAGGCATAATTAAACATGGAGAAGCTCCCAAAGTGGTCGGACCCCCAAAATCCTCCAAAATAGGGATCGATACTGATCCTTATTTCTTGGAATTGGGGCCATGCAATCCCTTCTATGAGCTCAATGGTTTTGGAGATCCTTCTATCGAATTTTCAGTGAGATATTTTGCCATCTTCCTCTATAAATACAGGCTTGGTTGTTCATCTTAGGGAATTTTACGCTGCCTGTTGCTTTGTACTCTATTGTAACAAAGGATTTTCAGCGGATCCCTATTGCACTCAGTTTATGAAGTGATCCATAAAGCTATCTATTCAAAGTGGACGTAGGCAAACAATGCCGAATCACCATAAATCATTGTGTTCCTATTATTTCTTTTACTTTCTATTATATAATTGCTTGTTTCCTCTGTTTTCATTTTAGCTTCTTTATTTGTTTCTCTACAAATCCTCTATTCGGTGTTTGTGCCAAATTTTGGTGCAAATAAGTGTCCATGGATTTTATCGATGCGTTGCCTAGGTCGAGAGGGAAAAATGAAAGCATTTATGTATAGTCGATTGAATGACTAAGAGTGCCTACCTTATCTCGATGAGGTCGACAAGAATGGCTGCTGGTTTGGTGAGACTATATATGAAGACTGTAGTGAGACTACATGAGATTACAAGCAGTATTGTGAGTGATAGAGACCCTTTATACACCAGCGAGTTTTGAAAATGTTTGGAAAGTGCATCGGGTACAGAATTAAGCACACCTGCAGACTAATTGTCAAACCAAAAGGTTGAACTATAAGCTCAAGGGTTAGCTAAATTCTTGTGTTTTAGACCTAGGAGGATGTTGGAAGAATCATTTATATTTTGTAGATTTTACATATAAAAACAGTTACCAGTCGAGTATCAAAATTGCCACATTATAGACGCTTTATGGTAGACCATGTAATTCAGATATATGTTGGATGGACGGGAGATAAACTCATGTTAGGACCTAGGTAAGAGAGGATATTGAGAAAGTAGAACTCATTCACCCTAGAATGAAAGCAGTGCAATCAAGGCAGAAGAGTTATGCCGATAGGAGGAGAAGAGATCTTGAGTTCACGGTAGGAGGCCATGTGTTTGCAAAGGTTTCTCTAATGCAAGGAGTTATGCACTTCAGGAAGGCAGGGAAATTGGCCCCTAGATTTGTAGGACCATGCCTAATGTTTGAGATTATTGGTAAACTCGCATATCGAGTTGAGTTATCAAGTAGTTTAGAAAGTATACATAATGTTTTCTACGTATCACATATGAGAAAGTGTGTATATGATCTGAATTCAATGGTCGAACCAAGGGCAGTTAAAGATCTATCTATAGAACCAAATTTGTCTTATGTTAGACAACCAAAGGGAATTGTAGGTCGTGATACCAAAGAGACAAGGAACAAGGTTTCAAACTTATTCGCACCCAGTGGAGTGAGGATATTGATGATTGTACCTAGGAGATAAGGAATAAGGTTTTCGAACTGTCCTAATTTTATGACATGTACAAATAGGCTTGTATGTTTTGATGTATAGATTGGTAGAGACATCACAATATTTTGATATAAAATTTGAATGTGATAGTAGGGGCACTAATACCTTATACTCGATGATTGATAGTTTACACTAGTGGGGAACTTGTGCAATTACTGTACTGTATGTACATTTTTTTCATGATTGTAATTTTATTCTACCTTCTCTGAATCTGAAGGACAAAACTCTTATAAGGAAGGGAGGCTATATCACCCCATATTTTGGAGTACCATAATATGTGATAAATAAATTAAATTACGTGATAAATTAAGATTAATTATGGTATAAACTAAATATATGAAAAGTTAAACAAATGAAGGGTGAATGAATGTAGGAAGGGGATTTTGGATTTATTAAGATTAGGCTATAATGGAGTGGAGTTTTAGTCTAGATCCCAAATTACTAAATCCATACATTCCAAATATCCACTTATTCTCTTATTTTCTACAAAATAAAGAAAGAAAACTAATGCTTAAGGTCGGCCATGCATACTAGAGGAAGGAGAACAAAACTAAGATAATAGAAGGGGCTTTCACTATTAAAGTGACTCTTAACCAAGCTTCATTAAACAGGTAAGTAAAACTTTCCCTAAAATGCTTCCAGACTCGATAGGTTCAGATTTGTTGTCGAATGAATGCTTTTATTGATTATAAACATGTTGGTAAGGATTGAACATTGGTTAATATGTTTGGACGTTTAAATGGAATACATTTATTTCATGTTCTTGGATAAAATATTATTCAATCATGGTAAAATGATTCAAAATTTAAGTACGATGTTTATAACGATGAATGAAGATAGGTTCTTGGTTTCATAACTCTTGATATTAAATTGGAATTTTTATAAATTTTCTATGTTGAGAAAATAGTTAATTTTGGGTCAATTAATTGCTAAAACTAATTAAAATATTTATGTTTATTAAAGATTTTGATATAAGGTAACACATGATAAACTAGATTTTTGGTGAATTTCCTAGATTTTTCCCATTAATTTTCAATTTTATATGAATTAAATGGTTGGTGAAAGGATTAATTAATTATGAATAATTAATTAATAAAATGAGAATAAAATTAGGCAAATCAAAAAATAAAAATGTAAAAGAGCAGATTAGCCAATAAGAATTAGACACCAAATGGGATTTGGTATAAAGTAACTAATTAATAAGGTCACAAAACAGTCTTCCTGTTATTTACAAGATGCTATCTTAACATGCGATGGTTATTCGTATATTCACCCGCGATAGCTATTCTAGCCACCAATATGCCATAGCACATCGGTTATCAACCTATCATGACTTTGGTAAAGCGAAAGTGCGAAAGCACTTTTAGCTCAACATGCAAAGCTATCAACTTGCAATAGCTAATGTTCTTTAACATATGAAGGCTAAGTTGGAACTCAACATGCGATGGCTCAGGGGAGTCAACATGCAAAGTCTTAGGGGAGTCAACATGCAATGACATAGGGGACTTAATATGGGATGGCTTAAGGGAGTCAACACATGATAGCTTGAGAATCTATTACCTTATGATAGCTACTTGGAGTCAACACATGGTGGCTTGGAGAGCTTTTATTTGGATAGCTTGGGAAGTTATCAACTTGCAAAACCATTTGAGGCTCAACACGCGATGGCCCGTAAAGCTATCAACCTATGACAACTAGGGTGGGTCAACATGCGATAGCTCTTGGAGACTCAGCATGCGATAGCCATGTAAGGTAAATATGAAATGGTAAATAAGATTAAGAAAATTCTAAGTGCCTAATTGAATCTTTGTGGCACTTTAGATGCCATCTTCTATGGTGAAGAATTAGAATTTCATGTTGAAGATATGGCCATAGAAAATAATTAGTTAAAAAAGAAATAATTTTTTAAAGAACGAAATTGAGATTTAGCTTGATTAAGCTAAAGATGATGAGTTGAACCATAAGAATAATCAAATGTAAATATGAGACCTTTATGATAATAATACATCTAAGCACGAATTTATTTTCAGTAATTTTGATGGAAGGCCTAAGTGGCTATCAAATATCTAAACATTATATCATATTTAGCAATTTTAGTGGTAGACCTTTGTAGCAAACGTATGTCTATTCACGAAAATATACAAGATTGATGAAGTAAGGCTTTCATTGCATTTGAATTTCTATTCACGACATTATTATTGATGGTTGGTGTAAGGCCCGTGTGGCAATAATTTGTCTAAATACGACATAATAAATGGTGGAAAATGGTGTACGCCTTATGGCATCCTAATTATCTGTTCACAGTAAAATTGAGAGAAAACAAGATTGAACACGTAAGTGAAATCTTAAGTGTCAAGGAAAACTATCAAACTGGTAAGAGTAGGGCAAGAGTAGCAATTTGAAATGGATTGATTATGGAAACTATGCAAAATTGTGTGAAGGAAACCTTACACTTATAATGAATTGAAATTTATGTTTGTTCATGACATGATATGATGTGACTGATGATGATTGGAATAGTGAAGGGAAAATATATTCCGTGCTTTAGTGGCATGGTCTCAGTATATGATTGTTTGTTTAGGGTAAAGTATTATTCATACCAGGCTTCATGTTTGAACCAACTTTTTTTATTTTTCATGAACACACGAGTAATCATCCGAGTAGGCTGATTTTATATTTTATCAAGCATCTTTGGGAAAGACGAATAAAGAAGCTAAAACGAAGAAGGAGGATTACATTTGAAATAAAAGTTATTTTGAAAATTTCACCATGTAAAACAAGAATTTATAACCGATTCAGTGTCCATGTCTGAATCTTCATACGTCAGGCATGGCTGTCTATTTATAATTTTTTATATTTACCCCAACGTGGGAACGGAAAAAGTTAACAATAATATAATGAATCATGTAAACAATTTGCTGTAAGTGAAATTTATTCGATTGCTCTATTTACTTAAGTTGTACTAATTAAATACTAAACTCGCTTTATTGTTGGAAAATGATTTAGGTGATGCATACAACATCAACGACATTTATTTTCACATGTCGAAATTGGAGACTTTATAATTATTCAATTTTTCTATCTCCCACCTTTGGGTGGAAATTCTTAGAAATTATAATTTGATTTTAGCACATTAAGGATAGTTAGTGCATAATTTGAAGGTAACTAATTTCTTATACATGTAGAGGACATGCACATTACAGAACATTTTTGGGTGTAGGTTATAATTGAACTTCAATTGTTTGTCAACACCATACCACTGGTGATATAATTCACACACCAAACCTTGTCTGATCCCGTCTATTTGTTCTTCTTTCTATTATAGGTGGTTGGAGTACTAATTAAAGCAAGCAAGGCAAGGTGCATGAAGGAGGCGACCTGGCACTCCAAAGATATATTTAATTATAGTTACTCCTCTATGTACTTCATATTTTATTTTTTGTATCAACCAGAGTCTTATGTATTGTCATTTAGAAACGTTATTGTATGGACCAAGTTTATGTTGAGACTATTAGCTGATTGGAATATTTTTAGTGCTTATATTTTATTTCTTTCTGCTGTGAGATCTGAAAGTGTAGAATGTTTAAAAATTTATATTTGTCTTTGTGTCATGCAACACCAAAAACCCAACAATTTATACTTCTTGGCACAACTCAAGTTTAGAAGCCACTTTAGGGCTTGGACCGGTGTGTTTGGATGTGTGGGTTGTAACATTTAGCATTATAGCTAGGTTCAAAATTCCTCAGGGATTAGGCACATATTGAAAGAATGTACTCATATATTTTCAAAATTATTACACACACATGGATATGTGTATGTATGTGTGTGTGTATAAGTATAACACAAGCACACCCTCGTATTCCCATAATTCTTGATACCATTTAAGGAAAGTTGCTACCAATTATTAAAAAGTGAAATGAGCAATCAAATCAGAAATAGTTATGTTGAGATAGCTGAGGTGCCGGGGGCAAACTTTCCTATATGGTTTCATTAGTATTAACAAGCTAGAGGTCGGACTGAACTTTATCCAAATGGAGGACCCACAATGCAAGCATGAAGTGTATCCCCAACTCGTCCACCTACTTTGGACTTCCTCAAGCTATGTTGGAACTTCTAGGGTCTAGGTGGAAAAAATTATTTTGGGTTTGAATCATTTATTGAGACACGGGTATTGTTGATAAATTATGATAGGATTTTGCCATGATGAGTGTGTAAGATGCGATGAAGAGACAGTTGGCTTTGTGACACTTGTCGGGAGAGGCAGGTCTATATAACCCCTGAGCAGCCGAACAGGTACCTGAGTAGCGGAATAGGATTTCGTCTCAGCGGCCGAAGTTGACTTCACACGCCTGAGCAGCAGAACAGGACTTCTAGTACATAAAATTGTCTAACTAATATGCTGTTAATAACAAGGATCTGTCACTTGTAGTACACACTTCTTATAAACTTTTCCTCAAGTATTTGAAATGTATGTGAGAATAAGAAAGGAAGATTCAAAGCAATAGAATGTTTATATGTTGTTTGAATGTGAGTATGAGAACACAAGAAGTATATAAGATAGTTAGAAAGATTTTCGGTGAATATGAAATGTTTGGGAACATGTATTTATAGTATACAAAGAGTACTGCCATTGGTGAAGAGTTCTGACCAAAAGAAGCAACCATTCCTTTTCAGAGAAGGATCGCAACCATTTACAAAATGGAAATGTCTTTTCAAAATATGATAGTTGGGTTCAGGTCAGTCGACTGGTCGATTTGGATCAGTCGACTGATCATTCAACAAATTTAAAAGAAAAACAGTGTATACTCGTGCATCTACACCATTCAGTCGATTGGTTGTTTACAGCCAGTCGACTGGCTGTAGTGTATTTGCACTAGCAGCTATGTTTTGTTAAAAGGAATGAAAATGATGAATGGGGACTACTTGAGGATAAATTTTAACAATTTCTAAGTCTCAAACACAAGTAATAACCAGCGAAAACATAGATTCAAAGTCTTGATATAACCGTAGTCCTTTGATTGTCTCTTTTTGTCATGATTGATAGTGCATTCTCTTTTACTTGTAAATTGCTTTGTCGTGAATCAAAAATAGTGATTCAACATTCTCCTCCTTTTTGATTGATGACAACCTGTATGTAATTTACCTAGAGAACATACAAAAAACTCCTCCTGCATATATGACACTTCTTGTACCTGCATCAAAATGGTTAGTACATATACTTTTTCTCTCCCTTTGTCAACGACAAAAAGGAGACATATCGTAGCAATAATTACAATACCAAGTGCATAAACAAATACCCATAGTAAGACTATTTAGTACAAGTCTTTAAAAATGTTCATAGCTTTAGGATAAAAGTACCAATCAACAAATAACAAGAACATCTACCAAACTTACTGACCAACCAACAGAAGCTTATTCATCAATATGCCAGTTATATTCTTCTTCCGATGCAGTCTCATTCCTGGGTCTTGAAGTGCCATGAGCACCTCTGCCTGCTCCACTAGTGTTGCTATTAGTATGCTACTCTGATATAGACCATGTAAAACGAGGTGCTGGACGCTTTCCTTAAGCGACGGAGGTGGTAGCGGTGGAGGAAGAACATGATATAGCATCCCTTAAAGTAGAGAAGAAGCCTTTGATTTTATCAAGCTTCTTATCCACTTTCTTGAGTCTTGAATCTAGGATAAGTTGATTTCGGCAAAGGATTTCAATGGATTCGTGGGTGTTGGAGGAGGTAGCTAAACGGATTTCTCCTTCTTGTTGATGTGGTTCCGGTTCTCTAATTACAGGACCTCCAGATTGTTGTCGAGCCTGTTGATGCTTCCAATCTTCGTATGCGGTAATAGGTGGAGGTCTTGTCGATAGCTTTATAAGGCTTATGGTCCAGATATTGATCATTCCGACGGTAGAGAATTCTGAATCAGGTTGACGAACACCAACGTCTAGAAGAAGTCGCATTATATACTTGCCAAAGTAAATAACATGCATATTCCCATGGGGGAAGGTAAGAAATTCATCCAAAATACGTCGTAACCAATTTACCGTATATTTCCTCATATCGCATAAAGAGATTTGAATTTTTTTGGATATATCAATTCATACGATCCAGTTCTTGGGAGAATAGAACGCATAAGAGTCGTACGCAAGATTCGAGCTTTAGGCCGTAGAAGCTTGGATCGTAATTCAGACATATCGTCACCCATGAACATGTGACTAACTCTATCTCTCTGTCTTATATTGCAGTCAAAATCATTCAAGTTAATACCTTTATTTGGAGATTGAAGGATATGTGCCATTCTACCAAGCGAAAAGAAAACTGGCTGACCACATACCAAACATGAGATTGTTAATGTTGTGGTGATTGGAATTGTAGTTGAGTAGCGACTCTAATCCGCATCTTCGCATCAATTCTTGAAGTGAATAAGCTCCTAAATCAGAGTACACCATAAAAGAACCTTCAAAAATCCTCGAATTTTTCATCTTTTCCCATCTTTCAATTGCGGTAGCATCGTATAGCCAATGGACGACATGGGTATCGATGAATGATGAAGATACTTGCTTTGATCGTTTTGATCTAGGAGGAGCCATTAATTTTATGTTTTTGAGAGGGAATTGGGAAAAAATGGTGATTAGGTTTCAAGAGATTTGATGGAAGGTGAAAAAATATGAAGAAGTTAACGTAAAAAGTAAGGGATAAATGAAATGAAAAGGAAAGACCACAGTTATTTCATACAGTCAGTCGACTGGTTGGGGTATGTCAGTCGACTAGTTGCAAATCCGAGAGCATTTGTTCCCTGTAAACAGTCGACTGATCTATTTATTTCAGTCGACTGGCTGTTGCTAAAAATTCCAGTAAATTTTAAAACAGTTTCTTTCAATAACAAAAACACATATAAATAAGGTAAGCATGAATATGGAACAAAATACATAAGAAATTGATTATTTTGGAGTTAAAAGAGAGCATTCATCTAGTTCAATCTTGGTGACTTCAACATGAGGTTATAGAGGTGACCAATAGTTTTGTCGTTCCTAAGTGTTGGGAGACACCGGAGATTGTTGTGGAATTTGGTCCCATGGATTCCAGCCAGATATATGTGGTTGACAAGATGATAAGGGTTCAATAACGTCTTTCTTTGGTGATTTACCGTAGAATTTTAAGGCAATCGATTCTATTAAGCTAAGACGTCTAGAATTTATTTGTTGTTCATAGTGCATCTCTCTTTGCAAGTTGATTTGCTCCCTTTGATAGTGGTAGATGTCGTCTATTTTCTCTTTAGTTTTTGAAGAAATAAAAAGTGATCTCCTTAACGTCTTGCTATTTGGTGTATATCTAGTGTGATATTGTCCCTAATCATGAGCTGTTCATTTTTAGGTGTAGGAGTGGCCAAAGAAGGAGTTGAGCTATTTGAGGATGATGTGGAATATGATAGCTTAGAGTTGGAGGAATCATTTGAATCATGAGAAGCCATTAAAAAAATATTGAGGAGTTTGAGAATGAAATGGTAATGGTGATTGATATAATATGAAATATATATATATATATATATATATATATATATATATATATAGGGGAGAAGGACCAAAATTTGATGGCCAGAGATTTGAATGAATAAGAGCCGTGGGAAATAATGTATGGAGGGAAGGATGATAATAAATTTAAAAATGAATGGTTACGGGATGATGTGGTATAAGTTAAACCAAAGTATGTAGCTTAGCAAGAAAAATAATATAGCATAATTGGTAAAGCATACTCTTACCAGCCATGAGACCAGAGTTCAAACCCCAGCAGCTACATTTTTTTGCAACCCGAAATTTTGAAGAATATTTATAACCAAACTTCTAGTTGAGATAAGAAATACATATAGCTCAAATGGCAAGAAACAATTGTAAATCTATAACCAAGAGATCATGAGTTTAAGTCCCACTTGTGTTATGAAGAAAATTTTTATTCTTGCCAATAAAGTTTGCATGAAAACTTTTCGCATATGAATATTTTATTAAATTGTGCTATGAAATTTGCACATATAAAAACAATATATTTTGAAAATTTTGTATGAAAAATTTATAAATCTATAAAACAGACGATTTCAAGTTCTCGTTTTAATTTGATGAAAGTATGTTCATTTAAAGGTTTTTAAAGATATTTGGCAATTGTTTGTCAGAGGAAACAAATTCTTGAATTATCAAATCCTTTTCAATATTATCATAAAGAAAATGATGACGAATGTCAATATGTTTTGTCCGTGAGTGATTGACATGATTTTTAGATAAGTTTATAGCACTAGAATTATCACAATAAATAGTTGATTTGGATAAGTTAAAACCAAAATCTTATACTGTTTGTTGCATATAGATAACTTGAGCACATGCCAAAGCTATAGAAATATATTCTGCTTCACATGTCGATAGCGAAACACGGTTTTGTTTCTTACTGAACCAAGATATAAGAGACCGTCCAACTAAGTGACAAGTCCCACTTGTACTCTTTTTATCTGTTCAGCTTCCTCCAAAATCAACGTCACTATTTGACACTAATTCAAAAGGACATTCCTTTAGATAGAATAGTCCAAAGTCCTTGGTTTTATCAAGATACCATAATATGTGTTTCACTGCTCACAAATGTGATTCTTTGGGATCTGCTTGAAATCGTGCCCACAAACAAATACTCATCATTAAGTCACGTCTACTAGCTGTTAAATATAGTAACGATCCAATCATACTTTGATATAATTTTTGGTCAATACTTTTTCCATTTTCATCTTTATCAAGATGTATAGTTGTACTCATAGGAGTTGGTTTGGTAGAAATATTTTCCACGCCAAAGCGTTTAATTAGATTGTTACAATATTTTTCTTGATTTATAAAAATACCATTTTCTTATTGTTTTATTTGTAAGCCAATAAAATGATTTAATTCACCCATATGTAACATTTCAAATTCTTTGGCCATTATTTTAGAAAATTCCTGATATAATTTTTCATTTGTGGATCCAAAAATGATATCATCAACATAAATTTGAAAAATTAAAATATCTTACTTGTTTCTTTTAATAAAAAGAGTTTGATCAAGCTTCCCAATTTCAAAACCAGAGTCTATTAAATAAATTTTAAGACGATCGTACCAAGCACGAGGTGCTTGTTTCAAACCGTATAAGGCCTTTTTAAGTTTATAGACATGGTCTGGAAATTTTTCGTGTACGAATAAAAGAGGTTATTCAACATAAACATTTTCCTTTATAAAACCATTTAGAAAAGAAATTTTAACATCTATTTGATATAATTTAAAGTTATGAAAACATGCACAGGCCAGTAAGATTCGCAGTGCTTCTAGTCTAGCGACTGGGGAAAACGTTTCTTCGTAGTCAATCCCTTCTTCTTGATTATGTCCCTGTGCAACTAATCTAGCTTTTTTCCTAGTAATATTTCCTTGTTCATCTGCTTTATTTTTGAAGACCCACTTTGTACCAATAACTGATTGATCACTGGGCCTTGGAACTAAATCCCAAACGTCATTTCTTTCGAATTGGTTTAGCTCTTCTTGGACAACGATTAATGAATTTTCATCGGTGGATGCTTCTTTAATATTTTTAGATTCAACATGAGAAAGGAAAGCTATATGGCCCATTTGATTCAATTGACTTCATGTCCTAACAGATGAATTTAGTTCTCCAATGACATTAATAGGAGGATGATCCCTCAATAATCTAGGTGGAGATCTTAATTCATTATTTTTGTGAACAATGTTCTCACTATTTTTAAAATTTGAAATTTTTGTATAGGTGATATTATCAGGGAGTCATCATCTCTTATACTTGGCATTTGATTAAAATTTTCATCGAAGGAAACATGAAGTGTTTCTTCGACGATATTGGTTCTTTTATTAAAAATTCGATAAGCTTTGCTTCGGTCCGAATATCCAACAAAGATTCCTTCATCGGATTTTGGATCGAATTTGCCAAGCTGATCCTTTGTGTTTAAAATGAAACATTTTGAACCGAAAACATTGAATGATAAATATTTGGTTTTTTACCATTAAAAGGTTTGTAAGGAGTATTCTTAGTTAGCGATCGAATAGAAACACGATTCAAAACATAACAAGCTGTTGCAACTGCTTCAGCCCAGAAATGTTTTGGTGACGTACTTCCATTTAACAAAGTCCTTGCACATTCTTGTAAGGTTCAATTTTTGTGTTCTACAATTCTATTTTGTTGTGGAGTTCTAGGAAACGAAAAATTATGGAATATTTCCTTCTTACAAAAATGTTCAAAGGCTTCGTTTTCGATTTCACCTCCATGATCACTCCTAATGTTTTTGACTTTTAATCCCTTGAAATTATGAATTCTTTTGACAAAAGTTTTGAAATTATCAAAAGTATCACTTTTATTTTTCATAAAAATAGTCCAAGTATATCCTGACAAATCATCAACAATCACAAACATATATCTACTATAATTAATGGATTGTACTTGTGTTGGTCCAAATAAATCCATGTGTAGTAATTCAAGTGGTTGTAAAGTTGAGATAACCTTTTTAGATTTAAAAGATGACTTAGTTAATTTTCCTAGCTAACATGCATCACAAATATGGTCAATTGTAAAATTCATTTTTGGTAGCCCTTTTACTAAATCATTTTTAGAAAGCTTATTTATAGTTTTGAAGTTAATGTGACAGAATCGTTTGTGCCATAACCAAGTATCATTTTCTTTGGCTCTTAGAATTATGGTTTGTTTTCACATTCAGAACATAGATATTTCTGTCTCTATTTCCTTCAAAGATAAGATTTTGATTTTGATCAAAAATACTACATTTATTTTAAGAAAATGTGATTTTGAATCCTTTGTCACATAATTGGCTGATATTGAGTAAATTATGTTTCAAACTTTTGACTAGTAAAACATTTGAAATAAGAGGTAAATTTGAAATACCGTTGTTGCTCGCATCGCCTTTGCCGATGATATAGCCTTTGGAATTGTCTCCAAATGTGACGGAGCCTCCATCTGAGTAAGTAACGTTTGATAGCATATCTTTGTTTCATGTCATTTGTTTTGAGAAACCACTGTCGAGTATCCATTTTCCTCTCTTTTTAAGTGTGACCTGCAAAAATAAGAAATTATATTGGTACCAACCTTTTGTTAGGGTCCTGAGAGTTAGATCTTAGGAAACCAAAACCAAGAAGGTTCAGTATTCCTTTTGAACATATAATCTTTATTCTTATGAACTGTCTCCAAAAAGGTGTTAATATATTTCTTTCTAATCAAACTGTTGTTTGTTTTAGGAACCCAAATTTTCATGTTTTTAGGGTAAGTATTCCTTTTTGACTGTTTTGTGGTAGGCTTAATATTTCTCCTAATTTCCTTTTTAGGTGGAGCTTTTGATTTCTTAGCATATCCTAATCCTTTCCTACTTGAAACAGATTGAGAACTATCAATAATTTTAGATAGAGTTTTTCTTCCTCTATTAAAATTTGAGACATTTTTGGTGATGCTTTCTAACTTAGTTTTGAGACCGGTATTATATAATTCTATCAATTTTACTTTAGTCTTCAATTTGTGATTTTCAGAAACAATAGCATCATTCTTCTCTTTTTGAGTTTCAATTTCTTGATTCAATAGAGTGAGTTGAAAATTAATATTAGAGAATGATTCTTGTAATTTTTTAAGTTCTTCCTCTAGTATTTTCTTTTCGTCTTTAAGCATATCTCTTTCAAATATTGCTTTGTTCTGATGTTCACGAGTTTCCTTATATTTTCTTTTAAGATTTTTGAGAGTGTCAACTAGTTTAGAATTTATCTCTATCATATCATCAAAGGTAAAATCACTAACCTCGTTTTTAGTACCTATGAAGCAAACATTAGCTTGCTCGTTTTCACTGTCACCGCCACTATCTGATGAAGAAGAGTCTGAATCATCCCATGTCGTAGAAAATGCTTTCATTTTCTTATCTTTTCTGCCCATGTTGAAGTATTTTTTTCTTTAGTTTTGGACAGTCTTTCTGAATATGACCTTTCTTATGGCAGTTAAAGCATTCTAGTACTAAAGGTGATGGTTTGCTCGGTAAGTTTCTTTTTCCATGTATTTGTTGTTTTTCCAGAATTTCAAGAACTTTTTGAAATTTTTCACAATAAATGCTAGATTTTCTTCATCTGAATCTTCATCCTCTTCTTCTTCAGCATGGAACGCTATGTTTCTTTTGTCCTATGATTGTACTCGTTTTTCCTGCAAATTTACTTCATAGGACATTTGATTTCCTATTAACTCTTCTGGTTTTATGGTAGAGTGCTTCTTCAATATCCAAGACCTTTCTTTCCCGTTCATCCGTTAAAGAGTTTGGGATTTTTATACAATATCAAAATCAGTAAATTTTTCTCCTAAACCTAATAGTGATGGTAGATATCTTGAAATCTGGAGTACATATCATTGATGGATTCATCTTGCTTCATTCTAAAATTTTGAAATTGATTTTTGAGCATAGAGATTTTGCTTTGTTTGACTTTGCTAGTTCCTTCATGTGTGATTTTAAGTGTTCTCCATATTTCATAAACTGTTTGACACATGCTAACACAATTAAATTCATTTCTATCTAGTGCACAAAATAACATGTTCATGGCTTTAGCATTGGCAGAAGCATCTAGTTTTTGTGTGTTTGTCCATGTGGAGTATTCTCCTATGGGAAGAGTATTCATTTTGTGTGATATTCCATGATTCAAAAATATTTGATTGCATATAGATTCTCATACGAGTATCCCAATAATTATAGTTTAAACCATTGTAAAATGGAGGTCGTGCAGTGGATTAACCTTCTACAAAACTGGTGTTAGTACTTATAGTGCTAGTGTTACTATCCATATTAGCAAATAATCAAATAACTATGTTACAGTTAGATGAAACCTTGCTCTGATACTAAATGAAAAGTGTGTAGGACCGAGTAATATGGATATATGATAAAACTGAGTGTAGTGAAGATAGCAATACAATAAATAGTGCGGAATGTAAAAGCAGCAAAAAAATGATAACATGAATTTTTATACTAGTTCGGAGCTCCGTTCTACGTCTAGTCCCAGACTCCTTCTAGAATTTCACTAAACAACAACCCTCACTTAACCTGGAGGAACAGGTCTATATGACCCTTGAGCAGCCGAATAGGGACCTGAGCAGCAGAACAGGATTTCACCTGTAACAACCCGCATATTTATCGATTTTATATTTAAATATTTTATTTAAATATTTTATCGTTAGTCGGATTTTAGTCCGAAAAGCTACTTTTTGCAAACAGTCGAATTAGGACTCGAGACCACCCCCATTGAGTTTAAAATGACGTTTGCGACCTTTTTGAGTATAAGCTTCGATATGTTTGGAGATAGTTGATTTTAGCTACTTTTTCCCGCTTATGACTTTGGTTTGGACTGCACCCTTATTAGCTCAGCCCAACCCCCTTCTCTTCATAACTTCTCCTCTTTGCTTAAACACTCAAGCTTTAGCAACAATGGTGGAAGAGAATGGGAAATAGAGATTCCTAAGCCCTAGGTTGCTTTGCAAATCCATTTTCTTGCTCCAAACTCAAGTGAACCCATTGGTAAGCATCTCCTTCTTCTTCTCCAACTCATTCTCTCTTTGATTTCAGAAAATTCTTAAACCTAATTTAGGAAATGTTTCTCTTTTAAGCTTAGATTCAAGCTTGTTGGGTTGGAATTGAAGAGAGATTGTTCTTACCATTGCTCTATTGCTTCTTCTTCAATCGTTTGGGTTCAAAGGTGAGATTTTTATCTCACATCTTAGTCTATAATTATCTTGGATTGTTAGGTATGAATTCCTAACATTTATTCTTGTGCAATTGATTTTGGTTTGGATTTATTTGGTGTATATTCTAATTTTTGGTGTTTTGGTCTAATTTATGAAAATCCTATTATGGATATTTGGACATTGATATTTGAGGCGTATCGAAGAGCCGTTTAGGCTGGGTTGTCGTTCGACGTAATTCCTTAGTCATCGTCATTTGCTCGTTCGATCGTTTCCGATATTCGTTTGGCCATTTTTGGCCTAGGTTCAGGGAATGCCCTGAACCCTTCATTCAGACGTCTGAAACGTAATATTCAGACGCCTGAATATTGTTCTGGGAAGATTTCTATTCCCAGATTCAGACGTCTGAATATATGGCTTCAGACGTCTGAATTGGTTCCTTTGGAACCAGAAAGGAAATAGGCTAAAAAGTGCCTATTTCAGACGTCTGAAACACTTGATTCAGACGTCTGAATTGTGCTCTGGAAATCTTTATATTTCCGGATTCAAACGTCTGAACCACTTGTTTCAGACGTCTGAAACTGCAGTGTTTTGCCTGCTTGCCTATTCGCTTGAGAATTCCAATTTAAATCGATTCGTGATGATCCTATTTGTTGTTATCATTTATTATGACTTTGATGACTCCTTTTTAGGGATTTTTGAATATCCATTTCAATGGATTCTTTATTGGTTTCTTTGGATTTTATTCACGTCTTCGAATGTGAATTTTAGTGATTGATTGTTCCTACAATCTTCTTTGTGATTTGTCACTTTAAAAATATAAAGGTTTTCTATACTAGTAGTAAATAACAAAATTCTCTCATCAAAATGATTTCAACACTATTTAATTACAAAGCTCGTTTCTTAAACCGTTTTCCAATCTATTAGTATATACAAACCTTTACCTCACTCGTATGAGAAATCTAATTAAACGACTTAGTAAAACAAGTGGTATGAAACGCTTGCGTTTACTTCGTCGGTTAATTCTTGGACTTGTTCGATTGAATCTCTTGTGACAATTTTCTAGTGGAGACCTACAATTTGTTCGTAAATTTTTAAGTTAAGATAGTGGTTATGGGACGTGAAGCTAAGCTCATATATTTACTAGCTTACTGTAATCGACACTTCTCGTTGATCATGACGATCATCTTTGTGATTTAGATTAGCAAATTGCGATGTCTCTTTGTCCATGTCGAGGACGATACTTCATTTTTGAGGAGCTTCGGCTCACCAGGAGGAGCTTCGGCTCAATGTCCACAATGGGGGACTATACCCTGTCAGGAGGAGTTTTGACTCACCAGGAGGAGCTTTGGCTCAAAGTCCGCAATGGGGGACTATACCCTGTCATGAGGAGCTTCGGCTCACCAGGAGGAGCTTCGGCTCAATGTCCACAATGGGGGACTATACCCTGTCAGGAGGAGTTTTGACTCACCAGGAGGAGCTTCGGCTCAATGTCCGCAATGGGGGACTATACCCTGTCTGGAGGAGCTCCGGCTCATTTTTATGGGATTGGCCATCCTTTTTCTTGTGATTTCTGGATTTCTTGTGTTGAATTCTGGAATTTATGTTTCACCAACTTTTACAATTGGCATTGATATATATGTCATTTATTGTGGCTTGGTGAATGAAATTAGGAGTATGACATTCCTTTTGATTCTTGTGAAATTGATTAATCTCTTGTTGATTTTCAATTACTTATATATCACAGCTTGGCATTGTGATTATTATACGTTTAGTCATATCTCTTATTCTATATCATTTCATCTGATATTTATAGCTAGACTGATCCATTTATTATTTTCTTCTTAAATAATACTCGGGTCAGACTGAGATATTACAGGTGCTTCCTCATGGCTTCCTATCTGGAACCATCTTATGACTTTTGGCTAACTACTTTAGTTTAGTAGTTTTTGTTGTATACATTTGAGATACAGACTCTATGATGTATACTTATTCTTTTGTCTATCACTTGTATCTATTCTTTTTGATATTGTGGATCTTGTTGACCACTACTCTGATGTACACTTTCATGTGTTATATTCATATCTATTTCCGCCTTTGTGATATGAATTGTCTGTGACTGATTTATGTTATGTTTATTTCTATATTTGTTTCTGAAGATATTATAGCCACTGTGTAGTAGCTTTGAGCTTGTGTCGGTATGTCAGATTTCCCTCTTCATAAGAAATGCATGTTATACTATCTGACATATCGATGCTCGCGCAAAGCAATTACACGGATGGTCGCTCCTCAACAGCCTTATTCTCCATGCTAGTTGACAGCATTCACCGTAATGTTCTTGGCTAGCGTGGGTATAGAGGTGGGGCGTCACAGCTTGGTATCAGAGCCAAACTTCGGAACAATATGGAATATTATAACAAGGATCATCGTCCTAAGTCTTTCTTAGGAGTCGTGCTTTAGTATTTTATTCGAGTCTTCGTACCGATTCATCCTATTTTCTTTATGATTCCTTGTTTTATCTATCAAGATTTCTTGATATTCATTTTGTGAATAACCTTCTTCTTCTTTCTTCTTTCTTTCTTAAGGAAGAGAAATGGTTAGACCAGGCCGTCCTAGCGCCGGTCAATCTAGTGCTACTCCTCAGGATGGAGTATTCATGTCTGCTCAGCAGCTTTTAGATCTCGTGAAGAACGCTCAAGCTGCAGGACCCATTCTAGAGCCTACTCATCCTAGATCCGGTTTTGCACGCTTGTGCAGAGACTATACCGATTTGGGTGGAAGGCCATTCAGGGGATCCGAGAGTGTTATAGAAATTCAGGCTTGGTTTAAATCATGCAATCGCATCTTTTCTCCCATGAACCTTATTGACCTTCATCGAGTCCAAGTGGCTTCTAGCATGCTCCAAGAAAGAGCGTTAGATTGGTATGAGCTTTTAATTTCTGAAATCGTTGAGGCGGATCTCACTTGGGAGCAATTCCGGGAAAGATTCGAATTAAAATTTGTGCCGGAGGCTGAAAAAGTAAATTTGGCCCAGCTTTTTATTGACCTTGTTCAAGGTGAATCTTCTGTGACGGACTACGTCGCATCTTTCGAATCTCTCTCTAAGTACGGGGTCGAGTATATTAACACCCCATTGAAGAAAAATAAGAGATTTGTCTATGGCTTGAATAAGAATCTTAAGAAGTCATTACTCTTGAAACTTGAGGTTTCATTTGATCAGCTTATTGATATCGCTCTTCGTCTTGAAGAGGTCGATAGAGAAATTGATGTCGAGGTTGGGAGTGCCAAACCGAACTCCAACAACAACAAGAAGAGGCATCCCTTTATTAGGTTCGAAAGTCCTAATCCTAACAAGAGGGCGAAGCAAGAGACTTCTATAGCAAATACTCCCATCCCTAATCGCGGAGAATGCTACAATTGTGGCTCTAGGGACCACTATATAAATAGGTGTCCAAGGCCTATTTCTTGCCGCTATTGCAAAAGTGCGGATCATTATATCTCTTCGTGTCCCAAGCGTCAAAGCAGGAGAGAAGGAAAGCTGCAAGCCCCTAGCAACTCTTCTCTTAGTCAAGGTATTTTACATTCAATCCTTGATGGCATTGTTTTATTTCGTGAACTTTCTATTTGAGTTCCTTTTGATATGGCTCACTATTTTATATCAAAAGAACTTGTCGATTCTTTGTCTTTGAATATTTTAGGCTTGTTGACTTCTTTGAGGATTGCGAATTCGGATGGTAGATCTGCAACACTCAATTCGCTTTTATTTGATGTCGAAATTATTTTATTTGATTTATCTTTCCGAGCCGATATTTTTACTTAGGCTTCGGAATTGATTTATTGTAAGGATTGGCTTAATCGTTGTGAAGCGCATATCATATTTGTCCCATGTGGACTATTCATCTTTGACATTTTCAATCTGTTAAGCAGATTTCTATTTTTCCTTTATGATTTTGATTCCAACTTGATGGCATCATTTTATTCCTTAAGCCCACTTATAAGGAAAGTGTTATTTCTCTCATTCATGTAGTTAGAGAAATTTTCCGGTATTTTTGATTTTATCTTAGGATTATCACCTAAGTAATTTTTTGTGTGGTGCTAAGGTCTTTTCAGTTTGACGTTGCCACCGATTTTCATTTGGCTATGAGTCACGTGAGTTAGCATTCCACTTACGCACTCCGCACTCGTTATGATTCTAATGAATGACTTATTTTGTCATTCAATTTGTCCAGCTTATTTCATCCATTTTATATATCTAATATTCTATGAATATTTCGATGAGACCATTCTTTTATTTATTTATTTTTGGATGAAAATAGCAATTTAAAATTTTGAAAAATCTTTTTCATAAGATTTATTTAGAAGTATAACCGGATTTTTGTTCTTAAAACGACCAAAGAATATTCTTAGAAGTTTTTGAGAAACTTATTTATCCTATAGAATACGATTTTGTGATTGTATTGCCCATTAAGTGTTTTAAAAATTTTGGTCGATGCGCTTGATCAACGTTATCGATAGGAATTTCCTAAACGCTTTGATGAGACAATCAAACACAGTATATTAACTTGAAAATAGTAAATTTTTCTAGAAAAGATTATTACATAATGATAAATGTAATTTGAAAGTTTTAACTTTTCAGGAAAGAAGATTATTTAAAAGAAATTCTTTCTTTTCGATACTCTTATTCTTGTGATTCCCGAGGGGTAACCAAGACTTTATCTTTTGTACCGATACTAGTCGTATTGGTTTGGATGTCATTCTCTTGCAAAGAAGAACGTGCTATCACTTGTGCTTCTAAATCATTATAGCTTATCGAGACTAGATATGCCACTCATGATCTAGTGCTCGCGGCTATTGTTTTTACTTTTGGAATTTGGCATCATCATATTTGGATGAGAAATTTGTTCTCTACCCCGATCATAAATCTTTGGGATAATTATTTTCTCATATGGAACTCCATGTTGACTCGAGTTCCTAACATCTTATGATCTTAATATTCTTTTATTCCTGGAAGGGAAATCGTGTTGCCAATGCGCTTTGTCGTAAGCAACAAGTGGTTGATTCTTTGATGTTGTCTGAATGGAATTATCTTTTTATCAAGTTCATCGGACGTTTTGGTACACTTCGTTTTATTGAGCTTTATCTCATTCCTTTTATGGACTAGTGTCCGGTGTTCTTTTATGGTGTTCGGTTCATCGGATGTACTGTTATTATACTACATCGATGTTCTGTCTCATTTGATTCATTGGATGTACCGTTTGTACTACATCAATGTTTTTGCTATTTGATTCATTGGATATACTGTATGTACTACATCAATGTCTTTGCTTTGGTTTATTGGGCGTACCGTTTTTGTACTACGCTGATGTCCAAAATTATTTGAGTTTCTAGTTCCTCGGGCATACCGTTTTTGTACTATGCCTTGCACCGGCTCAATTTTCTGCTATTCTTGACGTTCCCCACGTCTTTTATCTACGAAAATGCCTTAGGGATTCCGGTTTTCATTCTTGAGCCCGGTGATATTGTGGAAATTGAAGTTTCACCAGATTTGATTTTTTGAGCAACATCCTATTCGAATTATTGCTTCGGAGCTCAGACGACTTCGAAATAAAGATGTTCTTCTTGTGAGAGTTCAATGGTTCTCAAATCCTCGGGATTACTCTTGGGAATCTAGAGAATTCATTGAGCGATCCCGTTCTTGCTAACTCTTTCGTGCTCTTTATGGTGAACTTCTTATTTCAATTTTCTTTTGTGTTGATATGCTTCCATGGTTACTACTTCTTATTTTCCTCTTAAGTATTGCGAGGACGCAATTTCTTTAAGGAGGGGAGTCTGTAACAACCCGCATATTTATCGATTTTATATTTAAATATTTTATTTAAATATTTTATCGTTAGTCGGATTTTAGTCCGAAAAGCTACTTTTTGCAAACAGCCGAATTAGGACTCGAGACCACCCCCATTGAGTTTAAAATGTCGTTTGCGACCTTTTTGAGTATAAGCTTCGATATGTTCGGAGATAGTTGATTTTTGCTACTTTTTCCCGCTTATGACTTTGGTTTGGACTGCACCCTTATTAGCTCAGCCCAACCCCCTTCTCTTCATAACTTCTCCTCTTTGCTTAAACACTCAAGCTTTAGCAACAATGGTGGAAGAGAATGGGAAATAGAAATTCCTAAGCCCTAGCTTGCTTTGCAAATCCATCTTCTTGCTCCAAACTCAAGTGAACCCATTGGTAAGCATCTCCTTCTTCTTCTCCAACTCATTCTCTCTTTGATTTCAGAAAATTCCTAAACCTAATTTAGGAAATGTTTCTCTTTTAAGCTTAGATTCAAGCTTGTTGGGTTGGAATTGAAGAGTGATTGTTCTTACCATTGCTCTATAGCTTCTTCTTCAATCGTTTGGGTTCAAAGGTGAGATTTTTATCTCACATCTTAGTCTATAATTATCTTGGATTGTTAGGTATGAATTCCTAACATTTATTCTTGTGCAATTGATTTTGGTTTGGATCGATTTGGTGTATATTCCAATTTTTGGTGTTTTGGTCTAATTTATGAAAATCCTATTATGGATATTTGGACATTGATATTTGAGGCGTATCGAAGAGCCATTTAGGCTGGGTTGTCGTTCGAAGTAATTCCTTAGTCATCGTCATTTGCTCGTTCGATCGTTTCCGATATTCGTTTGGCCATTTTTGGCCTAGGTTCAGGGAATGCCCTGAACCCTTCATTCAGACGTCTGAAACGTAATATTCAGACGTCTCGAATATTATTCTGGGAAGATTTCTATTCGCAGATTCAGACGTCTGAATATATGGCTTCAGACGTCTGAATTGGTTCCTTTGGAACCAGAAAGGAAATAGGCTAAAAAGTGCCTATTTCAGACATCTGAAACACTTGATTTAGATGTCTAAATTGTGTTCTGGAAATCTTTATATTTCCAGATTCAGACGTCTGAACCACTTGTTTCAGACGTCTGAAACTGCAGTGTTTTGCCTGCTTGCCTATTCGCTTGAGAATTCCAATTTAAATCGATTCGTGATGATCCTATTTGTTGTTATCATTTATTATGACTTTGATGACTCCTTTTTAGGGATTTTTGAATATCCATTTCAATGGATTCTTTATTATTTTCTTTGGATTTTATTCACGTCTTCGAATGTGAACTTTAGTGATTGATTGTTCCTACAATCTTCTTTGTGATTTGTCACTTTAAAAGTATAAAGGTTTTCTATACTAGTACTAAATAACAAAATTCTCTCATCAAAGCGATTTCAACACTATTTTATTACAAAGCTCGTTTCTTAAACCGTTTTCCAATCTATTAGTATATACAAACCTTTACCTCACTCGTATGAGAAATCTAATTAAACGACTTAGTAAAACAAGTGGTATGAAACGCTTGCGTTTACTTCGTCGGTTAATTCTTGGACTTGTTCGATTGAATCTCTTGTGACAATTTTCTAGTGGAGACCTACAATTTATTCGTAAATATTTAAGTTAAGATAGTGGTTATGGGACGTGAAGCTAAGCTCATATATTTACTAGCTTACTGTATCGACACTTCTCGTTGATCATGACGATCATCTTTGTGATTTAGATTAGCAAAGTGCGATGTCTCTTTGTCCATGTCGAGGACGATACTTCATTTTTGAGGAGCTTCGGCTCACCAGGAGGAGCTTCGGCTCAATGTCCACAATGGGGG
Source organism: Allium cepa (assembly GCA_030765085.1). NCBI lineage: Eukaryota > Viridiplantae > Streptophyta > Magnoliopsida > Asparagales > Amaryllidaceae > Allium > Allium cepa. The sequence goes on from CM060934.1 coordinate 722,698,411, forward strand.
ACTATACCCTGTCAGGAGGAGTTTTGACTCACCAGGAGGAGCTTCGGCTCAAAGTCCGCAATGGGGGACTATACCCTGTCATGAGGAGCTTCGGCTCACCAGGAGGAGCTTCGGCTCAATGTCCACAATGGGGGACTATACCCTGTCAGGAGGAGTTTTGACTCACCAGGAGGAGCTTCGGCTCAATGTCCGCAATGGGGGACTATACCCTGTCTGGAGGAGCTCCGGCTCATTTTTATGGGATTGGCCATCCTTTTTCTTGTGATTTCTGGATTTCGTGTGTTGAATTCTGGAATTTATGTTTCACCAACTTTTACGATTGGCATTGATATATATGTCATTTATTGTGGCTTGGTGAATGAAATTAGGAGTATGACATTCCTTTTGATCCTTGTGAAATTGATTAATCTCTTGTTGATTTTCAATTACTTATATATCACAGCTTGGCATTGTGATTATTATACGTTTAGTCATATCTCTTATTCTATATCATTTCATCTGATATTTATAGCTAGACTGATCCGTTTATTATTTTCTTCTTAAATAATACTCGGGTCAGACTGAGATATTACAGGTGCTTCCTCATGGCTTCCTATCTGGAACCATCTTCTGACTTTTGGCTAACTACTTTAGTTTAGTAGTTTTTGTTGTATACATTTGAGATACAGACTCTATGATGTATACTTATTCTTTTGTCTAGCACTTGTATCTATTCTTTTTGATATTGTGGATCTTGTTGACCACTACTCTGATGTACACTTTCATGTGTTATATTCATATCTATTTCCGCCTTTGTGATATGAATTGTCTGTGACTGATTTATGTTATGTTTATTTCTATATTTGTTTCTGAAGATATTATAGCCACTGTGTAGTAGCTTTGAGCTTGTGTCGGTATGTCGGATTTCCCTCTTGATAAGAAATGCATGTTATACTATCTGACATATCGATGCTCGCGCAAAGCAATTACACGGATGGTCGCTCCTCAACAGCCTTATTCTCCGTGCTAGTTGACAGCATTCACCGTAATGTTCTTGGCTAGCGTGGGTATAGAGGTGGGGCGTCACATCACCTCAACAGCTGAAGAGGACTTCACACGCCTGAGCAGCAGAACATGACTTTTACAAGTATGTAAAATTGTCTGACTAATGTGTTCTTAATAACACTGATTTGTCACTTGTAGTACACCCTTCCTATAATCTTTTCCTCAAGTATTTAAAATGCATGTGAGAATAAGAAAGGAAGTTTTAAAGCAGTAGAATGTTTGTATGCTGTTTGAATGTGAGTATGAGAGCACAAGAAGTATATAAGGTAGTTAGAAATATTTCCGGTGAATATGAAGTGTTTGGGAACATGTATTTATAGTAGATAGAGGGTTACTGCCATTGGTGAAGAGTTCTGACCAAAAGAAGCAACCATTCCCGTTCAGAGAAGGATCGCAACCATTCGCAAAATGGAAATGTCTTCTCAAAATATGAGTTGGGTTCAGGTCAGTCGACTAATTGATTTGGATCAGTCCACTGATCATTCAACAAATTTAAAAGAAAAACAGTGTATACTCATGCATATACACCATTCAGTTGACTGGTTGTTTATAGCCAGTCGACTGGCTGTGGTGTATTTGCACTGGTAGCTATGTTTTGTTAAAAAGAATGAAAATGATGAAGTGCAGACTACTTGAGGATAGATTATAACAATTTCTAAGACTCAAACACAAGTAATAACCAATGAAAACATAGATTCAAAGTCTTGATATCATCATAGTCCTTTGATTGTCTCTTTTTGTTGTGATTGATCGTACATTCTATTTTACTTGTAAATTGTGTTGTCATGAATCAAAACCAGTGATTCAACACCCGTAACTAGTGGGAGATTGTTATACTGAGACGGATGAGACAGAGATTGCTTAGAATTATTTTAAGAGGTGCTTTAAGACTCAATTTACTTCTGATGGAATGGGGAGTGGAGCAAGAGAAATTCATTCATGTGGAGCAAGGAGACCATAATGTCAATGAATTTAATCCGATGACAAAGTGTGGCTTGGACCTCATTTATACACAAGTGAAAAAGCAGACAAAGGGACATTTCTTTGAGTTGTGTACCTACTAGGGCTACTTTTATGAGCTTAGTTAAGATGGAATTGATGACTTCAATCACTAAGGATGGGCCTAAGAAGATAGAAGAGAGGTTAGTTTAGCAGAATCAATGCAAGGGTATAACAGGGGCCCAAGGCAAGATGAAGAAGCAAGAGCCTGGGTGTAGGAAGTGCAATTTTAGAGGACATTTGGTTAATAACTATAAGACGAATCTAGCAAGGGTAAAATTCTACAACAGTAACTAGTTAGGTCACATAAAGAGGGAGTGTCTTACCTTGTCTAAGACTTCTACTTAGGTGGTTACAACTTATGCACTAGAATCTATTCCTAGCTTGAGAGTAGCTCCAATTATGGAAAAGGGAAGAAAATAGTCATAGACAGTGTATTAACTTTTTCTGATCTATCTATTCCCATTTTATTTGACAATGGAGCATCACACTCATTTATTTCGAGTAAAGTAGTAGATAAATTAAACTTAGAGACCAATAAAATTATATATATATATATATATATATATATCTTATTATAGTACTGAACCCTATTAGAGAATCGATTCATTTATCCATGATTTGTAGGTGTTTGAAATTGTACATTCCGGATGTTGAATTTGATTGTGTTGCTTTTATATTGGTTTCCTAGGTTTGGCTTAATTTTGAGAATGGACTAGATGACTATATATGGAGCAGTACTATATTGTGATAGGAAGGTGGCCCAGTTTGGTACTTGTAGTGGGCGCAATGTTGAGATTTACTGCGATCCCAAAAGTTCTGTTATGTTTAGTTTTCTATATTCTTTAGACTTATCGCAGGATGTGTTAGCTTCAGAAGTAGTGGTTCATGACTACCCAAATACCTTTGTTAAAGTTTTCGATCTTCCTCCTCATAGGGAGATTGAGTTTCAAATTTATCTAGAAGAGAAAGCTAGACATGTTGCCTTACACCTTAGGCATACGGCTCCTAGTGAAAGATGCGAGCTAAATATGCAGTTAAATGAATTATTGGAGAAAGGGCTTTATTCGAAGAATTATTTCAAAGTGGGGAGCACTGGTTGTCTTTGCTACCGAAGCAGATGGACCTTCAAGGCTTTATGTCGATTCTCATAAATTGAATAAGATGACAAAGAAGAATGTTATCCACTACCGCGTATAAATGATCTCTTTGATCAGCTAGCTGGAGCAAAGATTTTCCCTCAGCCTGACTTGGCTACCAAGTTCCATTAGTTGTGTGTAGCCGAGGATAGCATTCAGAAATCGCTTTTCGCACACTTAACGGACTTTGTGAGTGGTTAGTCATCCTAGTTATGCATACTAATGCATCAATATATTTCATCGACCTCATGAGCCAAGACTGTAGAGAGTTGCTAAAAATGTTCACAGTGGCATTCGTTGATGATATACTTATCTATTTGAAAAGTGGGGAAGAGCACAAGTTATGTTTAGGATAAGTGGTCGGTACTTCAATAGGTGTAACCTAAATGCGAAATTTTCCAAATGCCATTTTGATTCCAGATGGTTTTCTTTCTAGGACACATCTCTAAGCATGGAATATTAATCTGTCCTAGTAAAGTTGCTGTAGTATAGGATAAGCACGTACCGAAGACTACTACGAAGGTGAGAAGTTTTCTCGAGTTGGCTGCATATTATATGAAGGTTATTAAGGACTTCGCTAAAATTTCCACACCATTGGCATGTGTTTAATCGGCTAATTTCCTTTCGTATTAGAAAATAGCAGAAAATTTATAACAAAAAACCACAAGCACACGACATAAAATTTTAGTATGTGGCGAGTACGGGTCGATCTACAGGGAATTGAATTGATACAAAATTCTACTCAATTAAATTAAACCAAGATTTGAAGTTGTGTTAAACTAAAAATGTAAAAAAACTAACAAAAGGAAAGTGAATAAAAATATGAGAGTAGAAGGCAATTTAGAGGTAATTTCCTTATCATGCTCACAAAAATCAATATAATGAAATTATGGTCTCTCTTTTTTGGTCATTAATGAATTTAGTTGATGTGTTGATGGTAAGTATGGACTATTTGTGATATTAATTAGCCCAATATAATCTGTCAAACTTTAACGCACCCACTTAACCACTTGTTAACTCTCATGAAAATGACAATGATGTTGAAAATAAAATCTATTCTAAGCATGATCTATTTACTATTAACTAGTAATATAGGCTATCCAATTTTGATTCTCAAATCCACTTCATTACCAACATTATATGTAGATGAAGAGGTAATTAGTATTCATGTTTGTTTAAGCATAGCCTATTTGGTGTCAACAACATAAGCTATCAAATTCAAAGCTAAACAACCAATTTTAACCACATTAAACATTTCCATTAAGCACAAAAAGAGATCAAAAATTAGCTAAATGTTGAATCTACATGATTAAGAGAGCTTCATTACCCCTAAATTGAAGGGCTTTGGCTTCTCATATTCGTTATCATTTCAACAAATATAGATTGCAACATAAACATAAACAAGAGGAAAATGCAACCGAAGTAAGAAGAGAGCTAATTAAAATAAAATAAAAGCTAATTTACTTGCATGAAATAAAAATTGCACTAATTGCATAAAGTAAGAACAATAATTAAAAGATCATGAAATTAAATTACATAAAAAAAATTACATAAGAAAAAAGGCTAAGAAGCCATGAAAGAGAGACACTGAGTTTATGTTTACAATTTGTGCCTACAACTAAACTAACTAAAGAGGTAGCTAAGACTCCATAACATGAAACATAAGAGGTATTTATACATGTCTAAAACGCTAATACATATTTTAGGGGACTACCCAAAATACTCATGTAGGAAATGTGGCCTACATGTTGTCATTAGCATGAACATAATCTGCAATTACATGTGTATGTAACTTTTATCTCCACTAACATGTACATTAGCTCCTAATTGTAGATCACGGTAAATGGGTAGGTGGGGTCCTCCATGTTCCATGAAATGATTTATTTCCATCTTCGTTCATTTCCTTCTCTTGTGCATGCATATTTTCATAAAGACCTCTTCCATTTGAATCCAAATTCCTACAAAATAACATTAAAATGTCCAAGTAAATTTTCTCAAATTAAATCATACATTAAAATTGTAATGACCCGCCATTCATCTCCACAGAATGACGCATCATTAATAAGAAAGAAAGGGATAGAGAATAGAAAGAAAGAGAAGAAGAAGAAAACAAAACATCAGAATCTAAACAGCGGAACGAATAAATTATATTAATAACATAAGTATTACATAGATATACAACAGCTATTAGAGTTACATAGATAATACAACACATACTAGATAATTATAAACACCCATCTAGTTATTACAACTCAATACAACATCAACAAAGAGATACCAACACAGAGAATACACGGCGGAAACTATATATCTAACACCAAAGCCTCCCGCTCCATTGCTCCTCCATAATTCATCAAAGCTAACCTGAATCGCTTGGCTACTCATAAAAATTTGAGTACCCAAGAGTTTATGAAAAACAAAAATAAACTCCGGGTCAGACATGGGTCTAGTGTGAGTAACAGGTTAAAGTTGCTTAACTTTCAAAAATCTTTTAAAAGAAAGGTATCACGTAAGACTTCCCACACATAAACATGGAAAAGTTTTTACCTTACGCTAACCAAAACATTTGATAGGAAATCCAGTGATATTATAATAGTGTCTAGGGTTTTCAAGTAAATATGAAATAGCCAAAATTGTTACGTCTATTAAATTCGAGCTACTAGCCACAAAAGTGGGTAATACAATCAAAACCGTTGGCACTTATTGGATTTTGGATTCCATACAATGGCAGGGCTACTGGGGTACCGCCCGTCACAGTACGTGGCCTAGATCACAGTACCGAGGAGTACGCCCGCTCCACTGCAACACAAGGCCGGAACCATCCCTTATTGGACAGTCCCGAACAAGACAACCCCGGTAGTTGTCGCGAATCAACCGCCCACACAGCCGAATAAAAAGGGACCTTTAGACAAGGGTAAATCTTGCTCTCCAGTGGGAGCTACCCACGAAACCTTGCTGCACCTCCCCTGTTTTAGCCATTCCCGGTTGATGAGGCTTGAGGCTACGATTACCTTTAAAGAACACATCTCCTAGAATGATCATCGTCCTCCTGACGATGTTCTGAAAGCATTCAATCCATACAAGTTTGTTCTGGGTTCGAACGAAACCGAAGGCATTATCTCGTTACACTCATTACGGAATCACCCACAGAGTTAACGACGATAACCCTTACACTCTAAATCACCATCTCGAACCTATAAGTACTATTCCGTCAAACTCATTACGGAATCACCCACAGAGTTATACTGACGATAGCCCTTACACCTCGAGTCTTTACTTGCTTCACTTGGATTCACGACCAAACGTTTAATTTGGGTCGATGTGGTTTTCGGATATCCAAATATGGAAACCAAATCCCGGTCTCATCGAAATCCAAAACATGTATTTTAGGTCCAAGTTGTTTTAAGTTTAAAACAATTCAATCTAATTATCTATATACACACAGATAGATAATTTACATCATCACAATAGATAATCATCATTATTATCACAAACAGGTAATCATCACAAATTGATAATCTATATTATCATCACCAATAGATAACTTATATTATCATCACAATGCAACTAATGCATCCATATCACACAACACTATTTATCTCATGTCTGAGATTCAAACCATTCAGGGTAAAACATATCATCCATTCATAAGTAAGGATCTATAATCACACCATCTATAATTAATTTAAAATGAATTAAATTGATGACTTCGATTTCTAATTAATTTAAAGTGAATTAAATTAATTACTTATCTTTAATTAATTTAAAATGAATTAAAATAATTACTTCCTCATTTTAAATCTTGCTTACTTAACCATTAACTGATTAACAACCAATTAAATAATTATCCTCAAATTAATCACCTTAATTAATCACCCTTGATTAATTATCCCTTAATTACATTCAAGTAATTATCCTTAATTAATTTTACAAATTAATTATTCTTAACCAAAATCAGTAATTAACCTTTAATTACTTCATTAATTAATTATAATTAATTACATTAATCCTTAATTAATTACATTAATTAATTACTTCCTTAATCACTTATCACTGATTAATTAATCTTAATTAATAAATCCTTAATTACATCATTAATCATATTAATTAATGATCCTTAATTAAATTTAAATTAATTACTTATTTAAATTAATTACATTAATTAATTAACCTTAATTAAAGCAAAATTATTAATCGCTTTTTGATTAGTCATATTCAGTAATTAACTAACCTTAATTACTTTATTAATTACCCGTAATTATATTTAATAATTAATTATATTTATTAATCATCCTTGATAAATCTCCTTAGTAATTAATTACCCTTAATTAATTACATTACTTAATTATTTCAAATGACTTAATTAATCAATGCTTAAATTAATTATACTAAGTAATTAATTACTAATCACTTTCACAAAGTAATTATCCTCATTATTAATTACACAAAGTAATTAATCCCAAAATACCATACTTCAATTAATTACCTCCAGTAATTTACTTAACTTAATTACTTCTCTAAGTAATTATTCCTCATTGATTACTTATCAACCGATTCAATGATTATTCTAAATTAATTAAACTTAACTAATTAATATAAACTAATCAAATAAATTAATTAATTACAATGAGTAATTAATAACTTTAATTAACTTCATAAAGTAATCATACTTAACCAAATTCCATAATTGATTTTCTAAATTAATTAATCCAATTAATTATCAAAATTAATTGCATTAATAATTAATAAATAATCACAAGTTAATGACCTTTATTAACTCATCATCAATTCTTTAATTACCTTTTTCTAAGTAATTAAATTAATCAATACTAATTACAAATTTAATTAACCTTAATTAATTTATTTCAAATCCTTAATAAATTAAATAAATAAGTTAATTGAATTATTTAAATTACCTTACTAATTTAATGAATTAAAATTCATTAAATCTTTAATTTACTTTAAAATAAAACATTTCTTATTAATGATTTATTATCATTAACAAAGTAATTTAAAATCATTTACTTTAAAATCTGTTTTCAAATTTCATTTTAAAATTAAATGAAAACCAAACTTAACCTTTAACAAAGTTTTAAAAACATTTTAAAACCTTTTAGAAACTTCTGCTAAATAATTTCTTATCTTATAAAGAAGCTTAGAGGAAATTTAAACCCACATCCATTTTAAATACAAATCCAATTTTAAATTAGCTTGAACATTCAAAGTTGTTTATGTCAACTTAAATTCAAAACTTCCTTTATTCCTGAATTATGATTCAAGTTTGGATTTTGATTCAAGATTTAAAACTTATGTTTAAATCTTCTACTTTAAATTTAAAGCTTTAACTTAAAATTCAATTATTTAAACCCTTTTAAAGGTTGTTTAAACATTTTAATTTAAATAGTTTAAATTAAATTTAAAACTTGAATTCAAATCTAGTTTTGAAATTCGTACTTTAACTTTAAGTTTAAATTTCTGTTTTTAAAATCCCTACTGTAAATTTAAAAAAAAACAAATTGAATTAGAAAACTGCAGGTTTCTCTGAAACCTGTAAATTTTAAACAAATCCCGAGACTCCCCTTTATTTACTTCGAGCAAAACCAAGAGCTGCTTCGAGTAACAATTCTAATTACTCGAGTATTAACCTGAGTGCAAAACTACTGCATAACCCCAAAACTTCCCTGTCACCATTACCTCACCGTGCACATGCATGGTGGTCTTGGCCACCTCCGGCCACCACCCAGGCAACAAGCAAGTCGCCGACCATCCCTGCATCACCTCGCGACCGTAAAAACCCCTTAATCAACTTGAAAACGAATTCGAGTTTCCCCCAATTCAAACCTAGCAACAACGACAGGCACACCTTCACCCAAACCTGGAAAACCCTCATTTCCCCCTCCTCCAGCCATCGGAGGTTCTAAAACTTCGGCTAAGTCCTCGTTCATTCCCTAGCTTCCCTTACCCAGCGTACGAGAGAACTCGATCAACCAGGGGATCAATGCTGATCAAATTCCAGAGCATATCCAAAACTAGGTTTAGAAATTTCCCTTATTGACCACCATCGCCACGATCAACTATAAATCGATCCACTATTTTTCCCATCATCACCCTTCACTCCACCATCACCAGAAGGAATCTCGATCCCCCAGATTACAAAGTTCATCAGAAAATACTAGATTTTCATTTTCTGGTTAAACCAGAAATATTAACAAATCCATTTACTAAAAATAGTGATTTTTGTTTTAAAAATCCAATTTTGGTTTAAGCATTTGATTTGGATCCTTGAATACAAGAATCATGATACTTAAATTTTGACTTATTTAAAGATTGGTCTGATATTCTATTTCTTACAGAGGCAATGCTAATTGTTTCTAACTTAAAAAAAATTTAAACTTAACTGATGATATATAACATATATTTGGTTCAATGCTTAAGTCATGGATTGAATTACTAGCATATGATTTGATTTTTTTCTTCTGATTATCTGTTTATCGTTTTGAACCTGGAACTAATACCAAAAAGGTTTCAAACATACAGTTATCTACACAACCATATTTCATACAAAGCTAAAATTATAAATTCCTTCACAAACATACTTGTTTTCATAGATATCAGGCAACACAATTATTTACCTAAACTTTTAATAACAGTGATGTTACTCACCTGAGAATAACATGAAACAGAGCCCAAATTTTTGAAAAGCTTTTGATAAAACTTGAGTTGCTTTTACTTCTATGCTTATAAACTGAGTTGCACATTGTTTTTGAAGTTGAGTTGCAGGCTAGATGCATTTAAATCTTTAATTTGAAAATGTTGCAGTTGCATGCTGATGGCTTCGAATGTTTTGATTAAAACTCTGGTTGAAGGAAGTGAACTACAAGTAGGCATTTGGACAGATGGAAGAAATGCATATTTGAACAGATTTAAAAAAAAATGCAAGCTACAGAATTGAAGAGGTGCTACAGGGATTTGCAATTTGCAGGCTTTTGATTTTTGAGGATGATTCAAAGATTTGTTTTGGATGTTTATAGGCTTTGATTTGCATAAAGGCTTGAACAAATTGAAGAAGAAAGAAATGCAGGCTGGTTTATGAACATATAGAATGGTTACAGACTTTTAATTTTCTTTCTTAGATTTGATTTGTTTCAGCTGAGAATTTTCTTGACTTAGAAAAAAATGAACATTAGAAAAATCAAATGAGGGTGAAGAAACATGTTTGTATAAGAGTAATTGATTTATTTAAAAAAATAAAAGAAAATTAAAAATAAAATAGGACACTTGTCCTAAATTACTACATTTGTCAAATAGGTTGAATTATTAGTTACAATTGTCTCTTTAGTTGCTTAAAATGTTAACATTTGTTTTGTACACATTTCACTTATTATTTTTAATTTAAAGATAAATGAAATCCTCTTTTCTTTATTAAATACATATATATAAAGTATTTTCATATGCATCACTTTTTAAAGAAAATGACATAAAACAATTTATATAAAGATGAAAGCTTGCTTACAAGATTTATATATGTTTATTCATTTGAATTCAAAATAAATTCAAATTCAAATCCTATTCATACATTTAAAATCCAATTTTGAAACTAATTTATATTAACATATTTAATTTGACAATAATAATTTTGTCTTTTAAAATCTTTCTATATTTATACATTTGCATTTATTATTTGAAAATAACTCATTTATCAATTTTAGATCATTTATAAAAGAAATCATAAATTACTTGTCTTATTTATCTTAATTAAATGAATTAATGTTTAACATAGAAAGGGTATTTTAAATTTTCATATAATTCCAAATTATAATTATTAAGCTATATTTAAAAAGAAATAAAATAAACTTTTGTTTATCTTATTAAAATTTAAACTTTGCTTTAAAATACATTTAAACAATTTAAAACAATTTCTTTAAGTATTTTAAAACCAATTAGTTATTTATTAAATAGTTTTTGAATATTTAATTATTAAATAAAATAAAAATCTCCAAATTATCAAAATGAATATCAGAATTTAAAACAAGATTTTAATTGTTCATTAAACTTCAAATCAAAACTTATCTATCTATAATATATATAAATATATATATACATTATAAATAGAAAGCAATTTATTAGCTTTTAAAAGATAAAATTTACCAATTAAACATTTATTTAATTGGATTATTAAATTATGTTAAACTTAATTGACAGAATTTATCAAATCAATTTAATTTTAAATACAGATTATTAAATTGATATTGCCAAAATTTCTGGGATATCACATTCCTACCCCCTTAAAAGAATTTCGTCCCCGAAATTAAAAAGCAAAAGTAATTTAATAATCTCATTAAAGATTTTAAATTTAAACACAAGCATATATCAATCATATGCTAACAACCAAAGCAACCAATTTATCTAATCAAACAAAATTAATTATCCAGACAAAATTCTGGATAAAATTTTCTCGAGTTTCCCCAAGTATATATATATATATATATATATATATATATATATGTATGTATGTATGTATATGTATATGTATATGTATATATATATATCGGAATACTCACCCCACAGAATCCAAACAATCAAAACTACGAAGCTACAGAGCTTCTACTCATCTAGCTCTACAACTCTAAACAGGATATCAGACCATAGACGAGTCTGACTCAACCACCAAACCTTCCTGAACAGCAGGTTCCACAACCAAAATAGCTCATACACGTACTCCTTCAGAGATACGTGAATCTCATCGAATCCGGTTATCCAAACTGGCAATTTAATTCTTGAAAACCAAACACCAATCCAACGAAAACACAGAAGAGATTCAAAACAAAACTCCGACTCCGGATTCCAAATTCCTTCATCTCTTATCCATAGAACTCTTCGGATGATCCTGGGATGCCCATATCCAGTCTGATCAGCTTAACCTTTGCTGATGCCTCTAGAAACAAACAGAACCAAAAACAATCCAACACAACGATCTCCTCAAGATCAACCAAACCAAATACACAACTTCGCTCTTCAAACCTCAAAAGAACAAACTTACTTCTTTTATCGAAACACTTCCAAACTGCTTCCGCTGCATAACTCTGATCTGGGATAGAAGAAACTGCTGATGAAGAACACGAACACAGACTGGACAACATATCTTAGAATATTGTTCAACGGATCCATAAAAGAAAAATTAGAAGTTCCTCCAAAACTCTGAGCTGCTACACCAACTCAATCTCTTGGAATCATTCTTCTATAAAGTTGAACCACCGGTACCACTCCTGGAATTCCAATTGATAAACAAACCCAAATTCCAGATGCGAACAAAACTCTGACTCCCTGAAGACATTCAGAAAAACTCAGATAACCCAAGAGAATACTCACACAATCGCAAGTCACTTTTGCGATTCACCAAACCAAATCCAAGGAAATTGTTCTCCCTTGACCAAACAGAACAGTTTACACTCAACTAGCCAATCCATCGAAGAAACGGGTCCATTTTACTGCTTCTGAACTCCACCTTCAGAAAAACTGCTAACCAGAAGACTTCCTGCTGACACACAGAACACTTGGGGCTGAACTGCTGACACCAAAGTCAAAGACTTCTTAATCCAAATCTCTTCAAGATACCCGGACCTCGAAGCCAACCACCACATCCTACTGAACTCAGCCACAACACCGAAGCAGACACACTTCCCAAAACTTATTCCAAAGAAACATCTTCAGACACAATACACAGTCACTGCATCTCATCTCACAGTTACTACTGCCTGAGGTATCAAGATACAATTACTCACTTCTGCCAATTTACATATCCAAACTCTACTCATCCAACTTAAAAAATAAACTATGAACCTTTACAGGTTACCTTCAGAGATCGATGAAATCCTTACACCACTGCATAATCACTCGAGACGGTATTAGGTCTACAGTCTCGACAAATACACTTCCAACCTCAAATATTCAAACTCCAACCAATGATAGTAGTCGTGTTACACACATCACTACCTTATCTACCTTTATAACCTATATTGGAAAACCTAAACGAGTAACCCAACAAATAGGTAGAAATATATATATATATATATATATATATATATATATATATATCAAAACTACAAATACGCTCTCTCAAAAAAGAAATCACTCCAAAGCCTAGGTATTCAGTCAACCTAGTGCTCTGATACCACTGTAATGACCCGCCATTCATCTCCACAGAATGACGCATCACTAATAAGAAAGAAAGGATAGAGAATAGAAAGAAGGAGAAGAAGAAGAAAACAACACATCAGAATCTAAACAGCGGAACGAATAAATTATATTAATAACATAAGTATTACATAGATATACAACAGCTATCAGAGTTACATAGATAATACAACACATACTAGACAGATATAAACACTTATCAAGTTATTACGACTCAATACAACATCAACAAAGAGATACCAACACAGAGAATACACAACGAAAACTATATATCTAACGCCGAAGCCTCGTGCTCCATTGCTCCTCCATAATTCGTCAAAGCTAACCTGAATCCCTTGGCTACTCGTAAAAATTTGAGTACCCAAGAGTTTATGAAAAACAAAAATAAACTCCGGGTCAGACATGGGTTTGGTGTGAGTAACAGGTTAAAGTTGCTTAACTTTCAAAAATCTTTTAAAAGAAAGGTATCACGTAAGACTCCCCACACATAAACATGGAAAAGTTTTACCTTACGCTAACCAAAACATTTGATAGGAAATCCAGTGATATTATAATAGTGTCTAGGGTTTTCAAGTAAATATGAAATAGCCTAAATTGTTACATCTTTTAAATTCCAGCTACTAGCCACAAAAGTGGGTAATACAATCAAAACCGTTGGCACTTATTGGATTTTGGATTCCATACAATGGCAGGGCTACTGGGGTACCACCCGTCACAGTACGTGGCCTAGATCACCGTATCGAGGAGTACGCCCGCTCCCCTGCAACACAAGGCCGGAACCATCCCTTACTGGACAGTCCCAAACAAGACAACCCCGACAGTTGTCGCGAATCAACCGCCCACACAGCCAAATAAAAAGGCACCTCTAGACAGGGGTAAATCTTGCTCTCCAGTGGGAGCTACCCACGAAACCTTGCTGCACCTCCCTGATTATCTAAATTAATTAATCCAATTAATTATCAAAATTAATTACATTAATTAATTAATAAATAATCACAAGTTAATGACCTTTATTAACTCATCATCAATTCTTTAATTACCTTTTTCTAAGTAATTAAATTAATTAATACTAATTACAAATTTAATTAACCTTAATTAATTTATTTCAAATCCTTAATAAATTAAATAAATAAGTTAATTAAATTATTTAAATTACCTTACTAATTTAATGAATTAAAATTCATTAAACCTTTAATTTACTTTAAAATAAAACACTTCTTATTAATGATTTATTATCATTGACAAAGTAATTTAAAACCATTTACTTTAAAATTTGTTTTCAAATTTCATTTTAAAATTAAATGAAAACCAAACTTAACCTTTAACAAAGTTTTAAAAACATTTTAAAACCTTTTAGAAACTTCTACTAAATAATTTCTTATCTTATAAAGAAGCTTAGAGGAAATTTAAACCCACGTCCATTTTAAATACAAACCCAATTTTAAATTACCTTAAACATTCAAAGTTGTTTATGTCAACTTAAATTTAAAAATTCCTTAATTCCTGAATTATGATTCAAGTTTGGATTTTGATTCAAGATTTAAAACTTATGTTTAAATCTTCTACTTTAAATTTAAAGCTTTAACTTAAAATTGAATTATTTAAACCCTTTTAAAGGTTGTTTAAACATTTTAATTTAAATAGTTTAAATTAAATTTAAAACTTGAATTCAAATCTAGTTTTGAAATTCATACTTTAACTTTAAGTTTAAATTTCTGTTCTTAAAATCCCTGCTGCAGATTTAAAAAAAACAAATTGAATTAGAAAACTGCAGGTTTCTCTGAAACCTGTAAATTTTAAATAAATCCCGAGACTCCCCTTTATTTACTTCGAGTAAAACCAAGAGCTGCTTCGAGTAACAATTCTAATTACTCGAGTATTAACCTGAGTGCAAAATTACTGCATAACCCCAAAACTTCCCTGTCACCATTACCTCACCGTGCACATGCACGGTGTTCTTGGCCACCTCCGGCCACCACCCAGGGAACAAGCAAGTCGCCGACCATCACTGCATCACCTCGCGACCGTCAAAACCCCTTAATCCACTTGAAAACGAATTTGAGTTTCCCCCAATTCAAACCTGGCAACAACAACAGGCACACCTTCACCCAAACCTGGAAAACCCTCATTTCCCCCTCCTCCGGCCATCGGAGGTTCTAAAAGTTCGGCCAAGTCTTCGTCCATTTCGTAGCTTCCCTTACCCAGCGTACCAGGGAACTCGATCAACCAGGGGATCAATGCCGATCAAATTCCAGAGCACATCCAAAACTAGGTTTAGAAATTTCCCCTATCAACCACCATTGCCACGATCAACTATACATCGATCCATTATTTTTCCCATCATCACCCTTCACTCCACCATCGCCAGAAGGAATCTCGATCCCCCAGATTACAAAGTTCATCAGAAAATACTAGATTTTCATTTTCTGGTTAAACCAGAAATACTAACAAATCCCTTTACTAAAAATAGTGATTTTTGTTTTAAAAATCCAATTTTGGTTTAAGCATTTGATTTGGATCCCTGAATACAAGAATCATGATACTTAAATTTTGACTTATTTAAAGATTGGTCTGATATTCTATTTCTTACAGAGGCAATGCTAATTGTTTCTAACTTAAACAAAATTTAAACTTAACTGATGATATATAACATATATTTGATTCAATGCTTAAGTCATGGATTGAATTACTAGCATATGATTTGATTTTTTTTCTTCTGATTATCTGTTTATCTTTTTGAACCTGGAACTAATACCAGAATGGTTTCAAACATACAGTTGTCTACACAACCATATTTCATACAAAGCTAAAATTATTAATTCCTTCACAAACATACTTGTTTTCATAGATATCAGGCAACAAAATTATTTACCTAAACTTTTAATAACAGTGATGTTACTCACCTAAGAATAGCATGAAACAGAGCCCAAATTTTTGAAAAGCTTTTGATAAAACTTGAGTTGCTTTTACTTCTATGCTTATAAACTGAGTTGCACATTGTTTTTGAAGTTGAGTTGCAGGCTAGATGCATTTAAATCTTTAATTTGAAAATGTTGCAGTTGAATGCTGATGGCTTTGAATGTTTTGATTAAAACTCTGGTTGAAGGAAGTGAACTACAGGTAGGCTTTTGGACAGATGGAAGAAATGCATATTTGAACAAATTTAAAAAAATGCAGGCTACAGAATTGAAGAGGTGCTACAGGGATTTGCAATTTGCAGGCTTTTGATTTTTGAGGATGATTCAAAGATTTGTTTTGGATGTTTATAGGCTTTGATTTGCATAAAGGCTTGAACAGATTGAAGAAGAAAGAAATGCAAGCTGGTTTACGAACATGTAGAATGGTTACAGACTTTTAATTTTCTTTCTTAGATTTGATTTGTTTCAACTGAGAATTTTCTTGACTTAGAAAAAAATGAACATTAGAAAAATCAAATGAGGGTGAAGAAACATGTTTATATAAGAGTAATTGATTTATTTAAAAAATAAAAGAAAATTAAAAATAAAATAGGACACTTGTCCTAAATTACTACATTTGTCAAATGGGTTGAATTATTAGTTTACAATTGCCTCTTTAGTTGCTTAAAATGTTAACATTTGTTTTATACACATTTTACTTATTATTTTTAATTTAAAGATAAATGAAATTCTCTTTCCTCTATTAAATACAAATATATATATATATAAAGTATTTTCATATGCATCACTTTTTAAAGAAAATGACATTAAACAATTTATATAAAAATGAAAGCTTACTTACAAGATTTATATATGTTTATTCATTTGAATTCAAAATAAATTCAAATTAAAATTCTATTCATACATTTAAAATCCAATTTTAAAACTAATTTATATTAACATATTTAATTTGACAATAATAATTTTGTCTTTTAAAATCTATCTATATTTATACATTTACATTTATTATTTGAAAATAACTCATTTATCAATTTGAAATCATTTATAAAAGAAATCATAAATTACTTGTCTTATTTATCTTAATTAAATGAATTAATGTTTAATATATAAAGGGTATTTTAAATTTTCATATAATTCCAAATTATAATTATTAAGCTATATTTAAACAGAAATAAAATAAACTTTTGTTTATCTTATTAAAATTTAGACTATGCTTTAAAATACATTTAAACAATTTAAAACAATTTCTTTAAGTTTTTTAAAACCAATTAGTTATTTATTAAATAGTTTTTGAATAGTTAATTGTTAAATAAAATAAAAATCTCCAAATTATCAAAATGAATATCAGAATTTAAAACAAGATTTTAATTGTTCATTAAACTTCAAATCAAAACTTATCTATCCATAATATATATAAATATATATATACATTATAAATAGAAAGCAATTTATTAGCTTTTAAAAGATAAAATTTACCAATTAAACATTTATTTAATTGGATTATTAAATCAAGTTAAACTTAATTGACAAAATTTATCAAATCAATTTAATTTTAAATACAGATTATTAAATTGATATTGCCAAAATTTCTGGGATATCACATTCCTCCCCCCTTAAAAGAATTTCGTCCCCGAAATTAAAAAGCAAAAGTAATTTAATAATCTCATTAAAGATTTTAAATTTAAACACAAGCATATATCAATCATATGCTAACAACCAAAGCAACCAATTTATCTAATCAAACAAATTTAATTATCCAGACAAAATTCTGGATAAAATTTTCTCGAGTTTCCCTAAGTATGTATATATATATCGGAATACTCACCCTACAAAATCCAAACAATCAAAACTACGTAGCTACAGAGCTTCTACTCATCTAGCTCTACAAACACTAAACAGGATATCAGACTACAGACGAGTCTGACTTAACAACCAAACCTTCCTGAACAGCTGGTTCCATAACCAAAATAGCTCATACACGTACTCTTTCAGAGACACGTGAATCTCATCGAATCCAGTTATCCAAACTGGCAATTTAATTCTTGAAAACCAAACACCAATCCAACCAAAACACAGAAGAGATTCAAAACAAAACTCCGACTCCGGATTCCAAATTCCTTTGTTTCTTATCCATAGAACTCTTCGGATGAACCTGGGCTGCCCATATCCAATCTGATCAGCTTAACCTTCGCTGATGCCTCTAGAAAAAAAACAGAACCAAAAACAATCCAACACAACGATCTCCTCAAGATCAACCAAACCAAATACACAACTTCACTATTCAAACCTCAAAAGAACAAACTTACTTCTTTTATCGAAACACTTCCAAACTGCTTCCGCTGCACAACTCTGATCTGGGATAGAAGAAACTGCTGATGAAGAACATGAACGCAGACTGGACAACATATCTTAGAATATGGTTCAACAGATCCATAAAAGAAAACTTAGAAGTTCCTCCAAAACTCTGAGCTGCTACACCAACTCAATCTCCTGGAATCATTCTTCTATAAAGTTGAACCACCGGTACCACTCTTGGAATTCCAATTGATAAACAAACCCAATTTCCAGATGCGAACAAAACTCTGACTCCCTGAAGACATTCAGAAAAAATCAGATAACCCAAGAGAATACTCACACAATCGCAAGTCACTTTTGCGATTCACCAAACCAAATCCAAGGAAATTGTTCTCCCTTGACCAAACAGAACAGTTTACACTCAACTAGCTAATCCATCGAAGAAACGGGTCCATTCTGCTGCTTCTGAACTCCACCTTCAGAAAAACTGCTAACCAGAAGACTTCCTGCTGGCACACAGAACACTTGGGGCTGAACTGCTGACACCAAAGTCAAAGACTTCTTAATCCAAAGCTCTTCAAGATACTCGGACCTCAAAGCCAACCACCACATCCTACTGAACTCAGCCACAACACCGAAGCAGACACACTTCCCAAAACTTGTTCCAAAGAAACATCTTCGGACACAATACACAGTCACTGCATCTCATCTCACAGTTACTACTGCCTGAGGTATCAAGATACCATTACTCACTTCGCCAATTTACATATCCAAACTCTACTCATCCAACTTAAAAAATAAACTATGAACCTTTACAGGTTACCTTCAGAGATCGATGAAATCCTTACACCACTGCACAACTCACTCGAGACGGTATTAGGTCTACAGTCTCGACAAATACACTTCCAACCTCAAATATTCAAACTTCAACCAATGATAGTAGTCGTGTTACACACATCACTACCTTATCTACCTTTATAACCTATATTGGAAAACCTAAACGGGTAACCCAACAAATAGGTATGTATGTGTATATATATATATATATATATATATATATATATATATATATCAAACCTACAAATACGCTCTCTCAAAAAGAAATCACTCCAAAGCCTAGGTATTCACTCAACCTAGTGCTCTGATACCACTGTAATGACCCGCCATTCATCTCCACAGAATGATGCATCACTAATAAGAAAGAAAGGGATAGAGAATAGAAAGAAAGAGAAGAAGATAAAAACAACACATCAGAATCTAAACAGCGGAACGAATAAATTATATTAATAACATAAGTATTACATAGATATACAACAGCTATCAAAGTTACATAGATAATACAACACATACTAGACAGTTATAAACACCTATCTAGTTATTACAACTCAATACAACATCAACAAAGAGATACCAACACAGAGAATACACAGCGGAAACTATATATCTAACGCCGAAGCCTCCTGCTCCATTGCTCCTCCATAATTCGTCAAAGCTAACCTGAATCCCTTGGCTACTCGTAAAAATTTGAGTACCCAAGAGTTTATGAAAAACAAAAATAAACTCCGAGTCAAACATGGGTATGGTGTGAGTAACAGGTAAAGTTGCTTAACTTTCAAAAATCTTTTAAAAGAAAGGTATCACGTAAGACTCCCCACACATAAACATGGAAAAGTTTTTACCTTACGCTAACCAAAACATTTGATAGGAAATCCAGTGATATTATAATAGTGTCTAGGGTTTTCAAGTAAATATGAAACAGCAGAAATTGTTACATCTATTAAATTCCAGCTACTAGCCACAAAAGTGGGTAATACAATCAAAACCGTTGGCACTTATTGGATTTTGGATTCCATACAATGGCAGGGCTACTGGGGTACCGCCCATAACAGTACGTGGCCTAGATCACCGTACCGAGGAGTACGCCCGCTCCCCTGCAACACAAGGCCGGAACCATCCCTTACTGGACAGTCCCAAACAAGACAACCCCGACAGTTGTCGCGAATCAACCGCCCACACAGCCAAATAAAAAGGCACCTCTAGATAGGGGTAAATCTTGCTCTCCAGTGGGAGCTACCCACGAAACCTTGCTGCACCTCCCTGTTTTAGCCATTCCCGGTTGATGAGGCTTGAGGCTACGATTACCTTTAAAGAACACATCTCTTAGAATGATCATCGTCCTCCTGACGATGTTCTGAAAGCATTCAATCCATACAAGTTCGTTCCGGGTTCGAACGAAGCCGAAGGCATTATCTCGTTACACTCGTTACGGAATCACCCACAGAGTTAACGACGATAACCCTTGCACTCTAAATCACTATCTCGAACCTATAAATACTATTCCGTCAAACTCATTACGGAATCACCCACAGAGTTATACTGACGTATAGCCCTTACACCTCGAGTCTTCACTTGCTCCACTTGGATTCACGACCTAACGTTTAATTTGGATCGATGTGGTTTTCGGATATCCAAATATGGAAACCCGATCCCGGTCTCATCGAAATCCAAAACATGTCTTTTACGTCCAAGTTGTTTTAAGTTTAAAACAATTCAATCCAATTATCTATATACACACAGATAGATAATTTACATCATCACAATAGATAATCATCATTATTATCATAAACCGATAATCATCACAAATTGATAATCTATATTATCATCACCAATATATAACTAATATAATCATCACAATGCAACCAATGCATCCATATCACACAACACCATTTATCTTATGTCTGAGATTCAAACCATTTAGGGTAAACCATATCATCCATTCATAAGCAAGGATCTATAATCACACCATCTATAATTAATTTAAAATGAATTAAATTGATTACTTCTATTTCTAATTAATTTAACATGAATTAAATTAATTACCCCTCTTTAATTAATTTAAAATGAATTAAAATAATTACTTCCTCATTTTAAATCTTGCTTACTTAACCATTAATTGGTTACCAATCAATTAAATAATTATCCTCAAATTAATCACCTTAATTAATCACCCTTGATTAATTATCCCTTAATTACATTCAAGTAATTATCCTTAATTAATTTTACAAATTAAATATTCTTAACCAAAATCAGTAATTAATCTTTAATTACTTCATTAATTAATTATAATTAATTACATTAATCCTTAATTAATTACATTAATTAATTACTTCCTTAATCACTTATCATTGATTAATTAATCTTAATTAATAAATCCTTAATTACATCATTAATCATATTAATTAATGATCCTTAATTAAATTTAAATTAATTACTTATTTAAATTAATTACATTAAGTAATTAACCTTAATTAAACCAAAATTATTAATCACTTTTTGATTAATCATATTCAGTAATTAACTAGCCTTAATTACTTTATTAATTACCCCTAAATTAATTATATTTAATAATTAATTATATTTATTAATCATCCTTGATAAATCTCCTTAGTAATTAATTACCCTTAATTAATTACATTACATAATTATTTCAAATGACTTAATTAATCAATGCTTAAATTAATTACACTAAGTAATTAATTATTAATCACTTTCACAAAGTAATTATCCTCATTATTAATTACACAAAGTAATTAATCCCAAAATACCATACTTCAATTAATTACCTCCAGTAATTTACTTAACTTAATTACTTCTCTAAGTAATTATTCCTCATTGATTACTTATCAACTGATTCAATGATTATTCTAAATTAATTAAACTTAATTAATTAATTTAAACTAATCAAATAAATTAATTGATTACAATGAGTAATTAATAACTTTAATTAACTTCACAAAGTAATCATACTTAACCAAATTCCATAATTGATTATCTAAATTAATTAATCCAATTAATTATCAAAATTAATTACATTAATTAATTAATAAATAATCACAAGTTAACGACCTTTATTAACTCATCATCAATTCTTTAATTACCTTTTTCTAATTAATTAAATTAATTAATACTAATTACAAATTTAATTAACCTTAATTAATTTATTTCAAATCCTTAATAAATTAAATAAATAAGTTAATTGAATTATTTAAATTACCTTACTAATTTAATGAATTAAAAGTCATTAAATCTTTAATTTACTTTAAAATAAAACATTTCTTATTAATGATTTATTATCATTAACAAAGTAATTTAAAACCATTTACTTTAAAATTTGTTTTTAAATTTCATTTTAAAATTAAATGAAAACCAAACTTAACCTTTAACAAAGTTTTAAATTTTTTTTAAAACCTTTTAGAAACTTCGACTAAATAATTTCTTATCTTATAAAGAAGCTTAGAGGAAATTTAAACCCACATCCATTTTAAACACAAATCCAATTTTAATTTACCTTAAACATTCGAAGTTGTTTATGTCAACTTAAATTTAAAACTTCCTTTATTCCCGAATTACGATTCATGTTTGGATTTTGATTCAAGATTTAAAACTTATGTTTAAATCTTCTACTTTAAATTTAAAGCTTTAACTTAAAATTCAATTATTTAAACCCTTTTAAAGGTTGTTTAAATATTTTAATTTAAATAGTTTAAATTAAATTTAAAACTTGAATTCAAATCTAGTTTTGGTATTCATACTTTAACTTAGTTAAATTTCTGGTTTAAAATCCCTATTGCAGATTAAAAAAAAATTGAATTAGAAAACCGCAGGTTTCTCTGAAACCTGTAAATTTTAAACAAATCCCGAGACTCCCCTTTATTTACTTCGAGTAAAACCAAGAGCTGCTTCGAGTAACAATTCTAATTACTCGAGTATTAACCTGAGTGCAAAACTACTGCATAACCCCAAAACTTCCCTGTCACCATTACCTCACCGTGCACATGCACGGTGGTCTTTGCCACCTCCGGCCGCCACCCAGGCAACAAGCAAGTCGCCGACCATCCCCACATCACCTCGCGACCATCAAAACCCCTTAATCCACTTGAAAACGAATTCGAGTTTCCCCCAATTCAAACCTGACAACAACAACAGGCACACCTTCACCCAAACCTGGAAAACCCTCATTTCCCCCTCCTCCGGCCATCGGAGGTTCTAAAAGTTCGGCCAAGTCTTCGTCCATTCCCTAGCTTCCCTTACCCAGCGTACCAGAGAACTCGATCAACCAGGGGATCAATGCCGATCAAATTCCAGAGCATATCCAACACTAGGTTTAGAAATTTCCCCTATCAACCACCATCGCCACGATCAAATATACATCGATCCACTATTTTTCCCATCATCACCCTTCACTACACCATCGCCAGAAGGAATCTCGATCCCCCAGTTTACAAAGTTCATCAGAAAATACTAGATTTTCATTTTCTGGTTAAACCATAAATACTAACAAATCCCTTTACTAAAAATAGTGATTTTTGTTTTAAAAATCCAATTTTGGTTTAATCATTTGATTTGGATCCTTGAATACAAGAATCATGATACTTAAATTTTGACTTATTTAAAGATTGGTCTGATATTCTAATTCTTACAGAGGCAATGCTAATTGTTTCTAACTTAAACAAAATTTAAACTTAACTGATGATATATAACATATATTTGGTTCAATGCTTAAGTCGTGGATTGAATTACTAGCATATGATTTGATTTTTTTTCTTCTGATTATCTGTATATCCTTTTGAACTGGAACTAATACCAGAAAGGTTTCAAACATACAGTTGTCTACAGAACCATATTTCATACAAAGCTAAAATTATAAATTCCTTCACAAACATACTTGTTTTCATAGATATCAGGCAACACAATTATTTACCTAAACTTTTAATAACAGTGATGTTACTCACCTGAGAATAGCATGAAACAGAGCCCAAATTTTTGAAAAGCTTTTGATAAAACTTGAGTTGCTTTTACTTCTATGCTTATAAACTGAGTTGCACATTGTTTTTGAAGTTGAGTTGCAGGCTAGATGCATTTAAATCTTTAATTTGAAAATGTTGCAGTTGCATGCTAATGGATTTGAATGTTTTGATTAAAACTCTGGTTGAAGGAAGTGAACTACAGGTAGGCTTTTGGACAGATGGAAGAAATGCATATTTGAACAGATTTAAAAAAATGCAGGCTACAGAATTGAAGAGGTGCTACAGGGATTTGCAATTTGCAGGCTTTTGATTTTTGAGGATGATTCACAGATTTGTTATGGATGTTTATAGGCTTTGATTTTCATGTAGGCTTGAACATATTGAAGAAGAAAGAAATGCAGGCTGGTTTATGAACATGTAGAATGGTTACAGACTTTTAATTTTCTTTCTTAGATTTGATTTGTTTCAGCTGAGAATTTTCTTGACTTAGAAAAAAATGAACATTAGAAAAATCAAATGAGGGTGAAGAAACATGTTTATATAAGAGTAATTGATTTATTTAAAAAAATAAAAGAATATTAATAATAAAATAGGACACTTGTCCTAAATTACTACATTTGTCAAATAGGTTGAATTATTAGTTTACAATTGTCTCTTTAGTTGCTTAAAATGTTAACATTTGTTTTATACACATTTTACTTATTATTTTTAATTTAAAGATAAATGAAATCCTCTTTTCTTTATTAAATATATATATAGTGTATTTTCATATGCATCACTTTTTAAAGAAAATGACATAAAACAATTCATATAAAGATGAAAGCTTACTTACTAGATTTATATATGTTTATTCATTTGAATTCAAAATAAATTCAAATTCAAATTCTATTCATACATTTAAAATCCAATTTTAAAACTAATTTATATTAACATATTTAATTTGACAATAATAATTTTGTCTTTTAAAATCTATCTATATTTATACATTTACATTTATTATTTAAATAACTCATTTATCAATTTTAAATCATTTATAAAAGAAATCATAAATTACTTGTCTTATTTATCTTAATTAAATGAATTAATGTTTAATATATAAAGGGTATTTTAATTTTTCGTATAATTCCAAATTATAATTATTAAGCTATATTTAAAAAGAAATAAAATAAACTTTTGTTTATCTTATTAAAATTTAAACTATGCTTTAAAATACATTTAAACAATTTAAAACAATTTCTTTAAGTATTTTAAAACCAATTAGTTATTTATTAAATAGTTTTTGAATAGTTAATTACTAAATAAAATAAAAATCTCCAAATTATCAAAATGAATATCAGAATTTAAAACAAGATTTTAATTGTTCATTAAACTTCAAATCAAAACTTATCTATCTATATTATATATAAATATATATATATATACATTATAAATAGAAAGCAATTTATTAGCTTTTAAAAGATAAAATTTACCAATTAAACATTTATTTAATTGGATTATTAAATCAAGTTAAACTTAATTGACAGAATTTATCAAATCAATTTATTTTTAAATACAGATTATTAAATTGATATTGCCAAAATTTCTGGGATATCACAAAAATGACCATGTTGCCTTTATATGAAGATGAATAAATGACAATTTGAAAATAATTTAAATTTGGGTTTAAACATGATAAAATACCCAATATGCTCATTTATTTAATTAAATTAGATTAAATATGGAAGTAAAAATATGCATATTACATGCACATCAAATACACCCAGATTTATCTTTTTATTCTCCCTTGAATAAACTAAAACTAAGATAAATCCATTTTTGAGGGAGGCATTGAGTGTATGCAACAAGCTGTTAAGCCTCTAGGTGTCCCTAGTAGGGCGAATGTTGTCTCATGAGGGTTTTCAACGGAAACTACACATAAAATCCAAATGCAACATGGAAAATTTCTAAATGCAAGATTTATTTAAAAAGAGATGAATGCAAGTTTTTGAAACTATTTACAAACGAAGAATTTACTTTCAAATTGGAAAGAATAAGTTAAATATAAGTTTTGGTCATTATCAAGAAATTTAAGTCCTTTTACTCGTCAAAACTTTAAACAAAAATTAAGTAATCATCACAATTAGACTCTAGTTTGGCTAGTTGTTTTGGTTCATAACATAGTTGAACTATGACATAGATCCTTAGTTGATTATCACAGTTTGCAAATTGGTATTTCTATTTCTTTTGAATAATAAATCGAATCAAATAAGTGAAAATAGTGCTCGAATTTTAGTAGATTACTCTCTCAATTTTCAAAAAATTTATTAATATTAACAATATTTACATACGCCTAACTCAGAAAACTAAGGCCAGATATATCACCCATGCATTGCCTTGTGGGGTTACTTGAGAGAAATATAGAGCATGGCGAATGTACATACAAGTGCATACACCTATCGACTATAGGCTATTAATTTAAGAATTTTTATATACATACACCTAACTTAGATAAACTGGGGTCAGATATACCGATCATGCACTATCTTTCGTGCTCATATGAGAAAGGTATAGAACGTGGCGAGTGTACACACAAGTGTATACACCTAACTCTAGGTGTTTCTAATTTACAAAAACCAATTTTTTATGTTTTTTCTTCTTTTTTTATGAAGAGAGATTTTGCAATATCATCTTAGCAACATTTAACTTTGAAGGTCAAAAAATATTATAGCCATTACTTTAAATTCACCACTCTTTTAAACAAAGGTTTCAATTAGGACATACTTCACCCATGAACCTTCCTGCATACCAGTTAAACAATCGTTACTTGTAATCAAACTTTATTTTTATTTTTGTTGAGACAAATAAAATTTTAAAAAGTTCAATCCCATAACCAAAATCCTATACTTATCATATAGTGTTTTTTGAAAATAAATCAAAATGCTAAAAAGAAAATATATACTTTTTGGATTTTTTTTTTGAAGCTAACTTCTTTTCTTCATTTTCATGAATTACCAAAGCTTCTCAACCCTAAAAAAAAATCATGTCCTCCATCTTGCAAAAATTTGGTAAAATCTTCTTCTCTTCTCTTGTTTTCTAGTTTTTCTATGTGATTTTGCAACTTGTTCTCTACTTCATGGCTCCTCTCCTCCTCAACCAGATGTAGGCTGACCTCCACCTCCTCCTTCTCTGATCAACCACCCCTCTAGTCCATCGCCATGACCAGGCCGAACCCACCTTAGCAAGAGACAATACCAAAAATGCACAAATCCAACACCTATTTACATAAATCGAGCCTAGTTTGCTAGCCACACCTTCTACAACCATTAGCCTCCACTTCCACCACCACCACCTCTGACCTGACCTCCACCCTCTGCCACATCACCCACCACCACCTGGACCAACTGGCCATTCCCCTAGAGCCTATGGCCGAACCCATTTATAGCATAGAAGTGATGAATTTGCCTTGTAGTTGTTGTTTTGTTGCACCTATGTCCATCCACCTTTGCACCATTACTTCCAATCTATGGCCGACCCATATTGTAACAACCCGCATATTTATCAATTGTATATTTAAATATTTTATCGTTCGTCGGATTTTGGTCCGAAAAGCTACTTTTTGCAAACACTCGAATTGGGACTCGAGACCACCCCCATTGAGTTCAAAATAACGTTTGCGTCCTTTTTTAGTACAAACTTCGATATGTTAGGAGTAAGTCGAATTTTGACCTTTTTCACGTAGGGCTTTGGTTTGGGCTGAACCCATTAATCACTTACTAACTCAGTCCCAACCCACTCCAACTCTTCATTACTTCATTTCATATTCCTAACCTTCAAGCTTCATCAAAAATGGGGGAAGAGAAAAAGAATTAGGAAATCCTAAGCCCTAGTTTCCATTAGCAAATCCATCTTCTTGCTCCAAACTCAAGTGAACCCATTGGTAAGCCTTCTCTTCTTCTTCTCCAACTCATTCTCTCTTTGATTTCAGAAAATTCCTAAACCTAATTTAGGAAATGTTTCTCTTTTAAGCTTAGATTGAAGCTTCTTGAGTTGAATTTGAAGAGTGGTTGATTCTCCTTTGCTTTCAAGCTTCTTCTTCAATTACTTGTGTTCAAAGGTGAGATTTTTATCTCACATCTATGCTTATATTTATCTTCGATTGTTAGGTATGAATTCCTAACACTTATTTTTGTGCAATTGATATGGATTTGGATTGGTTTTGTGAATATTCCAATTTTTAGTGTTTTGGGTTCAATTCTTTAAAAAACATAACTTTGATGTTTGAACATGTTTTTGGTGACGCATCGAGGAGCATATAAGGTCGGGTAGTCGATTGGCATAAACCCTTAGCGCCGTTGCTCGTGCGATTGCAATTTGGTCGAGATTTGCATCTCATTTGAAATAGGGTAGGAAGTGCAGAATACAGGATTCAGCCGACCGAGCCCCTGGGCCGGCCGACCAACCTGTAGTCTGGGCACTTCCTGCCTCTGTTTAGGAAGTGCGGGTTACAGGCTTCAGCCAACCGAGCCCCTGGGCCGGTCGACCGACCTGATGCCCCGAGCACTTCCTGCCCCTGGTTCGGTCAACCGACTCAGGGAGTCCGGTTGACCGACCTGCTCCTATTTGCAAGTTTTGCCTATTTGCCTATTTGCTTGAATTTCCAACTTTAATCGATTCATGTTGTTTCCTATTTTTCGCTATCATTTATTATCGACTTTGATGACGTTTTCTTTGGGAATTTAGGATATATCCACTTTGATGGATTCGGTATCAATTTCTTTGGATTTTCATTCACGTCTTCGTATGTGAATTTTAGTGATTGATAGTTCCTACAATCTTCTTTGTGATTTGTCACTTTAAAAATATAAAGGTTTTGAATACTAATAGTAAATATCAAAACTCTTTCTTCAAATGATTTTAACACTATTTTATTACAAATCTCGTTTTCTTAAACCGTTTTCTAATCTATTAGTATATACAAGCCTTTACCTCACTCGTATGAGAAATCTAATTAAACAACTTAGTAAAACGAGTGGTATGAAACGCTCGCGTTTACTTCATTGGTTAATTCTTGGACTTGTTCGATTGAATCTCTTGTGACAATTTTCTAGTGGAGATCTACAATTTGTTCGTAAATATTTAAGTTAAGGTAGTGGTTATGGGAAATGAAGCTAAGCTCATATATTTACTAGCTTACTGTAATTGACACTTCTCTTTGATCATGATGATCATTTTAAGATTTAGACTAGCAATTGTGCGATGTCTCTTTGTCTATGTGGAGGACTGTTCCTCATTTTATTGAGCTTCGTCTCATTTCTTGCATGGGTCGTACCTATTTAGGTGCGTCAATGTTTATTTATGCATGGGGTGTACCTTTCTAGGTGCATCGATGTTTATTTACTTCGTGGAGCAATCGGCTCAATAAGTCGGGACATGGAGCGTATCATTCTAGGTGCATCGATGCTCGTCTATGCATGGGGTGTGTCTTTTTAGGTGCGTCGATGTTCGACTTTGCATAGGGTGTATCTTTCTAGGTGCATCGATGTTAGACATTACATGGGGTGTATCTTTCTAGATGCATCGATGTTCATTTATGCATGGGATGTATCTTTCTAGGTGCATCGATGTTTATTTATGCGTGGGGCGTATCTTTCTAGGTGCGTCGATGCTAGAGCATGGGGCGTATCTTTCTAGGTGCGTCGATGTTCGACTGTGCATGGGGTGTGTCTTTCTAGGTGCGTCGATGTCCAGTTTATGGGATTGGCCATCCTTTTATTGTGATTTCTGGATTTCGTGTGTTGATTTCTGGAATTTATGTTTCACCAACTTTTACGATTGGCATTGATATATATATCATTTATTGTGGCTTGGTGAATGAAATTAGGAGTATGACATTCCCTTTTATCTTTGAGAAGATCTTTGCGATATTGATTAATCTCTTATTGATTTTTCAATTACATATTTATCACAGCTTGGCATTGTGATTATTATGCATTTAGTCATATCTCTTATTCTATATCATTTCTTCTGATATTTATAGCTAGACTGATCCGTGTATTATTTTCTTACTAAATAATACTCGGGTCAGACCGAGATGTTACAGGTGCTTCTGCTTGACTTCTCTTCTGGGGTTATCATATGATCTTTTGGCTAACTGCTTAGATTAGTAGTTTATTTTGTTGTATACACTTGAGATATGGACTCATAGATGTATTCTTTTGTATAGCACGTGTTGCTATTCTTTTGTATTATTGTGGATCTTTTTTACCACTACTCTGATATACACTTTCATGTGTTAGTTATATATTCATACCTTCTTCCGCCTTTGTGATATGAATTTTCTGTGACTGATTTGTGTTACGCTTATTTTTATATTTGTTTCCGAAGATTATTATAGCCACTGTGTAGTAGCTTTGTGTTTGTATCGGTATGTCGGATTTCCTCTTGAAATAAATTATACTATCTGACATATCGGTGCTCGCGCAAAGCAATTACACGGATGGTCGCTCCTCAACAGCCTTATTCTCAGTGCTAGTCGACAGCATTACTCCGTAGTGATCTTGGCTAGCGTGAGTATAGAGGTGGGGCGCTACAGCTTGGTATCAGAGCTAAACTTCGGAACAATGTAGAATAATCTAGCAAGGATCATGTCTTAAGTCTTTCTTAGGAGTTGTGCCTTAGGATTTGAAGAGTCTTCGTACCGTTCTATCCTACTTTCTTTTATGATTCCTTGTTTTATCTATCAAGATTGCTTGATATTTATTTTGAGAATAACTTTTTCCTCTTCTCTCTTTCTTTCTTAAAGAAGAGAAATGGTTAGACCTGGCCGTCCCAGCGCCGGTCAATCTAGTGCTACTCCCCTGGATGGAGTATTCATGTCTGCTCAACAACTTTTGGATCTTGTAAAGAATCAAG
This sequence comes from Allium cepa, assembly GCA_030765085.1. NCBI lineage: Eukaryota > Viridiplantae > Streptophyta > Magnoliopsida > Asparagales > Amaryllidaceae > Allium > Allium cepa. Next base: position 722,729,698 of record CM060934.1, read on the forward strand.
AGTTTATATGTGCTTCGAGTAAGAACCCCGAAATGGTTCTACCTTTGAAGCTTGAAGTTTCTTTCAATCAGCTTGGGGATGTTACTCTTCTTCATGCAGAGGTTGGTAAAGGAAGTGTTTGTGATGTTGGGACTTCCAAGAGGAGGCATATTAAGTTCAAGAGCCTTAATCCCAATAAGAGAGTGAAGCAAACTACTTTTGTAGCAAAGACTTCAATCCCTAATCGTGGAGGATTCTACAATTGTAATTCTATGGAACACTTTGCGAATATGTGTCCAAAACCCCATTCTTGTCGCTATTGCAAGAAACCGGGTCATCTTTTATCTGCATGTCCCAAACTTTTGAGCAAGGACATGAGAAAGCTAAATATTGTGCAAGCCCCTAGAAACTCTTCTCTCGGTCAAGGTATTTTTCATTCAATCCTTGATGGCATTATTTATTTCGTGACCTTCTTATTCGAGTTCTTTTGATATGGGTTTCATCTCACTATTTTTATATCAAAAGAACTTGTGATTCTTCTTCTTTAAACATTTTTGGCCTTGATGACTTCTTTGAGGATGGTGAATCCGGATGGTAGATCCGCAACACTCAATTTGCTTTCTATTGATATCGAAATTATTTTATGTGATTTTTCTTTCCGAGCCAATTACTTAGGCTTCGGAATTGATTTTTGTAAGGATTGGCTTAATTGTAAAGCTCATATCCTATTTTCCCTGTGGACTATTCATCTTCGACATTTTCTATCTGTTAAGTAGATTTCTATTTTTTTTCTTGAGATTCCGATTTCAAATTCTTGAAGGCATCATTTTATTCTTTAAGCCCTCAAGATGAGAAAAGTGTTATTTCTCTTATCTAAATAATTTGTGAAACTTTTCCGGTATTTTTGAGTTTGACTTAGGACTGTCACCTAAGCAATCTTTTGAGTGGTGTTAAGGTCTTTTTAGTTCGACCTTGCCATCGATTTTCATTTACTACGAGTTGCGGGAGTTAGCATTCCACTTACCGCATTCCGCACTCATTATGATTCTATGAATGAATTATTATGCCATTCAGTTTGCCCATCTTGTTTCATCCATATTATAAATCGAGTATTCTACGAATATCTCGATGACTCCATCTTTGTATTTATTGATTTTGGATGAAAATTGAAATTTGAAATTTTGCAAATCTTTTTCATAAGATTTATTTATAAATACAATTTGATTTTCTCTTAAACAAGCAAAGAATATTCTTAAAGGTTTTTAAGAAACATGTTTACTATATAGAAGATGATTTTGTGATTGTATTGCCCATTTAGCGTGTTAAGAATTCTGGTCAATGCGCTTGATCAACGTTATCGATAAGAATCTCCTAAATGATTTGATGAGACAATCAGACACGATATATTGACTTGTAAAATGTAAATTTTTGTAGAAATAATTTTACATTGAGATAATTGTGATTTTGAAAGTTTTAACTTTTCGGCAAAGAGGATTATTTAAAAGAACTCTTCCTTTCGATACTCTTATTCTTGTGATTCCTGAAGGGGAACCAAGACTTTGCTATCTGTACCGATACTAGTCGTATTGGTTTGGATGCCATTCTCTTGCAAAGGAGAACGTGCTATCACCTATGCTTCTAAATCATTATAGCTTATCGAGACTAGATATGCCACCCATGATCTAGTGCTCGCGGCTACTGTTTTTACTTTTGGAATTTGGCATCATCATAATTGGATGAGAAATTTGTTCTCTACCTCGATCATAAATCTTCGGAATATTTATTTTCTCATAAGGAACTTCATGTTAACTCGAGTTCCTAGCATCTTATGATCTTGATATTCTTTTATTCCCGAAAGGGAAATCGTGTTGCCAGCGCGCTTTATCGTAGGCAACAAGTTGTTGATTCTTTGATGTTGTCGGAATGGAATTTTCTTTTTATCAAGTTCATCGGGCGTTTTGATGTACTTCGTTTTATTGAGTTTCATCTTATTTCTTTTATGGACTTGCGTCTGATGTTCTTTTATGGTGTTCGGTTCATCGGATGTACTGTTATTATACTACATCTATGTTCCATCTTATCTGGATCAATGGATGAACCATTATTATACTACATCGTTGTTCCAGTTTATCAGTTCATTGGATGTCCCCTTTTTGTACTACGTCGGTGTTCCGAAATTATTCGGGCTTCGGTTCATTGGGCGTACCGTTTTTGTACTACGCTGATATTCCAAATTATTTGAGTTTCTAGTTTCTCGGGCGTACCGTTTCTTTACTACGCCGTTGCACTAGCTCATTTTTCTGCTATTCTTGATGTTTTCTGCGTCTTGTAACTATGGAAATTCTTTTAGTTTTCCTATTTTTATTCTCGAGCTGGTGTTATTGGTGAAATTGAAGTCTCACCAGTTTTGACTTATGACCAACATTCCATTCGCATCATTACTTCGGAGGTTGAGCGCCTTCGGAATAAAGATGTTCTTCTTGTGATAGTTCAATGGTTCTCAAATCCTAAGGATTGCTCTTGGGAATCCAGAGAATTCATCGAGCAATCCCATTCAGGCTTGCTCTTTCATGCTCCTTATGATGAACTTCCTATTTCAAATTTTCTTTTGTGTTGATATGCTTCTATGGTTGTTACTTCTTATTTTCTTCTTAAGTATTGTGAGTACGCAATTTCTTTGAGGAGGGGAGTCTGTAACAACCCGCATATCTATCAATTGTATATTTAAATATTTTATTTAAATATTTTATCGTTCGTCGGATTTTGGTCCGAAAAGCTACTTTTTGCAAACAGTCGAATTGGGACTCGAGAGCACCCCCATTGAGTTCAAAATGACATTTGCGACCTTTTTGAGTATAAACTTCGATATGTTTGGAGTAAGTCGAATTTTGACCTTTTTCACTTAGGGCTTTGGTTTGGGCTGAACCCATTAATCACTTACTAATTCAGTCCCAACCCACTCCAACTCTTCATTACTTCATTTCATATTCCTAACCTTCAAGCTTCATCAAAAATGGGGGAAGAGAAAAAGAATTAGGAAATCTTAAGCCCTAGTTTCCATTAGCAAATCCATCTTCTTGCTCCAAACTCAAGTGAACCCATTGGTAAGCCTTCTCTTCTTCTTCTCCAACTCATTCTCTTTTTGATTTCAGAAAATTCCTAAACCTAATTTAGGAAATGTTTCTCTTTTAAGCTTAGATTGAAGCTTCTTGAGTTGAATTTGAAGAGTGGTTGATTCTCCTTTGCTTTCAAGCTTCTTCTTCAATTGCTTGGGTTCAAAGGTGAGATTTTTATCTCACATCTATGCTTATATTTATCTTCGATTGTTAGGTATGAATTCGTAACACTTATTCTTGTGCAATTGATATGGATTTGGATTGGTTTTGTGAATATTCCAATTTTTGGTGTTTTGGGTTCAATTCTTTAAAAATCATAACTTTGATGTTTGAACATGTTTTTGGTGATGCATCGAGGAGCATATAGGGTCGGGTAGTCGATTGGCATAAACCCTTAGTGCCGTTGCTCGTGCGCTTGCAATTTGGTCGAGATTTGTACCTCATTTGAAATAGGGTAGGAAGTGCATAATACAGGATTCAGCCGACCGAGCCCCTGGGCCGGCCGACCGACCTGTAGTACGGGCACCTCCTGCCTCTGTTTAGGAAGTGCTGGTTAAAGGCTTCGGCCGACCGATCCCCTGGGCAGGTCGACCGACCTGGTGCCCCGAGCACTTCCTGCCTCTGGTTCAGTCAACCGACTCAGGGACTTCGGTTGACCGACCTGCTCCTATTTGCAAGTTTTGCCTATTTGCTTGAATTTCCAACTTTAATCGATTCGGGTTGTTTCCTATTTGTCGCTATCATTTATTATCGACTTTCATGACGTTTTCTTTGGGAATTTAGGATATATCCACTTTGATGGATTCGGTATCGATTTCTTTGGATTTTCATTCACGTCTTCGTATGTAAATTTTAGTGATTGATTGTTCCTACAATCTTCTTTTTGATTTGTCACTTTAAAAATATAAAGGTTTTGAATACTAATAGTAAATATCAAAACTCTTTCTTCAAATGATTTTAACACTATTTTATTACAAAGCTCGTTTTCTTAAACCGTTTTCCAATCTATTAGTATATACAAGCCTTTACCTCACTCGTAGGAGAAATCTAATTAAACGACTTAGTAAAATGAGTGGTATGAAACGCTTGCGTTTACTTCGTTGGTTAATTCTTGGACTTGTTCGATTGAATCCCTTGTGACAATTTTCTAGTGGAGATCTACAATTTGTTCGTAAATATTTAAGTTAAGCTAGTGGTTATGGGACATGAAGCTAAGCTCATATATTTACTAGCTTACTGTAATTGACACTTCTCTTTGATCATGACGATCATTTTAAGATTTAGACTAGCAATTGTGTGATGTCTCTTTGTCTATGTGGAGGACTGTTCCTCATTTTATTGAGCTTCGTCTCATTTCTTGCATGGGTCGTACCTATTTAGGTGCGTCAATGTTTATTTATGCATGGGGTGTACCTTTCTAGGTGCATCGATGTTTATTTACTTCGTGGAGCAATCGGCTCAGTAAGTCGGGACATGAGGCGTATCTTTCTAGGTACGTCGATGCTCGTCTTTGCATGGGGCGTGTCTTTCTAGGTGCGTCGATGTTCGACTTTGCATAGGGTGTATCTTTCTAGGTGCATCGATGTTAGACATTACATGGGGTGTATCTTTGTAGATGCATCGATGTTTATTTATGCATGGGATATATCTTTCTAGGTGCATCGATGTTTATTTATGCATGGGGCGTATCTTTCTAGGTGCTTCGATGCTAGAGCATGGGGTGTATCTTTCTAGGTGCGTCGATGTTCGACTGTGCATGGGGCGTGTCTTTCTAGGTGCGTCGATGTCCAGTTTATGGGATTGGCCATCCTTTTATTGTGATTTCTGGATTTCGTGTGTTGATTTCTGGAATTTATGTTGCACCAACTTTTACGATTGGCATTGATATATATGTCATTTATTATGGCTTGGTGAATGAAATTAGGAGTATGACATTCCCTTTTATCTTTGAGAAGATCTTTGCGATATTGATTAATCTCTTATTGGTTTTTCAATTACTTATTTATCACAGCTTGGCATTGTGATTATTATACGTTTAGTCATATCTCTTATTCTATATCATTTCTTCTGATATTTATAGCTAGACTGATCCGTTTATTATTTTCTTACTAAATAATACTCGGGTCAGACCGAGATGTTACAGGTGCTTCTGCTTGACTTCTCTTCTAGGGTTATCATATGATCTTTTGGCTAACTACTTAGATTAGTAGTTTATTTTGTTGTATACACTTGAGATATGGACTCATAGATGTATTCTTTTGTATAGCACGTGTTGATATTCTTTTGTATTATTGTGGATCTTTTTGACCACTACTCTGATATACACTTTCATGTGTTAGTTATATATTCATATCTTCTTCCGCCTTTGTGATATGAATTATCTGTGACTGATTTGTGTTATGCTTATTTCTATATTTGTTTCCGAAGATTATTATAGCCACCGTGTAGTAGCTTTGTCTTTGTATCGGTATGTCGGATTTCCTCTTGAGATAAATTATACTATCTGACATATCGGTGCTCGCGCAAAGCAATTACACGGATGGTCGCTCCTCAACAGCCTTATTCCCCGTTCTAGTCGACAGCATTACTCCGTAGTGTTCTTGGCTAGCGTGGGTATAGAGGTGGGGCATCACAGATATGAGCCCAAGACCTGGTCCTAACCCACTCCTTAGACATGTATTTCAGATCTATAGCTAAAGCATAGGCGGTAGAAAGCAAGTGCAAAAACTTTGGCTTTGTTTTATGCATTTAATTCTAACATTGTTTTATTGAATTTGGGTTTGAAAACTTATGTTATTTGTTTGTTTTGTTTGAATGTTTGCAAGGCTATTTGCCATGTCTCTCCTACACTCATATCATCATCATGGATGAGAAAATGAACCCCTTAGTCGAGCTTTTGAATAGTTGTAGCAAGGTCAAGTTATCTTGTCTTTGTTGCCTTTCAATTTCAATTTATTTCAATATATTTTGGTTGAATATTCATAAGTTATATTGTCTTGTTTTGGGGTTGTTTACAAGATGATATCTTGGCTATTTCTTTCCACTCGAATCAAAGGTCGTGCCTTCTGGATCCGTTGGGTCATTCTAATTGATATCTCCAGCATAAAAATGTGAGTTATTCTCACCAGACATTATGTACTTATATAAGTAGTAAATTGACAACCTGTGAATCTGTAGAACTGTATTAACATGTTATAACTGCTTATATTATTATCATATGATGTTCACACCTGTTATTACACCTGTTATATCATATGTTACTATTATTTCATATTATTCTGTATATTTTATCAGTTTATCACACTGCAATCCCTGTAATTTAGAGATCACTATGGGTTGAAATGATACATACCCGAACCGACTTTAGAATAAAGGGAAATTGTTATGGGCTGAAATGATAGGCCTGAATGACTTTCAATTTATTTTTTTTACTTGGGATTGCGGGTTTGAAATGATAAAACCGGAATTTTCTTTGTAAATTACAGGTTGAAACGATACATTATCCGTATCACTTTACCTAGCGTAGAAAATTATATACAGGCCCGTAGTTAAAATATGTTATTCTAAATTTTTTAAAATACGTCAGAAATTTAATTATTATAATATTTTGATTTAAAATTGAATAAAAATATGATTTTTGTAAATATTATTGATTTTATGAATAATTATAAGTGAAATGAAGTAACGAAAAAGTTAGAAAATTTTGAATGTAAGTTATTTTGAAAATTTTGATTTAATTTTTAATGGAAATTAAATTAACTTTGGAAATATGATAAATTTATGATATTTTGAATTTAAATGAATTCAAAGTGATTTTATATCATATTAATGATTTTTAATAAAGTTGAAATGTGAAATGAATGAATATTTACGTTGAATTTGGATATATAACTTAAATTGGAATTTATGAATTTGGTTTAAAAGTGAAATTTTAAGTTAAGTTAAATAAAATGGAATTAAGTTATATTTGAAATTTTAAAACTTAAGTGTTAAGTTGAAATTTAATGTAATGAATTTAAATTTGAATGTTGAAATTTAATAAGTGAATTATTAATAAATATTGATTTTTGGAAGGAAACTTAACTTTATAAAATCCTGAATTTAAGGAAATTTAAATGATGCTTATAAATATGAAAATGTATGATTTTGTAAGGTAAAAATGATTTTAAAAAAAATAAGTGTTTGTGAAATTCTATTGAATATTTGAGGTTAATTAACAGCATTTTTAAATGCTGTCTTTTGTTAAATTGGATTGTTTTGAATGTAACTTTCTGTGGCATTTTCCAAATGGTGCGAAACTTGAATTTTCATTGTTTTAATAAATTTAAGTGCATAAATGAACATCGAAAGGTTTAAATTTTTGGAATTTAATAATTTAATTATTAAATGTAATAACTTCATTTTTATGATTTAAAATGAAGTAATTTGTTTTGAAATATAACTATTCGATATATTAAAATGATTGAAATATGGTACTGAAAGATATGATATTTTGGTATATTGAAATGATTTGAAATGTGGTTTTGAAAAGATATGATATTTTGATATATTAAAATGGTGTGAAACGAAGTTTTGAAAGATATGATGCTTTGATATTAAATGATTTGAAAAATGGAGTTTTGAAAGATATGACATTTTGATATTAAAATGATTTGAAAGGAAGTTCTGAAGGATATGATTTTTGGAAATGAAGCTTTGAAAGGTTATGATATTTTAATATGTTAAAATGATTTGAAAGGAAGTTTTGAAAGGATATGATAATTTAATATATTGAAATGGTTAGAAATGACTTGATATTTATTTTGATAAATATTTGAATTGAAAGATATGGTATGATGATATATTGAAATGGTATGGAAATGATTTAATCTTTATTTTGATAAAGATTTGGGTTGAAATGACATTTTATTTTTGAACTATAAAATATTGTTTTAAAGTTATAACTACGGGTTATAATAACGATTGGTTGTTAAAGAGACCGGGATCGGATATTGTCTTATAGCCGGCCAATACCGAAAACCACTTTAACAACTGTGTACGCGGTGTAGATTCCAGAATGAAGTAGGATGGTGGCGACGTTCTCGAGGTATATTACGTGGACCCAACTCCCATGAGTTGGCATAAATGACTAAAATAGGAGCTATACCAGGCTACACAAAGGGTCGCACCCTTTCATCGAGCATGCTCCATCAGAAACCATTCTATTACTTTTGTGATTCGATATGTGGCGCCACTTTGACTCGGGGGTATTGTTCGAGGTGGGCGGAAGCTGCTGGCTTGCCGTCACCACCGGTCCAGGAGTGCAAACGGTGTATCCACCCTGGCATTGCCTCGCGTGCCGTGTCATCTCCTTATATCGAGCCCACTACGATTTTGGTTTTAAAGATCCGACCGCGTTAACGTTCACCATCCCCTTAACGCTATTTTCTATATGATTATACTTTACTGATTAGACACTACTGTATATAGCGTATATTACTACATAGTAAATAGTTTAACGGATCCTTAGAGGATGGGCGGTCCCAATCATCTTCTAAGTTACTTGTATCTTTGCTACAGTTCACTTGAGTTGGTTTACATTGTATAAGTATGTATGTCCTGACTCGAGTGTTTGTATTTTTATTTACGCTCGTGTCAGCCTGAGTTATTCACAGATTTGGATTTCCACTTTCTCAGGATTGTAATCGTTGGAGATTATCTACTTGTCAAGTTTCATCTTTTCAGTTCGGTTGTTCTATTCAGCTTGTACTTGGTTATCATATTTAAACTTCTGTTATACTTTATTTCTTCTATTGTATCTTATGTAACTCTGATATATTTATATAGTAGCTTCATGAACTACTATTTCTTTTACTTCCACTGCATTATTAAATACTCTGTGTCTGTGATCTATGATTATTATTACTGTATATTCTGGGAATTGCCAAATTTTTATTTACAACGCGGTATTTTTAGCAATTCGATTCCGGCATGAGTGTCTACCTATACACTTATAATGGATGCGAATGGTTCAAAATATCGGGTCGTTACAGTTGGTATCAGTTCTCTCCCTTTTGACTCGATTCCTTTGAATTTTGGAACGTTCCCTACGGTTCCAAAATCCATTCGTGTCCCTCACTATTCATCTTCTTTTGACTCTGGAGTATTCCAAAACTCCGCTTCGAACGATCTTTTTAGTGAGTCGGCGGTCACGCCAATTTCAAATCGAATTGAAAAAGAAAAGGGAAACTCCCTTACAATTAGCATCGATTCACCAGAGATTCTTATCTATCCTTGGTTTAGATGCTAATATCTTTTGTTATTCCAAACTTTATCTATTGAGATTGAATGTAGATTTACCCTAGAAAAATCCACAATGATCTTATTCTTTACGCCACGGTTGACCCGGTAAATGTTACCCGTGATTTATTTAAGCTTATCCACCTCCCTATTTTGTTATTTAATCATCTTGTCTTTTGTTTCCAACCTATTTTCAAACATTTTGAATTGTAATTGTAAATCTATGTTTTGTTTATATATTGTGTTGTTTGAGTTGTTGATGTTGAATTGGGTTTCTGATCGATTCGTCTAATCAACGTTATCGATAAGATTTCCAAAACACTTTGATAGAACAAGCTGACACGATCTTATTTTAATATTTGGTTAATGAAATAAATTTTGATATATAAGTAAATTTATGGAACTTAATAAATTTTAAATTAATCATTTGAAATGATAATACTTGATTTATCATTTATTGTTCTATAAATGAATTTATAGATAGTTATAAATTGATTTGGGAACTGAAATGAATTTAGAACAAGAAATTTGAGAATTTAATTTCCAATGGTTTCAAACCTTGTGTTTAAAGTTTTAAAAGGGATATATTATTTAAAGTATTTTCAAATAGAAATTTGTTTCCAAATAATTTTAAAGTTTAAAAATAGTGCTCTTCTCATTGTCACTGGAAAATAACTTCGGTGATGACTGCAGCATCATCGACGTTCATTTTCGAGTTTCGAAGTGAAGAGACTATTCTGTAGTCATACTACAGCTTTGTTTTGGGAAATCAAATTTATTGAATTTCTAAAATATGACATGATTTATAATATTAGTAGACATATGATTGAAATTTTATTTGATAAACTATGTACATACATTTAGTTATCTCTAAATGGTCTGAAGAAATAGGAAATTTTATTCTTAAATTTTATTTCTAAAGAATAATTTCAATTATAAAAAGAAAATCAAAATTTTTGAATAAATGATTTAAGCTTGAAATGATTGAGTTGGAAAGTTTAATTTGTATGATACAATTGCATTCAAATATAACTTACCTTAATTTCAGATGTTAACAATGTAATTGGATAATATACAATATAAAAAGATTTATAAATAAAATTTGAGTGGTTATAATAAATTTTATACACTTAATTTTTAATTATAGAATGATTAACAGAGGTAAATATAATAAAAGGTAATTGAACAACTTACAATAAAATAATGTTAAAAGAACTACGAATAAAAGAAAGCAGTTATAATAAGTGTAAGTATATTTAACATAAGTGATAAATATATTGAGTGGAATAAATTTAATTTTAATTAGGAATAAAGAAGAATTAAATGCATTAAGTACATTATGAGTGTAATAAATGATTATTTTTCAAACCCATGGTTTTAAAAATTGTTAATTTAAGATGATTGGAAAAATAATGAGATCTGAGATAGTTAACAATTTATTCGACTTATAAAAAAAATTAAGTTAAAATTTCCATGCTTTCAAATTTATTTCCTTATTTTGTTTTTCAAATTATCTTTTGTTGTCCTTATTATACTTATCTTCCTATAGACTGGTATAGGCATCTTTCTATAATCTTTCTGTTTAGAAATCTTTCTATAATCTTTGATAAATCTGCACCTTGTTAAACTTACCTATCACAATAGTTATCATGTATAATTTCCTTCTCCTTGTCATCTTGTCCTAATCTTGTTTCACTCTATCTTTTTCTGTGCTTTCCCGTGCCTCATTCCTTTTCGGGGACGAAAAGTTTTGAGTGGGGGAGATGTAACAACCCTGTATTTTGTGTTTTTTTTGTATATTTTAATTATTTTAATTGAATTTTGATTTTAAAAAAAACTTATTTTATTTATTTTGAGTGATAAACTTTAGTTTTGATATGAATTATCATTCCAAAGCATGACTAAAAAGAATATTTTCCAGAAAGTGAATTTTTTGATCAAAATAGTCAAACTTTGACTTTTACTTTAAAATTTTAAAAGTTTACATAAAATTTTAAGAACACTACTTTTTGTTTCGTTGGAAACGGATTTAAATTGTGAAAGTTATGTACATTTCAATATTGAGTGCAATTTGTTTATTCTGCAATTTTATTATTTTAAATAGTATAAATTTTATTTTTCTTTGTCATATTTTATTGTAATATGTATTGATATGTTATTTTATGTATGTTTTTGTCTTTTAATATTTTTGAAGTGAGGTAGGAATTTTTCTAGAGCTAGTAGTATTTTTCTTGTAATTTCCATGCCCTATTTTCAATTTTTAAAACATTTTCTTTAGTTCTTTTTCTATTTTTCTCCAATTTAATTATTTATTTTATTTTAGAAATGATAAATAAATTATTTTATTTCAAAATTTTGCTTTATAATATTTTTAGAATGAAGTAGATATTTTTCCAAAGCCATTGATGTTTTAATTGTAATTTTTGAACACTGTTTTCAATTTTTAAGCAATTTCCTTAATTCTTTTTATATTTTCTTTAAATTTAATTCTATATTTTTATTTTATTGCATTTTGTTTCAGTTTTTAGATGTACTTGCTGAAGTTTATTTTGTTCTACTTTATTTAAAAGAAAAGGAAGTATGGAAGGTTTTAAAGCTAAGAAACGTAAAGTCGTTTCACCGTTTCTTTTACCGTTTCTTTTTCAATCAATACATCAATTATTTTGGCCGTTCCTTATACTATCTACAGCTGACTTCTTTTCTTCATTTTCATGAATACCAAAGCTTCTCAACCCTAAAAAAAAATCATGGCCTCCATCTTGCAAAAATTTGGTAAAATCTTCTTCTTTTCTCTTGTTTTCTAGTTTTTCTATGTGATTTTGCAACTTGTTCTCTACTTCATGGCTCCACTCCTCCTCAACCAGATGTAGGCTGACCTCCACCTCCTCCTTCTCTGATCAACCACCCCTCTAGTCCATCACCATGACCAGGCCGAACCCACCTTAGCAAGAGACAACACCAAAATTGCACAAACCCATCACCTATTTACATAAATCGAGCCTAGTTTGCTAGCACCACCTTCTACAACCATTAGCCGCCACTTCCACCACCACCACCACCTCTGACCTGACCTCCACCCTATGCCACATCACCCATCATCACCTAGACCCATTGGCCATGCCCCTAAAGCATAAGGCTGAACCCATTTATAGCATAGAAGTGATGAATTTGCCTTGTAGTTGTTGTTTTGTTGCACCAATGTCCATCCACCTTTGCACCATTACTTCCAAGCTATGGCCGACCCATATGAGCCCAAGACCTGATCCTAACCCACTCCTTAGACATGTATTTCAAATCTATAGCTGAAGCATAGGCGGTAGAAAGCAAGTGCAAAAACTTTGGCTTTGTTTTATGCATTTAATTCTAACATTGTTTTATTGAATTTGGGTTTGAAAACTTATGTTATTTGTTTGTTTTGTTTGAATGTTTGCAAGGCTATTAGCCTTGTCTCTCCCACACTCATATCATCATCATGGCTGAGAAAACGAACCCCTTAGTCGAGCTTTTGAATGGTTGTAGCAAGGTCAAGTTATCTTGTCTTTGTTGCCTTTCAATTTCAATTTATTTCAATATATTTTGGTTGGATATTCATAAGTTATATTGTCTTGTTTTGAGGTTGTTTACAAGATGATATCTTGGCTATTTCTCTCACTCAAATCAAAGGTCGTGCCTTCTGGATCCGTTGTGTCATTCTAATTGATATCTCCAGCATAAAAATGTGAGTTATTCTCACCAGACATTATGTACTTATATAACTAGTAAATTGACACCCTGTGAATTTGTAGAACTATATTAACATGTTATAACTACTTATATTATTATCATATGATGTTCACACCTGTTATTACACTTGTTATATCATATGTTACTGTTATTTCATGCTATTCTGTATATTTTATTAGTTTATCACACCGCAAGTTCCCTGTAATTTAGAGATCACTATGGGTTGAAATGATACATACCCGAACTGACTTTAGAATAAGGGAAAATTGTTATGGGCTGAAATGATAGGCCTGGATGATTTTCAATTTATTTTTATTTACTTGGGATTGCGGGTTTGAAATGGTAAAACCCGAATTTTCTTTGTAAATTACTGGTTGAAATGATATATTACCCGTATCAGTTTACCTAGCGTAGAAAATTATATACAGGCCCGTAGTTAAAATATGTTTTTCTAAAAAATTTAAAATACTTTAGAAATTTAATTATTATAATATTTTGATTTAAAATTAAATAAAAATATGATTTTGTTAATATTATTGATTTTATGAATAATTATAAGTGAAATGAAGTAATGAAAAAGTTAGAAATTTTTGAATGTAAGTTATTTTGAAAATTTTGATTTAATTTTTAATGGAAATTAAATTAACTTTGGAAATATGATAAATTTATGATATTTTGAATTTAAATGAATTCAAAGTGATTTTATATCATATAAATGATTTTTAATAAAGTTGAAATGTGAAATGAATGAATATTTACGCTGAATTTGGAAATATAACTTAAATTGGAATTTATGAATTTGGTTTAAAAGTGAAAGTTTAAGTTAAGTTAAGTTAAATAAAATGGAATTAAGTTATATTTGAAATTTTAAAACTTAAGTGTTAAGTTGAAATTTAATGTAATGAATTTAAATTTGAATGTTGAAATTTAATAAGTGAATTATTAATAAATATTGATTTTTGGAAGGAAACTTAACTTTATAAAATCCTGAATTTAAGGAAATTTAAATGATGCTTATAAATATGAAAATGTATGATTTTGTAAGGTAAAAATGATTTTAAAAAAAATAAGTGTTTGTGAAATTCTATTGAATATTTGAGGTTAATTAACAGCATTTTTAAATGCTGTCTTTTGTTAAATTGGATTGTTTTGAATGTAACTTTCTGTGGCATTTTCCAAATGGTGCGAAACTTGAATTTTCATTGTTTTAATAAATTTAAGTGCATAAATGAACATCGAAAGGTTTAAATTTTTGGAATTTAATAATTTAATTATTAAATGTAATAACTTCATTTTTATGATTTAAAATGAAGTAATTTGTTTTGAAATATAACTATTCGATATATTAAAATGATTGAAATATGGTACTGAAAGATATGATATTTTGGTATATTGAAATGATTTGAAATGTGGTTTTGAAAAGATATGATATTTTGATATATTAAAATGGTGTGAAACGAAGTTTTGAAAGATATGATGCTTTGATATTAAATGATTTGAAAAATGGAGTTTTGAAAGATATGACATTTTGATATTAAAATGATTTGAAAGGAAGTTCTGAAGGATATGATTTTTGGAAATGAAGCTTTGAAAGGTTATGATATTTTAATATGTTAAAATGATTTGAAAGGAAGTTTTGAAAGGATATGATAATTTAATATATTGAAATGGTTAGAAATGACTTGATATTTATTTTGATAAATATTTGAATTGAAAGATATGGTATGATGATATATTGAAATGGTATGGAAATGATTTAATCTTTATTTTGATAAAGATTTGGGTTGAAATGACATTTTATTTTTGAAGTATAAAATATTGTTTTAAAGTTATAAGTACGGGTTATAATAACGATTGGTTGTTGAAGAGACCGGGATCGGATATTGTCTTATAGTCGGCCAATACCGAAAACCACTTTAACAACTGTGTACGCGGTGGAGATTCCAGAATGAAGTAGGATGGCGGCGACGTTCTCGAGGTATATTACGTGGACCCAAATCCCATGAGTTGGCATAAATGACAAAAACAGGATCTATACCGGGCTACACAAAGGGTCGCACCCTTTCATCGAGCATGCTCCATTGGAAACCATTCTATTACTTTTGTGATTCTATATGTGGTGCCACTTTGATTCGGGGGTATTGTTCGAGGTGGGCGGAAGCTGCTGGCTTGTCGCCATCACCGGTCCTGGAGTGCAAACGGTGTATCCGCCCTGGCATTGCCTCGCGTGCCGTGTCATCTCCTTATATCGAGCCCACTACGATTTTGGTTTTAAAGATCCGACCGCATTAAGGTTCACCATCCCCTTAACGCTATTTTCTATATGATTATACTTTACTGATTAGAGACTACTGTATATAGCGTATATTACTACATAGTAAATAGTTTAACGGATCCTTAGAGGATGGGCGGTCCCAAGCATCTTCTAAGTTACTTGTATCTTTGCTACAGTTCACTTGAGTTGGTTTACATTGTATAAGTATGTATGTCCTGACTCGAGTATTTGTATTTTTATTTACACTCGGGTCAGCCTGAGTTATTCACATATTTGGATTTCCACTTTCTCAAGATTGGAATCATTGGAGATTATCTACTTGTCAAGTTTCATCTTTTCAGTTCGGTTGTTCTATTCAGCTTGTACTTGGTTATCATATTTAAACTTCTGTTGTACTTTATTTCTTCTATTGTATCTTATATAACTCTGATATATTTATATAGTAGCTTCATGAACTACTATTTCTTTTACTTCCACTGCATTATTAAATACTCTGTGTCTGTGATCTATGATTATTATTTACTGTATATTCTGAGATTTGCCAAAATTTTATTTACAACGCGCTATTTTGAGCAATTCAATTTCGGCATGATTGTCTACCTATACACTTATAATGGATGTGAATGGTTGAAAATATCGGGTCGTTACAATCCATATAAATACCCAATTCATAATCGGAAATTATGCAGTTCTTTAAGATCAAGAAAATCAACAGAATAATAAAGTAAAAATCGCATGCCGATATTACGCCAAAGTCAAATTCAAACACTCTAGAGCAATCGAAGAACACTGATTGAAGAATCGCGAAAACCAAATTCATCGGCATAGATTAGCTCAACCAACAGAGAGGATTTGAAAGCTCCAAAATTGTTGAAGCCTGGATCAGAGACTCAACAAAAGGCAAACGATCTATCTTGAGGAATCATAGGCTTGAAAATCAAAAACCCTAATTTCAGATAGCGAAGAAACAAGGCGGCATGGATAAGTAGGAAGCAAAATAAAAGGGAAAATTTGTTTATGCTATTTTTGACGGGCCCTATAAGTTTTAGATATTAAGGTGTTATTTATTACTTGTGTTTGTTTTTAGTTTCCTTTTATTTTCAAACTCTAGATTAACTAGTTGACGAACTACGGTTTTGTAGTTCGAGAATTCACAACTCAGTGGCTGAGTTGTGGTAGGGTTTTGAGCTTAGAGTTAGGTTAATCAAGTTAGCGGGTATCACAAGTTTACATGTTTTTGTAAATGTTTGATACTTAGTTTATTGTAGAAACCTTGGGGGTAGCACGTATGCAAAATATTGCCGAAGTTGGGTAAAACTGTGTGTGATCTTTACCTCATTACTTTCAATTTTTACTTTTATTTCCGCATTAATATTTAGTAGACCCTATTCAACCCCCCTCTAGGGTGAAAACGATCCTACAATTGGTATCGGACCTAGGAACAAAAACCATTTTCTTTTAAAAAAATTTACTTTTTTATTAGCTTCTTTTAATAATACTTTCACTGAAGGCCAGTCCCTACCTAGACCACCCATGTTCAATGGTGAATATGCATATTAGAAAACAAGAATGAAATTTTTTCTAAAACCCATAAATGCATGGAATATTGTTGAAACAGGATATAGCACACCAAAAGTAATGGTTGGTAATTAAGAAGTCGAAAAACCTATGGATTAATGGACCGATCTTCAAAATAAATTGCTAACGCTAAAGCTATGAATTATACTATTTTCTCATTAGATCAAATTGAATTTAACTGTGTCTCACATTGTCTAACAGCGCAAGAAATCTGACATACGCTTGAAGTGACTCATGAAGGAACCTTCCAAGTTAAAGAATCTCGCCTTGCCATGCTTAGTAGCGAGTACAAGAACTTCACAATGGAAAAGGATGAAAGTGTCAAAGAAATGTATGGACAACTTTCTAATCTCATATACTAATCAAAATCCCTAGAAATACAATACACAAAAGAACCTCAGAATTCTTCCACGAAATTAAGCATATGTGACTTCCATCCAAGATTCAAAGGATCTAAAATGGGCTAAAGTTGAAGAACTCACCGGAAACTACACCACTTATGAGCCGGAAATCAAATTCAAGGAAGAACGTGAAGGAGGAGATACGCAAAAGAAATCAATAGCTCTTAAAGGAATGATGGAAAGTGAAGATGATGGTAATGATGAAGGAGCAGCTAAAATGGCACTGATAATAAAGAGATTCAAAAGGTGGAACCAAAAATACAGAATCCAGCCCTAAATCAACAATTAAAGAGCGGAATCGTCAAAGTTCTAGACAACTCAGAAAAGCAGGAGATCATTTGTCACAAGTGCAATAAACCTAGTCATATCAAGCCAAATTGTCCTCAAATTTGATTTAGCAAAGGAAAGAAACCAAAGAGGACAAGTTTTACAGCAACTTGGGATGAAAGTAATGAAGATGATGATGAAAGCACTAGCGGTGAGAGTGAAAGAGCAAATTTGTGTTTTTTAGGAGAAACAAGTGACAGCGATGATGACAAGCCAAGCGAGTATCAAAACTTACTCGCCCGCAATTACTTGTATATTTTCATGAAGTAAATGGCCATTTTGAAAGAATTAAGGAGAAGTACACTAAAATTGAATCGCAGTAAGATAGTTTGATAGAACTAAATAAACAGCTTGATCAAATGTCAAAAATATAGAAAAAAGAGCTCCAAGTGTGATAAGTGTACATCATTAAAAGAGGAAATAAAAAAAAATCAGAAACTAAAATCAGCACCCTTGAAAATGAAATTCTGATTTTGAAAGAAAGTGAGAATACTAGGAGAGAAAATTCTATTAAAAAGTGCACTTTGTTATTGAATGAAAATGAATCTCTCTAGTCACAAGTCCAACAATTGTCTAAAACTTTAGTAAAGTTCTCCAAAGGAGAAAGATCACTAAATATGTTATTAGGGAAACAAATTGTTAATACAATTAGACAAGGACTTGGGTATACTCAATCTGAAAAAGGTAGAAGTGAAACTAATCATGTCAACTCCAAGTGCACGGTGGAAAAATTGGACACAACTAAAACAATTGCTAGTATAGACCCAAACACATGAACACCACACCAATTAGGGTTCCTAAAGGTAGAATGTAAAATCCCTTAAAATCAAAAAGATTTGGGTGCCAAAAGGATCAATCATAGACTGTCTTGTTTCTACACAAACTTGTTTTTCAAAAAATTTTGTCACTAACAATCACGGACCTATAAAAATAAATAGATCACTAAACTCTTTTCTCATGTAGGTATGTTGGCAGGCTATGGAACAGCGGGAGTGGTACCTGGATTCTAGCTGTTCCAAGCACATGATGTGCGACAAATCAAAGCTCCTTAGCCTAGAGAAGTACAAAGGTGGCAGAGTCACAATGGGAAATAATTATAAATGTAAAATTATCGGTAAAAGTAAAGTAGTAATGAAACATTTACCTTAAACGATATATTATATGTTGGAAATATACACCATTATCTGATTTCAATCGGCCAAACATGTGACAAGGGAATGAATGTTGTTTTTGATTCTGATTTGTGCAAAACTGTTGACCAATCATCAAAAGAAAAATTATTTCAGGTAAGAGGAAAGTTAATGTATACTCTCTATCTTTTTATGATCTCACTCTTTAAAAATGTTTGGTAGCTAAGGATGATGAAGTAAACTTATGGTATAGAAGAATAGGACATGCTAGCATGAATCTGTTAAACAAATTAAAAAGAAAGATTTGGTAAGAGGTTTACCATCTCATGATTTCAAAGTAGAAACTCTATGTAAAGAATGTACTATGGAAAAATTTAAAAAATCATCTTTTCAAGCCAAGAACACTATAATACCTCTAGAATCCTTAAACTAGTTCATATGGATCCGTTTGGACCTAACGATGTTGCAATTTTAGGTGGTAAGTGATATTCTTTGGTATTGGTTAATGATTACTCTTGATACACGTAGGGATAGTTCTTAGCTAAAAAATCAGATGCCTTCTCATACTTTACTAAATTCACAAAATTAGTTCAAATGAAGAAGGAGTTTTATTATTTCACTAAGAAGTAATCATGGTGGAGAATTTGAAAATTATGAATTTGAAAATTTTGTGATGAAAATGGATTTAAACATGAATTCTCTACCCTACATACTCCACAATAGAATTGATTTGTCGAGAGAAAGAATTGAACCTTACAAGAGTTGGCTAGATGTATGATAAATGACTATGAACTACCTTTGTCCTTTTGGGCAGAGGCAGTAAATATAGCTTGTTATTTAATAAATAGAATCGTGATTAGGCCAGTTCTTAAGAAAACGCCATATGAACTATGGTTCATCAAAAAGCCAAACCTTGCATAGTTCCAAATTTTTGGTTGTCCATGTTTTATTCTCAATACAGGTGATCAACTGGGAAAATTTAAGCCAAAAGTTGATGAAGGCATGTTCATGGGATACTCTTCCAGAAGCAAAGCTTATATAGTACACAATAAAAGGACGGGAACAATCCTGGAGTCAATCAATGTGAAGTTTGATGAAGGCATTGATGATCAAAGCAAGGAAACAATCAAAAGTAATGTCGAAGAGGAGAACGAAAAAGATGAAAGTGAAAACCGAAAGAAACTGCAACCGTGGAAGAAGTCCAAAGTAATCTAGAACCAGAGAGATTGAAATTACAAACAGATCATCCTCCAGAATTGGAAACAGATAATCCTACCATAGTTATTCAAACCCATTCCTCCTTTAGAAATGTATGTGATTTGTGTCTATACAGTGGATTTATTTTAGAAGTTAAACCCAAAGACATAGATACAGCTCTCAATGATGAAAGTTGGTTTATGGTTATGCAAGAAGAGTGAACGAAATGAAGTTTGGATTCTAGCACCTAGACCTAATGATTATCCAGTTGTAGGAACCAAATGGATTTTTAAAAATTAATTTGATGAATCTAGAAAGGAGATTAGGAAAAAAGCTAGTTTAATTGTTGAAGGTTACAATCAAATTGAAGGAATTGATTTTAGTGAAAGTTTTGCACCAGTAGCATGACTAGAATCCATTAGAATCGTGTTAGCTTTTTCTTGTTATAAAGGATTTAAACTAAGACAAATGGATATTAAAAATGTTTTTCTTAATGGAATTTTGAAAGAGGATATATTCATTGAACAATCTGAAGGCTTTGAAAGTCAAGAATACCCTAACCATGTAGACATCACATTATTTCTATTGCACGAAAATAATGACCTATTTATTGTTCAAATATATGTTGATGACATTATTTATAGTGCCACTAACAACCTGTTGTGTGAGAAATTTGAAAAATTCATGCAAGAAAAGTTTGAAATGAGCTTGGTAGGAGAGTTGAAATTATTTTTAAGATTGTAAATCAAATAAAGTGAAAAAGGTACATTCATCTCTCAAACAAATTATATCAGAGAGCTTGTCAAAAAAATTGGATTGAAAGATGCTAAACCTGCAAAAAAATCCCATGAGCACAACAATTAAACTTGACAAGGATGAAAACGTAAGGTAGTTGATCAAGAGAAATACCAAGGTATCATTGGATCACTTCTTTATCCTATTGCTTCTAGACTACACATTTGTTCTCTGTTTGTTTATGTGCACGGTTTCAATCAAATCAAAAAGAATCTCATTTAAAAGCTATAAAGAGGATGATACGGTATCTTTTGAACACCCCATGGCTCGGTCTATGGTATCCAACTAATGATAACTTTGAGTTAGAAGGGTATTCAAATGCAGACTATCATGGTACTCTAGTTGATAAAAAAAGTACTAGTGGAACATGTTTTATGTTGAGATCGTTAGTTGCATGGTCAAGTCGAAAACAAAATTGTACTAGATTATCTACCACTAAGGCAGAGTATATTGCTCTAAGTGGTTGCTCTGTTCAAATTTTGTGGATGATACAAACCTTGCAAGACTATGGTCTAAATTTTAAATAAGTTCCACTTATGTGTGAAAGCAAAAGCGCAATTGGTCTCACAAATAATCCTGTATATCATTCTCACACCAAGCATATAAATGTTAGACATTGTTTCATTAGTATCACATTTCCAAACAAAATATCTGCATAAATTTCATTTCAACAGATTTTCAATTGGCAGACATTTTTACAAAAACCCTTCCAGAAAATAATTTTTGTCGACTTCGTCTCAATTTAGGAATTTTAGAAATGTGATTTTTTTTGGATTTGATCTTAAATGCCTATGTTAACTAATCTGACTCCCTATTGATTATCGAAAAGATAAATAGTAACAGAAAACAGTGATGAGTATTGATCTTGATCATACATTATGTCTTTAGAGAGTATATTTCAAAAATTTCTTTAAAAATTTAAACAAAATTTGTAATAAATTTGGCTGGTAAAAATTCCATGACCATCTCTATTCCTATCATATTTCTATGACAATCAATCATCTAAATTCAATACAGTATGTCAAAATGTGGTATTAAATAGGAAATTATTCATTTTTTTAAATTAACAATAAAATCATCCAAAAATACTTACTCTCATTTAAAAGTCCTCAAGGTTATGCATGGGTGAACTACTTGAAATATATGATTATGTGCTTTAATGCCCCTTTGAAAGTCCTCATGGTGATGCATGTATGGAACACATCAAAATTGGATGAATAGGCGAGTTGACTCTAACCCCATTTAAAGTCCTCACGGTTATTCATGGTTAAAAGATGCTTGGAATTCATTTATAATAAAAATACGGAATATTACTAATCTCATTTAAAAGTCCTAAAGGTTATGCATCGTTAGTAAATATTTAAAAACTTCTTGTCATAAATATACCACAAATGGACATAACTATATGGTTTTCTATGCCAACATCACTCCTATCACTCTAAAATGGAATATGCGCCTAACAGAGTATTTATGATTTTTGTTTGATTTTTTAAAAAAATTAATATTTATACTATATTAGGTATTAATGTTGTGATTTATGTCCATCACTTTATCACTCTTATCCACCACTGTTACTTTTTCGCTGATGACAAAAAGGGGAGAGAAGTTAAGATTTTGGAAAATAAGTCATATTTTTTTATTTGCATATTCTCATTTAGGTTCACTGCATTTTTTTTATTTGCATAATTTTTTATGCATATGTGAAGGGGAAACTTTGTTGTAGGGGGAGTATTCAAATAGGGGAAGCTAATAGAATTCGTCAAGACCAAATTCATTTAATAGAGCCAAAATCTTAATATATGTTTGTTATCGTCAAAAGAGGAAGATTATAGAATACAATATCCTGTGATTTTTGTTTGATGATAATAAACATATATAAATATACTATTCGATATAAAATATTCAAACACAACTGTAAGAATAGAATACATGGATATTCACTGAACAATAAACAAATATTTATTCAAACAATTGTTTGTATTACAATATCGAATAGTACATTTTATTATCTCTAATAATTTGGAATATATACAACTCAACACAACTTTACATATTTTGTACAAGATTGCATGATGATCAATTCACTAACTATCTCACTTTTTTGCTATCTTCAAGCTTCAGTATGTGTCCAGTCTTCTGGGTAACTTTCACATACAATTCAAAAGCAATAGTCTGGAAAATAATGTAAACTCGAACTAAAAATAAAAATATTTTTTAAAATATTGTTACCTTATGTAATTTAGGTTGTTTTTCTTTCTTTTTCATTGGTAGGGATATTCTAGTATTCATGGTTAAAAGCATGTATATACTCACGTATACATGTATATGTGTTTTGCCTCAACATCTCAAGCAATATGGCAAAACTGGGTATAGAAAGCTTCAATCTCAAGAGCCTGCATATACACATGTGAATTGCCTCAGTGTCTCGAGAATCATATAAAGCAACATAGTTTTAGACATAACCAACATAATAGCAGCTCAACCAAATGTACACATGAAGATCCAACTAACATACAAAAAGCCTCAACCAAATGTCCAAAGAAGAAATAACAACATGACAGCAGCTCAACTAGACCAGTCAAAGCAAAAAATTTGCAAACATGCTCAAGTTCAATGGGTTAACATGAATGAAAAGCAACAACATGCACCAAACAAGTGAACATGCTCGTATGCAATCAATATGCAAGCATTCAGGCATGAACACACATGAAAACAAGACAAATATAGACCATAATCATATCAAGTGGCAACAATTTTCAAATGGACTACAATAACAAAGGCACCAAGTTTATCAACCCAGCAAACATTGAATAGAGTGCAAGGAAATGGACATGGAACTCGACAAACAACTAGCACAAAATCATTATAGCCAGATAATAGAAGTGCACAAGTATACACACATATATGTACACAGTAAATAGCAAGTATGCACATGCACAGGGGCAATCAAACTTGAGCAAATCACAATGCAACACATCATGTTTAGATTACTAGTACAAGGCAATGAAAGGCTAATATCCAAGACTCCAAGTCTAGATCAATGGAATGACAAGAACCCAGACCAACTAATCATAATACAGCAAAAACAGTGAAGTAGCCATGGGTCATGCCAAGGAAATATATCGTATCATGAATCTGTCGAGGAGTTGTTTCGACAAGAACAAATGAAAAACACTATTGAAATGTTCGAAACAAATCGAGAAATATAAGTAGCAGTTTGAACAAAGTCAGGAGAATTCAATCAGAGGAAACATATTTTAGAAAATGGAATGGCGAATGATGAACAAGTCTTAGGCAACAAAGAAATGAACCAATTCAAATACATTTAAGCAAATCGAATATATCAAAAATATATTCGACCAATGAACAAGTCAGAAATCACACGATCTGTAACAACCTGCAATTTCGAACCGTTCAAATCGACAATCATCCATACATGTTAGACTTGAATTGCTCAAAACAACAAATTGTTAATTTATATTTGGCAAAACTTAACATATACAGTAAATAAATCAATCACAGAATCACAGACACAAAGTAAAATAAAAATAAGCGGCAGAATAGATTAATAGTAATTCACGAAGCTACTAAAAAACATTAGAGTCTGAAACAAAATACAACAGAATCTCAAATACAAATGAATCTCTAATACATAAGAAACTGGCAAGTCTGAACATAAATGACTGAAATAAACTGAAATAATTGAAAGCTGGATGGATAGATCTTCAAACAAAGCTTCAATATCCAAAGATGACTTTCAAATGCTGTGAGACTTGGTCTGGCCCGAGTATAAAGCTTAACACATAATATTCGAGTCTGGATTAACTTTCTTATACCAGTAAATTCAACTCAAGTGAAATGTCAATTGAAATACAGGTAACTTAAAGGATAGTTGGGATTTCCATCCTCTAAGGATCCGTGGAACTATCTACTATGTAGTAATATACATTATTATAATATGTCTATCAATAAAGTAAAGTATTACAATAACGTTAAAGCATTACCCATATCCCCCTTAAGACATTTTATATATTCCCGTAGTCTGTACAATGTCGTAGCTCCACCATACCGGTGGTTTACCTAAAGGACACCTCATAGGTACGGTAAAAAACAAACTCGTAAATGGTGCAATAGGGCATGTGAACACGGAACGCGACGCAATGCCAGGGTAAATACACCGTTTGCGGATCCGGACTAGTAGTAACACAAAGCAGCTACTACCGCCCACCTTGGGACACATTCCCTAATCAAAGGTGCACCCAATCAAATCACAAAGTAGTAGAATGGTATCGAAAAAATTTGTTCGATTGGAGAAATGAACTCACTTGGCCTGGTATTGTTCCTGTTTTAGTTACATCTTAGGTGACTCATAGGAGTCAGGGCTACGTAAATACCTCATACAGAATCGTCACCAAACCATCCTATTTTGTTCTGGAATCTCCACCACGTACACTTTTGCTAAAGTAGTTTTCGGTATTGGAAGAGAGTATGACAATATCTGATCCCGGTCTCTTTAACAACCAAATGCTTATTTTACACCGTGGTCATTTTATATTTCAAATAGTTTATACTTCATGTTAAAATATCATATTCAATTCAAAATCATATCTCTTTCGAAATCATATTCACTTTCCAAATCATATCACTTTCAAAATCATTATTCACTTAATAAAAATGATAGAAATTTGATGTCCATATTGTTGAGACTTGGTTTTGATTCATGACACAAAGCTATCACTACGACATACTGATTTAACGACTACTACGACAAAAAGAGAATATATAGTACGAGGAGACGAGACTTCAAAACCGGTGCATCAATTATATTATTTTGATTTTGAGTCTTAAGTCAATGTTGTTAAAATCTCTCATCGGTTACGCATATTTAGCTTATATATTTCAACATTTTGTTTCTCAAATATTTTATACATATATAAGCATATATTAAATTATAAAAGTGTTTAAAGTTATATATATTTCTATACCTATGTAAACTATGCATATTGCACAGATTTTACCAGGTCAGTTGACTAACCCAGAGGTTCAGTCGACTGACACTAGAAAATTTGCACAACATGCACATGTTCATAGATATACGGATATATATTTAAAAATTCGTTTGAATATTCAGTCGGCTGACCCAAAGGCTCGGTTGACTGAGTTTCTACAACGGCTACTTTTTGAAAAGACAAGACTTTTTGTGAATAGTTACGTACCTCTAACGAAAAGATTTGGACGCAACACTTCAATTGAAACTCTTTATCAATAGTCACTGCTTTCTAACCTTTATAAATACAAACTCCAACTTGATTCCAAGATATAGAATAACAATCAAATTTTCTTATCTTTCTAATCTAACTCTCTTGAATCTACTTGCTATAATACTTTTAATTATTTTGCATTAAAGCAATATTATACCTTTCTATTCTTCATAATCATCAAATATATATATATATATATTTATACTCGAAGAGATGATTATAGGAATGGTGTACTACAAGTGAAAAATCTGTGTTATCAGAACACACAAAGTCAAAACTATTTTCTGTAATTGTTGAAATCCCGTTCTACTGCTCAGGCATGTGAAGTCCTCTTCGGCTGCTGAGGCAAAATCTTGTTCTGCTGCTCAGGGGTTGTACAGACTGTTCCTCCGGGTTAAGTGAGGGTTGTTGTTTTAGTGAAATTCCAGAAGGAGTCTGGGACTGGACGTAGGACGGTTCTCCGAACCAGTATAAAAATCTCTAGTGTCATTTTACTTATACTGCTTTTATATTCCACGTTGTTTACAGTATTACTATCATCACTATACTCTGTATTATCGTATATCAATATTATAAAATCCATAGCACACTTTCATTTGGTATCATAGCAAGGTCATCATATAACCGTAACATAATTATCTGATAATCTAATAATATGGACACTAGCACTGCACTAGTACTAGCATTAACACTAGCTTCATTGAAGGACAATCCATTATATGTCCACCGCTGCTTAATGGCATGAATTATAACTATTGGGCCACACGAATGAGAATAGATATACAATCAAATGGTTTTGATTCATGGAATATAACCCAAACAGAATATACTATTCCTACTGAAGAGTATTCTACTTGGTCAAATACATAGAAACTGGATGCCACAACAAATGCAAAAGCCATGAATACGTTGTTTTGTGACTTAGATAAAAATGGGTTTAACCGTGTTAGCATGTGCAATACTGCATATGAAATATGGCGTACTCTCAAAGTTACACACGAAGGAACTAACAAGGTCAAACAAAGCAAAATTTCCATGCTCAAAAGTCAGTTTCAAAATTTAGAATGAAGGAAAATGAATCTGGAAATGACACGTACTCAAGATTTCAGGATATCTATCATTCATTAGTAGGACTAGGAGAAAAGTATTCAAACTTTGATATTGTATCCAAAATCCTTAACTCTTTAATAGAAGAATGATAAAATAAATTTCTCGCTATTGAATAAGCGAGTGATATTTCCAAAATAACTCCGAAAGAGTTAATAGAAAATCTAATGTCCTATGAAGTAAATTTGCAGGTTAAATGAGTTCAAGCTCAAGATAAATGAATATAGTATTCCATGCAGAACAAGAAGAATCAGATTCAGACAAAGACGACCTAGCCTTTATTGCCAAAAACTTCAAGAAATTCTTGAAATATAGAAAAGGAAACAGAAATAATGGCAAGAGAAGCTCAAATAGCAATAAACCACCATCTTTATCAGTTGTGGAGTGTTTTAACTGTCACAAAAAGGGCATATGCAAAAGGACTGTCCAGATCAAAAGAAAGAATATCAAAATAAAAAGAAGGAAAAATTCAAAAAGAAAAGCCTTTTCAGTTACATGGGATAATTCAGATTCCTCCTCTTCTTCTGAAAGTGAAAGTGACAGCGATAATGAACAAGCCAACATATGCTTTATGGCCAATGATAATGAGGTTAGTGATTTAGTGATTTAACTTTTGATGATATGATAGAGATCAATTTTGAATCATTAGATACTTCAAAAAGTCTCAAAAGGAAATATAAAGAGGCTATAGAAAATCAGAACAAGGCAAAATTTGAAAGAGATATGCTTAGAGACGAGAAGAAAATATTAAAAGAATAACTTGAAAAAACTCAAGAATCTTTTTCAAATGCTAATTCTCGACTTATATTATTGAGTCAAGAAAATGAAACTCATAAAGAAAAGAATGATGGTCTTGTTTCTGAAAATCATGTTTTAAATACTAATATTAAAATGGCAGAACTAGAGAATTCAAGTCTAAAGACCAACCTAGAAGGAATCACTTAAAATGTTTCATCGGCAAAGGCGATGTGAGCAATTACGGTACATCTAATTTACCTCTTATTACAAACGTTTTATTAGTTAAGAATCTAAAACATAATATATTAAGTATAAGTCAATTATGCGATAAAGGTTTTAAAATATCCTTTTCTGAAAATAAATGTAGCTTACTTGATCAAAATCAAAATCTTATTTTCGAAGGAAACAGAGATAAAATATTTACGTTTTGAATATGAAAGTTAATCATAACTCAGATATGTGTTTAACAGCTAAAGAAAATGATCCCTAGATATGGCACAAACGATTCTGTCATATCGATTTCAAAATTATAAATAAAATTTCTAAAAATAATCTTGTAAAAGGATTACCAACGATGAATTTTAAAATTAATAATATAGTGACTCATGTCAATTAGGTAAATTAACTAAATCCTCGTTTGAATCTAAGAAAGTTATTTCGGCATTACAACCACTTGAGTTACTTCATATGAATTTATTTGGACCTACCCAAATTCAATTCATAAATCACAATAAATACATATTTGTAATAGTTGATGATTTTTCTAGACATACATGGACTATCTTTATGAAAAATAAAATTTACCTTTTAAAATTTCAAAACTTTTGTTAAACAAATTCAAATTTTAAAAGGTATGAGAATTAAAAATATTAGAAGTGATTGCAGAGGTGAATTTGAAAACGTATATTTTGATAACTATTGTAAGAAGAAAGGAATATTTCATAACTTTTCATTTCCTAGAACTCCACCATAAAATGGAGTGGTAGAACGAAAGAATCGAACTCTACAAGAATGTGCGAGAATTTTACTAAATGAAAGCACGTTACTAAAACATTTTTGGGCTGAAGTGTTGCAACTGCCTGTTATGTTTTGAATCATGTTTCTAATAGACCTCTCACCAAGAATACTCCATATGAACTTTTTAATGGTAGGAAACCAAATAAATCTTATTTTAAATGATTTGGATTAAAATGTTTTATATTAAATACCAAAGATCGGCTTGGAAAATTTGATCCAAAATGTGACGAAGGTACATTTCTTGGATATTCGAATCGAAGCAAAGCTTATCGAATTTTTGATAAATGAACTAATACTATCAAATAATCACTTCATGTATCTTTTGATGAGAAATCAAACCTATTCCAAAAACAAATAATGACAATAAAACAAATAAAATAATAAATAATTCAAGAGATGATGGCGATATTGTTTATAATCCTAGAGAAGATGAAAACATTTTTAATAGTTTAGAAAATAGAAATATTACTACTATAATAAGATCTCCTCGAAGAATCCTGCGAAATCATCCTATAGAAAATATAATTGGAGAAATAAATTCAAATGTTCGAACTAGAGATCAACTAAATTTAATGGGTAATGTAGCTTTCTCTCTACTATAGAACCCAAAAATACTAAGGAAGCATCATCCGATAAAAATTGGATTATTGCTATGCAAGAAGAACTAAATCAGTTTGAATGAAATGAAGTTTGGGAACTAGTACCCAGACCGACCGATCAGACTGTTATAGGAACTAAATGGGTTAATAAAAATAAAGCACACGAATTAGAAAATATAACTAGAAACAAAGCAAGACTAGTAGCACAAGGATATAACCAGGAAAAAGGAATAGACTACAAAGAAACATTTGCTCCAGTTGCTAAACTAGAAGCAATACGAATCTTATTAGCGTACGCATGTTTTAATAACGTTAAACTCTATCGAATGGATGTTAAAAGTGCATTTTTAAATGGCTATATTAAAGAAAATGTTTCTGTTGAACAACCTCCTTTATTTATTCATGAAAATACCCAGATCATGTCTATAAACTTAAGAAAGCTTTATATGGTTTAAAACAAGCACCCCGTGCTTGGTATGAACGCCTTAAAGCTACCTAATTAACTTAGGATTTGAAATAGGAAAAGTATATCAAACTTTATTTATAAAACATTCTAAAAATGATATATTGATAGTTCAAATATATGTCGAAGACATTATATTTGGTTCAACTAATAATGAATTATGTAATGAATTTTCTGAAATAATGACTAGAGAATTTGAAATGTCCCATATGGGAGAATTATCATATTTACTAGGTCTCCAAATAAAACAAGTTTCAAATGGAATATTTATTAATCAAGAAAAATACTGTAATAATCTTATCAAACGTTTTGGAATGGAAAACACTTCTGCCAAACCAACACCTATAAGCGCAACAGCACATCTTGATAAAGATGAAAACGGCAAAAGTGTAGACCAAAAACTATATCGTAGTATGATAGGATCACTACTTTATCTAGCAGCTGTAACGACCCAGAATTTCCAATCCCGAAAATTCCAGATAGTTAGAAAGAATAAGAAAGAGAAAGAAGAAGAAACAAGAACAAGTCACAGAAACCTCACGTTCGCAGCGGATCAAAATATAATAATAAATAATATCAGTTTTACAAAGAAGAACTGTATCAATACTCTTATACATACATCAGAGTTACAAACTATTACTCAACACAGAAAAAATTTGAAAACATGCCCCAGTTAATCAGCAATAACATACACAGCGGAAACCACTTCGTACGTTCCTTCCATCCAGCTCGCCTCCTAAAATCCAGAACGACCTTACCTGAAAACCTGTTATAATCGGTCTGACCCGAGCATTACATCAAAGTAACACCCGGGTCAGGCTGGAAACCAGCGTGAGTAAACCCATCTAACATGCAATACAAAAGAATACAGCTTAAATAAACCCGGGTAACTTAATTTACAATTTCACAAGTTATTATAGATATCACTTATTCCACACATCCATTTCCAAGTGTCAAAACTTTAGATTAAATGGTTCAATTTACTTAAATCATTCCAAACCAGCTTATTGATTTCACATAAAGAATCGAAGTGGTTTCAGATATTTACTAATACCCGACTCCGGTCTCCTCGAAACCATTGTCAACTTAACTTAAATTATTCAAGTGAAATACAATTCTACTTTTAATACAGGATGTCACAAGAATCCATGATCAATAAATAATCACATCTTCACAGTTTAAATCAAACACATCTTATCACATAGCATCACAAACCAAATATTAGGAATAACAATTAATCAAGGACATTCAATATCATTCTATTTATCCTTTAATTACATTTAAGTAATTAAACCTTAATTTAATTTCACAAATTAATTATCCTTACCCAATACAGTAATTAACCTTTAATTACTTTATTAATTAATTATTACCTATAATTATTAATCTCCCTTGATTAATAACAACAGTAATTAACTTCCCTTAGTTACTTCATCAAATAAAATTTATTACTCCCTAATTAATTAGTTCTAATTAATCCCCTGATTAATTAACCTTTCAGTTATTTCCCTAAGTAATTACTCCTTATTAATTTCACAAAGTAATTTAATACAAATAATTCCACTTTATAAATCATCCCTTTACTAATTACATCTAGTAATTAATTATTAATTACTTTACAAAGTAATTACAATTTTATAAATTATATTGAGTAATTATACTTACCAAATTCATTATTGAGTATCCTTAATTAATTAATAAAATTAATTATCTCTAATTAATTCCATTAATTAATTATTTGATAATACTTAATTAATGATCTTTCATTAACTATATTAACCAATCCTTTAATTACTTTTCTAAGTAATCAACTATAATCCACCAAGAGATTACCTTAAATTAATTAACAATTAATTTCATTCAGGTAATTCATCCCTTTATTGATTAACAGACCTTTATTATTGATTAACACAACTTAATTACAAATTAAGTATTCCCTAATTTCCAATTAATCATTAACCATATGTTAATTAAATTACTTAATTACTTAACTACAAGTCATTTATTAATTAACTTCAATAGTTAATTACAAATTTAATAATCACATAATCATTAATTAGTCAATCTTTAATCACAATTATAATGATTTCCTTAATTAATTACTATTCATTTAAATTACATTTAAAAGAATCTTCATTAACTTTGATTTGTTATCAACTACACAACTTAATAAAAATTAATTTATACTTAACTTCATTCTCATTTTAAATACTGCAGTTTGAAGGTAAAACCACCCGTGTGTTTCCCCCATTTAACTCGAGTCATCACTCGTATATCCCAGAAATTTTCCCGAGTCTCTCTCTCCTCTGTACTCATCTTCTTCTCCCCTTATCTTTAAATTCCAACAAGTAGAATTCAACGTAAGAATAAAATTAACTACCAGGATCGAACTCGTGCAGACCCCCATTTTTCTCGAGGTAAACTCGCGACAATTTCAACGCTACTCTACAGACACTTTCAGCAACCGTGCACGTGCACATCTGGAAGTCACATCGCCGATCAACCCTCTAGCCGTTCCTAAACCACACTCGACCCCCATGATCGTCACAACCCAGCCAAACTCCATAAATGATCCTCAATCGAAATTTGAGCAACGAGACCACTGAACCCAATGACGAAGGTCGGAAAACGCCCCTTTCCCCACAAACCAGATCTCGATGAGCTTCACCGTCCATATGCAAGATTCGTCACGAACCCATACTACTGTTCCCCCACTCGCGTTTCCCCTAAAATCACGATAGACGCCGAGAAAACTACGGCAACCACGATAATCCAAAGGAGTAATAAAACCCTACATCACCCCTTGGCGTTCACCACAGTCACCGATAACCTCATATCCCATTTTACCAGAATTCCCTGACACCTCGGCCACCCCCATGCCCAACTACTTTCATCCTATCGCCGCCGATCGTCGAAGAATGACAACAGACCCAAATTCGACCAAACCCCATTATCCCCATCATATCCAAACTAGAATTCCAAATATCTATACCTAAATTCATTATTTATTACCACGAATCCGCTCAGGAATTTGAAGCAGCGGATAAAAACAAATCGATATAGATCAATGAAAGTAGTAAATGGTGGATTGAAGATACTGAAATGCCAAAATTCGTCGATCACAAAGATACGGAATTCTAGCTATATTCGACACGTTGATCGCGCACGATACCGTGAAAGAAGATCTTCGATTCTTCAAGCGTTGATCAAGCGCACTTGATTCCGCGAATCGGCTTCAACAATCGTTGATTCGAGCGCACTCGAATAACCGAAAGTGGAGATAGGAGATTATACTCAACTACCAATTTAAGTTGAAAGCACACAGCAATCAAACAAGAATTTTATTCAAAAATCAACCATCTCCAAAGTTACAATACACTCGCTATTTATAGCATTTTTGACCCAGACCCTTAAGTCGTTGCCGACTTAGTTCCCACGACTCACGACTCATCCTTAGGTCGTACGCGACCTAACACATCACATACATACATGACTCAAAGAAATTACATCACAATAGCCTTCGGCCAACTCAACACTTGAACGGCTTAAGGAAACACACAAATATACAGCACCTAGGTCGTATTCGATCTTACTACTCTCGCGACTTAAGAAGCTAACGACATACGACTTAAAGACAGTACCAACATATTACAACACCTCACACCTTCGTCCGACTCATCGACATACCGACCCATGACTTAACTTCTTGCCGACTTACGACTTAACTTCTTGCCGACTTACGACTTAACTTCTTGCCAACTTACGACTTAACTTCTTCAGCCATATTCCGTTAGGTCGCAACTAGTTAGAGTTAGGTCGTTAACTCGGCACAACGTCCCCTCTGGTCTCCAGTTAGGTCGGAAACGACTTAACTCTTCTTCATTAACTCGCATCTCTTCCTCACGTGATTCCTTAGGTCGGGAATGACCTATATCTTCCTTCTTAAGTCGTGGACGACTTAACTCCTCCTTAAGTCGTATACGACTTATCTCTTCTCTTATAACTTGAGATGCATCATCCTCCCCTGGTTGAGAGAAATTCGTCCTCGAATTTATTAATTCTTTCTCATCAGATTGTCCATCACCATAATATGGTACAAGATGCTTAACATTGAACACGTCAGAAGTGTACACATCCTCCGGCAGCTTCAATTTATAAGCATTTTCATTAATCCGTTTCACTACTTTTACAGGACCAATTTTTCTGGCTTTCAACTTGTTATAAGCGCCTACTGGAAAACGATCCTTTGTTAACACAACGTACACTAAGTCTCCTTCATTAAACTCAACATTTCTTCATTTCAAGTCTACGGATCTTTTATACTTCTCATTCACCTTCTCCAATCGTTCCTGAACGATCTTATAACATTCGGTCAACCCATCAACAAGATCTATAGCTCGTTTAACCGTCCCCTTCGGTTGTGGCACTACCGTTAGGTCCAACGGTCCCCTTGGTAAATTTGAATATACAATCTGAAATGGACTGTAACCTGTGCTTCTATTAACTGCATGATTATGTGCAAACTTTGCTTGGCATAACTTGATGTCCCAACTCTTCAGATTGTCCTTCACAAGACATCGCAACAAATTTCCCAATGATTTGTTAACAACTTCTGTCTGTCCATCTGTTTGCGGATGATAAGCGCTGCTAAAGTATAACTTCGTTCCCACCATCTTCCACAAACTTAACCAAAAGTGACTCAGAAAACGAGTATCCCTATCCGACACAATAGATTCTGGCAATCCATGAAGTCGATAGATCTCCTTGAAAAATAACTGAGCGACATGAACAGCATCCGCCGTCTTCTTGCAAGGAATCAAATGTACCATCTTCGAGAAACGATCCACCACAACATAAATAGAGTCATTCCCCCTTTGAGTTCTCAGCAAACCCAACACGAAATCCATGCTAATGTCTACCCATGGTTTTGTAGGAACAGGTAATGGCATATACAATCCCGCATTTGTAGCTGTCCCTTTCGAAACCTAACAAACATGACATCTACGCACAAACCTTTCAACCTCTTTTCTCATCGACGGCCAAAAATAAGATTGTGAAATTAATTGCAATGTTCGATCTCTACCCACATGTCCTTCTTCGTGCAACTCTTTCACAATTTTCATTCTCAAGCTGCAATCTGGTACACATAATTGATTTCCTTTGAATAAGAATCCATCTACCAATACAAATTCATCAGTATTTCCCTCCTTAACTTTCTCAACAAACTTTTTAAAGTAAGGATCTTCTTCAATCAGTTCTGGTAACAATTCAAACCCTGTCACCTCAACCTTCATTGTAGTCAACAAGTGATTCCTTCTGCTCAATGCATCTGCTACACGATTCGTAATTCCCGATTTATGTTTCACAACAAACGTAAATTGCTGCAGATAGGCAATCCATGATGCATGCCTTGCTGAAATCTTGTCCTGCCCCTGTAAATGCTTCAAAGCTTCATGATCCGTATAGAGAACAAACTCCTTCTGAAACAGGTAATGTCTCCAGTGCTTCACAGCTTGAACAATTGCGTAAAACTCAAGATCATAAGTGCTATATCTCAACTTAGCTCTAGATAACTTCTCACTGAAATAAGCAACTGGTCTTCCCTTTTGACTCAAAACTCCACCAACTCCAACCTTCGATGCATCAGTATGTAACTCAAACAACAACTGAAAATCCGGTAAAACTAGAATTGGTGTTGTCGTCAATAGTGTCTTGATTTTCTCAAAAGCATCCTCTGCTTCCTCTGACCACTCGAACTTCTTTCCCTTCATGCAATCGGTTATAGGTGCCATCACACTACTAAAATGTGGAATGAATCTTCAATAGAAAGATACCAATCCATGAAAACTCCTCACTTCAGTAATCGTTTTGGGCTATGGCCAACTCCTGACAGCTTCTACTTTACTTTCATCCACTTGAATTCCTTCCTTCGATAGGACATATCCCAGAAATAAAATACTGTCCGTCATGAACACACACTTCTTTGTTGTAGCATAAAATTTCTCCTGTCATAGAATCAACAGTACTTCACGCAAATGATGGACATGCTTTTCCATACTCCCACTGTAGATCACAATATCGTCAAAGTAAACTACCACGAACTTCCCAATGTATGGTCTGAAAATCTGGTTCATCACTCTCATAAAAGTACTCGGTGCATTTGATAAGCCAAACGGCATAACCAACCATTCGTATAAACCTTCCCTGGTTTTGAAAGCAGTCTTCCATTCATCGCCCGATCTAATACGAATTTGATGGTATCCACTCTTCAAGTCAATCTTTGAGAACACAACAGCTCCACTCAACTGGTCAATCAAATCATCAAACCTCGGCATAGGAAATCTGTATCTCACAGTGATCTTGTTTAGAGCCCGACTATCCGTACATATTCTCCACGAACCATCCTTCTTTGGCACCAATACGGCTGACACTGCACAAGGACTCAAACTCTCCTGAACACGCCCATGTTCTAACAACACCTCCACTTGCCTTATCAGTTCCTCATGCTCCTTAGGACTCATCCTATAATGTGGCCTATGTGGTAATACTGCCCCTGGCACAAGATCAATCTGATGTTGAATATCCCGCAACGGTGGTAACTCCGTAGGCAACTCTTCAGGAAACACATCTTTGAATTCTTCCAATACCGGTTTTACTTCCTATGGAACTTCTACGGATTCAGTGGCTTCATGTCCAATCAACAAAAATACCTTTGGACTCTCCTCTACTTCTTCAATAAATTCCTTCAAAGTCAATAAAGTCTTCAGCTCCTCAATCTCTTCAGACTTACTCTCTTCCTGTTGTCTCTTCTTTGGAACTAAAATGATTTTAACACCTTCAAACATAAAACTGTAGCTATTGGTCCGACCGTCATTCTGCACTGCTCAATCATACTGCCATGGTCTTCCCAAAAGCAAGTGACAAACATCCATCTCAACCACATCACACCAGATCTCGTATTTATATTTCTTCCCAATAGAAAATGGAACTCGAACTCGCCTGTCCACCTTCACCTCTCCTCCTTTTCTCAGCCACGCTAACTTGTAAGGATTAGGATGTTTCTCCGTTTTCAGCTTTAACTTTCTCACAGCTTCGGTAGAAATAATATTGTCACAACTTCCCGCATCAATCACAAATTTGCACACCTTCCACAGAATAGTGCACGTTGACTGAAAGATGTTACTCCTCAACCAACTAGCTTCTTCTTCTTGTTTCGGAATCAAACAAGATCTCCTCATCATCAGATTACATCCTTCATCTCCTGACGCGACATCCTGTTCTTCCCCCTCAACTGGACTAGGATAACCTTCACCAACATCCTCACCTTCAACTTCAGCAATCATAGTTCGTCTCTTCGGCTTCGTACATTCATTACTCTTGTGACCCACTTCCTGGCAATTGTAACACTTGAAGCTGTTGTTGACCTTCGTCTTCGCAACTTCATTCACAACTGGTTTACTGATAGATTTAGGAACATTAGAGCTTCCACTAACACCCTTCGCTTGATTGTTGGAATTAGTAAACACACCTCCTCCACGCCTTCCCTGCTTCTCCCAAGCCAACGCTTTCTGATGTGCTTCTGCCACAGATCTTGGATCGAACATATTAACCATATCCTAGATCTGCACCCTCAACCCTCCAACAAATCTAGCAGTCAGCTGTTCCTCTGTCTCCATAATGTCATTTCGAGCAATGAGTTGATAAAATTCATCAGCATAATCATTAGCAGTCTTCGTCCCTTGCCTCAAGTTCTGCAACCTCTGATACATGAGTGATTGATAATTATAAGGTAAAAATGTAGCCTTCATCAGTTTCTTCATCTTCTCCCATGATTCAATATTCGACTTTCCCATTCTCTCCCGTGTAAGTTTAGTTTGCTGCCACCATGCTAAAGCTCTCCCCCTCAACCTAGTAGCAACTAACTTCACTCTTCTATGCTCAGGAACCTCCTTGAAATCAAAAATCTCTTCAACATTAGACAACCAATCAAGAAATTCTGCAGCTACCATTCCACCCTTGAACTCTGGAATTTCCATCTTCATACCCGATTCCCATCGACGATCATCTTCAACATCCCGATATACATTTCGCACTTGGTCTCGATCTCGATAATGAAAACTAGCTCTATCACCATCTTCATCAAAATCAAATGTACGTCTATATCGATCTCGACCATCAACATCCCTTCGATCATGCATGTCTCTTCTACTATGTCTCTCTTCTTCTCGATATAGTTCATTCTCAAACTCTCGTGGATTTCTCCTCTCTTCATGCCCATAGTCATGGTGATCTCTCCTGGATGAAATTGATGTTTCTCTTCTCTCTCTAAAAGATTGCGGTGATACCCTCCTCGCTTCCGTAACCGATGGCGAAACTCTGTTTCCTCCATGGTTCGAGATTGGTAATCTCCTCCTTTGATTTTGATTCAAATCATTCATCAACTTCTCTAACTTTCCAATGCCTTCATCAAATTTCTCATTAATACGTTGTTCCATTTGCTCGGCTTCTTCTCTTCTATACAACACTTCAACATTTTGATGACGATTAGCTCTCCTTGGTGGCAAGATTGAATCAACACAAACACTTCAACAAATCAAATTCAAACTTGAACAAGAAGTTACGGCTTAAACACTTAACTCGGCAATAGCAACGACCTAAGGTTAGGTCAGCTCGGCTCCTAACAAGGCTCGGCTCAACTCAAGCACTTCAAACTCTTCAAACTTTGGCGCGCAAAAATCTCACGGCCAAATTCAAACAACTCAAACTCTTCTCCAAAAATTCAAACACTTTCCGGACTTTGATCCAAGAAGAAATGGATCGAAAGCTTCTAACTTGTTGCAACTTCAAGATGAATATGATGAATACCAACTTCAAACTCCTTGGTTCCAAGACTCGGCTTAGCTATGATTGGCTAAGTCTAGCTCTGATACCAAACTTGACGCAGCGGATAAAAACAAATCGATATAGATCAATGAAAGTAGTAAATGGTGGATTGAAGATACTGAAATGCCCAAATTCGTTGATCACAAAGATACCGAATTCTAGCTATCTTCGACACGTTGATCGCGCACGATACCGTGTAAGAAGATCTTCAATTCTTCAAGTGTTGATCAAGCGCACTTGATTCCGCGAATCGGCTTCAACAATCGTTAATTCGAGCGCACTCGAATAACCGAAAGTGGAGATAGGAGATTACGCTCAACTACCAATTTAAGTTGAAAGCACACAACAATCAAACAAGAATTTTATTCAAAAATCAACCACCTCCAAAGTTACAATACACTCGCTATTTATAGCATTTTTGACCCAGACCCTTAAGTCGTTGCCGACTTAGTTCCCACGACTCACGACTCATCCTTAGGTCGTACGCGACCTAACACATCACATACATACACGACTCAAAGAAATTACATCACAACAGCCTTCGGCCGACTCAACACTTGAACGACTTAAGGAAACACACAAATACATAGCACCTAGGTCGTATTCGATCCTACCACTCTCGCGACTTAAGAAGCTAACGACATACGACTTAAAGACAGTACCAACATATTACAACATCTCACACCTTTGGCCGACTCATCGACATACCGACTTACGACTTAACTTCTTGCCAACTTATGACTTAACTTCTTGTCGACTTACGACTTAACTTCTTGCCGACTTACGACTTAACTTCTTCAGCCATATTCTGTTAGGTCGCAACCTGTTAGAGTTAGGTCGTTAACTCGGCACAACTTCCCCTCTGGTCTCCAGTTAGGTCGGAAACGACTTAACTCTTCTTCATTAACTCGCATCTCTTCCTCACGTGATTCCTTAGGTCGGGAATGACCTATATCTTCCTTCTTAAGTCGTGGACGACTTAACTCCTCCTTAAGTCGTATACGACTTATCTCTTCTCTTCTAACTTGAGCTGCATCAGAATTCAATTCATTAAATTGTTTCTATAAAATTTTGACAAAGATTCAATTTTTACTGTGTTTTCCCATTTCAGAAACAAATTACTGAATTCTAAATTTTGAAAGCATTTTTAGAATTTCAAACATGTTGTTATCTACAACTTCCTTTCAAAAATCTAGGCTCAAAACTGATTGAACCTTGAGATATATGTTTTTAAAGGAAATTTCAATTATTTAAAATAACAAAGAGCCAAAATAAATTTCTACATATATACAGACATGTTCACATTCTCATCTATCTATTCCAGGCATATTCAAGCTAAATTGTCCATGCAATCCATAGCTATCACACTCCTTCACATATATTTAAACTTCATTTCAAAATATATAAACCAGGTTGATTCATAGGCATATTAAAAATAGATAGAGGGACTCAGGTTTTAATACTCACATAATTATCACTTAAATACCCAGACATCACATACTTTCACTCATGCAAGTAAAAATTGTGACATTTCTATAATTAATTCTTGCATGCACTCAATTATGAAGTAGAATTTAGGTTTCAAGAGGTAGATTTACTCACCTGA
The DNA here is from genome assembly GCA_030765085.1 of Allium cepa. Taxonomy (NCBI): domain Eukaryota; kingdom Viridiplantae; phylum Streptophyta; class Magnoliopsida; order Asparagales; family Amaryllidaceae; genus Allium; species Allium cepa. Next base: position 722,770,172 of record CM060934.1, read on the forward strand.
CAAACATAACCTGGTGAATCCCTGCTTCCAGGCATCCCCTTCTTTTAATTTTGAAATGCTTCTAGTTTAATCTTATTTTAAACTTGAATTTGTTGTCCTGTTAGTTGAAATTAGTTGCTGCTTCCAGAAAACAGAGATCCATGCTCGAGTTTAAAAATCTGGAATTAATTTGATGTTGAAGCAAATGTTTAAATCAGGAAATCCCCTTTTTAAAACTTAAATCTTGTTTTACTGCATTGCATTTGCTTCCTGATTACATTTGCATGTTTCCAGAAAAAAGAGGAATTGCAGGCTTGGATGATTTAAAACAGAAATGGAGGAGATCTGCAGGCTTTAGGATCAAATTTCCTTTCAGGTAAATGTTTTGAAGAGGCTACAAGTTTAACTAGATTTGCATTCCAGGTTTTGAAAATGGTTTCTGGCTTTATTTTGTTTTTAAATCTTTGCCTTGCTCAGGTTTTGGATTTAGAACTGATCTTGTTCTTTGTTTTGAAATAAAAATTAGATCAGAGGAAAAGAAAATAAGGGGGAAAAAATGAAGATGTTAATATACTATAATATCATTATTTAATTATTCTAAAAAACACTTGTCACTATTATTAGATAATTTGTTTACACATGTATTTAGATGTGTTTTTAAGCTTACATGTGTTTGTTTTGTAGGTGTAATAATGTTTCCCTACTAATTCATATGTCTATATTGTATTTATTAATTTTATTTATCATTTTTTTAAATGTTTGTGTATATATATAAACAAATTGAATTTTATCTCATGAATTTTTTTAAAATATATTAGACCTTTTCTTATATGTTTCCTATTTTAGATAAATACATCTCCTTTTAACCAACCTATGTTTAACAATTTATATTTATACATTTCCTAGTATTAATACATATATATCCTTAAAAGAGAATGATTTTAAAAATTTTAATTATACACTAAAAAAATCAAATATATTTATTCTTTTGGATTTACAAATCAAAAATTCAAATTCAATTTAAACCAACTCATAAATATATTAAACAAACCCAAATTAAATTTAGGTTGAAGATAATAAGTTTTCCCATTTTAAATAATCATACTAGGAGATTATCAAATAATTATCTTCCCATATATGAATATTAATCATCAAATTTTATTTGTTTCATTTTTTTTAACAATCAGTATTTCTAATTTACCCAATTAATTATCAATTAATAGATATTCCAAAATTCGGGTTATTACATTCCTCCCCCCTTTGAATCTTTTCGTCCTCGAAAAGAAACGAAGCCAGAATTTATTAAAATGCTTTAAATCAAATAAATTATTCTTTGAAAATTTTGAAAATACTTTTGAAAATCTACATACTATTATAAATTAGCTTTATATAAAAAAAATTTATAACTTGATGTTTCAATAAGTCCATCCTTGTTCTCATAGAGATTCGGTCATATGTTGATCAGGCGTAGAACTGAAAATCTATAAGCACTTAGCAGACCCGTTTCCAACACCCAGTGAAAAAAAACTTGAAAAATAATTTTATTGAAAATATAGAAATCAGTTCTTGAAAATAGAGGATATATCTTTGGTGATAATGCTCTGGAAATCATCATCCCCATCCATGGTCACAGTTACATTCCAGGGTTACGTTGCCGTCGCAGCAAAAGTCCATGTAACTGCACGCTCTCCGCGGCCTCACGATTACGCCATGGAACCTACACACAACAGATCACAGTTACATCCACGGTTACGTTGCCGTCGTAGCAAAAGTCCATGTAACTGTAGGCTCTCATCGGCCTCTGATTTTCGCTGTCGAAATGAAACCTCTCCACTCCTACATAGGTCGCAGTCTACCGATATAAAATCAAACGCAGACTGTTGGCTCTCAGCGGCAAACATGACTTTCGCTATGTTATACCATAGATCGCAGTTACATCCTGGGTTACATTGCCGTCGCAGCAAAAGTCCATGTAACTGTTGGCTCTCAGCAGTACACACGACTTTCGCTATGGTATACTCAACTCCTAATCCCCAGGAACTAGTTTCGTCCGGACTCCTCACAGGATCAACTTTAGAACCCCCTTGGGGCCCAAGGCAGCACCACCAGATGGTACTCCTGAGAAGTTCATTTCAAGGGAGCGCCTTTTTCCCCAGAGCCATCATCAAAACATTTTATACTATACATATATAGTATCTTCAAATCATACACCTAGTATGATCTCATACAAAGCTCCTTTACATAAAATCGATTATTCCAAAATCAATAATTCTCAAACTAGGCTTTCCAAATTATTATATTGATTTTACCTAAAAATCAAAAGCCTTTCCAAATCCAAAGGTTCCCAAAACCCCTCTTTTTTTTTTCCAAAATCCTCATATGATCCTTTATATATATATATATATATATATATATATATATATATATATATATATGTATGTATGTATGTATATATATTACGTAAAATCTTTTAAAACTTTGGATTATTTCAAACTTGTATAAAACTCCTTTTATACTTCAAACATTTCCAAAATCCTTTCTTCTGGCAAAAGATTCAACAAGGGGAAATTTCATTTTAAAGATATTTAACTTTGTTTACTCAAAAATCAAATATTCATATTTGATTACTCTTTTCAATATCATTCCAATCCGTATGATGTACACATATCATTCGAATGCCATACCAATCTGATCGCTTACTCGATCACATAATTTCACTTCCGTACTAGTATCGTCCACCCGATTTCATAGTGCGTACACAGATCTGGTTTCTTGATCAGAAACTGTCATTCTCCTTGCATAGTCATAACTATGATAGAGAATATTCAGAACCAATCAACAATCCATATCCAGGTTCGCCGTCGAAAATCGAGTGAAAAATCCCACTCGGATCGATATAATTATCTCGAAATTCTGTGCTCGAATCTAGATCAAATCGTTATGCGAATAGAATAACATACGCACACCTTACGTATTTATCTTTATTGGTTATTAGCTAAATCAATTCCATTTCTATTCACATTTACTTTAATTTTCATTCACTAACTCACAATTGCTTCAATTCATTTGGATTATCACCTCTATTCTTATCTCGATTGGGCAATTAATCAATATCAGTTTGAACTCCGGCCAGTTTATTTAGAAAATAGCTTGAAAAATAGATAGGTAGTTGGAAAATAATTACTAGTTTGTAAAATAGCTGTAAAATAGTTCAGTAATTTTAAAATAATTGGAAAATAATTAAATAGTCATAGGAATTTTAAATAATTGCAAAATAGCTATAAAATAGTAATTAGTTGTTGAAAATAGTAATTAGTTTATAGAATAGTTAGAAAATTGTTAAAAAGTTTCAAAAATATAAGATAGTTTGGTGTTTAAAAGAAAAATTGTATATATAATAAATAGCATGGAAAAATAGGTTTATATTAAATCAATTTATATTAAAAATAGCCCAAAGTCAAAACTGCTCTCTTCCCAATCTCCATTCTCATCAATTCAATTTAAATTTCCACTTTCATTTAAATTGACCCAATTCCAAATTAAATAACTTCAATTTCCATTGAAATCTATTTAACCCAATTCAAGTTGAATTCCTCAGTTTCTTACCAAAATTTAACTTTATTCAACCTTGATCTCAATTTCTACTAATTCAATTAAATTTCAATTGAACTAGTTCCAATTTAAATTTATTTCAACTCCCGTTTGTGTTAATCCCAATTTCATACTCCATTTCCAAATCAAGTTGAATTATTCTTGATTTCCACCCAAATTTAATTCAAATTCCATTTGAATTTAAAAACTATTCAACTCTAATTACAATTCCAAATTATTCAAATCAATCCAATTCAAATTTTCCATTTGAATCTTATATTCATACATCTTCAATCACCATTCCAATTAATTCAAATCAAATTCAATTTGAACCGACTTCAAGTTCCAGTTCACTATGAACCATCTCGAATTACATAAATTCGAGTTAATACTTCAATTGTTGATTTAATTCCTTTAAATCAATTTTCCTTTTATCCCAACAATGGATTACCATACTTCATTTTTCATTCATTTAAACAAATCCAATTCACATTTTAAAGATTATTAATAACAATAGGATGATATCATCTAATTCATCTTAAAACATCCATCAATTTACAATTTCCAGATCTCAAATCCATTTTGATATCACTCAAACTCCCAATTCAGATTAACCATTTAACTCCCCAATTTAAATTCCATTTCAAATTTAAACTTCTCATAAATAATCTTCCACTTATTAAGTTCAAAAACTTATCACTTTGGGTATCATATCTCATTCCAGATTTAAAACTCAACATTTAGAGTTTATCTCAATCATCTTTGATATTATGTATATCCACATGTATACATATCAATTTCTTTTACATACCAAGTTATACTTTAAAATTTTAAACCACCTTTGGTTTTAATTCAAAACAAATTTCTTCTAAAATTTCAAACAACTCTTGTTTGAAATAGGACCTTTTCATTCAAATGCATAATATTACTTGTTATTTCTTTAAATTAATTACATCATTAATTAATCACATTCGGTAATTAACTTATTTCTTAATTACCTTCATTAAGTAATTGTCCCTTAAATTACTTCCCTCTAGTTACTTCATTAAGTAACTCCCTCTTAATTTATCATTTCCAATTATTATCCATTAATTAATCTCATTTAATAAGTTTAATTAATAACATAATTTAATTTATTATCCTTATCCTAAAACCTTTCCAAATTCAAGATTTAATTTTAGTTTGGTTGTATTTCTATTACTTCTAAATTTAATTCAATAATTTAACAACCAATTCCTTTACTATTTGTTAGAAAGATATATTTCTTTATATATATCAAAATATAATCTTATATAAATCCATTTAAAACTTTATATAAGAAAATAACAAGTACGCTATCTCATATATATATACACACTCAACTCATTCTAGGGTACCACTTGCCCTATTCTTAATGAGTATACCCACCAGAGCCAAGGTTCTCGCTTAACCTTCAGCTCTGATACCAAAAGTAACGACCCGGAATTTCCAATCCCGAAAATTCCAGATAGTTAGAAACAATAAGAAAGAGAAAGAAGAAGAAACAAGAACAAGTCACAGCAACTTCACATTCACAGCGGATCAAAATATAATAATAAATAATATCAGTTTTACAAAGAAGAACTGTATCAATACTCTTATACAATCATACATCAGAGTTACAAACTATTACTCAACACAGAACAAATTTGAAAACATGCCCCAGTTAATCAGCAATCATATACACAGCGGAAACCACTCCGTACGTTCCTGCCATCCAGCTCGCCTCCTGAACTCTAGAACGTCCTTACCTGAAAATCTGTAATACTCGGTCTGACCCGAGCATTACATCAAAGTAACACCCGGGTCAGGCTGGAAACCAGCGTGAGTAAACCCATCTAACATGCAATACAAAAGCATACAGCTTAAATAAACCCGAGTAACTTAATTTACAATTTCACAAGTTATTATAGATATCACTTATTTCACACATCCATTTCCAAGTGTCAAAACTTTAGATTAAATGGTTCAATTTACATAAATCATTCCAAACCAGCTTATTGATTTCACATATCAAAGAATCGAAGTGGTTTCGGATATTTACTAATACACGACTCCGGTCTCTTCAAAACCATTGTCAACTTAACTTAAATTATTCAAGTGAAATACAATTCTACTTTTAATACAGGATGTCACAGTAATTCATCATCAATAAATAATCACATCTTCAGAGTTTAAATCAAACATATTATATCACATAGCATAACAAACCACATATTAGGAATAACAATTAATCTAGGACATTCAATATCATTCTATTTATCCTTTAATTACATTTAAGTAATTAAACCTTAATTTAATGTCACAAATTAATTATCCTTACCCAATACAGTAATTAATCTTTAATTACTTTATTAATTAATTATTAACCATAATTATAAATCTCCCTTGATTAATAACAACAGTAATTAACTTCCCTTAGTTACTTCATCAAATAAAATTTATTACTCCCTAATTAATTATTTCTAATTAATCCCCTGATTAATTAACCTTTCAATTATTTCCCTAAGTAATTATTCCTTATTAATTTCACAAAGTAATTTAATCCAAATTACTTCCACTTTATAAATCATCCCTTTATTAATTACATCCAGTAATTAATTATTAATTACTTTACCAAGTAATTACACTTTTATAAATTATATTGAGTAATTATACTTACCAAATTCATTATTAAATATCCTTAATTAATTAATAAAATTAATTATCTCTAATTAATTCCATTAATTAATTATTTGATAATACTTAATTAATGATCTTTCATTAACTATATTAACCAATCCTTTAATTACTTTTCTAAGTAATCAACTATAATCCACCAAGAGATTACCTTAAATTAATTAACAATTAATTTCATTTAGGTAATTCATCCCTTTATTGATTAATAGACCTTAATTATTGATTAACACAACTTAATTACAAATTAAGTATTCCCTAATTTCCAATTAATCATTAGCCATATGTTAATTAAATTACTTAATTACTTAACTACAATTCATTTATTAATTAACTTCAATAGTTAATTACAAATTTAATAATCACATAATCATTAATTAGTCAATCTTTAATCACAATTATAAAGTAATTACTCTTAATGATTTCCTTAATTAATTACTATTCATTTAAATTACATTTAAAAGAATCTTCATTAACTTTGATTTGTTATCAACTACATAACTTAATAAAAATTAATTTATACTTAACTTCGTTCTCATTTTAAATACTGCAGCTTGAAGGTAAAACCACCCGTGTGTTTCCCCCATTTAACTCTAGTCATCATTCGTATATCCCAGAAATTTTCCCGAGTCTCTCTCTCCCCTCTGTACTTATCTTCTTCTCCCCTTATCTTTAAATTCCAGCAAGTAGAATTCAACGTAAGAATAAAATTAACTACCAGGATCGAACTCGTGCAGACCCCCATTTTTCTCGAGGTAAACTCGCGACAATTCCAACGCTACTCCATTGACACTTTCAGCAACCGTGCACGTGCACCGATCAACCCTCTGGCCGTTCCCAAACCACACTCGACCCCCATGATCGTCACAACCCAGCCAAACTCCATAAATGATCCTCAATTGAAATTTGAGCAACGAGACCACTGAACCCAATGACGATGGTCGGAAAACGCCCCTTTCCCCACGAACCAGATCTCGATGAGCTTCACCGTCCACATGCAAGATTCGTCACGAACCCATACTACTGTTTCCCACTCGCGTTTCCCCCAAAATCACGATAGACACCGAGAAAACTACGGCAACCACGACAATCCAAAGGAGTAATAAAACCCTACATCACCCCTTGCCGTTCACCACAGCCACCGATAACCTCATATCCCATTTTACAAGAATTCCCTGACACCTCGGCCACCCCCATGCCCAACTATGTTCATCATTTCGCCGCCGATCGTCGAAGAATGACAACAGACCAAATTCGACCAAAACCCATTATCTCCATCATATCCAAACTAGAATTCCAAATATCTATACCTAACTTCATTTTTTATTACCACAAATCCGCTCAAGAATTCAATTCATTAAATTGTTTCTATAAAATTTTGACAAAGATTCAATTTTTACTGTGTTTTCCCATTTCAGAAACAAATTAATGAATTCTAAATTTTGAAAGCATTTTTAGAATTTCAAACATGTTGTTATCTACAACTTCCTTTCAAAAATCTAGGCTCAAAACTGATTGAATCTTTAGATATATGTTTTTAAAGGAAATTTCAATTATTTAAAATAATAGAGAACCAAAATAAATTTCTACAGATATACAGACATGTTCACATTCTCATCTATCTATTCCAGGCATATTCAAGCTAAATTGTCCATGCAATCCATACTATCACACTCATTCACATATATTTAAACTTCATTTCAAAATATATAAACCAGGTTGATTCACAAGCATATTAAAAATAGACAGAGGGACTCAGGATTTAATACTCACATAATTATCACTTAAATACCCAGACATCACATACTTTCACTCATGCAAGTAAAAATTGAGACATTTCTATAATTAATTCTTTCACGCACTCAATTATGAAGTAGAATTTAGGTTTCAAGAGGTAGATTTACTCACCTGACAAACATAACCTGGTGAATCCCTGCTTCCAGGCATCCCCTTCTTTTAATTTTGAAATGATTCTAGTTTAATCTTATTTTAAACTTGAATTTGTTGTCCTGTTAGTTGAAATTAGTTGCTACTTCCAGAAAACAGAGATCCATGCTCGAGTTTAAAAATCTGAAATTAATTTGATGTTGAAGCAAATGTTTAAATCTGGGAATCCCCTTTTTAAAACTTAAATCTTGTTTTACTGCATTGCATTTGCTTCTGATTACATTTGCATGTTTCCAGAAAAAAGAGGAATTGCAGGCTTGGATGATTTAAAACGGAAATGGAGGAGATCTGCAGGCTTTGGGATCAAATTTCCTTTCAGGTAAATGTTTTGAAGAGGCTACAAGTTTAACTAGATTTGCATTCCAGGTTTTGAAAATGGTTTCTGGCTTTATTTTGTTTTTAAATCTTTGCTTTGCTCAGGTTTTGGATTTAGAACTGATCTTGTTCTTAGTTTTGAAATAAAAATTAGATCAGAGGAAAAAAAATAAGGGGAAAAAAAATGAAGATGTTAATATACTATAATATCATTATTTAATTATTCTAAAAAAAACACTTGTCACTATTGTTAGATAATTTGTTTACACATGTATTTAGATGTGTTTTTAAGCTTACATGTGTTTGTTTTGTAGGTGTAATAATGTTTCCCTACTAATTCATATGTCTATATTGTATTTATTAATTTTATTCATCATTTTTTTAAATGTTTGTGTATATATAAACAAATTGAATTTTATCTCATGAAATTTTTAAAAATATATTAGACCTTTACTTATATGTTTCCTATTTTAGATAAATACATCTCCTTTCAACCAACCTATGTTTTACAATTTATATTTATACATTTCCTGGTATTAATACATATATCCTTAAAAGAGAATGATTTTAAAAAATTTAATTATACACTAAAAAAATCAAATATATTTATTCTTTTGGATTTACAAATCACAAATTCAAATTCAATTTAAACCAACTCATAAATATATTAAACAAACCCAAATTAAATTTGGATTGAAGATAATAAGTTTTCCCATTTTAAATAATCATACTAGGAGATTATCAAATAATTATCTTCCCATATATGAATATTAATCATCAAATTTTATTTGTTTCATTTTTTTTAACAATTAGTATTTCTATTAATTTACCCAATTAATTATCATTTAACAGATATTCCAAAATTCGGGTTATTACAGTAGTGAGTGGACCAGATATCATGATGAGTGTGTGTCTGTGTGCATGATTTCAAGCTGACCCGAAAGAATCACATTTATGAGCCGTAAAACGAATACCACGCTATCTCAGTAAAACTACAAATTTCGGACTTTTCTATTCTAAAGAGTGCTTGTTCGAGTTAGTATCATACAACGATGCTGATTTTGGAGGATCACGAACAGATAGAAAAAGTACAAGCGGTACGTGTCACTTCATTGGTAAATCTTTAATATTATGGTTTAGGAAGAAACAAAACGGTGTCTCACTATCAACTTATGAAGCAGAATATATTTCTGCGGCACTAGCTTGCACATAAGCAATCTATATGCAACAGATACTTAAAGATTTCAGACTCGATCTATCAAAATCAACAATTTACAACGATAATTCTAGTGCAATACATCTATCCAAAAATCTAGTAAACAACTCAAGAACTAAACATATAGATATTTGACATCATTTTTTTACGCGATAATATAGAAAAAGAAGTGATAAATTTAGACTACGTGCCATCAGAAAATCAATTAGCCGATATTTTGGCTAAACCATTGTAAGAAAATACTTTTATAAAATTACGTCACGAACTCGGTATAATGTCAATTAAAGATATATAAATAAAATACAAAAATTTTGACTAAAAAATTCAAAAATAAAATTTTTACAAAAAATTCATAATTCTGACCATGATGAGACTTGAACCCACGACCTACTGTGAATAGCCCAAGTTTCTTAAGCACCTGAGCTATTGATTATTTCTATTACAATCTAGTATGGGGATTTTATTATATGGTGACATCAATATACTAAAAATTATGTATAACATTTAACTTTATATGTATACTTTAGTTATTTTATGAACCTTATATTAAATAAGATAAAACAAACAATAGAAAAACCAACAAACTACCCTATTACTTAGTTAAATTCAAGACAAGCCACTTATTTCTTCCTAGTTTTGCTCTTAACTTAGGGTATAAATAGATATGTCTACTCCATTCTTTCTCATATAATCAAACAGAAATCTAACAAAAGCTTCATTCGTGTCTTTTCAAAAACTAATTTTCAAGATGTCAATCTCTACATCCACTGATTCCATTGAAATTCTTGCCTCAAACAATTCACCAAAGACTCCGGTCACCAAACTCACTATCTTCTACCTATCATACCGGATATACACCGGATAAAAAGAAAGGGAAGAAGGCAATTTACATATCTCCAAATACTAAGCTAAAGATAGATGATCTGTATCATTATCAACAAGAATCGTTAATGCTACAATGTGAAATGTACTATGAACAAAAGATTAACTCCAGACGATTAGGAATTATCGAGCGTATTGCTATGAAGTTCTGCAGGGCGTCTTCACATCCAATAGACGAACATGCTGTTTCTCCTATTAGACGGCCTTCGACTTCACCTCCGCCGCAACCACCATTCTCACCAAATTCGTGGGATCGAAATGAAGGATCGAATGCTTGTCGAAAACAACTAAAGGGCTACAAAATGCCAAGTCCTTCAAAATGAATATAGTTGTTATTTTTTGTTTTATTTACGAATAATTCTACTCAATGTATGGACGTTTTGTTTTTGGAATAATTTATTTCTTTTTCTTCATTAGTATGTAAACTAATTAATATTCATAAATATCACAACGTTAATATATATAAAAAAATTATACAAATTTACCCTAGAAAATTCACTATAGAATTTCACCTAGGTCAGTCGACTGAACCAGGGGTCAGTCGACTAACACAGAGGTAAAATGTTTTTAAGTATGGTCAGTCGACTATCTCAGTGCCTCAGTCGACTGGACCAGAAAGATGAAAAATTTCGAAGTTCAGCTTCAGTCGACCGAAGAACTAATTCTGTCGACTAAAGCACTAATTCAGTCGACTGAATTGTAAATCTGAGCATATTTATTACTCCCACCCACTCCCTTTTCACTTTTTAACTTCTAATTTACCCTCTTTCACCATTCTCATCTTAGATTTCAAAGTTTTCCAAAACCCTAGCTTATTAAAAACACAATTTTAATTCCTCCAAACATTCAAAATTAATGGCTCCTAAGCGAAAAGGACAAGCTTCTTCATCCTCTCAATCTCCTTCAAATGAGCAAATCCAAAGATGGTTATTCGACGATACCACAATTAGGAGGTGGAGAAGAATACAAGATTCCTGGATCTTCGAAGGTTCGTTCATAAATTTTTCCGATTTCTCTCCATATGATATCCAAGAATTAGCTCGTAGGAGCAATTTGGAATCTTTATTCAATATTGATGATAATAAGCACAAAACTAATCAAATAATGGTCAAATTATTCTACACAAATCTTAATTTAGGTCACAAAACTGTTTAAAATCAACAAGATTGTGTATGGAGTCTAGTGTGTGGAAAACCCGTCATTTTCTCCTTAGATCGAATGGCTCATATTTTGAGAACCGAAAATGATGGTATGGAATTGGGCAATATTGATTGTGATTTGGTTGTTCATGACCATATAAGTCATTTGTATTTATAAGACGACATGCATCAACTCAATTCCATGTCATTGAGACCAAAGCAAGAATTCTTCATCGTGCGTTAATGAAAACCGTAACTCCACGGACCGGGAGTTATGAAGTTGTTTATGAACATAACTTTAAAGCCTTGTACACTATCTTTGGAAACATTAAAGTCAACTGGCTACGATTAATTCTTGACAAATTCTTAAGCTTCAACAACGGTCGAATGAACGTCATCTACTATGGTGAATATATTATGTGACTGCTAAAGGCTTGTAAGATTCCAGAATCGGACTCGGCGATTTCTACCATTGGATATTTGAATTCTCGCACTTTAGCGTTAATGAAGCTACCGGCTGCTCGACCAACTCCAATCATTTCTTTCAAGAATGGACTCAACGACAATTATCTCAAGACCAACCACATCAACATGGAGAAGCATCTCAAGGTCCGTCTTGTCAAATGTCAACTCGTCTTCAACAAGACGAAATTTTGATTCCAAATCCGGGCCTTCTTCCATATGAGTCGATTTCTATGATATGCCGTAACCAACTTATTCTTCAATCCCGTATCACTATAGTAGACAAAAAGCTTGATAAGGTTAAGGGATTTTTTACGAAGTTATCGCAAGCTATCTCATGCTCTTTCGGAACTTCCACGGCTACTCTAGGCGCTTCGGGTAAGCAACTCGTCTTTACTTGGTCTTCTTCTTCCGATGATCAAGCAAGTAGTGGTGACGATGGTGGAGATGGAGGGGATAGTGGTAGTCAGACATCACATAGTGGTAGGGGTAAGCAACCAATGGCGTAAAATGTTTTCTTTTTATAAAAATATTAGTATTTGTTTTGTATGGCTTGTACTTAATAGCCACTCTGTTCATATTATTTCAAACACTCTAGTTTATGTAAGATTAATGTATGAATGATTGTTTCCTACGTAATATCTATGACGTTATGGCTTAATATTTTTATATTCCTTATTCCCTTTAGTCGATGACAAAGGGGGAGAAATATTATTGCTAACATTAAAAATGTAGGATATAGAGCGTCAAAGATTCAAGGGGAGTATGTTTTATATTATATATATATATATACACATAGTCGAAATCGGTATCTATTTACAGGCTGTCATCAATCAAAAAGGGGAGAATGTTGAGACTTTATTTTGATTCATGACACGAAGCTATCACTACGGCATACATATTTGACGACTACTATAACAAAAGGAGAATATATACTATAAGGAGACGAGACTTCAAAACCTATGCATCAATTATATTATTATTATTATTTTGAGTCTTAGGTCAGTGTTGTTAAAATCTCTCCTCAGTTACATATATATATTAGCTTATATATTTAATCATTCTATTTCCCAAATATTTTATACATATATAAGCATATATTAAATTACAAAAGTGTTTAAAGTTATATATATTTCTATACCTATGTAAACTATGCATATTGCATAGATTTTACCAACTGAGTCGACTGACCCATAGATTCAGTCGGTTGACACTGGAAAATTTGTGCAACATGCACAGGTGCATAATATACAGATATATATTTAAAAATTCTTTTGAATATTCAGTCGACTGACCCAGAGGCTCAATTGACTGAATTTTTACAACAACTAATTTTCTAATAGATACGACTTTTTGTAAAGAGTTACGTAACAAAAAGATCAGGACGCAACACTTCAATCGAAACTCTTCATCAACAGTCACTGCTTTCTAACCTTTATAAATACAAACTCCAACTTGATTCCAAGATATAGAATAACAGTCGAATTTTCTTATCTTTTTAATCTAACTCTCTTGAATCTATTTGCGATAATACTTTCAATTATTCTACATCAAAGCAATATTATATCTTTCTATTCTTCATAAACATCAAATATATATATTTATACCCAAGGAGAAGATTATAGGAATAGTGTACTACAAGTGACAAATTCATGTTATCAAAACACACAAAGTCAAAACTATATTCTGTATTTTTTGAAGTCTTGTTCTACGGCTCAGGCGTGTGAAATCCTCTTCGGCTGCTGAGGCGAAATCCCGTTCTGCTGCTCAGGTTCCTGTTCGACTGCTTAGGGACTGTATAGACATGTTCCTTCGGGTTAAGTGAGGGTTGTTGTTTTAGTGAAAATCCAAAAGGAGTCTGGGACTGGACGTAGGACGGTACTCCGAACCAGTATAAAAATCTCTAGTGTCATTTTACTTATACTGCTTTTATATTCTGCACTATATACAGTATTACTATCATCACTATACTCTATATTATCATATATCCATATTACGCGATCCATAGCACACTTTCATTTCGTATCAGAGCAAGGTCATCATATAACCGTAACACGGTTATCTAATAATCTAATAATATGGACACTAGCACTGGCACTAGCACTAGCATTAACACTAGCTTCAATGAAGGACAATCCACTACACGTCCACCACTATTTAATGGCATGAATTATAACTATGGGGCCACATGAATGGGAATATATATGCAAGCAAATGGTTTTAATTAATGGAATATAACCCAAACAGAATAGTTTATTCCTATAGAAGAGTATTCTACTTGGTCGAATACATAGAAACTTGATGCCACAGCAAATGCAAAAGCCATGAATATGTTGTTTTGTGGCTTAGATAAAAATGAGTTTAACCGTGTTAGCATGTCCAATATTGCATATGAAATATGGCGTACATTCAAAGTTATGCACGAAGGAACCATCAAGGTCAAACAAAGCAAAATATCCATGCTCAAAAGTAAGTTTCAAAATATCTAGAGGAAAACATCTATCATTCATTAGTAGGACTAAGAGAAAAATATTCAAACTTTGATATTGTACCCAAAATCCTTAAGTCTTTAACAGAAGAATGGGAAAGAAAATTTCACGCTATTGAAGAAGGGAACGATATTTCCAAAATAACTCTGAAAGAGTTAATAGGAAATCTAATGTCCTATGAAGTAAATTTGCAGGCTAAACGAGTTCAAGCTTAAGATAAAAAGAATATAGCATTCCATCCATAACAAGAAGAATCAGATTCAGACAAAGACGACCTAGACTTTATTGCCAAAAACTTCAAGAAATTCTTGAAATGTAGAAAAGGAAATAGAAATAATGGCAAGAGAAGCTCAAACAGCAATAAACCACCATCTTTATCAGTTATGGAGTGTTTTAACTGCCACAAAAGGGACTTATGCAGAAGGACTATCCAGATCAAAAGAAAGAATATCGAAATAAAGGAAGGACAAATTCAAAAGAAAAGCCTTTTCAGTTACATGGGATGATTCAGATTCCTCTTCTTCGTCTGTAGTGAAAGTGACAGCGATAATGAACAAGCCAACGTATGCTTTTTGGCCAAAGACAATAAAGTTACTGATTTAACTTTTGATGATATGATAGAGATGAATTCTGAATTATTAGATACTTTAAAAAGTCTCTAGAGAAAATACAAAGAGGCTGTAGAAAATCATAACAAGGCAGAATTTGAAAGAGCCCAAATACGGAACCGATATGGCAAATTGCTTTGTCGATTCCACCGCATACCAGCTGTTGAAATGCACAAACGAATATACTGCGAAGATTAACATAATGAGACAAATAGAATGTTACACATCTGTGGGACATACGATCATCCTATCAAAACTCGAGTTTTCGGTCTCAGAAATGATGCAAAAATGCCGAAAATAAGACAAAATGGGGCTAGATAAGTCCAAATTTGACGAAACGAATTATGACATCTCACTTAGAAAATGGTTTACATTTTTATTATGTAAATATTCAGATTTTGAAAACATTTTTTTCATCAATTTAAGTGATTTTAATTGAAATTGAAAATTACACAACAGAACCAACTTCTATATCTTCTAATGAAAATCTGTCATTCGCTACGTTTAAATAGATGCATTCCAAATATGAGTTTTCATCTCTAAATTTTATTGTTTAAATTTCATGCAAAATTTCATTCAATTACGTTACAAAAAAATCGTTAAAATTTATGGGTTGTTACACAATCGTTCGATGAGAAATCAACGCAAGTACCAAATCACGAGTAATTCAAATCAAAATATATGAAATTAAATTATAGGGTTTTGATCCCTCTAGATACCCATTTCTTCATCGGCAATTGTACAGTTTTTTGAGTTCAAGCGAATCAATAGAATAATAAAGTAAAAATGCATACCAGTATTATACCAAAGTCGGACTCAAACCCTCTATAGCAATCAAAGAACACTAATCGAAGAATCGTGAAATCCAAATTCATCAGAATCGATCAACTCAACCAGCAGAAAGGATTTGAAAGCCCCAAAATTTTTGAAGCCCAGATCAGAGACTCAATAAAGGAAAACGATCTATTTTGAGGGATCATAGGCTTGAAAATCAAAAACCTAATTCCATATCGCAAAGAAACAAGGCGGCATGGATAAGCAGGAAGCAAAATAAAAGGGAAAATTTGTTTATGCTATTTTTAATGCGCGTATAAGTTTTAGATATTAGGGTTCTATTTATTATTTAGTTCTTCTATTTGCTTTTAATTTCCTTTTATTTTCAAGCTCTAGATTAACTAGTTGACGAGCTTCGGTTTTGTAATTCGAGAATTCACAACCTAATGGCTGAGTTATGGCAGGGTTTTAAGCTTAGAGTTAGGTTAATCAAGCTAACAAGTATCGCAAGTTTATATGTTTTTGTAAGCGTTTGATTACTTAATTTCTAGTAGAAACCTTAGGGTCAACACGTAGGCAAATTTTGTCGAAGCTAGTAAAACTGTGTGTGATCTTTACTGCATTACCTTCTGTTTTTATTTTTATTTCCGCATTAATATTTAGTAGACCCTATTCAACCCCCTTCCCCTTCTAGGGTGAAAACGATCCTATAATCAGTTGTGAACAGAACTGGTTTTCAAATAATTTTGTTTTAAAATTTTAAAGATTTAAAAATAAAATTCACTTATGTGGACTGTACTTGGAAAAAATGAAAGGGAATTGGGGGCAAAAGAGAAGATTCCAAAGTATAGTGGAAAATGGCACATAAGAGAAGGACGAAAATATGAAATTTTCCATCTAGACCCTATTTCGACATAAGATTATAGGTTTAGAAAACTGGATTTTTCTAAATTTGAATGTTAGAAATGATGTGCTAAGATTTCAGATGGTAGGAATTGGATGAAAGAAAAATTGAACTATATTTCCATCATAGGAAGTGCAGGAAAATTTGGATGTAAAAACTAGTTTTTGGTTTTCAAAAGTTGCATGCATATAAAGCTACCAATATGTTTAGGTTGTTTTCACCGTATTTTTAAAATTGATTTAAAAAGAATGCGTTAACATTGGAGGTCCCAACTAGAAGTATTTTGCATACATATCATGTATATTGTGATACGCCACGCACACAATTGGTTGAAAACAATTTGTACACTAATTGATTTGTCAGTTTAGGATGGTTGTACGTTATGTTGCTTCGTTCAATCTTTAAGGAATTTCGAGGATGAAATTGTTTTAAAGGGAGAGTGTGTAACACACCATAATTTTAACGGTAATTAATTAATAATTACTAATGTCCAAATATAGAATTTTTACAAACAGCAAAATTTGACTATGAAACTTATACCGTTGGTTTCGTGGCGATTTTCTAATCAATTTTCAAATATAATGTTTTACGATTGGAGTTCAAATGAAAAAGTCATTAACGTTTGAAGTTTTTGAATCAGAAATAAATATAGGTGTAATTTAGGAAATAAGAATAATTAACTAACATTAAATACTAACAGTTATACTTAGTGGATACTTAACGTTGCTTAATCTTTAATAAAATTATAATGGTAGGAAACTGATATCTATCGAACAAACAAGAAGAAAATTAAGAAAATCAAAGACGATGATTAATCGATGCATTAAATAGGCATAGATCGACCCGTAGGTTAGCCAAGTCGATCGGTAGCGATCGACCCTTGGACAGGAATGGTCGACTATTGCTATGCTAAATTCAACTGTAAATCTTTAGTCCAACGGTCCGGATTCAATTTGTATCGATCGAACAGCTAGCATTTATTTGATCCCCTATAAATATAAACCTTGACCCTCATTCCTAAACTCATATTTTTAGACTAATGATATAGCTTTGCTATTTTATCTTCTTCTTCAAATCCTAAATTCTTAGAAATATCTATAGTTTATATATTTATATATAATTGGAGAATTGTAGAAGATGATTGCGGGAAAGCATAGGGTCAAACCGAATCGCCAATGCCAAGATAACCCGTAAACCCAAATTTAAAATATAAATTATATCAAAATCTCTCTTCTAATCTATATCTTTGACAAATCTATATACGTTTGCGGTGTATAAACCCTAATAGGAAGAAAAAGGAGTCAAAAAGCAATAACAAGGATTGGATCCATAGATTTGGGAAGCTAAAAACATGAGTGGGAAATTAAATATTTTGTAGTAATATTAGATTTATATCGCTGTAGATCTATTTCATTTATGCTTAGATATGATTTGGATATTTAATTTTGTACACCTATGGGATTGATATAAATCATGGTTTGGATATTTAATTTTACATGCATAAGGAAATGACATAAATCACGATTTGGATATTTAATTATATACGCGTACTGACTATGAAAATATATTATATGTTATGGAAAACCCTAAACGTGATAGATATTGTTTATGTTTGGATTCGAAATGTTAAGGTTATAAATAGCCCCTAGATTTATAAATAACTTGTTAAAAAAATAATGTTAAGATTTCATATTTGGTTATTTTATTTGGAATATTGAACATAAAATAGAATTGGTCATTAATTAAATAGGGATTAGACAATTTTTAGTACATTATAAGGACTTTTATAACAATGTAAATTCTATGAATTGTCTAAAAATATAAATAAAAGTGTATTGGTTGAAATAACAAGGAATGCAAACAAAAATAAAGAGATCTACAAAAATAAAGGAATCACCGTGTTTTGTATTGTCCTTTCCGATAGAAAAATAAAAAATAGTCTCTTGTTATTTCACACATAACATAAGTCCTCTTTTAAGTAATTTATAGAGGATTATGGGGTTAACAATTTCCTTTGGGAAAGAAGTAATTCCAATGTATTAAGGTATAAAAATCCTTAAATATAATTAAAGTAACGTAAGTGGTTAGAATAAAAACAGTTTAAATGGAAAACCTAAAATATGTAATTTAATATGGTTTATAAAAAAATGGTAAACAGATACAATTAAACAAAGAGGGAAATAATAAGTCTAAATAGGCAATTAAAGAGAGATATTAGTCAAAAAGAAAATACGATATTTCATCCAATAACGTTAAATGGAAGGATAAAATTTAATGACACTTAAGTCAATAAATTTGAAATAGATAACAAATGGTAGTAAATGGTAAGAATAAATCAAATGTAAGTTTTAAAATTTTTATTGAACAACAAAGATTGAAAGTAAATAAAAGTAATAATTAAATGAATGTATATTGAAATATACATCATGATGGGAGTAATGTATATGTGTAATTAAATAACTTAGTAAATAAGAATGACATAGTTATTAGAATGGGTTGGAATATGAGGTTAGTAGTGTTACACAATAGTCTATCCTCCACAAGGGGCTAACAGTAGTTGTGTATGCATTATACTGATGTGAGACATATCCCACCATAGAACCCATGGAGAGCATACATTTGCATATAAATAAAGGAATACCCCAATAGAATGTGGAGTCTGCTTTAAAAATAGGAAAGGGAGTATTGCTTTGATTGCATTAGGAAATCTAAATAGGATGGTGAGCAGCTCGAAGCTATGTCAGTAGGTGTGGCACCAAATCAAGAGTAGGAGCTATGTAAGTTGAGTGCATCATCAATCCATAGTTATCAAATTGGGAAAGATAGGGACACACCTAACGGGCTACAGCTCCTACTAGGATAGGCCAGGTTAGGTAATGCACTGCCGTAGTTGTTTGCTAAATTTAGTTATTAGGGCAAGGCTAGTTAACCTATAAAAGTGTTCTTTCAAAAATGAATGGGGTAGTACGTGGAGCTGAGTCCACGATAGGAAGTAAACAAGTTAATAAATCCCTAAGTCTGGATAGAATAAGGCTAAACCTTTGTGACGCCGTTATTTGGCACTGACAAAAGGTTCTGCTTTGTACGCTGCTTTGGCCTCGACAATTCTCCACAGTGTAGAATTACGAATACTAACGAGGATAATATCTTGGTCCAAAGGGGGACAATGGTACTAGTGCAAGGCGAAAATAGTAAAAGGACTGGTTTCCTTAAGCATGCTCGACACTAAAAAGTGTTAGTCCTTGAGAAGGATGGTTTTGATGACAACAACCTTAGGATTTATTATAAAATATAAATACTAACATTATAGTTTAGACATATTTGTATATGCAGGATCTAAGCATACAGGTACCAAGAATGAAGACTGTACAATATAAAGATACATGATTGATGAATTTAAAGATTGAAGATATCAAGATTGAAGACTCATGAGTATCAAGATATCAAGAGTTCAAGATTTCAAAGTACAAGATAAGTATTGAGTCTAGAATTATGTTAAAACTTCTTGAAAGCAATGACATCTTTATTCAAAACTTATTTGTAGAATGGAATCCACTGCGAGCCTGTTAAAAGGATGGAACCCTAGTGGGATGGAACCCACGACAATATATGGTGGATGATATCCACTAATTTTATGAAAATTCTTTTCGAAAATATATCTCTTATTTTAAAATGTTTTTCAAAACCTTCTTTTCAAAAAGAGATCTCTCCTATTTGAAATACCTTAGCCTCATAATTATCTTTATTATTTTTAATATTTGGTTTTTAAAATTGTCCTTGATTTTAAACTATCTCTTATTTTAATAATTAGCTTTTAGATATTTATATACCTAGATTTTAAATCACTTTATAGATTAAGATTATATAATAAAATTACTTTCTAAACTCTTTTATATGCTTAAACTATATTCAAGTATATTTATGAAGTTTAGAAATTGTTTTGAAAAATTATAGAAACCAATTTTAATAAGAAGAACAAAATCACCATTTTTGCTTAGAGCATGTCGACATACTCCTACCCCCCTTGTCGACATAGTGCCCGTTAATTTTCAATTTTCAAATTTCCAAAAGAAGTGTCTATTCGTCATATCCTTTCACGAATAAATATGGTTGTTGATCTCTATAAATACCAGTAGGTTCTAAACGAATTTTAACCAGATTTTCATTCACTTTCTCTTCACTTCATCTCCTACATTTATTCTTAAGAATCTCGAACTATACTCTGCCGAAATACCAAGTGAATCAAACTTGATTATCTCTTGTTTGATTCTCTACCACTCCCTCTATAAGATCTCAGTGCTATTCAGAATTATAGGATTATTTGTAAATCAAACTGTTAAGTAAAAGGTACGGTAGAGCCTTGAAATCAATTGGGTGTGATTGTTGCCTCGGAAATCGATTAGGTGATATTATGGCTTGGTAAATCAAGAGAGTTTGCTCCGGACTCGGATATAAGAGGGTCTACCTCGTGGCCTTGAAATCAAGGGGGTAATATGAGAGATTATTTTGAAAAGAAATTCGTACAACTTTGCGAGACTGGATGTAGGGTAACTCCGAACCAGTATAAATCTTGATTTGTTCTTTCCTTTGCTGCTTTTATTTATTATTTGCATCTGTGTCTAATTCTGTGATTATATCTGCATCTGTGTATTACATTTGTTGGTGTAATTACATAAGTTTGAAAAAGATTTATTAAATCCACAAAACACTATTCACCCCCTCCCCCCCTCTAGTGTTATTCTAGCCTTAAGATCCGTATTCCGCATTCCTAACATTTATATCGAAGCATTGGTTTTCAATGTTTTCATAATCTGAATTTTGAAAAGTTTTTGAAATGGCTACCAACACTGGTTCTATTAACACTATTGCTAGTTCATTTGTAGAGGGTCAGTCTATTGCCAGACCACCACTTTTTAATGGTAGTAACTATGCATATTGGGCATGTAGAATGAAAATATATTTACAGTCAATAGGATTAGACACTTGGAATATCACAGAAACTGAATATTCTGAACCCACAACTAATTTTTCACGGTGGACTACTGAGCAAAAGACTATTGCACAAAATAATTCCAAAGCCATGAATATTTTATTTTTTTCACTTGATAGGAATGAATTCAATAGAGTACCTGTTTGTATATCTGCATATGACATTTGGAAAACTTTGAAAGTTACTCATAAAGGAACAAGCAAAGTCAAACAAACCAAAATATCCATACTCACGAATCGGTTTCAATTATTCAAAATGAATTCAAATGAGTCCATCTCAGATATGTATAGTAGATTTCAGGATATTGTGCATTCTCTAATATCATTGGGAAAAAGTTTCCCCAAAGAAGATCAAGTCAGAAAAATTCTAAATTCTCTTACTCCGTAATGGGATCAGAAAACTCTTGCAATTGAAGAAGAAAATAATAATAGTATTTTAAAGATTGAAGAATTGATTGGAAATCTAGTGTCATTCTAAGTTCAAATGCAAGGGAGAAGAGATAGCAAAGCATTTGAAAAGAATTCAATTCCGTTCAACGCATTAACATATGAATCAGAATCGGGTAGTGATGACGGCGGCGAAATAGCCTTCATGAAGAGGAATTTTTGAAAGTCTCTAAAATACAGAAAGATGAACAACCTCAAAAAGAATGATCATAAAAATTCTGGAAATCATAACGTAGTACCAAATCATGTCAAATGTTTCAACTGTGATGAACCAAGTCATCTCAAAAGAGACTGTCCGCATCCTGATAAGCAACAGTTTCCTACAAGCAATGATTATACAAAGAAAAGGAAAATAGCGTATACCGCTACTCTAGATGATTCAGACTCGGATTCATCCCCAAGTGATGATGACCAGAAGATAGAAAATTCAAATATGTGTTTCACGACTATTCATGATTCTGATGATCCCAGGGATACAAATCTAGAAAAAGGTACACGTTTACAATATTTTGGTTGAAATTGTTTGCTTAAAATTGATTGGGTGTTTGATTTGCTCTTGAAATTATGTGCTGTTTGAATTTTAAATTTTCATTTTCATTATTATTATATTATATTTTTAAATATTATAATATTTTTTATTTTTAAAAAGAGCATTATTATATATAATAATCACTTTAGAAAAATATATAGACATTAAAAATAATATATATATATATTAAAGTATTTAAGAATAGATAGGTCACATTAATTCTCTGACCCATGTCGACATGGCCATACCCATGATGTCGACATGCCTGTTAGAAAGTTGAAATTCAAATTTGAATTAAAATCTTTGATATTCCCTCCACCTTTTCACCAACTCCAATGTCCTGCAAAGGTACCTCTTGACCAGAGAACATGACTATTGAATATCTATTTATTTCCTTTATCCGATCATATCTTTTCACTTTCATTCAAAACTCAAACTCTCTTTTACTCTTTCAAACTCTCTACTCTGTTCAAAAATGGCTTATTCAAGCACTTCATCTACAATGAGACTGTCAAAAACCATTAAAGAGTATCTCTATAATGATCGGAAGCAATCAAGGCTTATATAAGCTATGTTAATTACGGAAAAGTTCATACGGGAAAGTTTGCTATCTTTTGGCGATTTGTCTACATATGAAATCAATACTCTTCTTGAAGAGAACCATATTCTTTGTCTTTTTGAAAATTCTGAAAATGATTTTGTTTGCTATCCAAATCTTGTTAAAATGTTTTATGCGAACTTGAATCGCGGTTTTCACGAAGGAAATGAAAATGAAATTAGGAGTATTATTAAAGGCACTAAAATCGTTTTAAATTGTGAAATTTTGGGCAACATTATCAATTGCAAGAATTCGGGAATGGATCTTTCTACTTTTAATATCGATGAACATAATCGTGAGGCATTTCATCTCATTTTCAAAGGAGATGACAACTTTGAATTTAAAAATCATAACTTTCATCCGAAATCACGTATTGTTAATCTTCTTTTGCGACTACTATCACTTCTAGATCGGGAAATTTTAATAACCCAACTTTGAAAGTTTGTAAAACTCATTTTGGTTTTTTGGTCATTATGATATTAATTGGTTGCAAGTAGTTTTGGATGAATTTCATCCTAATAATTTGGAAATGGATGAGAATACTTTGTATCATTGAATCTATCTCACTTGAATTTTTAATTATTTTGGTGTTGATTAAAAAAGGGAAGAATTTGTTTCAAGAAAGGTATTTAATCATGCCAATATTTCTCTTATGAAAGTTCCCTTCATATTTGAACAATATGAATCTCTTCCCGAAAAGGATGAAAGGTTGGCACATGAAGAGATGGAAGAAGAAAATGAGGAAGAAGAAGAAGGGGAGGAAATGGAAATTGAAGAAGAAAATGAAGATACCTCCTTGGAAAGTATTGAATATCCTATCAATACTAACAATCCTTGCAACAAAACTCTCCTCAAGAATCAAAAGATCATAGTGGAAAATCAACAGATTCTCAAAAGATTCGTTGGTAAGAAATTGGATAAAATGACCACTAAAGTGGACAAGTTCTTTGCTAAAGTTGGTCGGAAACTTAGCCTATCATCTTCCTCCTCATCCTCTAGCACATTTTAAGAACTAATATGTGATGTATTAGTTTATTTTGTATGAACTTGTATTGATCTTTTGTCATGTTATGAAGTATCTCTTGTATTAACTCATCTATCTATAAATTTATCTATCATATGTTTTTCTACATTATCGTGTCTTTAGAATAAATGATAGTATAATATGTAAGTTTATATATACATACTTATGCGTAAAACAAAGAAGATACATAATTCAACACACCCATGTCGACATACCCCAACATCCTATGTCGACATATAACTGTCTGATTTAGTTATTTTTTAAAATTTGAATTTAAAATAACTAAATTGTTTCTATTCATTTTAAAGGAATTCCTTCCTATTTAAACACCTTTTTCTTCTAGAAATTTTTTAACTCTTTATTTCTACTCTTCTCTATTTGCATCTTTAACTATTTATCAAAAATGGCATCCTCTTCTCGAATTCTAAATGAAAATCTTGAAGAAACTCTAAAGTCATTCAAGAATATACTTACTTTTATTCTCTGCAATCAAAGGCACTTAGAACTAAGTCAAATGCGGATGATAGAAGAACAAGAGAAGCATTTCAATGCCCTCCGTTGGATGATTTCTGCCCTAAACAAAGATGATTTCAATGCAAATCCTAAAGGAACTTTGATTCAAGATGATGAAGATTGGGAAGATATTAAAACAGACCCTATTTTTGGAGAAGAAGGATGGGTTGAAGTTCCTAAAATTATTTGATTTCCTTATGGTTTTCTTGTTTTTCAATTGTTTGATTTGAATTATTTGATTTGATTTGAATTTTTTGATTTGATTTGAATTGTTTGATTTAATTTTCTTTGATTAAAATTAATTTGGTTTGAATGGAATGTATAAAATTATATGACACGTAATAAATGGTTATTGGATTTAAACTATCATATTTGTTATGTTTTCATTAAGTAACTCATGTTATTATATATATATTCCATCTTAATTTGTCATAGGTACTCCAGTATAAGATTATGGGGGAGTTATATTAGAATAGGATTAGTTTTTGTTGATGACAAAGGGGGAGAATTATAAAATAGAGTACTTAGAGTAGTTAGGCTTAGATTAAGAGGGAGTTATTAGTTTTAGGGGGAGTTATTAGTTTTATGGAGAGTTATAGTAAAGATGAAGTATATCTTATAAACATAGATTGTCATCATCAAAAAGGGGGAGATTGATAGTCCTTGACAAGGATAGTTTCGATGACAACAACCTTAGGAGTTATTATAAAATATAAATACAGACATTATAGTTTAGATATATATGTATATGTAGGATATAAACAAGTAGGTACCAAGAATGAAGACAGTACAGTATAAAGATACAAGACCAATGAATTTAAAGATCGAAGATATCATGATTGAAGACTCATCAGTGTCAAGATATCAAGAGTTTAAGATTTCAAAGTACAAGATAAGTATTGAGTCTAGAATTGTGTTAAACTTCTTGAAAGTACTGACATATTTATTCGAAATTTATTCGTGGAATGGAATCCACTTCGAGCCTGTTAAAGGGATGGAACCCTAGTGGGATGGAACCCTCGACAATATCTAGTGAAACATGTACTGGTCGTATTTTGATATCCACTAATTTATGAAAATGTTTTCAAAAATATATCTCTTATTTTAAAATGTTTTTCAAAACCTTCTTTTCAAAATGACATCTCTCCTATTTGAAATACTTTAGCCTCAAAATTATCTTTATCATTTTTAATATTTTGATTTCAAAATTGTCCTTGATTTTAAACTATCTCTTGTTTTAATATTTAGCTTTTAAATATTTGTATATTAAGATTTTAAATCACTTTATAGATTAAGATTATATATAAAAATTAATTTCTAAACTCTTTATATATGTAAACTATATTCAAGTATATTAATGAAGTTTAGAAAAAAAAATCGAAAAAATATAGAAACCAATTTTAATAAGAAAATCAAAATCACCATTTTTTCCTAGAGCATGTCGACATACTCCTACCCCCCCACGTCGACATAGTGCCCTTTAATTTTAAAATTTCAAATTTTAAAAAGAAGTGTCTATTCGTCGTATCCTTTCACGAATAGATATGGCTGTTGATCTCTATAAATTCCAGTAAATTCCAAATGAATTTTTACCTGATTTTCATTCACTTTGTCTCCTCTTCATCTTCCACATTTATTCTAAAGAATCTCAAACTATACTCTGCTGAAATACCAAGTGAATCAAACTTGATTATCCCTTGTTTGATTCGCTGCCACTCTCTCCATAAGATCTTAGTGCTATTCAGAGTTATAAGATTATTTGTAAATCAAACTGTTGAGTAAAAGGTGTGGTTGAGCGTTGAAATCAATTGGGTGTGGTTATTGCCCTAGAAATCGATTAGGTGATCTTGTGGCCTGGTGAGTCAAGAGAGTTTGCCCCGGACTCGAATACATGAGGGTGTACCGTGTGGCCTTGAAATCGAGGGTGTAATTTGAGAGATTATTTTGAAAAGAAATCCGTACAATTGTGCAGATGTATGGTAACTCCGAACCAATATAAAATCCTATGTGTTCTTTCCTTTACTGCTTTTATTTATTATTTTCATCTGTGTCTGAATTTGAGATTATATCTGTGTCTGTGTATTGCATTTGGTTGTGATTTAATTACATAAATTTGAAAAAGATTTATTAAATCTACAAAACAATATTCACCACCTTCTAGTGTTATTCCTGCTTTAAGATCCATATTCTACATTCGTAACAAAAAGGACACTATATTTTTGAAGTACCAATCTTGATCGGTGCTATACGATTTATTATATTTTACTATTATGCTATGATTTATGTTGATAATGCTCTGATATGCAATTATTTTTTTATTTGCAAGATATCAAAACAATGATCTATATCTTACTGGATCTTCAATTTATCGAAAATTCGAAGCCACCAGGGTGCAGGATGTTACATGTATCAATCATGATCATAAATTTTAGAATGGAAAATGCTAGAAAATGCAAGGATTTTTAGACAATATGTGGAAGTTTCTAGGTTGCTTTCTGTTGTATAGACTTGCTAATAAAAATCTTATACCTGCCTTTGTAGAATAATGGCATCCAAAAACAAATAATCTTCATGTGTCATTTAGTGAAATGATGATTAACATGACGTAGCTAGTTTGTTACACATTTCCGCAGAAGGAAAACTAATTGGTGTTCATTCATTCATTCACTATAGGCGATGTTACCAACTTACTTTTATATTATTTGGTATGGATAGGAATGAAACCAG
The DNA here is from genome assembly GCA_030765085.1 of Allium cepa. Taxonomy (NCBI): domain Eukaryota; kingdom Viridiplantae; phylum Streptophyta; class Magnoliopsida; order Asparagales; family Amaryllidaceae; genus Allium; species Allium cepa. Next base: position 722,797,999 of record CM060934.1, read on the forward strand.
AGCTGATATTAATGAGAAGGTGGGTTATGAACTAAGTCTCACTAAACTTCGTCAGATATTCAAAAATGATAGTGATGAAAGGAATGATACAAAAATTAGATGTGCAGTAAGAGATCTGTTATATGTGCTTGGCAAAATTATATTTGTGGACAAAAGCAAATTTCACGTTTATTTGTCACTTTTAAAGTCGTTCACATCAATGGAACGTATAACAACGTATTCCTAGGGTTCTTGAGCTCTTGAGTTTTTGTATAGATAACCTGGCATAGTAGTAGAGTACAAGTAATACAATTTGTAGGTTGTCTTTGTTTGCTTGAGACTTCGACTTCGAGAATTTCCCATGTTTCCATCCATCTAAACGAATGTACACAAAATATATGCCTAAAGTAGCATATTGGAATCCATCGTTGGATAATACTATGCCTGTAATAGCAATATGTATTTTCCCTAATAATATTAAAGCTGATCATGTAATGTTAATTTATCAAATATAGTATTTATTTTAAGGAAAAAATTACCCTAACTTTTTTGGTTATGCACTCCATCTATTTAATGATATTGCTTAATATAATGGATGTATTCTTTGACTTAATATAGTAGAACCATATCATAAAGTTAACTATATTTCCTATCGTTGTATCAAAGGAGGGACTTTTCCACATAAAGGTTGTATTGTTATATTTTAAAAAACCACTTGGTATCTAGTAGCTTTGCAAATATCTAGCTTAGACATCCACTTCGGTGGAGGCGCATCACAATTGCCATCAAAACCGAGCGATTCAAGTAGGTCATTAAGTCGGCCATTCCCAACAAATACTGGTTTATAAATTTCTTTATTATTTTTAAGTTCTTAGATATAATATTTTCGTACTTAAGGACAACATGATTCATGTAGCCAACGCAAAGCAGTAATACAATAAAACCCATAATTTCTAGACCACCACAAATTTCACTAATATATTATTTCCATTCCATAGAAATGTGACGACCCGGAATTTTGAGCAATATCAATTTAATAATCTTTGATAATAATCAAATTGATTTGATCATTTTATATTATAAATTGACAAGTTAAGATTATTTCAAAGGCTGGAAATAATAATTTGTTAATGTCTATTAATATTTTCTTAACAATATATATAGGCAAGATTAATTCTTTTGAACTTTATTATATTTAATTTGAAATATTTATTTTGGTAAATAGGAAGCTTTTTAATGTAATAAAACTTTATATTCAAATTGTGATATATATAAATATATATATTGTGATTTGAGATTTGTTTTAAAATTTAATATGGAAATTAACAAATTTAATGTTAGAATGTTTCTATTTGAAATATGTATATATATTTGAAATAGGAAAATTATTAATTTAAGTTTAACAAGAGTTTTTCAAACTTGAATATATTTAGTTTTGAAATTTGAAATGATAATTCGATTTAATGTCTTTGAAATGATATTTGAAATTTAAATTTTAAATAATAAAGTTAATTTCTTATTTTATAAACATATATTTTAGCTTTTGTTTTTAATAAGATAAAAATTGTTTTAAAAATTTATATAAGGAGTTAAACTAAGTTTCTCAAATTATGAACAAATGGTAAAATTAAATTGATTAAAATATAAGTTATTTAAAAATGCCTATATGAATTTGTAATTGAGATAATGAAAGCCTAAAGTTTATTTTTATAAGATGGAAGCATTTTATAATTATCTAACATTACATAAATGTATGTATGTAGCTTAAATATATTATTAATAAGGAAATAACATTTAAAATATTAATTAAATATTAAAAACATTTGTTAAACATCAATTTAACAATAATAACACTTGTTAAACTTTTAAATATGTGTTAAGACAAATGTAAATTAATATGTATAGGTGTAAGCTAATTAGAATATAAGATAGACAAATGTCACTCTCTTGTAAATTTAATTTAAAATTAAATTGTAAAATACAAATGAGCCTCATTTTCAGAGGAAAAAAATGAATACAAATCTGAGAACCAGATCTGGGAATAAAAATGAAACTTGAAACAAGAAATTTAAAAGCAAGTTCAACATCAATACAAGGTCTTCAAATGCAAAACAAAGTTCAGGAAAAAAAAAAGAAGAATCTGTAAATATGGATATTCAAATCAAAAATCATCTTCAAATTTATCAACCAACTCAGAAATCAACTGCAAGTAGATTGATTTCATCATGCGAGCTGGAAATTAATCATCATTTCAACATGCAAAAGGGAATTGAAAGCCTGGAAAGAATATGCAGTTCTACTCTCTGTTTTCTGCAAATTTACAGGTGAGTAAATGTAGATTTTTAAAAATAGATTTAAAAGTGGTATTAATTTGTTTATATGAATGAATAATATAATGTTATCTGAAAGAATTTAAATTGTATTGGATGCATGTTTGATTCATGATTTTTGAATGGCTGTATATTGATGCCTAGTGTCTGTAACAGAACGGGTTTTAAATTTTATAAATAAAATTCAATAACTTGTTCTTGAATTCGAATTCGAACTTGGATTGTAAATAGAAGTTGTTTGAATTTAAGCAAACTATCATCTAGAAACAATTACCAGTTTTTAAAGTGAACAAATGATTTTAAATACTTGAATTTACAGTAAAATATAAATTTGGGTCAGAAATTCATGAATTCAATTTTTAATTTTGGACTCATAATTGAATTGCAAATGGAAAATGATGATTTTTAGTACTTGAATCACAATTTTTAATGTGGGAATTAGTGAGCATTTTGGGATTTACTGATTTGGGGTTTTTGACCAAATCACGGCTAACCACGGCGAATTGGACATCGCCGTTGAACTCGAAGGTGGAGGGGGCTTCAAAGATCATGCGAAAAATACTATTGTATTTTATTGTGGTGTGTGGTGATCGTGGTTTGAGATAGTAGGGTTTAGGTGCTGTTTGTATCGTGAGTGTTCCCATGGGTTTCGCGGTAATGAGAAGTAACCTGAGGCTGTCGCGAGTGGAGCTATGGGTTCGAGGCGACGTGGGGAAGTTACAACAGTGGTGGCAAGGTTTCTCGAAGTTTGGATTGCCGTGGTTATTGGGTTTTCTGGCGACGTTGCTTCAGAAAGTTTTGGGTTGAAGGTTGAAAACTCGTTCTCGATCGAGTTTGGATTTTCTAGGTCTAGTATGTTGATGTCGAAGTTGAAGTCGACTTGGGGATGACTGGAGAGGGGTTCGTCGTTGGCGAGGTTGGTCGTGCACGTTGATGTGCACGGCTTTGTGCATCTGGAAATGGGAAGTGGGAGAAGAAGGAGAGGGCCCGAAGATTGCATCGTGTTTTGTTGTGTGAGACTCGAAGTAGGAAGAAAGGTGGAGAGCTCGGGGGAAGACTCGGGTTTGGATAGGGATTTACTCGGGTTTGTCGCGTGTAATTCTGTGTTTACTCGAGTATGTTGGGTAGGATTATATTTGGGTGCAAACAGCTATAAAAGTTTTAAAAAATTAACGGCAAGGTTTTTATAAAGTTTTTAAAACAAGAGTTAAAAAAGTTTGTTTATAAAACTAAATTGTTTTAAAGTTGGATAAACAAAGTTTTATATATATATATATATATATATATATATATATATAATATGGAAGTTTAAAATAAAATTAGTGTTATTTTGAATTAAGTTGTATTAATTTTTATTTAGTAACTATGGAAAGTTTTAAAGATTTAAAAAGGTTTGATTTAAATATTTAAAATTGTTTTAATCATAATTGACTTTTAAAATAATTTATTTTTAAATAAGGATTAATGGTTAAAGTTTAGAAATCAATTATAGTTTAAGAAATTATAAGTTTTGATTATTTAAAGATAATTAAATTTGTAAAGATAATTGAGATAATTAAATCATTTTTAATTATCAAGTTTTATTTGTTAATAAATGATTTAATTAGAATAATGGTTTCTTAATTAAGAATCTTATAATATAATAAATTAAAGAATCATTTAATTAATTTTAAATGATTATGTTAAATAAGTTAATTAATTAATTAGTGATTAATTAAGATAATCACTTATGAGTTAATTTAATATAATTCCTTGGTGAAGTAATTAAGTGATTAATTACTAGAGGTAATTAAGTAAAGGATAATTACTTTATTAAAAGTAATTAAGTAAATGTGATTACGAGTTAATCACTTTAATTATTGATTAAAGACTAAATAAATAATTAGTTAAAGATTTAAATTATTTGATTAATGATTAACGAATAAAAGAATTAAGAGTAATTAATTAAGTGATTAATTACTAGTTAAGGTAATCAATTAAGAAAGAATTTAATTACTGGAAATAATCATTAATTAATAGAAATAATTAATTAATTGTTAGTTAATAATTTAAGGATAATTCATTTATAATTAAGTTTTAATTACTAAATGTAATTAAAGTAATTAATCAAAGGTGATTAATTAAAAGTAATTAATTAAATATGATTAATTAAAAGTAATTAATCAGTGTGATTAATTAAAAGTGATTAATCAGGTATGATTAAAAGATAATTAACGAATAATTATTAGAATAATTAAAGAATAGTTAATCAAGGTTGATTAATCTAGAAGGTAATTGAGAGGTAACTACTTAGTATAATTTGGAGTAATTAATCAGGATGATTAATTAATATGGTAATTAAGTAAGAATTACTTAAAGTAATTAAGTGATAATTAATCAAGGAAGATTAAATTGAAATGGAATTAAGTAGTGTTAGTTAATTAATTAATTTGTAATTAATTAATGAATAAGAAGTTGGATTAATGATAATCCAAGTGATTAATTAAGGATTAATTTAATTTAAGGATTAATTAAATTAATCAAGTTTGAATCAAACTTGTTTATGAATGATTAATGATTGAATGATATATATCATTGCATGAGTTAATGATACTGGTTGTTGTTGGATAACATTGATTGATGGGTGATGATGTGAATATGCTATATCTGAATGTGATTTATATGCTGCTTTTTGATATGTATAGATGCATGTGGTAATAAATGCTTATCTATCTGTGTAATATGATACATCCATTTATGTTAAGTGATATTTTCTGAAATATCTATTGTTTAAATCTCTTAAGTACAACTTGGACATTAAAATGGCGTTTGGTTTCGATAAGACCGGGATCGGGTTTCCATATTTGGATATCCGAAAACCACATCGATTCCATTTAAACGTAGGTCGTTAATCTCAAGTGAGCAAGTGAAGACTCGAGGTGTAAGGGCTATACGTCAGTATAAATCTGTGGGTGATTCCGTAATGAGTTTGATGGAATAGTGCTTATAGATTCGAGATGGTGATTTAGAGTGCAAGGGCTATGGTCGTTGACTCTGAGGGTGATTCCAAAATGAGTGCAACGAGATAGTGCCTTCGGTTTCGTTCGAACCTGGAACGAACTTGTATGGATTGAATGCTTTCAGCACATCGTCAGGCGGACGGTGAGCATTCTAAGATAATTGGTCCTATAAAGGTAATCGCAGCCTCAAGCCTCATCAACCGGGAATGGCTAAAACAGGGGAGGTGTAGCAAGGCTTCGTGGGTCGCTACCACTGGAGAGCAAGATACATCCCTGTCTAGAAGTCCCTTTATATTTCAGCTGTGTGGGCAGTTGGTCTGCAGCCAACTGCGGGGTGGTCTTGTTCGGGACTGTTCGGTAAGGAATGGTTCCGGCCTTGTGTTGCAGGGGAGTGGGAGTACTCCTCGGTACGGTGATCTAGGCCACGTACTGTGACGGGCGGTACCCCAGTAGTCCTGCCATTGATGGAAACCCATTTTCCCTACGAGACCCTACGGTTTTGTTTGTATTACCCACTTTTGTGGCTAGTAGCTGGAATTTAATAGATGTAACAATTTCGGCTATTTCATATTTATTTGAAAACCCTAGACACTATTATAATATCACTGGATTTCCTATCAAATGTTTTGGTTAGCGTAAGGTAAAATCTTTTCCATGTTTATGTGTGGGAAGTCTTACGTGATACCTTTTCTTTTAAAAGGATTTTCTAAAGTTAAGCAATCTTAATCCGTTTACTCACACCAGACCCCTGTCTGACCCGAGTGTTTATTTTCTGTTTTATTAAACTCTTGGGTACTCATATTATATATGAGTAGTCAAGTGATTCAGGTTATCTCTTGACGAAATCTGGAGGAGCTTTGGAGCAGGAGGCTTCAGCGTGTAGATATATAGTTAGAGTTTCCGCTGTGTTGATATTCTGTATGATTGTCTTGTATTGTATATTAGACAGAAATGTTATAACTGTCTAAATTTGTGTTGTTTAGTTGTGTACTCCGATGTATATGATACTATGTATATGTTTTATATTATATTTAAATCGTTCCGCTGTGAGATTCTGATGTGTTGTTCTTTTCACTTCTCTTTCTTTTCTTCTTCTATCCCTTTCTTTCTAAATTAGTGATGCGATTTTCCGGTAGTGGAAAGTCAGGTCGCTACAAGAAATCTACCGATTATATTATCAGGTATCTTATATCTATAAAAATCATACATAATGAGATACAACTATAGAGCCATTAAAACAATTATAAATTTTTTGGTATCTTATCGACCATATTTCTGTCTTTGCTTTCTAATGCTGAAAGTCAACTGGATCGTATCATATGGCTTGTATATTAATATTTGAGTATATACTACTATATGTACTAAATATGCAATATAACAGAATATATAAAAGTAAAATACAAGCGTACTAGAGATTTTATACTGGTTCATACCTCTCATCCTATGTCCAGTCCCTAAGCTCCCCTTCGGCATTTCACTAACCAATAACCCACACTTTGTCTGGAGAAATATGTTGAGACTTGGTTTTGATTCGTGACACAAAGCTATGACTACGACATACAGATTTGACGAATTCTATGACAAAAAGGAAATATATACTACAAGGAGACAAGACTTCAAAATTGGTGCATCAATTACATTATTTTAGTTTTGAGTCTTAAGTAAATTTTGTTAAAATCTCCCCTCGTTTACGTATATACTAGCTTATATATTTAATCATCTTATTCTCAAATATTTTATACATATATAAGCATATAAATTATATAGAAGTGTTTAAAGTTGTATATATAACTATACCTGCAAGCTGTGCAAATTGAACAGATTTTACCAGGCCAGCCCCAGAGGTTCAGTCGACTGGCCCTGGAAATTCTATGCAATATGCACGGTGCACAGATATACAAATATATGTTTAAAATTTGAATATTCAGTCGATTGACCGAAAAGATCAGTTGACTGAATTTCTACAATGGCTATTTTTGAAAAAACACGACTATTTGTGAAGAGTTACGAATCTCTACGAAAAGATTTGGACATAATACTTCAATCGAAACTCTTCACCAACAGTCGCTGCTTTCTTACCTCTATAAATACATACTCTAACTTGATTCCAAATCACTGAATTATCACCGAATTTTCTTATCTTTCTAATCTAACACTCCTGAATCTATTATTTATAATACTTTCAATTATTCTGCATTAAAGCAATATTATATCTTTCTATTCTTCATAAACATCAAATATATATATTTATACTCGAGGAGAAGATTATAGGAAGGGTATACTACAAGTGACAAATCCGTGTTATTAGAACACACAAAGTCAAAATAATCTTTTGTATTTGTTGAAGTCCTATTCTACAGCTCAAGCGTGTGAATTCCTCTTTGGCTGTTGAGATGAAATCTTGTTCTGCTGCTCAGGTGTTAACCCTGTTCTGCCAACGAGATGAAACTTGGGCCGACTCATCCACTTAAGGTCTTTAACGACTCATTGGATTTACGACTCAAGTGGCTTCAGCAACTTAAGGAAAGGACCAACTCAACTGGTAGCGACTCAATTGGCTGACGAGCTAAGGCTCAAGGCAACTTAGAGGAATGGAATGACTCATGGAGGTTAGCGGTTCATGATACAGGCCGACTCATTGAGTTACCGACTCAACGAAGTTCACGGCTCATACCAGACGACTCAAGGACTGAACCGACTCATCTACTCAAGGACTGGATCGACTCATCTACTCAAGGACTGGACCGACTCATCTACTCAAGGTTCGTAACGACTCAGTGGACCAACGACTCAATGAGTTAATGCCTTAGAAGAGCAGAGTGGTTTAACTAGTTAGTGGTTTATGGGGTAGACCGACTCGGGGTTTCCAACGACTCAGGGTTTCCAACGACTCAAGGTGACTAACGACCTATCATAAGTCGCTGGCGACCTAAGCATACGAGGAACAAGCTCAATGCCATTTCATCTATGCCACTGCTTGCTGACTCGGGGTATGTGAGTCGGTCACGGTTCATTCTGAGTCGGTCACGACTCATGACTTAACAATTCCAGCCCAGAAATTTGCCTATAAATACATGGCCACCTCCAACATTCAAGGGACTTTTTGCTCATTCATTTCAAGCGCCGTTACTCTGCCGCATTCTGAACTACTTCAACACCTTCAAGGAACTTCACGAAGAAATCAAACATGTCTAACATATGTTCAAAGATTTGGATCGACATTGAAGTTTAGACTACTTGTTCTAAGTCACTTGAAACTCAAAGTGTGTTGTAATCAAAGTGTAACTGCATTGATTTGTGATCAAATTGTCAATAAAGATATTCAAAGTGGACGTAGGCTCTCTCTTGAGCTGAACCACTATAAAATTGCTGTTGTCTACTACTTTTTCACTATTATCTACTTATAATCTGTTCCCGAGTTGTCGGGTGGTGCTTTCACAATCTCACTTCATACACCGGGGTGTTAGCGTTCAAATTTTAGCGTTAATATTTTTGGTGCTTTCACTGAGAATTGAACTCAGGCGAGTTATCATCATTGCTTCACAGAGGTTTGTAGAGAGAATTTCCTTGAAAACCAGAAGTCAATCCGAGATTATGGCTCCTGGAAGGAAAAGTAGATCTGTCAGATCTGGGAATATTCAAGAGGGAACCTCCGCTTCCCCTATATCGAATCAAGCCACTCCAGCTGTCGGAGTTACAAAGGCAAAGCTGGATGCTGCAATCTTAGGGCTGAACCAACAGATAAATGCCAAAAATGCACAATTCGAGGCTCAGAATGCCCAGAATTCCCTAATTTTGAATAGGTTGAACGATTTACTTGGGGCAAACCGTCAACCGGCAGGTAATGAAAGGAATTTTGCTTGCAACATTCATGAGGCTGAAGAGAGGAATGCTCCTGAAAGGGCTGCTAGCCCCTTTGAACAAACACTTCCTGAGGTTGGTGGATCTAGAACTCGACATGATGAGGAGTATCTTTCTGGAATGGTCCGACAAATCATGAAAGAGAGTATGCAGAGGGTTGAAGACGAGAAAGAATGGGGTTTCGCCCCAAGTAAAACTCCGTTGACTGAGAAAATCTTAAAGGCTGAATTCCCAAGGAAGTTTGTCCCTCCAACCATTCCAGCTTACAGGGGGACAAGTGATCCGAACGAATTCTTATACAAGTATGATTGGCACATGACAGGTGGCAGAGCCTCTGATGAAATAAAGTGTCGATATTTTCCTGTGTATCTCGAAGGTGTAGCTCTGCTTTGGTTCACCAAACTTCCAGTCCGATCTATCGATCAGTTTTCTGACTTAACCCGGAAGTTCAAGGAGTATTTCAGACTATACGCCTCAAAAGCCAAGGATATCATGTCACTGTCAAGTTTGGAGCAGAATCCAGGGGAGACTATCAGATCTTTCTTAAACCGCTTTAATATAGAACTAGCTGAGGTGGACAATGCAGAACGGCGAATGATATTGACTTATCTGATGAAGGGTATTGACAAGTCGAGCGAGTTTGGGAAATGGCTAAACATGAAGGAACCAAATTCCCTTGAAAAGTTCTATAAAAAAGCAGATGAATTCATACGCTTAGAAAGCCGTCCCATACCGGTAAAGGCAGTGTTGGAAAAAGCCGAAGATAACACTGTTGTTCCACACAAGAATGAATCTGTAGGGCAAAAAAGGGAAAATAACAATGGGAAGAAGCAGGGTAATCTGAAGAAGCCCCGATCCTTCAAGCCATCAGAATATACTCCTTTATCAGATACGCCGGAGCGTATCTACCTTGCCACTAAAGATTCTATTGACTTTCCTAAACCTCCTCCTCTAAGGACCGGGAAAAAGGCTATACAAAGTGGGAAGTTCTGCCGCTTCCATAATCAACCCGGTCACGAAACCGACGAATGCCGCCAGTTGAAAAATCTGATTGAAGAGTTGCTAAGGGAAAACAAACTGCAGCAATTTGTGAAAAAGAATAGCAACAATCCTGCTTCATCTAGTCAGGGGCAACAGGCTCCTACTCATCAGCCTAGGACGATTGAGAAGGCTGCAGGGCATGAATCTGGAAGGCCCATTATCAATGTCATTACAGGAGGACCTCACCCAGCGGGCAGAAGCTGGGGTGAGATGGAAAGGTATACCCGAGCTTTAAAGTATGTACCGACCGAGGAAGATGTATTCGTTTTGGAAGGTGCTACGCCCTTGAAGCAACAAAGAACTCTTGATGATGATATTGTATTCAAAGCTAGGGATTCCGCAGGTATTGAAGCTCCTACCTTGGATCCCTTAGTCATCTTGGCTGGTATCGGGCCAGCTATTGTCAGAAGAGTTCTCATTAATTGTGGCGCATCCTGCAATATCCTCTTTAAGAAAACATTCGACCAAATGAAGATCCCTATCGCTGATGTGCAAGCTTCATCGCAGAAAATCGCTGGCTTCACTGGGGAGCCAAAACAGCCGGTAGGAACCATTGATTTGTTTGTGGAACTTGGAGAAGGAGAGAGAAAAGTGGTCCGCAAGCAAACTTTTGTGATTGTCGACGAATTTTCTGCTTACAATGCTTTCCTTGGTCGTCCAACTCTGGCAGCGTTCAAAGCTGTTCTTGCCCCGTGGTGCCTCACTATTAAATTCCCTACAGACAATGGAGTGGGAGTTATAAAAGGGGATCAAAATGCTGGGCGAGAGTGTTATCTGACAGAGCTACGAGAAACCAGAAAAAGAGAAATGGGAAAGAATGCGGCAGCCCCAGTCCGCATCAAAGAACCAGCCTTGTAGCAATTACAGGGCGGACCCTGCACTGGCGAGCACAGCGGAGCAAGGAAAGAGATGGACCATAGAAAAGTCAGTGCAGGGGAAAATAGAGTGGTACCAGTGGAAACGACAATACCAATACCTGTTGACCCAAAGGACCCAAACAAGGTGTTGAATGTGGGTTCACAACTTAATGTGTCAATTCAGAATATCTTAATATCTTTTTTAAGGGCAAATCTGGATGTTTTTGCTTGGACTCATGCCGATATGTGCGGAATATCCCCAGAAGTTGCAGTGCATGCTCCAAATATTGATCCAAAATTTACACCTGTGAAACAGAAAAGGAGAACTCAAGGTCCAGAAAGGTCGGCGGCATTAAAAGAAGAAGTTAATCGGCTCATGGAGAATAATTTTATCAAAGAATCTACCTATCCGAATTGGGTTTCAAATCCAGTGTTGGTTAAGAAAGCCAACGGAAAATGGAGAGTATGCATCGATTTTTCAGATCTAAACAAGGCCTGCCCCAAAGACTGCTTCCCATTACCCAGAATCGACCAACTGGTAGACGGAACAGCGGGACACGAATTGTTATCTTTTATGGATGCATACTCCGGATATAACCAGATCATGATGCATGAGCCAGATCAGGAGGATACGAGCTTTATCACCGACACTGGTCTTTACTGCTACAAAGTTATGCCCTTCGGGTTGAAGAATGCAGGGGCAACATACCAAAGACTCGTTAATGCTATGTTCAAACCGCAACTGGGCAAGACTATGGAAGTCTACGTCGATGACATGTTAGTAAAGTATAAGAAAGCAGTGGATCACATAGAACACTTAGCAGACATGTTCGCAGTCCTCCGGAAATACAGAATGAAGCTCAATCCTTTAAAATGTTCATTTGGAGTGGAACCCGGCAAGTTTTTAGGTTTCATCGTGAGCGCTAGGGGCATTGAGGCCAGTCCAGCTCAAATTACTGCATTGAAAGAAGTCAAAGCTCCTAGAACAAAGAAGGAATTGCAAAGTCTCAATGGAAAATTCGCCGCCTTGAGTCGGTTCATTTCCAAAGCGTAAATGCATCCCATTCTTTGACGCCCTAAAGAAAGGAAAGAAAAACTTCGATTAGACTCCCGAATGCCAAAAAGCCTTTGATGAATTGATTCGCCATATGGAAACGCCTCCAATACTTTCTAGGCCTGGAGATGGTGAGGATCTTCTTATATACTTGGCAGTATCATCTCATGCTTTAAGTGCAGCGCTGATACGAGAAGACAAAAGGATTCAACATCCAGTTTACTATATCAGCAAAAGACTCACTGGGGCAGAGATGAATTTCTCTAAGTTGGAAAAACTCGCCTATTGCCTACTAATTGCATCTAGGAAGTTGAGGCAATATTTTCAAGCTCATCCTATCAAAGTCCTCACTGATCAACCTTTAAAGCAAGTCCTGTTTCACCCTGAAACTTCGGGTCGTCTTCTAAAGTGGAATATTGAACTCAGTCAGTATGACATCACTTATCATCCCCGAAAAGCAATCAATGGACAAGATTTAGCGGATTTCATCGCAGAATTCACAGATAAGAGTAACAGTGAGGAGGAAACGGTCAACGATTCCCCAATCCAATGGAAATTATAAGTCGATGGTGCGAGAAACGACTACTGTTCTGGAGCCGGAGTTGTACTTGAGACCCCTGAAGGCCGATCATTATGCTATGCACGAAGATTGGAATTTCCTTCAAAAAACAATGAAGCAGAATACGAAGCCTTTATTGCTGGCTTAAGGATTGCTAAAGAATTAAACATCCGAGCGTTACAGATATTCAGTGATTCTCAGCTTATTGTATGCCAAATCAAAAAGGAATTCCAAGCAAAAGGGGGGAATCTGCCCGCCTACTTGTCAAAGGCTTGGGAACTCCTGGGTGACTTCGATCATTACATGATAAGTCACATTCCTCGAGAAGAAAACATGAAAGCAGATTCTCTCGCAAAGTATTCTAGCACAGGCGAAGCTCAATTTCTGGGGTTAACTCCAGTGGAGGTCCTGTCGACTCCTTGCATTGATGAGATGGACATTGATTGGATCATGAGCATGTCTCAAGAGCAAGAATCATGGATAACTCCGATAACAGAATATCTGCTCAATGGATCCTTACCAGGGAACTCAAAAGAACGACAAAAGCTACTAAGAAAAGCCTCTCGATACATAATCCAGGATGGCCGATTATACAGATGGGGATTCTCAATGCCATTACTTCGATGTGTATCCAGGGAAGAGTCCAAAGCAAACCTAGCAGAGGTACACGGAGGAGAGTGTGGTGATCATTCAGGTGACCAAACATTAGCAAAGAAAATTCTCCGATACGGATATTTTTGGCCAGAAATTAATCGAGATGCAGCAGAGTATTCCCGAAAATGTGACAGATGCCAAAGATTCGCCAAAATTCCTAGAGCTCCTTCCACTGAACTCACACAGATGGTCAGTCCATGGCCGTTTGAAATATGGGGGATAGGCCTTGTAGGACCGTTACCAACTGCCAAATCTGGAATTAAATATGCCATTGTTGCTGTAGATTATTTTACTAAGTGGGAAGAAGCTGAACCACTGGCTACTATCACCTCAAAGAAGATGATAAGTTTTTAACTAAAAACATCATTTGCAGATACGGTGTGCCTCAAAAAATAATTACAGACAATGGTACTCAGTTTGAAAGTGAAGAATTCCAAAAATTTTGCAAGCGATTCAAAATCCGAAAAAGCTTCTCAGCGGTGGCTCATCCGCAGGCAAACGGGCAAGTGGAAGCCGTGAATAAAATTATTAAGTCAACCATCAAAAAGCAACTTGAAAGAGCAAAAGGTGGTTGGGTCGATAAGCTACCACTGGCACTATGGGCGTACAGAACCACTTACAAAACTGCGACTGGGCACACCCCGTTTTCATTAGCATACGGGTCAGAGGCAATGATTCCGGTAGAAATAGAGGTCCCTTCACATAGAAGAATCCATTTTAATCAAGCAGAAAACGAAAAGCTACAGCTTGAAGTGCTAGATCTCCTTGATGAAAAAAGAGATGAGGCTAATCTCAGAATTGCAGCTCATCAGCAAAGGATAGCCAGACATTTCAACTCCAAAGTTCGCCAACGCAGCTTTGAGATTGGAGACCTAGTCCTGAAGAGAATTATGACAGCGACAGGTGTGTTTGGGCCAAATTGGGAAGGGCCATATGTCATAGGTCAGAAGCTTCTTGACGGCACATTCAAACTCACTACTGTTGAAGGAGATCAAATTCCAAAGGCATGGAACAACAATCATTTGCGTCCATACTTTACTTGAAAATTTTGTTGAAATATTGTAAAAAGAATTATGAATGTATGATTCTTGTAATTGAAGGCAATTGTAAAACTGATGCAAGTAAATAATGAAAAAAATATAAAGTGGATGTAGGCCCAATTTCCTGGCCGAACCACTATAAATCTTGTGTTCCTTATTATTATTACATGTTTGCTTTATTTTCGATATAAAAAGTACATAGAATGTATTGCTGAAATATCGATTTAAATTTTTGCAGACAATGGAAGTGAAACTTGTACATAATAAGACCAAGTGATTCTCGCCAAATTTCAAGTCACAAAAGCTCCGAATTCAAATCCTAGATAGGAAATACTTCAATTGAACGGCTTATGATTTCGATAGAAATGGGCCTTTGCTAATAAATTGAGATCGTTTGAACAAACAAACATCCAATTAAGAAGCTAATGCTCGTTCTCACGAACTTGCCTAACAATGAAGTACACTTCCTTGGATTAAACAAGTTACTTGTAAAAAAAAAAGGGGAGGATCGCTGAAAAGGCATAAGCAAGTAGACAAGGGAACAACCAAAGCCATCATCGGCAGCACAAGTCATCTTCGGAGGCACAACTCTTCGGAGGATAAAGACCTCTAATGGGCCATACGCCACAAAAAAAGAAAGTTCTCTACTCAACAAAAAAGATTGGAGGAGTCATGACCATCCAACCATGAGAGAGTAACTTCCAGGCGATGAAAACCCTCTCTGAGGCACATTTCACCAGGAGTTGAAGTGTAACAACCGCTCTTCGGAATTTCACTTCACCAGAGTTGAAATGCAAACAAAATAAAAGCCCTCTTCGAAGGCCCATTTCAATAGGAGTTGAAGTGTAACAACCGCTCTTCGGAATTTCACTTCACCAGAGTTGAAATGCAAACAAAATAAAAGCCCTCTTCGGAGGCCCATTTCACCAGGAGTTGAAGTGTTACGACCGCTCTTCGGAATTTCACTTCACCAGAGTTGAAATGCAAACAAAATAAAGACCTCTTCGGAGGCACATTTCACCAGGAGTTGAAGTGTAATAGCCGCTCTTCGGAATTTCACTTCACCAAAGTTGAAATGCAAAACAGAATAAAGACCTTTCTGGAAGTCCACGTTTCACCGAGATTGAAATAAAACTTCCAAGTGTTGAAACGTGAAAAGGCTTTCTTCGAAGGCACAACTCTTTGGAGGTACACGTTTCACCAAGATTGAAATAAAACTTCCAAGTGTTGAAACGTGAAAAATCCCTCCTTAGAGGTACAACCCCCTCCCGGGGACACAATCAAAAAGAAAGACTTCTTCGGAAGCCCACGTTTCACCGAGATTGAAATAAAACTTCCAAGTGTTGAAACGTGAAAAGGCTTTCTTCGAAGGCACAACTCTTTGGAGGTACACGTTTCACCAAGATTGAAATAAAACTTCCAAGTGTTGAAACGTGAAAAATCCCTCCTTAGAGGTACAACCCCCTCTCGGGGACACAATCAAAAAGAAAGACTTCTTCGGAAGCCCACGTTTCACCGAGATTGAAATAAAACTTCCAAGTGTTGAAACGTGAAAAGGCTTTCTTCGAAGGCACAACTCTTTGGAGGTACACGTTTCACCAAGATTGAAATAAAACTTCCAAGTGTTGAAACGTGAAAAATCCCTCCTCAGAAGTACAAATTTCTATTTTAAAAAAATTATATCCTCATCAAGGGCATACTTTAACTTTCAAAGGAAGAGTGATTTACCTATTCCAGAAAATAACCTTCCTCAACAAAAAAAAAAAAAAAAAAAAGAGGAAGAAAGTTGAAGTACCCTTCAGAGGCCCGCTTTACCACATAGAAGAATTCACTTGGCAAAATGCATACATAAGTAAAAAAAAAGTGACTTCTTCGAAGGACAAAGCGTAAAAACTTATGTGAAGGAAGTCGTACTCTACGAAAAATTTCTTCAAGAATGAAGTAATTACTCTTCAGAAAATAAGAGTGCAAGTCCCCTCAAAGTATAAAATATTGCAGCAAGCTTATGGTATGGGGGCAACATGGTATAGTTACATACAAAATGGTATAGCTATATCGGTAAAATACGCTCAAGCAACATACCACAAGTTCACCGCAATATCATATAAATAAACTTGTGCAAAAATGAATAATAAATGCATTCTCAAATTCAAACAAAAGTCTGTACAAATAAAGGATCATTTTATTCAATTGCAGATACAGGTTTCAAAATAAAAAAAAAAGCAGAGGCCGGTGCCTGCACAACATCCGACCATTACACAAAAAAGGAATCAAAAAGCCCGAAGCCCGACTCTTCACTTCTTCTTACCACCTTTGGACCCTTTGCCTGGCCGAATGATTAGTTTTTCAGGTCTATCTATAGGCATAAGGGAAGAAGGAGAGGGAGGTGCAACCGGTGCAACTTCCGGTTCCTCTTCAGTAGTGATGATTTTCTTCCCCCTCCTCTTCGATGTTCCGTGCTTCTTTCTTCTCTTCGAAGAAGACTCACTCCCTGGAGTAACAAGAGCGGACAAAACTACGTCATCAGAAGGAGTCCGCTCCGGAGAGATCTCGCCTCCTTCAAGTCCCTCGTCTTTCTGCTCTTGCGAAGCGATAGGGTCATCCAAGCCATGAAGAGCCTCAATCTGCTCCTCTTGTAACCCGGGCTGTGAAGCAGAAGGAGGAGTCACCTGAAGAGACGGAGGAGGGATAACCGGAGGAAGTGAAGTCTGCACAGCACTTGGTGTTTCAACTGCAGAAGAAGAGAAATTAAAAATATTAGTATCTCCCCAAATGAAGGAAGATATGGGTTCGTCGAGATTCAAGAAGTAATCGAGAAGCTCATCAAACTTTTGAGGAGCAAGCAAGCAATCCACCTGAATCGGACCAATGTCAAAATTACCTGAAGATGTTTGCTTCGTTAGTTCAATCTCATAATTTTGAGCCCCGATATCCTCCAAACCCTCATCATCAGTAGGGGTAATTACCCCGGTTCTTGTAGGAGGCAGCGAATGAGCACTGGAACCTGTAATGTCAACTTCGGAAGAAACTAAAGGACGTTCAGAAGTGGTAGGTGGTATTTCTTTTTCAGAACGTTCCCCTTCCGCCATTCCGGCCCGTACTCTGGCGAGTTGCTCTTTTCCCTTGGCAAGAGCGGCGCGGGCATCATCATCGAGATAATGCTCTTCAAGAGCTGTCTCAGCGTAGCCAGCACCTTTACCACCTAGCATATCGAGTGCTGCCTCCCAAACTTCAGCTAGTGTAATTTCATACTTAGGGCCTAGAAAGGCAAGGCTGCCACGCCCCAAAATGCTATGCAGATAAAAATCAAATAATGTGGAGCTAATGTCAGCTTTGGTTGCTTGATGGGCCTCTTCGGCCGTGAGTTTACCAGCAACAGCCTCGTCACGCTCCTTTTCGGCCGTAGCAAGTCGAGCTTTTAACATCTCTATCTCCAAGCTTTGAGAGCCGGTCTGTTCTCGCAGCTGTAAAGTTTCAGCGCGATATTCTTCTATGACCTTCTCCTTGTGTGTAAGCTTATCTTCGACTGCCCTTTGACTGGCATGCGCATCTCGTACTTGTTGCTGAAGCATGCTCTCCTTTTGAGAATAGAGAGTAGACGAAGTAGCTAATTCTTCCTTAAGCTTTTCTACTTCCGCTTCCAGCTTTTCATTATAGGAAGCAATACTTCTCATTTCGGCGTCATGTTGTTCGAGAGTCTTCTGCCACTCAGCCTTATCGTTCTCCATTGTGAGCATGGCCTCGAGATTGGCTCGGTTAACCCTCTGAAGCTCGTCGACAAGTTTTTGCCAGTTCGACATTCTTTCAATATCGGTCCTGACAGAATCAAGATTTCGCAGCATAGCCGACTTGTCGAGAGGAACCAAGTCGAGATCAAATCGAACCCCTCTCAGGCACCACAGAGGGAATCGACTTTGAAGAGTGGGAGGACCTTCCCAACTTGGTATGCGGGCCGGTTGATGATTGTTTGAATGTCGGAACGAACGGGGGCAGGAGATTCAGTAGGAACATTTTGAGAAACTGTCGGCATTGTTTCTTCAGTAAGTTTAGCCCGCTTGCTAGAAGAATCTTCCATGTGACCTTTACCTCTCTCATCGTGAGTCTTTCTTTTTTGGGTGTCATCATCTCTGTGGGGAAGGTCATGTCTTTCTTGTTCTCTTCGGTGACGTTCTTCATATGCTCGTCTCTCGTCTGCTTTCCTGATGGCCCTCTCTTCATCCGATTCTCTATAAAAGGGGAGGTGACGCCTATAATCATATTGGCTACGCCTCCCGTAGCGCTGGAAATCATCATAATATGAACTGCTGCGCTCCATTGGAGAATCTGGAATAAAAATAATAAGCTTTAGAAATCTTTAAAGTATAAGAAGATGAATGCGTAGAAGTGCTGAAAAATCCTAAGTGTTGTGTAACGTGTAAGCTACATGCATCAAGTTACAGACCACTCTGTGGAGTAGAGGTAGTGATAACTTGAGTAGAAGGGGTTGACATTTGTTGTAGAGAAGATGTCGCCTCAATTACAGAAGAGACAGTTTTGGAAACATCATCCCTAAAAAGTTCTTGAGAAGTCACAATTAAATCGCTCAACCCCTCGAAAACATCATCGCCATCATGTTTTTTGGGACTGGCTTTCTCAACTCCTTCGTCAGCAAATCTTCCGGAAGATCGTGGAGTTTCTTCCTCTTCGATAACTGGGGCAAGTGCGGACTTGTCGGACGGCCCCGCAACGTCCTTCGAAATTGAACACTTCACTAGTGGAGTTTCTATAGAGGTTCCTCCCTGCATGTGCTCTTTAGTAGAGACCGGGGCATCAGGAGTTTCCGTCGGAGAATCAGGAATTTCAGTTGGGACTTCACGAAGCTGAGTGAAGCGAGAGGAATGAAGAAGCCCATATTGATGTAAAAATCCATCATTTAACAAAAACTTTATACTCCTCTCTTCTGCCGCCACGGCGTTCAATCTCTCAAAAATTTGTTTATAGCACGGATCTTTAGAGGGAGGAGGAAGTGCTAAAACAGAAAAAAGAAGAAGAAGCCAAGTTAGCATTTAGGAACTCAGATTTCGAAAAGCCCAAGTATGGAGAAATAAAAACAGGAAAATCTTACTTCCTACTCTCCAGATGGCATAAAACCCTGGAGGGCAGCGAACAAAGAAATACTGATTTAGAAATCCATGAACGCTTTCAGGAAGATCGGTGGTGAGCTTGCGGTTTCGAGCACTCCTTATAACTACGATAGAGGGATGATCTTTAATTTTTGTGAATGAGCAGAAGTAGAAGATTTCCTCAAAGCTCGGTAATCGGCCCAGAACTCTACCAAATAGCACACATAACCCCATCAGAATGGCATGACCATTGGGGTGCAATTGGAATGGAGAGATAGATAATCGAAGCAGGAACTGCTGAAGGAAGTCACTGAAAGGTGGTATGGCACCGCTCAAGCACATTTGGCGGTTGACAGCAATAAAGCCAGAAGGGGGCCTATCTGCAGTATCATTTGGCCCCGGCAGTAAGGCATCAGCTTCGGCAATGCCAAACTGGATGAGCAATTGGTTAAACACCCGCTGATTCAGAGTTGTGGGGGTTCTCTCCGGAGGGTTATCCAACAGGTTGGCTACTGGGAAGACTTCTTCAGCCTGGCCCATCGGTTCTTCTTGTTGAGATGTCATTCTACACAAGCAACTGGATGTTCAAATGCGAAGGTGCACGTTTCCTAAAAGTGTGAAGTGTTGTGCAGAACTAATGAAAATAACAAGTAAATATAACTGGAATTAAACTGGTTGACGATTGATCGACTATAGTAATTTCAGAACTTGTTAATTTAAAGTTCAAGCATAATATTAGTGCAGGCTGGTCAGTTTCAATTGACTATTTCAGTGTTGCTTTAATATTCTACTTGAAATCGATAGCACTTCGTTCACACGATTTGTTTAAGTTAATTATCTGTTATTAACTAATCTGTCATTTGATATGGGCAGTCGATGACAGTATATTCGTCCCAGTTTTCTGTGAATGTTGTATTGAACAGATTGTTAGCCTGCAAGTCAAAATAACCTGTGAATGAATGCAATAAAATTCAACAGTTCAAAGTTTATGCAATGGTTCAAAGTTCGAGCAGAATTCACGCAAGTCCTAACTCGTCAACGGCTCAAAAATTTTGAGTCGGCAGTGCCCTAAGTCGTAAGTCGTATAAAAAGGGAGAAGCTCTGGTTCAACTCAAGGCTTAGGCCGTGAAGCATGTTGGGTCGGATCATGGTTGTTGGATCATACAGAAATGACCGAGTCGTACCTAAAGCATTATTCGAATCAATCTGACCAACTAATCACCTAACTCCTAACCAGGTTACCTTCTAACCCATAAACCATTTCACTCCTAACTCCTAACCCGTTAATCTTCCAACTTTTAACCCATTAACCCAATAAGCTCTCAATCAACAATCCTAGCTCTATCGCACCGCTAAACCGCCTCGAATCGTAAACCATCAGAACAGATAACCCTAAGTCCATTGATGACCAAAGCAACCAAGTTCGCAGGGCTCAAAGGGGCAAATCGAAGATGGAGATGGGGCGCATAAGCTAGGGATAATCGAAAATCATAAGGAGAGCGAGATCGCTTACGCAATATGATGATAGGGATGATCGATGGAGAATCTGGTCGAAATCGCTTTTGAAAGCTTGAATGTGCGTTAATGGCAGACACGGTTTAAAGGTTAGGGAATGAGAAGAGAAGGTGAACGACTCAGGTTTTTATAACGTTGGGTAGTAGAGTTTGAGTCGGCACACGAGTTAAGATAAGTCGAAGCACACGACCTACGACTTAGGCGTGTGCTTCGAGGGGCAAATGTTAACCCTGTTCTGCCAACGAGATGAAACTTGGGCCGACTCATCCACTTAAGGTCTTTAACGACTCATTGGATTTACGACTCAAGGGGCTTCAGCAACTTAAGGAAAGGACCGACTCAACTGGTAGCGACTCAATTGGCTGACGAGCTAAGGCTCAAGGCAACTTAGAGGAATGGAACGACTCATGGAGGTTAGCGGTTCATGATACAGGCCGACTCATTGAGTTACCAACTCAACGAAGTTCACGGCTCATACGAGACGACTCAAGGACTGAACCGACTCATCTACTCAAGGACTGGACCGACTCATCTACTCAAGGACTGGAACGACTCATCTACTCAAGGACTGTACCGACTCATCTACTCAAGGTTCGTAACGACTCAGTGGACCAACGACTCAACGAGTTAATGCCTTAGAAGAGCAGAGTGGTTTAACTAGTTAGTGGTTTATGGGGTAGACAGACTCGGGGTTTCCAACGACTCAGGGTTTCCAACGACTCAAGGTGACTAACGACCTATCATAAGTCGCTGGCGACCTAAGCATATGAGGAACAAGCTCAATGCCATTTCATCTATGCCACTGCTTGCTGACTCGGGGTATGTGAGTCGGTCACGGTTCATTCTGAGTCGGTCACGACTCATGACTTAACAATTCCAGCCTAGAAATTTGCCTATAAATACATGGCCACCTCCAACATTCAAGGGACTTTTTGCTCATTCATTTCAAGCGTCGTTACTCTACCGCATTCTGAACTACTTCAACACCTTCAAGGAACTTCACGAAGAAATCAAACATGTCTAACATATGTTCAAAGATTTGGATCGACATTGAAGTTTAGACTACTTGTTCTAAGTCACTTGAAACTCAAAGTGTGTTGTAATCAAAGTGTAACTGCATTGATTTGTGATCAAATTGTCAATAAAGATATTCAAAGTGGACGTAGGCTCTCTCTTGAGCCGAACCACTATAAAATTGCTGTTGTCTACTACTTTTTCACTATTATCTACTTATAATCTGTTCCCGAGTTGTCGGGTGGTGCTTTCACAATCTCACTTCATACACCGGGGTGTTAGCGTTCAAATTTTAGCGTTAACATCAGGTCCCTGTACGGCTGCTCAGGGGTTGTATAGACCTATTCTTTCGGGTTAAGCGATGGTTGTTGTTTTAGTGAAATTCCAGAAGGAGTCTACAAGTGGACGTAGGACGGTGCTACGAACCAGTATAAAATTCCTGGTGTCAATTTACTTTACTACTTTTGTATTCCACATTATTTATCGTATAACTCATCACTATACTCCGTATTATTATATATCCATATTACACGGTCCATAGCACACTTTCATTTGGTATCAGAGCATAGCGACTTTCATTTGGTATTAGAGCCTGGAATTCTATCGATCGTCACAACATCAAAGAATAATGACTAGAAAACCATCCAGTCAAAATACAACAGGCAAAATCCCTGTCAAAGCCACCAGTGAGGACTACAAAAAAGGTACTTTCTGGTTTACAAATTTTAATAAAAGATAATAACAAATTAGTTAGTATAAGCAATAAGATTTCAAAGCTTAATTTTATTATTTTAAAAAACATGAAATCTGTAGAACTTGAAAATGAGAAGTTAAATTTAGAAAATCAACTTGATGTTGTAAAGAATAATTTTATAACTATTAAAATTTTTCTAGATGAACAAAACACCATATATGAAAAAGTGAGAGAAAAATTATCAAAAGAAAATTTTGATTTGAAAAGACAAAATGATATATTAGAATCATCTTTAGATAATTCAGAATCTCGAATTTTTCTTCTCCAAAATGCAAATTGTACTTTAAAAAAGGAGAATTCTGAATTAAACAAGCAAATTGATATTTTGAGAACAACAATATTTCTTCTGAAAATAATAATTGTGACTTTAAGGCTAAATTTGATAAACTTAACACTGAAGTCACAAAATTTAATAATGGTCAAAACGATTTAAACATGATTTTATATAGTTCTAAAACTTTACATGATAAAAGTGGTTTAGGATATAATAAAACTGATCATAGAAATAGCATTAAATACGCTTTCATGTATAGCAAATATGTTAGTGCTAGTACTAGATTACTAGTAAGGTCTAAATCCAATTTTTATAGAAATTCAAATACTGCTATGACCAATAATGTTTATAATTTCCTTAGAAGTACAACATCACTGACGGGAAATAAGAATAAAAATTATCTAAGTATTTGGGTTCCCGTTAATTGGAAAAATAGAGAAAAATACATCGATGATTATTTTGATATGGTGGTTAATAATGAAAAATATATTTTTAAAGGCTCAGTCGCACCCAAATGGGTATGGTTTCCTAAAAATTAGGAAATTATAAGAACCTTAGGTATCACATGCTTTAAATGTTAACTCTTTTTGATACCTTACATTAAAAGTAGTAGTTATTTTGTTTTATATTGTTCATGTTCTTTATTCCTTTTGTCGATGACAAAGGGAGAGAAATTTCAATACTAACGTTGAGAATACAGCATATAGAATGTAGATATAGAGTGTCGAAGATTCAGGGGGGTAAATATTTATATTATATATACAGTTGAAATCTATATTTATTTACAGGTTGTCATCAATCAAAAAAGGGGAGAATATTGAGACTTAGTTTTGATTCATGACACAAATCTATCACTACGACATACAGATTTGATGACTACTGCAACAAAAAGAGAATATATACTACAAGGAGATTGGATTTCAAAACCGGTGCATCAATTATATTATTTTAGTTTTGAGTCTTAGGTAAATTTTATAAAATCTCTCCTCATTTATGTATATATTAGCTTATATATTTAATCATCTTATTCTTAAATATTTTATACATATATAAGAATATAAATTATATAAAAGTGTTTAAAGTTATATATATAACTATATCTGTGTAAACTATGCAAATTGCACAGATTTTACCAGGTCATTCGACTGACGCAGAGGTTCATTCGAGTGACCCAGGAAATTCTTTGCAACATGCACAGGTGCACAGATATACAAATATATATTTAAAAATTCATTTGAATATTCAGTCGACTAACCCAGAAGCTCAATTGACTGAATTTCTACAAAGGCTACTTTTTGAAAAGACATGACTATTTGTGAAGAGTTACGAATCTCTATGAAAAGATTTGGACATAACACTTCAATCGATACTCTTCACCAATAGTCGCTGCTTCCTAATGTCTATAAATACATACTCTAACTTGATTCCAAATCACTGAATTATCACCGAATTTTCTAATCTTTCTAATTTAACACTCTTGAATCTATTTGCTACAATACTTTCAATTATTCTGCATTAAAGCAATATTATATCTTACAATTCTTTATAAACTTCAAATATATATATATATATATATATATATATATACACTCGAGGAGAAGATTATAGGAAGGGTGTACTACAAGTGACAAATATACGTTATTAGAACGCACAAAGTCAAAACAATCTTTTTTATTTGTTGAAGTCCTGTTCTGCTGCTCAGGCGTGTGAATTCATCTTCTGCTGTTGAGGTGAAATCCTATTCTGCTTCTTAGGTCCCTGTTCGGCTGCTCAGGGGTTTTATAGACATGTTCCTCTAGGTTAAGCAAGGGTTATTGTTTTAGTGAAATTCCAGAAGGTGTGTGGGACTGGACGTAGGGCGGTGCTCCAAACCAGTATAAAAATTCTTGGTGTCATTTTATTTTACTGCTTTTATATTCCGCATTATTTATCGTATAACTATCATCACTATACTTTGCATTATTGTATATCCATATTACACGATCCATGGCACACTTTCATTCGGTATCAAAGCATAGCATCTTTTAGAATAGGCGTATACAAAAGTGTTTCTTTGACAAGCTTGTGTTCTAAATAACATATATATTAACAGCTAGTACAATTCTATCTATAATCTCCTTAGTAAATTGAAATGTGTAATTCGCGATTATGGAATTGGTTTGAATTATTTTTAAATATAGAATAGCATTGAACTATTGAGATCAAAAAGTAGCAAGAAAGTAAGTAAGCAAGTTGAAAATGATTTTCGATCTTGATCTATATTTATAGAAATCAAAGAGTTGTAATAAAAGGTTGCAATCATTCATTTATGATCACATCTGTTCCAAGAGATAAGTATAAAAGGTTGCAACTGTTCGAAATCTTTTCAAAAAAATAGTTATTTGCAATGGTCAGTTGACTGAATATGAAAGTCGGTCATCTGAATAAGAACTAGAAAATACGCACGAGATTTTAAAACATAAAAATTTTAATCAAATAGTAAGGTTCAATCGATTGAGCACTTTTCTCAATCTGCTACCTTCAGCAACCGGGAAAAGTGGTCCATCGACTGAACTGGGAAAATTTAGTGCATTGTAGAATTTTTGTTTAAAAACAACTTCTAACGGTCTTTGATAGTTAAAACTTTTTGTATGCAGGTGCGTATATGTTTGCACATGAAGTTCCAAGGAGGCTTTACAAATATTTCTAAGACCACATACATACTCGTTGTTTGAAGATCCTGTGATTTGTTGAAATTTGAGTGTAGTTGATCTATCTTAATTGTATAGTTATTCCTATATTATTGTAGCTCCTTCTTTTGCATTGTAGATAAGCACTAGATATATACGACAATATAGTTGTCACCATTAAAATATCAGAAAGAGACATTTAACATCTCCTCCTTTTTGATGACGACGGTTATATATATGTGTAAGTGAAAACAATGTGTTATCTCTCAATAAGTATATGCTTCCCCTATCATAAATCTCTCCCCCTTTGTCATCAACAAAAGGAATATACTATAATAAAGTTGAATATGATAATTCTTGAGAAGAAAAAGATACTAACAGGAGAGAATTAAAAAACCAAAACAAAATGGATATGAAATGAGAGAACACTAAAAGATAACAAAAGAAGTTCGATACCACATAAGTGCAACGCAACTACAATTTAAGGGACATAATAATTTGAACACAAACATATACCAAATAAGATGTTAACAAAACATAGACAAGTAAAGACAAAAGACAATCTAAGATACCACGACACATAACAAACATACGAACAAGCGGATAGGCTTACAAATAACAAACCATCTAAGATTCCAGATCTGAATCCGATGGTGATGATGGATGAGAGCATGATGCAAGTTTGTTCCAAATTTTCTCTAAATATCCAAGAGTTTCCATCTTAAATGTCTTTTAGAGCTTAAGCAATTTCTGGTGTTGGTTGAAGATAAGTTCTTGATTTTTGAGTATTACATCAGAAGAAGACACATTCCTAGAAGGCTTAAACACCGAAATTTCTTGATCACTATCTATACTCCAATGAATATCTTTCAGATTCTCTTATTGAATATTTTCTTATTGCACTTGTTGAGATGAAGATTGATCGGTGGTATCACATACAAGGCAAGATACATAATCTTGGTAAGAAAGAAGAATCGCCATCTTAGAAGGAAGTTTCATAAGAGAGATTGATTTTTGATCCATTATTTTTGGGATAAGAAGATCTTCTAAGTTGTCAACATTGACGCCGTAGTGAACAAAAATCTTTATTAAGTAGGAATCAAAGAATATAATGTGACAGGTTTGGGCATGAAAGCACTTGATTTCATCATGAATAATTCAAGCCCAATTAAACTATGATTGGGATAGTGAGTATATAAAACTTTGTAGTTATTTTCATACATCTTCTCATAACTTCTGATTCATGCCAAAATGGCTTGAAGGATCATTTTATTAATAATCCGAGCTTGGGGCCTTAAATTGACCGAGATGTTTTCTTTATTCTCGGTCCGAAAAAGATAGCTAACGGAATCATAAGCAGAAATATTGGGATTTGTATCATCGAATTCAAGACCCCATACTATCACAATCCAATATAATGTCCAAACATGAAAATTTAAGGCAATTTCAACACTTAAATCCCTGCTCCATAGAACTCCATCATCATCACTTTTCGAGGGTTTCTAGAAATCTCCTTGGAGGTTCCTATAAAACATTCTAACAAGGAAGGGATAAATTTTTACCTTATTTTCTTTGTCATCAAAAGAGAAAAATCCATGTTCTTGAGCGAATTATTCAATCCCAAATTCATCGAAATCAAACATCTTGTAGAAGGTTTCCTAAAAAATTCGCCTGTCGTTGAGATCATTGAAGTATTGGAGCAATTTCTTGCTACTAGTTAGCCATTGAAGCTATTGTTCATCAAGAGAAAATTTTGGATGCAATGGTCCAGCAGGCTACTTTCCCTTATGAGGTCTTTGCTTTGAAATAAGGTTGCTTTGCACGTGGAGCCATTGCTTTTCGAAAGAGAAAACTCTATGGTTTTGAAGGTTGAAAGGAAGAAAGTTATAAACGGTGAAGGGGTATGTCGTTTGGACTTTTTTAAACATGATTTGGATCATTTTGTCGATTGAGAAGTGATTTTAGTCGACTGGATACGGCCATTCTGAAGACAGTAACTAAGATTCAATTCAGTAAACTCGAGAATTAATATCAATAGTCTAATAGCTAGTTTTAGTCGACTGAATTTACATCACAATCGGTATGGCTATTATAAAGACAGCAAGTAAAGTTTGATTCAGTAGACTAGGAAACAAATCTCAACAGGCTAATGGATGTTTTCAGTCGACTGAAGTCAAGTTGCGGTCAGTTTAAAGTGGTCAATTTTGGATACAGTTTCTTGGGGTGGTTTTAGCTGACAGGTTAAGATTGCTCAATTGACTGAGTTGAAGTAACAGGTTATATTTTGTTTATTTCAGTTATTCACTTAAAGTTTATACACACCCACACACGCTCTATTAGTTTAATATATTTAGTAAATTTATTTAGAATATTTTGAAGATACTAATATATATTTTATTCAATGATTATCCAATAAATGAAAATTATACTTTTTATAGTTATTTTCATATATATATAGAGATATATACATATATATTGATATGAGAAAGACAAAAAATTGAAATTTGTTTCTCCTCTAATAAATGTGGGCTGTTATGCTCAATACAATCCTATGAATTTGTGTTATTTTAGTTTGCTTATCTCGAGGCTTAAGTGGAGACTGACTTGGATGAGCCGGAGTGTCATTCCAATCGTGATTTTATGGCCCTACTTCTCATAAGTTTCTTGGAGTAATGTTGCAAGTGTTTGCAGGATTCTCTATTAAATGAGAGGATTCTCTATGTAAAAAAAATTGTTGGTAAATGACCACATATTTCCAGAATACATTTTTAACGAAAATTAAGATGAGATCCTTGACGTCTTTGCTCATAATACATTTCTCATTGAACTCGTATCATTTTTGATTGACGGTGATAAATTTCAACCGCTTTGGTATTGAGAGACGATGATTTGATATTAACTGCTCAATTAGCCTTCTTTCCCTTGGGAGAAAATCCTGTATGATAGCTAGGTGATGCTATAATAATTAGTGTGGCTGTTCGAAGAAGGCATGGTTTTTGTTGGTGAAACGTCGGTGCTATTTGAAGAAGGTGGGATAAAATCAATAGTTGAGTAAGCTGAATCCTGATCAGAAGAATTTTTTTTAGTTTTTGAAAGTTATAAAGAAAACCGCTGTTTTATTTTGCTTTAACCAAAATTTCATGTATAAATAAAGTAAATAATCCTTTCTTTTTTTATTTTTAGCAAAAACTTTATATGGATTGAAAATTTTCAACCATAAATTTTTCATCGGTATTTGTTATGGTCGTTAAAGATTTTACAAAACATAGTTAAAAATTGAGAAAAAAAATGAAGTTGAATATTTAGTAAAAGTATTTATGACATATATTAATTCATTAAAAGACATATATCAAGATCACATCGTAGCTTTATAAAAGTTGATTCACACAATGGTTTAGTGAACATAACGGTAATTTGATTTTCAGTGATAATAAATTCAAGAGAAATGGTTCTTTTTTCTACATTATCTCTTAAAAAATGATGACGAATATTGATATGTTTTTACGAGAATGATCAATTGGATTCTTAGATAGATTTATAACATTGGTATTATCACAGTATATAGGAGAATTAGTTATAATTTTACTAGAATCCTGAAGAGTTTTTTGCATATAAATTACTTATGCACAACCTATGGCCACTGAGATATACTAAGCTTTGTATGTCGAGAGAGAAACACAATTTTACTTTTTACCGAACCACGAAACAAAAGATTGACCAATAAAATGATAAATAATACTTGTACCTTTTCTATCCATCTCGCAACCACCGAAAACTACATCGCTGTATGATACAAGTTCGAAAGAGTTGCCTTTCGGGTAGAAAAGTCTGTAATCTTTGGTGTTGGTTAAGTATCGCAAAATTCTTTTAACCGCTCGATGATGCGACTACTTTGATTGTTCTTGAAATCTTGCATATAGACAAATGCTCATTATAATATCCGGTCTACTAGCTGTTAAATATAACATAGATCCTATCAAACTTCGGTATAACTTTTGATTGAAATCCTTTCCATTTTCATCTTTATCTAAATGTAAACTCATGCTCATTGGAGTTGTTTACTTGAAGTACTATCCATTCCAAATTGTTTTAATAATTCTCTACATATTTTACCTGATTTATAAAAATTCCATTTTCTAGTTGTTTTATTAGTAAACCTAAAAAGAAATTTTATTCTCCCATATGCGATATTTCAAATTCATTTTTCATCATGTTAAAGAAATCTTCTCATTAGTTGATCCAAAAATCATCAATATATATTTGTAAAACTGGTATATTTTTGTCTTCTCTTTTTATAAATAATGTAGAATCAATTTTCCCAATGTGAAAACCAGATTTTAGTAAATGAATTTTTAGTCTCTCATACCAAGCACGGGGTGCTTGTTTTAGTCCATATAATGCCTTTTTAAGTTTAAAAACATGGTTTTGATATTTTTCTTAAACAAATAAAGGTGGATGTTCAATATATGCTTTTTCTCTTATAAAACCATTTTAAAATGCACTTTTAAAATCAATTTGAAATAATTTAAAATTATGATGACATGCAAAAGAAAGTAATGTTCGTATAGCTTCAAGAGTGATATATGAGCGAATGTTTCTTCATAATTGATTCCTTCTTCTTGTTTGTATATTTGACCAACTAATCTTGCTTTATTATGAACAATGTTTCCATTCTCGTATGCTTTATTCTTAAAAACCCTTTGTTTTTCCTATTACGGATTGATCATTTGGTCTTGGTACGAGTTTCCATACATCATTTCTTTCTAATTGATTAAGTTCTTTTTGCATTGCGATAATCCAAAAGTCGACTTTTGACTCTTCTTTATAATTTTTAGGTTCAAATAAGATACAAATGCAACACGACTTATCCAATTTAATTGATTTCTAATTGAAACTCTTGTGTTTAAATACCAATTACATTATTAATCAAATGGTCTTTTAAGATTCGAGGTCATGACCTCAAAAGATTATCATCATTATTTATGGTATTATTGTTTCAGCTACAAAAGTATTATTATAATTACTATTGTTATTGTTTAAAACTACATCGTTGTTTTCTTTTTTGGTATTCTTAAAATCTTCATCAAAGAAACAAGAAGACTTTCTTTTATATTGTTGGTTCATTTATTAAAAATTTTGCATGCTTTGCTACGATCCAAATATCCAATAAAAATTCCTTCATCAGCTCTTGGATCGAATTTTCCAAGATCATTTTTTGCATCCAAAATATAGCATTTAGAACCAAAAAAATAAAAGTATGATACTTTAGGTTTCTTTTCGAAAAACGTTTCGTAACATGTATTCTTAGTCATAGGCCAAAGTATTACCCGATTTAATACGTAACATGCGGTAGCAACGG
Source organism: Allium cepa (assembly GCA_030765085.1). Taxonomy (NCBI): domain Eukaryota; kingdom Viridiplantae; phylum Streptophyta; class Magnoliopsida; order Asparagales; family Amaryllidaceae; genus Allium; species Allium cepa. The sequence continues at coordinate 722,829,060 of CM060934.1, forward strand.
CTTCTATGACGACCCACCTTTCTAACCTTGGGAACGACACTTAATACACCCTCTTTATTCATGTGTCGTTGTCCAAGCATCCGAAAGATAAGTTTTCTTAGGGTAAAATAAATAGCAGAAAGAACAGAATAGAAATACCTCACAATGGAATGGCTAGATATAATAAAAAATGATATAGTACAAAAGGTTACTCCTTATAAGGAGTTATCAGAGTTATAAAAAAATTACTACATCTAACCGATTGATAGCTATACATTCTGACTTTTCATTTTTTAAGACAGAAAATACACCTACATAATCATAAGTGGAAATAAATAACTAGATAACTAAGGAGTCTCCTACTCGATCATCGTCTTCAAAGAGCTCCAAAGAAAACCTGCTACTCTCAAACTACCCAAATATAATTAAGTACCCGAGAGTTTAGGAGAAATAAACAACTCGGGTCGGAAAAAATGTCTAATATGAGTAAAACTCTAAAATAAAAGGAACTTTATTTGACAATAATATGTGGAACCACGCCACTAACGCGGAACGGTTTTTTTCCCACATAACAAAAAAACATAACAAAAATGGAAATGAACAATAGGGAACAAATCCAACATAGATGATGGGTGCAATTAGTATAACGTTCAGACTTGAAAGGATGGAAACGTCTGAAGATCGGATCAAACAAGGCAATAGCCCAAACTTGATAGAATGGACAAAACTAGATAACTGTCCAAACTTGATAGAATGGAAAAAACCAATAATTAAACACCATGAAGAGTGGTTGACTCTTTCCATTGTAATTAAAGAAAACAGATTCAAAGGTCCAAATCAAATCATGAAAGGAAAATTTTCACCAATGCCCAGGAGAATGCTCCCCTTACTAGAAAGTATACGGCTAGAAATATACATGAGAACTCCGATGGATCTCAGACATGTCCAAGCCGGACCCAGCCAACGGTTACCAAGAATCCAAGTGTTTCACAAGTACATGCGCAAAAATTGATTCCAATCTAGAGTGGATGCGAAAATACCCTAATGGGAGCAACCCCACATATCTTTGCTTCCACATGCTCTTTAGGATTATTCATTTTCGACAAAGGATAAAAAGCTCAAGTGAGCGACACTGATCTTAGAATGATGAAATACAAAGAAGGCTGAGGTAACCGACAGTTGAGAAACTAACTATCGAGGATATAAAAGGATCATATATGGAAATTAAGTCTCGCGTACTTAGCACCGCTCATCGAATTCCAACTTGTACTATTTCTTGTTCAACAATAATAAAGGACAAGTCAAGATAGTGTTACCGCAAAGTCATGTATCGCGATTATTCTTAACTTTGGAAATAATGACGAGTCTACTTCTTCGACATTTAGTGCTAAGTATGCAAATAAATCATTTCCATATAAGTGAATCGCTTTATGGAAATTAATTCATTTTCATAAACGACTAAAAAAAATTCTTTTAAAAATTTGAATTCGTGCTTGGCCACACATTACAAGTATTAGCTTTAAAACACTTTGTTAAAAGAGTTTACTAACTTCAAAACATCAATTTAAAGGATTTAATAACTTAAAACATCCTTATTGCATTGATTAATTAACTTTAAAATTCATCACACGATTTCATTTTTGAACTTCAAATATCTTTAAATAATAAAAAGTGTAAACCACTTTAAACCTTACCAATCCAATTAATTAGTAAAATATAATTAATTAAATTAATGAATAATTAATTATCATTGTTTATAATGAATAACAAAGTTAAAACATATTGGTTACTTTTATAAATTCACTTTGAAACTTCATAAATTAAGTTGATTAATTAACTCCAATAACCTTTAATTAAAAAGGGTAAATCACCAATAAAACATCATTAATTCAACTAATTAATTATTGTAAATGAAATTAATTAAATTAAATTAACTGTGAATTAATTCTCATTATTTAGAAATGATTTATTGATTATAAACATCAAAAAAAGAATAATTAATTAGAGTTAAAACAAGTTGAAAAATTTTAAAAATCATTTATTAAAAAGATTTATTAATTTAAAAGCAACATTAGAAAATTGATTAATTAACTTTAATCCATCATTATTGAATGATTATTTATCTTTAAACATTATTAAGTAATATGCGTAATTAAGTTTAAACATCATAAAATAAAATGATTAATTAATTTGATGCGACGACCCTGAATTTTGGACAATTGAAATTTGAAAATATTTAATTGATTTTAAATATTTGAATGATGGTTTAGCTTGAATTTCAAATATAAATATGAATTTGGCAATTAAATTATTGAATTTAATTTGTTAAAGTTGGAAACAAAATTTGAATCTTCAGTTTTAAGCTGATTAAAAATGTTTCAATGATAATACTGAAGATAATAGAAACTACAGAATTGGATTTGGAAATGTCTTGTTTAGTTTGAAAAATGTATCGTTAAATCGATATCTAAAAATAGCATTCCAAGGCACAGTCTCGGAATTCGACGAAACCAGTTCCATTGGATCAGTAATATTTAATTATTATTGGATTTCAAATCTCGTAGCTTTCGGAGCTATCGTGTGATCGTACGAGATATAAATGCCTAGACAATAATTAATCGATTTAATTTAAATATAAATTTATACACTCTAATCAACAGTCGTGATTCCGTCCACATCAAACCTTTTTCTTTCTTTTCTATTACTGTAGCCCTACAGGATTCTCATGCAAGGCATCTCCCTACTTAAAACTTTAGCCGAGACCCCTTTTTCTTAAGATCGAAAAAAAAAACATAACCACTTCAATTCCCAATCCCCCATTTCAGTCCGAATTCGAACCAATAAAAAAACATGGCCGCGATAAATTAACTTAGGCAAATTCAATTTTTACGGCGACGTTGTTCAAATCGATGGGGGTCTCGAGTTTGAGCAAGCAGTGCCGGCGCTTGGATTTCATTCACGCGGCAGTGGTTGAATCTCGCAAGTACCCGAGGCAACAGTTGGGGGAGGGCGGAGTGATCGAGTATCTCGAAATCGATGGCTAGTAGGTCGCGAGTCGAAGTGTCGATTGTTGTGGGTAGCATCGCGATTTATAGTTGAAGTCGCGATGGCAAGTAGGTCGCGTTATCATAGCAGTAAGGTTCGTTTCTCATCTGGGTCGTCGTCGCGTTTGGGCGAGAAACCTCGTAGGTCATGGGCTCGCCTAGAAGCACAAGCTAGGGTTTCGGGTTGATAAGAATTTGATCGCGAAGGTAGTGGTTTGGCAATGTATCTGGGTTTGAGCAACGACAATTTTCTTGTAGAGTAATTCTTCTTTTCTATTTTTATTTTAAGATATAAACAGGATGCCCTTAAACAGAAATTTTTTTAGCAATCTGAGAATTTAGCAGTAAATCTTATATGAGAATATCTGCAGAAATTATATATGTGTGTGTATAACTGTGCATTTGAAATTACAAAAGGATATATGTTTAGGCTATTCTATTTTAAAATTTAAATCTGATAAGTATTTATAGATTTTGAAAATATAAATTTATATATCGAACCTACTGTTCATTTAGAAAAATATATTTAGGAGATGAATTTGTTTAATATCAAATTTTTAGTTAAATAGATAAATTAAAAAAATCATTAAAGGGAAATTAGTTCAAATATTTTATTAAAAGAAGATTTATTTGAAATTAAATTTATTAGATAAAGTAATAAAATTTATTAAATGGAAACATATTATTCGATTTATTTCGAATATTAATCAATTGTATAAAATTTTCTATACAACGTCTAATACTATGAAGAAAACAATCCGAATTGAAAATGGATTGCATGCAAAGCAAAGGTGAGATCTTCTCACTCAATTAAAATCTCCAGTTATGTAACAACCCGACATTTTGCATCAATTATAATCGACAATTTAAACGATTAATATTGACACAAATTTTCATTTGAAGTTTTTTTAAATTTGAATTAAAATTATTTTATAAATTGTTAAAAGAAATTGTGGGCTTTGAAAATATAATAGTAGCCCTTGTTTTTATTTGGGCCGTGATAATCTCCTTAGCTAATAACCCGTTCCTTTACCATTTTTCATTTATTCGTTCGTAAACCTAAATAAAATCGAACGAAGAAAATGGAGGCGGTCTCGTTCGTCCTCTTCTCCAAATTAGGGCTTGGAATTGTGGTGGCCGACGTTACTCGATCGTTGCTCGTCTCTTGTGGTGCTCGCGTTGCTCGCTTCGACAATCGGTTGCTCCTTCAATTCGTCGACAAGGTGAGTGAATTCTCACATCTAATTCGAATCAGTTGAATTCGGTTGCTTATTCGGATTTCTTTGTCTCGTCTTTGACTTGATTTTACCGATTGACTGATTTTGATTATGGCTTGACTTATTCGATTTTGGCCATTTTGATGTTTATCTCCGTAGCTTTATCGACTTTGCTTTCTGTTTGATTTCAACCTTCATGTTTAAACTTGCTACTGTTGATTCCATTTGACTTCGGTTATACCTTACTTTGATTTTTGCCAAGACTGCTACTTGAATTCTCTGGCATGTTTTACCTTGCCTGTACTCTGTGCACTGTGCCTCGTTTGGATCATCTCGTAGTCAGATTCATAGTGTTTGCATTTGTCAAATTGTGCATCACCTTTGTATACTTACTTCGGCCATTATTTCTGACCTGTAGTGTTGCTGTGTCTGTATGTATATCAGGTTACATGCCATTCACTGTAGCTTCGAGTCAGATTTACATTGCATATCCACTTGAGTACATATGTATCTGTTATGTGCAACGATATTGAACTTTTCACTGTATGTTAAAATGTGATATTCTCAATTTCACTTAAGTTATTCAGCTTATATTTTCATACCATCAATACTTGCTGTCTTGACCATGTCCCCTGTTGCATTATAATTGCATATGTAGTTGTTGATGCTTCTATGCAATGGCCTGAGTCATTTGTAACTGCTGTTACATGTTGTTAGGCCTAGTTGACTTCGACTTTGTTTATGATACTTGCACTGTTTCACTGGTGTATGCATTTACTGTTTTGAATCTTGCTCTTGTATACCATCACTTGTCTCTGCCTAATTCAATTTGCACATGGGTTTGGAGTTGTAGCCATTCATGCAAAATTCAGTTGCCTTCTTCTGGTTCATTTCATTTTGGAACCATTGCTTTGTGACCCTTTTCACTAGTGTTTTTCGCTGCTGCATTGTTTGGGTGTTTGTTGTACATATGAAATTGATTCATATGTATGCTAGGCAATGTTTACATTGCGTTGCCTTATTTTTGTGTTTTCTTCTTTAGCCTGTACCTGTACATTGCGTGCTCTTATGCAGTACTTGATGTCGCTTGAAATTAACTTCAAGTTCAGTGCATCCCCTCTCCAAGTATTACATTGAACTTGGTGGCCTTTGTTACACTGCTTCATGTTATACTTGTTGATGTGCTTTGCAGTGCATTGACTTATACACTTCTAGTTAGGGTGTGCTTGTCTTTGAATTGCCAAACTATGGCATACACGTTGCTATCCCCTTGCGGCTGATTCATTTGTGCAGTCTTTGTTCTATGTTGGTCGGTTTATTTTAGTATCGGCCATTTCATTTGAATACACCTGTGTTGAATCCATCTAGTAGCTTGGATTTGATCTTGTGCCGATTCCTACATCATCACTATAGTGGCAAGGCAGTGCACGCAAGCGTGAACTGCAGCCACACGGTATTCAATGGGTACATCATCACTATAGTAGCAAGGCAGTGCACGCAGGCGTGAACTGCAGCCACACGGTATTGGTTTTGGTGTTATTTCTTTTGGTTTTGATTTATGGATCTATTTCGTATTCAATATGTTGTAGTGGCATGGCAGTACACGCTTGCGTATACTGCAGCCCTACTCGAGTTGTCGTTTTAATTGATGTTCCCAGTTACTTGATTGTTTCCTTTGTCCAATTCATCCTTATTAGTGATTGGATAGACGAGATTTATTGTGATTGTCATCTATTCGTTATTTGATTATTATTGCTTCTGTGCATTAATAACTGAGTTTGAATTAGACTGACCCGGGTATTATTTTCTTTTGATTGTAATACTCGGGTCAGACCCGAGTTATTTCAGGTTGTAGATATTCTTCTTTGGGATGCTGCTCGAGCTATGAAGTTCTTTCATATCTTTTGGAGTTGTCGTGTCATAGTATAGGTTGATATGTCTTCATGTATATTAATCGTTAATGTACTTGTATATGTAACTTCCTGAGTCGGCTGTTGTAGTTGTATCACATGTACCGTGTCAAATGTATTGTAACTGACATCAGTTATTATATATATAGGAGACTTTTTTGTTTCATCTGTGTTCCGCATTTATATTATCTGTGTTATTATTTTATATTTTTGTCCTAGACTATTATAGCCACTGTGTAGTAGCTTTGAGTTTGCATCGGCATGTCGGATTTCCTCCTGAAATGAAATGCACGCTTTTACTATCTGGCATATCGGTGCTCGCACAAAGCAATTACACGGATGGTCGCTCCTCAACGGCCTTATTCTCCGTGCTAGTTGACAGCACTACACCATAGTGTTCTTGGCTAGCGTGGGTATAGAGGTGGGGCGTCACAGCTTGGTATCAGAGCCTGGGGTTTAGAACAAATATAAAACATAACTTAGATAGTACATGTGTTACAACTATTTGTCCATATTTTATCTCACATCTTTATCTTAAGATCATCTTTGATTGTTAGGTATGAATTCCTAACTCTTTTTCGTGAGCATTGCTGCAACTCTTACCCACTTCGACTTGAGCTAGCATTGTTTATTCAAACTGCTGTATAGATGCATTCTTGTCTCTGATTTGTGTACTTAATGCAGTCTCCATGCAATTGGGTTTTGGGTATCAATCTTTGAGACAAATTGGGTTTCAATTGTCGACTCTGTCTATTTATCCATGGTTCTTTGGCTTTCATGTGCCTCTCTCTGATAGTTTTAAAATTTCTTTGGTATAAAAGAAATTGTCTTGAACTTTGCCTGGTCGATATCGACATTGACTTGACTTTTACTTTTGTTAAAGTCATTCAAGCATTTAGGCTCGTTCTGCTTTGTTTTTCCAATTGTTGATCGATTCTTCTTTTCGATTAGTTGTTGTCATCTTTGTCAACTTTGAAAACTTCTATTTCTGGAATTTTTGGATATTCCTACTTTGATGGATTTAGAATCGAATTCTTTGGATTTTATTCACGTCTTCGAATGTGAATTTTAGTGAATTGATTTGGTTTCCAAATTCAATCGATTCTTGTTAATCCCCCGATTTGTTGCTATCATTTATTAGCAACTTTGATAACATTTTCTTCGGGATTTTTGCGAACATACCTTTTGATGAATTCGGTATCGATTTCTTTGGATTCTATTCACATCTTTGTATGTGAATTCTTGTGATTGATTGTTCCTACAATCATTTTTGTGATTTGTCACTTTAAAAATATAAAGGTTTTCTATACTAGTAGTAAATATCAAAACCCTTTTCTCCAAACGATTTCAAAACTATTTTACTACAAAACTTTTTCCATAAACCGTTTTCCAATCTATTAGTATATACAAGCCTTTACCTCACTCGGATGAGAAATCTAATTAAACGGCTTAGTAAAACAAGTGGTATGAAACGCTTGCGTTTGCTTCGTCGGTTAATTCTTGGACTTGTTCGATTGAACCTCATGTGACAATTTTCTAGTGAAGATTTACAATTTGTTCGTAAATATTTAAGTTAAGCTAGTGGTTATGGGACATGAAGCTAAACTTTTATATTTACTAACTTAGTGTAATTGACACTTCTCGTCGATCATGACGATCATTTTTACGGTTAGACTAGGCCTCATCGGTGTGATTTCGTCTCACACATATCTCTTGGGCTTTGGGGATTGTCTAGACACCATTTGTGTGATTTCATTCACACATACCTTTTCGGTTAGACTAGGCCTCATCGGTGTGATTTCGTCTCACACATATCTCTTGGGCTTTGAGGATTGTCTAGACACCACTTGTGTGATTTCATTCACACGTACTTTTCTTTTGATTGCGAGGTTAGTTTTGACCTCAATCTGTGTGATTCCGACTCACACATGTGGGGTAGCGCCCCATGGTCTTTGGGCCATTCATGTGTCAAAATTAATGGCTTGCAACCATGAGATAGAGTCTCGTTATGCGTTGCACGTGTTGGTGATTTTCATGCTCGCGTGTAGGTGAGATTCCGTGCTCCCGTTCTCGCTTTGCGTTGCACGTGTTGATGATTTTCATGCTCGCGTGTAGGTGAGATTCCGTGCTCCCGTTCTCGCTTTGCGTTGCACGTGTTGATGATTTTCATGCTCGCGTGTAGGTGAGATTCCGTGCTCCCGTTCTCGCTTTGCGTTGCACGTGTTGATGATTTTTCATGCTCGCGTGTAGGTGAGATTCCGTGCTCCCGTTCTCGCTTTGCGTTGCACGTGTTGATGATTTTTCATGCTCGCGTGTAGGTGAGATTCCATGCTCCCGTTCTCGCTTTGCATTGCACGTGTTGGTGAGTTTTCATGCTCGCATGTAGGTGAGATTCCGTGCTCCCGTTCTCGCTTTGCGTTGCACGTGTTGATGATTTTTCATGCTCGCGTGTAGGTGAGATTTCGTGCTCCCGTTCTCGTTATGCGTTACACGTGTTGACGAATTTTCATGCTCGCGTGTAGGTGAGTTTTCATACTCTCCTTCGAGTTTTCATACTCCGTTTGAGTTTTCATACTCTACTTCGAGTTTTCATACTCCGTTTGAGTTTTCATACTCTGTTCGAGTTTTCATACTCCGTTCGAGTTTTCATACTCTCCTTCGAGTTTTCATACTCCGTTCGAGTTTTCATACTCTCATACGAGTTTTCATACTCCGTTCGAGTTTTCATACTCTCATACGAGTTTTCATACTCCCGTTCGAGTTTTCATACTCTTATCTTGTGATTTCTGGATTTCTTGTGAAGATTTCTAGAATTTGTGCTTCACCTATTTTCGTAATTTCTATTGATAAGTTTTATCAATTCTTGTGCATTGGTGAATTCGTGTGTCATTGACTTGTTATGAGTACAAGTTTAGGGTATGACATCCCTTTCTATCTTTGAGAAGATTCTTGTGACACTTTTGATGAATGAAAATCCACTTACCAAGGTTGCTACTGATATCGCTGTTTTAATCACGTGTTTTAAAAATTGTTTCAAAATAAAAATCGTTTTCAAAATTTTTATAGTTTACGCTTTCAAAAGAATGAGGAAGCGATTTAAACGTTTCAGCAAAATCGAGGACTATGACCCCTTTCTTTTACTGATTCGTTTAATTCCCGACTTGTCCGTTTGAGGGTGAAAATTTGTAAATTCCTTTTATAAAATTAAGAGAATATTTTGTGATTGTATTGCCCATTGAGTGCTTTAAGGATTCTGGTCGATGCGCTTGATCAACGTTATCGATAGGAATCTCCTAGACGCTTTGATGAGACAATCAGACACAATAAATTGAATTTTAAAATGTAAATTTTTCTGAAAAGATAATTACATAAAGTAAATTGTAAATTTCGAAAGTTTTAGCTTTTCGGGAAAGAATATTATTTAAAACAACTCTTTTCCGATATTTCTATTCTTGTGATCCCCGAGGGAACCAAGACTTTATCGTTTGTACCAATGCTAATCGTGTTAGGTTGCATGCCATTCTCTTGCATAAGAGAACGTGCTGTCTCTTGTGTTTCTAAATCATTAATGCCTATTGAGACTAGATATGTCACTCATGATTTAGTGCTCTTGGCTATTGATTTCGTTCTTCAAATTTTGGCATCATTATTTTGGGTGAGAAATTTGTTCTCTACCCTGATCATGAATCTTGGGAATATTTATTTTCTCATAAGGAACATGATTTGCGTCAACCACGTTGACTCGAGCTCCATACATCTTATGATCTTGATATTATTTACCACTCCCGGATGGGAAATCGTGTTGCCGATGCACTTGTCGTAGGCAAACAAGTGGTTGTTCTTTGATGATGTCCGAATGGAATCATCTTTTCACCCGGTTCATCAGACATTTCGATGTACTTCGTTTTATTGAGCTTCGTCTCATTCCTTTTAGGGACTTACATCTGATGTTCTTTTATGTTGATCGGTTCATTGGACGTACCGTTTTTGTACTACGTCGGCGTTCCGAATTAATGAAGCTTTGATTCATCTGGCGTATCATTATTGTACTACGCTGTTGTTCCAAATTAATCGTGTTTCACCTATGAAAGGTGTTGTGCGTTTCAGTCGGTCGGGAAAGTTAGTGCCTCGATATATTGGGCCATTTCCTATCACTGAACGTATTGGTTTCTTGGCTTATCGCCTCTTATTACCGGCTCAATTTTCTGTTATTCATGACGTGTTTCACGCGTCTTTCTTTTACGGAAATGCCTTAGGGATTCCGATTTTTATTCTTGAGCCCGGTATTATTGAAGAAATTGAAGTTTCACCAGATTTGACTTTGAGCAACATTCTATTCACATCAATGCTTCGGGGGTTCAGCACCCTCGAAATAAAAATGTTTTTTTTTTTTTCGTGAAAGTTTATTGGTTCTCAAATCCTATGGATTTCACTTAGGAATCCAGAGAATTCATCGAGCAAACACGTTCTGGCTTTCTCTTTCATGCTCTATATGGTGAACTTCTTATTTTCAAATTTCGTCATTTTATGATGACATGCTTTTATGGTTGTTACCTTTTGTCCATTTATTCCTTAAGATTGCGAGGACGCAATTTCTTTAAGGAGGGGAGTCTGTAACAACCCGACATTTTGCATCAATTATAATCGACAATTTAAACGATTAATATTGACACAAATTTCCATTTGAAGTTTTTTTAAATTTGAATTAAAATTATTTTATAAATTGTTAAAAGAAATTGTGGGCTTTGAAAATATAATAGTAGCCCTTGTTTTTATTTGGGCCGTGATAATCTCCTTAGCTAATAACCCGTTCCTTTACCATTTTTCATTTATTCGTTCGTAAACCTAAATAAAATCGAACGAAGAAAATGGAGGCGGTCTCGTTCGTCCTCTTCTCCAAATTAGGGCTTGGAATTGTGGTGGCCGACGTTACTCGATCGTTGCTCGTCTCTTGTGGTGCTCGCGTTGCTCGCTTCGACAATCGGTTGCTCCTTCAATTCGTCGACAAGGTGAGTGAATTCTCACATCTAATTCGAATCAGTTGAATTCGGTTGCTTATTCTGATTTCTTTGTCTCGTCTTTGACTTGATTTTACCGATTGACTGATTTTGATTATGGCTTGACTTGTTCGATTTTGGCCATTTTGATGTTTATCTCCGTAGCTTTATCGACTTGCTTTCTGTTTGATTTCAACCTTCATGTTAAAACTTGCTACTGTTGATTCCATTTGACTTCGGTTATACCTTACTTTGATTTTTGCCAAGACTGCTACTTGAATTCTCTGGCATGTTTTACCTTGCCTGTACTCTGTGCACTGTGCCTCGTTTGGATCGTCTCGTAGTCAGATTCATAGTGTTTGCATTTGTCAAATTGTGCATCACCTTTGTATACTTACTTCGGCCATTATTTCTGACCTGTAGTGTTGCTGTGTCTGTATGTATATCAAGTTACATGCCATTCACTGTAGCTTCGAGTCAGATTTACATTGCATATCCACTTGAGTACATATGTATCTGTTATGTGCAACGATATTGAACTTTTCACTGTATGTTAAAATGTGATATTCTCAATTTCACTTAAGTTATTCAGCTTATATTTTCATACCATCAATACTTGCTGTCTTGACCATGTCCCCTGTTGCATTATAATTGCATATGTAGTTGTTGATGCTTCTGTGCAATGCCCTGAGTCATTTGTAACTGCTGTTACATGTTGTTAGGCCTAGTTGACTTCGACTTTGTTTATGATACTTGCACTGTTTCACTGGTGTATGCATTTACTGTTTTGAATCTTGCTCTTGTATACCATCACTTGTCTCTGCCTAATTCAATTTGCACATGGGTTTGGAGTTGTAGCCATTCATGCAAAATTCAGTTGCCTTCTTCTGGTTCATTTCATTTTGGAACCATTGCTTTGTGACCCTTTTCACTAGTGTTTTTCGCTGCTGCATTGTTTGGGTGTTTGTTGTACATATGAAATTGATTCATATGTATGCTAGGCAATGTTTACATTGCGTTGCCTTATTTTTGTGTTTTCTTCTTTAGCCTGTACCTGTACATTGCGTGCTCTTATGCAGTACTTGATGTCGCTTGAAATTAACTTCAAGTTCAGTGCATCCCCTCTCCAAGTATTACATTGAACTTGGTGGCCTTTGTTACACTGCTTCATGTTATACTTGTTGATGTGCTTTGCAGTGCATTGACTTATACACTTCTAGTTAGGGTGTGCTTGTCTTTGAATTGCCAAACTATGGCATACACGTTGCTATCCCCTTGCGGCTGATTCATTTGTGCAGTCTTTGTTCTATGTTGGTCGGTTTATTTTAGTATCGGCCATTTCATTTGAATACACCTGTGTTGAATCCATCTAGTAGCTTGGATTTGATCTTGTGCCGATTCCTACATCATCACTATAGTGGCAAGGCAGTGCACGCAAGCGTGAACTGCAGCCACACGGTATTCAATGGGTACATCATCACTATAGTGGCAAGGCAGTGCACGCAAGCGTGAACTGCAGCCACACGGTATTGGTTTTATTTCTTTTGCTTTTGATTTATGGATCTATTTCATATTCAATATGTTGTAGTGGCGTGGCAGTACACGCTTGCGTATACTGCAGCCCTACTCGAGTTGTCATTTTAATTGATGTTCCCAGTTACTTGATTGTTTCCTTTGTCCAATTCATCCTTATTAGTGATTGGATAGACGAGATTTATTGTGATTGTCATCTATTCGTTATTTGATTATTATTGCTTCTGTGCATTAATAACTGAGTTTGAATTAGACTGACCCGGGTATTATTTTCTTTTGATTGTAATACTCGGGTCAGACCCGAGTTATTTCAGGTTGTAGATATTCTTCTTTGGGATGCTGCTCGAGCTATGAAGTTCTTTCATATCTTTTGGAGTTGTCGTGTCATAGTATAGGTTGATATGTCTTCATGTATATTAATCGTTAATGTACTTGTATATGTAACTTCCTGAGTCGACTGTTGTAGTTGTATCACATGTTCCGTGTCAAATGTATTGTAACTGACATCAGTTATTATATATATATATAGGAGACTTTTTTGTTTCATCTGTGTTCCGCATTTATATTATCTGTGTTATTATTTTATATTTTTGTCCTAGACTATTATAGCCACTGTGTAGTAGCTTTGAGTTTGCATCGGCATGTCGGATTTCCTCCTGAAATGAAATGCACGCTTTTACTATCTGGCATATCGGTGCTCGCACAAAGCAATTACACGGATGGTCGCTCCTCAACGGCCTTATTCTCCGTGCTAGTTGACAGCACTACACCATAGTGTTCTTGGCTAGCGTGGGTATAGAGGTGGGGCGTCACAAGTTAGTTTTAAATAGTTAGATTTAAAATTGATTGACCATGTGCTAGGATGATTGATTTATAATAATTATTCATTGGATGATATTATATATATAGTAGTATATAGTACATATTGGAGTGGTTGATTTCCCGCATTATATAGCGGATGAGACCCTATTGCGCCGCATAATAGCGGATGATATTTTATAAATCCCATATACCGCGATATTCCACCTCAAAGTGGAATTGGTACTTAATTGTTGTGCTAACGTCTGTGGATGCAGGGAAAAAGGTTGGAGGGATCCAACAGGATTCCTCAAATATTGAATTTGTTTCGTATGTTGTGTGTTGATAATCTCTATGTGATTATATTGTAATTTAAATCATTGTGGGCTAAAATTTAGCCCAATATATTTTTGGTGTCGTATGATACTAAAAAAAAGTAAAATTGGATTTTCGAAATTTAGTAGAAAATTTATAGTAAATTAATTTTAGAAAATTAAATAAATTCAAAAGAAGGAATTTGTTTCAAAAGAGAATAAATTTGGTGTTGAAATAAACTTAGAAATCAATTTTGGAAATTGATTTGTTATTTGTAAATAAATTTGGAAATCAATTTAGAATTTAGTTTGGTGCTAAAAATGAATATTTAGAAATCGATTTGAAAATCGTATATCAATGGATATTTAGAAGTTTAAATTCATAATGGAATTTTATAAAAGAATGGGGAATTTGTTTTAAAAATAAAAGTTGAAAAGGAATTTATGGATTTGGAACGTAAATTTAAAGTAAATCCAGAAAGATTTATAAATTGATTGGAGTGAACCATTTTAGAATGGAAGGTGTACTTTCCCGGGAAAGCCGAGTATGTTTTCAATATAATCTATAAATATGAAGTTGAAGTTGTAAAGATGGTTTTAAGGAAAGATTATTTTGGAAAAATTATTTACTTGGGTTATTTGGAAAATCTTTAAAGTAATGATTTATTTAATTTATTATAGAAGTAATTATTTAAAGATTAAATTGATATTTGTTTTAGAAAATGGATATTTAGATAGTTATATCCTATCTACTAATTTTATTTTAAAATTGGTTTGGCCTTGAATTTTTATACGAAATTTTTACATAGTATTTTCATAACTAAGATTTAAGTAAGTGTTTTAGAATAGTTTCATTTTAAATATTTCCAAGTACATATGTTTGGATAAGTAATTTAAATTATTTTAAAGTATTTTAACTCGGCAGAACTTCAGTGGAAACAAATAATATTGGGAATTTTATTCCACGAGTGAAAAGTGATTTGAAATTTGTTTTCAAAGTATTGAAATGTGGAAATTAATTTGAATTTTTTTTTCAAATGGTTGAAGTGGTTAAATTTTTATCTTGCAAAGATATTTTGACAATGATAATTGGGGAAAAATTATTTGAAATCCAGTGATTGTTGTGAATGTTGATTGATAGTTAAATAACCGACTATCAATATTTGCCTTTTAAATGACATTTGAATTTCGATGCGACCGAGGATCGGATTCCAAGTGGATATCCGAAAACCACATCGAACCTTTGTGATTGTGATGGATCTTTTGTTTAAGAATATCAAAGTGAAAAATGGTTGTAATTTGTTGAAATCTGAATGTAACACTTATTTTGAAAAATAAGCGCTCGTTATTCGGATTAGCCGGGAGAGGACCTTGTGTCATAAAACCCATTTCGAATAACGATACGACGAAATGGGATTTCATTTGAAGATGGTGTTGAAGACCAGGTATTTTCGAAAATGAAAGGATTACATATCGAATGTCTCTGCACTGGGTTGCTCCGGTATAGAGATTTTATCACCCTTTATCATTGGGTTAATTTATATATATATTTAAAATTTACGTGACAAAAGTATTTGTGCCATAGCCGTGGGTCATTATGATTTGCGATTAGGCATAATCACTATTGTTTTTAATATTCATATTTAAACATAAATTTTTCCTTTTAATAATCCCTCAAAAAATAATTTTTTATTTTGATAAAATTAACTACATTTATCTTTTTAAAAATCAAATATAAATCCTTTATCACAAAAATGACTTATACTTGACAAGTTATGTTTTAAATTTTCTACTTACAAAACAGAAGTAATAAGGGGAGAAGTGGATATACCGACCTTGAGGGGGTCTTCATTGCCGATGGCAAATCCTTTTGAGTTATCTCCAAATGTCACAATGTCGCCATCGATATATGTAATATTTGATAATGTGTGTGCATTTCCCGTCATATGCTTGGAGCATCCACTATCGAGAATCCATTTCACCTTGCTTTTAACTTTATTTTTAGGTACCTACAAAATAGTAAAATTTTAACTTATGCCCACTTATTCTTGTTTAGGTCCTATGTGTTAGTGGGGGAAGGTAGCCATATCCAAGTGTGTTTGGGACCGTTAAAAACATAATTATTATTATAAACAATATTTTTCAAGTATTCATCCGTATGTTTTTTCCTAATGAATTTGTCATTTGATTTAGGAATCCATATTTTGAAACTACTTGTTTTAGGAGTATTAATCTTAATTTTAGAGATAGGTTTCTTGAACTTAGTTTATAGTGTACTATAATTTCTATGTTTTTGCTTAGCGTTAAATCCTAGTCCATTTCGATTTCCTAATGGTCTTGATATTTTGATCAAATATTCTAAGTTTTTTTTCCTTTATTACAATTTGATACATGATTAGTTATTTTATGTAACTTGTATTTAAGATCAAAGATTTCGATATTTCTAGAATCTAAATTTGCCTTTGTTTCTATTCTTTTTCCATTTTGGTATTTTATAATTTACTATTTTCTAAATTATGTAATAGAGTAGTATTTTGATAAGGTAATTTTTATTTTCTCTTTTTGCTATTTCTAATTCTTCTTCCCATTATTGTTTTTTCATCTTTTAATAAATAATTTTTTACCTCTGCTCCATTTAACTTTCCTATATATTCTTTGTTTAGTTTCTTAGATTCTCTATATTTATCGTCTAATTCTATGCCAATTTCCAAAATTTCTTCATATGTTAATTTAGGCTTACCTCATATATGCTAGCCACAAAGTAGACATTGCTTGTTCTGAATCACTGTCACTATCAAATGAGGAGGATGAGTAAGAATAATCCCAAATTACTTGAAAAGCACTTTGATTTTTCTTGAACTTTTCGGAGTTGTTTTCTTTTTCTCATTATTCTGCTTTAGGCATTCTTTCTTCATACGGTCTAATTTGCCACATCCTTAACATTTGATTAATGATTGTTTGTTCCACCATTATGAAATTTTATCATCTTCTTAAATTTTTTAAATTTTTTATAGTTCTTGGCGATAAACACAATTTCATCGTCTTCTAAATCGGAATTGTCATCATTAGCTTCAAAGGCAATATCTTCTTTTCTTGGTTTTGCTTCTTTCTTGCTTACAAGTTAGCTTCATATGATATCAAATTTCCTATTAACTCCTTAGCATTGAGTTGAGAGAGATCATTTGCCTCTTCAATAGCTAAACTTTTCTTTCCCATTCATTAGTCAAGGAGTTTATAATTTTTGTAACTAAATCAAAATTAGTGAATATAACCCCAAATGCCATAAGATCATGTTGTATAGTTTGGAATCTAGCATACAACTCAACAAATAGATTCATTTGCCTTCATTTTAAAAGACGAAAATTGGTTTTGCAAAATAGACATTTTTATTTGCATAACTTTTGTCATGCCTTCGTGAGTAATTTGTAAATTGCACCATATATCATAAGAAGTGGTGCAAAGCATGACTCGTGAAAATTTATTTTTATCACGTGAACAAAATAACACATTCATAGTTTTGGTATTATTAGATGCCTCGATCTTTTGAGCATGGGTCCAAGTGCTAATGTAAGTAGTAGGTGCTTCATATTTAGTTCGAGTAGCTAACTCAATTTCTAATCCATTAACTTACATAAAAATTCTTATACGTGTTAACCAATAAGCTTAATTAGAGCTAGTAAATAGTAATGGATGAGCAGTTGAATTTCCTTTGTGGAATTAACTTACCATATTAAAAGTTTCAATCGCGTGTTACTGTAAATTGAAATAACTTTGTTTTGATACCAAATGAAAGTCAAGTGGATCGTATAATATGGCTTGTATATTAATATGTGAGTATATATTGCTATATGTGTTAAATAAGCAATATAACTCAATAGAGCATATCAGAGTTTATATATTGGTTCGGACCTCCCATCCTACGTTTAGTCGTGAAGCTTTCCTTCAGTATTTCACTAACGAATAACCCTCCCTTCGCCTAGAGGAATAGGTTTATACAAAAGAGTTTCTTTGACAAGCTTGTGTTCTGAACAACATGGATATTGACTGCTAGTATAATTCTTCATATAATCTCCTTGGCGAATTGGAAATGCGTAATTCATGATTATGGAATTGGTTTGAATGATTTTTGAATGTAGAATAGCAATTAACCCTTGAGATCAATAAGTAGTAAGTAAGCAAGTTGAAAATGATTTCGGATCTTGATATTTATTTATAGAAATCAAAGATTTGGGATAAAACGTTACAATCATTCATTTCTGATCACTTATGTTCAACGAGATAAGTATAAAAGGTTGCAACTCTTTGAAGTGACTTTCTAAAAATAATAGTTGTTTTGCAATGATCAGTCGACTGAGTATGATAGTCAGTCTTCTGAATAAGAACTAGAAAATACATATGAGATTTTAAAACATAAGTAGTTTAATCAAATAGTAAGGTTTGGTCGATTGAGCACTTTTCTCAATCGACTAAACTCAGACAACTGAGAAAAGGTTCAGTCGAGTGAAATGGGAAAAATTAAAGCACTGTAGAATTTTTGTTAAAAAGCAACTTTTGAAGATCTTTGATAGTGAAAATGTTTTATATGCATGTGTGTATGTGTGTGCATATGAAGTACCAAGGAAACTATGCAAATAATTCTAAGACCATATACATACTAGTAGTTTGAAGATCTTGTGACTTGTTGAAGTGCTTGAGTGTAGTTGGTGGTCATTCCTATATTATTGTAGTTCCTTCTCTTATATTGTAGGCAAGTACTAGATATATACGACGATATTGTTGTCATCGTTAAAATATTGGAAACAGAGATTTAGCATATGTTACTACATGTGCAAATTTTTGTTAAGAAGAAATGTTGTCCTCTAATTCAAAAGATGATGAAGCATCCTCTTTTACTTATGTTTTTCTTATTTTTAACATTCTTCTTATCTTCCATAAGTATTGGTTTTACATTACGGAGATGTAGGAGAAGATGAGATACAATAACTTCTATTTTTTACACAATTGCATTTGATATGGAACATCCATTTTTTTGACTTTCATTTATAAATCTTCCATCTTTTCCACAATGAACACATCCTCCTTATTTCATTTTTCAACAAGATGAAGCCTTGTCCATTGATCATCACTTAATTCAAGTGATATTCTACATGTTGACCAAGATGAGCTAGTTTGTGGAAACAAAGAAGCCATTTGTTTTTCGAAGTGTACATCCACAACCTTGTTTGTTTGCACTAATTTATTTCACCTATAGAAGCTTAGAGTGAAGTAACTCCCCGTAAGTTTTTAAAATCTTTTGTATGATAAATGTGAACCACTATTGTTAAACTTTTTTTCAAATGTAGCCTTTAGTTTTGTGAATGAAAGGTAATAATAATGAAATCATCTTTATCCAAGCTTGTTCAAAGTTACATTGGCAAGTTATAAATGTTTTTCTGACATTGAATTTGCTATGTCAGCCCTATAATAAAAATGAATTGTTAATAGTTCATTTGATTATTACATTAAAATTGACTAATTCAATATGAAAAATAATTACCTATTTGAAGTGTAATTACAAAAATGCTTGTGCTCATTGATCCATACATGAATAAAACATTCTTTCTAGGGATCCAACTAACTCTAGTGAATGTACATCATAAGCGTCATAAGTGCACCGTTGTAATATCTTTAAATTTTGTTAAATATTTTAATTAAATATTAATAATATAAAAATGTGAAAATAGTTTAATTTAACAATTTAATTAATAAACTAAAAATAAGGAGGGGAAATGGCCATTTTCCCACTTTGGAATCTAATGATGAAACTAGAGCCCTTACGACCGTCTCGATTTTTTGATTTGCACGCTACTTTGGTTTGCCTCGTTCGGAGTTCTTATGAAGGAATTATAAGTGAAATGGTATCGAGTCGAAGGGCATCAAAAGTAGGGTTTGAATTTAATTTTGAATTAGGGAGTGCATAGATTTTTCCACCTACCACTTAAAGAAGTAATGTATATTCAGCTTTAGAAACCACCCGATCACTTCTTAATCCTCCTTCCTTCACCATCTTAACATGCTAAGATTCAGATCACTATTCTCTTTAAGCTAAACCAAATCACGCAAGACCAACGATGTTGCAGAGCTATCAGAGGAGGCTACGTACCAATAATAATTTGGATATAGAAATCAAAAGTGAGGAGGTGCGGTGGGCCGGAGAGTGGAGGTTTGGGTAGAAAACAGTGAAATTGGTGAATGATTCATCTATTTCCCTTTATTTGATACAATCGTGATCCTCTAGTTATGATATAATGGCTATAACATAGTAGATAAACACCTATAAACATATTAATTCGAATTTAATTGGGATTTGGGAGGGAATTGGTTAGTAACAGCAACTTAGAAACTAGGTTATGTTAAATTACAGTAATTTGATGATTACATGTTAAATTTGGGAAAATAAATTAATAAATCAGACTTGGAAATGTCGAGCTAAGTTCTAGGTACATTCTCAAGCAATCAGAAGTAGAACAGAGGCGGCTAGAGGAAGAAAGGATGAAAAAATCATAAATTTCCATAACATAGCGATTTTTAGTAGTTACATGCATCGGTCCACCGATGGTGGTGGTCAGGGCATCGATGGCCTATTCGAGGCTCAAGTTGAACTTGGACCCAAAAGGGCCTACATAAATAACTAGTGATCAATTTGAATCTTGTTTATCTTGTATTCTAGAAGGCTATTAGAGGTTACTGACGAGGCAAACTATGACATTACGAATTGAGTGGATGTTTGTAATGATTGTTTTCTATTTGAGATGGATATGTATGCTATTGCGATGAAGAGATGTGATATGATGGTGAACATGAAATGTGAACGAGTCTGTGGCACGGGTAGATGATATGAGATATGGATATGGATAAAGATATGAACGTGCATATGGATTCAATTACCGATACAAATATAGGTATGTAGACGGATACAGATACAGATGCAAAATGCAAACATGTTAAAGTAGGTGTTCTAGGCATTGAGTTGCTCCCCTGTAGTGCTTTGGTGGGCTAAGTGAAGGAGGTGGAAGTTAGTTGACTCTACAGGCTATGGGTGGACTAGGACATGAGACCAATTAGCATGAGGGCAATAGGTTTTCCTGTAGGTTTCGATGGTCCAAGGAATTGGGCCTTATACATGGTTTCGATGACGATGGGCAATAAGCGACCCTGTAGGGTATGTGGTTGGTCCAGAGAAGTCAGTCCATAAAGTGATGATGCAGTAGGACTAGATGTATATGATAATTAGATGTGATGTGATCACAGATGTGAGATGGACAGATGATAGGCTCATACCATATTATTGTATTGATTTTTATAATATATAAAGTAAAAGTATGGCTCACTCACCAGACTTATGTTCGACCCTTCCTATTTTTCCTCTTTACACACACACACACACGCACACCCAGGTTGATGAAGTTTGAAGAAGAGATGGTAGCAAGGAAAAATATTTATTTGTACAAATTATATATGATGTAAATAAGTGTTGTAGCCTGAATTTGACTGTTGGTATGGATTGGGTTGTAGTTGTATTATTTAGACATATGTATTTGATGTTTTAGACATGTTATAGTGATAAGAAAATGGTTATTCTTGATGTATTATATTTTATTTCCTTCCGTCGTGACATTATGAAGGTAGATAGATTTAGTTAGAACTATATATGATATCTGGTATCTATTAGTAGTTGTATATGTATTTTATCTTACCCTAATGACTCACGCTTTAGGTTCTCAAGTTGTCGACGTCGGTTTGGGTGTTAGACTGGGGGTCGAAAAGGCGGCTGTTACATTTGGTATACGAGAATAGATTAAAACTATGATGCGAATTAAGAACATAACGAGAGAGCATATTTGTATTTTCTATTATATATATTATAGGAATTAAGTACATATGCACACTCCCGACTACTGTTTCGGTTTTGTTTACTATATATTAGGGAAGTTGCTAATGAATCCATTTTTACAGATAGCTGAAACGAGTAATTTAACTGAAAGTGGAACAGAAACCATCATAGTTAATGCTAGTGGGTGAAGACTAGGACAAGCACTAGCACCGAACAGATGTACTGGATATTCCTGGAGTAAATATTCCAGTATGGTTTAGAAACTATATTCAAGCGATGAGCCAAGTTAGTGCCAACCCCTGATCCCATAGCCACCACTACCACTACTAACTAAGGTGTGATTCTATCCCCAACACTACAAATTATTGACTTTCCTAAGCCATTTAAGATTTCACCAGCCTTGGTGGGAAGACTTTTCCTGGGATAATACCATAATCGATGACTGAGGTATGGCTGAACGATTATGTAAATATTTTCAACTAGTTTGGACTTGGTGATGCCATTAAGCGAAAATTAGCTACTTGGCATATGAAAAGTGAGGAGGCATACCAGTTGAAGGTGGTGACAAGTGAAGTAAATGAGAATACTGTTTCTTAGAGGATGTTCAAGTCGAGGTTTGCGAAGAAATTTCTTTTTGGTGCTGAGAATGATCTGTTATTGGAGAATTTTATTCATCTAAACCAACGAGAAATGGTGGTTGGAGAGTACATAAACCAATTCAATGAGTTAGCTAGATTTGGATTTCAATTAGTGGACGCTCATGAGAAGAAGGCATTGAAGTTCATGAAAGGGTATAATTCACCTCTAAAGGAGCTTCCACTGAATCAGATACTATGGGGTGATGTTTGAGGGATTAGTAGAGGTAGCATTACTCAACTCGGTAAATAGAAATTTGGCTAAGGATCAGTCTACAAAAGGAGAGGGACGGCAACAGGGAAAGCACAAAGGAAATGGACCATAAGGAGGGCAAGGCAAAAGAAAAGTGGTTACTTGTCATAGATGTCAAAAGATAGGACACTTTGCGAAGAATTTTTAACATGAATCTCATGCAAGGTAAATGATGTAATTGCAACAAAGTAGGACACATATCAAAGGATTATAAGGCAACCCTTGATCAGAAGAACATGAAGTTCTACAATGGTGACCAGTTTGTACGTATGAAAAGGGACCGCCCAGCTCTAAAAAATGTAGGTCAGATTATGAAGGCATATGCTCTAGATGTCTTTCCAACCTCCAGTAAAGCACCACTGTCCGCTCAAGAGAAGGGGAAATAGATGATGATGGAAGATGTGTTGATTTTATCTAATTCTCTTATTCGTACTTTATTTGACACTATTTTATCACATTCATTCATTGCAAGTGCATTAATCGATAGTTTAGCCCACAAACTTGACATATGCTAGAGTCAATTTCAATGTCAAATCCTATCGGGGGGATTACCCGTTTAGTAATGCTATGTCATAATCTAAAGTTGCTTATTCATGCTATGGATTTACCTTATGATGCATATGTACTAAAGTTTTTGGGATATGGGTTGATTTTAGAAATGAATTGGATGTCTCGCTATGGGGTAGTATTGGCTTGTGACAAGAGGATAGTTCACTTAAGGAAGGGCGAAGAACATGATTTGATTTTTGTTGTGAGCACGATATTTATATTATGGAGACATATTTGTATTTACTCGTCCCATCACAAGAAGAGCTATTGTGCATACCCATAGTAGAGGACTATACAGATATATTCAATGAAGTTTCCAGTCTACCTCTCCAAAGAGAAATTGAATTTCGTATTAATCTCAAGAAAGTTGCAAGGTCATGGAGATGCCTCTAAAGCCTATGCTTTCGAAGAAGAGAACAGAGTTGGACAAGCAAGTTTCAAAGTTGTTGTATAAATTCTTTATTCGAAAAGAGTATTTCAGATTGGGGAGTGCATGTCCATTTCACTATTAAGGCAGACTATTCCCTAAGGTTATGTGTCGACTGTTATAATTAAATAAACTAATGAAGAAAAGCCGCTATCCATTGCCTCGCATTGACGACCTCTTCGATCAATTAGTCAGGGCAAAGGTTTTTTTTCGGCTTGATTTGGCAACTGGATTTCGCTAGTTGAGACTGGCTGAAGATAGTATGTAGAAGACCACATTCTGAGCACCTGATGGATTGTTTGAGTGGCTGGTCATGCTGTTTGGGTTAATGATCGGCCTATTTTGTAGATTTAATGAGAAGAGTATTCCTAGAGCAATTGAACGAGATTGTTGTGGTCTTCGTAGATGACATGCTTATTTGTTTCAAAAGGGATGAAAAGCACGAGGTTCATTTGAGTGATATGATGGATGCATTGATAAGGAATCGATCGAATGCTAAGTTCTCTAAATATCACTTCTAGAGAAATGAAGTTCACTTCCTTGGGCATGTGGTATAGGTAGATGGGTTGGCAGTAGACTTAGGGAAAGTAGTTACACTTAGATATTGGAAGACATCGAAGAATGCTTCAAAGGTCCGTAGCTTCCTAGTTTGGTCGGATTCTACCGGAAGTTTATCAAGGATTTTACGAAGATACCGGCACTTCCGACCCATTTGAGGAAAAATAATATGACTTATAATTAGTCTCCAGAGTATGAAGCAGCATTTGGCCAATTGAAAGAATAATTAATTAGTGCTCTAGTTTTGGTAATTCCCAATGACGCCATATCTTTCGCTATGTATATTGATGTATGTGGTACTAGTCTTGGTGTTGTACTTATAATTGAAGAAGGAAAAGTAGTGGTCTATGTGAATAGGCAATTGAAGAATCATAAGAAGAATTAGAGTTAGCTCGCATTATATTTGGATTGAAGTGTAGAGGCACTACATGTTGGGTGGGAGTTTCAAGTTATTTACGAACCATAAATCTCCCAAATACATGTTTTCTTAGAAAGGTTCGAAGTTGAGACAGTAGTGATGGATGGAGATCTTATTATCATATGTTTTGGGATTTATTATGCTCTAGGGAAAGGAAACGATGTCGTTGATGCTTTTAGTAGAAAGCACGTTGAGATCAATATTATGTTATTAGAGTGGAGAATTTGGAGTTTATATCGGAATTTGATTTCTAACCCCAATTGGAGTATACACCAGAATTGTTAGTAGTAATGTAGGTCAGGCCTACACCGATGGGTCAGATTCGGCTGAGTCAAGAGCAAGATGCATCATTGGTTAGCATTATGGACCAGTTAGGATAGAGTGAACGATCGAGTTATTTGGATCGTTATTCCACGGATTGTAAGGCTTACTTGAAGAGAGACAAAAGGCCATGTGCACCATAGGTTAAAGATTTGATAGAGGAAGTCTTGTGTGAGTTTCATCACTCTAGGATGAATCTAAGTGGGGATAAGATGTATCGGGATGTGAAGAGGAAATTCTATTTACTAGAAATGAAGGGGTAAGTTGTTGAATATGTAACAAAATGTATAACGAGTCAAGGAGTAAAGATGGAAAAGAAGAAGTTGAGTGGGCCATAATAGCCATTAGACGTTCCACAGTGGAAATAGGAGTGCATTTCTATATATTTTATGCATGGATTACCTTGGAGTAGAAGAGAAAATGAGAGTATATAGGTGATAGTAGATCGTCCCTTGTAGAGGGTGTTGAGACTTGGTTTTGATTCATGACACTAAGCTATCACTATGACATACAGATTTGACGACTGCAACGACAAAAGGAGAATATATACTATAAGAGGACAAGACTTCAAAACCAGTGAATCAATTATATTATTTTATTTTTGAGTCTTAGGTCAATTTTGTTAAAATCTCTCCTCGTTTACATATATATTAGCTTATATATTTAATCGTCTTATTTCCAAATAATGTATACATATATAAGCATGTATAATTTTTTAAAGTTATATATATTATATTATAAATGTGTTTAAAGTTATATATATAATTATACCTGTGTAAACTGTGCAAATTGCACAGATTTTACCAGGTCAGTTGACTGACCCAGAGGCTCAGTCGACTGACCCAGAGGCTCAGTCGACTGACCTAGAAAATTATGTGCAACATGCATAGGTGCACAGATATACAGATATATATTTAAAAATTCGTTTGAGTATTCAGTCGACTGACCCAGAGGTGCAGTTAACTAAATTTCTACAACAATAACTTTTTGAAAAGACACGGCTATTTGTGAAGAGTTACGAACCTCTACAAAAAGATTTGGACGCAATACTTTAATCGAAACCCTTCATCAAGAGTCGCTGCTTTCTAACCTCTATAGATACATACTCTAACTTGATTCCGAATTTACTTATCTTTCTAATCTAACTCTCTGGAATCTATTTGCTAGTATACTTTCAATTATTCTACATTAAAGCAATATTATACCGTCCCATTCTTCATAAACTTCAAATATATAATTATACTCGAGGAGAAGATTATAGGAAGGGTGTACTATAAATGACAAATTTGTGTTATTAGAACACACAAAGTCAAAACAAACCTTTGTATTTGTTAAAGTCCTGTTATACTGCTCAGGCGCGTGAAGTCCTCTTCGTCTGCTGAGGCGAAATCTCATTCTGCTTCCCAGGTCTCTGTTTGACTGCTTTGGGATTATATAGATCTGTTCCTCCGGGTTAAGTGAGGGTTGTTGTTTTAGTGCAGGGACTGAACGTAGGACGGTGCAATGAACCAGTGTAAAAATCTCTGGTGTCATTTTATTATACTGCTTTTATATTCCACACTATTTACTATATTACTATCATCATTATATTCTGTATTATCATATATCCATATTACACGATCCGTAGCACACTTTCATTTGGTATGAGAGCCTGAATTCTTTCTATCGTCACAACATCATAGAATAATGGCCAGAAAATGATCCAGTTGAAGTACAACTGGAAAAATCTCTGTCAAAGCCACCGGTGAGGACTACAAAAAGGTACTTTCTAATTTAAAATTTCAGTGAAAGATAATAATGAATTAGTTAGTATAAGCGATAAGATTTCAAAGCTTAATTTTATTACTTTAGAAAAAGATGAAATCTGTAGAACGTGAAAATGAGAAATTGAAAAATCAGAAGTTAAATTTAGAAAATCAACTTGGTGCTTTAAAGAATAATTTTATAACTGTTAAAGATTTTCTAGATGAACAAAAAACCATATTTGAAAAGGAGGGAGAAATTTTTAAAAGAAAATTTTGATTTGAAAAGACAAAATGATTTATTACAATCCTCTTTAGATAATTCGGAATATCAAAATTTTCTTCTAAAAATGAGAACTGTACGTTAAAAAGGAGAATTTTTAGTTAAATGGGAAAATTGATATTTTGGAAAAGAGTAATATTTCTTTTGAAAATAATAATTGTGACTTTAAACTAGATTTTATAAACTTAACACTGAAGTCACAAAATTTAATAAAGATCAAAACGATTTAAACATGTTTTTATCTAGTTCTCGACCTTTATATTATAAAAGTGGTTTGGGTTATAATAAAACTAATCGTCGAAAAAGCACTAGATACGTATTCATGTATAGTAAAAATGTAAGTGCTACTATTAAATTTCTAATAAAGTCTAAATCTAATTTTTATAGAGATTCAAATACTGCTACGACCAATAATGTTTATAATTTCTTTAGAAGTAAAAAATCATTGATGGGAAATATGCATAAAAATTATCTAAGTATTTGGGTTCCTACTAAATGGAAAAATAGAGAAATATTCATTGATGATTATTTTGATTCGGTAGTTAATAATGAAAATTATATTTTTAAAGGTTCAACCACACCCAAATGGGTATGGTTTCCTAAAAATTAGGAAATTATAAGAACCTTGGGTATCATATGTTTCAAATGTTAATTTTTCCTGATACCTTACATTATAAGTGGTAGTTATTCTGTTCTATATTCCTTATTCTTTTTTGTCGATAAAAGGGGGAGAAATATTATTACTAACATTAAGAATGCAGGATACAGAACGTTAAAGAAAATATTATTACTAATGTTACGAATGTAGGATATAGAGCGTCAAAGATTCAAGGGGAGTAAGTATTTATATTATACATATACAGTCGAAATCTATATCTATATCTATTTATAGGTTGTCATCAATCAAAAAAGGGGAGAATGTTGAGACATGGTTTTGATTCATGACACAAAGCTATTGCTATAACATACAGATTTGACGACTGCAACAACAAGGAGAACATGTACTACAAGAGGACAAGACTTCAAAACTGGTGCATCAATTATATTATTTTGTTTTTGAGTCTTAGGTCAATTTTGTTAAAATCTCTCCTCGTTTACGTATATATTAGCTTAAAGTGTTGTATAAAAATTATATTGGTCGGTGGGAGTTTACAAATAAGATTATTTTAGGTCTAGAGATGGTTAGGGATACCGCAGAAGTGGTTGAGCTTATAAGGAAAGGATGAAAGCTACACATGATCAATAGAGGTCATATGCTGAAAGGAGAAGGAAAGATTTGAAATTTGCAGTGGGAGATTAAATTTTATTAAAGTTTCTCCATTGAAGAGGACGGTGAGGAAAGGAGTTGAATTTTAGCATGGCATATCACCCGTAGATCGATGGATAGATAGAAAGGGCAGTCGGGAGGGGTTGGGAACGAAGTTGAATTTGAGCATGGCATATCACCCATAGATAGATGAATAGACAGAGAGGGAAAACAAGGTGTTGGAAGATTTTTTTTTTTTAAAGGCTTGTACATTGGATTTTGGAGGAACCAGGAAGGATCATTTACCTCTTGTGGAGTTTGCATATAATAACAGCTATTAAGAAAGTATAAGCATGGCACCATTTAAAGCATCGTGCAGGTTACCTTTATTTAGGTGGGAGTCTACAAGTAAGATAATTTAGAAATGGAGATGGTTAGGGATACCGTATAAAAGGTAGAGCTTACAAGAAAGAGGATGAAAGCTACATAGGATCGATAGGAGTCGTATGCTAATAGGAGAAAGAGAGATTGAGAATTTGAAGTGGTAGATTTGGATTTCGTTAAAGTTTCTTTGTTGAAGAGGGTGGTAAGGTTCGAAAGTTCGTAGAAGTTAGCACCCATATGGTCGACCCATTTCAGTGTAGGGGAGGATAGGAAGTTTAGCATATAGAGTGGAACTTCCAAAGAAGATGGCTAGAGTCCATAGTGTATTTCATGTGTCATACTTGCAAAAATATGTGCATAATCTGAAAATTGTGATTGCACCAAGTCAATTAGAGGAGAAAGTTGGATTTTGAGCTAAGTTCATCCCATGGTCCAACTCGTATTATGGAGCATGGGGTGAAATGACTTAGAATAAAGTAGTGAAGTTTATTGTGGTGTTGAAACTAGGCCAGGAAGTATCGAGGTACATGGGTAAATTTTAAAAAAAAAATTCCATTTTGGATCCTAGCCTATGAAATATAAATTTATTTAGATCTTATCAAAATTTATTTTAAATAAAATCAATATTTTATGTAATGTATAATAAAGATTTATATTAAGGTTATATTTATAATATGATATGTATATAATATACATATGTATGTTTACATGCACATATAACATAAACGGTGTATATGGTTTTACATGCTTGTGTATAAATGTTGAGATTTACACCATAACTAACATATTAGCTCCTCTATATACATGTGCGTCGTCTAGTAGATATGCACACATAATATATATATATATATATATATATAGTTTTGTGTATTATAAAATAATATTTGTAAAATGCAAATAATTATATAAATATATGTATATGTATGTATGTACGTATAGTTACATTACAATATAACATAATTGGAAATTTTAGTGTAAATGTAACGATCCCATTTTTAAGCCAAATATGAATTGGTAATTTGTATAAATTTTCGAATTAAATTGTGAATTAATTTGATTTTTTTCCAAATTTTAATAAGAAATGTGTTTGTTTATAAATATATATATATATATATATATATATAGTAGAAAGAGTTTTGGTTTGAAATTCAAATATAAATGTATCGAAAATAAATTGGATTTAAAACTCTACATTTTAAATTAGTAAAAGTTTGTTTTCTAAAAATTATAATGTGTGTGTATATATATATATATATGTATGTATGTATGTATATTTATTTGGAAGTTATATTTTAAGTTCAAATTCTCAATAGCTATTCAAAAGTTAAATTCTATATTTTATGATATACATATGTGTATTTATTTATTTAAAGTATAATTAGATTTTAAAATCAATTTCTTGAAAGTTATATATATATATTAGTTTTAAACCATTCTCTTTTAAATTATATATATATAAAACAAAGGAAATGTATTTATTAATAGTAAATATAATATAAAGAATTATATAACAATATTAAGAACATGATTTACAAGTGTTCAAATTTTAAAATATAGTTTAAACAAGTGTTAAGGTTTTAAATTATGTAAAGATAAGTGTCACTTATTTTAAATTTAAATAAAAATGAAACAAGATTTATATATACATATACTTCCCCTTCTCTTTCATTTTCTTTCATAATTTTAAAAAGATAAAAACCTGTAAAACAAATCCTCACAAAATTTCAAATCCAAAGCAAAACCAGATTCAGATTCAAAAAAAAATCAAACCTTGAAAATTAAAACAATATAAAACAAACTGAAAATCAAGAATCAAAACTCAAGTTCTTCAGTCTGGAATCTCATTCAAGAGTAAATCAACTCAACAATGATTCAAGAAGAAATCAAAACAAATTCAAGTTCAGATTAAAACATCAAAGACTGGTTCCAGATCATTTCATAAAGCATTCAAACCTGTCTCTCT
The DNA here is from genome assembly GCA_030765085.1 of Allium cepa. Taxonomy (NCBI): domain Eukaryota; kingdom Viridiplantae; phylum Streptophyta; class Magnoliopsida; order Asparagales; family Amaryllidaceae; genus Allium; species Allium cepa. The sequence goes on from CM060934.1 coordinate 722,859,504, forward strand.
GTTTTCTAGTTAAGGTGAGTAAACTTGTTTCCTCAAAACTGTTCTCTGTTTGCAAACCTGTGATTAAACATTTACTTAAAACTTAAAAATCAGGTTGTATGCTTTGATTCATGAGAAGAATTAGTGAAGTAATATTATAATTATGATTGCATGGATGAAAATGTGTTGCATATAAATCTATAAATATAATTATATATATCTATGCATGTTGAAATGGATAAATATGCTTGTATCTGTTTGATGAAACAGACTAACCAATTCAAATAAAAATCAAAATCAGTTGCTCCAACTTCTTTCAGGCTATGATTATTAAAAGGAAAATGTTAGTAAGGATTTAATTTAATTTTTACAAATTATTTCAAGTGGAATTATTTAGTAACAATTTCGCAAAAAAGTTTTTACTGTGAAATCTTTTAAGATCAAATAAAACGATCATTTTAATTTTATGATTTGATTTCACAAGTAGAATCGTATTGCAATATGATGAATTTAGGTATAGAAATTTTTATTTTTTTTGTTTATAAATTGAAGGGTATGTTGGGTTGACCTGAAACTGATCTTTATTCGTTTTTTCGGTGATCGATGGTGAAGGGGAGCTGTGTTTGCGACTGGAGGAGGCTCGAGACTCGAGGGTCCTGGGAAAAATGCTAGGAGTATTTCTACATGATCGTGGTGGCCATACGCCGACGATGTAGGGTTTCGTACCTGTTTTTGTCAACATTGTTCCAGGGGCTTTTTCGACGTCGAGGTTGGATCAGGTTTGATCACGTAGGGGGGAACGATGCTGGGTTTGAGACGTGGCTGTTGACGAGGTGGCGGATTTTCTAGTGGTCAGGATTGTCGTCTGCGAGAGGATTTGTCGTATTGGTTTGAGTTCCAGTCTGGTTTGATGTGTTCGTTTTCGATTTGCTGGGGGGATCGTCGGAACAGGGGATCGGGTAGGTCGGCAGGGTCGATGATGACTTGAGGTTGGTCTCGGCGTTGATTGTTGTTGTTCGGATCTAATGTACACATGCATGTGTACATTTTCTTGTATCTGGGTTGTTTGGTTTTGGGAAGAAGGATCTGGCTCGGTTCGATCTAGGGGACATTGCGTGTTTGTCTCGAAGCAATGGATGGAAGCTAGTGTCTCGTGTTCGAGCTCGGGTATTTCGAGTATAGGCTCGGGTTTTGATATCTAACCAGTTTTTTTTTAAGAAAGTAAACATGATCAGATTTTCTTCTATAAAGCAAGGAAAATCAAAGTTAAAAAAAGTAAAGAAATGTTTATCAAGTTTTCAAAGATAATTAAAAATTAAAAAACAAGTTTTTAAGTAAGAATGTTCCAAGTTTAAAAGTATATTGAAAATAAATATGTTTCAAAAGGAATGTTTAACCAAGTTTTTATAATATAATTTAAGTGATTAATTGAAGGATGATTAATCAAAGTGATTAATTTAAGGATAATTAATCAAGGTGATTAATTAATTGATGTAATTAATTGAAGGGTTAGTTAGTCAATAAAAGTAATTAAGGAATAATAATTTTATGTAATTACATCAAAGGATAATTAATTAAGACTGACTAATGTAAGTAATTAAAGGTAATTAATTACTTAAAGATAATTACTTAATTAAAAGTAGTTAATTAATTATTAAAGTTGATTAATCAAGTGATTAGAATTAATTTGAGATTTATTAATATGAGTGATTAGGGATAATCACTTATTATAATTAATTAAGGATAATTAATCAAATGGTAATTAATTAAGAGTTAATTAATTGATGAATTACTTAAGGATAGTTAATTAAAGAATAATTAAATAATTAAAGGTTAATTATTTAATGATTAAAGGTTGATTGAATTATTAATTAAGGTTGATTAATTAATAATTAAAGGTTAATTAATTTATTATTAAAGGACAATTAATCAAAATGGTTAGTGATTAATTAATGTTAATTAACCAGAATTAGCAATTTACTCATAAGTAATTAATCTGATTTAAATTAATTAGATGATTAATTAACCTTACTTATGGATGTTTAGATTGTATTGAATGCTTTGAATTGTTGATATCCCTGATATGTGTGCATTGTGATATGATTGAGCTGTGAACTGTGATTTATTTATCTATGTTGAATTTACATATTTATCTATGAATCTGTAAATGAAGATAAGCGTTATAGGATTATACCGCTTATCGATATTGTTGTGCTTCAATGGTTGATGGTTGTGATATGTTATTATTGTGTGTAAAACCCTTGGACTACACCACACACACAAAAATATGGATTGCATGAGGAAATTGGTTAAGTCACAAATATTTGAATTTAATAATATGAAATGGTTTTAAATATTGAATTTTGAATCTAAATGATTTTGGAAATGGAATTGGGTTGAGTATGAAAGGCTTTTAAAAAGGAAATTTGAAATTGTAATTAGTTGAATAGAATATATCTTGTTTAAGTTTTGGAAATTATTTTTGGAAACTATGGTTTGAAAGGGTATACAAGTTATACAATAATATATATGAATTTTTAAACCATCTTTAAAGTATTTTAAAAGTATTATTTTGGGAATTAAATTTAACCTAAGTTTATACTTTAAAGGCTATAACTCGTGCATATTTGATCGGATTTTTTTAAAATGAAAAGCATTTTTTTCCAAATTATAATGGCTTTCATACAACGAAAGAACTGCCAGTTTTTGTTGAAAATATTTCAAGTTTGAATTGAAATTGTTTGAAAGCTATGCATGAATCTTTGTGATTGACTGGTGAACCTTGGACTCAAATTGAAGTGGATTTTAAAAAGGTGAATCTTTTGTTTTAAAAGATAAAGTGGAAATTTGTTTAAACCATTTTAAGAAAAGGTTTTGGGCTAAAAATGTGACTTAACTAAGATCCCAATTCCATATATTTTTAAAATTAAGCGTTCATTGTTCGGTTTAGTCGGGAGAGGACTTTATGTCATAAAACCCATTCCGAATAATGACACGACAAAATGGATAGCATTTGAATACCGGTGGTGAAGACCGGGTATTTTCGAGAACAAAAGGATTTCTCGTCGAATGTCTCTGCACTGAGTCGCGCCGGTATAGAGATCTCCATATGTGATGGGGAGTCCGATAGGATTGTGAATACCCGGATTGCAAGGGCAACTTTGAAGTGCCTTCGGTTCTGTTCGAACCCGAAACAGACTTGTATGGATGTATGTCTGACATTACACTTTGAAATGTAAAGCTGGTTTCTATCAAATACATTTCTGTTTGGTGGCGGAGAATTTATTCTCTTAGCTTAACACCCTTCTCTAAGACATACGAGCTCAAAGATTATGTAGTTGATACTTACCGGTGATATATTCCCAATTTGGTAATGTGGCATGCTAAGTGTTGTTGATCATTTGTCGATCAAAGCATGGATTTTGTATAAAGCGTAGCTTTATGGACCGGAACTCATCTAGACCTCACAACCCGAAAATGGTCGAAACAGGGTCGTGCCCTTTTGGGTATGTCCATTTCCTTCTGGATAAAAGTGGTACCATGGTATGGAGCCCAGATAATTAACTTATGTGGTTGTTGCAAATCTTTTTCTTTGTGGTTTTTGGTGTTGCAAGCTCTCGGATAAAGGTCGGTGACGACGGGGGGTGGCATACTCGTGACAGTTAGTTACCTAGTTACAGAGGTAATCCGGCCTTGTGTTGGCAGACAGCAGGTTAAGTTCTCAGGGAATCCCTCCAGAGGCGTATCCATGTGGCGTAGGAAGTTCCTTAACCTGACCATTTGTTGTAAATACAAAGAAACAATATGCCCATGTTTGGTTTTAGTTGTATAACCTGTCATTTACTTATGGTGGTGGCCTGCCATTTAAGTGTTAGCTGTAGTAGGCATACCACGAAATGTGTATGCTGGCTAAGATTAATATTGTTCTTTTGAAATATTTTCTACACTATGCACTAATAATAATATCAAAAGATTTTCGCGTATCAAGCATGTTTGACTATCATAAGGAGAAGTCTCCTCCAATTGTGCGCTTGCATTGTGTATGTGTGGGGAGGCCTTATGGTAGTTTCATTTTCTAAAAAGCATTGCGGATTTCTTTTTACTTCTTTTGTTATTTGTTTATGTTCAAATAAAACTATTTTCGTTTGCTCACACCAGTCTCATGACTGATCTAGAGTTTATTGTTCCCTTTCTAAACACTAGATGCCCACAGATTTCGACACGGGCAGCCTAGAGTCAGGTTATCAATAGATAGTAGATATGGATCTAGAAGCCTTTGGTTTGGCGATTGCATTCAATGACTGACCTTCCTTAAGTCAACATGATGGTGGTTCGAGCTTTTGTGGTTTTGGAGCTTTGGCATTGTGGATGCAATCTGTTGGATTCGTTTAGAACCTAAGTTGGTGCTATATTTCCGATGTTGTGCATTTTTGGCTCTGATTGTGTTGGGCATTTGTTGTATCAGATATTGTATCCATTGTTGTATCAATAATATTCATTTCTTTTTCCGCTAGGTTGTTGTACTTAATGTGTTATAAGCTTCGACGAACCAGATTCGACGTTTGAATCTGCGGCATTCGAATACGGGTGATGTATTTGGGTGTCGATTTTCGAAGGTCACGTTAGGGTCGTCATAAGTGGTATCAGAGCTGAAGATTGAGTAAGAACTTTTTCTTAGGAGTATAACACATTATGTGACTCATTAGAGATAGGGTTGCTAATGCCCTAGAATGAGTATATCCCTCAGATATCCGTCTGTGTGCCTCAGTAAATTCTGTTACTATTCACTAATAGTGAGTATGAGTGCAAGAAGAGGACGAGATAGGGGATAGGAAAGTATCACAACAAATTGTCAATACCCTGCAACAACAAGGAACAACTTTCTCTATCAATCTCTTTTCAATTCTTTCATGGCTTCGTGGCAGCTACAAAAAGAAGTTTTGGTGTGATGGTCGCCCTGCTATCGTTGAAAATAAAGTTCCTATTTCGTATTCTTATCATCAGTTCCTTATCAGCTTTTCGTTTTAACTTTAATAAATTTTAAAATTCTATTTGAAATGAATTGTTTAATGAAATATGAAGTTAGAATAAATTATATCTGCTTGTCTATTCTTTGGTCCATATATATTCTACGAATGGTTAGTTAGCCCTTCGAACTAACCAATGCCCTGCATATTTCATCGACTCGATGACCCAAAAATTATTGAACAAGTTTGATCTCGTATCTATTGTTGATATTTTGAATTGGTAAGCCAAATGCAGAATAGATATTCAGTTTGATCTGGTAAAACATTCTCCATCTATTCTTTGGTTATGTCCCTGTCTAGCAAATTTCGGGGATGAAATTTTCTTAGGGGGGAATCTGTAACGATCTCGGTTTTAAGCCAAATATGAATTGGTAATTTATATAAATTTTTGAATTAAATTATGAATTAATTTGAATTTTTTCCAAAATTTAATAAGAAATGTGTTTGTTATATATATATGTGTGTGTGTGTGTGTGTGTGTGTGTGTGTGTTTATTTATTTATTTATATATATATATATATAGTAGAAAAAATTTGGTTTGAAATTCAAATGTAAATGTATGGAAAATATATTGCATTTAAAACTCTACATTGTAAATTAGTCAAAATTTATTTTCTAAAAATTATAATGTATATATATGTAAATTGATTTGGAAGTTATATTTTGAATTCAAATTTTCAACAGATATTTAAAAGTTAAATTCTATATTTTATGATATACATATGTGTTTTTATTTATTTAAAGTATAATTAGATTTAAAAATCAATTTCTTGAAAGTTATAAATATGTAAATTAGTTTTAAACCATTCTCTTTTAAATTGTATATGTATAAAACAAAGGAAATGTATTTATTAATAGTAAATGTAATATAAAGAACTATATAACAATATTAAGAACATGATTTACAAGTGTTCAAATTTTAACATATAGTTTAAATAAGTGTTAAGGTATTAAATTATATAAACACAAGTGTCACTTATTTTTAATTTAAATAAAAATGAAAACAAGATTTATGTATACATCTACTTCCCCTTCTCTTTCATTTTCTTTCATAATTTCAAAAGGCTAAAAACCTGTAAAACAAATCCTCACAAAATTTCAAATTTGAAACAAAACCAGATTCAAGTTCGAAACAAAAAAAAATCATACCTGGAAAATTAAAACAATAGGAAACAAACTGAAAACCAAGAATCAAAACTCAAGTTCTTCAGTCTGGAATCTGATTCAAGAGTAAATCAACTCAACAACAATTCAAGAAGCAATCAAAACAAATTCAAGTTCAGATTAAAATATCAAAGACTAGTTCCGGATTATTTCATAAAGCATTCAAACCTATCTCTCTATTTTCTAGTTCATGTAAGTAAACTTCTTTCCTCAAAACTGTTCTCTGTTTGCAAACCTGTGAGTACACATTTTACTTAAAACTTAAAATCAGGTTGTATTCTTCGATTCGTGAGAAGAATTAGTGAAGTAATGTTATAATTATGATTGCATGGATGAAAATGTGTTGCATATATATCTATAAATGTGTATATATATATATATATATGTATGTATGTATGTATGTATGTATGTATGTATGTATGTATGTATGTATGTATGTATGTATGTATGTATGTATGTATGTATGTATGTATGCATTTGAAATGGATGAATATGCTTGTCTCTGTTTGATGAAATAGCCTAACCGATTCAAATAAAAATCAAAATCACTTGCTCAAATTCCTTTCAGGCTATGATTATTAAAGGGAAAATGTTAGTAAGAATGAAATTTTATTTTTAAAAATTATTTCAAGTGGAATTATTCAGTAAAAATTTCGAAAATAAGTTTTTACTGTGAAATCTTTTAAGATCAAATAAAACGATCATTTTAATTTTATAATTTGATCGCATAAGTAGAATCGTATTGCAATATGATGAATTTAGGTATAGAAATCTTAGTTTTTCATTTTTTAAATTGATGGGTATGTTGACTGATCTGAAAACGAACTTTGTTCGATTTTCTAGCGATCGGTGGTGGAGGGAAGCTGTGTTTGGGACTAGAGGAGGCTCGAGACTCGAGGGTCCTAGTAAAAATGCTAAGAGTATTTCTAGATGATCGTGGTGTCCATACGCCGGCGATGTAGGGTTTCGTGCCTATTTTTATCAATATTGTTTCAGGGGCTTTTGCAAAGTCGAGGTTGGATCGGGTTTGATCGCGTAGAGAGGAACGATGCTGGATTTGAGACGCGGCTGTTGACGAGGTAGCGGATTTTCTGGTAGTCAGGATTGTCATTGGCGAGGGGATTTGTTGTATTGGTTTGAGTTCCAGTCTGGGTTGGTATGTTTGTTTTCGATTTGCTGGCGGGATCGTTAAAATAGGGGATCGGGTAGGTCGGCAGGGTCGATGATGACTTGAGGGTGGTCGCGGTGTTGGTCGTTGGTGGTCGGATCTAATGTACACATGCACATGCACATTTTCTTTTGTCTGGGTTGTTTGGTTTTGGGAAGAAGGATCTGGCTCGGGTCGATCTGGGGGACATCGCGTGTTTGTCTTGAAGCAATGGATGGGAGCGAGTGTCTCGTATTCGAGCTCAGGTATTTCGGGTATAGGCTTTGGTTTTGATATCTAACCAGTTTTTTTTAAGAAAGTAAACATGATCAAATTTTTTTCTATAAAGTACGGAAAATCAAAGTAAAAAAAAGTAAAGAAATGTTTATCAAGTTTTCAAAGATAATTAAAGATAAAAAAACAAGTTTTTAAGTAAGAATGTTCCAAGTTTAAAAGTCTATATAAAATAAATATGTTTCAAAAGGTACGTTTAACCAAGTTTTTAAAATATAATTAAAGTGATTAATTAAAGAACAATTAATCAAAGTGATTAACTTAAGGATAATTAATCAAGATGGTTAATTAATTAATGTTATTAATTAAAGGGTTAGTTAATCAATAAAAGTAATTAAGGAATAATTATTTTTTGTAATTACATTAAAGGATAATTAATTAAGAGTATTTAATGTAAGTAATTAAAATTAATTTGAGATTTATTATTATGAGTGATTAGGGTTAATCACTTATTATAATTAATTAAGGATAATAAATTAAATGGTAATTAATTATGAGTTAATTAATTAATGTAATTAATTAAGGATAATTAACTAAATGGTAATTAATTAAGAGTTAATTAATTAATGTAATTAATTAATGATAATTAATTAATTAATAATTAAATAATTAAAGGTTAATTATTAAATGATTACAGGTAGATTGAATTATTAATTAAGGTTGATTGACTAATAATTAAACGTTAATTAATTTATCATTAAAGGTTAATTAATTTATCATTAAAGGATAATTAATTAAAATGGTTTGTAATTAATTAATGTTAATTAACCAGAATTAGTAATTTATTCATAAGTAATTAATCTGATTTAAATTAATCAGATGATTAATTAATCTTACTTATGGATGTTTGGGTTGTATTAAATGCTTTGAATTGTTGATATCCCTGATGTGTGATGCACTGTGATATGATTGAGCTGTGAACTGTGATTTATTAATCTGTGTTGAATTTACATATTTATCTGTGAATCTATGAAATTGGTTAAGTCATAAATATGGATTGCACGAGGAAATTGGTTAAGTCACAGATATTTGAATTTAATATTATGAAATAGTTTTAAAGATTGAATTTTGAATCCAAATGATTTTGAAATGGAATTGGGTTGAATATGAAAGGCTTTTGAAAAGAAAATTTGAAATTGAAATTAGTTGAATAGAATATATCTCGTTTAAGTTTTAAAAATTATTTTTGGAAACTATGGTTTGAAAGGGTATACAAGTTATACAATAATATATATGGATTTTTAAACCATCTTTAACGTATTTTAAAAGTATTATTTTGGGAATTTAAATTTAACCCAAGTTTATACTTTAAAGGCTATAACTCGTGCATATTTGATTGGATTTTTCGAAAACAAAAAGCATTTGTTTCCAAATGATAATGGCTTTCATATAACGAAAGAACTTCCAGTTTTTGTTGAAAAGATTTCAAGTATGAATTGAAATTGTGTAAAAGTTATGAATGAATCTTTGTGAAAGACTAGTGAACCTTGGTTTCAAATTAAAGTGGATTTTAAAAAGGTGAATCTTTTATTTTAAAAGATTGAAGTGGAAATTTGTTTAAACCATTTGAAGAAAAGGTTTTGGGCTGAAAATGAGACTTAACTAAGATACCAATATCCATATGTTTTTAAAATTAAGCGCCCATTATTCGGTTTAGTCGGGAGATGACTTTATATCGTAAAACCCATTCCGAATAATGATATGACAAAATGGATAGAATTTGAAGACCGGTGGTGAAGACCGCGTATTTTCAAGGACGAAAGGATTAACCGTCGATTGTCTCTGCACTGAGTCGCGCTGGTATAGAGATCTCCATATGTGATGGGGAGTCCGATTGGGATTGTGAATACCTGGATTGGAAGGGCTTCTTTGAAGTGCCTTAGGTTCTGTTCGAACCCGGTACAGACTTGTATGGATGTATGTATGACATTACACTTTGAGATGTAAGCTGGTTTCTATCAAATACATTTCTGTTTGGTGGTGGAGAATTTATTCTCTTAGCTAACACCCTTCTGTGAGACGTACGACCTCAGAGGTTATGTAGTTGATATTTACCAGTGGTTTGTTCCCAATTTGGTAATGTGGTATGCTAAGTGCTACTTATCATTTATTAATCAAAGCATGGCTTTTTTGTAAAGCATAGCTTTGTGGATCAGACCTCATCAGGACCTCACAACCCAAAATGGTCGAAACAGGAAGAATGCAGCAAGGTTATGAGGGTCGCACCCTTTAGAGTATGTCCATTTCCTTCTGGCTAAAAGTTGTATTAAGGTATGGAGCCTAGATACTTAACTTATGTGGTTGTTGCAAATCTATTGCTTTGGGGTTGTCGGTGTTGAAAGCTTTCGGATAAAGTACGGTGACGGCCGGGGGGTGGCATACTCGTGACAGTTAGTTACCTAGTTATAGAGGTAACCCGGCCTTGTGTGGGCAGAGAGCTTGTTAAGTTCTCAGAGCGTCCCTCCAGAGGCGTACCTATGAGGCATAAGAAGTTCATTTTCCTGACTATTTGTTGGAAATCCAAAGAAACAATACGTGCCCAGTACGGTTTTAGTTGTATAACCTGCCAATTACTTATGGTGGTGACCTGCCGTTTAATTGGTAGCTATAGTAGGCCTACCACGAAATGTGTATACTGGCTAAGATTAATATTATTCTTTCAAAATGTTTTCTGCACTATGCACTAATAATAATATCAAAACGTTGACTATCATAAGGAGAAATCTCCTCCAATTGTTCGCTTGCATTGTGTGTGCGCGGGGAGGCGTTATGGTAGTTTCATTTTCCAAAAAGCATTGTGGATTTCTTTTTACTTCTTCTGTTGTTTGTTTTTGTTTAAATAAAACTATTTTCGTTTTCTCACACCAGTCCCATGACCGACCTGGAGTTTATTGTTCCCTTTCTAAACTTTGGGTGCCTATAATTTTCCACAAGGGCAACCTAGAGTCAGGTTATCAATAAATAGTAGATATGGATCTAGAAGGCTTTGGTTTGGCGATTGCATTCAATGACTGACCTTGCTTAAGTCAACATGATGATGGTTCAAGCTTTTAGAGTTTTGGAGCTTTGGCATTGTGGATGCAATCTGCTGGATTCTTTTGGAACCTAAGTTGGCGCTATGTTTCCGCTGTTGTGCATTTTTGGCTCTGATTGTGTTAGGCATTTGTTGTATCATTGTATCAGATATTGTATCCATTGTTGTATCCATTGTTGTATCAATAATATTCATTTCCTTTTCCACTGTGTTGTTGTACTTAATGTGTTATAAGCTTCAATGAACCAAATTCGGCATTTGAATCTGCGGCATTCGAATACGGGTGATGTATTTGGGTGTCGATTTTCGAAGGTCGGGTCAGGATCGTCACAGTAAATTATGGTGATTTAAAAATAAAATTTTAAATTCAAATTTTAAAATTTAGATCTAGATCTGCATAATCTCAAATTCATATTAATATATTAACTTTTAACAAATATATAAGTATTAAGTATAGTTTGAACTTTATTTATTTTTAAACATATACATATTATATACATTAGAATAATATTTAGAAATACTATATATATATATAAGATAAGATGTATATATAGGTATGATATGTTTTGATGCACATTAATAATTAAATATTATATATAAATAGATTGCGATAAAAATTATTAGTTTTTTTATTGGTGATTATAATATTATTTGGAATAGTTCCCTATTTTATATTGATTTTCGTATGAAAATCAATACAAAATTTTGTTTTTATTTCCAAACACAAGTCTAAATGCATACTTATTATATTTAACATTTACATACATACATTTTATGATATTTATATGTATATATATCATATATAGTTAGCTACAATATTTAAATTGAATAATATACACACACACACACAAATATTTGAACTTTAATATATATATATACAGAAATAAATTATTATTATTTTGAAAACTTTAAGTAAATAAATATAAATATATATATTAGTAAAATATAAAATGTGACTTATATAATTATATTTGTATTAAAATCAATTTTTATTTTAAAATCATTTTAATAATATTATATTCGATGAAAAAAATTATTTGTTAGCAATATATATTATATTTTTAAATATATACACACATATAGTTTCATCCAATGAAGATAGCATAAACATATATAGATTCTTGATAATCTTACACTATCTGAACATATATATAACACAATGAATATATATATATTCATAAAGTTTAAATAAAAGACTTACCTTCTATAAAGCCTCTATGAACACATTGAAAGTTGAATTAAATAACTCCGTGAATTAGGTTCCGGAATCCAGAAAGAGCTTCCAATCTAAATCCTACAACCATCGATCTTCTATTTGTATTCACAGTGTGTTTTAAGTACTTGAAAATTAGAGGAGGAGGTCAAGGAAAGGTTGACCATGGCTGGTTCCAAAAGAGAAAAAGAGAGTAAAGAGAAAGTTTGAGATGTATAATAATATAGATCTAAGGAGCAAAAAGGGAACCATATCCACCTTTTTCTCCAACTTTTTCTCCTTAATTTGACTCAATATATTCCCTCCAAAATCCCTATCGTGGATAACAATAATGTGCCCTTGTCTGGACTTCCTAACAGCTTCAAGCCTGACCAAATAAATATGCAATTCCATCTAATTCGAATGCATATCAATATCATATATCGATATGTATCTATAACTATTTTATACACACTATTTAGTATTTGTCAACAAAAATTATATAAAATTTTGTAATTAATATTTTATAAATATTAATTTAATTAACTTATAACAATTATAATTAATTAAATCTGGTGATAACAAGAGTATTCAAAATTTTGATTTTGTGACTCTTAGATGTGAATTCGGTCAACGACTAATATCGAACAATACGAATATTAACGTTCAGATGTCACTTAGCAAGTGGTGTGACATTATGACTAAATATATGCTTATATAGCCTCAGTAAAATCCAATTTTACACATTTTAAGTGTTACCTGTTAGTGATAATTTTCACACTAATTCTCTTCATCAAAATTGTATTACATTAGGACTTACGGAATTTGGTGATGGTCAAAATTCCAATATCGTTTATATTGAAATTTATCCTCCAAACACAAAGTACTTAGTTCAATAATAACAATTATTATTAACCGAGCCGCACTAGCCAAAGACCTTGACTTTGAGTTGACTTAAGTAGACCTGATACCTACCTCATATTACCAAAGAGACAAATTCTCTCTTGAATAGTGTCTCACTTCCAAAACTTCCACTTGACAAACTACAGTAGATCGAGGGACGTTGTGCCACAATTTAACTATAATCGATGTGAAGTTTCCACATTGTAGCTTGGTAGTACTCTCAAGTCGAGGGAATTGTGTAATACTATCACATTAGTATTTTTTGTTCGACGTTAGTTGTATTAGCCAATAGAAAACTATCGAGTGAGTCATTCGCTAATCACCCAATAATTATCTGTACATAACCTCTTAGTGCTCCCAACAACCATAAGTAATGCACTTCTCAACATTTGGAAAGTGTTATGTACCCTAGTCTGCATTGTATCCAGTCTCAATACATCTTGACTAGGAATATTTAAAATGGTGTGTTTATTATATTGTCATAAGTTGCCCATGATTACAACTCTTTGTGATTACTATCTCAAAAAACGCCATTTATGGATTTTTTGTTAAATATTCTTAAATTGAATAATCAGTTATTCATAACACAATATAATAAGTATATAACAGATAGAAAATGCCTTTTATTTCGAACAAGATTGTTTATCAAGTTAGATATATGTAACCAATTACATTATTACCCCTAGGGAATACCCCTAATCCTATCATTGAGTACAATGGGCGAACGATCCGTAGAATGTACATAAGAGCCTGAAGAGAATATGAGGCCTGCTCATCCTAACCTCGTTTCTAGTACATTTCCTAATTTGATTTCATTTGGTTTGATTTCCTTAGTTAGAATATTCTAGGATTAGGATATGGATGCCTTGGATAAATTGATTGTTAGATTTTATATACAAGATTGGATCTGCATTCATACAGAAATATGTTTATGCTAAAATTAGAATGTTGTGTATCCTGTTTGATATGCCATCTTATTGCATTCATATCGGTTGCATTAGCTACATTTCTACAACATAAATGTAGAAAGTGTAAGTACATGGCATTATTCATACCTATTCTATCTATATTATTAATATCCATATGTTGTTTGCCTAAAATCGATGATATGTTTGCTAACTTGATTGGTATATGTTTGACGAGCAAGAGTTATATTACATTTTCCGTTCGTTATGAATTTCGGGGAAGAAATTCTTTTAAAGGGGGGAATGTAACACCCCAAAAAATTGGTAAATATTTCAATTAAGTACCAAAAAGTATAAAAATTCGAAAAGTTGAATTTAGAAAATTAATTAAAAATGAGAAGGGGCAGAATAGTCATTTTTTCAACTTTGGAATTTGACAATGGATAAAGCGCCATTGCAAACGTCACATTTTTTCTGATATGGTAGGACATTGGTTTGCCTTGTTTAGAGTTTGTATGAAGAAATTATGGATGAAATGGTATCAGGTTGAACGGGCATCAAAAGTCAGGTTATAAACTTAAATTTGAGTTAAAGAGCGAACTATTTTCCCCACTTACAAATTAAAAAGGCACCTACATTCAGTTTTGGATGCTACTCAATCAATTCTTCTTCCTTCCTTCTTCTTCTTCTTAACATACCAAGATTCAAATCACCATATCTCTCTCTAAACTCAACCAAATCACACGAGACTAGCAGTGTTGCGAGCTATCGGAAGAGGTTATGTACTAGTAATAATTTCAAGGAAACAATCTAAAGTGAGGAGGCGTAGTAGGTCGGACATCGGAGGTTTGGGTAGAAAACAGTGAATGTGATGAATGATTCATCCTTTTCTTCTCATAAATACAATCATGATCCTTTTCTTCTCCTAAACACCTATAAACATCTAAATTTGGATTTAATTAGGATTTGATTAATAGAAGCAACTTAGAAACCAATTTATGTTCAATTATAGTAATATAATGATTACATAATAAATTAAGGGTATAAATTGAGAAACCAGATATAAAAATGTTGGGCTAGGTTCTAGGGACATTCTCGGGTGACCAGACGCAGAACTGAAGGTAGGAATGATGATGAAAATGAAAAAACTTCCATAACTTGGTAATTTCCATGAGTTACGTGCGCCCATTCATTAAGGGAGGTGACCGAGGAATTGATGGCCTGTTTTAGGCTTAAGTTGAACCTGACCCAAAAGGGCATATATAAATAACAAACGATCAATTCGAATTTTGCTTCTCTTATGTTTTGGAAGGCAATTGGAGGTTAATTGACGAGGAAAACTAAAAACTTTACAAACCGAGTAAATGTTTGTGATGATAGGTTACTATATGAGATGAATATGTAGGCTATTACGATGCAGAGACATGATACGATGGTAAATGTATAACATGAATGAGTCTGTGGCGCATTGGAATGGCAATAGGGCGGGTTGGGGTGTTTTGTTTTGCCCTAGACCCATCCGGAATTTTTTTAACCCTGTCCAAACCCGCCTCATAGACCTAGTGCGGATCTGGATTTTTGCCTCCGACTCGGAACTCATACGGGTTAGGATAAACCAGCACTGCCTAAGACCCAATGAGGCTCCATAATTCATTCAAAACTATATGTACATATATTTTAATCTATAAGAGGATTTTCACTAAATGATAAGTTAAATATAAATAACAATGTATTTACAATGGTAAAAAAAGATGATAAAAGTGAGGTGTTCAGTCATAGTTCGAATAAATATGCATATGTTATTGTATAATTACTGGTGGTATAATTTAATACTGTAAAACTCATATAACTTATTGAATAAAACATAATAATATCCATGTTATAATCAGTTATGTCTAAATCGATTAACAAATCACCATTGTAATAATAAAGCGATTTTACGATATCTTAGTGATCCGTGTTATAATCAACATTATAATACCCACAAGTTGGGTCATGTCTGCCAAGCCCTGACCCTTGACTAAGAGTTCTCAAGAATAGGACATGGGTCTACCCGCCTTAGTGACCCGTTGGGGCTAGTTTTGGTACGTCAAAACAGGGGTGATTTACCAGTTTTAGACCCTAGATCCGTCTTATTATCATATTTAGTGGTGTAGGTAGACATAATGAGATATAAATATGGATGTGGATATGAATGTGGATATCGGTACGGTTATGGATATAGACATAGGTTTGGATACTGATACAAAACCCGCATATTTAAATGATTTATTTAAATATTTAATTGACAATTGACAGAATTCCATTATACTAGATTTTTCAAAGATGGATGAATTGAAACTTAAGGCACCTGCCATTGGAACCGCAATTCTGTCGCAAGAATAATGAGTATGAACTTGGCCATGTTTGTA
Organism: Allium cepa; assembly: GCA_030765085.1. Lineage (NCBI taxonomy): Eukaryota > Viridiplantae > Streptophyta > Magnoliopsida > Asparagales > Amaryllidaceae > Allium > Allium cepa. The sequence continues at coordinate 722,875,560 of CM060934.1, forward strand.
GTAGATGAGTTTTGGTGTGAATGGTAACTTCTTAAGAAAAAGTGAATTTGGGATAGAACCATAGGTTAGCCTATCAGATAACTTACTCTTCATTATTTCCATTCACTTTTCATTCCATGTTTGTTTTTTGCTCTCTCCTAATGTAACGACCCAGAATTTCAATCATTGGAAATTCGCGTATTTAATAAATTTTAAATTTCACAAGTTAATTTTATAAGTTGAATAACTTATATTTCGAATATAATGATTTAATCAGATAATTAAATTGTTAATTTAATATTTTAAATTGTGTAAATAATTGAAATTTGAATTTAATGTGAATGGAAATGATTTCAAATACTGTTTTAAATTATATATGAATTATAATAATGTTAGTAAACTTTTGAAATTAAATTAAAAATTAATTTTTAGAAATTGAATATTTAATTAACGCGTAAAAATAGGCATTTTTCAAACAATCTTGGACTTCAACGAAACTAGTTTTGTTGGATCCGTAATGTTATATTATTGTAGGATTTTTAATATTGTGTCGGTCGGATTTATGATTTAGTCGTGGCAAGCTAAGACGCGTAGAAATTCGTTTAAGTGAAATTTTTAATTTACATAAGTCAATTCGAAAACCTATCTTTCAAATATGATCGAATTGGCTTCCGATATATATTCCATTGTGTTCGAAATATGGGTAAAACATTATAAACGCTAGGTGACATGCTTCATTTGGAGTTCGGAAATTTTTTGGATGAATAGTGCGCGAGAATTTTTTATAAAAGGCCTCGTTATTTTCTATTTTTCACTCAAACCCTAATCCTCTAGAGACAGCCGCCATTGACACTTCCATGACCATAATTTCATCACCTTTCCCTTAATTTTCTCTCGATCTGTCGACTTTCATCAAAAACCTCCAACTACAACATTGAAGATCTTCGCGAGATCTAGCTGATCAACGGTGATGATCGAAAACAACATGATGGATCGACGGCAAAATGGGTTTAAACATTTATCACTTGTGCATGCTTGTCGATGCGATCGTGGGCCCGAGTTAGCCGGCATTCGTGGTGATGAGGGAGCTCGAGATGGTCGTTTGTTTGAGGGCGTCTAATCGTCGTCGATGGAGACGGTGGTGCTGCGGCGAACGGAGAAAGCGAACGAGCTAGATGGGTTAGTCGCTTGAATGGAACGATGGGAGAAGATGCAACGCAAGGCCAGATCTGATCAAGCAAAATGAATGGCCATGATGAAATCAGGATTTAAAATTAAAAAATAAAAGTGAAATTAATTTATATATATGAAATTCATATAAACTTTAAAACGTCGTAACTTCTTCATACGAGGTCCGTTTTTGACGAAACAAGTTGAGTTGGGTTCGTATTGACAAGCGCTACATTTTAGAGCTAGTTTGGATTTAATTGAAGCTAGTGCAAATTTTAAGAAAATTGAAACGCTCGTTTAATTTTATTCGAAAGAAAACACTACAACTGCGATAGGACTAAAAGTGAGTAAAACTCACTCTTTCTGGCTCGCTGATACATTTATATAAGTGAGAATAAATTTATTTATATTGATTGATGATTGCTTGGATGATATATGATAAATTGTGTATATATTGATTGGTATTTGGATATATTCCAGCCTACTGGAGCAGATGAGACCGTATACGTTCATATGTATGAGCGGATGACCTTTTGTACGCGCGTCTGCCTCGTGGCGAACATTGTGCATATATTCTAATATGTATATTTGTTACAGGTGACAGGTTGGAGGGATTCAACTGGATTCCTCACCAGTATTGGTTTTATTTACAGATATTGTGATATATGTCGTTATCATGTGATATATGATGTTTTGGATGTCGTGATTGATGTATTTAGTGTTGTTGCAGCATTGAGCCTATTTTGGAGTTTTAAAAATGTTAAAGTGATGATTTCAAATTAAAATATATTTTCAAGTGATTTTGAAAATAGATGTTCTATTAATTTTTGAATTGTTAAGAAAATGGATTTATTTTAAATAAATAAATGTTACATTTTTTTATATTATAAAAATTAGGATTTTTGTGAAATATAATTAGAATGCGATTTTTGAAGTATAAAGCTGATTATTTTGTAAATAGTTTAAATTGAGATTTTTGAATAATTATAAATGGCTTATATATAATAATTATAAATGGCTTATATATAATATTTATAAACGGATTTTTATAAATCAGAATACTGGAATTATAAAGGAATTTTATAAGTGTTAAAATGAAGTATAAATGAATCTTATAAGTAAATAAGATTATTTACGAATTTATGATGTTATAAAAAAGAATGAACTTGTAATAAGAGATTTATAAGTGAATTACCTTGTAATCGGATTTTGGCATGTAAATGAGATAAATAACTTTGGTTAATGAAGGGAACTTATAAATTGAAGTTTTTACAAAATATAAATGGAATTTATAAGCATTGTTTTATAAATCTGAAATCAAGTTATTTGATAAGTTAAATATGATTGTTTATTAAAGGAATTATATTCACGATGTTGGACGGTGAATTATCCTTTAAAATAAATGTGTAGAAGTATTAAATTTGGATAAGAGAATTATATTCACGATTTTGGAAGGTAAATAACCTTTTAAATAAAATAAATGTTTTGGAAAGTGATCTTTTAAATGAAGTTAAATGGTTTAAAGATGTTTTGAAATGTGTTAAGTATCGAATGCATATGTTTCAGCATGTATTGTTGAAATAGACATTTTCAAGAAGTAAGGAGATGATGGACTATAACATTGTTGTTATGGTAAATGATTTTCAAAAGGATATGTTTTGTATAGTATATGGTATATACCTATCTAATTATCAAATCCCTATAGTAATGATTTTGGGTTGTCGTAACGATGTTTTATGCAATATTTGTTTTGACCGAAATAAATATGTTTAAGAGAATGTTTTTCTTAAAGAATGAAATATATACTTAATCCTGATTTAAGTATATGTAAAATTTTCTAGTGTTGAAAATAAAGAGAATTGTGAATTACTTATTATTAAATAAGCATATGGAAATGTTTTCCAAATAGTGAAACATTGAAATGGTTTTGAGAATACATCTTTTTAAAGATAATTTAAAGTGAATATTTGACAAGTGATTTAATTAACTAAAGATTAATTAAAAAGGCCTAGTGACTGTTTATGGTGCTAGATATTTGTTTTTTTGCTTTGGTAATTAAATAACCGACTATCAAAATTTGGCCATTTTAGTTCCTTGACTTGATGTGGGAACTATTTAGTTGTACACTTAGTACGTAGCCATCTGTGTAGGCTTGATTAGCATTTGTGTTGAGGATTTTGATTCATGTAGTGCGTAGTATTACTCCAGTCTATCGAGCTTCCTTCTTGGCCGAAGGATAGCGAGCTGAAAGTCGGAGATGTGATAAGTCTATGAGACTTAGTTTTTGTGTGAGGTTGAGAAATGCTTTCGCATTATTGGTGCGAAGAGATCGTAATCAGATTTATCTGAAAACCACTTCGGACCAATGTATACGCGATGATTGTGTAGGTTGGTTGTGATGATATTGATATTCAGGATTTTCATAGTTGAGGGGTGCTTGTTGATCGTTTGGGATTAAAATCCGAATATACATCCAGTCGCAGTGGTCTCTTTGTTATGAAATATCCAGTGCAAGAACTATTCGCTACTAATTCAATGGATTTCCCGACAGGATGTGGTAGGAAAGTACCTTTGGTTTATCATGTTCCTAAACAACTTATATGGATGTTTGTCTGACATTGCATTTCTAAAGATTACGTACATTGGTTTTTAAAAACATACATCAGTGGTGGCGGAGAAGACAACTTCTCTTAACTTAACACCCTCCTTGAGACGTACGAACTCAAGGGTTGTATTTTTGTATAAGGCGATTAGTAGTCAACGGAAATTGCCATGTGGCATTCAAAGTGATGTGATGTGTGATGTGTGATGTGTGAAAGGTAATCGTTACCTCTGGCTTCATCAACTGAAAATAACCGAAACAGGGTTAGATGCGGCAAGGCTAAGTGGGTCGCTCCCATTAGGATATGATCATCCTCTTCTAGATATATTTCTTCCCGCTATGACGTTCGGGATGTAATGATGTTGTTTGTATGCTATGAGGGCCCTCGGAAAAGGTCGTAAAGACCGGAGGATGACATATTCAGTACTGTCGAGTTACAAAGGTAGGTTGGTCTTATGTTGGTAGAGGGTAGATGAACTGTGCCTCGGGACATCCATCTAGAGGTGTACCCATCGGAAGGTAGTCCCTTCACCTGGTCATTTGTATGGAAATCCAAACTCCGCTGCGTACCTTCCATTTTGATTGTATTGCCCATTTTGGGCTATATGCTAGAATTTAATCAATGTAACAATTTCGACTATGATTGATATTATTAGTATAATGGACACTTTTATAATATAAGAGGATTGGATAAGAAAAGTTTTATTTGTCGTAAGGTAAAAACATGTTCGTGTTTATGTGATGGGCGTGTCTTACGAGATACTTTTGTTTTAATAAACGAAAAGTATGGTAATTTGATAAATTCATTTGAATTTGTTTCCCACGCTGATTTACTAGACTGGTCCAGGCATTCTTCTCTTCCAATACTCGGGTAGGATCGAGTATATTTACAGGTTTAGTTTTGGTGCTTTTGGCGCTTCAACAAGAGAACTGGAGATCTTCATTTTCATATACACGTATCAGTTTTGCTTAGTGATGTTCGTACATGATAGGGGGCTCTTGCTTCTTGCTGGGTTGCGAACGGATGACTCTTACTCTTACATGTCCCTGAAATCGAGTATCGAGGGATTGGTTTGCTAGTTTGGCTTACAGTCGAGAGGCTGGTTGTAAAAGCAAAACGTGAGGACCCATGTGAGCTACGGTGAATTTATCCACTGTCGATGGTTGCGAAGCCTAGATCGTCACATGTGGTATCAGAGCTTAGATTTTGTATATTCCTAGGCTTTGATACGTACTCAGTACAGATAGGGACAGTAGCACCCTAGATTGAGTTTGAGTGCATTATATATATGATGCGTATTTGCTCGTGATGTAAAATGTTTTATATTGTGTTTACTTATTCGTTGAGTTGTTGTGAACTCTGTTCCGTGCATGGGAAGTCATGTCGTCGATAGGGATTTCTAAACACTTAAACATGGCAAGTCGACATAGTATCATTTTGAATTGGGTAAATATATAAGGAAACAATTTTTTAGAATTATTAAAGTGTATATAAATTGATTGTTTGGTTGTTTGGAAATGTAAAAATATATAAGTTTATAAAAGATGTTTGAATAATCTAAATAAAAACAACAATTGTAAAAGAATAAATTATATAAGCAAATGTATTATAAAGTATTGAATTATAATTAATATGATTTACAATTGAAAATAGTTTTATATATAAGAAGTGAAATTATATGAATATATTTATAAATATGAGTTATAAATAAAAATGAATTTAAACTAAGAATTTGAGAATTTTGAATCCCATCGATTTTGGAAGTTATTTTTCTAAATTTAAAGATGTTAAATTATTATAAATCTAAATAAGAAAAATGATTTTGGAATGAATCTTATATAAGTGAAATAGTGAAATTACGTGAGTAAGAAGATTTATATATGTGATTTATAAATATAAAAAGGGATTTTTAAAAGAATATAAAGCACTAAATTCACTACTGTTGCGGGGAAATAATAAGGGTGATGACTGCAACATCATCATTATCATCTTCGAGTTTTTATATGATGGATTTGCTACCAATGGAAAATTGAAACTGAAGTTTTGTTGTGATAAAAAAATTTTGAATTTAAAATCCAAGCTAAAATTGATAAATATAAGTAAAATGAGTTTTTGAACTTATAATATGAAATGATAAAATTTTAACTTTAGTTAAGTTAAATAAAAATTTGAGTTAGCATAATAAATTTATGATTTGAAATTTAACTATAGGAAAGTTAAATGAATGGATTAGATTAGAACTAGATTAGATAAATTATTGAAATGGAAACTAAACGAATATGAATTTGAGTAATATAAGGAAATTCAACTTAATTGTGAAAGTGAATTAGTAAATTAACATGGATTAGAAATGTTATTGTTAAGAATTGAAAAAAAATTGGAAGTGTTGTATAAAAATGTGAATATATTGAATTTCCAAACAACCAAATAATCAATTTATATACACTTTAATGAGATACGCATGTGAGGTACCTATGTGAGCTATGGTGGAGTTTATCCACTGTCGATGGTTGCGAAGCCCAGATCGTCACATGTGGCATCGGAGCTTAGATTTTGTATATTCCTAGGCTTTGATATGTACTCATTACGGATAGGTACTCAGTACAGATAGGGACAGTAGCACCCTAGATTGAGTTTGAGTGTATTATATATATGATGCGCATTTGTTAGTGATGTAAAATGTTTTATATTGTGTTTACTTATCCATTGAGTTGTTGTGAATCCTGTTTGGTGCATGGGACGCCATGTCATCGATAGGGATTTCTAAACACTTAAACGTGGCAAGTCGACATAGTATAGTAAATATTAGAATTCAATCTAAATTGAATGTTAAACCAATTGAAATTAAATGTGTTGAACAAAAGTAAATAAATTTGGTTTTGTTGGATATACATTGGTTGTTAGATGGTTGTTAGTCGATTGTATATAAATTCATTAAGTGTTAATGAAATTGAATTAATAAAATTGAAAGCTAAGTAATTGAATTCAAATTGGTAATTAGTTAATCTAAAAAGAATTGAATTGATTTGAATTGGAAGTGAGCAAACTTGAATGTAAATTAGTGAATGTAAATTAATTGAAAATGAATAAATGAATATTAGAGAGTTCAATGTAGTGAATCAAATGTGAATAAATTGAAAACCAATTTAATGAATATTAACGAGTAATGGATGAATATTGATTTGGTTATGGATTGATTAGATAGATTATGGATATGTTGGATAGAGATTGGTTTGTTATGACAGTTGTATGATGGTTAGATTTGTTGTTTTTAATTGCATTTGCTATATTGGCATATATATTTGTTGTATAATTATATGTCGTATATTAATATTACTTTCATATATACATGTTTCTCATTTTTTTATTGAGTATTTAGTAGGTGCGGATGGCGTATGATTCGCTTTTGGAGCTCGCTTTTTTGCTATACTAGCCGTATATGCTTGCTAATAATATATGACGTACGTATCTCGAATTACATGCCTACTACGTACCTGCCATTTTAATTGTATTACCCATTTTGGGCCGTATGCTGGAATTTAATCAATGTAACAATTTCGGCTATGATTAATATTATTTGTATAATAGACACTACTATAATATAAGACAAATGGATAAGAAAGGTTTTAGTTATCGTAAGGTAAAAACACGTCCGTGTTTATGTGTGGGCATGTCTTACGATATACTTTTGCTTTGATAAAGGAAAAGTTTGCAGTCTAATAAATTCAGTTGACTGTGTTTCTCATGTTGGTTTACCAGACTGATCTGGGTGTTCTTCCCTTCCAATGCTCGGATCGGACCGGGTATATTTATAGGTTTAGTTTTGGTGCTTTTCGAGCTTCAGCAGGGGAGCTGGAGATCTTCATTTTCATATACATGTATCGGTTTTGATTATCCGCTTTAATCTTTGTTATTGTTTATATTATCAGCAATTGTAAGGATAGCTTCTTATAACTGTCTAGGCTGATAACTAGTGGTTGATTGTTGAACTCTGATTAACGTATGTATATACAGTTTTTGTTTTGCAAAGATCATTGATATGATATTGTATGTTTTCCGCCGTGATGTGAGATTCTGTATTATTCTATTTGGTTCTCTCTTTCTTCTCTTCTTCTCTCTTCTTTTCTTTCTCCTGACATTCCGTCAGTCTGTGCTTTTTGGGTCGGACATGTGTGGTTTATTGTCGATTCAAAGGGTACGGATTTGCGGGTCATCACACCTAATCTTTTCCTAATTTCTTTATTAATCCTCTAAACCAAAATCACTAATTCATACTCAATTAAATTCCAATAAATCATGTTAAAATCATTATATTTCCTCTCATCCAATTCCTTACATAACCCATCAACGAATTAGCTTGAACTGAAGTTTCAAGCATCATCTCAAATTTCAAGAGAAGCATTGAACAGGTTTTTGTATTTTGAGCTTAGTTTGGAGAAGAACTAGTGAGTAGGATGATTCTCTAACCATATTTACTTATTAAACTTCATTAATTTGTTTTTTGATGATTATGAAGTTATATCATGTGATTTGGAGAATGTTTAGTTTGATTAAGCTTATCTTCATATTGCAAACATGACTATATTAGTTAATTATTTGTTAGAAACCATAATTGTTAATTTTAGAAAAGTTAGTAAGCCGTAGAATGGATTTTGGGCTAATTGAATGATTGTGAGTGATGTTATGATGAATTAGAGGCTAATTTAGTTATATGATTATGTGCATATTATTAGTTAGTATTAACTAAACCATTTGAATTTATTTTATAAAATTTAGTAAGCTAATTGTGTGAGTTTTGGACTGTACAATTATTATTAAAGTGATTAGAGGCATAATAAATCTTAGTTAGTACTTGTAAATATTATTTCAGAGCGAATGGTTTTATAAGAAGATGGAATATTTTATGAAATGAAGTTAGTAAGCAAATTAAGCGAGTTATAAGCTCTACACGTATTACTAAAGTGATTTGATGCTTAATGAAGCTTAATTAGTATTTAAAAACATTATTTAACTGAAGGAATAATTTTTAAGTGAAATATATATTTTATAAAATAGAATGAGATTTTATAAAATAGTGTAAATGTGATATTTTATGAAACAGAATGAGATTTTATAAAATAGTATAAATGATATATTTTATAAAATATAATGAGATTTTATAAAATAGTATAACAGATATTTTATAAAAAAATGAGATTTTACCAAATAGTTTGATGGAATTATTTTAACAACTAATTATAAGGTTTTATAAAATAATATAAGGTAAACACCTAATTTTAATAAAGAAACTATGTCTTAAAAGGCTTAAAATGATTTATAAGTTAGTATTGGGTTTTTAAAACAATTGAATGATTTTGTTCAATAATAGAAAAAGATATTAAGCTTTTATATAAAGATTTAATCAATGAAAGTAAAATTTTATCTTTAAATAATCAAATTGTTTATTTAAATATGCGTGTACGTATATGTATATGGGTAAGTAATTGTATTCGTGTTTTGAATTTATATAATAATAAATATATTTCCTGTATTGTAATTAAAATTGTTGACGATGGTAGTGTATGTGTGAATATAAATATAATTGCATAATAAATTTTATAAGTGCATAAGAATATCTGTATTTTTATATAAGCAAGTTACAAGCAATCACAGGTAACCATAGTAAGTATTGGATGTGTTAAGTTGCATGAGGGGATACTGGATTGAGTAATCGCTCCAGTGAATTTCATGTGTATTCCATGTACATGTGTGCATATATGTGCATTGGTAGGTGCATCGACACTCATGCGACCATTATGTGAGGCGACATGATCCGTTGAGTTCGTTTTGGCGTGTTAGAGGAAGCCAGGTCGATCAAATTGTCTCGTGGAACTCTAGCATAAAAGACTGAATTACGTACCGAAATTGGTTTTCAAATACATAAGGAACCACATCAAAATTATGAACTAATGGACTTTGAAAGAGGTCTAATGTAATGATAGCCGGCTAAAAGAGCTAGGCGATGCATGTAGTGAAGCGATAGAGGAAACAACTGGTGAATCGCCGACTGAAGTGGCTCTGTTGGAACCTAACCAGGCTTACTGCTTGGGACAAGAAACCTCCGGTGCATCGGTGTGGTGCAGACCTATGCAGTTGCCTAGGCAGTGTGCAGGTTGATGGGGATTTGTCCCTAGTGTCGGTTGTGAGTTGGAATGCTGCTTTGGCGTTACTTCAAGGAGAACTTAAGCTACATAGCAAAGTGGAATGCAAGGTGAAGCATGGGCTCTGGAGGCTGATGTAAAGTGGTATGTATGCGATCAATAATGATCAGATATGATATCGGTGCATTGATTGGTTGTACAGTCACATCTGGTGAGCATGGATGATTAAGCGGAGTTAGTCTGCAACCTTTCATTTTGACCATAGTGTAGGTACGTTTTACTAAATTTTATTTCTCTAATATTAGGGACCATACATCGTATTAGTCCTATGTTAGTGACCATACATCATATTGACCTTATATTAGCGGTCGTATGTATTATAGCCATACAGTAGTGGCCATCCTTATAGATAGACGACCACGAGATATTGGTCTTCGTTTGTGATAAGCATATCTGATTACATGAAATTTTATTTAGTTAAATATACATCTATATGGCAACGATATTCCTTTGTGGTCCCAATAGTGTATTATATGGGACACGTCTGTTAGTTTCTACTATAGAGATAATATGCAAATTTGTTAAGAAATTCATGATGACTGGAGGGGAGATGATGACGATTATCTACAAGTGAATCATATACAAATTTTGCTCGATGGGGGTACGGTGAGATCCGTATAGGTTTCAAATATTTAAAGTTGGTCATGCATCACTTATACTTAATGTGGGGTCTGGTGAGATCTGCACAGGTTTGGTCATAGCTAAATGCGATGTATGGTCTACAGTATAATCTGGCATTGATTCTATTTATTTTGGACCCTCAACGGGAATCATTGGATCACGATAATTCAAGTTGCTGATGGATATCCAATATGGACTCGGATTGCAGATATCTAGAGAAGATCATATATCGCTTAAGCTTGACGTAAGGGACGATAAGATCTACATGAGTTCGATCATACTAGATGTGTCATGGGGTCTATGGTTCAATTTTAGATTGAATTTATTTACCTTGGGTATGAGTCTACCGTGAATTCTACTCATCAATAATGATGTCTATCAATTTATATTATATTCTTATCGCTTATCGTTATATTGTGTGTGTTATATTAGTTGGTTGAAACTATTGTTGTGTATTTTAGGATAGTCTTATATTATGATATTTAAATTACCCCTGCATTTGTATAATAGGTTAACTTATCATGGTACACTATTACATATTAGTCACATTATATTAGTTATGTTGATTCTTTGATTATTGGAAAGGAGCAAGTTATGGTATGACTCACTACTTTTGTGATGGGTTTACTTTACTTGTTTATGGGTTGTTCGAAGAACCCCCAAGCCATATTTATGGAGAGGACAAATTGTGCCTTGGTAGCTTCATGTTTTATATATGTATACAATTTTGATATACAATATTTTAATAGAGGTCCCTTCACACCAGACTTTATGTCTGACCCACATTTTGTCTTTATCTATTTATGTCATGACAACTCTCAGGTACTCGATTGAGTTGCTTGGGAGTTAGGTGCTTTTGAGGATACGCTATCAGAGTGGCACTGGAGCATGTTGGAGGCGTGATGTCGATCTTTGGATATATACTTGATTTTATAGTGGTACATGATACATATGTTATTTATATATGAGACTTATTGTATCAGATATTCTGAACTTTTGTATTGATATTTATTTATCATTTACTTCCGCCAGTGTACTCTCTTATATATATTATTTATCATATTATGTTCATGCATTTTCAGTATATTATATGTTATCATTCCCCTATAAGATTCCATTGTCATGCCTTGGTATAGTGATTTGCTTTAATTTTACCCCAACAAACCATGTTTTGTGGTATTTGGAAGTTAGATGATGTCATTCAACGTTGATTTTAGAGTAATACGAAGAATGGGTTGCTAAGTATCAGAGCTTAGGTTCAACACTCATGAACAAAGTAAACCAGTTTGAGTCAAAACAACCTAGTAAAAGGAGGTACATTAAGAGAGCATTACGTATTGAATGCTTTGGATGAATTGATTGTTAGATTTTACATATATATATATATGTGTGTGTGTGTGTGTGTGTGTGTGTGTGTGTGTGTGTGTGTGTGTGTGATTGGATTTGCGTTATATAGAACTATATATATATATATATATATATATATATATATATATATATGCTTGTATTAGGATGTTGTGCATTATGCCTCATATACCATCTTACTACATTAATATTGGTTGCATTAGCTGCATTACTACATCATAAGTATAGATACTACAAATACACGCATTATTCATACCTATATTCTATCTATATGATTTATCCATATATTGTTTGCTTAAATTGGATGATTGTTTACTAATCTGACTGGTATATATTTAAGGGAAAGCGTTGTATTACATTTTACGTTCCTTAGAAATTTTGGGCATGAAATTATTTTAAGGGGGAAGAATGTAATACCTCAAAAATCGAGTAAATATTTTAATTAAATATTAATAATAAAAATGTGAAATTATTTGAATTAAAAAAATTAGTTAAAGTGATAAAAAGTAAGGAGGGGAAAATTAGTTTATCTTCCCCACTTTGGAATTTGACGATGAAAAAAGAGCCATTCTGACCTTCTCTTGTTTCTTATTCGCGTAGTACTTTGGTTTGCCTCATTTGGAGCTCCTATGAAGAAATTATAGGTGAAATGGTATCGGATTGAATGGGTGCCAGAAGTCAGGTTTGAAATTTAAATTTGAATTAGAGAGTGGACATTTTTTCCCTTCTACCACTAAAAAAATCATGTATATTCAGTTTTAAAAACTACTCAGTTCCTTCTACTTCCTCATTCCTTCTTCCTCTTAACATATCAAAATTCAAATCACCGTATCTCTCTGCAAACTCAACTAAATCACGCGAAACTAGAGGCGTTGCAGAGCTATCGGAGGAGGCTATCTACAGTAACAAATTGGTGGTGCAAATTTGAAGTGAGGAGGTGCATTAGATTGGACAGAGATTCGGGCAGAAAGTAGTGAAATTGGTGAACGATTTATCTTTTTCTCCTTATGTAATACAATCATCATCCTGTAATTATGATAAGATCACTATAATAGAGTAGATAAACACCTATAAACATCTAAATTCGTATTTAAGTAGGATTTGGTTAATAAAAGCAACTTAGAAACCAGGTTGTGTTAAATTATAGTAATTTGATGATTACATGTTAAATTAAGGGAATAAATTGATAAACCAAATTTAGGAATGTAGGGCTAGCTTCCATGGATGTTCTCAAATGACCAAAGGCCGAATGGAGGTGGTCGGAGGAAAAAATGATGATGAAAACCACATTCCCAAAACCTTGCAATTGCTTGGAGTAATGTGCACCCGTCCACTGGTGGAGGTGACCGGGGAACTAGTGCTCTGTTATTGGCTCAGGCTGTACCCGGACGTAGATGGGCCTATATAAATAATAAATGATCGATTTGAATTTTGTTTCTCTTGTGTTCTAGAAGGCAATTGGAGGTTATTGAGGAGGAAAAACTATGGCGTTAGAAATTGAATAATGTTTGTGATGATTGGTTGCTATTTTAGACGAATATGTATGCTATTTTGATGCAAAGATGTGATACGATGGTGAACTTGAATGAATTTGGGGTGCATAGAAAAGGGGGGGTAGGTTTTGTGGGTCTTTAATGCCCCAGACCTGCCCTAGGTCTTTTAACCTCATCCTAGACCCGCCCCATAAACCTAGTGTGGGTCTTGATTTTCACCTCGAACTCGAAACCCATACGGATATAGGTAGACCTTCTCTACCCCAACGCCTGATGAGGATCTATATATTTATTCAAAATTTTATGCGCGTATTCTTTCATCTACAAGAGGTATTTTCACAAAATGATACAATAAAATTAAATAACAATGTTTTTACAATGATAAGCGAAGATAATAAAAATGAGATGTTCAATCATAGATCGAATATATATGCATTTATTGTTGTATAATTACCAGTGACACAGCTTAATACTATAAATGTCCTACAACTTATTGAATAAAACATTATAATATCCATGTTATAATCAATTATATCTAAATAGATTAACAATTCACCAATATAATAATAAAGCGATTTTATGAGATCTCATTGATATGGTCGGGTTAGGAAGTTTCTTCTAAGCCCCTACCTAACCCTTGACCCAAAGTTGTCAAGAATAGGTCATTGGTTTACCCACCTCGATGACCCGATAGGGCGGGTCTTGATGCGTCAAAATTGGGGCAATTTTAGCGGGTTTAGACCGTAGACCCGCCCCATTCACCAGTACACAATATGCATGTTGCCTTGTCTCATTTGTTTCGGTTGTGTGAACAACTGAAGCAAACGGCATTATTTACTTTGTCCCTTCCTTAACAATCAAAGCAATAGACGCTTGTAAACCAATATGTCGGTCATTTGCTACGTTTGTATTAACAACCGAAGCAATAAACCACTCATTTGCTTCAACCAAAGCAATAAACTACTCATTTGCTTTGGCTATATCAACAACCCAAGCAATAGACCTTTAAAATATTAAAATATAAACAATGAAAAATTATCAATCCAATTTCGAAGCCCATTAGTTTGCCTTTATAATCTTCGTTCGGCACCAAAACTTTATTTTCCTCTACAACAGCTTATGCACACTTCTCCATTCCAAAGCCCTAACCCAGAATCGTTTCAACTCACCACTAACTTGCTTGTGATTCAATCTCAACTTATGATTTTGCCAATGTCGAGAAGCAGCAAACTATTGACAACGCCAATGAGCGCCACAGCACTTTAAGGCGCAACACGTCGAGGCACAGCCGCACAGCATTCCAAACTCCAACGAGCGATGAAGAGTCGTACGACGACAGGAGCTAGGACTAAAAGGTATTTATTTTTATTTTATGTTAGTTAATCATAGTTCGACGGATGATTGGTGATCATTAATGACTTTGACGATGGAAGAGTATGAAAAGGTTGAAAGTTGATAAAAAAATTCATCAAGCATACAATCAGTATAATATAACCCAATATAACTTAACTTCCTTATCATGGCAGTATAATTCCTCTTAATGACTCTAAAATTGAGTTGAACATAGTGAAACTATTATATATTTAGTTGTCATGTTAGATAAACTTAAAACTATGCCGCAAATCAGGCTTAAACTTGAATCCCATATTTCACAAGAGATTAAATATAGACCCTAAAAACTATAACGCTAATGAGGCTCTTCGTGCTTATTCCACTTTCTCTATTATTTATTTTTAAATTTTATTTTATGTTGTTGAAATATTTTCCTATTGAATTGTGATTTCCACTTGTCTGATGCATCTTACATCTAAGGCAAAATATGTCAATAGCCTAAAAAGACACAAAGCAGATGTACTTATTGTGGTTTAAATGAACATTTTTATGTCAATTTCAATAAATATCAAATTGGTAACTGACCGTTAAAGTCAATTTCTCATTCTTTGGTAATAACATATTACTTAATAATTTTTACTTAAACTTGAGGTTGCGTTGGCATTAGGGCTATCACTTATCTACATTTATGTTCTTTTATAGCCATCTTGTAGTTTTCTAGATAAATTCTCATCCAAAAAGTCTAGTTCATAAACTTGTAGTTAGGAAGTTGTTTAAGCACTGTTAGATGCATCATGTTAGTATGTGTTTTCAGTCACAAAACGTTAGCTTGCACCTCATTATTAGCTTGTTGAGAACAGTTACCCTCTCGTTTAAGTACATGTACTCCTAATCCAACTTTAGCATTGGTTCCTTCAGAAATTATATTATTGTCATCAAAATTTGATGTGTTGCCTTCAATGTTAACAGTGTTTCCTTCAATGGTAGGAGAGTAGCCTTCATCATTAACAACGATTTCATCATCCCTAGGAGCGTAGCCTTAGCATTAGAAGTATTTTTTAGTATCCATTGTGGTTTAATCTTTTCAGCATGTAGCACAATTTTGCGCCCAAATGTATTGCAAATTGTACATCTCGATGGAATAGAGTCATAAGAGGCATTGAAATCCTTTTTTAACGCCAGTATGTAGTAACACAAGGACATTTTATGGTAGTTGTTGATGAGCAGAGACCTCTATCGGTATTTCTGCATATCAGTAGTTTCATGGACTTATGCTACTTTAAATTTATAACTCCGTCACGTTCATTGAATGATCAAAATGATTGTTTTTGTTTTTATTTAATTCTTGTGTCATTGGGATTTTTGAACTGCATTTTATTCTTTTCATTTAACAATTTTCTTTTCAAAATATATATTACTAGGTTGATATTACTATCTGAGATAACGCTCAAAGATTGTACGCTCTGAAGTTAAATTCAGTTGACAGAGTTATAATATTATCGTTTTTTTAGAAGCAAGCCTCTAATTCTTTGCTATGTAATGATCTAATAATTCATGTTATCTTTTTCTTCCTCCATATTCAAAATGGTGTTATATTTTTTTGGAAAGAAGCACTTATCCAGATGGGCATTCAAGCAACATAATGACATTTTTTTTTTTTGAAAGAGTTAAAAAGGGCCCAGCCCAAGATAAAATTAAAAAGGGGTAGAGCAAAAAGCAACCCGATAACTAAATACAAGAAGCAAACCCTAACTAGGGTTGCCGACAAAACACAAACGCGACATAAAAACAATAAGCTCGAGAATGGCGGAGGCGATTTGTAGATCTGGAACTTCTCTCCAAAAAAAGGAGCTGCTTACATACGAAACTCCTCCAAAACTCAGTGATATCCTTCTTTAGTGAGACCACTAAGCTTAAAGGGGTCTCCACTCCTCAATATCTTTAGCGCGGAGACGAGGAGTTTCCATATCTAAGCTTACATGACCATTTCGAGTTGATTTAGACTTAATGGCATAGTGATTGGCCTCCTTGATTGTATGATTGCCCCCAGATTTCAAATCTTGTGAGGTAATGAAAGTCGAGGAAAAATCCTCCTTTGAGTTAGACCTTTGGAATTTGAGGCATGCTTCGGCGTGCGAGTTGCTGCTCTTACCTCTTTCCCAATCAGATATGTGATAAATACAATTATTAAGCTTGCTGATGAAGTATGAATGTCCTAATCTTTGCTCTATAATGGGCAGAAGCAATTTGTTGGCGTCTTCAGTGTTACTGCACCTCCTCTTACTATAGTCAGGTAATAAAACACTCTTATTAGTACATGAAATTTTACTAATCGAACTATTAACAGTATTAAGTGCCTTGATACTTCCCTGACAGGTTGAGATCTGAATATTAGGGGGATTGGTAGTAGTATCCTTGCTAGCAACTTTAAAATGAGCTGAATCAGATAAGTACTTGCGGGTATTAGTAGCTTTATCGTTGTGAACATTAGCATCATAAATGATATTGCTGATGTTTTGTAGTTGACAATCAGTAGGAAGCAGAGGCTCAGAAATGAATGGACGGCTATTTCTATGCATATCAGGTAAATAAGAGTGAAAATTATTGTTTAAGTAACTTTTGAAGTTAGAATTAGAGCTGAATTTATGGTTACTTCCCTTGCAGGAGATGAATCTGGTATGCATATTGGAACAGCAACCTTCAATTGAGGAACTTTGAACCATAAATTCTGATGTCTACAACACTAAATTACCATCTTCAGCAGGATAATAAGGATTTTTATTAAAATTCTCACTTTGTAAGTAATCTTCTATGAAGTTCTCATAGTTGTCATTTTCTGAGATGCTATTAAAATTGTTGCTGATCCTGCTGAATTTATGAAGAATTAAATTGAATTCGATTTCAATAGTTTTCCAAAGTTGAATGTTGTCTGTTGTTTTGCTGTTATGAAGCCTATTATTTCTTTCTTTCCAAATAAAGTAGATGACTGTAGTAAGAACTACAGTTGCTTTGTTGAATTCATATTTTTTGCCTTTGTATGCTTTCTGAAAGTAATTAATACTGTCCCTAATATTTTGGAGAGCCAGATGTTGGCTAATATTTAGCTTATTTTTAGCAATGAACCAAACATGTCTGGAGTAGGGACAGTCAAAGAAAAGATGATCAGTGTTTTCGATTTCAGTTTTGCAAAGCAAGCAATTTAAATTTCCTGAGTTTAATTTCCATTTTCTACATCTTTCTCTAGTTCGATTTAATAATGCAAAGTAGGTGCAGAAAGACAATTTGGGACAATTTGCTGAGTTCCAAACTGATTTGTGCCAATCTACTACCATTTCCTCTCCTTTTAGAAAATACCAAGTATTCTTGAAAGAAAATTTTCCTTTTAAAGATAATTTCCAGTTCCAAGCATCTTCCTCAGTATTTGGGTCAATTTCTATTTTATTAATAGTAGAATTAAAAATAGTAGCTGCAGGAAATGCTTGGGTATTCCAAGTAGAATTTTGGATGATATTATCAACAGTGGCATTAACTTTTCCAAAGTTATATAGGTTGTTCCCCCCTAATAAGTTGATAAGAGAATTACCATTTATCCAAGGGTCAAAGCATAAACTTGTGCTTGTACCATCCTTAAAATTTCTTTCTATAAGCTTGGCTCCAATTTCTCTATAATTTAAAATGTTTTTCCAACCAAAGGAGTAATGGATTTTAATGGGCATGGTCCAAAAGTTTTTGTTTTTGACATATTTGGACCTCATCCATTCTGCCCTAATGATTTTGCCTTCTATGAATTTCCAGAAAAGTTTGAATTTGCAAGCTTCATTAATGTCTGAAAAGTTTCTGATACCCAATCCACCAGCTTCTTTGGTTTTCGTAATGGTATTCCAAGATATTTTGTGGGATTTTCCATTCCAAATGAAGTTGGCACATAGTTTCTTGATTTTCTCTAAAGTTTTTGAAGGAATGTTGTGAGATTGTAACCAGTACATCATAATTGCTGTGATGACAGTATGCACTAGCTCAACTCTGCCTGCTGTAGATAACATTTTACTAGACCAATTGTTGATTTTATTTTGGATGGTTTGATAGAGTTTAGCACAATCTCTTTCCTTGATTTGATTGTTACTTAGAGGTAGACCAAGATATCTGACAGGAAGATCACTGTGTTTGAATTTTAAAGTGTTGAGGATATCCATCTTACTCCTACAATCTTTGCTGAAAAAAAATTTGCTTTTATTTTCATTGATTTGAAGTCCTGCTTGCTGATTGAGATTTTCAATTTTTTTTTTGATGTTAGCTGCAGTAGATACATCTGCATTTGAAAATATTAATAGATCATCAGCATATAAAAGATGGGAAATACAAGGAGTGATTGAGTTAATAGGTTTTATATTTTTACACATCATTTCCTTTTCCATTTGTAAAGTAAAATAATCCATAGCAATAGTGAATAAATAAAGAGATAGAGGATCCCCTTGCCTAATTCTCTATTACTGTGTAGCAAACCACAAGGAGATCCATTAATAAGTATGGAATAAGTAACATTACATATGCATTTCTTGACTAAGTTGCAAAAAATTTCATTAAAGCCAAGTTGACCCATTATGTATATAATAAAGTTTCTGTTTATTTTGTCAAAAGCTTTGTGACGATCAATTTTGAGACACATTTTATTTTTACCTTCCTGATTAAAATCCCTAAGCAGTTCATGAGATAAAAGAATATTATCAACAATAAGCCTGTCTGGTATAAATGCACATTGGTTTTTTTGAAATGAGAAATTTTAAAAAGCATTTAATTCTTTTACTAAGAATAGGGGCTATAATTTTGTATAAAAAATTGCAGCAAGCAATAGGTCTATATTCACTCAGACAGGAAGGGTTTCTAGTCTTAGGAACAAGAGTTATGAAAGTGTGATTTATATTTTTTAAAAGTCTACCAGTAGAAAAAAAATTCTTTTACAGCCTCAAGAAGCAAGTAATTAATATCTTCCCAATGTGTTTTATAGAATTTAGCCCCAAAACCATCAGGTCCGGGGCTTTTATCATCCTTAGCAGAAAAAACAATTTTTTTAATATCTTCAAGACAAATAGGGGCGAGGAGGATATCCTCACTGTTAGAATGAAGAATATATTTAGGAGAAACCTCTGGAAACATACAAGTGTTCTCCTCAGAATGGAATAAGTCAAAGGAGTAGCTAATAGCTTCTTTCTCTAATAAAATGGCATCATTAATGACCATCCCATTACTATTGATTAATTTTCCAATGTTATTTTGATATTTTCTGTCAGACATTTTTGCATAAAAGAATTTAGTAGGAAGATCCCCTTGAGAGGGCCAATTAACTTTGGCTTTCTGCCTAATATTAGCAGCTTCAGCATGCAGAGCATTTGAAAGATTTTTCTGTGATAGATAGAATTCTTTGATTTTGGATTTGTCAGAATTATTATTATCAATACTATCTTGTAAATTAAAACATTCCTCTCTAATTTGGCTAATATTATTATTTATTTATTTTTTTGAAAGATACCAAGCTTTAAGGTTATTTTTGGTATGAAGAAGAAAATTTCTGAACTTAAATTGGGCAGATCCCTTAGAGGAGAATTGAAAGCAATTTTGAATAACATTTTTGTATTCAGAATCATAAACCCATCCATTTTTAAATCTAAAAGGAAAGTTTTTCTTAGTTGAGGAGTTTTGAGATAAGATGAGTTGGATAGGAGTATGATCAGTAGTATATTGAGGTAGAGTGTAACATTTGAAATCAGGGAAAAGATTTATAAAAATTCTATTAACAAGAATTCCATCTAGCTTACATTGAATATTTCTGAATTCTCCTGATTTCCAAGTAAAATTATTACCCTTTATGGAAGGCTCAATCAACCCAGTTTTAATAAGAAAGTTGGAGAAAAATTCCAGTTTTTTAAAAGGGACTGGAATTCCACCTCTTTTTTCATTAACTTTAGTTATGGTATTAAAATCTCCCATAATAACCCATGGGAGAGAAATATTAGTATTAAGTTGAACAAGAGAGTTCCAAAACTGAATTCTTTCATTTTCAGAGTTAGAGGCATAGACAAATGTGACAATAATTTGTAAGCCTCCTTTATTTTTAAAATTGCAATGAATATACTGAAGATTAAAGAGAAATTACAAAGATCCCAAATGGTAGGATCCCAAAGAACAATGATCCTGCCATTTCCCCCCATCGAATTATTACGGATAAGTTGCCAATTATTTATGTTGCTTATCTTAAGCAGATCAATATTTTTATCTGACAATTTATGCTCTAATATACCAACTAAAGATGGTTTATAAGAAACTAGTAAATTTGAGAGGTCTAACTTCCTCTCAGGAGAGTTAAGGCCTCTTACATTCCATGTAATGATATTCATAATAATTAGATGATAAGTGAAGGACAATAAAGGATACAACAGCAGCTAAGGTATTATATTGCTGCATATTCCCATGCTTTCAGAAGCTTTCTCTCATTTCCTTTTACAGTCTTTTTTGTCTTGAACTTTGAGAAATTCCTCCCATTTTGGGTTTTTGATGATGTATTTCTTCTCAAAAAGTTTAAAATTTGGTGTTGGACTGTCTGGATTGTCTTCTGCATTTTTCCTCATAATTTCATGTATGGACTTTTTCTTGGCTTTCTTCTTCTTCTTTTTTGTTGGCAGGAGAGGGTGAGACAGAGGAGAAGAGAAGACCAGCATTATCCAGCATTGACTTAGGCAATGTGGAGCTATTAGAGATCTTGTTGAGATTTTGATTTTTGTACTTTGTAACTGTTAATGAAAAATTTGAATCACTGTTTGTAACTAAAATTGCTTTCTCCTGAAGGGGGAGAAAGCAAGAACTGTTCTTTATAATCCCCTTTGATTTGTGCTATATTATTTTCCACCGTTTGAGAATTGCCATGCTGATCTGGAACAGTAATTGTCTCAGTCATTTGCTGATCAGTATCCATGGCTACATTAAAGATTTGGTTTTTTGCCTTATTGTTTCTTGAATAAGCTTGCGGGATGGAACTCTCTAATTGCTCAGTAATTTCAATAAGATTCTTTTTAGAGTTTCCTTTTGAAGCCCCTATGCTCGAACTATTTTCAGGATTTTGTAATTGATTTCCAAGATCTATGTTGTTTGCAGAAACATAATTTTCAGAAGAGGTATTCTCCAGAAGTAAATTTTCTTGAATGTGGTCTCTTTCAGTTTCTGAAACAATTAGAGAGTTTTTATCTAAATTGTTGCAAAAAGGCTCCTTTTCTTTCCAAACAGTTTTCCATGAGTAATAATCAGAGAGGTGGCCAAAGCAAGCACATCTTTGACATCTAGGAGGGATGAATTCATATTCGATTTTTTGTTTAATGTTCTCTCCATCGTGCATGGAGATGATGGAAAGATCCGGTAACTCATCCGTGGCTTTTATTTCAACTAAGATTCTGACATAGCTTAGTCGAGTTTCCTTTGCTGTAGGCTCGTCTAGCTTTAGTGGTTTACCCACTACACTGGTTATGGCAGCAAAAGCCTCTTTATCCCATAATCTGAGGTTTAATTCAGGTAACCTAATCCAGATTGGATAGGTAGAAAGAAGATCTCAGTCAAGAATCAGATTCTTGTCCCATCTTTTCAAGATTATTAATTTGCCATTAATAAAGAAGGGACCATTTTGAGTTACTTTGATACAGTCTTGCTCTTCTGAAAATCTTATTATAAAGAAACCATTGTTTCTTGTAAAGATTTCAAAGTTACCAATAGGGTTCCAAGTTTTTGAAACAAAATTCCTGAAATGATGATAATATGGACGAGCTCCATATACATAAGCTATAATAGAGTTACTCCATTTACTTTCAGTCCTTCTGCTGATTCCTCCTTAAGAACCACTATTTTCTTGTCACCCAACTTGATAGGAGCCGAATAATTAAGATCTGTGTTATTGCTGAAGCCACCGTTCTTGACTAGGGCTGCCCAAGTAGAAGCTGATTTAGTGGGAATTGTCACGGCAGTTGGTTGAGATCTTGGTGGCTTTGGAGGTTGATTAGATCTTGCCTGGAATGATCTCTGTCCTAGGTGCATGGATCTATCCAAATGGTTCGTTGTTGATCTATTCAGAGGAAAATAGGATTTCACATTTTTGTTCCTGTGGCGATTCTTGACAATTTGAAATCCACCCTCATCTAGATCAGGAGGCTTACCTTTGGGATTAGAAGAAAGAGAGGGAATTATAGGAGGACTGAGATGGAGAGGAGAATCCCTTTCATTCTGATCGGGATTGCATTCAAAAATAGGGTTGTTTTTGATGGACAAGGAAACCATTAATTTTGAAGAAGAAAGCTATATTTTTTAAACGGTGTTATATAATATGTATAGATTTTGGTGTCATTTGTCCAGTGCTTTCTTTAGAACTTAGTTCTTTTAAAACCATTCATATTGGACGAAGATAAAGCATGGACCATTTTTTATGAAATCCATGTACCGAGAATTAGACCACAGAAATGGAATGATCCTTCAGTAAATTAATAATGACAATAATTCTAAATTAGCTATTATTTTATAACAATCAGCCTATTGTATTTTACTGTAACAATATTTCTATACCATGTTGGCATATTAGATTTATGTCCTTTTGCAATGCATGACTGAATTTATTAATTTGTTATTGATGATATGATTCTTAATTATCCACTTAGTTTTAGTGTTGAAATTTTTCAATCTCAATTAGCATCATCTGCAAATATTCAGAATAAAAAGACTCGACTAGTTTTCATTCATGAAAAACTAAAGTTTATCATACATAAGATTTGTTTGTCCATATATCTTTACGCACAATTACTAAAATGAATCATGAAAAGGAAAATTTGGTTTCACGCTGATGATCATCGTATTCGAACATCAGGGCCGGCCCAAGTGAGTTGGTTGCCCCAGGCAAACACAAAGCATAAGACATAAGAAAAACAGTAAAAATAGGTATAGATGAGCTGAGCATGAATCGAACCCAGGACGTCTCATTCACAAACAAAGCGAACAACCACTTAGCTACCGCTACTCTCATAACACTTTGCTACTAGAACCTCTATTTATTTAAAACCTCATATAGTTGCCCCCTTCTCGGCTTGCTGCCCTAGGCGGCTGCCTTAGCAGCCTTACCCTAGGGCCGGGCCTGTCGAACATACATTGACATGTAATTTGTGTTATGTTGTCCCAGTGACATGTTCTATCTAAGTATCATTTTCAAAAAAAAATGTGTGAAATTTAATCATGGCAATAAACTTGTATGCATTTTATTTCACATATTAATGTAAAGAACCAAGTTATGCATGTTGATGTTGCACGTACCTTGACATAAAGTGAAACGGCCATTTTTCTTCTTTTCACTTGATATTTATAATTATTAAATATAGGTAATAATTTAAGACTTTATTTTTTATTTGAATATCTTCTTTTACTCTTCTTGTTTTAGGTATAAAATAAGAACAACTTTTCAGTCATATAGAAGCGCAATTTTTGTACAAACTTACAGACGAGGTAAATATGATAGCTCCTAGCCTACTGAATAAAACTAGTAGACTAGCAATCCATAAAAATACTTATGCGGGAATCTATTTGTAATTATAAATAGCTCATAATTGGATTGAGTGTCACAATGATAATATTTTGATATTAATGCTACATATAATTTTCTCATTTAAATAAGTGAAATGTTATTTGTATTCTCATGCAAAATCTAAAGCGTACATGTTTAATTATAATCCAATCATAACCTATTTTACATAATCTGAATGTTTGATCTCGCATTGTTCCCATGCATTCAAATATGATTTCGTATGTACTTTAATATGCTGAACCATGGCTTATTTCATGTATGAGACTTCTCTGATTAGTTTTAGCTGCAGATAGCTGCTATATGTTAAGGGAACACATGAAAAAACTAGTAGAAGAAAATATATCGATGGCACTTGACATCTTAAAGACTCGGGCAAAAGCAGCGTATGATCTCTAATTTTCTCTTATATTTGTATATATCATTGATTTTTCTCTTCTTGATCAAATACAGTTTCAAAAACATATATATGTTAGTTATGCGGAGATTATCTTCTGTACCGAAATCTCTGTTTGGGTCCTTGCCGCCTCCTATGAGCATCGCCAGTTCTTACATAGTGACAGCTACGGCTATCGCTGCGGGGTTCGGTCCAGGTGTTAAGTTTAGCAGGACCCATGTCGCTGAATCAACGTGACTACTGTGCTTGGGGCGGTTGGTGGAGCAACGGTAGTTGCCCTTAATTCAACTGTACTATAGGTTGCAGCAGCAAATTTGCATAATCTTGTTTTGGAGGTTGACAATCCTCTTGCGCTGAAGACGGAAGATATTAAGGAATTATTCTTTATTGCCCTCTTTAATTTTTTCTGTTGGCTTGTTAGATTGATTTGACATGCTTGTAGAGCATTTTGGTGGGTTTGTTTAAGGTGCTAAATTATGTTTGCTAATTGCTAAATATAGAATCCGAAATGATGAATATTCACTTATTTGTTAGCAGTTTAAAACTTCTGAGTAGTATTAAGAAATATGATTCTTTTAATGATAATACCCGTCTGTTTTAATTTATCTAATCATCGTTAAAACGAGGATTTTGAAATATTAAATTTTTTAATTTGAATTTTGTAATTAAAAAAGATTGAATCAATAAAATTCAAATACTATAAAAATTAAATAAATGTTTCTTTCAAAAAAATTAAATCTTAAATTTATTAATTATGGAATTTCTAATTTCCATAAGTATAGTTTCAAAAATAATGATTTTTAATTTTAATTTTAATTTTAAAATTTTTGGAACTTTTTGTTTGAAATTTAGTTTTCAAAATTTTGCAACTTTGGAGTTTAAGAGAAAATTTAATTTTCAAATTATAAAGTTTTAAACTTCAAAATTAAAACACTTTGAACTCTCAAATTTGAAAATTTAAAAGCTTGGGTTTTTACAAGTTTGGAATTTTTTAAATTTTAAAGTCTCAAATTTTAATTTTAAAAATTTTAATTTTAAAATTTTGAATTTATATAATTTGTAAATGTTAATGAGGGTATAAATGGAATTTAAACTAGGTGTAATTCGTAGGCAAATGAAATATAATTTGAATTTCTTCACAGGGTTTTATATTAATGGATTCTCATTGATACATGTCGTCCGCTGATGTAATATACTAACTATTGTTTTCTATCAAAGTTAGGATAACATCTATCTAGGAATTCCATTATATAAAAGCTTACGATACATCCATTATGTCAAAAGTTAGCCTTCAGAGGTAACGAGGTTAAGATGATCATCAAATTCAAAGTAGCTCTTGGGATTGATGTCATAGATGCTGCTTCTGCTCATATGAAGGTTTGGTTACATGGTATTTTTATTCTTTTTCAGTTATTCTTACTTGTAAATTTCTGATAACATTGATTTTTTCCTCAAGATTGGGACGTGAATTTTCATGCAGTGGTTAGAAACCGGTGATCAAGGGGGTGAACTTGAATAGCGTTGTGTAAGTTTCATTAGCAAGTTATGTGATTTTCGTTACAACCTTAAAAGTGTCAAGATGATATATCATTACATTTTGCCTACTTCATTGCAATATCCTTTAAATGACCCTGTTAATTCGTTAAAAAGTGGAATATACCTTGCTTGTTTTTTACTTAGCATATAGGTTGAATGGAACTGAACCATTTAATTAGTTATTTATGAATGTATAAGGAAGATCTAGTCAAATATACTACATTAGCATGGCATATCTCAAAGAAAATTCCAGAATATTTTAATCTCGATCTTTATTCTATTTCACAAAGAAATTCTATTCAGTTGTTAACTTACAATTATTTTTTGTACATAGGCATTTCAAAAGCTTGTATATGTTAAATTTTAGTGATACAAAATCACAAAGAGAGAAATAAATATGCAAAGGAAAAAAGAGAAGATTTTTGTTTCCTCTAATTAATAGGCATATTTGAGTATGTTTATTTCTCTCTCTAATTGGCTAATCAAATTATTATTTTCCATATAATATTAACTTGGGCATTAAATAATTGATTATATAAATAGAGACTAGAAGAGAGGGTAAAAGTATGGTGAAAAATCTATTTGCTAATTTTCTCTTCTTCATCTTTATTCTTTTTCTCCAACAATTATAGCCATATAGATATTTGCTCCCTTTCTCAATTTGGTTATTGATTCAATGGTATTTTATTTACTTTAGCTTTGTTTTATTAATTGTAAATAAAATTTTGACGAATCAATAAAATGGGTGGTTGGGTGGAATATTTTGTGTTATTGCATTTTGATTTCAATTCTGTCTTGTTTTCAATCCAAGTTATCTCTTTGTGATTATGTGACAAAGATCCGTTGATAAAAGCTTCTGCAAAGCGCTACTTTTTCATAACAGTTTGGTATCAGAGCACAGATTATTGCAAAGCTTAGAGTAATTTTGGTTTAAAGAATTATTGATGTCGGATATGATTTCGTTTTCAAAGATGGCTATCTTTGATGGAAAAAATTGGGGTATTTGAAAGCATGTGACGGAGGATGTTCGGTACCTCAATGATCTTCATGATTTGATTGATGAAGACTGAAAAAAGCCCTCTGATGTAGATGAGGGAAAATGAAAGAAGATGGATAAAAAGGTGATTGTTTTGATTCTCCAGTATCTTAATGATTCACTTTTCCATCATGAGGCTAGTTGTGAATCCACGAGGGCTTTGTGGGACAAGTTGGTATCTTTGTATGATTCAAAGAGTGCTACTAGTAAGGCTTTTCTGGTTCGAAAGTTGGTACAACTAAGATTAGGTGAAGAGAAGTCTGTTGCAGAGCATTTGAATGAATTTCAAAATGTAATAAATCAATTACAAATATGAAGTTCAATTTTGATGATGAGTAACAGGCTCCTTTATTAATGAGTTCGCTTTCAGAAAGTTGGAAAACTTTGGTTGTTTCATTGAGTGATTCCAATGCTAATGGAACTATCTCTCTGGAAATTGTACAAAGCAGTCTTTTGAGTGAGGAGCTTAGAAGAAAGGGTCAGGTGTGAAATCAATTCAAAGTGAGGCTATGGTGGCAAGGAACTCGAAGAAAGATACAATTTGGAAGAAGAAGGACGCTAATGGTAAAAGTGTTATCACTTATCATTATTGTAATAAGGAAGATCATATACGCAGCAAGTGTTATGCTTATAAAAGAGATCATAAAAAGGTTGTGCATGGTGATACTAGTAGTGATGCAAATGCAGGTTTTGCTGAAAGTACCGATAGTGATGCTTCTTGTGATGTCCTCTTTAGTGAAAATAAGCCTGGGAATGAATATGTATGTAAATTAGATTTTTAAAAAAAATAGAACTTGAAAGTTTTAAGATTAATAAAAGATATGTTCTGTTATTTATTTATATTTATAAATTCAGTTTAAATTAAATCTTGGAATTGAAATTCAAAATTAAAAAATCTTATAAATATATTGGGTTTGAAAACATTATATTTTCAATTAACTAAGATTTGTTTTCCAAATTATATTAAATAGATATTCTGATTGAGAAGCTATATTTTGAAGCTAATAATTTTTGAATTGCTATTTAAAAGTTATAAAAGTTATAAAATATAAACATACGAAGATATAAATTCATAATTTAAATTAAAACATGATTTGTAAATAAAAATAAAATAAAATAAGGTTTAAAAACAAAATGCATGAATTAATTTAAAGTATGGGTTTAAGACTAAATTTTAAAATTAATTAACTAAAGGACTTAAACATAAGTATACAAAGATTTACATGTGTAAGCATTTTTACAATAAAAATTTACATTTGTAAACATTTTTGCCAAGCATTAATACAAGTGGAATATTCTCATCATAAATTTAACAAGAGTCCTTTGTCTTTGTATTTTCAAAAATATGAATTAAAACAAGAGTATATACTTATGCATCTTTCTCATTTCTATTAAAAAGTTTACAAAACACAAACCTGTAAAGTAAAATCAGGAGAAAAAAAAAGCTGGTCATCATCTTCAATTCAGAGTAAAAGTAAAAACCTGAGAAATCTTCTTCAACAACAAGAATCTGGGAAAGAAAATCAAAAGGCAAGATCAATCTCAGAAACTGCAAATCAAAACGGAAATCAAAACTCAAAACTACATTCAATTTGAAAACCTGGAAGAAACAAGTTCTCTGGAACAAAAAAAGGAATGAAGGCAAGTAAATTTCTTTTTCTTTAAAATTTGAATTTGATGTTAGTAATCAATAAGTAAAACAAAGATTTAAATAACTTTGTCAATCAAATTGCAGGAAAACAAACCAAGTGCAAGGCAAATTTGTTTCTGTTTTCAAATGCAGGAAAGTTCCCCTATTATATATAACAAGAAATTCAAACTGTAAGTAAGAATCAAAGTTGTTATTAATGGATTAGGTGGATGAATACAACAAAGAGTAATTGAAGTTCTGTATTAATAAACTTTGAAAATAAAAGCTTCAAAAAGATTAAGGAAAATAAAAAAAATGTACAGGCAAAAGAATGTCTCTGCCTCAACCTCTTTCAAGTGAGCAACTTAAATTTTTTTTTAAAAAAACCAGTTCTTTGAATCCACTACCTGTGAATCTGTGAGCAGATTAACCTAATTTATGTTTTAATCTGTTATCTATGGTTAATATTTGATGAATGCTTCAAGTTGTTGTTGAAAAATTGTCTGCATGTATATATCTATGTAGATTTACAAGTGTATACTTGTGTGTATGTTGTTGATGCTCTGTTCAAGTAACAGTTTAACAAATTTGAGAAGAAAATTCATATCAAAAAATATAAAAGGATTTGAGTAATGATCTTTAAAAGAAATTAGGCTGAAATTACCTGATTCAATTTTGAAAACCTTTGGATGTATAAACAATCAACAGTGATACAGAAAATAAGATATTACAGTGAAAGGAAAACAAAGTCAGAAAATTCATATTCAAAATATCCCTATTTGAATTTAGAAACCAATTAGAGTTGTAAAATCATAAATTTTAATGGGTGAATCAAGATTTTTAATTTTGGTTCGAGATAAAATTCTCGAATTAAAATTAAAAACACAAAATTGTCAATTTCTAGTGATTACGGCGACGTTGAACTTCGGGGTTGTTGTCAGAGGTGGCGGGAAGGAAGGTGATCGAAGGAAAAATACTCGTTGAAATTTTAAATAGCTGTGGTGACTGGACGGCGTGATTCTAAGGTTTTAGACCAGTTTTGTTAGCAAGGTTTAAAGAGGAAATCTTGGCGTCGACCGTAGGTTGTAGCCGATCGCATGTAAGGGAGAAGGTTCGTGGTTGAGTGGCCGAGCTTTGGTCAAGCTCGCGTAGTCTCTGGTGAACGTGGTCGGTCGGATGAGGAAGTTTTTGGCGTCTGGTTGTCTTTATGACAGTGATCGAGTTACTCAAATTTTGATCACATGGTGGTTCGAGAGTTCTAGGGGTTGGCCTAGTACGAGTTCGTCGAAGGTGACTAGCTGGAGGTATTGACGGTGGTCGGAAGGCGTCTGAGCTTGTGTGCACGTGCACCAGTGGTCACTCGTATCAGGTGGAGTCGCGAGATTTGGGGAAGAAGGGGGTAGCGTCGGACGTTGCTCGAGTTCAAAGGCAGGGCGACTCGAAGTTGAAGTGGTGTGGGTGATGCTCGGGGGTTAGCTCGCGATTTCTTACATTTGGCTCGAGGAAACTGAAAGATTGCTCGAGTGAAACAAGAAAGGGTTCGGTGTTGATCCGTTACCAGATATCAAAATTTAAAGAAAGAAGAAGATAGGTTGCAGGCTTTAAAATTTTTATTTAAAACAAGGTTTCAAGCAGATTTCAACTAAATAAGGTTTCAACGAAAATATGAACAAGTCTTTTCAAAATTTTAAACAAGTTTTAAAGAGGATTTAAAGGTTTAAAATTAAAGTTAAATGGTATTTAAAAGTTTTGGAATAAAATATTTTAAAATTAGTAAAGTTTAAATTGTTTTAAACTTATATTTTAGAAGAGTTTGTTTTAAATAAAACTTAAAATGTAATTAAGGAGTCAATCAAATATTTTTAATTATTAACTTAAAGGTTAAGTTAATTTATATTGTCAATGATAATTAACTAATTAGTTATTAATTAAAAGGTTAATTAATTTATAATTAGGATTTATTAATCAAAGTAATAAATTAAGGATTAATTAATTAATTAATTAATTAGAGGATAATTAGATAATTTAAGGTTAATTATTTAAATGATAAAAGGTTGTTTTAAATCAAGGTTGATTAATTATTGATTAAAGGTTAATTAATTAATAAAGGTGATTCGGGAATGATAATTAGTTAAGGAGTAATTAATTAATTGAATTGAGTAATAATAGTTAATTAGATGGTAATTAATCAAAGGTTCATTAATTAATTAAGAGCAATAATTAGGGGTTAATTATTAATGATTAGGGATTGATAAATCATTAATTAAAGTTGATTTATCTATAAATAAGGGTTTATTAATTAATATAAGTAATAAATGAAGATTAAATTAATGAAAACAATTAACGGTAATAAATTGCTTAAAGATAATTACTTAATTAAAAGAAATAAATTAATAATTAAAGGTGGGTTAATCAAGTGATTAACATTGATTTAAGAATAGGGATAGTTACATATTGTAATTAATTAAGGATAATTAATTCAATAGTAATTAATCAATTTAGGGCTAATTTATTTATTAAAGATAATTAATGAAATGGTATAATTAAAAGGTTTTTTTTATAATTAAAGGTTAATTTATTAATTATTAATGGTTAATTAATCAATGATTAAAGAATAATTAATCAAGATGAATTGTAATTTATTAATATTAAATAACCAGGATTAGTAACTCGTAAGTAGTTAATCTGATTTGAATTAATCAGATAATTAACCGACCATTTTGTGTATGTTGGATTCTATTGGATGATTGAATTGTTGACACCCGATATGTTCTGTTTTGATTTTAGCTATGTTTGATGTAATTTATTATCTGTGATATATATACCTGTGATCTGTGAATAAAAGATAAGCGTCATAGTTCATATTGCTTATCAAATATAAGCGTTATAGTTTATACCGCTTATCATATATGTTGCTGTATTTGAATCCATGCTGATTGATGATGTGGCACTTTTATTGTGTAAAACCCCTGGACCACACTTATACACACACAAATATGGATTGCACGTGGAAATGGGTTAAGTCGCAGATTTTTGAAATAATCTTAAAATTGAATTTTTGAATTCAAAATAGTTTTGAAATTAAAATTAAAAGCCTTTGAAAATGAATTTCAAAAGTAAAAGTTATTTTGAATAGCTTGATTGAGTTTTGAAATTTAAAATAATTTGATTTAAATTTGAATTCAATATTTGAAATTGAATTCTATGATTGGGAAACTATGGTTTAAAAAGGTTATCCAACTTATAAATGGGTTTACATGGGTTTTTAAACCATTTTCAAAGTGTTATTTTGGGACTTTAAATTTAACCCAAGATTTTAACTAGTATAGATATAATTGGAATTTTCTAAAACAAAAACTGTTTGTTTTCAAATAATGAAAGCTTTCACATAAGGAGTGAACTTTCAATTTGTGTTAAAAAGATTTCAAGTTTAAAATGAAAATAGTTTTTCGAGTTATGAATAAATCTTTGGAAATGGGTTTTAGAGAGCTACAAGTTAAATCTTTAATTTAAAGATTTAAATGAGTTAATCCATTTGAAACGGAAATTGTTTTGAAATCTATGAATAGATCTTTGCGAAACTGGGTGAACTTTGTGAGATAAATCTTTTTGTTTAAAGATTTGAAATGGTAAATTGTTTAAGCCATTTGAAGAAAAGTTTGGGATTTTATAAGTTGTGACTTAACTAAAATCCTATATCCATATGTTTTTAACATTGCGCTCATTATTCGGTTTAGCCGGGAGAGGACCTTGTGTCATATAACCCATTCCGAATAGTGATACGATGTTGTGGATTGCATTTGAAGACCAGTGTTAAAGACCGGGTATTTGTGAGAATGATAGGATAACCTATCGATTGTCTCTAGATCGAGTAGCTACGGTATAGAGATTCCCTAAGTGATAGGAAGTCCGATCGGGATTGTGGATGTCCGGATTTGCAAGGGCTTCTTCCTTTATTGGACGAAGTGCCTTTGGTTCTGTTCGAACCCGGAACAGAATTGTATGGATGTGTGTCTGACATTACACTTTGAGATGTAAAACCGGTTTCTATCAAATACATTTCTGTTTGGTGGCGGAGATTTATTCTATTGCTTAACACCCTTCTCTAAGACGTACGAGCTCAGAGGTTATGTGGTTGATGGTTACCAGTGATACATTCCCAATTTGGTATACGAAGTGTTGCTGATCATTTGTTGATCGAAGCATGGCTTTTGTGAAAAGCGTAGCTTTGTGGACGAGACTTCGTCGAACCTCACAACCCGGTTATGGTCGACACAGGAATCGTAGCAGCAAGGTTATTTGAGCGTAGCGCCCTCTGAGGGTATGTCCATTTCCTTCTGGATTATAGGTGGTATCATGGTATGTAGCCCAGATACTTACTTTGTGGTTGCTGCAAACTTATTTCTTTGTGGTTGTTGGTTGAGAGGTACCTCGGATAAAGGTCGCAAACGACCGGGGGATGGCATGCTCGTGTCAGTAGTTACCTAGTTATAGAGGTAACCCGGCCTTGTCTAGTAGAGATCCGGTTATGTTCTCGGGGGCGTCCCTCCAGAGGTGTTCCATTTTATTTGGAAAGTTCCTTTGCCCGACCATTTGTTGGAAATCCAAACAAAACAATACTGCCATTTAACATGGTAGCTATAGTAGGCATACTATAATGCTATCTATACTGGCTAAGATTAATATTATATTTTCGAAAGGTTTTCTGCACTATGCACTAATAATAATATCAAAGGGTTTTCGTGTATCAAGCATTTTTGACTATCATAAGGAGAAATATCCTCCAAGTTTGCGCTTGCATTGTGTGCATTACGGATTTATTTTAAATTCTTCTGTTTGTTTTAAAGACCAAATGTTTTTGTTTGCTCATACCAGTCCCACGACTAACCTGGAG
The DNA here is from genome assembly GCA_030765085.1 of Allium cepa. Classification (NCBI taxonomy): domain Eukaryota; kingdom Viridiplantae; phylum Streptophyta; class Magnoliopsida; order Asparagales; family Amaryllidaceae; genus Allium; species Allium cepa. The sequence goes on from CM060934.1 coordinate 722,909,414, forward strand.
TTTATTGTTCCCTTTCCTAAACTCTGGGTTCCCACTATTTTCCACACGGGCAATCTAGAGTTGGGTTTTTCAGATAGTAGATATCGATTCCATAGCTTTCAGCTTTCTCCTTGGTATTCTTTGGAGATCTTGGTTATTGGAGTCTTTGGATTCACTGGACGAGACTTGCTTATCTTTGTACAACCTGATGGTGGTTCTCGCTAGCGGTTTGGAGTTTTAGCTTTGGAGCATTAGACTGGAGTTGCAGTTTGATATTGGAGTTATCTCTTTTGCTATTCGTTTTTCCATTATTGTTTATTGTCTCTGATATTTCTTGTATCATTTTGATATCATTGTTGTTTGTCAATGGATATTGTATTCATTAGAGTTGTATATGATATTCATTTTTTTTCTTCCGCTGTGTTGTTATACTTGATGTGTTATAAGCTCCGGCACGAGTCAAATTTTAACGGTTGAATCTGCGGCATTCGAGTACATGTGAAGTACGGATGTCGATTTTCAAACGCCGGAATTTGGACCACGACAACTCGGGAGCCCGTTTCAAATTTGTAGAGATGTGAATTGTTTTTCTTCTTTCGAGAAGAGTGTCGGCATGATTAGGACAACTAATAGAGAAGAGCTACCGATTTGTGGTATTGGATCTATCCGATTTTGTATGCATGATGGTGTAGTTAGAAAAGTCTCTGGAGTGAGATATGTACCCACTAGTTCGCATAATCTTATTTCTCTCGGTCAGTTGGATTGCCATGGTTGCAGTTATGAGACTCAAGGTGGAGTTTTGAGAGTGAAAAAAGGTGGTCGTGTAAGGATGAGAGGATTATTGGAAGAAATAAACCTTTATAGCTTAGTTGGTTCTGTAGTAGATAATGGAAGACGAGTGACCATTGAAGGACCTAGTCGACGGTAAGGTGAAGAGGTTAATGTGGTCACTGCTTATGATTCTAGCATTGAGGATCATATTTTAAACAGGGGTCTTCATGTTGATGACGCTCGAGGGATCGATAGTGGTCAGATAATGAGCTCAGATCAAGTGAAAGACGGGTTTCGAATTGAAAAATCCACAAAGACAAGATGGAGATCTTTGTGTTATTACAAACGTTTTTGAGACCGGACTTGTGTGGTGCAGTTCATGTGGGAGATGGATCACTTGCAAACGGTGGTTGAGGTTTGTAATTTAGTGTGGTTGAGATATGCGGATTTGTGATAGATCTAGATATGGAATGCTTGATATGATGGAGATATGTGATTTTGCATCAAGGTGGAGTGTTAAATTTTGGTGATACAAAATCATAAATAGAGGCAAATAAATATGCAAAAGAAAGAAAGAGAAGATTTTGTTTCCTCTAATTAATAGACATATTTGAGTATGTTTATTTCTCTCTCTAATTGGCTAATCAGATTATTATTTTTCCATCTAATGTTAACTTGGGCATTAAGTGATTGATTATATAAATAGAGACTAGAAGAAAGGGTACAAATGTGGTGGAAAATCTATTTGCTAATTTTCTCTTCTTCATCTTTGTTCTTTTTCTCCAACAATTTTAGCCATATAGATATTTGCTCCCTTTCTCAATTTTGTTATCGATTCAATGGTATTTTATTTACTTTAGCTTTGATCTATTAATTGTAAACAAAATTTTGGTGAATCAATAAAGTGGGTGGTTGGGTGAAATTTTGTGTTATTGCGTTTTGATTTTAGTTCTGTCTTAGTTTCAATCCAAGTTATCTCTTTGTGATTTGGGTGACAAAGATCTGCTGATAAAAGCTTCTATAAAGAGCTACTATTTTCATAACAGTGTACATTTCAGCACTTGTTTTAGGTGAAGCAGCAAAATTCCTTTTGCCCTGGAAGTGTCTTTTCAAAGTCACGAATACATAGGTTTTATTGTTAATTTAGAATTCGAACCTTTTATTTCTTTATCACATCCCTTAATATACTAATTAGATAAATTTATAGAGCAATGCTTGTAGTTGGGAAGAAAGAATTGAAATTACTATTGTTATTGTGATATTCCGGAATTTCAAACCCAATTTAAATATGATAATCTTTGTAATAAATTAATTTAAATTGATAAATTTGTTATTTTATTCAATAGCAATAAATGAATTGTAAATGTACATTGATTCTAACAAAAATTAATATATACATAAGGGTGATGAATGTGTTAAAATTTTATTCATATAAAATTTGATTTTTGAATTGAATTTAAAATTTTAATTTGAGTTTGAATATGTTGAATTAAAAGATTCTAAAATAGGAAAATTATATTCTAAATTATACTTTGAGTTTAAGGGGATATTTTCATGATTTTATTTAAGATATAACATTTGTTTTATATTTATTTCTTTAAGGAAAATTGATTTTTATGAATTAAAAATGGATTGAAAATAAGAAAATCAATTAATAAAAAATATTTTAAATTTCTTTTTGCATGAGAAGTACATTTGTTTAAATTTAAATCATACTAATAAACATGTGTTAAAGAATTAGCTAGATATAGTGACAAGTGTCAAATATTTTGATTTATTTCCATTAAATTTTTATAAAACAAAATTTTTATATAAAAAGCCATCTCTTATGCTTCATCTAAACTTTCTCATTTCTAATTTTCTTAAGAAAGAGAAAATTTTTACAATCCTCATTAACAAACCTGAAATTCTTCAAATCTTCAACATTCAAACAAAATTAATCCAATTCAAACCTCACCTAAAAATCTAAAATCTGCAAAGCAAATTACAGAAGAAAAAAATCTGCATACAAGTACACTTTTGAAAAACTGCAATCAAGGTTCCTGCAATCTACAGAATTTCTGAAAGGCAAATTTCAAGTTTTTCAATCCTAGTATTGACCGATTTAAGGATTGAAGCATCATCGTCAAGCAGAATAATTTAATCAAGCAAATTTCAAGTAAAAAGGAAAATCTGCAGTTCTTTCATTTTTCCAGAGCTTAAGTTCTTAGCAACAAATCAGGTGAGTAAAATTTTTTTTATCAGAAAATTTAAGTAAAGTTGTGCATGTGAAATTTTGAGATAGTAAATGTCTTACATGTATAAATATATGGATAAAATTGGTGTTATATTGTTTATAACTGTGCCTGTTCAAATTAGTTGATGCTTCATTGTAATTCATGTTGCAGAGTAAAAATTTAAAACAAAAGCTTCAAATGTATTCAACAAATCATAGTTAAGTTAGAAATCTCCAGTGTAGTAGTTTCATTTAAGTATGAATTAAGTATTAAAAGTGATATTCAAAAGAAACTGTTAAAAATCTGCAGAATCAAGTCAATACAGTAAAACAAAATTTATATCATGATAAATCATGTTTGAATTTTGTTGAATTAAGTTCACATCCTAAATCTACTATGTATAACATGAATTTTAAGATAAAAATCAAAATTTTTAATTTGAATTTGAGGAAGAATTTTGTTGTTAACTGAATTTGGGATTTTTAGAAAATTCTTGTTACTGTGTTGATTTTAGACCTTGAAATTTGGGGTAAAGTTGTGTTAATGGTTGATTAACATGAGAAAAATAATGGATGTAATAATTATTCAATAGAGGATTGGGAATTTAGGATTTTAGGGTTTTGTTCTCTGTGATGTTCGAACTCGAGAAATTCGAAAGTGTGAATCATGTGATGGATCGAGTTGCGATCGGCTTGGGGTGAAGGTGCATCAGGGTCATGCGAGGTTTTGGCCAGAATTTTTACGCATTCGGTGGTCGGCATGACGAGGGATGGTGATTTTCTGGTGAATGCAGTTTTCGGTTTTTAGGTTCAAGCAACCATTTTTTCGCTTGAGCTCGTGTAAGTGAGGTTTGGAGATTGGAGTTGAGTCGTTGGCCGAAGTAGGGTCTGCGCAAGGCATCGTGGATGGTGGCGAGGGCGTCGGCGAGTTGTGCACGTGCACAGTGGTGTTGCCATGTCTTTTGCAGTTTGGTTCGAGTGCGTGTGGGTTATGACTCGAAGCAGTGTTCGTGAGTTTGGGTTTGTGGCTCACGTGAGTACTCGGGGGTGTGATTGTTGTAGCTCGTGTAGGGGTTGGGAAGAAGGGTGTGCTTTCCAGTTTTTCTTGTTTTTGGGTTAGATGAATTTTAAACTAAGAAGAGTAAGGTAAGGGGAGAATAAGGGTGTGGGTTTGTGTTAACTTGAGTTTTATCGAGACAAACACAAAGGAAGTGAAGTTGAAGCTATATGACTTGTTTTAAAAGTTCAAATTTGTTTTGAGTTTAAAACTTTAAAAATTTATTTTAACTACTTTATAAAATGTTAAATATTTTAATTCAAAGTAATTCATATTTTATTAGTTGAAATTTTAAAATGATTTTACATCTTTTAAAATTTAATTTAAAAAAAAGGTGATTAGTTTTTAACAAATTGAAAATGTTTTAAATATGTAATAGTTTTTAATAATTAATGAAATTGTTTGGTTTTGAAATTTAATTAAGTTTTGAAATTAAAAGTTTACTTAAATTTACAAATTAATTAAGGTTAAAATTAATTAATAATTTTGGACTAATTAATTTATTAAAATTTAATTAATTAATTATGGTTTAATAATTTGATATTTAAGGATTAAATTAAATAATAATTTAATAGATCATTAATTAAATAATTAATTAATTAAATATTAATAATAAGTGATTAGCAACTAATTAATTAAGTGATTAATTAATTAGAAATTAAGAATTAATAAATCAATTGATTAGAGTTAATTAATAAAGTAATTAAACATTAATTAATTAATTTATAATTAATAGTTAATTAATTAATTGTTAATATTTAATTAATTAATTAATTAATTAATTAAGATCAATTAATTTATAATTAATTAAGGTTAATTAATTTATAATTAATTAAGTAATTAAGATAAATTAATTTGTGATTGATTAAGAAATTAATTAAGGTTAATTAATTATAAATTAAGGGTTAATTAATAACCAATTAAGGAATGATTAATTTTTAATCAAGTTTTAATTAATGAATAAATATAGTAACTAATTAATAGTTAATTAAAGGATTGTTAATTAATTAAAGATTAATTAATTAATAATGAGGTTAATTAAGAAGTGATTAATTAACTAAATGATTGTGATTAATTAATTAATGCTTGGTTAAGCAAGATCAAGTGATTAATTTAAATTAATTAAATTAATTATATGAATTAAAGAAGTGCTTGCTTATGGATGATTGTTTGAATTGAATATCTGAATATGGTTGATATCTGTTGAATGATAGTTAAGATATTCTGTGATGAGGTATAGTATGTTTGTGATAGATATTGGTTATTTTCCATGGATAATGTTGTGTGGATTCAATGTTTAGAATTGAATTGAATTAAATTGTTTAAATTGATTAAACAACTTGGCCTTTAAGACGCGTTTGGATTTCGATGAGACCGGGATCGGGAATCAAATTTGATTTTCCGAAAACCACATCAATCCAAGTTAAACGTTAGGTCGTGACATTTCAAGTGAGGATCGAGATGGAGTTTTAGAGTGCAAGGGTTATTGTCGTTAACTCTGAGGGTGATTCCAAAATGAGTGTAACGAAATAATGCCTTTGGTTTCGTTCGAATCCGGAATGAACTTGTATGGATTGAATGCTTTCACAACATCGTCAGGTGGACGATGAGCATTCGAAGAGATGTGTTCTCTAAAGATAATCGTAGCCTCAAGCCTCATCAACCAGAAATGGCTAAAACAGGGGAGGTGTTGCAAGGCTTTGTGGGTAGCCCCCACTTAAGAGTGAGATTTGCCCCTGTCTAGAAGTCCCTTATTAATTCGGCTGTGTGGGCAGTTGTTGGCCACAACTGCGGGGTTTTCTTGTTCGGAGCTGTCCAGTAAGGGATGGTTCCGGCCTTGTGTTGTAGGGGATCGGGAGTGGTCCTCGGTTCGGTGATATAGGCCCCGTACTGTGACGGACGGTACCCTAGTAACCCTGCCATTGATGGAAACCCATTTTCCCTACGAGACCCTACAGTTTTGATTGTATTACCCACTTTCGTGGCTAGTAGCTGGAATTTAATGAATGTAACAATTTCGGCTATTTTCTATTTACTTGAAAACCCTAGACCCTATTATAATATCACTGGATTTCCTATCAAATGTTTTGGTTAGCGCAAGGTAAAAACTTACCCGTGTTTATTTGTGGGAAGTCTTACGTGATACCTTTTGTTTCAAATGATTTTAAAGTTAAACAACTTTAACTGATTTACTCACACCAGACCCATGTCTGACCCGGAGTTTATTTTATTTTTCATAAACTCTTGGGTACTCAAATTTTTGTGAGTAGCCAAGTGATTAGGTTGGGATTAGAAAATGTTTTGGGAAGATGGAGCTGGAGTCCAGACGTACTATCTATCTCTTTCCGCTGTGGTGACATTTTGATGTTGTGTTTTGAGTTGTATGGTTTGGAAAACTCTTATGAATGTCCAATGTAATGATGTCGTATTATTTTGTGTACTCTGATATGCAAAACCATGTAATGGATATGTGTAATATTATATTTTGTTCGTTTCCGCTGTGGGATTCTGATGATTGTTGTTCTTTTCTTTCTATCTTTATATTTCTATCTCTTTTCTTATTGATGATACGTCTTTCTGTGTATTGAAAGATGGGTCGTCACAGTTGGTATCAAAGCCAGGTTGGGAAACACCTAGGCTCTGGAATAGTATCTATCTTGAGAATGCGTATTTGTAATTTTCTTATATAACCATATCCCTATCTAAATTGGTTGAGTTACCTGTTCAGGTAGCCAGTTTGAGTTCAAGAGGCCGAAAGGGAACAGTTGTTGGAAGTGCATCAACTGGTAATAGGAGTGAGCAGACTGATAATGAGACTATTAATCTAGTTACGTCTCCAATCAGTTTTGCTGCATTATGCAAGGACTTTGTTCATCTTGGAGGAAAACCATTTCAAGGATCAGAAACCATAATAGAGGTACAAGCATGGCTTCACTCGTGTGAGAAGATCTTTAAGAGCATGAGGTTATCGGATGAGCAGAAGAGAATAATGGCTACGTGGCAATTACAAGGTGGTGCCGCAGTTTAGTGGAATTCAGTGACTGCTAATATCTCGGAAGATGATATGTCTTGGGAAGAGTTTAAGGAGATGTTTGAGGAGAAATTTATGCCTGTTGTAGGAAGAACTCGGCTTTATCAAGATTTTCTGAATCTGAAACAAGGAAATATGTCTATAGCTGAATACGAGACTAAATTCAACGAATTATCTTGCTAAAGTCCAGGACTTATAGACACCACTCTTAAGAAGAACGAGATGTTTGTCCAAGGGTTGAGGCCTGAGTATCATGAGAGAATGACTGCACATTTGAAAGCGTCTTTTGTGGAGCTTATTGACATGGCGCTAAGATATGAAGACTTGATGAACAAAAGATTGGAGACACGAGTTGCTGCATCTAGAGGAAATTCTTCCAATCCTAATAAAAGAAAATTCAATCCTAATTGGAAGAAACAAAAGAAGAAGAAGTCCGGAAACAATAATGGACCCCGAAAATTCTATATTTGTCAACAAGAAGGTCACCTGGAAAATAAGTGCTCTAGAAGAGAGTCTCAGCAACAACAGCAGCGATAGCATTATAATGGACCAGGTTCAACCTTAGTTCAGAAGTCTCTTTACTTTAACTGTCACCAACCGAGACACGTGATTAAAGATTGCCCGCTCCTTCATAAAGTTCAACAGAACAAAGTATTTGCTTTAGAAGGCGCACCATCAAACTCGTCTAAGGGCAATGGAGTTTTAGAAGGTACCTTACTTTTAAATGGAAAATATATTAAAGTCTTGTTTGATTCTGGTGCTTCTTTAAGTTTTATTTCTTTGGAAACTGTTGAGAACTTCTTTCTTACCCCTAGTATCGTAGACAATCCCATATATGTATCAAATCCTATAGGAGGGGTAACCAAGTTAGATAGGATATGTAAGGATTTGAGAATCTCCTTTCTATCCCATAGTTTTTCCTGTGATCCTTATGTATTGGATTTTAAAGGTTTTGACCATATATTGGGAATGGATTGGCTTGACAAATATAAGGCTGTTTTAAATTGTGATGAGAGAACAGTTTCGTTGGAAACTGATTTGGGTAGGATTGCCAGAGTAATGTGTGATAACTCTGGAATTCACTTGAGTAGTCTTTTACATGGAGTTGAGACTTCTCAAGAGGAGGTTGAAGATATTGAAGTAGTCCGGGATTTCTCTGACGTATTCGAAGAAGTTAAGTGTTTGCCACCACACCGAGAAATAGAGTTTCGTATAGATTTGGTTCCTGGAGCAGTACCTGTAATTCAACCTAGTAGGAGAATGGCTCCTAGGGAGAGGGAAGAACTAGTGAAGCAAACTCAAGATTTGTTGGAGAAGGGTTTGATTAGACCAAGTTTTTCTTGTTGGGGTTCGGCTGCTATATTTGTCACCAAGTCGGATGGGTTGTTAAGGTTTTGTATAGACTACGATGAATTGAACAAAGTGACCATTCGGAATAAGTATCCTCTTCCCCGAATTGATGATCTCTTCGACCATCTTCATGGTGCATCAGTATTTTCTCAGTTGGATCTAGCATCAGGTTTCCATCAGTTAAGGGTAGCTGAAGACAGTATTCCCTTAACTGCATTTAGGGGACCTAATTGTTTCTATGAGTGGTTGGTTATGCCTTTCGGGTTAACCAACGCTCCTTCTTATTTTGTAGATCTGATGAACCGAGACTTTAGAGATGTTTTGAATAAGTTTGTATTGGTGTTCATCGATGATATCTTGGTTTATTCTAAGTCGGAAGAAGAACACAAGCAGCATTTGAGAATAATTTGGAAACTCTGAAAAGGCATGTTCTGAAGGCGAAGTTCTCTAAGTGTCATTTTTGGAAATCTGAAGTAAAATTTTTGGGCCACATTGTTTCTGGTGAGGGAATCTCTGTAGATCCAGCTAAAGTTGAGACTATTCTGGAGTGGAAGCAGCCTCGGACTCCAACAGAAGTTTGCAGTTTTCTGGGATTGGCGAGTTACTACAGATAGTTTATTAAGGATGGTTCTAAAATCTCTTCTCACCTAACAAAGCTGACAAGGAAGGGAGCTAAATTTAAGTGGACACCGGAATGTGAGGAAGCTTTTCAGAATCTGAAGGCAAAATCGAGAAGTGCTCCTGTATTGGCTATTCCAGATGGGAAGAGCAAGTTTGAAGTGTATACTGATGCCTGTATTGTTGGATTGGGAGTTGTGCTTATGCAAAATGGTAGGGTAATTGCGTATGCGAGTCGACAATTGAAGCCACATGAGAGGAACTACGCTACGCATGATCTAGAGCTGTTGGCTATTGTTTTTGCTTTAAAGATCTGGAGGCACTATCTTTTAGGAGAAAAGTTTGAGTTATTCACGGATCATAAACCGTTGAAATATCTTTTCTCTCAGAAAGATCTTAATCTGAGACAGCAGCGATGGGTCGAGTTCATGGCATCGTATGATTTGGATATTCTGTATACTCCGGGAAAGGCGAACGTTGTGGCAGACGCTCTTAGCAGAAATGCAGTTCTATCACTTTTGGAAGTGGTTTCATCTCTTCTGGAAAGGATTTCTAGCAAGCAGGAATCTGATAGTAAATTAAGAAGAATTATCAGAAGAGTTGGGAAGGGTCAATGTCCTAGTTTTGAGATTGATGGCCAAGGAACATTGAGGATTAACGGAAGGATCTGTGTTCCATATGATAGGATTTGCGACAGGAAGCATTGTCAGAAAGTCATCACTCCAGATTAAATATCCATCCAGGAATCTCGAAGATGTATAAGGATATGAAGAGATTTTTTTGGTGGAAGGGCATGAAGGAAGATATAACCAGATTCATTAATAGTTGTGCTATGTGCCTGCAAGTTAAAGGAGACTAGCAGAAGCCAGCCGGTTTGTTACAACCTTTGGAGCTCCCGATGTGGAAGTGGGAGATGATTTCGATGGACTTCATCGACGGTTTTCCTAGAACAAAGAAGGGGAATGAAGGAATATGGGTGATTGTGGATCGTCAAACCAAGAGCGGCCATTTTATACCAGTTAAGGCAGCCCGTACTGCAGCTTCTTTGGAAGAAATTTTCTTGAAAAAGATAGTCAGATTGCATGGCGTTCCAGTCAATATTGTAAGTGATCGAGACCCTATCTTCACCAGCAAATTCTGGGAAGCATTGCAATCAGCTTTGGGGACTAGTTTGAGATTGAGTACAGCATATCATCCCCAAACAGATGGGCAGACGGAGAGGCTTAATCGAATTCTAGAAGATATGCTAAGAGCCTGTGTGACTCCCCACCTCTATACCCACGCTAGCCAACAACACTACGGTGTAATGCTGTCAACTAGCAAGGAGAATAAAGCTGTTGAGGAGCGACCATCCGTGTAATTGCTTTGCGCGAGCACCGATATGTCATATAGTATAACATGCATTTTGTTTCAAAAGGAAATCCGACATACCGATACAAACACAAAGCTACTACATAGTGGCTATAATAATCTTCAGAAACAAATATAGAAATAAGCATAACACAAATCAGTCATAGGTAATTCACATCACAAAGGCGGAAGAAGATATGAATATATAACTAAAACATGAAAGTGTATATCAGAGTAGTGGTCAAAAATATCCACAATAATACAAAAGAGTAGCAACACGTGCCATACCAAAGAATACATCTATGAGTCCATATCTCAAGAGTATACAACAAAGTAAACTACTAATCTATGTAGTTAGCGAAAAGATCATATGATAACCCCAGAAGAGAAGTCAAGCAGAAGCACCTGTAACATCTCGGTCTGACCCGAGTATTATTTAAGAAGAAAATAATAAATGGATCAGTCTAGCTATAAATATCAGAAGAAATGATATAGAATAAGAGATATGACTAAACGTATAATAATCACAATGCCAAGCTGTGATAAATAAATAATTGAAAAATCAATAAGAGATTAATCAATATCGCAAAGATCTTCTCAAAGATAAAAAGGAATCATACTCCTAATTTCATTCACCAAAACACAATCAAAGGGAACAACGACGTTGTACAGCGTGACATCCGATGAACCAAAACACAATCAAAGGGAACAACGACGTCGTACAGCGTGACATCCGATGAACCAAAACACAATCAAAGGGAACAACGACGTCGTACAGCGTGACATCCGATGAACCAAATCAAAAAGACATTGCACAATGCTAGTCTAAAACATAAAATGATCGTCATGATCAAAGAGAAGTGTCAATTACAGTAAGCTAGTAAATATATGAGCTTAGCTTCATGTCCCATAACCACTAGCTTAACTTAAATATTTACGAACAAATTGTAGATCTCCACTAGAAAATTGTCACAAGAGTTTCAATCGAACAAGTCCAAGAATTAACCGACGAAGTAAACGCAAGCGTTTCATACCACTTGTTTTACTAAGTCTTTTAATTAGATTTCCCATCCGAGTGAGGTAAGGCTTGTATATACTAATAGATTGGAAAACGGTTTAAGAAAACGAGCTTTTTAATAAAATAGTGTTGAAATCATTTGAAGAAAGAGTTTTGATATTTACTACTAGTATAGAAAACCTTTATATTTTTAAAGTGACAAATCACAAACATGATTGTAGAAACCATCAATCATAAAAATTCACATTCGAAGACGTGAATAAAATCCAAAGAAATCGATACCGAATCCATCAAAGTGGATATATCCAAAATCCAAAAGAAAAGAAGTCATCAAGTCGATAATAAATGATAACAAAGAATAGGGAAATAACACGAATCGATTAAAGTTGGAAATTCAGACAACTAGGCAAAAAAGGCATAGTTGGCAGAGAGGAGCAGGTCGGTCAACCGGACTCCCTGAGTCGGTTGGCCGAACCAGAGGTTGGAAGTGCTCGGGCACCAGGTCGGTCGACCGGCCCAGGGGCTCGGTCTGCCGAAGCCTGTAACCAGCACTTCCAAAATAGAGGCAGGAAGTGCCTGGGTAGCAGGTCGGTCGACCGGACCCTGAGCTCGGTCGGCCGAACCTGTATACTTGCACTTCCTACCCTATTTCAAAAGAGGTTCAAACTCCCTCAATTTGCAAACCGTCGAGCAACGGCACTAAGGGTTTACGCCAATCGACTACCCGGCCATAGAAGCTCTTTGGTTCATCACCAAAAACATGATCAAAACATCAAAGTTATGATTTTTAAAGAATTGAACCCAAAACACCAAAAATTGGAATATTCACAAAAGCAATCCAAATCAAAATCAAATGCACATGAATAAGTGTTTGGAATTCATACCTAACAATCGAAGATAAATATAGACTAAGCTGTGAGATAAAAATCTCACCTTTGAACCCAAACAAATGAAGAAGTAGCTTGAAAGCAAAGGAGAATCAACCACTCTTCAATCCCAACTCAAGAAGCTTGATTCTAAGCTTAAAAGAGAAATATTTCCCAAATTAGGTTTAGGAAATTTCTGAAATTGGAAGGAGAATGAGTTGGAGAAGAAGAAGGAGATGTTTACCAATGGGTTCTCTTGAATTTGGAGCTAGAAGTTGGATTTGCAAAGAAAGCTAGGGCTTAGGAATTTCCATTTTCAATCTCTTCCACCATTTTTAATAAAGCTTGAAGGGTTAGGAATTAGAAATGAAATGAAGATAAGTGGGGGTGGAGCTAGGGCTCAGCTGGGGTTAATGGGCTGAGACAACAAACCAAAGCCCTAAGTGAAAAAGTAGCCAAATTAGACTAACTCCAAACATATCGAAGTTTATACTTAAAAAGGTCGCAAATGGCATTTTGAACTCAATGGAAGTGGTCCCGAGTCCTAATTCGACCGTATGCAAAAAGTAGATTTTCGGACCAAAATCCGACGAATGATGAAATATTTAAAAATATTTAAATATAAAATCGATAAGTAAGCGGGTTGTTACAGACTCCCCTCCTTAAAGAAATTGCGTCCTCGCAATACTTAAGAAGAAAATAAGAAGTAACAACCATAGAAGCATATGAACACAAAAGAAAATTGAAATAAGAAGTTCACCATAAAGAGCACGAAAGAGTTAGCACGAACGGGATCGCTCGATGAATTCTCTAGATTCCTAAGAGTAATCCCTAAGATTTGAGAACCATTGAACTCTCACAAGAAGAATATCTTTATTCCGAAGGCGCTCAACCTCCGAAGCAATGATGCGAATGGAATGTTGCTCATAAATCAAATCTGGTGAAACTTCAATTTCTATAGTATCACCGGGCTCAAGAATAAAAGCCGGAATCCCTAAGGCATTTCCGTAGATAAAAGATGCAGAAAACGTCAAGGATAGCAGAAAATTGAGCCAGTGCAATGACGTAGTACAGAAACGGTACACCCGAGAAACTAGAAACTCGAATAATTTGGAACACTGACGTAGTACAAAAACGTTACGTCCAATGAACCGATAAACCGGAACAACGATGTAGTATAATAATGGTACATCCATTGATCCAGATAAGACGAAATATCGATGTAGTATAATAACAGTACATCCGATGAACCGAACACCATAAAAGAACATCGGAAGCTAGTCTATAAAAAAATGAGATAAAGCTCAATAAAACGAAGTATATCAAAACGTCCGATGAACTTGATAAAAAGATAATTTCATTCAGACAACATCAAAGAATCAACCACCTGTTGCTTACGACGAAGCGTATTGGCAACACGATTTCCCCTCCGAGAATAAAAAGAATATCAAGATCATAAGATGCAAGGATCTCTAACCAACATTAAGTTCCTTATGAGAAAATAAATATTCCAAAGATTTATGATCGGGGTAGAGAACAAATTTCTTCCTCAAAAATGTTTTAAAAGTAAAAACAATAGCCGCGAGCACTAGATCATGAGTGGTATATCTAGTCTCGATAAGCTATAATGATTTAGGAGCACAAGTGATAGCACGTTCTCCTTTGCAAGAGAACGGCATCCAAACCAATACGACAAATATCGGTACAAATAGCAAAGTCTTGGTTCCCCTTCAGGAATCACAAGAATAAGAGTATCGAAAGGAAGAGTTCTTTTAAATAATCTTCTTTCCCGAAAAACTAAAACTTTCAAAATTACAATCATCTTTAAGTAATTATCTTTTTAGAAAATTTTACGTTTTTACAAGTCAATATATCGTGTCTGATTGTCTCATTAAAGCGTTTAGGAAATTCCTATCGATAGCGTTGATCAAGCGCATCGACCAAAATTCTTAAAACACTAAATGGGCAATACAATCACAAAATCATCTTCTATATAATAAACATGTTTCTTAAAAACTTTTAAGAATATTCCTCGTTCGTTTCAAGAACAAAATCCAATTTTACTTATAATTAAATCTTATGGAAAAGATTTGCAAAATTTTAAATTACTATTTTCATCCAAAATCAGTAAATACTAGAATGGAGTCATCGAGGTATTCGTAAAATATTCGATTTATAAAATGGATGAAACAAGATGGGCAAACTGAATGATATAATAAGTCATTCATAAGAATCATAACGAGTGCGGAATGCGGTAAGTGGAATGCTAACTTCCGCAACTCGTAGCAAATGAAAACCTGTGGCAAGGTCGAGCTGAAAAGACCTTAACACTACTCAAAAGATTGCTTAGGTGACAGTCCTAAGACAAATTCAAAAATACCGGAAAATTTCTCAAACTACATGAATGAGAGAAACAACACTTTCCTTATAAGGGGCTTAAGGAATAAAATGATGCCATCAAGTTGGAATCAAAATCATAAAGGAAAAAATAGAAATCTGCTTAACGGATTGAAAATGTCGAAGACGAATAGTCCACACGGGACAAAGGATATGACTTCGTAATGAAAAAGCCAATTCTTTAACACAAATCAATTCCGAAGCCTAAGTAAAAAAATATCGGCTCGGAAAGAAAAATCACATAAAATAATTTCGACATCAATAGCAAGCAAATTGAGTGTTGCGGATCTACCAGCCGGATTCGCAATTCTCAAGGAAGACATCAAGCTCAAAATTGTTTAAAGGGAAAGAATCAACAAGTTCTTTCAATATAAAATAGTGAGATGGAACCCATATCAAAAAGAACTCGAATAAGAAGATCACGAAATAAAACAATGCCATCAAGGATTGAATGAAAAATACCTTGACCGAGAGAAGAGTTTCTAGAGGCTTGCACAATATTTAGCTTTCTCATGTCCTTGTTCAAAAGTTTGGGACATGCAGATAAAAGATGACCCGGATTCTTGCAATAGCGACAAGAATGGGGTTTTGGACACATATTCGCATAGTGTTCCTTAGAATTACAATTATAGCATCCACCACGATTAGGGATTGGAGTCTTTGCTACAAAAGTAGTTTGCTTCACTCTCTTATTGGGATTAAGGCTCTTGAACTTAATATGCCTCTTCTTGGAAGTCCCAATATCACAAACACTTCCTTTACCAACCTCTCCATGAAGAAGAGTAACATCCACAAGCTGATTGAAAGAAACTTCAAGTTTCAAAGGTAGAACCATTTCGGGGTTCTTACTCAAAGCATAGATAAACTCTTGATTCTTTACAAGATCCAAAGTTGTTGAGCAGACATGAATACTCCATCCAGGGGAGTAGCACTAGATTGACTGACGCCGGGACGGCAAGGTCTAACCATTTCTCTTCTTTAAGAAGGAAAGAAAGAAGAGGAAAAAGTTATTCTCAAAATAAATATCAAGAAATCTTGATAGATAAAACGAGGAATCATAAAGAAAATAGGATGAATCGGTACGAAGACTCGAATAAAATCCTAAAGCACGACTCCTAAGATGGACTTAGGACAATGATCCTTGTTAAATTATTCTACATTGTTCCGAAGTTTGGCTCTGATACCAAGCTGTGACGCCCCGCCTCTATACCCACGCTAGCCAAGAACACTATGGTGTAATGCTGTCAACTAGCATGGAGAATAAGGCTGTTGAGGAGCGACCATCCATGTAATTGCTTTGCGCGAGCACCGATATGTAACATAGTATAACATGCATTTTATTTCAAAAGAAAATCCGACATACCGATACAAACACAAAGCACTACACAGTGGCTATAATAATCTTCGGAAACAAATATAGAAATAAGCATAACACAAATCAGTCACAGGTAATTCACATCACAAAGGCGGAAGAAGATATGAATATATAACTAACACATGAAAGTGTATATCAGAGTAGTGGTCAAAAAGATCCACAATAATACAAAAGAGTAGCAACACGTGTCATACCAAAGAATACATCTATGAGTCCATATCTCAAGAGTACACAACAAAGTAAACTACTAATCTAAGTAGTTAGCCAAAAGACCATATGATAACCCCAGAAGAGAAGTCAAGCAGAAGCACCTGTAACATCTCGGTCTGACCCGAGTATTATTTAAGAAGAAAATAATAAACGGATCAGTCTAGCTATAAATATCAGAAGAAATGATATAGAATAAGAGATATGACTAAACGTATAATAATCACAATGCCATGCTGTGATAAATAAATAATTGAAAAATCAATAAGAGATTAATCAATATCGCAAAGATCTTCTCAAAGATAAAAAGGAATGTCATACTCCTAATTTCATTCACCAAGCCACAATAAATGACATATATATCAATGCCAATCGTAAAAGTTGGTGAAACATGAATTCCAGAAATCAACACAAGAAATCCAGAAATCAAATAATTCGGAGCATCGACGTCGTACAGCGTGACGTCCGACGATCCAGAAACACAATAAAAGGGAACAACAACGTCGTACAGCATGACATCCGAAGAACCAAAACACAATCAAAGGGAACAACGACGTCATACAGCGTGACATCCGATGAACCAAATCACAATCAAAGGGAACAACGACGTCGTACAGCGTGACATCCGATGAACCAAAACACAATCAAAGGGAACAACGACGTCGTACAGCATGACATCCGATTAACCAATCACAATCAAAGGGAACAACGACGTCGTATAACGTGACATCCGATGAACCAAAACACAATCAAAGGGAACAACGACGTTGTACAGCGTGACATCCGATGAACCAAAACACAATCAAAGGGAACAACGACGTCGTACAGCGTGACATCCGATGAACCAAAACACAATCAAAGGGAACAACGACGTCGTACAGCGTGACATCCGATGAACCAAATCAAAAAGACATTGCACAATGCTAGTCTAAAACATAAAATGATCGTCATGATCAAAGAGAAGTGTCAATTACAGTAAGCTAGTAAATATATGAGCTTAGCTTCATGTCCCATAACCACTAGCTTAACTTAAATATTTACGAACAAATTGTAGATCTCCACTAGAAAATTGTCACAAGAGTTTCAATCGAACAAGTCCAAGAATTAACCGACGAAGTAAACGCAAGCGTTTCATACCACTTGTTTTACTAAGTCGTTAATTAGATTTCTCATCCGAGTGAGGTAAAGACTTGTATATACTAATAGATTGGAAAACGGTTTAAGAAAACGAGCTTTGTAATAAAATAGTGTTGAAATCATTTGAAGAAAGAGTTTTGATATTTACTACTAGTATAGAAAACCTTTATATTTTTAAAGTGACAAATCACAAACATGATTGTAGAAACCATCAATCATAAAAATTCACATTCGAAGACGTGAATAAAATCCAAAGAAATCGATACCAAATCCATCAAAGTGGATATATCCAAAATTCCAAAGAAAAGAAGTCATCAAGTCGATAATAAATGATAACAAAGAATAGGGAAATAACACAAATCGATTAAAGTTGGAAATTCAGACAACTAGGCAAAAAAGGCATAGTTGGCAGAGAGGAGCAGGTCGGTCAACCGGACTCCCTGAGTCGGTTGGCCGAACCAGAGGTTGGAAGTGCTCGGGCACCATATCGGTCGACCGGCCCAGGGTCTCGGTCGGCCGAAACCTGTAACCAGCACTTCCAAAACAGAGGCAGGAAGTGCATGGGTAGCAGGTCGGTCGACCGGACCCTGAGCTCGGTCGGCCGAACCTGTATACTTGCACTTCCTACCCTATTTCAAAAGTGGTGCAAACTCCCTAATTTGCAAACCGTTAAGCAACGACACTAAGGGTTTACGCCAATCGACTATCCGGCCATAGAAGCTCTTTGGTTCATCACCAAAAACATGATCAAAACATCAAAGTTATGATTTTTACAGAATTGAACCCAAAACACCAAAAATTGGAATATTCACAAAAGCAATCCAAATCAAAATCAAATGCACATGAATAAGTGTTAGGAATTCATACCTAACAATCGAAGATAAATATAGACTAAGATGTGAGATAAAAATCTCACCTTTGAACCCAAACAAATGAAGAAGAAGTTTGAAAGCAAAGGAGAATCAACCACTCTTCAATCCCAACTCAAGAAGCTTGATTCTAAGCTTAAAAGAGAAATATTTCCCAAATTAGGTTTAGGAAATTTCTGAAATTGGAAGGAGAATGAGTTGGAGAAGAAGAAGGAGATGCTTACCAATGGGTTCTCTTGAATTTGGAGCTAGAAGTTGGATTTGCAAAGAAAGCTAGGGCTTAGGAATTTCCATTTCCAATCTCTTCCACCATTTTTACTAAAGCTTGAAGGGTTAGGAATTAGAAATGAAATGAAGATAAGTGGGGGTGGAGCTAGGGCTCAGCTGGGGTTAATGGGCTGAGACAACAAACCAAAGCCCTAAGTGAAAAAGTAGCCAAATTCGACTAACTCCAAACATATCGAAGTTTATACTTAAAAAGGTCGCAAACGGCATTTTGAACTCAATGGAAGTGGTCTCGAGTCCTAATTCGACCGTATGCAAAAAGTAACTTTTCGGACCAAAATCCGACGAATGATGAAATATTTAAATATAAAATCGATAAATATGCGGGTTGTTACAGCCTGTGTATTAGATTTTGGATGATCGTGGGAGGACCGTCAACATCTAGTGGAGTTCTCTTATAATAACAGTTACCAAGCAAGTATCAAGATGGCTCCTTATGAACCACTGTACGGAAGGCGGTGTAGATCCCCAGCTTGTTGGATAGAGTCGAAAGACCGTATTGTGCTTGGACCAGATTTGATTCGTGAAGCATCTGCTAAAGTCGAGCTTATCAAGAAAAGGATGAGAGCTGCTCAGGATCCTCAAAAGAAATATGCTGATAAAAGACGAAGGTAATTGGAGTTCGAGATTGGTGATTTAGTCTTTGTCAAAGTTTCCCCTATTAAAGGAGAAGTAAGATTTGGAAAGACAGGGAAACTCGCTCCGAGATACGTTGGTCCGTTTCGAGTACTCGAGAGGATTGGTACCGTAGCATACAGGATTGAATTGCCATTCTGGATGGCTGGAATTCACAATGTTTTCCACGTATCTCATCTACGGAATTATGTGCACGATCCATCTCTTATTGTGGAGCCAGCTGTGCAGGAAGACTTAGAGGTTGAGCCGGACTTATCAGTTGTCAGACATCCTATTCAAATTATTGATCAAGACGAGAGGCAACTCAGAAGCAAGATAGTGAAGCTCGTTAAAGTCCAGTGGAGTGAGGATCCCAGAGATTGTACGTGGGAGACTCTGGATAGCTTTAGGAAGGCTTATCCGGATATATGTCTGGATAGCTAGTGGTGTTTGTATTGGATGTATCGTTTGGATGTTATGCATGCTTGAAGTGTTGAATAAAATGAAATTTTGGATCATCTTTTGTTTAAATTTTGAGGACGAAATTCTTTTAAGGGGGAGGAATGTGTTATTCCGGAATTTCAAACCCAATTTAAATATGATAATCTTTGTAATAAATTAATTTAAATTGATAAATTTGTTATTTTATTCAATAACAATAAATGAATTGTAAATGTACATTGATTCTAATAAAAATTAATGTATACATAAGGGCAATGAATGTGTGAAAATTTTATTCGTATAAAATTTGATTTTTGAATTGAATTTAAAATTTTAATTTGAGTTTGAATATGTTGAATTAAAAGATTCTAAAATAGGTAAATTATATTCTAAATTATACTTTGAGTTTAAGGGAATATTTTCATGATTTTATTTAAGATATAACATTTGTTTTATATTTATTTCTTTAAGGAAAATTGATTTTTATGAATTAAAAATGGATTTAAAATAAGAAAATCAATTAATAAAAAACATTTTAAATTTCTTTTTGCATGAGAAGTACACTTGTTTAAATTTAAATCATACTAATAAACATGTGTTAAAGAGTTAGCTAGATATAGTGACAAGTGTCAAATATTTTAATTTATTTCCTTTAAATTTTTATAAAACAAAATTTTTATATAAAAAGCCATCTCTTATGCTTCATCTAAACTTTCTCATTTCTAATTTTCTTAAGCAAGAGAAAATTTTTACAACCCTCATTAACAAACCTAAAATTCTTCAAATCTTCAACATTCAACCAAAATTAATCCAATTCAAACCTCACCTAAAAATCTAAAATGTGCAAAGCAAATTGCAGATGAAAAAAAAGCTGCATACAAGTACACTTTTGAAAAACTGCAATCAAGGTTCCCGCAATCTGCAGAATTTCTGGAAGGCAAATTTCATGTTTTTCAATCCTAGTATTGACTGATTTAAGGATTGAAGCATCATCATCAAGCAGAATAATTTAATCAAGCAAAAAGGAAAATCTGCAGTTCTTTCATATTTCCAGAGCTTAAGTTCTTAGCAACAAATCAGGTGAGTAAATTTCTTTTTATCATAAAATTTAAGTAAAGTTGTGCATGTGAAATTTTGAGATAGTAAATGTCTTGCATGTATAAATATATGGATAAAATTGGTGTTATATTGTTTATAACTGTGCCTGTTCAAATTAGCGGATGCTTCACTGTAATTCATGTTGCAGAGTAAAAATTTAAAACAAAAGCTTCAAATGTATTCAACAAATCATAGTTAAGTTAGAAATCTCCAGTGCACTAGTTTCATTTAAGTATGAATTAAGTATTAAAAGTGATATTCAAAAGAAACTGTTAAAAATCTACAGAATCAAGTCAATACAGTAAAACAAAATTTATATCATGATAAATCATGTTTGAATTTTGTTGAATGAAGTTCACATCCTAAATCTACTATGTATAACATGAATTTTAAGATAAAAATCAAAATTTTTAATTTGAATTTGAGGAAGAATTTTGTTGTTAACTGAATTTGGGATTTTTAGCAAATTCTTGTTACTGTGTTGATTTTAGACATTGAAATTTGGGGAAAAGTTGTGTTAATGGTTGATTAACATGAGAAAAATAATGGATGTAATAATTATTCAACAAAGGATTGGGAATTTTGGATTTTAGGGTTTTGTTTTCTGTGGTGTTCGAACTCGAGAAATTCAAAAGTGTGAATTGTGTGATGGATCGAGTTGCGATCGGCTTGGGGTGAAGGTGCGTCAGGGTCATGCGAGGTTATGGCTAGAATTTTGAGGCGTTCGGTGGTCGGCATGACGAGGGATGGTGATTTTCTGGTGAATGCAGTTTTGGGTTTCTGGGTTTGAGCAACCATTTTTTCGCTTGAGCTCATGTAAGTGAGGTTTGGAGGTTGGAGTTGAGTCGTTGGCCGATGTGGGGTCTGCGCAAGGCATCGTGGATGGTGGCGACGGCGTCGGCGAGTTGTGCACGTGCACAGTGGTGTTGCCGTGTCTTTTGCAGTTTGGTTCGAGTGCGTGTGGGTTATGACTCGAAGCAGTGTTCGTGAGTTTGGGCTTGTGGCTCGCGTGAGTACTCGGGGGTGTGATTGCTGTAGCTCGTGTAGGGATTGGGAAGAAGGGTGTGCTTTCCAGTTTTTCTTGTTTTTGGGTTAGATGAATTTTAAACTAAGAAGAGTAAGGTAAGGGGAGAATAAGGGTGTGGGTTTGTGTTAACTTGAGTTCTATCGAGACAAACACAAAGGAAATGAAGTTGAAGCTATATGACTTGTTTTAAAATTTCAAATTTGTTTTGAGTTTAAAATTTTAAAAATTTATTTTAACTACTTTATAAAATGTTAAATATTTTAATTCAAAGTAATTCATATTTTATTAGTTGAAATTTTAAAATGATTTTACATCTTTTAAAATTTAATTTAAAAAAAAAAGGTGATAGTTTTTAACAAATTGAAAATGTTTTAAATATGTAATAGTTTTTAATAATTAATGAAATTGTTTGGTTTTGAAATTTAATTAAGTCTCGAAATTAAAAGTTTACTTAAATTTACAAATTAATTAAGGTTAAAATTAATTAATAATTTTGGGCTAATTAATTTATTAAAATTTAATTAATTAATTATGGTTTAATAATTTGATATTTAAGGATTAAATTAAATAATAATTTAATAGATCATTAATTAAATAATTAATTAACTAAAGATAATTAATAAGTAATTAGCAACTAATTAATTAAGTGATTAGTTAATTAGTAGTTAAGAATTAATTAATCAATTGATTAGAGTTAATTAATAAAATAATTAAACATTAATTAATTAATTTATAATTAATAGTTAATTAATTAATGGTTAAGATTTAATTAATTAACTAATTAAGCATAATTAATTTATAATTAATTAAGTAATTAAGATAAATTAGTTTGTGATTCATTAAGAAATTAATAAAGGTTAATTAATTATAAATTAAGGGTTAATTAATAACCAATTAAGGAATGATTAATTTTTAATCAAGTTTTAATTAATGAATAATTATAGTAAGTAATTAATAGTTAATTAAAGGATTGTTAATTAATTAAAGATTAATTAATTAATAATGAGGTTAATTAAAAAGTGATTAATTAACTAAATGATTGTGATTAGGTAACTAATGCTTGGTTAAGCAAGATTAAGTGATTAATTTAAATTAATTAAATTAATTATATGAATTAAAGAAGTGCTTGCTTATGGATGATCGTTTGAATTGAATATCTGAATATGGTTGATATCTGTTGAATGATAGTTAAGATATTCTGTGATGAGATATAGTATGTATGTGATAGATATTGGTTATTTTCTGTGGATAATGCTGTGTGGATTCAATGTTTAGAATTGAATTGAATTAAATTGTTTAAATTGATTAAACAACTTGGCCTTTAAGACACGTTTGGATTTCGATGAGACCGGGATCGGGAATCAAATTTGATTTTCTGAAAACCACATCAATCCAAGTTAAACGTTAGGTCGTGACATCTCAAGTGAGGATCGAGATGGAGGTTTAGAGTGCAAGGGTTATTGTCGTTAATTCTGAGGGTGATTCCAAAATGACTGTAAGTTTCGTTCGAACCCGGAACGAACTTGTATGGATTGAATGCTTTCAGAACATCGTCAGGTGGACGATGAGCATTCTAAGAGATGTGTTCTCTAAAGGTAAACGTAGCCTTAAGCCTCATCAACCGGGAATGGCTAAAACAGGGGAGGTGCAGCAAGGCTTCATGAGTAGCCTCCACTTGAGAGTGAGATTTACCCCTGTCTAAAAGTCCCTTATTAATTCGGCTGTGTGGGCAGTTGTTGGCCACAACTGTGGGGTTTTCTTGTTCGGATCTGTCCAGTAAGGGATGGTTCCGGCCTTGTGTTGCAGGGGATCGGGAGTGCTCCTCGGTACGGTGATCTAGGCCCCGTACTGTGACGGACGGTACCCCAGTAACCCTGCCATTGATGGAAACCCATTTTCCCAACGAGACCCTACAGTTTTGATTGTATTACCCACTTTCGTGGCTAGTAGCTGGAATTTAATGAATGTAACAATTTCGGCTATTTTCTATTTACTTGAAAACCCTAGACCCTATTATAATATCACTGGATTTCCTATCAAATGTTTTGGTTAGCGTAAGGTAAAAACTTACCCGTGTTTATTTGTGGGAAGTCTTACGTGATACCATTTGTTTCAAATGATTTCAAAGTTAAACAACTTTAACTGATTTACTCACACCAGACTCATGTCTGACCCTGAGTTTATTTTGATTTTCATAAACTCTTGGGTACTCAAATTTTTATGAGTAGCCAAATGATTAGGTTGGGATTATAAAATGTTTTGGGAAGATGGAGATGAAGTCCAGACGTACTATCTATCTCTTTCCGCTGTGGTGACATTTTGATGTTGTGTTTTGAGTTGTATGGTTTGGAAAACTCTTATGAATGTCCAGTGTAATGAAGTCGTATTATTTTGTGTACTCTGATATGTAAAACCATGTAATGGATATGTGTAATATTATATTTTGTTCGTTTCCGCTGTGAGATTCTGATGATTGTTGTTCTTTTCTTTCTATCTTTCTATTTCTATCTCTTTTCTTATTAATGATATGTCTTTCTGGGTTTTGAAAGACGGTTCGTCACGGTTATTGAAAAATTAGCTGGGTAAATTTTTTATTTTTTTGGCCTAACGGCCAATTTATAGGGATTTGAACTGAGAACTGAGACTAGCAATTTAGAGCCTGAATCCAAATCTAAATTGTAGTAATAAGCCAAGCCGAATTATGCTTCACATAATATGCAAAGATGATGAGTTAACTTAAGTAGCCTATAGGGGAGTAATGCAACCACTAAAACAAGCTACACTATTTCACAAATGTAGGGCTGGAAACTTTTTTCGTTTGTCGTATATGCTGCATCGAATGTTGTATATATTCTACACCAAAAGATATATGCAGAATAGCTGTGAACATGATGGCATATGCAATACCTGCTATAATAGAAGTGCAATGACTTTGCTGCAAGTAGAAGATGAAATATTTCATGAGGTATTAACACTTTTTTATATGTTTCAACTTTAAAATATTATATTACATAATAATTTTGTACTTTTTTACTATCAGTTTCAAACTGCCAAATAAGGTTGATCGGTCTAGTAATTCAAGGGATTTTGCTTGTTGGCAATTTATTTTCAACCAAGCCTACAAAGGAGAATTTATAACTATTGATCATTTGATATACATCTATTGTTCGGATGAAGTATAGAGGCCCCTAATGTTCTAGACCATAAATTCTGTTAATATGAGTTTACATCACTTCTTGTTTTGTATTTCCTAGCTGGTGTAACAGCCCGGAAATCCGTACCCCTCTGAGTCGACAATATCCTCCAACAGTTTAACTCAAAGTGGACAGAAATACGAACCATTTGGGTTAAAGAAGAAAGAGGTAGAAGAAGGAATATAAAACAGCATCAGAATCTCACAATCGCGACGGAACAACATATAATATATAACAACAGATTTTTATACAAAAAAATGTAACTGTATAATACTTACAATCATCAGAGTACACAATCAAACACTAGCACAATACCAGACAGTTATAATAACTTGTCCTCACAAAAGCATACTATACAGCATACCATAGGCAGAGGAATATAAGTCAAGTACGTGTGATATGTCTGGCCATCCAGCTCATCTCCTGAGCTCTACAGCATCCTATCATGTATTTGTAATACTCGTCCTGACCCGAGCATTATAATAAAATAACACCCGAGTCTGTATGGAAAACCAGCGTGAGAAAACACACTCAATTGGGTTGTTATATTTTTGAAAATCCTTTGAAAACAAAGGTATCTCGTAAAACCGCGCCAAAAATAAACATGTCGGGTTTTTACCTTACGATAACCTAAAACATATTTATCAAAACCGTCTGATATTATAATAGTGTCTATAGAAAGTAAAATGAAATCTTGCTGAAATGCTTGCATCTCGCGTTTCAGCATAATTGGGCACAATCAAAATCGTATAGGCGCTTATTAGAGATTGGATTCCATACAATAGCAGGTCTACTGGGGTACCGTCTGTCATAGTACCTGGCCTAGATTAGTGTACCAAGGATCACTTCCGATCCCCTGCAACACAAGACCAAAGCAACCCCTTACTGGATAATCCGAATAAGACCACCTCACGGTTGGGATCAGCAACCGCCCACTAAGCCGAGATCAAAAGGGGACATCTAGAAAGGGATGACCTTACCCTACTTGGGTGTTTGCTTGGCTGCACCTCCCATGTTTTAGTCATTCCCGGTTGATGAGGCTTGAGGCTATATGTTAACTTTTAAAAACACATTTTACTTAGAATGCTCATCGTCCTTCGGATGATGGTCTGATAGCATTCAACCATACAAGTTGCCTTGGGTCTGGACAAACCGAATCACCGTCTTCATCATCTTCACGGTCTTCATTCACAAACGTTCAAACTGATTGAAGTGGTTTTCGGATAATTAAACCCGATCCTGGTCACTTCGAGACGATTAGCGTATTGGCCAATATTGATAGTCGGTTATTTAACTATCAAATTAAATAATCGTTCAACCAATTATTTTATTTCCACTGAAAAACACCAAGCCTTATTAAATTTAGCTTTTAAATAATTTAATTCACTTTATCCAAAATATACACTTAACATTTAAAATAAAACTTCTTCAATCACTTTACTCAAAATAATAGTTAAGAAATCCTAAAATAATTTTCCAAATAAAACTTAAGCCAAAACTACATTTTAAAATAAAACAATTCTATAAGGTATAAATATTTAATAGTTATCTTTTACATCAAAATACTAATTTAACATTGAAAAATAATTACTACAGTAATTAACTTAAATAAATATTTACTTTAACAAATTTTAAAACGACTAGATCTAAAACACTCTTCCAAAACCACTTTTAAAACTTCTAATTTTATACCTAAAAATTCTCCTTTAAAATTATACTTGGCTTTCAGGAAAATACACTTTTCATTTCAATATAGCCCATCTAATCATTTAGAAATCCTACACGATTTATCCCAATTTAATTTACGTCTCAATCCCGTAAATTTTCTTTTCCACACTTTTAAAAATAAAACTTCTCCTTTATTTTTAAAACGATTTACTCATTCCTTTTATAAATTCCCACCGTGAATTTAAATCCCAAATATCCACTTATATTTATTCATTTAATTCATAAACCCAGTTTATAAATCTCATAATCTCATTCCCCTTTTAATCACTATTTCCAAAAACACTTAATCGATCTTCTAGAATTAAATTCCATTTCAAAGTTTATTTCTCGATTTATCTAAATTTATTTCAAAATATATTAACTCCAAATTTACTGCTCTATTATGATTTAAAACCTTATTTAACTCTGCAATATTAATTTCATACTCTATTTCAAAATTCTCCTTTTATTTTCCCAACTCACTTAAATCTTATATTTAAAAATATATTCCTTCCTACTTACAACAATATGGCTTAAGTCCTTTTTATTTTAAATCCCTTTTTTTCATATTTGTTCAAAATCCTTATTTTTCCCATATCCCGGAATTGATTAAATAGGATTTAAAATCAAACTATTTATTTTACCCAATTCTTTTCTTCTTAAATTGTCCATCTTTACTATAATTTTTAAAAAAAAAATCCCATTTTATTTCCCTTCAAAATTTCAGTATTTATATTTCTAAAATGACACAATATATTTAGCAATATATTAACATCAAATAAATTGATTCTTCAACATAATATATCACAGAATTATTCAATATTTCATATAACTAAATATGAAAATAAAATTCAACATTTTTGACGAATCCAGTTGGATCCCTCCAACCTGTTTCCTATATCCACATATGTTCAAATAAAATACCAATCCCGCTTCAAGGCGGGATATCGCGGTATATGGGGTCATCCGCTATTATGCGGGCGCATATGGTCTCATCCGCTATATCATGCGAGAATATCAATCACTCCAAATTTATATATATATATATATATATACTATTATATATAATATCACATCTAGACTGATAATAATATCAATTCAAGAAATTAATCAATAATTTAAATTTCAACTATTTTAATTAACCAGAAATCCAATTTGAGGGAGATTAACTCACCTTTGACCTTTAATTTGCAACCCAATCCAAACCGGCTTGTTTTCTTCACGGTTTTAGACCTTGTATATACATTATCTGATTTATCAACATTTTGAAGTAATCAAACAGTCAATTTCCATTTATCAATTTAATTTTTAACTAAATAATTTAATTAAACTAATTTTTCTGCAAATAATTTTTGTAACTAAAATAATTAAATAAGTTAATAAAACAAGTTAATCCCATAATCCATTAAAATAATCTAGTAAGTTTAAAATGTATATATGTATATTCTTTTATATTTTTCTTTCATGTATGAATCTACATACACTAAAAATATAATCTAATTTTTATATAAACTTTCAGCATTTAAAATTCCTATATACATATATATTTTCAAAATCTTTCTGTATATATTTTTTCTCTGTTTGCCTACAATTTAAAACAGGCATGCGTGTATATGTATATATATATATATATATCAACATTTATATTATACTTTTCTTTAATGTAAACATAACCATATATATATAAACCTTTAAATTGAAATAATAAACTGTTTATACCTTACTGTACATTTAAAATCTTGTCTATCTATATTATTATTATTATTATTCCTGTAAATAACCAAAACAGTAATTTTCCCCAATGTAAAAACTTTCTTCTTTCTAATATACATACTTTTTATATATGCACAAATACGTATTTATTAAATAAATTTTAAATTGAAGAATGCTGCATATACCTCACCTCGATGACATCACTCATCGCCTGCCTGAGATACCCACCGCGAACATGAACACCAACTGTACCCGATGCCATAGCCTTTGAGCCTTTTCCACGTCGCGAATCCACTTGCGTGAGTGCTCCACCTGACTGCGATGCTTCGTCGACCGTCCACTGCCCCACGAAACTATCATCGTCGCTCAGACCCCTTGTCGCCTTGAAAATCGTCACAACCCGCAACCCTTGATTCGATTCGATTTAGAGAAAATGCAGAAGAGGGAAACTTGCGATGGCCTAGCCTTGATGCTCTGAATCGAAATCGATTTCTATTTCTATGAGTATTACCCACTTTCCTAATTTGAATATGAATGAGAGCGGCCATTTATATTTTTCGAACTAGGTTTAGAAATTTGAAAGGCAGTAGTATCCATTTTTTTTGAACTGAAGGGCTTTTTAAAGGAAGAAGAGGAGAATGATATATATTTTCGTTCGAAGCTCTGAAGCAAAAATTTTTATCTCTCGGCTATGAAATGAAATAAAGGGGAAAAGTTGCATGCTTTGAAAAGGCAGGAGACGTGTTTTTGAAGACAAAGTAGGTAGTAGGGTGACTATAGTGATTTGAATTGAATAAGTGCTGATGTGGAATGTTAAAGTTCTGATGTGACAGAAATACAGCTAATGAAGGTTGCTAGTATAAATGGATATATATATATATAAATAATTCAAATTGTCCCGATAAAGCAAATTAAAATCTTGACCTCCTATCAAGGCGTGCCGCCAGGCGTTGATAATGTTATACCCCTATTTCAAACGTAATGGAAAAGGTTTTGAGTCCTAGTTCGATCGTATGGAGAAGATAGCTTTTTGAATCTAGTTATTATATTGAATTTTCGATATAGATTTCAGTGCATTTACAAACCATACGGCCACACGATAACTCTAAATGTCCCAAAATTTAAAATTCGATAATAATACACTATTACAGATCCAATGGAACTAGTTTCGTCGAATTCTGAGACTGTGCCTCGGAAGGCTATTTTCAAATGTCAATTTGAACGATATATTTTTAAAACCAAAAAAAAATCACTTTCGAATCAATTTTAAACCTTTATTATCTTATGTATTATCAATGTAAATTTTATAAACCTTTGAAATATTTTTAACAAGCTTGAGACTTCATATTTCATATTTTACCCGATTCTCAATTATTAAATTCAATAATTTAATTATCAAAGAAATATTGATATTTGAAACTCAAGTTGAAAACTATCTTTTAAATGTTTAAAACCAATTAAATATTCCCATTTCAAATATCCAAAATTCCGAGTTCTTACAACTAGGTTATTAACTACTACTTGTAGTTGAAAATTTAAAACGTTTTAAATTCATGGTGCCTCATCTTGTCTTTGTTTCACCATACTTCCTTGCCTTGTTATTATTGTGTAACATTCCCGAATTTTAGCCAAGTTTAATTTGACAATTAATTTAATTTTGGAATTAAATTATGAAATTATTTGTGAATTAATTAGAAAATTTCCAGAATAAATAAAAAATTTAGATTATAAATAGAATTTTGGTTTGAAATTTAAGGATAAGTATTTTATAAATAAAAATTAGATTTAAAAATAAGTGTATTGAAAATAAATTGGATTTGAAAATTTATTTTAAGTTAATAAGAATTTGTTTCTAATTATTTAAATATGCATTATAATTTGAAAATGATGTTTTGAATTTGATATGATAAATTTTCAAAGGCTAATTAGGAATGAAACTCTAATATATTTATTCATGCGAAGTTAAAATTTTAAAACC
Organism: Allium cepa; assembly: GCA_030765085.1. NCBI lineage: Eukaryota > Viridiplantae > Streptophyta > Magnoliopsida > Asparagales > Amaryllidaceae > Allium > Allium cepa. Next base: position 722,939,712 of record CM060934.1, read on the forward strand.
ATTTTTCTTTGAAAAATTTATGTAAATAATTAATAAAGAAGATCTATTTATTTCAATAGGAAATATGATATAAAGTTATATTTAAAATCTTATTTGTAGTGTTTAAAGTATAGTAGAAGTTTAAAAGTTGTTTAAGGGTTAAATTTTATAATATACATATGTGTCTTTTTTATTAAAGTATAATCTGTTTTAAAATTCAATTTTTTAAGATTTTATAAAGCAGAATGCATTTATTTAATAATAGAAATTATATAGATAAAACATAAACATTTAAAACAAAAACATATGTTAAGATATGAAAATATAAATGCATGAAGGGTTAAAAACAAAATCTATAAAATAATTTAAATTAAGGATATAAACACAAAATGTCACATATGAACATTTGTAAAGAGGAGATGGTAGAAATAAACAAGTGGTAAGTAAGAATTTTTATGTGAAAACAAGTGCCATTAATTTTGTTTAAAATGAATTAAATTTTATATTGAAAAATGAAAACTAAACTACATTCATTTTTTTCTCATATTTTCAACATCAAAACTGAAATAAGAAAAATAAGAAAACAAAACAAAAATCATCTCAGGAAATTTAAACACGGTAAACAAGATTCATCTTCAAACCTAGAACATACCAAGCAAAGGCAAAGATTCAAAGCAACTAAGTCTAGAATCAAACAATACAGACCTGAAAACAGACGATTTAAAACCTGCAAGATAAAAAGAAGATCAAGCCTTCAAAATCAAACTAAAAGATCATAGCATCAAAACAGGATTAAGCAACTCAGCAAGCAACAAAATTCAAAGCTACAGACTTAAAACATCATTCCATTTTTCAGCTTTCAAGTGATCCAGGTGAGAAAACTTGCCTTCGTTCTAATCTCTGATCTGATGTTGTGATGAATATTGAAGTGAGGTTGTAAATATGTTTGTGCATATGCAAATATGCATGTATATATGAAGAAATGGGTGTGCATGTTTTTATTCACCTCTGTTTAGAGGTTAGAGGCATAAGTAAATTTTAAAAAAAAAAATTCTCCCAATGGAATCAGTATTAACCTTTGACATTTAAACGAAAATTGTTTGTTGAAGTCAGCAGATGATTATAAAAATAGTTTCAGGGATTTAAATTCAACAAATATTTTTGAAATTGGGAATGACAGTAAAAATACATATATATGTTAAAAATCAACCAAATTAATTTTTGTTTTGCGTTGCATGAATGGATTCGTGAACGAAAATCGTGATTTTTAATATACATTTCATGATTTCGAATATGATATTCGATTAGAATTTTTGAGATGAATGTTTTCGACATTTGGGTCGACTGCCATTGATTGGCACGGTGGTATGGAGTTGCAGTATTGGATTCTCTTGAAGACTTTGTTCATGTCGATATATTTCCGCTGTGATGTTGTGTTGTATATATTCTCTGATGGTATTGGGTTGTTGTATCATGATGTGTCTAACATTGTATTTATATTGGATGTCAATGTTATCATCTATTGTTTCCGCTGTGTTGTTTATCATCTAATGTTGTTGCAAGCTCCGGCGATACAGATTCGATGTCGTTTGTCGGGCATCGAGTTCAGGTCGTCACATATTGTTTACTTTATTCTTATTGTTTTCCTGCATGGGTTGGTCAATAAGATCGGCAAGATTCAGAGCTTGCGGTCTAATACAAAGTACCTTTTTTATCTAATGCTTTGGATTAAGGAGCATCGGATTCTTATTGTTGAGCATATGTATCGATTGCATTATCCTTTAGTACTTGGTTTGAGGTATTCCGCATATTATTCTATTGGTTGTTGTTTGCAATATCAATTTCCTATATTTCATTTGTAATAATTGGACCGTGATTTTCTTCTACTTACTTTAAATTTGTATTTTCTAATGCAAAGCTATTTCCATTTTACTTCTTGTGATTTCTATGAATCTGTGTTATAATAGTTGGTTGTATTCTGACTTTGAGGAGACACGTTGTTTTTTTCAAAGGCCTGAGTTTTTGTTATTGCTATTATCATCTACTTCAATTTGACCGTTACAGGCTTCCTCGATTGCTACTTTATTAATGGCTTATGAATTTCTTAAACGCAATTTGATATCATTTCAGGTTTTAAAACCTGAAATGGTATCATTTTTTTTGCTTCAGCTAACATTTGCTTTCATCGTTTGGCAATGGTCGAAGCAAATGATTTTCTTTTGCTTCAAGCATCAAGTAACGACCGAAGCAAAAGAGAGTCATTTGCTTTAGCCATTTCCAAATGTCTGAAGTAAAAGATGTCATATGCTTTGGTTCAACAACCGAAGTAATAGATGTTGGCCATTTACATCGTCTTTATTTGCTTCGATCATTGAACCGAAGTAATATGGCTTAAATGACCAAAGCAAATGACATGTTTTGTACTAGTGATTGCCATCACTAGTGGCATAGGTAGACGTCAGGATGTGTGTGTGTGTATGTATGTATGTCTGTGTGTGTGTGTGTATGAATACGGTTACGTATACAGATCTAGGTATGAAAACTGATATAATAACCCTTATATTTGAATAATCTATTCAAATACTTAATCGTTGATTAATAGAACGTCCATTATACTCGATTTTTCAAAGATAGATGAACTGAAACTCAAAGCACCTACTGCTGGAACCGCAATTTCGCCATGAGAAGAATGAGTACAGAATTGTCAATGTTTTCAATTGATGGATTTTTGGAGTGAATGATAATTTCTTGAGAATGAAATGAATTTGGGCTAGGCTCAAAAGTTAGCCTATCAATTAACTTACTTTTTATTTTTTCCATTCACTTTTCATTCAACGTTACTTTTCCGCTTTCTCTCCTAATCTTTACCCAACTACTTTCTTAATCCCCTAAACCATAATCATAAATTCATACTCAAATAAATTCCAATAAATCATGATAAAATCACTATAATTCCTCTCATCCAATTCTTTGCATAACTCGTCAAGGAATTAGCTTGAATAAGAGTTTGGTGCTTCATCTTAAATTTCAAGAGAAGCAAGGATATGGTTTTTGTATTTTGAATCATGGTCTGGAGAAGAAGGGTGAGTTGGATGATTATCTAAACTTATTTACAAGTTAAACTTCATTGTTTTATTTATTGATGATTATGGAATTATATGAAGTGATTTAGAGAATGTTTGATATGATTTAGGCTTATGTTCACATTGTAAACATGATTATATTAGCTAATTATTTATTAGAAACCTTAATTACTAATCTTAGAAAAGTTAGTAACCCCTATAATAGATTTTGGGTTAATTGAATGATTGTGTGTGACGTTGTAATGGATTAAAGGCTAATTTGGTGATATGTGTGACAACCCGCCCTTCTTGACCCTCGAAAATCGACATAAAATGCTCCACAGTACAATATGTCGACGATCAAGTGCCGGAAAAGACAGACTGCTATGGGAAAGAATGAAGATAGAAGAAAGAAGGAACTAAACAATAACAGAATCTCACAATCGCAGCGGAACAAAATATAATATATAATTTCATATCTTTACACTAAATGAAAACTATATCTGTTTTATACAATATATCATCAGAGTATCACAAACAAACAACAATTACCAGCCTTACAATTTCAAAACGAGCGCAGCAGCGGATACAAACAAGTACGGATAATACGTCTCGTCTGCAGCTCCTCTACTGAGCTCCATAGCATCCAATCCTGAACATATAATACTCGGTCTGACCTGAGCATTATAATTAAATAACACCCAAGTCAGTTTGGAATACCAGCTGATAATAATACGCCCAAATTGATTATTAAAGCTCCAAAAATCCTTTTGAAAACAAAAGCATCTCGTAAGGCCACGCCGCAAATAAACATGGCGGATTTTTACCTTACGATAGCTAAAACACTTTTTATAAAATTCCTCTGATATTATAATAGGGTCTATATAAAAATACTTATAAAATAGCCGAAATTGTTAGATGATTAAATTCTAGCTACTAGCCACAAAGTGGGTAATACAAACAAAACTCGTAAAAGGCACGTATGGAGAATGGATTTCCGACTAATGACTAGGCACTGGGGTACCACCTGTCACTGTACCCGGTTTAGATCAGTGTATCGAGGACCACTCCTGATCCCCTGCAACACAAGGCTGGGACTACCTCTTACTGGATAATCCTGATTAAGATCACCACATGGTTGGGACAGCAACCGCACCACAAAGCTGAATAAGAAGGGACATCTAGACACGGATGACCTCACCCTGAAATGGGTGCTGTCCACCTAGCCTTGCTGCATGACCCCTAATTTTCAGTCATTCCCGGTTGATGAGGCTTGAGGCTAAGCATTACCTTTTAGAACGTTTCACTTAAAATGCCCATCACCCACCCAACGATGTTCCGAAAGCATTCATACATACAAGTCCATCCCGGGTTCGAACGGAACTGAAGACACTACTCCTACTACATCCATTTTGGAAATATCCTCAGGATTTGTAGCGGCTAGCCCTTGCACTTCACTACTCCATCTTCGACTTCGAACTCGTTTTTCCCACGAAAATGCACAAACCGGATCGAAGTGGTTTTCGAGAAATTAATCCCGATCCCGGTCTCTTCGAAACGATCAACGCATTGGCTAATATTGATAGTCGGTGACTTAACTATCAATTAACATTCATAAGCATCCATCACATAATAAACAATTTCCCACATTATTTATTTTCCTCAAAAATATTTCTGCAAGATATATTTCCATTTTCAAATCCTTTTGAAACAGTTTTCATGCCCAACTCTTCTCAAGAATAAATTCCCAAAGCTTTACTTCCTCTTAAAACATCCAAATATCAATACTTAAGATTTAAAATAATTTAAATTCTTAAATCTTTAAAATACATTAAAAATTTATATTAAAACTACTTACATACTTAATTTAAAATATATACCTTTAAAAATCATTTCGAATAAAACTACTTTATAAAATATAAACTATTTTCTTCAAAATAAAGCTAAGTCATACTTAATTTCAAAGTAAAGTTAAGAAACCCTATATAAGTTTTCAAATAAAACTTTAAATTAATTATCTTTAAAGTAAAACCATTTTATAGATTATAAATATTAATAATATCCTTTAAAACTTAATACTAATTACCCCTTTTAAATAATTACTTTTATAACTAATTTGATAAATGTTCACTTTTAAAATTCTTACAACTTAAATAATTTCTTGAAACCATTCTTTAATACAACTTCGAAATTCTAGCTTTTTTCAAAAATCTGCTTTAAAAACGTACTTGGCTTTTCAGAGAAATTGTAACAGCCCAAATCTTTAACAAGGATTTTTCACTTGTATTTTGAAAACTTTGGGGTTTATTTAAAGTGATTAAAAAATAAAAATAAAGACAATTGACCAAATTTTTAATTAAATAATAAGATCTCTGAAATTTTGACATGGTTAAGAATTAACTTTAATTTGGAAATTTGGGTTTTTGTCGAAGATGGTAAATAACTTAATTTCTAGCAAAATCAAGTTTTAATTAAGAAAACATTAATATCTTAGGTGGTTAAGACATCTGGGCTATTCACGACAGGTCACAAGTTCGAGTCTCAGCACAGTCAGAATTTCGAATTTTTTTTTTAGTGTATAAATGAACTGGGAAATTACGCGTTAAAAAGGGCGCGTAAATTTAGGGAATAAATTGAAAGTTTGGCGTAAAATATAAATGACAGATCATTTCCTAAAAGTCTAAACATAAACTGAAAGTTTTGAAGTTTTTAATTTTTGTTAAAAGACAACTCAAATTCGCACTGTTAATAAAAAATGAATTTTGTATATTTAAAATACAAAAATTGTAAGCGAATTTAATTTAAGTAATAACTTTGTAAAATTCAGTGTTTTACAAACTGTTAAATTTCGCATTTAAAAAGGGCATGCATTGTAATGATATAAGTAACGTCAAGATGTATAAATTAAAATTGTTATTTTTGCATAAATTTTGGGCGTATGGTAATGCGTCAGTTTGGCGTATTTTAAAAAATCATATTTATATCTATATGGATTAAAATATCAGCCAGTAGTTTTATAGTAAACGTTACTTTTTCCATAGCTTTCAATTGGGTTTTAATTTTTGTATATGACTTTTTCATTCCAAAATCTTTGCCAATTCTTGCCGTTTCATTTAATAAAGATCAAAATTTCATATAGCTGATCACGCAACTATTAAATGGTATAAAATGTTGAAATCAAATTTTCATAAATTGGCAGCATAAATCACGCATATAAAATAACGTTCAAACTAAAGAAACTGGAAAGTAATCAACGCATGCATTCAAATCTGTCCTTGAAGTAGCATCCAAAGCAAATTAATACTTGCTGATTCTTTGTATATAAATCTCTCAGACTATAAAAATAGCACGCAACTTTTAATTGGAAAAATATATATAACGTTACAATCAATTTTCGTATAACTGGCAATAATAAATCACGCAACTTTCTGGTCTGCCTAAATGTTTATTATCACTTGCCATTCTTGTCTGCTTGTTTGGTCCCCTATATTTCGCAAGCCTTATCCATGAATACATAAGAAAGAATTTTATAAATTAAGAATCAATCTCTTGCCTAAATTCACGCATCATTCTAGGAATTCATTAAATCAAAATTTTGTATAGCTGGGAGAATTTCAAATTTCATTCGAATTTGTCTATTCAGTTCAAAGCAAATTATATTTGATTACTATTTTCCTATAATCACGCAAGCCTCCCATATATATTATTGTGCAACTCGCATCTCAGAAGATCTCACGTGCCTTCATAACTCTCAACTTGTTTTCTTATATATATATAAAGCCTCACACAAAACTTTATATTGCATCTAAAATTTGCCTTCGTTCTTCTTGAGAAATTGCACAGGTATGGCCACACCTTGCTTTTATTTATTTTGTTCTTCTTCTTGTTTCATTTTGTCCAATGTCCACACTACTCGGCTGCTCCACCACCTGTCCTTGCCACATCTCATTTTTCCCTCTCTGATCTATTTTGACATACATGTCAGATTGTTGTAGGAAGACAAGCTTAGTATCCTTCTTTTGAATTCTATAGAAAATGCATGAATTCCTGTAGTTGTGGCCACTTGAACTTCTTGCGTGAGTCTTTTTTTTATATGAATTCCTAAAGTGTGTCATCTTTGAAAAAAAAATGGTAACAAACAAAACTAATATCCTTCATTTGCATACACTTACACGTGCAAAATCACGTTTGTTTCAGCAGATAGGTAGAACTTTTTAATACCTAAATTATTTCCAAAATATGCAGTGACTTGTATATTTTGAGTGCATGCTTACGGGGTTTAAAATAGGCAAGCAGACCGTGAAATTTATTTAGTTTGTATCACCTTGTTTTGTGAATTCATGCATGAGTCATTTTAATAAAATGTTAAAAAAAAGTATATTTTCATTTGCATCTCCGGAAAAAAAGAAAAAAAAAGAAAAAAAAATGCATGTTTTAAAAGATGAGGTAGGAGTGGCTGTGCTATGTTGCGTGTTCAAGTTTTGGGAACCAACATGCTTCACTTTTATTTAACGTGATTTTTTATACAGAGAAAGAAAAAAAGAAAAAAAGAAGAAAAAAAGAAGAAGAAAAGAAATATATATATATATATATATATATATATATATATATATTAGTTGCAAATTTCACTGTTTTCAATTTCTGAAGAATTTTAGTGTACGCCACCTTTTTGTAGAATGGGAATAACGTATTGTGTCCACCTTTTTCTTTCCAGCTTTTGCCTAAAACTTTCCACTATAATTTTCATGGGTACGTAAATAGTTAAGATTTCACTGCCTGGGCTTGAGAACGTGGGCAAGTCGAGTAGTGGGAGTGGTCGAGTCAAGTCAAATTCTATTCGTTCCAGTTGTTTCGAAAATTTTGCTTTGACCGTAATTTTAAATGTCGCGTATTTGGTATTTGGATCTTATTTTAGATTTGAATCAAGGTGTGGCATCCGCGGAAACCTAATCGTGCCATTTGTACGATCCTTTATCAAGTGGTAAAATCGTTTGAATCTGATTATCTGCAGTTTAAGGTGAGTATTTCTCACCAGACAAACATACCTATATTTATGTGAATTATCACAAGTGTATTTGTAAATTATTTATTAAATGTCATATGTCTGTAATATAACGTATGATGTTAAACCCCATTTTAAATTGACACCTCATCAGTTGTTTATCTGTTGTAATATAGTTGCAGTTATATTATTTAATGCTTATTTACTGTTAAATCATCACTGCAAGTTCCCTGTAAATTGAGATCGTTATAGGCTGAAATGATAGGCCTGTACGATAATTATTTATTCATTTATTTATTTAATTGTTTAATTTTAAATATTTAACTTGGGATTGCGGGTTTGAAATGATAGAACCCGGGGTTTTTGTAAATTGCGGATTGAAATGATATAAATCCGTATCACTTGACCAAGGCTAGAAAACTATATACAGACCCGTGGTTTCTATAGTATTTTTCAGAAATATTTTAAATTTATTTTGGAAGTTTATATTCCGATTTAAATGTATGTAAAGGATTTTATTTATAATGATTTTGAATGAGTTAAAAATGTTAAATAAATAAATAAATGTTTGAATAAAATTTTGGAATATAACTTATTTTGGAAATTCTGGGTTTTGGTAAAAGTAAGAATTCAGTTAAGAAAATAATTGATAATAAGTTATATTTGGAATTTAAAACTAAATTGTTAAGTTATTAATCTATTAGAGCATTTAAATGCTGTCTTTTAAAATTGGACTGTTTTAACCTGTAAACTTTAGGTAGCATTTCATAAGTGCTATAGAAACTGAAATTTGATATTTTTAATCAATTTGTGGAAATAATCTTTGGGAAAAGGGGATTAAAATTTGGAATTTAATATGTAATTAATAAAATAAGGAATTGATTTTTTTTGAATGGGTTTTATGGAAGAATTTAATTTTAAAAGGTGAGAAAAGAAAATTTAATTCCTAAATAAATTGAATAGATTTAAATGGTATATTAAATTGACCAATGTTTAAAAACAATATTTTGATATTGTAGTATTGGAAATATAATTTGATTCATAAAGTAAATACCATTTTTAAAGTTGTAACCACGGGTTATAATAACGTTTGGTTGTTAAAGAGACCGGGATCGGATATCTGGCATACTCTCTGTCGATACCGAAAACCACTTTACCAACCGTGTACGCAGTGGAGATTCCAGAATGAAGTAGGATGGTGGTGATGTTTCCTTTAAGGTAAATACGTGGACCCGACTCCCGTGAGTTGGCATAAGGTGGCTAAAACAGGAGCGATTCTCGGATTAATGAGGTAGCACCTCTGATCGAACGCACTTCTTCGTATGCCATTCTATTACTCTTGTGATTGTTTTGGTGCGCACCTTTGATTTGGGAGTGTTGTTCGAGGTGGGCGGTAATTGCGGCTACGCGTTTCCATCGGTCCGAGTAGCAATTGGTATATGTACCCTAGCATTGCCTAGTTGTGCCGTGTCACCTACCATACCGAGCCTTATACGTTTTTGGTTTGTACCATACCTATGGAGTGCCCTCTGACGACGCCCAGTACGGGGGAGATTACGGTACTGTATAGACTATGGGAATATATAAATGTGTTAAGGTGGAAAATGTAAAGCCTTAACGCTATTTAAAAGTAAGTTTATTTTATAAATAGACACTATTTAATAGCGCAATATACTACATAGTAAATAGTTTAACGGATCCTTAGAGGATGGGCGGTCCCAAGCATCCTTTAAGTTACTTGCTCTATATTACAGTACACTTGTATTAGCTTACACTATATAAGTATGTATGTCCTGACTCGAGTGTTTATGTTTTATTTTACGCTCGGGTCAGCCTGAGTTGCAGTTTCAGCTTTCTCCCCGGAGCTAGGACATTCTGTAGATCTTTCGAGCTGCCGGCAAATCTTCCAGTCTATATCTTATTTTGAAATCAAGACTTTGGAATATTTGGATTTCTATTGAAGTTTTAAACTGTATTGGAGATTTAAAACTATGTAATTTTTATTTGGTTGAGTTTTTTTATAGTGGCTTCATGAACCACTAAGTATTTTAAATTCCGCTGCGAGTTTCTCTGATATCTGTGATTCTGTGATTTATTTACTGCATATTCTGAGTTTTGCCAAATTTATTTTTACAACGCGGTATTTTGAACAATTCAAGTCCGACATGTGCGGATGCGAATGGTTGAAAACACCGGGTCGTTACAGAAATACACTTCCATCTTAGGATAACCCAAAGAATTCTTTTTATAAATCCTACCCGATTTACCCCAATTCAAATTTACGTTCATCCCGTAAATTCCTTTCCATACTTTAAAAATAAACCCCTTTTATTTTTGAACACATTTCTATTTCCCAGAAATCACTTTCAAAATATATGTTTAAAATATTTAAAATAAAGCTTCTAGAAATTACAAAATTGAAAATAATACTTAAGAAAATATATAGAGGTTTTCTAAGTAATTTAAGCCAAATTTAACTTTTTATATAAAGTTATTAAATTAAATATTCATATTATTATTGCCTTTTGAAAACTTAGTACTACTTTGCTTTTTAAAATAATTAAATACAATAATTACTTAAACAAATATTTACTTACACTTTAAACAATTAAAATAATATTTCTTTCCAAAACATTCTAAACACATTTTAAACTGCCCATTTATATTTTGAAAGCTTTTCTTTAAAACATACTAAAGTTTCCAGGAAAAAGCACACTTTCCATCCTTTAAAAACAAATTTCGCTATTATATTTAAAATAATTCACATTTCTTTTTTAAATCACAATTTCACACACCTCAAATTTTCAACCAATTTCTTTAATTTAATTCCTTTTAAATTCTTTACTTAAGAATTTCTTTTATTTCCTTTTAAACCCAATTTATTTATTTATATTTAAATTCCCAGATTGTATTCACCCAATCATAGCAAAGCACAATTTAAATTTTCAAACTAATCTATCACAGTATATAAATAGAACATAGCATAACAAGATCTAAATCAATTTATCACAGGATATCAATGAGATATATCACAAAGTATAAATAAAATTTCTATTTGTGAGGAATCCAGTTGGATCCCTCCAACGTGTTTCCTCCATCCATAGATATTAGCACAACCAATAAATATCGATTCAATCTAATAATAATTATCATATGCAGCTAAAGTACCAATCAAACATTTAAATATTAGCTATTTAACTTTACTGGTATCCAGATGTGAGTGAGATTAACTCACCTTGGGTTTTCGACGAGCGTTCAAATTTAAATTAAATCGAACGGCGTTCGATTTAACCTAAATTTTTACTTGCTCAGAATGATCCCAGAATTTCTCTACTGCGTAGTACTCATCTCTGTGATTCCGGCATCGTCAGTTTCGTCGAAATCGGATAACGTACGCATAAATTATAGAATTTTAAAGTTTTGAAACAAAATTTAAAACAAATTTTCTTTTTATAATATTTACCAAAATAAATTACAGCCATGTGATACCAAAGTGAAGGCCGAAACTTCATCTTCCCTTTTGCACGCTACAGGTTCAAACTGAACCTAACATCACCCATCGCCGCCATCATTTCACGACACTCATGCTCACCGGTAGGACGATCCAAGGCCACCATCTCGAGCGCCGAAGCTAGCTCCAGTCATGATCCAAAACCCATGAAGCTCGATCTCCCTCTTCCCTCGCAAATCACGCTCGAACGCATGAACATCGCGGCCTCGTAACCCCTCCAAATGACGACGATACTCACGATCTACCGTTGGATGTGAAGCCTACGTCGATCTCTATGATTTTCTAGTTGAAACCTTTCGATGAAATTGAGTGGATAAGTGGAGATCAAGGGAAGAAGCTGGGAAGGGTTTCGGCCATTAAAAGTATAGAGGCGGCGGCTATGAAGATAACTAGGGTTTCGGCCCAAAATTTGCATATATCCATGTTATTTAATATTATTTTATTATTAGATTCACCTTAAAGCAACTTTTTTACACGATCTCCAAACGACGCGTGCCGACAGGCGTTTATAAGGTTTTACCCGCATTTCGAACACAATGAAACGTGTTTCGGAGGCCAATTCGACCATAGGCGTTAGTTATGGAAATAAACGATCAGATTTAAATTAAACCGATTAAAATAGTTTCTATGCGTTTTGGGCTGCCAGGGTCAAACAACAACTCTGATTGCTACGAAAATTGAAATTCGATAATAGCTAACTATTGCCCATCCAATGAAACTGGTTTCGTCGAGTACTGAGACTGTGCCCTGGAAGGTTATTTTAACTCGTCGATTAAATCGAGCGATTTTCAAAATCGTCGAAATCCCCTAAAATTTCACTTTTAAAGCTTTACTGACTTTATTATAAATCGTATAGAATTTATATTCACATTAGAAATCATTCTGATTCATTTTAAATCAAAATCTGATTATTTGTATTATTATATTATTAAATTCATTATTAAATTAATATAAAATTCCAACTTTATTTTATCGACTTTTGATTTCATCAAAAAGTCCAATATTATAATCCGGATCCAAATAGACTTAAAATAAATTTTAGAAACCACTTCCGTCCCCTTTACCTCCAGATTCACAAATTATTATAATTTCAAATAGTTAATTATTATTATTCAAATTTAATTTAATTACCATTTTTGAAATTATAACTTATTTTATTTATTTAACCAAAATCTTTTTATTCAAAATCCAATTACATTCTACAGTCAACATTTGAATTAAATGTTCAAAATTAACGACTACAAATTCTGGGTCGTTACATTCCCCCACCTTATAAAAATTTCATCCCCGAAATTTGCTAAGGTAGAAAGAATGCTCCAAACCGAATAGCAAAACTCACTTAGTGAAAATCTCATATTCACTTTGCCTAAACTCTTTAATTTCAAATCGAAACTGCCAGTTTCGATTTCCATTCCAAAATCCTATTTTTTAATCGTTATCTGAAATCAATTTGTCGTTAACGAAACATTTCAAAATTTTCAAAAAAATTTCTAACTCCCAAAATTTCGGGAAAATTTTGGCAGAGTCTCCCTTGTACGGAGGAGCTTTCGCAATATCATAGTAGATAAAGATATATATATATATATATATATATATATATATATATATCGACCCACACGGTCGGAAAACCAAATATATCACATTATATATATCATTTTCCCAATTTTATTGCGTAGGCGTACCTTTTATTAGCATTTTAAAAGCAAGCGGCTAAATAATATTGCATATACGCTCTCCAACTCTATCGATTGCCTCACGTACCTGTACTTACTTAACAAACACATCAGTTTTCAATAATATGAGAATTTATTGACATTTTGTTCATTAAACTAGCCAAACACGTCAATTTCATAGTTTTAAACAAGTAAACTTCATAATTTAACATGTTAACCATATTTTATCAGTAATCCAAAGATTTCAATCACCATTTTAATTTCCCGACAAATACAAACTTCATTATTAATCTCCTCGAATGATTTAAATTCAAGTTCACATTTTACAATTCATATTTACTACAACCAATTCACTCTCTCTTCAATATGATTAACATATGCTTTACTTACATCAATTTATTCCTATCCAATTCCAAATTGATTCACAATCAAATTCTTATTTTCAATTTGATACCTTTGCATTTCTTTTATGATCTACTTTCATTTTCATGTAAAACTACTTAATTATATTACACTTATTCCGATTGAGTCAAAACCAACTTTATTTACTTCTTCAAATCAATCCACTTCCGTTTACAACAAACGACAAATTTCTATGCAAATTTAAAGTTATCCAAGCAAGTAACAATCACTTAATCTTATAACCATTAAAAATTAATTCCAACTTAGATTTATATTAATTTTATTCAATTCTGCATTGTTCACAATCCAAACATTCTTATTTCATTGCAAATATTAAATTAAATTCTTACCCTTACATTTTCATTTCATTAACCAATTCAAGTTTATATTAATCTCATTACATTTTGGATTATTTACAATCCATACATCCTTATTTTATCACAATATTTAATTAAAACCATTTCACTTGCAGTTCAATTTTATTGTCTAAACAAATTTCATTCAAAACCCCTTATAAAGCTCGACTACAATTATTCTTTCCGAATTTGCTTAAGTTCTTTCAATTTCACAATATTTCCATTTCTTCTTATATCAATTTTATTTTAGTTTCATTTGATTCTCATCCAAATCAAATTCCAATCCATTTACAAATTTTAATTCAATTTGTTTACTTACTCAATCCATTTTAAATTTTAATTCATCTCCTCGATTAATTCTGAATTTTATTAATAATATGACCATTTTCGATTATCTTATACCCAAACTGAATTTTACTAGCATTTTGGACCATATCCATTTTAAATTGATTTTTTATTCAATTCAATACAACTTCGATTTAATTTAGCTTACACTAAATTCATTTCTAAACAATCTTTTTTGAATTTAGTTGAGTGAAAATTTAATTCATTCAATATCATTCTTACTTAGTTTAAATTCCATTTAATTCAATTCTTTTCCCAAATTTAATTCAAGTTCGACTAAATTTATTCATCCAACTTAAATTCTTACCAACCCCTCCACTATTTTAAATAAGAGTTGAATTTCATTCAATATCATTTATAACACAACTGAATTTTGATTTTAATTAAATCCAAATCCATCTCAATTCCATTTAATTGAAGTTAAATCCAATTCAACCCAATTTTATTTCTCCATTCAATTTAAATTTTTACTTTCTAATATATAAGTTTTAAAACTTATTTACTAACTTTTAGTCCATTCACATCTTATATTTTTCTTTTCCTTATCACATTTAACATCCATTTAGGAATTAGTTTGAATTCACCATGCCATTCAATTATTTTCCATTTGTGATTATAATTCCATTTTCTATTTATAAGTTCACCAACTAATTTACTTAAAAGTTTATATTGCTCATTTGATTTAATTTCATCTTATAATCCCAATTCCAAATTTTGTATATATGTATCACTGAATTCTTATGGATACAAATTTTCTTTCAATTTAATTCTTTGCACAATTTTAAATCCACAATTTCAGATTATAAGTATAACACTTAATAGCTTATGGGTACAATTCATTACACTATGACCCACAATTACAAAGTCATTTTACTTTTCAATTTAACCCAAATCAGTTTTATCCTAAGCCCAATTTATTTAACTTATCCCAAGTTAAATTCAAATTTTCTATTCGCTTCCATATGCTCAAGTTAAATTTTAATTCCAGGATTAAAATTTTCATTTCCTTCTTATTAATATCAACTTCACTTAATAAGTTCAATAGTTGATTAATTTTAACTTTACAAATTATTTAAATAGAATTTTTCAAAATTCAATTACCCGGTTTTATTTCAAAACCATTTTGAAATAATAATCAACACATATCTACTTGGTATATCAAATCAAAGCTTCGGATTCCAAATAACTTGTTTATACCAAAACAAATTTCCTCCTTGAAATTTCTAAAACACCTTGTATATCAAACAATTCTAAACAGATATCATATCCAATTACTATGGAAGCAATCCAGCACTTTAGAAATTCGAAAATGAATTCTAATGATGTGGCCATCATCATCATGATTATTTTTCAGCGACTGAAATGAGTTCAGTGCTTCCTTACTTTCCCAAATTCATTCCAAAACAGTTTCCATTCAAACATATTACCCAAAATAATATTCCACTATTGCCTTCAAATACTTTGGAAAACATTTCAAACATTCCCAAGATTTTAAATTTCCAAACTTTTGTTTTCATTACATTTAAAACACTTTTCAAAATTTTTGAGATTTAAATTCTAGTTTAATTCAAATTTAGTTATAC
Organism: Allium cepa; assembly: GCA_030765085.1. Taxonomy (NCBI): domain Eukaryota; kingdom Viridiplantae; phylum Streptophyta; class Magnoliopsida; order Asparagales; family Amaryllidaceae; genus Allium; species Allium cepa. Next base: position 722,955,625 of record CM060934.1, read on the forward strand.
TCCTTTTTTTGTATAATTTATACTCATAAAAATTTATTTAGTTATAACCATTTCAAATTTTAGATTCTTATTTGATTAAGATATCCACATCCAAACAATCAAATATATATAATAATTCTCAGAAAATTATTTTTTTATATCAAAATATAAATTTTGGGTAAAATTATTTCATTTACCCACTTTAAAAACAATACTATGTCGGTTTATCTTGTTTAAGAGTTTAGAAACCCCTATCTATACGGTTGAACTTCCCGTACCGACCAGAATTCATAAACACTCAACCGATAAGTCAACATAGTATAAAAAAATTTATATTCACTAACAAGTATGCTCTCATAGCTATTAATACACTCAACTCATTATAGAGTACTATTGACTCTATATCTAATGAGTAATTTTCCCCACCAAATCCTAGGTTATCGCTAACCTAAGCTCTGATACCAAATGTGACAACCCGCCCTTATCGACCCTTGAAAATCGACGCAAAATACTCCACAGTATAATATGCCGACGATCAACTGCCGAAAAAGACAGAGTGTTAAGGGAAAGAAAGAAGATAGAAGAAAGAAGGAACTAAACAATAACAGAATCTCACAATCGTAGCGGAACAAAATATAATATATAATATCATATCTTTACACTAAATGAAAACTATATTTGTTTTATACAATATATCATCAGAGTATCACAAACAAACAAAAATTACCAACCTTACAATTTCAAAACGAGCGCAGCAGCGAATATAAACAAGTACGGATAATACATCTCGTCTCCAGCTCCTCTCCTGAGCTCCATAGCATCCTATCCTGAACATATAATACTCGGTCTGACCAGAGCATTATAAAGAAATAACACCCAAGTCAGTCTGGAATACCAGATGATAATAATACACCCAAATTGATTATTAAAGTTCCAAAAATCCTTTTGAAAACAAAAGCATCTCGTACGACCACGCCACAAATAAACATGTCGGGTTTTTACCTTAAGATAGCTAAAACACATTTTATAAAAATCCTCTGATATTATAATAGGGTCTATATACAAATACTTATAAAATAGCCGAAATTATTACATGGTTGAATTCCACCTACTAGCCACAAAGTGGGTAATACAAACAAAACTCTTAAAAGGCGTGTAGGGAGAATGGATTTCCAACTAATGATTAGGCACTGGGGTACCACCTGTCACAGTACCTGGTCTAAATCAGTGTACCGAGGTCCACTCCCGATCCCCTATAACACATGGTCGGGACTACCCCTTACTGGATAATCCCGAGTAAGATCACCCTACGTTTGGGATCAGCAACCGCATCACTAAGCCGAATAAAAAGGGACATCTAGACGGGGATAACCTCACCCTGAAATGGGTGCTGCCCACCTAGCCTTGCTGCATAACCCTTGATTTTCAGTCATTCTCGGTTGATGAGGCTTGAGGCTAAGCGTTACCTTTTAGAACGTTTCACTTAGAATGCCAATCGCCCACCTGACGATGTTTCGAAAGTATTCATCCATACAAGTCCGTCCCGGGTTCGAACGGAACCGAAGGCACTACTCCCACTACATCCATTTCGGAAATATCCTTAGGATTAGTAGCGACTAGCCCTTGCACTTCACTGCTCCATCTTTGACTTCGAACTCGTTTTTCCCACGAAAACGTACAAACCGGATCGAAGTGGTTTTCGAAAAATTAATCCCGATCCCAGTCTCTTCGAAACGATCAACGATTGGCCAATATTGATAGTCGGTGATTTAACTATCAATTAATATTCATAAGCATCCATCACACAATAAATAATTTCCCATATTATTTATTTTCCTTGAAAATATCTTTTCAAGATATATTTCCATTTTCAAATCCTTTTGAAACAGTTTTCAAGCCCAACTCTTCTCAAGGAATAAATTGCCAAAGCTTTACTTCCTCTAAAAACATCCAAGTACCAATACTTAAGATTTAAAATAATTTAAATTCTTAAATCTTTAAAATACGTTAAACATTTATATTAAAATTACTTACATACTTAATTTAAAATATATACCTTTAAAAAATATTTCGAATAAAACTACTTTATAAAATATAAACTATTTTTTTCAAAATAAAGCTAAGTCATACTTAATTTCAAAGTAAAGTTAAGAAACCCTATATAAGTTTTCAAATAAAACTTTAAATTAATTGTCTTTAAAATAAAACCATTTTATAGAGTATAAATATTAATAATATTCTTTAAAACTTAATACTAATTACCCCTTTTAAATAATTACTTCTATAACTAATTTGATAAACGTTCACTTTTAAAATTCTTACAACTTAAATAATTTCTTGAAACCATTCTTTAATACAACTTCAAACTTCTAGCCTTTTTCAAAAATTTGCTTTAAAAACGTACTTGGCTTTTCAGAGAAATACACTTCCATATTAGGATAACCCAAAGAATTCTTTTTATAAATCCTACCCGATTTACCCCAATTCAATTTTACGTTCATCCCGTAAATTCCTTTCCATACTTTAAAAATAAACCCCTTTTATTTTTGAACACATTTCTATTTCCTGGAAATCACTTTCAAAATATATGTTTAAAATATTTAAAATAAAGCTTCTAGAAATTACTAAATTGAAAATAATACTTATGAAAATATATAGAGGTTTTTTAAGTAATTTAAGCCAAATTTAACTTTTTATACAAAGTTATTACATTAAATATTTATATTATAATTTCCTTTTGAAAACTTAATACTACTTTACTTTTTAAAATAATTAAATACCATAATTACTTAAACAAATATTTACTTACACTTTAAACAATTAAAATAATATTTCTTTCTAAAATATTCTAAACACAATTCAAACTGCCCATTTATATTTTGAAAGCATTTCTTTAAAACATACTAAAGTTTCCAGGAAAAAGCACACTTCCTATCCTTTAAAAATAAATCTCGCTATTATATTTAAAACAATTCACATTTCCTTTTTAAATCACAATTTCAAACACCTCAAATTTTCAACCAATTCTTGAATTTAATTCCTTTTAAATTCTTTACTTAAGAATTTCTTTTATTTTGCTTTTAAACCCAATTTATTTATTTATATTTAAATTCCCAGATTGTATTCACCCAATCATAGCACAACACAATTTAAATTTTCAAATTAATCAATCACAGTATATAAATAGAATACAGCATAACAAGATCTAAATTAATTTATCATAGCATATCAATGAGATATATCACAAAATATAAATAAAATTTCTATTTGTGAGGAATCTAGTTGGATCCCACCAACCTGTTTCCCTGTATCCACGGATATTAGCACAACCAATAAATATCGATTCAATCTGATAATAATTATCATATTTAGCTAAACTACCGATCAAACATTTAAATATTAGCTATTTAACTTTATTGGTATCCAGATGCGAGTGAGGTAAACTCACCTTGGGTTTCCGACGAGCGTTCAAATTTAAATTAAATCGAACGGCATTCAATTTAACCTAATTTTTTTACTTGCTCAGAATGATCCCATAATTGCTCCACTGCGTAGTACTCGTCTCTGCTATTCCGGCGTCATCGGTTTCGTCAAAATCTGATAAAGTATGCACAAGTTATAGAATTTTAAAGTTTTGAAACAAATTTTCTTTTTATAATATTTATCAAAACAAATTACAGCCACGTGATAACAAAATGAAGGCCAAAATTTCATCTTCCCTTTCGCACGCTTTAGGTTCAAACCGAACCCAACATCACCCATCGCCGCCATCATTTCGCGACACTCATGCTCACCGGTAGGACGATCCAAGGCCACCATCGCGAGCGCCGAAGCTAGCTCCAGCCATGATCCAAAATCCATGAAGCTCGGTCTCCCTCTTCCCTTGCAAAGCACGCTCGAAAGCACGAACATCGTGGCCTCGTAACCCCTCCAAACGACGATGATACTCATGATCTACTGTTGGATGTAAAGCCTACGTTGATCTCTACGATTTTCTAGTTGAAACCTTTCGATGAAATTGAGTGGATAAGTGGAGATCAAGGGAAAAAGATGGGAAGGGATTTGGCCATTAAAAGTATAGAGGCGGCGGATGTGAAAATAACTAGGGTTTAGGCCCAAAATTTGCATATATCCATGTTATTAAATATTATTTTATTATTAGAATCGCCTTAAAGCAACTTTTTCACACGATCTCCAAACAACGCAAGCCAACAGGTGTTTATAAGGTTTTACCCGCATTCCGAACACAATGGAACGTATTTTGGAGGCTAATTCGACCATATGCGTGAGTTACGAAAATAAACGATCAAATTTAAATTAAATCGATAAAAATAGTTTCTATGCGTTTTCAGCTGCCAGGGTCAAACGGCAACTCCGATTGCTACGAAAATTGAAATCCGATAATAACTAACTATTACGGATCTAATGAAACTAGTTTCGTCGAACTCCGAGACTATGCCCCGTAGGGCTATTTTAACTCATCGATTAAATCGAGCGATTTTCAAAATCGTCGAAATCCCTTAAAATTTCACTTTTAAAACTTTACTAACTTTATTATAAATCGTATAGAATTTATATTCACATTAGAAATCATTCTGATTCAGTTTAAATCAAAATCTGATTATTTGTATTATTATATTATTAAATTCCATTATTAAATTAATATAAAATTCCAACTTTAATTTATCGGCTTATGATTTCATCAAAAAGTCCAATATTATAATCTGGATCCAAATAGACTTAAAATAAATTATAGAAACCACTTCTGTTCCATTTACCTCCAGATTCACAAATTATTATAATTTCAAATAGTTAATTATTATTATTCAAATCTAATTTAACTACTATTTTTGAAATTATAACTTATTTTATTTATTTAACCAAAATCTTTCTATTCAAAATCCAATTATATTTTACATTCAACATTTAAAATGAATTAAATGTTCAAAATTAACGACTAGAAAATCTGGGTCGTTACAATATGATTATGTGCATATCATTAATTAGGATTACTCAAACCATTTGAATTGGTTTCAATAAATTTACTAAGCTAATTAAGTGAGTTTTGAACCCTATACTTATGATTCAAGTGATCAGAGGCATCGTAAAAATTAATTAGTAATGTAAATATTATTTAAGAGGAGGAATGTTTTTATAAGTAGATGGAATATTTTATGAAACGAAGCGTGTAAGCTAATTAAGTGAGTTATGAGCTCTACACATATTAGTAAAGTTATTAAAGGCTTAATGAAGCTTGATTAGTATTTATAAACATTTTTTAAATGAATAAATAATTTCATAAGTGAAAAATATATTTTATATAATAGAATTAGGTTTACGAAATAATATAAATGTGATATTTTATAAAATAGAATGAGATTTTATAAAACTATGTAAATGATATATGTTATAAAATAGAATGAGATTTTAAAAAATAATATAAATGTGGTATTTTATAAAATAGAATGAGATTTTATAAATAGTGTAAATGATATATTTTATAAAATAGAATGAGACTTTATAAAATACTATAAAAGATATATTTTATAAAAGTATAAGATTTTATAAAATGGTTATTAAGTTTTAATTAAAAATTATGTGGTGAATACCTAATTTTAATGAAAAACTAAGTATTATAAGGGCTTGAAATGAATTATAAGGTAGTATTGTATTTTACAAAACAATAGAATGATTTTATAAAATTATAGAAAATTATTGAGCTTTTATAGAAAGATTTGATAAACAAAAGCAAGATTTGATATTTGAATTATTTAAATATACGTGTATGTTTATGTATGAGGGTAAGTATATGTAACCGTGTATTTGAAGTTATATAACAAAAAATACAATTCTTGTATTGTAATTAAAATTGTTGATTATGGTTGTGTATGTACGAATATAAATATAATTATGTGATTAATTATATATATGCGTAGGAATATTTGTATGTGTATATAAACAAGTTACGAGCAATCCCATATAGCCATAGCGAGTTCGGATGCGCTAAGTTTTGTGAGAGAAAACCGAGTCGAGTAATCGCTCTAGTGAAGCTCAAAACATAATTTGTGAAGTTTATGCGTATTTGTATATGCACGTGTGCATATTTGTACACGAGTAGGTGCATTGACACTCATGTGAGAATCAAGTGAGGATACATGGTTTGTTGAGTCCATTTTGGCATGTTAAAGGAGGCTGGGTCGCTAAAATCGTCCCATAGATCTCTACACATAAAAGAGTGGATTTTGTATCGAAACTGGTTTTCAAATGCATAAGGAACCACTTCAAAATTTCTAACTAATGGACTCCGAAAGAGGTCTAATGTGATGGTATCAAGCTAGAGGAGCTAGGTGATCCATCTAGTGTAGCAATGGAGGAAACAACGCTAATTGATTACTAAAGTAGCTCTATTGGCACCTGCCTAGGTTTACTATTTGGGACAACCTACCACTAATCACTGGCGCATCATTTGAGTGCATGCCTATGTAGTAAGCGTAGGCAATATGCAAGTCGATGGGGATTTTTTCCCAATTTCAGGGGCGAGCTGGCACGTTGTTTTGGCGTTACGTTGGGAAGACTCCTTAGGGTACATAGTAAAGTGGAATGCAAGGGGAAGCTCGGGTCCCGAAGGCAAATGTATAGTAGTGCTTATACAATCATTAATGATCATATACATATTGTGCAGTGATTGGTTACGCAGTCACATCTGGTGAGCATGTATGATTGAGCAGAGTTAATCCATAACTCTTAGTTTTGACCTTGGGGTAGACATGTTTTATTCAATGGTATTGGTCTTATATTAGATAATTTACATCGTATTGGTCTGATATTAGTGACTATATATCATATTGACCTAATGTTAGCGGTCGTACGTATTATTGGCCTTATAGTAGTGGTCGTCCATATAGACTAATGATGATGAGATATCGATCTTCGTTTTTGATAGGCATATTTGATTACATGACGTTATATTTAATTAAGTATATATCTTTATGGTATCGGTATTCCTTTGTGGTCCCGATAGCGTTTCACACTGCAAATGTCCTTCATTTTCTTTGGTAGAGAAATTATGCGAATTTGTTCAGAAATTCATGATGACTAAAGGGTAGATGATAACGATTATCTACAAGTGGATCATGCATCACTTATGCTCGATGTGGGGTATGGTAAGATCTAAATAGGTTTTCGATATCTGGAGTAGATCATATATCACTTATGCTTGATGTGGGGTATAGTGAGATCTACACGAGTTCGATAGCTGGATGCAGCCTAAAGTCTATAGTACATTTGGTATTGGCTGTATTTATTTTGGACCCGCAATGGGAATCAGATTTCAAATATCTAGATTAGATCATGTATGACTTATGCTCGATATGGGGTACGGTGGGATCTATACGAGCTCGATTACATTGGATGCGACTCGGGGTCAATGGTACAATTTAGTACTAACTCTAATTATCTTGGGCATGAGTCTACTGTAGATTCTGCTCATTAGCCATGATGATTATCAATTCTCTATTTATCGCTTATCATTGTATTGTGTATGTTATAATAGTTGGTTGAAACAATTGTTGTGTATTCTAGGATAGTCTTACATTATGATATTTAAATTACCTATACATTTGTATATTGGGTTACCTTATCATGGTATACTATTACATAGCAGTCACATTATATTAGTTGTGTAATTCATTGATTACTAGAGAAAATCAGGCTGTGTGATGATTTCCTACTTTTAGTGACGGATTTACTTTACTTATTTACGGGCTGTACGGACTGGATGTACCTTAGTAGCTTCCTATTTTATGTATGTACATTTTTTTATATATGGTATTTTGAGATAGTTCCCCTCACAACAGGTTTTCTATCTGATCCGCCTTTTTGTTTTGTCATTTTATGTCATGACAACTCTCAGGTACTCGATTAAGTGGTTTCAATGTCAGTGCTTTTGGGGATACGCTTTCAGAGTGGCACAGCCGGAGCATGTTGGAGGCTTGATGTTGATACTTTAGATATATATACTTGATATTACAGTGGTACATGAAATATATGTTATATATGAGACTTGTTTAATTAAATATTCTATTCTTACTTTTTGTATTGATATTTATTTACCAATTACTTCCACCGGTGCAGTCTCTTATATATATTATCTATCATGTTGTGTTCATGCATATTCAATGTATTATATGTTGTCATTCCGTTGTAAGATTCCATTGTCATGTCTTAATATAGTCTTTTTCTTTAATTTTACCTTGAAAACCCTCTTTTGTGGTATTTAAAAGTTAGACATTGACATTGATTTTAGGGTATTACGAAGGATGGCATGTTACATTTGGTACCGGAGCTTAGATTCAACACACATGACCAAAGTAGACTAGTTTGAGTCAAAACAACCTGGTAGAAGGAGATACATTGAAAGAGCTTACTTGTATTTTTCTACCATATAACATTGCATGCACCACTTGTCTTTTGAACTATGATTTATTCCCATTGCCGGTTGCTAATGTGTCTTCATTTAGGCTATCAGTATGAGTAAACAGGATATACAAGTAGTTGTGTTGGGTGTCGGATGTGATGTAATGACCAAGAAGACTGCCATTTGAACTCGATGCACAATCTTTCGAGTTGGATGAGGTTTGTTAATGAAGTGTGATTTGGATTTGCTTCTAAGTAGGATTTAGTAGATGCTCCATAATGAGCAAAGACTAAGCAGATGCCTTTTATGCATTTTGCGTAAAGTTATTCATATTACAATTGTTTGTCCATGTGTTAGTAAACCTTTGGTGGTGGGGTTAATCCCACATCTAAAGAGATAATTTTTTGGGATCAGTCCATTCACATATCAGTTCCTAGTCACTAATTCAAACTAAGTGTTTCTCGGTGATTTGCACCGGTTAGGCAAGGTTTTTCACTAGATTCTTAAGGATGAGCACTTGAGTCGAATTCTTAAGGTGATTGAGAGTTTTTTGAAGCTTGACTCTAGTCATGTGAGGAAATTTCAATGGTCAGACCAAGGAACCAGATCGAAGTTTATATCAGAGGAGTTAGGTGGCCAACCCAAGTTTAGTGAAGAAACCATGCGATTGAACAAAGGATTGGGACAGACATGGTGCGTATTTGGGCAATCTTTATTCATTGTAAATTTATTTATAGTATAGTTAGTTAAGATAGTTTGAGATGGTCCGGGGAAGGAACTCTCGACTAGTTTCGTAAAGATTTGGACAATCTTCTAAGTGGCGATATGGCACTTGCCAAGGTGAGCGTCGTGGTACACTTAGTATATTATCCTTATTAACATTGTATCGTTGAGGTGAGTTTGAACCAAAGCGAGCCCAGGAGTTTGAAAATTGTCATTTAATGTATAGTTTTCACCTTTAGAGAATGAGTTCTGTTGAGAAGGAAAGGCAAATTGAAACTTAGATTACTGGCTTTATTCGAGAGATTTAGAGATCGGTGATCCAGCATATCATATAAGTTTTTCTTTTTGTAACAGGAGGTGCAATAGTCTGTCATGTATTATATCCATGAAAGGGGTTGCACCATTCCAACATTTTGTTAACCCTGAGTGTCAAGCAGACTTGTGGAACCTTATAGTTTGACAAGCACGCTTTGACCACTGTTGGTTACCGTGCATGTTAATATAGACTCTTTTTGTGTATTTGGTTGTTTGCATGCTAATTATTGTTGCTTGTTTATTGTTGATTGTTTTTTATTGTTTACTAATGTTTGTTATTGCTTATTGTTGCTTGATGATACATTGTTGTTGTTCATTGATCAATTGATTGTAGTTTTTGATTATTGTTGTTTGCGTTGCTTACTGATTGATTTTTATTGATTGTTTTAGGTTGTCATCACTTGTTATTGCTTTTTGTTGTGTGTTATTGTTTGTGAGCTTATTATTGAATGTTGATTACTTCTTGTTCCTTGATTGATTGATTTTTGTTGATTTTATTGTTTACGTTGCTTTCTGATTTATTGTTAATTAATTTTTGTCAATCGTCATTGCTTGTTGTTGCTTGTGGATATGGCTGCTTGTAATACTAGTTATAGTTACATCTTATAACATGTTTGGAGAGGATAGCAATAGTTATTTAATATAGATCACAGATCACCTTTGCCGATTAGGGGATCGTGGAGGGATCTATACGAGTCGATTGCATTTTGTTATGACTCGTAGTTTATGGTATACTTAGATACCTACTTTTTTGAGCTTATTCTCTAATAGATATTCATGTATGATGGTAGTAGTATTGGTTACCATGCTTAATTTTACCTGTTTTAATTTGGTGTTGTTATAAAATTGGCGCATAATCCTCTTTGTATAGTACAATTAGGTACTTGATGGCTAAAACATAACTATTTAAATGCTTGTTTATTTGGATTTCCATTTAAAAGCTTTCTTCAGGGTATGTATTTTTTGAAAATGTGGGATAATCTAGGTTATCCTCTATTTCTTAATTGTGTGATGCATTATAATTTGCGAGTTCCCATAACATTTGTAACGAGCCGTAGTTTTATCACTTTGATTTGGAATATTTAATTAATTTTAAATATTCGAATATAGATTTATTAAACATAAATAATCATGTTTTATATGATAAATAATAATGGTGATTTTGTTTGGGAAAAATATTTACAAAAATATATTCTTTGGAAAAATATCGATAATATGATCGAAAATCATTTATCGATGGATAGCTTTTTAACCATCAAAAGTCCCCTATAATTTTTTACATGCACTTGTTTCTCCATTTAATCAAGAATGTGTAATAAAACTATTTATCTTATTTTTGGAAATAAAATGTCTTTATTACATCATCAGTGATGTCATCATTTTTAAATAATTGATTTTTTGAATTTAAATTGAGTTTAAATGATTTAATATTTGTTTTAAAATCAAAAGAGGCCCTTTAAATTATTGTATAATAATAGAAATGTCATTTTAAAAATTTTTACATAAATATTATACATATGTATATAATTATATTTTTTAATTAATAAGTGAAAATGTGACCGGGAAACAATTTTTAAATTTACAATGGTTTAACAAAGAGAATTGTTCAAAGTGAATGCAATGTTATTTATATGTCATTTGCACACATATAACATGCACTAACATACACATATACACATATATATACATACCAAATACATATACACACATATATATAAGCATAAAATATTATGATATTTATAACATATATTCACATATAAGCAAACTACAAATCAAACATCACCTCCTTACACATCTACACACCTAGGCTATGACGAGAAGACGACAAGGGGGTGGTTGTGCACTGGAGGGGGTGTGGGTGAGGGTAGAATGGTATTTGTACCATAAAATATTTGTTTATGTATTTCTACCTATAAATATAAGGAATACCTTCTCATCTTATTCACACTTCCATTCCCTTTCCTAAGCATCTTCTTCCTCTTCATTAATGGCTTCCATGTCCTCATAAGCTGTAATGATCTGATATTTTCAACCATTCGCATCCAAACACAACGGAATTGAATTGCTCAAAATATCAAGTTGTTAATTTATATTTGGCAAAGCTCAGCATATACAGTAAATAAAATAATCACAGAATCACGGACACAGAGTAATATAACAATAATGCAGCGGAAACCAGAGAATAGTGGTTCATGAAGCTACTATATATAACAGAGTTAAATAAGATACAACAGAAGTCTCGAATACAATAGTCGAATATAAGATCAGAATACATTACTAGAATCAACCGAATATATGAAAGCTGGATAGATAGCTAGATCTCCAAGCGAAGCTCCAACTCCAAAGATGAGTCTCAAAAACTGAACCGCTCAGTCTGAACCGAGCGTAAGGCAAAACACAAACACTCGAGTTAGGATTGACATTCTTATATCAATAAATCCATCTCAAGTGAAATAACAACTAAAATACAAGTAAATCAAAGGATGTTTGGGATAACCATCCTCTAAGGATCCGTTAAACTATCTACTATGTAGTAATATACATTATTATAATAAGTCTAAAGTAAAGTATAATATATTTAAAATTAGCATTAAGACCTTACCCATATCCCCCTTAACACATTTTATAGTGCCAATAGTCTGTACAGTACCGTAGTCCCTCCTGATCGGGAAGCCACTAGAGGATACTCCATAGGTACGACACAAATCAAACTCGTAGTAAAGCACGCTAGGTTAGGTGACACGACACAACTAGGCAATGCCATGGTAGATATACCAATTGCACTTTTGGACCGATGGTAACGCGTAGCAGCCACTACCACCACCTCGAGCCACACTCCCGAAATCAAAGGTGCATCCAATCAATCACAAAGTAATAGAATGGTATCGAAGAAGTGTGTCCGATCAGAGGAGCTACCTCATTAGCCCGTCGATTGCTCATGTTTTAGCCACCTTATGCCAACTCATGGGAGTCGGATCCACGTATATACCTTAATAGAACGTCACCACCATCCTACTTCATTCTGGAATCTTCACCGCATACACGGTTGTTAAAGTGGTTTTCAGAGTTGGCAGAGAGTATGACAACCTCCAATCCCGGTCTCTTTAACAACCAAACGTTATTATAACACCATGGTCATTTAAAAATTGTTTATACTTCAAAACCAAAATATCGTTGTCATTTCAAAAACCAAATAAATACAATATCTTTTTCCATTTCAAATATATTCTTTTCCAAAAATCATAGCATTTTTCATTATAACACTTTCGAAACTAAACTCTTGAAATTAAAACACTTTCGAAACATAATACTTTGAAATCACAATACTTCCCACTTAACCGATTTAAATATTAAAATAGTATATATATAAAAAATTGTTTTCCTCAAATTTCACACATTAATTCCAAATCAACTCGAATTCAAAAATTCAAATTTAATCAGATCTCAAATCATAAATTCCAATTTAGCTTCTAAATAAACCATTCAAAATATATATCGATTTCAAATACAGATTTGAACCACAAATAAACTATTTCAAAATACATATTTCAAAGTTTTCAATATTCTATAAATTTAAAACTAAATGTGATAATTTTATATATAACTTAATTCAATTTACTATTATTTAGTTTTGAAATGTTTACTTAATAAATTCAATGTTATTTAAACAAAATTCAAACTTGAAATATTTATTAATCACTTTAAACCAACATCAAGTTATAAAATCATATCCATAAAATCTCAAATTTAATAAGTTCCAAATCGATTTTAATTAAATATAATTCTTAATTAAACACAATCTCAAATCAAATTCAAATCCATCTTCTCAACCTTAATTTATTGAAATCATTATAAACTCTATATTAAAATATAATTTAAATAAATACTTAACAAAATTATATTTTAATAAAATCAAACTTTATTATTAAACTTATTTTATATTAAACAAATTTATACATAGCTTAAATATAAGAATTTAACTGTATATAAAATAATATTTATATAATATCAAAAATCAATATTTTTTAAACCATATATTTCTTTCCAAAACCATAGAAACCCTTTTCAAAATATTTATATATAGACCAGCGGTGTCTGTACATAATTTTCTATCATATGGTCAAGTGATACAAATATTTATCATTTCAAACCGTAATTTAAAAAGATATCGGTATATATCATTTCAACCCACAATCCCAAATTCAATTAAATGAAAATCGATTGGGTCTATCATTTCAACCCATAACAATTTTCTCCTATTCTAAAGCATGTTCGGGTATGTATCAATTTCAACCCATTGTGAATTCTATACTAACAGGGAACTTACAGAGTGATAACAGATATGATAATAATATAACAGGGATATATCGTCAATATAAATAACAGATAATGATGTTAGAGGTCGTAGGTGAACAGATACAGATAATAGCATATAAATAACAATGTAAATAACTAACAGTAGTATATTTCAATTGTCGTTTCAATTGAAATTAAATTTAATAGATAAAAGAACGTTAATCGTGAGTGATTGCTCACCTTTTAAGGCTAGGGAACAAGATGGTGAAATTGAGTTACGAAGTGCAAGCACGACTGCCAAAGCAAAGCAAGATTGAACGAATTAGACGAACAAAGCTGATAACAAGGAATCGATGAGAATAAATCAAATTTGTTTGATAAAATTTAAACGAGATGTATATTATAATAAAATCTTCCTTAAACCAAATATTCAATTTTAAAACACGTATACATTTTTAAATCGGTCTTAAATTTTAAGCATGTATTTCGAAATCAAAAAAAAAATCAAAATACATCTATATAGGTTATAATATGAAATCTACGGGCAAATTTGAAATCAAAGTTCATATATATATATATATATATATATATATATATATATATATATATATATATATATATATATATATATATATATATATATATATTATATAACAAAACACAAATATTGGTAGACATGCATTTTCTTTCATAGTACGTATTAGATACATATACTGATGTACCTGAAATACGAGAAGCAAACCGATACAACAGAACATATGTGTATACTTCTATATATATAAAGAAAATCAAGATAACTCTATACATCAAATCATGTAGCTCACACACATAACTTAATACATACAACTATGGTAATATAACTCGTATATGCACATGCAGCTAATTTAAAATAATATAGGTAGTATTTATATTACGTCTTTCCACGTGCCAGATCTTTATATAAGAAGTGTACACACAACAAAATATAAGACAAAGAGACAATGTCACTTTCAAATTGGAAATATATATATACACACGACTGGTAACTTATATAACTTGTAGATTTTAAAATGTATACAAACGTATATATATTATATTAAAACGCATATATATTATAATTAAAGTCGGTAAAAATTTTGAACGCATACAAAAAAAAACCTTATATACTTTAACCTATATAACGTACGTAAATATACATATAAACTAACCTCGTAATATAACTTATATACGTACCCACTGATTATCTACCACTTGTGTAATTTCATATAATATGTACACAAAATATAATATACAGACCTATGTAACTCTTTATATATAACTCTTTACAACAAAACCCGCAAACCAAACAGCAAAATTATATAAACTTATATATATACTAACATATTATCCAATTTACATGCAAATAACTTCTCAGTTAAAAGCATCCTCGATATATATATGTATGCAGCAATGTAATACTTTACAGTGAATGAAGATTTAAAAATATAAATATAAATATTTTAAACATACTATATTGTATTTCCCTTTTTTCTTTTTTACTTATAAATCTACAGAAACTAATATATATATCATATTCATATTGGCATATACTTTATATATCTAATATATATATAAAATAAGTATGTAACAGTGAACTAACAATATATAAAGTTCAAAAAAATATACTTTCAATACCCAATTATATATAGTCACTATAACCTTATACCTAAAAAATTACCAACATATGACAAAATATATAAGTGAAAAGGCTTACGGCTTGAGAAGGCTTGTCGCTGCAAGGGTTCGGCCAAGTAGGAGCTTGCGTTGTGGAGGAAGAGGCTACGGCTGGGCTTGGTGCTACTGGGTTGGGGTGTACGGCTGCTGATCCATGGTGGTGGAAGGAGGAACGTCAGTGGTTCGGGTTGTGACCAATGGAGTAAGGCACGTTACGGGAGAGCTATGGTTGTCATGGTGCATTAAGGGGAGGAGCATGGTGAGGTGATGATGGCCATAGGTGGAGATGAGCACGAAGAAGCTCGGGTTCCCACAACAAACTGATTAAATACAAAAAATTCAATATAGAGAGATAGGGAGATGAGCAGTTTTGAAAATATGGAATGCAGATAGGTGAGAGAGCAACAGCGTTTCACCCAAAGTATATACGGAGAAAGGAGTACATTTATTAAAGAAAACGTATATCATTTATATTTCTTTCTGTCTAAGAAATCTCAGAACAAAGGAAGCAAACCAGAAGATTGATTTGAAACTAGGAAAAAGTAAAAGTCAGGGCACTAGAAATTAGGCAGTATTAAAGGCAATGACTGCTTGACTTCGATCGTTGGAAATTTGAATGGATCAAGGAATTAAAAGTTGAAATTTCATAACCGATACGGCTATTCATTTCGCGATCTTCGTTGCGTAACGGACAGCGAAATACAGAGATGAATATAATACGAAGATCAACACGATGAGACTATCAAAACGGTACACAGATCTCAGTGATAGGACCATCCTATCAAAAGTCGGTATTTGGTACAGAAAATGCTTCTATTTTGTCGAAAATAAGATAAATGAAGCTAGAGAAATCCAAATTTAACGAAATTAAATATGACGTCTCACTCAGAAGATGATTTAAAAATTTTCTATAGAAAAATATTCAGGTTTGGAAAACATTTTATTATCATCAAATATTAACTGATTTAAAGTGAAATAAAATTACACAATAAAATAAACTTCTACATTATCAGATGAAAATTTACCGTTTCCTATGTTTAAATAGACTTATTCCAAATATCAAATTTAAATTTTCAAATTAAAAGGTTTTAAAATTTCATAAAAATTCAGTTAAGTACGTTATTGAAACCATTAAAATTTACGGGTCGTTACACTCTCCCCCACTCAAAACTTTTCGTCCCCGAAAGGGAAAGAGGTAGGAGAATAGAAACAACCAGAAAGAAAATAGATTTGAAAAACAAAATAAAACAATTAATTTAAACTATATAAATTCCAATTTAAATTAATATTCAACAATTGATTTTTAATTCAAGGTATTTTCATTCATTTGATTAAATTTCAATTTATTAATATTTGATGCAGAAGGTTACTTCCAAACAAAATTTTATCTAATTTTGTCTCATTTACCATTCAATCAACTTAGTATTCTATTTATCTCTATTAACATTTTTATAATTAAAATTTAAGTATATATTATAACCACTCAAATTTTATTTATAAACATTTCATCATCATTTTCATTTGTATACTATCCAGTTACATATCCAATTTCAGAATAATTTGGGTAAGTTATATTAGAATGAGATTGGGTATCATACAAGTAAACTTTTATGTTAATTCAATTATTTCCAGTTAATTATGCATTAAAAATGTTTTTGAATTTGTTTATAACTAAAATCATCCATTAACCAAAACTTTAAGAATGAAATTTCCGATTAACTTCAAACAATTTAGAGATAAATATATAGATATATACATTCAGTATATATCAAACCAAATCTATTATCATATACTAATATATATATTAAAAATTAAGTCATACTTTAGAATTTCAAATCTACTAAATTTTCCAAAACAAAAGTGTAGCAAAGCTACAGAATGGTCTCTTCACTTCGAAACTCGAAAATGAATGTCGATGATGCTGCAGTCATCACCGGAATTATTTTCCAGCGATAAAAAAAGAGCACTGATTTAAACCTTTAAAAAAATTTTGGAAACGATTTATATTCGAAAATACATTACATGATATACATTTAAACTTTATAACCAAAGTTTGAAATCACCAGAAATTAAATTCTCAAATTCTAAATTTATTTCATTTCAAATTCTAAATCAATTTATAAACCATGTTTATAATTTATTTATTAATATTATGCCATAGTCAATGAAAATAAAATATTATCAATTTGTTGACCAATTCATTTAATAATTATACTTTAGAAAATTTACTTATATATAGTATAATCACACAAAATTTATTTTATTTACTAAATTTGAAAATAATATTGTGTCAGTTTGCTCTGTTCAAGTGTTTTGGAAATCCTATCGATATTGTTGATTAGACGAATCGATCGAAAACCCAAATCAACATCAACAATTCAAACAGCACAATATATATATATATATAACATTTTTAATATTAATTACAAATAAACTTCCTCGCTCAATGATACAAGAATGGATTTCATAGGAAGGATAGAGATTCAAATTTGATGGACTCAAATCAAAGAGAATTTTGATTCGAAGATAGGTTCGAAACAAAGATAAGATGATTAAATAACAAAATAGGGAGATGGATAATTTTACATAAATTGCGGGTAATCTTAACCGGGTCGATCATGACTTCAAGAATAAGATCGATGCAGAATCCCAAGGCAGATCGACATTCGATCGCAAGTGATAGAATTCAGGCATAACAGGTGATAGATAGCATCGTAAATCGAGGATATAGAAATTTTCGGTAAAACAATGCCTATTGGAAAGGAGTTTCACCCCTTTACAAATTATTCGAAGATTGGCGAAACCTCCGAGTTATTGTAGAGATCATTCGAAGAGGAGTTACGGATAATCCACAATCGAAAGAATATAATTAGGGAAAGATAAGAATGGATTTCGAAACAAGCGAGAGAGTTTCAAAATTCAAAGGAAACCGAATCAAAGAGGGAGTGATTCCAAAATCAAATTTACCCTATATGTTGAATTTTGCCTAAAACCAAAGCTCTGATACCAACTATAACGACCTGATATTTTCAACCATTCGCATCCAAACATGCCGGAATTGAATTGATCAAAATATCAAGTTGTTAATTTATATTTGGCAAAGTTAAGCATATACAATAAATAAAATAATCACAGAATTACAGATACAGAGTAATATAACAATAAGCAGCAGAAACCAAAGAATAGTGGTTCATGAAGCTACTAGATATATAACAAAGTTGAATAAGATACAACAGAACTCTCGAATGCAATGGTCAAATACAAGATCAGAATACATTACTAGAATCAACTGAATATCTGAAAGCAAGATAGATAGCTAGATCTCCAAGCGGAGCTCCAACTCCAAAGGTGTGTCTCAAAAGCTGAACCGCTCAGTCTGACCCGAGCGTAAAGAAAAACTCAAACACTCAAGTCAGGATTAACATTCTTATATCAATAAATTCATCTCAAGTTAACTAACAACTGAAATACAAGTAACTCAAAGGATGTTTGGGATAACCATTCTCTAAGGATCCGTTAAACTATCTATTATGCAGTAATGTACGCTATTATAATAATGTCTAAAGTAAAATATAATATATTTAAAAATAGCGTTAAAACATTACCCATATCCACCTTAACACATTTTATAGTGTCAATAGTCTATACAGTACCGTAGTCCCTCCTGATCGGGAAGCCACTAGAGGATGCTCCGTAGGTACAACACAAATCAAACTCGTAGTAAAGCACGCTGGGTTAGGTGACATGGCACAACTAGGCAATGCCAGGGTAGATGCCAATTGCACTTTCGGACCGGTGGTAACGCGTAGCAGCCACTACCGCCCACCTTGAGCCACACTTCCAAAATCAAAGGTGCATCCAATCAATCACAAAGTAATAGAATGGTATCGAAGAAGTGTGTCCGATCAGAGGAGCTACCTCATTAGCCCGTCGATTGCTCCTGTTTTAGCCACCTTATGTCAACTAACGAGAGTCGAGTCCACGTATATACCTTAATAGAACGTCACCACGATCCTACTTAATTCTGAAATCTCCATCGTGTACACGGTTGT
This sequence comes from Allium cepa, assembly GCA_030765085.1. Lineage (NCBI taxonomy): Eukaryota > Viridiplantae > Streptophyta > Magnoliopsida > Asparagales > Amaryllidaceae > Allium > Allium cepa. Next base: position 722,975,098 of record CM060934.1, read on the forward strand.
TAAAGTGGTTTTCAGATTTAGCAGAGAGTATGACAACTTTCAATCCCGGTCTCTTTAACAACTAAATGTTATTATAACACCGCGGTCATTTTAAAATAATTTATACTTCAAAACCAAAATATCGTTGCCATTTCAAAAACCATATAAATACGATATCCTTTTCCATTTCTAATATATCCTTTTCCAAAAATCATAGCATTTTTCAAAGTTATAACATTTTCGAAACTAAACACTTGAAATTAAAACACTTTCAAAACATAATACTTTGAAATCATAATACTTCCCACTTGACTGATTTAAATATTAAAATAGTATATATAAAAAAATTGTTTTCCTCAAATTTCACACATTAATTCCAAATCAACTCGAATTCAAAAATTCAAATTTAATCAGATCTCAAATCAAAAATTCCAATTTAGCTTCTAAATAAACTATTCAAAATCTATATCGATTTCAAATACAAATTTGAACCACAAATAAACCATTTCAAAATATATATTTCAAAGTTTTAAATATTATTTAATTTCAAAAGTAAATGTGATAATTTTATATATATCTTAATTCAATTTACTATTATTTATTTTTTAAATGTTTATTTAATATATTCAATGTCATTTAAATAAAAACTCAAACTTGAAATATTTATTAATCACTTTAAACCAACATCAGTTATAAAATCATATCCTTTAAAATCTCAAATTTAATAAGTTCCAAATCGATTTTAATTAAATATAATTCTTACTTAAATACAATCTCAAATCCATTTCAAATCCATCTTCTCAACATTAATTTATTAAAATCATTATAAACTCTATATTACAATATAATTTAAATAAATACTTAACCATACTATATTTTAATAAAATCAAACTTTATTATTAAACTTATTTTATATTAAAAAAATTTATACATAGCTTAAATATAAGAATTTAACTATATATAAAATAATATTTATATAATATCAAAAATCATTATTTGTTAAACCATATATTTCTTTCCAAAACCATAGAACCCATTTCAAAATATTTATATATAGACCAACGGTTTCTGTATATAATTTTCTTTCATATGGTCAAGTGATATGGATATTTCTCATTTCAATCCGTAATTTAAATATATACGGGTATATATCATTTCAACCCGCAATCCCAAAGTCAATTAAACGAAAACCGCTTGGGTCTTTCATTTCAACCCATAACGATTGTCTCCTATTCTAATGCTCATTCGGGTATGTGTCATTTCAACCCATAGTGAATTCTATACTAATAGGAACTTGTAGAGTGATAACAGATATGATAATAATACAACAGGGATATATCATCAATATAAATAACAGATAATGGTGTCATACGTCACAAGTGAACAGATACAGATAATAGCATATAAATAACAATGTAAATAACTAACAGCAGCATATTTCGATTGTCGTTTCAATTGAAATTAAATTTAATAAATAAAATAACGTTAATCGTGAGTGATTGCTCACCTTTCGAGGCTAGGGAACAAGATGATGAAATTGAGTTACGAAGTGCAAGCACGACTGCCAAAGCAAAGCAAGAATGAACGAATTAGACGAACAAAGCTGTTAACAAGGAATCGATGAGAATAAATCAAATTTGTTTGATAAAATTTTAATGAGATGTATATTATAATAAAATCTTCCTTAAACCAAATATTCAATTTTAAAACACATATACATTTTTAAATCAATCTTAAATTTTAAACATATATATTGAAATCAAAAAAAATCAAAATACATCTATATAAGTTATAATATAAAATCTATAGGCAAATTTGAAATCAAAGTTCATGTATATAATATATAACAAAATTATAAATATTGATAGATGTTCATTTTCTTTCACAGTACGTATTAGATACATATACTAACATACTTGAAATACGAGAAGCAAACCGATACAACAGAACATATGTGTATACTTCTATATATATAAAGAAAATCAAGATAACTCTCTACATCAAATCATGTAGCTCACACACATAACTTAGTACATACAGCTATGGTAATATAACTCATATATGCACATGCAGCTAATTTAAAATAATATAGACAGTATTTATATTATGTCTTTCCATGTGCCAGATCTTTATATAAGAAGTGTACACACAACAAATATAAGACAAAGAGACAAAGTCACTTTCAGATTGGAAATATATATACGACTAGTAACTTATATAACTGACAGATCATAAAATTTATACAAACATATATATTATATCAAAACGCATATATATTATGATTAAAGTCGGTAAAAAATTTGAACGCATACAAAAAAAATCTAAATACTCTAACCTATATAACGTATGTAAATATATATATATATATATAAACTAACCTCATAATATAACTTATATACGTACCCACTGATTATCTACCACTTGTGTAACTTCATATAATACATACACAAAATATAATATACAAAACCTATATAACTCTTCATATATAACTCTTTACAGACAAAACCCGCAAACCAAACAGCAAAATTATATAAACTTATATTTATACTAACATATTATCCAATTTACATGCAAATAACTTCCCAGTTGAAAGCATCATCGACATATATATATGCAGCAATGTAATACTTTATAGTGAATGAAGATTTAAAAATATAAATATAAATATTTTAAACATATTATACTATAGTTCCCTTTTTTTTCTTTGTTACTTATAAATCTACGGCAACTTATATATATATATATATATATCACATTTAAATACTGGCATATACTTTATATATCTAATATATATAAAAAATAAGTATATATTAGTAAACTAACAGTATACAAAGTTTAAAAAAATATACTTTCAAAACCCAATTATACATATACGGTCCCTATAACCTTATACAAAAAAAATTTACTAACACATGACAATATATATTAGTGGAAAGGCTTACGGCTTGAGAAGGCTTGTCGTTGCAAGGGTTCGGCCAAGCAGGAGCTTGCATTGTGGAGGAAGAAGCTACGGCTGGGCTTGGTGCTACCAAGTTGGGGTGTATGGCTGTTGAGCCATGGTGGTGGAAGGAGGAACGTCAGTGATTCCTGTTGTGGATGATGGAGTGAGGCACAGTAAGGAGAGCTATGGTTGTCATAGTGAATAGGGGGAGGAGCACGGTTAAGTGGTGATGGCCATAGGTGGAGATGAGCATGAATTTACCATTTTTTATGTTTAAATAGACGTATTCCAAATATCAAATTTATATTTTCAAATTAAAATGTTTTAAAATTTCATAAAAATTCAGTTAAATACATTATTAAAACCATTAAAATTTACGGGTCGTTACATAAATTATTCCACAGTCATAGCGAAGATCTGTTGAAAATATACTTCCAAAAAATAGATAGATATCACCTTAGTTTGAAGTTAAAGAGAGTGAGCACCTTCTCCTCTCTCTCCTTGTTTAGTCGAATACATCAAGAGCCACCACCACCTCTCCACCATTTCCAAGGCATGACCTAACTCCCCTAGAGGCAAGGTAGAGATCTAGAGGCATCGGGGCAAAGAAAAGAGAAGGATGTGTTGTTGGAGTGTCGTCGAGATCAATTCAGGAAGCTTCGATAAATGTTTGACGAAGTGGAAATCAATTGTGAGAATTACTCTGTTGGTTTATTTTACTAAACTATATAATGATATGATATGATATGATATGTTATGTCGTTCTTGTTTTCTATGTTTGATTACCATGTTTTGAATGCGATAATATGTTTGCTTGGTTATGGAAATAATTCACGGTAAATGCACGTCGAATTTACACAAATATCACTTTCTTTTACGAATTACATAAGTGTTACAACATATTTAAACCTCTTTAAACATAAATAAAAATGGTTTGTTTATAAATGTTTTATATACATTAAAACTCATTTCAGCAAAGTTTTGAAAAGATATGAAAATAGAGTCAAAATAGACGAGTCGCATAACGGTAGTTCGCGATTTCACGCCATAAAAGTTAAATCAATGTGTAGAGTGGAATGTAACTCGGAATTATTCAAAATAAAAAAATTTCGGATTCTTATAACTATAGTTTCCAAATGCAGCAGAAAAATCAAAATTTCATTTTGTAAAATTTGAGATATGCCCAAATCAAGTTTTAAAATCATCGCGTTTTAGAGTTCACAAACTATGGATTTCAACTCTTAAAAAAATAATTTTTTAAATCTTTAAATATATGAGATAATTATAAAAATATGTTAAAATATTTTAAAAGAGTTTTGAGTGGAAAAATTAGACATATAAAAGGTTTAAGTGGGATTTGTGATACGAACCCTTGAAAGCACTATTCACCGGCAATTTAACAAAGGAATTTGAAATTTTCTGAAATAAGATTTAAACATGGGTTTTTCTTCCTGAATACTCTATAATTGATTTTCAAATAAGAAATCAAGTATTTTAAAGGGTTTAGAGTTGATCAAATAACTTGACTGCCTATGAGTGACATAAAGATAATCTCTAGGCTTAAGTTTAAAAAATCAGTTACCTGCTCTCCTTAGCTGTCCAGACTGGCCCGACGGAGGGGATAGCTAAGTTGATTTACAACGGCCGCATTTTATTAAGATAAAAGAAAAGTGATTTGGAGTTTTTCAAAAGTTAAACAATATTTAAAATAGGATTTTGGTTGTTAAAGAAAACATACTAGTTAAACTCTATATTAAAATCCAATGAGAGAACTCGTACTATCTGTATGAATTTAAAAGGTGATTTCACCATTATTCGACATTAATACAGGTTGAAAACGAAAATTAGTATTTAATATAATTAGTCTGAACTTGATTGATCCCTTTTATTCAATCCTAACTGGTTTGACTTTACAGTAAATGATGTCTCAAATAACATTGTTGTTGACTAATTAAAAATATGTTTTGGAAATGAGAAATCTTCATTAAGATTATAATTATACTACTAACAGCATATGAAGATATTTTACCTAAGTAATTAAAAGGAAATGATTTGGTATTTCCAAATATTAAAAGGGTTTTAATTAACCAATGGATGATAAAAGAACTATGAATTATGAATTAAATTGAATGATGATTGATAATCACATGTGAACTTAACATCTTCTTAATCGATGATTGGTTTAAAGGAATCGGGGTCGGATTTGGGTAATTCCTATCGGAAGACCACTTCGAACCAATTTACATATTCGAAGTGAAGACATGGATATGATATTAAGGGTTTTTGTAATGAAGGACTACTTGTCGATCATTTGGGGATAAACTCCCATATACATATAGTAGTAGTAGTCTCTTTGTTATGAAATATATCTAATGCAAGGACTAACCGCTACTAATCCGAGGAGTAACACCTGATAGGATGTGGTAAGAGAGTGCCTTCGGTTTATCATGTTCCTGGACAACTTGCATGGACAGATGTTTGACATTGCAATTGTAATTACGTTGATTGATTTCTATGAACGTATCATCTTATTGGTGGCGAAGAAGGCAACTTTTTTTTAGCTTAACACCCTTTCCTGAGACATGATCTCAGAAGTTATACGTTTGTAGAAATCAGTTGTGTGATTATGGATTGGCAATGTGGCATTAAAAGTGGAATGTGCTATGAGTAAGGTAATCATTACCTCGAGCCTCATCACCGTAATTGACTAAAACAAAGTAGATGCAGGAGAGCTAAGTGGGTCGCTCCCATTAGGATAGAGTCATCATATTTCTTGATATATTTATTCCCTCTATGATGTCGGGTTTTAAATTAATGAGGTGTATGCAAAGAGAGCTGTCGAGTAGGTCGGGAATGATCGAGGTAATGACATATTCGGTACTATCTATGGTAAAGGTAGGCCGGTTCTATGTTGGTAGAGGTTGGAGCCTCAGGTGCATTTTTCTAGAGATGTACTATGGGAAGGTAGTCCCTTACCTTGTCATTGTATGGAAATCCATTCTTCAATAAGTGTCTTCAGATTTTATTGTAGAGCCTAGTATGCTGGAATTTAATAATGTAACAATTTCGGCTAAGATTATGTATACTTAATTGAAACGTGTTTTCAAAAGAATGTCATTAAAAATAATATCCACATATTCTGCGTAGCAAATTTTTTGGTTATCATAAGGTAAAAACCCGTTCCGTGTTTATGTGCAGTGTTGTCTTATGAGATACCTTTTGTTATCAAATATCGTATTTTGAGTTTCTCACACCAGTCCCATGAATGACCCGGTGTTTATTTTCTTTTCCCCTTAAATTCCGAGTGCCCTATTTTCCTAGGCAGCTAACTAGTTAGGTATGCTTGGAGCATTTTGTTACGAAGCACGTAGCATGGAGCATAGATCATGAAGCATTTTGGGTCTTTTGTTCAAGTCATCTGTCACTTTCCGCTGTGTCTATATTATGTATTATTATTTACTAGCATTGTAAAGATAGGTCATTATAACTATCCTAGTTGGGTTAGTACATGTCATAACTTTGATGGAACAATGTGGAGTAATTACATGTACTGCTCATATGTATAATTGTGTGTTGAATAAGATGCGAATTCTATTATTGTCTATCTTCTATCGAGATTCTATTATTGTCAATCTTCTATCTTTATTTCTTTACCCCATGATTTTCTGTCTCTCCGGCACTTGGATTTACGGCACGTGAATACCGAGGATGCATTAGTGTCAATTTCTGAGAGTCGAGGAGGTAGGTCGTCACATTTCCGATAGATGGGATAGTAAATTTGATTTATTCGAATCAAAATTTTCAAAAGTTAAAGGATATAATTCTCCAAATATTAATAACGTGAATTTTGTAGAGATAATCTTCTTGTACTCGGTGTTAAAACCCGAAGAGGAAACTCATACTATTCATGGAATTTAAAGGGTGCTTTCACCATTATTCCTTCCATGGTATTTGTTGAATATGGGAATTGATATTGAGTAGAATTAGATGATTTTTATAGATTCTGCTCAGTTGAAATTTACTGGTTTTGGATTAATATCCTAGATAACATGTTTTTAATCAAATTAAAATTATGAGTTTTGAATTAGGAAATCTTTGTTAAGATTTGAATGAAATGAATTGGAAATATTTTTCTAATTAAATATGGAAGTGTTTGGAATTATTCCATGATTTGAAAAGGTTTAAATTAACCAAAAGGATTTGATAATTGCTGCTTGATGATTCCATATACTCTGAAAAAGATAAAGAAAAATTCCAATGAATATATCTTTAAGGTATATCTATGGATGAATAGAAGTATGAATTAAACAGAATGATGATTGATAATCACATATGAACATAACATCTTTTTAATCGATGATTGGTTCGAAGGAACTGGGGCCGGATTTGGGTAATTCCTATCCGAAGACTACTTCAAACCAATTTACGTATTCGAAGTGAAGACATGGATATGATATTAAGGATTTTTGTAGTGAATGACTGCTTGTTGACCATTTGGGGATAAACTCCCAATATACATATAGTAGCAGTGGTCTCTTCGTTATGAAATATCCAATGCAAGGACTAATTGCTACTAATCCTAGGAGTAACACCCGATAGGATGTTGTAGGAGAGTTGCTTCGGTTTGTCATATTCCTGGAAAACTTGCATGGATGGATGTTTGACGTTGCAATTGTAATTACATTGGTTGATCTCTATGAACGTATCATCTGATTGGTGGCGGAGAAGGCAACTTCTATTAGCTTAACACCCTTTCCTGAGACATACGAGCTCAGGAGTTATACATTTGTAGAAATCGGTTGTGTGATTATGGTTTGGCAATGTGGCATTCAAAGTGGAATATGATATGAGTAAGGTAATCGTTACCTCGAGCCTCATCACCCGCAAATGACTAAAGCATGGTAGATGCAACAGAGCTAAGTGGGCCTCTCCCACTAGGATAGAGTCATTACCTTTCTGGATATATTTATCCCCGCTATGATGTCGGGTTTTAAATTAATGTGGTGTATGCAAAAAGAGCCCTCGGGTAGGTCGGGAATGACCGGGGTGATGACATATTCGGTACTATCTATACTAAGGATAGACCGGTTTTGTGTTGGTAAAGGTTGGAGCCTCAGGTGCATTTTTCTAGAGGTGTACTGTCGTAAGTTAGTCTCTTACCATGTCGTTGTATGGAAATCCATTCTTCAATAAGTGCCTTCGGATTTGATTGTAGAGCCTAGTATGCTGGATTTTAATAATGTAACAGTTTCGGCTAAGATTATGTATACTTAATTGAAGAGTGTTTTCAAAAGGATGTCATTAAAGAAAATATTCACATATTCTTCATAGAAAATGCTTTGGTTATCATAAGGTAAAAAGCCATTCCATGTTTATATACGGCGTGGTCTTGTGAGATACCTTTTGTTATCGAACATCGTATTTTGAGTTTCACGCACCAGTCTCATGACTGACCTAGAGTTTGTTTTCTTTTCCCCCTAAACTATGCGTGCCCTATTTTTCTGGGCAGCCAACTAGTTAGGTATGCTTAGAGCATTTTGATATGGAGCATGGAGCACGGAGCATTTTGGGTCTTTTGTTCAAGTCATCTGTCACTTTCCACTGTGTTTGTATTATGTATTAGTATTTACTAGTATTGTAAGGATAGGTCATTATAACTATCCTAGTTGGGTTAGTACCTGTCATAACTTTGATGGAACAATTTGAATTAATTTCATGTACTACTCATACATATTTGTGTTGAATACGATGTGAGATTCTATTATTGTCTATCTTCTATCTTTATTTTTTACCCTATGATTATCTATCTCTCCGGCACTTGGATTTAGGGCACTTGATGTGACGACCCAGAATTTCTATTAATTAAAATTTGTATATTTAATTAATTTTAAATATTAATAAAGGAAATTTATAAGTCGAATAAATTTTATTCGAATAATTGGATTTAATTGAATAATTAAATCGATAATTTAATATGTGAAATTATAGAAATAATTGAAATTAGGGTTAAATATGATTGAAAATGATTTGTAAAATTTTATTATGTCATATTGAAGTTTGAATGATATTTTAGATATTTTAAAATTGAATTTAGAGTTAATTTGTGAAAATTGAATATTTTAATATTTAATCGACTAGTGAAATTAGTCAATTTTCGAACAGTCTCAGAATTGGACGAAACTAGTTCCATTGGATCCATATAGTTTGTTATTACCACATTTCAATTTTCGTAGCAATCGGAGTTTTCGTTTGATCGTGGCAGCTCGAAACGCATCGAAATTGTTTTAATATTAATTTGGCGAGTTAAAATAGCCATTTTTCAAAAAGTCTCGGATTTCGACAAAACTAGTTTCATCGGATCCGTAATGTGATATTATTGTATGGTTTCAAATTTTGTGTCAATCGGATTTACCGTTTGTCCAGTGCAAGCTAAAACGCCAAGAAAATCGTTTAATCGGTTTAATTTTAAATTGAACGTTTATTGCCATATCTCGTACAGATGATCGAATTAGCTTTCGAAACCTGTTCTATTGTGTCCGGAACGCGGGTTAACCCTAGAAACGCCGGTCACCGTGCGTAAATCGGAATTTGGAAATTCCGAAATGAATAGTGTTCAATGGATTTCTATAAATAGCCCGCTCTCTTCACAAAATAAAAAAAATTAGGGTTTAAAACCCTAGCCGCCTCCAACAGAAACTGAAGGCCGAAAACAACCCACGTTCTTCTCTCCAAATCTCTTCATCCATCAACAGTCTTCAGAAACTTTCAACATGAAAGTGGAAGAGCACGTCCTTCTCTACAATATGAACGGTGATGATCGCGTTTGGGTTAGCAGATTGGTGGAAAATCATCCTCAAATAGCCAAAGGTCGCGCACGAATTCCCATGCAAATAGGAGGCCGAGTTCATCATGGTGGTGGTCGTGCATAGCTCTTGTCGCGAGCTTTCCAATGGAGTAACCTGATCGAATTATAATCAAGCGAGGGGGTTGCATAATTTAACTCTAGTTTCGTGCGCAATGGGTTTCTTGCGTGATCTACCTGTAGAAGAAACGTGCGCGCATGAAATGAAGGTGAAACGGCCTGGATGAAAGCAAGGGAAGTGATGGACGGCTTGGATTGATTTAGGGTTAGAAAATTAAAATTATGTTGTAATTTAGTTTATTAAAAATTCGTGTAACTTCATAATATCATATCTTTTTCGTACGAGGTCGAAAACGCGCGAAACCAGTTGCGTTGGAATCTATGGACGAGCACTACCCTATGGAATTGGATTGGAGTCGTTTGGAGTTAGTGAGAATTTCGGGTAAAATTAAACGTCCGTTTAATTTTATTCGAAATAAATCGCTAAAACGAAATTGAAATCAAGGTGAGAACTTCTCACTCAATCGAATCAGTTTCGTTTTTAATTTTAAATAGTTATATTTAAAATTCTTGAATGCATGTTTGAATGATGATTGTTATCTATTGCTTGTTAAAATAGACATTATGCGCCGTTAGTAAGCTGATGTTATTTATTAAAAACATATACCGCGAATATTTCATAAACAGTGAAATTTGTATTATTTATGTACTTGGAATTGATTTCCCGTAGTATATAGCGGATGAGACCCTATTGCGCCGTCTATTAAGCGGATAATATTTTAAATCCCATATACCGCGATAATTTCGTACTGGAACGGAATTGGTATTGTGCTAACATCTTTGGATGCAGGGAAACAGGTTGGAGGGATCCAACTGGATTCCTCAACAGTATTTATTTGATTATGGATATTTTGATATTCGTTGATTATCATATCGATATATGATGTCGTTGTTGTCGTGACTGACTATTTGGTATGTAGCATCATTGGGCCAAATTTTGGAATTTTAAAATGATTTTCAATGTGATTTTTGAAAGTATACGCTTTATAAAATATTTTTGGAATTGATTCATTTTAAATAAATAAACGTTATAAATTTTAATGTTATAAAAATTATGATTTTTGAGAAATGTAGTTAAAAGTTGATTTTTGAAAATAAGGGGTTAATGATTTTATACAATAGTTTAAATTGCAATTTTTGAATTTATTGTAAAAAGTTTAAATATAGGATTTATAAAATTTGATTATTTTATAAATCAAAATGGTGAAATTATAAAGGAGTTTAAAGGCGTTTTAAATAATAGTATAAATTGATTTATATAAAAGATTTATAAATAGATATTTGCAAAATTAAAATATTTGAATTATAAAACGAGTTTTTATAAGTGTTAGAATGAATTGTGAATGAATTTCATAAATGAATGAAGTTTATAGAATTATAAACGGTGAAGTTATAAATGGAATTTTATAAGCAGTAGGTTTATAAAATTTGTAAAGTTATTAAAGGAATAGATTTGGGTAAGTAAATGAATCTTATAAGTTATAAGATTTATAATTTGGGAAGTTTCAAAGAACGATTTTTGAATAGGACTTTTGGTTTATAAATTGATATTTATAAATTTGGGAATCTTATAAGTTATAAGCGTTTAACTTAAATTATAGACTTTTGGTTTATAAATTGATTTCTGAATTGAATAGGTTAATAAAGGAGATTTATAAAGGAAGTAGTTATAAAATAAATAGAAATGGAATTTATAAACGTTATTTTATAAATTCGCAACGACTTATTTTGATAAGTAAATTGTTATAACTTATTTATGGAGTTATATTCACGTTTTGTACAGTGAATAATCCTTTAAAATAAAAAGGAATAGAAACGATGAGATTGGTTCACGTAGTATATTCACGTTTTTGAATAGTGAATAATATGTTAAAGAAAATGTTTTGGATATGATGTTTTAAGTAGAATTAAAACGATCTAACGATGTTTTAAATGGGTTAAGATTCAAAACCATAGATTTCAACATTTATTGTTGAAATAGACGTTTTCGAGAAATAAAAGGAAATGGTGGACTATAACACTGTTGTTATAGTAAATGATTTCCGAAACGAAATGATTTGTATAGTATTTGGATTTATATATCTATTTTAATTTCGAATCCCTATACTAGTGATTTTGGGTTGTCGTAACGATGTTTTACGCAACATTCGTTTTGGCCCAAATAAATATGTTTAAGAGAATGATTTCCTTAAAGAATGAAATATGTACTTAGTCTTGATTTAAGTATGTTGAATATCTTCCAAGTGTTGGAAATAAATGGATTTAAGAATTACTTAATAAGTAAGTATGGAAATGTTTTCCAATATAAAGTGAATACTTTGAGAATTTATCTTTTTGAAGATAAATTGAAAATGAATAATTGAAATCGTATAATCATAGATATTTTGGAATGTAAATTCACTATGGAATTTATAAAAGGAAGGGGAATTTGTTTAAAAATAAATATTTGACATATTGAAATTTTATATCTTGTAAAGATATTTTTGGGAGATAAATAATTTGGAAAATTATTTGGAATCTGGTGATGTTGTGCATATCCATTGATACTTCAATAACCGACTATCAATATTTACCTTTGAATGGGTAATTGTTGCGATTTGTTTGAATTCGAATGCCACACTTATTTTTTTTTAAATAAGCGCTCACTATTCGGGTTAGCCGGGAAAGGACCATGGGGTCGTATAACCCATTTCGAATATGTGATTCGACGTTATGAATAGCATTTGAAGATCGGTATTGAAGACCGGATATTTGCGAGAGCGATAGGATGACCTGTCGATTGACTCTGCACCGAGTTGCTCCGGTATAGAGTTCACCATATGTGATGGGGAATCCGATCAGGATTGTGGATATCCGGATTGCAAGGACTTCTTTGTAAGTGCCTTCGGTTCTATTCGATCCCGGAACAGACTTGTATGGATAGTATGTCTGACATTACAAATTGAGATATAAAGCTGATTTCTTTCGAATATATTTCTGTCGGTGGCGGAGAATTTATTCTCTTAGCTTAACACCCTTCTCTGAGATGTACGAGCTCAGAGGTTATGTAGTTGAAGGTTTTTAGCAATATATTCCCAATTTGGTAATGTGACATGCTGAGTGTTGCTGTGAAATGATCATTGTCTGATCATTTGTGATATGATCATTTGTTTGATCACTTATCTTTGTGATCATTTCTATGATCATTTGTTGACCCAAAGCACGACTTTTGTATAAAGCGTGGCTTTGTGGACGAGACTTCGTCGAACCTCACACCCCGGAATGGTCAAAACAGGAAAGATGCAGCAAGGTTATGAGGGTTAGCTCCCTTTAGAGTATGTGCATTTCCTTCTGGAAAAGTGTGGTATCATGGTATGGAGCCCAGATACTTACTCATGTTGAAACACTTTATTTATGATTGTGTGATGTTGATTACGAGCGCTCGGATAAAGGTCCCAAAGGACCGGGGGATGGCATACTCATGTCAGTAGTTACCCAGTTAGGGGTAACCCGGCCTTGTGTTGGCAGAGATCCGGTTAGGTTTTCGGGGACGTCCTTCCAGAGGCGTTCTCATGTGGCAATGGGAAGTTCCTTGGCCTGACTATTCGTTGGAAATCCAAAGAAACAATACGATCTTGTATGGTTTTAGTTGTATAACCTGCCATGGAATGTGGCGGTAACCTGCTATTGAACATGGTAGCTATAGTAGGCATAAGTGCGAAATGTCTATGCTGGCTAAGATTTATATCTTTATTTTCGAAATGAATTTTTCCTACACTATGCACTAGTAATAATATCAAATGTTTCTTTTTAATGCGTATCAAGCATCTTTGACTATCATAAGGAGAAATCTCCTTCGATTCTGCGTTTGCATTGTGTGTGTGTGCGGGAGGCCTTATGGTAGTCTCATTTTTAAAAGCATTGCGAATTGACTTTAAAAATATTCCTCTATTTTTATTTTAAAGAAAAATAAATTGTTTTGAGTTCTCACACCAGTCACATGACTGACTCGGAGTTTATTGTTTTCCGTCCTAAACTCTGGGTGCCCACCAATTTCCACACGGGCAGTCAAGAGTCGGGTTTATCAGGATATTCTGGAATTCAGGAGTTGCTAGAGGCAAGCTGGATGGCATGGCGTATTATTAGTATATAGTATTTCTTTTTCCGCTGCATTGTTTGTTGTTGTTTGTTGTTGTACACTCTGATGATGTAGTGAAATGTAAGGTAATGTAATAACTGATATAGTTCTTTGTTTAAGGATTATTCATTTATTTATTATATGTTATTCCGCTGCGATTGTGAGATTCTAATATTGTTCTGCTGTTTTCTTCTGTTCTGTTCTATTTTCTATCTTTTCCTCTCTTCTTCTATCTTTTTCTTTTTCTTAAACATTGAGAATTCGTATTTTTGTTCATCTTGAGTTAATCTATGGAGATTAGTGTATATTCAAGGAGTACGGATTTGCGGGTCCTCACAGGTGGTATCAGAGCATATAGTTAAGCGACAACCATGGCTCTGTTGGGTATTACTCATTAGAGATAGAGTCGGTAGTACTCTAGAATGAGTTTGAGTGTAATAATAGCTATGAGAGCGTATTTGTTAGTGAATATAAAATTGTTTTATATTGTGATGATTGTTTTGTTGAGTGTCATATGAATTTTCGTCAGCACGGTCTGCAAAACTATGCCGAAGGGGTTTATACACACTTGAATAGAACAATTCGACATAATATTGTTTTAAACTGGGTAAATGAAATAATTTTGCCTTGATTATATTTTATATATAAAGGAATAATTTTTCAGAATTATTAAAGTGTATATAAGTTGATTGTTTGCTTGTTGAATAAGTTGTTTGAATAATCTAAATAAAAGAATAATTGTATAAGTAAAAAGAATTATAAGAATTGAATTATAATTAAAGTGATTTACAATTGTGAAATAAACTTATATATATAAGAAGTGAAACTATATGAATATATTTATGAATATGAGTATAAATAAAAATGAATTTAAAGTTAAATGGAAATTTACTTTAGAATTTGGAAGCTGAATTGATTTATAAGTTGGAATTTAAGTTAAGTAAAGCCAAATAATGTTTGAAATGAAATATAACTTAAGTGATGTTGAATGAAGTTGATATTGGTATCAAAGTAAATTAATAAAGTTAAATGATAAATGTGAACTTGAGTTATATAAATGAAATTCAACTTTTATAATTGAATTGAATGAATGGATTGAATATTAATCAATTAAATGTGAATAATTGATATGGAATAATGAATATAAGTGTAATTCATTAAAATCTTATGTTATTGGAAAGTTGAATAGTTGAATGAAAATCAATATAATTAAACCAATTGAAAGCAAAGGAATTTGGTTATAATTAATATACATTGGTTGTTATATGGTTGTTAGTTGATTGTATATAATTCAGTAAGTGTTAATGAAATTGGAAGCTAAAGTAGTTGAAATCCAATTGGAAGTTAAGTGAATCTTAAATAGAATTGAATTTGATTGGGAGTAAACCAACTTGAATATAAACTAGTTGAAAATAAATGTTAGTAAAAACATCCACTGTTAATGAATCAAATGTGACTAAATTGAAAACCTATTTCTTTGAATATTAATGAGAATACGAATGAATATTTATTGGTTATGGACATTAGTTGGATGATAGTTGGTTGATGGTTGAATTTATTGCTTTTACTACATTTTCTATGTTGGCATATATAGTTATCATGTGCTATATGTTGTATATCGATACTATTGTCCATATACATGTTCTCATGTTGTTTGTTGAGTGTTTAGTAGGTGCGGATCGCGTTTGCTTCGCATTTGGAGCTCGCTTTCGCGCTATATTAGCCGTATATGCTCGCTAATAAAGAATAAGGTACATATCTCAGATTAAATATCGTACTTTTACACTTTTTTCCCTGCGGGATGCCTCATCACTTGATGAGATGTATATTTGTGATATATATACTGTCATTTTTTTTCGGATCGAGCCGCGCAAAGGAGACTCTGGCGAATTTTTTCAAAAATATAAGGCGTTAGAAAAAATTTGAGAAAATTGGAAAATTTTGAAAACTTTAACTTTGATTTTGGAGTTGAAAGTTAAACAATAGTAGTTGTTTTTGAAAATATAACTAAGTATGATTTGAAAACTTAGTAAAGTTATTGTAAGAAGTTTAACTATGGATTTTGGAAAGTTAATGAATTTTGTAACTCTTTCTTACTTAGTAATTTCGAGGACGAAATTCTTTTAAGGGGGGAAGTATGTAACGACCCTGAATTTCTATTAATTAAAATTTGTATATTTAATTAATTTTAAATATTAATAAGTGAAATTTATAAGTCGAATAAATTTTATTCGAATAATTGGATTTAATTGAATAATTAAATCGATAATTTAATATGTGAAATTATAGGAATAATTGAAATTAAGGTGAAATATGATTGAGAATGATTTGTAAAATTTTATTATATCATATTGAAGTTAGAATGATATTTTAGAACTTTTAAAATTGAATTTAGAGTTAATTTGTGAAAATTGAATATTTTAATATTTAATCGACTAGTGAAATTAGTCAATTTTCGAACAGTCTCAGAATTGGACGAAACTAGTTCCATTGGATCCGTAATAGTTTGTTATTACCGGATTTCAATTTTCGTAGCAATCGGAGTTTTCGTTTGATCGTGGCAGCTCGAAATGCATCGAAATTGTTTTAATATTAATTTGGCGAGTTAAAATAGCCATATTTCAAAAAGTCTCAGATTTCAATGAAACAAGTTTCATCGGATCCGTAATGTGATATTATTGTATGGTTTCAAATTTCGTGCCAATCGGATTTACCGTTTGTCCAGTGCAAGCTAAAACGCCTAGAAAATCGTTTAATCGGTTTAATTTTAAATTGAACGTTAATTGCCATATCTCGCACAGATGATCGAATTAGCTTTCGAAACATGTTCCATTGTGTCCAGAATGCGGGATAAACCCTAGAAACGCCAGTCACCGCGTGTAAATCGGAGTTTGGAAATTCCGGAATGAATAGTGTTCGATAGATTTCTATAAATAGCCCCCTCCCTTCACAAAATTAAAAAAAATTAGGGTTTAAAACCCTAGCCGCCTCCAACAGAAACCGAAGGCTGAAAACAACTCACGTTCTTCTCTCCAAATCTCTTCATCCATCAACAGTCGTCAGAAACTTCCAACATGAAAGTGGAAGAGCACGTCCTTCTCTACAATATGAACGGTGATGATCTCGTTTGGGTTAGCGGATTGGTGGCAAATCGTCCTCAAATAGCCGAAGGTCGCGCATGAATTCCCATGCAAATAGGAGGCCGAGTTCATCATGGTGGTGGCCGTGCGTAGCTCTTGTCGCGATCTTTCCAATGGAGTAACCTGATCGAATTATAATCAAGCGAGGGGGTTGCATAATTTAACCCTAGTTTCGTGCACAATGGGTTTCTTGCATGATCTACCTGTAGAAGAAATGTGCGCGCGTGAAGATGAACGTGAAACGGCCTGGATGAAAGCAAGGGAACTGATGGACGGCTAGGATTGATTTAGGGTTAGAAAATTAAAATTATGTTGTAATTTAGTTTATTAAAAATTCGTGTAACTTCATAATATCATATCTTTTTCATACGAGGTCGAAAACGCGCGAAACCAGTTGCTTTGAAATCGTATGGACGAGCACTACGCTATGGAATTGGATTGGAGTCGTTTGGATTTAGTGAGAATTTTGGGTAAAATTAAACGTCCGTTTAATTTTATTCGAAATAAATCGCTAAAACGAAATTGAAATCAAGGTGAGAACTTCTCACTCAATCGAATCAGTTTCGTTTTTAATTTTAAATAGTTATATTTAAAATTCTTGAATGCATGTTTGAATGATGATTGTTATCTATTGATTGTTAAAATAGACATTATGCGTCGTTAGTAAGCGGATGTTATTTATTAAAAACATATACCGCGAATATTTCATAAACAGTGAAATTGGTATTATTTATGTACTTGGAATTGATTTCCCGCAGTATATAGCGGATGAGACCATATTGCGCCGTCTATTAAGCGGATAATATTTTAAATCCCATATACCGCGATAATTTCGTACTGGAACGGAATTGGTATTGTGCCAACATCTTTGGATGTAGGGAAACAGGTTAGAGGGATCCAACTGGATTCCTCAACAGTATTTATTTGATTATGGATATTTTGATATTCGTTGATTATCATATCGATATATGATGTCGTTGTTGTCGTGATTGACTATTTGGTATGTAGCATCATTGGGCCAAATTTTGGAATTTTGAAAGGATTTTCAAAGTGATTTTTGAAAGTATACGCTTTATAAAATATTTTTGGAATTGATTCATTTTAAATAAATAAACGTTATAAATTTTAATGTTATAAAAATTATGATTTTTGAGAAATGTAGTTAAAAGTTGTTTTTTGAAAATAAGGGGTTAATGATTTTATAAAATAGTTTAAATTGCGATTTTTGAATTTATTGTAAAAAGTTTAAATATAGGATTTATAAAATTTGATTATTTTATAAATCAAAATGGTGAAATTATAAAGGATTTTAAAGGCGTTTTAAATAATAGTATAAATTGATTTATATAAAAGATTTATGAATAGATATTTTCAAAATTAAAATATTTGAATTATAAAACGAGTTTTTATAAGTGTTAGAATGAATTGTGAATGAATTTCATAAATGAATGAAGTTTATAGAATTATAAACGGTGAAGTTATAAATGGAATTTTATAAGCGGTAGGTTTATAGAATTTGTAAAGTTATTAAAGGACTAGATTTGGGTAAATAAATGAATCTTATAAGTTATAAGATTTATAATTTGGGAAGTTTCAAAGAACGATTTTTGAATAGAACTTTTTGTTTATAAATTGATATTTATAAATTTGGGAATCTTATAAGTTATAAGCGTTTAACTTAAATTATAGACTTTTGGTTTATAAATTGATTTATGAATTTAATAGGCTAATAAAGGAGATTTATA
This sequence comes from Allium cepa, assembly GCA_030765085.1. Lineage (NCBI taxonomy): Eukaryota > Viridiplantae > Streptophyta > Magnoliopsida > Asparagales > Amaryllidaceae > Allium > Allium cepa. The sequence continues at coordinate 722,993,942 of CM060934.1, forward strand.
ATGGAAGTAGTTATAAAATAAATAGAAATGGAATTTATAAACGTTGTTTTAAAATTCGCAACGACTTATTTTGATAAGTAAATTGTTATAACTTATTTATGGAGTTATATTCACGTTTTATACAGTGAATAATCCTTTAAAATAAAAAGGAATAGAAACGATGAGATTGGTTAACGTAGTATATTCACGTTTTTGAATAGTGAATAATATGTTAAAGAAAATGTTTTGGATATGATGTTTTAAGTAGAATTAAAATGATCTAACGATGTTTTAAATGGGTTAATATTCGAAACCATAGATTTCAACATTTATTGTTGAAATAGACGTTTTCGAGAAATAAAAGGAAATGGTGAACTATAACACTGTTGTTATAGTAAATGATTTCCGAAAGGAAATGTTTTGTATAGTATTTGGATTTATATATCTATTTTAATTTCGAATCCCTATACTAGTGATTTTGGGTTGTCGTAACGATGTTTTACGCAACATTCGTTTTGGCCCAAATAAATATGTTTTAGAGAATGATTTCCTTAAAGAATGAAATATGTACTTAATCTTGATTTAAGTATGTTGAATATTTTCCAAGTGTTGGAAATAAATGGATTTGAGAATTACTTAATAAGTATGGAAATGTTTTCCAATATAAAGTGAATATTTTGAGAATTTATCTTTTTGAAGATATATTGAAAATGAATAATTGAAATCGTATATTGGTAGATATTTTGGAATGTAAATTCACTATGGAATTTATAAAAGGAAGGGGAATTTGTTTAAAAATAAATATTGATTTATTTTTGACATATTGAAATTTTATATCTTGTAAAGATATTTTTGGGAGATAAATTATTTGGAATCTGGTGATGTTGTGCATATCCATTGATAGTTCAATAACCAACTATCAATATTTACCTTTGAATGGGTAATTGTTGTGATTTGTTTGAATTCGAATGCCACACTTATTTTTTTAAAATAAACGCTCACTATTCGGGTTAGCCGGGAAAGGACCATGGGGTCGTATAACCCATTTCGAATATGTGATTCGACGTTATGAATAGCATTTGAAGATCGTGTTGAAGACCGGATATTTGCGAGAGTGATAGGATGACCTGTCGATTGACTCTGCATCGAGTTGCTCCGGTATAGAGTTCTCCATATGTGATGGGGAATCCGATCAGGATTGTGGATATCCGGATTGCAAGGACTTCTTTGTAAGTGCCTTCGGTTCTGTTCGATCCCGGAACAGACTTGTATGGATAGTATGTTTGACATTACAAATTGAGATATAAAGCTGATTTCTTTCGAATATATTTATGTCGGTGGCGGAGAATTTATTCTCTTAGCTTAACACCCTTCTCTGAGACTTACGAGCTGAGAGGTTAAGTAAATGAAGGTTTTTAGCAATATATTCCCAATTTGGTAATGTGACATGCTGAGTGTTGCTGTGAAATGATCATTGTTTGATCATTTGTGATATGATCATTTGTTTGATAACTTATCTTTGTGATCATTTCTATGATCATTTGTTGACCCAAAGAACAGCTTTTGTATAAAGCGTGGCTTTGTGGACGAGACTTCGTCGAACCTCACACCCCGGAATGGTCAAAACAGGAAAGATGCAGCAAGGTTATGATGGGCAGCTCCCTTTAGGGTATGTGCATTTCCTTCTGGAAAAGGGTGGTATCATGGTATGGAGCCCAGATACTTACTCATGTTGAAACACTTTATTTATGATTGTGTGATGTTGATTACGAGCGTTCGGATAAAGGTCCCAAAGGACCAGGGGATGGCATACTCGTGTCAGTAGTTACCCAGTTAGGTGTAACCCGGCCTTGTGTTGGCAGAGATCCGGTTATGTTCTCGGGGACGTCCTTCCAGAGGCGTTCTCATGTGGCAATGGGAAGTTCCTTGGCCTGACCATTCGTTGGAAATCCAAAGAAACAATACGATCTTGTACGGTTTTAGTTATATAACCTGCCATGGAATGTGGCGGTAACCTGCTATTGAACATGGTGGCTATAGTAGGCATAAGTGCGAAATGTCTATGCTGGCTAAGATTTATATCTTTATTTTCGAAATGAATTTTTCCTACACTATGCACTAGTAATAATATCAAATGTTTCTTTTTAATGCGTATCAAGCATCTTTGACTATCATAAGGAGAAATCTCCTCCGATTCTGCGTTTGCGTTGTGTGTGTGCGGGAGGCCTTATGGTAGTCTCATTTTTAAAAGCATTGCGAATTGACTTTAAAAATATTCCTCTATTTTTATTTTAAAGAAAAATAAACTTTTTTGAGTTCTCACACCAGTCACATGACTGACTCGGAGTTTATTGTTTTCCGTCCTAAACTCTGGGTGCCCACCAATTTCCACACGGGCAGTCAAGAGTCAATTTTATCAGGATATTCTGGAATTCAGGAGTTGCTAGAGGCAAGCTGCATGGCATGGCGTATTATTAGTATATAGTATTTCTTTTTCCGCTGCATTGTTTGTTGTTGTTTGTTGTTGTACACTCTGATGATGTAATGAAATGTAAGGTAATGTAATAACTGATATAGTTCTTTGTTTAAGGATTATTCATTTATTTATTATATGTTGTTCCGCTGCGATTGTGAGATTCTGATATTGTTCTGCTGTTTTCTTCTGTTCCGTTCTATTTTTGCTATCTTTTCCTCTCTTCTTCTGTCTTTTTCTTTTTCTTAAACATTGAGAATTCGTATTTTCATCTTGAGTTAATCTATGGAGATTAGTGTATATTCAAGGAGTACGGATTTGCGGGTCCTCACACTTGAATATCGAGGATGTATTAGTGTCAATTTCTGAGAGTTGAGGAGGTGGATAGTCACAGTCACCGAAAAGGGGTAGGTCGGTCTTACTAGATACAGAGGATCATCTGTGGGTCCTTAGTACATTCTTCTAGAGATATACTATACGGAAAGTAGTCCCTTACCTGTCATTATATGGAATCCATTCTCCAATAAGTGTCTTTGGACTTAGTTGTATACCTATTATGTTGGAATTTAATCAAAGTATATTTTTTGACTATGATTAATATGTATTTGTAACTTAGACACTATTATATATCACTGGATTTCACATAGCATTGTTTTGGTTATCATATGATAAAAACTCATCTGTGTTTATATGCGGCGTGGTCTTATGAGATGCCCTTTGTTTTCAAAAATATTTGTGTTTTGAGTTTTCTCACACCAGTCTCATGACTGACCCGGAGTTTATTTTCATTTCGCTTAAATTTGGGTGCCTTATTTTTCCGAGCAGCTAAGTAATTCAGGTCTAACATGGAACATTTTTGGAGGAGGTTGGAGCAGGAGCCGGAGTTTCCTCTATAGATGGTTATCCATTTCCATTTCCGCTGCAATTGTTTGTTATTTGTATTCAGCATTAGTAGGGACATAGATTTATAACTATCCAGGTTGAGATTAAAATAGACTCTGATGTATGTATTTAAATTTTCCGGTGTAAAGAAAATATATTGAAATAATATATGTTATTCCATTCGTGTAAGATTCTATTCTGCCTTTATTTTTCTTTTTACCCTTGATCAATCTGTCTTTCTAGCACTTGGATATTAGGCATGTGAATACCATGGATGTATTACTATTGATTTCTAAGGGTCGAAAAAGTGAGGTGTCATAATTGGTATCAGAGTTTAGCTTGAGCAAAAACCTGAGCCCGTTATGGGTAAAATCTCATCAAAGATAGGATTATTAGTACCCTAGGATGAGTAACTCTTTAGAGTTAGGGTATGTGACGCCTTAAAATGAGTTGAGAGTATTATATATGAGTGTGTATTTGTCAATGTTATATAAAATGATGTTTATTTTGAAAATTTGGTAAATGAACCTAGAATTATATTTTGAATATACGATACTATTGGTAGTATCCAGTTCCTTGGTATCATATTTTAGTTACTCGATCTATATAATTTTCTAAAGTTAAAAAGATAATGTGAATCATTAGTTGATAGATTAATTTGTAATTGTTAATTTATATTAAGTTGTTTGCATTTAATATTGGTTAAAAGGAGTATATTACAATATATGGAGTTTATTATAATTTTAGGAATAAAAGATATATACTGATATTTTGAAAACATAAAATTGGTATTTGAATTCTTAAGAAAGTTAGTTCAAAATAAAAGTTGTTTTGAAATAAAAAAGGAGCGTTTTAACAAAAAAGTGTTTCGATAAATGAGATTTTGATAAGTTAAACTAGATAGAAGATTTTAGTAAAGCTTGTATTATTAAAAGCTATGTTTTTATGAAACTTTAACAAAAGAGTATTTAAATAAGAAGAATGGCTTTTAAAGGTATCTTCTAAACGAGCATTAAAAATATGTGGGATAAACAAAAAGGTTTATAACATTTTGAAGGGTTTTTATGAAATGCTTTTATAAATAATTTTGAAAAAGGGCATAAATGGAAGAAGATATGGATTTCGACATCAATGCCATAAATAAATGTTTTTGGGAAAGTAAGGAAGACCTAGACAATTACATTGTTGTTATAGTAAGTGATTTCCAAAAGGAAATATTTTATACAGTATACGGGATTTATACATATCCTATATTTGATGTAAGATTTGAGGTGGGTAACTTATATCTATATTTAAGTTAAGAATGACGTCCATTCAAGGTCTAAAAGATAATGATACCCAACTTGATCGGCATCATTGTTAACTAATAAACAGATTAAGTTTGACTTCGTAAATTTATATTAATTATAATTAATCATTTCCCTATACTAGTGTTTTTGGGTTGTCGTAATGATGTTTTACGCAACATTCGTTTTGATCCAGTAAAATGTGTTTTGGAAATATAAAGCTTTCTTAAAAGATTTTAACGGATTTTAGTATATAGAGGTATTTTCTAAGTGTTGAAATTGAAATGGTTGTGTATAGAATTATTTTCTAAGTGTTGAAATTGAAATGGTTTCTTTGGAAGAAGATAGAAATTTTTGGTGAATAAAATTTTTAGAGTGATTATATATAAAAAAGCATCTTTATAAAAATGTTTGAATAAAATTTTTATGAATATTTCCATAAAATTTTTGGTAAGGTTATGTTCGAGGTATGTAGATTATTTTGTGGCTCGATTCTGATCTAAAATTCGAGTACGACACTTTGACGTGTCTACACCATCTGAAAAAGGATTTATCACTCGATTCTTGACAATCAATATTGATGAGGATTTGTATTGGGTACTTTCGTTTTCTATCATAGTTGAGAGCTATGTAAGGAAAATGAAGCTTTCTGATCAAGAAACCTAATCAGAGTCCGCATTGAGGATTGAAAGATCGATACTAGTTCGAAAGTAAAGTTTTGGATTCGAATAGGAGATCAAATCATATATTGCATACAGATGATCTGTGTACATCATACATGTTTAAATTTATAAAGATAATATTTGGAGTAAACTCTTTTGGGTTTGAGTTTGGGGTTAAATTTCGGGGATGGAATTCTTTCAAGGAAGGAAGAATGTAACTATCCGTAATTTTATCATTTTGATTCAGAATATTTAATTAATTTTAAATATTCGAATATAGGTTTATTAAACGTAAATAATCATATTTTATGTGATAAATGATAATGGTGATTTTGTTTTGGAAAAATGTTTACAAAAATATATTGTTTGGAAAAATATCGATAATATGGCCGAAAATCGTTTTATCGATAAACAACTTTTTAATCATCAAAAGTCGCATAAGATTTTTTACATACACTTATTTCTCTTATTTAAGCAAGAATATGCAATAAAATTATTTATTTTATGTTTGAAAATAAAATGTCTTTAATACATCATCAATGATGTCATCATTTTTAAATAATTGATTTTTGAATTTAAATTAAGTTTAAATGATTTAATAATTGTTTTAAAATCAAATGAAGCCCTTCTAATTATTAAATAATAATAGATATGTCAACTTTAAATTTTATATATATATATATGTATATGTATGTATATATATATATTAAATAATAAGTGAAAATATGACTAGGAATCGGCTTTTAGATTTTCAACGGTTTACAAGCAGAAGTTGTTCAAAGTGATCGTAGCATTGTTTATATGTCTTATGAACATATGAAACGCGCATATACATGCATCAACATATATACATACCAAATACATACATACACCTATATATATAGACACACACACACATACATACATACATACATACACAAACAAAATATCATGATATTTATAACATATGTTCACATATAAGAAAACTACACATCAAACATCACCTCCTTACACACTTAGGGTATGATAGGAAAAGGACAGGAGGGCGTCATTACGCATGGAGGGGGTGTGGGTAAGTGTAGAAAGGTCTTTGTACGATAAGTATTTGTTTACATATTTTTACCTATAAATACAAGCAATACCTTCTCATTTTATTCACGCTTTCATTCCATTTCCTAAGCTTCTTCTTCCTCTTTATTAATGGCTTCCAGGTCCTTATAAATTATTCCATAGCTGTAGTGAAGCTCTTCTGAAAATACACTTTCAAATATAGAAAGATATCGCCTTAGTTTGAAATAAAGTGAGTGATCGCCTTCTCTTCTTTCTCCTTGCTTGGCTGAACTCATCAAGAGCCACCATCACCTCTCAACCTATTTCCAAGGCATGGCCGGGATCCTCTAGAGGCAATGTGGAGAGCCAGTGGCTTCGAGGCAAAGAAAAGAGAAGGAAGTGCTGCCGGAGTGTTGCCGGAATCAATTCAGAAAGTTTCGAAAAAAGTTTGGCAAAGTGGAAATCGATTGTGAGAAATACTCCGCTAGTTTATTTTATTGAACTATATGATGATATGTTATGTCATGCATGTTTTCTATGTTTGATCATCATATTTTGGATGCGATAATATGTTTGCTTGGTTGTGGCAATAATTCATAGTAAATGCACGTCGAATTTACGCAAAGAAATCACTTTCTTTTACGAATTATAATTATATTACGGCGTAGTTAAACCTCTTTAAACCTTAAAAAACATGGTTTAGAATGGTTTATAAATGTTTTATAAACATTAAAACTCATTTTGGTTAAGTTTTGAAATGATATGAAATTAGAGCCAAAATATGCATTTGAAACTAAAGACATATTGAAGACAATGATTTTGATGATGGAGATCTTCATAATATAAGGCTGTTTTCCACTAATGTAACATCCCGCCTTTTTGTACGTTTTAAGCAGACATAAGTGCCAACTCAAACCATATAGAAGGGCGGATTGCTTGGGGTGAATAAGAAAACAGAGAAAGAAAAACAAAACAGAATCTCACAGTGGAATGACAAAATATAATAATCAAACAACTGTTCATAAAGCTGTTTTACAAAACATTTGATTATACTTATACAACATGGAATCAGAGTTACATATACCAAAGAATAATAAATAACAATGCAAGGAAACAATGTGATGCAGTGGAACAATATAGTAAATAATAGTAATACAATCTTCATCCTCCAGAAGTAAGGTCTTCAAACCCTGAAATGCTCAGGCTGACCCGAGCGAATTGAAAAGACAAAACATTCGAGTCGGAACAAAAAGATCTTATGTGAGTTAAATCAACCGAAATAAATATGAGTAGAACGGCATCAGAGACAGGTTTTTACATCTCCTATCTAGTGTCTAACGTGAGTGTAGTAACTTAAGAGATGTTCGAGATTCACATCTCCTAAGGATCCGTTAAAATATTTGCTATGTAGTAGTATTTCGCTATTATAATAATGTCTATGGTAAAATAAACTTACTTTTAAATAGCGTTAAGGAGTTACTCATATCGTCCTTAACACATAATAGTCCCAGTAGTCCATCCAGTACCATAGTCTCTCCTGATTAGGAAGCCACCAGAGGATACTCCATGGGCTATGGGAGAAAACCAAACTCTTACAAGGCGCGCTAGGGTAGGTGACACGGTATAACTAGGCAATGCCAGTGTAGATATACCAATTACGCTTCCGGACCGGCGGTAACGCGTAGCAGCTACTACCGCCCACCTCAAACCACAACCCCAAAATCAAAAGGGCCCCAATCAATCATAAAGTAATAGGATGGTATCGAAGGAGTGTGTCCGATAAGAGGTGCTACCTCCTTAGCCCATCAATCGCTCCTGTTTTAGCCACCTTATGCCAACTCACAGAGTCGGGTCCACGTATATACCTCAATGAACGTCGCCACCATCCTACTTCATTGTGGAGTCTCCACCGCGTACACAGTTGTTAAAGTGGTTTTCGGAGTTGCCAGAGAGTATGACAACTTCGGATCCCGGTCTCTTTAACAACCAAATGTTATTATTACACCGCGGTTATTTCAAAATAATTTATACTTTAAACCGAAATATCATTGCCATTCCAAAACCATATAAATATGATATCATTTTCATTTCAAAACTAAATCAATATCATACATTTTTATTTCAAATATATCCTTTTCCAAAAATCATAGCAGTTTCAAAGTTATACACTTCGAAACCAAAACACTTGAAATTATAACACATTCAAATCATAATACTTTGAAACTCGTAACTTTGAAACATAACTTCCACCACTTAAATGGTTTAAATATTAAAATACTTTATGTAATAAATAGCTTCTTCAATTTCACAAATCAATTCTAAAACAACTCGAATTCCAAAATTTTAGATTTAGCCAAATCTCAAATCATAAATTTCAAATTCAATTCAGTTTACAAATAAACCATTCCAAATTATATTGATTTCAAAATAGATTTGATCCACAAAGTAAACCATTTCAAATTCCTTATATTTTAAAGCTTTAAATATTCCATAATTTCAAAACTAAATTTGATAACTTCATGTATACCTTGATTTAACTTCATTATTATTCAGTTTTGAAATATTTACTTAACAAATCCAGTATCTTTTAAATAAACCCCAAGTTCCAAATCACTAGATGTTCCTTCAATTAATTTAAACTTGAAATATTCATTTTCAATCATCTTAAACAAAATCAAGTTATAAAATCTTACCTTTTAAATTTTCAAATTTAATAAATTTAAAATCAAACTTATTGAGTTTAATTCTTAAATAAATTCAATTTCAAATAAATTTCAAGTTTATCTTCCAACCTTAATTTATTTAAATCACTATAACTCTATATAAAAATATAATTTAAATACTTAACCATATTATCTTCAATAAAATCAAACTTTATTATTAAACTTATCCTATATTAAAACAAATTTATGCATAGCTTAAAAATCAAGAATAAAATAACATTTACATAATATCCAAAATCAATATTTATATAAAACCATATATTTCTTTACACACCCATAGAAATCATTTCAAAAATGTTTTTACATATAGACCACGGTGTCTGTATATAATTTTCTATCCTATGGTCAAGTGGTACGGATATTTATCATTTCAATCTGCAATTTAATATTTTACGGTTGTATATCATTTCAAACCGCAGTCCCGAATTAATAATAATCCGTAACGAACTTACAGTTTATAACATTATAAACTAAACATCCGTTCAACCGATATCAACAATCAACATCCATCACACTCATCATCCAAAACAATCCTTAAATATCAATGTAGAAACTGATAATAAATAGTAGGTATTTAACTGGTAGTTTATATGCAATAATAAATTAAATAACTATTTTAGTCAAATAAATTCAATTTAACTGAGATGTTGATTAAAAATATCCCAAAAAATCATAAATAAATTCCTAATCCACCCTGAGTTAAATTTAACAAGCATAAGAAAGTTTAGAAGTTATGAGTAGGTTAAAATACTCACCTTTGAATTTAAATTCAAAATAAGCCCTAAATTGAAACAGTCTTAGAGTTCGTCGAAACTAGCGTCAAAATATTTGGAATTTCAATATGATCCTAGTGGAGAAAACCGCGCTTGAAAAAAACCTCATATGTGAAAGTTATGCATATTAGAATGTTTAAACTTGAAATTTATATAAATAAAATAAAATAAAAAGAAAGCCACTACCAACAGGCCACGTCGTCTTTCTTCCTGAAGCCCTACACGCGCATGAATACACTGTTATAGGTCATGAACGAAGCCGCCTAACTCCCATCCTCGATCGCGCCACGTTCACTTCGCCAAGGCCGGCTACCCCCTCAAGGCGACCGTAGTTCTTCTCACCCCCCATGCGACCTTGCCACGCATGCAAATCGAGGTGTAAAACACCCAGCGGCCGCAAAATCACAAAACCCTACTCGAATATTTACACGCAATCCGACTGTTGAAACACCTTGCGAATACCACCGATGAACTCCGCTTGACGATCTCTACAAAACCCATAAGTCAATTTGTCGATCAGATAACGTTCATCGACGCACGATGAACGGCCGAGGCTTCATCACCCCATTTCGGCCACACTGAAACCCAGATCGAAAAACAAATCATGTATTTGACATGCGCTCATTGAGAGCTTCAAATCCATATATAGTTCGATATATTTTGAAGAGTTTGAATTTTTAATTTGTAATTTTGTTTGGATTTGCAATTTGGGAATTGGTTTTGTCTGCCATTGGAATGAGGAGTTGAGAAGGAGATGTACGTACAGACAAATGAGAATAAGGAGTGGCTAGGGTTTATAATGAGGTATATATAGGTTGGTCAGAATAAAGATGAGTGGACATGATTTGATTGAACGATAATTGACCCGAAAACCATTTCTGCTCCGAAACAAAAATGTGTCAACCAATATATCAAATTAGATGTTTTAAAATATTTTAAAATCAATGGAACAGGTTTCAAGTCCTAATTCCATCGCATGAAGAAGTTACGCTAAAATCCGCTTATTTCAAATTGATTTCAATTGATTTTATTTAAATTGATTTCATGGCATTTCGAGCCTGTACGATCAAACGACAAGTCCGATCGATATGAAACTTGAAATCCTACAACAATTCACTGTTATGGATCCGATGAAACTGGTTTCATCAAAATCCGAGTCAGTGGTCAAAATGGCTATATTTCAGTTAATCAAATAAAATAATTCACGACCTGTAACAGTGTATTCCTACAATAATTGATTTCTTAAACAATTACAATACTTTGAATTTAGATATCAATCCAAAGTTAATTAATTTACCCATTTTCGTATTTAATTTCAATTTTAATAAATTCATTAATTATCAACTGAAATTCCAATAAATCCATTCATTTGATTTCTCAACCTAGTTATGAAATCAATTATTAACTTATCATCTCATAGGTAATATCAACATTGGTTTATATACTAATACCTCAATAACTTTCCAATTCATCCAAATATCAATTGTCACGGTATTTAACTTCATTTAGTGTGAATTGAATTCCATTTAATTATAATTAATTCCAAATAACTGATTTGGTTCAATTCAAATCCTTTTTCTTAAGTCTTTTATTACTCTATAAACCTAGTTAATATTTGTTTGTCAAATTTTCACTTTTCCATTGTATTGGCTGCTGTTTCAATTATATTGAATTTTCCCAATATATACATTTATTATAATTAAAACCCTCGATTAATTTATTCAACTTGATTTCATTTCTTTATTTTATCCTATGAATCAAATATACTTTTCCATGCATTTTATTACATTCACACTATACCATTACTGTCCTAAGTCACATTAATGAACATTTACTTACATTTAAATGAACTGATTTCCAATTAATTTCATTGACAAATTAAATAGGTAATTTATATAATTGTTATCATAACCTTTAATTTACTCTTAAGTTTATTATATATTCAACTAATTATCATAATTACTTGCAGAATACTGAATTCATCCACTTACCATTAATTATACTAATTCATTTATTTATACAACACTTAACCTTATTTACTTATATTCAATTTATAACCAAGTGCAACAATTTACACTATTTCATTATTGGGATTTCACTTCAATTGTCAATAATTAGTTTTAATTATCATTTCTACATTTCATTTTTAACATTTGCTTCATTATAAAGTTTAAAGTTTTTATTTCTTTCTAAATTTAATTAAAAAAATCTTATTAAATTAACCAATATAATATCGCAATTTATGGGTCGTTTCACTCTCCCCAACTTAAAACTTTTCGTCCTCGAAAAGGAAAAAGAAGGGAAAAGAAGGAATTGAGTAAAAAATACATCTTATTCAAAAATATTAACTTATAAACAAATAAATTTACAAAATTAATTAATTTAAATAAAATATACCAATTTATAACCATTAAATGTTTTTATACTCAAATTAATGAAGTTTGGAAAACATTTCTCAAAAAATTTCTAAGTCCAAAATTTACGGAAAATTTCGGCAGAGTCTTCTTTATACGGAGAGGCTCGGGAGAAAATATAATATCAAATTTAACAGTATATATCATAACATCTCAAAATAATATATCCCAACAACGGGAACAACAATATAATAACGCTATAAAACTGTAATCCGAGAACGTACCTATTTATCGGGCAATTAACGCTTATTTTATGAAACCAAAAGCAGTAGCAATTGCTTCCATAACCTGTATTTCACTTGTATAATCCCAAAAGGATTAACAATTATATAAAATGAAATATTTAAAGTTGTTTCAACCACTAACAAACAAATCAATAATAATCACTTGCAATCACAACATACAACCATCATATGAAGCCAACAAAATCAACCATCTATATATCCATAGCAAATAAAAAAATAGTTGTTCGGGTTTAAAACTTTAAATTGTATAGAATGGAAAATAACCTACTAAGTGCACCATTTACTCAATAGTCTTAGATGAAACTAAATAGATTATTCATACATCCAAACAATTTTAAAGTATCCTTGCCCAAACAACCATAAACCAAACAAATAACAATTTCAAATAATAGATCAAGTTCATTCTTATTAATTTCATCTCATAACTTTTTTTGTTTGATTTCCTTTTCATTCATATAATGATTTATCTTTTTAATTTACATTTATTTCTTACAAATTTTCATTTCCATCCATTGATTCAGTGTTTATTTCACTTATTTGCACTTATACTTACATAAATTCATTTTATTTAATCATATCATATAAATTTTCCTTTTATTGCATTACATTCATTCATTTCTCAATTTCATTTATTTTCATTCATTTATCCATATTTTTCATGTTCAATACAGTTACTTGGCATATCAATTTCATTTACTTAAGTTTAAAATCATCTACTTACAACACTTACCTTCTATCATATTTTATTATAGTAACGTTTCCATTGTAACTTAAGTTTATAACTCTACAACATCAATACTTATTTATGAAAGAGTTTCATTGAATGCTTTCATTTTTTCAAGTTTTACTTGTATAATATCCTATTACATTTTCTTATTAAACATTACAATTTTTAATTAAGTTATATATATATATGTGCCTTTAGGAATGTAATTGAAAATTACACAAGTTTATCTTATTTCTTTTAATTAATCTAACGTTCAATAAACATATCCTTTAATTTTTATAGATTATAAATTTCAACTTTCTTGTTATTTCATTTATAACCTAGCATTTAATCTCTTATTTTAATTAGAGGTCCTAATTATTAATTAGTTACCTTCCATTTCACTACAATAATTGAAACTATTAATTAACGAAAACTTAAGAACTAAATACCGGGTAAAATTTCAAATCATTTTAAAATAATAGATAGATCTTTAAACTTACAATTTATATATCTGATTCTATTTAGAACAATTTGAAATTTATATTTGTTTATCAAAATAAATCTGTAGTAAAACTACTACAGTGGCCTTCCCACTTTGAAACTCGAAAATGAATGTCGATGATGCATGCACTCATCACCGAAATTATTTCCCTATGACACAGAGGGGAGTACAGAACTTATTTCTTTCCAAAGTTTCTTTAAAACAATAATTTCAAATTATGTTGAAATATTTTTATCAAAAAATACTTATAAACAATATTATTATATTCCAAAAATCCTTTGAAAGCAATTTTCAAAATCTCGGAACTTAAGTTCTAAAATTTTCAATTTTCATTTATTTTCTTCAAATCTTATTTCCAATCAATATTTATAAATTTCAGTACCTAACAACCAATATATTACAACCAAATATAACCTTTATAAAATTTATCACTTTATGTACAGAAAATATAATAGGCAATATTATTTCATTTACCTATAATTCAAAACAAATATTGTGTCGGTCTGTCCTATTAAGTGTTTAGAAATCCTTATCGATGCCATAGCATCCTATGCACCAACCAGATTTATAAATACAAAACGGAACAAATTAACACAATATCAAAACCCTTTTATAACGCTAACAAATATGCTCTCTCATATATATACACTCAGTGACTCATCATAGGGTATTGCTACACTATAAACAAAGAATCAGACCCCCGAAAGCTAAGGTTTATCGCTAAACCAAAGCTCTGATACCAAATGCAACATCCATCCTTTTTGTATGTTTTAAGCAGACACACATTCCAACTCAAACCATACAGAATGGCGGATTGCTATTGGGGTAAATAAGAAAACAGAGAAAGAAAAACAAAACAGAATCTCACAACGGAATGATAAAATATAATAATCAAATAACAGTTCATGAAGCTGTTTTATAAAACATTTGATTATACTTATACAATATAGAATCAGAGTTACACATAGTAAAGAATAATAACTGACAATGCGGCGGAACAATGTGATGCAGTGGAACAATATACTAAATAATAGTAATACAATCTTCGTCTTCGTCCTCCAGAAGTAAGGTCTTCAAACCCTAAAATGCTCAGGCTGACCTGTACGAATTGAAAAGACAAAACACTCGAGTTGGAACTAAACGATCTTATGTGAGTTAACTCAACAGAAATAAATATGAGTGGAACGGCGTCAGAGATGTTAACGGTGTTTTACATCTCCTTTCCAGTGTCTAACGTGAGTGCACTAACCTAAGAGATGCTCGGGATTCACATCTCCTAAGGATCCGTTAAACTATTTACTATGTAGTAGTATTACGCTATTATAATAATGTCTGTAGTAAAATAAACATACTTTTAAATAGCGTTAAGGAGTTACTCATATCGTCCTTAACACATAATAGTCCCAGTTGTCCATCGAGTATCATAGTCTCTTCTGATCGGGAAGCCAACATAGGATACTCCATGGGCTACGGGAGAAAACCAAACTCGTACAAGGCGCGCTAGGGTAGGTGACACGGCACAACTAGGCAATGCCAGGGTAGATATACCAATTACGCTTCCGGACCGGTTGTAACGCGTAGCAGCTACTACCGCCCACCTCGAGCTACACCTCCAAAATCAAAAGGGTTCCAATAAATCACAAAGTAATAGAATGGTATCGAAGGAGTGTGTCCGATAAGAGGTGCTACCTCCTTAGCCCGTCAATCGCTCTTATTTTAGCCACCTTATGCCAACTCACGGGAGTCGGGTCCACGTATATACCTCAATGAACGCCACCGCCATCCTACTTCATTCTGGAGTCTCCACCGCGTACACGGTTATTAAAGTGGTTTTCGGAGTTAGCAGAGAGTATGACAACTTCCGATCCCGGTCTCTTTAACAACCAAATGTTATTATTAGACCGCGGTCATTTCAAATAATTTATACTTTAAACCGAAATATCATTGCCATTTCAAAACCATATAAATATGATATCATTTCCATTTCAAAAATAAATCAATACGATATCATTATTATTTCAAATATATCCTTTTCCAAAAATCATAGCACTTTCAAAGTTATACACTTCGAAACCAAAACACTTGAAATTATAACACTTTCAAATCATAATACTTTGAAACTCGTAACTTTGAAACATAACTTCCACCACTTAAATGGTTTAAATATTAAAATACTTTATATAATAAATAGCTTCTTCATTTTCACAAATCAATTCCAAAACAACTCGAATTCCAAAATTATAGATTTAACCAAATCTCAAATCATAAATTTTAATTCAATTTAGTTTCCAAATATACCAATTTCAAGTTATATTGATTTCAAAACAGATTTGATCCCCAAAATAAACCATTTCAAATTCCTTATATTTCAAAGCTTTAAATATTCCATAATTTCAAAACTAAATTTGATAACTTCATGTATACCTTCATTTAACTTCATTATTATTCAGTTTTGAAATATTTACTTAACAAACCCAATATCTTTTAAATAAACCCCAAATTCCAAATCACTAGATGTTCCTTCAATTAATTTAAACTTGAAATATTCATTTTCAATCATCTTAAACATAATCAAGTTATAAAATCTTACCTTTTAAAATTTCAAATTTAATAAATTTAAAATCAAACTTATTGAGTTTAATTCTTAAATAAATTCAATTTCAAATAAATTTCAAGTTTATCTTCCAACCTTAATTTATTTAAATCACGATAACTCTATATTAAAATATAATTTAAGTACTTAACCATATTATCTTCAATAAAATCAAACTTTATTATTAAACTTATCCTATATTAAAAAAAATTATACATAGCTTGAAAATCAATAATAAAATAACATTTACATAATATCCAAAACCAATATTTATATAAAACCACATATTTCTTTGCACAACCATAGAAATCATTTCAAAAATATTTTTATATATGAACCACGGTGTTTGTATATAATTTCTATCCTATAGTCAAGTGATATGGATATTTATCGTTTCAATCCGCAATTTAATATTTTACGGTTGTAAATCATTTCAAACCGCAGTCCCGAATTAATAATAAGCCATAATGAACTTACATTTTATAACACTATAAACTAAACATCCATTTAATCGATATCAACAATCAACATCCATCACAATCATCATCCAAAACAATCCATAAATATCAATATAGAAACTGATAATAGATAGCAGGTATTTAACTGACCATTTATATGCCATAATAAATTAAATAACTATTTAATTCAAATAAATTCAATTTAACTGAGATGATGATTAAAAATATACCAAACAATCATAAATAAATTCCTAATCACATAACGAATTAAATTTAACAAGCATAAGAAATTTTAGAAGTTGTGTGTGGGTTAAAAAACTCACCTTTGAATTTAAATTGAATTTAAATTCAAAATAAGCCCAAAATTCAAATAGTCTCAGAATTCATCCAAATTAGCATCAAAATGTCCGGAATTTTAATACGATCCTGGCGGAGAAAACCGCACATGAAACAGACCTCGTATGTGAAAGTTACGCATAATAGAATGTTTAAACTTGAAATTTATATATGTGTGTGTGTCTGTGTGTAAAGCCAATACCAACAGGCCACGCCGTCTTTCTTCCCAAAGCCCTACACACGCACGAATACACTGTTACAGATCGCGAACGAAGCCGCCTGACTCCCCGCCTCGATCTCGCCCCGCCCACTTCGCCAAGGCCGGCTACCCTCTCGAGGCGACCGCAGTTCCTCTCACCCCCCACGCGACCTTGCCGCGCACGCAAATCGAGGTGTAAAACACCCAGCCACCGCCAAAATCACGAAATCCTACTCGAATTTTCATGTGCAATCCAACCGATGAAACACCTTGTGAATACCACCGATGAACTCCGCTTGACGATCTCTACAAAACCCATAAGTCAATTTGTCGATCAGACAACGTTCATCGACTTCATCAACGCACGATGAACGGTCGAGGCTTCATCACCCCATTTTGGCCACACTGAAACCCAATTCGAAAAACAAATCATATATTTGACTTGCGCTCATCGAGAGCTTCAAATCCATATATAATTCGATATATTTTGAAGAGTTTGAATTTTTAATTTGTAATTTTGTTTGGATTTGCAATTTGAGAATTGGTTTTGTCTACCATTGGAATGAGGAGTTGAGAAGGAGATGTATGTACAGACTAATGAGAATAAGGAGTGGTAGGGTTTATAACAAGGTATATATAGGTAGGTCATAAATAAAGATGAATGGACATGATTTGATTGAACGATAATTGACCCGAAAACCGTTTCTGCTCCGGAACAAAAATGCGTCAACCAATATATCAGTTAGATGTTTTAAAATATTTTAAAATCAATGGAATAGGTTTCAAGTCTTAATTCCATCACATGAAGAAGTTACGCAGAAATCCGCTTATTTCGAATTGATTTCAATTGATTTTAGTTAAATTGATTTTTTGGTGTTTCGAGCCCGTACGATCAAACGATGAGTCCGATCGATACGAAACTTGAAATCCTATAATAATTCACCGTTACGTATCTGATGAAACTAGTTTCATCAAAAACCAAGGCAGTGGTCAAAATGGCTATATTTCAGTTAATCAAATAAATAATTATTAAATCAATTAAACTAAAATTTTCAAATTCCAATTCCATAATTAACAAATCTTATCATTTTTTGATTTCTTAAACAATTACAATACTTTGAAAATTTTAGATATCAATTCAAAGTTAATTAATTTACCCATTTTTGTATGTAATTTCAATTTTAATAAATTCATTAATTATCAATTGAAATTCCAATAAATCCATTCATTTGATTTCTCAACCTAGTTATGAAATCAATTATTAACTTATCATCTCATAGGTAATATTAACATTGGTTTATATACTAATACCTCAATAATTTCCCAATTCATACAAATATCAATTATCACAGTATTTAACTTCAATTAGTGTAAATTGAATTCCATTTAATTATAATTAATTCCAAATAACTGATTCGATTCAATTCTAATTTTTTTATTAAGTCTTTTATTACTCTATAAACCTAGTTAATATTTGTTTGCCTTTCATTGCATCAATATTTTTAAATTTCCACCTTTCCATTCACTACACCAGAAAGGCGAATTAGCCAGTGCTTAGGGTCGTATCTAATGCCATTAGGCACGGCCGTAAGCCGTATCAAATGAAAGTGTGTTTATTCATTAGATACGGCCGAGGGCCGTATCTACTTGGTGAATTAGATACGGCTGTGGGCCGTATCTAGTTGGTGAATTGGATACGTCCGTGGGCCGTATCTAACTGGTGAATTAGATACGGCCATGGGCCGTATCTAATTGGTGAATTAACATTTGTGGTTGTTATACCGCTTTTTGGCAAAGCCGTGATATCAAAAGACTGGTCAAAAACAGAAGACAGTTCACCTCAGATTGATCGCACTCCCCTTCGCTATGGATAACGATGAATATTGTCCGAGCCCAGATTGGGCCAAAATCGACAAGACATGATGAGCAAAGTCTTAGGAACCGGCATTTCAAGTTTCAAGTCAATCCGAGGTCGTATGCTCAAGTTATGATGGCTTCAAGATTGAAAGAGAGGAATGTTGCTTGGTTCGAACCCATCACCTCCACGTTGATTCGAGTTCGTCCAGTTCGAACCCACGTAATTCGAAAACATCCCCTGACCTTCCTTCGAATCCATCAAGACGCATGTCGTCTCGAACCCATGAGAAGTGCATTTGTTTCGAGTCCATCAAGCAAGCCTTCACTTCGAATCCATCTAAAGCACTCCCTACTTCGAATCCATCGGGGGCGTGCCTCCCTTCGAATCCATCGGAGGTGAATACGCTTCGAATCGACGACTTCACCAAACCTCGTATCCATCAGCCAGTACATACTTCGAACCCATCAACTTCGACTCCATCGGCCTCGCATCCATCGGCTTCGAATCCATCCACACAGTACATCACGTCACTGCCTTCGCATACAAAAGCATGGATTCGAACCATATGGATTCGAACCGTATGGATTCGAGCCGTATGGATTCGAGCCGTATGGATTCGAACCATATGGATTCGAATGAATCAATAAGCGGAGTCGAAGCAAACAGGATACACGAAGACGCAATCTTAAATCGATCATATCTCTCAATCCCATGATCCAAATGCCATGAGATTTTCACAGTAGCTTGCATACATGTTGAAGAATGTCCACACCAAATTTCTCCTCGATTGGATGTATTTTTGATCGATTCGAAGTTCACTTCGAATCGATCCCAAACTGGGCACGGACTCCGAGAACGCAGGCTTATGGGCCCCCCTCACGTGCCAGGCAACCTCCCTGAGTTTTAGGCGGGATTTTGGCCTTCCACACCTATAAATAGAGCCCCTGGTCATTCAGAAAAGGGGTCGGAGAATTTAGAGAAGAAGGATAAGCCTAAACGCTGCCAGAATCACTCCATACCACCTCCTCGACTGCTAATTTCGAATTTAAGTCCATCTACTGTTGTAAGTTGCTTAAAAACACTTGTAATCTTCAAGTATTAAGGAATAAAGTGATAAAGCTTCATAGTGGACGTAGGCGCATAGCCGAACCACTCTAAATCCTTGTCTTCTGTGCAATTTACTTTTCTGTGACTTGGAGTTTTTGTTAGATAGTACTTATTTCCACTTCCAGTTTTTTATTTATTACCTCTTCAAAAACTCCCAAAGGGTGTTGCCCAATTTTGGTGCAAACATTTTGGTGCTTTCACTGAGAAGAAAAAAACCAGCTCTTTCTCCTGCTCCGTGGATCTATCTGTCAGGACACGATTCTTCGTCTTCCGAAAATTCAACATCGACACTCACTTTATCGACTGCCGAGAAATCGAACGACGGAAAACCGAACACTGAGGGTTTTAAAAAGAATTTAAGAAAAGAGAAGAGAAGAAAAAGAAAAACAGAAGAAAACAGAACGGAACAGAAAACAACAGAACAACATCAGAATCTCACAATTCGCAGCGGAACAACATATAATAATAAATGAATAATCTTTAAACAAAGAACTATATCAGTTATTACATTACATCATATCATCAGAGTGTACAACAACAACAACAACAACAACAAACAGTGCAGCGGGAAAAGAAATACTATATACTAGTATACGCCATGCCATCCAGCTTGCCTCCAGCAACTCCAGAATATCCAGAATATCCTGATAAACCTTAACTCTTGACTGCCCGTGTGGAAATTGGTGGGCACCCAGAGTTTAGGAAGGAAAACAATAAACTCCAAGTCAGTCATGTGACTGGTGTGAGAACTCAAAACAGTTTATTTATCTTTAAAATCAAAATAGAGAGATATTTTTAAATTCAATTCGCAATGCTTTTAAAAATGAGACTACCATAAGACCTCCTGCCACACACACAATGCAAACGCAGACTTGGAGAAGATTTCTCCTTATGATAGTCAAACATGCTTGATACGCATTTAAAATCAAATCAATTTTGATATTATTATTAGTGCATAGTGTAGAAGAAATTCATTTCGAAAGTAGAATATAAATCTTAGCCAGCATAGGTACCATTATATTATACCTACTATAGCTACTTCCTGAGGAAGCAGGTTCTACAACTAAAACCTTACAAGTTTCGTATTGTTTCTTTGGATTTCCAACAAATGGTCAGGCCAAGGAACTTCCCATTGCCACATGAGAATGCCTCTGGAAAGACATCCCCGAGAACCAAACCGGAACTCTGCCAACACAAGGCCGGGTTACCCCTAACTGGGTAACTACTGACACGAGCACGCCATTCCCCGATCGTAAACGACCTTTCTCACGGGATCCCGAAAACCAACAACCACAAAGTAATAAATTCGTAGTAACCACATAGGTTAAATATCTGGGCTCCATACCATGATACCACCTCTATCCAGAAGGAAATGTACATACCCTAAAGGGTGCTACCCCTCATAACCTTGCCGCATCTTTCCTGTTTTGACCATTTCCGGGGTGTGAGGTTCGACGAAGTCACGTCCACAAAAACATACTTTATACAAAAGCCATGCTTTGGGTCAACAAATGATCAACACAATGATCACTAAGATAGACGATCAAATAAACGATCCTATCACAATAATCAACACAATGATCATTTCAGCATCACTCAGCATATCACATTACCAAATTGGGAATATATCGCTGATAACTTCAACTATATAACCTCTGAGCTCATATGTCTCAGAGAAAGGTGTTAAGCTAAAAGAATAAATTCTTCGCCACCAACAGAAATATATTTGAAAGAAATCGGCTTTATATCTCAACTTGTAATGTCAGACACACAATCCATACAAGTCTGTTCCGGGCTCGAACAGAACCGAAGGCACTTACAAAGAAGTCCTTGCAATGCGGATATTCACAATCCTGATCGGATTCACCATCACATATGGAGAACTCTATACCGTAGCTACTCGGTGCAGAGTAAATCGACAGGTCATCCTATCGCTCTCGCAAATACCGAGTCTTCAACACCGATCTTCAATGCAATTCATAACGACGTATCACATATTCGGAATGGGTTATACGACCCCATGGTCCTTTCCCGGTTAACCCGAATAGTGAGCGCTTATTCAAAAATAAGTGTAGCATTCACATTCAAACAAATCATATTAATTACCCATTCAAAGGGAAATATTGATAGTCGGTTATTGAACTATCACTGGATATGCACACATCACCAGATTCCAAATAATTTTCCAAATTATTTATTTCACAAAATATCTTCACTAGATTTTTAATTTCAATATTTCAAAAATAAATCAATATTTATTTTTAAACAAATTCTCCTTTCCTTTATAAATTCAATAGTGAATTTATATTTCAAAATATCCATGCATATCATTTCAATTATCCATTTCAATTTATCTTCAAAAAGATAAATTTTAATTATTCACTTCATATTGGAAAACATTTCCATACTCATTAAATAAGTAATTCACGAATTTTATTTATTTTCAACACTTAGAAAATATTCAATATACTTAAATCGAGATTAAGTATATATTTCATTCTTTAAGGAAATCATTCACTTAACATATTTATTTGGGCCAAAACGAATGTTACGTAAAATATCGTTACGACGTCCCAAAATCACTAGTATAGGGATTCGAAATTAAAATAGATATATAAATCCCAATACTATACAAAACATTTCCTTTCGGAAATCATTTACTATAACAACAGTGTTATAGTCCATCGTCTCCTTTTATTTCTCGAAAACGTCTATTTCAACAATAAATATTGAAATCTATGGTTTCGAATCTCAACACAATTAAAACTTCGTTACATCGTTTTAATTCTATTTCAAATATCACATTCAAAACAATTTCTTTAACATATTATTCACAATTCAAAAACGTGAATATACTTCATTAACAATTTCATCCTTTTATTCATTTTAATTCAAAGGATTATTCACTATTCAAAAATGTGAATATAACTCCATTTATAGGTTTCAACAATTTACTTATCAAAATAAGTCATTTGCGAATTTATAAAACAACGTTTATAAATTCCATTTCTGTTTATTTATAAAAACTTCCTTTTTATAAATTCTTTTATTAACCTATTCCAGTTTATAACTCAATTATAAACTAAAAGTTCATATTATAAGTTAAATACTTATAAAACGATTATTTTACAAAATCGTTCTTTGAACTTCATAATTATAAATCTTATAATTTATAAGATCCAATGATTTATTCAAAACTATTCTTTTAATAACTTCATAATTTATAAATCTCACTATTTTTAAATCTCATTTATAACTTCACCGTTTATAGTTCTATAAATTTCATTCTTTAATGAAATTCATTTTCACTCCATTCAAACACTTATAAAAACTCGTTTTATAATTTCAATATCTCAATTTATAAATATCCATTTATAAATCTCTTAATATAATTCAATTTATATTATTCTTTAAAACGTCTTTAATCTCCTTTATTATTTCACCATTTTGATTCATAAAATAATTAAATTTTATAAATCCTATATTTAAACTTTTCACAATAAATTCTAAAATCCCGATTTAAACTATTTATAAAATCACTAGCATCGTATTCTCAAAAATCAGCTTTTAACTGTATTTCACAAAAATCATAATTTTATTACTTTAAAAATTATAACGTTTATTTATTTAAAAGGAATCTATTCCAAAAATATTTTATATTCTCAAAAATCACTTTATAATCATTTTAAAATCCCAAAATTTGGTCCAATGATGCTACACACCAGATAGTCAATCACGACAACAACGATATCATATATCGATATGATAATCCATCAAATATCAAAATATCTGAAATCAAATAAATACTGTTGAGGAATCCAGTTGGATCCCTCCAACCTGTTTTCCTGCATCCAAAAACATTAGCACAATACCAATTTCGCTCCAGTACGAAATTATCGCGGTATATGTTCTTATTAAATATTATCCGCTTAATAACGGCGTAATAGGGTCTCATCCGCTAAACAAATAAATGCGGGAAATCAATAACTCCAATATATACATATGCCAATATATATATATTGCTATTATATATAATACCAATTTCACTGTTTGTGAAATATTCGCGGTATATGTTTTTAATAAATAACATCCGCTTACTAACGGCGTATAATGTCTATTTTAACAATCAATAGATATTAATCAACATTCAAACATGCATTCAAATATTTTAAATCTAACTATTTAAAATAAAATCGAAACTGATTCGATTGAGTGAGAAGTTCTCACCTTGGTTTTAAATTTCCGTTTTAGCGATTTATTTCGAATAAAATTAAACGTGCGTTTAATTTTACCCAAAATTCTCACTAACTCCAAACGACTCCAAACCAACTACATCGCGTAGTGCTCGTCCATACGATTCCAACGCAACTGGTTTCGCGCGTTTTCGACCTCGTATGAAAAAGTTATGAATTATTGAAGTTTACTCGAATTTATATACATAAATTACAACATAACTAACTAATTTATAACCTATGCAATCCAGGCCGTCCATCTTTGTTTGATGAAATCAGGGCCGCCTATGCTATCTTCTCCTTCATCACGCAAATACCCAGTATGAAATTATCCAAGGCCGAACCCATAAGCTCGATTAGGGTTTAATACTGCATCCACATCTCTCGACTATACTCGATCACACTACCCCCATCTCGAAGCTCTCGACGCAAGCTACCCACAGCCTCAACCACCTGAAGCTCGGCCCCCCTATTTGCATGGAATTGCATGCGCAGCCTAGCACTGTCGGCCCCCCATTTCTCCTCCTACGCGACGCCAAACACGATCTCCACCGTTGATCTCCAAGCTCTCGTCGTGCTCTACCACTTTGTAGTTGAACATTCTTGCTAATTCTTGATGGATTTGGAGGAATCGAGGGATGAAGTTGAGAAAATTCTGGCCATACATTGGTTAGGGCCGGCTGCAGTTTTGAATTAGGGTTTTGTATATTTTTTTTATTAATTTTTGAGATGGTGGGCTATTTATAAGGAACCGACGAAACACTATTCATCCCGGAAATTCCGAACTCCGATTTACGCGCCGTAACCAGCGTTTCTAGGGTTTACCCCGCGTTCCGGACACAATGGAACAGGTTTCGGAAGCTAATTCGGACATCTGTGCGAGTTATGGCTGTAAACGCTCAATTTGAATTAAACCGATTTAAGTCGATTTCTAGGCGTTTTAATTTGTACCGGACAAACGGTAAATCCAATTGACTTGAAATTTGAAACCTTACAATAATATCACATTACGGATCCGATGAAACTAGTTTCGTCGAAATCCGAGACTTTTTGAAAAATGGCTATTTTCACTCGTCAAATTTAAATTAAAAATAAATCGATGCGTTTCGAGCTGCCACGATCAAACGATAGCTCCGATTGACACGAAATTTGAAATCCGGTAATAACTAACTATTATGGATCCAATGGAACTGGTTTCGTTCAATTCTGAGACTGTTCAAAAATTGACTATTTTCACTAGTCGATTTTAATATTAAAATATTCAATTTTCACAAATTAACTTTTAATTCGATTTTAAAAGTTCTAAAATATTGTTCTAACTTCAATATGATAAAATAAAATTTTACAAATCATTTTCAATCATATTTAACCCAATTTTCAATTATTTCCATAATTTAACGTATTAAATTATCGATTTAATTATCCAATTAAATCCAATAATTCAAATAAAAATTTATTCGACTTATAAATTCACTTATTAATATTTAAAATTAATTAAATATTCAAATTTTAATTTCTAAAAATTCTGGGTCGTTACAATCTTCCCTACTTAAAAGAATTTCGTCCTCGAAATTATTAGTAAGAAAAGTTACAGAATCTATTAACTTTCCCAAAATTCCATAGTTAAACTTCTTATAATACTTTACTAAGTTTTCGAATCATACTTAGTTATCTTTTCAAAAATAATTACTATTGTTTAACTTTCAACTTCAAATCAAAGTTTAGTTTTCAAAATTTTCCAAATTTTCTCAAATTTTTTCTAACGCCTTAAATTTTCGGAAAAATTCGCCATAGTCTCCTTTGCGCGGCTCGATCCGAAAAAAAAAATGACAGTATATATATCACAAATATACATCTCATCAAGTAATGAGGCATCCCGAAGGGAAAAAAGTATAAAAGTACTGTATTTAATCCGAGATATGTACCTTATATTTTATTAGCAAGCATATACGGCTAATATAGCGTAAAAGCGAGCTCCAAATGCGAAGCAAACGCGATCCGCACCTACTAATCACTCAACAAACAACATGAGAACATGCATATATGACAATAGTATAAATATACAACATATAGCAACATAATTACTATATATGCCAACATAGCAAATGAAACTAAAGCAACAAATGCAAACATCAACCAACTAACATTCATAACCAATATATAGTCATTCATATTCTCATTAATATTTAATGAATTGGTTTTCAATTTAATCACATTTGATTCATATACAGTGGATGTTCTTACTAACATTCATTCTCAATTAGTTTATATTCACTAATTTATATCCAAGTTGGTTCACTTCCAAATCAAATTCAATTCATTTAAGATTTACTTAACTTCCAATTGAATTTTAATCACTTTAGCTTTCAATTTCATTAACACAATTTCATTAACACTTAATGAATTATATACAATCAACTAACAACCATATAACAATCAATGTATATTAATTACAACCAAATTCCTTTGCTTCACTTACATTCATTTTGGTTTAATTAATTGATTTTCATTCAATTATTCAACTTCCTAATAACATTAGATTT
This sequence comes from Allium cepa, assembly GCA_030765085.1. NCBI lineage: Eukaryota > Viridiplantae > Streptophyta > Magnoliopsida > Asparagales > Amaryllidaceae > Allium > Allium cepa. Next base: position 723,020,945 of record CM060934.1, read on the forward strand.
TAATGAATTAACACTTATATTCATTATTTCATATCAACTATTCACATTTAATTGATTTACATTCAATCCATTCATTCAATTCTATTACAAAAGTTGAATTTCATTTCATAACTTAAGTTCACATTTATCAATCAATTCAGCTTCCAAATTCTAAAGTAACTTTTTATTTAACTTTAAATTCACTTTTTATTTACAACTCATATTCATAAGTATATTCATATAGTTTCACTTCTTATATATATAAGTTTATTTCACAATTGTAAATCACTTTAATTATAATTCAACTCTTATAATTCTTTTTGCTTATACAATTCCTTTATTTAGATTATTCAAATAACTAAACAATCAACTTATATACTCTTTAATAATTTTGAAAAATTATTTCTTTATATATAAAATATAATCAAGGTAAAATTATTTCATTTACCCAATTTTTAAAATCAATATTGTGTCGAATTGTTTTATTCAAGTGTTTAGAAACCCCTTCGGCATAGTCTTGCGGACCACGCTGACGAAAGTTCATATGCCACTCAATAAACCAACCATCACAATATAAAACAATTTTTATATTCACTAACAAATACGCTCTCGTATCTATTATTACACTCAACTCATTCTAGAGCACTACTGACTCTATCTCTAATGAATAATACCCAATAGAACCATGGTTGTCGCTTAACCATAAGCTCTGATACCACATTGTAAAGACCCGTAAGTCCGTACTCCTTGAATAGACACTAATCTCCTTTGTTTAATTCAAGATGAACGAAAATACGAACCCTTAGGGGTTTTAAAAAAAATTAGGAAAAGAAAAAGTAGAAAAGAAGAAGAGAGAAGAATTAGAGAGGGAAAAGAAGATAGGAAATTTTAAAATAGAAGAAAAAGAGAATAGAGGAAAAATAGAAGATGGAACAGAAAACAACAGAACAACATCAGAATCTCACAATTCGCAGCGGAACAACATATAATAATAAATGAATAATCTTTAAACAAAGAACTATATCAGTTATTACATTACATCACATTACATTACATCATATCATCAGAGTGTACAACAACAACAACAAACAGTGCAGCGGGAAAAGAAATACTATATACTAGTATACGCCATGCCATCCAGCTTGCCTCCAGCAACTCCAGAATATCCAGAATATCCTAATAAACCTTAACTCTTGACTGCCCGTGTGGAAATTGGTGGGCACCCAAAGTTTAGGAAGGAAAACAATAAACTCCAAGTCAGTCATGTGACTGGTGTGAGAACTCAAAACAGTTTATTTATCTTTAAAATCAAAATAGAGAGATATTTTTAAATTCAATTCGCAATGCTTTTAAAAATGAGACTACCATAAGACCTCCTGCCACACACACAATGCAAACGCAGACTTGGAGAAGATTTCTCCTTATGATAGTCAAACATGCTTGATACGCATTTAAAATCAAATCAATTTTGATATTATTATTAGTGCATAGTGTAGAAGAAATTCATTTCGAAAGTAGAATATAAATCTTAGCCAGCATAGGTACCATTATATTATGCCTACTATAGCTACTTCCTGAGGAAGCAGGTTCTACAACTAAAACCTTACAAGTTTCGTATTGTTTCTTTGGATTTTCAACAAATGGTCAGGCCAAGGAACTTCCCATTGCCACATGAGAATGCCTCTGGAAAGACATCCCCGAGAACCAAACCGGAACTCTGCCAACACAAGGCCGGGTTACCCCTAACTGGGTAACTACTGACACGAGCACGCCATTCCCCGATCGTAAACGACCTTTCTCACGGGATCCCGAAAACCAACAACCACAAAGTAATAAATTCGTAGTAACCACATAGGTTAAATATCTGGGCTCCATACCATGATACCACCTCTATCCAGAAGGAAATGTACATACCCTAAAGGGTGCTACCCCTCATAACCTTGCCGCATCTTTCCTGTTTTGACCATTTCCGGGGTGTGAGGTTCGACGAAGTCACGTCCACAAAAACATACTTTATACAAAAGCCATGCTTTGGGTCAACAAATGATCAACACAATGATCACTAAGATAGACGATCAAATAAACGATCCTATCACAATAATCAACACAATGATCATTTCAGCATCACTCAGCATATCACATTACCAAATTGGGAATATATCGCTGATAACTTCAACTATATAACCTCTGAGCTCATATGTCTCAGAGAAAGGTGTTAAGCTAAAAGAATAAATTCTTCGCCACCAACAGAAATATATTTGAAAGAAATCGGCTTTATATCTCAACTTGTAATGTCAGACACACAATCCATACAAGTCTGTTCCGGGCTCGAACAGAACCGAAGGCACTTACAAAGAAGTCCTTGCAATGCGGATATTCACAATCCTGATCGGATTCACCATCACATATGGAGAACTCTATACCGTAGCTACTCGGTGCAGAGTAAATCGACAGGTCATCCTATCGCTCTCGCAAATACCGTGTCTTCAACACCGATCTTCAATGCAATTCATAACGACGTATCACATATTCGGAATGGGTTATACGACCCCATGGTCCTTTCCCGGTTAACCCGAATAGTGAGCGCTTATTCAAAAATAAGTGTAGCATTCACATTCAAACAAATCATATCAATTACCCATTCAAAGGGAAATATTGATAGTCGGTTATTGAACTATCACTGGATATGCACACATCACCAGATTCCAAATAATTTTCCAAATTATTTATTTCACAAAATATCTTCACTAGATATATAATTTCAATATTTCAAAAATAAATCAATATTTATTTTTAAACAAATTCTCCTTTCCTTTATAAATTCAATAGTGAATTTATATTTCAAAATATCCATGCATATCATTTCAATTTATCTTCAAAAAGATAAATTTTAATTATTCACTTCATATTGGAAAACATTTCCATACTCATTAAATAAGTAATTCACGAATTTTATTTATTTTCAACACTTAGAAAATATTCAATATACTTAAATCGAGATTAAGTATATATTTCATTCTTTAAGGAAATCATTCACTTAACATATTTATTTGGGCCAAAACGAATGTTACGTAAAATATCGTTACGACGTCCCAAAATCACTAGTATAGGGATTCGAAATTAAAATAGATATATAAATCCCAATACTATACAAAACATTTCCTTTCGGAAATCATTTACTATAACAACAGTGTTATAGTCCATCGTCTCCTTTTATTTCTCGAAAACGTCTATTTCAACAATAAATGTTGAAATCTATGGTTTCGAATCTCAACACAATTAAAACTTCGTTACATCGTTTTAATTCTATTTCAAATATCACATTCAAAACAATTTCTTTAACATATTATTCACAATTCAAAAACGTGAATATACTTCATTAACAATTTCATCCTTTTATTCATTTTAATTCAAAGGATTATTCACTATTCAAAAATGTGAATATAACTCCATTTATAGGTTTCAACAATTTACTTATCAAAATAAGTCATTTGCGAATTTATAAAACAACGTTTATAAATTCCATTTCTATTTATTTATAAAAACTTCCTTTTTATAAATTCTTTTATTAACCTATTCCAGTTTATAACTCAATTATAAACTAAAAGTTCATATTATAAGTTAAATACTTATAAAACGATTATTTTACAAAATCGTTCTTTGAACTTCATAATTATAAATCTTATAATTTATAAGATCCAATGATTTATTCAAAACTATTCTTTTAATAACTTCATAATTTATAAATCTCACTATTTTTAAATCTCATTTATAACTTCACCGTTTATAGTTCTATAAATTTCATTCTTTAATGAAATTCATTTTCACTCCATTCAAACACTTATAAAAACTCGTTTTATAATTTCAATATCTCAATTTATAAATATCCATTTATAAATCTCTTAATATAATTCAATTTATATTATTCTTTAAAACGTCTTTAATCTCCTTTATTATTTCACCATTTTGATTCATAAAATAATTAAATTTTATAAATCCTATATTTAAACTTTTCACAATAAATTCTAAAATCCCGATTTAAACTATTTATAAAATCACTAGCATCGTATTCTCAAAAATCAGCTTTTAACTGTATTTCACAAAAATCATAATTTTATTACTTTAAAAATTATAACGTTTATTTATTTAAAAGGAATCTATTCCAAAAATATTTTATATTCTCAAAAATCACTTTATAATCATTTTAAAATCCCAAAATTTGGTCCAATGATGCTACACACCAGATAGTCAATCACGACAACAACGATATCATATATCGATATGATAATCCATCAAATATCAAAATATCTGAAATCAAATAAATACTGTTGAGGAATCCAGTTGGATCCCTCCAACCTGTTTTCCTGCATCCAAAAACATTAGCACAATACCAATTTCGCTCCAGTACGAAATTATCGCGGTATATGTTCTTATTAAATATTATCCGCTTAATAACGGCGTAATAGGGTCTCATCCGCTAAACAAATAAATGCGGGAAATCAATAACTCCAATATATACATATGCCAATATATATATATTGCTATTATATATAATACCAATTTCACTGTTTGTGAAATATTCGCGGTATATGTTTTTAATAAATAACATCCGCTTACTAACGGCGTATAATGTCTATTTTAACAATCAATAGATATTAATCAACATTCAAACATGCATTCAAATATTTTAAATCTAACTATTTAAAATAAAATCGAAACTGATTCGATTGAGTGAGAAGTTCTCACCTTGGTTTTAAATTTCCGTTTTAGCGATTTATTTCGAATAAAATTAAACGTGCGTTTAATTTTACCCAAAATTCTCACTAACTCCAAACGACTCCAAACCAACTACATCGCGTAGTGCTCGTCCATACGATTCCAACGCAACTGGTTTCGCGCGTTTTCGACCTCGTATGAAAAAGTTATGAATTATTGAAGTTTACTCGAATTTATATACATAAATTACAACATAACTAACTAATTTATAACCTATGCAATCCAGGCCGTCCATCTTTGTTTGATGAAATCAGGGCCGCCTATGCTATCTTCTCCTTCATCACGCAAATACCCAGTATGAAATTATCCAAGGCCGAACCCATAAGCTCGATTAGGGTTTAATACTGCATCCACATCTCTCGACTATACTCGATCACACTACCCCCATCTCGAAGCTCTCGACGCAAGCTACCCACGGCCTCAACCACCAGAAGCTCGGCCCCCCTATTTGCATGGAATTGCGTGCGCAGCCTAGCACTGTCGGCCCCCCATTTCTCCTCCTACGCGACGCCAAACACGATCTCCACCATTGATCTCCAAGCTCTCGTCGTGCTCTACCACTTTGTAGTTGAACATTCTTGCTAATTCTTGATGGATTTGGAGGAATCGAGGGATGAAGTTGAGAAAATTCTGGCCATACATTGGTTAGGGCCGGCTGCAGTTTTGAATTAGGGTTTTGTATATTTTTTTTATTAATTTTTGAGATGGTGGGCTATTTATAAGGAACCGACGAAACACTATTCATCCCGGAAATTCCGAACTCCGATTTACGCGCCGTAACCAGCGTTTCTAGGGTTTACCCCGCGTTCCGGACACAATGGAACAGGTTTCGGAAGCTAATTCGGACATCTGTGCGAGTTATGGCTGTAAACGCTCAATTTGAATTAAACCGATTTAAGTCGATTTCTAGGCGTTTTAATTTGTACCGGACAAACGGTAAATCCAATTGACTTGAAATTTGAAACCTTACAATAATATCACATTACGGATCCGATGAAACTAGTTTCGTCGAAATCCGAGACTTTTTGAAAAATGGCTATTTTCACTCGTCAAATTTAAATTAAAAATAAATCGATGCGTTTCGAGCTGCCACGATCAAACGATAGCTCCGATTGACACGAAATTTGAAATCCGGTAATAACTAACTATTACGGATCCAATGGAACTGGTTTCGTTCAATTCTGAGACTGTTCAAAAATTGACTATTTTCACTAGTCGATTTTAATATTAAAATATTCAATTTTCACAAATTAACTTTTAATTCGATTTTAAAAGTTCTAAAATATTGTTCTAACTTCAATATGATAAAATAAAATTTTACAAATCATTTTCAATCATATTTAACCCAATTTTCAATTATTTCCATAATTTAACGTATTAAATTATCGATTTAATTATCCAATTAAATCCAATAATTCAAATAAAAATTTATTCGACTTATAAATTCACTTATTAATATTTAAAATTAATTAAATATTCAAATTTTAATTTCTAAAAATTCTGGGTCGTTACAATCTTCAATACCGGATTGCATAAATCTAAGAGGGGGATCCAGACCTCAAATTCAGATTCCTTCCATTCTTTTCAGATTAGCTAAAAATCTAGGACAGGAATCCAACCTTCAGGATGGTTAGTACAAGAACCACTTCCAACGTTGGTAATCAAGAAGTCCGTGATAGGCAAAATCCCGCACAGCTACAGTCAGCCAATCAGGATACCGCTGGGCAAACAGATCAGTCAGGTCCGGTTACAAGACAGGAGTTCCAAACGTTACTCCAGGAATTAACTCAAAGCCGACAACAGCTAACTGAGCAGTTACGTGTCAATGCTGAATTGACTAACCAACTAAACCGTCAGGGGCAAAGAAGATTCAAGAGGGACCACGCTTCGCATTCTTCCATGGAAAGCTCTGCCTCATCCGACTATGACGGCAGATCTACGCGCCCCAGGTTAGACGGAAGTCATGCGCATGCTTCTGGTCTCCGGCAAACGTTAACTGTTGGACAAATAAGGGTTGGCCCCTCTGCCAGTTTTCATACGGGACTTTCCTCTCGAGGAGGCACTGTTCCACAGCACACTGCGGATAACCAAGCCACCGCAGTTGACACAGGAGTTGACACCCGAAATCACTCCAGTCCAAACTACCGCCAACAGGAACGTGTCCCCGAACCGAATGTCCCAGAAGACATCGAGCCAAGGAGGCGAGATTCGGATCGTCGACGGCGCCCGATCCCACCTCGCACTGTGGAACCCGACCACACTTTGGCTCGACACCCTTCGAATATGGCAACGCCTGATCTCTCAGCTATGGTCCGCCAAATGGTTCGCGAAAGTCAAGGCTTAACAAATGACGATTGGGGGATCTCTCGAAGTCACACCCCGTTCACTAATGACATATTATATGCTGAGCCTCCCCGGCGATTCAGGATGCCAGCTTTGCCCATGTATGAAGGAAACTCCGACCCTAGCCAGCATATTCTGAAATACGAATGGTCAATGAATGCTGCCAGAGCTGATGATGCAGTAAAGTGCCGTAGCTTTCCTATTTCCTTAGGGGGAATTGCGACAATGTGGTTTACACGTTTACCACCACGGTCTATCTCCTCGTTTGACCAATTGGCTACCAAATTTATTGAACAATTCCGTATGCACATCGCCAGGCCTAAAGACGTAAATACTTTATCTAGTGTCACTCAAGCCCTCGGGGAGATACTCAGGCGATACCTGGAAAGATTCAACGCCGCCTGCACATAAATCACTAACCCCAATGATAATTCAATCTTGATGGCTCTGACTAAGGGGATTGACCCCGACTCTGATTTTGGAAACTGGCTAGCTGGAAAACCCCCCGCGTCGTTGGATCGTTTCTATTCCAAAGCCGCCCAATTTTTGAGGCGTGAGGATGCGAAACAATCTAGGAAGCAGGACGATGCGAGGCCTAGCAATGAAGGGGTTCAAAGCAATGTGGAGGCTAAACAGTCAAGGGAAGGCTCAGGAAGAGTGCAGCTGAATATTCAGAACAAGCAAACCCAGCCAAGGAACGGCGATAATAGGAGTAAGAAGCAGGATCAGAATCGTGGCCCGCGACGTAGGGCGCAAATGTTTGAAAGCTATACACCGCTGAATACGACACTGGAAAAGTATATCTACAAACCTGTAATGCGATGCAGTATAAGAAGCCGACTCCGAAGCCATCATCGGAGAAACAGATTCAAACGGGGAAGTTTTGTAGATTTCATGAAAGCTATGGGCACAACACCAATGACTGCAGGCATTTGCAAGACCTTATTGAAAAGCTGATCAGAGAAAGGAAGTTGGACCAATTTGTGCGGGCACCGCAAGCCGGTGGTGTGGGCCCGTCAAACCAAAATCGTGCACAGAACCAAGAAAGACAGGAGGAGCCCGCTCGTACAAGCGGAAGGTTGGTCATAAATACAGTCAGTGGTGGCCCTCATCCAGCAAATCGAAGTTGGAAGGAAATGGAATCATACGCCAATTCGATCAGGCACGTGAGTTTTGAAAGGTGCAGTACACTTGATGAAGGGGCTCCGGCTAAGCAACAGAGGACGATGGCGGATGATATCGTTTTTAGAAATCGAGATGCTGATAAAATCGAAGCCCCGACTATAGACCCACTAGTCATATCCGCCCAGGTTGGTCCTGCTTGGATGAAGAGGATCCTGGTAGACAGTGGAAGCTCAGTAAACATCTTATTTAAAAGGGCATATGATCAGATGAAGATGGAAGATAAAGATCTAAGGCCTTGTCAATATAGGATCCACGGCTTCGATGGAAGTGCTAATATACCCACCGGGATGGTAGAATTGCCAGTAGAATTGGGAAACGGAGAACGCCGCAGAGTCCGAATGTTACAATTTGTTGTCCTGGATATCCATTCACCCTATAATGCCTTTTTGGGCCGACCAGCCCTTGCCGAATTTACGGCAGCAATTGCCCCGTGGTGTTTGACTCTAAAGTTCCCTACTGACCACGGGGTTGGGGTCATTCAAGGGGACCAGGCTGCCGGGAGAGCCTGTTATGTTGCTGAACTACGAGAAGCACAAAGGAGGGAGAAAGGAAAGGGCGTAGTGGAATCTCTCTGCGTCCGCTTTGCCGATGATTGACAATTAGCGCCTGGGCCTCTTCCCGGGCACCACGACCAATTCCAGAAGGATCTTGACCCTCGAGACACTGAAGATAATGATGAATCCAAAGAAAGTCAAGCTTCCCCAGCCGAGCTGACGATCGATGTTCCAATTGATGACAGTAATGATTCGAAAATATTAAAAATTGGGTCTCAGCTAAACCTGCAAGCACAACAGGAATTGGTCGAATTTCTCCAAGCGAATCTAGACGTATTCGCCTGGACGCACTCCGATATGTGTGGAATCTCGTCGGACATCGCGAGCCACACTTTAAATATTGACCCGCGGTACATCCCGGTCAAGCAAAAGAGACGCGGTATGGATCCAGAGAGATCTGCCTCCCTCAAAGAAGAAGTCGATAAGTTGAAGACGAATGGGTTTATCCGAGATGCTTTGTACCCGGAGTGGGTATCCAATCCTGTACTTGTCCGCAAACCAAATGGAAAATGGAGAACGTGCATCGACTACTCTGACTTAAATAAGGCTTGTCCGAAAGACAGTTTTCCACTTCCTCGAATCGATCAACTTGTGGATTCGACGGCCGGACATGAATTATTATCTTTCTTGGACGCTTACTCTGGGTACAATCAGATACCCATGCATGTGCCCGATCAAGAACATACAAGCTTCGTAACTGACCTGGGACTATACTGCTACAAGGTCATGCCTTTTGGTTTAAAAAATGCCGGAGCAACTTACCAACGCTTAGTCAACCGAATGTTTGCCGACCAGATCGGGAAAACCATGGAGGTCTATGTGGATGACATGTTAGTAAAATCACGATACTCCACTGATCATGTCAAAGACTTAGAGTCAATGTTCAATGTCCTCCGGAGATATGGGATGAAGCTTAATCCGCTAAAATGTCATTTCGGGGTCGCTTCCGGAAAGTTCCTTGGGTTTATCGTCAACGCCCGGGGAATAGAGGCCAACCCCGAGAAGATCTGGGCGATCAGGAATCTTCTAACCCCAAGGACCATAAAACAGGTTCAGAGTCTCAATGGGAAGGTTGCAGCGCTGAGCAGGTTCATCTCGAAATCAACGGATAAATGCATACCCTTCTTCGGTCTGATCCGAAAGGGGAAAAGAAACTTCGAATGGACTACGGAATGTGAGGGCGCGTTTCAATCGCTAGTTCAGCATCTTTCCACACCACCGATTCTTTCAGAACCTGTTGATCATGAACAATTATACTTTTATCTGGCTGTATCTGAAAACGCTATTAGCGCTGCATTAGTTCGAGAGGAAGACCGAACACAGAAACCAGTCTATTATGTCAGTAAACGATTAACCGGGGCCGAGAGAAATTATCCAAGGCTAGAAAAATTGGCATACTGCCTAGTCATCGCCTCGAGGAAGCTCCGTCCATATTTTCAGGCTCACCCTATCATTGTGTACACCGACCAACCGTTACGACAGGTCCTCGCACGACCTGAGACGTCTGGCAGGTTACTAAAGTGGAACATTGAACTGAGTCAATTCGACATCACATATGTTCCGAGGAGAGCCATACGCGGTCAAGTCCTAGCAGATTTCATTGCCGAATTCACTGTTCCTAAAGATTTACCTGAAACTAGTAACTCCCCCGAATATGTATGGAAGCTATACACTGATGGAGCATCCAACGATCGGTGCTCGGGCGTAGGGATAGTGCTTGAGACTCCCGAAGGCCGATCCATCTGCTACGCCTTAAAGTTTGATTTCCGGGCAACCAACAACGAAGCTGAATACGAAGCCTTGCTCACCGGGTTGAAGTTGGCCCGTGACCTGAGAATTATCTCTGTGGAGATTTACTGCGATTCCCAGTTGGTGGTATGCCAAGTTCGGGGTGAATATCAGGCCAAGGATCGAAGACTAGCCGCTTATCTAGCCCGGGTCCGAGAAATACTGGGTCAGTTTGATTATTATACCATTTTCTACATACCACGAGAGCGCAATCATAAAGCCGATTCGTTGGCAAAGTTGGCAAGCACAGGCGAAACTCAACACTTGGGACTCGTTCCCGTCGAGACTTTATCCTCTCCAAGCATTGATCGAACGGAGAATGAACTCGTATTTGAAGCTACCTCCGAGAGGGAATCATGGATGACCCCCTACCGAGACTACATTGAGCATGGAACACTGCGGGAACGGAGAAGTGAAAGAAGACAGATTCTTCGAAAGGTTTCACGATTTGTCATTCAAAACGGAGTTATGTTTCGAAGGGGATACTCTGTTCCTCTTCTCCGGTGTATCGCACATGACGAAATCAAGCGAGTGTTGCATGAGGTGCACGAAGGAGAATGTGGCGATCACACTGGGGGCAAGCACTTGCCAAGAAAATACTTCGATACGGATATTATTGGCCTACCGTTAACCGCGATGCTATGGATTATGCCAAAAGATGTGATAAATGCCAGAGACACGCTCGGATCCCTAGAGCCCCGCCTTCTGAAATAACCCAAATGGTCAGTCCGTGGCCATTTGCAATGTGGGGGATGGATATAATCGGTGCATTGCCTTTAGCTAAGGGGGGTGCAAAGTATGCCATAGTTGCGGTTGATTACTTCACCAAATGGGCTGAGGCTGAGCCTCTTGCAACAATTACAACAAAGAAGGTAATCAACTTCGTGGTACGCAACATCATCTGCCGGTTTGGTCTCCCGCATACTATTATCACCGACAATGGAGCCCAATTCGACAGTGCTGAATTTAGGGACTTCTGTCAGCGATTTCACATCCATAAGAGATTCTCAGCAGTAGCGCACCCACAAGCGAATGGTCAGGTCGAGGCCGTCAATAAGGTTATCAAGTCTATATTGAAGAAAAGACTGGAGAAAGCCGGGGGCAAGTGGGTTGATGAACTACCAATGGCTCTGTGGGCGTACAGAACGACTCACAAAACTGCGACCGGACACACTCCTTTTTCTCTATCCTATGGCTCTGAAGCAGTTATTCCAGTCGAAATGGATGTTCACTCTCACCGTGTGACATACTACAACCCGAAAACGAACGCTATATTACTTGCTGAATCCCTAGATCTGCTTGATGAGAAGCGTGAAGAAGCCGATGTGAGGGCAGCTGCATATCGAGGACGAGTCGCTCGAATATACAACGCCAAGGTCCGCCCACGAACTTTTGAACCCGGCGACCTGGTACTCAAGAGGGTTTACCCGGTCCCTTCGCACATAAACCCAAATTGGGAAGGGCCGTATTTGATTTCACAAAAGCTCAGAGATGGCACATTCAAGTTATCAACCGTTGATGGTCTCACTTTACCAAGAGCCTGGAATAGCGGAAGCCTCCGTCGCTACTACATCTGACAGGCTTTATTTATCTATCTTTTACCAATTTCTTCCTTAGCATTTTGTTTTTGCATTTTGAAATTTGAACTTGTAATAAGGCAACTGATTTTGCCATGTTTCTTTCGTTTCAGCAATAAAATGCCATCTCTTCGAGCCAAAAGTTGTGATTCACTGAAAATAACACATAATATCACGTTGCACGAAGAGCTAAATTCCATCGCACGGTGGGATTTATTCAAATAGGGAGTAACTGTGATACGACCAGTCGCTCGCTAAATGAAACCCGAGCTCGGGGACAAAACACAATACCAGCATTCACAGGGATTGATACACGACAGTCCTTTTTCTAACTCCAACTTCCCACAGCGTAAATTGGAGTATAAACATTCCATAATTCGTTCCCGGAGTGCGAACGGACTCCAACTTCCCAGAGTGCGAATTGGAGTATAAACATCAAATCCGTCGTTCCCAGAGTGTGAACGAATTCCTAAAAAGCCCAAATAGGTGTGACTGACCACCTATCGGCTAACTCCAACTTCCCACAGCGTAAATTGGAGTATAAACATCAAATCCGTCGTTCCCAGAGTGCGAACGAATTCCTAATAAAGCCCAAATAGGTGTGACTGACCACCTATCGGCTAACTCCAACTTCCCACAGCGTAAATTGGAGTATAAACATTCCATAATTCGTTCCCGAAATGCGAACGGACTCCAACTTCCCAGAGTGCGAATTGGAGTGTAAACATCTAGTCCAGATTCCCGGAGCGCGAATCAAAACACGAACAACAATTCGAAGTCCCCGAAATACGGGCCGAGATGTCAACATCAACTCCCAATTCCCATAGCGTGAAGTGGAGTATGAACATCAATTCCAAGTTCCCAGAGCGCGAACCGTGTTCCAAACATCGATAACCCTCAGATCCCTGGAATGCAGGACAGATTATCGATCTCAAATTGTCATAATTCCCCAGAAAATGGGCATATGCCCAAGACTTGCAATAAACGCAATCAGCCGCCAGAATATGAATATTATTCCCCGCAACTAAGGGGCAAAAAGCTGAGTGTTAATCACTGGCCTAAGCGATAATGTAATCAGAGTCCAACTAATTCATTAAATCACGACACGAAGCTATATTTAAAATATTAAGCGGATAGAAGACAAATGCTGCAAGGCATTTAGGTAAAAGAAAAGAATAATTTCCCATTTCATCAGCCAACAAAAACAGGTTTGATTACAGGGCAAGTAAAGATGTTTCGATTAAGTAGAGGTCGGATCCACACATATACACGGCCCAAAAAGAACAAGAGAAAAGATAAAAGAATTGTTATCCGTAATCACATGACGAAGCGAAGGGCTCACTCTTTCTTCCTCCGGTGCTTCTTCCTCGGAGTCGAGCCGCTAGACCCACTGCCTGGCTTCCTGCGAGACTTTTTGCCTTTCTTGGGAACATCCTCCGGGTCTGGCATAATATCGACGTCTTCCTCAGAACTAGAAGGGATAGAGATCCTTCTGTGGGGGTGAGCCGAGGGCATGGGAGCGGTAACATGTACTTGTTCAGCAACACTCGAGACGGTTGCCGTGCCACCAGGAGAAATCATCATTAGAGAAGATAAGCTTGAGGGAGCAGCGTCACAACCAGGACCAACTGTCACTGTCGTAGCCATCTCGGCACTTATCTCGGCTAAAATCTCTTCCTCTCGAGACAGTTGGGCCGCACTAGATACGCTAGTGGTCATCACAATCGAGCTAGAAACTGGTGCAGCTCCACTCGTCGCAAAAGGAAGATCGGGAATGGGGTCAAGAGGGTGACCAAATAGCTCTTCAAACATTTGAACATCGAATGACATTGAGCCTCCCTCTCCCATATCACCAACCATGGCGGCGGTTGAAATCGCCTCGGTGACAATAACTCCACGCGTAGGATATAAAGCTGAAGAAACAGGGAGCACGGGTGCGACACTCTCGGTCACTAAACAACAAAAATTAGAGCTATCAGACCAAGAAGTTCCCTCGAAAATCAATGTTTTAAGACGTAAGAAGAGTAATCAAAATACCTACTTTACCTTGCCTTGTAGCTTGAACAAGCTCGGGGACGAGAGTCTTGCCCGAAGACAGTTCCGGTTGGTCCGGATTGTAGGCTGGAATGGCTTGTGGATCGACCGCAGCAACAGCTGCGGACGAAGTCGAAACAGGGACTTCAGTATTCTCGCTATGATGCATAATACCCGAACCTTCGCCGACCTCCGTTTGATGGACACCAAGTCTTTCTTTTTCAACAAAAATTACTGCTTCATGAAGGGTTCTCCTCTCATCCTCGCTGAGCAGACGTGACTCAAGCTCAAACTCATCTAATACCCCATCCGGACAAGACATCCTCTTGTCTTCCACTAATTTCTTCCAAGCATTGTAGAGAGGCATCGAGTAATCCCCTAGCCAGGAGAGATTTCTATGTTCTAATACATTGGCATTATATGTGTCCAAGAGATCGTTGAATTCGGCCTCCATCTTGAACCTCTCCGCTTGGACTCTCTCCTCCACCTCGGATTCAACCTCCTTAACCTTTGCGATTGCTGCATCACGCTCAACTCGAAAAGATATAGCTTGCTCACACGCTTCTTGCGCGGCCACGTTCGTATCATCTTTTTCTTTATTCATGTCAGCAAACTTAGCCTTTAACTCCTCTAGTTCCTTGACTGCCGCATCCCGCTCAGCTTCAACATTCTTGTATCGATGGCCTAAGTCTTCAACTAAAGTACAATGTGCCTGTTGCATCTTCGCCATCTCAACTAATGTCTCATCAACCTTTTTTAACGACTCGACCTCGGCCTTGCGGGAAGATTCCGCCTCAGATTGGAGTATGTCGACGATGCGACTCTTTTGAGCCAAGTCGGCTTCCAGCTTCTCGATGGTTTGGGCCCGGTCGAAGGCAGCTTTGGAAGCCTTAACAGCCGCCCTGTACCATTCTTTGTACTGAGCATAAAAGTCACGGGTATAGCTGAGCGCCGTGGTCGCAGCATCCTCGGGAATTCTTTTAAGATTGGGAGGAAAAATACAAGCGTCAAAGCAAATCTCTGGAAAATCCTTCCTCAGTTGAGAAAGCCTGATAGCCCCTTCACCAGAAGACTCAATAAGGGTCTCCTCCGCAGACGTGGACGTTGCAACCTCAGTTCGAGGACGATGTGGCTCGAGCCTCGAAACTTGCGAAGACGGTTGATGTCGCATAGGCTCGGATACCTGGACATGACTACGGGATGGCGGAGGAGATCGAGAGGGGGAGCGATGCCTACGATCCCTGTCCGATCGTTCCTGGCTAGAGTAACCGCGGTGATGATCCTTTGCATGATACTCCTGGCCATGATGCCTCCGGTCGCGATCACGATCGGGGTCTCCACGTCGAGATTCGTAATAAGCTGATGGATGATGCACTCTCCGGAGTTTGTCCAATGTAGACTGACGGCCAGCCATACTACCTGGAAAAGAGATGCGATTCAGTTAAGTACCAGGCAAAATCGATATGGCATGAGAAGCAGTCATGTAGTGTTATGAAAGTGTATGCAAATGCGCAAAGCCCCCGACCAACCGGAAGTATCGACTGCACTAACAGGTAAAAGCTCACTTATGTCTAACGCTTCCCGGGGCTCAACCAACCCGGACTTGTGATAAAGAGAAACGCATTCCGGGATGGGAACGTCATCCAGTCCTATGAAAATGTTTCCTGGTTGACAAAGAGCGGAGTCAGAAGAATTAATTCCAGGGATCAAGCGAGACACGACTACAAACTTCCGTCTCTTAAATTTAGGAACAACAGCCTTGCCTTTCCGCTTTTTTCTGCTCGGAGAAGGTCAGCCGCTAGCCCGGTGTCAGTAGGCGTCCTCTCATCATCGCTCATTTCTCTTATCACTACACCGGTTTTCCTCTTTGCCTTCGGAGCCGATTTCGCCAATCCCTCAATGACAATACTCTGGTTCGTCTCGATTAAACCCAGCATCCTTAAGTTATCATCAGTTAAGACCAAGTCAATGTTCCGCAAATCACGCGGGATCTCTTGTAAACTTCGGATGACGTTTCTGTATCGACCACCGTCTGGCCTTGATATGATAGCTGTAAGAAAAATGGCTGACGTCAGTTCGAGTGTCAACAACGGCTATTAAAGAAGGCTTACTTGTTTTACGGCACTCACGTCTGGACAGCCATCGCCTAGCGAATCCTGGGGGGCATCGGACAAAAAACCATTCATTCTTAAAGTAACTAAGTCTAGTCCAGGCTCCCGTCACAATCTGGCAGTTTCTAACTGCCTCCAGAAAGGTGAAAGACGGAATATCACCCCTGCTCTTGAAATTGAATATATGTCTAATCTCAACTGGCCTAGGCGGACAAAAAAGGCGATCCATGAATAAAATGAAAACACTGTTCAGCAACGCGTGCCCTTTGGGATGAAGTTGTGCGGGAGCAATTCCAATGAACGATAGCATCTCCCTGATATATTGGTTAAACGGGGGGAGAGTTCCAGCCGCACAGGCATGGCGATAAAAAGCAGTGTAGCCTTCGGGTGGATTGTGAGGTCTATCACCAATTCCCGGTAGCAAAACGTCATCCGGAGATAAGTTATGTTTCGAACATATCCGACCCAATAATGCTCCAGAAATATTGGATCGAACGGAGTCTATGGGATCTTCGATAAGTAAGGCCTCCGGCAATTCGTCCGGAGCAGGATCTATTACTTCAGGAAGGATCTCTGGAATTTCTAGCACTGGAGGAGGCAAGCATTGTAACTCTTGTTGTTCAGAACCCGAAGACTCCATAATTAACTAACTCACGAGAAAGCAGCGTTAAAATACAAGGAAAGCCCGTATATTCCCCGGTGTGAAGTATATGAATATGCCGTGCAGTGCAAGTGCATAACTAAAGCAAATTTCACAAGATTGGAACACGGTGTCCGAACGACGAAACATTGGAATTGGAAAACGAAAACGACCGTCATCGCTGACCGTCACTTTCATGCCACTCAGATGCTACTGACCAATTCAAGTATGAATTCGTTATATGTGTTTAAGTCATGGTGCCATCGACGAGCTTCAAAAGACAGGTCAGGTCAACTTTGATCATGCAAGGCCGAAGCTCGTCGGAATCAAATATGCTAAAAATTTAGTGAGTTCGTCAGAGTTCAACTTAAAGTTGGTCGTAGTTCAGATATTGGAACAAATCAAAGGAATGGAAGTTCCAGAAGCGAGAACATTCGAATCGATCGACTCGATTCGACACGAGTCGAATCGATAAACTTCGAATCGGCGCCCCAATGCCACGTAGTTCGACTCGATGAGACATGGGAACAGAGAGGCAGTTCGAATCCATGGAGTCCCACCTGACTTCGGACCGATCGAAGTCGAACTCCTTCGAATCCATCAAGAGCAGTTCGAATCCATGGAACTCCACCTGACTTCGAATCGATCGAAGTTAAACTCCTTCGAAGCGATCAACGTATCATCGCTTCGAATCGATCGGAATATTGCTGTTTCGAATCGATCACCGCAAGCCTTTTTCTTGTTCACCTGCAATCATCGATTCGAAGCCACACATTCGAAGCCAACTCGAATCGCTCACCCCTGGATCGATACGAAACAGTGAAAGACAATACTCTGAATGATACGACTCGAATGTTTTCATTCCTCAGTTCCATCGAGTCGACCCACTTTGTTCATATCTTATCACACTTCAAGATTTCCAGAAGAAAGCGTTGAATCAATGCCAAAAAATTGCAGTGTTATCATTTTCAACTCGAATCAATCCCTTGGTTACCTGGCTTGGTTCGATTGCAAATAGAAGCTTGGAGGAATTTGATCGACTCGTGGAAATGAACGTTTGATTTGGCTCTGAGATCGATTCAAAGAAGCAGCTAAAGCAATGGTAAAAAGGTAAAAAGAGATAAATGGAGTCGGCCTCGTGTATTTATATGGATTCCAAAAGGGGATTAGTGGCGCTTCAACTCTCGGTCATTTTGACCGCTTACCACAGGTCACAACCTCATCGATTCGAACGACTACTTTCGAATCGTTTCTAAGCTTCGAGTCCATCACTGCTTCGAATCCATCACAGCTTCGAGTCCATCACTGCTTCGAATCCATCACAGCTTCGAGTCCATCACTGCATTGAATCCATCGTAGCTTCGAATCAATCACAGCTCCGACTCCCCCCCTAAGCTTCGAATCCGGCAAGGCAGCATCGATACGAGGCATCATCGATTCGAAGAAACACATGAGCAAGGGCTGGATCGAAGGTCCAATCGATTCGAAGCACGAGGTCCATCGGGCCATCGATTCGAAAGCCACCTATTTACGCAAACATAACTTCGAATCCATCGAAGGCCACTGACAAAAACAGACGAGATCGCCTCAAATGTAAAAAACTACTCGTCTACCTCGTATAACGATTCAGGAGAGGATCGATACAAAAGGATAATCATGGACAACCATAAAAGCAATACTTTGACTTGAATCTTAAGAATTCAGCAGCAAACAAAAACCAACATAACTCGTGAACGCACGACGTTAATAGGGATCAAACTAATACATATGCACACATATCAAACTAACATTCGATTTTAAACATTTACAGGGATCAAACACTCATCCTGTTACGACTACAACAGCCAACGACTAAGCGCAATTATACAGCAACCAATCATATCAAGGCAAAGTTACAACAATACGGCGTATGAGCCTCAGCGAAAAGAGAGCAATGGTTTTTCAGAAAGAGATGGCGACTATTCAAAGCACGTCATGTTCCCACAAGACATACTTTGGGGGGCAAAATGTTATCCCGCTTTTTGGCAAAGCCGTGATATCAAAAGACTGGTCAAAAACAGAAGACAGTTCACCTCAGATTGATCGCACTCCCCTTCGCTATGGATAACGATGAATATTGTCCGAGCCCAGATTGGGCCAAAATCGACAAGACATGATGAGCAAAGTCATAGGAACCGGCATTTCAAGTTTCAAGTCAATCCGAGGTCGTATGCTCAAGTTATGATGGCTTCAAGATTGAAAGAGAGGAATGTTGCTTGGTTCGAACCCATCACCTCCACGTTGATTCGAGTTCGTACAGTTCGAACCCACGTAATTCGAAACTATCCCCTGACCTTCCTTCGAATCCATCAAGACGCATGTCGCCTCGAACCCATGAGAAGTGCATTTGCTTCGAGTCCATCAAGCAAGCCTTCACTTCGAATCCATCTAAAGCACTCCCTACTTCGAATCCATCAGGGGCGTGCCTCCCTTCGAATCCATCGAAGGTGAATACGCTTCGAATCGACGACTTCACCTAACCTCGTATCCATCAGCCAGTACATACTTCGAACCCATCAACTTCGACTCCATCGGCCTCGCATCCATCGGCTTCGAATCCATCCACACAGTACACCACGTCACTGCCTTCGCATACAAAAGCATGGATTCGAACCATATGGATTCGAACCATATGGATTCGAGCCATATGGATTCGAAACTATGGATTCGAACCATATGGATTCGAATGAATCAATAAGCGGAGTCGAAGCAAACAGGATACACGAAGACGCAATCTTAAATCGATCATATCTCTCAATTCCATGATCCAAATGCCATGAGATTTTCACAGTAGCTTGCATACATGTTGAAGAATGTCCACACCAAATTTCGCCTCGATTGGATGCATTTTTGATCGATTCGAAGTTCACTTCGAATCGATCCCAAACTGGGCATGGACTCCGAGAACGCGGGCTTATGGGCCCCCCTCACGTTCCAGGCAACCTCCCTGAGTTTTAGGCGGGATTTTGGCCTTCCACACCTATAAATAGAGCCCCTTGTCATTCAGAAAAGGGGTCGGAGAATTTAGAGAAGAAGGATAAGCCTAAACGCTGCCAGAATCACTCCATACCACCTCCTCGGCTGCTAAATTCGAATTTAAGTCCATCTACTGTTGTAAGTTGCTTAAAAACACTTGTAATCTTCAAGTATTAAGGAATAAAGTGATAAAGTTTCATAGTGGACGTAGGCGCATAGCCGAACCACTCTAAATCCTTGTCTTCTGTACAATTTACTTTTCTGTGACTTGGAGTTTTTGTTAGATAGTACTTATTTCCACTTCCAGTTTTTTATTTATTACCTCTTCAAAAACTCCCAAAGGGTGTTGCCCAATTTTGGTGCAAACAGTGGTTTTACTAAGCAATGGGCGCCAAAGCAAGTGATAAACATAAACACAGACCACAAAGTAACACGATGGAATGTGGTGGTGGTGATACCACTGAAAATAAGGTGCAGCAAGATTAATTTCCATAGCAAACTAACAGAGGAAAAAAATATAACTGAGAATACAAACAAAAGGATACAAAAAGAAACACAAAGCACTGCAAAATAGACATAAAATGTTAAAACGTAGTCCAAGTTTATCAATACAAGCACAATACAAGACATCTGTTCTGGCTAGTCTGATTCACAATAATAGAATATTATTGTAGCACAAAAATTAAAGTGCAACACTACGGACACAGACGATAAAGATAAAAATGAAAACCATATAGAAATAGAAATAGTCCAAGTAGTGATAGGCTCTGGAGGTGGTAAAGCATCTGCAAAAAACACAAAATATTTTAGCACATATAATGGTGATGATCAAATCAGAAATGAAAAAAAATATACATTGCAACAAGTAGTAACAATGCTAGTGGTGCATGAAATACGAAAGTGGATGAAGCTAGTCACTTTGTCCAGTTAAATAATAACATATAGCTCAATAAGAAAAGTGATGATGCTGATGAATAATCTAGTACTTTAGTTCAAAACAACAGCTGAATCTTTAAGCTTCATACCTAATAGACATACCTAATGCTTCTACACATGAAGTTCAGCATACTATTAAATCAATACGTCATCCATCAAGCAAAATTGGAATATGAAAATTAAAGTGGATAAAATATTAAAAACTAGTGACCAATACAACATGAGGCAACTGAAAGTAGTAGTGTAGATGGAGAGGCTTAATTCCTTGAAGACTTAGAAAAATGCCATGATTGATTTTATTAATTTTAATGCTAATATAACTTCCAATCTCATCTCCATTGCTAACTCTCCCAACCTATTTGCGGTTTAAGAAACTTAGAAGAAGGGAAACTTTTTGTTTCTCACTCAATTCCTGAGCACGGCCACTTAACCACAAACAAAAATTTCAAATATGTCCTTGAGAATAAAGATAGTCCTTTTCAAATTAACAAATAAATTTCATCTCATCACTCCACATTTGACGATCTCACTTCTGCTTCTAATCTTAGCCTAAAAACTTCAATTCAACTCATTCATCAAGTGTAGCCTTCCCATCCTCTTATTCAGAAACCACCGTTACGCCATACTTCTGTGCATAGTGGTCATGTGCACATTGATAATGTACACACTTCCATGCATGTTCAGTTTCAATAAGACATGCAACAGTTTGTCCCACACTGAACATTGAACAACATTCATCACTCATTTCAGTCAATCACACACTTATTCACATTAATCTGCTACTAAGTGTCAATAGCTTTTAGGCCCTCGTTCCATTTCTTCTTCAGCTAAGTTTTTAGTCCCTTGGTTTTCAAAATGCAGCTATCCATGAATAATCTAGTACTTAAGTTCAAAACAACAGCTGAATCTTTAAGCGTGAAATTTAGATATGCTATGTACTGTGTTAACTTAACGCTTCTCTTGACCTATACTTCAACTTGCCTCAAGCTACCACACTTCTGCAACTCCCATATTCTCCTCCTACTAACCTTTGCCTCTGAACAGTCATCAGCATACAACTACTAATATCGACCAACTTCTGCTACCTTGCAATCACCACTCCACTGATTTCAACATATCCACTCCTCATCATTGCTCCAGCACCCTTTTCCCACACTGCTTACATAACCTCCACTATACTGACTGCTGTCACATACAACGTCACAAACTACTTCTGACCACTACAACTCCATCAATTCCATACATCATCTTCACAAAACTGCTGCCCCATTACTGCATTGCAAACACACTGCAGTACATCACCCATTTCTGCCTGCTCTGACCATATCTGCACTCTTTACCTTACATACACATCAAATACAGAAACTGCCACAAAAATATACATATCACAGCCCTATCACTTCTGCCACTTACCCAACTGCTGCTACATTGCATGTTCAGTCTGGTATGTGCATACAACTGCCCATACTTCTGCCTTGCACACAACCCACATCAGTTCTACCAATAACATCCATCTACCCTTACAAAACTTCACTTCATCTATGCTCATCACTGCAACACCCTTCACCATCACCACTGCCTCATCACCTGTTCCACTGCTCCTCCACCTCCTTGCTGTAAAAATCAACATCTACTACATCCACACTCAAAAAAAAACCCCTACAACCCTTGTTGCCTGTCAAACACCTCTATATCTGTCGCTACACTACTGTATCCCTCTATCAAGTCATCTTCACAGCGTAGTCACACAATACCATCCCCTCCTTACCGCTGAACCTTCCAGCTCCTGCACCTCCATACACTCTGCCCAACACTAACCTCCAACAACACATTACTAAACTGCCCATCCACCCATCTCTTACTGCAAACTCGAACAACATCATATATAAACAACCTCCTACATATAAGACAATTCCTATCCCCCACACCACCTTCGACCACTCTCAAACAAACAACCCGAACTCCTCGAATCAAATCACTCATGTGAACCACCATCGAACTCGAATGCACCTCGAAACTGCAACACCTCAATCGCCTCTTCGAATAGCAAACGCCGAATCAACCTACCTCTGCAATCGCAACGCATCAAAAAACTGACAACCTTATTACAGCATTCACGCAACTCCCCTCTTCTTGTGCCTGTATCCTCGCTGACCATTGCCACAATCGCAACCCAATCACCAACAAAGCAAGAATTGAGAATTCGGATGTGGAACTAGCATCTGTTGCAACGAGAATTTGTTTTGATTGAGAAGTTTGGGTTAAGAAATTATGGAAATTTTGATTATGAACGTTGTTAAGGAAGTATTGCTCATTTTACATTTGGGTTAAGAATTTTTTTTTTGTGCAGGAACTTTTCTCTTTTTTTTTAGGCTTTTAAGTGTCGCTCATTTGGGCCGGGTGGGTTTAATTTTTTTTATTGTGTTTTATTTAGTTTCCATTTTTTTTAGTCCATTTATCTTCTTATCCTTTCAACTCGTGAAATAAGAAATTTGCTTTGTTTAGGGTTTTGTTTTCCTAGAATAAAAGGAGAATTTATTTTGACCATTACCATACCGTTTCAGATCCTCCACAAACCATACCACCTTCCATAAACCATACTTGTTTCAAACTATCTCCATTACTAACATACCACTACCATTACTAACATACCACTACCACACTTGTTTCAGACTCCTCCACAAACCATACAACATCTCACTGTTCTAACTCTCCTCAAGACAACTCTCTGCCTTCCCCTACCACTTCTGTGCATATCAGGTGCACAAACACTCAAACAATCCTACCCCTTGCCACTTTCATCAAAAAATTCAACTCCTCAAATCGGTGCATTCCAATCGTCTACTTGGACGACTACCACATCACCTTTCCACCTTGATTACTGCCAATATCACTGCAACACCCTCTGCCTTGCCTACTTCTAAACATCTAAACCACCCTACCATTCACTCCTCTGATCATCAAACTCCTGCGTATCATCTGCTTCAAGCATCCATCTTCTCTTTTGTTACATTTCAATCATCACAGCAAGACTGTCACTGCCCTGCATACATACCGCTTCACTAACATTTCATCTCCATATCTATCATACCACCTGCCTGCGACTTAACCCTGACTGCAACCCTCCATATCTGTCATATCTTCATTCACCACTGTTACAGACCGCTACAACCATCTCAGTTACAAGCATCATCATTCACAACCATTTCTGCTACAATAACAACCCCTGCTATCTAACAGTTCAACAAAAAACATCTCCACCATACCCTACAATCACCGCCCACTGCTACATACAATAACTACTTGCCTAAACATCAATTTGGCATAAACATCAACTCTGGCACAATACTGCCAAGTTAAACACTACAAAGTGCAACCATTTATCCACTACACTTCAACCCTGCCAACATTGCACTGCCATCTGCTTGCTTCCGCTGAAATCACTGAACCATAATATAGCCACAACAATTTACCTAACCACTTGCAGCTACTCCACCAAGCAACAACAATCTCAAACTCGACCTCTGCAAAAAGTAAAATACATAAACAAAACAGTATGGATCTGTCTGTATGTAATACATGTTAAGACTTAAAATCGTCACCGTTCATTTGTAAACTGGATTCAAGCAGACTTAATAAAAAGAAAACTAAAGAAGCAATTCTATCAAATAATAGAGCCAACTGCCGACCTAAGCAAGTTAATCAATTCTATCAGACTTACCACCAATTGGTTCCAAACATCGTCCTTATATGTATCGGGTACTTTGTTCCAACTTATGTATGATATCGGCACATGAGCTCTTACTAGTTTACCCAGCATAGTGGTGATTTTTCTAGCGTTTTCTGAGACTGGAATACCATGTAAGTTTTGATCAACTATTTGTTCTTCTGAACATGATGAATGTGATGATGCTGGATTTTGTGACATAGTTTCCTGCACACAGTTAAATAACCATTATTGATTTGTAACAGTCTAAAGTAGAAGTTGGGAAACATTTATTTACAGTCTATTGTAACAGTGCAAATCCCTTTCTACATCCTACTTGCTAGCTGTGCAAATAAATGTTGAGATAAGTCTAGCAAAAAAATAAATCAGCTCTTATTAGTTTTTATTGATCAAAGGAACGATGAACATGAATAAAGAAGTGGATAGCATTACATGATAAAAGAGATAATGTTCTGGATTAGTATTCAAATAAAGTTGTGATAATGGTAAATTTCGACAGCACTTCACTTCTTTCTCTTCTACGCATAACTTTGCATCCAAGGGGTATGTTGTTCTTTTGGGTAATTAAAGTGCGTATAATGGTAAAAAAAATTAGTAGCGTTTGCATGTATTTCTGGTCATACGTTTTCGTAGTGGGTGAATCAAATACAGCTATCTAACTATAATTTGGAGAAACCTTGGACGCTTTAGAAATATTTATCATTTGAGCATACGATAATATATGTCTATATTTCATGTACTTGCATGCAATAAGATTATAATAATCGAGCATTGCGTGTCTAATTTATTTGATGTTCTGTTAACCACACTCATGATTAAATAGGTACATATAAGTACGCTCGAATTTTGTAAGGAATCACAAAAGTTAGTAGTACTTTCAATTTCATTACCACTTCATCACCCCATACTTCATCTTCACTACTTATATTCATTCCATCCACTGCCTCTCAAATAAAAACTCAAACCACCCCAGACTGCAACTTCTACATCAACACTTTGCCTGCCATATCATTATCTCCTTGCCATTTCATCTACACTTTAATCATTAGTGCATATCTCTTCTTCAACATCAACCAATCATCCACCATCAAAAATTCCACACTCAACTGTCTTCACTTCCTTTTCAACTAATCACTGCACATTCAACCTGCCATCCACTGCCAATCCAACAATCCTCTACAACCATTACCTCCATAAAAACTACAGCCAACAACACTTCTTGCATCCACTCCACATCACAGTGCCTTGCAATCCACCCCGCCAAGCACAACCAACCCCTTTGTCATACCTGACCTGTGCATTCCCCACATCGTTCGCCACAATTTCAATCACTGACCGTAACTCTTCATGCAGACATACATATACAAAATACACCCACAGCACAGAGCCAACTACAAGTTGACTGCACACATTGCATATCCCTTGTGCATCACCATATCACATACTCCACATCTCAAGTTCCTTCACTTACCTTGCAAGCATACAAAATTCACGTTATACCACATATACCACAAACCATCATCTCATCTATTCCACATACAAAATTCACCTCACTTACCTTGCATGCAACCATCATTCACGTTCCTAACAGCCAACATCGCGATTTCAAACAACCACGAACCGACATCAACTCCAGCAGCATCGCACTCTCTTGAACCTCCTACAACTGCACCAAACCCAAAATCGCCGCGACATCCCACTATTCTTCCTCCAACTTCACCTCAATCATCGAAACTGCTGCTCCTCCTCTGCCTCATCACCGCCAACAATAACATTCGAACAACACAACCACTTCCAACCTGCAGACAATACAGTCAAAGTAACTACCACCGGTCATGCAACCTGCACCACTCCTCCCTGACCACTTATCCACTACAACACAATACCACCATCCAAGCAATCACCAACCCTCCCTCACCACAATTCACATCAAACTCACAACTTGAACACACCATCATCCCCTAATTCATCAAACTACAACAGAACCTATAGTATAGATTTGATTTTGATGTTTGAGTTTCTACAGTAAATCAAAAACCCAAAAAAAATTGTTGCTTCATCTTTATTTTGTTTACAGAAAGATTTTTTTTTAATATAGATTTAAGCGAACATCTTGGTATTTTTTATTTCAACATGGATTGAATGATTTTAATCAACTATAGTTTAGTTTAGTTTAGCTTTCATTTAGTCGGTTTCTTTCTTGATGGTACGCTTTTTTCTTGTCTGTTGTGAATTTTCTTAAAAGATATTGGAAACTTAAAGGTGAAGTTGAATTTAAATCAGATGGGTTTAATTTTTACTTTAATTTTTCCAATCAAGAGGATAAGGACCATATCCTTAACTCGAACCCTATCTTTATTAGAGGTAGGATGTTCATAATTACAAAATGGGATCCATCTATTGGGTTATCACAAGCTCAGGTTAAGAAAGTGCCGGTGTGGATACATTTTCATAGGATTCCAATTATTTTGTGGACGTTGGTTGGTATCAATTGGTTGGCATGTCACATTGGTAGATTAATATGTTTTGATAGTAGTACTGAAAAGTTGCAAAGGTTTAAGTATGCAAAAGCATTGGTGGAGATTTCGCCTGATTCTGAATTACCTGACACTATTCATGTACCACAGCTAGGAAAGAATTGTCCTGATGTTAGATTATCTTATGATTGGAAGCCTAAAATTTGCACTCATTGTAGAATTTTTGGACATGATACTGCAACTTGTGAATTTGTGAATACTGCCAAAGATGCAAAGGATAATAATCTGTATGATATGGAGGAGAATGAAGTTAGGATTCAAACTGGTCATGATGCTCCTATTGATCAGAATTGGAAAGTTGTTAATAAAAGAAATAGAGGGGTATGGAAGAGGAAAGTCTCTATGATTAAGGAAAATATTCAATCAAATGTTGATACTATGAGTAGTAAGGAAGTTGGCAAACCAAAAGATAATGAAACTCATATTGTTAATAGTTCTTGCCCTACTGTTAATGCTAACTCATTTTCAGTTTTATCAAACCCTTCTATTGATATGGTCAGGGTTGGTGTATCTGATCCATTAGGTGATGCAAATCTTTCTACTTCATCTTTGTCAGTTGAAAATCCTTCTAATGCTTTATCTGACTCTGTTTCAAAGGTTGTCTCAGCTATTATTGCAAATTCTGTTTCAACTTCATGTTGTTCTCAATTCAGTTCTAAATCACCATCCATGAATGTTCCTAATCCTTCACCATATTTGCACTTGTCACCTCCTAAAAATATTTTACTTCCACCTCCTTTTGGGTCATGTGAGAGTGCAGTTGTTATGAAGAATTCTAGTTGTACTAGTAATCTGGATTCTGTTGATCTTAATAAAGGTAAGGAATATAAGCCTCCTGAGGTCCAACCGTTATCTTCATTCAAAAATAATTCTCATCCAAGGCATACTAGGAAGAATCCTTCACCACTGTTACCTCCTCTTCCTAATAAATGAATAACATTGCTTTTTGGAATATTAGGGGGACTAATTTACCCTCTAAACAATTAGAGATTAAGAATCTTATTGAGATCAAAAACATTCATTTGATGTGTGTTTCAGAAACTAAGCTTGACATTCTCTCAACTATTAAGGCTATTCGTTTGATTGCTCCATCTTGGTCACATGATAATAACTTTGTTGAATCTAATTATGGCAGATTGCTCACTCTTTGGAATCCACATTTGTTTAAACTTTCCAGAATTAGTGCCTCTGATCAATATATTCATTATAATTGTATCCATTTACCTTCCAATACAAACTTTCATCTTACTTCTGTGTATGCTCAAAACTCATTAGCTCTGAGACAGGTATTCTTGGATCAACTTCCTTCTTTAAATTCATCTTCTATCCCCTAGATTATTGGTGGTGATTTTAATTGTATGTTTGCAAGTAACCAAAAAGTTGGTGGCTGCCCTTTATCTCTTAAGGATATTTCTCCTCTAAACAGTGCTTTAATTCAATCAAATCTTATCCCTGTTAAATACCTTGGTTCTGATTTTACTTGGTCAAACAGTAATAGGAGTGGTAATCCAACTTTATGTAAGCTTGATCATATTTTCTTAAATCTTTCTTTTCTTCATCTTTGGCCAAAATCTTTCTATCACATTTGTCAGCCTTCTTTATCTGATCATTGCTCATTAATTTTTCATTGGGGAGTTGATGATTTTTGTGGAGGGAAACACACTTTTAAATTTTTTAATTTTTGGACTAAGCAGGTGGATTATTATGATATTTTAAAGCAGGTCTGGAGTATGCAATTTGGCAAGGATCCTCTTACAAATATTATTCTCAAGATGAAAGCTCTGAAATTTCAACTTAGGAATTGGTCTTCAGCAATTTTTGGTAAGGATTCTAAACTTTCTTCTCAAATTAGGAATCAGCTGATTAGGATACAGGAGGAACTGAGTGCTAGACCATTTGATACTATTTTACTTCATACTGAACTGCAATTAAAGAATATTCTTGAGCAAGTTATTCAAAAGGAAGTGTCTTCACTCAAGCAGAAAATTCATTCGAGAATGGATAAAGAGGCTGATAGGAACACTAAATATTTTCATAATTACTTAAAAGTTAAAAGGAATCGTGAATGCATTTTTCAGATAAAGGATATGTTTGGAAATTTAGTGGAAACTTTTGATGGTATTAATGAAGCTTTTGTGAGGTATTTTACATCAATTTTAGCCCCAAACAATCAATTCATTCCTGACATTAAACCTCTCTATGATATTACTCTTCCAACCTTAAATACCCTTGAATCCAATTCTCTGATTAGTGCTATTTCTAATAATGAAATTGAAGCTGCAGTCTTTAGTTTGGATAGTGATAGTTGTGGAGGTCCAGATGGTTATAATGCACATTTTATTCAACAGAGTTGGAAGATAATTGGGTCTGACATTATTAAGGCTATCCAATATATTTTTCTTAATAATAAACTCCCTGTTGGACTAGCTGCCACTGCTATTGCCCTAATACCCAAGATTGTTAATCCATCTTCTGTTGTTGATTTTAGACCAATTTCATGTTGCAATATCATTTAAAAAATTATTTCAAAGGTTTTAGCTAATAGATTACAATCAGTCTTGCCATCTATCATCTCCAACAATCAGGCTGCATATATTAAGGGTAGATCAATAAGTGATAATATTCTCTTAACCCAAGAATTATTGTATGGTTATGAAAGGAAAAATATTTCTCCATGGTGCATGTTAAAGCTTGACATTAAAAATGCATTTGACTCTATTGCTTGGAATTCAATTTTAGCAATCATGTCCAGAATGAATTTCCCAAAGCCTTTTTTAGCATGGATTTACACATGTATATCATCACCTATGTTTTCTACTTCAAGAGAGGGTGGGCTGTATGGTTATTTTAAAGGTGTACAAGGTGTTAGGCAAGGTGATCCAATTTCTGCATACTTGTTCATAATAGTTATGGAACTTCTTAATCCTATTTTGATGGATCTTGTTGCTAAAGGAGATTTTCAGCTTCATCCGAAATGTAAAAGACCTGTTATTACTCACCTTCTCTTTGTTGATGATCTTATCATTTTTACTAAGCCTTCTTATCACAATATTCAGTGTATAATTTCATCCCTAGAGCTTTTCTATTCTATTACTGGCCTTCAGATTAATCTTCACAAGTCAAATATATTAGTTGCTGGTTTAGATTCATTTCAGAAAAATGATATTATTAGGTACTCAGGTCTACAGGAATTATCCAAAAATACTTTCTACTTGGGTTTGCCTATCTTTTGCTCTAGAATTACTAAACAAAATTGCCTACCACTTTTTGAGAGGATTATTGAAAGGCTTCAGATATGGCCAATGGATAAACTGTCACAAGCTGGTAGGTTAACTATCATTCAATCAATTGCAGTGGCTATGACAAGATATTGGACTAGACATTATATACTTCCTGTTAAGCTTATTAATATGATATCTGGTGCACTTAATAAATTTCTTTGGCATGGTGACCCTTTTTCCAGAAAGTTGATTCCTATTTCTTTTTACAAACTATTTGAATCCAAAAAGAAAGGTGGTCTTGGTATTACTAATATTTTTCTATGGAATAAGGCTGCTATATCAGTATATTTCAATAAGATCTTTGATTCTGAAAAGAATTTATGGTCTCAATGGGTCAATAATAATCTTATTGGTAAAAAGAATTTTTGGACTATGCCTATACCACAAAATTGCAGTTGGGGTTGGAGATGTATTCTCAAGCTTAGGGAGACTTTCATTCCTCTTGTACAGTGTAACTATGTTTTGATTAAGGGTTTATCTTTCTGGCATTCACCTTGGGCTAAACAAGGGTTGATCTTGAGTTCTGTAGTGGATTATAACTTGAGAAGAAGCTCTGGTATTACTGAAAAGGCAAAGGTTGAAGAGTTTTTACATGATGATGGTATAGTTTTACCATATTCTAGTTCCTCTCAACTTAGGAGCTTATGGAATGCCATCACTGATAATCCCATTAAGAATAATGACAATGTTTTAATTTGGTCTGACAAGGGTAAACATCATTCCATTAGACTTGTTTATAATGCTCTCTGTCAAAATGGTTATCAATTCCCCTGGCATTCAAGAATATGGAATATTGGAGGTAGTGCAAAGGAAAATTTATTGTTATGGAAAGTGATGGCTAATGCTTTAAATACCAAAGATAAACTTTGTAAAATGGGTATTATTTCAGATGACATATGTGTTCTATGCAAATCAGAAACTGAAAGTAATACTCACTTGTTTTTTGAATGCACCTTTGTGTATCAGATTTGGTATAGATTGCTTTCTAATGGTGGTTTTTATAAACCATCACCTGTTAGTTCGGTTGAATGGTTTAATGTGTTCAAAGCTACAAGATGGAAGACTCATATGACAAGGTTGCTGCTTAAACTGCTAAAGAGATTGATATATGCAATATGGTCTGAAAGGAACAATAGAGTTTTTGGTATTGGATGTAAGAATTTGGCACAGCTATATAATTTGGTTCATGGCAGCATTCTCAGAGACATTAAAGCTAATCATATTTGAAGTTCATGGCAGTTTTACTTACATGCAGATGGCTATTCTCTGGATTATTATATACAATAGGATTCCCAAGTCTGTATGTAGTGATTTATTCAGTTTGGTCTTTGTAATGAATTCTTTGATTGTATTTGTTTGTTTTATTATCATTGTAATGGCCAAGATGGTTGTATTTGAGTGAAATTGGTGGATTTGTAACCGCTCTTGTAAAACTACATAAGTCAATAAAATGAGTTCTTACTCTTGCTTTTCAAAAAAAAATTCTGAATTGAATCTTAATGGAAGGAATTTGATTTAAAATGGGGTTGAATTTGTAAGAGTTTTAGATTTTGACAACGGTTGGTATATTGCAAATCCGATGCATAAAGGTGTAGCTTTAAGTGCATAGATAAAAGACATGGGAGCTAACAAAACGTAGTTTAAGCTAGTAGGATGACTAAAGGTTGCCTGTTGTTCACAAAGTAGCTTAGCAGAACAATGGATCCTGAAATACAAATATCAGTTCTCAGTGTATTAATCAAATAAACTTTGATACGGTTGCTCGCCGCCTCCTGATAAGTAGATTTAATAAAATCCAGTCCCAATCTATGAAAAGAATAGAAATTACTTTAGCAAAATTCCTAAAAATAGAAAATACATGTACTTTATTAAGTAAAAACATGATATACAAAGATGACAGATTGAAATGAAATCTTACAACCTAAACAAGATATATAATATTATGTGCCTTAGTTAGAATTACGAAAATACGACTTTCAGTGTTATTATGGAAAATGTCTCTATATGAATGAACGCATAAACCGTATACTCATACACTTTACTCACTGAGAAAACGCATACTTATTTGCAGCTTAGAAAAACAATTAATGGGAAAAGAGGTTTGTGTCATAACTAGACCCAGTTGGACATAATACCACTACCGTTGACAGCCGAATTCAAGCGCCTAAAGGCTGCCTACTATTCTTACAGTTGACAGTTTATTTACACATTATTTAAATATTGTACGTCGAAGAAATATTGAAAATTGTAGGTGTGCAGACTATTGTCGTATGATCCAGGACTGCCTACTATTTTGATTTTTGACAGTTTCCCTCCCTTGAACATGCAGAATATATAATAGCACTGATATATTGAATAAACCAACATGGTCAATGTTGAAATCTCCAACCAAAAAAGAAATCAACCCAGTAGCATTGGTACAAATTCAGAGAAGCGAGCAGAAAAGTTCCGCCTTTGAATGATATTATTTTGAAATTAAATAAAACTGGAAAAAGATAGTATGCATTAAGGAACATATTAAGTTATTTTATCGTAACAATATATTCATTGTTATAGGATTATATCAACAAAATTAGATTTATTATTTTCATTTTTATTTTTTCAACAGAAGCTTCACAGCTGGCATGCTATATTTCAAGTTTATTAAGTGGCGACCATGAGCTATATATGAAAATTGGCTAGTGAAAATGGCTGCACTTAGTATTCTGAACGAACCATTCAACCTATAATATGATTGTAGATTCCTTTATTTCCACCTAATAAGCATTATTTACTAGTATTCAGAGAGTTGGAAAGTAGTTGATATGATACAAATCAGAAAAATAAGATGTATTAATATATGATAGTTGAACATGTATTATCAATTAACATATGCTACTATAGTACTATTATAATTGTATGTTCTGTTTTATACGTAAAATAACAGAAGTATGTTTGACTTCAAACAAATTATATTTATCTACTGATACCGTGTAATATAACTCTAATTTATACATAAATGAAGCCCATCCCTGACCTATTCACATCTTACACGGATTGAAATTTTAAAACATATACCAAGTCTCTAGTCAACAACTAATCTCCTTCAAACCGCAACTTGCTAACCTGCTATCATCCTCCTCTCATATATATTATATACAACTCAAATTTCAATCTATTTCTATATCTTCTTCGAAAACAAACTCAAATTGTTTTATCAAACATTTGTGGAACAAAAAACACAATGAGTTTCACAACAAATTCAAATTAAATCAACTTCAAAATTTCCATGGCTACTCTAAATTTACAAAGCGTATACCTAAAATCATCGCTATTGTCAAAAAGATACCACAAAGAAAGATGTTGCCAAGCTAGTCTACAAGCTCCGAACAGCCCAAAAGAGAATCAAATACCAAGGCCGAGCTTACCTGCATCAGAATACCTGAAAGCACCGATTACATGAAGGAAAAAGAAAGGCGGCTGATAGAAGTTTGAGCTGAAGAAATTGGGGGAGAATGAAATAAAACGAGGGAAGGAATGAATTTGGGGTGGTCATGAGTTAGGGGAAGAATTTGGGGGAGAATGAAATAAAACGAGGGAAGGAATGAATTTGGGGGAGAACGAAAAAAACGAGGGAAGGAACGAATTTGATACGGCTCAAAGCCATATCAAATGTGATACGGCGAAAAACAATAACTAAACGTTTAGATACGGCTTTTACCCGTATCAAATTTGATACGGCTTTGAGCCGTATCAATAAGGCGGATAGGGGTGTGGCTAAAACAGCTTTGTGGTGTAGTGATTGTATTGACTGTTGTTTCAATTATATTGAATTTGTCCAATATACACATTTATTATAATTAAAACCCTCAATTAATTTATTCAAGTTGATTTCATTCCTTTATTTTATCTTATGAATAAAACATACTTTTCCATGTATGTTATTACATTCACACTATACCACTACTGTCCTAACTCACATTAGTAAACATTTACTTATATTGAAATATAATTGATTCCAATTAATTTCATTAACAAATTAAATAGGTAATTTATAATAATTGTTATCGTAACCTTTAATTTACTCTTAAGTTTATCATATATTCAACTAATTATTATAATTACTTACATAATCTGAATTCATCCAATTACCATTAATTATACTAATTCATTTATTTATACAACACTTACCCTTATTTACTTATATTCAATTTATAACCAAGTGCAACAATTTACACTGTTTCATTATTAGGATTTCACTTCAATTGTCAATAATTAGTTTTAATTATCATTGCTACATTTCATTTTTAACATTCGCTTCATTATAAGTTTTAAAGTTTTTATTTCTTTCTAAATTTAATTAGAAAAATCTTATTAAATTAACCACTTTAATTATTGCGATTTATGGGTCGTTACAACTAAACTCTGGGGTAATTCCCATGTCATATGTATGGTGGAAGTGGTGTCTTTATTTTGGAATCATCGATGTAAGGACTGCTCGCTACTAATCCTAGGTGTGATCCTAAACTGGATGTAGCTGGAGGAGTGCCTTCGGTTTATCCTGTTCCTAGACAACTTGTATGAACAAGTGTCTAACATTGCATTTCTAAGGCTACATACATTGATTTTTACAAAAGTACATCTTTTTGGTGGTGTAGGAGGTAATCCCTCTTACGCTTAACACCCATCCCTGAGGCATATGAATTCAGGGATTGTACTTTTATGGAAATCAATAGTATGTTATTAGAAATGGCAATGTGACATTGAAAGTGTGATTTGTTTTGTAAAAGGTAATATGTTACCTCAGGCCTCACATCCGGAAATGGCTAAGATAGGGTATGCCAAAAGGCTATGTGGGTCGTGTCCATATGGGTGTAGTCATCACCTTTCTAGATTACCATCTATATATCAAATTTTTTTTGTATGTTATGGTCATGGATAAATCGGGTACGACTGGGGTGATGACATATTCGGTATTATTCAGTATCATTGTGTTGGTCACCGAAAAGGAATAGGCCAGTCTTGCCAGATCTAGAGGATCGTCTAAGGATCCTTGGTACATTCCTTCAGAGATGTACTCACGGAAGGTAGTCCCTTACTTGTCATTATATGGAATCCATTCTCCAATAAGTGGCTTCGGAATTAGTTATATACCTATTATGTTGGAATTTAATCAACATAACAATTTTGGCTATGATTAATATGTATTTGCAATTTATATACTATTATAATATTACTGGATTTTACGTAGCAATGCTTTGGTTATCATAAGGTAAAATCCATCCATGTTTATGTACAGTGCGGTCATATGAGATAGACTTTGTTTTCAAAAAATATCATTGTTTGGAGTTTTTTCACACAAGTTTAATAACTGACACGGAGTTTATTTTTCCTCTTAAACTCTTGGTGCACTATTTTTTCGGGTAGTCAAGTAGTTAAAGTATAGCTTGAAAATTTTGGAGGAGCTGAAGTTTCCTCTATGGATGGTTATCCATTTTCATTTTCACTGCATTTTTTGTTTTTTGTATTCGGTATTAGTAGGGACAAAGATTCATAACTGTCCAGGCTGAGATTAGGATAGACTCTGATGTATGTATTTAAAATTTCCGCTATAAAGATTATATATTAAAATAATACAGTTATTTCATTCGTGCAAGATTCTGTTCTGCCTTTATTTTTCTTTTTATCCTTAGTCAATCTGTCTTTCCAGCGATTGGATATTCAGCACGTGAATACCATGAATGTATTAGTGTCTATTTCTGAGGGTCGAAAAGGTGAGACGTCACAACATTAGTAGCATAAGGGGAAGTACTACTAAAATTTTCCAAAATTAAGGTTCGGGAATATTAATCGGCCCTGTTACATTTCATACATATAGGAATTTTAGAGACAAAAATCTTTTAAGGATGGAAGAGTATAAAAACCAACAAGTTTAACGATTGGATATTTGAATGATTATTTAAATATTTAATTGATGAAACGCCTATTATACTCTATTTTTTGAAGATGGGTGAATTAGAACTCAAGGCACCCACCATTGGAACCTCAATTTTGTCATGAGAATAAAGAGTATAAACTTTGCTATGTTTAGAGGTGATGGGTTTTTAGAGTGAATAGTAATTTTTTGAGAAAGAAATGAATTTAGGCTAGGCCCATAAGTTAGCCTATAATTTAACTTATTCTTAATTATATCCATTCACTTTTCATTCCACGTTACTTTAATACCCTAAACCTAAATCACTAATTCATACTCAAATAAATTCCAATGAATCATGATAACATCATCGTAATTCCAATTATTTAATTCCTCACATAATCCTTTAAGGAATCATCTTGAATCAAAGTTTGGAGCTTCATCTCAAATTTCAAGAAAAGCATGGAATGTGTTCTGGGTTTTGGAGCTTGGTTTGGAGAAGAAAAGGCGAATGAAATGATTCTCTAGCTGTTTTTACATATTAAACTTCATTAATTTGCTTATTGATAATTATGGGGTTATATGAAATGATTTAGAAAATGTTTGGTTTGATTTAGGCTTATGTTCATACTGCAAACATGATTATATTAGCTAATTATTTGTTAGAAACCTTAATTGCTAATTTTAGAAAAGTTAGTAAGCCCAAGAATGGACTTTGGGTTAATTAAATGATTGTGTGTGATTTGTGATGGATTAAAGGCTAATTTGGTGATATGATTATGTGCATTTCATTAGTTAGTATTAATTAAACCATTTGAATTGATTTTAGAAATGTTAGTAAGCTAATTAAGTGATTTTTGGACTCTACAGTTATTATTAAAGTGATTAGAGACTTAATGAAGCTTAATTAGTGATAGTAAATATTAGTTATGAGAAGGGATGAATTTATAAGTAGATGGAATATTTTATGAAATGAAGTTAATAAGCTAATTAAATGAGTTATGAGCTCTACACTAATTATTAAACTGAGTAGAGGTTTAATGAAGCTTGATTAGTATTTGCAAACATTTAAATGAATAAACAATTTTAATGTGAAAGATATATTTTATAAAGTAGAATGAGATTTTGTAAAATAATATAAATGCGATATTTTTATAAAATAGAATGAGATTTTATAAAATGGCATAGAAGAGATATTTTATAAAAGTATGATATTTTATAAAATAGTATGAGAGGATTATTTTATAAATTGGTTATAAAATTATATAAAATAATTATGAGGTGAATACCTAATTTTAATGAAGAAGCTAAGTATTATAAAGGCTTATAATAATTTATAAGCTAGTATTGTATTTTATAAAAACAATGGATTTTATAAAATAGTAGAAAAGGTTATCGAGCTTTTATGGAAAGATTTGACAAATAAAAGTAAAAAAAATTTAGCAATCAAAATGTTTATTTAAATATATGTTTATGTATATGTCTATGGGTAAGTGTATGTATACATGTATTTGAAGTTATATATAATAATAAATATAATTTTTATGTTGTAATTAAAATGGTTGATAATGGTTGTGTATGTGTGAATATAAATATAATTATGTGACCAATTATTATGTGTATGTGCATATCTGTATGTGTATATAAGTAAGTTATCTCATGTAGCCGTAGCGACTATCGGATGCACTAAGTTGCATGAGAATACCATGTTGGGTAATCGCTCTGGTGAAGCATGAAGCATAAAACATGATTTGTAAAGTTTATACTTGTTTGCATGTATGTGTGTGTATATGTGCACAAGTAAGTGCATCATACACGTGTGAGCATCACGTGATGCGAGATGGTTGGTTGAGTTCATTTTGGCATGTTAGAGGAGGCTAGATTGCTGAAATCGTCCCACGGAACTCTACGCGTAAAAGAGTGGAATTCGTATCGAAATTATTTTTCGAATACATAAGAAACCACTTTCAAAATATCAACCAGCAGACTCCAAAAGAGGTATGATGTGATGGAAGCGGGCTAGAGTAGCTAGCTGATCTATCGAGTGAAGCGACGGAGGAAACAGAACTAGCCTCTTCATAATCAATTTCATAAACGACAAAATTAAAGTTGCTCGACATAATTAATGCTTCCTAAACCAAATTTATTTCAACATGCCTCCGTAAACATGGTTTTGTTACTCTGAACAAAATTTTCAATCTTTATATTTTACGTATTTCGGTTGGAGTAGAGATATTATCTAAGCTTCCTTTTTCTTTCCCATTGTTAAGATCTTCGATGCAATTTCACAAATCCTTTTTATACTCCATTCGTTTCAACCTCCATCATTACAATAAAATACTCCAAAAAGTAAACATTCAAACATCCACTTTATTTTAGCGTCATAAATTTTGAATGAGCCATATATATTTTCTTTCCATTCATTCATAATTTTACTCTTCCACTCTTTCGCCTATTTAGTCTCTTTGAATGTTTTCAAATTTTACTTTTGCATGACATTTCAAAAAAAATATTGATTGTAAAATAAAATTGTTCAAAATAGAAATGGTATAATCTTTGCTCGCCTCTTTGTTCTCACCATTGTAAAATCCATGCTAGTGTCTTTGACTTTCTTTTTGACCATCTCTATCTTTACTTCTTTAACATTTTATATTTCCGTTTCTTTAAATTTTTGCTCCCTTTGAATCTCCTTCAAGCTTTTGAATTTCTTCTCTTTGATTCACGTCCTCTTCATTTTCATCTCGCTTGCTTTCGTACTTTTCATTATTTACGTCATGTTCGCTTAGCTTGTTTTCTTCATCTTATGCATGTTTTTCTCTCTCTTTCACTTTCTCCTTTGTTTTTATTTCTTCCACCTTTTCAACTTTTACTACCTCGACGGCCTCCTTTTTCACGTCATTGGTTTTTATAACTCTTCAACTTTGATCTTTTTGACTTTCTCTTTAGTTACTTCTTCGACCATTGGTATCTCTTCTGCAACTTTCTCCTCCATGTCGTTCTTCGTTTTCTCTTAATTTGCGACTTTCTCTCTTATCTCGTAGTTTTTCTTTCATCCTTCTCATCGGTTGACATGTTTTCTTCAATATATTTTGTTTCTTTTTCTTAGCTCACATATCCAAATACCATGTATATCATCTCTAATTTCAACTGCTTTGAGTGTCCATTGAAGTGAAGAATCTTCTTTCACTTCTAACTTAGATCACTCTTGAAATTTATTAAAAGTGGTTCTACAATCGAATGCAAAATGTCCAATTTATTACAATTATAACATTTTATTTGAGATTTATCATATTTTGGTCTTTCATTTTGCTTTATGTTTCATCCTCTTCCTTAAGCTCTTACGGTATCTATGTTCTGCCTTTTCTCCTTTTTATTAATGCGTTTGTAGTCACTTCTTTCATAATTTTGACCGCGGTCTCTTCCGTTTTGCCTTTGACATCCGTTTTTGTATGTCTCAATTTTTCACAATGTGGTTTTGTTCGAGTAGCTTGCTCCAATTGCTCTTCTTTAATTTTTTTGCTTTAATTTTTCTTTATGGACTTAAAGTGAACCCATGAGTTGATCAATAGTCATAAATCCTATATCTTTAGATTTTTCTATTGCTACAACTATGTAATCAAATTTCATATCCAAAGATTTTAGAATTTTCTCCATAACTTTAGAATCTTCCATTTTTTTTCTCCACATTTTTTCATTTGGTTTACAAAAGAAAACTCGAGAAAAATAATCATCAACTGATTCTATTGATTTCATATGTAAAGATTCAAGCTCACATCGTATAATTTGTAGTTTAATTTTCTTCACTTTGTAAATTCCTTTGCAAGCATTCTCCAAAATCTTTCATGTTTTCTTATTAGTTTGTGCATTAGTTATCTTCTCGAACACAGCTTCATCCAAACCTTGATAAATGAGCATAAGAGTCTTCCGATCTTCCTCTTCAAATTCTTTAACTTATCTCTTTCAGATTGGGATAAAGTAATAATATCGATGGGTTCTTCGTATTCTTTTTCTACGATATCTCACGCATTTTACGATTAAGCAACGTTATCATACGAATGCTTCAATTATCATAATACTCAATTTTTAGTAAGGGAACTTGAAAAGGAGTT
Organism: Allium cepa; assembly: GCA_030765085.1. NCBI lineage: Eukaryota > Viridiplantae > Streptophyta > Magnoliopsida > Asparagales > Amaryllidaceae > Allium > Allium cepa. The sequence continues at coordinate 723,061,430 of CM060934.1, forward strand.
GTTTCATTTGCCATCTTTCTTTTATTAGCAATCTTGCTCTGATATCAATGTTGAAATTTTACAATAAGAAGAAGAAGAAGGAAAATTAAACTAATTTGCAAATGGAGACTGGAAGATGAATATTTTATAAAGAAGGAAATTAAGTTTTATTGCAATTTTTTTTTTCTATTTTATTTGCTTACTTTTTGCTTGCATTTGGTATGTCAATAAACGACAAAACTAAAGTTGCTCGATATAATTAATGCTTTCTAAAAACAAGTTTATTTTCAACATTATTTTCATGAAAAGATAAAATGGATTCAGCCAAAAGGTTGAAAGTGATAATTCTACTAGCTATTACTAGGCATGTCAACGATCGGTTAAAAATATAAATAGTGGCAAATCTACGTTCATATTCAAAATCATCTCGAATTTCATATATCGGTATCAATAGATAATGAAGGATGTTGAATATTATCCTATCCGTTGACAATTAGTGTCAAAGACGTAACCAAGATTTTTGGTTCAACCTAAAACCATTACATTACTATTTCATATAAAAGTATATGAAGTGAAAAATAAGATAGAAAATAGCTTTGAGCAACAAATATTCATTTATATACTCATTGTATAAATTATTGCCTCGGTAAAATAAAAAAAACACCAATCTATTTATGCACTGGACGGCACATAATATAAAATACGACCTTGATAAAAAGCGAATGCATAGTTTTTGGATTGGAAGACCATTGTATCCATATCCAATCTCGTCCTTTTGGATTTTGGATTTTGGATTTTAGATATTTTCCATTTTTCAGATTCGGATGGCGACAATTTTCAAATTTTGCGGCTTCCATTTACAAACCAGATTATTACATTTTCCAGGAAACCTTTGAAAATCAAAGCACTCATAATGAACATTTGTCCTTTTACAGGGTGATAGGATTTTTATGACACATACCATGATCATTTAATAGCACTGAATCTTTCAATCATGTCTTTTGGAAATTGTTTTCTAAGCTATGAATTAAAAGCCATAAAGTTTGGCAGTCCCTTTTCATTTTTTGCTTTTCCAAAGCAAAAGTCGAAGATTGTTGCTCCTCCTTGCTTTTCAAAAGCAAAAGCAAAAGTTAAAAGCCATAAAGTTCAAGTGACATTACTTTTAAATTTCAGTACGAGTCAAACTGTTGTTCATCCTTCATGATAAGGTACTTGCAAAGTAAGTTATATTATACTATATATGATGTCTGATCTTGCATTGAAGAAGTAGATTGTTGCCTTTTTTGATATTAGTACTTGGTGTATGTTACCCACTAATATGAGTAGACAATTGGTTTCCAGATGTTTGAAATTAGGTGTAATGTGTTACCATACGTATAAGCGAGAACCCATGGGTTGTGGCTATGGAATATTGATAACTCCTGATTTTGTTTAAATTTTTAGAAGGAACATGTGCATTATACATTAGGTAGAGTAATTTATAAGAAAATGTTAAGCGTCGTGTTCACTGTGTTGGGTAATGCAAAATGCTTTTGCTCCATTTTATCTTATTTTCGGTTTAATATCTCACATGCGTGAATGCACGCGCACAGATATGTGTGCATGTATGTGCATGCACGTGCGGGTGCGTGTGTGTGCGTTTTCTTTTCAGTTAGATGCTAGCTATCCCAAACCTCCATAACATTAATAGCAAGCTTCTGGAATATTAATTAATGGGGTTTAAGTTGTTAAGAATCTTATAAAGTATATTTCACATAGGTGCTAGCTATCCAAAAACTACGTGATATTGATTGCAAACTCTTGGAATAGAAACTAATGGAATTTAAGTTGTTGTTGAGAATGTTATAAAGTATTTATAAATTAATATAAAAAAATTAGTATTGAAATTTAAGTTTGTCAGCTTGGTCAGAAAACCTATTATTTTTAGCTTGGCATTCGATGTTTAGAACACCATCGATCTCCAATGGTGTCTTAAACATTTACACTCATTATAACCTTGAGCTTAGTGTTGTATTCTATTGTTAAATGTTTTAATAACTTAACTAACTATCCTTTAGTAAGTACCAATTTTGTATGTGAAATTGCAGAGTGCGGAGACGGGATTGGAAAGGGGATTCAAGTGGAAGTTCAAACGCAATGGTCATTGTGTTGCAGGTGCTTGCATGTGTACGTATCTTAAACAATTTGTTTTGCCTTTAGTTATGCTTTTGAGAATAACAACGGTCGTCATGTTCACATTCCGACATGACCATCATATCCTCAATTCTTTTATTTATTTCTTTTCAAAAACTGACATTTCACTGTATAACTTAGCAATATTTTTTATATCATTATTAACAAATTTCCCTCATTGTATGATAACATACTTTTCCTCATCCTCTTGCAGTATTAGTGAATCATGGTGTTTGTCAGTTAATGCGATTTTCTGCAACTTCTACGCATATTTTAATTGATGCTTGATTTAGCTCGTCAGATTTTTGTTAGTCAGAAAAATGATAACGTCAAGTTTACCTACTTTTATACAAATTCTGTCTTAATTGTTCAGGAGAGATACCGTGGAGTTTTTGACCACATAAGATTGTTCACTAAAATGCAAGGAAATGTCTTGGTTTAACTTCTGTTAGTAATTTGTTTATTTTTCTACCATATAATCGTCTTTCAGTGATTCTGCGAAGGCACTGTTTCCGGACTTGAACCCTTGACGTTCAAATCATCGGTCGGTGTTTTTACCATTGTGCCGAGGCTCCACCTCAAAGCATTTTTTGGTATATTGGTGCAAATTTAGAAATAGTTTTTATTTTGCACCGTACTTCTACCACAACATATTTGTTTCTACATTGTTGATTAACACACAGACATATATGCTTGCTAGTCAGTTTGATTGGTGTGGAATTTAATAGCACTTTGATCTTCATGAATTGGGGGTCGTAGCTTTCCAACGATATTGCAAAAGTATTGATACTTCCTAATCAGAGCCCGTATAAGAGTTTATAACCCATTTATAATATTGAGCCAGCCCATTTAATCCATTCATTAAATGGACCGTACGGCCTAGTCCAACCTATTAATTAAATGGGTCAGTTGGGTCTAATCCATTAAAGTTTAACCTAAAACAGAAAACAAATAATATTGATACATCCGATGTAGAGTTGGCATTTTCATCACTTTCTTACTCAGCTAATTCTTGAATCATAAGTGTGCGATAAATTAATTTTAATTAGCACTGCAAACTAAAAATAATAATTAACTGCAACGGTAGTGGGAAAGAATACTTGAATGTTATTATATTAGCTCATCTAAGGTCGAGAGGAAATGTTGAATCATTACTCCAATGCTTTACCAAAGCATTTTCTTATTGTACGTTATTTTATTTTGCACCGTATACTCCAGCCCGAAGAAACGTTAACTTAATCAAAACTAATCGACTCTTATGTTTTGTTCTGAGGAAGGTTAAGTTATAGGATGACAATAAAAATAAACAAACTATGCATTAATAGACTTTGTGCTTGATTAAACTGTCAACATGATAATAAAAAAAAGAAAGAAAAGAGCTTGAATGAACCATAATCATTACTTTTTCCAAATTAGATCATGAATATTATGTGTGTCTGAAGAGTCAATTTTTCCTCACTTTTACTACAGTTCAAAGCCTTCCAATTTCAACCGCATGTTCCCTTTTGTATAATATTGTTTCTCTCTTTTATCACTTCAACGGAGAAACGATGTTATTTAAGATGGAACATTGGTTGAAATCAATGGAGATTTGAAGTATAGCAAAAGTGAGTAGGAGTCGATACATATGTATGTGTGTGTATAAGGATCGGGTACACCTCAATTTAGTTACGTCTTTTATCCTTTTAGATTTTCCCCCACATTCTCAATTAAATAATATTGTTAATTATTATCATCGTTGGGTTGGACGGGTTTAATGGTTTAGACCAATGTAAATCATGCGTTAAATGGGTGGGTCTAATAAACACATTAAAATAAATGAGTATGACCAATCCAATTAGGGTAATTTGGTCGGGTGCATTTTTTACGGGCATACTTACAATGGATCTTAAATTACATAATGGATGTTATGTATATATAAAGGACAAGGATCGGCTAGCGCTCGTTCTTATCATACCTCTATTTCCTTCCGTACCTCTACTTCTTTCCGTTTGAACCATAAATTTGGATTTAAATCATATGATAAGATTACAAGAGAGATAAAAATATATTAGTTGAGCGGGAATATGTGGTTGAAATTAGAAGGAATGGAGGTGTAGCAGAAACAAAGTGTGATCGATCCTTCCATACATATAAAGCATGGTTCCACTCCATCCCAATCAATTTAGAGCACTCTATTGAACTTTTAACTTCCACCATTAAATTTATCGAATCAACAAATGAACGTGAATAAAATAAAGGTGAACATAGACAAATAATATATATACATACATATATACAAAGGAAAATCTCTCCTGGTGTGTTAAATCTCCGCCAGTGTGGAGAGATGGTATTTAGCTTAATTTAGATTTTGATCAACTTCATAAATTAGAGAACCCTAGTCAGTACTTTAAAATGCTGTCTAACCTGTGTAAGGATAGGCAAACTTTGATATTTGACCCAATTTAGATTTGGTTTTTACTACTTTGACAGGCTATGCAGGATGAGTGAACATTGATCATAGTATGACTCGTCTATTTGGAAAGAGTTTGCATCCACTGTTGGCCTCCATGTTTTAAGAATTGGCTGAATTGAAACATTAGTTTTTATACTTAAGAATTAAAAAACGGAAACACGATTCCTTTTAATTCATATGTTTTAAGACTTGCCTGAATTGAAACAGTAGATTGCGAAGGGAAATGTACGTTGCAATACAATGCTAAGGGGCCGTTAGTAGTCTTTTTTGCTCTGTTACCATTTGTGGCGTACCGGCTTTTGTAATGTTGTATTTGGATCATTCGGCCCAGTTGGAGGAAATAAATACGTTCGTGGCTGACGCGTCCTGCCGTTTCCTCTTAGCTGCCACTTCTTTTTCTCTTCCCTCCCCTTATGTATTCAACCCCCACACATCCTCTCTACGCACCAACGCCAAACGGTCCAGTCCCCTTCCTCGTTTTCTACTGGACTGCCCGAGCCTTCTTTTAGTTTTTTTTTTTTTTTTTCCTTCTCGTTTTTATGTTTATTTGTTCCATATCTATAACACATATTTTTATGAGATTCTTTTGCTATATTTTATGATTTTTCATTTCTCAGCATGGCACAACCATTTTCTATGTTCTGCTAGTGCATCAGCTTTCTTCCAGCTTATTTCTATATGAATATCAGAAAGCGGTAAAGTTTTCATGGTTCTGTGCAAGGATTTTCTGCTGAATAGAAGTAATTTAGTCGGTGACTTTATGCTTCGGTGTCAACTGCATTTAACGACAGATTGAACCGTGACTGGTCCCACACACAGATGAAGAACAAACAGAACAACCTGAAGTGTTCAGTAGAACGCCGTGTAGCGTTATTATGGTATACGATAAATGAACAAAAGTGGATATTGTGAAAACATGGGCTGATGCAAAAGTATTAGGATTTTTGGTGTCCCAGTGGTAGTTATTGCGTCGTCTTCGTTAGTTTTAGTTTATTTTTTCAATACATTAGAATTTAAAAATGTATTAGTTTGTCCTAATCAAATGTCACAATTTATTTGTTACGAGTGTCACGGCACGCGCTTCGCGCGTGAATTATTTTCCTTATAAATTATATATGTGTAAATCAGTAAAAAAATGATTTTTTATTTTCAAGTGATATTAAGAATTGTATATTTGTAAAGAAGTATTCTAAATTTATGAATGAAGTTTAATTTTAGATACTATTTTTAGAAGTGAATTTTGAACTCATATTCATTTTTAGATCCTATTTTTAGGGGCGTTTGGATTTGTAAAAGAAGTTTAAAATTAGATTCTATTTTTAAGTTATTAAGATTTGCTAACATATAGAGGGACATTTTTGGTAGTTCCACTACAAGGGGAGGGGGGATTTCCGACGGCTGAAAACCGTCGGCGGCCGTCGGAAGCCGTCGGCGGCCGTCGGAAAAAGCCGTCGGAAATGAAGGCGTCGGGAAGCAGTATTTCCGACGGCTACCGACGGGTGATGCCGTATACATTATCGACGGTTTCCGGCGGTTTCCGGCGGTTTCCGACGGCTTCCGACGGCCGTCGGAAACCGTCGGAAACCGTCGGAAATCAGGCCAATAAGCCGTCGGAACCCGTCGGAAACCGCCGGAAAATTTCGACCAATAAGCCGTCGAGAGCCGTCGGAAGCCGTCGGAAACCTGTTGTTTTTTTTTAAAATCTGCTGCAAATAGAGCCTTCCAACCACATTTCTCTTCCAAACACTACAATATCAATACTGCACAATCAAATAAACAATAATCCAACCAAACATGCAAACCAATACTCCAAAATATTCAATAGACACAGAAATAAACTAAATTAGAATAAAAATAAAATACAAAATATACATAACATTCCAACATTAACAATAATACTAACAATAACTGTTCTAATCATGCATATCCTGATACAGCTACAGAACCAAGTGTATTATACATAATTATACATATCAACAATTAATTGTTCCTTCTACCAAATCATTGTAAACTAAAACTAAACATACCTGCACGAACGAATTAGAAAGCAATGAATCAATCTGCCCCAGATCCAGAGCCAGCCGATGAAGGGAAGCGGCCACCAAACTGCTGCATGTACTCAAATAACTGTGCCGTCTGCATGGCCTGTTGGCGGTTCTGCTCCTCCAACTGCTGAACTCTAGTCTGTAATTCTTCTATACTTGCTAGCTCGCTCTGAGGTCTACTCCGCCGTCTCCTACTCTGACTACTGGACTGCAATAATTGAAAAATAAATAAAATCAAAGTTTATTGTTTTGAAAAGGTAAGAATATCATATTTTAAGTATTTTAAGAAAAATTAAATTATTTACCGCTAAATTGCCAAATCCGTATCGTCGACCATGCTCTGGTGGACTCATAACGGACTCAAAAATAATGTCCTCTTCATCGGTCGTCAGCTGCTCTCGACCCGTATCAGAAAGGAGTTTCTGTCGCTGCTCCATAAACATCTCCTGCATTGACAAATTAATAATATCATATCTTATTTCATAATAATTTGACAACTAAAACAATTACTAATACTGAATAAAATGAAATATGCTTACATGGCTTTTACTGGATTTATCGTCCTGCCATGTGTACGAAACAGTCCCGTCTGGATTAACATGCTCAACAGCATGCGTACGGGTGAACACGTCCATATAGCTGACAGGACCATGTGCCTCGGCTTCCTGAAGTTGATTGTTACATACAATTATTATACATTTAAAATCATATAGCATAAACTATTTACATTTATTATTCAGTAATTAAATTTACCAACTCCTGCCGATACTGCTGAAACGACTTCGATCCTCCGCGATGAGTAACGGGATTCTTATTTCTATTTGCAGAGTTTCTATCTGACTCTGCCTGTACATTCAAAATTTGATACATTATTTTTCAATCACGTTAAATTAATAATTGAAAAAAAATTAGTATACTTGCCTTCGCCTCGTCCGTCTCCCAGTAGCTCAACCAAGCTTGCCACACGCTCTCCCCCATCCACCGTGGTCTCTTCCCGGATTTCTTAACCTCAGATATCGTGTCTCTGTAGTTCTTTCGCATCTTCCTCATCCAGTATGCTCGTGCCAGCTGCATATCATCTGTCTGGATGTCTATCTCAGCCTGTGTTAAAAAAAGATTACACTTTAAACGATAAACGGTAGAAAAACGACAAAAACGAATTAAAAATGGAAAACATAAAAATTACACATACTAGGACATCCTGCCATATGCACTCTATGATGTGCGGAGGGATGGTATCCCACTTTGGCCAGCACGCACTCATCCTACTACGATATGCTGCTCTGGAGACGTCCAACACTACCTTAGTGGGTAGTAGCTCGAACCCCCTGTTTTTAAGTACGATACAGATAAGTACATACGTATAGTATAGAAAAAATAAGATGATGAATAAGATTTAATTTTTACCCATCTGCTTTGGGGGCTAACGTAACAACTGGACGGTGTGGCGCTTGCGATGGGCCACTGCCATCGCCTCCTGAAGAACGGGAAGAGCTCCTCCCTCTATGTGACATAATGATAAACCTGTGACGTTTACACATCATTATATAAGAGAATAAAAACATGATAATGAAATATATTTCATATGAACATGACATCAATGGTATAAATTGCTTAATTATAATGACTGAAATGTAAATAGACATGTAAGTTTGTTATACCTGATTCATGATGGGTGTACTCTTCCTACGATAAGCAGAGTTCATTGCATTTTTAATAAAAATTGCTAAATAAATGACAAATTGAAATAACATAAAACAATAGTAAACGGATTTAGTTTCATACTTACATCAATTTCATAATACATCAAGAATTCAACATAGTTACATCAATTGCAAAAAAACAGATTCAAATTTATATCAGTCATCATCGTCTTCTGATTCAGATTCGGTCTCGTTTTCGACGATATTTTCCTCTGCACTGTCAAACGCTTCTACCAAAACATTTGGTTCTTCAACATTTACATCATCGTCGTCAACTTCAACCATAGGAAACATTGATCGTGCTGCATCTTCGACCATATTTTCTATACGGGTCGTTGAAACTATTTCGTTAACGACACTTTCAGACTCTACAGAAGTATTTGCTACAACTTCTCCATGCCGATCCCAAACATAATATTCGGGTGTGAAACCGTGTTGGCACAAATGAACTTTCACAATATCTGGTAACAAAAACTTCAAATGTCTACACCTACTACACGGACAACGAATTTCTGGATCGTTTCCGTTATTACTTAAGGCGAATTCAACAAACACGTTTATACCGTTATAAAAATCTTCTTTTATTGAGCCCCTCATTCCTTTTCTTTGGTACATCCATCTCCTTCGATCAACAAAATAATCAATCATTTTTCCTATTTGACAAAATGAGAAGTTCAAAATTTAATATTTATTTTGAAGAATACACATTCGAAAAAGATTATTTTCATGTTCGTATAATATTTTGAATTTAAAGAACAACTTCACAAATTTAAAAATATTTTCAAATAGGGCACATTTCATTTTTTAACGTACGTAACGATTAAAAATATATAATTTTTTTTCATTGGTCAGACATCCTACCTCCCATTACAAACACAGTAAGCATTTACATTTCGTATATTACTTCGTCCCAAACGATTCAATAAAATTTCGGCAGCATTTCCCTTTTGTTCCCTGCATTGTACACAAATGCGTGTACGCAGGAAACAAAAAAGAAAAGTTAGGGCGAAATTTTATGAACCGTTTGAGACGAAGTAGTATACAAAATGTAAATTCTTACTGTGTTCATAACTTGTCCAATACAGGGACAAATCCGACAAACATTGTACCAGATGAATATAAATGGTCGTTTTTCGAAAAAAACGACTATTTATACAACGATCATGTACAACACTCGTCAGACGGGGCCAAAAACTCTCTAAGGGACATTTGTCGGTTAACATGCGCGCATTTTACTCAAAAATACAGTTTTACTCACTGTTCACATTTATATATTAATTTCACACATTTATTCGACGTATTACGCATCAACTTAGGGCTGGTTTAACATTTTGTCATTTTTCAATACACACAATTATAATTTAGAGTAATGCATTTTTTTTGTGTCATAAGTAAAAACGTGCACAATATAATACTCCTAGTTCATTCAATCATTTTATCTTATTCCAAATAACGTATACAATCGTCGAATCAAGGCATACACAACAAAATACATATACATGAACATGCACAAATTATACGTGTTTATCACAATTTCACGATAAAAGATGAAATTGGTATACCATGTGATGCTATAAACCGTTATTACGCTAGTGGAAACAATTGCAATCATTAATTCGCCCTAATTTATCAATTTATGCAAATCTATAATTAGGGTAAAAACTGAATTTTTCATAAAAATAAGAGATTATACCTGAGATTAAGAGTACTGAAGCTTGATTAGAGTGCGTTGGAAGATCCGGAAGCTAAAAATTAGGGATTGGAAGCTTAGGGGTTGAATTTGGGGGGTTTTTTGGGTTTTTTTCGTATGAAATGGAGGAGGAAGAAAGGGCTCGGCTGGCTGGTATAATCGCAAATTTGCGACGGCTTCCGACGGCCGCCGACGGCCCGTCGAAAGCCGTCGGAAAATGGCCGTCGGAAGCCGTCGGTCTTGGCTGTCGGTATTCTGCCTTTTTCTTGTAGTGTTCACGTTGATACTAAAAAAGTGTGACACCAAAGTCATTACAACTATTATTAAAGATAAATTGTATATGTATAAATCGGTAAAAAAAATGATTTTTTTATTTTCAAGTGATATTAAGAATTATGTATTTGTAAAGAAGTATTCTAAATTTATTAAAGAAGTTTAATTTTAGATACTATTTTTAGAAGTGTTTTGAATTCATATTCATTGTTAGATCCTATTTTTAGGGGCGTTTGAATTTGTAAAAGAAGTTTAAAATTAGATTATATTTTTAATAAGATTTGCTAACCTATCGAGGAGCATTTTTGGTAGTTCACGTTGATACAAAAAAGTGTGACACCAAAGCTATTACAACTATTATTAAAGATAATTTACAATTATTAAATGCATATTACAGAATAAAAAAATAAATAATTATTAGCTATAAATCAACTAAATTAAAAATCACGGTTTAAGTGCTTCGTTCAAACATCGCGTTCGCATCGTAAAACGCATTCTCCATTCGGCCAACTTTTTTGCTCAAATACCTCATTTGGATTTGCCACTCAAATGCTCTGTTACCAGTCGTCGGAATGGATACTAAACTAAAAGTGCACCCGACGTGCTAATTTTCCAGTGAGTCATCCTTTTGAGAGGTGCTTGCAGCCTCTTATTTCACGGCGTGATGCAGATTTGTACGTGTAACATTCCTGTTTTTAAATTAAATTTAAATTGGTAATTAATTAAATTTTTGAAATTAAATTGTGAATTAATTTGGTATATTCCAAATCTAATAGATATTTGTTTGTTTATTAATATAAATGTATATAAATATGATTTTAAATAGAATTTTAGTTTAGAAATTTAGAAAAAATATATTTATGAATATATATAGGTTGAATGTTAAATTATAAATAAAATTTTGATTTTGGAAAATTCAAAATGTAAATATTTATAAATAAATTGGATTTATTATAGAAATTAAGTTTAAAAAAAAAACATTTTCTCTAAAAAGTTATATAAGAATAAATAATAGGAAATGTATAAATATAGACATTCATTCATTTAAAAATATAATAACTTGAATTTAAAATTTAAAGCAAGAATGAATACAAAGCTTTAATATGTGTATATCTTTTGGATAGTAAATATCTTATTGATAAATTGGTTTTAAAATCATTTTCCTAAAGGTTATATAAATTATTATAAAAGTATATAATATTTAAAAACATAATAAGTATAGATTTGAAAATATAATACATATGTAAGTATAATGCATAATTTATAGTAACATAAAGGGTGAAAAGAAAATTTGTAAATTTATTAACATAAGAGTTTAAAACTAAATTTTTAAAATTAATTAAACTAAAGGACTTAAACATAATATTACTTGTGTTAACAAGTGTGAAAAGATTTATATCATATATTCACAAGTGTAAATAATTTAAATCATGCAAATACAAGTGTTAACATATAATTACAAGTAACAACTTATTTTTCTTTTAAAAATTTAAATACAATAACATGTTTAGGGACAAATAGGCTGCTCATTTTTAGATCAAAAGTTTTCTTTTAGTTTTAAAACTTCAAACCTGAGAAAACAAAAATCAAAACAAAACAAGATCAAACAAATTGAATCAAAGCAAACAAAGCAATTCAAAGCTTTAATCTGGAAACAATGGAAAAGAAATCATCTCAGCATCAACTTGGAATCAAAATAAAAAGCAGTTTCAAAAACATCAAGAACAAGATCATTTTTACTCAACAATCAAGTATAGATGTAAATCAAGAACAAATACCAGCTTTAAATCAAAGTCAGGATCCAATTCCAGGTCATCGTCTTCATCTCTCAGGTGAGTAAACTAGTCTTGAATCTATTGCATGTCTTGATGAATGTTTTAAATTTTGTTGTTGAAATATTGTATAAATGAAAGAAAAATTGTCTGTATATGTATATATATAAATACATGGGTAGATAGGAAATGCATGTTTGTTTATACCTCTCTGTTCCTCTTACAGTTTACAGATTCATCAAATAAAATTTCATATCTCAAGATTTAAACAAGTTTTGGTGATGAACTCTAAATGAAATTTGGTTATAATTACCTGATTGAATTTAAATCAATTCTAAGCATTTATATTTAGTAAATATTCAGAAAATATGAAATCACAATGGATTCTTTTAAAATATGGAAATTTAATGTTTTTAATTTCGAATTTTGTTGATTTCAACGGATTCGTGATACGAAATCACGAATTTAGGTAATCAATTCATGATTTTTAAGTTGATAATTATTGGGATATCTTAAGTTGAACAGAAAAGGTATTGTTGTTGAACTCCGGCGATTGGCGGTGAGTAGGTCGACGTGGTTGTGGCCAGAGGTGGAACGTAGGCCGAGGATCATCAGAAAAATGCTCGAATTTTTTTTATTTTGCCGAGGTGGCCGTTCGAAGTGAATTTAGGGTTTATGGTCATGTTTGGAGTGCTGCTGTTCTCGAGCTAATCGCATCGTCATTAAAGCAATTCAGGTGATCGGACCTGTGTAGATGGGAGCATGGGACGTCGGAGCAGCTTGGGTCAAGATAGCATGGGCACCGGTGGTTTATAATGTCGGTGCATGGCTAGTTTGAGCTACTGGTTGGGTTCTAGTTTGTCAACTTGCTTAAAATTTGAATTCGTGACGAAATCGTCGAACTGGGTAGTGGAGTTCGTCGATGAGGTCAGGGGTGACTCGTGGGTGGTGGCGATGTTGATCGGAAGACGTCAGAACAATCGTGCACGTGCACGAATGGGGATGTGCATCTGTGTTATGGAATAGTTGGGGAGGAAGATGAAGTACTCGGGTACGAGCTCGAAAAAAATGATGATTTGCTCGAAGAAATACAGAGCGGAGGAGACTCGAAGCTTTGTTCGTGTAAATCGAGAAATGGCTTGGGTCTGAAATTTTATATAAAAACAATTTTCCACTTTAAAACCAATTAAGTTTTATTTTAAAACAGTTTTGGTTAAAACCAATTCTTTTGTAATGTTAAATGTTTATCCGAGTTTTGAGTTGGTTAAAAGGGTTTTTAAATAAAATTATTTTAAATTAATTTAGTTTAAAATGTTTTAAACATATGTATAACCCTTATTTTAAAGTTTATTTTGAATAAACTTAATGCTATTAAGAAGTTAGTTAAGAAAATAGTGTTTTAATTGTTAATTAACTTTAAAATCTAAGTGAATTTATTTGTTGATGATAATAAATTACAAGGTTTATTAAATAAAGGTTTTTAATGATAATTAAAGTAATTCATTAAGATAAATGGGTTATTTTTAATTATTTTAAGTCTTAGGTGATTAAAGATTTATTATTTTAATGAAAGCGGTTAAATGATAATTGCTTAATGAAAGTAATAAAGAAGGATAATTACTCGATGTGATTAAAAGGATTAATTATGTAATTACTTAAAGATAAATTAATCAAGGTGATTAACTCAGTTATGTGATTACAGGTTTATTTAATTAATAATTAGGATTTATTAATTAATAATTAAGGAATGAATTAAGGTTAATTAACTTTATGATTAAGGGTTTTTAATTACATAATTAAGACTAATTAGTTATTGATTAAAGATTAATTTATTAAATTATTAAGGGATAATTAATTTATAATTGAGGATTAATTAATTTATAATTAAGGATAATTAATTTATGATTTAAAATTGATTAATCAAGTGATTAGTGATTAGTTAATTAAGTATAATTAATTAAAGAATAATTAAATAATTAAAGGTTAATTATTTAATGATTAAATGTTGATTAAATTATTAATTAAGGTTAATTAATTAATAATTAAAGATTAATTGATTTATCATTTAATGTTAATTAGTAAATGATTAAAGGTTAATTAATTAAGATGGTTTGTAATTAATTAATATTGATTTACGAGGATTAGTAGTTTCATAAGTAATTAATCTGATTTAAATTAATCAGATAATTGATTGATCTTACTTATGAATGTTTGGTTTGCATAGAATACCTTGAATTGTTTGATATCTCTGCTATGTGATGCTTTTTGATATGAATTGTTTTGATTAAGCTGTGATGAATGTAATTTATTTTATCTGTGATGTATTTATATTATTTCTCTATAAATCTGTGAATGAAGATAAGCATTATAGATTATACTGTTTATCGATATTGATATGAATGAATCTGCAATGATTGTTGATGTTGCACTATTGTCTAAAACCCCTAGACTATACTATAGACACACAAATATGGATTTCACGGGAAATCGATTAAGTCATAGATATTTTGAATTTAAAAAATTATTTGTTTAAAAATTGAATTTTGAATCCAAATGGTTTTGGAAATGGAATTAGATTGAATATGAAAAGCTTTTGGAAAGGAAACATGAAATTTAAATTTAGTTTGAATATAATATATCTTGTTTAAGTTTTGAAATTGCTTTGGAAATTTGGTTTGAAAGGTTTATACAAGTTATATAATGTATATATATGGTTTTAAACCATTTTGAAGTATATTGAATATATTATTTTGGAAATTTGAATTTAACCCAAGTTTTAGACTTGAAGGGCTTTAACTTATGCAAATGTAATTGGATTTTTCTGAAACGAAAACCTTTGTTTTTCAAATAACAATAGCTTTCATATAAAGAAAGGATTTAAAATTTGTATTGAAAGGATTTCAAGTATTGAAATGGAATTGTTTTGAAAGCTACGAATGAATCTTTGTTAAAGATTGGTGAACTTTATTTTCAAACTAAAGAGGATCTTAAAGGTGTATTTTTTGTATAAAAGATTTGGAATTGAAATAGTTTTGAAATCTAT
Source organism: Allium cepa (assembly GCA_030765085.1). NCBI lineage: Eukaryota > Viridiplantae > Streptophyta > Magnoliopsida > Asparagales > Amaryllidaceae > Allium > Allium cepa. The sequence continues at coordinate 723,076,562 of CM060934.1, forward strand.
GAATTAATCTTTGTGAAAGATTGGTGAACTTTGTGAAGTGGATCTTTTTGTTTAAAGATTTGAAAATGGTAATTTGTTTAAACCATTTAAAGAAAGGTTTTGGGCTTTAAGTTGTGACTTAACTAAGATCCCAATATCCATATGTTTTTAAGTATTGCGCTCATTATTCGGTTTAGCCGAGTGAGGACTTTGTGTCATATAACCCATTCCGAATAATGGTACGACGTTATGGATTGCATTTGAAGAACGGTGGTGAAGACCAGGCATTTTCAAAAGCGAAAGGATAACCCGCCGAATGTCTCTGCACCGAATGGCCCCATTATATAGATTTGATCACCCTTTGTGATGGGGAGTTCAGACCTGATTAGGGATTATCCGGATTTGCAAGGGATTCTTTTGAAATTCCTTCGGTTATGTTCGAACCCGGAAGACACTTGTACGGACGTATGTCTGACGTTACACTTTGAGATGTAAAGCTTGTTTCTATCAAATACATTTCTGTTTGGTGGTGGAGAATTTATTCTCTTAGCTTAACACCCTTCACGGAGACGTACGAGCTCAAAGGTTATGTAGCTGATGGTTACTAGTGATACGTTCTCAATTTGGTAATGTGGCATACGAAGTATTGCTGATCATGTGTTGATTGAAGCATAGCTTTTGTGAAAAGCATAGCTTTGTGGACGTGACATTGTCATACCTCACAACTCGGAATGGACGAAGCAGGAAAGATGCAGCAAGGTTATTTGAGGGTAGCCCCCCTGAGGGTATGTCCATTTCCTTCTGGATAGAGGTGGTATCATGGTATGGAGCCCAAATACTTAACATATGTGGTTGCTGCAAATCTATTACCTTATGGTTTTGGTGTTGAGGGCCCTCGGATAAAGGTTGATTATGACCGAGGGATAGCATACTCGTATAGTAGTTACCTAGTTACAGAGGTAACCCGGCCTTGTGTCGGCAAAGATCCGGTTAGATTCTCGGGGCATCCCTCTAGAGGCGTACCTATGTGGCCCAGGAAGTTCCTTTGCCTGACCATTTGTTGGAAATCCAAAGAAACAATACGAGCTCTTTACGATTGCAATTGTATAACCTGCCACCTCAGGTGGTAGCTATAGCTAGCCTAATATAATTGTACCTATGCTGGTTAAGATTTATATTATACTTTCGAAAGGTTTTCTACACTATGCACTAATAATAATATCAAAAGAATTTTGTGTATCGAGCATGTTTGACTATCATAAGGAGAAATCTCCTCCAACTGTGCGATCGCATTGTGTGTGTGCTGGGAGGCTTTTTGGTAGTTTTATTTTTCAAAAAACATTGCGGATTTCAAATTTTAAATTCTTTTGTTGTTTTTATTCAAGATAAACTGTTTTTGTTTGCTCACACCAGTCTCATGATTGACCTGGAGTTTATTGTTCCCTATCTAACTCTGGGTGCCCACAATTGTCCACACGGGCAGCCTAGAGTTAGATTTTCAGATAATCAGCTAGTAGATGTAAATTCAATAGCCTTCGAAGTCTTTGGTTTGGCAGTCGCGTTGTAGATCGAGTTTGCTTAATTCGGTTTGATGGTAGTTTCGAGCTTTTGGATTGGAGTCTTCGAATTTTTTGGGATGAGCTACTTGGTTATGGAGCATTAGAGATGGAGTTGCAGTATGGGCATTGGATCTCTTTGAAGCTTTTGTTGTTGATGTTATCTTTTCCGCTATGTAAATTGTCTCTGATAGTGTTGATATCCATATTGTATCAAACTGTTGTATATCAATGATATATTCATTCTATTTGTTTGTTGTTATACTTATCGTGTTATAAGCTCCATCCGAACTGGAGTTCGACATTTGAATCTGGGGCATTCGAATACAAGCGAAGTATTTGATGTCGATTTTCGAATGCCGGATTTAGGGTCGTGACAAGTGGTGTCAGAGCTAAAGGTTGAACTTTAGCTTTTGGAGTATAACACATTAGGTAACTCATTAGAGATAGGGTTATAAATACCCTAGAATGAGTGTATCCCTAAGATACCCGTCTGAGATACCCGTCTGTATACCCCGGTAAATTCTCTTACGATCCACTGATAGTGAGTATGAGTGCAAGGAGAGGCTGAGGTAGAGGACGGGGGAGTACCACTACAAATGGTCAATACCCTGCAACAACGAGGAACAATCTTTCTCTATCTATTTCCTTTGATCCAATTTCAATTCTCTGATGGCTTCATGGCAGCTACAAGAAAAAGCTCTAGTCTGGTGGTGGCCCTGCGTATCGTTATAGATAAGTTCCTAATTCGTATTCTCTTCATCAGTTCCCTATCAACTTTTCATTTTAAACTTTAATGAATTAGAAATTCTATTTAAAATGAATTGATGAATAAAATATGAAGATTTGTATCGATAAAATGATTTCGATTAAAATCAAATTTGAAATTCTATTGTAATTTCTTGTAAGAATCAAAGTCCGAAGATGGACAAGCTAGTTTATATTTTGGAATATTCTGACCTGAGTTGAGTATCCATTTGTCTGTTCTTTTGGGGTCTAGATATATTCTACGAACGGTTAGTTATCCCTTCAGACTCACCAATTGCCCCTGCGTATTTCGTAGATCTGGTGACCCGAGTATCTTGTGAGATATGGAGTGAGTTCATTCTCATATGTATTGATGATATTCTGATTTGGTAAGCCAAATGCAGAACAGATATTTAGCTTGATTGATGAGTCGATTCTCTATCTTTGTGTATCCATCTTTTGTTGTCTCCTTGGCAAATTTCGAGGACGAAATTTTCTTAAAGGGGTAATCTGTAACATTCATGTTTTTAAATCAAATTTAAATTGGTAATTAATTTAATTTTTGAAATTAAATTGTGAATTAATTTGGTATTTTCCAGATCTAATAGATATTTTTTGTTTATTAATATAAATGTATATAAATATGATTTTAAATAGAATTTATCATTGGAAATTTAGAGAGAGAGAAATTTGAATAATATATTAGTTAAAAATTTGGTTGTGGATTAACTTGAAAATTTTGAATAAATATATTTATGAATATATATGGAATGAAAGCTAAATTATAAATAAAATTTTGATTTTGGAAAATTCAAAATGTAAATATTTATAAGTAAATTGGATTTATTATAGAAATTAAGTTTAAAAAAAACATTTTCTCCAAAAAGTTGTATAAGAATAAATAATAGGAAATGTATAAATATAAATATTCATTCATTTAAAAATATAATAACTTGAATTTAAAATTTAAAGCAAGGATTAATAAAAAGCTTTAATATGTATATATCTTTTGGATAGTAAACATCTTATTGATAAATTGGTTTTAAAATCATTTTCCTAAGGGTTATATAAATTGTTATAAAAGTATATAACATTTAAAAACATATTAAGTATAGATTTGAAAATATAATACATATTATATTGCATAATTTATAATAATATAAAAGGCCAAAACAAAATTTGTAAATTTATTAACATAAGGGGTTTAAAACTAAATTTTTAAAATTAATTAAACTAAAGGACTTAAACATAATATTACTTGTATTAACAAGTGTGGAAAGATTTATATCATACATTCACAAGTGTAAATAATTCAAATCATGCAAATATAAGTGTTAACATAGAATTACAAGCGGCAACTTGTTTTCCTTTTAAAAATTTAAATACAATAACATGTTTAGTAAGAAACCGCGTTGCTCATTTTTAGATCAAAAGTTTTCTTTCAGTTTTAAAACTTCAAACCTGAGAAAACAAAAATCAAAACAAAACAAAATCAAACAAATTGAATCGAAGCAATTCAAAGCTTCAACCTGGAAACAATGGAAAAGAAATCATCTCAGCATCAACTTGGAACCAAAATAAAAAACAGTTTCGAAAACATCAAGAACAAGATCATTTTTACTCAACATTCAAGTATAGATGTAAATCAAGAACAAATACCAGCTTTAAATCAAAGCCAGGATCCAATTCCAGGTCCTCTGTCTTCATCTCTTAGGTGAGTAAACTAGCATTGAATCTATTGATGTCTTGATGAATGTTTGAAATTTTGTTGCTGAAAATATTGTATAAATGAAAGAAAAATTGTCTGTATATGTATATATATATAAATATATGTTTAGATAGGATATGCATGTCTGTTTGTACCTCTCCGTTCCTCTTACAGGTTACAAATTCATCAAATAAAAATTCATATCTCAAGATTTAAACAAATTTTGGTGATGAACTCTAAATGAAATTTGGTTATAATTACCTGATTGAATTTTTAAAAACAATTCTAAGCGTTTATATTTAGTAAATATTAAGAAAATAGGAACTCACAGTGGATTCCTTTAAAATCTGGAAATTAAATGTTTTTAATTTCGAGTTTTGTTGATTTCAACAGATTTGTGATACAAAATCACGAATTTAGGTATTCAGTTCATGATTTTTAAGTTGATAATTATTGGGATATCTTCAGTTGAATGGAAAAGGTATTGTTGTCGAATTCCGGCGATTGGCGGTGAGTTATTCGACGTGGTTGTGGCCAGAGGTGGATCGTAGGCCGAGGATCATCAAAAAATTGCTCGAATTTTTTTTATTTTGCCGGGATGGCCGTTCGAAGTGAATTTAGGGTTTATGGTCATGTTTGGAGTGCTGGCGTTCTCGAGCTAATCGCGTCATCATCAAAGCAATTCAGGTGATAGGACCTGTGTAGATGGGAGCGTGGGACGTCGAAGCAGCTTGGGTCAAGATAGCATGGTCACAGGTGGTCTGTAATGTCGGTGCAAGGCTGATTTGGACGACTTGTTGGGTTTCAGTTTTCTCAACTTGTTCAAAATTTGAATTCACGACGAAATCGTCGAACTGGGTTGTGGAGTTCGTCGACGAGGTCAGGGGTGGCTCGTGGGTGGTGGCGACGTTGATCGGAAGACGTCAGAACAATCGTGCACGTGCATGAATGGGGATGTGTATCTGTGTTTTGGAATGGTTGGGGAGGTAGATGAAGTACTCGGGTACGAACTCGAAAAAAATGGTGATTTGCTCGAAGAAATGCAGAGCGAAGGAGACTCGAAGCTATGTTCGAGTAAATCGAGAAATGGCTCGGGTCTGAAATTTTATATAAAAACAGTTTTCAACTTTAAAACCAATCAAGTTTTATTTTGAAACAATTTTGGTTAAAACCAATTCTTTTGTAATGTTAAATGTTTATCCGAGTTTTGAGTTGGTTAAAAGGGTTTTTAAGTAAAATTATTTTAATTTGGTTTAGTTTAAAATGTTTTAAACATATGTATATACCTTATTTTAAGGTTTATTTTGAATAAACTTAATGCTATTAAGAAGTTAATTAAGAAAAAAGTGTTTTAATTGTTAATTAACTTTAGAATCTAAGTGAATTTATTTGTTAATGATAATAAATTACAAGGTTTATTAAATAAAGGTTTTTAATGATAATTAAAGTAATTCATTAAGATAAATGGATTATCTTTTAATTATTTTAAGTCCTAAGTGATTAAAGATTTATTATTTAAATGAAAGCAATTAAATGATAATTTCTTAATGAAAGTAATTTAGAAGGACAATTACTCAATGCAATTAAAAGGATTAATTATGTAATTACTTAAAGATAAATTAATCAAGGTGATTAACTCAATTATGTGATTTATTAAAGGTTTATTTAATTAATAATTAAAATTTATTAATTAGTAATCAAGGAATGAATTAAGGTTAATTAACTTCATGATTAAAGGTTTTTAATTACATAATTAATACCAATTAATTATTGATTAAAGATTAATTAATTAAATGATTAAGGGATAATTAATTTATAAATGAGGATTAATTAATTTATAACTAAGGATAGTTAATTTATGATTTAAAATTGATTAATCAAGTGATTAGTGATTAATGAATTACGTATAACTAATTAAAGAATAATTAAATAATTAAAGGTTAATTATATAATGATTAAAGGTTGATTGAACTATTAATTAAGGTTAATTAATTAATAATTAAAGTTTAATTGATTTATCATTTAAGGTTAATTAATAAATGATTAAAGGTTAATTAATTAAGATGGTTTGTAATTAATTAACGTTAGTTAACCAGGATTAGTAGTTTCATAAGTAATTAATCTGATTTAAATTAATCATATAATTGATTGATCTTACTTATGAATGTTTGGTTTGCCTTGAATACCTTGAATTGTTTGATATCTCTGCTATGTGATGCTTTATGATATTAATTGTTTTGATTAAGCTGTGATGAATGTAATTTATTTTATTTGTGATGAATTTATATTATTTCTCTGTAAATCTATAAATGAAGATAAGCATTATAGATTATATGGCTTATCGATATTGATATGATTGAATCTACAATGATTGATGATGTTGCACTATTGTGTAAAACCCCCGGACTACACTATACACACACAAATATGGATTTTACGGAAGATCGGTTAAGTCATAGATATTTTAAATTTAAAATATTATTTGTTTAAAAATTTAATTTTGAATCCAAATGGTTTTGGAAATGGAATTAGATTGAATATGAAAAGCTTTTGGAAAGGAAACTTGAAATTTAAATTTAGTTTGAGTATAATATATCTTGTTTAAGTTTTGAAATTATTTTGGAAATTTAGTTTGAAAGGTTTATACAAGTTATATAATGTATATATATGGTTTTAAACCATTTTGAAGTGTATTGAATATATTATTTTGGAAATTTGAATTTAACCTAAGTTTTAGACTTGAAGGGGTTTAACTTGTGCAAATGTAATCGGATTTTTTCAAAACGAAAACCTTTGTTTTTCAAATAATAATAGCTTTCATATAACGAAAGGATTTCAAATTTGTATTGTAAGGATTTCAAGTTTTGAAATGGAACTGTTTTGAAAGCTATGAATGAATCTTTGTTAAAGATTGGTGAACGTTGTTTTCAAATTGAAGAGGATCTTAAAGGTGTATCTTTTGTATAAAAGATTTGGAATTGAAATAGTTTTGAAAGCTATGAATTAATCTTTGTGAAGATTGGTGAACTTTGTGAAGCGAATCTTTTTGTTTAAAGATTTGAAAATGTTAATTTGTTTAAACCATTTGAAGAAAGGTTTTGGGCTTTAAGTTGTGACTTAACTAAGATCCCAATATCCATATGTTTTTAAATATTGCGCTCATTATTCCGTTTAGCCGGGAAAGGACTTTATGTCATATAACTCATTCCGAATAATGATACGACATTATGGATTGCATTTGAAGATCGGTGGTGAAGACCGGGTATTTTCAAAAGCGAAAGGATAACCCATCGAATGTCTCTGCACCGAATGGCCCCGATATAAAGATTTGATCACTCTTTGTGAAGGGGAGTCCAGACGTGATTAAGGATTATTCATATTTGCAAGGGCTTCTTTTGAAGTGCTTTCGGTTCTGTTCGAACCCGGAACAGACTTGTATGGATGTATGTCTGACGTTACCCTTTGAGATGCAAAGCTGGTTTCTATCAAATACATTTCTGTTTGATGACGGAGAATTTATTCTCTTAGCTTAACACCCTTCTCTGAGACGTACGAGTTCAGAGGTTATGTAGTTGATGGTTACTAGTGATACATTCCCAATTTGATAATGTGGCATACGAAGTGCTGCTGATCATGTGTTGATCGAAGCAGGGCTTTTGTGAAAAGCGTAGCTTTATGGACGTGACCTCATCGGACCTCACAACCCGGAATGGTAGAAACAGGAAAGATGCAGCAAGGTTATTTGGGGGTAGTGCCCCCTGAGGGAATGTCCATTTCCTTCTGGATAGAGGTGGTATCATGGTATGTAACCCAGATACTTAACCTATGTGGTTGCTGCAAATCTATTACTTTATGGTATTTAGTGTTGAGGGCCCTCGGATAAAGGTTGGTTACGACCAGGGAATGGCATACTCATGCAGTAGTTACCTAGTTACAGAGGTAACCCGCCTTGTGTTGGCAGAGATCCGGTTCGGTTCTCGGGGCGTCCCCTCAGAGGCGTACCCATATGGCCCGGGAAGTTCCATTGCTTGACCATTTGTTGTAAATCCAAAGAAACAATACTAGCCCTTTACGATTGCAATTGTATAACCTGCCACCTCAGGTGGTAGCTATAGCTGGCATAATATAATGGTACTTATGTTGGTTAAGATTTATATTATACTTTCGAAAGATTTTCTACACTATGCACTAATAATAATATCAAAAGAATTTTGCGTATCAAGCATGTTTGACTATCATAAGGAGAAATATCCCCCAAGTATGCAATCGCATTTTGTATGTGCCGGGAGGCCTTATGGTAGTTTCATTTTTCAAAAAGCATTGCGGATTTCAAATTTTAAATTATTTTGTTGTTTTTATTTAAGGTAAACTGTTTTTGTTTGCTCACACCAGTCCCATGACTGACATGGAGTTTATTGTTCCCTATCTAAACTCTGGGTGCCTACAATTTTCCACACAGGCAGCCTAGAGTTAGATTTTAAGACAGTCAGCTTGTAGATGTAAATTCAATAGCCTTCGAAGTCTTTGGTTTAGCAATCGTTGTGGATCGAGTTTGCTTAATTCGGGTTGATGGTGGTTTAGAGCTTTTGGATTGGAGTCTTCGAAGTTTTTGGGATGAGCTATTTGGTTTTGGAGCATTAGAGATGGAGTTGTTATATGAGCATTGGATCTCTTCGAAGCTTTTGTTGTTGATGTTATCTTTTCCAATGTGTATATTGTCTCTGATAGTGTTGATATCCATACTGTATCAAACTATTGTATGTCAATGATATATTCATTCTCTTTCCGCTGTGTTTGTTGTTATACTTAATATGTTATAAGCTCCATCCGATCTAGAGTTAGACGTTTGAATCTACCGCATTCGAATACGAGTGAAGTATTTGATGTTGATTTTCGGACGCCGGATTTCGAGTCGTGACAGTACGCATGTAAACAATTCTGCTATTTTTGCAACAGTGCAGAAGAGAAGCTTGTTGCTGAACATTGCACTGTACCCATGGGACAAAGCCTAGAAAAACGTGGTGTCATTGGATATATCCAGTAAACACCTTTACATGTTTGCATCGGCACTTTTTCCAATCATAATAGTACTTGCTATAGCTATTATTAGTTAATGGATGAAATGTAGTTTGAGGAAAGCTCTTGCAATTTTTATCATGGCAAGTTCAAAATATCAAAAATGCCCAGAACTTTCACTTGCAACAATACATGTTGAATTATAAAACTAAAAAAAAAATTAGCGTACATAATCAACCATAGGGAAATCAATATTCCCTCAAAATTCTACATCTAAGACCTCTGTAACAGCCTCAATAGGTAGACCACCTGATTGATTTCATATCAGGAAGCCATTATGAGTCAACAATGATGAAAAAGGTTTTCAAACCGTTCAATCTAGATCTCAAAGGAGAAGTGAGATCTAGAACAAACAGGAGTTGCCGCGGGATTCAGATTCTAATAATATAAGAGGCAACAACATTTCAAGATTACCGCAACAACTAAAAAATGTTCAAGAATTATAAAAGCCGGTGGCCTTCCCACTGAATAAAGAATAAGATTTGAAATCATGGGCAGACATAGTGGGGCCGAGTCAGATGAACCACCAAAGGAAGAAGTAAGCTTGAAGATATAGCTCCAATAATGATTAACAACAAGAAGTATGGTGTGATAAAAGTGGCAGTTTGTAATTGAAACAGAGAATGCTGGAACAGCTCTGTTCTTGTCTATATGGTGAGCACCAAACCATGCTACTTTTTTTTAAATCTTACATTCAAGGTGTGTGGAAAACAACTAGGCAATTTGAAGTGTACACAAGAGAGAACGGTTTCTTCCTTACCGAATTTGAAAATCAAAAAGATTGTGAGTCGGTTTTGAAAAATGGGCCACTACAATGGAAAACTCATCATTATGAAAAGATGGTCCGAATCATTAAAAATGGACATATATCTCTTAACAACAATGCCAATATGGGTAAGACTACCCAGTGTGAATCTAAGGTTATGGGACAAATAGGCGTTTAGTGTCATGGCTAGTACTATCGATAAACCCATCAAAATGGATGCGGCAACTACTTTGAAAACGAGATTGAATTACGCTCGTCTTCTAGTTGAAGTTGTTGTAGAAGATGAACTCTCAAATGAAATTAATGTAACAATGTAAAATAGAGAGAATATAACTCAAAAGGTGGAATATGAGTGGATTCCACTGAAATGTAATACATGTAAATGTTTTGGACATGTCAGAGATCAATGCAACTTGAAAGCATGGGTCCCGAAAGCAAATAATCAAGAAAATCAAGATAATAATCGTCAAGAATTGGGCGATACGTCCATGTTGATCATAAATGAAAATAATGAAAATGTAGGGATTTGTGCATCTAAATGTAATGAAGAGTAGATCATTCTAAAAGGAGTCATCTCCGACCAAGAAAAGGTGCTCACTGATCAAGAAAATCAGATCACAGCAGAGGAGTTCATCAACTAGAGAAATCAATAAAGAACAAAATGAAAAACAGTCAAATATTAGAGATGGAGAGAGATGTAAATGCAATGGTCTTAGATTATAGAACCCCTCCTGTTCCGAAATCTTGTTTAATTAAAGACAATTATGGCAAAGATGAGATTCTACATGATTCAAATATTTCTGATGCTATATCAATAGAGGTGGATGCTTCCCAAGAGAAGGCTACAGAGACTGAGGATATTCTAAAATCTGACTTACCTTTGCCTCGCACATCTCCGAATTCGATATCTCCTTGATTAAAAATTTAGTTCAGTGGATATGGGTTACAGAAATTCAGTTCTGCCTCAAATCTCTGAGCAGCTTGATATTGCCCAATTGCATATTCCAAAGAAAGGTAACAGAGGTTAGAACAAAGAAAAATCTAATTTTAAGGGAAAATATGTTTCTAGTACCCTGAATGGACAGAAATGTCAACCGGATTAAAAGCAAAGAGCTCTGAGTGTAAGAGGAAAGGTAAGAGTACCAATGCGTCAAGTACAATTTAAACCCCTTATTATTAAAATTCTTTTATTATGAAGTTATTTGCATGGAATTTTAGGGGGATGAACTCCCCCGCAAAGCAGACTGATATTTTGCATTTGATTAGGGTTTATAAGCCTACTATTATTGCTCTTATTGAAAACAAGATAAATAATGATAGTATGGATAAATTTAGTATGGACCTTGATAGAAAGTGGAGGTATATTAATAATAATGACTGTGGTTATATGGGTAGAATCATGTTAATATGGGACTCTAATATTTGGTCCATTGATAATATTAATAAAGACTTACAACATATAGATAGTAATTTTACAAATGTTGGGAGATTCTCAATTCAAGTCACGAGTGTTATGGTAGTAATGTTGAAAGTGAAAGAAATGCTTTATGGTTAAAGCAATAAATCATGTTATTGATTTTCCTTGGATTATAATGGAATACCTTAATACAGTCCTTCATTGTTACGAAAAATCTGGAGGAAGTAATATACCCTAAAGTAAGTTAGACAGGATTAACAAATTTATGATTGAAACTGGTTTCATTGAGACTTGTGTTTCTGACAATAAATTTACATGGAAATTTGGTGTTGAGAAAAATATTCATTGTAAACTTGATAGGGTGCTAGTGAATAATGATTTTTATAAAAAAAATCCAAATTTTGATTGCAACACACTAGAACAAAATACAAGTGATCATACTCCAATTTTTATAAAGCTATTTAGTGAAATGGATAATCTTGATTAAAAAATGTACCTTTTAGATTTAAAAATGGATGGATTTGTGATGAGAAATATGATGGTTTAATTAAAGAAAGTCTTAATTTTTCTTGTGATGGTAATAAACAGTTCTAGTTTAATATGTAATTGAAACATATTAAACATAACTTAAAAGTTTCAAATAAAACTCATTTTAGGATTAAAACATTTTGAACAAACTTAAGAAAAAAGGGAAATCCTTGCAAGATCTTGCTAATCAAAATCCTGAGGATCTAAATTCTGTTAAAATGTTCTTTGAGAATTAGCAAAATCTATCCAGAGAAATGTACATCAATTCAGTTAATGCTAAACAAAAATCTAAAGTAGATTGGCTTACTTTGGGGGATGACTGCACCAAATATTTTCATGCTAAAATGTCAACTAGGAAACATACGAATAACATAAGGAATATTATCGATAGTTCTGGTAAGTCTACCAATTCTTATAACTCTGTTGTTGAAAATGCTTTGAAGTATTATAATGAGCTTTATTTTTATGAAAACCAAATTCAGAATTTCCCAAAAATCATTTGCAAACAGAAATTGAACAGTGCGGTAGAAGAAAATTTACTTGCTCCCGTGTTAGAGACTGAAATTAAAGCAATTAATTTTAATGCTGGGGATAATAAAAGTTTTGGCTCTGATGGATTTAATGCTAAATTTCATAAAAACCATTGGGATAGCTTAAGAGGCCAGGTTACTGAAGTAGTTAATGAATTTTTCGAAAAAGGGAAACTTTTGAAAAGTTTGAATCATACTTTTATTTCTTTAATCCCTGAAAATAAAATCCATCTAGCATTGGAGACTATAGACCTATATCTTGCTGTAATGTTATTTATAAGATTATTGCTAGTGTCTGTAGCAATAGAATTAAGGTGTTTTGCCCTTTCTAATCTCAGAAAACTAAAGTGCTTTTGTTCCTGGTAGATTGATATATGAAAACTCTATGTTAACCCATGAGATGGTTAGGAACTTCAATACTAAAAGTGGGGATAATATGTGCCTTAAAGTTGATTTACAGAAGGCATATGATAAAGTCAATAGATAGTTTATTTGTCATATGATGATTAGTTTGGGTTTTCCCATTAAATTTTGTGATTTGGTATATGAATGTATTAGTACCTCTACTTTTTCTATCCTAATTCAAGGTAAACCAGTTGGTTTTATCAAAAGTAATAGGGGAATTCGACAAGGTGACCCTCTATCATAATATCTTTTCACTATAGTCATGGAATATTTTTCCATCCTTGTTGAGGTAGAACTTTTAATGGGTCGTATTTCTCCTACAAATAGAGTTCAACCTACTATTTCTCAACCAATATATGCAAATGATTTGTTGCTCTTTACAAAAGCAAATGAACAAAATGGTTATGCTATTTCACAAATTCTTATGAATTTACATAAGTATGCAGGTTTGTAGGTCAATGAGCTTAAGAGTAAAGAATATTTTAGCAAATGCAGTAAATATAAAAATGAAATGTTAGACATATTGCATGTTACTGAAGGAAAGTTGCCAATTAAATACTTAGGGTTACCACTTTCTGTTAATCAAATTAAAGATAGTGATTGTTCTATGCTTATCAAAAAAATTCAAGAAAGAATGGAAAAATGGTCATGTAAACTCTTTCCATAGCTGGGAGAATGGAGTTAATTAAAACTATTATTTATGCTATTATTTTATACTGGCTTCAAACATTCCATATTCCAGCCTCATCCATTAAGAAATTAGAAAGTAGAAGTGCTGATTTCCTTTGGAAAGGGGTTTACCATAAAATCAGTTGGGAAAAAATTTATAAACCTAAAAAATATGGGGGGATGGGGATCAAAAATTTGAATGACTTAAGCATCACATGTCATTTAAAAATGTTCTGGAGATTCTTGAGTACTGACTCATTATGGTAAAAATGGATGAAGGATAAGTATCTCAAAAAAGATAATTTTTGGAACATATTGTCTAAAGATAATCAATCAAATGCTTGGAAAAAGATATTAAATGTTGAAACATTGCTAAAAATCTATTAGAAAGGATATTTAAATTAAGGAATGAAACTAATTTATGGTTTGACCCTGGATTTCAGCATAATTCTTTTGTTAATAGAATTAACTGAGATAATTTGGTTATTTTTGGCAATCCAAATGCAAATGTTTCCATGATTATCAGATAATCAATGGCAGTCTCAACTTCATCCCATTACTAATCCATATAAGAATGTTATCAGAAGTATTTCCATTGATTCTAATGTTGAGACTGATTACTGGGAGTAGACTGCTAGTTGTAAAGGGAGGTTTTCTTTTTTAAAAACCCGGGAGAGTATCGTAAACAAATAGTCAATAGTGGACTGATATCATTGCATTTGGAACAAAGCTAACAATCCCAAGATGGAAGTCTGTTCATATTTTGCTATAAATAACATATTACCAACTTGGGACAGAATAAAGAAGTGGGATAAAAATGCTAAATCACTTTGTTCTTTATGCAACAGTGAGGTTGAATGTATTAATCATCTATTTTTTGAATGCAGTTATGCCTATTATATCTGGAATCAAATTCAAACAACATTGAGATTATAGAACAATGGACATATGGATCTTAAACAGGCAGTGCAACATATCAACATTAATTTCAATGGCAATTCATTAGAAAAAGACTTCGCAAATATTCTTCTTACTACTGCTATCTATCATTTATGGAAAGAAAGGAACAATCGCAATCGCAATGAATTAAAACTTACTAAAGTTCAAAGATGGTTATTGATAGAGTCGGACACCGGAATTATGCTTCGTAAATCAAAGAAAAAAGTTAAAAATCAAACCAAATATTCCCTTTTAACTGAACACTAGAGTAGAGAAGCATGCAACAAGCATATGGAGTGGTCTCTGCATAACCCGAAAGTCATTTCAAACAAGTCGGAACTTCATCAGAGCAGTTCTGATAAAGCTGGCAATTTTCGCCTTCGCAAAGCTCAGGAATCAAATAACTTGAAGAATTCTTCATTTGTAGGCTATTGCGAGCTCAGATCTAATAGTCAAAGCTGCGATGTGAAGAATAGAAGTTTAGATTGAGGATTAGACGAAAGGAGGAAAAGATTCAAGGATGTTCGGTCTTTTTGGGAAAGATGGGAGAAGAGCGGGCTAAAGAGTATGGCTGAAGCTTGCGTGCTTCCGCCATTTTTGAATTTTCTGGGTATTCTAGGGTTTCGAGAGTTATGTCGGTAGAAACACTAATCGTTGCGGTTTTGTAGCATTCGGGTTTCACGCTGTTATTTTTTCATTGGGCCATGGACCTTGTACCTTTTATTCAAACAAAACAATACATGTTGAATCAGCGGTTGTGTTCAAAAGGGAAGGGGGTGGTCTATAATGGCATTACATAACGTGGACTATTAGGGTATTAAATGAATTGACAAATTAATTTCATATCCAAATTTTGTAATGGATTCTCATTAATACCCCCATTCATTTTAATATCGATCTCAAATTTTTATATTATAATAAAAATATCATTTGTCACACCTAATTTGAATCAAACCTACCACCTAATATATTCAAGATATACGGTCACTGATGCTAATTCTACTGGAATCTACAACTAATGAAAACTGATTACGAAATTGGGATACATATTTAATTCTTTAATGCATTTAACACTCTGTGGAGTATTCGTAAATAGGCATTCTAAGGATATCAATTTGTCTTCTTGTTTAGTTGGTTTGTGTTACTTGTTAGATCATGGCATCCGGTTATGTATCAGTGTTATACGTCTAGTATACAAAAACAGAGAATAATCAATTATAAACTCGTCTCATAAGTTTATTAATCAGATTTCCACTACTCTGGAAGTCTGTATTAGTTAAATTAAGCAATAGGTATGTCATAGTTAAATTACAATCACAGACTAACAACTATAGTAATAACAACTATAGTGATAGATCAAACGTTATACTATTTTAAAAAATAGTGTAACGTAGAAACGAAAATGATATATATAAATAAATCAATCAATCAATTAAAAACCTAACCGGTTTGAAGAAGGAAATTTCGTCTGAGGCTTATCTTAACAATTTCCTTAAGACTTTATTTAAAGTCTCCCAAGATACAACAGACGTAATCTGCACGAGATTGTAATGAGTATGCCAACTCTGTGATATATTGTATAGAGTAGTAAAAAAGAAGAGGCAGAAAAAATTAGAATTGGAATAGAATGAGAATGTGATCAGGATTCTCTCCTATTTAAAATTTCGTCTGCGTCCCTTCAAACAGTCGCGTCCGCTTGACGGTTCGCACCTGTTGCCTTTTGAACCGCCATAGTTTGTTAACGGGTCGCACCCGTCTGCTCCTAGCATCCGTTCGCGTCGCACTGCTTCTGTTTGCCCACGCCTCTTCAGTCGAGTCACACCCGTTCGCGTCAAACGGTTCGCACCCGCTTCCGTCTGCTAATGGATGCGTCTGTTCACCAAAAGACACGCGCCTGCTTCAGAAGTCGCGCCTCCTCGGTCAATCCGCGTTCACTTATGAACAGTAACCCGAGCCCGAGCTCGGTCCGGCCCAGTTCGGTTCGTTCAGACGGACGGCGGCGCGCGCGCATGTGTGGTGGTGATGCATGATCTCCCTCCTCCTCATAATAAAGCAAACATTTGGGTTCCCCAAGGTCACAACCCCTTCATTAGAAAGCTATTAATATACTTAGCTTTGATTTTATATTTGGCGATGTGAGACAAGTGTATTTCATTTATACTTTTTATTTAGGAATTCCAACAATCCCCCACATAAATGATAATATACTTTTCCCCCACACAAAGCGAAATATCACAGAATACATATGGAATCATGCTTTATTGTGGATAAGTAGATATTTCACTTTGAACTTTCCCTAATTAAAACTTATCGGATTTACTTGGCTAATCAGTAAATTATTTCATCTTGAACCGTCAGCCTTTATTGTATATCCAAACAATAAGCTTTATGAAGCATTAATTCCCTTCTCATCCAATCTCTTAGTTGTGTTCATTTTGGTCCTGAACAATTTTTGGTTCTGCGAGTTTATAGAAAATATAAGCCTTTAGTATTCTCATAAAGCCCGACCCAGCTCACACTAACATAGGTGACCGCAATCATTAAGAGTATCATACATATACCCCACTTGTTATTTCCAAGATATGGTCATCATTAAAAAAATAGCTTTAACGTTTAAATACTTCTGTAGGCATGCATTTATATTGTGCACCATAGGAATGGAGTTGGACTATGTCCATGCAAATGCATTACGTCTTGAGTTACTCTGAACTGGTTTGCCTATTGATCCTAGTCCGTGTGATCTCCAGTCACTAGGATAGGTTTTCGTACAAGATAACTCTTGGTGGTTTAGACTTTTAAACCCATTCCCCTCGATTCGTAGTCAATTTTCTCTCTTGATAAACCTTTAGTAAATGGATCTGCTATGTTATCATTTATTCTCACATAATCTATGGAAATAGTCTCATTTGAGAGTAACTACCTAACTGTGTTATGGCGTCGATGAATGTGTCGTGACTTTCCATTATACACAAAGTTGTGTGCTCTGCTTAGCGCAGCTTGGTTATCATAGTGTATGTATATGGTCGGTACAGGTTTAGGCCAAAATGGAATATATTCTAAAAACTGACGAAGCCATTCTGCTTCTTCGCCTACTTTATCTAAAGCGATGAACTCTGATTCCATAGTGGACCGAGTTATGCATGTTTGTTTAGTTGATTTCCATGACACTACTGCCCTTGCTATGGTAAATACATAACCACTCGTTGATTTTGATTCCTCTGAATCAGCAATCCAGTTTGCATCACTATAATCTTCTAAGACAGCATGATATTTTCCATAATGTAAGGAATAATTTGTGGTATTTTTTAAATATCCAAGCACTCTCATTAGTGCTTTCCAGTGTTCTTTTCCTAGATTGCTTGTATATTTGCTCAGTCTACTTACTGCGTAAGCTATATCTGGTCTTGTACAATTCATGAGATACATGAGACATCCTATTACACGAGAGTATTACAGTTGCATTACACTCTCATTAGTTTTTTTATGCAGTACTTTTGATGGATTAAAAAGTGTTCTTACTCCTTTAATTACAAAATTTTGAAAATTTTCAATCACTTTATCTACATAGTGTGACTGAGATAATTCAATTTCATTAGGTGTTCTTATTAGGTTGATTTCCAAAATAATGTCTTCAACTCCTAAGTCTTTCATATCGAAATTGCTAATTAACATCTTCTTTATTGTCTATATTACCTGAGTATTTGGACCAAATATTAACATATCATCAACATATAAACAAATCATCACATATGATTGTCCAATTTGTTTATTATAAATACAGTTATCATATTCATTTATATGAAAACCATTTCTCATCATGACACTATCAAATTTTGCGTGCCATTGTTTTGGAGCTTGTTTTAGTCCGTATAATGATTTTACTAATTTTAACTTTGTTTTCATTTTCTTTGAAAACAAAACCTTCAGGTTGCTCCATGTAGATCTCCTCATCGAGATCTCCATTTACGAATGTTGTCTTTACATCCATTTGATGATTTTTAGCTTATAGATCGATGCAATTGCTATTAGCATTCTTATAGAGGTTATTCGTGTTACCCGCGAATATGTATCAAAGAAGTCTACTCCTTCTTTTTGACGATATCATTTGGCTATTAGTCTGGCTTTATACTTGTCGATAGTGCCATCTGCTTTCATTTTCTTCTTGAAAATTCATTTACAGGTAATAGGTTTTATTCCAGATGGAATATCAACAATTTTCCAAGTTTTATTACTTAGAATTGAATCAATCTCACTTTGGATTACTTCCTTCCAACATGAAGGTTCAGAAGATGGCATTGCTTCCTTGTATATTTGAGGTTCATGTTCTAACACATATGTGAAAAAATCCAAACCAAATGTCTTGGAAGTCCTAGCCTTTACGCTTCTTCTTGGTTCAACTTCCTCAATCTCATGATGAGTTTCATCTTCATGTGAATTGCTTGATTCTTCTCTTGTCCTTTTAGGGACATTATGCCCTTCATTCCTTTTGTATGGAAGCACATCTTTAAAGAATTAGGCATCTCTATATTCCATGATTGTATTTACATGAATATCAGTTATATCAGACTGAATACGAGAAACCTGTAGGCACTATTATTTTGGGCTGGTCCTAAATAGTAACAATCTACTGTTTTTGGTCCAAGTTTGACTTTCTTGGGAGGCGGAACTGAAAATTTTGCCAAGCATCCCCACACTTTGAGGTACTTAAAACTTGGTTTGTGTACTTTCCATAACTCGTATGGAATTGTTCATGTTTTATTGTGAGGGACTTTGTTTAATATGTAATTAGACATATTTAAGACTTCCCTCCACAAGTTCGTCGGTAGACTAGAGGTTAAAAGCATGGCATTAATCATGTCTTTTAACGTTCTATTTCTCCTCTCGGCTACACCATTTTGTTGTGGTGAATATGGAGCTGTTGTTTGATGAATTATACTGTTTTCTGCACAGAACTGTTCAAATGGTGATTCATATTCTCCACCTCGATCAGATCTCAATATCTTGATCTTTTTATTTAACTGATTTTCTACCTCAGCTTTGTAGTTCATAAACGATGTAACTGCTTCATCCTTACTATTTAAAAGATATACATAGCAGTATCGTGTATAGTCATCAATAAAAGTGATAGTACTTTTTCCCACCTCTTATAGGTAATGGTTTAAAATCACATAAATCTGTATGAACCAAACCTAGTGGTTCGGTGCTTCTATCAACAGATTAAAATAGCTTTTTAACCATTTTTGATTCTAAACATATCTCACATTTGTAGTTCTTATCTACTTGGAATTTTGAGAATTAGTCCCAAGTTTGA
This sequence comes from Allium cepa, assembly GCA_030765085.1. Lineage (NCBI taxonomy): Eukaryota > Viridiplantae > Streptophyta > Magnoliopsida > Asparagales > Amaryllidaceae > Allium > Allium cepa. The sequence goes on from CM060934.1 coordinate 723,096,193, forward strand.
TAATGTTTTCATTTTTCGAAAATTTATGTGTCCCAATCTATCATGCCATATTAAAATTTCATGCTCAAGCAAGTAAGAAACTTCAATTATTTAATAGCACAATAAGAATACATAGTTTTATTGCCGATAACGGCTACATTTTCCTTAAATAGGCCATCACATAAATATCCCCTTCCGATATATATTACAGCTTTGGACAGAACCATCTTGTCTGACTCGAATACCATTTTGAATCCTTTCTTTGATAGTACTGCACCAGAGATGAGATTCTTGCGTATGTTTTGAACGTGAAGCACGTCATTCAACTTGACAATTTTTCCAAAAGTAAACTTGAGGAATACTGTGCCACTGCCTTCGATCATGGATACTGCAGAATTACCCTTATAGAAAACATGGATTTGTTAGGGCAGACATGACGAGTAGCGCCTGTGTCTACCCACCATTGGTTAGGATTCTGAACCAAATTGCATTCAGATACAACTGTCGAGAAGTTGGACTCGTCTACTTCCATATTGTCTACTATATTTGCCTCTATGTTGCGTTCCTTTTTGTGTCTACAATCTCTAGCGGCATGTCCAACTTTTCCATAAACCCAACATTCGCCATTAAAATTTTTGGTTCGTTTGATGTCTTTTGGTTTGTTGTATGGAGCTTTCCTTTTCTTCTGAAAATTCTTCCTTTTGTTTTTGGTCTTTGAACCTTCAGCAACAAAAACCTCCTCGCTTGGTTTTGTAACTCCACGGTTATCTGCCTCAATTTTCAGTCGGACTATAAGATCCTGTAAAAAGATTTCCTTTTTCTTATGCTTTAGATAGTTGCGGTAATCTCTCCATGACGGCAGCAGTTTTTCCATGATGGCTTCAACCAAAAACGATTCTCCAACCTTATGACCTTCTGCTTCAAGTTCATGAACAATGATTTGCAGTTCATGCAGTTGAGCAGTCACCGGTTTGGAATCAACCATCTTGTAGTCCATGAATTTGTCTACAATGAAATTCTTAAGACTGATATTCCGCGTCTTATACTTCGTGGCAAGTGCTTTCCAGAGTGCTTTTGCTGTCTTTAGAGGCTGATATACTTTGTATAGCACCTTGTCGAGACAACTCAGAATATAGTTTCTGCATAGAAAATCGGAATGCTTCCACATATCAACATCCGATTCCTTGCCTGGTGCAGGAACCGGTTTCTCCTCCTCGAGATACCGTTGCAGACCGAGTGTGGTGAGATAAAACAACATCTGATTCTGCCATGTTAGAAAGTCGTCACCATCTCCTTTAAAAGGTTCGGGCCTGTTGTGTGTAGTAGCCTTTGTTGAGAGCTCTACTGTTGCCATCTCTGTTTTAATTAAAACAGGAAAGTCTTAAGATGCTATACGTCTAGTATACCAAAACAGAGAATAATCAATTATAAACTCGTCTTACAAGTTTATCAATCAGATTTCCACTACTCTGGAAGTCTGTATTAGTTAAATTAAGCAATAGGTATGTCGTAATTAAATTACAATCACAGACTAACAACTATAGCAATAACAACTATAGTGATCGATCAAACGTTATACTATTTTAAAAAAATAGTATAACGTAGAAACGAATGATACATATAAATAAATGTATAAATCAATTAAAAACCTAACCGGTTTGAAGAAGGAAATTCCGTCTGAGGCTTATCGTAACAATTTCCTTAAGACTTTATTTAAAGTCTCCCTAAATACAATAGACGTAATCTGCACGAGATTGTGATGAGCATGTCAACTCTGTGATATATTGTATAAGAATTGGATGAGAATGTGAACAGGATTCTCTCCTATTTATAATATCGTCCGCATCCCTTCAAACAGTCGCGTCCGCTTGACGGGTCGCACCCGTTGTCTTTTGAACCGCTACTGTTCGTTAACGGGTCGCATCCGCCTGCTCCTTGCATCCGTTCGCCCGTGCTTCTTCAGTCGAGTCGCACCTGTTCGCGTCTAATAGGTCGCACCCGCTTCCGTCTGCTAATGGATGCGTCTGTTAGTCAAAATACACGCGCCCGCTTTAGAAGTCGCACCTCCTCAGTCAATCCGCGTCCGCTTCTGAACTATTACGTCTGTTCGTATAGCCTGCAATTGTAAGAAACCCAAACCCAACCCAGTTTTGCAGTAAAATTAGGATCATTTAGACCCGACCCCGACCCGGTTCGGTCGGACGGGCGGATGCGACGTGCGCGTGTGTGGTGGCGATGCATGATCTTCCTCCTCACAATGAAGCAAACCTTTGGGTGCCCTAAGGCCCCAACCCCTTCATTAGAAAGCTATGAATATACCTAGCTTTGTTTTTATATTTGACGATGTGGGACAAGTGTATTTCATTTATACTTTGTATTTAGGAATTCCAACAATTAGTATAATACATTATGTTTTTATTTTAAGTAGTTATGCTCAGATGTTTAACTGAAAATAATCCAAGTATAATGTGTCTGCACAAAAACAGAAGTTATGTTTCTGATCCATAATTTCGTTGGCATGCATAAATTTTGTATAGTACGTTGCTCAAGGCACTTGTTTTATCTTTGCTAATAGCATCTCTAACGGTTAAAGGTGTTAATATTCTAATTCCCTTAATACTCAAGAAATTACCCAACAGTGGAACATCTGACTTTATATGGGTATTTAATAATAGATTTATCGTCTGGCTTCTATTTAATAAATGTTTGATCTCAATAGTTCGAAAATAAATATTTTATTGGATAAAATTTCTAAACGTCTATTTAATACGCTTCTAAGATTAGACGCTTATTATATAGACGTCTGGACCAATTCAGTGTGCCGAATTAATCTCTAAATATTACTATGAATATTCGGGTAATATAAATTGTTGAAGGGGGATTTTGAGGTGTTGATGAATAAAAAGGCGGAATGAAACATTGTTGGAGATGCTCTAATACCATATCTTAAAACACAAATATAATTTGGTTTTACAGGAAATTTTCCTCAAGGACAAGTTTTAGGGCTTTTTTTTGCTGTAGGACAGCCCGCTATTATTTTTTCCAAAGGACAAATTAACGTTTTCTTTCCGGCCCACATTTTTTTTTCTTTCCAGCCCACTTTCGCGTGCTTCTTCTTCTTTCTTTCGATCAAATTTTTCAGCGCAATCAGATTTTTCAGTCGCGATCAGATATCTCTCTCGCAATAAAATTATCGATATATTTCATTCGATTATTTGAATTTTGTCCTTCTGCTAATGGTAGTTCGTCGATCATTTTCTCCTTCCGTGCGTGTCGTTGATATCGTTCTTTTCGTATTTGTATCGTGATCGATAATTTCTTCAAATTGTATTAATTAGGTATGCTTATATTCCTGTATTTTTCGTCTTTTTTCTATTCGATTTAAAATGGCCGTGATTTGTAATTGTGATCATTTTTACAATTGATATGCAGTGTTGTTGTTCTCATTTTTTGTTCGTTCGTCCATGGCAACTTGTGGAAGTAGCAGCAGGTTTTTTTTATTGTTTTTTTTATTGTTTTTTTCTTTATGCAGTGTTGTAGTTTAATTTGCTTTTCGTTTTATTTATCTTGCATTTTCGTGCATTAATAATTGGATGATTGGAAAAGTATTACTGGTTGGGTTGTATATAAATTTGTGATACAGTGTAGAAGTATCATATTTTAGATTCAGTTTTTGGGTATCATTTTATTTTTTCTTAGTATCATTTTTTTTATTATCAGTAACTAGGTATCAGTTTTGTATACGGTAGGTATCAGTTTTGTGAAATTGAATAATTACTGTTTATATTGAACATATTTTTACTAATGTTTATTTTATTATTATTTTTCGCAGTGGGGATAACAATCTTCTTTGTTTGTTTATGTTGAATAATAACACTTTTAGCACTCGATTGTCCATCTATTGCTCTTTGTATGATTTGAAGAATGAGATATGTTGATTTTGGTCTCAATTAACTCCTTCTTCTATTCAGATTTCTTATGTGCTTGAGGACAAAGTTATTATGGTTGACACTGATTCTGATATTCAAAACATAATTTGTTTTCAGTTATACAAGAAAAGTTCTTTCTTTGGTTTTACTGTTACGGTTAAGGGTTCTGATTTGGAATATGTTGATGGTGCTTCTATTTCAAGTTCATCTTATGTTCATGCTTCTTCATCTTCTACTGTATCTGTATGTTCAAATGTTGTTGTTAATGGTAAAAGTTATTTAAAAGATATGTTGAGGAGAGGGTCGAAATTATGCATTTCTGATTTTGCTGGTTTTTGTTTTGGAGGAGCTGAGCATTTTAGAGAATTTTTGATGGCGTATCAAATTCAAAAAGGATATGAATTAATATTTTTGAAGAATTGTGCTACTAGAGTTACTGTAATTTGCTCTTCATATAAGGATGGTTGTCTTTTCAAAGTCCATGCTTCTTGTGATTCTGGAGATTTGAAGAAGTTTTTTATTAGAAATATGGTTGCTGATCATTCTTGTGGAGCTGGTGTTAGAAATGTGAATAATCCACATATATCTAGTTCGTTTATTAAATCATTGATTATTGATGAGATCCGTGATTGTCCTAGTAAAAAGCCTATTGATGTTATAGTTTATTTAGAAGATAATACAATGTTCAGTTGTCTTACGGTTATGCTTATCATGGGTAACAACTTGCATTAATGGAATTGCATGGTAATGATACTTTGTCTTATAATGATATGAGTTGGTATTTGGAAGCAGTGAAGAAGTCTAATCCAGAAAGTTATGTTGAAATGGATGTTGATCCTTGTAGTAATGAATTTGAGAGGGTGGTTATTGCATTTGGTGCTTGTTTACTTGGATTCAAGCATTGTCGTCCTATGATATTCTTAGATGCCACTCACTTGAAGGGACGTCCTGGTGTGTTGATGGCGCTACTGCAAAAAATGGTGATCTAGGTATGTCTTTGTTTTCAGTTTTGATTTATTTGTATTGAGATCATAATAGTTGGCATTAGCATTAATATTAATTTGTTATCATAATTTGTATTATGTTGGTATCAGTTTTAAGATATATAGTTTACAGTTAACAAGTTTGTAGTATCGGAATTTGCATTGTATTGAATTGTAAGTTTGTATTTGATATCATAATTTTTTACTAGTTAGCATGAGATTAGTATCAGCTTGTATATAATGTTAGTATCAGTTTCAAGTATGTTAACATATGGTATCAAATACAGTTGTGTAGTATTGGAATTTTCTTTGTATCATAATATATGTTAATGTTCGTTACTTTGTTGTGCTAGAATGAAGATTAATATGCATAATGTCCTGTCTATCAATATTTTAATAATGGTTGTATCAGGTTTTCGGTATTAGTTTTTTTACTGTTAGTATCAGTTTCATGAATTGTTTTAGATTTATGGTCATTATTAGTTTTACCTTTTTTACGAATTATTTTTTCATTTGCAAGTTTCTTCCCTTTAGCTATGAGTGTTGTTTCTATAGAAAATGTGGATAACTAGACATGGTTTTTGAACCATTTAAAGCAAATGCTTCAAGAAAATCGTACTTTGGTTTTTATGTCAGATCGTCACCAAGGGTTGCTTTCAGGTGTTCTGATGTTTTTCCTGCATCTTATCACAGTTATTGTTATTTGCATATGGAACAAAATCTTCTTTCAGCTGTTAAATCCAAAAATGCAAATGTGTCTATTGTTGATCTTTTCAAAATGTGTTCTAGAGCTTCTAATCTTTATGAATTTGAAGGCGCACATTCTAAGTTCTGTCAAATTGGTGGTGTTGCTGGTGTAAATTTTTTAAAAGACAAGTCATTTGATAAGTGGGTGGATTTATTTTTTTCCAGGGAAACGTTATGGTGAATATAGTTCTAATGTTGCAGAAAGTTTTAATAATTGGATTTTAGATGAACGAGCATTGCCTATTACTTTGTGTTTAGATGGTATTCGTGTTAAGGTTATGAAACAAATGGCTAAAAGAAGAGAAGATTGTCGTTTGTGGAAAACACCTCTTTGTCCTTCTATGGAATTGCGTTTAGGTGAATTGATTGAAGAAGGATTTGGATGGGATATATATATAAGTCTTCTGATTTTTGTTTTGAAGTGAAATCTCCAAACTCTCATTGTGTTGATTTGAAGGAGCGTGTTTGTAGTTGCAACCAATGGAAAATTACAGGATTTCCTTGTGCTCATGCTATAAAGTGTATGAACAAGTCTAAGTTGTCTGTATACAATTTTGTTGAGTATTATTTCACTGTTGATGCTTATCGCTGTTCTTATGCCAATGCTATAAATCCTATTCCACATTATGATAGGCCTATTGGTGATGGTAGTATTCAAGATGTTATTAAGCCACCAAAGGAGAAACGTGGCGCTGGTAGACCGTCGATTAAGCGCAAAGGAGGATTTTCATATTTTCAGAACAAGCAAAATAGATGTGGCGAGTGCAAGCAATGTGGTCATAATAAATGGAATTGTCAAGCTTTGAAGAGGATATGATTTGGTTTTACATTTTGAATTTGTGCAGATTAATAAGTGGACGTGTGACTTGTTTTGGTGCTTTATTGTCATTGAACCTTGTTATTAATTTGTATTCGGTGTAGCATACTATTAAATTGATTTTAATTTCAGCTTTTTAGTATAAGTGATAGTATCAGTTTTATTATTAGTTACATGTTTTTACAGTATCAGTTCTGGTGATTATTTATTTTTTTATTTATTCCAAACATTTGTTTTGATATTTGTTTGCATACTGTTTGTATCAGTTATCTAGTATCATTTTAAACATTCTGTTGGTATAAAATATGGTATCATTTCTCATTGTGTGACATCAGTTTTGTTCAATTTTGTATATTTCACTTATTTATAATTATAGCATGGTATATGGGATCTGATAATCATTGTGTAGTTGATTTAACAAAATGATTGAATTGATACATGATTTCTATTGGTTGGAGATAATATTTGTTTGATTGGATATAAAGGACTTTAGTATCAGTTTTGGTTAGTTTTTAATATTAGTTTTCTGTATTATTATATGTGTTACAATTGACAGTAGTACTAATAAATAATCATAATGATATGTTGCATTAGCAAAAACGGATACCGACTCTAATTGTTGTTTCATAACGTATGTTGAGTGTCAGTTTTAGTAAAACTGATAGCATTAGTTATTAAAACTGATACCCAGTTACTGTTTTATATTGATATATGGTATAAAATCTTATAACATTATTATACAACTGGTAGCTGCATCATAAAACTGATAATATTGTGTAGGATCAATAGTTGCATGTTTGAACATTCAATATATAATTTTGTTATAATATAAAAAAACATGTAAAGAAAAGAACATCAATTACAACAAGTCATTCCAGGAGATTATCATTGTTTTTACAAGTAAGATCAACATTGTTTTAAGAAAAGAACATCATTACTTCACAAGTTCCAGATTGCAATGGAGCATCATTACTTCATAAGTATCAAATTTAATTGTGACCCAATACAATGATATACTTTAGCACACAAAATTCTCAATTTCCACACCTTCTTCTTTGCTTGACAGGTTATCTTTCTTCTTCCAAACTAGATATGAACTTTGCTAAGCTCCAGCAGTGCTCTTTGTCAGTCAATATCTCATGTGCAATTCTTGCTCTAGATTTCAGCATTTGTTCAGGGGCTATTTTTAGTGGTAATTGACTTTTGTTCAAAGATATGATGAATATCATCACGTATATTCCACAATCAAGCCTGTTTAAAAGAATATTTGCAGTACCAGTTTTGTGTATCTATGTATTAGTTTATAAGAAAATTTACAGTGTCAGTTTAACTGTCAGTAGGTATCATTTTGAACAACATAAACAACTTACGTGTCTGATCCTTGTTGTGCACATGGTATTTGATGCATTTCATTTGCCTTCACTTCCTTATCCCGTATATTTTTCTTTTTCCAAATTTCTTTTAGCATTTCTTCAATTTTATTTCTCTATTGAAAACAAAACAATACAAAGTTAGTTAATGTTCGATTTGTTTAATTAAATTATTTTGCTTCATAACAAAAATATATCATACCAATATCATTGCCTGCTTTAGACTGGGGTTGTTTCTTTCATTAGAATTTCTTCTAGGACGTTTAAAATCTAGATGATTCCATTGCATTGTTGGGTATGTCAAATTTACTAGTGTCCAATGGTATTCACAATGCAATAGGAAATATATAGCATCTGTGTATTCATCATCCACAATTTGTTCAAGGAAAGGCAGCACTAAAGATTTTATAATTCCATGTATATTGAAAACTATAGATTGCTGTTAAATAAAAAAAAAGTTAGAATTCAATATATATGTACCATTTATGATATTCTTGAATATTAAAGTTTTATTTACTGTCATTATTGTTGTGAATGCATAGTTGTGCTCTTTCAGCCCACATTTAGATAAATACCAGTCAATTATCTATTTTAACAACAAGAAAATGTAAGTTTTGTTATTGGTGAAACAATATTCAATAATAATTAGTACCTTTTATTTTATTAATGGTAATATATATTACCGATTACAAGAAAAATAAGCATGTAATATGATCAAACAGCTTCTGGGTATCATTTTTGCACTGACTTAGTATCATTTTTGAACATGCTATTAAATCAATTGCTAATAGAAAACAAAAGTATGAATTGATATCAACTGCTACAATAAATTAGTTTTGTACTATTTTGGTATTTATTTTTTCATACAAGACAGTTAATACACCATTCAACTAATAGACTACCACTTTGTAATATATAGTACTTAGGTATCATTTTTGGTTATAAGTAGGTATTGGTTTTGGTATAAATGGCACTAGAAATAGCTACTAGATATTATTTTTGTAATTATTTTTATTGGTAGCAGTATTATAAAGCAAAAAAAAAAAAAGTGTGTACCGATCCATGTATGGCATTCTCTTCAAGAAGTTGTCGTAGTAATTTTTTTGTTATTGTACATCTTCCTCTAATTGTGTCTTTATCTGTCCATGCTATATCTCTGTTTTAAGAAAATAAGCCATATATTAATTATATAATATTATTTTAACCAGCAAAATTTGTATATATGTTTGTAAACTTACTCATTTGACAATGTCATAGCAAATAAAATTTTGATTGTATTTTGTTGTTCTATATTCAAGTATGCCAAAGTTTTGCTGCAGTTTCCTAGTCCCAAATTTGATAGTGTTGGCTCTATTACTTGAATTGGCATTGGGATTGACTCTTTTCCACTTTCTTTTTCATCATTTTTATTTTCTTCTAGTTTTTCTTTATTTTCATTTTCTTCAGCTTTTTGTTTTTTTTTCTGTTTTTTTCATTCTCTGACCATATTCAAAGCCGAGGCTTTTTTTTTTTTTTTCCTTTCTCTTGTTTTATTTTTTCCACATAAGAAGATTGCTTATGAACAGTTTGTTTCCTTTTCCAACCAGGAGGATTTGCTGCTTTGTTTTCTTTGTCCTTTTTTGTTATTTCCTCTAACAATTGTTGTGTGATATTGAGATTGAAAGATGGAGGTGTTAAGTCTAGTACTACATCGGTGTATTCTGCAACTTTGCTCTCTTTAGTGGTATCTTCTTCCAATTTTTGAGCCTCTTTTATTTCTTTTTGTGCCGATTTATCTTCATTTGTTTGCAACACAGTTTCATTTGTTTTGTTCAATATGTCTTCACTTTTTTCTTTTTCGTCCATATCTTTATCTTCATTTGGTTGGAGCATATTTTCATCCACTTGAGTTTCTTTTCCAGTCTTCATGCATGTACTTTCTTTTTCACTTGTTTGGTGCACTTGTTTTGTATTATTGTCAGCACTTGTTTGGTGCACTTGTTCAACATTAGGCTCAGCATTTCTGTCTTCATTCTCACCTTCATTGTTTTCAGTTGTGGATTTCTTTTACCTGTTTTCTATTTCTGTTTCTTCATGCGCATGTTCATTTAGAATGTTGTCATGTTCAACTTCTTTGTGCTTATTTTCTAGTTCAACTTCTGAATTTTTCTTTTCATTTTCTTCCAATCTTGATTTGAGTTCTTTCAGTTGTTCTTTCAATTTCAAATTTTCTTTTTCAGCCTCTATCCTCAACTTCTTTTCTTTCTCTAATTGCTTCTTTTCTTAGCTTCTTCTTCCATATCTTTAATGTGCATTTGCAAAATATTAAGGCTTACTAAATCTTCAAAACATTGTCCACTCTGTTCAGCATCTTCGTTTTTTCTTTTTTTTCCGTTGGTTCTTTTTTCTTTTGTTGCTTGATTCTTCTTTTCTTGATGCTGTTTGGAGTAGCTCGTGCTCATGTGGAAGAATAGTGCTTATTTCTTTTACCTGTGTAATTGAAATAGTAATTTTTTTTTAAATTTAAATGCAAATATTCTATTTTACTATTTTGTAACTTATAAGTTACAACTGACATTAATAAGTGATTAGTTTAATAGAAGAAAATAGAATAGTAATGAAATTTATACTATGTACACTTAGTAATTGATTGTGTGCAGTGTTAAAAATGATAACAAGTATTATTGTATATTATAGCTGATACTGTGCAAAATGAAAAGATGTACTATGCCGAGGACAAGATGTACTATGCCGAGGACAACATTGATACTATGGAAACAAAAATTTAAATGTACACATTGAAACTGATACTAATCAGAAGCTAAACTGATACAGCAAAGAGGCATATTTGATATGTGCATACACAAAATAATTTTTGTATTCGTTCAAACTGACACTATAGACGGAGAAAACATAAAATGTAAACTGATACTCACTAGTGTACGTAAGAATTAATTTTAACTTACACTGCCAACTTTTGTATCATTCAAAAATTGTTTCACAACAATGTCTTTTAGTTTTCTTACATCCCACCGTGCAAATCTCGGTAAATCTTCAGCAAGTTGCCTTCTAGGTTGGATGTGGTTCATTTTCTCACAGATGCAATACTATAAACATTTAAAGATATAATTAGATAACAGTGTTGAATATAACATTTTTTTTAAACTAATAATATTCTGCATAACACATCTTACCAGTGGAAGCATGGAACATCCAGACATGTTTCTTGGCTTGGAGATAAACTTTTTGACAAATTTGCTAAAAAAATTCTCTATTGTTTCTGGCCATGAGACAGTTTGCATTGTTTCACTATCAATCAAATATGGTAGAATTCCCCATCTTAGTTTTTGTTGGTTGTTGGGCAAGAAAAATGTCAATAGTATTTGCATTATTATCAATAAAGGCAGATCTTCTTCATTTTCTTTTTTCCTTTTTGATATTTCTAGTTTTATTCTTCTTTCCACAATATTTCTTGTTATGTATGCACATGTGCCAAAGTTTCTAGTTGCAAACTTTTTACAGTCTGGTGGAATAGTTTTCACCGTCATTTTTTTTGTTGGTTCTATGTTTATTCCTTTTAATGGAAGCTCAAATAGAAAGCTTATATCTTTGGCAGTGACCTTCAATTTGTCTTCTCCCAAGACGAAGGTATCAGTTTCCATACAGTAGCAGCTGTACAAAGCATCCAAGTTTTGTTGATGCCTTTTGCATTCTTTCATTGTTATTTTTTCTTCATAGATGACTTTGAAGAAGTTGTAAAAGGATGTCTTCTTTAAGATGTCTAATTGCTTTTTGGTCAGTCCATTTTTTTTTTCATCAATTTTAATATCTTGAAGACAGCTTGTAAGCCACATCTATAAGCAGTTTCTGGCTTATCATTTTCAGATTCTGCTATCTGTTTCTTTGTTTGTTTTGATGTTGTATGCACGGTTTTGTTAGATGGATTGACAAAATCATCATCATCCTATTTCATGAAAATATGGCATTAAGTTGTCAGTGAAAAAAACAGCATAGAAACAAAACAATATATAACAGTATATAGTGGTATCAGTTTTTCTTCAACATGAGATAAAATATGGTATTTTTATCTAGCTAAAATTCGGTATCATTTTTGCTAAATGTAGGTATCAATTTTTAACAAATTATGGCACAAATACTTCTAAAACTATACATACCAATTTCTAAAGAAACATATTGTATGTATAATGTTTATGTTACATTTGTGTTATATTTGTTATAAATTACATTGAAATATAGGTATTAGTTTGTTATACAGTAGGTATCATTTTGTGAAATATATATATCGTTTTACTCAAAAATTATAACATTGATATAAGGACAAAAACATTATATACACTAGGTACCATTTTGTAAGAATTTAGTATCAATTTTCCTAGAAAAAAGATGGTGAACTAATTTGTTAGCTAAAAAAAATCAGCTATACACCATTAGACAATAGATATCACTATTGTAGTTTTTTGATATAAGTTTTTATATGTGTACTGAATTTAATTTTTATAAATACAAATTATCACGTTAATTCTAACAATTGTTTGGTATCAAATTTTCAATATATTAGTATCAGTTCTGTAACAAATGGCAATTGTTTTATAAGCTTTTTAACCAACTATTACTATCGATATATTAGTATCAGTTTTTCAGCAAATCTATTTTTTAACCAACTAAACTTTGTTTTCTACCAAACAAACTATAGGTATCACTTTTTGAACATGAAATTTTTAAAAATTGATATGGCTTGTAGTTTTACCGTGTTTGCTTGATCATCTTCATATTGCCCGACTGTTATTTGTTTTCCCTTATTTGTTTGTGTTTTTTCCTGTTAAACAGATTAATACTATTAAAATACATTTAACGATTTAATACTATCAGTTTAATAATTTAATGGTATTACTTGCCTGTTGAAGTTGCTGCTGAATTATTTTGTCATTTTTCTTCTTCTATCTTAATTCTCTTTTTGGCATTTGTTGAACAATTGATTTGTCACCATTTTTTTTCTGCATTGTTTCTCTAGTTTTCTGTAAAAAATAGTTAAATAGTATCATAATAAAACTACATTGGTTTTGTTAAGCTTCATTTCATAATATCATTTACCTTTTCTTCCGTTCTTGTTTCTTCTTGTTTCCTTTCTGTTCTTTTTTCCCTTTTTTGTTGTATCTCTTCTTCCATTTTTCTTTTTAATAATCTTTCCTGCTGCATCTCTACTGCAGGTACGATATTTGCTTCTTGAAGATTTTCCGATACAGCTGCTATGGTATCAAAATCACATTCTAGGTTTTCAATATCGGCCTGATTATCCGATTGATTAGGTGGTACGGTATCAGATTTTTGTCGAACATCAGATTGAGGGGATACGACATTAGATTCGTGCTCAAACTCTGCGGTCGATTTATTTTGTGACGTCTGTGATTGCGATGGAGGTACCAATTTTGTTGTTGTTTCGTCTGCCATTTTTTCTTAATTTTACTTTACTGTTCTGAAGACGAGTGCATTTGAAATCGGCCAGGAAGACATAAGATGAAAACGGAGAAATTTTTAACATGCGAATGGGCTTTGGGCCTGTCCTTTTGAAGCAATTATTTTGTGCGTGTCCTTGTGAATAAAAAAATTAAATCATTTGTCCTTTAAAAAAAATTTCCCTTTGGTTTTATACTTCATAATACTATATATGCTTTGGGCTAACAATACATATGTTTATTGGTTAAAAGAATACGAATGTTACTTAAAGACTCATCTTCTACCCTAATTTAGAAACAATAGCAAACGCACTAAATATTTCAAGAATCTCCGCATCAACCACGTATGTAATCAACATACGTGTTTTATAAAAGAAAAGAAAATAGTATACATTATTTATTTTTCTTCAAGTTTTTGGCAATTTTTTTTAAAAGTTGCATTTATATTCTTTTTGTAGCTTTCAAAAAAGTTAGGCTGCGGTTGATTCTCGTAAATACAAAAATATGCACGATCCATGTATGTTGTGAAAAATGATTAATTTAGAAAACGAAATTAATATAGAAAATAGAAAACAACTATTTTTTATCTTTCATGTTTTGAAAAATAACGGAAGCAGACCCTTCCATCGTCTCTCCATCGCCCCCTCCGTCTTCCTTCTATCTCTACATCTCGCTCGACTTTTCTCATACTTTGCAATTAATCTTGAAAACTCAAAACAAAAAATAATATATAAATCAAACAGACCTTTAGTTTTCATAGTTGTTTAATGATGAATATTTAATTTGTTTTTAAAAATTGACTTTTAGAAATTTTGGCGAAATTTGATAAGTGATGGTTTTGTTATACCCACTGGTGTTGAATTTCATCAGCGAGATTTCGTAGTTCAGTGGAAAATTGTCCAGAATTTTATTTAGTTGGCAAAATTATGTTTCATCGTACATTAGATAATCATTCGTCGCATTAGGAAGTGCAAACTTTTCGGTGAATTTGTACTAAAAGTGCAACACTGAGCACGAATGTGATTTGTTAAGAATAAAGTTGTTGCCAATGAAATCCTCTCGTGTTAAATTAATCTAGATATAAGTTGCAGGTACACCCCCCTCTCTCTCTCTCGTTTTTCCATTGGACGGTGAGGGCACCTCCAAAACGCTTAAGTGCAGTTAGCAAGCTTGTGGTGGCACGCGTTTACGTTTATGTTTGTGAAACGTCCGACCTCCAAACAAGGTTAACCCCTTCCAACTCTGTTCACTTGAATGCAAACTTTTGCTCCGTTAGTTTTCTTGATTACATTAATTAATAAAATCTAAGGTAGTGTTTGGTTTAAAAATGAATTTTGTGATTTCGATATATTTCTCGAATATCAGAAGGGTAAAGGCACGACGGAGGGGATTAATAAAAGACAGATGAGAGGATTAAAATGATAGAGGGACGACGAAAGAATGAATTGTTTCACGTGCTTGTGTTATTTTTCAAAATGAACAAAATAAAATAAGTTGTTTTCTAATTTTTTATGTTAAATTCGTTTTTTAAATTGTTCATCTTCGACAATATAAATGCGTCGTATGCATTTTTGCATTTACGAAAATCCAAAAGTAATAATAACAAATCAAACTATCTAAATTTTTATAAACTTATAAAATTAACAATTTGTGAAAATGAGATCCGTTTGGGATATAATTTTTTGCGTTGCGACCGTATCAAATTGTTCTACTTTATGGAGTTGGCTTGAACTAAATCGAACAATTTGTAGTTTTTCAATTTATAGATTATAAATCAATTAGATTAAAAATAACAACTTAAATATCTCATTCGCAACCCCAAACACATACCTCATTCATCTAACTTCCCAGTTCAAATGCTATGTTATTGTTCTCCGCAAACACACCCTTAATGTTCGTATTCCCAAATATCAATTATTGATTTTGCCGAAATCCCCAACAATTTAAGGCTTATTTAATACACAGTTTGATGTCAAGATGTTTATTTAATAAACGTTTAAGTAGCGCATCTAATAGATAAACGTTCAACTTTAGACATCAATTAAATAAGTATTCAAATCTAGACGTCTATCAAATAAATGACTGAATTCAAACGTTGGAATTAATTTAAAGGACAAAAATTTGTATATTTTTTGCCTCAAGCACACGACCTCAATTTTTTTAACACAAGGACAAACATTTTCTAAAAATTATTCATAAGTACAAACATTTTTCAAAATTATTCATAAGCACAACAAAACTGATACCGAGCTAAAAACTGATACCTAAAAACTGCTACCGATAACTACAAACTGATACCTAAAAACTGCTACCAATAACTAAAAACTGATATCTACAGAAAGTTGTCATTCAGTATAAAATATTGAAGGTCTGTTCTTGAGGCTAATAAGCTGTGAAATTTTGTCCTTGACAATAATTTCCAGTATTTAATAACAGTGATATTTAAAGCTCATTAAATAAGCACTCCCAATTGTTTTCAGACGCTAATTAAATATACAAACCAATTTTGAATCTCAAACTGACTACAACCACTAATACAAAGTCTGAATTGTGATGTTGGTGGTCTCCATGAATATTAACCCTAACTGAATACAGCCCCTTGTACAAAGTCTGAATTGTGATGTTGGAGATCCCCTTGAATATTAACCCTGAATTTTAACTGTGGGAACTCTAATACAATAATTTACTGAAGTTTTCAACAAAATATTCTGATAATGCTTTATTGAATTTTGTCAAAGTTCACTGGTAGTCGATACTTTAATTTCTTTCAATTTCCCACAAAATTATAAGAAAATAATAATGATTACATGTTAAGAAAATAATAATAATTACATGTTAGCTTGTGTTAAAGCTCCCATCCAGGACAGGAGAGGAAAATTAATGCTAATGCCTAGTAGTAATAAGTTTGTTTAAGGAATGTTTTTCCAAATACCATTTTTCTACCACTCTCATGGTTTCAATGAAAATGTGCATTTTAAACTGCATATATTTACAGTTTCAACTACAAATATTTGTAGTTCTAATTGCGTTCTTCTGTTTTAGACTTCAATGCTAATACATTTTCAACATCTAACATTAATTTCTTTCCTATTTTACTCATTAATTTCTTTCCTATTTTACTCTTTACGGTTTTCTGATTACACAAATGCTAAAACTCTTAATTAAAAACTATTTGGATAGGTTGATTTAGATACGAGGAATGAAGGAAGTGCTTTCTTAATTCAAAACTTTTGTTAGAGAAGGAATCAAATTATTGAAACCGATGAAAATAAAATTTTGAAACCGATGAAAATAGTTTGTCAAAAGTTTTGACTGATGTGCAAAAATTTGAAGAAAAGGTATGAACTACACATTCAAATCTAACATATACAATGACAAGACACTAGAATTTCGAATTTCAAGATCACGAGTTAATAAGTTCTTGGTTCCGACCATCTTGGTTGCAGATTTAATTATTTATGATTATTATTTTGTTCCAAATAATTGTTCGAGATGGCTATCAGTACTCTTCCCATTGCAACAACATTTGATGCTAAAACCATGGTTGTTTTGTTATTTTTAATCTTGAGTTTTCTTTCATACAAAAATACACATAATATAAGTATATTGTAAAAAACGATAAATTTAAGAACAAAGTTTTTTTTGTTTGGGAAAAGGTAGACGGACCAAGCCAAAAGTGTTTGCAGAAATATAGAAACAGGTAGAAATGCAACCTACCCACTATTATACAATACAATTCAACTAAACCTAATAAGGTTTTACGTCGACATAACTTTACTATCTCTCAGGAAAAAGAAAAACTCGATAATAGCGTGACAACGAAATTCATTTTCTAGAAAGCTCTGCCATCCTTGTTAGCTCCGCTAGCATCCCCTCTCTTCCAATTCGAAAGATAGTCATTAAATCTTCTTTTCATTCCTTCAATCGTCTTGTTAAAGTCGTTCTTCTTTTGATGTAAGTAAATCGGAGAAGAATTTCTATAACTTATTTATTTTTTTGTGTTTTAAAAGGTAACGAAAGTACGAGTAATAATTCATCTTTCCGTCATCTCCTCCATCGTCCCTCGACCCCGTGAAAGATGAGTTATACATTTATATCCATATTTGGTAGGGAAGCAAAAGAACAATTTCAACGAAGATGTTAGGGAGGAGATCACTTATGTCCTAATTCCCCATGTTCTGGTGTCTCCAACCTAAATAGTCATTTGCCACATAATTATATAAAATGCAAAATACTTCTTTAAGTTAAGAGAACAATGGATTGATTTGTAAAACATCTCAATCAACTTTTGGTTGGGCATATCAGATAGAGAAAGTTATGACCAGTCGATTTCATTTCTGATGATGTTATAGACATATAGTGCCTTGGTCTGAACAGTTTCAGTATGGCACTCTAAAGGAACGTGACAAGGCAGACAAGTTTAAAATAGGTTTAATATAACATTACATTTGATACATTTCATGAAATTGTAACAAATTGGTTTTTCTTCTAAGTTCTTGGATGATAATCTAAACTTTAAACCTTGACTATTTGGTGGTAA
The DNA here is from genome assembly GCA_030765085.1 of Allium cepa. Lineage (NCBI taxonomy): Eukaryota > Viridiplantae > Streptophyta > Magnoliopsida > Asparagales > Amaryllidaceae > Allium > Allium cepa. Next base: position 723,114,011 of record CM060934.1, read on the forward strand.
TATTATTCCACTGTCTAGACTAGAAGAAAAAAAGGTAGTTTATGTGTTATCTGAACAGAAAATGTTTGACATAACAAGTCATCTATGCTACCATTAATTTATTTGTACTCACCAAAATTCAAGCATGAGACTCCGAATGTCCATCATGTCCATGAATAATGTGTTCATTTTCTACAGTCCAGACATTTGAAATAAAACACACACATACATGTCCGCACAAGCATGCATGCACACTTACTTTTCACTCTTACTTTTCAGATTTGGAAATTACAGTTGTAATATATGAAATTAACGTTTACTAGAAAATAACTACATATCCTTATCGCTTCGAAAAAGTTATATTAGCATATATGATATATGTCATAGTCTGTGATACTTATTTCAGATTGTTCATGAACCTACAGCTAATTTTACAAATAATCGAAACAAGATAAAAATCTAATTTGCATGTGCTACCTTTTGTCATGTAGCAATGAAGGCAGCTTATAAATGTGATCAAGAGTCAATACCGGCTGTTTGGTGTGTTCATGCACAATGAACAGTGTTGGATATTGATGTACACCAAACTTTGATAATTGTTATGTAGTAGTATATGATTTCTGTCACTTGTATTATGGAAAATAAGAAGACAAGGAGGTTGGATTTATTTAGCGGGTGCTTTTTTGTTGAATGCCTATTTAATTACACAAGCTGTAGGAAATTAGGAGAAATGTGAAAACGTGCACATGGAAAGGTCATGGCAGTAGGTAAATAAATCAATCAACGTATGTTGATTTAGGAAAAGGTTTGGAACAGAATTAACGTTGTTGTTTTGCATTTATCAGGAAATATAATTGATAATGGATACCATTATTGTTGCAACGTTCAAATTTGTCTTGCTTGTTTTATATTGAATATCTTGAATTACACCTAGTAGATAAACGAAGGCTGGTGTTTACAATTTAAGAAAAAAGCATCTTACTATGGTATCACAATGCTTTGTCAAAATTTTGAAAATTTCAGATATGCAAAAGTGTATAATTTGTTGATTTTACCATTATCAGTATGTGGTACGCTATACCTTTTATTAGATATATGTCCTAAAATAAGATATGCTGTACCTTTGTTGCAGGTCGAAGCGGTTCTCTGTGTATATATTTTTCCGGATTTAAAAAAGATTTATTTAATACAGTAATTGTTTTTGTATTTTCGTTATGATTATCAGTTTTCTTCTTATGAAATTTGCATCCATAGTTAGTGGATATGAAGCTTGAGTTTCTTATTGTTAGTATTTTGCCTTTTGTTGCTACGTGTGGATTCTTATGGTTTTTAATTATTGTTGTTTATTTTCAATTTCTTGTATATATTTTTCTGCATGGAGCGGTGGATAATAGTTTGTTAAGTTTAATTAACTTCCTTGTTTTTGTTTTTATTGTATTATCTTCTTTTGTAACAAGTAAAGCCTGTGGGTATGAAATTATGAAGTTAACTACCATATGTTTTTGTATATTATTGACATGAATGTAAACTCTGTTGTTTAATAAACAAAGAAATGTTAACTTTAAAATGTGTTTTTATGATTTTTGTTTGTTTAACACGTAGAAATCTATAAGATAAAGAATACTGCTTTGAACGTTATAAACGCTGTATCAAATGAATGAAAGAGACATGAAAACATTACAAAAACAGTTCAACCCTTAGTTGGGTTTTTAGGAACCTTATAAAAAAATCCATTTTTTGAATTTCTTTTTTGTAGCCATTAAAACACATTATAAACACTGTTTTTCTAGCATTTATATCCAAGTAACTTAAGAAACACTAGAAAAAACCTTTATCTTTTCCTAATTCATATAAAGCTTATTTGTTACAGCGTTTCATAAACGCAATTAATGTCATTTTTTCATGGTACTTATTTTTTCGTTCTGATATACTGTTACAAAGTGTTCTTCAAAATGCTTAAAATATCTCCTTGTCCTTTTTAAATACTATCAAACCTTCCGTCTACTGACTAAAAATAGATTTGCAAGAGAAATGTAAACTGTAAAGTTTTATTATCACTTCACTGTATTATACAGCATGGTAGCCTCTGTATTTATAATACATATTGTAAACTGGACTGCTAACTGCTATATGGGCTGAGGCCCAATACATGATCTGCTATCCACTCAGAATAATATGTTATATCCTCACCGTAATTTATATTATAACCTAACTCCCCCTTTCAATTTCATCTAGGGTTTTCTCTTCCCCCTTTGTCTTTGTGCCGCCTTCTTTAATTGTGAGATCTTTCTTCAGTTGAGTGAAAAATTTTGTTGAGAGCGGTTTCGTCAAAATGTCAGCTTTCTGAAATTGAGCAGGAACATGGTGAACTTTCAGTTTGCCTTCTGTTACCTTCTCAAGAACAAAGTGTAAATCTATTTCAAAGTGCTTTGTTCGTGAGTGTAGCACTGGATTTGCAGAGAGACATACTGCGCTCAAGTTGTCACACCAGATTATGGGCGTATTTCTGATGTCGATCCTGATTTCTTTGAGTAGAGACTCGATCCAAACAATCTCGGCTACAGTGCTGGCAATTGATCTATATTCGGCCTCAGTGCTTGAGCGCGAGGTAGCGGCTTGCTTCTTTGAGCACCAAGAGATTGGGTTGCTCCCTAGGGATATGCAGAAGCCAGTAGTAGACCTTCTGTCGTCTGGATCAGAAGCCCAGTCCGCGTCACAGTAAGCTTGTATGTTTAATCCCTTTGCGTTGTTGAAATGTAGACCATGATCCATTGTCCCTTTTAGGTAACGCAAATTACGTTTTACGGTCTTCCAGTGGTTGCTGAGGGGTCTGTGCATGAATTGACATACTTTGTTTACACTGTAGCTTAGATCTGGTCTTGTTATTGTGATATATTGTAGAGCTCCAACGATGCTTCTGTACTGTTTTTCGTTTGTGATGGTTTCCCCTGATTCCTTTGATAATTTGAGATTGCTAGTCATTGGTGTAGGTAGGGATTTTGCCTGATCCATGTTTGCCTTCTTTAGTAATTCCAGTATGTATCTTTTCTGACATAATATCATCTCTGACTTGGATGTTTGGATAACTTCTATACCTAAGAAATGATGTAAATTGCCGAGATCTTTGATTGAGAAAGCTTGATCTAAGTACTTAATTGTTTGATCCATGCCTTGAATGTCATTTCCTGTAACAATAATATCATCTACATATACTAAAATATATGTGATTTTCTCCTACTTGCATTGCATAAACAATGAACTATCTGATTTGATTGGTGTGTATCCTAAGTCCATCAGTGTGGACTTGAGTTTCTCATTCCACACACGTGGTGCCTGCTTTAGTCCATAAATTGCTTTATGTAATTTGCATACTAAGGTGTCATTTGCACCACTCTGGTAGCCTTCTGGTTGTTCCATGAAGACTTCCTCCTTTATATTCCCATTAAGGAAGGCATTATTTACGTCAAGTTGCCTAATCTTCCATTTTTTGTGAAGTGCAACAGTTAATATGATCCTTATGGTAGTGGGTTTAACAACTGGAGAGAATGTTTCATTGTAGTCAAAACCATACTGCTGATTATATCCCTTAGCCACCAGTCTTGCTTTGTACTTTGAGATACTTCCATCTGTATTTTTCTTAATTTTGTAGGTCCACTTGCAGCCTTCTATGTTCTTGTCTTTTGGCCTTGGTACTAAACTCCAAGTTTTATTTCTGATGAGAGCATTGTATTCATTATCCATAGCCTATGTCCAGTTATTGTTGCTAATAGCTTCATTGTAGTCTTTTGGCTCTGTTGAATCTAGTTGAGCACTATATACCTTAGGTTTGAAAATACCACTTTTTGATCTTGTGATCATATGGTGTTCTGTTCTTGCAGGTGGTGTGTCTGGATTATCATTGCTGTCTTCAGACTGCTGTGATGTGGACTGAGTAGTTTTCTCTTGAATTTGAGTTGATCTGACTGGTGTTATTGAAGGAGCTGGAGCATTTGTCAGTTTCATGGCCCAATCCTATGTCATCATTGGATGATGTTTGTTGTGGCTGTTGGATCCTCCGCACACTTCCAATGGTCTGATTCCACTCTGGTATGACAGGTATAGAAGGCATTGAGAAATTATCTTTAGTATGCACCTTTTTGGTTGTCTTGATATCTTTGTCTGCAAAAGGAAAAAATTTCTCATTAAAAACTACATGTCTGGTAACATAGATTTTACCATCATTACTTAAGCATCTATATCCTTTTTGATTGTTTCCATAACCTATGAATGTACTTGGGGTAGATCTGAGGTTCAATTTATGACTGTTATATGGCCTTAGACATGGGAAGCATAAGCAACCAAATGTCTTTAGACTCTTATAATCTGGTTTAACCCCAAATAGTAATTCAATAGAACTCAGATGCTTAAGAACTTTGGTAGGCAGTCTATTAATTAGACACACAGCAGTGTTAAATGCTTCTGGCCAGAATTTCATAGGCATTGATGCCTGTGCTAGCAAAGTTAACCCAGTTTCTATTATTTGTCTATGTTTTCTCTCTACCAAACCATTCTGTTCAGATGTGTATGGACATGTTGTTCGATGAATAATACCTTTTTTCTGAAAATACTCTCTCAGTGGTTTATATTCACTACCACCATCTGATTGTATGACTTTAACTTCATGACATAATTGTTTTTCTGCTTGAGTTATGAACTCTATTACTGTCTTTTGCGCATCTGACTTTGATTTTAGAAAATATATCCATGTGTTCTTGAATAACAATCAACAAAAGATATATAGTACCTGAATCCATAGTCTGAATTTATTGGAGCAGGCCCCCACAAATCAGTTGCTACTAACTGAAGTGGTTTGTTAATAATAGTTGTAGAATCTGCAAAAGGCAATTTATGACTTTTGCCTAATTGACAATAGGTACAAACATATGGTAATGACACATCACATGAAATGTTATTATTCATAAGAACTTGTTTTACAATGTTTACATTAGGATGTCCTAACTTGTAATGCCATAAAGTAAAGATTTCTTGACCATTTGCAGCATGAGACTCAGTATTATTACACCATATATTCCTAATTTTGCTCTTTCTTGAATTTCTAAAATTGAATTTGTATAATCCTCGGCCCAATTTACCCTGTAACAATATGTCTTGATTTAGTAAATTTTTGACTAAGCAAAATTTAGGGTGAAACTCAAAATACACGTTGTTGTCATTAGCAAATTGAGATACACTCAATAAATTCTTTTTAATATGTGGAACTCTCAACAAATTATTGAGATGAAGAAGTCTTTTACCTTGAATACTTCTGGTTCCAACATGTGTAATTTTTAAAGCTTCACCATTCCCCATATGAATAGAATGCGTACCTGAATACTCTTTATTGCCTAAGTTGAGATTTTGCAGGTTGCTTGTGAGGTGATTGGTGGCACCTGAATCTGGGTACCAATCTTCTTCTGCTGCATCATCAGATCTGGTATGCCTTTCTACATTTAAGGCTTGTGTTCTTGTCATTTCTGTTTGACTGCCTTGTCTTTGGTTTATCTGTGCAACATTTGCACTGGAGTTGTGATTTCTTTGATTTTCCTGATTTTGTTGATTTGGATAATACTCAGTGTTAAGACGAAAGTAGCACTGTCTTGCTGTGTGGCCTGGTTTTTCACAAATTTGACATTTTATCCTGTTATTGTTCCATCTTCCACTTCTCCCTCTGCCTCTTTGAGTTGTATTGCTTCTTTGATTGTTTTCTTGCCTGAAGTTTTGATTTTCTTGTCTTCTTCCTTGATTTCTGTTTCTTGAATTTGAGGCATAATTGAGAGACATTTCTGTGTTACTTTCTTTCCTTTGTTCAATTCTCCCTTCATGAGATAAGAGAATAGAGTATACATATTGCATGTTTGGTAGAGTTTGTTGTGATGAGATAATTGCTACCACCGACTCATATTCAGTATCTAGACCATTTAGGATGGTCAATATTTGCTAAGATTCTGATACAGCATGCGCTGTTGCATCAAGTATATCATAATAAGATTTTACCTTTGTAATATACTCTCTCATTGACATATTTCCCTTTCTGAGATTCTGCAGTTGCCTTTTGTAATATAAGATTCTTGCTGCTGATTGTGTGTTAAAAATTTGTTGCACTGCAGACCATATCTCAAATGATGTTTTACATCCCACAATTTGTGATAGAAGGCCAGAACTGATGGATGAAAGCAACCAGGCAGCCAGTAAGCTATCTTGTTTCTGATAGTTGATGAATTCTTTATTTACCGTTCTTTCTCCATTGTCTTCTATCAGCATTCTTGCTGGTATAGTGACTGTGCCATACAGAAAATCTTCTAGCCCATATCCTCTGATGCTTGTTTCTACTTGATATTTCCATAATATGTAGTTGTTTTCATCAAGTGTGGTGCTTACCATATTATTCTTGGGTTCGATGATGTCACTGCTTCTTGTTTCTATAGCCATTGTAACTTGGTTTCTTGATTTTGGTTCATCCTGACTTTTAATTCCACTTGTTGCAGATGAAGTTGTATCATCATCACCTGCCATCTTGATGATGCTTCAAATTGGCTCCTGATTGCAAGTTTTATGGTGCAGCCAGTAATCTTGATTTCTTGATTTACATTCTTGGCGAGGCACCACTGCCGAGATCAGAAATGGGTAAATGCACTCTCAGATGATGAGAAGCAATGCACTGAGAGCAACCAAGGGTGGTGTATGATGATCTATGGTCTGACACCTTCCTTTGGACGGCTCAATGATGATGAGCAATCTCTGATGAGATTCTAGTACAAGCTTGACTGGATGATTGTCGTTTGACAGTTCTTTAGCTCTGATACCAAAATAGATTTGCAAGAGAAATGTAAACTGTAAAGTTTTATTATCACTTCACTCTATTATACAGCATGGTAGCCTCTGTATTTATAATACATATTGTAAACTGGACTGCTAACTGCTATATGGGCTGAGGCCCAATACATGATCTGCTATCCACTCAGAATAATATGTTATATCCTCACCGTAACTCATATTATAACCTAACTAGTCATTGTGTGTAGATGTTGGATAGAAGACATATAGTAACCAACTTCAAATCTTGTGTAGCATATCGTACTACGACCGTCGAAACCTGTCCATACACATAAATTATACATGATTGTATTGTTTCAACATAGTATCCAAATCCAGACCGTTCGCATCAGTGTATACAACAAAATTCTTCCCACTCAGGAATAATAAGTATTAGAGCACCCAATAGCTTTTCCTTCAGTGGAAATAATGCCTTCTTGCATACGGATGACCAAATAAAGTTCACATTCTTCATTGTCAATCTAATTATCTAATCAAAGTTATGGTTATATTCGGGAAGTTTTTATTATGAATCTTGTATAATAATTAGATGATTCAAGGAAAGATCTTCCCATAACCCGCATTTTCCCTCCTCCTGTCATCAATAGCAACGACTTCTCTAAGATCAACATAAATTTCTTCTACGTAAGTAGTATAACCAATGAACTAAACTTCTTACTACCAAAAGTGACATTACTAAACCTTGCTCGCAATTGATGCTTATGAAGCATCTTATGAAGAGTTTTCATGTGCACTTTGTGATCTTGCTCAAATTTTGGTTCAACCTTTTATATCATCAATGAAAAATGTCACAAACTTTTCCAAGTAATTTTGAAACATTTGGTTCATCAAATCAACACATATGATGATGCATTAGTCAACCCGAACGGTATGACCAAATACTCAAAAAGGAGATAACATATCTTAAAATCCATTAACGGTATACTTCCTTCAACACGAAGCTAAGGAAAACTAGCAGTCGAGTATAAGTGTGAGAATACACAAGCTCTACTTAGTTGATCAAACAAGTCGTGTATCCTCGTTATTGGATGCTCGTTTCTCACGGCCATCTTATACAACTCTCAATAATCAACGTATAACTTCATCAATCAATCTTGCTTTTTTATCAAGGTACTTTGCACATTCCAAGGAAATTCACTTGATTGAATAAAACATTTCTTCAACAAATCATCAAGTTACAATTTTAATTTGACTAACTTTCAAGGTACCTTTGTGTTTGGAGCATGTGTATACAGCTTAACATCCTTTGCCTACCTTGTTTTGAACTCAACATCCCTCTTAACGATAAACTATCAACTTCTTGGAAAACATCTTCATAGTCATACATGATCGAAACCTTACACTTCTCGAATTCATCCACTTCCAAAGCATGCACAAACCTAATCTTTAGCGAAGTCTTCTCATAAACAAACTGTACAACCGACCGACCAATATTGACTTCGAGTAAAGTTACTCTTCTCAAATAGTTGATCAAAAAAACATATCCATGCCAAATAGCACCCCAAAACAGCAAAGTCCAAAGCTACTTAGTCACCCAAATAAATTTGGTATCTTATCTCCACTTCTACTCTCACCCACGTAAAAACTTCATAGTTGTGACACTACCGGCCAAAGTAACTATATAACAATGTACTTATAACATTGGCTTAAGCTCTTAACTATTCATCAAACTCTAAGAAAATTTAAGAATGTGATGCTCCATTATTAACAAATACCCTTATAGGAAAGCAGCATATAAGAACGAAACCTTTCAAAATTTGTCTAGTTAAGCTTCGGTCCTTCATTTCCAATAGCTTCTACATCATAAATCCCATTAGTTGCTCTCGATTTGGTTATTTCGTAGCAATATTCCCACTCTTCCACCGGTTAAAGCACCCAACAAATTATTTGCTTAGACATTAGTTTGCAAAAAGTCCAAACTACTTATAGTTGTAACACTTAACTTTCTATACATAATCATCACCAGCTGATTTTCTAGTAGCTCATCGATCCAAGTCGAACCTTATCTTTCTCTTGGTATGAAGTTGTTAATGAGATTTTTAGATTTTACAACACCTACTTAATTTTAAAGTAATTACGACACTGAATGCTTTTGATAATTATTAATTAGCGAGTTTAAGTAAAATTAAATTGTCGTTAAAGAGGTAATTATGTTTTTTAAAGCTTCCATAATTACGAGGTGTGCAATTTAACCGTTCGTTAAAATGCTTAAGTTAAATATCTCAAATCTAAACAAAATCTAATCATAAAAAACAAGGAATAAAGTGAAAAAAAAGTAAAAAAGGCATGGTGATTTATGCAGTTCGGATATTAAGAAATCTTACGTCAACGGGTCAATTCTTTCTTCTCATGTTTCTTTTTTAGTACAAACTTTTAAATTTAATGGCTGGGAGTAGAATTTGACAGCACATAGTTCAGTGAAGTAAAAGTTTCATCCCTTTCCCTACTATACTATCCTTTCATTTGTAGCAGAAAAGACATCACGTGGATTGTCGATGTCGTTTCCTCGTACTCTTCCTTTTCCGTTAGATCTTTTCGTATCCATCATTCGTTTCATCTATTTAAATTGCATGGATTGCTGATGTGATTCAAGGTGGAAGAATTCATTTGAGGTGGGAGGATTTAACTTTAGGTGGGAGAATTTAACTTTAGGCGGAACTTGAATTTTGGAATATTGCACTTAAGAACGGTGTTTTGAGTCAACTTTTCTCTTGCTTATACCAGCATAGTCGGAGTGTTTGAGTCACTCTACTTTATGTGCTTGTGTTGTGCTATCTGCGTAGCTTGACGAGAACATGTTTTAAAGATGTGCATGGTTGATGTTTTTTTTGTAAACCCAGGAGAACCCAGCAGGTTGGTAAATTCCCGAGGAGGGTATAGTAAAATCATCCGCTGATCCAAGCCCCCATTCCTCCAGATAAATTTATATATGATAGGGAATCATATGGTAGAAATCGAACCTGGTTATTTTTACCAGAACCCAAGCCTCCTTTTCACTGATGCTTTGTTTGCACCAAAAATTGGCACAAACACCCAATAGAAGTTTTGTAGAAAAATAAATGAAGAATATAAAATGAAAAAAGAGGTAATAAGCAATTAAATCATAGAAAGAACAAAAACACAGCGATTTATAGTGGTTCGGCGTTGTCTGCCTGCGTCCACTTTGAACAGATTGCTTTGTTAATCACTTTGTAAACTAAGTACAATAGAGTTCGGATGAAAATCCTTAGTTACAATGAAGTAAAAAGCAACTAGCAATCCAAAAAATAAACAACCAAACCTGTATTTATAGATGATGATTGCAAAATATCTGCCTGAAAATTCAATAGAAGGATCTTCTAAACCATATGGATCCATAAAAGGGATCGCATGGCCCAAATCCCAAGGAATAGGGATCGATGCCGATCCCTATTTTGGAGGAATTTGAGAGTGTGATCCATATGGTTGCTTCCTCATGTTGTAATATGCTTAGCCTCCAAGTTTCATCCCAATTAGATTAGTAGAACCTGAGTTATTGCTTGATCTTTCCTACAGGGTGAGTTGTTTCCTAATTCTTGTCGATCCCTATTGAAGGAAGAGGGCTTATCCCACTTGCTTCACCCATTTGAGGTGCGATTCCTATAATAGGCTCTCTAGGTTCCCTACATTTTGCTTCCAAAGTTTCATATGCATTGGACTTATGGATCTTGAGATATTTTTGTTTTCCATTGAATTGCACTTGCTTCCCTGAAATATGCCGATCCCTATGTTAGAGCATGATTATAGCCAATCCCTCCTTTATATTGAACTATACTCCATACTTCAAATAGTCTGTGTCGCATATCCCTCAATTTCGTTCTACCATGACTTCATACTACCATCTGTACTTGACTTCAGGACCCCACAATCATCGCTCTGGACTGCTGACCTTGATGAAAGTAGAATCTAACTTGTCCAATTCGAATATAGTAAGATCAAAATGTCGGATAACACTTGCCCTCCAAAGTATGTCTTGTGCTAAACATGATGTGCTTTGAATCAAAGCAAGTTGGAGTCGTCAGAAAGAAATCAATCCAGTTTTCTGAATAGTCGTTATCCTTCCGTCGAATTATTTTTCCAAAGTGCTGTACCTCTCTTTGATCGTCATGACACTTGGTCATTTTTCAATAATACAAATTCAAGATTATATTCCGTCGGTTGATATCTATATCTAGTTCTATGGGATAATTAAGCGGTAGTCATCTGATCTGGTCTCGACCTTGAAAGCTTCAGGTTTGAATTCAATTTCTATCGATTTCAAAAATTGAACTTTTAGACTATACACGTTCACGTTCTGGTACATGTTCTTGTTGTTAGCTTCCGGACGCAATTGTACGCTTGTGAGTCGTAGCCAATTTGCATTTTGTATGTACGTACTTTACATAATTTTCATATCCATCTTTGCATGCACATGGGGCTCATTGCAGATCCCTTCCGTTTTCTTTTTTTTCTTCTTTTTTATATATATAAAGACCAGCATTCTTTTAGCCGATCCCCCAACCTTCCTCTTTTTATATACTATAGGGTCGAGCCCTTTCTTTCTCTTTTTTGTTAATAGGGTTCGGCATTCTTCTAAATGGTCCCCTCTTTCTCTCCTTTTTATTGTGTTGACAGGGATTCGATGGATCCCCAAGTCTAAGGATTGTACCCGATCTCTCTTTATGTTGGGAACTCAACTCTTTTAGCCTCGTGGAGAATAAAAAGGCAAGCCGAACGCTCAACCTTCATATATAAGCCAACACTCTCCTTTCCATCCCTTGCTTCATTTCATTTTCTTTGACTTTCTTATTTCCTTCAAGCTCAGTCCTGAACACTGCCTTTCCTATTGAATATGCAAGTATATGATTTTTGTCTGATGATAATAAACATATATATATTCATTTAAAGTATTTTTCATTGTACTATTTTATTTTCACATAATTAAATAAATATTTGCTGAATAAAATAAATAACACTGAATTTAAATTCAAACTAATATTTTATTCAAACAAATATTTATTACAATTTTGAATAGTACAAATTTGAGCTCTCACATATACACATTTTCAAACAGTACAATTTTGATTACATCACAATTTTTCATTTACAAATGTCATCACTACATATCGCTTATTCACTCGTATTTGATCTTTAACTTATTGCAGATTGAATCCAGCATTTGAGTTATCTGCAAAAATATACACTGACGTAGTAAAATTGAAAATAAAATATTTTTGCAGTGTAAAATAAAATGTAATTTTGAAAATATAATTTGCCTCAGTTATTTGGGTTGTTCGTCATCATTTAATTCTGAATTCATCAAGCATGAACAGTTTGTGACATGCACGGTGTATCACTGTACATGCCACAAGGCAGTTCACACCGATGTACACTTGATAAAATTACAGGGACAGGTGAGCACAAGGTCAAACCCAAATTAAAAGCTAGGTTCAACTCAAGTGCCATACAAATAAAGTCTCGACACGAGCACAAGGACAAACCCGAGTTATAAGCTGGATTCAACATAGGTGAAATTCAAAAAAGCAAATATTTCTCGTGTGAAACCTAGGCCACAAATTCAACATGTATGCAACATTAAAAACATGAAGACTGCAACAAGCTCGAAGCACAAAAACAAAGTGCACTTGAAGAGGCATACTGCAACAAGATAGCAGCGACTCATGGAAATGCAAACATTCATATACACATTGACAACCAAGCAGCAATGACAAATAAAACAACGAGTGACATGCATAGATGCAAGCAAAGACAAGTCAACAACAAGCTAGTGATGTATATATAAACCCAGATAACAGACCATGCTAACAATTACCATCAGATGAAGCACTACAAACCAAACCAAATCGATCAAGTCCAGCTACAAAGGGACAAGGTTTAACTCAATCAATCAAGTTTCTTAAAGACCAGACTTCGAGTCAAGCAGTGGACAGGGAAACCAAGTGTATACAACAAGTATATATGTGCATAAGGACCAAACTCAATGAAACAACACTGCAACACTGCGTATGCAAGTAGACTCGAGTCACAGTGCAGCTAGAACCAACAATAAGTGATGCATCAGTGAAATAGTGGATAGAGCTCAATGCAACAAACACCATGATCAAAGCCAGCTAACAATTGATATGAATAAAGTCAGGTAGCAGTTTCAAAGTAACAAAGTCAAAGCACATCAGAAATTTCAAATTAAAAAATTCAACAGAATCAAATTCCAAAATCAAGTCAGAGCTATGGTAACCAATGTCACCAGTGAAACAATATATACATATGTACTCGAGGCAACATGGAAGCAGCGACAGTGCCGAAGTCACAGAGACAAAATCAAGTAATGTACAATTTCAAACTCAACAATGCAGTGAACAAAATCAAGCAACTATTGGTTACAGTTTCAATGAAGTCAAGGTCAAAATCAACCAGAGCAAAAAGATATTTAACAAGTCGGAGTGGCCAAAGTCAAACCAGAAATTCACGGAAATCAAAACCATGGTAATCAAGCAAACACGTGGAGCCATGATAACCAAGCCAGTGAAGATACGAATTGAACAAGTCAAGTTTAATCACCAACATTTAATCAAAGTCATACGGCCAAGCAATTTATCAGAACAAATGATAATCAAGGGAATTAAACCCTATATAAACCCTATCATCATCGGCCTAACAAGCATTGAGTTCAAGCAAGCTAATCAGAAGGTAAAAAGAATAAATCACATACCACTTAGTTGAACTCGATCAAAAATTGAAGCAGGCAAAGCAATCTACAAGGAGACGACCGATCGATAGAGTAAGGAAAGTGAAATCACATATTCGATCAACCAACTAAAGTCGGCAGCTTCAACAAAGTAAAACCCTAATTTTAGCAAAGAGGAACAAGCAGCCATTTTTAAAGATCGAAGAACAAGGAGTTGGGCCGATAAAAGAATAAAAGGGGCGCATTTGTTTATTACATAATTTACCAGTGGGCCAGTTGTTTTATTACATTAGGCTGTTATAATTTTCGATTGGGGTTTTATTTTTAATTGTGTTTTAAATTGTAATTTTTATTTTAAACTTTTGAAATTTTATAGTCATGTGACTAGAGGACGAGCTATAGTGGTGTAGCTCGAGAATTCGCAACTCAGTGGCTGAGTTGTGGTAGGGTTTTGAGCGTAGAGTTAGGTTAGTCGATAGTAAGTGTCGCGAGTTTGCGTGTGTAAGCGTCTGACTACTTAATTTCTAGTAGAAACCTTGGACAGCACATAGGCAGGTTTTGCCGAAGCTAGGTAAATCTGTGTGTTCTGTTTTCTGTTTTATATATTCTGCTATTATCTGTGCTGCTACTGTTCTGCAGTGATCAACGTTGAAATTATTTTGTATAAACTTCTGCAATAATTTTTATAATTAATAGTATCACCCTATTCACCCCCTAGGGTGAAATCGATCCTACAAGTGGTATCAGAGCTAGGAACAAAAGGCATTTTTGTTTTAAAATTTGATTTTGTTTTAAAATTTTGAATTTTTAAAATGGCTTCTTAATAATGCTTTTATTGAGGGTCGGTTCAATATTATTCCCCTTTTTTTGATGGAACAGATTTTTTAAATTGGAAATTAAAAATGGAATTTTATGTAAAATCTATTTATATTAAATGTTGAAATATTATTGAAATGGGTGTGATATAACAGACGAGAAGATTGCTTCGATTAATGCTCTTTGTATGCATATACTATATTCTCATATTAATCAAGATAATTTAACTTTATCTCTCATTGTGAAAATGCACGGGAAATATGGAATACTTTTGATGCAATATATGGTGCAAAAGTCAACAGCAACGAGAAATCCTCCACAATCGACTCAGTTAAAGAAATGTGCTTAACAGGATTGGTAAAAGGTAGTAGTGATGAGAATGATGATGATAGAGCAGTTGAGCTGGCACTATTAATAAAGAAATTCAAAAGGTGGGATCACAAATATGAAAATCCAACTCTAAATCAAAAATTGAAAAGTAGAATAGTCAAAGCACTAGGCAAGCCAAAAGAGCGGGAGATCATCTATCACAAATGCAACAAACCTGGCCACATCAAGCCCAATTGTCCCCGAAATCGACTAGTCTAAGAAAAGAATTTGAAAAGAAGAATTTTATAGCCATGTGGAAAAGCACTAGTAGTGAGAGTGAAAGAGCAGATCTATGCTTTCGAGGTGATATAACTGATAGCGACGATGACGAGCCAAGCGAGGTATTAAAACTCACACACTCAGAATTACCAATATATTTCCACGAAGTAAATGGCTGTTTTGAACGACTTGGGGAGAAATATGCCAAAATTGAATCATAAAGAGATAGTTTGATAGAATCAAATAAACAGCTTAATCAATTGGTTAAAAACTATCAAACTAAGAGTCCTAAGTGTAATAAGTGTCCAACATTCGAAGAAGAGACTAAAAATCAGAAATCAAAATTAAATCACTTGAAAATGAAATTCTGATTTTGAAAGAGAATGAAAATACGAGGAGAGAGAATTCCATTAAAAAGTGCACACAATTATTAAACGAAAATGAATCTCTCAAAACACAAGTCCAACAGTTGTCCAAAACTTTAGAAAATTTTAGGAAAACAAACTGTTAGTGCAGATAGGCAAGGACTTGGATATAATCAAACTGAACTTGTTAGAAGTGAATTTAATCAAGTCAAATTCAAGTGCATAATTTGTGGAAAATTTGGACACAATCACAATATTTGTTGGTATAGACCCAAACAAGTGAAAACCATTTCAATTTGGGTTCCAAAAGGCATGAATATAAAATCCCTAAAAGTCAAACAAATCTGAGTGCCGAAAGGAACATATATAAATAGTTTTGGGTCTCCACAAACTTATTTTTCAAAATCTGTTGCCACTAACAACCATGGACCTATAAAAACAAATAGGTCATAAAAATCTTCTCTCATGTAGGTATGGTGGCAGGCTAAGGAACAACAAGAGTGATACCTGGATTCTGGCTGTCCCAAGCATATAATGGGCTGTAAATCAAAATTTCTTAGCCTAGTACAAAGATGGCAGGATCACAATGGGCAACAACGAAATATTACCGTAAAGGTAAAATAGGTAAAGGTACATATATCTTAAACGACACATTAAATGTGATAATCTGCACCATAATGTGAATTAAATCAGCCAGTTATGTGATGATAAAATAAATGTTGATTTTGATTCTGACTTATTCTTATTTGATATATTATTATCTGACTTGTTCTTATTTTTTGATTCTGTTTTAAAAATGTTGACTAATCATCTTTTCGTCTCTGAACTGTTTTATATAAACTTGTTTGGACTAATGATGTTGGTACATGTAGATTGACGATCTGGTCATTGTTTGTTTATTTACATGACTTCAATTCAATTCCATTTAAATGTTGATTTTAAGGTATTTGTTGCAATTTCATGGTGTGGTCTATAACATTCATTTAATGATAAAATTAAGTCAACAAGAAATTCAGATGCAGATTTCACTGCTAATCTAGTTGATAGAAAAATTATTAGTGGAACGTGATTTATGTTGAAACATTCCGTAGCTGCGTCATTTTTCAAAGAAAATATCTGCATATTTTTCACTTTGAATAATTTTCAAATAGCAGACATTTTTCTAAAACCCTTTCCAGAAAATCGTTTTGTTGACCTTGTTTCAGATTAGTCATTTTAGAAAATTTGATGTATAATTATTTCTAGATTTGATTTTAAATGACTACATTAACTAATCTGACTCTTTACTACTTATCGAAAAGATAAATATTGACTGAAAAACTGATGAGTATTGATAATAATCATATATTATAACTTGGGACAATATATTTAGTAAATTTCATTAGAAATTTAAACAAGAGTTATAAAACCTTTTTGTTGGTAAAAATTCTATGACCATTTCCATTTCTATCATACTTCCATCAACCACCACTCATCAAAATCCAATATAGTAAGTCAATATGTGGTATTTTAAACAAGAAATTATGCGCTTTCATTTTATTTTATCTTTAGCAATAAAAACATCCAAAGTATTCACTCTCATTTAAAAGTCCTCATGGTTATGCATGGATGAATTACTTGGAATTTTTGATAATGTACTTTCATGCTCATTTAAAAGTCCTCACAATCATGCATGTATGGAACACATGTCAAAGTTGATTGATTTAATATACAAGTTGTTTCTAATCCCATTTAAAAGTCCTCACCGTTATGCGTGGTTAGAAGATACTTGAATTCACTTTTTAAAAAAATTGTGAATACTACTAATTTCATTTAAAATTCCTAACGGTTATGCATGGTTGGTAGATATTCAAGCTCTTGATATAAATATACCACAAATAGATACAACTACATGGTTTTATTTGATGACATTATCCCTATCATTCTAAAGTGGAATATGTGTCAAACAGAGTATTTATGATTTTTGTTTGATTTTTTATTGAAATTTAATATTTATACTCGATTGGGAATTAATTTTGTATTAAAGTCTATCACTTTATCTCTATTTTTCTAACACTATTACTCTTTTGCTGATAACATAAGTGTAACGATCCATAAAATTTTATTGGTTTTACTAATATATATAACTAAAATTTGTGAATTTTCAATGATAAAATTTGAAAATAAAAATTTAATATTTGAAATACGTCTATTTTAACATAGCAACTAGTAAATTTTCATATGATAATATGGAAATTAATTTTATTGTCTAATTTTATTTAAATTAAAATCAGTCAAAACTTGATGATTATAAAATGTTTTTCAAACCTAAATATTTTTCTACAGAAAATTGTAAATCAACTTTTGAGTGAGACATCATATTCGTTTCTCCAAATTTTGACTGTAATTGCCCCGTTTATCTTAATTCCAGCATTTTTGCAGCATTTTTCGGTACCGATTATCGATTTTTGATAGGATGATCATACCACTGGTATTTGTATACTGTTTTGGTCGTCTCATCGTATTGAGCTCTACGGTATATTCAACTCTATGTTTTGAATTCCGATACACAGCGGAATCCGCGAAATTGGTAAACGTATCGGTACGGATCCGTGACCTTTTTTTTTCTTTTGCGTTTCAAACTTTGAACCGTGTAGTCCAAGCAAATATTAATTGCTTTAACAATTTCACCAGAATCAAAGGCTTGACCGTTGAAATTACATCTACTTTTATATATTCGTTCAGCCTTTACATTTCCTCCCTGTTCATCCTAAAAGAAAAAGGTACGCTCACATTTCTTCTTCTCTTCCCTTCTAGAATTTTCGTTTTTCCTTTTTCTTTTATTTTTTTCCTTCTTCTTTTCTTTGTTTCGCTCATCTTCTTTGCCGCGTGCAACCTGTACAAATCAATCCCCTCCTGGTTTCTTCTCTACACCCTTTATTTTGAACGACAACCTTACATCATCTTTCAATCTCTGACCTTCCACCTTGCCTAACCATAATACGTGTCCCCACCCTGACCACCGAAGCCAAACTCCGACAGCAACCACGGCCGAGCAACCTCTTCCACTTTGCCCATAGCCCATCTCTCCACTACCCCTCGTCTCTTCCACCTTCCACCTCTGCCACGTACACACAGCACGCGCTCGAACCCAACCCTCACCCTCGGCCTAAGTCCACCACGCCGCGCTTCCATAGTGTTGTTCCTTCTGGGCTTGGGGGAGTGTTCGTATCTCTGGTTTTGTATATATTAAGTTTTTTTGAAACTGGAAATTTAGATGTATATATAAAGCATTCGTACATTTTTTGTTATGTTTGAAGTATTTATATATATATACATAGTGTAGTGGCCCATTTGCGGAAGCTATTTGTCCCATCTCTCTTCTTTTCGATCTGTCCTGGCTTTTCAATATATATATATATATATATATATATAGTTATGTTGATTTTTGAAATATATATTGATTTGGAAAAAACTATATATATGCTTATCGTAAAAGTAATCTTCGCACTTGTATATATATTGAATGCACCCGAGCCTCCTTCTTTTGCAGTCATATTTTTTTTCAGTTTACGTTTATGGTATGTTTAAACAGTGTATATATAACAATGACAGTCTAGATATAATGGTCTGAAGCTTTTTATTTTACTTTAGGGTCCAAAGTATATGTATATTGGTGTGTGTATACAGGTTTTAATAATGGAAGATATTTTATTTGATAATTTTAGACTTTTTAATTTTATGTTTAAAATATAGTATGCATGTAAATTGGAAATCAAGAACGTATATATATTTGAAGGGAAAAGCAATTGTTTATATATGTTTTGTTATGTATATATATTTGAAGGGAAAAGAATATATATATATATATATATATATAGGTTCTTGATTTCCAATATATACGTCAGTGATTAAACAAAACATATATGGGTTCTTGATTTCTAATTTATCAGTTTGTCCATCGAATTCGTGCCAATCTAGCTTTGCTTTGGAATTCGTGCTTGGATTTGTAACTCATCTCATTCTCATTCTTTTATAGCCTCAAAAGGTGAGCAATCACTCACGATTAACATTCTTATATTTATTAAATTTGATTTCAATTGAAACGACAATTGAAATATGCTGCTGCTAGTTAATTAAATTGTTATACATGCTATTATCTGTATCTGTTCACCTGTGGGATAAGATACCATATCCTGCTGTTTATATTTTATTTAATCACTGATGATATATGCCTGTTATATTATTATCATATCTGTTATCCCTCTGCAAGTTCTCTGTTAGTATAGAATTCCCTATGGGCTGAAATGATACATACCCGAACGATCTGTAGAATAGGCGAAAATCGTTATGGGTTGAAATGATAAACCCAAACAATTTTCATTGAATTGAATTTGGTATTGCAGGTTGAAATGATTTATACCCGTATATATTTAAATTGCGGATTGAAATGATAAATATCCGTATCACTTGACCATATGATAGAAAATTATATATAGACACTGTTGGTATATATATATATTGAAACGATTTCCAACGTTTTAAAAGTGAATATTTTGGTTTTAATAAATAATTGTTTTTAAGATATTATTTATATATGTTTTGAAATTTGTATGGTTATAAATGAATTTAGAAATTATATTTCAAATATAAAGTTTATAATAGAAATTGGTTTGAAATCATATTTATTTAAGAATTATACACAAATAGGTTGATTTGAAATTTATTAAATTTGAGATTTTAAAGATATGATTTTATATCTTGAATTTGATTAAAGCGATTTAAATGAATATTTCAAATTTATATAAATTGAAATGGTATGTTTAGTTTTATTTAAAATTTGGGAATTTAAGGTTTATTTAAATGATATTGGATTTATTAAATGAATATTTCAAAAGTAAATAACAATGAAGTTAAATTAAAGAGATATATGAAATTATTAAATGTAGTTTTGAATTTGTGGAATATTTAAAGTTTTGAAATTTGTTGAAAAATAAATGGTTTATTCGGTGGTTCAAATCTATACTTGAAATCGATTTAATTTGAAATGGTTTATTGAGAGACTGAATTGAATTAAAAATTGATGAATTGTATCACGACCCAAATTTTAGCGTTCGAAAATCGACATCCGTACTTCGCTTGTACTCGAATGTCGTAGATTCAATCATTGAAATCCGACTCGTACTGGAGCTTATAACACATTAAGTACAACAGCACAGCCGAAGAACGAATGATATCATTGATATACAACAGATATAATATCTGATACAATAATGATATAATTGAGATATCGATACAAATATCAAAGAGAAGATACAGCAGCGGAAAGAGTTAACATAAACTTGAATTCCAAAGAAGGAACTCTAACAACAACTGCGTCTGCAACTCTATAGCTAAAGCTCCAAAAACTCCAAAGACTAGATCCACCAACATGCTTTCCAAACGTGAAGCGAGAAACCCCCATCACATTGTATTAAGCAAGGTCAGCAATGCTTAAGTGTAGAAAATCCGATCCCAAATCCAAAGGCTTCGAAGATATCGAATCTACGTCTACTATTTGTTTATCTAGAAAAATCCAACTCTAGACTGCCCGTGTGGAAAATTATGGGCACCTAGAGTTTAGGAAGAGAACAATAAACTCTGGGTCAGACATAGGACTGGTATGAGCAAACAAATTAGTTTATCTTTAAAACAAAAAATAAAAGAATTTAAAACATTGAAAACTGTAATGCTTTTTGGAAAATGAAACTACCATAAGGCCTCCCGGCACACACACCATGCTATCGCACACTTAGGGGAGATTTCTCCTTATGATCGTCAAACATGATTGCTAAGAAAAATCCTTTTTGATATTATTGTTAGTGCATAGTGGAAAACATTTTGAAAATATAATATTAATCTTAGCCAGCGTACGTACCATCATAGTATGCCTATTATAGCTACCATATTAGATGGCAGGTTCTACAACTGAAACTGTACAAGGCGCGTATTGGATGAGTGGATTTCCAACAAATGGTCAAGCTAAGGAACTTCCTACTGCCACATGCGTACGCCTCTGGAGGGACGCCCCGAGAACTTAACTATCTCTCTACCAACACAAGGCAGGGTTACCTCTGTAACTAGGTAACTACTACACGAGCATGCCATCTCCCAGTCGTTTTCGACCTTTATCCGAGATCTCTCAACCACAAAGCAACCACAAAGTAATAGATTTGCAGTGACCACATGAGTTAAGTATCTAGGTTCCATACCATTATACCACCCTTTTCTAGAAGGAAATGACACACCCTAAAGGGCGCGACCCTCATAACCTTGCCGCATCTTTTCTGTTTCGACCATTTTGGGGTGTGAGGTCCTGATGCAGTCTCGCTACAAATCTACGCTTTACACAAAAGCCATGATTTGATCAACAAATGATCAATAACACACAACAACACTTAGCGTGCCACACTACCAAATTGGGAGTATATCACTGATAACTATCAACTACATAACCTCTGAGCTCGTACGTCTCAGAGAAGGGTGTTAAGCTAAGAAAATAAATTCTCCACCACCAAAATGAAATGTATTTGATAGAGGTCGGTTTTATATCTTAAAGTATAAGGTTAGACATACAACCATATAAGTTCGTTTCAGGTTCGAACGGAACCGAAGGCACTTCGTCCAATAAAGGAAGATGCCATTGCAATCCGGGTATCCACAATCCCGATCGAACTCCCCATAACATATAAAATCTCTATACCAGAGCAACTCAGTGCAGAGACATTCGATAGGTTATCCTATCGTTCTTCAAGACACCCGGTCTTCATCACCATCTTCAAACGCTATCCATAACGTTGTATCATTATTCGGAATGGGTTATATGGCACAAGGTCCTCTCCCGGCTAAACCGAATAATGATCGCAATATTTAAAAACATATGGATATTGGGATTTCAGTTAAGTCACAACTTGTTACCTAAAACTTTTCTTTTCAAATAGTTTAAACAAATTACCATTTTCAAATATTTAAACAAAATGATTCATTTCACAAAGTTCACCATTCTTACACAAAGATTCATTCATGGATTTAAAAACAATCTTCCTTTCAAATTTGATTAACTCGTCCAATCTTTAAATCAAGGATTTTATTCATATCTTTTAAACCATTTCCAAAGATTCATTCATAACTTGGAAAACCATTTTCATTTAAAACTTGAAATCCCTTTGACACAAA
The DNA here is from genome assembly GCA_030765085.1 of Allium cepa. Taxonomy (NCBI): domain Eukaryota; kingdom Viridiplantae; phylum Streptophyta; class Magnoliopsida; order Asparagales; family Amaryllidaceae; genus Allium; species Allium cepa. The sequence continues at coordinate 723,136,529 of CM060934.1, forward strand.
TTGGAAATTCTTTCCTTATATGAAAGTTATTATTATTTGAAAATAAACAGTTTTCGTTTCGGAAAAATACTATTTCGTTTGTACAAGTTAAAGCCCTTGGGTTAAATTCAAATTCCCAAAACAATACTTTTGAAATGGTTTAAACCCATATAAATATATTTAAACCATAATTTCCAAACATAGAATTCAGTTTCAAATTTTTGATTCAAATTTAAATCAAATTATTTAAATTTCAAAATTTTATCAAGTTATTCAAAATAACTTTTGTCTTTGAAACTCCCTTTCAGAAGCATTTCACATTTAACCCAAATCCATTTCCAAAACCAATTGGATTCAAAAATTCAATTTTAAAACTATTTGAAAATTTTTTGGCTTAACCAATTTCCTCGTGCAATCCATATTTGTGTGTGTATAGTGTAGTCCAGGGGTTTCACACAATAGTGCAACATCATCAATCATCATAGATTCAATCATATCAATATCGATAAGCGGTATATTCTTATAACGCTTATCTATATATATAGAATCACAGATAGATAATATAAATTCATTACAGATAAATAAATTACATTTATCACAGCTTGAATTAAAACAATTCATATCACAAAGCATTACACATTAGAGATATCAAACAATTCACAACATCCAATAGAATATAGTCATCCATAAGGAAGATTAATTGATCATCTGATTAATTAAAACCGGATTAATCATTAACCCAGATTAATTAATCAATTATAAATTAATTAACTTTAAATTATTTATTGATCAACCTTAATTAATTGAATAAATTTTTAATCATTAAATAATTAACCCTTAATTATTTATTACTCTTTAATCAATTATCCTTAATTAATTAATAAACTAATAAATTAACCCTTAATTAATTGCCATTTAATTAATCTTAATTAGTAAGTGATATTCCATTAATCACTTGATTGGTCAATTCCTAATCACAAATTAATTATCTTGAATTAATAACATTAATTAATTAATCAGTCTTTAATTGATCAAAATAATAAATCACTTTGATAAATTATCCTTTAATTTATTTATCTTTAATTAATTAATTATCTTTTAATTAATTACCTTAATAAACAAATACATTAAGTAATTAATTACATCATTAAATCATCTTTTGAAAATATTTAGAAATTAACTTATGTAAAGTTACTTTTAAACAGAACAATTTAAAATTTTAATTTTAACAATTTTAAACCTTGGAAAACTTGTTTAAAAGCTTATTAACATCAACATTAGAAAATTTGTTTAACAATTGCTTTGAAAACTTCATTCATTTTTAATTTATTTTGTAAAATTGCTAAAACCTTCTTTTAAACTTTTAGGGTTGCAAAAGAAACCCGGGCCATTTCTTAGATTCCCCGAGCAAAACTTCGGGCTTCCCCCATACTTCATCTGCTTCGAGTTGTTCTCACGAGAGACTCGAGCACGAACCCGAGCGTTCGTTTTCTTCCCCAACACTATAACCACCCAGATACTCCAATGCCCATGTGCACGTGCATAGTTGTCTGAGCAACGGCAATCGACGCTGCCATCCTCCACACGTCAACGACTACTCCTACTATCACCATGATTACTCAGAATCTCGAGCAAATTCAAAAATCGAATTTGAGTCACTTGATCCAAATACTGAAACCACCCCCCATTAGAAAATCACCACGTTCCGACCCTTCTGACCACCAAAGAACTCGCCATCCATACCAGAGATGCATCACGGCCTCCTCGCCATATTCCCCCACCTACGATCGCTTCAAGTTCGCCCACGACGATGCGACAACACGTTTTCCGACCATGACCCAAAACTAAGTTAAAACCCTAAATTTTTATCGTATCACTTCCACACTCAATAATAAATATAACGACTATTTTTCCATTAGTCTACATCATCTCATCTTCCTTCGGACTAGATCTCGAAGTTCGATTCCACATAGATCATCGAAATTTGATATTTTTCATGATTATGTTCAACTCGTAAATTCGTATGATCCCTAAATTTAAAAATCGTGATACTATTGTTAAAAATCATTATTTTTCAATATGAATTTGGTTATGAAATCCAAACTCAAAATTATAAACATTGATTTTTAGCTTATCTTTGATTTCTCACTGTATATTTCCATTTTTTTTATATATTTACCCAATATTTTTCCTCAAATCTATTTTTAAAATTTAAATCAGGGCAATACAAATACTTTCCTTTTAAAGATTATTACCTGAATCCTTTTAGATTTTGAGATATAAATTTTTCTTAGATTTTTTTTCTTTTTTGTTAGTCTGTTATTAAATAGAGAAGACAGGTATCAACAGAAACTCATATATACGCAGATCCTTTGCATATTTACAGACATGCAATGACATCCATATGACCAGATTTCAATCACAAGCATTATGTATTTGTCACACAAAATCAAAATATTAGAGAGAGGGTAGTTTGCTCGCCCGAGGGATGAAGACAGAGGACACAAAGCCTGGGAAAAGATGTTGAAAAATCTGGAAATGCATTTTAAATTTGATCTGATCGAAGTTGATCAGGTCTTGTTTTTTATCCAAGCTCCTAGGTTGTAAACTATGAACAAATTTTGATTTTTTGAACTGCTTTTTTTGATCAGGCATCCTTTTTTTGTTGAAGTTTGATTCCACACTAAGGCTTTGCTTTCCAAGTTTTTTAGATTAAATGCAGTTTGATTTCCTGGAACTTGTTTTGTTCTGGTTGAAGCTGAAGTTGTTGATAAATCTTTGTTTTCAGGTTTGCTTATTTATCCTGTATCTTGTTCCCAGGTTTTCATTTTGTTTGAGTTGAATTGATCTGCCATATGCTTTTAAAACTGATCTTTGTTTGCTTTGCTTTCTGATCTACCTTCAGGTTTGATTTTATTCTTCTTTTTGATTTTTACTTCTCAGGTTTGATTTGAAAATTTTGAAACCGGTTGAAGCTTTATCCCAGATTTTCATTTTGTTTAAGAAGTTTTAATCTAGTTTACAAAAGTCTTTTAATACATTTTAATTAAATTTTATTTTAAAGTAACACATGCATTTGCCACTTGTTCATTTTGCTAAAAAAATTTAAATTCATGCTTTTAAAATTGTACGCTTGTTTATTTGCTTGTATCATATTTACACTTGTAGTTCTTTATGTATAAATGTTTTAAAAAAAAAAATCTTATACTAATCACTTTTTAGTTATGTATTTTGCTTACAAGTGTTTATATCTTTAACTATGTTTATGAAAGAAAAATGTTTAAACCTTTATATATATTAACCATGTTTATTTCCAAGTATATTAGACTTTACTAATTTCAAAAGATAAATACACATTTAAACTTTATATTCATTCTTATTTTAAATTTTAAATTCAAGTCATTATATAAATCATAACTTTAAAGAAATTGATTTCAAAATTTAATTGCACATTGATAAATAAACACATATATAGATTATATATAAGTTTTTTTTAAATATAATATTTAACTTTAAACAAACTTTTAAAATCATTTATATCAAATTAAAATTTAACCTTTAAATAGTCATTTGAAAATTGTTATCACAATCTATACATACATACATACATACATACATACATATATATATATATATATATATATATATAATACATATACATTTAGAAAACAACTTTTATTAAATTAAAATATAGTGTTTTAAATCCAATTAATTTCAATACATTTATAATTTAAATTCCAAATTCATTTCAATTTATAATCAATTTATACATATATATATATATATAAACAATTAATATTTTATTTTATTTTGGAAAAACTCAATTTAATCCACAATTAAATTTCAAAATTAAATTAATTATCAATTTAAATTTAACTTAAAAATCGGGATTGTTACAAATTGAGAATAAATTTGAATTTTGGAGCTTGAGTTAAATTGAATCGATTTATGAAATTCGAGGAAGCTATTTTATTATATAAAATATTTTTAAATTATATTTAAAACTATTTATTTATTTTACTTTATATATTATTTTGATATAAACTATTTTATTATAAATCATTTTAATATAAAACTATTTTAACTATTTTATACTAATTATTTTAATATAAACCATTTTAATTTATAACTATTTTATCTAATAAACTATTTTATTTATATATACTATTATTAATATCTAAACTATTTAAAGGAAAGTATTATGATTTCAAAGTGTTATGTTTTCAAAGAGTTATAATTTCCAAAGTGTTATAAATTCAAGTATTTGGTTTCGAAATTGTTATAACTTTGAAGTGCTATGATTTTGGAAATTGATATATTTGAAAAGGATAAGGTATTCTGGCTTTGAAGTATAAACTGTTTTGAAATGACCATGGTGTTATAATAACGTTTGGTTGTTAAAGAGACTGAGATCAGATATTGTCGTACTCTCTGCCAATACTGAAAACCACTTTAACAACTGTGTACGTGGTGGAGATTCCAAAAATGAAGTAGGATGGTTTAGTGACGATTCTATATGGTACGACATGACCCTGACTCCCGTGAGTCAGCTTAGATGTGACTAAAATCAGGAGCTACGCTTGGCCAAGTGAGATCATTTCTCCTATCAGGAACATTTCTTCGATACTATATTCTGATTTTGTGACTGTTTTGGTGGCCACCACTCGATTTTTGATATGGGAGTGTGTCCGAGGTGGGCGGTAGTAGCTGCTATGCGTTACCACCAGTCTGGATCTACAAACGGTATATCTACCCTGGCATCTCCTCGTGTGTCGTGTTCATATGCCCTAACGTGCCTTCTACGAGTTTGTTTTGTACCATACCTATAGGGTGCCCTCTGATAGCGCTCCAGTTTACGGAGGAATTATGGTACTGTATAGACTACGGGAACATATAAAATGTGTTAAGGGAGATATGGGTAACTCCTTAATGATATTTTAATAGTTTACTTTACTATAGACATGTTATAATAGCGTATATTACTACATAGTAGATAGTTCCACGGATCCTTAGAGGATGGTTATCCCAAACATACTTTGAATTACTTGTATTTCAGTTGATATTTCACTTGAGTTGGATTTATTGATATAAAAATGTTAATCCTGACTCAAGTGTTTTGTGTTTTTCTTTACGCTCGGGTCAGACTGAGTGATACTGTATTTGAGATTCACCTTTGGAGTTTAGGAGCTTCACTTTGAGATCCAACTATCGATTCAGCTTTCAGCTTTTCCAGTTGATTTGTTCAGAAATGTCATCGGGTTGTATTTGAGACTCCACTGTATTTGAGACATTCTGTTGTATTTTATTTCAAACTTTGAATTTTTATATAGTAGCTTCATGAACTACTATTTATCTGTTCTACTGCATTATTGTAATATTACTCTGTATTTGTGATTCTGTGATTATTTATTTACTGTATATGCTAAGTTTTGCCAAATATACATTAAAAATCTGATATTTTGAGCAATTCAAGTCCGACATGTTCGGATGCGAATGGTTGAAAATACCGGGTCATTACAAAATGAGGGAGAGAAAGGTTAAGATTTTGACAAATAAAGGTCAAATATTTTATTTTGTATTTCCTATATGCATCAAGGTTCATTTATTCATGCATATAGGAAGGGGGAGCTTTGTGCAAAGAGAGATCATTCAAATAGGGGGCAAATTGAATGATCAAATACATTTAATAAATTCAAAATCTAAAATATATGTTTGTTATCATCAACATGGGGAGATTATTGAATATGCAAGCATATGATTTTTGTTGATGATAATAAACATATATATATATATATGTATTCATTTAAATGTATTTGTTATCGAACTATTTTATTTTCACATACTTGAAAAAATATTTACTGAATAAAATAAATAACATAGAATTTAAATTCAAACAAATATTTATTACAATTTTGAATAGTACAAATTTGAGCTCTCACTATATACACATTTTCAAACGGTACAATTTTGATTACATCACAATTTTTCATTTACAAATATCCTTACTACATATCGCTCATTCACTCGTATTTGATCTTCAATTCTATTCCAGATTGAATCCATCATCTGAGTTGCCTGCAAAAATACACACTGACGTGGTAAAATTGAAAATAAAATATTTTTTCATTGTAAAATAAAATGTAATTTTGAAAATATTATTTGCCTCGGTTATTTGGGTTGTTCGTCATCATTTAATTCTGAATTCATCAAACTCGAACAGTTTGTGATATGCACAGTGTATCGATGTACATGCCACAAGGCCGTGCACACCGATATACACTTTATAAAATTATAGGGACAGGTGAGCACAAGGTCAAACCCAAATTAAAAGCTGGGTTCAACTCAAGTGCAATACAAATAAAGTCTCGACACGAGCACAAGGTCAACCCCGAGCTATAAGCTGGATTCAATACAGGTGAAATTCAAAAATCAAATAATTCTCGAGTAAAACCAAGGCCACAAATTCAACATGTGTGCAATAGTAAAAACATGAAGACTACAACAATGCTCGAAGCACAAAAACAAAGTACACTTGAAGAATCGGACTGCAAAAAGATAGTAGTGACTCGTGGAAATGCATACACTCATGTACACGTTGACAACCAAGCAACAATGACAAATAAAACAACGAATGACATGCACAGATGTAAACAAAGACCAGTCAACAACAAGCTAGTGATGTACATATGAACTCAAACAACATACCATGCTAACAATTACCTTTTAATGAAGCAGTTCAAACCAAACCAACTCGATCAAGTCCAGCTACAAAGAGACAAGGTTCGACTCAATCAATCAAGTTTCATAAAGACCAGACTTCGAGTCAAGCAGTGGACAGGGAAACTAAGTGTATACAACAAGTATACATGTGCATAAGGACCAGACTCAACGAAACAACACTACAGATGCAAGCAGACTCGAGTCACGAAAGAACTAGAACCAATAACAAGTGATGCATCAGTGAAATAGTGGACAGAGCTCAATGCAACAAACACTATAATCGAAGCCAGCAAATAATTGATACAAATAAAGTCAGGTAGCAGTTTTAAAGTAACAAAGTCAAAGCACATCAGAAATTTCAAATTGAACGAGTCAACAAAATCAAATTCCAAAATCAAGTTAGAGTCGTGATAACCAATGTCACCGATGAAACAATATATACATATGTACTCGAGGCAACATGGAAGCAATGACAGTGCCGAGGTCACAGAGGCAAAACCAAGCAAAGTACAGTTTAAAATGCAACAATACAGTGAACAAAATCAAGCAACTATTGGTTACAGTTTCAATGAAGTCAAGGTTGAAATCAACCAAAGCAAAAAGAAATTTAACAAGTCGAAATGGCCAAAGTCAAACCAGAAATTCACGGAAATCAAAACCGTGGTAATCAAGTAAACTCATGGAGCCGTGGTGACCAAGCCAGTGAAGATACGAATTGAACAAGTCAAGTTCAGTCACCAACATTTAATCAAAATCATATGGCGAAGCAAATTATCAGAACGAAAAATAATCAAGGGAATTAAACCCTATAAAAACCCTATCATCATCGGCCTAACAAGCATCAAGTTCAAGCAAGCTAATCAGAAAAGGAAAAGAGAATAAATCACATACCACTTAGTCGAACTCGATCAAAAATTGGGGCAGCCAAAGTAAGCTACAAGGAGACGGTTGATCGACAGAGCAAGGAAAGTGAAATCACATATTCGATCAACCAACTAAAGTCGGCAGCTTCAATAAAGTAAAACCCTAATTTTAGCAAAGAGGGACGAGCAGCCATTTTAAAGATAGAAGAACAAGGAGTCGGGCCGATAAAAGAATAAAGGGGGCACATTTGTTTATTACATAATTTACTATTGGACCGGTTCTTTTATTACATTCGGCTGTTATAATTTCCAATTGGGGGTTTACTTTTCATTGTGTTTTAAATTATAATTTCTCTTTTAAACTTTTGAAATTGTCTAGTCATGTGACTGTGGACGAGCCATGGTGGTGCAGTTCGAGAATTTCCAACTCAGTGGCTGAGTTGTGGCAAGGTTTTGAGCGTAGTGTTAGGTTAGTCGATAGCGGATGTCGCTAGTTTACGTGTATAAGCGTTTGACTACTTAATTTCTAGTAGAAACCTTGGGGGCAGCACGTAGGCAGGGTTTTGCCGAAGCTGGATAAATATTGTGTTCTGTTTTCTGTTTTCTGTTTTCCATATTCTGCTATTATCTGTGCTGCTATTATTCTGCCGTGATCTGTGTTGAAATTATTTTATATAAACTTCCGCAATAATTTTTATAATTAATAGTATCACCCTATTTATTCCCTTTCTAGGGCGAAATCGATCCTACAAGTGGTATCAAAGCTAGGAACAAAAGCCATTTTTGTTTTAAAATTTGATTTTTATTTTTTAAAATTTGAATTTTTAAAATGGCTTCTTTTACTAATGCTTTTTACTAAGGGTCGGTTCAATATTATTCCTCCTTTCTTTCGAATAACTTGAAAACCCCGACCCCTTCCTTTCGAATCATATGCCACCTTCATCCATAAAGTTGCTTTTCTATTTTTCTTTAAATCGTCACTTCATCTTCAGTTTGAATTGTAATCCAATATCTCCCCGTCGAGCTACTCGTTTTTTTTTATATTTAGGTAGGTTTGCCTGCCTTTAACCTTTAATCTTGTGAGAGATGATGGGTTGTGATAATCGTATGTTTGGAGGACATGAGATTGATGATGGCAATGTAGGGTTCGACGAAGTAGGAGAGGAGAAGAAAGAAAAGTGTGAAGGACGAATGAAACAAAGTGATCAGTGATGTTGCTGCTTGGGATGGAGGGGTCGGTTTAGTAATTATGTGGTATAGGGATCGGCTGGAGGATAACTTGAAAGAGGGATCAGTGGTAGAGCGTATGCGGAGGGATCAGTTATAGGTTTATTTTTAGGGAGGGATCGGTTGTTTCGTTAAGTAGAGGAGGGATCGACTGGAATGTTGGTGAATTATGAATGCGACTAAGTGGAAGGACGAATGGATTATTGTTTTTTCGAGAGAGAAATGTGCAGTCTTCTAAAGTAGAGGAAAGCACACGTGTACGCACACACAGATATATATATATATATATATATATATATATATATATATATATATTATTACCGATAGTAAAGGAGCCGCCAACATGCCTAGCATGTGAAAAAACATAACACGGAAAAATCTAAGATGACAACTTCATATAACTTCTTGAATGAGCTCCAGCAAGGCCACCGTCGATTACACCTCAGTATCGAACTCTGACAAGGCCACCGTCCGATAATGAAGTATTAGAAGTACCTAATATAAACCATGGTGCATCCAAATGAACGAATGAGATCAACAAGTAGCTCCACTAGAGAATGGATGCTTCACAGCTAGCGCGGATGATCCAGATCTAAAATATTAAATCTTTCCTAACAGCAATCCTACGAACACCACTCCTGGCAACACCAACCCTGAAACCTTGCAAATAGTATTCTTGCACCATTTTCAGCCTAAACATGTACCTGTAGATGGAACTACACAAAAACGTAAGAATAATACACACATATATATATGTATATAAATAAATTTTATATACATATATATGCATTAATGAAATAAAAGTAATAATACTATAGTTAAAATTATAAGACAGCAAAGAAACTATAATAATTGTTAGAAGTAAGAACTGACTTTTTTTGTTTGGACGTAATAGAACCCAGAATCTTCCTAGAAGGGCTCTTATGGAAATCAAATAAAAATTGGATTTCTTCACATAGAGGAGGCGTATACATCTTATCATAAAGAATATAAGTAGCAATTATAAGGGAATAAGAAAAGGACGCAAGCTGGATAGGAACAATACCAATGGCATTCAGCCATTCACGAAGAATGTGGTTGGGAAGAAGATAAAGTCCATATTGAATGTGCTCAAAAGTGATGGAAATAAAACCTTTGGGAGGAGTATGGATACGATGATGAGACTCTGGTACTCTACCCACATAACCCTCGAACTCAAAATGGTCTAGAGCGCTCTCTATTTCCCTTATTTTGGTTATCTTAGATGACAAAAATAGAAGAGAGGAGGAGGTAGATGCCATATCGAAACCACTGAGTTGATTATCGCGACTGTTAAAATGCAAGAAAAAGAAAACTACAAAATCCCTACACCGAATCGGTGATTTTGCAATTGTTTATATCTGTTACTTGCTAACACTTACAAAACGCCACAAACTCCTGGTAGTAAAAAAGTTTTAGGATACCTGAAAAGTGTTGGTGAAAATAAATACTTTTTGGAATAAAATTTGCAACAAAAATATGTGTTCTCTTCTCATGCTTACCCATTTCCAAACACATTTCGTCCGCATAAAATTTAATTTATGGTTTTCTCTTCCTTGCCATAATCAACGTCAATTTCAACCACTTACTAAAATCAACGGCGGCTTCATCCACTTTCCAATATCAAACGCCGACTTCCACTACTTCAACATCGATGCCGACTTCGATCACTTTAACATCAACGTCGATGTCGACTTCAACCACATGTTGATAGCTTAGGCGGCTTGATTGACATATCACGACCGTTATTCTCATGGTAGTTCTTACAGTGACTAGATCGACGATTCTAGATTAAAGGTAACGACAAAAATTGCTCAAAATTATGAGAGATTCAGGATACTAAATCGCGAAATATAATTTTTCAAGCTCGATATCAACAATAAGTTTCTTTTTCTTTCTATATGCTATTTTATTAGCTAATTTTAGATTTGTGGGTGGAATTTTGCCAAGTCTATCGTTGCTTCAAGATTGTATTATTTGTGATTTCAGTAGCCTTTTTTGAAATAATAGATGAAAACTACTACATGTATTGTTGTTTTTATTTCAAAGGTTTGGTTTCCATGAATTAGAATCAACGGACACCGTGGTTAAAAAATTAAAATTAAACGTATATGGAAATTGGTGAGCCAAGGTCAAATGTAGCTATATAAAAGCATAAGAAAAATTATTTCTAACGTTTAGCTCCTATATGTAAAAACTTTGTTACATTGCACCACCTGGGTAAGTTTTCATATGAAACATGTGAACTACTATTCACCAAGTTATTTATTTTTTCATTAGATATGACGATTTATAAACATGGTTCCATTTCCGTACTATAAGATCTTTTCTAACATAAATTGGAATTCACCTTGTATATTTTTTTCAATTATACAAATGGCTAGAATCAAAATTGTTTGTGAATCCTCAAAATAAATGGCTTGTATTCAGAAAGTGAATCTCATATTACAAGGGCGCTATCATCTGAGACCACTCAACACCTGCTAAATCCATAGTATCAACTGCAAAAGAACCCATGATTTGTCATGTATCACATGACAGTAGATTAATATAGTCTTTGCAATCTTGTCGTGTGCCCATAGTAGTGAACTTTCCATCTATGGTAAAAGAAACGCCTCTTGCGGTATGTTTTGGCCATTACACATGCACACAAGCATCATTTACCAAAGACCACACAAGCTTCATATAGATTTTGGTATACATAGATTATATTTGATAGTTTGATATAATTTTTCTATCAATTTTGTTAAAGTAGTGTAGGTGCTTTTAAGACTACTAGGCCGAATGTCCAACAATGGTAGCTCTTTCAACCGTTGATATCATTTAGAAACTCGTACTATGCAATTTTCTTTTTTCGTTTTTCTATATGATATTGAATATTTTGGGGAGTCACTCCCAAACAATCTAACTTAATGTTCCAAAACATTACCACTAGGTCGCTGCCTTTGATTTTAATGCAATTCTTCTTTTAATCAGCTAAATTTAATCGAACTTTATCAAAATGTCATCTTGGTTGGTGTTACTACTGTTGAGATAAGGTTTTCATAACGCTCTTAATTTTTTTTGCAAAGTAAGTGGGTAACTTCATCTTATTTTATTAGCTATAGAGTATGCTGAATTTTTAGCAGATGTGCTTTTATAAATATTATTAATTAGTAGTTGTCTAGAGATAAATACAAGTTTTGCTGAGGCATTGTGCCTCAGTTTAAAATTAAGGCACACTGCCATTAAACTGAGGCCCAGTGCCTCAGTTTGGCCTCAATTTAACTGAGACACCGTGCCTCCGTTTAAAACTGAGGCCACTAGGGCTTCAGTTCTAAACTAAGGTGTCTTATTTTAACTAAGGCACTGTGACTCGGTTTAAAACTGAGGCCAAACTGAGGCAAATACAAGTTGTCGCATTATATTCTCCTCTCAAGCAAAGCGGGTCCAAGTATTGGGCCGAGTCATGCCCAAATTATTTTATTCTGCTTTCTTATAAATAGGCAATACATTGCATAATTTTGTAATAAGAAAGAATTATATCATATCTCAATTTCATCTATCTGAAACTATCTCTCTAAAGATCAATAACATCATTCTTTTTCAAATATTTTTTTAGATAAACAATATGAACTTTAAATATTTTGTAGAACTGATTATTAGAAACATAGGATTATGATTAATTACTATTCACTCATGCTTGCCAAAGAATTCATGTATGTGTACATTTTACATTTGTTTGTGCTTAAATCATTTTAATATTGAACAATATTTTTCTTTAACAGGCCAAAGGGTAAAACTTTCTCTTTTTGTCTAATTTAAGTTCAAGAGAGTGGATTAAAAATCCAGGTAGAAACATTAAAGAAGATAAGCAAGGCGTTCGAGACTTCATGAGTTTTGTGAAGAATCACTCATTCTCCAATGCTAAAATGTGCACTTGCCCTTGTACTAAGTGCAGAAACTCTAAAAATCTCTCAGTAGAAAACGTTGAGAAACACTAGATTATACATGGTATAATTAAAACGTATAATATGTGGTTTTTCCATGGATAGATGAACAACAATAACACGGTGGTGAATCATGCACAAAATATTATTTCAGAGCCTCATATCCAAGATCAAATTCAAACCAACAATTGCGTAGAAGGGGCTCTTAGAAATCTCGTAGATGATGCTTTTGGAGTGCATAATATGCCACAAACTAGCGGTGAAGAGGATGTTTAGCGGACAAATATAGGTAATTCTTTTTGTTTTCATGGAGAAAAGCACCAAGAATACACAAAGAAAGCAAATGAGAAACTCTATTCTTCTTGCGAAGACGGGCTTACAATGTTAGGTGTAATTATTGAGCTTCGTAATCTTAAAAAAGAGATTAATTGGTTAGGAAATAACATGACCGAGTTATTGAAGTGGTTAAAACGTTGGCTTCCAGAAGAAAATAATTTGCATGACAAGTATCCCACAATGAAGAAAATGTTAAAGGATTTGGGAATGGAGGTGAAGTACATACATGCATGCAAAAATAATTTCATATTATTTTGGAAAGTCAACTTTGATGCAAAAGAATGTCCTCGATGTCATACAACGAGGTATAAAACTAAAAAAACAGTGTTAGGAGAGGTAAAATTTATGAAGGAACCAAGAAAAGTTTTAAGACAGTTTCCTATAATTCCAAGATTAACTAGATTGTACAGTATACCATGGATAGCTCGTAAAATGCAATGGCATAAGAAAGCTACACCCTCATGGAATTCCATGCGACATCCTATATATTCAGCCGAATGGAGATCGGTTAAAAGTCGATGGCTAGAATTTGCTAGTGAAGGACGCAATGTTTGGCTTGGTATTGCTACTGATGGGTTTAATCCAAATGGAGTCCTCTCCAATAGTTATAGTTGTTGGCCCATTTATTTAATCCCTTATAACCTACCTCCTTCATTGTGTATGAAATTACAATTTCAAATGTCGAGTCTATTAATTCCTAGACCAAGAGCACTAAGTCCAGACATTGATGTATACTTGGAACCTCTTATAGGTGAATTGAAGCATCTTTGGGTCGAAGGAGCATCTGTTTTTGATAAGATAGGCAAGAAATTTTCAATATGAAAATATTATTATTATGGGGAATCCATGATTTTCAAGCATTTGGTAACTTATCTGGTTGTGTGACGCATGGTTATAAGGCATGTCCTATTATGCTACCGAAACCGAATCAGAGCACATCGGCAACAAGATCGTCTACCCAAGGTATAGAAGGTTTTTAAAGGATGGTCATCCATATAGAGCATTAAAACACAGATGGTACAAGTATGTCGAATGCAAACAACCTCTAAGTCGGTTAAGGGGCTCGTCTCTCTTAGAAAAGATTGAGTGTATCAAATATGTTCCTGGAAAACTACCACAAAGCAAGAAGAGGATGGTTTCTTAAGCTTATGATAATGTAGATTGTTTTGTCGATGAGGATGAAAGATCGACGTGGTATAAGAAGTCAATTTTGTTTGACTTAAATTATTGGTGCAGTCATAAAGTTCATTATACTATTGATGTGATGCACACTGAGAAAAATGTTGTTGAAGTCTCATCAATTTTACATTTGATAAGGGAAAATAATCTTATAAATATGTATGGAATAAGATTCACAAGTTACAATGTTGTCACGTTCTTAAAGATGCAAAACTTCCATCGTGTCTTCCAAATAAGTTACACGGCCTTATATGTCTTCAACCACTCAGTTTGCAGATTAAAGAGACATATGATTATCATATTATTAACCAATATTTGCTCCTTATCGCATATACAAAGTGTCGTGAGTTAAGATGATCTCTTTTACAAGTAAGCTTGTACTTCAAAAAGTTCTAGTTCGAAAGCATGTGCAAGCTGCTAAAGATATGATTGTTGAAGCATTATGTGTCTTGGTACACTATCTTCCAATGCAATTGTTTGATATAAGCATCCATTTGATGGTATATTTAGCTGATCAACCTTTACTTTGTGGTCCATTGAACTATGTATGGATGTATCCATTTGAAAGGTAAAATACTGTTTTTGCATTCGAATTATTTCACCTAAGGCTATGAAGTAACTGACTGGAAATATACTATATACTAGGGCTATGAAGGATTGCAAAAACATGCCTAGTAATAAAAGGTATATAGAGTGATCAATTTTTGAAGCATACCTTGTTTCAGAATCAGTTTGATATGCAATAGAATATATGCCAAACCCACATGATGGAAATCGTAGATCTAAACAAGCGTTCTTTTTAGATGAGAATGGTGATAATATATATGAGCGTTCCATCATTGATGGTAAACCGTTAAAGTTATCTAGGGTGCTAATGATCGTAGATTCGACGATGGATATTATTTGAATTGATATACCAGAACGAGATGAATATATAGGTTATACTTTTTTCACCTTTTTCATATACTGGTCATATTTAGTCAAGCATATATGTATATATATACACACATATACATATATACTATAACGTCCCGAAAATTTTCGACTTTCGAAAATTCAACATCGATACTCACTTTATCGACTGCCGAGAAATCGAAGGCCGGAAACCCGAAAAGTTATGGTTTTAGAAAAAGAAAGAGGTAGAAGAAGATAGAAAAAGATAGAACAGAACAGAAGAAATAACAGAACAACATCAGAATCTCACAATTCGCAGCGGAACAACATATAATAATAAATGAATAATCCTTAATCAAAGAACTATATCAGTTATTACATCACATTATATTACATTACATCAAATCATCAGAGTGTACAACAACAAACAATTTTAAACAGCGGAAAAGAAATACTATATACTAGTAATACGCCATCCAACTTGCCTCCAGCAACTCCTGAATTTCAGAATATCCTGATAAACCTTAACTCTTGACTGCCCGTGTGAAAATTGGTGGGCACCCAGAGTTTAGGAAGGAAAACAATAAACTCCGAGTCAGTCATGTGACTGGTGCGAAAACTAAAACAGTTTATTTTTCTTTTTTATCAAAATAGAAGAATATTTTAAAAATCAATTCGCAATGCTTTTAAGAATGAGACTACCATAAGGCCTCCCACACACACACACATGCAAACGCAGAATCGGAGGAGATTTCTCCTTATGATAGTCAAAGATGCTTGATACGCATTAAAAAGAACATTTGATATTATTACTAGTGCATAGTGTAGAAAAAATTCGTTTCGAAAATAAAGATATAAATCTTAGCCAGCATAGACATTTCGCACTTATGCCTACTATAGCTACCATGTTCAATAACGGGTTACCGCCATATTCCATGACAGGTAATACAACTAAAACCATACAAGGCTCGTATTTGAAGAATGGATTTTCCAACAAATGGTCAGGCCAAGGAACTTCCCATTGCCACATGGAAACGCCTCTGGAAGGACGCCCCGAGAACCACCGTTCTCCGCTAAACAAAGCCGGGAATCCCTTTTCCCAAGGAATATTACAAACCCTCAGATATGCCACCCCCGGTCCTTTGGAACCTTTCACCGAGCGCTCGTCACCATCATCACACAATCATAAAGTGTTTTCAACATGAGTAAGTATCTGGGCTCCATACCATGATACTACCCTTTTCCAGAAGGAATGGCTATACCCTAGGGAAGCGATCCCTGGAAACCTTGCCGCACAATTCCTGTTTCGACCATTACCGGTTTGTGAGGCTCGACGAAGTCACGTCCACAAAAACATACTTTATACAAAAGCCATGCTTTGGGTCAACAAATGATCATAGAAATGATCACCAAGATAGACGATCAAACAAATGATCCTATCATAAATAATCAACACAATGATCATTTACAGCAAAACTTAGTATGTCACATTACCAAAATTGGGAATATATCGCTGATAACTTCAACTATATAACCTCTGAGCTCGTACGTCTCAGAGAAGGGTGTTAAGCTAAGAGAATAAATTCTCCGCCACCAACAGAAATATATTTGAAAGAAATCGGCTTTCTATCTCAACTTGTAATGTTAGACATACAATCCATACAAGTCTGTTCCGGGCTCGAACTGAACCGAAGGCACTTACAAAGAAGTCCTTGAAATCCGGATATTCACTAATCACGTTCGGACTTCCCATCACATATGGAGTCTCTATACCGGGGACCAGTCGATGCAAAGACATTCGACAAGAAACCCTTTCGTTTTCGAAAATATCCGGTCTTCAACACCGGTCTTCGAATGCAATTCATAATGACGTATCACATATTCGGAATGGGTTATACGACCCCATGGTCCTTTCCCGGTTAACCCGAATAGTGAGCGCTTATTTTTAAAAAAATAAGTGTGGCATTCAAATTCAAGCAAATCACAACAAATACCTATTTAAAGGTAAATATTGATAGTCGGTTATTGAACTATCAATAGATATGCCAACATCACCAGATTCCAAATAATTTTTCAAATTATTTATTTCCCAAAAATATCTTTATAAGATATACATTCTCCATTCTTTAAAAATAAATCAATATTTATTTTTAAACTCATTTTCCAAATTTCATTTATAAATTCCATATTGAATTTACATTCCAAAATATTTATGAATATACGATTTCCATTCAATTTCTAATATTCATTTTCAATTTATCTTCAAAAAGATAAATTCCAAATATTCACTTAATATTGGAAAAGCATTTCTATACTTATTAAAAATAAGTAATTCACAGATCTTTTTATTTTCTATACTTAGAAAATATTTAATATACCCTAATCGAAATTAAGTATATATTTCATTCTTTAAGGAAATCATTCACTTAAACATATTTATTTGGGTCAAAACGAATGTTGCGTAAAACATCGTTACGACAACCCAAAATCACTAGTATAGGGATTCGAAATTAAAATAGATATATAAATCCCAATACTATACAAAACATTTCCTTTCGGAAATCATTTATTATAACAACAGTGTTATAATCTACCATTTCCTTCTATTTCTCGAAAACATCTATTTCAACAATAAATGTTGAAATCTAGGGTTTCGATAGTTAATATATTTTAAAACATCTTTAGATCGTTTTAATTCTATTTAAAACATCCCATTCAAAACAATTTCTTTAACATAATATTCACTATTCAAAAACGTGAATATACCGTGTTAATAGATTTCATCACTTCTATTCATTTTATTTTAAAGGATTATTCACTGTCTGAAACATGAATATAATTCCATTAACAAATTACAACAATTCCTTATCAAAATAAGTCGTTGCGGATTTATAAAACAACGTTTATAAATTCTATTTCTATTTATTTTATATCAACTCCTTTTTATAAATTCCTTTATTAACCCATCTCAATTCATATCACAATGATATACTAAAAATTCATATTATAAGTCAAACACTTATAATTTATTTGTTTACAAAATTGTTTCTTTAAACTTCCCAAATTTATAAATCTTATAACTTATAAGATTCTTTTATTTATCCAAAATCTATTCCTTTAATAACTTTATAAATTTTATAAACCTACTGCTTATAAAATTTCATTTATAACTTCACTGTTTATAATTCTATAAATTTCATTCATTAATGAAATTCATTCACAATTCTTTCTAATACTTATAAAAGCTCGTTTTATAATTCCAATATTTTCAATTTATAAATATCAATTTATAAATCTTTTAATTATAAAACAATTTATATTATTCTTTTAAAACGTCTTTAAACTCCTTTATAATTTCATCATTCTGATTTATAAAATAAAAATTTTATAAATCCTATTTTTAAACTTCTTATAATAAATTCAGAAATCCCAGTTCAAACTATTTTATAAAATCACAAATCCCATATTTTCAAAAATCAACTTTTAATTGTATTTCTCAAAATCATAATTTTTATAACATTAAAATTATAACGTTTATTTATTTAAGATGAACCAATTCCAATATTTTTATAAACGTATACTTCCAAAAATCACTTTAGAAATTAAAATCGTTATTTTTAAACTTCAAAATTTGATCCGATGATGCAACACATCAAATAGTCAATCACGACTTTCAAACATCATATAGCATCCATGATAAACAATCAAATATCACAATATATGAAATCAAACAAATATTTGTGAGGAATCCAGTTGGATCCCTCCAACCTGTTTCCCTGCATCCACAGACATTAGCACAATACCAATTCCGTTTCAAGACGGAATATCGCGGTATATGGGTTTTTATAAAATATATCCGCTTACTAACGGCGCAATAGGGTCTCATCCGCTATACAAATGCGGGAAATCAATCAACTGCAATATATACATATGCCAATATATATATATTGCTATATATATAATATATAATACCAATTCCACTTCAAGGTGGAATATCGCGGTATATGTGTGTAATAAATAACCTCCGCTTACTAACGGCGTATAGGGTCTATTCACATCCAATATATATATATATAACAATCATCATTCAAGCATTCAATCATTCAATCTACAAATTTTAAATCTAACTATTTAAAATTTAAATAAACAAAAAAAATTCCTTTTGAGTGAGAAGTTCTCACCTTTGCTTTTATTAGCAATCCATTTTCCATCTTGAATCGATTTTCTTGATTTATACCTTGTATAAATATTTACACAATTTATTAATATTCAAACAGATCGAATAATTTAAATTTCGTTCTTGATTGTTTAATTAATCAATAGTTTTATTTAAATCAATCTCTTTTTAAATAAATTTATTTTAACAAATTTTTCTTTTAAAATAATTCTAACTAGAAATTCCCAATTGAACTAAATTTCCTTTTTATAAATTAAATCAACTAATTTTTCTTAAATAAAATTATTTTCCTTTCAACCAAATTTCTGTTAAATAAATTTATTTAACTAAACATTTTACTTTCAAACTAACTTTCCCTTTTTAATAAATTGTTTTTGGCTTCCAAACAATTTCTTTTTAATATTTTGATTTAACAAAAATTAAATTCAAAACTATTCTTTATAAATTCCAATCTTTATCGAACAAATTTAATTTCTATTTAAATAAATTTTATTAACTAACTATTTAATTTAAACAACATTTTCTTTTATAAAATATTTTTCATTTGAAACTAAATTTATATTTAACCAATAATTTAGTTTTTTTTTTTAACAAATAATTAATTTTTAAACTAGAATTCCTTTTAATAAATTTATTCAATTACAATTTAATTTTAAAACTAAATCCCTTTTTAGTAAAATTTGAAAACTGCATTCATAAAAATTTTAACTGTGTATATATATATAAATATATTTTTACTCGTATATATATATAAATTTAGAAATCGAATAAATAAAATAAAATTAAAAAAATATTACCTTCTGCAATCGTTCGAGCCCTAGCTTCGTTCACGCGATCGACCCCCCTACTCACTGCTGCCGCCGCCGCTTGATCGCCACCGTGGAGTTCGACCCATCCCACGCGCGCGCCGCTTGCCTCGACTGCCTGCTTCAATCGCCGCTGCACGAGCACAAAGCCCTAGCGCCGCCTTCATCGATCGAACGCACCTCCACCATCGCGCGCGCCATCATCCATCGCTGTCGCGCCTCCCCACGTCGCCTCTAATCGCGCGCGCACACGCGTGTGCCTGCGCCCATTTTCTTTCTCTTTTTTTTTCGATTTGAACAATATGATTTGGGGAAAAAAACTTCAGCCGTTGATGTTTTCGTTTGCGAATTAAAGGCTTCGGCCATTATTTTTTTTTCTTTGCTTTGCAAATTGAACTGAAGGAGGAAAGGCTTCGGTTATATAAAAATAAATGGAGGCATGGTTATCACGATTTTAGGCGTGATTCTTGCCGTGAATTTAGGCGTGAATTTTTGGGGGAAAGTAACGTGTGTGCTTTGACAATTTAAAATTTAAAATTTAATTTGAATTCAATTTGATTTCGGTGCGTTTATATGTATCGTTCTCACATATTAACTCAGAAAAATACGAAATTTGAAATCCGGCAATAATTCAATATTACGGACCCAATGGAACTGGTTTCGTCGAATTCCGAGACTGTGCCTCGGACGGCTATTTTAAAATATTGATTCAAACGATTTAATTTCAAAACTGAACAATTCACTTCCAAATTCAATTCTGAAGCTTCTATTATCTTCAATATTATCAATATGAATTTTACAAGCCTTTGAAATACTTTTAATTGGCTTAAAATTGAAGATTCAAATTTTTATTCAACTTTCAATAGATTAAATTCTATAATTTAATCGCCAATTTCATTTTGATAATTCGAAATTCAATTCAAACCATCATTCAAATATTTAAAATTAATTAAATATTCTCAAATTAAATTATTTAAAATTCTGGGTCGTTACAATCTTCCCTCCTTAAAAGAATTTCGTCCCGAAATTACAAGTTAAGAAGAATGCCCTTATCCCATTTATTATTTTTCACAATCCAAATAGTTTTATCAACCTACTAACCTAAATCTTTTTATTAGAGATTCAATCATTTCAACTAGCTTTCCAATTTCAATTTTATAAGTTCCAAACAATATTGTTTTCCTAACAATTCAAATTTAAATTCAAATTCAAATTTCAAACTTTCAAATTTTTCTCAAAATTTTTCTAACACCCTAAATTTTCGAAAAATTTCGCCAGCGTCTCCTTTGCGAGGCTAGCTCGGTACGACTACAAAATGGCACCACGGCCCCTCAGAATCAAAAAGAAAAGAGAAAGCCAAGTGGCTGGAGAAGAAAATCATCAAATTTCATACTGAAATTCAAATACGTACCTTTTTGTCGAGCAATTCAATTTTTAACTTTGAAATCAAAATCCCAATTCCATTTCTTTTAATACACCTGTATAACCTGCTAGTAGTAGCATCCAAATCCAACATTCAAACCATTTTGTCAATTTATTACAAAATTTTCCAATATATGCTTCTTATACATTTTTACTTCACTGTTGAAGTTACATATCCATTTTCATTAAATTTTACATTTCAATTCAATTCACAATTTCAATTCCATTCGAATTCAATTCTTAATTCCAAACATTGAATTCTAACGATTAACTTTCATTTAGTAATTCATATTACTACTCTAAATTAGTTTCATTTACTAATTCATTTGAAATTTCAATTTATTTCCTTTACTTACTTGAATTTATATACAAATTCAAATTTATTTTTAAATTTAGCTCACGACTAAACTTTAATTTAACCAATTCAAATTCAAATTCATCAGTCCATGAATTAATAATTTATCAAGTTAGTTTACTTGAATTCAATCCATTTTATCTTATTTAATTCCATATACTAATGATAATAATTTAATATTATTAACAACCATGCAACCATATACTATAATAATTCATAGAAAATCATTCCTTTTCTATACAAAAATAGTTTTGGGCAAAATTATCTTATTTACCCGATTCAAAAACAATTTTATATTCACTAACAAATACGCGCTCATATCTATTATTACACTCAAACTCATTCTTGAGTACTGCTGACTCTATCTCTAATGAGTAACACCCAACAGAACCATGGTTGTCGCTTAATCATAAGCTCTGATACCAAATGTAACGTCCCGAAAATTTTCGACTTTCGAAAATTCAACATCGATACTCACTTTATCGACTGCCGAGGAATCGAAGGCCGGAAACCCGAAAAGTTATGGTTTTAGAAAAAGAAAGAGGTAGAAGAAGATAGAAAATGATAGAACAGAACAGAAGAAATAACAGAACAACATCAGAATCTCACAATTCGCAGCGGAACAACATATAATAATAAATGAATAATCCTTAATCAAAGAACTATATCAGTTATTACATCACATTATATTACATTACATCAAATCATCAGAGTGTACAACAACAAACAATTTTAAACAGTGGAAAAGAAATACTATTACTAGTAATACGCCATCCAGCTTGCCTCCAGCAACTCCTGAATTCCAGAATATCCTGATAAACCTTAACTCTTGACTGCCCGTGTGAAAATTGGTGGGCACCCAGAGTTTAGGAAGGAAAACAATAAACTCCGAGTCAGTCATGTGACTGGTGCGAGAACTAAAACAGTTTATTTTTCTTTTTTATCAAAATAGAAGAATATTTTAAAAATCAATTCGCAATGCTTTTAAGAATGAGACTACCATAAGGCCTCCCGCACACACACACATGCAAACGCAGAATCAGAGGAGATTTCTCCTTATGATAGTCAAAGATGCTTGATACGCATTAAAAAGAACATTTGATATTATTACTAGTGCATAGTGTAGAGAAAATTCATTTCGAAAATAAAGATATAAATCTTAGCCAGCATAGACATTTCGCACTTATGCCTACTATAGCTACCATGTTCAATAACGGGTTACCGCCATATTCCATGACAGGTAATACAACTAAAACCGTACAAGGCTCGTATTTGAAGAATGGATTTTCCAACAAATGGTCAGGCCAAGGAACTTCCCATTGCCACATGGAAACGCCTCTGGAAGGACGCCCCGAGAACCACCGTTCTCCGCTAAACAAAGCCGGGAATCCCTTTTCCCAAGGAATATTACAAACCCTCAGATATGCCACCCCCGGTCCTTTGGAACCTTTCACCGAGCGCTCGTCACCATCATCACACAATCATAAAGTGTTTTCAACATGAGTAAGTATCTGGGCTCCATACCATGATACTACCCTTTTCCAGAAGGAATGGCTATACCCTAGGGAAGCGATCCCTGGAAATCTTGCCGCACAATTCCTGTTTCGACCATTACCGGTTTGTGAGGCTCGACGAAGTCACGTCCACAAAAACATACTTTATACAAAAGCCATGCTTTGGGTCAACAAATGATCATAGAAATGATCACCAAGATAGACGATCAAACAAATGATCCTATCACAAATAATCAACACAATGATCATTTACAGCAAAACTTAGTATGTCACATTACCAAAATTGGGAATATATCGCTGATAACTTCAACTATATAACCTCTGAGCTCGTACGTCTCAGAGAAGGGTGTTAAGCTAAGAGAATAAATTCTCCGCCACCAACAGAAATATATTTGAAAGAAATCGGCTTTATATCTCAACTTGTAATGTCAGACATACAATCCATACAAGTCTGTTCCGGGCTCGAACTGAACCGAAGGCACTTACAAAGAAGTCCTTGAAATCCGGATATTCACTAATCACGTTCGGACTTCCCATCACATATGGAGTCTCTATACCGGGGACCAGTCGATGCAAAGACATTCGACAAGAAACCCTTTCGTTTTCGAAAATATCCGGTCTTCAACACCGGTCTTCGAATGCAATTCATAATGACGTATCACATATTCGGAATGGGTTATACGACCCCATGGTCCTTTCCCGGTTAACCCGAATAGTGAGCGCTTATTTTTAAAAAAATAAGTGTGGCATTCAAATTCAAGCAAATCACAACAAATACCTATTTAAAGGTAAATATTGATAGTCGGTTATTGAACTATCAATAGATATGCCAACATCACCAGATTCCAAATAATTTTTCAAATTATTTATTTCCCAAAAATATCTTTATAAGATATACATTCTCCATTCTTTAAAAATAAATCAATATTTATTTTTAAACTCATTTTCCAAATTTCATTTATAAATTCCATATTGAATTTACATTCCAAAATATTTATGAATATACGATTTCCATTCAATTTCTAATATTCATTTTCAATTTATCTTCAAAAAGATAAATTCCAAATATTCACTTAATATTGGAAAAGCATTTCTATACTTATTAAAAATAAGTAATTCACAGATCTTTTTATTTTCTATACTTAGAAAATATTTAATATACCCTAATCGAAATTAAGTATATATTTCATTCTTTAAGGAAATCATTCACTTAAACATATTTATTTGGGTCAAAACGAATGTTGCGTAAAACATCGTTACGACAACCCAAAATCACTAGTATAGGGATTCGAAATTAAAATAGATATATAAATCCCAATACTATACAAAACATTTCCTTTCGGAAATCATTTATTATAACAACAGTGTTATAATCTACCATTTCCTTCTATTTCTCGAAAACATCTATTTCAACAATAAATGTTGAAATCTAGGGTTTCGATAGTTAATATATTTTAAAACATCTTTAGATCACTTTAATTCTATTTAAAACATCCCATTCAAAACAATTTCTTTAACATAATATTCACTATTCAAAAACGTGAATATACGGTGTTAATAGATTTCATCACTTCTATTCATTTTATTTTAAAGGATTATTCACTGTCTGAAACATGAATATAATTCCATTAACAAATTACAACAATTCCTTATCAAAATAAGTCGTTGCGGATTTATAAAACAACGTTTATAAATTCTATTTCTATTTATTTTATATCAACTCCTTTTTATAAATTCCTTTATTAACCCATCTCAATTCATATCACAATGATATACTAAAAATTCATATTATAAGTCAAACACTTATAATTATTTGCTTACAAAATTGTTTCTTTAAACTTCCCAAATTTATAAATCTTATAACTTATAAGATTCTTTTATTTATCCAAAATCTATTCCTTTAATAACTTTATAAATTATATAAACCTACTGCTTATAAAATTTCATTTATAACTTCACTGTTTATAATTCTATAAATTTCATTCATTAATGAAATTCATTCACAATTCTTTCTAATACTTATAAAAGCTCGTTTTATAATTCCAATATTTTCAATTTATAAATATCAATTTATAAATCTTTTAATTATAAAACAATTTATATTATTCTTTTAAAACGTCTTTAAACTCCTTTATAATTTCATCATTCTGATTTATAAAATAAACATTTATAAATCCTATTTTTAAACTTCTTATAATAAATTCAGAAATCCCAGTTCAAACTATTTTATAAAATCACTAATCCCATATTTTCAAAAATCAACATTTAACTGTATTTCTCAAAATCATAATTTTTATAACATTAAAATTATAACGTTTATTTATTTAAGATGAACCAATTCCAATATTTTTATAAACGTATACTTCCAAAAATCACTTTAGAAATTAAAATCGTTATTTTTAAACTTCAAAATTTGATCCGATGATGCAACACATCAAATAGTCAATCACGACTTTCAAACATCATATAGCATCCATGATAAACAATCAAATATCACAATATATGAAATCAAACAAATATTTGTGAGGAATCCAGTTGGATCCCTCCAACCTGTTTCCCTGCATCCACAGACATTAACACAATACCAATTCCGTTTCAAGACGGAATATCGCGGTATATGGGTTTTTATAAAATATATCCGCTTACTAACGGCGCAATAGGGTCTCATCCGCTATACAAATGCGGGAAATCAATCAACTGCAATATATACATATGTCAATATATATATATTGCTATATATATAATATATAATACCAATTCCACTTCAAGGTGGAATATCGCGGTATATGTGTGTAATAAATAACCTCCGCTTACTAACGGCGTATAGGGTCTATTCACATCCAATATATATATATAACAATCATCATTCAAGCATTCAATCATTCAATCTACAAATTTTAAATCTAACTATTTAAAATTTAAATAAACAAAAAAATTCCTTTTGAGTGAGAAGTTCTCACCTTTGCTTTTATTAGCAATCCATTTTCCATCTTGAATCGATTTTCTTGATTTATACCTTGTATAAATATTTACACAATTTATTAATATTCAAACAGATCGAATAATTTAAATTTCGTTCTTGATTGTTTAATTAATCAATAGTTTTATTTAAATCAATCTCTTTATAAATAAATTTATTTTAACAAATTTTTCTTTTAAAATAATTCTAACTAGAAATTCCCAATTGAACTAAATTTCCTTTTTATAAATTAAATCAACTAATTTTTCTTAAATAAAATTATTTTCCTTTCAACCAAATTTCTGTTAAATAAATTTATTTAACTAAACATTTTACTTTCAAACTAACTTTCCCTTTTTAATAAATTGTTTTTGGCTTCCAAACAATTTCTTT
This sequence comes from Allium cepa, assembly GCA_030765085.1. NCBI lineage: Eukaryota > Viridiplantae > Streptophyta > Magnoliopsida > Asparagales > Amaryllidaceae > Allium > Allium cepa. The sequence continues at coordinate 723,163,300 of CM060934.1, forward strand.
TTAATATTTTGATTTAACAAAAATTAAATTCAAAACTATTCTTTATAAATTCCAATCTTTATCGAACAAATTTAATTTCTATTTAAATAAATTTTATTAACTAACTATTTAATTTAAACAACATTTTCTTTTATAAAATATTTTTCATTTGAAACTAAATTTATATTTAACCAATAATTTTTTATTTTTTTTAAACAAATAATTAATTTTTAAACTAGAATTCCTTTTAATAAATTTATTCAATTACAATTTAATTTTAAAACTAAATCCCTTTTTAGTAAAATTTGAAAACTGCATTCATAAAAATTTTAACTGTGTATATATATATAAATATATTTTTACTCGTATATATATATATAAATTTAGAAATCGAATAAATTAAATAAAATAAAAAAAATATTACCTTCTGCAATCGTTCGAGCCCTAGCTTCGTTCACGCGATCGACCCCCCCTACTCGCTGCTGCCGTCGCCGCTTGATCGCCACCGTGGAGTTCGACCCATCCCACGCGCGCGCCGCTTGCCTCGACTGCCTGCTTCAATCGCCGCTGCACGAGCACAAAGCCCTAGCGCCGCCTTCATCGATCGAACGCACCTCCACCATCGCGCGCGCCATCATCCATCGCTGTCGCGCCTCCCTACGTCGCCTCTAATCGCGCGCGCACACGCGTGTGCCTGTGCCCATTTTCTTTCTCTCTTTTTTTCGATTTGAACAATATGATTTGGGGAAAAAAAACTTCGGCCGTTGATGTTTTCGTTTGCGAATTAAAGGCTTCGGCCATTATTTTTTTTTCTTTGCTTTGCAAATTGAACTGAAGGAGGAAAGGCTTCGGTTATATAAAAAGAAATGGAGGCATGGTTATCACGATTTTAGGCGTGATTCTTGCCGTGAATTTAGGCGTGAATTTTTGGGGGAAAGTAACGTGTGTGCTTTGACAATTTAAAATTTAAAATTTAATTTGAATTCAATTTGATTTCGGTGCGTTTATATGTATCGTTCTCACATATTAACTCAGAAAAATACGAAATTTAAAATCCGGCAATAATTCAGTATTACGGACCCAATGGAACTGGTTTCGTCGAATTCCGAGACTGTGCCTCGGACGGCTATTTTAAAATATCGATTCAAACGATTTAATTTCAAAACTGAACAATTCACTTCCAAATTCAATTCTGAAGCTTCTATTATCTTCAATATTATCAATATGAATTTTACAAGCCTTTGAAATACTTTTAATTGGCTTAAAATTGAAGATTCAAATTTTTATTCAACTTTCAATAGATTAAATTCTATAATTTAATCGCCAATTTCATTTTGATAATTCGAAATTCAATTCAAACCATCATTCAAATATTTAAAATTAATTAAATATTCTCAAATTAAATTATTTAAAATTCTGGGTCGTTACATATACACACACACACCATAATATTCAATTTGTAGTGAATACCGTTTATCTTTAAAGGACGACCCTCATGGTAAAAGGAAAATTATCACAAAGGCAGAAATAATAGTTCAATCTGAATTTATTGATTGGTTACACAATAAGTTGTGCTACTTATACTCAAAAGTATTACCTCTCTTTTTCAACTGATGTTATTTTATTAATTTTGGTTAATTTGTAACCGTTAGTGGAAGAAAAATGCATGGACACAATGTTGTAGTTGTATATCAGTGTTCCAAAGTGGGAAGCCAAAACTTATCTCGGGTATAGAGTGAATGGCTACACATTCTCTCCTCAACATTATGATGACACCATTTCAACACAAGATAGCAGCATCTGCATGGGTGCGATCACTACATTTGTTGCAAGTTCAAAAGACCTAAATCCTACGAATGATGACACTACTTGGTACAGTGTTATTAAATAGATCATGGAGGTTGATTACTATAATTATCAACATGTAGTATTCTATTGTGACTGGGAAGTGTTGGAGATAAGACAAATAGTTGTAAGGTTTGCTCGTAGGCCAATGTGTCGATGGTGAACTTGAAGAAGCTCAAGAATACTAACGAAGAATATGATGAACCTGCCATTCTCGCGTCTAAAGCAAGTCAAGTATTTTACATAAAAAACATGCAAAATCCTGATTGGTCCATTTTTAGACGCTCTCCTAAATGCATGATGGATAACATAGACGATTATGAAATACCAGCAACCTTTCAATCTATTTTGGAAGAACAACCAAACTTAGAACCATTATTGAAATGTATTGAATAGAAATCAACTTATTGATTGGAACTATTTTGCATGTATTTTGCTTATTTTGATCCACGCATTAAGTCCTATTGATGTAATGTACGATTGTGTTGTGTTATGAGATATATTGCTTGTTTTGATCCATGCATTGAATATTCAGATAATTTGGGTGCTATTTAACTTATGATAAAACACGACGTATGATATCCTTTTATTTGATGTCTTCCAAGTGTTATATTACATCATATTATTGTTTGCCTCTTTTTATACAGATTTTCACTAAAATGTAAAAAAAATCCATCGTCAATGCAAATTTAAGTACAACAGAGACTATTAAACCTCACCCACCTAAAGGTAAAAGGCACTTTATAATGGTTGGTTTTGATGTTGCAAAGGGAGATGATGCAGCTAAATGGTGTTCACGTTGTGGTGATTTGATTCATTGTCATATATCCATTGGCTATAAAGAATGGATGAATGTAGATGTCTTCTATAAGAATAAACTATGTGATGGATTTTTGGTATTTCAACACACTCTTATTTACATATTTAATTGATTTTTTTTCTGTTTTAGAAAATGATCATGTTATTTATTCACCAATTAACTACTTGATTATATTTTCATTATCATCAAGTTTAAATAATGGTGTATATGACCGTTTCATGAATTTTTTTCTCCCTTTTTTGTAATAGGAAGAATTCGACATGGATGTAGATCCTACCTTAGCTCAACCCTTGTTGGAGAAACATTTCCCATCATTTTATAGAACAACGAAGTCATCATTACGAAAAAGTCTTCTCAGGGTTGATGGAACTATGATTCATAAACGTGTTGCTATTGATAGATGTCCAAAGGATATTGATAAAGTATGGTGGGAAAAGTTTGTTGACATTAAGTATACCGATGAAAAGATGGAGTAATGTAAAAGAAATGCCAAAAACAAAGCAAATTGTCCGATCACTCATACCCGAGGAAGAAAACCTTACCATAGAGTGCATGATGAGGTGGTATTGAAAATATCTTTTCTAAATAGTCGTTGATTATAAATTGTTATGCTAATTATGTGTAACTTTGTTCTTTCTTGCAGGTCTTAGCAAACTCAGGAAAAAAAAATTCAAGGGCGATGGTTTGGAAGGCCGGACATAAAAGAAAATCTGGAGAAGTACTGCCATGTGCTGCGGAAACGTATGTAAGTGTCTTGATTGCAACAATAAAATGCTCATCCGGACTGAAATTAAAAATAAGGGTACATCTAGCTTTCTCATATAATATATATTTTGTCATCCTTTACAAATATATTCTAGTGATTGCTCCTTTTGCATCATATATATAATCTACTAATTCCTCGTTTTTTCTAAAATATATCGCATTATGTGTATGAGTGTGTTTGGATGTTAATATATCTCAACTTAGTTGTGAATTGTTCACTACCGTGCATTTAATAAACCTTTTAGCGCTGCTTCTTCATTGTGGCATCTTCGAGGGCGCAATCCGAATGGAATCAATTCGATCACTGACAGCCTGATGCAAGAGAACTAATGAATTCGTTCACTATCCCCAAGGTTTGATTCAACAGAAGGAGCCATACAAATTGCTTAACTGTAGTTCCCCCTACAGGTGCATAGAAAGTGGCTCTGGCTACTATGGCATTTGCGACTCAACTCAGCCATGGGAAGAGTCAGTTGATTTATCTCCTAATAGAGTACCGTTGGTTGCATCGGATGGAACAATCGATTAGAAAGAATTTCTTTTTTTAAAATTTTTGTCCATACAATAATTATGGATCTAACTGAAACTAACAAAAAAAAAAGAGAAATTTTTTTACTAAATTTATACAACTGAACTAGTTTTAACAAAGCAAGATACCGACTACCATCTGCATATATAAAAACATACCATTACCAATCTTCAAGTTTCAGGGTAAAACTTTGAAAATTCTACCACTAGTTTTGATTCTTTTGAATACTTCCTTTTATTCAGGATTACAGAAGCATGGAAAATAAATGTAAATGGTATAAATAAAATATGACTGAACTTCCAATGAGTATGAATACAATCATTTGATATTTGGTGATATAAATGCGATTTGGTGTGAGATATAGCTATTTGATATTTAATATTTTCAAAAGTCAAACAGTAGAATTAACAATTTTGCATATAAGCAGCTGTTTATATACTGCAACAACCAATCATGCACATATAAATTTAAATTGTTCATGATTTTGCACTTTTATAATGAATTGTGAGTAGGGCTGTCAACGGATGCTTTCGGATACGGATAGTGTCATATCCGTATCCGTATCCGAAATCATTTTCGGATATCGGATATCCGTATCCGTTTAATTTTCGGATATCGGATATCCGTATCCGCTTAATTTTCGGATACGGACGGATATCGGATATTTATCCGCTCCGCCAATAATTGATAAATTTAAAGTTATAAACGAAAAAAGTTAGATCAAGATAAAACATTTTTTGCACTGTTGTTTATAAAAAGACAAAGAAATAAAAAATATGGTGATAAAACATTGTTTTATACTAATATATGTATGTGTATTCAAAAATATTCAAAAGTTAAACACTCATAGCCCTATTTTCCTATTTTAAATTATATAAATATGCATCAGTTAATCGGACGGATATTTTTTGGATACGGATACCACTATAACCATATCCGTGTCCGAAAAGCTTTTCGGATATCGGATATCCGTATCTGCTTTTCGGATAACGGATATTTTTCATATTTTCGGATACGGATTCGGACGAATATCAGATTTTTTGGGTACCCATTGACAGCCCTAATTGTGATTATAGCATTGGACAAATCATTTTTTCACTTCAAACTAGAAATATAATTTTGTTGTTTATCGTCTTCAATTTGAAATTTATTATGGTCAGTGGGTTAAACTAGAGTGCAATTAAATGAGCGGTGATAACGTGGGTCGGGTTGGAGCATGTTAGTCGGTACTTTTAATCACTGAGTGAGCAGATTCACATTAATCTCTACATCTTTTTCTTTGTTTTTGTACAAGCGGTTGGTTTATTGAATTATTATCTTTGCAAAAATAAGGTTCGCATAGTTATTACAATTTTTTTATGTAATATAAGTTGTAAATAAAATTTTATCTAAAAAGTTTTCGATCTAACTAAAAAAAACTTAACCGTTCTTCATAAGCTTTTTTATTAAAAATAAGATTATGATCACGCCTATCAAATTTGAAGAGCTAATGTTGGAATGTGCAAACTCAATGCGCATATTATAAAAAAATATTTCTATTTTTATAATTAGTTTTGAAATATGACCATTGTTTAGATATGTTTGTTTTTTCAAATTCTAAATCAAAAATTTGTACTTGAAAAATATAATAGTGGTTTGCGTTCGGCAGTCTAATGTTTTGCCAATTGTAAATAAATGAATTCTTGGTAAGGAGGATCAAATTTATACATATTTTTGCTTCGTATAAACGAAACGATTGTACCAAATCGAACCATGTGGCCCTTGTTTATTATTTGTCATTCTTTTTAGTATAAATTTTAATTTAATATGATATTGAATGCATGTAGGTACTTATAGAAGAAGAAGAAGAAAAAAGAAAATTGGATGATAGTTCTAGTGATAATGGTGAAGTATAAGATCTTGAAAATGATCCACTTGCGGAAGTTTTTGGTTCTGATAGAAAGAAAAATTATTGTCGAGCAGTTAGTTCTACTTCTTCTATGAAACAAGTAAAGATGAATCAAGCGATAAAAGCTATAGCTAAAAAAAGACAGGCCGTGGATTTATCTGTTTGGAAATTGGAGATAGAAAGGCAAGTAGCTAATCAAGTTAATGATGCAATCAAATCAATTACTTCAACTTTTATGAAATTTACACCTAATTTGCAAGAAAAGCATGTTGCAAGTCATGTGGTGACTCTGCATACGGAAGCTGCTACTAATTTAGGAAATTCTCATATGAATAATAATCTAGTTGTCACTCCAACCGCCGCACATAATGATATTCATTCATCTACAAGGAAAATATATATATAATGTTATTGTCACGAGATATACAGATGGATGTAGCCAAAGGTTATGTTGGAACACAAACAACTTAAAGGTGATACCGAATGTAGAGAAAGTTATTTGGGTGGTTCAAGTTCTTGAACCAGATGCATCCGTTTACGATGGTCCTCAAAATGGAATGTACGAGCTATGTGATTTTTTTGATGGAGGCTTCGTTATATGACCAGAGTTTAGTATTGGTATTTGTAAACTTTAAATATGAACTATGACTTATCTTTTGTTATTGCAATTGGTATTAGTATGGAATTGGTAAACTATGTATTCATAGCTTAATTATGTATTGAACTTCTCTTTTGTTAATTGATAATCTATTTTATTATTGATTATGAATATTGTTTATTGATATTGATAGGGTTATAATTTGCTAAATTAAGATAATATTTCATATTAAATATAGTCTACATTATATCTTTTAGCGTTCAAACCATTATATCCTTCAACATTCACATTACTGATAAGTTTTTTTGTTTGTATTTTTTTGTAACGCCTACAAGCGTTGGAAAATATTTTTTCCCAATACTTATAAGCGTTGCAAATAAATACCCACGCCCCTATAGCGACACATATAAGTGTTACTGAAATTCTTGGCAATGCTTATACTAATTGGACATCCTCTGTTTTGGTGTAATGAATGAAAAAGGTCCTTACTTTAGTTCGAGAAAAGAACGATTCTTGGAAGAGACGAGATGAACAACTAAGTTATTCATTTTCTTCGAAAGCATGTAAAAGAATGGAGAAGAAGAAGAGAAACAATATATGCTTATCTCGATTTGAATCCCAACAACATAATCGAAATAATGAAGAATCCCCAAAACACCAGTTGATTATTGACAAGAAAGACTAGCGTAAGAATTAATATTGGTTTTCTTAGAAGTAGAAAAGACTAAAAGTACAGCTTTTTAGAAAATCAACCAGTAGGGGAGCGACACACGTACTTGAGCATTAAATATGAAACGACAATAAAGAATTTTACTTTTTTGAAAAGAAGAAAGAGATAAGCTAGAAGTGATGGGTTGCACAGAAAATATGAAAGTGGAGACAAGTCCACACCAATATTGGATCATGCAGACTTAAGGGGGAAGTGTTACATCTATATTTCCCAAAGGATGTCAAGGTAAGACCAACACAGGTAACGATCCAGGAAGAACTGCTCTCACAATATGGGTCAAAATATGGAAAGGAAGCAAGAGCAAAATCCAGATATTACGGCGCCAAAATCTTTAGTCGGCAACAAAACATAAAGACTGCACCCATCCAATGAATGTAGCTTCGGCACTGCACCAAAAATTTAAGATGGCTGTAAGTTGTAGAAACCAATCTGAAATCTTAATGCTCGCTTCAATAGGAAAAACTACGACATAGCTTCCAGATATCAAAATATGAAAACCGAGTTACAGTTTCAAAGAAGCGAAATTTAGAAAGTTGGAACTGTGATATAGTTTTTAAGCCACAAAGAGATGTAGAAACTATAATGCGGTCCCGAAAGCAATATTAGCAATATGGAACTATGACACGACTCCTCAAGTGAGTATATGCAAACGAGGTGCCCCAATATTGAACTAACATTTAAAGTGGCAGGTCCGTGTGGCAATTTTGTATCAAAATGCTATAAAGATGCGTTGACATCCTTATTTGATGTTAAGGTGACGAACCAATGCTGCAATCCTACATCACTATCGAACTGATAAAGAATGCGCCACTATGTTGATGTGCCATGACAGCGCCACTATCCTACAAACACCACCCACAAACATAAAAATTTAAGGAATTAGGTGATAGGAAAGACTTCTCCGCAATCAAGAGCCGAACCTTATTCTCAAAGGCAAACCAAGAGATCCTAATTCAATCACCAAGACCATTAAAACTGGCTTAAAGACAATGGCGGTAGTGCAGTCCTCTATCGCTTAAAGCGGCTCAGAACCAAGTCATGCAAGACGGTCACTCTCCGAAATAGCAGCACGACCACTTCTACTAAACCATACAGCTCAAATCTAACACTACATTTCGTTGATGTTTCGAATTGAACACTGCAGTACAACTTCGACGGTATTGAGGTAGTACGGGCACTATGCGGTATCACTAGCTCGGACATAAGGAAGGCACAACTCAAGTAAATTAAAGCGAAGTCTTGAAGTGTTGACAATGGTCTAGTTCTTCCCAACGTAGGAGGCAATTTATCATTGCGGCTTCATCCACACACATGTACAATCCACAAATCTATTGCTTTACACAATCAAAAAGTCATTGTCTGTTTAAATTTGAATTTTCTCGCTTCAATTTCAAAATTTCCGCCTAAGTTCAGAATTCAACCGCTCAAATTACATTTTCCCGCCAAGGGCCATGTTAGCAATCTGTGCATACCAAATAAGCAAGGTGGATGGTCGACACGTGGCGTAATCCAAAGGCAGAAATCGGGAAGGTAGAAGAATGATGCTTGTAATCCACGTGAATATTTGTGTACTATATATGAATAAGGCATTGTAGTAGAAAAGTGCGAAATTTTACTTTACTCTTTTGAACACTCAAATCGAAAATTGTACTCTCTGTCATTTTTGTTTGTACAAGAAAGAAGTAAAACATTTTACCTGTGGACGTAGAATTGTTCAATATCTGAACCGCGTAAATTCTTCGTGTCCTTTTTTATTGTTTTAGTAATTAGTTTAACGTTTAAATATGTTTATGCTTAAATCGAGGTAGATTGATTTAATGCACTGATTTTTACTAGTCTTAGAATATTTCCTCTTGTTGTACGCGTTAAAGCAACACAATTGATTCTCTTAAACACAATTTTAATATTACTTAATTTTGTTGATTCATAATCACGAAAGCGTTCATCATCGCGATTACTTCATAGAAAATACTTAGGTGTTTATGAGATGAAAATTTTCATTAATAGTAAAAAAATACACAGTAACATATTTTCATTGAGGAGTGTCTTCCTAAACGTAATTCTTTATTTTGGTTTGTAGGATAACATCGCAATTTTATGTTTGAACGACAGTACCAATACTGTTGTAAACTTGTTCCTTAGATATATGAATAGAAATTTTATGTCAACGAACTTCTTTCCTGTGTTTATACTCAATAGTTTCTACATCATCACATATCTCCAAATGAGATGTTACATAATCTATGTTTTGGGGGCTTTTCAATAAATTGTGTTTCGTGTACATCTATTTCATTGAAAACATTGACCATTGGATCACATTATATCAAACTCAAAATCACTATGAAATTTAATAAATGTTTCAACATCAATTTTCCAGTTATCTGTATACATATTAGCTTATATTCATAGAAACCGATTGCAGAAATTAAAACCAAATCTATAACATTTGACTATAAATCAATTAACAACTGGTGATTCTAGTGAAGTACTTAGAAATGTTGAGGTATATCTTCGAAATAGCAAGATTTTGATGCAAAAAATCTTGAAAGGGAAGAGGGCTAAAATATTTTGGGTTTCGCTTAAACTTCGAAGAACTGGATTTTTGAAGAGAAAGTGAAGGAAAGAGAGATATGCTATTGCGATATATAGAAATAACTTAATGTTGGAGATTTTTGAAATTACGTCAAGACAGTAAACTAGTATAACCGTACAACGGTGGGAAACCGACCGTTCGATCGTATAACTTTAATAAAAAATATACATTTAACTTTTTTGTTAATATTACTTAAACATTAAGTGATATTATGTTGGAAAAGAATAAATTGAGATTTGAATCTGAAAATATGAATTTCAAATTTTAATATTAATCAAAGCATTCAAAATTGTCGATTTGAAATTTAAATTTTAGAATTTGAAAATCATAATAGATTTGAATTTGAAATCTTTGATGCGCGAAATAAAATGAGAAAGTTTAGGTAAACCACGATGAGACAAGATCCACGTTTTTTTGCCTTCAGAAAAATTAATTTCGGCCAATGACAGTAAGCAAACCTCACTAACGGTCGGTTTGATAATGATGACATTTCAAAATGCATGCTATTTTGCTGAACTTTAGCTTGTTGAAAGAAATTTCAAAAATCGTTGTTTGAAATATAAGAAATAATAGTTGACGTTATTTGAAATGTCTTCAACCTATATTTCCACTGTAGTCAATATATTTATAGTTAGATTGAAAGTGATTAATTGGTATGATAAGAAGATAAGTGGGCTAGATTTGTAAAAATTCCACGTAAGTAACATACAAAGTAATATTATATTATTATGATGTAATCAATTCTTTGATCTAAGGAATATTTTCCAGTATAAAAGCTGGATATGGATATGCTGTCAAATGGGCTAAAAATGGGTGAAGCCGTTGACTAACGTGGGGGTCTCATCATGAGTCAAACCAAAGGCGGTACCATCAGCAGTCGAATTTCAACTCATGCTCTGCAACTCCTGTTCATCCACTATACAACTCGGTTAAATCAATATGTTTACGTTGCGCCACGTGTGATCCACGTCAGCAAATATCTGTGAACCGCAGGATAAAATCTTGTGGCAGATATTCGTTAGGCTTCCCGAGAGATTCTTTCTTTACTTGTTTATTCGTCGCTGCGCTACATATGTTACTTTTATGTCCTTGCTTCCATTATGAGTTAAAAGATCTCCTCCCTCCCTTTGAATTCGGCTTTTTTGTTGTTATTATTGCAGTAGGCGTTGCGTTGACAGTGGAATATACGCTTGCCTTCTTCAAATCTTCTTCGATGCCTTTCTGCTATTAATTATTTATTTCCCCTACATTTGGTCTGGTCGACAAACCAACAAACGTACAATTTTTCGTTTCTGTTTCTGTCGTCGACGGTCATTATTTTACTTGGTTCATGATCCTAATACGACCCTGCTACTACGCCATATCTGAACTGACCCGTACTTCCTTTCTAATTCAGTTAAAGAGAGACGATAATGACATCTCCAGTGGATTCAGGATATGCGTCCATTAAACGGGCGTCTGATGTCAGACTCGCATAAAATGAAATCATGCCAGACTCCCATTAAATGGACGCACAAGCCCAGTACAGGATCTGAAATGGATCCCGAACGTTCAGCTGAATTTTCAGTCTGAATTGAACGATTGAAGAATTTCTTTTAGGCAAATTTTGTGTAATTAAACCACTGGAGATGCCCTAAGAGCTAAATAAACGTCGTTTTACCAAGCTTATCCGAGAAAAAAGTTTTAAAACTTAACGGCGGTTTTTATGTGCTTTATCCTTCGCGCGTGAATTATTTTTCTTACAAATTGTATATGTTTGAATCAGTCAAAAAATAATTTTTTATTTTCAAGTGATATTTTGTAAAACATTATTTTTAATCTGTAAATAAGATTTAATTTTAGATCCTATTTTAGAAGCTTTTGAATTAAAGCATGTTTAGTTATTAGATCCTACTTTTGTGGGGATTTGAATTTGTAAACGAAATTTAGTATTAGATCCTATTTTTAACTAATTAATATATAGAGGGACATTTTTGATAGTTCACGTCGATACCAAAAAAGTGTGACACCAAAGCCATTACAACTATTATTAAAGAGTAATGTAAGTTTTCTCTCTTCAAATTCAAAATTATAAATCTGGTCAATAGAATTTATACCTATCACCAAGGCAAATATATAGAAGTTAATTTGCAATATTAAAAAGGGGTTTTTAGGCTCAAGGAAAAAGTTAAAGAAAAATTTAGTCTCAAGGACAAGAAGTTTGTTTTTTAGACTGAAAAACACTTTTTAGTGTAAATCACAGGATGATAGTTGTAACTATCATTTTCAAGTTACACTAAAAAGTGTCCTTCAAACTAAAAAACAAACTTGTTGTCCCTGAGACTAAATTTTTTTACAACTTTTTCGTTGTGCCTATTTACCTGTATTAAAAATGTGATATATTTTAGGTAAACTTATCGGATTTTAATTTCGTTTTCACCATTAGATCGTAAATTGTTTTTTTTTTATTTAGATCCATACATAATTTGTTTTGAGAAATTATTTAGTTTATTTTTAGAGACAAATATTTGTCTTGTTGTCTGGCAAATGCCACATTCCTTGGCAAATATTTGTCATGTTGTCTGGCAAATATGTTTGCCAAGTTTCCCCGTGTAAACAAAAAAAATTTAATGCCTGGCAAATATGCAAATAGTTGTCTGGTAAACATTTGTCATATTGTCTGTCAAATATTTTGTCATGTTGTCTTACAAATATGCAAATATTTCACTTGTTTCCTGATAAATATTTACCAGACTGCCTGGCAACCGCGGAAAATGAAATAAAAAAATGTTGTTACCTTGCAAATATGCAAATATTTATCATGTTGTCTGACAAATATATTTTCATGTTGCTTGGCAAATATCCAAATTTTTATCATGTTGTCTGGCAAATATTTTTTCATGTTGTCTAACAAATATGCAACTAAAAAAAATTGTCAAAACATATTATATATAGATCATGATAGAGAGATAATAATTTTTTCGATTTAATAGTGAAACGAAATTGAAATTCGATAAATCTATTGAAATATATCACGTTTTTAACATTGCAACTTAAATGGTTTATGACAAGAAAATTTTGTTTGAGCAATACGGTATAAATTAAAAGGACTAAATTTATATTTCTGAATTCGGAGAGATGTACGTCATTTTTTTTAAAGAGAGATGTGAGCCAAAATTCTTCATTCTCTTATTTAATTTGCATTTCATAATCCACATGGTTTTTCATACGCTGCGTGAGTTAGCGATTAAATATAGCCTCTACAGGCGCCTAAACATTTATGTTACTCATTTATCCTTCCACTCAGCCAATAGCTTCACCCATTCACTCATACCACTATTTTCGTAACTTTTAAAATTTTTGAAATGCCTCTCATTTTCTACCCTTTTATCTTTCTTTAAACAACAAAATCAAAATTTCTTAATCCAATTTCTCTATATCCAATTCTCTTCCTATTTAATGTTTCATCATTACGTGTAAATCCAACTAATTTATTATTATCGACTTTAAATGAAAGTAGGATTTTAATTTTTTTTTGAACCATGTCGCCGTAATTAATAACATAGTAAAAAATAATATGCAGTTCAATTAGGTGTTACTATATAATATACTAATCTTTGCATCGGAATGGCACAAACACCCAATGAAGTAAAAAAATACGATAATTATTGCGGAAAAAGATAAGAAATAGAAAAGAAGAACGCACGATTTTATGCTGGTTCAGTAAATACTCATGTCTATGTCCACTTAAACTTTGTTACTCAATTTCTATAACTTTTACAAATTGTGACCTTATGAATCGGTATTCTATGGGAGACCAATAAATTTTCTTAGCAGAGATCCAATAAGGTTCCGTGAATTAGTTTAGAAGTTAAGAAAAGAATATTTTCTCCAGGTCAACCGATTAAAGACATCATAGATCGATACCGTTTCATGGCTCATGGATCGGTACTGAGCTGACTTGGGGTTATACCTGAGGAATTTGAATGTTTGCTTGGGGCTTGATTTGGAAATTTTCTAAGATTTATGCCCGAGTTTTCGTTGGCTTGCTTTGAGTCCGATCTGAGACATTTGTGTGTCTGACCCGAGTTTCAGGGATCAGTACCGATCCATGGTCATGGTTCGATACCAAGCAGTCGCTTTGGGGTTTTTGCATGAGTTACTTCGGATCTTGCTTGAAGCTTTTCCAATGCCATTGTGCTTCGAGTCCGACTTAAGTATTTTATGGATTTGCTCTAAGCCCACTCCTCCAAAAACTTAAACATCCAAAATTTTAACCTTCTTTGCTCAATTATTTAAAATTTTATTTTTCTTGCCTTTTCATGTTGTCTTCCATGCCCTTGGTTTATTTTCCGTCGTTCTTTCATCTGATTCGATCGTTTAAGCATGTTCGAATGCGTCAAATTCGATCTTAACAATCAAAGAACACTCATTATACTTCGATCAAATATTGTATTATTAGCTTTTGTTGTTGTTTAAACAAAAAAATGGAGAAACAATAAAACCAATTATAATAGAAAATAACATGATGTATTAAAAAAATTAACTATGATAATCCATTTCTCAAAAAAGTAATGTGTTCATTATTGATTTACTTGCATATTCTAAATAGATATCTTAACTGATCGACATTTAATCTGAAATTGATAAATAAAATTTACTTACGTTGTTCATCCTATTTTCTTTTGTCATTAATGGTTGATAGAACTGAAAATAATTACGTTCGAGCGTTAGATTTTATCATTTCTATGCTGTTCGATTTTGCAAAACCGATAGCGTTTATTTTCAAATCATCTTTACGCTTAAAGTAGATTTTTGACGTTGATTTCAAGATTTGATTTTATTACTGTATGCGCGGCATTAGTAAGTCTTTAACTAAGTGTAAATAATAACATCCATAAATATAGAAAAATTTGATATAACATACGTAATAAAACGTGTCCAATTGCTCTGGTCGCCAAACAATTACGATTAGTTTTTTTTTCCTTTATTCAATCTGATGTAATAGTTCAAACAAATAAAATTAATCACGTGTCAAGTACTTATTCTTAGTGTGTAATATTGGGTCAAGGTGATATCATCCGGCTTGAATTGGTCTGCAAGTAAGTATTGTAAGGGCATCTCCAGTGGGTTAAGCGCTGAATATTCAACCTTAAGCTGGGGTGGGGTCCCAGTGGCCAGACGCCCATTTTATGGGCGCCTGAACAAAGGCGCCGATAAAATGGACACCGTCTCCCTCCCCTCCTCATTTTCTACTCTCGTTTTTCAATTTTAAATTTTTTAAAATTAGAAAATCTAAACGAAATGCCGCCGCGTCCAACGAAAATCGCCCGAAGAACGGTTCACAGACATCCAGCGGAGCAAGCTGGACCATTACACGTTCCGCCACCACCTGGAGTTTCACCAGACGATCTACGTGCACTACACGAGCTGCCAAATGGTTGTTGGCATAGAGCCGAAACCGCTTTGACGAAAATACTGGTATAAATTGCAAATTACTATAACTTGTTATTTTAATATGTACATTACATACTCATATTAAATAACCCTTACTCTATCAAAAATTGTTAATTCATAAATTATCTATAGGACCATTACATTCACTGTCGGGGCAGTTGGGCTAAGTGCATTACCCAGGTTTATGACTATCTTCCCGATCCTATTATTGAGAGGCTACAAGCTAGCCCTTTTGGTCTTTTTTTGTAGATTAGGCCTGTTCAGTCCTTTGATCGACTTCTCTTTCAGGCATTAGCTGAGAGGTGGTGGTCCACCATGCATACGTTTCATTTTTCAGATTTTGAGCTTGGTATCACCCCAGTTGATTTCTACATGTTTACTGGGATTGATATTGGACGACATGGTCTTCGACCTTTTCCGTTTGATGATTTATACGAGTCGCCCAATCTATTTACTGTTTTTTTACCACTGATTGATGTTACATGCGTCACTAGTGCTTCTGTTAAGTTGACTTACCTGCAGCAGTATGTCACCAGTTATATAGCTAGAGCCGATATGATGGATTCAGTTACTAGAGCATTTCTGTTGTACCTGTTTGATTCGACCTTTTTTTCGAACCAAAAAGGTACGGTTAGACTAGGCTATTTAGCATCTCTTGCCAGATTAGACCAGCTACATACTATTGACTGAGACACAGCGATATTAGGCACCCTATACACCGCTCTAGATTCATTTGCGCTTGGCAATGTCAGACAGATGTATGCTTTTTGGTATATTTTGACGTTATGGTACTACGAGTACACGGCAAACATGCATCCCCGCATCCAGGACACGGCTAGTCAGACTGCTGAGCATTATTTCCCTAGGATCAGACGATGGGAGACGCTACAGTACGTACATCATGTTAGTCCGTGAGATGATGGTTTTGATGACAACAACCTTAGAATAGATTATAAAATATAAATACTAACATTATAAGTTTAGATATATATGTATATGCAGGATTTAACCATGCAGGTACTATGAATGAAGACTGTACATTATAGAGATTCAAGATATCAAGATAAAATATCAAGATAGAAGACTCATGAGTATCAAGACTATCAAGAGTTCAAGATTTCAAGGATAAGTATTTTTTATTATTATTAGAAATTTTTGTTAAAATTCGTAGAAAAGCACTGACATCTTAAAATCCAATTTATTCATGAAATGGAATCCACTTCGAGCCATAAAGGGATGGAACCCTAAGTAGGATGGAACCTACGAAAAATCTAGTGGAACATTGTTTTGTATCCGCTAACTTTTATTCAAAATGATTTTTCAAAATTATATCCTATTTTCAAAATGTTTTCAAAACTTTCCTTTTAAAAGATTCAAAACCCTCGATCCTGATTTTAAATAATTTTAGCCTCAAATACATCTTTATTTTCAAAGTCAAATTACTCTTGATTTTAAACTATCTTTTTAAATAATATATTTAACTTTTAAATATTTACACTTAGATTTAAATATAAAATTATAGTTAAAATATATATATATATATTATTCTTTATATTTACTTATGAATTTTAACTATAATCAAGTATATTTGTAAAGTTTAAAATAGTTTTTATATAAGATAAAGGTTATTTTCAAATAAAATCAAAAACACCAAAAAATCCTTTGGGATGTCGACATGCCTAGCATGACCATGTCGACATGGTGACAGTTTGATTCAAAAATTCAAATTTCAAAAGAAGTGTCTATTCGCCATAACTCTTCATGAATGGTCATGACTGTTATTTTTCTATAAATAAGGGTCAGTTTCAACGAATTTTCAATCATAATTTTCTGATTTTCACTCCTCTTAATCTTCCTCATTTCTTAATACATATTCTTATCATTACTCTACCGAAATCAACATTGAATCATACTCGATTACTTCTAGTTTGATTCTCTATCACTATCTCTACAAGATTCTTAGTGCTATTCAGAGTTATAAACTTCTTTGTAATCTATTAAGTGAGAAAAGGTGTGATTGTAGCCTTGAAAATCAATCAAAAGGGAAAAGGTGAGATTGTAGCCTTGGTAAATCAATTGGGTAAACTTGTGGCCCGGAAATCAAGTATCTCTACCCAGAGGATCGAAATTCTGGAGGGTGTACCACGTAGCCTTGAAACCGAGGGTGTAATTGAACAATTGCTTTTGAAAGGAAATCCGTACTTGTGTTGCGGGACTGGATGTAGGGTAACTTCGAACTAGTATAAAATCTGGTGTGTTCTTTCCTTTACTGTTTTTATTTTATTTCTACATTTGTGATTGTTTCTTTGATCATATCTGTGTCTATATATTGCATACTTTTATGTCTAAATTAACACAAATTAAAAAGATTTAGTAATTCTTTATTAACACTATTCACCCTCCTCTATTGTTAATCTTAGCCTTAAGATCCGTAATCCACATTTCTCACAATTGGTATCAGAGCAAGGTTTTCAAAGTTTCGTAATCTGATTTTTGAAAAGTTCTTAAAATGGCTATATTCGTTAATACTAATTTAGAAGTATTCAAATCATCATTGTTTCATAAGTCTGCATATAATCAATATTAAAATTCAAGTTATCTACCAAAATTGTTTGATGTGCAGGAATCAGCTTTATAGGTGTTGAGGAATCAATCCACAATGGACAAATTATGCAGATCAGAAAGAACAAATGGATACTTGAAAGTGGATGTTCTAGACACATGACTGGCAATCCAGATATACTGAATGATATAATATACAAAGCTGAAGGATTGGTTAACTTTGGAGACAATCCATAAGGATATGTGATTGGCATCGGCAAAGTCGGTAATTCTGAAACTCCTACTATTACTAATGTTTTGCTAGTTAAGAATATGAAACATAATCTGCTAAGTATAAGTCAACTATGTGATAAATGTTATAAAATTAAATTTGAAAAAGATAAATGTCACGTTGAAGATAATAATTCAACCATTATATTTGAGGGAGTCAGGAAAAAGAATATATATTCTTAGTATGAAAGTTTCAAACGATAACCTGTGTCTGTTGGAAAATACAAGTGACCCTTGGATTTGGCACAAGAGATTTGGGCATTTGAATTTCAAACTCCTATCTAGACTGTCAAAACATGATCTAGTAAAAGGTCTCCCTAAAATGAATTTTAAAGTAGATATTTTATGTGATGCTTGTCAACTAGGAAAACTTAGAAAAAATTCTTTTAAGTTAAAAGATATGATTTCAGCTTCAAAACCTCTTGAATTACTTCATCTTGATTTATTTGGTCCATCTCAAATTTTATCAATAAATCATAGTAGATATGTCTTTGTAATTGTAGATGATTATTCTAGATTTACATAGGCAATATTTTTGAAACATAAAAGTGATACTTTTGAATGTTTTAAGATATTCTCAAAAAGAATTCAAAATCAATTTTCTCTAAAAATTATAACTATTCGAAGTGATCACGGTGGTGAATTTGAAAATGAAAGGTTTGAGGAATTCTACAAGAAAATGGGAATATCTCGCAATTTTTCATTTCCGAGAACTCCACAACAAAATGGAGTAGTAGAACGTAAAAATAGGATGATTCAAGAGTGTGCGAGAACTATGCTTACAGATAGTAATTTACCAAATAATTTTTAGGCAGAAGCAGTTGTTACCGCCTGTTATATTTTGAATAGAACTTTAATTAGACCTCTAACTGATAAGACATCTTATGAACTTCTTTATTCAAAGAAACCTAAGGTATCTTATTTCAGAATTTTTGGAAGTAAATGCTTTATTTTAAATACAAAAGATAATTTAGATAAATTTGATCCTAAATCCGACAAAGGTATCTTTATCGGATATTCTAATAGAAGTAATGCTTACAGAGTGTTTAATTTAAAAACTAATACCATTGAAGAAACAGTGCATGTTTCATTTGATGAAAATTTCAAAACTTTTGAAGATATAATTGATGAAGAGGATTTAATCGCTCAAAATCAAGAACCTATTGAAACTAATAATGAAATTGATTGTCCTAATAAAAGGACAAAACTTTTAAAAGATCACCTTATAGAAAATATACTGGGAGATATGCAATCTGTTGTTAAAACTAGAAATCAACTAAGTCAAATGAGTAATGTAGCTTTTATATCAAATATTGAACCCAAAAGTCCAATAGAAGCATCAACTGATGATTCATGGATTTTGGTTATGCAAGAAGAATTAAATCAATTTACTAGAAATGACGTTTGAGAACTTGTTCCTATACCATAAAATAAAACTATAATTGGAACTAAATGAGTTTATAAAAATAAAATGAATATACAAAGAGAGGTAGTTAGAAATAAAACTCGTTTAGTCGCTCAAGGTTATTCTCAAGAAGAAGGAATAAATTTTGATGAAACCTTTGCTCCCGTAGCAAGATTAGAAGCCATTAGGATTCTACTTGCTTTCGCAAATCATAATAATTTCAAATTATTTCAAGTGGATGTTAAAAGCGCCTTTTTAAATGGATTTGTAAAAGAAGAAGTATATGTCGAACAACCACCACTTTTTGAAAATGATAAATTACCAAATCATGTTTACAAACTTAAAAAAGCACTAAACAAGCTCCTAGAGCCTGGTATGATAGACTACGATCTTATTTATTGCGATCTAATTTTGAAATTGGCGAAGTAGATAATACTCATTTTATTAAGAGAAATAAAAATGATATTCAACTAATACAAGTTTACGTAGATGATATCAGTTTTGGTTCAACTAATTTTGAAATGAATAAAGAATTTTCTGAAATAATGAAAAATAATTTGAGATGAGTCATATGGGTGAATTAAATTTCTTTCTTGGATTAAAAATAAAACAATTAGATAATGGTATCTTTATTAGTCAAGAAAAATATGCTAAAGACCTAATTAGTAAATTTGGTTTGACCACTGCGAGTGGAAAACCCACTCCCATGGCAACCAATGAGTACCTTAGTAAAGAAGATCTCTCGAAAGATGTAGATCAAAAATTATACAGATTAATGATTGGCCCATTACTCTATATTACTGCAAGTGGACCTGATATCATGCATAGTGTCTGTCTCTATGCCAGATATCAATCCCAACCTAAAGAGACTCACTTAAAAGCCGTGAAACGAATCATAAGATATGTTAAACACACGTCTGATTATGGTTTATTCTACCCTAAAAATGATTCTTTTGACTTGATATCTTACTGTGATGCTGACTATGCTGGTTGTAATCAGACCAAAAAAGTACAAGTGGGACTTGTCACTTTTTGGGGCATTCTCTGATTTCTTGGCTTAGTAAAAAGGAAAAAAACAGTTTCTTTATCAACAACTGAAGCAGAGTATATTTCTGCTGCTTTGGCTTGTTCTCAAGTAATATATATGCAACAAACCTTAAAAGATTTTGGTTTAAATTTCTCAAAATCTCTAATTTATTGTGACAATACGAGTGCGATAAATTTATCCAAAAATACTACTCAACATGATCGAACTAAACATATTGATATCAGACATCATTTTCTCAGAGATAATATAAGCAAGGAAGTAGTTACTCTCGATTATATCAATTCTGAAAATCAAATTGCTGATATCTTAACAAAACCTTTAAATGAATCAATATTTACTAAATTAAGAGGAGAATTAGGAATTTGTTCTATAACTCAAATATAAAATATAAATAACAAGTATAATTAACAATTGGTATCAAAATAAATCAAAGTGTTAAATTTTAAAAAGGCCATGTCGACATCCCCTAGGTATACATGTCGACATATAACGTTTTTGTTTTTTTTTTAAAATTTCCCACAAAATTCAAAAATTTAGTTATATATTCTTCTCAATTTCGAATTTTCATTCATTCTCTCTGTTTTCTCTTCATTCTCTCTTCTGAAATAAATAAAATCATGGCTTCATCCTCAAAATCAAACATAAAATCAACTTTCTCATTTCCCTCTCCTACTTCTGGTCTATTCCAATGCACTACTCTTGCTCGTGTAATGAAAATAGAGGAGTCTATGATTGATGTACTTCAGATGTTAACTGAAATTCAAGTAACTCAACTTCGTATGGAAAAGGAACAGGAAAGGCAAGATTTTTAGGAATTTGCAAAAATTCCTAATGAACAACTACGCCAACCCTATCTTGATCGATGAAGACTCTTCACTCAATCAAGAACAAGAGGCCGGCAAAGAAGAAGAAGAAGAAGAACCCATGGAAGAAGCACACGAGGAGGATGATGACCAAGTAGTGTGTGTTGGAGAAGTGTGTTTCGACAAAAATGGGAATTTTGTCGAACAACGTGAAAATTTCTGTTTCCACTATCCAAACTGTTCGATTCATAGATCTCCTATGTTCAGAAACACACATTAGTTTCTTCTCTTTCCTTCTGTTGTTGTTTGTGTTTTTATGTTTTCCAAACGCAAATATAAATACAACCATATACGTAATAAATAACTCGTGTTCTTATATGTGTTTTTATTATAAGTATCATTGTGAATTCTTAGTTAGGATAGTTAATAGTTTAGGACTATGTTTTACTATTAGAGTTAAGTGTTGATTATTTATGATAACACTATCATTATAATCACATGTCATGGAGTAATAGTTTTAGGGGGAGTTATATAGTTTGGAGTTATCTAGTTTAGATAAAGTTTTTGTTGATGACAAAGGGAGAGAAATATAAAATAGGGTAGTTAGGTATAGATTAAGGGGGAGTTGTTAGTTTTAGGGGGGGTTATTAGGATAGAAATAATATTTTATAAACAAAGGTTGTCATCATCAAGAAGTGGGAGATTGTTAGTCCGTGAGATGATGGTTTTGATGACAACAACCTTAGAATAGATTATAAAATATAAATACTAACATTATAAGTTTAGATATATATGTATATGCAGGATTTAACCATGCAGGTACTAAGAATGAAGACTGTACAGTATAGAGATTCACAATATCAAGATAAAATATCAAGATAGAAGACCCATGAGTATCGAGACTATCAAGAGTTCAAGATTTCAAGGATAAGTATTTTTTATTATTATTAGGAGTTTTTGTTAAAACTCGTAGAAAAGACTGGCATCTTAAAATCCAATTTATTCGTGCAATGGAATCCACTTCGAGCCCGTTAAAGGGATGGAATCCTAAGTAGGATGGAACCTACGAAAAATCTAGTGGAACATTGTTTTGTATCTGCTAAATTTTATTCAAAATGATTTTGCAAAATTATATCCTATTTTCAAAATGTTTTCAAAACTTTCCTTTTAAAAGATTCACAACCCTCGATCCTGATTTTAAATAATTTTAGCCTCAAAAATATCTTTATTTTCAAAGTCAAATTACTCCGGATTTTAAACTATCTTTTTAAATAATATATTTAACTTTTAAATATTTATACTTAGATTTAAATATAAAATTATATTTAAAATCTATATATATTATTCTTTATATTTACTTATGAATTTTAACTATAGTCAAGTATATTTATGAAGTTTAAAATAGTTTTTATATAAGATAAAGGTTATTTTCAAAGAAAATCAAAAATACCAAAAAATCCTTTGGGATGTCGACATGCCTAGCATGACCATGTCGACATGGTGACAATTTGATTCAAAAATTTAAATTTCAAAAGAAGTGTCTATTCTCCATAACTCTTCATGAATGGTCGTGACTGTTGTTCTTCTATAAATAGGGGTCAGTTTCAATGAATTTTCAATTATAATTTTCTGGTTTTCACTCCTCTTCTTCTTCCTCAATTCTTAATACATATTCTTATCATTACTCTACCGAAATCAACATTGAATCATACTCGATTACTTCTAGTTTGATTCTCTATCACTATCTCTACAAGATTCTCGGTGCTATTCAAAGTTATAGACTTCTTTGTAATCTATTAAGTAAGAAAAGGTGTGATTGTAGCCTTGGAAATCAATCAAAAGGGAAAAGGTGTGATTGTGGCCTTGGTAAATCAATTGGGTAAACTTGTGGCCCGGAAATCAAGTATCTCTACCTAGAGGATCGAAATTCTGGAGGGTGTACCTCGTAGCCTTGAAACAGAGGGTGTAATTGTACAATTGCTTTTGAAAGGAAATCCGTACTTGTGTTGCCGGACTGGATGTAGGGTAACTCCGAACCAGTATAAAATCAGGTGTGTTCTTTCCTTTACTGCTTTTATTTTATTCTGCATCTATGATTGTTTCTGTGATCATATCTGTGTCTGTATATTGCATACTTTTGTGTCTAAATTAACATAAATAAAAAAGATTTAGTAATTCTTTATTAACACTATTCACCCCTCCATAGTGTTAATCTTAGCCTTAAAATCCGTAATCCGCATTTCTCACACATCATGTCCCCTTAGATGTACGACATGACTTGATGGAGGCTATGTCACAACTTGATATGCGTAGTCGAGGTAACATCGTTCGGACTCCTTGGGCCTTCATCTAGCAGATACAGGTCTTCTGGTGGACGACCATCCCTTGATGGTTGCGTATTCACTATCTAGACGTAGGGTTGCTTTGCATACACCTGCATTTATGCCTATGTGGTATTTGAGAGAGAGATGTGCTTACCAGATTACGGGTGATCGTTGTATGCCATATTATCCTTTATCTTGCGAGGACATGTTTGGTAGACATAGGGTGATCGACGATCAGTACTTAGATGCTCTACGACAGGCTGGATGGTGGATAGTAGTACTTTCTTCATCGATGGGGATTATGATGCTTATTGGGCTAGAGTAGCACCCCACAGATTCATCGTACCAGATTATGTTCATGGGGTCAACTCTGATCATATAGGACCTCATCTGGCAGCCAGTAGAGTTCAGGTACCGCAGGTTTCATTTGACCCGATTCCATCACAGTTCTCCCGGACTCCCATGCAGTTGGAGACTGATACTACTTTTAGAGCATATGACACGACAAGTACTTTGATTGAGCAGCCTTTAGTCTTTCCAGATCACCCTGACTATCCTAGTGTGCCTTCAGTCGGGTTATATCCTCCGTATGAGGTACATTTGTTGTTTATTGTCATTTTACCTTTATTTTATGCTTAGTTTCTTACTATGTCAAATATCATCTTTATGTAGCAAGCTGCTAGATTGGACCAGGCCAGAGTTTCACTTGGTGTGTTTCGCGATATGACTCTTGCACATGCACACACCATGCATGCTATGTACATGCAGCATACACAGATGCTAGAGGCGCAGATTGATCAGCTATTAGCTAGACTTGCTATATATGAGCCTTTCGGATCACAAGGCGGAGGTGATGCTGGTCCCAGTGGGTATGATGCTGGTGGTTTAGATGAGGACGATGGGGATGATAAGGACAAGGGGGATGATGGTGATGGGGATGACGATAACGATGATGGAGATGATGGTGATAGGGATGATGACGATGACGGGGATGATGACGATGACGGAGATGATGATGATGGTGATGATGCTGACGACGACGACATTGCATCCCTTTAGTTGCATACCTTTTAGTTTATGCGTAGTAGACGTTTTATTATATGTTGCAGTTCTTATAGCTTATTTACTTATGTCATTGTTTGAGTATACCGTGTATTCTTTATGTTTATATACTTTCACTTTCTTGGATTTTGGATTATAATGCTCGGGTATACTGTGAATTCTATATGTCTGTGTATACTGTGAATTATACATGTTGGTGTATAATGTGAATTGTATATGTCTGTTTAACTATGAATTATATATGTTGGTGTATAATGTGAATTCTTTATGTTTGTGTATACTTATAAGCATTAACTATTTACATATAAACATACAAAAAAACCAATAGTGACAATAGATAGAAAACTTATAAAAACCTACTAATGACATAAAAAAACTACTAGTGACATAAAAAAACTACTAGTGGCATATACGAACATAGAACACTGATAAAAAAGGACACAATAATAATAGACCATAAATATGAAGAAACTAGACGTGACAATTAAACTGAAACTCCTATATAGAAATTCTAAGACGTCTTATCTCCTGTTCTAGTTCATTTGCATTGGTTATGTCCCTTGGACACAAAGGATCATCCAACCACTCCGCGTAATTGCAACCATTCGGCCAGAATTGACATAGTTGGATTCACCGACCAATATTTTCTCCATCCACACGTACTACAACTTCAACTTCATACCCGCATTGTCAACAAACTAGGTGCAATTCTACTTCTTACTCAGTGGGAGGTTGAACTACTTGATCCTGGTTCTCAGGTTGTTCATATGCCGTACAAATAACATGTTGATTGTATGGCGGTTCAACCACTTCCTGAAGTCTCAGCCGCTCAAGGTTTTGAAACTGACCGCGGACATCTTCATAGTGTTGTTCTTGATAATCGATAAGCCAATTCTCATCAGTATGTGGACTTTCCGTAGGCACGTAACCTGCATCTGAACCGATAGAAGAAGGCCAAGAAGGCATTGCGATGAAGAATTTATTGTTATGAGTGAGGAAGAAGATGATTATGAATGATGAATAAGTAAATCAGAAAGAGCATATATAAACAAACATTACACTTGTGCTTCCACTACTTTTTGATCTGACAACAAACAATACACAAGAGCATATATAAACAAACATTACACATAGGCATTAGATTTGACAACAACAACGGACGTTATCATTTGAAAAGACATTTCAGAAAGCTCTCGACACATTAACGAACATTACATAAACAACTAGCAATATTGTTATCTTAAGACCATCCAAATCTTTCTAGCCAATTTTGACGTATGAAGTAGGTATCATGGGCAATGAAGGGCGTGCGATATTTTAAATTGTATCGACCGTCATAAGTCGAACGTGTAGTCTCAAACACATTTTCCAACATTACCTCACTAATAATCTTTGTGTAACGCGTGCATGCCCCAGTAAAGTTTCTGTATGCAGTCCTGACCTCTTGAGCCGTACGCCTGACCTGAGAGCCCGCATCGTTGTTGTAGAGTTCAGCCCGAGTGTCCCAAAAATTAATTACCATTGACTCCTGATTATCGCACATCTCATCGGTTTGAATGCACTACTGCATAAGCAACTTCAATTCATGAGACGTAAATGTCATGTTGGACAATGTAGTTTGAATAATGTAAGGTTTTTAAATGATTTAAACATATAACGATTTGTGAATTTATAATGGATGTTCCTTCTCTCCTCTCAACAAAGCAGAGAATCTTGACCGAAAAATGAATGTGGTTACAGTACGTGATTTGACCGCGCACTGACACACCTTCTCTCCACTCAACAAAGCAGAGAATCTTTGACCGGCAAATGAACGTGGCTACAGTACTTGATTTGACCGCACACTAATCCACCTTCTCTCCACTCATCACGGCAGATATTCTTGACCGGTAAATGAACATGGATACAGTACGTGATTTGACCACACACTGACCCCCTTCTCTCCACTCAACAAAGCAGAGATTCTTGACCGGCAAATGAACGTGGCTATAGTACGTGATTTGACCGCACAATGACCCCCCTTCTCTCCACTCAACATAGCAGATATTCTTGACCGGCAAATGAACGTGACTACAGTACGTGATTTAACCGCACACTGACCCCCCTTCCCTCCACTCAACAAAGCAAAGATTCTTGACCGGCAAATTAACGTGGCTACAGTACGTGATGGTGACCGCAAACCGACCCCCTTCTCTCCACTCAAGAATTAGTCACATATATATAACCATATGGATGTCATACTTGTTCACCACAATTTAATCTAACAAAACATTCAAATATCAAACAACTATCCTCAAATATCAAACAATGTCTGGAAATTTACTAAAACCTTTATTGTTATGTGACAGTGACTCTGAAGAAGAAGCGTATGCGTTAGCGCATCAACAAGAGGAGGAGGAACTGATGGAGATATACCGTGAAGCATACGGATCAACTTCTGGAAAACATGGTGGTTTCGTTGTGGGTCGGAAATATATCAACCGTAACCAGCAAGCATATAAAAAAACACTTATGCAAGATTACTTTGCTCGTGATCCAACTTACAGTCCAGAGATGTTTAGACGAAGATTCAGAATGAGTCGTCCATTATTTATAAAATTTTCGAAAGTATTCAACAGAATAATAATTATTTTATTTATAAGCAGGACGCTGCAAAAAAACAAGGTTTGAGTGGGCATCAAAAGATGACCGCAGCTTTGAGGATGTTAGCATACGGTACACCTGCCGATGCCCTTGACGACGCATATCGTATTGCAGAGAGTACAGCATTGGAAAACCTAGATCACTTCTGTCAGTCAGTTGTGGATATTTATGGGACGGAATATCTTCGTTCTCCAAACGAGGCAGATGTAACGCGCTTGCGTGAAATGCATGAAAGCAAGGGCTGGCCTGGAATGCTTGGAAGTCTAGATTGTATGCATTGGGAGTGGAAGAACTGTCCAAAAGCTTTTCATGGAGCATATAACGACAAAGAAAAAAAACCAACTATCATCTTAGAAGCAGTTGCCTCTCATGATTTGTGGATTTGGCATGCTTTCTTTGGAATGCCATGTTCTCTTAATGACTTATACGTTGTCGAACGATCTCATTTGTTTAATGATTTGGCGCAAGGTAAGTCAACTCCCGTATCATTTACTCTTGGTCATAACACATATGAGCATGGATACTATTTAGGAGATGTAATTTATCCCAAATGAAGTACGATTGTAAAGACATTTGCAAACCCAATAACGGAAAAACAGAAATAATTTGCTAAAATGCAGGAAGGACAAAGGAAGGACGTAGAAAGGGCGTTTGGGGTCCTTCAAGCAAGGTTTGCAATGGTCAGCAATCCATGTAGATTATGGAAGAGATCAAAAATGGCTACAATTATGTTCTGTTGTATAATTCTGTATAACATGATCATTGAAGATGAACGCGGTAGCATTATCCTGATTTCGAGTATGAGAGGGTAAGACAACCCCCCGAATTGTTTCGCACAGCCACGTTATGAAATGAAGGATAATACACAATTCATGACGATCATCATGAAGTATATCGTAATGCAGCTATTCATAATAGACTCCAAAGGAATTTAATGGAGCATATTTGGAATTCTCATGAAAATCAGTAGTTGGGGATGGTGGATATTTGTTCAATTACATATGTTTGCCTTTTTTTATTTCTGTAACGAAGTGTAGAATGCTTCAATTTTTATGTTTGTAATATCATTTATGTTTGATTAAGTAAATCTATATTGATATCTACATAATGCATCGAAAAAATGATATACCATTGAATATTGTAAAACTAAAAATAGCACTTGATTTCAAATATGAACTGAAGGTACATGGATATTTAAACTGCAATAGCTAAAAATATCACATTAATACGTCAACTGCATATGTTTTGTTCCAGATCTACTCTCAACAATGCATTGTTTGTACTCCATCCAATATTGCATTGTAATTGGATCCATTCCTGTAACATCCTTTTCCATTACTAAGGTCTCTTGGCGTTGTCGCTCTAGTTCAAACCATCCCTTCTCAATCTCAGTCAATTCTTTTAACACGGCAAGCTTTTCTGCACTTCCTTTTTGACATTCTGCATTTTCTCTCGCATGTTTTTCATGCATTAGGGCTAAACGAGAATCGATTTGGGATTGAACCGCAATTTTCTTCTTAGCCGCTCGTTGCTCCGTCGGTTTAGCGTCTTCATCAAATGCAGGTACTGTTTTTCATTTTTGTTATCTGGGCATACATTTGAGTCCATATGAGAAGAATTGCCTGGGCTTGAATTGTAATTAGATCTACTTGTTTTTTTTCTTCCCCTTCGACTTCGTCTGGATATCTCTTAAGCCTTTTGCAGTGTTTGAGCTCCATTTTTGTTGACTAACAAGCAAGTCATAGCAGTTTGCAAACTGATGGGGTTTCTTTGTACCATTTTCTCTTGGAAATAATTTCAAGAATTGATCATTCGCCATTCTGTTCTACAAAAACAGAAACAAAAAATGATATATTAACAAAGTGATCAGAAATGAATGTAAATTAAAAATCATATTTTTCAAAATGCTGCCAATTCAGCTTCGTCACCTATTCCACTTGGATTTGCTGTTCTTATTTTGTGGATCTATGACTCGTAGAATTGTGTTTGTCGATTAATCTTCCCAAAACGACCCGTGATTGCAAACATTGACCTCGTCTTTTCAACATGTTTTTTATTGTATGCAGCCATGACTTTTGCCCAAAACACCTCTCCACTTTGGTCGTTCCCCTTTACCGAGTCGTTAGAAAAATGACAGTAAATATAACACAAATCTTTATCTTCATCGCCAGACCATGGAGCAGAAGAATGGAACAATAGAGGGAGGGCGGTTTGGGGATGAACATTTTGAAAGGGTTGAGAATCAAAATCCCAACTATCCATATTCATCGCTTCGTTATATGATTGAAACAGATGAGACATACTTTCAATATTAAGGAATTGAGAATAGAATTGTAATAGAAGAAGAGATGTGTGTATTACAATTTGAATATTATTCCGATATATGTAGTGAAATCATAAATATGACCGTTTATACCCGTTGTAATTTTCAATATGACCGTTTATAGCCGTTGTAATTTTAAATATGACCGTTTATAGCCATTGGGGGTCAAAATATGACCGTTTTTAACTGTTGGAATTCAAATATAAGGGCCGGTTATAGCCGTTGGAAGGCGCGGGAGTGGGTGGAGAGGGGAGGGCTTGGGCGCCCATTTAATTGGGGCCCAAGCCCTGGCGCCCATTTTATGGATGCCAGAATGGGCGCCCAAGCCCAGTTTAGGATTCTGAATTGAATCCTGAATATTCAGCTTAATATTCGCCCTTAATCCAACGACTGTAGAGTTTTTTTTGCCCAATTCAGCGTTGAATTGAATGACTGGAGATGCCCTAAGCTTTGGGGCATGCTCTTTCACGGCGTTTAGGATAGTTATTTAGTATTCAAAATTGTTTGAATTTCACTTCAACTTTAGTATTTTTTGAACGTTCCATCTTCTCCGGAAGATTTGGGTTTTAAAAAAAAAATGAAAAAGGAACCACTCCAAATAATTAGAACGAGCAGCGTCTAGTGATTTTGAGTTCTAACGGCTTTAAAATCGACAATAATGATATGTGATGGTCATAATAGGAGGAAATCAATCGGACATGTATTCTCATGTCCATGTGTGTCCAATAAATACGAACACATATTTCTTTACAGAAAATACTTCCCCTCCTCCAATGAAGGAGTTTTTTTGCAAAAACTAGTAAAACCTACGTGTTTTAACTGGCTGGGTACAACATGACAAGTAATATGAGACCAGGTGATTTCGTATGCGTTCAAAATGACAATTTCTTAAGAATGAACGAGTTTAAAACTCTAACAAAAACTGATAATGGAGTGGTAAATCTTCAAATATGGAATGGAGTTATTTGCATAAAAGTTCATATGGTAACTAATGATGAATGAGTAACCTAAATTTAGCATTAATGTTGATTTATTTTGTAGTGTGACGAAACGTGTTGTTTTCCAATAAAATATGACAACCGCACTTAAAATTTTAAAATGCCCATGGATTAATATGAAATTGTTGGATTACTAGGCTAACCACATAGGAGAGCAAAAGAAGCTATTACTATTTTTTTCTCGATGTTTATTTTACACAAGATTACTTTGTGTTATTATGAACAAATATTTTGTTTTATTAAATTTATTTAATATAATTATCGAATTTTATTTAATTTTAAAATTGTTTTGTAAATAATTTATTTAACTATGAGTGTAATATACTCAACATTTACAAAGCGTCGTGTGTATAAAATACAAAAATGCATATATAACACGCACGCAGGCACACATGCATAATGTATATATTAAACATTATTAAGAAAATAAGCGTAAAATATTGATATTATTCATTTAAATTCGAAACAAGTTTATCATGCATGTGCATTATATGATTTGATATATTTAATGTATTATATTATTTATTATTTAAAATGATTTGACCAACTGTTATTTAAAACATGTCCTATAAATTAGGATTACAAATAGTTTGAATTTAAAATAGCCAAACTTTTATTAATGAATATATCAGTATATATATATGCTTATATAATATGTGATTGCAAAAGTTTAATTTATTATTTTAGCAAAATTTGAAATATATATATGTTTAATTTTAAGAAATAAATGTTTTTTTGCAAATATAGGTTCATATATTTATGCATTTAATATAATATTAAGATGTACATATACATCCATTGTATATTCCAGATGTATGTTCAATAAATTAATAAATATATATTAATACATGTACTTAATTTTAATTTCATTTTCGATTTTCAAAATTTCCTTTTTAGCGAAAATATAAATACAATTATATATTTTTATTAGTGCGTACTTATATTTTTATATATAACAAACCTTAAACCATTTCTAAATATTTTAAAATAATCTTTAATATGACATTTTTTTGCCAAAATACTTTAATTATATATTATTTAATTTAAAAGACAAATTTAAAATTATGGTATAGGATTGCTTGATGATTTTCTCGATTTAGTACGCGCCGAAAATGTCGTTTAACCATTGAGCTTTTCTTCTCGACTTAGCTTTAGTTTGCAGTTTTAGAGCTTATGGAAATTTAATATAGGAGGTGATAACTTCACGTTTGATAAAATATATCACTGAATAAATGAAGCCCATTAGGTCTTATTTCCTAAAATATTTTGATATTTCCTAAAATATTTCCATCCAGTTAAAAAAAAGTTATCCATTTCTTTACTACATAAAAGGAACAAAAAGTCTTATATATATATAAATCATATTTAAATTAAAACATTTATGAGTGCTCTCCTCGTGAGAATTCCGCTCACTTTCTAGAAAAAACTATTTAAACTAAAAAAATTAACCACTTATTTAGTATGTTTCTTATGTACAACTACATACATACATATGTATATATATATAATTTCTTTTTTATTAATTATTAAGTACTCCTTTGTAAATTGCATATTAAATATATAATTATATATAATGAAATAAATTATTTTGTTGCTAAATAGTTAAAATAAATCAGAAATATGAATTTAGTTTAATAATAATTTGTGTAGCAATTATATAAATTCATCTCCATTTTAATTTATTACGATTATAATTAATCGTTTCGGTCCAATGCTACAATTTTCTATTGTATGGCTCATAGGTGTGACATTGTAACGATCCAGAATTTTAATTTATTTTAAATTGATAATTAATTTATTTTTGAATAAAATTTGTGAAAATTAATTGATAAATTGGTTTGAGTTTCCCCCAAATTCCAGTTAAATATGTATTAAATCATTTAAATTTGAGTTTAAGTAAATGGTTTGAAAATAATTTGAATTTATAATATAGATAGGAAAATAAATAAATATCTCAAATAAGTTTATAGTTATATAAAAGATAAATTACAAGATATAAAGTAAAACATATTAGATAAATTCTAACATCAAATTTAATATAGAACTTCATACATATTTCAAAGTAATGAAAATAAAATAAAAATGAACAAGTATAATAGCTTGCAAAAATAAACCAGATACACTTAAACATTAAAACAAAAAGTATGAACAAACAAAACAAAGTAAAATAACAAACAAAAACATTTCAGCCGAGACAAACAAAGTAGTAATGCAAGATACAATGTAAAAATATAATATGAAACATAAAATATGTAAACAAATAAAATATAAAGTGTTAACAATACAAATGTAAGCTAAGAAAAGAATGCAAGGAAACAAACAAAGAAAATCTATAAACAAAGTAAAAATAAGCAAACAAAATAAAGTTGCAGCCACTAAATAAAAACAAGCTAGGCAATGCAAATAAAGTATACAAAACAAATATATGTCTCCCTGATGAAACAAACAAACAAAAATATATACACATGAGTTGAAGCTTGCAAAAGAAGAAAACAAGATAAAATAAAAAGAAGTCAAGTATAATTAATGCAGCCACCGTGCAACATCCATCAGCCTCCAAACTTAGAGAAAATCTCTGATTATATTTGTACAAAACATAATTATCAACCTGCAAATTGTTTAACCCAGATATCACCTACCCCCTGTACAAACTCTTTTATACCCATACTCATTTTGGTTCGTTCATACCATATCAAACCTGAAAATAAGAAATAATAGCAAACATTTCCATTTATACAAACCAGAGGAAAAAAAAAACTTAAACAAACATCAAAACAAATCTACAAAATCATGGATCAAGGAAGCTTCAGCTTGTAAATTCTCAGGCCTGTCTTAACATAAAGGAAGCAATTCTGTTCTTTTCTGAAGAAAAAAAACACTGTGAGTAACTTTCACTTTTAAACCTTAAATTATTTGGAATCAGTTGCATAGAAATATCTGGAAAGGTGTATGTGAGTATCAACTAGCAATTTTAACTTGAGTATATATTTGAATGTGCTGTGTCATATATGTATGTATCTGTTCTTCTTCTCTGTTTGCTTTACAGAGCACAGACCAACAAGAAATTCAATTTCTTGTTTCTTCAATCAGTATCAGGCCTTGGCTTTAAGACAAAATATTTATGTTTAAGTATGAATTAGTATCTAAAAATAGTTTCAGGAAATAAGAATGTATATATAATGGAAAATCAAAAATTTTACAGTAGAAACTTAAATTCTGGAATTTTCGAACTTCACGAATTATTGATTCAACTACATGGCTCGAATCTACATATTAAAGTACGATTTTTAAAACGAAAATGGGATTTTTTTTGTTGAGTATTTTATGAGCAGTTTGTAGTTGATCAGAAAATGCTTTTCGATAAAATTCTGGTGGCCGAAGCGTTTTCGAATGATGAAACTTGACATGGTGGTAGTTGAAGCATAGTAGATCATAGGAAAAATATAAGTTGAATTTTTAATTCATCGAGGTTGGAGATTTAAATCGATTTAGGGTGTTATATCAAGTTTTGGAACTTGTAAGTATTGTGGCGAGTTCGTCTTCTTAAGCCGATCGAGTGACGTCAGACAAGGCGAATAGGAGCGTGGGTGGGTGGAGACTATGTGGTCGGAGTCTTGAGGCTTTCAGTGGCCGACGATGTGGTTGCGAGGTGATTTTGGGTCGGAGTTGTGGTTCAGGTTTTCGAACAGAGGGAAAATTCTCGATTTGGGAATTTTTACATCGAGTTGATCATTGTAGTCGAGTATAGTGGTGATTCGCGGTTCATCGGGGGAAGCGAGGTTCGCTGAAGCCTCGGCGAGGCGATGTGCACGTGCACGGCTATGGGGGTGCCCAGATTTTTGCGCTTTGGGGAAGACGAGGTTATTCTCGGGTATAGCTCGAAAAAAATGCGTGTTTTACTTCAGTATGGAACGTGTGTATGCGCGTGTACTTCCTGTTGTTCGTTTGGAAACTTATGTTAACTTAAAACTTTGAACTGGAAAATAAAAGGGGGAGAAGAGCGAACGCGAGAAGCAGAGGGGAAGAGATAGGACTTTGGGTCATTCGCTGGTATATTTGGGCTTCGGCCCATTGCTATGGATTGGGTTCCAAAGAAAAAAAATAGAAACCTGTTCTGTTTGGGAAATTCAAAACTGAATTTTAAATTTTAAAAGCAAAGTTTAAATTTTGTTTAAAGATCAAAGGTTTAAATATAAAATTCAAGTTTAGTTTAAACTTAATTTGGGTATAAATAAGGTTTCAAATAAATAAATAAATAAATAATTTAAAACCTGAGTTTAAATCTAACTTTGAATTCCAGATTTTGAAGTTAAATAAAGTGGTACAAATTTAAGTATTTGAATATTTAAATAAGTTTAAACATAAAGAATTCATTGATATGTGAATTCAAAGAGAAATTGATGTTGAATTCTTTTACATTTCCTTTATAACAAAATATTCTTTAACATGCAAATTTAAAAATGTTAAGGAAATTTGTTTTAAACTTTATTCACGGTAAATAAGAATTCATTTCAAATCTTAAATTTAAATTGGAAGTAAAAGAAACGTTGAAATTAATGTTTTCAAACATATTGTGAATAATAATTAAATCACAAATATGAATGAGTTTTACTTTAAATAATGAAGAGTTAATGATTTATAATGTCATTAAGAATGAGTAATTATTGTTTATATGGATTTCATTAATAGTGTTAAGCTTGTGAATTTATTAACTAAAGTTAACGAAGATTTAAGAATTTATGATTCATTAATTATTAAGTAAATCAGAATGGATAATTAATGATTTGAATAAATTAAATAAGTAATTAAAGATTTAAAGATTAATTAAGTAAGGAATAATAAATTTGTAAATCAATGGATTGTTAAGGGTTAATCAAATTTATAATTTATAATGATTTCTGTAACACAGTAATTAAAGAAACTTCGATTGTTAATGAAGGTCATTAACTAAGATTATTTAAATAATTAATTAATGTGATAATTGTAATAATCAATTGGATTGATTAATTAATGATAACCGTTTATGAAATTGGGTAAGAGTAATTACTTTATGGAAGTAATTAAGAAATTAATTGCTCATTATAATTAAGTAAGAATAATTAATTAAGAATAATTATTAATTAAGGGTTAAACTAATGATTTATTCATAAGGAATACATCTGATTTAAATTTAATCAGTTGATTAATAAATTTTACTTATGGATGTTTGGGTTTTATTGAAAGGTTGAATTGTTTGATACTCCTGATATGTGATGCTTTGTTTTGATTTGAGCTGTGTGACTTATTTATCTGTGATATATATATCTGTGATTTGTGAATAAAAGATAAGCGTTTTAGTTTATACCGCTTATCAACTATATTTCTGTATTTTGATCTGTGATGATTGAATGATGTTGCACTATTGTGTTAAACCCCTGGACCACACTCATACACACACAAATATGGATTTCACGAGGAAATCGATTAAGTCACAGATTTTAAAATAATTTTTAAATTGAATATTTGAATTCAAATGTTTTAGAAATAGATCGGGTTTAAAGTGGAAAGCTTTTGAAATAAAATTTCAAAGATGAAATTTATTTTGAATAACTTAATTGAGTTTTGGAATTTAAATATTTTGAATTAAATTGGAATTCAATATTTGAAATTGAATTCTATAATTTGGGAACTAGGGACTAAAGATGTTATACCAGTTTATATGGGTTAAACTATTTTAAAGGTATTGGTTTTGGGAATTTGAATTTAAATTCAATGGCTTTAACTCGTGTAAATAAAATTTGATCTTTCTGAAACGAAAACTGTTTGTTTTCAAATAATAAAAGCTTTCATATAGGAAGTAAACTTCCAAATTGTGTTAAAAAGGGATTTCAAGTTAAAAAATGAAAATGATTTCCAAGTTATGGAAACTGTTTTGAAAGCTATAAGTTAAATCTTTAATTTAAAGATTAAACGAGTTAATCCAATTGAAATGGAGATTGATTTGAAATCCATAAATGGATCTTTGTGAATGGGGTGAACTTTGTGAATTAAATCTTTTGTTTAAAAGATTAAAGTGTGGAAATTGTTTAAACCACTGAAGGTTTTTGAAATAAATCTTTTGTTTAAAAGATTTGAAAATGGGTAATTGGTTTAAACCATTTGGAAGAAAATTTCGAATTATTAAGTTGGTGACTTAATTGAAATCACATATCCATATATTTTAAATATTGCGCTCACTATTCGGTTTAGCCGGGAGAGGACCTTTGTGTCGTATAACCCATTTCGAATATGTGATACGTCGTTATGGATAGCATTTGAAGACCGGTGGTGAAGATCGGGTATTTGTGAAAGCGATAGGATGACCTATCGATTGTCTCTGCACCAAGTCGCGTCGGTATAGAGATTTCCTAAGTGATGGGAAGTCCGATCGGGATTGTGAATACCCGGATTGCAAGGGCTTCTTTGGAAGTGCCTTCGGTTCTGTTCGAACCCGGAACAGACTTGTATGGTTGTATGTCTGACATTACACTTTGAGATATAAAGCAGATTTCTTTCAAATACATATCTGTTGGTGGCGGAGAATTTATTCTCTTAGCTTAACACCCTTCTCTGAGACATACGAGCTCAGAGGTTATGTAGTTGAAGGTTATCAGCAATATACTCCCAATTTGGTAGTGTGGCATGCTGAGTGCTGCTGTGTGTTGGTGATCATTTGTTGATCATTTGTGATCAGAGCATGGCTTTTGTATAAAGCGTAGCTTTGTGGACGAGACTGCATCAGGACCTCACACCCCGGAAATGGTCGAAACAGGGAAGATGCGGCAAGGTTATGAGGGTCGCGCCCTTTAGGGTGTGTCATTTCCTTCTGGTAAAGGGTGGTATTAGGTATGGAGTCCTGATATTTAACCTTTGTGGTTGCTCCAATCTCATTTACTGTGTGGTTGTTGCTTAGAGGCGCCTCGGATAAAGGTCCCAAAGGACCGGGGAGTGGCATGCTCGAGTAGTAGTTACCTAGTTACAGAGGTAACCCGGCCTTGTG
Organism: Allium cepa; assembly: GCA_030765085.1. Taxonomy (NCBI): domain Eukaryota; kingdom Viridiplantae; phylum Streptophyta; class Magnoliopsida; order Asparagales; family Amaryllidaceae; genus Allium; species Allium cepa. The sequence continues at coordinate 723,200,939 of CM060934.1, forward strand.
TTGGCAGAGATCCGGTTAGGTTCTCGGGACGTCCCGCCAGAGGCGATCCCATGTGGCAGTAGGAAGTTCCTTAGCCTGACCATTTGTTGGAAATCCATTCATCCAATACGAAACCCTATACGGTTTTAGTTGTAGAACCTGCCATTCACTTATGGTGGTCACCACTGTTTGGATGGTAGCTATAGTAGGCATAGTTCGAAATGTCTATGCTGGCTAAGATTAATATTCTACTTTCGAAATGTTTTTCGCACTGTGCACTTGTAATAATAATATCAAAGAAATTTTCTGCGTATTAAGCATGTTTGACTATCATAAGAAGAAATCTCCTCCAATTCTGCGTTTGCATTGTGTGTGTGGCAGGAGGTCTTATGGTAGTTTCATTTTCTAAAAAGCATATCGAATTTTCTTTTATAAATCTTGTTTTATTTTAAAGATAAACTGTTTTTGTTACTCACACCAGTCGCATGACTGACTCGGAGTTTATTGTTCCTTTTCTAAACTCTGGGTGCTCACTAATTTCCACACGAGCAGCCTAGAGTTGTGTTTATTTTCCAGATAGTTAGGTTTGGTAGATTATCTGAAGTTAGTTCAGTCTTTGGATATGGATGAGACTTGCTTGTCTTAGTGTATCGTGATGTTGGTTCGAGCTGCTGCTGGAGTTCTTCCTTGAGGATTTTATTGGAGCTATTGTTCCGCTGCTAGTATTATCTATTTTTCCTTTCCGCTGCTATTTTATTGTATCATATCTCTGATGTATATCGATATTTATTGTATCATCTGTTGTATCAGGATGTTGTATCAGATGTTGTATATTGGTATTCATTATTTCTTCCGCTGTGTTTGTTTACTCAATGGTGTTATAAGCTCCGGCGTATCGGATTTGAACGGTCGAATCTGCGGCATTCGAGTACGATGTAAAGTATGGATGTCGATTTTCGAACGGGCAAAATCCGCATTCGTTACATTTGGTATCTGAGCTAAAGTTGAACTTTAGATCAGGAGTATAACACATTAAGTAGCTCATTAGAGATAGGTTGAAGTATACCCTAGAATGAGTAATCCCTAAGATATCCGTTTGAATGCCTCAGTAAATTCTCTTACTATCCACTGACAGTGAGTATGAGTGCAAGAAGAGAACGAGATAGGGGACAGGGAAATACGACTATAAATGGTCAATACTCTGCAATAGTGGAAATAAATTTTCTCTATCAATTCCCTTTGATTCGTTTTCAAATTCTTTTAATTGCTTCGTGCCAGCTCCAGAAGAAGTTTCAGTATGATGATGCTCTACGAATCGCTATAAGAAATCCTTACTTCGTATCTTCATCGGTTTCTTATCATGTTTTGATTTAAACCTTAATGAATATGAATTGAACATTTGGAATTGAAAATTGAAATAAAATGGAAATTTTAATTTGAGTTAAATTGATTAACAGAATATGAAGGATAATTTGAATTGTATCGATAAATCGATTTCGTGTAAAACCAAATTTGAAATTCTATTATAATTTCTTGGGTTGATCGAAGTCCGAAGAGGAACGAATTGGTATATATTTTGAGGTATTCCAAACTCAATTTGAAATCCATATCTTGTATTTGAAAAATTGTAGAAGATTAAATCTATCTCTTTTGTTCAACATCTCTTTTCAATTCTTCGATGGTTCCTGGTAGATTCAAGAAGGCAAATTCGATATATTAATATGGGACATAAACTCCAGATAAGCCAAAATTGTTTGTTTGGATGTATTGGATGTTTTGTTTGCTTTGGTTGCTATGGTTGACAGATATACTTTGGTTTCTAAACTAAATTTTTTGAAAATATACCCAAAAGTAGACAGATATGTGAATACAAATTTGAGTCCAAATATATTCTATGGACGGTTAGTTATTCCTTCGAACTAACCAGTGCTTTGCATATTTCGTAGAATTTATGACCCGAGTATCCTGAGTAGTATTGAATGAGTTCGTTCTCATATTGTCGATATTCTGATTTGGTAAGCCAAATGCAGAATAGATATCCAGTTTCATCTAAAAAGATATTTCTCTATCTTTCATCTATCTTTGTTATCTCTCTCTGGCGAATTTCGAGGACGAAATTCCTTTTAAGGGGGGAAGTCTGTAACGATCCCGAATTTTAATTTATTTTAAATTGATAATTAATTTATTTTTGAATAAAATTTGTGAAAATTAATTGATAAATTGGTTTGAGTTTCCCCCAAATTCCAGTTAAATATGTATTAAATCATTTAAATTTGAGTTTAAGTAAATGGTTTGAAAATAATATGAATTTATAATATAGATAGGAAAATAAATAAATATCTCAAATAAGTTTATAGTTATAAAATAAATAAATTACAAGATATAAAGTAAAACATATTAGATAAATTCTAACATCAAATTTAATATAGAACTTCATACATACTTCAAAGTAATAAAAATAAAATAAAAATGAACAACTATAATAGCTTGCAAAAATAAACCAGATACACTTAAACATTAAAACAAAAAGTATGAACAAATAAAACAAAGTAAAATAACAAACAAAAACATTTCAGCCGAGACAAACAAAGTAGTAATGCAAGATACAATGTAAAAATATAATATGAAACATAAAATATGTAAACAAATAAAATATAAAGTGTTAACAATACAAATGTAAGCTAAGAAAAGAATGCAAGGAAACAAACAAAGAAAATCTATAAACAAAGTAAAAATAAGCAAACAAAATAAAGTTGCAGCCACTAAATAAAAACAAGCTAGGCAATGCAAATAAAGTATACAAAACAAATATATGTCTCCCTGATGAAACAAACAAACAAAAATATATACACATGAGTTGAAGCTTGCAAAAGAAGAAAACAAGATAAAATAAAAAGAAGTCAAGTATAATTAATGCAGCCACCGTGCAACATCCATCAGCCTCCAAACTTAGAGAAAATCTCTGATTATATTTGTACAAAACATAATTATCAACCTGCAAATTGTTTAACCCAGATATCACCTACCCCCTGTACAAACTCTTTTATACCCATACTCATTTTGGTTCGTTCATACCATATCAAACCTGAAAATAAGAAATAATAGCAAACATTTCCATTTATACAAACCAGAGGAAAAAAAAAACTTAAACAAACATCAAAACAAATCTACAAAATCATGGATCAAGGAAGCTTCAGCTTGTAAATTCTCAGGCCTGTCTTAACATAAAGGAAGCAATTCTGTTCTTTTCTGAAGAAAAAAAACACTGTGAGTAACTTTCACTTTTAAACCTTAAATTATTTGGAATCAGTTGCATAGAAATATCTGGAAAGGTGTATGTGAGTATCAACTAGCAATTTTAACTTGAGTATATATTTGAATGTGCTGTGTCATATATGTATGTATCTGTTCTTCTTCTCTGTTTGCTTTACAGAGCACAGACCAACAAGAAATTCAATTTCTTGTTTCTTCAATCAGTATCAGGCCTTGGCTTTAAGACAAAATATTTATGTTTAAGTATGAATTAGTATCTAAAAATAGTTTCAGGAAATAAGAATGTATATATAACGGAAAATCAAAAATTTTACAGTAGAAACTTAAATTCTGGAATTTTCGAACTTCACGAATTATTGATTCAACTACATGGCTCGAATCTACATATTAAAGTACGATTTTTAAAACGAAAATGGGATTTTTTTTGTTGAGTATTTTATGAGCAGTTTGTAGTTGATCAGAAAATGCTTTTCGATAAAATTCTGGTGGCCGAAGCGTTTTCGAATGATGAAACTTGACATGGTGGTAGTTGAAGCATAGTAGATCATAGGAAAAATATAAGTTGAATTTTTAATTCATCGAGGTTGGAGATTTAAATCGATTTAGGGTGTTATATCAAGTTTTGGAACTTGTCAGTATTGTGGCGAGTTCGTCTTCTTAAGCCGATCGAGTGACGTCAGACTAGGCGAATAGGAGCGTGGGTGGGTGGAGGCTGTGTGGTCGGAGTCTTGAGGCTTTCAGTGGCCGACGACGTGGTTGCGAGGTGATTTTGGGTCGGAGTTGTGGTTTAGGTTTTCGAACAGAGGGAAAATTCTCGATTTGGGAATTTTTACATCGAGTTGATCATTGTAGTCGAGTATAGTGGTGATTCGCGGTTCATCGGGGGAAGCGAGGTTCGCCGAAGCCTCGGCGAGGCGATGTGCACGTGCACGGCTATGGGGGTGCCCAGATTTTTGCGCTTTGGGGAAGACGAGGTTATTCTCGGGTATAGCTCGAAAAAAATGCGTGTTTTACTTCAGTATGGAACGTGTGTATGCGCGTGTACTTCCTGTTGTTCGTTTGGAAACTTATGTTAACTTAAAACTTTGAACTGGAAAATAAAAGGGGGAGAAGAGCGAATGCGAGAAGCAGAGGGGAAGAGATAGGACTTTGGGTCATTCGCTGGTATATTTGGGCTTCGGCCCATTGCTATGGATAGGGTTCCAAAGAAAAAAAATAGAAACCTGTTCTGTTTGGGAAATTCAAAACTGAATTTTAAATTTTAAAAGCAAAGTTTAAATTTTGTTTAAAGATCAAAGGTTTAAATATAAAATTCAAGTTTAGTTTAAACTTAATTTGGGTATAAATAAGGTTTCAAATAAATAAATAAATAAATAATTTAAAACCTGAGTTTAAATCTAACTTTGAATTCCAGATTTTGAAGTTAAATAAAGTGGTACAAATTTAAGTATTTGAATATTTAAATAAGTTTAAACATAAAGAATTCATTGATATGTGAATTCAAAGAGAAATTGATGTTGAATTCTTTTACATTTCCTTTATAACAAAATATTCTTTAACATGCAAATTTAAAAATGTTAAGGAAATTTGTTTTAAACTTTATTCACATTAAATAAGAATTCATTTCAAATCTTAAATTTAAATTGGAAGTAAAAGAAACGTTGAAATTAATGTTTTCAAACATATTGTGAATAATAATTAAATCACAAATATGAATGAGTTTTACTTTAAATAATGAAGAGTTAATGATTTATAATGTCATTAAGAATGAGTAATTATTGTTTATATGGATTTCACTAATAGTGTTAAGCTTGTGAATTTATTAACTAAAGTTAACGAAGATTTAAGAATTTATGATTCATTAATTATTATGTAAATTGGAATGGATAATTAATGATTTGAATAAATTAAATAAGTAATTAAAGATTTAAAGATTAATTAAGTAAGGAATAATAAATTTGTAAATCAATGGATTGTTAAGGGTTAATCAAATTTATAATTTATAATGATTTCTGTAACACAGTAATTAAAGAAACTTCGATTGTTAATGAAGGTCATTAACTAAGATTATTTAAATAATTAATTAATGTGATAATTGTAATAATCAATTGGATTGATTAATTAATGATAACCGTTTATGAAATTGGGTAAGAGTAATTACTTTATGGAAGTAATTAAGAAATTAATTGCTCATTATAATTAAGTAAGAATAATTAATTAAGAATAATTATTAATTAAGGGTTAAACTAATGATTTATTCATAAGGAATACATCTGATTTAAATTTAATCAGTTGATTAATAAATTTTACTTATGGATGTTTGGGTTTTATTGAATGGTTGAATTGTTTGATACTCCTGATATGTGTGCTTTGTTTTGATTTGAGCTGTGTGACTTATTTATCTATGATATATATATCTGTGATTTGTGAATAAAAGATAAGCGTTATAGTTTATACCGCTTATCAACTATATTTATGTATTTTGATCTGTGATGATTGAATGATGTTGCACTATTGTGTTAAACCCCTGGACCACACTCATACACACAAATATGGATTTCACGAGGAAATCGATTAAGTCACAGATTTTAAAATAATTTTTAAATTGAATATTTGAATTCAAATGTTTTAGAAATAGATTGGGTTTAAAGTGGAAAGCTTTTGAAATAAAATTTCAAAGATGAAATTTATTTTGAATAACTTAATTGAGTTTTGGAATTTAAATATTTTGAATTAAATTGGAATTCAATATTTGAAATTGAATTCTATAATTTGGAAACTAGGGACTAAAGATGTTATACCAGTTTATATGGGTTAAACTATTTTAAAGGTATTGGTTTAGGAATTTGAATTTAAATTCAATGGCTTTAACTCGTGTAAATAAAATTTGATCTTTCTGAAACGAAAACTGTTTGTTTTCAAATAATAAAAGCTTTCATATAGGAAGTAAACTTCCAAATTGTGTTAAAAAGGGATTTCAAGTTAAAAAATGAAAATGATTTCCAAGTTATGGAAACGGTTTTGAAAGCTATAAGTTAAATCTTTAATTTAAAGATTAAACGAGTTAATCCAATTGAAATGGAGATTGATTTGAAATCCATAAATGGATCTTTGTGAATGGGGTGAACTTTGTGAATTAAATCTTTTGTTTAAAAGATTAAAGTGTGGAAATTGTTTAAACCACTGAAGGTTTTTGAAATAAATCTTTTGTTTAAAAGATTTGAAAATGGGTAATTGGTTTAAACCATTTGGAAGAAAATTTTGAATTATTAAGTTGGTGACTTAATTGAAATCCCATATCCATATATTTTAAATATTGCGCTCACTATTCGGTTTAGCCGGGAGAGGACCTTTGTGTCGTATAACCCATTCCGAATATGTGATACGTCGTTATGGATAGCATTTGAAGACCGGTGGTGAAGATCGGGTATTTGTGAAAGCGATAGGATGACCTATCGATTGTCTCTGCACCGAGTCGCGCCGGTATAGAGATTTCCTAAGTGATGGGAAGTCCGATCGGGATTGTGAATACCCGGATTGTAAGGGCTTCTTCGGAAGTGCCTTCGGTTCTGTTCGAACCCGGAACAGACTTGTATGGTTGTATGTCTGACATTACACTTTGAGATATAAAGCAGATTTCTTTCAAATACATATCTGTTGGTGGCGGAGAATTTATTCTCTTAGCTTTACACCCTTCTCTGAGTCATACGAGCTCAGAGGTTATGTAGTTGAAGGTTATCAGCAATATACTCCCAATTTGGTAGTGTGGCATGCTGAGTGCTGCTGTGTGTTGGTGATCATTTGTTGATCATTTGTGATCAGAGCATGGCTTTTGTATAAAGCGTAGCTTTGTGGACGAGACTGCATCAGGACCTCACACCCCGGAAATGGTCGAAACAGGGAAGATGCGGCAAGGTTATGAGGGTCGCGCCCTTTAGGGTGTGTCATTTCCTTCTGGTAAAGGGTGGTATTAGGTATGGAGCCCTGATATTTAACCTTTGTGGTTGCTCCATTCTCATTTACTTTGTGGTTGTTGCTTAGAGGCGCCTCGGATAAAGGTCCCAAAGGACCGGGGAGTGGCATGCTCGAGTAGTAGTTACCTAGTTACAGAGGTAACCCGGCCTTGTGTTGGCAGAGATCCGGTTAGGTTCTCGGGACGTCCCGCCAGTGGCGATCCCATGTGGCAGTAGGAAGTTCCTTAGCCTGACCATTTGTTGGAAATCCATTCATCCAATACGAAACCCTGTACGGTTTTAGTTGTAGAACCTGCCATTCACTTATGGTGGTCACCACTGTTTGGATGGTAGCTATAGTAGGCATAGTTCGAAATGTCTATGCTGGCTAAGATTAATATTCTACTTTCGAAATGTTTTCCGCACTGTGCACTTATAATAATAATATCAAAGAAATTTTCTGCGTATTAAGCATGTTTGACTATCATAAGAAGAAATCTCCTCCAATTCTGCGTTTGCATTGTGTGTGTGGCGGGAGGTCTTATGGTAGTTTCATTTTCTAAAAAGCATATCGAATTTTCTTTTATAAATCTTGTTTTATTTTAAAGATAAACTGTTTTTGTTACTCACACCAGTCGCATGACTGACTCGGAGTTTATTGTTCCTTTCCTAAACTCTGGGTGCTCACTAATTTCCACATGAGCAGCCTAGGGTTGGGTTTATTTTCCAGATAGTTAGGTTTGGTAGATTATCTGAAGTTAGTTCAGTCTTTGGATATGGACGAGACTTGCTTGTCTTAGTGTATCGTGATGTTGGTTCGAGCTGCTACTAGAGTTCTTCCTTGAAGATTTTATTGGAGTTATTGTTCCGCTGCTAGTATTATCTATTTTTCCTTTCCACTGCTATTTTATTGTATCATATCTCTGATGTATATCGATATTTATTGTATCATCTGTTGTATCAGGATGTTGTATCAGATTTTGTATATTGGTATTCAATATTTCTTCCGCTGTGTTTGTTTACTTAATGGTGTTAGAAGCTCCGGCGTATCGGATTTGAACGGTCGAATCTGCGGCATTCCATTACGATGTAAAGTATGGATGTCGATTTTCGAACGGGAAAAATCCGCATTCGTTACAGACATAGTCTCCACAAGTAATTTTTAAACCATTTAGATATCAAAGCTTTTGCGAACATTGTTGAATCATTGTGTCGGGCTCAATGTCATCGCTTGTCGGTCATCTTGCTGAAATCCTACTTCCTAATCGTTTTAAAGTTGCACCATCAAGCAATGTATGTTGTGCATGTTTTTCTTCTTGATCAAAATCATGTCACTTAGACGTCTAGGATTAGGTCTTTAGTCCAAAACCTAATGATGTCCATAATTAATGGCAAAGTCAAACTCCAAAGTCACTTAGTACGATCGATAGCAATTATCAACTAATTGAATTTACTGTGCTTAAAGATTTATGACTTCGAGTTAAAGTCCAATTACACCAACATTAACCTTCTCCTTTGAAGGAGATGAAATTTCTCTTGAGTGGAAATTCCTTCTTACATTTCAACATATACCCCAAAAGGTAGCAACTCGAACAATAACAAGCGAAACTAGCATAATTTCGAAAGAATAATTGATTTAAATACTTAGGCATAGGGAATTACATCATTTGTATTTAATGTGATCATCAATATTAAACTTTATATTTATCAATATAATTACATCAACATAAACAAAAACCAAAAAACCTACTTTTATTTTGAACAAGGTTCATTTATAAGAGTTACATAATAACTTACACCTTAATGAGCCTGATTTCTGACTAAATAGAACACCGAAGTCCATTAGAGTATAGATCGTTAGTGTTGATAACCTATAAGCAAAAAAAGTATATCAGGGAGCTATTTATACAAGCTTACATTGAAATAGTAAAATATAATACAATATATAAATTGACTGAGGCTAATATCTTGGAACCAATATCATTCTGTAGGTATCTAGTAGTCTTTGTTAGTGCAAAGCATGAACGAGAGAACTTATCCACCTACCATTATTATCTTATACCAATATCATGTCTTTGTAAATCTTGAATATGGGTGGTAATGTGGAGGGGATTAGAACAAATTCTGATGACTGGAAAATTACATACTTTATCCATAATGCTAATTTATATCGGTTGATTTGCATTTAAGTGTTATGTCTATTATTTATCCAAATATGCATACGATATATCCAAACTATTCTGAGGTATAAGTATATACATGTGTGTGTGTGTATAAGCGGCGTTGTACTTCCCAAAAGGAAATCCCTGACACTTAATACTTCTTAAATAGGGAAGAGGCAGATCCAATGGTCATCTAATATCTTGATCCCTAAGCGGGCCCTTCGTAGTGGTCATTTAATACTTCTTAAATAAAGAAGATGCAAATCCAACGGCCGTTTAATACCTCGACCCCAAAGTAGACCATTTGCAACGTAATTGATGGTCAACTTGCCGTGACTAAGAAGGCCAGCGACTCCTATATACAGCTTTATAATTTAATTAGTCATATTACTAATGCATCTCAAAGACTTATCTAAGGGTTAACTAGCTAACCCAAACAAAACAAACAAGTAGCCAAAATTTAAGGTCAGTGCATATCCCATACGAACTTTGCACCAATAGGAACTGCAGGCCGTCCAGGCTTAACCAACGTCTTGGTGAACGACCACTCAAGACCAATGGTGGCCTTGACATATGACCAGCCTTACTCCATAAATACCGATTTACCAACAATGCTGACAAATCGTCGACCTCTAATCCCAAATTCGTTTAGATTTTCCTAATGCAAATCAAGGAAAATGCACACTATCGGTTACTTAGTACCTTTGGTGTAGAATTGATGCAGACCTCGCTTTTCTAATTAGGCATTATCATAGGTTATTTAAGACTTCTTAAATAGGGAAGAGGCATACACGACGGTCATTTAATACCTCAACCCGTAAATAAACCCCTTGACCCCCAAAGGTACTTAGCCTTTTAGCACAACAAATCTAAGGTGAACACCTTAGCATATTTTCACCAAACCTATATGCGAACGTATATCATCAAGGGTTTTATAGTTGGAATGTTTCACATCAGTAATATGCATACACAACTGATGTTAGCCTCTTGCGATGGGTAGACTTCTGTTGTGAAACTCTATTGACCTTGCATCAAAACCCATACTAATCTAGGACATTTATAATTAATCTAAACATTGGGCTCATCCCAATAATCCACATCCGTCACAAGCGTATTATTGAGGCCACATAATTTCAGTTATGAAATTATTATGTCTTCTAAGTTCATTTATTAGTATTCATTTATTTACTTACTATGAACTTATTTTTATTTTCTACGGCTTTAATTTCTATTCTCACTAATGTTATCAAATGTCATTTAATGATCTTTTACCTTCAATTAATAGCCTTTATCAATGACCTTTTCTATTAAATTGGACATGTGTTAATGACATTTATTTGTACGTTTTAGAATTGATTTATCATGCTATTTAATTCCCTTCGTCAATATCATATTTTGATTGATTTCGGTAACTTCTCATTAACTATGTAATTATTGTCCATTATCATTGCAACTCTCCTAACTGCCTAATTTATTACATATTCGTATTTTTGTGTTTTATTTGTAATTAATATTAACGTATAATTAATTAAGTGTTACCCCACACACACACTCATGTGTAAATTTCCCAAAAATATTTATTTCTATATTTTAATGCATTGGAACCATATCTTTCCCATAAAGGAGATGTTACCATTGCAAACTTTTCATAACCTACCAAAAAAGTGGAACTGTGCTACGTTTAAAATTTTAAGGAATTATCTATTATTATTTTTATTTAAATAGATAGTGCAAACCAGGGAAAATCCCTACTTTGTACACGTCTTTCATCTAGACATATCCCTCGTTATTTTAAATAGTGCACTTTTCATATATAACTGTGAGGTTGGACATTTTATGAAAATTCACATGGAGACCAATACAACTAGATTACATGTTCTATAATTTTAGTAAATAAAATATTGAAATTTAAACCCAAATCAAATCAAAACATCCCCAATGTATGATTAACAAATTTAACAGCTTATAACCCAAATAACAAAAATACGGAAATAACTAAACAATTCCATCAATATCATATTGCATAAATTTTGGGGACTATTTTCCCTAAATTCCAATCTATGGTGTACATACCATTTCATCAAAGTTAACAATTTATTTAATACATATACATGGATTCGAAGTTGGATTCATTTATCTAAACCTATAATTCAATGCTTTTCATATACACGACTAACAAAAATAGAATTTCAAAGATATAATTTTAGTATTATGCAAATCACATAATTTTCACTCTCCTTTTGCCTTTCGAATCCACATATCAAAACCCATTCCTCTCACCCGACTTCTTTTCTTTCCAACCAAAAATATGTATAAGTGTATACATACCCATTAGAATTATAGATCTGATAGGAGATTTGAGTTAAGTGGAGTGTAAATATATAATTATTGAATTTACTTTTTCATAGAGTTGATTCACTCCTTCTCTTCTTCTCTTTTATCTTCTATCCTTTTCCTACACACACACATATAATATTTTAAAAAAATTCTAGAAATAATGGAAAGTGAGAAACGCGGGAGCTCTGCCGCCTAGTTCAGAAAATAAGAGAAGAAAAATGAGAGGCTGGGCTTGTATTTATAGGGCTATGGAATCGATTATGTCCATTAGATTATTATTTGTTAAATTTGGGCTAACTAGGCCAAGTTTTAGGTTGCACCGGCCCTAACCAACCGATCGAGCATCCTATTATAGTGATCGACCGCCGACGGTCGACCGCTACTTTAAGGGATCAATCGATGGGTCCTAAAATTTAAACAATGCATTATTAAATCGATTTGAATTTATTTTTAATTATTTTTGAACAGAAAACTTTAAACGCTGATAACTTCTTCGTTTAAGCTCCGATCGTGGAGCTTTATATATGAGAATAGCCCCATAAATGTAATGGTGCAGGTTCGTGGCCTAATTCTAACGTTTTCTAAAATTCTATTTTTGAGCCTAATGATTATGCATTAATTATTTTTTAATTGAAAATTATTTATTTTACATGGTGTTACAATATCCCTTCTTTGAAAGAAATTCGCCTTTGATATTCGTAAAAGACTAAACCGTGTAACATAGTGCACAGCCATTCTAGACTATCCAACCGATTAGTGTACGACAAATATCGTAGCCAATTGTGTACAAGTGCATGATATATCACAACATATACATATGTATGCTGAATAATGATAAATCAGCGCCTCATATATGAACGCATTCTTAAAACAATTTTGAAATATAGTGCAAACAATCTCTATATATTAGCAGCTCTATATGTATGTAAGTTTTCAAAAAAATATGATCCTTGTTTTTGCACAATAATTTCCACACTCCTACGAATAGAAGTATGGTTTAACCAATTATGCATCCATCCTTACCGTTCAAAACCTAACACACTATTTCTAACATTTGATTCAAAAATCTAGTTTTTCTAAATCTACATTGTTATACCGGAAACGAAATTAAGATGGAGAATTTTTATTTCCACCATTCTTTTGGTTACCAATTTCTTAATACCTTGGAACTTTCTCTTTTGCCCCCAATATTTTCTAACTTTTCCAAGTACAATTTGCATAAGGTGGTTTATTTTTAAAATAAAATAAAAATTTATTACCATTTTTATTTAATATCGACAAGGTATGGAAATGGGAATTCCAAAGCTAAAACGGTTTTTTCCCATATTATTATCTGTGTTTTGTGTACTGTTACACTTACTGAACAGTAATCTATATTCGTTAAAGCATCGGCCCTACCTACGCTAAACATGTAACATTTGAAAATTAGAGATTTTCTTATTTTCTGTTCAGAATCCTTTCACCGTTTTCAATTAAATCTGCAAAATAGTTGGAAAATTTTAAAAATCTTTTTTTAACAGAATTTTTCGAAAGCATTTTCCATTACATCTTTAAAACAAATCGGTCACATCTTATGATAATCAGGATTCTATCAATGAATTAACGTATATGATTGACCATAGCATACTAAGCAGTTAATATTAAACTTTTAGAAACCTTTTCTTTTATTCAGAACCACAGAAAACCCACAAGTATATTTGTAAATTTTAGCTTGTAAGGCATAGAAACGGTGACCCGTGAGTTTCACAACAACCCTTCCCTATCCTTCGCTTACTAAAATTTATTTTTTTCAAAGTTCTATATTTTTTGGGATTTTCACACTCTTTATTTTTCGTTGCTAATTTAATTAATTTTCTAATTTATTTTCTTAACTTCTAACCATAATTTACAGTCATTGCTAGTTACGTGTCCTTGTGAGATTTTCTTATTTATACTGTTTTTTCAATGTATATATATAGTAGTCAATCTCATCCATAAAATCAATATAGTAATGAAATAGGAACATACCTCATAATATATCGTAAGTATTTTAAATACTCGGAAATGACAACTAACAATTACAGCCCAAATGATCTAAAAGAAACAATTTGTTGGAAGCTGCCTTCAACATCAATTGGTATCAATAATGTTATGGCCCTATCACTTCTTATATAAATAAAATGGATATTTTTAGTATCTCGTTCTAATATATTCCACATGTATTAACTTACCTTTTTGGCTTCTAATAAACAAGCACTACAATAAAATTCAATTTTAACTGTAATTACTCACAGCTTTTATACTAAAAAAGTAGTTAAAAGTTATTTTGAATGATATAAGCCCTTGGCATAAACGCTGGCATTTCATGTAGGTTTTCGTGAGAACGCCGAGAACAATATGGACCATCTAATTTACCGCCTCAGTTTACAACTTCGTGAAAAAATTGGTTTTCCCCTTTTTTAATTTTCTTCCCTCTCGTCTATCAAGTCCCTCCCTTTTCTAACTTCATGAAATAACGTCGACGTTAATTTCATGCCTCTCTTCATTGTCATCTCTGGTTTCGTATCCCAATTTATCTCTTTCATCTCATCTCCTCCCATACTTAATACTAGGGTTCAGGTTTATATCGATTAATGTAATTTTGTCCTTTTTTTAACAATGACATACAAATTTTGTTTCTGTCAAAACAATGATTGCTATAGGTTTCGATTTTGAAGCTTAATATGATTCTGATTTTAAATTGCTCATCGAAAAGCCCTAATTTGGATCTTGGATTTTTTTAGGATTTATTTGGACACTATTTTGAGTCAGACGCGGTTCAGATCCAAAGGTGGATTATAGTGCGGTTTTGTAGTTATTGTCGAAAAAGGTCAAATGCTTTACATAATACCAGTATTTTAATCATTTGATTTGAAGCGATTCAAATTTTTATATATATCACTTGTATGTGTAAAAGAGTAATGAGAAATAAAGTATTTCAGTTATTTATTATTGCATTCAGTACTTTAAAGTACAGTATTTTAATTTTTTTTTACTCGTAATATCTGGCCTTCACTTGATCTTTGAGTATTTTTACACAAACATGGAAAAAAAAGATGTATATGGAAAACTTCGAACAAAATGCCTTTATGGCTTAAAATAAGAATTTTAACAAACATTAGAAACTATATATTTCAAAAATTTCCCGTTGATGGTAATATTGATATGCGTGCAAAAATTTCATGATATTTAGTTAAAGTTTGTAGCAAGTGTAATTGAACACCAGGAAAAAATACCCTACTGTTTACAAGTTGGAAAATTTTAATCAATAGGTATTAGATTCTTGTAAAAAATTGGTGAGTGTAGTGCGTGTGATGTGTGTGTTGCCTATTCAACGTGCAGTGTATATACATATAATTGTTGGTGCGTACATTACTTCCCAGCAGTGCAACTTCTCCCGTGATGTTCTCTACATTGTTAGTATTTCTATTTTGCCATATTTGTTTTTAAGTGCTATTATGTTGTTGAGTGTTTGTGTGTGGTGTATCTGTAGCTGAACATCTGTATTTACATATGGGCATGTGCTGTGTTAAGTAAGTGCATGGCTGTTTTTGTGATATGTGTGTAAGCATGTGTTAACGTGCTATGTATACATAAGTGTGATGTGTGTGTCATCTTATGTGCAACGTATTTGACTAAATTTGGATATGTATTTAATTTCTTTTTTGATTACCATGCATTCCATAAGCAGGTACATGTAAGTATATTATGGTTTGACAGCAACATAAATGCTTATGATTAATCAAATTGCTAGGAATAATTTATGTCAGAGGATGATATGTTGTGTAACATTAATTTTATTTAAATACAATTATGTGTTCACACTTTTGTTACTCAAAGATTCTGGTGAAGAAACCAAAATATTATTTCTTTATTTCCCATTATTACAATATAGTAGGTAATAATAGCTTGTAATAAAGTTTTCCAAGAGATTCTTTAAAGTGCTAATCTCCGGATATCTAGGCTTTATGTATTTTGATGTCGTTTATGTCATAAACATAAAGTTCCATTTGACAAAGTCATTATAGTTCGTACTTAATTCAATCTTTGCCATACTTAATTTTGTTAGGTTAAAATATTGCTAGATAAAGCGAAAACCACACATCCATGATAGTGGTATTGCACTTGGTAGAGCGTGTGTGTTTTTGCTAATGAGTTGAATCATTGTTATGTAAAAAATATAGGTATAAAATCATTAATATCAGTGTTAAAATGGCTGTCTGTACTGCAAATTGTCAGGTCACTTTTCCATCTGTTGTGTTTTTGTAGGGTTAATTCAGTTCTCATAGCTAGAAAGCCAAATAAAATATAATTCGTATTCAATATAGAAGTTCGAACAAATCAAAACAAAACATCTACAACACACGCACATGAAACATTCATCACAACATTATTAGCCTGGTAGTTTCGGTCGCATTCAGTTTCTCAAGCAAACTAAAGTTTGCAACCTTTATTTATAATTAAGACAATACCACACAAGTTTACAAACAATAGTCACCCATGCAGCGAGAACTTGGATAGACAAAAATGCGTGAACATCCTTTTGTGTAGATGCTCTCGTGACAAACTTCACCGCAGTTTGGTCTATCATGTCAGCAAGTTAACTATCCAACATACTTTAAAAGAATAGTATGATGGTATAGTTATCAAATCAGCAATCGTGTTCTTTCGAGGAATATTTGAAATGATTTGAACGAATCATCACAAATCTATGTTTCTCTTTAACATTAATGTTGTGATGTGCATTACATTGCATACTTTCTTGGAATTACAGTGTATATTCATGATGGAGAAAGACTGGTTGCATTCACACAGGTAATATGATAATATACAAGTAAATACACTTCGAAAATTTTAAAATTTTAACATTACAATTAATTTTTGTGTTGTCTATTTTTCATCATAGAACTAGTATAGAGTACCGACAAGGTGCATGAATTTTTGTGCAATCCACGAGAAAATTTTAGCAATTGATGAATTTTTTTTATGTCCTTGCATAGATTGTCGAAATCTTACTCGTCATCATGACAAGATTGTGTTTGAGAATTTGGTTATAAAAGGAATGGTTCCTAAGTACAAATGCAGTATGTGGTATAATCATGGTGAACAAATAAATATAGTTGAAGAAATGGATTTGAATGACGCATCTGATTTATTCCAAGCTGTTCACTGTGAAGTTGAAGATTTTGTCGATCATACTTTTTTTGCCGACGATAAAAATAATGTTGATGCACAAAGGCGAGAAGATGATTTGATAAAAATTTGAAAGATGCAGAAAGTCCATTGTATCCCGATTGTGCAGGTCAGACAAAATTATCTGCTATCGCCACTTTATATAATCTTAAATGTGAGTGCGGTTTATCCGATAATGGTTTTGATAAGCCATTAACTGTGTTACATGTATTGTTGCCGAAGGATAATGTACTTCCCAAGACTATATATGAAGTAAAAAAAATTCTTAAAATATTTGATGTGGGTGTTGAGAATATTCATGCTTGTAAGAACAATTTTTGTCTTTTTAGAAAAGAGTACGAAGATTTGAATAGTTATCTAAAGTGTGATTCTTCAAGATGGAAGATAAATAAGAGTACAAAAGATATCATGCAAGGCATCCCTATCAAAGTGTTGAGATATTTTCCAATCATTCCAAGATTCAGGAGAATGTTTAGATCCAAAAATATGGAAGAAGATCTAAGACGGCGTTATAGTAATAAAAGCAATGATGGAAAAATACGTCATCCTGTGGATTCTGTGACTTGGAATGTAGTGGATGAGGAATATAAACCATTTTTAGCCGATCCACGCAATCTCAGACTTGGTCTAGCTACAGATGGTTTCAATCCATTTGGCATTAAAAGTTCTAAATATGGTTGCTGGCCAGTAATGCTATTGAGATATAATCTTCCGCCTATGTTGTGCATGAAAGAAGAAAATATTATGTTTACATTGATGATTCCTGGTCCAAAGCAACCGAAAAATGATATTGTTATATATACATACATACATATATACATAGACATATACATATATATATATACACACACACATACATACACATACATATACATACACATACATACATACATACATACATACATACATACACACACACATACATACATACATACATACATATATGACACCAATTGTAGAAGATTTACATCATTTGTGGCATAACGATGTTGATATTTATGACGCATTTAATAAAACACTTTTTAATTTTAAAGCAATCTTACAATGGACGATAAATGATTTTTCGGTTTATGAAAATCATGTTGGATGTTATGTAAAGGGTAAAAAAGCTTGTCCATTATGCGGTGTTAACACTCATAGTCGATGGTTAAATCATAGTTGAAAGATTATACATATGGGTGATTGAAGATTTTTACCTTCTTTAGACTAATTAAGAAAACAAAACACTTGGTTTGATAATATGGTGGAGAAAGACACCAAGCCTAGAATTTTGATGGGTAGAAACATTTTTGCTATGATGCAAGGTTTTCCTAATGATTTTGGAAAAGATAAGAAAGAAGAAATAAAAAAGGAAAGAATATAAAGGAGAAAAGACTAGATAAGAAGGGGAAAAAAATAATGGACAAAAAAGGAAGTGTGTTCACAACAAAGAAGATGAACATGATGAGAATGATAACCCTGTAAAAATAGAGTTATCAAGGTGGAAAAAAAATCAGTTTTCTTTGATTTACCATATGGGAGGTTAGTGTTTATTTTTTTTCCCACATTGATTAAACAAAAAAAAAGTGTAATACTAAAATATTATATTCTTGATTGTTATAGGAACTTCCATTGCAACATAATTTAGATGTAATGCATGTTGAGAAAAATGTTGGAGAAAGTTGCTAGGCACAATATTGCATGATAGCAAATCAAAAGATGGAACTAATTCTAGAAAAGATTTAGAGGACTGGGGAATTCGACATAGTCTTTTAGCACAACCTCGTGGAAAGAAAACATATCTTCACCGGCTCCGTGCACATTGTCAAGTTGTGGAAAAAAAATTCCGCAAGAGATCATATGATTTCAAAGGGTCTGATGGTTATTTCTTAAGTTTCAAAACATGTATACCATTAGAGGATTGTAAAGTTAAGAGCTTTAAGTCTCATGATTATCATGTTTTGATGCAGCCAATATTGTCAGTTGCAATAAGAGGATTGTTGCCAAAAAAGCCGAGAAAACCGTAATCCATTTATGTTCATTTTTCAATAAAATATGTCAACGTGTTCTTGATAAAGAAAAGCTGCAACAACTCGATGATGAGATCGTTCCAATTTTATGCGATTTTGAAAGATATTTTCCACCTTCTTTTTTTGATATAATGATACATTTAATAATTCATCTCGAAAGAGAAGCTCGATTGTATGGACCGGTTCATTTTCGTTGGATGTACCCCTTTGAAAGGTATATGAAGACTCTTAAAGATTATGTAAGAAACTATGCACGAGCTGAAGGATGTATTGCGGAGTCCTACCTTGCAGAAGAATCTATGAGATTTTTTGGTGAATTTTAAGAAAATCATCACTAAGAGAGGGGAAACAAGGTCGAAATGAAGATTATGAAAACCACGCAATACTCGAAGGTCATCCAATTTCAAAGCCTGAGAGAATTACATTGCCATTTAACGAGAAAGAAAGTGCTCATTTAGCTGTCCTAATGAATATGGCAATAGTGGAAACTTTTTTAGAGTAAGTAAATATTGCATTCTATTTTGTTTTGTTTTGATGTGTATAACAACATGCATAACTTACATTTTTTTCTTTTATGCTAGTTTGCATCTTGAGGAGTTGGAATTCAAACCAACGTATGAAAAAAATGCGACATTGTTGTGGAACAATCATACAAAAAAACTCACTAATTGGATTAAAAAAAGTTATTTTTGTTACAAAATAAAGAGAATGGAGACCATTAGAGTTAGAACAATTTTATTGAATTGAGATAGATCTTACAATACAATCAAGCTCCATATTTATAGACTCTTTATGCAGTGCAGATTACAATAATGCCCTTTCTTATTTAGCATATTCATCCCTATTATTAATGTATATTACAACACTCCCCTTGAATATGCGTATGTAAAGATGATAAGAGTAATTGCCTCATTAAAAACCTTGTTATGAAAACCCCAGTGGGAAAAAATCATAAACAAGGAAAAGAGTACAACATGATTTCATCTTTAAGTAACATATATTTTATAATGTTACTATGAGGGATGATACTTCTAGATCAAGATAATCCATCATTAAAACCTTACTAATAAAAACCCAGTGGGAAAAAATATTAGTGAAGGAAAAAAGTACATTATAACGTATTTCATATGCTCCCCCTGAATTATAACGTATTATTCAATTAGTTTGTTGATGCAGCCGACGCATACCAATTTTGTACACCATCTTCTGAAATGTTGATTTTGAAAGCGCCTTTGTGAATAAGTCCACGGGATTTTCTTTGGATCGGATTTGTTTCACTTCTATTATATTATCCTTTTGTAGCTCATGTGTGAAGAAAAATTTAGGAGAAATGTGTTTCATCCTATCACCCTTAATGTAACCCGCTTGAATTTGAGCTACACAAGCTGCATTGTCTTCATAAATAATGGTTGACCCTTCTGTTGCTGATGGAAGTTGGCGGCTTTTTTGAATATGCTCAATTAGTGATCTCAGCCAAATACATTTTTTACTTGCTTCATGTAGTGCTAGTATTTCAGAGTGATTGGATGATGTTTCTACTAATGTTTGTTTTGTAGATCGCCATAAAATTGCTGCATTGCTGTTATTAAACACATATCCAGTTTGTGATCTTGCTTTATGTGGGTCAGAAAGAAAACCTGCATCAGCATAGTCAACTAGATTTGGATTATTGCCTGAGTTAGAGTAAAACAAACCCAAATTTGTCGTTCCACGAAGATATCTCATGATATGTTTTATACCATTCCTGTGTCTTTTTGTTGATTCTGAACAATACCTTATAGAAGATTTACTGAAAATGCAATATCTGGTCTTGTGCATTGGGCCAAATATAATAAAGCACCAATGGTACTTCCGGGCCAAGCACATTCTCATCTTCTTCTTTTGAGCAGTAAGGGTCCTTTTTAATATTTAAAGATCTAACAACCATCGGCGTACTAAGTGGATATGCTTTATCTATTTGAAAACGCTTTAGAATTTTCTCAATGTAGTTTGATTGATGGATTAATATGCCATTAGTACTATGCTCAATCTGTAGACCGAGACAATGCTTAGATTTGCCAAGATCTTTTATTTCAAATTCCTTCTTTAGATAATTTATTGTTTCATCAATCTCTTCTGGAGTCCCAATTAAATTTATGTCATCAACATAAACTCCTAAGACAGCAAATCCCTTTACCGATTTCTTTATAAAGACACATGGATAAATGAGATTGTTTTCGTATCCTTCTTTTATCAAATATTTACTAAGACGGTTATACCACATCCTTCTAGATTGTTTCAAGCCATATAGCGATCGTCTTAGTTTTAATGAGTACATGGACTTTGATTTTGCTTCAGGCAATTTATATCTATCTAGGATTTTCATGTAAATATTGGTATCTAATTCACCATAAAGATAAGCTGTCACAACATCCGTTAATCTTATATCGAGTTTTTCAGAAACTACAAGACTTATCAAATATCGGAATGTTATGACATCATTAACAGGGGAGTAAGTTTCCTTAAAGTCAAAACCCGGTCTCTACAGGAAACCTTGTGCGACAAGTCGTGCCTTGTACCTCACGACTTCATTTTTGTCATTTCGTTTTCTAACGAATACCCATTTATAACCTACTGGTTTAACATTTTCCGGTGTTTTCTCTATTGGTCCAAATACACCATGTTTTTGAAGTGAATCTAGTTCCACTTGGATAGCATCTTTCCATTTGGCCAATCGTATCTTTTTTGACATTCATTTACGCTATTTGGTTCATTATCGTGATTCTCATTATTCTCATTATAGTCATGACTTTCAATTATTTCAGTAGCTACTGCGAATGAGAATACATCATCAATTATTATTTTACTTCGATCCTATATTTCTCCATAGTTCGTGTAAAATATTGAGATCTCATTATTATTTGGTACTATTTTATCGTTGTAATCTTCTTTTATCTCTTCTGGGATAATATTTCCTTCCATACTTATAGGAGAATTGGGATTTTCATTTGAGTGATCCTTTTGATCATTTATAACCTCTTCAGGAGGTTCCTTAATTGATGATTTTTCATTAGACTTTCTTTTTCTAGGCGCCAAGTCTTTTGAACCAATTGGCCTTCCACGTTTTAGTCTTGCTTTAGATTTATTTGCTGCTATATTTACTTTTAATCCTTCAGGGACATCAATTTTTGTTGGTGCATTTGCTGCTGGAATGTGAGATTTAGTTATTTTTGCAGTGTCACTAAATGCATCTGGCAGTTGATTTGCAATATTTTGAATATGCAAAATTCTTTGTACCTCATATTGGCATTGTTTGATACGTGGATCCAAATAAGACATAGATGGATTATTCCATGATATTTCACGCCGTTCTACTGGAACGGTCTTTCCTCCCCCTAACGGCGGGAAGATTGTCTCATCAAATTTACAGTCTGAAAATCTTGCAGTGAAGACATCACCTGTAAGGGGTTCAAGGTAACGAATTATCGATGGAGAATCAAATCCCACATAAATTCCCAACCGTTGTTGGGGACCCATTTTAGTATCCATTTGAGTTTTTGGCAATTTTACGCATCATAGTTGATCCAGGATGACCCAAGCGGTCATGCCAAAGAATCAATGTCTTTGTATTTGTGAGCTTCTGGCTCATGTTTATAGAGTGAGATTTAACTATGCCAATTTTTGTAAAAATAAACCAGTTGAAATTGTACTAAATTTTTCTAGGATAAGCTTCTGGCTTTCAATTCTAGAAATAACACAAAGATATTCTTTGTTGTTTTCATTTATAGTTTCAATATGGTATCCATTCATTCTTATATCTTTGAAACTCAGCAAATTTCTTTTAGAGTTGCTTGAGTATAATGCATTCTGAATAAAGATGTGTGTATCATTTGGTAATATTATATGGGCTCTTCCGGACCCGTCAATTATATTAGAAAATCCAGCTATAGTGGAGACTTTAGCTGGGAAATTTTCAGATAGTTCAGAGAAAAACTTCTGGCTTTTCAAAATTGTATGAGTGTTGCACTATCTAGCAAGCATATATCATCACCCAAATGGCGTTCCATACCTTAAGAATTAAAGGCAATACTTAGTCAATCATTAAAAATTTGTATGCATAAATAAATGTAATGTAAACAAACAAAGCAATATGATTAAAATAGGCTACTGATTAAAAAAAAACATCCACATTACACATTATTTTTAACTAGTGCTGCAAAGGAAAATACAAGTAAACGAACACAAACTTCAAACTGATTTATTGATGCAAGATAATGAAATAAAACAAAAGCCACATAACAAACTTTAAGATATTTCTAATTGATCAACTCGGTCATATCATTGATCATTGCACTTAGATTTTCATTATTAATGAAATTTCCATTGTCATCTTCGAAGAAATCATCTAACTTCAGGTTAGTGTTTTCAGGTAACTTTTCGGCATTATTCGCCTCAATATTCTTCGAGCGACGATATTCTTCAACTGTTTTCTTTGATGATCTACATGTACGTGACCAGTGACCAGATCGTCCACATCTATAACAAACTTCCTCATAATGCCTTTTATTTTCTGAAGCTGAATCATTGTTCTTTATAGGCTCAATTTTCTTTTGTTGCTTTTTAAAGTTGGTGGTTTTGTTACCTTTAAACCCACCATAACCTCCTCTGCTAGAGTTATATCCACGCCCATGACCATGTCCTCTACCTCGACCCTTACCTCTTCTAGAGTGGGCAAAATTAGCATTAACTTCAGGTAATGCAGTCGAACCAGTTGGTCTTGAGGAGTGATTTTTTATAAGCAATTCATTATTTTGTTCAGCAATTAGCAAGCATTCTATGAGTTCAGAATATTTTATAAAATGACGCACTCGATATTGCTGCTGCAGGAGTATATTCGAGGCATGAAATGTTGAGAATTTTTTTTCAAGCATTTGTGCGTCATCTACTTTTTCTCCACATAATTTTAGTTTAGAAGTGATTCTAAACATTGCAGAATTATATTCTCTTACGGACTTAAAGTCCTGAAACCTCAGGTTCAACCACTTTTGCCTAGTGTTTGGAAGTATGACCGTCTTCTGGTGGTCATAACACTCCTTCAGGGAGTTCCATAAGTGGAGAGGGTCTTTTTCAGTCAAATATTCTGGTTTTAGATCGTCATGGATATGGTGTCTTAAAAATATTAGAGCCTTTGTCTTGTCCTGCTGGAACATAGTATTGCCATTTTTAATGGCATTTTCTAAGCATTGAGATTGCAAATGAATCTCAACATCCAGTATCCATGATAAGTAGTTGTCTCTAGATATATCCAAAGCTTTAAATTCAAGCTTGGCGATGATGTTTGCCATTTTGTGAACTTTTTGTAGAGAGGAAAAGTAACGAGTTTATAAAGAAATGCAGGAACAATTCCTTTACCTGCTTGCTGTTTTAAAGGAAATAAGAAATAGATAGTATGTAGATATATTATAAAAGACTCGTTTGCTCCAATATATAATAGGATTTTGAATATGAATAGCCTTAGAATTGGAATGGTCATCAGAAGTGGAATAGTTAGAGTAATTAATATATAATTACTTGTTGAAAAGTTGGAAAGTTGGAAAGTTTGAAAGTGAACAGGTTGAGAACAACAATTGATTCGCATTCCTATGAAGAATATTGAGAATGCAGTATATAGAAAGTTCGTAATGATAACGTGTTACAAAATAAATAGAATGGAGACATTAGAGAGAAAACAATTTTATTGAATTGAGATAGATCTTACAATACGATCAAGCTCCATATTTATAGACTCTTTATGCAGTGCAGATTATAATAATACCCTTTCTTATTTAGCATATTCATCCCTATTATTAATGTATATTACAACAATTGTAAATACTCTTTAATTGGCTTCAAAATAATATTTTCAAAATCTTTGGTAAGTACACTGATTTTTTTAAGATATTTATTGAATCGAAGGATCACAATACGTTGTTAAAATGGATTGCATATGATCCGAGTGCTAATGCATTGTCATGTAAAGGATATATTATAAATAGGCAACGTTTTCACATGCAAAATGTTGAGAGAGAAACTCAAAATTGCAGGGTGAATTATAATGCCACTATTATGTGTAGAGCTAGTGCAAAGGATACCTCTCATGTGGTTGATGTGGTCACATATTATGGAATTTTAACTGACATAATTTTGTTAGACTACCATGTCTTTTATATTCTTGTTTTTAAGTGCAATTAGGAAAACAAAGGAAACTGAGTGAAAGTTGAAGACGGGTTTACTCTTGTTAATTTACATCAATATCAAGCTTCATTTTCAAGAGATTCATATATTCTTGTGTCTCAAGCGAATCAAATCAATTACTTAAGGGAAAACGATTCTTCTAATTGGTATGTTGTATTGAAGGCACCACCGCGAGGATTTCATGAATTAGAGACTGACGAGTCTATTGATGATGTAAGTTTTGTTAGAGAAGAATGCGAAGAAAACGATAGGGATGTTGATTCCATGGAGGATGCTATTTATGTTAGAGAGGGCTGTGAAGGCATATTTGAGTAGTTTCAGTAAGTTTCTTAATTAACCAAAGTTGCTTAATAAATTGGGAATGCATAAATTAACCAAAGTTATCAAGCTTCGTTTTAGTGTTTATATATACAAGCATAATATTATGACTTAAGATAAAATAGATCATCTTCAACCTCGATTAGGTTAAGGTTTTAGAGTGTTCTGTGATATAGTATTCTATCTTGTTGAATTCATAAACATGCTATAAAAGCTCAGTTTACATCATTGTGATTAATGAATGAAAATAACTACTAAGTGATAATGTAGACTTGTGTGTTTTTTTTCTCTTTTTCTTGCCTAGCCTTTCATATTTTTTTATTTGTTCTCTTTTTCTTTGCCTAGCAATGCTATAATAGCTTAGTTTACACTAATGTTTTAGTTACAAAACTTGTGATGCATCATCGCCTGAATTCTAGAACACTGAGTTTTAGGCATCACAATAATTTATGTATATGCGTTAGCTTCCTCATATACACATTATGATTTTTTTTCTTCCTTTTTTGTTATGCGTTATTTTTCTCTTCATGTAAATAAAATTCCCATGTGCAATTTTGGTATTTAATCTGGGAATTATGAGCACTTTGTGAACTGTGCCTGAAGTTGGTTCTGTGGTAGTCGTGGGGGGTTATAGTGATAGTGTTTTGTTGTGTTAAGCTTTGTGATAATCCGTATTGATTTGTTTACTTTAAAAAAAAAGAAAATTAGTTAATAAATTTCATTCAACTGTATTGCAGGTATAAATGCTTTTCACAGTAAAGAGGAGTTGAGGACCTTCGTCCAGTAGAAAGGTATCTCTTCTCATGTGCATGTACATGCATGAATACTAAAGTGATGCATTATCATCTGAACTCTGAAACACACTGAGGTTTTCATGGCCAAGCAATCTTTGATTTATTTTAGAACAAGTAAAAATGCATAGTATCCCTCGGTTCTTTTTAACATCGGTTGTCCATGTTTATTTAATTCCTTGGTACTTTTTAATTTAAACCCATAGAAGTTTTTTTAATGTGTTACATTTGAATATTTCTGTACGATTACTACTTTTCATTTTGACAGGTCTTTTAATTTGGGGGGCCTGTCTATTAGTTGTTCTCAACAAATGTTAAATCTGATTAAATGTATATAATAAACAGAAACACCATGCCTAGTAACTAAAGTTAGTTGTTAGACATTATATTAGCTTTTTCTTGAAGAAATGTGTAAACTCTTGCCCCAAATCTATGATATATATCAAGATTGGCTATTTCTAATAACAATTTTTGTACGACTATGAATTTTATTAGGAATGTATTTGCAGTTTTAAATAGGGTTATGTTGATCAAACAGTGTTAAATTGGATTGTATTAGATGAATAGCTAACGAACATTCTGCTCTTTTGCTTGTGATGACATTATTATCATATCCACGTGACCATGAATACACTGTAATTTTTCATCATGACAGTTTTCCAAGTTACACACCGTAATTTGGAATAGTCACATGACAATTTCTTTGTAGAGTTGGTCCGTATAACAAACTGTATTTTGGAATAATCATTATAATTATATGTAGTTTCCTTTTCAATCAGTAATTGTAATAGAACTTGGCCAAGAGATCTTTTCCCCTCTCTATTCATGGCTAATAATCTGTTCAATGTTTCCGTATTTATTGGCAACTGTATACTTTCATTTTTCGGTATAGTATTGTTCTTTCATGTCTAATCTGAATTGATGTGCTTGTTCTTTATTATAAGGCTAACAATTTATGACTTTATTCAGCTAAAACTAATGTTATGTGAACATACAGGAGGACAACCGATTTGAAATTTATGGGTCTTTCCGCCTATGTTTCTTTATTTAATTTCTTTTTCTTACACTAAGTTTGATCTGAAAATAGTTTGTATATCTTAGTGTTTCCCTTATCATACTTTTACTTTCATTAGCAATGTATGTCTTAGTGTTTGTTTATGTGTACTTTTATTAGCTATGCATGAATACTAAAGTGTTTGTTTATATGTACGTTTAATTGCAGAAAATGGGTAAAAATACGAAAAGAAAGAGGACCGTGATTAACAAAAATATTAAGAATGAATGCAATTTTGAAAATAATGATGCTCCAATTCAATAAATTCCACATGTCCTCAACGGTACTGCAATGCAATAAGAACGAAACGTTGAAGTTGATGAAGCAGGCAAGAGAAATGACAATTTTGGTGTTAATCCAAATGTGAAAAAAAGAACTTGAGGACAAACAAAGGTCAAAAGGCTTGCTTTAGATATATTAAGTCGAATTGAAGTTTAGTTTTTTAGGGAAGGTGAACCAATAGGAGATGAATCGGTCAAGTTGTCTTCTTATATAGGCCGACTTGTATGCGAGCATGTTACGGTTACACTTGATAATTGGAAGCATCTCAGCAACGTATTAAAAGTCATTCTTTGAGAATCCATCCAGGTAAGAAACAAGCAATAACACATTTAACTCGTATTTTAGCACTTTTTGTGTTGATGCATAGATTAGCCATAGATCTGTTTTTTTTTTGTTTCATCCATTTACGATGCAAAATATTCGTTTTTCAATATATTGGTAAGATTATTGGTATTGTTCTTCCTATTTCTCCTTGAGGAACAGTTGATTCATGTGTATCTTATATTCCCAATTATATCCTTTGTGTTATTAAGTTAATTTAAAAAAATATTGTAGGCTAGATTTAAATTAGACGAGGAATTGCAAAAGGTGCATATATTTCAGCAAATGGGATGTATTTTTAGAGCTTCAAAAAGTATATTAGTTCGCAAAATAGTAAATGCAAAGAACAAAGAAGAGAGACTTCAACTAACATCAGATAACATCAAAACCATGATGTAGTGGAAGAAGTTTATTAAGTCGAAAAAAAATTCGGACTTTAAGGTAAATCATTCATAACACATTAATGGTTGTACTTATCTAATGTGAATTGTGATGTTAATTATTATTTTGAATATTGCATGTGAGAATAGTCAGTTTAAGTAACAAATGCAATATCTACAAGTAAGTTATTATTTACAAATGATCTATATATATATACACCTTTGGTGGTTTCTCTGCCTTTTCAATAGCTCTTGATTGAAAAGAAGATGATGCAGTCTCAGCTTTTGATTGGTTTCTCTCAACATTCAAATGGTTTGAATATCTGCTAAAAATTGTAATGCTCGTATATATTAGTCTTTAAAACTATATTTACCATATAATAATAGTCCATTATCCATGGGCATTTGTAATGGTTAATTCATAATTATACCTCCCGTGCTCTGGTGAGTGTACAATATTGACCCATGTTTTTGGAATTCCAATCTCTTTAAAAGAAATTCAACAAAGTATAAGATTAACATAATGTTATTATAACATTATTTGAAATAGAAATTTCTTTAGCTACATGTCAATGTTACTGAATTAAAGTCTTACACTTCGAGAAGTTTTCGAGTTCTTATTCAATGTTGATGACGTGTGATTGATTCTCCATTGAAATCAGGGGTGACGTCAATGGAATATTTCAAAGAAGTAAAGTATATTTCTTGTTCTCATTCAATGCATCATTGATGTTTCGAGTTTTTTTCAAATTAAGAACCATGTTTCTATGGTTGATATTATTATTGTTTCGTCTTTCACTAACGTTTTCTTCTTCAAGAAAAGAAAGGGATTTTGAAGGCAGTGATTTTGACAGTCGAGCTTTGAAAAAAGCTTTTTCCTTGGCTATAGCCAGGAGTAAGGCACATTTCAATTTCTTCCAATTACTTCTTTTGACAAAAATCGGCCATTTTCCCTAATCTAATGAATCGGATGAAAATCTTCCAAATGAGACTGATTTTCTCCGTGCATCTTCTGAAATTTTGCTAACCTGCTACATATAAATGTCTTAGTGTATCTATAGTAGATGTGTTATAGGGAATATTTCTTTTTTTGTATTTTTTGAATACTGCAGATGGTAAGTGGTAGATTCAAAGCTATTAGACAAAATCAGATGCTACACACATGCAGCCATAGAGGCATGGCTCTATTGGCTGAAGATATGGTAAAAAGTTAACTTATATGCCATAATATTTATTAACTAGTTAGTTGATACAGTTTGTTGTTTTAATTATCGTTTGAATGTAGAAATAGAAGAGTAATGATTGCTCTCCCATTCCTAGAGTTGATGTTTGGGTCAAATGTCATATTAGAAAAGATGGCAAACCAGTGAACGCCGCTGTTGTAGGTACTATTTTAAGTTTTTTTAATAATGTGATAGTTTAAAATTAGTGTATAATATCAATATTAATCTTTGTAGGACAAAATTAAAAGTGCTATCTTCGGATCTCATTCGGGTTCAATAACCAGTTACAAAGATGATGCATTGTCGGAAGTGTTAGGACATGATAAACCAGGACGATCGAGAGGAATGGGAAGGGGTATGACCACCAGCAAGGCAACTTGGTCACATGTTAGGGACAAACAAACAATCCAAAACCAAATTTTAGAATTAAAGGCAATGGTTCAAGGGCTAATGAAAAATCAGGTAATATTTTAGTTTACCGCAACATGCATGTTTAAAATATATAAATATAATATTGTATTAATATATTTTGACAGAGTAAAGAAAGTTGGGGAGAAGCAAGCACACATCACAAGGAAAAATAAATTGTACTAATATTGTGATATCATTTAAATTTGGGTAATTAATACTATAACCACTATATTGATCGGTTAATTGTAGGGCGATCATGACAACAAACATGATAAATGTGAATTATTGGATTGGTGTGGGACAGATGAAATTGTTGCAGAAGGAAGAGTTCTACCAAATGATCCAAATGAGCTTGTCCAGCTAATTCCTTTAGATTCAGATGCTATGAAAATTATTATAGACATTTCGAGAAAACCAGATGCTTTTTATGGAGGCCCACACTTCGTTTGACATGTATTGGAGAAGTTGAAGGCGAGATAGTAGCATGGCCAGTTACCAGAGTTGTTTTGCGCAACGTTGACCATTTGGAGAAAGAAGACAACGAGGTAACTTTAAATTATTTCGCAACTAACATTTTATATGATTACATAAAATAATAATAATTCATTAATATAGTTGTTATCCGACACCTTGGCCCGGCTACAAGGCAACAGTTGAAGACATTATCGTTAGCACAAGACAAGATTATGACCAAGAAGAGTCTGGTGATATACGGGTTTGATGCAATCGACATGTTTTGGCATTTATGTACGGTTCAGTAGGTACGGTTCGACACATGTCGCTCGGTCCAAGTCGCTCAACACACGTCGCTCGGTCCAAGTCGCTTGACACGCGTTGCTCGGTCTAGTTCGCTTGGCAAGCGTCGATCGGTCAGTTAAGTAATCGTCGCCCGGCATGTGCCGCTCAGCCAAGGGAAGTGAAGCCACACATGGCTTGGTCAGACAGGAGCGGAACGTGTGGCTCGGTGGACGATGCAAGTCACATACAAAAGTCGACACTGCTTTACTTCGAGGTCCACTACGAGCTACCCCGAGTCCTTCAAGAGATTGCTTTGAGTCAATTACCCAAATGACCACCATTCGGCCATCCTAGGTCGACATTTGTCTTTCGGGTATATCGCTCGGCATGCCTGGTTCGGTCAGCTTGGGGTTTCCATATTTTAGCCAAGGCACTTTGCTCCTAGGCCTGAGAAGGAAGTCCAGCCTGTCTTCGTCTATAAATAGAGGGGCAGGGGTGCAATGAAAAGGGATCTTTTTTCGAAAATATTAGGGAGACTCTGCCATTTTCAAGACTCTTTTCTTTTCTGTTAAAACTTGTATTCAAGTTGTTGGTGTACGAATTTTATTTGTATTCAATTATCTGAAGAAGTAATAAATATTATGATCAAA
This sequence comes from Allium cepa, assembly GCA_030765085.1. Taxonomy (NCBI): domain Eukaryota; kingdom Viridiplantae; phylum Streptophyta; class Magnoliopsida; order Asparagales; family Amaryllidaceae; genus Allium; species Allium cepa. The sequence continues at coordinate 723,232,244 of CM060934.1, forward strand.
GTGGACGTAGGCAGTTACGCCGAACCACTATAATTTGAGTGTTCTCGTTTTTTTACTGTTGATATTGCATCCTACCATGTTATTCCTCAGTTTTAATTTACTTTCTTCATTAATCTCTTTATACAAACCTATTCAAGGGTGTTAGTGATCAATTTTTGTGCTAGCATTTTGGTGCTTCACTGAGAACAGCATTTTCAGGTTATTAGGATCTACTTTGTCGCTACTTGATTGAAGAAATCCCTCGAAGGAGATCCAAGTCATTCACCGGAAGTCCGTTGGTTTTACTCAAAGTTCCTACCAATAACTTGTAACGACCTAGAATTTCAGTCATTTGGAAATTATATATCTAATTAATTTTAAATATGCACAAGTAAATTTTATAAGTCGAATAACTTATACTTCCAATATCTGGATTTAGTTGGATAATTTAATTGATAATTTAATATTTGAAATTTCTGAAATAGTTAGAAATTGGATGTATTATGAATGAAAATGATTTATAAAGTTGTATTAAATCTTATTTGAGTTAGAATGATGTTACAGAACTTTTAAAATCGAATTAAAAGTTAATTTGTAGAAATTGAATATTTTAATATTTAATTGACGAGTAAAAATAGTCATTTTTCAAACAGTCTCGGATTTCGACGAAAACAATTTTATCGGATCCATAATGTTATATTATTGTAAGATTTCAAATTTCGTATCAATCAGATTTACGATTTGTCCGGGGCAAGCAATAAGACGTAGGAAATCGGTTTAAGTGAAATTTAAATTTAAACAATTCGATTCAAAAACCTATCTTTCAAATACGATCGAATTGGCTCCCGATATATATTCCATTACGTTCGGAATAGGGGTAAAACATTGTAAATGCCAGGCGGCACGCTTCGTTTCGAGTTCGGAAATTTTACGGATGAATAGTGTTTTGAAAAGTTTCTATAAAAGGACTTGTATTCATCCATTTTTCACAACCCTAGAAGAACTAGGGCAAGCCACCACTTTTGCAATCAATGGCCGAATTCGTTCGTTTCTTCTTCCCTCCAAATCTCTCAATCCGTAAACATTTACGAAAAGTGTTCAACTACAACATCGAAGAGGGCGACGAGATCTCTCAGATCAACGGTGATGATCGAAAATAATTGGATGGATGGTTGGCAAATCGCGTTCGAATGAACAATGTTTGCACACGTTTTTTGAAGCCTATAGTCAACTGAGCACGACCAGATCTCGAGCGAAGGTGCAAGGCGCCATGGCCTTCGTCGTAGCGTAGGCCGATCGTCTTCAAACGACGAGATGTAGGCACGAAATTCAAGGATGAGAGGCGGCTGGATGGGTTTATTCGCAAGTGTGAACTGTAGGGGGAGAAGATAACGTTCACGGCCTGGATCTTGGGCTAAGGAGATTAACGGTTCGGATCTGTTTGAGGTTAAAAATAATAAATAAAATATGTAAATTAATTTATATAAACTTATATAAACTTTGTAACGCGATAACTTTTTCATACGAGGTCCATTTTTGACGAAACAAATTGCGTTGGGTTCGTATGGACGAACACTACGCGATGGAACTTATTTGGAGTTGATTGGAGCTTGTGTGAATTTTGGGTAAAATTAAACGCGTGTTTAATTTTATTCGGAATAAAACACTGAAACTGCTATTTGACGCAGTGTGAGTACAACTCACTCTGTCCTACTCACTAATATTTTTATATAAGTGAGAATAAATAATTTATTATATGATGATTGATGATTTTTTGGATGATATATGATATATTGATTGGTATTTGGATATATACCTGCCTAGTGGAGCAGATGACCGTATACGTTTCCGTGTATGAGCCGATGACCCTTTGTACGCGCGTCTGCCTTGAAGAGGACATTGTACACATATTCTAATATGTATATTTGTTGCAGGTGACAGGTTGGAGGGATCCAACAGGATTCCTCAACAGTATTGATTTATTTACAGATATTTGTGATACATTCTGTTATCATATGATATATGATGTTTTGGATATTGTGATTTGATGTATTTAGTGCTGTTGCAGCATTGGGACTATTTTTGGAATTTTAAAATGTTGAAGTGATGATTTTCAAATTTAAAAAGATTTTAAGGTGATTTTTGAAAATATACTTTTATTGAATTTTGAATTGTTAAGGAAAGGGATTGATTTTTAATAAATAAAAGTTATAATTTTTATTGTTATAAAAATTTTGATTTTTGTGAAATAACTTTAAGATGATTTTTGGAATTATATAAGTTTTAACTACGATTTGTAAATTATTAAAAGGATTGGTTTATGTAAATTGAGATTTTTGATGTATTATAAATGGTTTTATATATAAGATTTATAAAATTGATATTTTATAAATCAAAATGATGAAATTATAAACAAGTTTATAAGTGTTAAAATGAGGTTATAATTGGAATTTATAAGTGGATAATCCTTTAATTAAATATGTAGAAGTGTTGAATTTGGTTAGAGATTTATATCCACGATTTTGGACAGTGGATAATTCTTTAATAAATGTGTAGAAATATTAAATTTGTTAAATGAAGTATATTCACGATATTGGACAGTGAATAACATCTTAAAGAAATGTTTTGAGAAGTGATCTTTTAAATGGAATAAAATGATTAAAAGATGTTTTAAAATATGTTAAGGATCAAAACCATAGATTTCAACATTCATTGTTTAAATAGATGTTTTCAACAAATATGGAAATGATGGACTATAACACTGTTGTTATAGTAAATGATTTTCGAAAGGAAATGTTTTTGGGTAGTATTGGGATTTATATATCTATCTTATTTTCGAATCCCTATACTATTGATTTTGGATTGTCGTAACGATGTTTTACGCAACATTCGTTTTGACCCAAAATAAAGATGTTTAAAAGAGTCTTTTCCTTAAAGAATAAAATATAGCTCACAACTTGTGTGGATGTTTGTCTGACATTGCATTTATAAAGACTATGTACATCGAATTTGCTTGATTATTTTCAGCTTGATAGAGGTTCTCGCTTCTTATTAGGTAGCTAACGATGACTCTTGCCCCTACATGTCCCTAGAGTGAAAGGGTTGGTTGTAGTCAAGAGGCTGACCGTAAAAGCAAAGCACGAGGTATCAGTGTGAGCTACAGTGGGTATTACCCACTGGTTGCATCCCGTCACATTAGGTATCAGAGCTTAGATTTTGTATATTCCTAAGCTTTGATGTGTACTTAGTATAGATAGGGACAGTAGTACCCTAGATTGAGTTTGATGTATTATATATATGAGTGCGTATTTGTTAGTGAATATAAAATGTTTTATATTGTGTTTACTTATCCGTTGAGCTGTTTGTGAATTCTGGTCGGTATGTGGGACGCCATGTTATCGATAAGGATTTCCAAACACTTAAACTAGGCAGGTCGACATAGTATTATTTTAAATTAGGTAAATGGAATAATTTTACCTCGATTATATTTTATATATATAAAGGAATGATTTTTCAGGAAGTATTGAAGTGTATATAAATTGATTGTTTTGTTGTTTGAAAATGTAAATATATATAAATTAATGAAAGATGTTTGAATAATATGAATAAAACAACAATTGTAGAAGAATAAATTATATAAGCAAATGAATTATAAGTACGAAATTATAATTAATATGATTTACAATTGTGAAATAATTTTATATATAAGAAATGAAACTATTTGAGTTATAAATAAAATGAATTTAAACTAAAAATTTGAAAATGGGGATCCTATTTATTTTGGAAGTTATTTTTCAAAAGTAAAAGAGATTATATTATTATAAATCTTAATAAGATAAAAGAATTTGAAATGTTCTTATGTAAGTAAAGTGAAAAGTAAATTTACAAAAGATTTATAAATGGGATTTATAAATAAAAAGTAATTTTTGAAAGAATATAAAGCAATGAATTTACTACTGTTACTGGGAAATAATAAGGGTGATGAATGCAGCGTCATCAGTATCATTTTCGAGTTTCTATGTGATGGATTGGCTACCAATAGTAAATTGAAAATTAAAGTTTTGTTGTGATAAACAAATTTGAATTTAAAAATCCAAGTTGTAATTGATAAATATTGGACTTATAATATATGAGATAGTAAAATTTTAGCTTTGGTAAAGTTGAAAGAAATTTGAGTTAGTAAGTGAATTATATGATTTGAAATTTAACCAAGAAAGGTTAAATAAATTGGATTAGATTTTAATTGGATTTGAAATTATAAATAATGAGTTTAGTGAATGGAAGTGAACTTAGGTAGATGTTCACGGAATTATAAATAAATAAGTTGTGTAACTTATAAAACGAGATAAGGTAAGTAAAACAAACTGTTAAAATGGTTAAGTAATTTTGTTAAGCAAAACAAAATCCAAATTTGAATTGTGGTATGAATTGACTTAAGTAAGAGTGAAGTTAAATAAAATGACTTTAGAATTGAAATCTGAATTGGATTTATAAGTCGAAATAAAAATTAATAGAATTTAAATTAAATTAGAGATGAACTTAAGTTGTATAGTGAAAGTGAATGTAATTGAAGTTGAAATAAAATGTAACTTAAGTAATGTTGAATGAAGTTGATTTTGGTATCGAAGTAAATTAATAAGTGAATTAGATGAATATGGACTTGAGTTATATAAAGAAATTCAACATGAAATGTATAATGAATCAGCATTAGAAATGTTGTTGTTAAGAAGTTGTGAATTGAATAATTGAATAAAAGTAAAATGAATGTTAAACCAATTGGAATTAAATGTTTTAAACCAAATTGAATGAATGTAAAGTGAATTAATTCGGTTATGTTGGATATGCATTGGTTGTTAGATGGATGTTAATTGATTGTATAGAAAATCCATATAAAATTGAACTAATGAAATGGAAAACCAATTCAATGAATATTAATAAGAAGTGAATGTATATTGATTTGGTTATGGATGTTAGTTGGATGATATTTGTTTGATGGTTGGATTTATTCCTTTTGTTGCATTTGTTACATTGGCATATATAGTTGTTGTATTGGTATATGTTGTATATTGATATTACTTTCATATATACGTGTTGCTTATCTGGTTGTTGAGTGTTTAGCAGGTGCGGATTGCGCTTGCTTCGCATTTGGAGATCGCTTTCGCGCTATATTATCCATATATGCTCGCTAATAATATATAAGGTACATATCTCGAATGACATATCGTAGTTTTACACTCTTTTCCCTTCGGGATGCCTCATCCTCGATATGAGATGTATATTTATGATATATACATTGTTATTATTTTCGGATCGAACCGCGCAAAGGAGACTATGAAGAATGTTTTTGAAAATTTAAGGCGTTAGAATTTTTGGAAAAATTGAAAAAATTTGTGAAAACTAAACTTTTGATTTGAAGTTAAAAGTTAAACGATATTAGTTGGTTTTTAAAAAGATAACTATGAATGTATTTGAAAACTTAGAAAATTTTTGTAAGAAATTTAACTAATGGATCTTGAGAAAAGTTAAACACTTAGAGATTTGGTTAATCTAGCTTTAACGAATTGTTTTGAAAAGCTAATTGCTTTTGTGACTTTTTCTTACTTGGTAATTTCGAGGACGAAATTCCTCTAAGCAGGGGAGAATGTAACGACCTAGAATTTCAGTCATTTGAAATTCATATACTTAATTAATTTTAAATATGCAAAAGTAAATTTTATAAGTCGAATAACTTATATTTCAAATATCTGGATTTAATTGGATAATTTAATTGATAATTTAAAATTTGAAATTGCTGAAATAATTAGAAATTGGATTTAATATGAATGAAAATGATTTATAAAGTTGTATTAAATCTTATTTTGAGTTAGAATGATGTTACAGAACTTTTAAAATCGAATTAAAAGTTAATTTGTAGAAATTGAATATTTTAATATTTAATTGACGAGTAAAAATAGTCATTTTTCAAACAGTCTCGGATTTCGATGAAACTAGTTTCATCAGATGTGTAATGTTATATTATTGTAAGATTTTAAATTTCGTGTCCATCGGATTTACTGTTTGTCCGAGGCAAGCTAAAAAGCATAGGAAATCGGTTTAAGTGAAGTTTAAATTTAAATAATTTGATTCGGAAACCTATCTTTCAAATACGATCGAATTGGCTTTCGATATATATTCCATTGCTTTGGAATAGGGGTAAAACATTATAAATGCCAGGCGGCACGCTTCGTTTCGAGTTCGGAAATTTTACGGATGAATAGTGTTTTGAAAATTTTCTATAAAAGGACTTGTATTCATCCATTTTTCACAAACCCTAGAAGCTAGAAGAACTAGGGCAAGCCGCCACTTTTGCAATCAATGATCGAATTCGTTCGTTTCTTCTTTCCTAAAAATCTCTCAATCCGTAAACATTTACGAAAAGTGTTCAACTGCAACAACGAAGAGGGCGACGAGATCTCTCAGATCAACGGTGACGACTGAAAATAACTGGATGGATGGTCGGCAAATCGCGTTCGAACAACCGATGTTTGCACACGTTTTTCGAAGACTATAGTCAGAGCACGATCGGATCTCGAGCGAAGGTGCAAGGCGCCATGGTCTTCGTCGTGGCGTAGGCCGATCGTCTCCAAACGACGAGATGTAGGAGCGAAAATTCAAAGATGAGAGGCGGCTAGATGGGTTTATTCGCGAGTGAGAACTGTAGGGGAAGAAGATAACGTTCACGGCCTGGATCTTCGGCTAAGGAAATTAACGGCCCAGATCTGTTTGAGGTTAAAAATATTAAATAAAATATGTAAATTAATTTATATAGACTCGTATAAACTTTGTAACGCGATAACTTTTTCATACGAGGTCCGCTTTTTATGAAACGAATTGCGTTGGGTTCGTATGGACGAACACTACGTGATGGAACAGGTTTGGAGTTGATTGGAGCTAGTGTTAATTTTGGGTAAAATTAAACGCGCATTTAATTTTATTCGGAATAAAGCACTGAAACTGCTATTGGACGCAATGTGAGTACAACACTCTGTCCGACTCACTAATATTTTTATATAAGTGAGAATAAATAATTTATTACATTATGATTGATAATTGTTTGGATGATATATGATATATTGATTGGTATTTGGATATATACCTGCCTAGTGGAGCATGTGACCCTATATGTTCCCGTATATGAGCGGATGACCCTTTGTACGCACGTCTGCCTTGAAGTGGACATTGTACACATATTCTATTATGTATATTTGTTGCAGGTGACAGGTTGGAGGGATCCAACTGGATTTCTCAACAGTATTGATTTATTTACAGATATTTGTGGTATATTCTATTATCATATGATATATGATGTTTTGGATGTTGTGATTTTATGTATTTAGTTGCAGCATTGGGCCTATTTTTGGAGTTTTAAAATGTTGAAGTGATGATTTCCAAATTTAAAAGGATTTTAAAGTGATTTTTAAAAATATATGTTTATTGAATTTTGAATTCTTAAGGAAAGGGATTGATTTTTAATAAATAAAAGTTATAATTTTATTGTTATAAAAATTATGATTTTTGTGAAATATACTTTAAAATGATTTTTGGAGTTATATAAGTTTTAACTATGATTTGTAAACTATTAAAATGATTGGTTTCCGTAAATTGAGATTTTTGATTTATTATAAATGGCTTTACATATAAGATTTATAAAATTGATATTTTATAAATCAAAATGATGAAATTATAAACAAGTTTATAAGTGTTAAAATGAGGTTATAATTGGAATTTATAAGTGGATAATCCTTTAATTAAATATGTAGAAGTGTTGAATTTGGTTAGAGATTTATATCCACGATTTTGGACAGTGGATAATTCTTTAATAAATGTGTAGAAACATTAAATTTGGTAAATGAAGTGTATTCACGATTTTGGACAGTGAGTAATATATTAATGAAATGTTTTGGGAAGTGATCTTTTAAATGGAATAAAATGATTAAAAGATGTTTTAAAATATGTTAAGGGTCGAAACCATAGATTTCAACATTCATTGTTCAAATAGACCTTTTCGATAAATATGGAAACGATGGACTATAACACTGTTGTTATAGTAAATAATTTTCAAAAGGAAATATTTTTGTATAGTATTGGGATTTACATATCTATCTTATTTTCAAATCCCAATACTATTGATTTTGGGTTATCGTAACGATGTTTTACGCAACATTTGTTTTGACCCAAAATAAAGATGTTTAAAAGAGTCTTTTCCTTAAAGAATAAAATATATACTTAATTATGATTAAAGCATATGCAGTATTTTCGAAGTGCTGAAAATTAAGTGAATTGTGAATTACTTATTATTATATAAGTATATGGAAATGTTTTCCAATCTTGAAATATTTTGAGATTATATCTTTTAAAAAGATAATATGAAGTGAATATTTGGCAAATGCTTTAATTGATGAAAGATTAATTAAAAAGGCCTAAGGATTGTTATAGTGCTGAATATTTGTTTGTTTGCTTTGATAGTTAAATAACCGACTATCAAACTTTGCCAAATTTTAGTTCCTCGACTTGATGTGGGAACTATTTAGTGGTTCACTTTGTACGTTGCCTTCTGTGTAGGCTTGATTATCGTTTGCGTTGAGGATGTTGATTCGTGTAGTGCGGCGTATTACTCCAATCTATCGAGCTTCCTTCTTGGCCCGAAGGATAGCAAGTTGAAAGTTGGAGACATGATAAGTCTATGAGACCTAGTTTCTGTGTGAGGTAGAGAAACGCTTTTGCGTTGTTGGTGCAAAGAGACCGGGACCGGTTCATCCGAAAACCACTTCGGACCAATGTATATGCGACGATTGTGCAGGTTCAAGCTAACGCCACACTCATGACTCATCTTACTCAACAACACCATCATAAAGCTGGAGGAAGTCCCGCTTCCTACTTCTCATCCAACAGCTCTGCCTCGTCCGATGAACCCCCCAAGCATAGCCGCCGTAGAATTGAAACAATGCAAACAGATGTTGCTGATTGATCAACCGGGGATGGTCCAGGTTCCCCACCTAGAGCCATGGCCCCTCACTTACACCAAGGAAATCACACCTAAGCTGGAACATGAAACTTAAGGTCTGGAGCACGAGTGGAAGGTGGACGGCCAGCTCACCAAGGCCCTAATGAAGCTGATCCCTGGGGTCACGTTTGATAGATCACCAACAGAGGAGACACCAACCAGAACGGTCTCGCATGATAGATTCCAACCTGCCATCTTCCATACAAACCCTAGACCTATCAGCTATGATTAGACAGCTAATGAGCGAAAATCAAGGCTTATCTAATGGTGATTGTAGGATATTCATGAGTCATACTCCATTCACATATACTATTCTATAGGTCGAATACCCTAGGAAGTTTAATATGCCCACTATTACAGCCTTCGAAGGGAAGATTGATCACCAATAGCATGTGATGAGATATGAGTGGATGATGGATTAAGCTAGAGCAAACAATGCAACTAAGTTAGATGCTTTTCAATAACTTTATCTGGAATCGCTACCATGTGGTTCACCCGACCTCGTCCGCGGTCTATCTCCAACTTTGACGAGTTAGCGACGAAATTTGTGGAACAGTTCGGAATTCATGCCACTCGTTCCAAGGACGTGATGTCCTTGTCCAGTATGATTCAGGCCCCGGGGGTGTCATTAAAGGAGTACTTACAAAGATTTCAAGTTGCAGCTACTGAAGTTAGCAACCCAAATGACCTTGCCATTCTGATGGCCGTGATGTGAGGAGTAGATCCGGATTTGGAGTTTGGCGGAAAAGCCTCCGGCTACACTAGAACATTTTTATTCCAAGGCGCATCAATCCATCAGAAGAGAGGAAGCCAAGTAGACGAGGCGACATAACGCACCAGGGTTTGGCAAGGAGACCGTGAAGAGCAACATTACTGTAAAACAATCTGGTGATAACTCAGGGAGGTCCAGGTCAATGTCCAGAACAAGCCAGAGCAATTTAAAGGATCTGGAGGAGGAATTCTCGGAAAGAAAAGGGAAGCAGAAAAGTGAAAACTAAGGATTCCAACTTACAACGAATACACTCCTCTGTGCATGTCTGGAAAATATTTACCTATCGACTTGTAATACTTTTCAATATCGAAAGCCATGCCCAAAAGAGTCCACAGAGGAGCAAAAGTGGACTGGGAAGTATTGCCGCTTCCAGGACACTTACGGCACAATACTGAGGATTGTAGGCACCTCTACGATGGTATAGAAAGGCTGATTCGACAGAAAAAGTTACAGGAGTTTGTCAAGAATCCGTAGGAAGGTAGATAAGGAACATCGAACCCCAGTCGTGGGCAAGCGCCACGCCATCCATAGGAACCTGCTCGGACTGTAGATAGATGAGTCATAAACACGATAGTCGGTGGACCTCACCCTGCAGATGAGAATTGGGAAGAAATGGAGCGGTATGCTAATTCCTTAAAGCATGCAGATTTTAAATGTTGTTCAAACACAGAGGATGGGGCCTCAGCTAAACAGCAGCGAATGATGAGTGATGATACAGTGTTCAAGAGTAGAGATGTTGATCAAGTGGAGGTGCCCACCATTGATTCGATTGCCATTTTGGCCACTATTGGGCCAGCGTTTGTGAGGAGAATACTGATTGACTGCGGAAATTCTGTTAACATTTTCTTCAAAAAGCGTATGACCAGATGAAGATGGAGACAAAGGATCAAAAACCATCTAAAGCCCATATCCATGGTTTTAATGGTGCAGCTACTGATGAAGTGGGTTTTTTTGAATTACCAGGTGAACGTAGGAGGGTGCGAATCCTAACATTCGTCGTTTTGGATGTCAATTCTCTGTATAATGTGTTTTTGGGTCGACCGGCCTTGGCAGAGTTTAGGGCAGCTTTGGCCTCGTAGTGTTTAATTTTGAAATTTCCGACTGATTAAGGAGTTGGTGTTGTGCATGGCGATCAGACGAATGGTCGTGCGTGTTATGTGACTGAGCCGAGAGACGCCCAGCGAAGAAAGAGAGAAAAGTTTGTGGACACCTCCGTCCGCGTCCGAGTCACTGAAGATCGACAAGTAATGCCCAAGCCTTGGCTTGGGCAACATAATGGATCTATAGAGACATAGATTCGAAATGATGACGAGGAACCCAGAGAAGAAAAAGTGGCACCGGTTGAATTGACGATTGACATTCCAGTCAGCCGTGATGATCCATCGCGGGTACTTAAGATTGGAACACAACTCAACCCCTAGATGACCGAGGATCTCACTGATTTCCTCCGAGCAAATCTGGATGTTTTCGCTTGGACACATTCTGATATGTGCGCGATTTCTCCCGCCATTGCGAGTCATATATTGAACATAGACCCGAGGTATGTACCAGTAAAGAAAAAAAAGGAGAGGCATGGACCCGGAAAGGTCCGCCGCTCTTAGAGAGGAGGTGGACAAACTCAAAGCCAATGGGTTTGTCCATGACTCCCTCTACCCTGAATGGGTTTCTAACCCTGTGCTAGTGAGAAAATCAAATAGGAAATGGAGGACCCGCTTAGATTACTCAGATCTGAACAAAGCATGCCCTAAGAATTGTTTCCCTTTATCCAGAATTGATCAGCTGGTTAACGCAACAGCAGGACACAAGTAATTGTCATTTATGGATGAATACAGGGGATATAATCAAATCTCGTTACACATTCTAGATCAAGAACACACTAATTTTGTCACAGGCAGTAGACTATATTGTTATGTAGTGATGCCTTTCGGATTGAAAAATGCGGGAATTACTTATCAGCATCTGGTGAATAGGATGTTTAAAGACCAGATTGGTAGGATAGTGGAAGTCTATGTGGATGACATGCTCATGAAGTCACGTCAGTCAAACCACCATATTCGAGACTTAGCAGAAATGTTTGATAAACTCAGGTATTTCAGAATGAAAATCAATCCTTTGAAGTGTTCCATTGGCGTTGCGTTAGGAAGGTTTTTGGATTTCATTATTAATGCACGAAGAATTGAAGCTAACCCAGAAAAGATTCAGTCTATTCGAGACATATAAGTGCCCAAAACTATAAAGCAAGTACAAAGCTTGAACGGAAAAGTGGCATGCTGAGTTGATTCATATCCAGAGCGACAGACAAGTGCATTCCTTTCTTCGTTGTAATAAAGGAAGGAAAGATAAATTTTGAGTGGACGCCCAACCACGAGGATGCATTCCTAGCTTTTGTAAGGCACTTGGATAGTCCTTCGGTGCTGTCGAAGCCTATAGAACACGAAGTATTGTATGTATACTTGGCCGCGTCTCAACATGCCATCAGTACGGCTTTGGTACACGAGGAGGACCGAGTTCAAAAGGCAGTATACTATGTCAGTAAACGTCTAATAGCGGCATAAAGAAATTATCCTAAAATTGAGAAGCTAGCCCACCGATTAGTGATTGCATCTTGCAAGCTTCATCCATACTTTCAGGCATACTCGGTCAGTGTTTCTACCGATCAACCCTTACGACAGGTACTCCAACGACCAGGAACCTCTGGAAGGCTATTAAAATGGAATATTGAGTTGAGTCAGTTCGTTATCACCTACCTGCCACGGAGGGCCATACAAGGGAAAGTGCTGGCGGACTTTATCGCTAAATGTACCGTATCAGACGAACCAAACAGTGATGACGTTATTCCCTCCATTCGATGGAAACTGTACACCGATTAGGCATCCAATGGCTGGTGTAATTCTTGTGACTCTCGAAAATAGATCAATTTGTTATGCTTTGAAGCTCGATTTACCAGCTACAAATAATGAAACCGAGTATGAAGCATTGATTGCTAGCTTGAAACTTATCAGGGAACTTGGAATGAGATCGTATTTAATCTTTTGCGACTCAAAATTGGTGGTGTTCCATGTGAAGGGAGACTATCAGGCAAAGGGTCAGAGAATTGCCCCATACATGGTTCGTGTTCAAGAGCTGTTGGTAGACCTCGAATATTACGATATTTCATACATCCCACGTGAGCAAAATACGGAAGCTGATTCATTGGCGAAATTTGCGAGCACCGGTGATGCACAACAGATGGGATTGGCCCCCGTCGAAATATTACATGCTCCGAGTATAAATAAGATGGACGTAGATTTTGTGTTAGAAACAGAAATCGAGAAGGAGCCATGGATAACCCCATTCAAGCAATATCTGCCACACGGGGTCTTGCTTAAAAGAAAGAACAAAAGACGACAAGTCATTCGCGAAGCTTCGCGATATATAATGCATGATGAAATAATGTATCGAAAGGGATTCTCGGTCCTCTTACTTCAGTGCATTGCCCATTGTGAGATAAAACGAGTTCTGAAGGAAGTTCATGAAAGAGAATGTGGTGACCACACTGGAGGGAAGACACTAGCAAAAAAGATCCTCCGTTATGGATACTATTGGTCAACTGTAAATCAGGATGCTGCAGACAATGTAAGAAGATGTGACAAATGTCAGAAGTATGCGAAAATCACGAGAGCTCCACCAACGGAACTCACACAAATGGTTAGTACCTGGAATTTTGCAATATGGGGGATCGATATAATCGGTTCCTTGCCTATCTCGAGGAGGTGCAAAAGATGCAATAGTTGCGGTCGGTTACTTTGCCAAGTGGGCGAAAGCAGAGCCCTTAGCTACAATCACCCCCAAAAAGGTCATTAATTTTGTTGTGCGAAACATCATATGCCGTTTTGGCCACCCCCGAACAATAATTACGGACAATGGAACTCATTTCGAAAGTAGGGAGTTCAAAGAATTTTGTCAAAAAGTATGGCATTGAGAAAAAGTTTGCAGCAGTTTCTCATCCGAAAGCCAATGGACAAGTACAAGCCGTGAACAAAATAATCAAATCCATATTTGAAAAACGTTTGGAAAAGGCTAGAGGAAAGTGAGTGGATGAGCTTCTAACAACACTTTAGGCTTATAGAACCACCCACGAATCCACGATTGACCACACTCCGTTCACATTGGCATATGGCACGGAAGCCATTATACTCGTGGAACTTGAAGTTCCTTCACATCGGGTAACTCATTATGACCCTAAGACAAATCGGGATCTCTTGTTGGAATCACTGGACTTTGTTGGAAAAAAATGTGAAGAAGCTGATTTAAGGGCGGCTGTATATAGACACTGAGTCGCTCGATATTATAATTGAAAAGTATGACCGAGAATCTCTAATGTAGGCGATCTTGTTTTGGAGCGAGTTTTCCTATCCTATCGCATGTGAATCCCACATGGGAAGGTCCATACGTCACTGAACGGAAGCTTGGAGAGGGAACTTTCAAGCTAGCGACTGTTGATGGCCCAATACTTACCCGAGCATGGAATAGCTATCATCTGTGAAGTTATTACACTTAGTCTATTTCTTTTGTATTTTAGTTGCAATTATTTCCAGTGTATGTTTACTTTATTGTTCTTAGTTTTCAGCATGTAATAAGACAATTCAGTTTGTTTTCATTAATAAAGGCTTGAAGCCATCTTTTCCATGAACTAATGATGTTTCCGTATGTTACGATCCAATGACAAAAACTATAGTACATTGTTCTGTCTGGCGTATGAACACACCCACAAACTAAAAAATCTCTAAGTCACCAGAGTGCGGACTGGAGTACTCTAAGTCCCTAGAGTGCGGACTAGAGTATAAATGACTTAAAAATCTCTAAGCACATAGAGTGCGGACTGGAGTATTTTGAGTCTCCAGAGTGCGGACTACAGTATAAACGACTTAAAAATCTCTAAGTCCCAATAGTGCGGGCTAGAGTACTCTGAGTCCCTAGAGTGCGGATTAGTGTATATACGACTTAAAAATCTCTAAGTCCCCAGAGTGCGGACTAGAGTACTATGAGTCCCCGGAGTGCAGGCTACAATATAAACGACTTAAAAATTTCTGAGCCCCCAGAGCATGGACTAAAGAACTCTAAGTCCTCGGAGTGCAGACTAGAGTATAAACGACTTAAAAATCTCTAAGTCCCCAGAGTGCGGACTAGATTATAAACGACTTAAAAATCTCCAAGTTCCTAGAGTGTTGACTAGAGAACTCTAAGTCCCCAGAGTGTGGGCTAGAGTATAAACGACTCAAAAATCTTTAAGTCCCCAAATTGCGGACTAAAAGTATTCTAAGTACCCGAAGTGTGGAATAGAGTATCTACGATCCCAAAAATTTCCGCTTCAATATGGAAGTGAACTGGGGCTTATGTGACTCACAAGATTTTAGATTTCGACTACAAGTTATACAAAGAGCTGAACAACGAAAATCATCGAAAGCAAAGAAACAAAGTTTTATTCATCAATCCAAAATAAAGCTCCACTATAACTTCTCCTGAACTAGGAGCAAAAAGTCTATCTACAATGGCCATGAAAATAAAAAGAAATAATTACATGATCCAGGCCTGTTTGAGTTAAGCGAGGCATGATAGCTACTTTTTCGACTTCGTTTCCTTCCTCTGTTTCTCTAGAGACTCCTCCCCTACGCGTTTTCTCTTCGACGACTTGCTTGCTAGGGAAGCGATGCCTGGGGAAGGGAGAGGAACTTCCAGAGGAGAGGTCCCACTGAGGAGAATAACCTTTAGAGGCATGTTCAGTGGGTCATCAAGTTCAATCACTTGTAGCTCAGCCTTAATTTTAGTTTTCTTTTCCCCCTCTTCGATGACTTGTTCCTCCATGCTCAGTTTTTAAGTGTGTTCGAAGGCGCCTGTAATTTCAGCTTCATCATGTTCTTCGACGGGCGATGGATTTTCAGATTTGTCTTTGTTAAGCGCCTCGATCACTTGAGCATCAGGTCTAGGAGCCTCTCTCGTCTAAATTGCCACTCCCATTTTCTCCTCCTTCTCTATGGCAACATCGCTTCGTGGAGTTGGCTCGGGATCAAAATGGCATGCACGAAATCATAGTAGACAAGTGCTAGAACACATTTACTACTCATCAAAAAACGATGGCCCTATGAACTCTAAGAAAAATGTACCAGTTTCTGGCTAACTCTCAACCGCCCGCGAGTTTAACCTTCTGGAATAGGGGATAGAGTGTGAATATCAAGTCCAGGCTCTTCTGGGTCATAGCTGTTATGTTGCTTTAAGGGATCAAGTGATGGGAGACCAGTCGGCTGAATAGAAGGAGGAACTGAGGACTCGGTCCTGGATGGACCAGCATCTTTCACAAGGGAATCCTCATCAAACTCTTGGGTTCTCAACTCAACCTTTTTAATATATATTAAAGTGTCACATGCTTCGGCCAAAGATTCGAGGTAACCCTCACAAAGAAATGTTAGGTCATGATGCATGAGAACTCGAGCATTATACTCGGCTATGAGTGGATCAAACATGCACTTAATTTCCTCCCTACTGGCATCAATAACCGCCTCAAGGCGCGAATCGATTTCCGAGAGCCGTTCTTTTGCCCTCCACACGGGCTTCATCCTTCAGTGCTTAGCCTTGGTTAATTCTTCATCGAGCTTTGTTATTAGGAGTCGTGTAGCAACAAACTCATCACAATATCGTTACGACTTCTCCTGGGCAGCAGTCTTTTCTTCCTTTTCTTTTAAAAGTATCTCTTTCAATTCTTCGGCTCGTTGAGAAAGAGAATCTTTCTCCTTTCGAACGGAGTCTTTCTCTAAATCTAAGGTGCCACAACGTTGGACCGCTTCATCAATTTCTTTTTTATTTATGGCCTCCAAGCGATTGACTACCTTGGTAACATCTCTAGCATCCCTCTAGGCGGCCTCAAGTTGAGATTTATATGAGGAAAGCTCTTCATCTTGGGCTTTGATTATGTCCTTGTCATGAATGGCCTCAAGCTTTAGGGCGATCGATCTCATGCTTGTGCTCAGTAGAAACTTCAGAAATTTTCTCGGCCAAGTGAACAAACGCGTCATGTTGGACGTAGACGTCGTTGTTGCAAGCGATGACACTTTGTTTAATGTGCCCGGGAATAGGATGGATCGCAGGAAGAAATTTTAATCCATCGAAGCATATTTTTGGGAATGTGGCTTTAAGCTCAGCTAGCCTTTCTGCTATCGATGGATCATGTGCGAGGGATAGGGAAGTTTGTTTAGCTAAGGCCACGGACTTCTTGTGAGGCTCACGAGATTGCCTATTGCTTGATGAGCCAGAGTATTGGTCGTGATGAACTTCAGATTGAGTTCCCCTTTGACCCGATTTCTCCTTGCTTTGTTCTGGTTGAGGAGGATCATTGGGGTATGAAAAATGACTATAGCTTTTCCTTTATGACGACGAATCTCAAGGATGATAATCTCTAACGCTATTTCGTCTCTATCTCGGCATTTACCGGACCCTGAGTCTCGGCTGGAATCATGGAAGATAGAGGACCCGCGATGGTAGTTGAATCCATGAGAGTGCCCGTATCACCTACATAGAAATTAAGTGAGGACGAGTTAGTAAGAACAACATGGTGGTTGAAGTTTAAGTCCAAGGCGAAGTGTAAGTGTTAGTGTGTTTCCTAGTGTTTTCCCTCGACGGACCAGTTTCCTTAGCTTTACTTATCGGAGTTTTTTCTCCTTGGTGGTGGGCTTGAGCGCCTTCATTACCTCTCATGGGAGAATGAAGTTTTAGGGCTTTCGGATCATCAAAACCGTAATTAGGCAAGTCGTCAAGGATGGTAAGGTCTGATAAGCCCTTCAATGAACCCTCTAAGTGTTATGGAGACAGCTTTTTTTCCATTGGAGTGATTGTAAATTTCGAGGTTCCACCCACTATCTTTTTCTTTAGTTTGTAAGCCGGTTTCTTTTTCCCTTTTGAGGGAAAAGGTGGTTCATCAATACCAGGTGCCTCAACCATTGGTTCCAGAATAGGACTTATATTCTTAACCGATGCTCTTGGCACCCCAGCTTCTCTAATCTTACCATCCTCGGATGTGTCGGGGGCACCACTTGTAGGAGGCATTGAAGATCCGGCTGGTTCTTTGCCTTTCTTCGACACAGATCTAGTTGTAATGACACCAGATGGAAGATTTATTCGATGACCCTCTGCCAACAATCCGAACTTTGAAAATGATTCATTGGAGATAATGGACTTGATCTGCCAGTCTCCAGCTGGAATAGCCCGAATGGCCCTGATGGCCTCAGAATACTAGGCATCTTTGGGACGTGGGCTGACACCTATAAAATTCAAAAAAAGTTGAGAAACAATCCACTTCGTGCTTTGGACGAATATTGGTCCGGAGATGGAACTTACTCCCTTCTAGCCATCTTCTTACAAAGCCCGAGGGGTGGCGTACGTAAAACCATTCCTGCTTATATTGGGAGAATTTACTTCATGCCACCGTCAGGATTTGACATTTAGAGTGTGGCTCGAGGAATATAAAGGATGGGCTGTCGGGCCGTCTCTTGAAACGTTAGATAAAGCTGATATCACCGGGAGTGGGGAGCCTGAATAGGATGCTCATAAAAAGAATACAAGTGCCGTAGAAGAACGCGTGGCTATTGGGATGTAGCAATGCTGGGGTGATCCCGATGTATTGTAACACGTCGTGGAGGAAGGAGTTGAAAGGTTGCGCGCTACCAACCCGGCACATGAATTTATTGCAAGCTGTATATTCAACAGGGGCAAGTGAGGATGGTCTTGTCTCAACGGAACCAATACATCATCAAAAGGGATTCCGTGGATCGAACATAGCCGGCGAAGAGCAGTTTCATTAATTTTTGAAGTTTGAGAATCAGTCGGATTATCCTGGATAATTGCTCCATCTGTAGCATCAGGTGCCGGACCAGTAACTGCAGCGGATGGATCTGGAATACCCTTCGTGGAAACTGACGGTGGGTCCGAAGTACCTACTACTTCCTGCTGAGAACTTGGCTAAGATTTAGCTGAAATCGTGGCGAGTTCGACTTTTTAGGCATCCTCAACGAGCTTCGAATTTGGATAGATACCTATTTGAACTATACCTGAAAGACTATCGATATTAGATAAAACAAAAATGCTTCCCTCGTGAGATGTATGGACTAATGTAATCATTCAAGTATGTGTGTTAAAGAATTAAAAATTTAAAGACTGATGAAGTGTGATTAAGCATTGAACTTTCATCTTCAAAGACCGTCATCGCTGACCGTCTGCAAGAGCTTGTTCGATGTTCGCTAGCATGGGCCTTGAAATCGAACGTTGGCATTATATGTTTTAGGTTGTTATTTACTTTTGTTAAGTTAAACTGGCATTTATGGTTGTCATAATTATGGAGTCAGTAGTCAGAATCAGTCTTATACGCTTGTGTGTTTAAGTTCTTGTCCTTGTTCATTGTCCTATGATTAGGCGTGGGGATGAGTGGACTTGACATGTGTTGTGTTCAAGTTATATGACTTTTATTATCAGTGCCGACCTCAAGGCTCGAAGCCGAGCGACTCCCAAAGCATGCGATCGAACGACTCTTTAAACCAGAGACACTGACCCGCCCGGTCACTCCATAAGCATCGAGCGGACACATTGCTAAACACATGATTGGTCGGTCCACGCTCTCTTATTCTAGGCCGAACGACACACTCACCCTTGCACTACTTCCAATAGGGATTTGCCTTCCAACCTAACTTCCTACTTAACCCTGCTCCCCTTCGAGATCGAGCAACATCCTCAATCGGTATGCTGAACCGCACTTCCTTTCACATTTTTGACCTACCCTGTTATTAAATTCCTAACAACCCAACGTCACTACGTTGGGCTACTGGCTGTCCTCCCTCGATAGTGTGATAAACCGAATGCTATAAGCTTGCACCAACTTTCACGAATGATCAAGCCTTCTGTTTCCCTATGTCCACGACTTCATAGTTAGAGCCATGACTTCTTCTCTTAATAACTTGCCCTAGTACCATTAAGACCGAGTCAAACAACTAGCCTAGAGCACGCTCCTATCTCTAATTCATCCCTCTATTTTCCGCTTCCCACTAACTGCTATCTAGGAACCCATATGCTCAGACCTCATTCCAAGCTAAGGGAGATGAGTTAAAGAAGGAATACATACCTATAAAGGAAATTAGAAGTTTGTGAAACTGTATGGCTTCGAGCCAAAGTTTTTTCGGGTCCAAGGGTGTCTAAAGTAGCTAAGTAGGAGATATAGTTTCGAAAGGAGGAGGGATGAGTATTATGATAAACAAGGATTGAAGAGAAATCGGTAGTCGGGCTCGTAAGGGTAGAATAAAAGAAAGAAGAGGAAGAGGGAGCAATGGCCAAGATTTGTATATAGCATTAGGGGATGTGAACCAACGTCTTACTATAGACCCAGTCACTTTACATTCCCCGGTTGGTAATTGGGCATGGTGAACGTTAATAAAGTGAACCGACTTTGTGGATCGGTCTTTCTTCACCGAGCCATCCTATATTTGAGAAACATGATAAGAGTGTAGACAATAAAACGAAATGCGTACATGAGAACAAATGCACAAGATTGGGATATGAACAAGAAGAGTTAAATACTATCATAATTCATCCTTCGAAAGGCTGTAATTCTTTCACTTTCGAAAGGTCAAGACCAGATTGCAATGAATGGATTACTGATTCAAAGCATGTCGTGTTGCTCCACACGACACATTTTAGGTGGCAAATGTTACCCGCCACCTTGGCCCGGCTACATGGCGACAGTTGAAGACATCATTGTTAGCATAAGACAAAATTCTGACCAAGAAGACTCTGATGATATAGAGTTTGATGCAATCGACATGTTTTGACATTTATGTGCGGTTCGTAGGTAAGGTTCGACACATGTCTCTCGGTCCAAGTCACTCAACACACGTCGCTCGGTCCAATTCACTCAACACACGTCGCTCGGTCCAATTCACTCAACACACGTCGCTCGATCCAAGTCACTCGGCACACGTCGCTCGGTCTAAGTCATTCAACACACGTCGCTCGGTCCAAGTCACTCAACACACGTCGCTCGGTCCAAGTCACTCGATACATGTCGCTCGGTCTAAGTCACTCGACACACGTCGATCGGTCCATGTCGCTCGGCAAGCACCCATTGGTCAGTTGAGTAGTCGTCGTCCGGCATGTATCGCTCGGCCAAGAGAAGTGAAGCCACACGTGGCTCGGTCAGATTGGAGCGGAACGTGTGGCTCGGTCGACGACGCAAGTCACAGGCAAAAGCCAGCACTGCTTTACTTCGATTTCTCTTTTAAAAACTACACCCGTGTTTTTCTTGAAAAATCATCGATGAAAAGAAGAAAATAGTAACTCTTACAAAGTGAACTTGGCTTGATCGGGCCACACACATCCATATATATGAGTTCCAAAGGCTTTTTAGCACTTGAGTATGACTCCTTTGGAAAGCCCATTTTAAATTGCTTTCCAAATAAACATACTTCGCACACTTGATTTGGAGAGCTTATGCATGGTAATCCTCTTACCATTTCCTCCTTGAATAGCAACTATAGTCCTTCAAAGTTAGGATGTCCAAAACGAAGAAGCCAAAGCCAAGCAGTATCTTTATAGCACATCTTAAGGCATTATGCGACATCACTTTGAATGTTGAGCATAAACATTCTATTTCTTGACATTGTTACCTTTGCAATGAAGTTACTTGCACCATCTCTTATAGAAAGATTATTATCTTTTAATCGAATATCATAACCTTTCTCTAAGAGTTGTCCTAAGCTCAAAATGTTTCTCTTCATGTTTGGCACACTGTAAACATTGGAAATGAATTGGTGCTCTCCATTCTTCAATGGAATTAGAACCTTCCCTTTACCTTTCACTACTATCTTTGATTCATCTCCAAATGCCACATTTCCCTTCACTGATTCATCAAGCTCCACAAACATATTTTTTCTTCCACACATATGGTTGCATGCACCACTATCTTGGCACCATTGGTTTTCCTCTTTTTTTCATTTTCTTTGTAAGCCAGTAATAATGTACCATCCTCTTGGCTTTTTTCTTCAACGTAATTGGTCTTCTCTTCAACTTTATTATGCTTTGAAGCTCTACATTCAGAAGCATAATTTCCAAATTTATCACAATAGTAGCATTTAACACGTGACTTGTCATAGCTTGAATTTCCTCTCCCATGACCTCTTATTGAGCTTTCTCCTCTTTTATTGTTGTTGTCGTTGTTGTTTTCATAGTTGGGCCTCCAACCTCATCCATATCCATATGCACGACCTCTTCCTCTTTCTTGGCCACCACCCCATCTTTGTTGGCTTTGATTACTTTCTTTTTTGAATCAATCTGTGTCTTAAGGACTTGCTCCACAGTCTCTTCCTTCTTCCATTTCTTTTCTTCATAAGCTTGCAATGAGCCTAGAATTATGGAGAAGTTTTTTGTTTCTCTAAGAATATTCTCCATAATACTTACATCATCTAACTTCTTACCCCTTTTTTTAAAGATTATTACTAACCACTAGAACCCTTGAGAAGTAATCTGAAACAAATTCACCTTCTTTCATATGAAAGTTTCAAACTCTCCTCTTAAAGTTTGAAGACGTACCTTTTTGACTTGATTAGCTCCCTTGTAAGACGTGCGAAGCTTCTCCCATGCTTCTTTGGTCGACTTTGATCCAGAATTTTTTTCAAAGGTATCATCATCCAATGCTTGATAAATTAGACGAAGATCCTTCTTATCCTCTGTCCTTGATTTATCAAACCATCTCTTTGAATTTGAGATAAACCATCTTCATTCTCATGTTCAGTATAGCAATTTTCAACTATCTTCCACACATCATGTGCTCTAAGGAGAGCCTTCATCCTTAAACTCCAATTATCATAATTGTTCTTAGTGTGCATTAGAACTTGTAGGGGAACGCCATTATTCGCCATCTCTACCTTTTTTTTAATCCTCGCTCCGATACCACTTTGTTGAATATTTTGAAGAAATAGGGAGAGAATATAAGAAAGAGGAGTTTTTTATTTTATTTTATTGTAGAAATTTTTTCTTCATTGATTATTTATTTTTTGCTTGATTGATACAAAATGAGGGGAGAGCTTCTCTATTTGTATAACTCGATAGAACATTCTAGATATAGAATACTCTAGAAACATGACTCATTTGACAACTCTAGAAATGACTCTTTAGGAAACTCTAGAAACATAACTATTATATAATTCTTATTTCTAGCAACTAATGTAAAATTCTAGAGCTCTCATCAAATTCTATCAAATAGAAGAAGACTCTAGAAACTTTAATAATAAGAAACTTCTAATAATTAACAAATCAAGTTTAATATTTCAAAAGTGTGACCCTTCTATATTGAATTTGAATATGGCTAGGCAACCTTCCTGCTCAAATAAGATGTTTGATATGAAAGAGATCGTGGCTGTTTATGAATCTAGAATTCAAATCCCTGAGAGTTTTTACATTTGTTAAGAATCATCCTTAGTCTAAAACGCTGTCAAATTATGATTTTAGCTATCCTTAACCAATAGTTTTGGAGCTCTTTTTTTAGATGAGGATAAAGCCGAGATTGATATTGTTCAGTCTATTTGGCATATGGGAGGTGAAGGTGAAAAGGCGAAGAGAAATTCTATTTCTGTCTTGCATAGAGAGGAGTTGGTGATTGATATTGGTACTGATGCTATTGTTGATGTCGGTTTGGTTAAACTTCACCACTGCAATAATGGTAAGATGGTATTTTTCTTATTTATTGAATTTTAGAAGTATATGTTCATTTGGAAGAGGCAAGGAAAGTATCCCCTACCGTAAGTATAGAGAGGATCGGCAAGATACGGTTCATTGGATAAATATTGGAGGTAGTGTTGTTTTGAACAATTGTGGAGTAATGGGCTTGAGCATTGGTTTTCAGTGGATAAACTGCTTTTTGTTAAATAGGGTTGTGCGTATTGTGTCTATAACGGCTTGGATTTTTCGACGTTTGATTTGGAATAGTTAAATGTTTTTAAATAATTGATTTTCAGTATAATTGAGATAGAAAGTTTTTTAAACTGAAAATTTAAGTGATTTCATAAATTTTGAAAATCGACGATCTTAAATAGCGATTCGGGGCACAGTCTCAGAATTCGACGAAACAAGTTCCATTGAATCCGTAGTAATGTATTATTATTGGATTTCAAATTTCGTAGTATTTGGAGTTACTTTTTGGGCGCACGGAATAAAAATGCCTCAAATAATTTAATTGAATTTAATTTAAATTGGGTTATAAAAGCAATCTTCCCCATACGATCGAATTAGGACTCGAAACCTTATCCATTGCCTTCGGAATAGAGGTATAACATTATGAACTCTTAACGACACGTGTCGATAAGAGATCGGGGTTTTAAGTTGCAAAAACAAGTTTTTTGTAATTAAATATTATTATAATTGGCCACTCGTACTCGAGACGCTTCCGTCCAGATGAAATCGTGTTGCTATTCCTCTCCCCACTTCTAGTTTCAGTTTGAAAATGAAAAAGAAAACGAAATAAAAGTAAAAGAAAAACGAAATCGTTTCGATTAAATATATATATATAAATAGAATCGACAACATCCATGATGGAATCACGAGCAAGCAAGGAGGCAATCCTCGAGATGCTATGGTCATCACGCTCACGATGGGAAGGGAGGCAGCAACGGCGCTCGTGCGCGACTTGGGATCGTGCAGCGCGAGGTTTGGAGGAGAGGCAATAGTCGAGCAGTTGGTGTTTTTTTTCGAAGTCGCGATGTGAGCGCGAGCAGTGCCTAGGGTTTCGATGGGGCGGAGAACGTATGACGATGGAGTCGTTCGACTTAAGGATGCAGCGTGTGTTGGACGTAAGCAGGGGAATGCCGAGATTAATAGGTTGGTGATGAATCGAAAAGCTTGTTTGTGTGGCAGTTCATCGATGCTAAGGGGCTTGATTTCGTGCATTGACAAGGATGTCTCAACGGCTATGGAAAGGAGCACGACATTGACTTTGGTCATTGACGGACGTGATGAAGCAGAGCGGTGTAACGGCCCATAAATTTTCGATAATTAAACTAGTTAATTTAACTATATTCGGTGATTTAATATTGGAAGAAATAAAAACATGTGATTTATTAATGAAATAATAACCAAATTAAAATGCAATAACGTTAATTCAAATTAGTTATTAACAATTTGAATGAAATTCCAATCAATTGAGATAATTTAAAGGTTATACTTGGTTATAGATCGAATATAAGAAAACATTTGCAAATATTGAATTAACTAATGAAATAATATATAGTTAACAGTAATTGAGTAAAATTAGTAGTATATAAGTAATCGTAACATTTGTTTGTAAACAATAAACCTATAAATGTGATTAAAAGTCAATGGTGCAATTATTATATGTTACATATTTATTTAGTCTATTAAATTTAAATTGAAAATCATTTGCAATAAATCTAATTAAATATTACGTTAATGTAAATTAAGGTAATAATTGGAAAAACTGTTAACTTTATTCATAACATGACAATTGGTCGAATAAAAAGATTGGATATCAAGATTTATCAGTTTATTGGGAATTAAGCTATAATAAATGGATTTATTGCAATTAAATGAAATCAAATATTACGTTAATTGAAATTAAGATGAAATTGGAAAATATTAATGTAATTAGATATAACCAATTTTAATTATACGCATAAGACAATAATTGATTGAATAAAAAGATTTAAAAATTAATTATATGGATTTATTGGAATTTTAATTTAAAATTACCGAATTATTTGAAATTTAAATTGAACACTGTAAATTGTGCAATATTCAATAGTAAATTGATAAGGGAATTTGTTTTAAACGATTATAAATTACTAAGTAATCTAAAGTGATAGAAATTATAAATTAGTAAATTTGAATTGAAAAGTGATTTAATTAATTTAATATTAATTTATTTAATTAACGTAAAAATAGCCATTTTGACCACTATCTCGGATTTTGACGAAACCAGTTTCCTCGGATCCGTAACAGTGTATTATTGTTGGATTTCAAGTTTCTTATCGATCGGACTTATCGTTTGATTGTACTGACTCGAAACGCCCAGAAATCAATTTAATTGAAATCAGTTTGAAATAAACTGATTTTCAAGACAACTTCTTCATATGATGAAATAGGAAGTGAAACATGTTCCATTGAGTTTAAAAATGTCCAAAACATCTGTTTTGATATATGAGATTTTAGATTTTCGTTCCGAAGACAAAATGGGTTTTTTGGATCGTTTATCATTCAACTTTTAAATCAAATTTTATCCTCTCTTTCTATTCTCTGATCTACCTATAAATAGCTCATTATAAACCTTAGCTACATCTTATTTTCATTTGTCTATACGTATGTTTCTTTTCTATCTCCTCCTTTCCAATGGCAGAACATACCCAAAATTCCAAACCCTCAATTCAATTTAAAATTCAATTCCAAAAACTAAACTCCTCAATGTATATCGAATTGTATATCGATTCGAAGCTCTCGACGAGCACAGGTCAAATCTGCAGTTCGTTTTCCAATTTGGGTTTTTGTGTGGCCGGATTGGGTGATTAAGTATCGGTTATTCATCGTGTCACGATCAACTTTGTCAAATCATCAAATTGAGGATATAGTTTTGTAGAGAGTATCGAGGGCAGTTCATCGGCGTGGTTTGTTTGACATTTTGATGGTTGGATCGATGGCTTTAATTCATTAGGGTTTGCTAATTTTGGACGCAGCCGATTGGATCTCGAGCTCGAGCTCGTCGTTCGGTCACGCATGGGTCGCAGGATAAGGGGATAGTTCAAGCGAGGTCACGGCGAGGCTAGGGGAAGTGGCCGCGATCGCGTGCGGTGGTCGATCAACGTGGCGGCGTGTTCATGTTCTGTTCGCGTGGTAGGGTTAGCTACTCTTTTGAGAAGGTGATGACGTGTAGGAATTTAAACTTATATTATTTATTTTCTAATTTAAACTGTATAATCTTCTAACTCGCATAACTTTTGCATACGGACTTGGATTTGGACGCGGTTTCTTTTGCCGAGATCATATCGAAATTCTGGACATTCGAACTCTGGTTTGGATGAATTCTAATACTGTTTGAATTTGGACCATATATTGGATTTTTATTCGATTTAAAATCAAAGGTGAGTGATTTAACCCACTCACAACTTTTAAAATTTCTTATATTAGTTAAATTAAATTTATAACGTGATTAGAAATTTGTTTATATATGTTTGGTGTGTTTATATCGTCATTCTAGTTAAATTTGACTTTTATTGCATTTAATCATCGTTAAATTTAATATTGAGTATAAATTATCAATTTAGTACCTTTATTGATTATCATTTATCTATAGATGTTTGTTGATTGATTTGGATGATGATCGTGATGAATGCTTGACTTTTGATATTGGATGACTGGATGTTGTGTTTTATATTGTTATAACTGCAAGTTCCTTATGGGTTGAAATGATACATACCCGAACGATTTATAGATTAGAGAAAAATTGTTTTGGGTTGAAATGGTAGACTCGAGCGATTTTATGGACTTTTATTTAAATTCGAGATTGCGGTTTGAAATGATATATAACCATAAAATTTAAACTACGGATTGAAATGATAAATATCCATATCACTCGATCCTAGGGTAGAAAATTATATACGGACCCTAGATTGGTTAAATTAAATGATTTTGAATCTTTGGAATTTTGACTTTTGTTAACTGATATTTTGAAATAGAAATTGATTTATATAAACTGAATTATTTTCATTAAAATTGGAATTTAACTTTTGAATGGTTCAAAGGATTTAAAACTTTGAATTTTTAAAGTTGAGGTCAAATATAAATGATTTTATCAGAATTGAGTTATTGAAATATTGAATATAACTTTGAAATCTATTTTAAATTAATTCAAAACTATTTTAATCAATTTAGAACTAATATAATTTATTTAATCTATTATAACCTATTTAATCCATTTTAATCTATTTACCTATTTTAAATTAATTAAATCTTTTTAATCTATTTTAAATCTATTTAATACAATTTAAATCTATTTAATCTATTAAATTTATTTAATCCATTTAAAAATATACTTAATAAAATTCAAAGCTATTCAATCTATTTAAACTATTTTACTATTTAAACTATTTTAAATATATTTAAACTATTTTAAATCTATTTAAATATTTTTAAAAACTATATAAACTACTTATAATTACCTAAACTATTTTCTAAAATTTCAGACTGTATACAGTTGAAGTATTTTTATCTAAATCTTCGATGTTGGTACAACCTAAGATGGAATTTGGAATTGATACTTTTGTGAAATCACAGATTTGAATAAATAAGATGATTTTGAAATGAATAATTAATTTACATAACGTATTGATAATTTCAAAAGTGAATATGATTTTGAAAGTGAATATAGTTTGGAAGTGAATATGATTTCGAAAGAGATATGATTTGAAACAAAAAATATGATATTTTGACATCAATTATGAATTGGTTTTGAAAATGCAAAAGAAGCATCCGGTGTGAAATAAGAGCTTGGTTGTTAAAGAGACCGGGATCCGATGTTCTCATACTCTCAGTCAATACCGAAAACCACTTTAACAATAGTGTACATGGTGGAGATTCCAGCAATGAAGTAGGATGGTTGGCGAACAATTCTGTATGAGATATTTACGTGGCCCTGACTCTCGTGGGTCAGCTTGATGGGGCTAAAACAGGAGCAATAGCGGGCCAAGTGAGGTCATTCCTCCGATCAGATACTATATTCTAATTTTGTGATTGATTTGGTGACAACCCTTGATTTTGATTTGGGAGTGTGTTCCGAGGTGGGCGGTAGTAGTTGTTATGCGTTACCACCAATCCAGGAGTGCAATTGGTATATCTACCCTGGCATTGCCTCGATTGCCTAGTCGCATGCCCTATCGCGCCTTCTATGAGTTTGTTTTATGTCATACTTATGAAGTGCTCCCAGATAGCCCACCTGTGGGTGGATTTTACAGTATCTTTTCAGACTATGACATTATATAAAATGTGTTAAGGGGGATATGGGTAACGCCTTAACTCTATTTTAATACTTTCATGTAGACATATTCTAATAGGGTATTGTACTACATAGACGTAGTTTAACAGATCCTTAGGAGATGGAAATTCCGAACATCTCTTAAGGTGTTGTACTCACGTTAGACACCGGATAGAAGATGTCAAACTCCGTAAACATCTCCGGCACTGTCACACTAATATTTACCGATTGATTTAACTTACATAAGATCTTTTTGTTCTGACTCGAGTGTTTCGTCTTTTCAATTCGTTCGGGTCGGCCTGAACATTTCACGGTTGAAGATCTTATTTCTGGAGGACGAAGACGAAGATCTTTATTCCGTATGAGGTATTTACATGACCCTAACACCTATGAGTTAGCTTGATGTGACTAAAACAGGAGCTACACTGGGACAAGCGAGTCATTCCTCCGATTGGACATATTCTTCGATACTATATTCTGATTTTGTGATTGATTTTGCGGCCATCCTTGATTTTGATTTGGGAGTGTGTTCTGAAGTGGGCGGTAGTAGTTGTTATGCGTTACCACCAGTCCAGGAGTTCAATTGGTATATCTACCAAGGCATTGCCTCGAGTGCCTTATCGCACGCCCTATCGCGCCTTCTACGAGTTTGTCTTGTTTCGTACCTATGGAGTGCTCCATGATAGCCCACCTGTGGGTGGAGTTTACAGTATCTGCATAGACTATGGCATTATATAAAATGTGTTAAGGGGGATATGGGTAACGCCTTAATGCTATTTTAATACTTTACTTTATTGTAGACATATTATAATACCGTATTGTACTACATAGTAGATAGTTTAATGGATCCTTAGGAGATTGAAATTCCGAACATCTCTTAAGTTGTTGTACTCACGTTGGACACTGGATAGGATATGTCAAACCTCATAAACATCTCTGATGCCGTCACACTCATATTTACCGATTGATTTAACTTACATAAGATCTTTTAGTTCTGACTCGAGTGTTTTGTCTTTTCAATTCGCTTGGGTCTGCCTGAGCATTTCAGGGTTGAAGATCTTATATATGGAAGATGAAGACAAAGATTTGTACTACTATTATTTATGATATGTAGCTTTATGTTGTTCCACTGTATTTATTATTTATTTCTTTCTGCTTCTGTAACTCTTATTTTATGTTGTAAAAGGATAGTCAAATGTATTTATATAACAGCTTCATGAACTATTATTTGATTATTATATTTTATCATTCCGTTGTAAGATTCGATATTTTTTATTTCTTTCTCTTATTATTTACCCGATAAAAATCTACTCTTTTGAATGGTTTGATTCTAGCATGTGTGTCTGCTTAAAACGTCCATAAAGGCAGGTGGTTACAGTTGGTATCAGAGCTTCAGTTTAGCTATAACCTTAGCTTTGTGGGGTCTGACTATATTAAATAGGGTAGTAATACCCTAGAATAAGTCGCTGAGTGTATATATATGAGAGAGCATATGTGTTAGTGTTATAAAAGATTTTATATTGTGTTAATTTGTTCCGTTTTGTATGTATAAATTTTGGTTGGTGCATAGGATGCTATGGCATCGATATGGATTTTTGAACACTTAATAGGGTAGACCAACACAATATTTGTTTTGAAATATAGGTAAATTAAATAATTTTGCATATTATACATTTTGTATATAAAATAATAATTTTACAAATGATATATTTAGTTTTAATATATTTGTTTGTTAGGTAGTGAAATTTATGAATATTTGTTGGGAAATGACATTGTAAATAAAATAAATATAAACAAGAAATTTAGAACTTAAGTTCCAGGATTTTTGAAAATTTCTTTCAAATGATTTGGAGTATAATATTAATATTATTTGGAAGTATTTTCTGATAAATATTTCAATGTGATTTGAAAGAAATGTTTTAAAAGAAATGGAAGGAAATAAGTTATGTACTCCGCTCTCTGTCGTTGGAAAATAATTTCGATGATAAGTGCATGCATTATCGACGTTCATTTTTGAGTTTCAAAGTGGAAAGACCATGTAGTTATTTTTCTGCATAATCGTTTTGATAAATTAATCTTGAATTTAAATTCCAAATATGATTTGATTTATATAAAAGATATGATTATATGTGTTATTTTTAACTAATTGAAATGAAACCCAGTTGTTTAGGTCCTAAGTTTCTATAAATTAGAAATTGGAATTATTGTGACAAATGGAATCTTGACCACACTAACAATTGAAAACTTATAAAATGAAAATAAGAAATTTGATGTTAAAATGATTAATGAAATAGATAAGAAACTAGAATTTTGAAAATTGTAGATAAAAGGGAAATGGGAATAGGAAATGGTGTCTATTGAGCCTTTTGTTAACTAAACAAATGAGAGAAATTTGTGCAACTTCTTATGCATTCTTAAAAACATATATATATATATATGTGTGTGTGTGTGTGTGTGTGTGTGTGTGTGTATGTGTGTATTTTTATATATACATATATATTACTTACCAAATTATTAAAGGTTGAAATGTTAATAAGAATATGTAACGGAATATTACACAAATAAAACTTGGAAAATGAAGATGTTCAATGGAGTTACTTCTATAAATAAGAATTCCAATATTATAAATTCTTTTATACTTAAGTTAATAATTTGAAATGCTAGTAATTAAATGTAAATAAAAGTGGGTAATGTAAGAAAAATGATTATAAACTTAATTTGATATTAAGCTATCTATAATCAGATTAAGTAGTAAAAGGTGAATTAAATTATAAAGAAACTTATCTAATAATGTACAATCCAATAATTGAAATAAAAATAACTAATTTAAGCAATGAATGTAAAATAATGAAAAGAAATTTTGATTATATGAATGAAAAAAATGAATTTTGTAAGTAATAAATAAAAATAAGTACTGAATGAATGAATGTGAATTTATTCACAAAGAAACCTATATAGTACTTTAAAATTGATCTACGCATGGTTAAAAAAAAGTTGTGTATGAGTAACATATGTAAGAAAATGTAAACAACATAGGTAAATAAATGATTGTAAATAAATGAGATTAAGTATTATATGAATGAATGCAAATTGAATTTATGTTGGAAATAATTGTAAATTAAAGGAAATAATCATGGTATGAATGAAAAATTGTGAATAATAAATGTTGTGAAAGAAAATATATAAGAATAACTTAAATATTACTTGAAATTATTGTTTGTTTAACTTATGGATTTGTTGCAAAAGGATACTTCTCTTTTGTATAAAGATGTATAAATAATCTATAAAGTTCTATCTACGACTGTTGAGTGTATGGTTTACTTCATGGTTTATTTATCATTTTATATGATTAGAAGTTCTGAACCCGAACAAACCATATGTTTTGGTTGCTACGGATGTAAAATGTTTTAAATGAGTTATTGATGTTTATAAAAGTGTTTTAAATGAGTTATTGATGTTTATAAAAATGTTTTCTGATATTTTAAATAATTACTTGAATATGTTTTAATAATAAATTATTATTCTTTTAAATACTTACTTTATATATATATATATATAGAGTTTGAAGTGATTGAAATTTTTTATTTATAAATTCTCTCGAGATTTATTAATGAGGCTTATAAAAGGAGATGATTTTTGGAGGAGAGGGATTTTATAAGGGATTTGGAGGAAATGGGTTTCAAAATGCAGGAATATGGGAATTTTGAAATGAAATCGAAATTTATAAAAGAGTTTATAAATTGCTGAATGGGGTTATACATAAGTATACTGGGTTTCGTAAATTGAGGAAAAAGAATTTATTAGTGAATCTAAAGACTATGAGATATGCTACAAAATATTCTTTTAATTGTTTTTATTTGAAAAAGATTTTGGAATATACGACTTGTAATATTTTCCTATGTATAAAAATGGAAATTCGAAAATATTTCTATGTGTTGAGATGGTTTGGAAATATCTGGTCATGGATTCAAGTATTTGAAATTGTTTTCAATTGTTGGAAGGAATTGATATGTCATATAAAGATATTTTGAAAGTATATATTTAGGAAAAATTGTAACAAGGCCAGATGATTGCTTATGGATGTTTTATCGATAGATATAGAATCGACTATCAATATTAGCCAATTTTGTTAATCGTTTAGATGAGACCGAGATCATATTTAATTATCCGAACACCACTTCGATTTGGTTTGAAAATTTTGAACGATTACCATGAAGATGATGAAGATGGTGATTCGGTTTGTCCGGGCCCAATACAACTTATATGGACGAATACTACCAGAACATCGTCATTGGAGGATGATGAGCATTCTAAGAAGAATTATTTCTTGAAAGGTAACACTTAGCCTCGAGCCTCATCAACCGAGAATGACTAAAACAGGCAAGATGCAGCAAGGCTAAGTGGGTTGCACCCTATTAGGGTATGTTATCACTTTTCTAGATGTCCTCAAAAACCTATTTATTTTGGATATGGTTATGCATGAAAGTAGGAGCGCTCGATTGTAAGAGTGGGAACACCCAGGGTGATAACATATTTGGTCTATCCAGGTTAGGGGAAGGTCGGTCTTGTGTAGCAGGGGATCCCGACGTGGTCCTCGGTACACTGTGCTAGAGGGGTATTATGACGGTGGTACCCTAGTGGCCCAGCCATTCGTTGGAATCCATTCTCCAACACGAGCTTACGGTTTTGTTTGTAGGGCCTAGTATTCTGAAATTTAATTAATGTAACAATTTTAGCTATTTGAATAAGAATTTGTATTTAGACACAATTATATTATCATTAGATTTTCTATATAAAAAATTGGTCATCGTAAGGGAAAAACCCATCGTATTTATGTGCGACGCAGTCTTACGAGATACTTTTGTTTTATTCAAAGGGTTTTGATAACTCTAATAATTCAAATTGAATGTGTTTTCTCCCGTTGGTTTTCCAAACTGACTCGGGTGTTATTTTATTATAATGCTCGGGTAAGACCGAGTATTACAGATTCAGGACAGTATACTATGGAGCTCAGACGACGAGCGAGATGACACAGACGTATCTTCATACTTGGCTTATATTCCGCTGTGTAAGGATAAGTTATATAACTATCCAATTTGATGTATTGATTGTTGTACTATGATGATTGTTAGTATAAAATAGTTACAAATTTTTTTGTATATAAAAATCTGTTATTATATATTATATTTTGTTCCGTTGCGATTTTGAGATTCTATGTTGTTATTTAATTTTCTTCTATCTCTTTTTTCTTCTTTACCTTAGTTATTCACCCTTTCGTACAATTTGGGTTAAACAGCAGTGAATTATAATCAACTTAAAGGGCACGGAACCGCGGGTCGCTAAAGCGTCTTTGGACATGCATGATTTTTCAAGCTTGCATTTCAACATTTCAGGTTCCGTATTGAATGAGATTCTGATGTTTGATTTGTATGTGATAATGGCTGGTTCTCGGGTTGATATAGATCAGTCCCATGTTGCCCTTTCAAATAGGTCTGTGCAGAGAGAATGCACATGTTCGTTCATGCAGTTGTGTAAGGGTATTGGTCATGGTGTGTCTAGGAAGGATTGTCAAGAGGTGATAAATTTTGATAAGGAGTTGGTTGTGGTTGGTGGAGATTCTGCTTTGTCAGTGGATACCACGGGATTGCTTAATACGGGTAAATCGCAATTAGGTTTGAGTTTGGATGAATTGTTTAATGCTGGTTTTGAGAGTGTCGTTTTTAGGGATGCAGATATGCATGAGTGTTGTTGGATGTGGCTATAGTTAAGGAGGATGTGAGGACTTCCTTGGCTAAGTTTAAGGCTTCTGTTTTGGGTTATTATGATGGCATGCTTGTTGGTGGAGGTCCATTGGGCAGTTTGCATGGAGTTAGTGCTTGTTCAAGAAGTGTAGTTGCTGATTCAGCTGATAGCTCGCTTAGAGATGTTGCTCGTTCATGTGGAGTGGATTCTTATGTGGCTGTTACGACGTTAGTTTCTGACGGTGGTTCTTTTTCGAGTGCGTCTATATCGGTAAGGAGAAGCGCTCGACGTAGCTCTAGTTTGATTGGTTCTAGATTAGTGAGGAGGAGCGCTCGTCTCAGTGGTGAGGCCACCAGAGCTCCTATTAGCTGTAGCTCAGGTATGATTCCTCTTTCTGGTAGTATTTATGGTCCTTATTCTTTGGGTAGTCTTTCCCTAGTGATATGAAGTTATTAGATAGGAGATCTGGTTTTACTTTTAATGATTCTCAGATTGACATTGATTATATTAGAAGTAAAGAATTAGAAAGGGTCGGATCATTTAGACAATATGGTTTATAATTTGGAACGTTAGGGGATTGTATGATTTAGGTAAACGTAGTAAGATTAGTTCTTTTTAAGGATAATAATATGGACATAGTTCTATTACAAGAAACTAAATTAGGGAATCTGGATTTTTTGATTTTATAGATGTCTAGGTGGTTTGTATATTAATCACTGGCCATATCTTCTAGTCATGGGTAGTGCTGATGGTCTTATGATGGTTGGAAAGACCAGTGTGTGAGACTATTACAATCTATTATTAAAGATTATAATATGTATTTGATTTTTACTGATATTAGTGGAGATTATATTTTAAATATTTCTATTTTTTACAGACCTAATTCTAAGTTAGACCGTTATATTCTTTGGACCGAGTGTTTAGAATTTAGATCACTTGCTCCAGGACTAAGGGTTATCAGAGGGGATTTTAATGTTACTAAGTTTCCAGGTGAGAGATCTCCTAGGGAGGGTATTTTTTATCTATGGTAGAGTTTTACCGGTTTGTTATCAGTTGTAACTTAAATGAAATGAAATTAAATAACAAGCAATGTACTTGGTCAAATGGTAGAGAAATCCCTTCTTTTTCTCTTTTCGATAGATTTTACTTCACTGATGAAATTTAAGACAAATTTATTACTTGTACAGTTGTGGGTCTTCCAAATTTGTATTCGCACCATTATCCTATAATTATTTCATGCACTAATTTAAATTATGGGAATAAAAATTTTGGATTTGAAAAGATGTTGCTTGAATATAATTTTGAAGAATTAGTTGCTAAGAAATGGCATTCTATGAATATTTACAATTACAAATTTCCTTATAACATAGTCAAGATTTTGGTTTGCAAATTTAGGGACTTAAGAATTTTTCTAAAAAAATGGAATTAGGATCTTTTAGGTGACATTAAACTTAAAAAATAAAAATTAATAAAAGTGATTTTAAATTTAAATAAAATTGAAGAATATAGGAATTTGAGTATTTCTAAAGAAAAAAATGTTCTTCCAAACCTAAAAGAAGAATTTAATAAAATTGTTTTACAAGAAATTTTTTTATTGAGAAACAAAGATCGATGGTTCAATGGATGGATAAAGTGATATGAACACCATATTCTTTCTCAAAATGGGTTATTGATAAAATTGATATGATGAGGAAAGATTTCTTATGGTGTGGAGATAATCCCAATAATAGCTCTAAATGCTTGGTTAATTGAGAAAGGGTATGTAAACAAAATAGAGGGAGGATTAAGAGAATTAACTTGCATAATTTAAATATATCTCCATTAGATAAATGGATATGGAAATTTAATTGATAATATTGAGAATTTGTTATGGATAGAAATAATTTCGAATTAGTGGTATGGTGGTTCATATAATTTGGATCATAGTACAATTAATAATTTTAATAATATGTCTCATTTTTGAAAATCAGTTATGTTAAATTTTGATTTATAAACTAGGTTCTAATATTTTTGTTCATTCTGGTAATAATACTTCTTTTTGGTATGATAGTTGGATTTCAGCCATTCCACTCAAAGTAGAATTTAAGGAATTATATGATACATGTAATTTGTAAAATGTATTAATTTTTGATATTTTTGGACCAAATTGTATTTTCCTTGGGATTTTAGTTTTAATTGTATGTTAGAGAGTATTACTTTAAAAAGCTCGCTTTAGTATGTGCCAAGTTAGAACTTTACAATATTGGTAATAAGAAAGATATTTGTATTTGGTGTTGGGATATGAGTAAGAAATATACTTCTCATTCATTTTATAAATTTATAAATTTTTCAAGAGTTAAATTGAAAATATTTAAACATCTTTGGAAAGTTAGTGCTCCACCTAAAGCTAAAATTCATATGTGGTAATTTTGCATAGGAAGTTGAATATTATAGAATTTCTGAAAATGAAAAATATTTTACTTGGTAAAAATGTTATTTTTGTATTAATAAAATGGAGAATATTAATCATTTATACTTTGATTGTAATATACTAAATTTATTCTGGTGAATATTCTTAACGTATTTGATTTAATATTATATGCAGTCAGTTTAATTGTGAAATATACTGGAATAATCTTAGATTCATTATAAGGATCATAACAGGTAATTACATGACATTACTTTCTTAATAATATGTTGGTACATTTGGTTTGAAAAGAACCAACGTGCATTTAATAACCATAATACCGATTTAGAGAATTTAATTTATGTATTTTCTTTATTTTTTAATTGGATTCAAATACCAGTTATAAACTTAATAAAAATCCGTGTTTTAAAGAGTTTCTTAAAATTATTAAAGTTCCTATTGAGTTTTTAAAATGTAAAATAAATCATAAGAATAAAGATAATAGTAAAGCATCAATTGTGGTTGATAATTTTGATATAGTTACTTTTGATTCTTCATGCGTTTTATGACTTTAGTATTGATCTTCCTTTATTATTTTCGTTGTTTATTACTTATTAAATGGTTGTCTTCTTTTTGTTTTATTATCATCAGTTTACTTGCATATGTATGTATATTATTATAGATATATATTATATAGTTATATATATTATGTTTAATTGGATTTCAAATTCTAGGTATAAATTAAATACAAAATTAGATTTTAAAGAGTATCTTAAAAAAATATCCCGCGTTGACTTTTTTAAGAACGAAAATATTCAAAATAGTAGACATAATAATATAAAACTAAGATTGATTTCCTTGGATAATCAAACAAGGGATGCATTTAATACTTTGTACTTATTAAATATTAGTAGTGCGGTTAATTTCTTCATCAATTTACTTAATTTGGAGTGTTAGTTGCAATGTATGAGTAGTAATACTCTATACTAGTGGAAATTAGGTTGAAAAGCTTTTATTTCCAAGGTAATAAGTTTTAAGGAAAGCACTTCAGGATAATTGGTTTTTTTAGCACAATTTACAGCATAAAGATAAATTCATTTATCTTTTTAAGTTATACAGGAAAATGATAAATCATTTTATCATTATTTCGTATAATTGAAAATGATATATTCTTTTATCATTTTCCTCTAAAATGTCCTTAAAACTAATTTTTCAGAAGTAGTGTCCTTAAAACCTATTGACCTGCACAAATAAGCCTTTGAAGTCAAAATCCCTCTATAAACTATGTATTGGTTCAAGACTTATAATGGAAATAACAATACGCTTGGATTATGATTGTTTAATTATGTTCATATGATTAGTTTTGAAGATCATTATTATAGCTAAAGAAGATAGGCCGCTACATGGTATAACATTTAATTAAGGTCATACTGTACAAGTGAAATTTAAGCTTAATGGAATGAATATATAACATATTTGGCAGGGCCTTACTATGGAAGAACAAAAAAAGTCAATGAGAAAGCGTTATAGAATATAGAAGATATCGTGATAGCCTTGGTTTCAATTTGTAGCGCATTTAACTACAAATGGCATGGCAATCTAAGGCCGAACTTAACCCCTGGTTGATCAACTTGGTAACAAAATTTCTTATTGTATCCAAAAATAAGATGGCGCTACCTGCATAAAGGATATATGAGGTAATGTCTATAATCAAGAAAAACCGAGGCATTTTTCTTGTCCTAGTTTTAAACTGGGGCCTTTGCCTTAATTTTGAAATGAGGCAAGTTGCCTCAATCAGCACTGAGGCAAACTACCTTACTTCAAATCTGAGGCTTCCTCAGTTCAAAATTAAGGCAAATTGCCTTAGTTTGGAACTGAGCCAATTGCCTTGATTTTGAACTGTATGCCTTTTTCCTACTTCCTATTATCTTATAATTTTCCATGCTGTTTTCATTTAATAGTTCTAAAAACAATATATTCTTAGCAGCCTGTATACTAATCCATACATTTCCATGGACCCTGCACGAATTCAATAGTGAACCCCATATTACTGCATTTGGGGTAACATGGATTTCTTCAGTAAAATTAATTATTTCTTCAAGTAACCCAATTCTACCCATTTGGTACGAATGCAAGTTTCGGTCTATGCTTGCCAGTAGAGGAAAGGCATAGGAAAGGGTATTTTTAGTTTTTGGTTAAATTGTACTTACTTTCTTTGAATTTTTATTTCTTTTGACTTAGGTATGTTTATGGTTTTATAGTTAAATATTCAGGGTGATGAGATTCAGGTCTTTATATAAAACTATACCATCCACTTGAAACTGATCTTGTTTTACTAGCCTGCATACTCGTTTCATTTGGTACACTGATTTGTTGATGATGTATTGCATTTTTGCTCTAATCTATTTGTTCATGCATGTATCATTATACGTGCTTTATGTGTGTGTGCATCTTCTGGTATTCCTTATTCATGCCTTTATTGAAATTGAGTTGTCTAGGTCGTGATGTCCTTGTTACTTTGAGTTTGGACTTGTCAATTTTGGTTTGGATGCCTGAGTGTTAATGTATCGATGCATTTGCTGACCTTGATTTCTATTTTGGTGCATGTTATGCATTGATGTATTGAGTGTTACTGTATTGATATATTAATGCCTAAGTGTTGTTGTATTGATGCCTTCATCTGAAGGACAAATTTTGCTTGTAAGCTCGAGGAAATAACAAATTATGCATCTAGGCTTCAGAAAAAACTAATTAGCAAAATAGGTCTCGTTTGGTTTATATTTGCGCAGATATGAAGTGCGCAAGTTATATTTTTTTTTAAAATAAATTGTGCATTTCATATTTGTGCAAGCTTTATTTTAAAGCTTGCGCACTTATGGAATGCGCAAACTTGTTTTCGGGCATCAAAAAGACAGATAGTAGAATCTATATTTCATTTCTTTCACATTTCTACTTTCTTCCCGAAACCCTCCCCATTTCTGAATCCAAACTCATTTCTCTTACATATCCCAATCCACAATCACCTTATTAACCAAAGAGTTGCTAAGCTATATATGGAATCGTCTTCTTCATCGTTACAAAACAAATGTAATAATTAATGTTTTTGACAATTAAGATATAATTTTGCTACTGTTGATGTTGTTGAAAATGAAGAGTTATTGATGGTAGTTGTGTTAATTATTAGAGAATGATGATGTTGTTGATGTAGTTGTTAGTGTTTAACAAACTAAGAAACCCAATTTTAGTATTAGTAAACTGAAATCTCTAATTTACACCTTAATTGTTTATTATGACGGTAGACATTAATGATTGAGAGATAGACGATGAAACATTGATGAAACATTTTGATGAGGTTGAAGGGTAAATCGAAGTTGCAAGTTCAAGTCACATTGACTTTGATGTCGATCATGTTTTGGAAACACAGTTCGAACCAGTACCGCGTAAATTCCATTCAGAATCATCAACCTTACACGCTCGTTTACGTGAAGTTGTTTCTGCGGAAATGCTCGGTTATCAACATAAAATTGACGAAAATTTGCTAACGCGTATACATCCTGTTAGTCCATCCATGCCAAGGGGACAACGACCATTTCCAAATTGTTATTGTGGAGATGTGTGTAGTGGTGTTTGCAGAAAAGAAAAGAATGTTGGACGTAGATTTTTCGGGTGTAGTTCGTACAGCGAACATAGATTGAATCCTCATGAATATGATTGTTGCAATTATTTTAAATGGATTGATCAACCCCTGTACGAAAGGAGACTTGAGTATGCCCACGAACTGCAAGCTGAAATAAGTCGTTTGAAAAGTGTGAATGAAGAACTAAGGACAAACAGCGGAAATCCTAGAATGTGGTAGATGTTTGGGAGTTGGTTAAGTTGTCATATTTGGATTTTATGTTGAACCGTTGTATCTGTAATATGTTATTGTAAAAATGTTTTTATTTGTTGTAACCCGTAACGTGTGCAAGGAAGA
This sequence comes from Allium cepa, assembly GCA_030765085.1. NCBI lineage: Eukaryota > Viridiplantae > Streptophyta > Magnoliopsida > Asparagales > Amaryllidaceae > Allium > Allium cepa. Next base: position 723,273,181 of record CM060934.1, read on the forward strand.
TAGTTATTATGTTGTTGAAATACATTTGATATTGTTGAATTTGTTGATGAAATATACTGGTTACGTTGTTATATTGATTTGCCTGTTTGGGTTTTTTAAAAAATTGAGTTGACTGCTTTTGGTTGAAGATTGCCTACGGAAGCAAAATCTACCTAGAAAAATAGGTAATAATTCATCAAATTGATGTTTATAGTTATGTAAGTGAAAAAAACTAAGACTGTGGTATTAGAATTTATTTTGCAGACAATGCCAAAGGTTCCGACTATATTTTACTTTGATGGCGAATTGTTGGTTGATGATGAAGGTAAACCTAGATATGTGGGCGAAAAGCGAAATGGATTGACAATAAAAAATCATTGTAGTTTCGAAGAGCTTAAACAAAGGGCATATGAAGTGACAAAAGCAAATCCTGTGATATATGATTTAAAATTAGCGGTCAAATGGGTTCGGGATAATGGTGCATCCGCTATTGATTTAGAGGACGACGATGATTTGAACTCCACCTTTTCAGTTGGGATGAGAGTTATAGAATCTGCATTGTGAGAGTGGAAAATGAAAATGTGGTTGAAATACAAGCGCCAGTAATCTCTGGGGGTGAGTATATGCATACCACACAGTTACAAGAAACACAATGGTCGACGTATCCATCGTATCTTTCAAGCCATCAAGGTGGAGAGTTTACAGACTTACTTCACAGGTACAGCGGAATGGCTGGAGTCTCTTCTAGTCAGGAACAAAATATGATGCATAACGCTATAAATCCAAATCAGCAGCAAGCATTTGAAAAGTGAGTACTATTATACGTTGGCATTTGTATTTTGACTTACGTTAATGCAAAATATATGACGATTATTTTGTGTATTCCTAGTGGCGTAGATGCATTTACTGGTTGTGACGACAACGGTACCGATTATCATGTTGATACTCAACAAGAGATTTGCGGTCAATTGGATAGCATGGAAGTTGCTTGTACGGATGATGAGGATAGAACTTGGATACATCAAATGAAAGTTAACAATGATGCAATCATATATGCAGACATTGAGGAGGTTGATGATGTAAATGCGGAAGAAGAACAAATCACATATGAAGAGGCTCTGACCGATGATTTATGCACGACATCAATGATGGCGAAATCAATAATGGAAAATTGTCAACTAGACGTGGAAGTTTTTGGAAGAGAATGTGTGGAGAAAGGTCCACGAGTTGGGTTTATTTTTGAAAGTAAGCAGAAGCTTGTTGAACAGTTATGTGTGGCGATTAAATGTTCAGTTTTGTTTTAAGTTCTGAAATCGCGTGCAAATCAATACACGGTCCGCTGTGATGTAGAAGAAACATGCCCTTGGCGTGTTCATGCAAGCCTTTCGATAAGAAAAAATTCAAATTGGTGGAAGATAACTACATATGGTGACGATCACACTTGTTTAAATGCAACCATCAACTCAAACCATAGACAGGCAACTGCTAAGTTTATATGCAGCAAAATACTTCCGTTGATTAAAGCTGAAACAAACATGACTGCACGAACTGTTCAAGAGACAATGTCCAACATGTTTCATATTAAAGTGAGTTATTTTCGAGCCTGGCACGGACTGCAGAAAGCTGTTGCAATGATTTATGGCGATTGAGAATTGTCGTACGTGGAATTGCCGAAATATCTTAGAGCCTACAACATACCAACCCCGGAACCGTATATGATGTTATTCATAGTTGTAGTGTTTTTGACGGTGCTTTTTGGGCTTTCGGACGTTCTATTCAAGGCTTCGACCACTGTCGACCCATATTGTCTATTGATGGCACTCATTTATACGGAAAGTATCTGTGTACATTACTAGTAGCAACTGAGGTGGATGCAAATCAAGGGCTATTTCCTTTAGCTTTTGCTATTGTACAAACAGAGTCGTGGCAAACGTGGAGTTGGTTTATTCGTTGCATATGGAATTATATTCCATTCATACGTGCTAGATGTATCACATTTATCTCGGATCGTATGAAAGGAATTCCACGTGTGCTTCGAGAAGCTTGGCCAATTGAACATCATCATCGCTTTTGTATCCGTCATATTAAAGCAAATTTCAAGAAAGCGGGGTTTTGTACGGATGAGCTACAAAATTTATTACACGCATGTGACACGGCATCAGAGATCGTAAAATATAATGATTTTCGAAAACAGTTGAAGGATGTAAATCGAGATGCCGATGCGTGGATTGAAAGAAGTTTGAAAGACCAGGAATCAAGCTGGGCTCTTTGTCATGACGGCGGAGTAAGGTTCAATATGATGACGACCAACATTTCCGAAAGCTTTAATGGTTCCCTCAAAGGAACTAGGAATTTACCCGTTAGACCATTGGTTGCACGAACGTTTCATCGACTGAACCATTACTTCGTCGAACGACGAACTCAAGGTGAAGAGTGGACGTCGCAACTCGCACCTAGGTGGGAAGCACTAGCACGGAGAAGAATGGAAGAATCAAGGCTCATGTCTATAGAGAGATATAGCTTCGTTGAATGGCAGGTGAAAGATGTGCATATGTTTGACTATACGGTGAATATCGAAGATAATGTTACCAAATGTTCGTGCAACATGCCGACATTAGATCATTTTCCGTCTCCCATGTATTAGCGGCTTGTTCACATGGTTCGGGTGGTGCTAATAGAGCATATTTTGACTTAATCTCCATGTGGTACACGAAGGCTAAGTATTCCACAACGTATGCTCCTTTATTCCACCCTGTACCAGAAAGTCAACATTGGAACGTCTACGATGGTCCAATTATACAACCACCGCCTGTACGTAGGAATTCAGGTAGTCCTCGGTCTATTCGATTAAAAGGTTTCATGGATCCGCCATCTTCATCCGGTCATAATAGATGTAGCAAATGTGGTACTATTGGCCACAAGAAGAAAACTTGTCTACGATGAATTATAATAGAAGTAGAAAGTCTATGTTGCTGTATGAGTTGTTGACTTTGTTATGTAATGATGTTGTCATTCGAATGGTGTTTGCGTGGTATGTAGAATGTTGTTAGGACTTTTTGTGTGATAATGTGTAATGTACGGTATTGAAAGTGTTCTCTGTCTTGGACACGGTCAAAAACATGCTTGCGCATATATGGATTGCGCATGATATATAGCTTGCGCATTCCATATATGCGCAAGCGTGTTTTTAAAATAACCCGAAAACAGCTTGCAGAAATGTGGAGCGCGCAAGCGCATTCCACATTTGCGCAAGCTGTTTTTTGGGGCAGTTCAAAACAGTGAGCTGTTATGCCAACTCCTTCACCAAAATTTGCAAACTCTCAACTTTCCAAAACATGCACACAACATTCCATTAACAATACCATCTCCAAACAAAACAAATAGCATGATTCAACTGACAAAATAAATAGATTAAACAAGTCTTACAGTAAATAGATTGAACAAGTCGTACAATAACCCTTTTACCAACCCAAAAAAACAATAACAATAAGACCAACAATAAGCTCAAGTGATGGTGTCGTCTTTCTTCTTCTTCTTCTTCCGTTTGTACACGATGGGAGCCGATCCTTGGCCTTCTTCGAATGTAGGAGCGGGTGTCGGCAATGGAGTTTCTTGTGGTTGGCTTGGCCCAAAAATGAGTTCTTCTTGTTGCATTTCCGATTGCGACGCCTCTGGCGCATGCTCGTATGTCGACTATCCAACATATCCGAATTATTGTTCTCCTTCATGCCAAACGGGCCAGTCAGCAAGAGTTTCTCCACCGGTGTATTGCTGCTCTACCTCGGTCCAAGCGGGCCATCCAGTTGTAGTTTCGGCACCGGGATGTTGTGAAGTCTCCCCCTCCACGTGTGCCTCCTCCCATTGGGCTTGTCCACCCGCTACCGTGGTATGTATCTCCTCTGTACAACGTAATGGCTCTTCTACAATGCGCAGTGGATTGACCGGCCTTCTTAGCTTGTTCCGACCCAAAATCATGTCAAGTATTCGTCGTAGGTCAATACACTTACTTTTGACCTTGTCCGGCTCCATATAACTTTCTTCTATTTCGTCCACGACATCCAAAGCACTGTATATTCCACTTACCTAAACCATAAATCATAACAATGCATCAATATGATATACAAATTGAACTATAAATTTTTTGAAATGACAATACTTACCACATCACGTTCTAGAGGAGCACGGGGAGTGTACGCAACCAACTTCCTTGACGATTTTTTAAGAATATAACGACGAGTAATTCGCCAATACCAATACTCGTACTCGCTCAAAGGTGTCGGAGGCTCGTGTGCTCGTTCCGCACGATCAATTCTTGATTGCCAAATAGCAATACTTTCCTCCAAAAATGCCATCCAGCTAGCGAGTTCTGGATTAAGGGGGACGACAGAATCGAGAATGTGCTGATAATCGAAGGAAAACTGTCTCATAACCCGATCGGGTGCATACAACTCAAAGTCTAAAAATAGAATCAGTCGGCTCTTAGCAATCCAACCGGCGAACGCATACTCAATTTTCGGATGTCCAAACTTATTCACCAATGAATAAGGTTCCCATGTAACTGCATCATCCGCCAACAAATCCAACTCATTACGGTAAAACTGTACATTTCTTGGTGTCTCACGCCAACTCCTAGCACAATTCCACCTAGCCCCGAATGGAAGGTACGGATCTAAGTCAGTAGGAATTCTAATAGACGGTTGTCCAATAGCAATATGCGACCATGACCATAGTTGCAGCAATGTTGCAGAACCCCCTAAAACTTTTCGACGTTGCAAGGCAACCTGTGACAACTGACTATACAAATAGCATAGAACAGCACTACCCCAAAAATGATATCCACAGTTAGCCAAATCGTCCAAAAAAGGTAAAATTTTCAAACTTAATCTCCCTTTCGAATGACCGAGAAATAATCGGCAGCTCAAAAAATACAATATCACGGCACGAGTGCGACGAAGTATATCTAAATCGGTCGCCCCTTCGGGTAGTGGTTCGGAAAATTCATTTTAAAACCAAGCCATTGATGACTCACTTTTAGATTTAACCGTCTCTCTAGGTGGAAAAATACCAAGCAAGTCATGAGCCAATTCGATGTAATCGATATCTAAATTTTGCAAACATACCGGACGACCGTCTGCTTTAAGACCGAAAAGAAAATGCACATCCGCTAGAGTCACTGTCATCTCCCCGACTCTCATATGAAACGTATTTGTTTCCAGCCTCCATCTATCGCATAAAGCAGTAATAAGGTGATGATCAAGACGAATGTAGTCGATTTGCATAGCTTGCCAAAATCTGGAGATTCGTAGATTAGCCTTCAATCTTGGATCTTTAAAATCGATCTCCTTGAGTTTGCTTGAACGATCGCATATCTTCACAGTTTCAACACCCTGAAATGTATAAAAAAAATTAAATTTGGTGCTTCATATTTGCATTTCTCCGGTTTACCAATATCAAACATTTACCTCCATTAATGTGTCGTTTTGGCTTCTATGCTATTCTTGAAGATAGAGAACACTTCTATCTTCAGGCCCGGGAGACAATTCTACAAAAAACGACAATCGTTTATCACTACAAAAAATTTGTACAAAGTTAGGATTTTGGCTATATGAAGACTACATATCCTTTTGCATTTTCAAGAAATAAACCAACAATTAGAGCACATTGACATCGACATCATCATGACTACCAATTTCATTAACAACATCAATCATTTTTAAAGTAGTAATCAATTTACAATCAAAATAAAATTACCTCTAATCTAAGAAGAAGAAGAGTCTGCTTCCATTTTTTGCTTAATCTAGTGTTGATTGAAGGAATAGATCAAAGGGAATGTTTTAGAGTTGATAGATGTAGATTTGGAATGGGTTGAAGGTTGGAAATGGGGAGGGTTTTGTTAAAATTTGAGTTTGGGAAGAAATGAAATATAGATTCAGCTGTCTGTCTTTTTGATGCCCAAAAGTATGCTTGCGTATTTCATAAGTGCGCAAGCTTTAAAATAAAGCTTGCGCAAATATGGAACGCGCAAGTTATTTTTGTAAAAATATAACTTGCGCACTCTATATTTGCGCAGATATAAGCCAAACGAGGCCTAGTTTGCTAATTAGTTTTTTCTGAAGTGTAGATGCATGATTTGTTATTTCCTCGAGCCTACATGCAAAATTTGTCCTCATCTGAATTGAGTTACTTTTTGCACATGTCTGATTTGGTTTCGCTTGTATGCATGTATTTTATTCTTCGTATTGAGCTAGTTATACTTCTAATGTTTCCTTACTCATTGTTAATTAAAATGTTAGTTTAATTTTATTTTGCATAAATATGAATACAAATATTAATTTAGGTATATATATGTATGTATGTGTATGTATATGTATATATTTATATACATATATGTAATTTCAAACTACAATGCTTTTGTGTAGTTTTCTTAGCAGCTATAAGTATAGTTTCTGGATTGGATGGATTATGCTGATCTTGAGGATTTGATCTTTTTTTGTTGTATATTTTTAATGTGGACCTTAGCTGCATGGTTTTTTCGGAGGATTTTTATTTTTCTTATTTGTGTAGAGAGGTTTTTGCTACCTATCGAGCTTGTTGGCGGCTCCTTCTTAAGTGTAGAATAAAATTATATGAGTGCTCTCCTCTTTGTGAGTATCACTCATTTTTTTTCAAAAAACGGTTGAATTTGACAAAATTTTATAATTTAATTTTAAGATTTTAAATTTTAACTATATATGATTTTTAAACTGTCGAAATTGATAAAATATCTTCGACCTGGTCAAATAATTTTGAATTAAGAAAAATTATGAATTTTAAATTTCAAATTTAAATCAATGTTTTACTTAGTCGAATTAATTTTTATTTATAGAATTCAAACTTTTAATACATACATAATTGTATATGTAATATTTTTGAAATTATTTTTTTTATATGTACATATATTTTACGATTATTTAAACATATATATATATATATGTACGTATGTATCTCCGCATGTGTATTATATTGTGGTACTCAAAATATGTGTATATAAAATCATATGCACATATCTTAATATATTTAAACATATGTGTGTATACATACATACATACATACATATATATATATATATATATATATATGTACTCTTAAATATATATTTACCGCATGACATGTATATGAAACTATCATACATATGTGTGTGTGTGTGTGTGTGTGTGTGTGATATATGCTAAATACAATAGATATAAATTCAACCATCTATATTTATACACACATGTTTTATAACTTGCATTTATGTTGTTATATTATCTTATATTATATATTTATATATAATATATCTAAATACATATCAAAATATTAAACATGAACACTCTAAAATAAAATGTGATGTTACTAAAAAATATAGACTAAATCCAAATGCTAATTGATAGTTTAATTGCCTATTAAGATCCACTTAAGGAATTTGTTTTAAATTAACCATATTTCACCCACTGCCAAATGGGCTAGATCAAAACATTGCTACTTGGAATTAGTAAGTAAATACTCACCACCAAGTGGGAATAAGCAATACATAAACACATTCCCTTGCACGGCTGGAGGACTCATCTACGAGAGGCGGAGGCCGGACCCCCTGCTTGGACATAAACATCCACCCCAACCGAGGACTTCATAGGGAGTATAGTCAATGTGTTGCATCATTACAAAATAGAACTCAGTACGTGAAGTAAAAATGACGAACCCTAATCCTGATTCAGAGGACATCAACTTAGATGGATTTCTGGCCGGTATTAGCTTGAAACAATCATCTTAGACCGAGATAACTCAAGCCAAATCATCCAAATCAACAAAAAGGAGGACCCAGCGGTGAGAACATATTTAATTGATTCATCATGCGGAGAAAAGACGTGTTTACTTGGGGGATGCTAATATGACCATTATTGATCCCTTTGTCATATGTCATTCCCTTAACATTGACCCTAAAGCTCGCCCTATTTGCCAAATAGAGGACCACATAACATGGTTTGGTATAAAGCATTGAAAAAGGAGGTAGAGAAGTTTCACAATAGTGGGTCCATCTATGGATCTAAATACCTGATGTGGGTAGTCGATCCAGTGCTATTTTAGAGCCTAATTTGTAGAACTTGCATTAATTTCTCTGATCTCAACGAAGTTCGCCTGAAAGATAATTTCCTCTCGCTATGCATAGGCTCACCCTTGGACACAACCAGCAGACACAAGCTAATGACCTTCATGGATGCCTTTTTAAGTATCAAATCGCCATGCATGGTCCCAACAAGGAACATACCGCTTTCATAATAAACACAGGATTATATTGTTATTATGTAATGCCTTTAGATCTTCGAAAAGTAGAGAGAATATATCAAAGATTCATGAACAAGAATTTTTTTGATTAAATCGGGAGGTTAGTGAATGTTTATGCCGACGACATGCTAGAAAAATATGAGAAATTGGTCGGGGCATTTTTAGAACCTTGTAGAGTGTTATGGGCATATGCTCCCATGAGGTTTAACACAAAGGGACGGATCCAAGACGAAACAAAGGAAGACGTTAGAAGATTGATGGAATGGATAGGAAGAAGATTGACATTATACCTATGGTCGATCGGTAGGCCAACCCGCTTACTTTTATCAAGGGAACCACAATCACATAATGACCCATTATATCACTATTTGGCAATAAAAGAATACCGAATAGAAATTCCTATCTGATAATCATACCAGCAAACAGGAATTCTTGTTCGATATGCGATGCACTAGATAAAAATTCTTATTCACTACAAAGCACTACCAAACAGGAATTCTTGTCAGGTATGTAAGTACCAAACAAGATATATTATCCGGTATGAGTCCAAATGTCACGACCCGGTTTTTCGCCCTTCAAAATCGACATAAATACATCCACAGTATTAAATGTCGAACAATCGAATGCCGGAAATACCCGACTGTAAAGGAAAGAAGAAAGAGATGGAAGAAGAAAATAGAAAACAACAACCCAGAATCGCACAGTTGCAGCGGAATAATATATAACAAATAACAATTGATCTTTATACAAAGAACTATAACCGTTTTAATACATTACATCATCAGAGCACAACATATCAATTGCACAATATTGGACAGTTATAGTAACTTGTGCTCACAATAGCCGATTATACAACTTACAATGCACAACGGAAAATACTCCAAGTACGTGTGATACATCTCATCCTCCAGCTCATCTCCTGAGCTCCATAGCATCCTATTCTGAATCTGAAATACTCGTCTGACCCAAGCATTATAACAAAATAACATCCGAGTTGGTCTGGAAAACCAGCATGATAAAACACACTCAATTGAATTATTAAAGTTTCAAAATCATTTGAAATCAAAGGTATCTCGTATGTCCACGCCACAAATAAACATGTCGGGTTTTTACCTTTCGATAACCAAAACATTTTATATCAAAATCCTCTGATATTACAATAGTGTCTAAGTACAAATACTTCTTCCAATAGCTGAAATGCTTGCATCTCACATTACAGCATAGTTGGGCACAATCAAGTCCGTACGGCGCTTATTGGAGATTGGTTTTCCATACAATGGTCGGGCTACTAGTGTACCGCTCATCACAGTACATAGTCTAGACTAGCGTACCGAGGACCACTCCTGATCTCTCGGAACACAAGACCGGAGCTACCTCTTACTGGAGAGTCCGAATAAGATCACCCCAAGGTTGGGATCTGCAACCGCCACACAGACGAGAACAAGGGACTCTAGACAGGGATGACCTTTTTCTACTTGGGTGCTACACACTTAGCCTTGCTGCACCTCCCCTGTTTTAGCCATTCCTGATTGATGAGGCTTGAGGCTACGATTACCTTTTTAGCACACATTCACTTAGAATGCTCCCCGTCCTCTAATGACGAAGGTCTGATAGCATTCGTCCATATAAGTCCATTCCCGGTTCGAACGTAACCGAAGGAACTGCTCCTACTACATCCATTTTAGAATCATCATCAGAATTAGTAGCGATTATCCCTTGCACTTCACTGCTCCATCTTCCACTCCGAGCGCTTGTCTTCCTTACGCAAACGTACTCATTGAGTCGAAGTGGTTTTCGGATCACAAATCTGATCCCGATCTCTTCGAAACAACGTTTGCTATTCCAGTAAACTCAACCTTGGTTCTCTTGAAAATAAGCAGATAAAAATAAGCTCAGAGATCACCTCCAAACCGTTGTGGACATATTTTCTTATAAACGTCCTAGAAGAGCGAAATGAGTTTATACGTACAGTATAACACCTCAAACGATAACTGTACCATATAATTCCCCTGTTTCCTCTTGATATTTCCAAAATTATATTCGGGTCCAGATTCAATAATCGGTTATTTAACTATCAATCAAATAATCAATTCAGTCAAATACTTTATTCCTACTAAAAGCACAAAGACTTCTTACATTTAGGTTATAAATGAATTAAATCACGTTATCCAAAACTATACGCTTAAAATATTTAAAGTAAAGCTACTTAAATCACTTTATTCAAAACAATACTTATGAAATTCGATAATAGTTTTCCAAGTAAACTTTAGCCAAAACTACTTTTAAAATAAAGCAATTATATAAAGTATAAATATTTAATAATTTATCCTTTAAATCATAATACCAATTTAACCTTTAAAAATAATTAGCTACTATAATTAACTTAATTAATATTTATTTTGACCATTTTAAAAACTACTAAATAATAAATTTTTCTAAAACCTTCTATAGAACACTTTAAAACTTCTAATTTATACTTAAAAATCTTTTTTTTTTTGAAAATATACTTAGCTTTTCAGGAAAATACACTTTACACTCAAATATAACCTATCTGATCATTTATAAATCCTTCTCGATATATCTCCAGTTTGATTTACGTCCCAACTCCATAAATATTCCTTTCCCCACATTTTCTAACGATTTGCCATTCCCTATAAATTCCCACCGTGAATTTATAATTTCAAATTATCCATTGGTAATACTTCACTTTATTTATAAATCCCATAGCCGCATTCCCCTTTTTAAACACCGTTTCAAAATACTTAATCGATTTCCAAATCGGTTTCCTTAAATTAAATACCATTTTAAAATTTATTTCTTGATTTACTCAAGTTTATTCCAAAATCCATAAATTCCAGATTCACTCCTTTATTATGATTCAAAACCCTATTTAAATCTGAAACATTAATTTCATATTTTATTCCAAATTTTCTCTTTATTTTACTCAAATCCGTTTTAAATGGCGGACATAAAAATAAATACTTTTATACTTAACCAAATTGCTTAAGTCCCATTATTAAATCCTTTTATTCAATTATTTAAAAATCTCTACGTTTCCACATTTAGAAATAATCAAGCGCAAAATTTAAAATCAAACTATTCATTTTTCCTAAATTCATTACTTTTAAATTTATCCATCTTTACTAGAAATTTCTTAATCTAATTTTTCCCTTTTTATTTCCCTTTAAAATTCAATATTTTTTTAAATGCCACAGTATATTCAGCAATATATTAACATCAAATAAATAAAATTTTCCAACATAATATATCACAGATTATTCAACATTTCATATGTCTCTGAATGAAAATAAATTCAACATTTTTGAGGAATTCAGTTGGATCCCTCCAACCTGTTTTCCTGCATTCATAGATGTTAGCACAATATAAAAAACCAATCTCACTTCGAGGTGTTATCGCGGTATATAGGGTCATCCGTAATTATGTGGGGCACATAGGGTCTCATCCTCTATATAATGTAGAAATATCAATCACTCCAATATATATATATATATATATATATTGCTATATATATATGCTGCTATATATATATAACATCCAACAGATAAATTATAAATTCATCAATCAAGTCAGGCATCTAAAAATTTAAATTCGAACATTTAAGTTTAAAGACGGTAATCCAAATGGGTGAGAAATTCACACCTTTGATTTTTAATTTGCAATCCTATCCAAACCCGAATTGTTTCTCCATGATTTTAGACCTTGTTTAAACATACAGTTTACTAACATTTGAAATAATCGAAAAATAAATTACCATTAAATAGACTTAATTAAATTTGCTTGAATTAAAATTAACTTTAAAATTTTAAAATGTTTTAATCAATTAAATTTCTCTTTTGAAACTACCTTCAATTACAAGAATCATTTATATAAATTTCCAAAAATCTAAATTTAAATATATTTTTTTCCTAGTCAAGACATTTTCAAAAATCCCTATTTTAAAATCTTATATTATTAGTTAACTCTTTAAACTTGTGATAACTTGGATTTTTGGATATCTGTTAATTGGTAATTAACAAGATTAAATTTTTTTGAAATATTTATTTTAAATTAAACAGTTCATAAAATTCTGACAAATATCTGAATACCTATATATATAAACATAGATTAAAAACTAGAATACAAATGTTGAATTTTAAATCCCCCGAGATGATAAATCTTATGGTATATAATAAATAATATATTTCACTATTTAATTCTGGATAAGATATCCACACACACACACACACACACACACACACACACACACATATATATATATATAAGTAGATATATTCAAGTTTTATAATGTATATACACATATAATTGGTTTATATTCTATTTGCTTTAAAAGATTTTATTTATATATAGATTTACAAAGCATTTATTAATTCAGAAATGTATTTATTAATTTAGAAAATGAATGTAAATTTTTTTAAAAATCATTTAAAATAATACAAATAAAAATAAAATAATTACGAGTGTTAAGTTAATGAAGCTTATAAAAACACATGTAAGTTAATCAATAATAGGTTATGAAAAATGTAGTTAAAATGTACAAGTGTCAAAAATTAATTTTTGTCTTCCTTAATTCTAAATAAATTCTAAAGTACATTATATAAGTTCACCTCTCCTCTCTTTTATCCCCTTTCTTATTTTCATTTCTAAGAAGATTTCAATTGAACTTCATCTCTAAAACCAGAATGCATGAATCTGAGACCATTACTCCAATCCACCACAAAAATCATACTCAAACAAATCAGTAAATCCTTCTCAAACCCAAAATCAAAAATGCAACCCTGCAAACTGTTTTCTTCTCAAAACTGTAACCAATTTCTTTACAAATCTGCAGCCAAACCTGAAACCATTTTTAAATCTGGAATTTTGCAAAGCGATTCTCAACAAAAGTTAGGCCTGTAACTCAAACTTGTAGCCGATTTTCAAAATGTTAAGCAAACTTTGTTAAACATTATATCAAAGCTAACACAAGTCTGGAGTATCAAGTCTGTAGCATCTTTCAAAACTGAGATTTGAAATGCAACCAGAAAATACATGGTCAAGCAATCCTCTCAAGCAACATTATCAAGTTTCTAGTGTGTTAATCATTGCAGTAACCAAAGTCTTTCTGTTTCAAAGTGTTTTCTTCCGCAAAGCAAAATTTCAAGTCTTCCAGTTTGCAACTTCTAGCATTCAAGTCTCTGCCTCTTTAAAAATCAGTAAGCAAACATTTTTTTTTAAATTTAAAAGCTAAGTGAATTTTAGTCTGTTGCTTGTGAAAATATCTAAGATAAGTGATGCTTGCATATGTTAATACAAGTGTATTGTATGGTTGTTCATGTTGATCTCTGCATGTCAGACTTCTTTGTTTCCATGAGTTTCAGGTTTGGAATTCAAACAAAATTCAATATCCTTTCATTAAGTCACTATTTGCACTTAGGATTTAAATAAAATATGATTTATTAATCATAAATTAAAGTTTAAAATTTGTTTCAAGTAAACTAAGTTCAAAATATTGCTGGAAACAAGATAGAAAGAAGGAAACTTAAATGTATGATAAATTCAAGTATTATGATTTGATAATCCAATTACACATCTTGAAGCATCTTTGAAAAATATGATTTTTAAGATAAAAATCATAATTTTTTGTTTAGGATTTGGTGTGAAATTCTAAGATGACTGGAATTTGGGTTTGTGGGTTTCTCTGGCGATCGGCAGTCGCTGGAGAAGGAAGGATGTACGGTGAGGCTAGGAAAAATGGTTGGAGGCTGCAATGATCGCGGTGGCGTCGACGGCGAAGGGATTTAGTTTTAAACCCTATTTTTGGTCGAACTGGAAGTTTTGATCACTGCTTCCTCTCTGGTGTATCGAGTTCGTTGAGATTTTGGGGATAGTTTCATGGATGGTCAAAGATGTCGTGGCCGAGGTTGCAGCTTCTCAGATGTTCGGGGGAAGGTGTTCGAGGCATATTCCGGTGATGTTTAGAAGTTCCAGTTCTTCCTCCTTGGCTTGATTTTGATGGAAAACTTTTGCGAGTGATTCAAAGGTAGGGGTCGAAGGTCTGGGTGATTGTCGGTGTGTCGGATGATTAGTCGATGGTCCGAGGGGTTTCCGTCATTGGTGCACGTGCATGGAGTCGCTGATTGTGTCAGTGGTAGTATTGTTTTATGGGTTGGTTTTGACTTGAAGGGAGGATCGGGTCGAGAAGGTGGTAACTCGAGTTCGGACTCGAGTGGAATTTAGGTGTTAAAGGGCTTCAGGCTTTTAAACTTAAAATTTAGACTAAATTTTAAAAAAAGGGGTAGAAGAGAGGTTTGCTCGGAGTTGGACCCGAGGGGTCTTCGGGTTTGACCCGAAGTAAAGGTAATGTGCAGTTTTTAAAATGTTTTAAAATAAAATTGTTTTTGAAATTTAAATTTAAATCTACTTTAAAGCTTTCTTGTTTAAACTTACATTTTTCTAATTGTTTCCCTTAACCATTAATTAAGAAGTTTAGAAAATTTTGATTGATTTAAACTTTGTGAAATTTAAAGTGATTTTTAAACATTAATTTAAAAATGAAAGTTTAAGATTTCTAGAAAAGTAAGTTTTAAAATACAAATTGTAATTAGTTTTGAAACCTCTACTTGATAATGTTCTAAGTTATTTAGGGAAGTTAAATTTTGTTAACTTTAAATTATCAAGTTAAATGGTTATCTTATTACAAATCTTAATTAAAGGATTTAATTACGTTTACTTAATTATAATGTTAAAATGTTTTAAAATGTTAATGTTAATAAAAGGTATTGATAAGATAATGTTTTAATCTTAAGATAATTAGGGATCTAATGTCCTGAGATTAATTAAGTTAATTAAGAAATTAAATATAATTAATTAATTCGATTATTAATTATAAGGATCAATTAAGTAATTAATTAAGAGTAATTAATTGATTTAATTAATAATTAGTTAAGGGTTATTATTTAATTAATTAAAGGTTAATTAATTGTAATTAAGGATTATTAATTAAAGACTGTTAATTAATGATCAGAGATTAATTAATTAAGTAATTAAGAAATAATTAGTCAAGTAATTAAGATTGATTAATTTAGTAATTATAAAATTGTTAATCCAGTAATTAAAGGTTACTTAATTAATAATTAAGAAGTACTTAATTTGTATTTAAGTTTATTAATTAATAATTAGGTTTTATTAATTAATATTTAAAGGATAATTAATCTATGATAAAATATTTATTAATTAAGGATTAATCAATGGTAATTAAAGATTAATCAAAAGTAAATTAGGGGTCGATTAACTGTTTAATCAATTAGTGATTAAGGACTGATTAATTTGTAATTAAGATTGTTAATTAATAATTAAGTTTTAATAATTAATAATTAAGGGATAATTAATTAGTTAATTAATGATTAATTAATTAACTAATTAATTATTAGAGTAATTATGGATTAATTAATTTGTATTAAGAGGTATTGATTAATAATTAAGGTTATTAATCAATAGTTAATGGATAATTAATCAGTTAATTAAAGGTTAATTAATTGATTATAAATGTAATTAAGGATTGATTACTTTTTATTGAAGGAGACTAATTGATAATTAAGGTTTATTGATTAATAATTAAAGAATAATTAATCCATAATTAAAGATTGATTAATTGGTTTATAGGGTAATTAAGGGGTGAATTACCCAGTTGTAATTAATGAGATGAATGTGATTAATTAATTTGTTAATTAATTAAAGATAGTCGCTTGATAATTGATTAAGTATAATTACTTAATGAGATTGATAAGTGTAATTACTTAGTGAAGTAATTGATGGACAAATTACTAGATGTAATTAATATAAGGAAAATTATTTAATGGGAAGTAATTAAAGGTTAATTACTTAAGAGACGTAAATAAGGATTAATTATTTTGTGTAATTAACTAAAGGATTAATATAATTAATTAAGCAGTTACTTAATTAAGATAAGTAATTACATGATGGTTAACTACTGTTTATGATTGATTAAGGTTGATTAATGGAAGTAATTATAAGAATCATTAATTAATGTAATTAATGAAAGTAATTAAAGATTAATTACTATAAATGGTTAAGGGTAATTAATTTGTGTAATTAATTAAAGGATAATTACTTTATGTAATTAAAGATAATTAATCAAGGATAATTAATTAAGATGGATGATTAAAAGTTGATTAATTAATTGATTTGTAGTGATTAAGTAAAGATAATCTAAGTGATTAAATGATTAGTAATTAATTTAATTAGAGATAAATTAAATTAATTTTGAAAATGATCCATCTTGCTTATGAATGATTGAATGCTTTGAATTGATTGATATGTCTGATATGAAATATTTTGTGATATGATATGTTTGGGTGGACAATGATAATGTGGTTATCTATCGATGATGAATTGCCGTGTAAAAAGTGACATCTTGAAATTAAAGTTGAATTGCATTTCACTTGAATAACTTGGGTTAAGATGGTATTGAATTCGAAGAGACCGGAGTCGGGTATTAGTAAATACCTGAAACCACTTTGATTCTTTATAGATTGATATGTGAAATCAATAGGCTGGTATGGAATTATTTAAGTGAATTAGACCATTTAGTCTAAGTTTTGGTACTTAGAAATTGATATGTGAAATAAGTGATGTCTATAACAAATTGAGAATTTGTAAATTGATATGAGTTACCCCGGGTTTTGAATAAGTTCAGTACATTAGAATTTCTTGTTAGACGAGTTTACCCATGCTGGTTTCAGGCTGACCCAGGTGTTACTTTGATGTAATGCTCGGGTCAGACCGAGTATTACAGATTTTCAGGTAAGGACGTTCTGGAGCTCAGGAGACGAGCTGTATAGCAAGAACGTATAAAGTCTTCCGCTGTGTATGTTATTGTTTGTAATTCTGCAACAGGTTGATTTTAACTGTCTAATTTTTGTGTATTGGTTGTAACTCTGATGTATTAATATAAATTGACAGATACAGTTTTCTTTGTATAACCGTTATTATTTGATATTATATTTTTGATCTGCTGCGAATGTGAGATTCTGTGGCTTGATTTTTGTTTCTTCTATCTCTTTTCTTCTTTTCCTAACTATGAATTTTCAGGATCGAAAATTCCAGGTCGTTACATTTGGTATCAGAGCGAGGTTAAGCGAGAACCTTGGTTCTTGTGGGATTACTCATTAAGGATATGGTCAATGGTACCCTAGAATGAGTTGAGTATATATGTGTGTGTATATATATATATAAGAGCGTACTTGCTATTTTCTTATATAAAGATTTTAAATAATTTTATATAAGAATATATTTTGATATATAAAGCAATATTTCTTTCTAATAAATATTAAGGTAATTGGTTGTTAAGTTATTGGAATTAAATTAAGTGGCAATAGAAATACAACCAAATTGAAATTAAATAGAGATAAGTTTGAAAAGGATCCAGACTGAAACAAAAATCATGAATTTGTAGAAGTGTTTTCAGAATAAGATAATAATGAATTGGTATCCAGGTATGATAACCTTGGTTATTATCCTAAAACGATGAAATGTTTGTTAATGATTAAGCAAAAATAAAATCTTTTAAGGAAGTAACCATTAGATGAGAACAACTTGTAAAATAGAAAGAATGTAAATTGAGAAGTTTTGAATCCTAAGGTTAGGAACATTTGAAATTGTTTTCAAAATGCTAAGTGAAACGATAAATAGTATTATTCGGAATATTTTGAATGTGATCTTATTTTAAAATAAGAGTTGTTTGAAAGATTTAAAGAAAACTGCTTGAATTAAAACCAAAGGTGGTTTATATTTTAAAAAAATGCCTTGGTGGGCCAAGAAGTAAATATGTATATGGATATGGATATACATAATATCAAAGATGATTTGAAATAAACACTAAATGTTGAGTTTTAAATTTGGAATGAGATGTGATACCCAAAGTAATAAATTTTTTGAACTTATAAGTGGGAAGATTAATAATTTTGAGTTTTAAATTTGAAATGGGAATTCGAATTAGGTAAGGTTGGCTAGATTAAGTAAATTGAATTTAACTTTAGGAAGGTTAAATAATTTAACAAGCAACCTGAATTGGAAATTTCAAGATGAAATTGTGATTTAACTTGGGAAGTTAAATGGTTAATATGAATTAGGAGTTTGTGTGATCTCAAAATAGGTTTGAGATCCAGAAACTGGAAATGGATGGATGTTTTAAAATAATTTGAATGATACCATCCTGTTGTTATTAATAATCTTTAAGCTGAAATTGGATTTGTTTAAATGGATGAAGAAATGAGGTGCGGTAATATGTCCATTATTAAGATAAATACGTAGGATGTACGTATATAATTCTATTCGCATAGTGATTTGATCCACATTCGAGCACGGAATTTCGATATAGTATATTGATACGAGTTAGGATATTTCACTCGATTTTCGACGGCGAACTTGGATATGGATTGTTGATTGGTTCTGGATATTATCTATCATAGTTATATCTATGTAAGGAGAATGACGGTTTCTGATGAAGAAACCAGATCTGAGTCCGCACTAGGAAGTCGGGTGGCGATACTAGTTCGGAAGTGAAATTGTGTGATCGAGTAAGCAGTCAGATTTGATATTGCCTACGGGTGATATGTGTACATCGTACAGGTTTGAATGAAATTGATATTGAAATTTGTAGACAAGAATTGTAAAATGGTTTTTGAAATGAAAAGTATATCCTGTGAAATATATGATGAAATAAAGTGGAAAATGGATACTTCTATGGTAGGAATTAACATTATGGAAGTAAGTAATTTGGTAAGTGACTTTATAGAGTAATCAAATTTGAATATTGATTTGAAATTAACAAAGTTATATATATTTGTTATATATATGATAGAACTTCCCTTGTTGAATCAAGCCAGGATAAAAAGGGTTTTTGAAAATACTTGATGTATAAAAAGGGAATTTATTCAAGTTTGAAGTGATCCAAAAAAATTTAAAGTTATATACATAATATATATATATAAAGGATCTTGTGAGAATGATTTTGGAAAAGGTTTTGGGAACCTATGAATTTCAAAAAGGCTTTTGATTTTTGAGAAAATTAATTTTGGAATTTGAAAAGCCTAGTTTGAGAATTATCGACTTTGGGAATCGATTTTACGTAAAAGAGATTTTGATGAAAATCATAATAGGCATGATTTGAAAGATACTATAAGAGTATAGTATAAAGTGTTTTGAGATTGGCTCTTTTGAAAAAGGCGCTCCCTTGAAATGAACTTCTCAGGAGTGCCACAGGGTGATACTGCCTTGAACCCTAAGGGGGGGTCTAAAGTTGATCCTGTGAGGAGTCCGGTCAAACTAGATCCTGAGGATGATGTGTAGTGTGTAGCGAAAGTCGAAGGCGTTGATGCCTACAGAGACTTTTAGGTTATGCTGTGACGATAGTGTAACTCGATGTCAATGCGATCTACTGCAGACCATAGTGGAAGTCGTGTGTGCTACTGAGAGCCAACAGTCTACATTTTATTTTACATCGGTAGACTACGATCTATGGTGGCATAGCGAAAGTCGAGAGGCCGTGAGAGCCTAAGGCTGCATCGAGATTTGACTGATGTAGTCTGCGACCTATGTGGGAGTGGTGAAGTATCATTTGGCAGCGAAAATCGAGGGCGCTGATGCCTACAGTTACATGGACTTTTGCTGTGATGGCAGCGTAACCCTGGAATGTAACTGCAATCTGTGGCAGGTTCCATGGCGTAATCGAGGGGCGCGGAGTGCCTACAGTTACTTGGACTTTTGTTGTGACGGAAATGTAATCCTAGAATGTAACAACGACCATGGATGGGGATGATGATTTCTAGAGCATTCTCACCAAAGATATTTCCTCTATTTTCAAAATGTTTCCTATATTTTCAACAAATTATTTTCCAAGTATTTTCACCAGATATTGAAAATGGATCTGCTAAGTGCTTATAGATTTTCAGTTCTACGCCTGATCAACGTATGACCGAATAACCGTGAGAACAAGGATAGACTGGGTAAGGCATCGAGTTATAAAAAGTATTTTTTTATATAAAAACTATTTTACAATATTATGTACATGTTAAAGGTGTTTTAAAGGTGATCAAAGAATAATTTTCTGATAATAAGCATTTTAATAATTCTAGCTTCGTTCCTTTATGAGGACGAAAAGATTCAAAGGAGGGAGGAGTGTGATAACCTGGATTTTTAGACATCTGTTAATTGGTAATTAACGGGATTAAATTTTATTGAAATATTTATTTGTAAATTAAATAGATCATAAAATTCTGACAAATATCTGAATACATATGTTTATATATATATATAAACATAGATTTAAAACTAGAATACAAATGTTGAATTTTAAATCTCCCGAGATGATAAATCTTATGGTATATAATAAATAATATATTTCACTATTTAATTCTAGATAAGATATCTGTATATATATATAAGCAGATATATTCAAGCTTTATAATGTATATAGACATATAACTGGTTTATATTCTACTTTCTTTAAAATATTTTATTTATATATAGATTTGGAAAGCATTTATTAATTTAGAAATGTATTTATTAATTTGGAAAATGAATATAAAAGCTTTTAAAAATCATTTAAAATAGTAGAAATAAAAATAAAAATAATTACAAGCGTTAGGTTAATGAAGCTTATAAAAACACATGTAAGTTAATCAATGATAGGTTATGACAAATGTAGTTAACATGTACAAGTGTCAAAAATTAATTTTTGTTTTCCTTAATTCTAAATAAATTATAAAATGCATTATATAATTTCACCTCTCCTCTCTTTAATCCCCTTTCTTATTTTCATTTCTAAAAAGATTTCAATTGAACTTCATCTATAAACTAGAATGCATGAATCTGAAACCATTACTCCAATCCACCACATAAATCATATTCAAACAAATCAGTAAATCCTCCTCAAACCCAAAATTAAACAAATGAAACCCTGTAAACTGTTTTCTCCTCAAAACTATAACCAATTTTTTTCAAATCTGAAGCCAAACCTAAAACCGTTTTTAAATCTGGAATTTTGCAAAGCAATTCTCAACAAAAGCCAGGCATGTAACTCAAACTTGTAGCAGATTTTCAAAATGTCAAGCAAACTTTGTGAACATTATATCAAAGCTAACTCAAGTCTGGAATATCAAGTCTGTAGCATCTTTCAAAACTGAGATTTGAAATGCAAACTGAAAATACATGGTTAAGCAATCCTTTCAAGCAACATTATCAAGTTTCCAATGTGTTAATCATAGTAGTAACCAAAGTCTTTCAGTTTCAAAGTGTTTTCTTCAGCAAAGCAAAATTCCAAGTCTTCTAGTTTGCAACTTCTAGCATTCAAGTCTCTGCCTCTTTAAAAATCAGCGAGTAAACTTTGTTTTAAAATTAAAAGCTAAGTGAATTTTAGTCTGTTGCTTGTGAAAATATCTGAGATAAGTAATGATTGCGTATGTTAATACAAGTGTATTGTATGGTTGTTCATGTTGATCTGTGCATGCTGCACTTCTCTGTTTCCATGAGTTCCGGGTTTGGAATTCAAACAAAATTCAATATCCTTTCATTAAGTCGCCATTTGGACTTAGGATTTAAATAAAATATGTTTGATTAATCCTAAATTAAAGTTTAAAATTTGTTTCAAGTAAAATAAGTTTAAAATGTTGCTAGAAACAAGATAGATAGAAGGAAACATAAATGTATGATAAAATCAAGTATTATGATTTGATAATCCAATTATACATCTTGAAACATCTTTGAAAAATATGATTTTTAAGATAAAAATCATAATTTTTAGTTAAGGATTTGGTGTGAAATTTTAAGATGAATGGAATTTGGGTTTTTGTGTTTCTCTGGTGATCGGCAGTCGTTGGAGGGTCGGGTTTTTGTTTGGAGGAGGAAGGATGTACGATGAGGCTAAGAAAATTGGTTAGAGGCTGTAATGATCGCCGTGGCATCGACGACGAAGCGATTTAGTTTTAAACCCTAATTTTGGGGATAGGTTCTTGGATGGTCATAGATGTCGTGGCTGAGGTTGCAGCTGCTCAGATGGTCAGGGGAAGGTGTTCGAGGCATATTCTGGTGATGTTTATAACTTCCAGTTCATCCTCCTTGGCTTGATTTTGATGGAAAACATTTGCGAGTGATTCGAAGGTAAGGGTCGAAAGTTTGGGTGATTATCGTGGTGCCGAATGGTTAGTGGATGGTCGGAGGGGTTTCCGCCGTTGGTGCATGTGCATGGAGTCGGTGCATGTGCACGGAGTCGCTGATTGTGTCAGTGGTGGTGTTGTTCTATGGGTTGGTTTTGACTCGAAGGAAGAATCTGGTGAGAAGGTGGTAACTCGAGTTAAAACTCGAGTGGAATTTAGGTGTTAAAGAGCTTCAGGGTTTTAAACTTAAAATTTAGACTAAGTTTAAAAAAAATGGGTAGAAGAGAGGTTTGCTCGGGGTTGGACCTGAGGGGTCTTCGGATTTGACCCGAAGTAAAGGTAACGTGCAGTTTTTAAAATGTTTTAAAATCAAATTGTTTTTGAAATTTAAACTTAAATCTAGTTTAAAGCTTTCTTGTTTAAACTTACCTATTTCTGATTGTTTCCTTTAACCATTAATTAAGAAGTTTTGAAAATTTGATTGATTTAAACTTTTTGAAATTTAAAGTGATTTTTAAACATTAATTAAAAAATGAAAGTTTAAGATTTTTGGAAAAGTAAGTTTTAAAATACAAGTTGTAATTAGTTTTGAAACCTCTACTTGATAGTGTTTTAAGTTATTTAAGGAAGCTAAGTTTTGTTAACTTTAAATTATCAAGTTAAATGGTTATCTTATTACAAATCTTAATTAAAGGATTTAATTAAGTTTAGTTAATTATAATGTTAAAATGTTTTAAAATGTTAATGTTAATCAAAGGTATTAATAAGATAACATTTTAATCTTAAGATAATTAAGGATCTAATGTCTTGAGATTAATTAAATTAATTAAGAAATTAAGTATAATTAATTAATTCGATTAATTAATTATAAGGATTGATTAAGTAATTAATTAAGAGTAAATAATTAATTTAATTATTAATTAATTAAGGGTTATTATTCAATTAATTAAACGTTAATTGATTGTAATTAAGGATTATTAACTAAAGATTATTAATTAATGATCAGAGATTAATTAATTGAATAATTAAGTAATTAAGAATTAATTAATCAAGTAATAATTATGTTTTATTAATTAATATTTAAAGGATAATTATTATATGATAAAAGATTAATTAATTAAGGATTAATCAAAGGTAATTAAAGATTAGTCAAATGAAATTAAGGGTTGATTAATTGTTTAATCAACTAGTGATTAAGGACTAATTAATTTGTAATTAAGACGGTTAATTAATAATTAGGATTTGTTAATTAATAATTAAGGGATAATTAATTAGTTAATTAATGATTAATTAATTAATTATAAGAGTAATTATGGATTAATTAATTTGTATTAAAAGGTATTGATCAATAATTAAGGGATACTGAAACAGAGAGGAGATTATTATATTTCTTTTTTTCTTCCTGCCGATTTGAAGGAGGCAAGACGTGATTTAAATGACCGAAAGAGGAAGGTAGTGTGTCTGAGGGAATTTAGCTACAGTGACTTGAGGTAAAGAAAAAACAGCTGATGTGACAAAAAGTTTGACGTGACCGTATAATATTTAAATTTTTAAACGTCTCAATTTACGCAACTCAACCTCTCGAATCTCTATCGAGGCGTGCCACTAGGCATTTATAATGTTATACGCCTGTTCCGAGCGCAAAAAAGGTTTCGAATCCTAATTCGATCGTATGTAGAAGATAGCGTTTTGAACCAAATTATTTATATTGAATTTCCGATATAAATTTCAGCGCATTTATATACCATACGACCAAAGAATAACTCCAAACACCACCAAATTTGAAATCTGACGATAATACAATATTACGGATACAATGGGACTAGTTTCATCGAATTCCGAGACTGTGTCTCAGAAGGCTATTTTCAAATGTCAATTTAAGCGATATATTTTTAAAACCGAACAAATCACCTTTGAATCCAAATTTTAATTTTTTTATTATCTTCAGTATTATTAACATAAATTTTATAAGCCTCTAAATTATTTTACCAAGCTTGAAACCTCAAATTCAATAATTAAATAACCCAGTAAATACTGATGTTTGAAACTCAAGTTAAAAATTAACTTTTAAATATTTAAAATCAATTAAATATTCCAATTTCAAATATTCAAAATTCTGGGTCGTTACACCAAAGCCGAACAAAGAGGAATGGGGTATGCCGATCCAAGGTAGCATGTTATGGAAACCGGTGACCACATCCGTCTATCAGACCAACGCCTACCGAACATTCCTTTCAGTCGAACTAATCAGGTTGTTTATGGAATGAAACTGGGTATGTATGGAAATTACTGACCGTAGCTTCTATATATGGAAATAACCAAACCAAGCAAGTTATATAGGGAAACCGCTTGATTTATGGGAATGACCTCTCTAACTTTGTACTTCTATAAATATCCAAGCTTATAGTAGCCATGGGAAGAACTTTTTAGAGCCACGAAACTCTATCGAACGGGGCTTTAGGACCACAATATTTAGAAGTAGATCATTGTATTTTACATCACAATACTTGTAATGGCTGAAATATAACAAAGGAAATAAAAATGAACAGTAGACCTAGGACCACTATGGCTGAACTACTATGAATCTGTATGTACTTAATTTTCTTGCATTCTATTTCTATTGAATTCACTGTTATAAATTCGATTGGAGGTGTTTTTCCAATTTCTGTGCAAACTTTTATGGTGTTTTCATTGAGAGTTTTCTCGATATGCCTCCTAAACTTAAGAGCGAGGCTAGTGGTTCTAGTGAGAATGCTAACCAAGATACTACCAATCAAGAAACTATTCATCCAATACTCTAGGACCGAACACTGTCGTCAGGAATGATTTGGATAGAGTTGTGATAGAACTTGATACTCATTTCATTTCCCAGCAGCAAATTATTATGGACACGATTATGACACGCTTGGGGCAGACGCAACCGATTGTGCACAACACCGAAGTAAGTGGGAGAGCCCAGTCCCTAAGATCTAGGAGACAAATAGGTCGCTCTCTTTTAGCGGTTTTGACCAAGAAAACTGAGAAGCAAGATGTGTGAACTCCAAGGAAATGGATAGAGCAAGGAATCAGCCTGATACCATGACCGAGAACCGGTTTGGCACTGAACCAATCAAGAAAGGTGGTGGATTAGGGTTGGACATGGATGATCCTTCCTGATCTAGGCAACAATCTCCTATCTTAGTAGAAATGGAAAAAAGTGGAAGGCGAACTTATCATCGCAAAAGAACCCGGAGTAGAGAACAGAGCTGGAATGGCAGTGCAAGTCATCATGAAAGAAGCAAAATATGTCTTTTATCCGAGTGGGGGAGGTCGACTGATTTCAGTCCATTCCCTGAGCCGAAAGATTATATGGCATGAATTATAAGGGAGTGTGAGTGTCGTAAGCAAATAGAACGTGGAATCGAAGAAAAAGTGGGTAGCCTATTTTCCATAGAGATAGAGGCTATTCGAAACCCTAGAGGTTTCTGAATGCTTACCATGGACCCTTACCAAGGTATGACTAATCCAATAGTCAATCTATAATGATATACGAATACATGTTGATGAGCGGAGCAACGAAAGAACTTTTGTGCAAGTGCTTTCCCTATTTTCTATCATACTTGGCGACTATGTGGTTTTTCCAATTTCCCCTTAGCTCAATCAATTCATAGGAAATGTTAAAGGAAAAGTTTATTAGCCAATTTCAAATTCATATAAAGCAGCCCAAAGATCTATACTCGCGGGCGGATGTAGAACAATGAGAGGATGAAACACCATGGCGATACTTGACTCGAATTTAATGTCGCAGCCGCTAGCATCCAGAATGCCGATGAATGATTAACTATTATGGCATTATGCAGAGGTGTTCATCCTGCCATAAAATTAGCCCAAAGGTTAACTAAATAAAAATTCGGTACCTTGTAGCACTTCTTCTATGAATCAGGAAAATTTATGCAGTTGGAAGAAGCCACAACTAGGCGATAGGCTGGAATGACTCACAAAAAACAGAAGAATCTAATAGTATGAATGGTATGGTTAAAGATAATGAAGTTAATTATGCCAAAAAAAAAGAAAAAAAATGTATCCAAGCAATTTTGGGAGAAATAAGACGGAACGAAAGAGGTTCAAGCTTGAAACGAGGTTTGATGCATATACGGATTTGAGTGACGCTATACAAAACATCTATCTCGCCATGCAGGCAAAACTCAAATACAATAGGCCTTCTCCAAAGAAAGAAACTGAAGCTGAGATGAATACGGGGAAGTATTGTAGGTTTCATGAATCCCATGGGCATAACAGTAATGAATGTCACCACTTAGAAGATATTATAGAAGAACACACTAGGAAGAGGAAGTTAGAGCAGCATATTGGGAATCCAAACGCTCCCTCTACTCCTATACAGCAGGTCCTAAAGAAAATCCCACATAGAAATGGGGGTGAAGGATGCAGTAATAATCGTGAGAAGGATGAGAGGTTGATAATTAATACCATAGTTAGAGGACCTCATATAGTTGATAGGAGATGGGCTAAGATGGAAGGATATGCAAAGTCTTTAAACAACGGATTGTCCGTGTAGGATGTCACACTATGCAACCAACAACTACATGGCTTCATAGGAGAAGGCACAATCCCCTTAGGATGGTTGGATCTGTTTGTTGAGATAGGCCTATCCTCGATCCACCATACGAAAACAAACTTACGTCTTGGTAGATGGATTCGCAACATACTATGCCTTCTTGGGGCGACCAAATTTATCAAATATTTGTGTAGTAGTGGTGCAGTGGTGCTTGACTATGAAATTTCCTATGGCCAACAGAGTGGGGCAGTGGAAGGAAACCACGATGCCACAGGGAGTGCAATATAGCAGAGCTCCAAGAAATTAAATGGTGGGAGAAGGGGAAAGGCACAGAGGTTGCACTTTATCCCAATTATGCCATCGCATACCGGTTAAAGGAGAGACCTCCGCTCAAGTTCATAAGTGATCCTATAATGAACTTGACTCAAGAGATGGAGGAGAGTGGGCTATAGGGGAGCTTAGAGAGGTGATAGAGTTCACGGAGTAAAATAGCAATGACTTAACATGACATATGAATATCTGATCCAAGCTAGATTAGGATCTCACGGTACAGTTGATAGGATTCTTATGAGACAACCAGGACATGTTTGCTAGGTCCCATGTAGATATGTGTGGAATCTCTCCCTAGATTGCATGTCATGCCTTGAATATTGACCCAAGGAAACCCCTGGTGAAACAAAATAAAGTAGTATGAGCCCAAAGAGGTCGGTAGCTTTTAATGAAGAAGTGGAAACCTTGTTAGAAACGAGTTTTTCAAAGAATCTCAGCACCCGAAATGGATAGCAAACCCATTCTAGTTGGAGACTAAAACATGAAATGGTGAATGTGTATTTATTTTTATAATCTAAATAACGCATGTCCTAAGGGATGTTTTCCTCTCCTGAGAATTAATCAGCTGGTGGAGGAAACCACACGATATGAGCTTTTGTCCATTACGGATACATATTCTGAGTACAATCAGATTGCTGCATACATTCTGGATTAAGAGCACACTAGTTTCATTAGAGGCTTTGGGCTCTAGTTTACAAAATTATGTCATTTGGACTCAAGAATGCAGGGGAAACACACCAATGGCTGGTCAAAAAAATGTTTGCATGCCAAATTGTATGAATTATGGAGGTGTACGTTGATGATATGTTGGTATAATATAGGAAGGCTGAAGATCACAGTTCCCATCTGGATGAGATGTTTCAAATTTTGCAACGGTTTGGAATGAAGTTAAACCAACTAAAATGTTCATTTAGGGTTTCATCTAGAAAGTTTTTGGGATATATTATACATGCAAGGGGGATTAAGGCTAACCTCGAACAGGTCCATGCTTTAAAGGAAATCGGGATTTTCAAGACATAAAGGTAGACACAAAGTCTAAATGGCAAGGCAGTAGCTTTATGCAAATTCATATCTAAGGCCACCAATATATAGGTCCATTCCTTAAGGCACTTAAAAAGGGGAAAGGAAATTTTGGCTGGACGGATGGATGTCTGGCTACATTCCTCAATTTACTAGAGAATTTTCAAAAACCTATGGTTCTTTTTACACCGATGGAAGAGGAAGACCTATATCTGTACTTAGCAGTATTGGCTCACACCCTAAGTGCTGTATTGGCACAGGAAGAAGTTTAGGTGCAAAGACTAGTATTATACATAATTAAATGTTTTACAAGGCTAAAGTGTAGATATTCTAAGTTAGAAAGGTTGGCATACTACTTACTAATAGCATTTTGGAAGTTGAGACACTATTTCCAATCCCATCCAATCCAGGTATGATCAACCAACCTTCGAGGCAAATCTTGCATCGACCTAATACCGCAAGAAGGCTGACAAGATAGAGTATTGAGTTAATCCAATATGAGATTTCCTGGCAACCTCGAATAACGATCAAAGGACAAGTCTGGCATATTTTAGGGCTGAATTTACCATTAGGGACGACGAAGCTGAATCTTGGGGGAAGAAGCTCTTAAATAGTGGATGTATGCAAATAGAGATTTAAATGAGCACAACTCTGGTGTAAGAGTAGCATCATTGACACCTGAAGGAAAAAGTAGAACTACATGGTACTACATAAGGTTTAAGGCGATGAACAATGAGGCTAAATATGGGGCTCTAATAACAGGATTGGAGATAGCTAGAGAATCAGGAATAAGGTCACCAGCTGTGCACAGTGACTTACAATTGGCTGTAAACCAGGTGCTTGATGAATTCCAGTCTAACCTATCTGAGGAAGGCAATGGCTTTGCTTAATGAAATGGAGCATTATGTAATCAAACACATACCACGAGACGAAAAATAGGATGCGAATGGGCTGGCAAAGTTGGCAAATTTTGGAAAGAGTTATTGGCTAGGGTGAGTTCTGGTAGTGAACCTACTCGACCCCAACTTTGAGGAAATGAACGTGATTGCAACCATCGATGATGAAGAGACTTGGATGACAGCAACCATAAGTATTAGTGTAAGGGGATATTACCGAGCAATAGGAACGAAGCCAAGACGGTCTTGCGAAATGCACCTTTCCTTACCATTTAGGATGGTATGTTATATCCGAGGGAATTTTCTAACCCGCTACAGAGATACATAACAAGGAGAAGCCAAGGAGATATTGGAAAACATACATCAAGGATGCTGTGGGGATCATACTCGGGGAAAACTCTAACAAAAATGTTGTTGCGGTATAGGTTCCCTTGACCAACATTAAATCATGATGTGATGGGATACGGGATAAAGTGTGGAAAATGCCAACGATTTACAACGATCCCAAGATTTCCCTCGACCGAACTAATTCATATGGTTAGTGTGACGATCCAGAATTTTGGCAATATTATTTTAATAAGCACCTAATCTGATTAATTAAAATACAACTTATCATTTTAAAAACAAATAAGACTTTTGGGCCATTTACTTATATATATATATGTGTATTTGTGAAGAAAACTATGATTTGAAAATTCAAAATAAAGTCTCTCAAAAATATTTAAAATAAAATCCATCTTATCCACATTAAAAACAAATATAAATATATATATATATATATATATACACAAAAATATAGATTAACTATTGATAACTTAAATTTAAAACATACATGTGTAAAAGAATAGAAATAAAGTATATAAGTGGTTTTTTCGTGTGTGTGCAACATGAGATAAACCTTTACCGATATCCATAACAAATTTTTAGTAAGCACATAAGGCAAAAGCAAAACCAGACAAAAAAAAAGAATATATGTATATACATATCAATGGATATGAATGTAAACATGGAAGGAGACATGCATTAAATGCCTATGCCATCAAGCACATAAAACATCCCATCTCAACATTAACAAATCATTTCATTTCTTCAAAAAAATCTTATCTGGTCAAGAATAAAGCTGGACAAAAGAAATAGAAACAGAAGTCTCAGCCTGTAACTTACTAAATACACTTCCACTCCTTATAAATGTACCTATATCACTACCTTTCTTCTTACATCATTTCATTCGAACGAAGTAAAAACAGAAATCATAAATCCTTTCTCAAACCTGGAAGATGATCAAAAGTTTGAAAAGAAAATCCTGTAACCCTGTTCAAATTAAAACCTGGGATCTTTTCAAAAGCAAACTCAGGAAGAAGAAATCAAAGCAGATCCATCTTTGTTTCAAATGTTAGTCATCACTACAAGATCCAGTAACAAGCATTTTTTTCAGCAACTCCAGTTTTTAAAGTTTAGAAGCTATTTCAAAAATAAAAATAAACTGCTCTGTTCTTCATCTTGTTCAGGTGAGTAAAATTTTCTTTCTAAAAATAGTTTTACCTGATCTTATGATTGTTAACAGAGTAAAATATAGCGGTAATTTAGTAAATGTCATATGAATGTAAATGTATGCATATATTAAGATGGGTCTGTAGGAATGTCTGTGCAAGTTCATTTGTTGACCTCTGTTTATAATAGGTGAGTAAACAACTAACCATTGTTTTAATTTGCGGTTTGTGATATATTTAATAAGTAGGTGATGTGAAAATTGTTTGCATATATGTAATTTTGGGTTGCATTCTATAAATTTGTAGCTGTATATGAGTGCATGTCTGAAACCTGAGTAAATCCCTGTGTTTTTTTTTACAGACAGGCCTAAATCTTGATCAAGGATCAAGTGCTCTTCAATCATTCATATATAGATTGTGACATTTGAACAAAATGTGTTTATTCTTACCTAAGCTTAGTATTAAAAATATAATTAAGCATGATAAGAATAAAACTATCTGTAAATATAGGAATACAGTAGAAATTTTTACAAATATGTTAGAATCGAATGTTGTAAATTGCTGATCAAGTACACGACCTTAACCAAAATTGTAAAATATGATTTTTAAGATAAAGATAAAAATTTTAGATTTGTTTTTGGAGAGCATGTTGGAGTTGAACGATTTTTTGTGTGTGGTCATTTTCTGTCGACTGGGGGTGGTGGGACCTCATGTTTGCCACTGGAGGTGGCCGAGAGGTCGACGAACCCAGGAAAATTGGTGGAGTGATTTATCATCGACCATGGTGGTCAGACTTCGGCAAACTAGGGTTTAGAGTCCTGTTTTGGTTGACTTCGGGTTTGAGGGGAGTTTGATGTCGACGAAGCATCGGTCTTCATAAGGGTGGGGGGAATGGAAACGTTAGACCACGGTGAGGATCTAGTCAGGATGGCGAAGATTCTGGCGACTGGGGGTGGAGGTGCGAGGTTGTTTTTGAGTGTCCAATTTCATCGTCGTAGCCTCAATCATGTTCAATTTTGTCTCTATGATATCTTTGCCGATCTGGATGGTCGAAAGAGTAGGCGAGCTCATCTTCGACTTACCGAGGGTGGTTCTAATGATCGGAGCTACGTCGATGGTATGTGCATATGCACATGAA
Organism: Allium cepa; assembly: GCA_030765085.1. Taxonomy (NCBI): domain Eukaryota; kingdom Viridiplantae; phylum Streptophyta; class Magnoliopsida; order Asparagales; family Amaryllidaceae; genus Allium; species Allium cepa. The sequence goes on from CM060934.1 coordinate 723,305,064, forward strand.
TCCTATGTGTCAGGCGCTTGGGGTTGGGTGTTTAATCTTCGAGTGCATTAGGGTTTTTCTTCGAGTCGATCTCGAGTTTTATGAGGAAGCATGAATAGAAGTGACATAGAGGGGGAAATCAGTTTGTCTCGGGTTTCTTTGAGTTTGGTTCGGGCCTGTACCTGAAATCTTTGTGCTGGGTTGTTTTAGTAGTAAATCAAGTTTAAAGTTTATCAAAGTAAATAAGTTCCAAAAGGAAATATAAGCCAGGTCTAAATAAAGTATTAACGAGTTTAAATAAAAAAATTCAAAGTTTTAATTTGTTTTAAATTTTCTTGTTTAAAGATAATTGTATAATAAGTTAAATTCCTAAAGTTTTCAAGGGTCAATTAAATGATGTAACTAAATAAAGGATTATTTATTTAATGTATTGAAAACGATCAATTTGAGTAATCAATTTAAGGGATTGACTTATTAATGTGATAAATTAGTTAAGGTTTGGCAATTAAGATTTATTATCTAACTGATTGATTATTAACTCAAGATTTGTTAATTAAGGAAATTAATTAATGGGTTGGTTAATTAATAAGTGTGATTAATTAATGAAAGTGATTATAGGATAATTAATTTGAGTAATTAATTAAGAATAATGAAATTAATATGAGTGATAGAAGGTTAATTAATTGGTGTAATTAATCAAAGGCTAATTACTTAGTGAAATTAAGTAATCATTAATTAGGAAGGATTAACTAAGAATAATTAATTAAAGAAGATTAATTAAGATGGATAGTTAAGGAATGATTAATTAGTTGGATTGAAATTAATTAATGGTTAAGTGAGAAGGATGTGTAATGAAGAAAGTAATATAATTTATTTAAATTAATTAGGAATGGTATGACTAATCTTGCTTATGCCTTGGGTTATTGATATCTTTGAAATGTGATTTGTGATGCTATGTGAGATGGTATGGTGGTTAAATTGTGATGATATAGATTACCCATCGGTAATAGAATTGTTATGTAAATATGTTACTCTAATATGAATAAATTTGTTTCCACTTAAGTAACTTGAATTGAAGATGACATTTGTTTCGAAGAGACCGGGGTCGGGTATTTGTAGATATCCGAAACCACTTCAAATTGTAAATCTTCTATAAATTCCTTATAAGAGTCGATATGTGAAATAAATTGGCTGGAATGGAATGATTTAAGTAATTGGACCATTTTAACTATGTAGAGATACATAGATATTGATTCGTGAAATAAGTGTTGACTATAATAAGTTTAAAATTCGTAGCGAAGTGCGAGTTACCCGGGTTTCCTTTATATTTGAACTTAGTTTTTCAAATTATGTGGATTTACTCACGCTGTTTCCAGCTTGACCCGGTTGTTACTTTGATGTAATGCTCGGGTCAGACCAAGTACTACAGATTTCTGGTAAGGAAGTTATGGAGCTCAGGAGGCGAGCTGGATGGCAGGAACGTATGGAGTGTTTCCGCTGTGATATATTTCTGTTTATCTGAGACATGTTGATTTGTATATGTCCAGTGTTTGAGTATGTGTGTAACTCTGGTGTATTAAAATGTAATTGACAGATATAGTATTCTTTTGTAAACTGTTATTATTTGACATTATATTTTGATCCGCGGTGAATGTGAGAATTTGTGTTGTGTTTTCTGTTTCTTCTTCTTATATCTCTTTCTTCTTCTTCTAACTATCTGGAATTTTCAGGTTCGAAATTTTTGGGTCATTACAGTTAGTCAGTGGTCCTTTTCGATCTGGGTAATATACCCGATCAGCAAGCTTCCTTTGGCTAGGTATGGAGCCAAGTACGCAATAGTGATGGTTGATTACTATACTTGGTGGGTCAAAGCCGAACAACTTACTAAGGTGTCATCTGCTAAGGTTATAAACTTTTTATTCAAGATTCTAATACGCAGGTACAGAGTCCCCTTTCAAACCATCTTAAATAATGGATTGCAGTTTGATAGCAAGGAGTTTGTCGTTTTAAATTGTCTAGAGAGATTGAATCCTAGATTGGATCATGAACGATTCGGAAAGATCACACGTTAAATTGAATGTAAAATGATCCAAAGAGATTGAAACTTTAAATAGAAATAGATTAGATAAGGGGATTCGAACGCCTTGTAATTAAAGTAAAATGGATAAATCCTAGAAGAACATGGGACAATTTCGATAAATGATGTAATAACTCCGAATGAAATTGGAATGATTATGATGTATGAACAATGACTAAGCAAGAGCTAGAGTCCTTAGTTTTAACGGGTTCAGAACAACCTATGATTTGCAAGAGAATCAGAAGGAACTGAATGATTCATCAAGATTAAGTTCAATGGATAGCCGAAGAGCTCAACTATTGAAGATTGGCTACCCGGACTTATCCTTGAGAAAAACACGACTTACATTTGAAAGGCGTACTTTGGATGGAAAATGTTAATCTGGTTTGAAGCCAAAGAAGATATTAACTGGACATAGAAGATCAAAATGAGGATGAAACAACTTGAAATCTTGGAGGCACATTTAAATGGAGCAAAGGAGTTGCTCCGAGAAATTTCACCCCAAGACACACAAAGTACACAAATGGGCACAGACTTGCTCGTGTCGGTGCTCCTTATTCTTCCACTCTAACTTTGTAGGAGTTATTTTATTCTCCTTTCACATGTGATTTAGTGGTTTTGAAGTGCTTTTGACGACCTATTTCAAGAATTGAAGAGTTAAGGGCTAGAACAGAATAAATCAAGTGATGAAGGAACAACCATCAAAATCAACCAACAACCGATGGAAACAACATGGGACGCCACAAAATGAATTAAGAAAAAGGATGTAAGAAAGTTCAAAGTGATCCGAACTAAGAAACATGACAGTACTGACATGTTCAAGTCGATACCGACATGTTTGTTTAACTCATGAAGTTCTGCAATTTTTCACGCGGTTCCAGGCCGATCTATGGGCTCTAATCCAAATAAATTTCCAATCAAACACGACCGTTTCTCTATAAATACCAACCAACCTACAATCAAGGAGGGATCTTTTGGCTTGATCTCTCTTTTGCGATCTTTAGCTCTTCACTCTAGATCTGATCTGTATACCATTGGAGACTTCTCCTGGTTCTTCACATCTATTCTCTACCTCTCAAATGCACTAGCAACGTCAATGTAAATTTGAGATCCACTAGATAGTGGTCAAATCTCTTATAACTAGTTGTGATCCAGACAGAGAACCACCATAAAAATTCCTATGTTCTTTACTTTTACGCTTTTCTTGGTCGCTTATTCTGTGATTTCTACTACTTTTACATCTATTATAAAACTACTAGTGCTTTCATCTAATTTTTGGATGTTGATCCATTTTTGGGTTAACAACACCACTATAAATAGACCCACAATGACACCAAGAGAGGGACAATTAATTCTTTCCTCTTTCCTAAATTTTAAAATTTTAAACCTCGATTTAGGGATTTTAGAGTCGATTCTAATTTTAGGACTTTTTGCATGTAATGGCTTGGACAATTAGCTTTGCATAGCATAATTCTATCAAATGAGAATATTTGATTATTATTGAATTTTGACGCACATATGACTCATATTTGTGCTTGAACTTGGATAATAGACATGTATATGACTAACCTTTGGACTTGGACTCGAAGTCGACTTCTAGGCTTGCATAAGGCCACTTAAGCCCTTATCCAGACCAATCCTAAATTACCCAGCATATTTTAGTTTGGGAAGAAATTTGCTAACAATCAGCAACCAATAAAAGTAGACTTCAAAAATGGGTTAAAATCAAAATCAAGTTCAAAATAAAAGAATATGAAGAAGCTTTCCTTGATTTTCATCTCGAGAACAGCTCTATCTCATTTCTGAGCTACCTCGGTTTTGGTCATGTGCTTAGTCAATCACCTTTGTCATGGTCTTCAAAATTGTGTGAAACAGACCATTCATTTCCCGGTTGAGGAGAAGGAGGATCACTTGTAAGGGGTTTTCTAGTTGTCCCTTATCTTAGTCGCTTTTCCAAAGAAGTACGCGTAAGGCGGATCCTTACTAGACTCTTCCCTATCCTCCTCTGTCCTTGGCGCTTGATGAGGCGCAACTGGAATGCCCAACAAGATTGATGGAGGAAGGATAGTGGTAAAGTAATGTGCTTCTCTAATAAGAGGATAGGGCAAGGGATGACGGTTGATGCATGCGGTGTAGTCTGGAAGAGGATGCTCTTTCCTTATGCAGCCAATGTAATGTTTTGTTGCTAAGAGTTGTGTTAATTTGGGTAGCAATATCTAAGGTAGTGAAAAATAATCTAACCCACTACAAATAAAAACAACCAAGAGAACAAGCAAGCAAGCAATTAAGACAAAGACATAACCATTAGAAAGTGTATTAAGAAAAAGTGCGCGAGCGAGACAACTATGAACACATAACACCAAAAAGTAAAATTCTATCTAACCTTAGTCTAGGTAGGATGCTTTTTTCTGACTAAGAGCAAGCCGATGGCTTGGCGCTCACTATGTGATAGAGTTATTGGTACACTCTAAAGGAAATTATGTGATTTATTATATATATCTAACCCATTGACCAATCTTGGTTCGAAATAAAGGCGTTTTCTTTCTATTATATACATGATATAATGTGATTATATTTATTTATTACTTAATGAAAAGTATATTTAATAAAAAAAATACATAAATTGTATGTTTTGTGATAGTAGTTACAAAGTGTTACAATTATGAGTAATTTATCATAATGTAACAAATATACCATTTTCAATATTCCTAGTCAAGATATGTCGACACTGGATATCGATAGATTTGTTGAGACTAGATTACATAACGCTCTGCAAATGTTGAATTTTACTTGTTACTAATAGGGGAATCAAGGGATTACATACTAATAGCTATTTGATAACTATGAAATGACTCACTCAATAGTTTTCTATTGGTTAATTTAACTAAGGTCAAGTAGAGAATAGAGATGTGACTAATTTACAGAGTTCTCTCGACTTGAGAATAATGTTGATCTTCAATCTGGAAGATCTGCACTGGTTATAATTAAACTGTTGCACGGCGTTCATCGAATGACTATAGTTGGGTTGAGTGAAAGCATAGGAAGTGAAACATTATTCAAGTAAGGATTTGTCTCCTTGGTTATATGAGGTCAATATCACGGTCAACTAAAGCCAATTCAAAATCAAACTCTCCGGCCAGAGCATTTTGGTTAATAATAATTATTATTATTGAGCCAAGAACTTTATGTTTGGACTATAAATTTGAATGTGGAAGATGCTAGAATTTGACCATTACCAAATTCCATAAATCCAAAGTGATTTAATTTTGACAAAGAGAATTGGTTTAAATAATTGTCACTAAAAGGTACCGCTTAAGTGTTTGCGAAATTTGATTTTACCATAAAGACGTGTAAGCGATGAATTCGGTCGAAATGTCATACCTCCTGCTAAGTGGTGTGTGAATGTTAATATTTGAATTAATCGCTGCCTGAATGTACGCCTCTGAGTCACACAACCGCATTTGTGATTTCTTCGAAAAACACACAATTTAATTCATTTGTAAAATGCTACAAATTGATTAAATTAATTAATAGATATGAAATATTAATTATTACTAATTTATTTGATGTTTTGAATGTGGTCGGTAATTATTTAAATGCATATATAAAAGTTATATTTGCATATATCAGTATAAGTTTGAACATGTTCTAAATAATAAAATAATTACTCAAAAGTAGTTTTTTCTTTTATTTGGAAAATTTGCACATTTGGAATGTGATTGGATTGGCTATATAATGGTGAGAGGAGGAATTCAATTAAGGGGATTGATTAAAATTTAAAAAGGAGAATTAAAGGACGAAGTTTTGATAGGAGAATAGGAAATGTTCCTTCAATTTTATTTAAAAAATCCCCTCATTTTTGAAAGTAAGCAGAGCGTGGCTTTCATTTTTTTTTCCTTTTCTTCCTCTTCTCTATCATTCATTCATGGTTGAAACTTCATCCAAAAAACATCAAACTAAATTAAAAAGGTGGTTCATTCTTCCCTTGCAAAGTGGGATGATGATTTGTTTGATATTTGAGGAGAAGCCACAAAAAAAGGTGCGATGAAGGACAACGTCTATCAGATCTAGAGAGTGATCAATTAGATCTAGGTATTTTTCCATCATTCAAGGTGTTTCTACATGCTTCATTCTAAGGTAATTATATATGTGTATAATTATATATATATATATATATATATATATATATATATTATAATTTGTCTGTATCCTTTTAATCTCCATCTTTCCCTTCTGTTTATACTTATGAATTTGAATCTAGATTTGATTATCTCTATTCCTTTTCTTGAATCGATTGTTGTATCATGTTAAAACATAGAATGGGTTCTTTCGTTCACTACTTTTTTGTTATGAATCATAACATCTCATTTTCTATCTCATGTATGATTGTTTGATTAATAAATTTAACATAGATCTAGACCTTCTTAATTTTATTTTCAATGGCCTATGTGATTGTTTAAAAGGTTTTTTTAATTTATATCTAGATCTTCTTATCTCAAATCTATATAAGCCTATGTCGTTTGATTTGTTGTTTTGAATAAAAACATAACATAATTGAACTTTGGATTTTTCTTTTATTATTCATTATCCTGTTTTCCATATCAAAAGGTTTACACTTGAATATTTAGACATGGATTTCTATCTAATTAGAACTTGGTAATAATCGCATTAATTCTAACATAAACTCTTCCTTTTAAAAGAAAAAGGGAAACATTAAATCGCTGAAATATTCCATGATTTGCAATTCCATCTAATTAAAAATTATAACTTTGATTTGAAAGGAAAGATTCTTTTCACCACTGCTTCAAACCATTTTCATTAATCTTAATATTTTTGATTTACTACTTGTAATTGAAATGAAATCTATTTTAATTGAACTGCTATGTTAAACATTAATTCTATATGTATATGTGTGTGTGCTTACAGTATGTATATGTACGTATGTATTTATATATATATTAAAGAATAAAAAAATTGTTCATGTTTAAGAAAATAAAGGCATATATAGATGGAAAATGTGTCCTTTGTGGTGTAAATCCCAATACCTACACAATGTTTGCATTAACTTTGTACATTTTTATATGTTGTACTTATAGAAACACGCGGGCATATATGATGTGCTTAGAATCATTTGCAATTAATCAAATCAAATTGGACTAATGCATTCCTAGTAAAACATTTAATTAAAATGTTGACATGTTTATTTAACAAATTATCAATCTAACCAGAGACAAAAATGAAAGGTTTCTCTCTCTTCAATTAATGTTATTTACTCTCTTAATTAATTGCATAACAATTATAGAAGAGAACTAAATGTTTCCTTCTCATATTATTTTAATAAGTAACTGCTACGCAAGAGGGTGTATTTGATACACTCATTCATTTAAATTTATATAATATTAAAACTCTTTTAAAATAATTTCGCCAAATTAAATTAAATATTGATTTTATTTAAAAGAAGATTTAGATAAGATCTAAATGTATTTAGACTTCATAGGCCCATTAGATATCCAAAATGGCTAAATTTTTGAAATTCACCTGTTTCTTCCATTGCGGGCTGACCTAGTTTCAACAATGGTATTAGAGCCTAATAGCATATACGGTCTAAATTAATCATCTTAAGGCTCACCAATTAAGCTTGCGCACTTAGTAAGGTGTCTAGAATGGTGATGTCTAGGATTTGAATTGGGTAATCAAGTACCATGTCCTACCTGGTTAAGTACCTAGCTTGAAAGGTGAAGTGAGCCCAAAGGTTTCCCCTAATATAAAATGCCCTCTTTGAATTATGCTTTGGGCTAATTTTCAAAATAATTTTGGAAATTAAGAAAAAAATTAAATTTAAAAGTTAATTTAAAATAAAAACATGTTTATTATAAAAGGTGATAATATAACATAAATTTTCAAAATATTTGAAAAGGTAGTGAAAATTACAAAATGTTTGAAACTGTTTAAATATTAATTTAAAAATTTATTGATAAGATTAATAAAATAAATTTATGGATTGAGTTTATTAATTAATACTTATATTCATGTATTATAAATTTTGATACATGTCATGTTATTTTAAACTGTTTAAGATAACATAAGTATACACGTATGCATATAAGATAAATTTTGAAATCAATATAATTTAATTAAAATTGTTTAATAGAATAAATTAATTAAAGGCTAATTAAATAAATAAAAATACATACATATAAGATATATGTGTTATATTATAAAGGTTATAGTAGATATTGAAAGAAGCTACTATGGCTAGCTATTACTTAGGATCGTGTAATATGGAATATAATTAAATTTAAATGCGAAAACAAATGATAATAGCATAGTAAATAAAAATAAAACAAGCACACCAGGAATTTTTATACTGGTTCGAACTTCCCGTTCTACATTCAGTCCCAGACTCCTTCTAGAATTTTAACTACAACAACCCTCACTTAACTTGGAGGAATAGGTTTACACTGCCTGAGCAACCGAACATGACTTCATCCGCCTAAGCAACCGAATATGACTTCAATACAGAAGATATCCGGCTGTAGTGTGTTTTTAAATAACACTAATAATTCAATTGAGTACAATCTTCCTATAATCTTCTCCTTTATGATATATATTGTGATATGCTTTGAGAATTGTGGAAGATAAAGTGATCAATGATCAAAATATGTAAGAATTTGAGTGCAGTTTGAAAACTTTGAGAATAGATAAGAATTCAAGAATGCTAAAGTAAATTCGGTAATCTGTTTATTGAAATCTATAATCTATATATAGTACATGAAGAGTTGCATCTTTAAATGTAAAGTTATATGAAAAAGAATGGATGCAACTGTCGATTTAAAAGGATGTTTCTCTTGGTGAAGAGAAGTGACTTTTCAAGAAAATAGCAGTTAAGGATATTCAGACGTCTGAATAAAAAAATTCAGACTTCTGAATTAGATTGAAAAAGTAAACAGCAAGTAAATAGTTCATTTTTGACCTCATTCAGACGTCTGAATATTTCAATTCAGACGTCTGAATATTGTGAGAACAATATTCTCATTTCAGCACTCAGACGTCTGAATGAATAGGTTCAGACGTCTGATTTTGCTGTTTTGTGCATGCATGAGCATGTGTGTGCATGTGTGTGTATATGTTTTTATATATATATATCATTTAAGGAGAGATTTTAACAAATTTTGTAAGTAATATACAGACTCTAGAAACATAATATACAGCTATAAACATTTGTCGATGAATCTTCAGTAAATCTCCGGCAAAGATGGTTTAAAATACACATAACATTTTATATAGGTTGTTATAATCAAAATCGAGAGTCTAACATTCTCCCCCTTTTTGATGATGACAACTATATAAAATTAATAGACTAGATACTCCCCCTTGTCAATATGCGCAATTTAAACTTCTCCCCTTTATCGTCGACAAAAAGAAGGAACACGAATGATAATAGATAATCCATAAAAATAGGGAAAAAGTACATAATGTTATAGATAGTTCTCATACAACTAACATAAAGAAATAAAAGTGATAAGTTCCCATACAACTAACATAAATAATTAAAAGCAAGATGAATTAAAATTGACTCGAAAGAGATGGATCATTGTGATTTGAGCTTGAGCTTGAGGAAGACCATTCAAAAGGAGATGGATTGTAAGCTTGAGTAGATGTAGACCCGGAACAAGAAATTCATCCAATATCTTGTTGAGAAAGCCTTTGATAGAATTGAATTTTCTTTCCGTCTTTTTCTCAAGTGCTTTTATGTCCCGATGAATCTTTGATTGATTTCGGGAGAGAATAATTATGGCTTGCCTTGAAGAAGTATCCGGGCCAATTTCTTGACTGGTGCCAACATCCTCCTCTTCTTCTTCATGATAGGTACGTGAAGAAGAAGCAATACTAGTGTCTAGAGGTTGAGGAACACCTTGTTGAATATTTTGTGACCATTGTTGGAACGAAATGATTTGTTGAGAAGGAGACCGTATAGAAAGACCCATCAAACCTAAAGTTTTAGCGCCTAACTCACTAATACTTGTAAAATCGGAATCAAGCATCGGTACTCCGATATTTAGGAGAATGCGCATAATATAGGCACCATAATGAATAGTTCTATACTTCCTTCAGACTGTGATATCTTGGAATTCATCCAAAATAGTCTTTCCCCAATTTACTTGTTGATTAGAATAGATAGAATAAAGTGCTTGAAAGTTTTCTTTATACACTTTTTCATTGCTACCCGTTCTTGGTTGGAGAGATCGAATAAGAGCACGGTGAATTATCCAAGCTTGTGGCCGTAAGTATGTAGATTTTAAATTGCCCATATTTATAAGTTCATCGGATAAAAATTGATGTGAAACTTCATCACGATGTTCCATATCAACTTCAATTTCATTAATATCAATTCCTTGATATGGACAATTTAAAATATGACCTAGTCTTTGTAAAGGTAAGAAAATTCTTATGCCACAAACTAACGACCAAACACAATCTTGATGGTTTTGAGGATTTTGATGATCCAAATTTAAGTTTGCAAGATTTTTTTTTTAATCATAAGATGATTAATTTTAACATTATTAGGAGTATACCCAATCAAGCTGTCGAAGTGAAATTGCTCTGCTAATTCTCTAATACGATATGTTGCGAAGTCCAGGAATTTCGTGAATGCTCCTTCAAAGATGTTGGAGTTCTTCATGGAATTGAACCTAGAAACAGCAACATCATTCCATAGCCATTGCCGGATTTGGTCTTCGGATGGTCCGAAAGTTGATTCTCTTGTTCTCTTTGATCTTGGTGCCACTGGTAAGTTAGAGGAAGAGTAAAAGCTTTGAGTGAGATGAAAATGGGGGCTAGGGTTCTGAAGTAAGAGGTAAAGAAGTCAAAAAGTTATTATATAGGCGATGAAAAGGTAGGGGTAAAAAGGTAATAAATATAGAATAAGAAAGGCAGAGGAAAAAGCTTCAGATGGGATTCAGACGTCTGAGGAAACCAATTCTTACGTCTGAATTTGGTTAGTGTGCAACCCGTAAGGATTTAGTTCAAAATTGGGCTAATTCAGACGTCTGTTTTTCTTGATTCAGACGTCTGAATCTGAAGAAAAGTTTTTTTTTCAATGAATATTCAGACGTCTGTTTAAATCAATTCAGATGTCTGAATTGTGCACGGAAGCATATATTTGGAAATGGTGAGAATAAAAGAATTATATTATTGAATAATTTTTAATATTACAAATAGAATAAGCAGAATGGAATGACAAAACAAATTATATTTAAATAACAAGAAACGATTTAATAAATTTTGAAGAAGATGATGGAGTATGATAGGATTCTTCTTCAACTTTGGTATTTTCCACGCATGGTCGAAGCGGAGACCATCTGTTACCACGTTCCCAAGAATTTGGAGTTGTTGGTGGACATTGCGGTGATGGTTCCCAAGGATTGTGATGACTTGGAGAATGAACTGTAGATGGTTGATGAACAAAATCCTTTGATGAAGAACCACAGAACTTTAGCGCTACTTGTTCCAAAAAGCTAAGCCGTTTGGCATTAACTTTTTGCTCATAGTATAATTCACGTTGTAAGTCTAATGTTTCTTTTTGATAATGATGAATATCATCAATCTTCTCTTTTGTGGACGGTGATCCAAAAAAGAGAGGCCGTCTTGTTTTCTTTGCTGGTGGAGTATATCCAGTATGAGTAGAGGGTGGAACAATTGGAACTGGTTCATATATAGGAGTAGGAGTTAATACATTCTCCGATTTCGATGAAGGAGAGGTGTAAGATAGTTTAGATGACACGGAGTTATTTGGAGATGACATAATTGAATCAATAAAAAAATTATAGAAGAGAATCAAGAAATTATTGATGAAAAGAATTGTAAGAATGCAGCAATATATAGGAAGAGGGTTGTTTAAAAATAGAGGACAATGTATGGTTAGAATGTTACAGAAATAGTATCCATGGGAAGGAAGGAGAGAACGAAAGTTATATATATGAAGTTAATGACAACCTCATAATTCAGAAAACAATAGAGAGTGAAGTGGTAGTGTAGAGGACTACCGAGTATGAGGTCTTAAATTCGTGTGTTAGAAGACACTTTTTATTTCTTTTGATAGAAACTACAAATTCTATATTATTATTAAAAATTTTTTATAAAAAAATGTATATATACATATAAAAAAATTTGAACTTAAAAATCTTTAAGAGAGACGATACCAAGTTCTCTTCTTAAATTAATGAAAGTATTTTCATTTAACGGTTTTGTAAAGATATCTGCCAATTGTTTATCAGAGGACACATATTCTAGATTTGTTAAATCTTTTTTAATATTATCACGAAGAAAATGACGACGAATGTCAATATGTTTTGTTCGTGAATGATTTATAGGATTTTTAGATAAGTTTATAGCACTAGAATTATCACAATAAATAGTTGATTTACTTAAATTAAACCCAAAATCTTGTAGTGTTTGTTGCATACAGATAACTTGAGCACATGCCAGAGCTGTAGAAATATATTCTGCTTCACACGTTGACAATGAAACACGGTTTTGTTTTTTACTATACCAAGATACAAGAGACCGTCCAATGAAGTGACAAGTCCCACTTGTACTTTTTCTATCTGTCCGGCTTCCTCCAAAATCAGTGTCACCGTAGGACACTAATTCAAAAGGACATTCCTTTGGATAGAATAGTCCAAAGTCCTTGGTTTTATTAAGATATCGTAGTAAGCGTTTCACTGCTCGTAAATATGATTCTTTGGGATCTGCTTGAAATCGTGCACAAAAACAAACACTCATCATTATGTCTGGTCTACTAGCTGTTAAATATAGTAACGATCCAATCATACTTCGATATAATTTTTGATCAATACTTTTACATTTTCAACTTTATCAAGATGTATGGTTGTACTCATAGGAACTGGTTTGGTGGAAGTATTTTCCATACCAAAGCGTTTAATTAGATTGTTACAATACTTTTCTTGATTAATAAAAATACCATTTTCTAGTTGTTTTATTTGTAAGCCAAGAAAATAATTTAACTCACCCATATGTGACATTTCGAATTCTTTAGTCATTAATTTAGAAAAACCTTGACAAAGTCTTTCATTTGTAGATCCAAAAATAATATCATCAACATAGATTTAAACGATTAAAATATCATGTTTATTTCTTTTTACAAGAAGAGTTTGATCAACGTTTCCAATTTCAAAACCAGAATCTATTAAATATCTTTTAAGACGATCGTACCAAGCACGGGGTGCTTGTTTCAAACCATATAAAGCCCTTTTTAAGCTTATAGACATGATTAGGAAATTGTTCGTGTATGAATGATGGAGGTTGTTCAACATAACCATTTTCTTTTATGAAACCATTTAAAAAGGGACTTTTGACATCCATTTGAAATAATTTAAAGTTATGAAAACATGCAAATGCTAGTAAGATTCGTATAGCTTCTAGTCTGGCAACCGGAGCAAACGTTTCTTCATAGTCAATTCCTTCTTCCTGGTTATATCCTTGAGCAACTAATCTAGCTTTATTTCTAGTAATATTTCCTTGTTCATCCGCTTTATTTTTAAAAACCCATTTTATACCAATAACTGTTTGATCACTAGATCGTGGAACTAAATACCAAATGTCATTTCTTTCGAATTGGTTTAGCTCTTATTGCATAGCGATTAACCAATTTTCATCGGTAGATGCTACTTTAATACTTTTAGGTTCTATGTTAGAAAGAAAAGCTACATGGCTTATTTGATTTAATCGACTTCTAGTTCGTACATTTGAATTAATTTCTCCAATAATATTTTGAACAAGTTGATCCCATAATATTTTTGGTGGAGATCTTAATTCATCATTATTATCAACAATGTTTTCATCATTTTCAAAAATTGTTGATTCCGTATTTGTAATGTTATGTGGAAAATCTTCATCATCTTCTACACTTGGTTTTTGTAGAAAGTTTTCAACGAAGGATACATGTAACGTTTCTTCAACAGCATTTGTTCTTTTATTAAATATGCGATAAGCTTTGCTACGATCTGAATATCCTAGAAAGATTCCTTCGTCGGATTTTGCATCGAATTTCCCAAGCCGATCTTTTGTATTTAACATAAAACATTTTGAACCAAACACTTTAAAATAAGAAATCTTTGTTTTTCTTCCAGTAAAAAGTTCATAAGAAGTGTTTTTCGTTAAAGGTCGAATAGAAACACGATTCAATGCATAACAAGCAGTTGCAACGGCTTCTGCCCAAAAATGTTTTGGACGAGTGCTTCCATTTAACAAAGTTCGTGCACGTTCTTGTAAAGTTCTGTTTTTACGTTCTACAACCCCATTTTGTTGTGGAGTCCGAGGAAACGAAAAATTATGAAAAATTCCTTTCTTTTTACAAAAATGGTTAAAAACTTCATTTTCAAATTCTCCTCCATGATCACTTCTTATATTGTTATTTTCAAACCTTTTAAATTTTGAATTCATTTGACAAAATTTTTAAAATGCTCTAACGTATCACTTTTGTTTTCATAAAAATTGTCGAAGTATATCTAGAAAAATCATCTACTATTACAAACACATATCTATTGTGGTTTAAGGATTGAACTTGAGTTGGCCCAAATAAATCCATGTGTAGTAATTCAAGTGGTTGTAATGTAGAGATAACTTTCTTAGATTTAAAAGATGATTTGGTTAATTTTCCTAATTGACATGCATCACAAATATGATTGACTTTGAAGTTCATTTTTGCTAATCCTCTGATTAAATCATTTTTAGAAAGTTTGTTTATAGTTTTGAAGTTGATATGACAGAATCTTTTGTGCCATAGCCAAGGATCATTTTCATTAGCTATTAAGCACATATCTGAATTGTGTTTGATTTTCATATTCAGAACATTGATATTCCTGTCTCTATTTCCTTCAAATATAAGATTTTGATTTTTATCAAAAATGCTACACTTATCTTCAGGAAAAGAGACTTTGAAACCTTTGTCATATAACTGGCTGATACTTAAAAGATTATGTTTTAAATTTTTGACTAGTAAGACATTAGAAATAAGAGGTAAATTAAATGTACCGACATTGCCGACGTCGCTTTTTCCAATGATATATCCTTTGGAATTGACCCCAAAAGTAACTGAACCTCCATCTGAGTAAGTAATGTTTGATAACATATTTTTGTCTCCGGTCATATGTTTTGAGCAACCACTGTCGAATATCCCTTTTCCTCTCTTTTTAAGTGGGTCCTGCAAAAAAAACAATCGGTACCCACTTTGTGATAGGGTCCTAAGAGTTAGGTCTTAGGAAACCAAACCCAAGTAGGTTATCCCCTTTAAAAATATAATTTTGATTTTTATGAACAGTTTTAAAAAAGGTATTTATATATTTATTCCTAATCAAACTATTGTTTGTTTTAGGAACCCATATTTTTATGGTTTTAAAACTATTTTTCCTTTTTGGATAAGTATTAGCATTAGAAATATTTCTCCTAATTTCCTTTTTAGGTGGAGATTTTGATTTCATAGTGTATCCTAGTCCCTTCTTATTAGAAGTGGATTGAGAATTTTTAATGATTTTGGATAGATTTTCTCTGCCTTTAATAAAGTTAGAAACATTTCTAGTAATATTGTCTAACTTTGTTTTGAGGCAAGTATTATCTAATTCTATTATTTTGATCTTAGTTTTTAACTCGTGATTTTCAAAGACAGGAGAATCATTCTTTTCTTTTTGAGTTTCATTTTCTTGTCTCAATAAAGTAAGTTGAGAGTTACCATTAGAGAAGATATCTTGAAGTTTTTCAAGTTCTTCTAATATTTTCTTTTCATCATTAAGCATATCTCTCTCAAATTCTGCTTTTCTCCGATTTTCTATAGCCTCTTTATATTTTCTATTGATGCTTTTTAAGGTTTTTTGAAGTTCTGAGTTAATTTCAATCATATCATCAAAAGTAAGATCATTTACCCCATTTTCTGTAGCCATGAAACAAACATTTGCTTGTTCTTTCTCACTGTCGCTGTTGCTTTCTGATGAAGAAGAGTCAGAGTCATCCCATGTTACTGAAAATGCTTTTCTTTTAGACGTGTCCTTTCGATCCTTATTGTGATATATTATTTTTTGTTCTGGACAATCTTTTTGCATGTGTCCCTTCTTATGACAGTTGAAACATTCTAGTATTGATGAAGATGGTTTATTGTTATTGAAGTTTCTTTTTCTGTTGTTTCGATTTCCTTTTTTGTACTTCAAAAACTTTTTAAAGTTTTTAGCAATGAATGCTAGGTCTTCTTTATCTGAGTCTGATTCCTCTTTTTCTGCATGAAATGCCATATTCTTTTTGTCTTGTGCTTGTACTCTTTTAGCCTGCAAATTCACTTCATAGGACATTAGATTTCCTATTAACTCTTCTGGTTTCATAGTATAAAGATCATTAGCTTCTTCAATAGCTAAGACTTTTCTTTCCCGTTCATCCGTTAAAGAGTTAAGGATTTTCGAAACAATATCAAAATTAGAATGCTTTTCTCCAAGTCCTAGTAATGAGTGATATATATCTTGAATCTAGAGTACATATCATTTATAGATTCATCTTGCTTCATTCTAAAATTTTGAAATTGACTTTTGAGCATGGATATTTTCTTTATTCAACCTTGTTAGTCCCTTCGTGAGTAACTTTAAGTGTTCTCCATATTTCATAAGCAGTTGTGCATATGCTAACATGGTTAAACTCATTTCTATCTAAAGCACAAAATAACATATTCATAGCTTTGGCATTTGCAGTAGTATCTAGTTTTTGTGTGTTTGACCATGTAGAGTATTCTATCGTAGGAAGGTTATATTCTGTTTGAGTGATATTCCATGAATCAAAACTATTTGCTTGCATATAAATATGCATTCGAGTTGCCCAATAGTTGTAATTCATGCCATTGAATAGTGGAGGTCGTGCTGTAGATTGACCTTCAATAAAACTAGTGTTCGTGACAGTGTTAAAGGTAGTGCTAGTGTTGTTTTCCGTATTAACAAGATATCAGATAACTGTGTAACGGTTATAAGATGCCTGCTCTGATACCAATTGAAAGAAGCTACCATGGCTAGCTATTACTTAGGATCGTGTAATATGGAATATAATTAAATCTAAATGCGGAAACAGATGATAATAGCAAAGTAAATAAAAATAAAACAAGCACACCAGGAATTTTTATACTGGTTCGAACTTCCCGTTCTACGTCCAGTCCCAGACTCCTTTTGGAATTTCAACTACAACAACCCTCACTTAACCTGGAGGAATAGGTTTACACTGCCTGAGCAACCGAAAAGGACTTCGCCCACCTAAGCAACTGAATAACACTTTAATACAAAAGATATCTGACTGTAGTGTGTTCTTAAATAACACTGATAAGTCAATTGAGTACAATCTTCCTATAATCTTCTCCTTTATGATATATAGTGTGATATACTTTGAGAATTGTGGAAGATAAAGTGATCAATGATCAAAATATGTAAGAATTTGAGTGCAGTTTGAAAACTTTGAGAATAGATAAGAATTCAAGAATGCTAAAGTAAATTCGGTAATCTGTTTGTTGAATTCTCTAATCTATATATAGTATATGAAGAGTTGCATCTTTAAATGTAAAGTTATATGAAAATGAATGGATGCAACCGTTGATTTAAAAGGATGTTTCTCTTGGTGAAGAGAAGCGACTTTTCAAGAAAATAGCAGTTGAGGATATTCAGACGTCTGAATAAAAAAATTCAGAATTCTAAATTAGATTGAAAACGTAAATAGCAAGGAAATAGTTCGTTTTTGACCTCATTCAGACGTCTGAATATTTCAATTCAGACTCTGAATATTGTGAGAACAATATTCTCATTTCAGTACTCAGACGTCTGAATGAATAGATTCAGACGTCTGAATTTATTATTTTGTGCATGTGTGTGCATGTGTGTGCATGTTTATGTATATGTTTCTATATATATATATATATATATGTATGTATATATATCATTTAAGGAGAGACTTTAACAAATTTTCTAAGTAATATACAGACTCTAGAAACATAATATACAGCTATAAACATCTGTAGATGAATCTTCAATAAATCTCCTGCAAAGATGGTTTAAAATACACATAACATTTTATATAGGTTGTTATAATCAAAATCGAGAGTCTAACAGTATGTCTAGTATAAATGTTCTATTGGAATACTAATATAAAACTAGTTAAAGAGTTAATTAATTTAAATTAAGTAAATAAGATTTAATTAAATAAAATATTGTACATAAGGCTATCATATAATAAATATGAAATATAAAAGTCATATAACAACAAAACTTGTATGATATAAATTTATAAACTAAAGATGGAACATTAAAGGAACCTAAATAGACTTAAGGAATAAATACATACATAAATGTACATATACCGTGATTTCAGATATGAATTACACTTGTGGGTATTTCCTAAGAAATACATTGTTCCATAAGTCAATACCACTCAGTATAATATATTGAAGATTATGAAATTTCAATATAATGTTGCACTCTACCATATATATTAATAAATTACTTGCATACTCCTTAGTTTTTGAGCAAACTCAAGTTAGGGATGTTTTGTGTAGTATTATTAATATGTTGAATAGGCAAGGTAAGATAACTATATGTATTTCTTAAACAATCTCAAAGTACATATACTATATATAGGTCGCCACGTTATGGTAGGTATGAGTGAATAATCTCTTTTGATTTGTTGAGCAAAATCAAGATCGAAGTGAGGTTAGGAAACGGAAACATAGGTTAGGAGTTGTATGTGACACAATCAATAAGTAGTTATCCATCTTTTGTGGGGCTATGATTTATTGAGCAAACTCAAGATCAGAATACCATGACAGACGAGTCCTAACACCCACTAGTGAAGTTGAAAGACTTCTATGTTTCATATTAGGATTTGGAGAACCATAAAAATCTAGTGGGAGCCTTATTAGAAAAATAAAATGGTAACATTTAACATTTCTAATTTTGCAAGAACATATGCTAAATATTGTTATAATTATCTACAATGATAAATTTCTGCATTTAATATGATTAATAAAATATTTATCAGATAATATATACAAATAACTGAAAGGAAAATTGACTAACAGAAGTATAACATATACTCACTATTAAATGCCTAATGCATGTTAATGTTTTCTATACCAATACAAATGCCTAATTTTATAACTACTTAATACATTTGTAATAAGGTCACTTACGTGTTTATTTGGTCAAGACCTTTTATTGAATTCTATGGGTTTCAAACTCTAAAAGAAATAAAAGATATGGATATTTGGTCCATATACTTCACATATAAATGTTAGATGGTGAATGATCATAGTTCGTAATGTATGATACTTCAATAAATATAGTTCATTAGAAATAAGCCAATAAACAGTACTACATAATGCCAAAACTACAGTATAAATCTAAGAATTTGATCGCTGAAATGTCGGTTTGGTCAATTTACGTAAAGTGCAACGCATTTGATGTCCTTAAATGTTAAGGATAATCGAATGCGCTTGTAAAAGGTTCATTATAATATTGCAGTAAGGCTTTCCTTTCGAATGGCTTGACCATTAAGAAAGAAAATTAATATATAAGAGTAACTGTGACTTAAGGTACAGTTGAGATGAAAAGAGTGAATAATCATGCCTGTTTCATAAAGAAACAACAGAAATGAGAATTGTAATAACAGTGATTGATACTTAACACTGGAATAAGAAATGCAATTTCTATTTCGAAATGTAATTTTGTAAAGAAAATTGTTTTCAATGAGATTTTTTTTGAGTTCAAGATAATTGATCAAAGAACTTTGCATTGTAAACTAGTTACAGTAAATGAAATAATCAAAGAATAATAAGTGAACTATGGACCTCTAAATTTAGTATGTTATTATTGTTATGGTGGAAATAGTAGGAGCATGCCATATATCACTTGTTGATTGCATCATAGTGAAAATTGTTTTCGTAAAGTGCCTCAAACATTATTTATGAAACAATGACTATTTTTCGGTATCGACCGAGAAATACTAGCTATATTTCAGTATGAATATTCATTATAAAATAAAACTATAAAATGGTATTTGTTTTCATAACAGAAGTGATGCATTGGAAAATAAGAAAGTATCAAATATTATTTACAGTTATTTTGGAATTATAGACTAAGCCATAGCTTTGAGAAAATAATTTTATTATACGATTTTAAATCATATGATACTGGTTAATTATATCTCAAACAATTGAGGGCTATGCATCCATTCAGTGGGAGCATCATAAGACTTGATGAACTCTTCAGATCGTACATATAGATTTATGCAGTCGTAAGTCTATTAATACCAAAATGTTCAATGTACTTCATCATATCCACCGATGAGTTATCATCGACATGGACATATGTATTTGATATACATGTAGTATGTCTATGGTAAACTCATAAAGTATAAAAAAAGTAAATAGAATAACATGTAATAGAAATGATTCCATTTGTCGAATGGGTGAGTATGTTAGAAAAGGTTCCGAACATAACTAAAATCAATAAAGATTCAATCTCAAAATCACTCCTCCATATGATACATAATGATGCATCGATATGGAGTAATCGAACTTTATTGGACAATTTATAGTCAATTATGAGTGAAGTTGAGTGAGTTTCTTTTTATAAGGTGATGTACTTAAGAGTAGTACACAAGGTTAATATTATTTCATTTAAACAATAGTTTATTGGGTTTATAAGAAACTCCAAAATATCCTAGACAAAGGAGTTATCAAGTTGTGTAGGTCGAAAAATTACATGTAATAATTGTTCATGAGAGATCTTTTATGAATCTCCTCAAAAAGATTTTAGGAAAGACTGTCTTTGGATGACATATTTATGTTTTGACATAAGTTTCATAAACTAAAACCAAATCAATTATATAAATAAAGAAATTCATAAAGCGTTTATGAGTAGCTATTCTATTTGCATTGAGAAACAATTGTCGTTTTAAGATATACCAACTTTATTACGAAGGAATTTCTCTAACGAATTGTTGGTGTTTAATTGGAATTTGATGTGAACCATAGATGGAACTAATTAAATGAGATGAAATAAAATTAGCTAACCTAAATGAACACATCCCATTAGAGTGTCCAATAAGTATTCCTACACACTGAATGACAACTATGAATTTCTTATTAATGTCGAGAATAGATAATCCTCAGTTGTTAATTAAACCATTAAGAGTCTTTACTCTACGATATGGTATGATGTGCAAATCCAAAATTGATTCAAAGTACATTATCAAAATATGATTTTGAAATTTGTACCCAAAAGATATGATCCATTGGTTGCAAATGTGTATTTAAGAGAAAGATAAATGCCATTGGAATATGTTAAGACGCATTGATAAGAATAATATCTTAAATTTCAATTGTGGAAATTAACACAACAAATTAACCATTCGATGCGCTCAAGAAGGTGAGGATTTTATCCATAAAATTGTCGCATAATTTGAATTAGCATGTATGTATTGAAATAGTGAATTCTAAATAATGATTTAGAGTTAACTATTTACACGTAATAGTCAAACCGTCTCAAAGTCAGCGGGAATGATATTGAGCTTGTGATTTTTAGGATATGATACGAGAACGAATGCAAAAGTATCGTTCAGAAAAGCATCAAAATTGAATAATTTTTTGGATAGAAATATCAAATAGTTTGATTATCAATCAAAATGCAGAGGAAGCCTGTGTTCATAAGAAAGAGAGGTAAAAAGATACATAGATATTTCTAAACCATATGTAAACAACACACTTCTGATGTTAGTGATATACTTGTGTTAAAATCAAACTTTAATTGTAATATTCAACATTGGATTAATAAATGATGTCTTTTATAGTAAGTATAAAAGATGTTGGGAATGTCCTAAATGATATGTATGGACACCTTATTAAAAAGTATAACACGGAATATATAAAATTGATTCCTTATGTATTGGCATAGGAATTATCATAAATGTTATTGTTTCTATGATATCGTGATATGTTTATGTATTACATAAAGCAAATATCAATCCATATTAATATCAATAAATGGTTGCTTGGAGTGTTCTCGTGTATTTATGAAATATTAGAATTTTTTTATAGAACTAAACCCCTTATGAAGGAATATACGGACTCAAATTTTCATAGGTGATATTGAGTATAATATGTCAATAATAAATTCTACTTAAGCATATTTAATTTAGAAATGTTCCAAATGAAAGACGGTGGCTGATTCAGTGAAAAAGGCTATGTACATCGCCTTGAATAGTGCCGCAATAAAATCAATGTACATAAATATAAATTTACAAATTTATAATTTAGCTGAGGGTGATTCCAAATGTTGATGAATCCCATTACACTGATGTATGATAACAATGTCACGATATTATTTGTAATAGAAATTAGAGCTCACTTGAAGTCCATAGACATGCTCTAAATTACTCCACATGGTAAAGGTAGTTTATCAGCATTTGGGGAGAGTTGATTAACATGGTAGAAAATTGAAACACAATACCATACCCATGCACAAAGAGACTGACCCAATTGGTTTTGAAAAACTGATTGGAGAAGTTGGAATGAGATTCCATAATTGATCCTAAGTGCAAGTGGCAGATTGACAGATTTAGGGGTATGCTCTAGGGGCAATTATATCATTTGTTACACGTATATAACCCATTGACCAATATTGTCCGAAATAAAGGCGTTGTCCTTCTATTATGTACTTGATATAATATGGTTATATTAATTAATTATTTAATTAAATATATATATTTCATAGAAAATCCATAAATTCTATGTTTTGTGATAGTAGTTACAAGGTGTTGTAACCGTGAGTAATTTATCATAGTGAAACAAATATACCTTTTAAATATTCCTAGTCAAGATATATCGACATTGGGTATCGATACATCCGTTGAGACTAGAGTACACAACGCTCTCCAAATGTTGGGCAGTGTATTACTCATGACTGCTGGGGGGCCCAAGGGGTTATGTACTTCTAATTATTGGATAACTATGAAATGGCTCATTTGATAGTTTCATGTTGGTTAATATAGCTAAGGTCCAGTAAAGTATATCGATGTGACTAATTTACACAGTTATCTCGACTTGAGAATAATGTTAATCTTCAATTTGGAAGCTCTACTTTGATTCTAGTTAAATCGTGGCACGACGTCCGTCGAGCGACTATAGTTGGACCGAGTGGAAGCATTGGAAGTGAACCACTATTCAAGAGAGTATTCGTCTCCTCAATTATATGAGGTTAGAATCACGGTAAACTAATGTCAATTCAAAGTCAAAATCTCTGGCCATAGCATTTCGGTCAATAATAATTGTTATCATTGAACCAACGACCTTGTGTTTGGACTATAAAGTTGAATGTGGATGATACTTAAATTTTGACCATTAACAAACTTCATAAATTCAAAGTGAAATAATTTTGACGAAGATAATTGGTGTAAATAATTGTTACTAAAAGGTACTGCTTAAGTGTTTATGAAATTTGATTTTACCAAAAAGGCCTATAAGCCTTGAATTCGACCAAAATGTCACACCACCTGCTAAGTGACGCATGAATAATAATATTTGAATTGTTTGATATTAGTCGCTGACTGAATTCACACTTCTGACTCATACAACCGCATTTGTGATTTCTCCAAAAACCACATAATTTAATTAATTTGAAAAATGCTTGCAAATTGATTAAATTAATTAATATTTATGAAATATTTATTATTATTAATTCATTTGATGTTTTGGATGTTGTTTGTAGTCTATTAAATGCATATATAAAAGTTAAATTTGCATATATTAGTTTGTGATATCGATATAATTTTGAACATATTTTAAATAATAAAAATAATTACGTAAAAGTTTTTTTTTCTTTATTTGGAAAAGTTGCACATTTGGAATGTGCTTGGATCAGCCATATAATGGTGAGAAGGGGAAATCAATTAAGGGGAATGATTTGAAAGTACACAGAACGTGGCTTTCATTTTTGTTCAATTTTCTTCCTCTTCTCTATCATTTATTCGTGGATGAAACTTCGTTCAAAAAAAACATCAAAACAAATTCATTTGCTTGAATCGATTGTTCTACCATGTTTTCCATTCCCTTGCTTAAACCGATTGTTCTATCATGTTAAAGTATAAAATGTTTTCTTTTGTTCTACGAATTATAACATCTCATTTGCTGTATCTTGCATGATTGTTTGATTAATTGATTTAACATAGATCTAGACCTTCTTAATTTTATTTTATATACTCTATGTGATTGTTTACAAAGTTTGTTTAATCTAGATCTAGATCTTCTTATCTCAAATCTATATATTCCTATGTCATTTGATTTTTTGTTATAAAAAAAGAATATAATTGAACTTTGGATTTTCTATATTCATAATTCAGTTTTTCATATCAAAGGTTTACATTTGAATATTTAGACATGGGTTGCTATGTAATTAAGACTTGGTAATAATCGCATTAATTAATCCTTGTCATCTTATTAATACGATGTTTTAATTGTCATGTTTTAAATCGTTCTATTATAAACTCTTCCTTTTAAAAGAAAAAAGAAAACATTAAATCAATGATATATTCCATGATTTACAATTCCATATAATTATTATATCTTTTCTTTAAAAGGAAGCATTCTTTTCACAACTATTTCAAACCATTTTCATTGATCTTAATATTCTTTAATTTACCGCTTGTAATTCAAATGACATCTATTTTATTTGAACAACTATGTGTGTGTATCTATGTGTCTGTGTTTACAGTATATATATGTATGTATTTAAATATATTAATAATTGATTAAAAGTGTTCATGTTTAGGACGACAATGGCATATACAGATGGAAAATGTGTTCATTATGGTGTAAATTCCAATGCCTATGCATTGTTTACATTAACTTTGTACCCTTTTATATGTTGCACTTACATTATACACACGGGAACATGTGATGTGCTCAGAATCATGTACAATTAATCAAATCAAATTGGACTAATGCATTCCTAATAAAACATTCAGTTGAAATGTTAACATATTTATTTGACATATTATCAATCTAATCAATGACAAAAATGAGAGGTTTCTTTCTCTTCAATTAATGTTGTTTACTCTCCTAATTAATTGCATAACTATTAGAGAAGGAAACTAAAGGTTTCCTTCTCATATTATTTTAATAAGTAACTGCTACACATGTGGGTGTATTTGATACACTCATTCATTTAAATTTATATAATATTCAAACCCTTTTAAAGAAATTTCATCGAATTAAATAAAATATTGATTTTATTTAAAAGCATATTTAGATAAGATCTAAATGTATTTAGACTTTATAGGCCCATTAAAGATCCAAAATGGCTAAAAAAATTGAAATTCATCCATTTCTGCTGCTGTGGGCCGACCTAGTTCCAACACTATGTAACCCTTTAAGTGGGTATGCACCAAGGGTCGCAATAAAGTATTGGCTAGGTTAGTTGGCGGACCCTATTGGAGGAGGGACATTTTGTGAGGAGCTTGTTCTCTTTGCAGTGTTTGAGGCCCTTTCCCGTGCACCTATCCTCTCTTTCTTTTGGGTTTTTGGGCGTGCTAATGTAATTTGAGGACGATGATACATGGCTTTCAGTAACTTGAACATCCATCCACTCTAGATTAGGGGTTGTCCTTTTTATTTCTTTTTCCATATTGTCATATAAACGTGTTATAGACCGGTCACTTACCTTGGTCGGTTTGGTTGTCTAGCATTGAGCTTGATCCCACAACTTGATCTTGGGATTGGCTACACCTGCTCCTTCGTCCAACGCTCCTATTTATTGCTCCCCTAAGCTATTACCACCGCAGTCGGCGCCTTCCTTTATCTCTTGGGCTTCATACTCTCAATTTCTCTCTAAGCACAGTCTAGTCAAGCCCTAATAGCCCAACGCAATGCAGCCTAGCGTTCGTCAAGATTAGAGTCGTGTTCCGCTACTTATGCCCCAACTTGAAAATAGTGTCTACCCTGTAGCGAAATGAGATCGATTCTCCCTTGAATCCTTTGGAAGCACGGTGTCGAGATTATGATTAAAACCGAGGAAAATGCGGACTTGCGTTGAAATTTTGAAATAAGCAAAAGGGGAAAATGTATTAGAGATTCTAAACTCCTTCATGTGGAGGTCATGGTTGATGGAGAAGGGAAGAAAAAAGAAACCTCCTATAGTCGGCCACCTTGTTAGGGAGGCCGAAAATCACCATCAAAAGTGTCGCGGCACATCAAGTAGCAGAACCAGCCCTTAGGATAATTAGTTTTCTTTTGAAGCTTTTACATAGTCTAGAAAAATAGGAGCGAAGGCTTTAGAATGCTCAAGTCATAACAGATGAATTAAAGAGCAGGCAATAAGCTATAGTAGTTATGGGTGAACTAGGCATCCATTATCTATTACATGTTCAAAAGGCAAATGAAGTTATGATGGGAAGGGATTAACGACCTACACTTATAAAGGGAGAACCCATGCAAAAAAGCAGGGAAGATGCCTGTTCATCCTACCAGGACGACCCCCATGATGTTATACTTAACTAAGGCTTTAACTAGCACATCCTTGTCCTTCCGTGACTTATAGGGGATGCCCTCAAATGGTAGTGCATGAGGGTCACTCGGCAATGACTTTATCTTTCTTGGTCAATTGTAGATGATAGAAATCCAATTATTAAACTATTAGTCATAAAACTAAAACGGCACATTATACTCCGGGTCAAGCACATTCCCCAACACTAACGTGCACGATCAAGACTCTGGTGCGCCTTGCAGAGCCCCCTCTTAAGCATATGATAAACCACCATATTTTGACATCCTTACAAAGTCTTCTATATAACTCGACCACGTGGCTTGTATACTTAAAATAGGACATTCTAATAACTTATTAGGTCCCAGCTCAAAGCCCAACTTACTATATTGTTCCTAAAGGAGAGTGAAATTTAGTAATTCATTGGTTTTCTTGAGTTCTTTTCAAGGGATAACCAATTTAGAATTAGTTTAAATTCATCAAATCAACGACGTCCCCTCAACATCAATCGGTTGACGTTTCTGTTCCAACTAGTTAAAACCTAAAAATTAACATCACGATAATTAAGAATGATAAAGAAAGGAAAAAAAAGGAGCGATTATATCATAAAAAACCTCAGTAAAGCAACGAAAAGATGAAACAAAAGGAAAAGGTGGAAGAGATACTCACTATTATCGAAGGCTAGGATCCAAAGAGAGATCAAAGAAGTCTTGGGTGCACAAATCTCAAGAAAAATCAATGGAGATTTAAAATGTAAAGGCTTGGTAAATAAGAAAAAAAGAGATTCCCTTCCTTTTATAGATTTGGGTCTCTAATCTCTAACGTCGGTTGAAATGAGCGGGAACCAATCTAGGGTGTCCAATCAATTGTGTCATTACATTAAAACGTCGCATCTCTGAAACCATATTGAGAACAAAATCACCATGGACAATAGAAGCACGACAAATTTCATTTGCGTTAATTAGGAATATGACAAGTCCGTATCTTCTGGCAAAATGTTTCTCTTTTTTCTTGCAAAAGTGTAAATGGTCGTATTTAGTCAAAGTCCAATAATGTAGACCCATATAACAAGGATAGGCTAACACCGTCCCTAAACCAATAGCCTAATAACCTTTAAAGCCGAATAGTTGGTTGCTCCATTTTTCTTAAATCTAGGACCTTTCGTGCCATATTCCTTAGAAAAATTAAAAGGTTCAAGCTTCTCGACAAACGCTCTCTGCCTTGTCACTAGGAAACCAAGTCACCACATGACAACATCACCATCCAAAACTCCTTGACCAACCATTGGTGCCATTCATTCCTCTCCCCGATTTTTGCGTTTTCTTCACCAACCAACCTCCCTACCCGGCCATCTTTACCCTAACTTGCTAGGCTTTCAACGAAAGCTACTGGTTTCTTCATCAAAAAGAAGCGGCAACCTTGTATTGTTCCTTTGACAAGAGCAATCCAATGGCACTATTCATTTGACAAAAGCGCCACTTGCTATAACCACTCCATGTGCCATGTTGTGTCTTTGACACAAGCACGACATGGTATGACCCGACAGCTTGCACGCATCTAAGGCATTCACTCAATGTAGAACCCAAGTTGGCCTCCATTAAAGGGTGCATCACAATCAATGACCACGATGAAATGGTTATCCAGTTTATTAACCAAACAGGCATTCAAGCTGATCTACATGTTGGGACAAAGACAAAGCGATTCACAGACTTGACACGCTTGGTAGAACAAAAGGAATGGACTCAAGAATTTAGAGAAACTTTGGGGTCACGGAAATACTTCGGTACCAACCTCCTTTAGGTTGGTATTGATCACTTTTTCTACTTCACATGGAAATCAGGAGCTTCGACTTGTAGATAGTTGGCCTAAGGTGGTTGTCTTAGGTATATTTCTCAAGAATAGGTGAATAACTCCAAGGAAGTTCTGAAGGAAAGCATAAAAGTACAAGTGATATCAAAATCTTGAAAACAATCCGACTTATAAGGAAAAGTGCTCGGAGCTCGATGGATCTAAGATATAAGACCCAAGGAAGGAAGATGGGACAACTCCTCATCCAAAAATTAGGTCAGTACCAATAAAAAACGATTGGCATTGAGATGAATTTATCAATCTAGGTAATCCATCTTCTCCTCCTTTCTTTTTGATTCTCAAGTTCGATTTGGTGTATTAACACCTAGCGAATCTGTTGGACGATTTGCCTATAAATATATCACCTATGACATTTGAAAAAGGACTTTTGGGCACTTTGCTTTCTTCATCTTTTATCCCTCTCCAATCATAGTCACTTAGGAAACTCTTGGCTATTCTAGACCATTAGACTTATTGAACCCTTGTACAAGGGATTAATAATCTATAATCAACGATAATTCAACGAATGTAAGCTATAGATTTGCCGAACAACTATTAAAACTTTAGTGTCTCTCTATTTCACTTACAATTTTTGCTAGATCTCAATATTTCTAGTCGTTTTTGGGTGTTATGCCATTTCTAGCCTCAACATTTTGGTGCTTTAACTGAGAATGATGATTCTCAGGCGTAGATCAAGTTTTCTCTTATGGATCTGAGTGCCTAGAGGTTAGATCCAAAAGGTTTTCATTAAGGAACCTGATGAATTTGCATATAGGAATCAATGGCACCATCAAGGAAATCTGATAGATTTGGAGCAATAGCTGGTGCAGGTGAAGTATTTTCTCATTATATGGAGGTTAGTAACCAGCCGATATCAGCATTGGTAGGACCATCCACCCCTCAGAAGATGGTCATAAGAGTGGAGTTTGATAAGATGATGGCAGAACTGAATCAGAAGAGGTCCGACAGCGAGAAGGCTCAACAGAAAAAGGTGGACACTAATATGGATTTGCCGATCCACTGGTTACAGAGAACTAGGAGGAGTGGGAGAGAGACTTCATATGCCAGATCTGAAGAGGATGATTCTTCTGCTTTTGGCCAGAATAGATGAGAAGAAAAATAGAAGCAGAAGGAAAAGGCTACTGAAGCAGCAAAGAAGTTGTTGGAGGAAGTAGGAAGGCTCTGTATAAGAGGATCCAACTCATCACCAACCACAATTAGATCGGTACCAAGATGAATCAAAGGCCCTTAGAGGGACAGGGAGATGAGATAGTTGACCTGTCTGATTTCGAGGACGATCTACAACACGATGGTGATGATTATAAGCTTGTTGTTGGAGTTTAGGATGCTTGATATCAAACAAACGCTACGTACATAGCTGGACGTCAAAGAAAAATTGGAGGAGTGGTTCTTCCAAAGACTGAAGAATGTAGACATCAATGGAAAAACCGAGACTGTTTGCAAAGTCAAACACTCAGCGTAGCACCTGATTGTCGACCTTTGGAGTTCCATGCGAGTGAGGAGTATGTAGCGGATATGGTTAAGCTGGTGGTGGAAGAAAATAAATGGGGGAAGAATGAAGGTTGGGGTTCTATGCCAAGCAGGACACCATTCACGGAGAATATTCTGAAGGAGGAGTTTCCCAGAAGGTTCACGATGCTAATGACACCATCATATAACCGGACTACTGATTCTAACCAGCACTTGTTTAAATATGAACAATATGTGGATGGTGCCAGAGCGATGGATGCGGTTCGGTGTTGATGTTTTCCTATTTTATAGAACATGTGGCATTAATTTCGTTTACTCGACTCACATCAAAGTCTATATTGATATTCAATGAGTTGGCAAAGAAATTTCAGAAGCAGTTTAGGATCGACACTGCTCAACCTAAAG
Source organism: Allium cepa (assembly GCA_030765085.1). Lineage (NCBI taxonomy): Eukaryota > Viridiplantae > Streptophyta > Magnoliopsida > Asparagales > Amaryllidaceae > Allium > Allium cepa. The sequence continues at coordinate 723,335,430 of CM060934.1, forward strand.
ACATGATTTCCTTGTCGAGCCTTTCTCAGGGACCTCAGGAATTGTTGAAGGGGTCCTTGTACAGATTTAGTTTTGTGTTTATGGAGGTTAATAATATGAAGGAAGATTTGGTTTTATGGAACAGGTCTAGGGCATATATCCGGACACGGACTTTGGAGATAGTTAAATATGAAACAGTCGATGACTGTAGAGGAATTCCATTAAAATGCTGATCAGTTCTGGCATTTGAAAGAAGTAAGTTGGGTGTTTCGAAAGACTAATGGTGGACAGTCAAAAGAGGTGACTCAAAGTAATGTGGTGATTAAGCAAATCTATGGAAGTTCTGGTAATATAACAGTAAATGCTGGAAATTCTAATAATCAAAAGAAGTGGAATCAAGGCTCCAGGGGTTGGTGAAATGAAGCCAATAGGCGGCCGAAGAATATAAAGCTTGATCAATATGAACCTTTGAATGATACACTGGAAAATATATACCTAGCTACGTAAGGTTCGGAGAGGTACAAAAAGCCGATTAGATGTTGGCGATTGAGGAAGAGCAGTGCTCATGCAAGTAATGTCATTTCCAGGAAACTCATGGACACAACATGAACGAGTGCATGTAGCTTAGGGATTTTATCAAAGAGTTGATAAGGAAGAAAAAACTAGAGCAATGCATGAGAGAGCCGTAGGATGTTGGCCAATATGCAAGACCCTAGGGACCAAGTTTCCAAGAAAATCAACGTGAACCCAGTGGAGAGGGTCCTAGGCGTACAGACGAAAGAATAGTCACAAAAACTGTAATTAGAGGGTCTCATCCAGTAGACAAAAGCTGGAGGAAAATGGAGAGTTACCCGAGTTCGTAACAACACGTACCATGAGAAACCTACTATACCATCAACGATGGAGCTCAGATTAAACATCAAAGGATGGTAACTGATGATATTATGTTCAGGAATAAAGATTATAATGGAGTCGATGCCCCAACCTTCTATCCCATAGTAACCACGGCTGTAGTTAGTTCGGCTATGGTACGCTGGGTCTTGGTAGATAATAGAAGTTATGTAATTATCCTATTTAAAAGGACTTTTGACTGCACAAATACCAATTCATAGGATGTTAAGCCTTGTAAATCCAAGATTTAAGGATTTAGTGGCAAGGCGGAACAATCTATTAGGATAATTGATTTATCCGTGGAACTACGTGGTGTTGATCGCAAGATAAAGCGGGTTCAAATGTTTGTGATAATAAATGAATTTTTGAGGGACGATGCCTTTTTGTACCGACCGACGCTTAATGATTTTAAGCTAGCACTATCACTTTGGTATTTGATGATGAAATTACATATATGGAAATAGGGTTGAATCGGTCAGCAGCGATCCGAGTTCTAGTCGAAAATGTTACGTCATTCAACATAAAGAGGCAAGAAGATAGGAGAAAGGAAGAAGGCATTGCCTGGTATGGTTCGATCCACTGCGTCGAGAGGCAATTGTTGATCAGATTACAACCCCACTGGCATGGAATAGCGACCTATTGCGATGCTATTTCACTTAGTTCCATTTAATTTAATTTAAGCAAATAAGTCACCCAAGGATTCCAGGAGTAATCTAATAGCGCAGGACTTGCCATATTTTTCGTTAGTAATAAAAGTTAGCTTTCTGAACCAATGTATTCGCGTTCTTGCAAGAAAAATCTCGTGTCACGTGATTAGCAATGCAATTAGGTACCTGGAGAATGGCACCAACTCCATTTGTCCAGGATCTGGACAAAGGAGTAAATTCATATGGGTCCACTGGATAATTCGACCATATGCCGCTGGTATTGACTGTAGCTCGAAAATAGGCAAGGCTAATAAGAAATATCCGAGGGCAGGTAGCAAAGAGCGCAAATATTTGGAGAGAAACTGGCATGCGGATAGAAACTTGATGATCATGCATCCGACTTGGTAGGATATGCTAGACATAGGATAAGAGAGGAATGTCGACAGCTACTCTTGGTCGACATATGGAGATTGGTGGGACCTAGAGCGGATGGATAGAAATACATATCCAAAGGATAGAATCTCGTATATGAGCTAATATATGGTTGGGACGTTCATGACCACATTTTCGGCTTAGTAGGACATGTTCGGCCAATGATAAACAAGGATGGTCGGGGGATGTTTAAATCAATGCTTAGAAACGGGTGAAGTTGTACGCTGGAACTTAAAAATAGGTACTAACTCCTTTGGTCCAAAATTAAGACCATGGAGTGCACTAGGTCGATCGAATAATTCGACCCTAACCTTCAGGTATTAACTATTGCCTGAAGTTATACAATGTCAAGAAGGAATGCCAAGAGTAAGGCAATTAAAGAGCCAGTTTTGGAAGATAGAAACCGGTGCATGGTTGAATTTCCAAAGGCTATGCTTACGACCTGGCGGGATACGCTGGGCCAAGGATAAGTGAGGATGGTCAATGTACACTTTCAGCCAACACCAAACGGCAGATTTAGCTTGAAGCAGATGCCCAGAAATAGGTACCTGAGATGCCAATTCATAGAGATAGGAACTGGTAGATGGACAGGACCTCCACGACCGTGCTCTCGGCCTAGCGAGATATGCTCATCTAAGGATAAGAGAGGATAGTCGTTAAAAAAATAAAACAGGTACTACCAGACTTCCTCTAGTCTAGGATCAAGAATGTGAGAGATAATCAGACTAGGGGCAATCCGATAATTTGCCCCCACAAGGTTAATCTCCGACCAATGCTCAGAAGTAGGCAAGGTCAGAGAATAATGCCTAAATTCTGGCATTTGGAGCATTAAGCCCCAGAAACATCACTCTTTTTTGCATGGTAAGACTACATATAAGGTATGGTTTCACTCATGGCATAGTAAGGTTCGCTTCTTCGAGGTTGAATAGTGTAACATTTGAATAACTTTGATTACGCCCAATTATCAATATGGTCAGGAACCTTAAGAAACAGATGTTCAAACTGCTATTTCCCACAGATAGGAAACAACATGAAACTCGGTCTATTTATAACTCGTTAATGGTCGAGGGATAAAATGAACAGAAACAGCCACAGAGTTGGTGTAATGTTAGTTCTTTTTAGCCAAGCAAAAATACCTTGACAGCCGTGAAACTGAACTAAATAATAGTTACAACTAAAGAAATTGCTAGAATTTTATATATATGCACAGAATTGCAGTAAATAAACACATAACATAGAAACAATTATGTATAATATTGATGAATTGCAGTACAAGCAATTATATTATACATGTAGAAAGTTATATATAAGCAGTTAAAGTATATAAAAATATGAAAAAGTAAGTGTGACGACCGCCCATGACTCCCGCACCAAATCAAGGAAATAATGCGCTAAAAGGTGTGCCAGGCAGCCATGGACGATAGTCAGGGTAAAACAAAACAGAAGAATCTCTATCGCATAACTCACAGCGCATGGATAAAATACAATAGAGAAATATAATATAGTGAAGCTCCATAGAACAGAACATCATCATATAAGCATCACAGTTGTTTCATACAATCATCTACTCAAATCCATACATGAAAGCCTCACTACAAATCACTCAACCAAATACAGCAGCGGATACCCAGTACATATAGTAAGAAAACTAATATGCAGAGCCTCCTGCTCGTCTTCGTCATCTTTAGCGTAGAACTCCTAGCACAGCACCTGTCACCTGCTACCTAGTCTGCCCATCCCAAACATGGATGAACAGCCCAAGGTAATAAGAGGAGACATAAAACCTTGAGTCAGACAAAGTCTTAGTGAGCAGTAAATTAACTATCAAACATACCAAAAGAGTATAAAGGATAAAAGGAATAGGAACCAAACCATCCCACTCCACCTCTTTCTTCAGTGATAGCCCCAGACATACACTAAGGAGAAGCAAGCATAACAACATAGACAATTAAGGTAAAGCGAATACCACTCGAGTCAAGGACGATGTTTTCCAAATACAAACCCCCAAGGCCTAAACCAAGATCAGATAAGCACCCAGAAAACACCGCTCTTGAAGCCGAATGATAATACAACCAAACATCCATGACTCTGGCTATCACTGTTAACCTTGCTTCGAAATCACCGTTAATTGAATGACCGACTCCTTCCTGAGCCATCTGTCAAGGGCTAATGGTAACCCCGGTTCTAGACAAAACTCCGCACACTGCCTTGTGCCTAGGACTTATCTTCTTGGCCCAGAGTACTCGACTACCTTCCTGTAGTCTTTTAGGCGTCCCTATGTACCCTTGCTTTAAGTTTGCTAGAACCTTCAACAACGATAAAGTCCAAGCCTCCTAGTCATCCTCCTCGACGACTATTCTCAACCTAGCCCAAGCTACCTCTTGAGCAGCTCCATTATCAACCAACTTGAACTACCCTTCAAGTTATCAACATGCTTGGAATGATCCCTGCCTGGATTAAGCCAAGACTCACATCATACTTGAACTACCCTTCAAGATATCAACATGCCTCGCTTCATCACATCAAAGCAAGATCTCAACTCAACAACATGGTTTGCCTCATCGCATCATGGCAAAGTTCCATCTCAACATCATACATATGAGCTTCAACATCCGCTACATATGCCTTAAGCAGCTTTCACCATTCAAGAGCCTTCTTCCGTAGCTTTTGAATCATCTTCAATCACCTTGTTCCAAATCAACTACAAGCTAACTTGGAGCAATCAAATCTAACATACATTCAAACATTCAAGCATTCAAACAAGATATATTAAGCAATAACAATTATAATGGCAATTTCGTAATTAAGTGTGCAAAAGTCCAACATATGTGAAATCATGGTTTTTAGCATAGATCTATCAAATCTAAACATGGGTTTTATCTCTAATACTTGATAAATAACTTCTAAAGGTAAACATCTTCAAACATGATGGATCTACATGCAGACTTAAGGAAAATGCGAGAAAACGCTAACTTTAACACATAAAAATATCACCAATCCCATACACTCCTTTGGATCCGCGTGAGAGATAACTACCACTCACCAAATCACCCAAACACTACAAAAACTACACACTTCAGATCTGGACAGCGAAGATCAAGGTTTGATCCGGCAATATCCCGCTTCAATCGATGAAATCTAGCTCGAACGGATGAAGATCTTCAACTTTGGCACTTGAATCTTCAATCTAAATCTTCGATCTTGGATGGATGCTAACACTTGATTGGAATGGAGAAAAGAAGATGAAGAAATGTTGTAGTCGAGTCTTCAAAATGGCAGCACTTCGTCGCTTCAAAAACCGGTGCCAAAAAGTGAGCCAAACCCCTCTATTTATAGGCTGGAAACCCCTTAGGTCGTCGCCCCTTAGGTCGTCCCCGACCTAACTATGAGTCGTTGCCGACTCATCAGCCCCTACGACCTACGACCTAACCAACACAACATACAACCAAGGCCGACTTACGACTTAACCCAGACGCGACCTAAAACACAGGCCGACCTAACGACTCAACGCACTGCCGCATTTCCTAAGTCCTAAGTCGTATGACGACTTAACCACCATGCCGACTTACGACTTAATACCAGTGCCGACTCAAACCCCTGCCGACCTATGTCCCCAACGACCTAACAAACATACAATACAAAAGCCTCCGACCTAACTTAGGTCGTTGCCGACCTATCATGCTACGACCTAACAACATAGTCGACTCACGACTCAACCTATTTCCTTTAGGTCGCGCTAGCGACCTAACGACTCATCTACCAACGACTCAAGCATGCCTCTCTAAACCCTAAGTCGGCTACTTTCCTGGGTCGGTCCATCTCTAAGTCGCCTAACCTTTAGGTCGCTACCCCCTCTTAGGTCGCTCTCCACTAGGTCGGTCACTTTCTTAGGTCGTTCCTCTATCCTAGGTCGCTCAACCGACCTAACTCTCAACACATTAACATCCTAACCCGTTAGCTCCTTAGGTCGCTCACCCCTACCTACGACCTATCCTATGAGTCGGCCCTCTATGAGTCGGCCACGACTCATCACTTGACCCCTATTTCGCCTCTCTTCTTAAGTCGGCAACTACTATGCCGTTCTATCCCTTAACTCGGTCCATCTCCTTAAGTCGTCTACGACTTATCTATGAGTCGGTCACGACTCATCACTTGCACTCGGGTCAACTCCTAAACAACTCAAGCTAGAGGCCACACAAACAACACTATCGACCTGCAAATTCTACGTTTTATCGACACGTAAAATACGGGTCGTTACATTCTCTCCCCCTTAGGAATTTCGCCCCCGAAATTCCAAGCAAACAACAGCAATCAAAATTATTCCGCATGCCTATCATCCATGGCAATCAACAATCCATGCAACCAATTCTAACCTAGCATGCAGAATTCTAAGACTTAGAACAAGCTACAAATTCATGAGATGTCACGACACTTTAGGGCCATACCTCGAAGAGTTCGGGATGAGCTGCCTTCATCCTCTCTTCCTCCTCCCACGTACAGTCGTTAACATCATCACTCCATTGTACCTTGAGCAACGTAATCGTCTTCCTCCTAAGCTGTTTCGTATCGGTTTCAACAATACGAAGCGGCTTACGAGGTCTCGAAACAACAGGATCAACCTCCAAGTCTTCACAGCTATCAGCAAAAACCACCGTAGTTGGGTCGTGCACATACTTCCGTAGATAGGATACATGAAAAACATTGTGCACACCCACCATCTTCTCCGGTAACTCCAATCTATAAGCGAGTTTTCCAATTCGCTTGATAATCGGGAATGGTCCAACAAATCTCGGAGTTAACTTTCCTTTGTTCCCGAATCTAATAACATTCTTCAATGGAGAAATCTTCACAAAAACCCTATCACCCACGTCGAATTCCAAATCCTTTCGACGATTATCTGCATAACTTTTCTGACGATCTTGGGCTGCCTTCATTCGTTGCCGAATGATCTCTATACAATCTGAAGTCTGTCGAATCATCTCTGGCCCAAGTATCAGCTTTTCTCCGGTTTCCAACCAACATGTCGGAGAGTTACACGGTCTTCCATATAATGCCTCATATGGTGCCATACCGATACTCGACTGATAACTGTTATTATAAGCAAACTCCACCAAATGAAGGTGATCTTCCCATGATCCTCCGAAGTCCAAAACACATGCTCTAAGAAGATCTTCCAAAACTCGGTTGACTCTCTCAGTCTGACCATCTGTTTGAGGGTGATAAGCTGTACTCAAACACAACTCGGTTCCCAAAACTTCCTGGAAGCTCTTCCAAAATCTACTAGTGAACAATGGGTCTCGATCGCTCACTATACTCTTCGGAACACCATGGAAACGAACTATCCACTTAACATACAACTCAGCCAACTTCGATGCAGTCCTAGTCGATCGAACAGGAATGAATCTTGCACTCTTGGTCAAACGATCTACGATGACCCAAATCCCTTCATTTCCCGCTCTTGTCCTAGGTAGACCATCGATAAAATCCATCGACACCTGCTCCCACTTCCATGTAGGAACCTCTAATGGCTGAAGCAATCCACTGGGCTTCTTCTGCTCAGCTTTCACCAACTGGCAATTCATACACTTGGAAATAAAATTTCCAACATCCTTCTTCATACCTTCCCAGTAGTAGGTTCTCTTCATATCCCGATACATCTTATTTCCACCTGGATGAATTGTCAACTTCGAGTGATGACTCTCCCTCAGAACTTCATCTCTCAATCCATCTACATCGGGAACAACTAGTCGCCCTTGCTTTCGAAGCCAACCCTCTCGATCGACTTCAAATCCTTTATTCTTCTCTGGGTCCAATCCAGATTCCAAATCTCGGATAACCTTGACAAGCTTATCGTCTTGCTTTTGACCCTCGCCAATTCTTTCCACAAGAGTAGGCCTTATTGATAAGTTTGCCAACATCTCAGGTTCCAATTCACTTCTGGGCCTGAAATCAAACTCAGCCAAATACTCAAGACTCTTCCATTCCGAAAACATGGCTCCCAAACCTGCATGTCTTCGACTTAACGCATCAGCCACTGCGTTACCTTTCCCTGGAGTATAGGCTATACCAAAATCATATGATGCTAGGAACTCTAGCCACCGTTGCTGTCGAAGATTCAAATCCTTTTGGGAGAACAGATACTTTAACGACTTATGATCTGTAAACAACTCGAATCTAACTCCCAATAGGTAATGTCTCCATATCTTCAAAGCAAACACAATCGCCGCTAACTCCAAATCATGAGTCGGATAATTCCTTTCATGCGGCTTCAGTTGTCGACTAGCATATGCAACAACTTTATCCTTCTGCATTAGCACCGCTCCTAGTCCAGTGCCACATGCATCGGTGTAGACCACCATCTCATCATTCCCACTAGGAATAGTCAAAACAGGAGCACTTGTCAGTCGCTCTTTCAGGATCACGAAAGCTTGCTCACATTTATCATCCCATCTGAACACTTGGTTCTTCTTCGTCAATCCTGTCAACGGTGCAGCTATCTTGGAAAAGTCTTTGATAAACCGACGATAATATCCTGCTAATCCAAGAAAACTCCTCACATCAGATGCATTCTTAGGCCTAACCCAATCCTGGATCGCTGCCACCTTAGCGGGATCAACCGCTATTCCATTTCCAGAAATAACATGACCTAAGAACCTCACTTCATTCTTCCAGAAGTGACACTTCGAAAACTTAGCCTTCAGCTGATGTTTCCGTAAGATTCCCAAAACAATCCTCAAGTGCGTCTTGTGCTCTCCCTCAGTTCTGGAATAAATCAGAATATCATCCACGAACACAAGCACGAACTTATTCAACTGATCTCTGAACACTCTATTCATAAGATCCACAAAATATGCTGGCGCGTTAGTCAATCCAAACGGCATTACCAGCCACTCATAAAACCCGGATGGTGTCCTGAAAGCAGTCTTCGGCACACTATCCTTCGCCACTCTCAACTGGTGAAATCCCGTTGCCAAATCCATCTGAGAAAACACCTTAGCCTCGTGAAGCTGATCAAACAAGTCATCTATTCTCGGCAATGGATACTTGTTCTTCTTAGTCACCTTATTCAGCTCACGATAATCCACACACAACCTCAACGATCCATCCGCTTTGGTTGCGAACACAACTGGCGCACCCCATTCGGACACACTTCTCCGAATGAATCCTTTCTGCAAAAGGTCATCAACTTGCACCTTCAGCTCTTGCTGCTCCCTCGGTGCCATCCGCCTAAGAGGCATCACAACAGGTCTGGCTCCCTCAACTAGATCGATACGAAACTCGATCTCCCTATGCGGCGGCAACCCTTTGACTTCCTCAAAGACATTCTCAAACTCATTCACAATAGGCACCGATGACAGTCCATCCCGTGGAACAACTAGCGAATACATGAAGCTCATGAAGACGCCTTCTTCATGCTTACATCGTATCACAACCTTTCGCCCTTCCACATTCCCGACTGTCACCTCAAGCCTCTCACAATCAATCCTAGCCGCATACTTCCTAAGCCAGTCCATACCCAAAATAATTCCGAACCCCGCAAAGTTCAGGACAAAGCAATCACAAACAAACGAGCAATCATTACTCGACACAACTAGACCACGGCATATCATACACAAACATGACGAACCCCCTACCGGATTAGTCACAACCAATGGCCTATCAACAATATCCGGTTTCATACCTAACCGGCTTACCAAATCATCACAAACAAAAGAATGCGACGCTCCAGTATCAAACAACACTCTAACTGGAACACCACAAATAGAAAGAGTACCTTGAACCACCACACTCTTCCCCTTTTCTTCAGCAGTCGGAGCTTTTGAAGACGATGGAACAGCCCCCAAAGCATAGGCTTGCACAACCTGCCTATCTTTCCTCGGTTCTGGACAGTCCTTCTTGATATGTCCCAGCTTATCACAGTTGTAACACTTTCCCGGCACCTTGGGATTCTTACAATCTTTGTAAAGATGGCCCTTCTGTTGGCAGTTATAACAAGTCACTTCGCCTTTCGGCTTCTTCTGGCCATCCTTACCCTTCTGCTGCTGCTGCTTCCTCCTCTTATTGCCATTCTGGTGTGGTTTAGATCCTTCCCTGGTTACAGCAACAACAGAACTTTCCTTAGGAAACAAACTCTCATGCCTAAGGGCTTTCTCCACAAGCTTCTCAAATGGATCGTCCAAATGATCCACTAACTGCCTCCCAAGATAAGCATCCAGACCAGTCACAAACTTCTCATTCTTCTGATAGGGAGAATCAATGTACGATCTGGCATACTTGGACAAAGCTTCAAACTCAGAAATATACTCAAGAACAGGCCTTCCCCCTTGCTTGAGCTCCACAAACCTCTTAAACAAGACAGATTTCTGGGAAGTAGAGATGAACTTAGCTTCAAATCTAACTTGGAATTGCTCCCAAGTAATCTCTTCTTCTGGTGTATCTATGGTGATAGAATTCCACCAATCAGCAGCTCTTCCCTGAAGCTGTCTCGATGCAAGCTTTCTCTTAGTTGCATCCTCAATCCCTAAGTCACCAAAGATCCTTTTGCAAGCATCAATCCATCTCTGCACCTCAATAGTCGACTCCGTCCCCAAGAAAACTTTTCCTCCAAGAGAAGTATAATCCGTGCAAAGCTTAGCAAAATCCACCGGTCTTGGAGCTTGAACTTGAACTCCCACATCCACTGATGATCCTGAAGCTGGTATCCTTCTCATGATCGAAGTCATCATCGCTTCGAACATAGTTCCATAATCAACAGCTCCTTCATCAGCACGGCTTTCCCTTGCAGCTGGTCTCCCTCTTCGACTCATCCTTAATATCTGTAATAAGAATGATTAGAACACCTTAAGAAACAACTGCATAAGGAGTTCAAATCCTTCTAGGCTACTATATTATATATAGTAATCATCCATCAAAATACAATTACGTCTCTCATACGTAGTTACGTCAGTGAGCGTTGGCTGAAATCGATTAACCAAAGCTCTGATACCAAATGTGACGACCGCCCATGACTCCCGCACCAAATCAAGGAAATAATGCGCTAAAAGGTGTGCCAGGCAGCCATGGACGATAGTCAGGGTAAAACAAAACAGAAGAATCTCTATCGCATAACTCACAGCGCATGGATAAAATACAATAGAGAAATATAATATAGTGAAGCTCCATAGAACAGAACATCATCATATAAGCATCACAGTTGTTTCATACAATCATCTACTCAAATCCATACATGAAAGCCTCACTACAAATCACTCAACCAAATACAGCAGCGGATACCCAGTACATATAGTAAGAAAACTAATATGCAGAGCCTCCTGCTCGTCTTCGTCATCTTTAGCGTAGAACTCCTAGCACAGCACCTGTCACCTGCTACCTAGTCTGCCCATCCCAAACATGGATGAACAGCCCAAGGTAATAAGAGGAGACATAAAACCTTGAGTCAGACAAAGTCTTAGTGAGCAGTAAATTAACTATCAAACATACCAAAAGAGTATAAAGGATAAAAGGAATAGGAACCAAACCATCCCACTCCACCTCTTTCTTCAGTGATAGCCCCAGACATACACTAAGGAGAAGCAAGCATAACAACATAGACAATTAAGGTAAAGCGAATACCACTCGAGTCAAGGACGATGTTTTCCAAATACAAACCCCCAAGGCCTAAACCAAGATCAGATAAGCACCCAGAAAACACCGCTCTTGAAGCCGAATGATAATACAACCAAACATCCATGACTCTGGCTATCACTGTTAACCTTGCTTCGAAATCACCGTTAATTGAATGACCGACTCCTTCCTGAGCCATCTGTCAAGGGCTAATGGTAACCCCGGTTCTAGACAAAACTCCGCACACTGCCTTGTGCCTAGGACTTATCTTCTTGGCCCAGAGTACTCGACTACCTTCCTGTAGTCTTTTAGGCGTCCCTATGTACCCTTGCTTTAAGTTTGCTAGAACCTTCAACAACGATAAAGTCCAAGCCTCCTAGTCATCCTCCTCGACGACTATTCTCAACCTAGCCCAAGCTACCTCTTGAGCAGCTCCATTATCAACCAACTTGAACTACCCTTCAAGTTATCAACATGCTTGGAATGATCCCTGCCTGGATTAAGCCAAGACTCACATCATACTTGAACTACCCTTCAAGATATCAACATGCCTCGCTTCATCACATCAAAGCAAGATCTCAACTCAACAACATGGTTTGCCTCATCGCATCATGGCAAAGTTCCATCTCAACATCATACATATGAGCTTCAACATCCGCTACATATGCCTTAAGCAGCTTTCACCATTCAAGAGCCTTCTTCCGTAGCTTTTGAATCATCTTCAATCACCTTGTTCCAAATCAACTACAAGCTAACTTGGAGCAATCAAATCTAACATACATTCAAACATTCAAGCATTCAAACAAGATATATTAAGCAATAACAATTATAATGGCAATTTCGTAATTAAGTGTGCAAAAGTCCAACATATGTGAAATCATGGTTTTTAGCATAGATCTATCAAATCTAAACATGGGTTTTATCTCTAATACTTGATAAATAACTTCTAAAGGTAAACATCTTCAAACATGATGGATCTACATGCAGACTTAAGGAAAATGCGAGAAAACGCTAACTTTAACACATAAAAATATCACCAATCCCATACACTCCTTTGGATCCGCGTGAGAGATAACTACCACTCACCAAATCACCCAAACACTACAAAAACTACACACTTCAGATCTGGACAGCGAAGATCAAGGTTTGATCCGGCAATATCCCGCTTCAATCGATGAAATCTAGCTCGAACGGATGAAGATCTTCAACTTTGGCACTTGAATCTTCAATCTAAATCTTCGATCTTGGATGGATGCTAACACTTGATTGGAATGGAGAAAAGAAGATGAAGAAATGTTGTAGTCGAGTCTTCAAAATGGCAGCACTTCGTCGCTTCAAAAACCGGTGCCAAAAAGTGAGCCAAACCCCTCTATTTATAGGCTGGAAACCCCTTAGGTCGTCGCCCCTTAGGTCGTCCCCGACCTAACTATGAGTCGTTGCCGACTCATCAGCCCCTACGACCTACGACCTAACCAACACAACATACAACCAAGGCCGACTTACGACTTAACCCAGACGCGACCTAAAACACAGGCCGACCTAACGACTCAACGCACTGCCGCATTTCCTAAGTCCTAAGTCGTATGACGACTTAACCACCATGCCGACTTACGACTTAATACCAGTGCCGACTCAAACCCCTGCCGACCTATGTCCCCAACGACCTAACAAACATACAATACAAAAGCCTCCGACCTAACTTAGGTCGTTGCCGACCTATCATGCTACGACCTAACAACATAGTCGACTCACGACTCAACCTATTTCCTTTAGGTCGCGCTAGCGACCTAACGACTCATCTACCAACGACTCAAGCATGCCTCTCTAAACCCTAAGTCGGCTACTTTCCTGGGTCGGTCCATCTCTAAGTCGCCTAACCTTTAGGTCGCTACCCCCTCTTAGGTCGCTCTCCACTAGGTCGGTCACTTTCTTAGGTCGTTCCTCTATCCTAGGTCGCTCAACCGACCTAACTCTCAACACATTAACATCCTAACCCGTTAGCTCCTTAGGTCGCTCACCCCTACCTACGACCTATCCTATGAGTCGGCCCTCTATGAGTCGGCCACGACTCATCACTTGACCCCTATTTCGCCTCTCTTCTTAAGTCGGCAACTACTATGCCGTTCTATCCCTTAACTCGGTCCATCTCCTTAAGTCGTCTACGACTTATCTATGAGTCGGTCACGACTCATCACTTGCACTCGGGTCAACTCCTAAACAACTCAAGCTAGAGGCCACACAAACAACACTATCGACCTGCAAATTCTACGTTTTATCGACACGTAAAATACGGGTCGTTACAGTAAGTGAAAAAAAGGACTGCAAAAGACAAGTAGTCTTTCATTACGTTGCATTTTATAAACATCAATAATAGCAGTGGTCGCTCCCGCACAAACGTTGCCTATGCACAACAAAAATAAAAACCAAAAGATACAACTCTAATGTAGACACATGGAAACCGTTTCACCATCACCAGGAGATCGGTAGGGAGCTTACTTCTTATGACCCTTCTTCTGATTCTTTCCAGCCTTGCTACCTGAGCCATTGTGAGGCCTCTTTTGGCCCTTCTCATCCTTAGGTGTATTGCTTCCAGAAAGGGTAGCGTTGCTTTCGATGGTAATGATAGCAGGAATTTTAGGACCATCGATGGTAGGCTTGGAAGTTTTTGTGTTGGCGCTAGTGCTACCACTCATCGGTGGATGGATAGCGATAGGAAGGATATGAAAATAAGATTTTGGCTCTTTAGTTCTTAGAGGCTTCTCAAGAACAAGTTCGGTTTTAATCTTGACCATGGACATGTCGATTTTACATTTCTTCGCCATGGAAATGGATTTGGTCATGCCCAAGGCACTAGCTATAGTAATGTCTTCCCCAAGGACTGGGAAATGTCATCCAACCCCTTTAAAGCTGTAATCCTTTCTGAATTAGGACTTAGAATAGAGCTGTAGGACAGGCTCAGAACGACAGGTCTTGTGGTCATGGAGGTTGACTCGGTCATGATAGCAGTTGTGCCCATACCTTAAGTAATTAGCAGTGGAGGATATGGAAGAGAAGGATGACCTATAACTTCACAAACGGAGAGGTATATGTTAGTTATTATGACAGCCCAGAACTGATGGACTTCAAATACAGGAGAAACAGGAGATATACCTTGGCTGAGACTAAGTTCCTGGATAGGGGACTTAGAAATTTCCCCTCTTCGAGTGAACACTGAGTTGGTGAATCAAAGAAGGGGGGAACGTAGGTTTCAACAGGAGTAATCGCTGCGGAAGCTAGAATAACTCGAGTGGTTTCGGACCTAGCCTTTTCGGTTGCAGGAATATCCACTACAAGCTCTTGGGATCTAGGATTAAAGATTCTACCCGACCCGATGTGCTTGGGACGACAGGAGCTTTAACAGCAGCTTTAGCAGAAGCATCTTCTGCAGCCAGGATAGGTTTACCCTCTTTAATTTTCAGGATATCTTCATTATCGAGGTACTTGACCTTTAACTAATCTTGGGTGAGGCCTTCACAGGATGCTTTTGTCCGACATCAGTGAGGGTAACAATATATGTGCTTCCTAACCACTTCAAATTCTTGTATTGAATGAGGTTTGCAAAGAATAGCTGAAGGATGGTATTCAATTCTTCTATTTCCTTGGCCTTCAACTCCTTTAGCTTTCTTAAATCATGCGTAGTTGCGGTATAGTCAACTTGAGCCTCAAACGTCTCGGTTTTCTATAGGAGTAATTCAGACTCAAGTTTCTCTTTTTCAGTACGAGGCTTTTGGATTTCAACTTCCTGATCTTCAATATTTTATCCTTTTCTAAGATAGTTTCATCCTTCGTGTGGGGAGCCAAGTCCTTAGTGGTAAATTATGTCTTCAAAGCAGCATTGTGTTCATTACCGGTCTTTAACAGATCTTTATCTTGATCTCGGGTTGGTTATAGGCTCTCTTCATCTCTTTCATCAGGCTTTCGGTCTTTGCATCGGATTTGAGAGCTGCGTCACTCTCTGCTTCATCTTCTCCAAATTCCCCATTTACCCCTCTTTAAGGCTGTCATACGTTTTCTTTTTAGATTCAAATGATTGGATGTTCGTTTGGTTGATTCGGTTAACACTAGAAAAGACATAGCAAAGCTTCTTCCACTCATAGCCATGATCAACGATTTCCTAGACCCATCCAACCTTGCGGTTCTCTTCTTCTTTAGGAATATTTTTAATGTCGCATTCAAACATGACGTTGGTAAAGAAGACATCTGGGAAGCAGCCTGCATATGGCTAGATAGAGCTGGAATAAGGTTTGGAGGAGTAGCGATTCCTTTGGATCAAGGAGGAGTGGTAGTGGCAAGTGAAAGTGAAGTTGAAGTTTATTACTGTGGAGGAAGACGAGGCCGAGAACGAGGCAGAGGAATGCTAGAAGAGGAGCCACGGTGGCCATGTGATTCTTTGTGCCTCTTTTCAAGTTCATTGGGATGACTCCCATTGGCCTGGATTTTCTATCGATCCATCTAAGTCTGGCGGTCTCTTTCTTTCTCTCATTTTCTATATTTTATGAAAGATATCTCCACTTCTATATCATGCTCCCTATGATAGCTGGAGTGGGGTAGGTATGGATCAGGAGTGAGCATTCTCTCCTAGAAAATTCTGTACTAGAGATTGCTGAATCTATCTTTGCCCATGGTGCCTAAAACAAGAGAAAGAATTATATGAATTTTGGAATATTGGAAATTTCGGTGAATGCAAGACACGCGTGTTCATGATCTTGGAAGTGCGTAATCTCTCGGTGTCCCCTTTAAGTGCTCTATGGACCATGTTTAGAAGAAAATAAAGATGGGTCTCACCTCCTTTGGCAAGGATACCCATAGATGGGAAGCTGAAGCCAAAAGAACCCTCCTTGAGGAGATCGACAATTGGAATATCGAAATCACTCAACAAGCCAAAAATGTCATGTGAAGAACTAGTTGAAGGAGTCGCCTCGGCTATTGGTGCCATGCTTGGTTTTGCGGTTTGCTTTGGAGCCTAGTAGTTAAAGCCCCACTAAAGCACAGCAAAATCCCTACTATAGTCTATAGCACCCTTCGACATTTAAATATAGCGCTATTAAACCGTAGATCTGTTTTAAGTCCTACTATTTTTTAGTACACTCATCGAATCAAGGCTTTTTAGCCCCCAATCTAGCAGCATAAATATAAAAAGGTTGATTTGACTGGTTCTTTTTTGAACCAAACCAACAAAGTTGGGATAAAGATCTAATTTTAAGGCATTAGTGCTCAATATTAGTTAGAAAACTACCGTAATCATTAAACTTGACTGCATAAATCATGATATACTATGGATTTGTTATATATGATTAAACAGTTTTTTCTATGCAAATGGTGTGAGAATGAGAATAATTTAACTTTCAAATATTTAGTATTATATTTAATAAATCCTTTTGCACATTTGATATTTTCTACTATATCCATGTTATAACTTTTTGCACATCCATCACATTGAAACGGCTAAGCTTTTTAACCACAAAGCTTTTGAGCCTTGATAATGATACGCTTTGGATGAGGCGAAGCAATAAGTTTAGGTCCTTCGTGAAACATTCCTCCATATGACTTATCTTACTCTTGGCCAATGTCTTCATCGCCATCACTCCCTTCCTCGTTATCTTCTTCTTCGTTATCTTCTTCTTCCCTATCTCCTTTCTCCTAAATTGTTTTCATCTCATCTCCCTCTTCTTCTTCCATTGGTACTTCATCGGCAATGTGCCTATCTATTGCTCTATCAATTGATTCGTTAATGTTAGTTGTGCCAGATGGGCCTTTAGCACCCCCAGGTTGTCATCGTCGAAACTGCGAGTAGGGGCCGAAGACCTAATCAGCATTCTGGAGCTACTTAGTGGATTTTAGCAGGAATGGCAAAGCATTTGGAATGAAAAAGGTTACACCGGCAAAGGTTCTCATTCATCAGCAGACGAGTGGTAGATCGAAACTAGATAGGAATGCTTTTGAGAGTTTCGGAATGCTCGACACTCATATCTTGAGTAGGAATAACTTTGAAGGAAGGAGATAACAAGTTAAATATTGGGAAGATGAAGGTCGAAGTGTGGAAAAGAACGGACTGGAAAGGATCTTACAGCCAAAAAGCTAAGGTTTTTTGATGCCATATGGGCAACAGACAAAGAAATACTCGTCCTTGAAATAAGATCATTTGTAATGGATTCCTTCAATGACCTTGTATATACACCCAGCTTCGATGATCTTATAAGGCAGTTATTCATACCGTTGTTTGAAGCTTAAGATATGTGTTAGCTCTTTGAAGTTAGGAGCTCCCTTGAATTGTTTGATGTACAACACATATAAGAAGCTTGCCAAAGCTTATCCGTTGGGATAGACTTGGGTTGGTGCAAGCCCGAGCTCCTAAAGTAGCATGCGTAGGAACGGATTGAAAGGCGGTAGAGCGCATCCTAAGCATATGTATTTATTGCAAGCCGTTTAGCTTATTGGAGGTTTGTGCCTATTGGCCCTATATCGGAAGCAAGACATTGATTTTAGAAATTCCATATTGCCAGCAAATTGTTTGAAGTGTTCATTTTAAGGAGGTGGCTGCTTTTGTATTGGTTTGGCCGGTACTATTATCCTTCGCAATTCAGCAATAATTGAACGCTTAGGTCCAAAAGGCATGGAAGTCAAAGCCTATGCAGTGGTAGACCCAACTTCAAGAGGAGTTTCTTGTACATGAGCAAGGAAAGTTCAGTGATTGGGAAAGCTATATAATGGGATCATTTGAATGCTAGAATTCATGAACGATAGCTTGTGATCGACTGCTTATTGACAAAAGCGAGTTTTTTCATTTTGAATGGATAGGAACTTGAAGGCTTTGCAAAATCATGGACAACACAAATTTTGACCCGAAGCAAGAGAGGACAGAATATGGGTTTGGCTTGGGCTGAGATGGGGATTTCCAAAACTCGGGCATGTTCTATGACCGGCTTGTATTCAATTCGGGACAAGGCTTAGAAAGACGTAGATTTGGCAAGCTCTTAGCACAAAGGCCTAATTGATCACAAGTTAAAGCTCTGATTACCAATTGGCCGAAGGCAATCTCAAGCCATAAGTGGAAACGTCTCCCCCACCACAAAGTGAAAAGAAACATCTTTTAGTATCGATTGGATCTAGAGAAAGAAAAGTGTTCGGTGCCAAGCTCATTTGACCAATTGATGATGGATAAATTGGGTAGTAGAAGGTGGCGACAGCAAGTAGGAGGCAGCGGTGATTCGAGTTGATTGGCGGCGAAGGTTTCGAGGTTAGGAGATTAATTTGCTACAGTTCGAGACTGGGTAGTTGCAAAAGAATAAAATGAGAAAGCATGAGTAAATTATTCTAAGTGTTTGACTCATATACCGTTGCCGATTTAAAAGAGAAAACAACTCAATACCGAATAGATCAGATCGGTACCGAGATGTAATTTTTGCACCACTTTCAAAAGTGAGAAAGGAAAAGCAACTTGAAGGAAGTATGTAACTGCCTAAGGCATGGAATGATCTTCAGAGTATGTATCTTGTCTTTAGCATGGAGAATGGAATTTCTTCTACATAAAGCAGTTGAACAAATATCCACGGATTGGATACGACGCTTTGTGGCAACTCTTGGGTAACTAATCGACATATATGGATGATGATAAACGCTTGTTTGTTCCAGAGCAGCTTTGTTTCCAATAGAAGCGTACTTTGAAGAGCTAGTGTTACCCGATTTCTTAACCAAGTAGACTTTTAAATGGATATGGTTATCGAAACAAAGACAAATCAATCCAGGGGCTTGGTAGCATGCTTGGAAAGACAAAAGGAAATGACTTGATTATTTAGAGAATGTTTGGAACTGTGGAAATAAGTCAGTGCCAACAACCTTCAAGTCGATACCAATCACTTTTTTGTTTGAGCTTTGACTTGCAGGTAATTGGACTGGGTGGTCGTCTTGGTTATATTTCTTCGGAATAGGTGAACAGCTCTAAGGAAGTTCTAAAGGAAAGCAGACAGGTGCAAGTGATATCAAAATCTCTCAAAAATAATATGACTTATAAGGAAAAGTGCACGGAGCTCGATGGATCAAAGATAGAAGACCTAATGGAGAAAGATGGGACAATTTCCCATCAAAAAATCAGGTTGGTACAGGTCAGATGAATTTATCGATCTAGGAACTCCATCTTCCTCTGATACGTTTTCAGATCTGAACTTAGACTTGGTGTATTATTACCTGGTAAATCTACAGGACATTTCCCTACGACATTTGGAAAAGGACTTTTGGGCACTATGCTTTTTTCATCTTCTACATTTTCTCAACCATAGTCGTAAGGAAGCTACTCTTGGCCGTTTTAATCCGTCAGACTTGTCAAACCCCTGTATTAGTGAATCAATCTATAATCAGTAATTATACAATAGACGCAGGCCATAGATTTGTTGAACCACTACAAAGCTTTGATGTTCACACTATTTTACTTATAGTTTTTACTAGATCTCTATATTTCTACTCCTTTTTGGGCATTGTTTGTCATTTCCAGGCTCAATACAAACTTAGCACTATAAGCATCAATCTAAGCCATCCAAGACATGATCTCTTCCGCTACAAATAAGTATCTCATGCAGAATTGATTTTCCTACTTTCACAAGATATATTGCTAACCCATAGCTATTCAAAAAACTGTTAAAATTTTCTCTTGTAGCTGAATTCGAAGTAATAAAACTATCAACTACAATAGATATGGATATTTGCTAAGATCGAAGCACTCTACATCTTACATCATTTATTTTATTTGCACCGTTTTATTATTCTTTTGATCATTCCTCATTTTACAGTTTCAAACACGGCTTTATTAAGTAACTTTTGATAAAACCTAGCTTAAATCAAGACTTTTGGGTTGAATACAAGTCCAGTCAACAAATTGATATTGATATTCAAGGTTCATTTAGTGCTACATTGGTGATGAAACAGAATCACTATACGTTTTTACTGTTTAGCTATACGTTTTTGTTGTTTAACATGATTTTTTTTCTTGGGAATTACCATTTTGAAATATCAAATTAATGAAGTAATTGTTTTACTTAACCTTATTTTTGAAATTCCGTAACTAGAACTAATCTTATATGATAAACAAGCTGTTGATGCAGCGCACCATGTTAAGTCGTCCGCCTTAAGTCGCTCGATGGCCTTAAGTCATTCGCTTGCCTTAAGTCGCCCGCGACATAACGAGATAGATGATGCAGTGAAGGATGATGCAGCCAACAGCGAGTTATGCCTTGAGTCGCGACATAGCGAGTTATATCTTGAGTTGCCTACTCTTAAGTCGCCTGCCGACTCAAGAAATCAAAGCCGCATTGCTTATGTCGCTCCTACCTTAAGTCGTTTGCATCTTATGTCGCCTGCTTCCTTAAGTCGCTGATCTCTTATGTCACTGAAGCTGTGTATCTTCTTAAGTCGCTGATCACTTACGCATTGCCTTAAATCGCTCGCTCTTGAGCCGCTGATTCCTTATGTCGCTCCAAAAGCTTAAGTCGTTCTTGTTCTTATGTCGCTCAACTTATGTCACTTAAGTCGCCCTGAAGCTGTGCTATTTTTTAGGCTGTATGTCGTTATATTGAATGATGTTGTGTCGCATTATTGTTGTGTTGTATTTTCCTTATGTCGTATGTCGCTATGTCGTGTGATGTTGTAATTCGTGTTGTAATTTTCTTATGTCGTATGATGTTAGGTCAGCTGTGTTGAGTTGTAGTTTCCTACAAATAGGGGTGTGTTGTCATTGTAAAGGGAGTTGATTTTGAATAAAAAAATTATGTGAGCTTTTGCCACCATTGTTGAAGTTGAGTGTGATCTCCTTCTTCTTTCCATCTTCGGTTATTCATGTGCGAATCAACGAAGTTGAAGCCAATTCTCGGTATCGCTTGCGAGTGATCAACGATCGAATTGTAGATCTTTCAACACGATATCTTACAAGATCAACGGGTTGGAGATAGCTAGATTCCGGCATCATCACGATCAACGGAATTGGGCATTTATCGTTCTATCAGAATTAACCGTTGTGTCAAATTAGTATCAAAGCATTATTAGCGCGTCAAAGTTAAATCCGCTGCGTCAGTTTGGTATCAGAGCCAAGTCGAGCCAATCAAAGCCAGAACAGAGCCAGTGCAGAGCCATATCAGATCCGAGCCAGTTCAAAGCCAGATTCAAGCCATATCAGATCCAAGTTAAAGCTAAGTCGAGCCATATCAAAGCTAGATCAGAGCCAAGTCAATCTAAGTTCAAAGAGGGAAACGAGATTGTTTGATGATCATGCCTCCGAGACGTGTTAATCGCTATCATAATGTTGAAGATTTGTATAGAAGACAAGAAGCTGAGAAGATGGAGCAATGTATCAACGAAAATTTCAAGGTGGGTATTGATAAATATGAGAAATTGATGAATGACATGAATTGAAATCAAAGGAGAACATCACCAGTTTCAAACTAGAGTGGAAACAGGGTTTCACCATCGGTTTCGGGAGAAAGGAGAATGTCACCCCAGTCTTATCGAGATAGGAGAGAATCATCAGTTTCAATGAGGCAAGAACACCATGAGTATCGAAATGAAGAGAGAAGAACTCAATGTGGGTTTGAGAATGAACCTTACCGTTATGCTGAAAGACAGGGTTGAAGGGACATGCATGGTCATAGAAACGTACATGGTCATGATCGATATCAAAATACATATGATTTTGAGGAGGATGGTGATGGAGGTAGTATTCATTATCGAAATCGAGGCCAAGGGCGAAATCAATATCTAGATTCTGAAAATGATCGTAAATGGAAGTCAGGTATGAGGATGGAAATTCCAGAATTCAAAGGTGGTATGCAAGAAGAAGAATTTCTTGATTGGTTGTCGATTGTTGAAGAAATTTTGAAATTCAAGGATGTGCCAGAGAATCGAAGAGTCCAATTAGTTGCTACAAGACTAAGGGGAAGAGCTATGGCTTGGTGACAACAAACTAAACTAACTCGGAAGAGAATGGGAAAATCAAAAGTTGTCACTTGGGAGATGATGAGAAAGATGATGAAAGCGACTTTCTTGCCATACAATTATCAATCTCTTATGTATCAACGTTTGCAGAACTTGAGACAAGGGACGAGGACGGTGAATGACTATGTAGATGAATTCTATCAATTGATTGCAAGGAATGATATTATGGAAACCGAGGAACAGCTAACGGCTAGATATATTGGAGGGTTACGAATGCAAATTGAAGACATGGTGAATATGTTTAATCCAATGTCTGTTGCTGAAGCACATCAGAAAGCTCTAGCTTGGAAGAAATAAGGGAGACGAGGAGGTGGTGTGTTTACGGGTTCCAACAACCAGAATAAGGGTGCTAGTAGCAATGCTAATGTTTCCAAGGAAGTCCGTAAACCAATTGTCAATGAAACCACTAAAGCAAAGGTCAACAACAGTATCAAGTACTATAATTGTCAGGAGTTTGACCATAAAAGCAATGAATGTACAAAGCCAAAGAAGAGAACATTAGTTGCAGGTGTGAGTATGAGGATGTGGAAGCTGAAGTTGATTATTCTCAACCAACGAAGTTTGATGAAGATGAAGAAGTTGTGTCAGGAGACGAATGGTGTAACTTGATGATAAGGAGGTCTTGTTTAGTGCCAAAGCATGAGAATGATTCTAGTTGGCTAAGAAGCAATATCTTTTAGTCTACATGTACTATCTTGGGAAAGGTTTGTCGATTTGTTATTGATGCGGGAAGCTGCGATAACATTATTTCTGAAGAAGCTGTCAAGAAGTTAGGGTTGAAGACTGAAAAACACTCTAGACCTCATAAACTGGCATGGCTAAAGAATGGTGGAGAAGTGACAGTGGGAAGACGAGCATTTGTTACATTTTCTATTGGAAAGAAGTACAAAGATGATATATGGTGTGATGTTGTCGACATGGATGTGTGTAATCTACTATTGGGGAGACCATGATAATATGATAGAGCTGTACAACATAATGGTCGCACCAACAGCTACAGTTTCATGTTCGAAGGAACTCAAATTACCTTAGTTCCTAAGAAGCGTGAACAAAGTGAAAGCAAGTCAGAGAAGAAGGTGGAATCAACTAGTCTATTATCTACGAAAGAATTTGTTGAAGAAGTGAAAGATAGTGCTGAATTGTTTATGTTGATTGGGTATGAAACAAGTGAAGATCTTGAAATTCCTGCGGAGGTTAGACCGGTGTTGAATGAATTTGAAGATGTCTTTCCTACGGAATTACCCAAGGAATTACCGCCACTGAGGGATATACAACATCAAATTGATCTAGTGCCAGGTGCTCTTTTACCGCAGAGGCCACATTATCGTATGAGTCCAAAAGAGCATGAAGAGCTGAGGAGACAAGTTGAGGAGTTGCTTAAGCAAGGGCGTGTTCGAGAGAGCCTCGGTCCTTATGTTGTACCAGCTCTGTTGGTACCGAAGAAAGATGGTTCATGGAGAATGTGTACCGACAGTAGGGTACTCAACAAAATAACCGGCAGATACAGTTTTCCTATGCCAAGACTTGATGATCTATTGGATCAACTCAGTGGGTCTGTAATATTTTCAAAGATTGATCTTAAGAGTGGTTATCATCGGATTCGCATAAGACCAGGTGATGAATGGAAGACTACATTCAAGACTCGGGAAGGATTATATGAATGGCTGGTCATGCCGTTTGGTCTATCTAATGCACCAAGTACATTTATGAGGGTGATGAATCAAATTTTCAGACCTTACATCGGTAAGTTTGTGGTAGTCTATTTTGATGATATCTTGATATATAGTGCTAGCACAGAGGAGCACATTCAACACTTGCGAATGGTGTTAACTATTCTTCGTCAAGAATAGTTCTATGCGGCGACGAAGAAATGCGTGTTCATGACACCAAGTGTTTTATTTCTGGGTTATGTCGTGTCTAAGGAAGGGATACAAGTGGACCAGAGTAAAGTAGCCGCAATCAGAAATTGGCCACCGCCCAAAAATATAACAGAAGCCAGAAATTTCCATGGGTTAGCTTCATTTTATTGAAGATTTATACCGCAATTTAGCAGTGTAATGGCTCCTGTTACTAATTGTATGAAGGGAAAGCAGTTTTCGTGGACGGAAGAGGCAGGATCTGCTTTTGAGCAAATCAAGGAACTTTTAACCTCAGCACCGATTCTAGTGTTGCTAGATTTTCAGTTACTATTTGAGTTTCACACGGATGCATCAAAAGTTGGAATTGAAGGAGTGTTGAGTCAGAAGGGCCGTCCAATCGCCTATTTCAGTGAAAAACTTTCTGGAGCAAAGATGAGATACAATACTTATGATGTGGAGTTTTATGCTATTGTGCAGGCTGTGAAGCATTGGAGACATTACTTGTTCCATAAAGAATTTTTTTTGTATACGGATCATGAATCGTTGAAACATTTACAAGGGAAGAATAAAATTGCAGCTAGGCATGCATCGTGGATATCGTGGATATCTTATTTGCAACAATTTACATTCGTCGTAAAGCACAAGTCTGAAGTAACTAATCGCGTTGCCGATGCATTGAGTCAGAGGGAGAATTTACTGACAACCCTACGAGTAGAGGTGATGGGTTTTGACTTACTTTCAGAACTTCTTACTATAGATTCATATTTTTCTGAAATCCTAGACAAACTCAAACAGGGAAGCATGGATGGATATATGCTGGTTGAAGGTTTTCTTTTCAAGGGAAATCACTTGTGTATTCCAGATTGCAGTCTACGAATGAAAATCATCAAAGAATTGCATGATGAAGGACATGTGGGCCACGACCGTACTATGCAGTTGATCTCAAAGTCTTATTTTTGGCCGTCAATGAGGAAGGAAGTTGAAAAGTTCGTTCAAAGGTGCCATATTTGTCAAGTTTCAAAGGGAACCGCAACAAATGCAGGTTTATATATGTCGTTGCCTATACCTACTAAACCATGGGTGGTTGTTAGAATGGACTTTGTATTGGGTTTGCCGAGGACGCAACGTGGCAATGATTCTATCTACGTAGTGGTTGATCGGTTTTCAAAAAGGTACATTTTATCGCATGCAAGGAGACAGCAGATGCAGTTAATGTCGCATAGTTATTCTTCAAAGAGACCTATCGACTTCACGGGTTGCCTGAATCTATTGTATCGAATAGAGACACTCGTTTTCTGAGTCATTTTTGGATGAGTTTATGGAGAATGGTCGGGACAAAGCTGAAATTAAGTAGTGCTTATCATCCAAAGACGGATGGACAAACAGAAGTTGTGAATAGATCCCTAGGCAATCTATTGAGATGCCTTGTGAATGACAATTTGAAGAGTTAGGATTCCAAACTGTCTCAAGCTGAGTCTGCACACAACCATGCAGTTAATCGTAGCACTGGGTTCAGTCCATTGCAGATTGTTTACTCAACAATTCCTAAAGGACCATTGGATTTATCTATATTACCACAGCAGAAAGGAGTGATCAAACGAGCTAGTGATTTTGTGAATGAATTGCAAGAATGCCACAAGGTTGTGCAGGAATGATTGCTTAAGGCGAATGAGAAATATAAGCAATCCGCAGATATTAAACGACGAAATGTTGAATTCAAAGAAGGAGATTTTGTATATGCAGTATTGACTAAGGATCGATTTCCTATTGGTACTTACAACAAACTAGCTGCTAGAAGAATTGGTCCTTTCGAAATCGTAAAGAAGATTAATGAGAATGCTTATCAGTCAAGATTGCCGGATCATATCCATACTGCTGACGTTTTCAACGTCAAACATTTGATTCCATATCATGAGAATAAGTATGTCGAAGAAGAGGAAAGTGTGAATTCGGGGTCGAATTCTTTTCAACCAGGGGAGGATGATGCAGCGCACCATGTTAAGTCGTCAGCCTTAAGTCGCTCGACGGCCTTAAGTCGTTCGCTTGCCTTAAGTCGTCCGCGACATAACGAGATAGATGATGCAGCCAACATCGAGTTATGCCTTGAGTCGCGACATAGCGAGTTATGTCTTGAGTCGTCTACTCTTAAGTCGCCTGCCGACTCAAGAAATCAAAGCCGCATTGCTTACGTCGCTCCTACCTTAAGTCGTTTGCATCTTATGTCGCATGCTTCCTTAAGTCGCCGATCTCTTATGTCACTGAAGCTATGTATCTTCTTAAGTCGTTGATCACTTACGCATTGCCTTAAGTCGCTCACTCTTGAGCCGCTGATTCCTTATGCCGCTCCAGTAGCTTAAGTCGTTCCTATTCTTATGTCGCTCAACTTATGTCGCTTAAGTCGCCCTGAAGCTGTGCTATCTTTTTAGGCCGTATGTCGTTATATTGAATGATGTTGTGTCGCATTGTCGTTGTGTTGTATTTTCCTTATGTCGTATGTCGCTATGTCGTGTGATGTTGTAATTCGTGTTTTAATTTTCTTATGTCGTATGGTGTTAGGTCGGCTGTGTTGAGTTGTACTTTACTATAAATAGGGGTGTGTTGTCATTGTAAAAGGAGTTGATTTTGAATAAAAAATTTGTGTGAGCTTTTGTCACCATTGTTGAAGTTGAGTGTGATCTCCTTCTTCTTTCCATCTTCGGTTATTCGTGCGCGAATCAACGAAGTTGAAGCCAATTCTCGGTATCACTTGCGAGTGATTGACGATCGAATTGTAGATCTTTCAACATGTTATCTTGCAAGATCAACGGGTCGGAGATAGCTAGATTCCGACATCGTCACGATCAATGGAATTGGGCATTTATCGTTCTATCAGAATTAACCGTTGCGTCAAATTGGTATCAAAACATTATTAGCGCGTCAAAGTTAAATTCGCTGCGTCAGCTGTCATCTTATATAATAAACAAGCTCTAATTTGTCATCTTTCTTATTAAGATCAAATAATTGAAAGCTATCATAAAGTTTGTATCTTAGATATTCTCACTTTCTGAAACAAAGAGACAAAACGAGAAAGTATTAAGTTATGAATGAACTTGAACAAAGAAAAGAAAAAAAACACAATACATTAATCTACCTATCATGGCAACAAGAAAGTGATACATCAACCAAAAATAATATAAAAAAAATCCAACACAGAATATATGTAGTACATTAACAAAAATCCATCTCATATTAGTTGTTAACCAAATAAATTTTGTTCCCACCGAAGCATATAATACTGTACCGTGAACAAAATCCGAAATCAAGCAACACATATATATCCCTCGTAATTTCCCAAAATACCCATGCGATTTTGCATGCACTCATATCTAAAATCAAATCATATATTCGAACCCATTTTCATCCTTCCTCCCTCCTCTCACCTCCCTCTCTTGCTTATAAATAATCAACCTCGGTGTGTGTTTCTTTTATCTCAAAGCTCTTCAAAATAGATATAATTCTAACTTTAAAAATGTCTTCAGCGACTCAACGCGACGTTCACGTGTTGGCCGTGGATGACAGCTCGGTTGACCGGGCCGTGATCTCGCACCTGCTTCGTAACTCCAAATACCGAGGTTCATTTCTAACACTTCAGTGTAGGTGATCCGTGTATACCCTTTGAGCGCCTTTAGTAATCATTTTCATTTTCATTTTCTCAGTTACTACAGTTGATAGTGGAAAGAGAGCCTTGGAAATTCTGGACATGGTAAGAAAATTTCAAACATTAAATTAGTTTTTATGAAACGGTCTGGTACTAGTCTGTAAATTTGGAAATTTTGCAGGATTCGGATGTCAGTATGATAATCACTGACTACTGGATGCCGGAGATGACTGGCTATGAACTGCTAAAAAAAATTAAGGTATCATAAAATAATTCTGTTGCGAATATTACTAGTGGCATTGCGCAATAATGGCAAAGTTTTGTATAAATATTGATGTTTAATTGTTGAGCAGAATTCATCTCAGCTAAAGAAAATTCCAGTTGTGATAGTGTCTTCTGAGAACATTCCAAATAACATCAACCGGTATGATCAAATTTGTAATTAATAAAATTTCAGGGATTGAATGTTAAAAGGTTGTGTGTGTTCTGAAATTTTGGGAATGGAATGCAGGTGCTTGGAAGAGGGAGCAGAGGATTTCTTGCTGAAGCCAGTTAAGCCGTCAGATGTGACTAGGTTGACACGTGCGCTGCGTTGAGGCCGTTGAATCCTGTTTTATTCTTCATAATTTGGATTTCTGGAAGAAGAAGAAAAGGCATGTGATGGTGATGAGAGGATTATGAAATTGATTGTATTTGCATTTTGGTGTTTTGTGTGGTAGGAGATATTGGATAGTCTAAAAAGATTATGCCTTTTTTATGATATATAATATCTTATGCATGCATATTGTTAGATTACGTATCTCTCGTAGTAAATCGAAAGCAGGATTGTGACCATTAATTGTCTTTGTACTTTGGTGTTCGTGTAGTAGTAGTAGTAGGAAATATTAAATATTTTGTCTAAAAAGATTCTGGCTTTTATGATACAACATGAACTGATGCACATTGTTTAATCGAGTATCTCATATGCTTCTTCTCATGTATATTGTATTTCAGTTGAGGTGTAACCAAACCCCATAATTACTAAACCAGGCGCATTACATAATTCAGCCAAAATTGTAGCAGTACACAGGCTTCTATTCCTTTGCATCTTTGCTGACATATTCATATTCCCATACGTTCATAATTAACTACAAAGATTTTTTTTCTGTACTTGTTACCTGGCAAGTTCAGGTGGCTGTACAAATGTCTTTCTTATTTTTAAGATTTCTTTCATAATTAACTACAAAGATTTTTTTTCTGTACTTGTTACCTGGCAAGTTCAGGTGGCTGTACAAATGTCTTTCTTATTTTTAAGATTTCTTTCGGCAAACTCGCAAACGCAACTCACTCTCTATATGTATGTTATCTATTAACAAGTGAGTGTACTCGTATATATGTATAATGTAGGTATGTATATACGTCGGCGGAGCTATATGTAGCTCAGTTAAGGCATGGGCCCTAACTGAATTTTCTAAATTTAATTAGAAAAAAGAAAATTTTAAGCTTTGCTCTACCTTAAACAAATATTTTGTCCCATGTCAACATATTTTTCAGCCTAGTTAGCCCATTAGATCAATTAAATAATGCTTTTACTTTGCTAGCATTGTTATAAACTCTAAGGTGAAATTTTTTTTGGTTGGCGATTGGAAAAATAATATTTTGTATCTGTAATTATTGAAATTTTGTTTTTTCCTCCAATTTTTGGTCCTACCTAAAGTGAAAAGCTGGCTCTGCCACTGTGTATATATGTATGTATGTATACCTATGCAGTTAATGCTCCGCTATTACCCCGCTATAACTCTGTTATATCTCATAGCATATTTCTACCGCTACGATTTTTACATATATGCTCAAATATAACATTTCTGTTTTAAGCCCCGCTATTTCCGCTATATCCCGTTATTCCCATTATATTCCGCTATTTCCGCACTACTAGAAAATGGTCAAATAGCGACGGGGAGGAGCGACGGCTTCCGACGGGCCGTCGGAAGCCGTCGGAAAATCGCGAATACCTACAGCTCGGCCGAGCCTTTCTTCCTCGTTTTTCAGCCAACTCAAATTATCAAAAAAAACCCAAGTCACCATTTTCCACTTCCAATCGCTGATTTCGTGATTTTTTCTCCTTCCCCGCCGTGAATTCAATACCTCTTGCTCTTAATCTCAGGTATAATCTCTTATTTTTGTGAAAAAAAATCAGTTTTTACCATAATTCTAGATTTGCATAAATTGATAAATTAGGGCGAATTAGTGATTGCAATTGTTTCCAATAGCGTAATAACGGTTTATAGCATCACATGGTATACCTATTTCATCTTTTATCGTGAAATTGTGAAAAACATGTATAATTTGTGGTTGTTCATGTATATGTAAATCGTTGTGTATGCCTTGATTTTACGATTGTATATGTGTGTAGCGCTGCTATCATTGTATTGTGTTAGTTGGAATAAGATAAAATGAATGAACGAGCTAGGAGTATTATATTGTGCACGTATTGACTTATGAAACAAAAAAAATGCATGAGTCTAAATTATAATTGTGTGTATTGAAAAATGGCAAAAATGTTAAACCAGCCTTAAATTGATGTAATACGCCGAATAAATGTGTTAAATTAATATATATTTTTGTAAATGTGAACAGTGAGTAAAACTGTATTTTTTCGTAAAATGCGCGCATGTAATTTTGACAAATGTCCCTTAAAGAGTTTTTGGCCCCGTCTGACGAGTGTTGTACATAATCGTTGTATAAACAGTCGTTTTTTCGAAAAACGACCATTTATATTCATCTGGTACAATGTTTGTTGGATTTGTCCATGTATTGGACAAGTTATGAACATAGTAAACATATACATTTTGAATACTACTTCGTCTCAAACGGTTCATAAAATTTTAGCCTAACTTTTCTTTTTTTGTTTCCTGCGTACACGCATTTGTGTACAATGCAGGGAACAAAAGGAAAATGCTACTGAAATTTTGTTGAATCGTTTGAGACGAAGTAATATACGAAATGTAAATGCTTACTGTGTTTGTAAGGAGAAGTAAGATGTCTGACCAATGAAAAAAAATTATACAATTTTTTATATCGATACGTTAAAAAAAAAAATGTGCCCTATTTGAAAATATTTTTAAATTTGTAAAGTTGTTCTTTAAATTGAAATATTATACGACCATGAAAATAATCTTTTTCGAATTTGTATTCTTGAAAATAAATATTAATTTTTGAACTTCTCATTTTGTCAAATAGGAAAAATGATTGATTATTTTGTTGATCGGAGGAGATGTATGTACCAAAGAAAAGGACTGAGAGGCTCAATAAAAGAAAATTTTTATAATGGTATAAACGTGTTTGTTGAATTCGCTTTAAGTAATAACGGAAACGATCCAGAAATTCGTTGTCCGTGTAGTAGGTGTAGACATTTGAAGTATTTGTTACCAGATATTGTGAAAGTTCATTTGTGCCAAAACGGTTTCGTACCGAGTATTATGTTTGGGATCGGCATGGAGAAGTTGTAGCAAATACTTCTGTAGAGTCTGAAAGTGTCGTTAACGAAATAGTTTCGACGACCCATATAGAAAATATGGTCGAAGATGCAGCACGATCAATGTTTCCTATGGTTGAAGTTGACGACGATGATGGAAATGTTGAAGAACCAAATATTGAAGCAAAAAAATTTATGATTTACTAGATGCTGCTAAGAAACCTATTTGGGATGGTTGTAAAAGCGGCACTCAGCTGTCAGTAATCGCAGAATATATTGCGATGAAGTCAAAATACAACATCATTGAAGCTGGGTTTACGGCTGTTGTACAAGCCGCAAAAAGACATATGCCGCCCGATAATCTAATGTGTGAAAATCACTATGAAGTTAAAAAACTTATGTCGGCTTTTGCTTTACCTGATCAGAAAATAGATACATGTTTAAAAGGCTGCATGTTGTTTTGGAAAGAAGACGCAAACCTTACAAATTGTAAAGTTTGTAACCAGGAGAGATACAAACCAAGAAAAAAGAAGGGGAAGGAAGTTCCGTCCAAGCATATGCATTACTTACCCATAACTCCAAGACTTCAAAGATTATATGCATTCTCTGTAACTGCATCAAATATGAGATGACATAGCGTGAGAACGGAGGAAGAGGGTACGTTGACACGTCCGGCGATGGAGAAGCATGGAAGCATTTCGATAAAACGTATCCAAATTTTGCAGCGGAGAGTCGAAATGTTAGATTAGGATTATGTACGGACGGTTTTTCTCCATTTTCTCAATTTGGTTCTAAATATTCATCCTGGCCCATTATCGTCACACCGTATAATTTACCTCCATGGATGTGTACCAAAATGCAATATATGTTTCCTACTGTTGTCGTTCCTGGCCCCGACGATCCGACACAAGGAATCGATGTATATTTACAACCATTGATTGAGGAGTTAAAAATACCGTGGAACGAAGGAGTAGAAACATACGATGTGTCCAATAAGAATTTTTTTTGTATGTTTGCTTCTTTGTTGTGGACTATAAGTGATTTTCCTGCCTATGCAATGCTTTCGGGATGGAGTACTACCGGTCGTCTATCATGTCCATATTGCATGGATGAAACACGAGCGTTTTCTTTACCTCATGGTAAGAAAATTTCATGGTTTGACCGTCATCGATATTTTCTCCATGTAAATCATCCCTTCAGAGGAGACAATAAAAACTTTTTAATTAATAGAGTAGAAACCAAACAACCAATGACGATATGGTCAAGCGAAGACATATATGAACTTGTTAGGGGCTATCCAAAGATATATGAAACTGGCGAGCAAACGGAAATTGAAGGCAAATCAGTTGTTCATAACTGGTGCAAACAAACTGTTTTTTGAGAGTTGCCGTATTGGAAACATCTTCTGCTTCGTCATAACATCGATGTGATGCACAATGAGAAAAATGTATTTGATAATGTTTTTAACACAATTTTGAATGTGAAAGGGAAGATGAAGGATGATTTGAAATCAAGACGTGATATAGAAGAATTATGCAAACGTCTTGAGCTTCATATGAAATCAAATAACAGTAAAAAACCCAAAACATGTTACGAATTAGATAATAATCAGGTTAAAGCGGTGTTAAAATGGGTGGAAGGGTTAAGATTTCCTGATGGGATATCATCAAATCTTCGTAGATGTGTTGACTTTAAAAAGGATAGATTGAGCGGAATGAAAAGTCACGATTGTCACATAATGATGGAAATTTTATTTGCCGTTATGTTCAAAGAACCACTGTCGTTAAAAGTTTGGAAGGTAGTAATGGAGCTTAGTATGTTTTACAAAGAGCTTTGTTCGACTACTTTAAAAGTGCAACGTTTACGTAAACTTGAAGTGGACATTCCTATATTGCTTTGCAAATTAGATAAAATATTTCCACCAGGTTTTTTTAATGCAATGGAACATTTACCTGTTCATCTCCCATCTGAAGCACGACTTCGAGGTCCTGTCCAATATGGATGGATGTATCCATTTGAGAGGTATGTAATATGTTATCACGTAATTTAATTGCATTTGAAAGATTAAATTAATATAAATTAATTTTTCATAGATATTTGAATCATATGAAGAAAAAAGTGAGGCAAAAAGCATGAGTTGAAGGTTCGATATGTAAATCTTACATTGAAGAGGAAGCTTCGTTCTTTTTCTCTCACTATTTCAGTGACCATGTGAATATTTCATTTGAAAGTGTTCCTCGTAATGACGAAGGCGACGAACAAGAGTCCTCTCAAGCAATGTTATCTATTTTTAGATAACATAGTCGGCCTTCTGGAAATGTGTAGAAATTTGGCTAGACGATAGAGATATTCATGTAGCAAACACTTATATTCTACTAAATTGTGCCGAGGTTGCACCGTTTGTTAGGTAATCTGAAATAATAATTTGTGTTTTATTCTTTTCTATAGTGCATGCGCGTGTATAACCTAATGTAATAATTTATTTATATACACAGTCTTTATGAACGTGAACATCTGAACGGAGATCTCAATAAAGAATTTTCCGGTTGGTTTTCAAATTACATTTATGAGCTGAGAAATTGTGTTGATGACGAAGGGTTGAAACATCTTGCGATGTGACCAAAAAGAGTGGTCAAGACATATCCAATATATTTCGTCAATGGATATAAATTTAACACCAAAGAACACGATGCAAAAAAATTAACAAATAATACTGGTGTATTTGTTAAAGGCAGTGACGATCCAGAAAATCACTTAAATGATTTTTATGGCGTTCTAACACAAATTTTGCAACTAACATATTTCTCACGACCCGCGGAGGAGGTGTTTCTATTTAGATGCAATTGGTTTAGCAATGTTTCAGGTTCTGGAATTAATGTGCACAAGAATTATAATCTTATCGAAATAAAGCATACATCGCACTATCACAAGTATGATCCTTTTGTACTGGCCAAACAAGCATTGTAAGTTTATAACGCTCCTTATCCGTCTCTAAAAAGAGATAAAGCATATTTGTCTGCAGTTTTTAAAATAAAGGCCAAATTCACATTCGATGGGAAGAATATTCCGGACGAACAAGCTTATCAGGCAGATCTTGAGCAAAATTACGAAATAATAATTACAGACGATCATACTGATTTCGGTCCTTTGATCGATGAATCAAATATTTTGATAGAAGCGTTTGACAGTGCAGAGGAAAATATCGTAGAAAACGAGACCGAATCTGAATCAGAAGACGATGATGACTGATGTAAATCTGAACCTGTTTTTATTGCAATTGATGTAACTATGTTGAATTCTTGATGTATTATGAAATTGATGTAACTATGAAACCAAATCCGTTTACCATTGTTTACATGTTTTATGTTATTTCCATTTGTCATTTATTTAGCAATTTTTATTAAAAATGCAATGAAATCTGCTTATCGTCGGAAGAGTACACCCATTGTGAATCAGGTATAACACACTTCCATTTCTATTTCCATTTCAGTCATTAATAAAGCAATTTATACCGTTGATGTCTTTTTCATATGAAATATATCTCATTATCATATTATTATCCTCTTATATAATGATGTGTATACATGTCGTAGGTTTATCATAATATCATATAGAGGTAGGAGCTCATCCCGATCATCAGGAGGCGATGGCAGTGGCCCATCGCAAGAGCCACAGCATTCAGTAGTTTCATTAGTCTCTAGAGCAGAGGGGTAAGAATTAAATTTTATTCAGCATCCTATTTTTTTATGATATACGTACGTACTTATCTATATCGTACTTAAAAACAGGGGATTCGACCTACTTCCCTCGAAGGTTGTGCTGGATGTCTCTAGAGCTTTTTATTGCAGTAGGATGAGTGCTTGCTGGCCGAAGTGGGATAACATCCCTCCTCACATCACAGAGTGTATATGGCAGGATGTCCTAGTATGTATATTTTTCTGTTTTCCATTTTTAATTCGTTTTTTCGTTTTTCTACTGTTTATCGTTTAAAGTGTAATCCTTTTTTTAATTTTTATCGTGAAACACAGGCTGAGACAGACATCCAGAAAGACGATATGATGCTGGCACGAGGATACTGGATGAAGAAGATGCGGAAGAACTACAGGGACACGATATCTGAGATTAAGAAATCTGGTAAGAAACCACGGTGGATGGGAGAGAGCGTGTGACAAGCTTGGTTTAGATATTGGGAGACGAACGAGGTGAAGGCAAGTATACTAATTTTTTTTTGAATTATTAATTTGACGTGATCGAAAAATAATGTATCAAATTTTGAATGTACAAGCAGAGTCGGATAGAAACTCTGCAAATAGAAATAAGAATCCGGTCACTCATCGTGGGGGATCGAAGTCGCTTCAACAGTATCGGCGGGAGTTGGTAAATTTACTGAATAATAAATGTAAATAGTTTATGCTATATGATTTTAAATGTATAATAATTGTATGTAACAATCAACTTCAGGAAGCCAAGGCACATTGTCCTGTCGGCTATATGGACGTGTTCACCCGTACGCATGCTGTCGAGCATGTTAATCCAGACGGGACTGTTTCGTATACATGGCAGGACGATAAATCCAGCAAAAACCATGTAAGCATATTTCATTTTATTCAGTATTCGTAATGGTTTTGCTTGTTAAACTATAATGAAATAAGTTATGATATTATTAATTTGTTAATGCTAGAGAAGTTTATGGAGCAGCGGCAGAAACTCCTTGCTGATACGGGTTGAGATCAGCTGATGACTGATGAGGAAGACGCTATTTTTGAGTCCGTTATGAATCCAGCAGAGCATGGTCGACGATACGGATTGACAATCGAGTGGTAAATAATTTATTTTATCTTAAAATACTTCAAATATGATATTTTGACCTTTTCAAAACAATCTACTTGCATTTTATTCATTTTTCCATTATTATAGGCCAGTAGTCAGAGTAGGGGACGACGGAGTAGAGCTCAGAGCGAACTAACAGATATAGAAGAATTGCGGGCTAGAGTGTCCCAACTGGAGGAGCAGAACCGCCAACAGGCCATGCAGACCGCACAGTTGCTAGAGTACATGCAGCAGTTTGGTGGTCGCTTCCCTTCCTCGGCTGGCTCTGGATCTGAAGGAGATTGATTCATTGCTTGCTTGTTAGTTCGGGTATGTATTTTTAGTTTTGATTGATTTGGAAGACAGTGGAGGTAATTGTTGATTTTTGTATAATTATGTTTGATACATTTGGTTTTGTGGTTGTAGGAGGATGTGGATGAGGATGTTGATGATTTTATGTATTTATAACATGGTAGAACACTTATTGTTAGGGTTATTGTCAACGTTGGAATGCTTATGTATATTATGTATTTTATTTTGATGTAATTTTATTTATTTGTGTGTATATTGAATATTGTGTAGTTTGTGTTTTGATATTTGGTTGGAATATTGTATACTGGATTGTGCAGCATTGACGTAATAGTGTTCGGAAGAGAAATGTGGATGGAAGGCTATATTTGCATCAGAATCTAAAAAAACAGCCGATTTCCGACGGCTTTCGACGGATACCGACAACTTACAGGTCAAAATTTCCGACGGCTACTGACGGCCTGTAGCACGCGATTTTCGACGGCTTTCGGCGGATTCCTTCAAGTGTCGGGATCCGTCGGAAACCGTCGGAATCCGTCCGAAATTGGTACGGCGCGCGTTTTTGGAAGCCGTCGGAAATACTGCTCCTCAACGCACTATATTCCGACGGCGACCGACCGCTTCCGATGGCCGCCGACGGTTTCAGCCGTCGGAAATCGTTAATCCCCTTGTAGTGCCGCCACATCTTCTTAAAAAGAAATGAATTAAAAAATGTCTTTTATACATTATACAAATTGTGAAATTAATTTACTTCATTGAATTTTTAATATATTTTTGAAAATGAAAACACTCTAATATTCTACTAAATTCAATTATGTTATATAATTGTTTTACGTTTATTTACAACATATTCGCACATGTTTTTATTTAAAATTATTTATGTATTAATTATAATTCAATTGAATGTTAATTTTTCATTTAATTACGATTTATATGTTTGTAAAAACATTAAGTATGAGTTTTATATGTTATTTAGAGTTATCCGCTATATCCCCCTATATTCGCACTGTATCCCTGCTATGACTTTTTGCACCTCCACCGCATTGAATTTGCTGAGCATTTTAACTACACAGATGTATACGTATGTATCAACACACACATAGACATATGTACATACATGTATGGGGATTAAACTTACATGTAAACGTTAAACTCTATATCCATTTTTCCTTCCATCCAACCTAACATTCCATGTCCATTCAATTTTTATTTTTTTCCACAAGCATGCACCAATTTGTTTCCTCTTTCAAAAAAATTCGTAGGCAAATGTTAAACTCACTTCTTCTATAATCCCACATTTTATTTTCAATACTTTAGAAAATCTATCCATTTTGTTCCATTCATCTTAAAATTCATTACTAAAAAAAATACTAAAATGGAATATCGAACATCAACTGTAATCTATGTATTAAATAAGATGAAAGAGAAAAATAGCATGTAATTTACTATATATTTTAAAAATAAGGTTTATTCATTAATCTATAAATTTGAAATAAAACGAACAGAATTTTTTTCTGAAAATTATATAAACAACCAAGGCTATCAATATTTACTTTTTGCAAACTCGATCAAACCTAAAATTGAGTTTTTAAACAAAAAATAGTTTTAAAACTTATCTGTTGTACGGACCAAAAATTAAATTGAAATTAACTATTATTTTGAATCAAAACATCAACAACTAATACCATATATACAACAATTAAGTTTTGTGTTGGACTGATACACGCGGTTGCAGAAGAGATGTAAAACTTGTTTTATTTCATATTAATTTTGATACAAAATACATTGAGTTTGCTTTCTATTTATATGATATAAGTGGTGAACGAATAATGTAAACAACTGGCAAATATAATTACAATATTGCCCCTCCGTGATAGCTGATATATTGACTTGGTCTCAGTATTTGTTCTCATTGTTTCTCTCCCTCAATTTTTCTAGGGTTTCTTCTTTCTTCCCAAATTCACCTTCAAAGCTTCCGACTTTTAAATCGGCTCTCGGTCGACCAAAATTCTTCAATGACGGTGGTTTAGTGAATATGTTCGCCTTCTGATAGAAGGCAGGAATGTGGTTTATGTTGAGCTTTCCCATATTCACTCACTCTCAGACGAAATGCAAGTCGAGCTCCATATGACTTATCCTTGAGTGTAATATCGGTTTAGCTACTAGAGAAACTTTGCTTAGATTATCGCACCAGACGGTCGATTTGACAGTGTTGATTTTCAGTTCTCCTATGAGTGATTGTAGCCCTATCACTTCTGCGGTTGTACTTGCGAGGCTTTTGTACTCCGATTCAGTACTAGATCTCTAGATTGTGGGTTGTTTCCGTGAACACCATGATACCAGATATTCTTCCAAAAATATGTTGTATCTTGTAGTTGATTTCTGATCATCTGGATCTGAGGCCCAGTCAGCGTCGGCGAAACCAGTGATGGTAAGATTTTTGCTTGCTTTTAGTATAAGTCTGTAGTTTATTGTTCCTTTTAGATACCTTAATATCCTTTAACAGCTCTCCAATGCTCATTTAGAGATTGATGCATGAACTGGCAAACTTTATTGACACTGAAAGCTATCACTAGTCTGGTTATGGTTGCGTATTGAAGTTTCCCTATAGTACTTCTGTACTCTTTCTCGTCTTCTATAGCTTCTCCTTTAGCTTGTATAAATGTAAATTGCTAGTCATAGAAGTTGGTAGAGATTTGGCTTGATGCGTCTTTGCCTTGAAATGTAGATCTCTGATGTACTTTTTCTGGCAAAGATGTAATCCTGATTTTGACACTCTGTTGATTTCTATTCCTAAAAAGTACTTGGATGCACCTAGATCTTTTATTGAGAATTGCTTCTTTAATTGTTTCACCGCCTGATTAATTTCTTCTGCACTGCTTCCTGTTATTAAGAAATCATCCACATATATTAAAATATAAGTTACAGTATCTTTATTAAACTTGACAAACAGTGAAGTGTCAGATTTTGCTGATTGATAACCCAAATTGATAAGAGTTAATTTTAGCTTGTCGAACCACACCCTAACAAGGTGTCTATTTTAAGCTATATACGGCTCTATGCAGTTTGCAGACTTTATTGTCTTTTTCTAATTGTTTGAATCCCTGTGGTTGTTCCATGTATACCTCTTCCTGATGTTCACAATTTAGAGATACATTGTTCACATCTGGTTGTCCAATGTCCCAACCTTTGTGTAAAGCATTTATTACGATGACTCTTATTGTTGTTGGTTTAACTATTGGAGAGAAAGTTTCTTTGAAATTAAAACCATGTTGTTGGGTGTAGTCTTTAGCAACCAGTCTTGCCTTGCATTTTTGAATTGTGTCATCTAAAGTTCTTTTGATTTTATATGTCCATTTGCATCCAATTATGTTCTTGTCTTTGGGTGGAGAGACTACACTCCATGTTTTATTTCTCATCAAAGTATTGTACTCTTCATTCATAGCTTTCTTCCAATTGTTGTTGTTGATTTCCTGTTTGAAAGTTTCTAGCACCTCAATATTTGCATCTATTATATATAGTTTTGGTTTAAATACCCCACTTTTGGACATGGTTATCATATGATGTCCCTTGGTCAAATATTAATCTATATTAGTTGTTTCATCTGTATTTCTATCTTGATTGTCTACTTCTTTAGATTGGCTTAAATTTGGTGTAGTCTGTGCAGAAAATGAGACTTGTGGGGAGTGCTGATTTGATTCAGAACAGGATTGACTTGACTTGATGGAATCCATTGGGTGTTGACCTTATGAATACTGAAGTGGTTTAGAATTGGGTTGACCTAGCACCAAGTAATGCATGGTGTGTTGACCTTCTGAGCCACTTTGATGTACTCTTATATGATTCTCAATATTAATAATCACCATTATAGATACTTTTGACAAGTTTGGATTGTAAACTTTGTTTGAGGTTTTCATATTTGGATTTGCAAATGGAAAGATGTTCTTATTCAACACCATATGCCTTGAGATGAATAACTTTCTATTGCTATCTAAACATTCGTAGCCCTCTTGATTTGAGGCATATCCTTGGAATGTGCAAGGAGTTGACCTGAAATTCAGTTTATGTGAGTTATATGGTCTTAGATGAGGAAAACTTAGGCATCCAAAGATCTTTAAATCTTTATAGCCTGGCCTTACACCATATAATACTTCTATTGGGCATTTGCCTTACAACACGTTAGTTGGTAGTCTACTGATTAAGTATACACTAGTTGCAAAAGCGTCTGACCAAAATTTTAGTGGCAGTGAAGATTATGCAAGTAGTGTATAGTCAATTTCTATAACATGCCTATGTTTTTTTTTAACCAGGCCATTTGTTCAGAGATGTATGGACATGTTCTCTATGTAATATCTTCTTTCCTTGAAAAAGGATTTGAATGGCTTAAATTTAGTATCTCCATCTGTTTGGAAAGCCTTTACCTGCTGATTCATTAGTCTTTCTACTTGATTGATAAAATGAATAGCTACATTACAAGTTTATGATTTTGATTTCAGAAAATATATCCATGTATATCTAGATGCGCATTTACAAATGAAATGTAGTATTTAAACTCATAGTCTGAGTTGATGGGTGACGGTCCCCACAAGTCAGTTGCAACAAGTTGCAATGGCTTGGAGTACTCAGTTTGTGATTTTGTGAATGGAAGTTTTTGAATTTTTCCCATTTGGCAGAAGGTACAAGTATATTGATCAGGTATACTCTCAATAGAAAATTTATTATTACTCAGTATTTGTTTTACGATTTTTACATTGGGGACCTAGTTTGTAATGCCATACATCAAAAGAATTACCGATTAAGTCAGATGATCTTGATTCAGCTATGTTGCACTGCTTTCTTGAATTCCTTAATTGTTTAACATGGGATAAACTTCATCTATATAGTCCCTTGTGTGTAGCACCCTGAAGTAAGATTTTTTTTGTTTGAATATCCCTAACAAGACAATATTAGGATAAAACTCAAAGAATACATCATTGTCTTGCGCAAACTGAGATAAACTAATTAGATTCTTTTTAATTTTAAGGACCCTTAATAGATTATTAAGATATAAAATTATGTTACTTTTGATCTGTGCTTTCCCTGTGTGTAATGATAATACATGTGCCATTAGCCATAATAATTGAATGCGTACCTTGATACTTTTTGTTGCCTAAATTCAGATTTTGCAAATTATTTGTGACATGTTTTTTCGCACCTGAGTCTGGATACCTGTTTTCATTTTGCAAGTCTTTAACTCTATTCGTGTCCAGTAGATTGATGTTATGCTACTTTGATTCATTTGTTCCACTTCTTGACTCTTGTCGCATACCACCTAGATTTTCATTCATGTTTTGAGCTACTTAATTGCTGGTACCTTGAGAACCATTATAGTTTGAGTTGAACCTGAAATAACATTTGATGGCAGTGTACCCTAGCTTCTCACATACTTTTGACATTTTGGTCGATTGTTGTTCAACCTGACACTCCTTCCTCTAAACCTGCCATACTGATTTCTTGTCTAGTATTGTATTGCAATCCACCTTTATTATTGAAGTGTCTTTCTTGATTTTTGTTTCTTGAGTTTGCTGCATAATTCATTGATATGTCTGTTTCTTGTGATCTCTTCTGTTATATTCTTCCCTCATGAGCAAGGAGGGTGACATGAATATATTTTAATGTAAGTTGTATCTCTTGAGGAGATGACTGTAATAACAGCTTCGTATTCTTCATCTAAGCCATTCATAATGCTTAAGATATGCTCTGTCTGTGATACTTTATGACTTGCTGCCTCAAGTAGATCACAATATGTCTTAATTTTAGTGAGATGTTCTCTCATCAACAGATTGTCTTTTCTATGATTCTGTATTTGCCTTCTGTAGTGCATTACTTTGGCAGATGATTGTTAACTAAAAATTTGATCAATTGTGAACCAAATTTATCTTGTAGCTTGAAACGACCCGGATTTCCAATCTCGAAAATTCCAGATAGTTAGAAAAACGAAGAAAGAGATAGATAGAAGAAGAAGAAATAGAAAACACCATTTCACATTCGCAGCGGATCAAAATATAGTATCAAATAATAACAGTTTACAAAAGAATACTATATCTGTCGACTACATCTTTAATACATCAGAGTTACACATTTATATAGACACTGGATATGCAAAATCATTATGTCTCAGATATACAACAATGTAATACATCGGAAACACTCCATACGTTCTTGCTATCCAGCTCGCCTCCTGAGCTCCAAAACGTCCTTACCTGAAATCTGTAATACTCGGTCTGACCCGTGCGTTACATCAAAGTAACACCCGGGTCGGGCTGGAAACCAGCGTGAGTAAACCCATCTAACATGAAATACAAAGCATACAACTTATATAAATATAACCCGTGTAACTTGTATCAATTACAAGTTCACAAATTGTTATAGACATCACTTAATTCACTCCCAAATTTCTAAGTACCAACTTAGATTAAGTGGTCCAATTCACGTAAATTATCCCATTCCATCTTATTGATTTCACAAATAAATTTATAAAGAATCGAAGTGGTTTCGGGTATTTACAAATACCCGACTCCGGTCTCTTTGAATTCAATACCATCTTATCCCGAATTATTAAAAACGAAAACACAGTTCAAACTTCAAATACAGGGTGCCACCTATACACATTAACTCATCATCGATAGATAACCACATCATCTCCGTTCAACCCAACATAACTTATTACCAAAACATTTCATTTCACAAGGCATCACAATCACATATCAAGGATAACAAATAATCCAAGGCATTCAAATATCATTTAATCATTCATAAGCAAGATAAATTAGTCATACCATTTCTAATTCATTCAATTAACTACCAATGAATTAAATTAATTACTTTATTACTTAAAACCTTGCTTATTTAACATTAATTAATTATATTCAATTATTTAGTCAACCCTTAATTATTCATCTTGATTAATCATGAAATTATTAATTAATAAAGCCCAATTATTAATTGATAAAACTCAATTACAAATTAAAATATTTTTTTAATTACAAGTTAATTAATCTCTAATTACCAATTAATCAACCTTAATTACTTAATTAATTAACTTTTAATCATCAATTAATAATCTCTAATTATCCAATCAATAATTGTTAATTATAAATTAATTAACCTCTAATTAATTAACTTATAACCCTTAATTATTAATTTTAAGTAAATTAATTAAACCAATTAATTACTCTTAATTAATTCCTTAATTAATTCTTAATCATTATTAACTAAATTAATTAATCATATCTAATCTCCTTTAATTAACTTAATTAACTTCAACCCCTTAAACCTTAATTATCTTAAGATAAAACATTGTCTTAATTAATGACGTAATTAACATTAAAACATTTTATCTTAATAATTAATTTTACTTGATTAAATCATTAACTAAGTTTTAAAAATAATTATTAACTTGATAA
This sequence comes from Allium cepa, assembly GCA_030765085.1. Lineage (NCBI taxonomy): Eukaryota > Viridiplantae > Streptophyta > Magnoliopsida > Asparagales > Amaryllidaceae > Allium > Allium cepa. Next base: position 723,379,511 of record CM060934.1, read on the forward strand.
ATTAAAGCTAAAAAAACATAAATCTTTTAACTGTTTTAAACATTAACAAGTAATAGTTTTAAAACTATTTCAATTTAAATTCAAAACTTGACTTTAAAATTCATTTCTACTTAAGTTTTAAAAATAACTTTAACAAAATTTAAATTAAACAATCTTTCAAACTTCTTAATAAAATGTTAAAGAAAACATTTGTTTTTATAAAGAATAGAATTCAAAAACAAGATTTATTTCAAAAGTTTTAAACTTTCTTTATTAAATTTAAGACTTGTTTTATTAAACTTCTTTTTTTAAAAAAAAAACTTTTGAAAATTTCCTTTAATTCAATCTGCTTTAGATTTAACCCGAGTATCACTCGAACCACTACAAGTTCCATTTCCTTTTCTTAAATTCCCAAATTCTAAAAAAAACCTGTAACCATTAAAAACAGTAACAGGTTTAAGTTGAATCTACAGGCTAAATCCCAAATTCACTCGAGCTTTCACTCGAGTCTCCAACACAAAAACACGGTGCTTCCATCGAGCAAACTATAGCAAAACCCAACTCAAACCACCGTCACCAAAACTTGCCTGTGCACATGCACCAACACCGGAACCATCTCCGACCTCTGACGAACCCTTCGGCGCGTCACCCTACATTGCAGCAACCTTCTCCAGTCACCATCACAAGCCTTGTTCCAGAATTTAGCATTCCTGTTGAAACAGGAAACCCATCACCATGGCCAAAACCTCATCGAAGACGCATCTCCGACCATTAGACATCGTGCCACCCTGGTTAAACCACCTCCAATCATTCACGTAGCCATCACCAGAGTTTTATTGAACTCGATCGACCAGAGGAAGAACACCGATCCTATTTCCACAGTTCATCCAAATTAGGTTTAAAAACCTAAATCACCACCTCAACTTCATCTCGACGATCTGGAGCACTTCCAGACATTTTTGCCCTACTTTCTGATCATACCTCAACCTCCGCCCAAGATTCCGATCACCATAGACCTAATGATCACCAGTTATCACCCAAAAACCCATTTCCAGTTATTCCCAAAGTTCACAATCAATACTTCATTAAAAATTGAGATTTTTGTCTTAAAAATCCTATCTTTCTAAGTGGATTCGAGTTATAACCCTGAAATAAAAATTCGCAAAGTTTGATTTTTACATGGTTTAAAGATTTCCACTGTTTTTTCATTTTCCCAGATAAATTTTCAAACGTTTATCTCAAATTTATTTTTAAGTTTGACTTTATGACTAAACAAACATTCATTGTTTGTAAACCAAGTAACTGCAAAGATTAGAAGAAGAGAAATTGGAATTTTAACTAAATTTAATCCCTGTAATATGAAACAGAAAAGACATGACTTCATTCCAGGCATGCACACACATGAATACATTCATATACACAGATAATACATTTATATATAAACATGCAAGCATTAACTATTATAGAAATCCAATGAGCAACAAATCAGATATCAGTTAGGAATTTTAAGTAGATATTTACTCACTGTTTGGTATGCCTAGATGATCCTGTTGTTTGCCGTGCTTCACCCTTAACTGTCTTGACTCTTGTTTGATTTGTTTTGATCTTCTTTAATCTGTGAAATGGCATCTTGCATTGTTTTATGTTTGTGAACTAGAGTGGAAGTGTACAGGGGAAGATTGGGGTATGTACATATGCAGGCCCTATTTTTTCCTTTTGCTATTTGATTTGTAAACATGAAAATCTGAGTTGGATCAGATGATTTGAAGTTTAGGGGCTGATATTATATGCTCGAATTGATTGATTTAAGGTTTTGTAAGCTTTAAATTAAATGTTGTCTCCCTTTTTTTGTCTACAAACACTATTATATAACTTGATATATGTATGTATACCCTTTTGTAAGTATGTATATATATACATATATATATAGTTATGTGTTTTATCCATATAGGTTGTAACGACCCAGAATTCCTGTCATTTGAAATTCGTATATTTAATTGATTTTTTAATATTAACAAGTAAAATATGTAAGTCGAATAAATTTTATTTTGAATATCTAGATTTAATTGGATAATTAAATCGATAATTTAATATTTGAAATTATAGAAATAATTGGAAATTGAGTTTAATGTGATTAAAATTGATTTGTAAAGTTGTATTTAATCATATTGGAGTTATAATAATGTTATAGAACTTTTAAAATTGAATTAAAAGTCAAACTGTAGAAATTGAATATTTTAATATTTAATTGACAAGTAAAAATAGTCATTTTTCAAACAGTCTTGGATTTCAACGAAACCTGTTTCATTGGATGCGTAATGTTAAATTATAGTAAGATTTCAAATTTCGTGTCAATCAGATTTACGGTTTGTCCGGGGCAAGGTAAAACGCACAGAAATCGGTTTAAGTGAATTTTAAATTTAAATAGTCGATTTGAAAACCTATCTTTCATATATGATCGAATTGGCTCCCGATATATATTCCATTGCATTCGGAATGGGGGTAAAACATTATAAACGCCAAGCGGTACGCTTCGTTTGGAGTTTGGAAAAAATTCGGGTGAATAGTGTCGCGTAATTTTCTATAAAAGGACTTCGACTTTCACATTTGCAAACCATTTAGGGCTTCAAACCCTAGCCGCCAGTTTCCATTTCTAGGGCTGAAATTGCATCTTCTTCCTCCTCCATTTTCTCACAATCCATCAGCTTTTAGCAAAAACTTTTAACTACATTATTGTAGAGCATCGAGAGATCTTCACATCCAATGGTCAGTTTTCGTTACCGTCGTCGTTTGGAGGCGAAACTTGGTTCCGTTCATAACCGATTCGAGCATGAATATCGAGATCCTGGCGCAACCGAGCTTGGTGAAACTAGGGCCGAAGGTGGAGCTTGCTTCGAGCTTCGAAACGCTAGCATCTGATCGTCGTGAAGTTGCACGTGGAGGTCGCGTCGATCTAGGGTTTCGATCGAGGATGGGTTGCGTGCGTGCTTTCAATTTCCTAGGAAGAAGAAGATAGGCACGCACGGTCCAGACCTCATTAAACCAAAACGTGCGGCTCTGATTTTGATGAAGGAAATCAACGGCCAGAGATGAGTGGGTTTAAAATTAAAAATAAAATGTAAATTGATTTGTATTATAATTTGTATAAATGTCTAAACGTGATAACTTTGTCATACGAGGTCGGAAATTCACGAAACGAATTGCGATGGGTTCGTATTCGCGGATACTACGCGATTGAGCTAGATTGGGATTGATTGGAGCTAGTGATAATTTTGGATAAAATTAAACGCGTGTTTAATTTTATTCGGAACGAAACACTACAATTGTTATTGGAAACAAGGTGAGAACTTCTCACTCAATCGAATTGTGTTTCGATTTAAAATTTTAAATAGTTAGATTTAAAATTGCTTGATTGTATGCTTAGATGATAAATTGCTATCTGTTGTATTGAAATAGACCCTATACGCCGCATATTAAGCGGAGGTTATTAAATTAAACACATATACCGCGATATTCCACCTCGAAGTGGAATTGGTATTATATATGTACTCGGAGTTGATTTTCCCACATTATATAGCGGATGAGACCCTATTGCGCGGCATAATAGCGGATGATATTTTATATAAACCCATGTACTGCGATATCCCGTCTTGAAACGGGATTGGTATTGTGCTAACATCTGTGAATGCAGGGAAACTGGTTGGAGGGATCCAACTGAATTCCTTAACAGTATTGATTTATTTATAGATATTTGCGATATATTCCGTTATCATATTGATATATGATGTTTGGATGTCGTGGTTGAGGTATTGGTGCTGTTGCAGCATTGGGCCTATTTTTGGAGTTTTAAAAATATTAATGTAACGATTTCGAATTTAAAAGGATTTTCAAGTGATTTTTTTTGAAAGTATACATTTTATTAAATTTTGGAATTGATTCATTTTAAATAAATAAACGTTATAATTTTTGTGTTATAAAAATTACGATTTTTGTGAAATATAACCGAAATGTGATTTTTGAAATAAGTAGTTGATTAATTTGTAAAATGGTTTAAATTGGGATTTTTGAATTATTATAAATGGTTTATATACAAGATTTATAAAATTGATATTTATAAATTAAAATATTGGAATTATAAAACGAGTTTTTATGAGTGTTAAAATGAAGTATAAATGGATTGCATAAGTGAATGAAATTTATAGATGTATAAATTGTGAAGTTATAAAATGAATAGATTTTGTAAAATAAAAGATTTATAAGTAATTAGCTTATAAATTGGATTTTGGCATTTAAACGAGATATAAGTAGAATTTGTTAATTAAGGGATTTTATAAGTTGAAGTTTTATAAAATATATGTAAATGTGAATTTATAGATGATGTTTTATAAATCCGAAACCAATTGAATTTGATAAGTCAATATGAAAGCTTATTAAATGAGATATATCCACGATTTTGGACAGTGGATAATCCTTTAAATTAAAATATGCAGAAGTGTTAAATTTGATAAACGATTTATATTCACGATTTTGGACAGTGAATAATATATTAAAGAAATGTTTTAGGAAGTTATCTTTTAAATAGAATTAAAACGATTTGAAGCTGTTTTAAAATGTGTTAAGGATCGAAACCATAGATTTCAACTTTCATTGTTGAAATAGACGTTTTTGAGAAATAAGGAAAAGATGGACTACAACACTATTGTTATAGTAAATGATTTGAAAGGAAATGTTTTTATATAGTATTGGGATTTATATATCTATCTAAATTTCGAATCCCTATACTAGTGATTTTGGGTTGTCGTAACGATGTTTTACGCAACATTCGTATTGACTCAAATGAATGTGTTTAAGAGAATGTTTTCCTTAAAGAATAAAATATATACTTAATTGTGATTTAAGTATATTGAATATTTTTCAAATGTTGAAAATAAATAGATTTGTGAATTACTTATTATTAAATAAGTATGGAAATGTTTTCCAATATGAAGTGAAATGCTTTGAGATTATATCTTTTAAAGATAAATTGAAAGTGAATATTTGGAATCGATTTGAAAATCATATATCAGTGAATATTTGAAAAATTTAAATTCACCATGGAATTTATAAAGGAAAGGGAAATTTGTTTAAAAATAAACATTGATTTATTTTTGAAGTGTGAAAATAAATTTACGGATTTTGAACGTAAATTTAAAGTAAATCGGTAAGGATTTATTTAATTGGTTTAAATGAACCATTTTGAAATGAAAGTCTATTCTCCCTCGAAAGCCGAATAAAATTTCTGAATAGCTTTGAAAATATATACATAAATATATATATATATATATATATATATATATATATATTTCTAGAATTGGTTTTGAAAAGGATACTTTGGAGAAATTAACTTTTTAAATTGTTTTGAATCCTTTAAGTAAAGATTTATTAAGTTGATATAGAAAAGATTATTTCTAAGATTTATTCAATAATTGTCATAGAAAATAGTTATTTAAATAGTTATACTCTATCTACTAATTTTTATTCTGAAAATTAGTTTGGACTTAGGTTATATGTAATATTGGTATAACATTTTTATAACTAATATTTTAAGTAAAGTGTTTAAAGAAAAATAGTTATTTCAAAGTGTTTTCCCGATATATTTTGGATAAGTGTTATAAATTATTTTAAAGTATTTGAACTCGGCAGATTTCCAATGAAATTGAATAAATATTTGAAAGTGTTTCTACGTAAGGAAAATGATTTGAAATTTGTTTTCAAAAGTTGTAAAGATGAAAAGTGATTTGAAATTTGTTTTCAAATGGTTGAAGTGTGGAAAATATATCTTGTAAAGATATAATTTGGAAAGTAGATAATTTGGGAAATTATTTAGAATTTGGTGATGTTGTGCATATCTATTGATAGTTAAATAACCGACTATCAATATTTACCTTTAAATGGGTATTTGTTCTGATTTGCTTGAATTTAAATGCTACACTTATTTTTAAAAATAAGCGCTTTTTATTATTCGGTTTAGCCGGAAGAGGACCTTTGGGTCATGAATCTCATTCCGAATAGTGATACGTCGTAATGGATAGCATTTGAAGACCGGTTGTGAAGACCGGGTATTTGCGAGAACGATAGGATAACCTATCGATTATCTCTGCACTGAGTTGCTCCCGTATAGAGATTCCCTAAGTGATGGAAAGTCCGATCGGGATTGTGAATACTCGGATTTGCAAGGACTTCTTTGGAAGTGCCTTCGGTTCTGTTCGAACCCAGAACAGACTTGCATGGATTGTATGTATGACATTACATTTTGAGATATAAAGCATATTTCTTTCAAATACATTTCTGTTGGTGGCGGAGAATTTATCCTCTTAGCTTAACACCCTTCTCTGAGACGTACGAGCTCAGAGGTTATGTAGTTGAAAGTTATCGGTGATATACTCCCAATTTGGTAGTGTGGCATGCTGAGTGCTGCTGATCATTTGTTGATTAAAGCGTGACTTTTGTGAAAAGTGTAGCTTTGTGGACGAGATTTCGTCGAACTTCACAACCCGGTTATGGTTGAAACAGGAATCGTGGCAGCAAGGTTATTTGAGGATAGCGTCCTCTGAGGGTATGTCATTTCCTTCTAGATTATAAGTGGTATCATGGTATGGAGCCCAGATACTTACTTCGTGGTTGCTGCAAACTTATTACTTTATGGTTGTTGGTTGAGAGGATCCTCTGATAAAGGTCGCAAACGACCGGGGGATGGCATGCTCGTGTCAGTTGTTACCTAGATACAGAGGTAACCCGGCCTAGTGTAGCAGAGATCCGGTTAGGATCCGGGGGCGTCCCTCCAGAGGCGTTCCATTTTGCTTGGGAAGTTCCTTTGCCTGACCATTTGTTGGAAATCCATTCATCCAATACGAGCTTTGTACGGTTTCAGTTGTAGAACCTGTCATTTACTTATGGTGGCGCCCCACTGTTTAGATGGTAGCTATAGTAGGCATATGATACTGGTCGTATGTTGGCTAAGATTTATATTATACTTTCAAAATGTTTTCTGCACTTGGCACTTATAGTAATAATATCATAGAAATTTGCGTATCAAGCACGTTTGACTATTATAAGAAGAAATATTCTCCAATTCTGCGATTGCATTGTGTGTGTGGCGGGAGGTCTTATGGTAGTTACATTTTCTAAAAACATTGCGGATCTATTTTAAAATATTTCTTTGTTTGTTTTTAAAGATTAGCTGTTTAAGTTCTCACACCAGTCCCATGACTGACCTGGAGTTTATTGTTCCTTTCCTAAACTCTGGGTCCCCATCATTTTCTACACGGGCAGTCTATAGTCAGATTATCAGGTCATTCCGGAATTGAGGAGTTGCTGTAGAGATCTGAAGGCAAGCTGGATGGCATGGCGTATCAACTAGTATATAGTATTTCTTTTCCGTTGTTTGTTGTTGTATACTCTGATAATGTAAAGTAATGTGATGTAAAGTAATAATTGATACAATTCTTTTGATTTAAAGATTATTCACTTATCTATTATATGTTGTTCCGCTGCGATTGTGAGATTCTGATATTGTTCCTGTTGCTTCTTCTTTCTTTCTTCTTCTTCTACCACTTCTTCTTTAACCCTAACAATTTGGTTTTCCGGCCTTCGATTGTTCGGCAGTTGATACAGTGGACTTATTAATGTCGATTTTCGGGAGTCGAAAATCTCGTTCGTTGCATTTGGTTGTTATTGTATACATATATGCTTGCATTTTCATATTTATTATATATTTTTGCTTGTGTTTATCACTATATACATAAATACATGTATATGTTCTCATTTTATTCACATAGACATTTTTTTCCAAATCAATCTATATTTTTGTATATATATTTATACTTATTTTGGTTTCCAAATCACTTACATATATTCGGATATTTTTTTTAATTATAGGATACCAACTTTAACATAGTGATTCATTTGTTCGAACCATCAAAAATTAATATTTCGTTAATAAAATCTGTTGATTATCAAATTAACACACATCCAAAAATCTAGGTCGTCACACAGCTTTACATCCCACAAGCTGAGATAGAAGGTCAACATTTATTGATGATAACAACCAGGCACTTAACAAATTGTCTTGCCTTGTATAAATGATATATTCTTTGTTCATGACCATCTTGCCTTCACTGTTTGCAGTGTATTCTTCTAGCATGATGGATGTTTCAAGAATGAAGTCTTCGAGTCCATAGCCTCTGATGGCTGTCTGGACTTGAAACTTCCAGAGCAAGAAGTTTCCTTCATCGAGTTGGATAGTGATTAACTGACTTTGGTGGTTGATGAGGTATTTCGGTGGGTCTTCCAAAGGGTTTAATTTAGATGAATTGGTTTTTGCTGAGAAGCAGAGGTGTTTGAGAAGTTATCCTCATCAACAGTTGCCATTAATCAAGAAATGATAGTCAAATTCAAGAAAGAATTGTAGGATTACAAGGATTGATGCAGTTGAAGGCAAATATGATGAAGTTTTTCTGATTTGGCTTCTTGGTAGGGCACTACCTCCAATGTAGGTGGATACTAATCAGATATGATGCAGCCAAAGGTGAAGGTGATGAAATGTCTATGATTCACCATCTTGGCAAGGCACTTTTTCCAGAATTGGGTTCTTTGATGATTTCAGTTTAAAGGGAGAAATATCCTCCTCGATGGTTAGACGTTTTTGAGAAGAGAACTTGATCATTCAAACTTCAGGTGATGATTGATTTCTGATGAAGTTTGGCTGATACAGTTGAGATGTCGTTTGGCAGTTGGCTCCGATACCAAATTAAGTTTTGTTTTGGACTGATACAGATGGATGCAGAAAAGAAAGATGTAAAATGTAAAACTTGTTTTATTTCATATTAGTCTTGATAGAACATACATTGAGTTTGCTTTCTATTTACATGGTACAAGTGGTGGTGAACGAATAATGTAAACAGCAGGCAAATATAATTACAATATTGCCTCTTCGCGATAGCTGATAGCTGATATATTGACTCGGTCTTAGTATTCGTTCTCATTATTTACGGGTTTACAAACTTAGTCAAACCTAAAATAGGGTTTTTTTACACAAAATTAATTTTAAACTTATCTGTTGTATGAACCAAAAATTAAATTGAAATTAACTACTATTTTGAATCAAAACACCAATAATTAATACCATATCTCCAACCTACAAATTAATGAGATTGCAAGGCATATAAATTATATAAACAACCACGATTATTAATTTATATGCGTTGTAATACAATTTTTTTTGAAAATCATATAAACAACCACGACTGTCAATATTTACGGGTTTACAAACCCGGTCAAACCTAGAATTGAGTTTTTAAACAAAAATTAATTTTAAAACTTATCTGTTGTAAGAACCAAAAATTAAATTGAAATTAACTACTATTTTGAATCAAAGCATCAACAACTAATACCATATATAAACATTCGTATAAATGAAATTACAATGCATATAAATTCCCTTCACGGTGTGATAGGAACCAAAAATCCTATTTTTAATTCAAGGAATTTCTAAAAAACATTAAAACATGTCTTCTTTGTATTATTAATTTTGATATGCTCAGTCATTAATTGAGGATAGAAGTGATTATTATTAATTTTGATAATTAGGGTTTAATTGCTTTTATAAGCTTCGATCGGTTACTTCGAAACACTTGTTTCTTCATTCGATTATGCATAACCGGAAGAAGTAAGTTTTTGCAGTCTTATTACTAAAATAATTTTAATACCACTTTTAAGTGGCGTTAGTGAAAGTTTACGTGTGCAGATAGTAATAACAATCTCAACCAGTTGCGCTAATAATAGCTGGTATTGGTATATCGATCTAACTTGCTATATTTTATTTGTACTGTTTATATATATAAATCATAAGATACATTGAACTCCATATTTACACAAATCTTTGTAAAACAATGGTCACTTATGTCTATCATCCTGTGAAAAATTCAATATGGCTGAAACATGTACTCACCTTAGCCTATATTTTGCACCTAAACCTTCATGTGTCTGGTCAAACGATATAATAAATTTTGGAAAAAATAACGTCTAATCTACAATACTGTTTTGTCCAGACTTGGAACAAAACATCTATTTTACTATGCCGTTTTGTCTGATTAACACGCGTTAAAAGTAGACCAGTGATGTTTAATATTCTGGAAACAAAATGAGTTCGGGTTCGGGTTCTTTGCAATACAAAAAATTATATTGAGGTTTTGCATTTGTTTCATGTCCCAAAAAATAAACGAGTATAATGTAAATATAAACTTCGATGAGGAAACCAAAATAATGAAAGAGCAAAGTCATTGAGTGCAATTAACCGCGCACATGCACGATTTAGATTTTATCGATGAAATATTCCATATTTAAGAAGTTAACGTGAAATTGTGACTCAAATCCATGCCTCGGCTTTCACATACCCCTCGATTCTAGACGCTACAAGAAAAACTTGAAATATTGACGACACTTGACGATGGCGTATTGCGATGGTTTCCAACGGACTGCCGGAAGCCGTTTGAAAATAGCCGTCGACGGCCGTCGGAAGCCATTAGAAATTCGCATTATAGAGGTATTGGCCGAGACCTTTTTTTCCTCATTTCATGCGAACGAAAATCATATCCCAAAATCCCTAAAACTCATTTTCAAGCTTACAAATCCCAAATTCAAGCTTTCGAATTTTTGCACAGCTCCTTAATCACCCTTTATTGCTTCCAATCTCAGGTATAATCTCTATTAAATTGTGAAAAGTAGGTATAATTCGTGAAATTGTGTATATGTGTAAACCATTATATATGTGTTATGTTTAGTATTATCTTGTATTAATTGGAATGTTTATGTGTTCATATACATGTGTGTGTAAATGGGTTAATATATACATACACACACATACATGCTAATAATTAAATAATTTTTTTCTATCAAAAACTTCGTAAAAATAATAATTTATATATCTACTATAACACGCTGAATTAACCTTGTTCGATAAAATATGCGGAATAATGTGGTAAATTAATAATTTTTCGAAATATATAAAATTAGAAAATTTTAAACCGTTTACAAACAATAATATATTATATAATAAGTAAGAAGACAAACTATAAAACTTTCAATTTTTATATAAACTACTTTTTTATTACGTCACTTAGAGAGTTTTGGCCCACTCCGACAAGTGTTGTATATGATCGTTATATAGATATACGTTTTTGTCATAAAACAGACATTTATATTCATCTAGACAATACTTGCTGGATTTTCCCTGTATCGGTCAAGTTATAAACACAGTAAATAATTACATTTCGTACATTATTTCGTTTTGTACGGTTCACAAAATTTCAGCTTTTTTTGTTTTCTGTGTACACGCATTTGTGTACGATATAGGAAACAAAGACGAAATTTGGTTGAATCGTTTAAAACAAAATAATTTACGAAATGTAATTATTTACTCTGTTTGTAATGTGAAGTAGGATGACTGATCGTCAAAATATAAAACCACAGATCAATATTTCAATATTGTATTCTTAAATTGGGTTAAATTGACGCGTATAAGATTATGTATCAATAAATTGAAAAATAAAATACCAATTCGTTAAATAGTCAACATTTATTTTTGAATTTGAGACATATTTTTATTAAAAATGATCGATTATTATTTTTTATCGAAGGATATGGATGTATCGAAGAAGGGGACTAAGAGGCTCAATAAATGATGATTATTATAATGGTATAAATGTATTTGTTGAATTCGCTTTAAAAATTCGATGTCCATGTAGTAGATGTAAACCTTTGAAGTATTTGTTAACAGATATTGTGAAAGTTATGCAAAATAGGTTTCGTAACAGAGTATAATGTTTGGTACCGGCTGTAACAACCCGCAGATTTAACCGGTTTTAATAACGTTATTAATTGAAATTTTGCGTGATTTTAAACGATAAAATTTTGAAATATAAATTTGATATTTGGAATGCGTTTAGTTAAACATAACAACCGGTAAATTTTCGTTCGAAAATATGAAAGTTTATTTCGTACGTAAATTTACTTCAATTTAATCAGTTAAAAGCGATGGAAATAAAACGTTTTCGAAACCTAAATATTTTTACATAGAAAAATTCTAAAACGTCTTCTGAGCAGGGCGTTATTTTTCGTTTTTTCAAATTCGGACATTTTTAGCTCCGTCGATCTTATTATTCTGCGTTTTCTTGCATTTTCGGTAGTATAAAATTTGAAATTTTTATAATTCAATCATACCACTGATTTTTATATACCGTTTTTATCGTCTCGTCGTGCTGATCTATACGATATATTCGATTATGTGTTTTGAAGTCCGGTACACATCGAAAACCGTGAAGCGGTCAATCGTATCGATTCCAAAATTTTGCTTTTAAACTTCTTGTGACCATTTGTTGTTTCAACCATAGGAAAACGAATGAATATTTATTTTAATTAATTGCTCGAATTCAACCGTGGACTCTTATCATCCACTACATCCCATTATTCTGTGCTCTTCCTTTAAATTTTGTCATTTCAAAATTCAAAACGTATAAAACGTCTATACGTTTTTTTTAAACAGTCCGACCCTATATTTTTTGCCTGTGTAACTTCATCCTCTCCCCATTTTCTTACTTCGCCTGCCTTCATTCATTCTTCTCCGCCGTTCTCCCTGAAACGCCGTGACGTGGACCTTGCCTCCGCCTTCCCATCAAGGCGTATTCTCTCTTCCACGCAGTGCCCCACCAACGCACCCCTCCGCCTTCTCCGAGCGCAACCCTGGCCACTTCTTTTTCCATGCCCTGGCCATTTGCGCCTCTTTTTTCTCCCTCCTGGTTTCCGAGCTCCACACAAACCCCTCTGAATTCATCACAGCCCACCATGGCCTTCCATCTTCTCATCTTTTGGCCGAAGCCGCGCCTGCCTCCTTCACTTCTTCTTTGCTCAAGGTATTATATACATAGTTGCTGTGTTTCAAGATTCTAGTATCTGATTTTAGTTATATGGCATATTCTATTTTATATATATAGTTAGTTATATACGTATAAAGTTAAACAGGTGTCTACTTTACATTATGTATATACGTGTGCCATCATGTTTAAATGTATAGGTAAAAAATTTCTTATATGACCTGCAATCTGTGTTTACGTGGATATATTATATATTATTTTACAATATGTTTAATGGCATATTTCTAGTTGTGTAAAGTTACATCTGTTATATATATCAAAAGCTGATACAGTAGATATTGATTTAGAACGTATAGGGTCGGCTTACTATATGATTTAAATATATTTATACATTTATCCATATATCTATAAGTTTTAATGTTATCTTATCTGGTAAGTTCAATATATTTGATGTTATATGGTATTTTATAATATATTGTATGCAATATTTGTCACAAAGTTTTGGTCTGCTGTTCTGTTCAGAGAACAAATAATATAAAGATAGTTATAAGTTGTTTATACATATATATTAGCTATTAGTACGGTATGTTATATGAAATATATATACATATGATTCAGAGTTTTATATTATGTGTTCTAATTTCAAGTTATAGAAGTTGTTTCGACTATTTAAGTATGTCATACATTTTGATATAAGTGTATAGTTGTATTCCTAAGTTTTAGATACAGGAAACTAGGCTGAAGGAAAAACCTGAGAACACTTTTAGTCTGAAGGACAGAAGTTTTAAAATTTAGCCTGAAGGACAAAAAATGATATATTCATATAGCATTGCACATCCATAATGCTATATTCATATAGCATTACACAGCTGCTTGTTTGTGTATGCTGAAATTTATAAAATTGTGTTGTATATAGCATTATAGATGTGTAATGCTATATGAATATAGCATTATGGATGTGTAATGCTATATGAATATATCATTTTTTGTCCTTCAGGCTAAATTTTAAAACTTCTGTCCTTCAAACTAAAAGTGTTCTCAGGTTTTTCCTCCAGCCTAATTCCCTCTTTTAGATAATCTGTTTGTGAATATATAAGTTTATAAAGTTAATGACTTATTTGTCATATATAAATTTTATAAGTTACATTCTGTAATAGCTATTAAAAGTATATAGATGTGCATTGATTTAAAGAGCAGAACATGTATATGTGTTTGATTTCGTATGAGAGTTGATGTAAAGAGTATCTTGATTTTCTTTAATTCATACAAAAGCATTCATATATGTCCTGTTGTATCGATTTGCTTCACATATTTTAGATATATCAGTATACGTATGCAATGTTTTAAAAGTTATTAGTCTTGTACATGTTTACCTATATCCCAATTTTCAAAGCTGTTTACACACACACACATTTATAATATATATTTTATAAGAAGCATTGCACATAACCTAAGTTACAATTTGGTTTTAGTATTGTATACAGGAGATATAGGCTGTGTCTGAATAAGTATTTACATTTGTATGTATTCATGACGACTGTTAGTTATATATATAAGTTGCATTAGAATTTTTATAATCTAGGTATATTAGATTCTGTCATTTTGTGGTTTGTTGCATTTGAAAATTTTGGTTAGTGATGAATATATATACGGATTGATAATGAAGTGGGTTAATATAGGGTAATGTATTAGCTCATATGAATGAATTTGCAAAATATTTGTTATATTAATTATATACTTTGCCTAAATATGTTTTATACAGCCTATTTGTTTCGTATGCAGTGTATATTTGTTTGGTTTTAACATATGTGTCTTAATTCTAAAACAATGGATTTTGAATTTATACATATTTACGTGAGTGATTGAATTTAAAATATGATATTATATATAGTTATATATCGTTGTATATGTTCATTTATACCATTTATCAACATCGATCAAATTCTGATTTGAATTCGTCTCTTTCTAGTTTCAGCTTGTTCGTCTAAACCGCGTCCATCGTGCTTTGCTTCGAAATTTGAGCCTGGATTTCGTAACTCTATCCACTGTCTATTCATTCTAGTCTCGAAAGGTGAGAAATCACTCACGATTAATGTTCTTTATTTATAAAATTTAATTTCAATTGAAACGACAATTGAAATATGCTGCTGTTAGTTATTTACACTGTTATATATATATATATATATATATATATGTATGTATGTATGTATATATGTATGTATGTATGTATGTATCAGTTCACCTGTGACATCTGACACCATTATCTATTATTTATGCAATGATAATCCAGTTTGGTTGATAAATGATTGATTGTTGATGTTGACATGAGACGTTAAATTGTTAATTGTTTAAAGTGATAAATAATATGAAAATTGAATTTGATATAGGATAACTAATAATTTTAAATTGATATACATGTTGAATTTGATTAGTTAAATTTGTATAATATAACACTTTAAATGTTAATAAATTGACACGTAGGATTTGTTTGATTACACCATGAACCATCGAATGTATGTTGTTTAAATTGATGATGTATGAAATTGAATAATAGATATCAAGTGAAAAACCGTATAAATAATAGTGTAATAATCTTTAATCTACATGAAATGATAGTGTAGATTCTAAAAATAATTATATTAATTTGCACAAATAACAATTTGAATTAATACGATTATTTCGGGATTATCTGAATTAATTATTGGATTGTTATTGATTGTTGCTATTGCTTGTTTATTTACTTTAACACCATCCCAGTTATCACACCGCAAGTTCCCTTTGCTATGCTTTGATTTTTGAATTGAAATGGAATCGGGTCGAAATGATAAATACCCAAATAAATTTGACCTAGGATAGAGAATTAAATAAAAACCCGATTGGTCAATAATTTGATTTAGAATAAACGAAGATTTTTTTTTGAATAAATAATAAGTTTTGAAAAGAAGTTGGAATTTGAATTTAATGAAAGGAAAATGTTAATATTTAATATTTGAAACCAAATATTAACATAGTAGTTGTTGTAAAAACGTTGTTTTATAATAAATTATTTAACAATAAAATTTGGAATTATTCATGGTATTAAGTTTGAAATTATTAAGTTTGAAATTATTTAATAATTAAGTTGAAATTATTCAATGATTAAATTTGAAATTATTAAGTTTTGAAATTATTTAATAATTAAGTTTTGAAATTACTTAATAATTAAGTTTTGAAATCATTAAATAATTGAATAAGATTGAATTATTGGTAATTAAATAAAAATTGAATTCTTTGATAAGAGAAATTGAACTTCGGAATAAGTGAATTTGAACTTCGTTAATAAATGAAATTAAGTTTTGTATTAGTTGAGTTTTGAAATTTGTAACTAAGTAGATGAATTAGTGGAATTGAATTTCTTTAACAAGAGATAAAAATGTGATTTATTGAAATTAACGAAAGACTTGGAATTTTAAAGAATTTGATTTGACGAATTAAATTTAATTCAATTTGTAGGTTTTAGGATAAGGGAATTGAACTTAAGCAATTGATTTAATGAATTGGAATTTAAATAGAAATTGTTTTGAATGATAAATTTAACTTAATGAATATTGAATGAAGTCGATAAATGAATTTAAATTGATTCGAATGTTAAATTATATTAATTTAAATGATTTCAGAATGAAATTTATATTCGAACTTGAATCGATATTTGAAATGTTTAAATAAAAATGGAAATTGAATTATAAGATTTTGAAATGGTATTTTGGAAGTTTTGAAACGTAAATTATGGAAATTGATATAGAAAGACAAATGAAATGATGGTTTCCGAATTTTAATTGAAATTGAAATCGATTTGGTTTTGAAATTTATTAAATGACCAATCATTGTAATAATTACGAAAGTTATTAAAGAAACCGGGATCGGTTATGGACATACTCTCTGTCTAAATCGAAAATCACTTTAATAAGTATACGTGGAGTGTGATCCAAAATGAAGTGGTTGGAATGGTGTACGCGATGAATGAAGAAAGAGAACGATAATGGATCGCCTTGACACTTGTGTCAAATTGGAAATGACTAAAACAGGAGTCGTGTCGGGCCAAATAAGGTTAGCCACTATGAGCGAACACACTTCTTCGTAAACTACTCATTACTTGTTATTGATTGGTGCACCCTCGTACTTTTGGGAGTGTTGTTTCGCGGTGTTGCAATCGTTGCGGCGATGCATTTTCACCGGTCCGGATCAGGCAAACGGTAGTTTCACTACCTTGGGTATTGCCTCATGTGTCTTGTCATACTTGTATCCATATATACGCGACCACTACGAATTTGTTTTGTGTTATACCTATAGAGTACTCCCTGATATCCCACCAGTTTACGGTGGAGTTTACAGTGCTGTATAGACTATAACGCTTATATAAAATGTGTTAAGGGAGATAATGGTAACGCCTTAACACTATTTTGATATCTTATATTACTGATAGACATTATCTATTAGCGTATATTACTACATAGTAGATAGTTTAACGGATCCTTAGAGAATGGTTATTCCAGCATTTTCTGAGTTACTTGTATATCATATGTTATTTCACTTGAGTTGAATTTATTGATATAAGAATGTTAATCCGGACTCGAGTGTTTTATGTTTTGCTTTACGCTCGGGTCAAACTGAGTGGTTCAGCTTTCGAGACTCTCTTTTAGAGTTGGAGCTTCGCTTGGAGATCCAGCTATCTATCCATCTTTCAGATATTCAGTTGATTCCAGTGATGTATTCTGATGTTATGTTTGACTATTGTATTCGAGACTTCTGTTGTAACTTATTAACTCTGTTATATATATATATAGTAGCTTCATGAACTACTAACTTTTGCTTCCGCTGCATATTATTACTCTGTGTCAGTGATTCTGTGATTATTTATTTACTGCATATGTTCAGTTTTGCCAAATTTAAATTAACAATTCGGTATTTTGAATTATTCAAGTCCGACATGTGCGGATGCGAATAGTCCAAAATAGCGGGTCGTTACAGTTGGTATCAGAGTTTTGGTAGCTCTAGGCAAAACTTAGCATATATGGTAAATGAATTTACAGAATCACCTTCATTCGAGTTTAAATCTCTTCCTTTTTTACTCAATTCCTTTGAATTTTGGAACGTTCCCTCGGTTTCGAAATTCATTCTTGTCCCTCATTATTCGTATTCGCTTGAATTCTGGAGTATTGCATAACTCCACTTCAAATGATCTTTATAATGAATCGGCGGTCTCGCCAATCTTCGAATTATTTGTAAATGGATGAAACTCCTTTACAAAGGCATTGATTTACCGGAGATTTCTGTATCCTCGGTTTACAATGTTATCTATCTCCTGCTATGCCCAAATTCTATCCCATAAGATCTGATGTCGATTTGCTTCGGAATTCTGGATCGATCTTATTTTTGAAGTCACGGTCGACCCGGTTAAGGTTGCACGCGATTTTATATATACTTATCAATCTTCCTATTTTGTTATTTAATTATCTTATTCTTGTTTCAAACCTATTTTTCGAATCAAAATTCTCTTTGATTTGAGTCCATCAAATTTGAATTTCTATCCTTGCTTTGAAATCCATTTTGTATCGTCGAGTAAGGAGGTGTATTTGTAGATTAATGTTAAAAATGTTTATATATTGTGTTGTTTGAGTTATTGATGTTGATTTGGATTGTCGATCGATTCGTCTGATCAACGCTATCGATAGGATTTCCAAAACGCCTGAACGGAGCAAACTGACACAATATTATTTCAAATTTGGGAAATAAAATAGTTTTGTATGATTATATTATATATAAGTCTAAATTTTTCTAAAATTAAAATGTTAATGAATCTGTTGTTTGAAAGGTTAAAATTTAAATTTTCATTTATTGCTTTATAAATCATTGACTATTTCATAATATGAATAAACGAATTTATAAACTTGGGCATAATTTGATTGTAACTTGAAGTGAATTTAAATTAGAATCCGAGAATTTAATTTTCGATAAATTCGAACTATGGTTTTAAAGTTTTAAAATGTATATTATTTAAAATATTTTCTAATAGAAAGGGTTTTCAAAGAATTTTAAATGATTAAATTTGAGCTCTTCTCTTTTGTCGCTGAAAAATAATTTCGGTGATGACGGCCGCATCATCGACATTCATTTTCGAGTTTCGAAGTGAAAAGACCATTCTGTAGCCCTGCCTTTTGTTTGAAAGAAAAAAAAAATTGGTCTGAATTTCTAAACATGACTTGATTTATAGTATATATTGAAGACTTTAAAATTTAATTTGACATATTATGAATATATATATATATATATATATATATATATATATATATATATATATATATATATATATATATATATAAAATCTCTAAATTATTGAAGATAATCGGAAATTTAATTCTTAAATTTTCTTAAAGGATGTTTTCAATTATAATTGAAGCTAAAATTTTGAATGAATAGTTAAATTTGAAATAATTGAATTAGAAAAATTACTTGTATAATATTCAGTTGCATTCCAATATGACTTACCAAATTACTCAGAAGTTAATTATGTAATTAAATATTATACAATATAAATGTTATCAAAGGAATTTTTAAATAAATTTGGGTGGTTATAATAAATGTAATATACTTAATATATATGTGATAGGTTAGGTTAAGTAGAATAAATTTAATAATAATTTGGAATAAAGAAGAATTAAATTTGTCGAATAAAGTATAATTATAATAAATGACTATTCAAATTTATGATCTTTGAAATTTTTAATTTAAGAAAATTGAATAATATATAATATAAATTGTCTTTATAAATAAAATGTGAGTGCGTATAATAAATGTTATTCTCTTAAATTTTAATTATAAATGTTTATGGAGATAAATAGTATAATAAATTAAATAATAGGTGAAATTAATAGAAGAAAATTTGTTTTGAAAGTTAATAAATTGAATTAAATCAATTTTAGGGTGTATCTTGAATTATTTGAATTTAAATTGAATTTCATCTGAAGGAAACATTTTGTACCTAACATTAATAAATGTGAAATCAAATCAATTTAATGAAAATCTTGAATTTAAAAACAAATTGTTGAATATAAATTTATTTAAATTAAAATTTATATGGTTTAAATTAATTGTTTATAATGTAATTCAAGTCTATTTTCTTTTGATTGTTTTTACTCTCATACCTCCTTCCTATTCGGGGATAAAAAGTTTTGAGTGGGGCAGAGTGTAACAACCCGCAGATTTAACCGGTTTTAATAACGTTATTAATTGAAATTTTGTGGGATTTTAAACGATAAAATTTTGAAAATATAAATTTGATATTTGGAATGCGTCTAGTCAAACATAGCAACCCGTAAATTTTCGTCCGAAAATATGAAAGTTTATGTCGTGCGTAAATTTACTTCAATTTAATCAGTTAAAAAGCGATGGAAATAAAACGTTTTCGAAACTTTTATATTTTTACATAGAAAAATTCTAAATCATCTTCTGAACAAGGCGTCATTTTTTGTTTTCTCAGATTCGGACATCTTTAGCTCCGTCGAACTTATTCTTTTTCAATTTTCTTGCATTTTCCGTAGCAGAAAATTTGAAATTTTTAATCATACCACTGATATTTATATACCGTTTTGATCATCTCGTCGTGTTGATCTCTGCGATATACTCGATTTTGTGTTTTGAAATCCGGTACGCAGCGTAAACCGTGAAGCAGTCAATCGTATCGATTCCAAAATTTTGCTTTTAAACTTCTTGTGACCATTCGTTGTTTCAACCATCAAAAAACGAATGAACATTTATTTTGATTAATTGCTCGAATTCAACCGTTGACTGTTATCATCCACTACATCCCATTATTCTGCGCTCTTCCTTTAAATTTTGACATTTCGAAATTCAAATGTGTAAAACGTCTATACGTTTTTTTTAAACAGTCCGACCCTATATTTTTTGCCTGTGTAACTTCATCTTCTCCCCATTTTCCAACATCGCCTGCCTTCATTTTTCTCCGCCGTTCTCCTTGAAACGCCGTGACGTGGACCTTGCCTCCGCCTTCCCATCAAGGCGTATCCTCTCTTCTACGCAGTGTCCCACCAACTCACCCCTCCGCCTCCTCTGAGCGCAACCCTGGCCACTTCTTTTTCCTTGCCCTGGCCATTTGCGCCTCTTTCTTCTCACTCCTGCTTTCCGAGCTCCACACAAACCCCTCTGAATTCATCACAGCCCACCATGGCCTTCCATCTTCTCATCTTTTGGCCGAAGCCGCGCCTGCCTCCTTCACTTCTTCTTTGCTCAAGGTATTATATACATAGTTGCTGTGTTTCAAGATTCTAGTATCTGATTTTAGTTATATGGCATATTCTATTTTATATATATAGTTAGATATATACGTATGTATAGGTAAAAAATTTCTTATATGAACTGCAATCCGTGTTTATGTGGATATATTATAAATTATTTTACAATATGTTTAATGGCATATTTCTAGTGGTGTAAAGTTACATCTGTTATATATATCAAAAGCTGATATAGTAGATATTGATTTAGAATGTATAGGGTTGGCATACTATATGATTTAAATATATTTAACCATTTATCCATATATCTATAAGTTTTAATGTTATCTGATCTGGTAAGTTCAATATATTTGATGTTATATGGTATTTTATAATATATTGTATGCAATATTTGTCACAAAGTTTTGGTCAGCTGTTCTGTTCAGAGAAGAAATAATATAAAGATAGTTGTAAGTTGTTTATACATATATATTAGTTATTAGTACGGTATATTATATGAAAAATATATACATATAATTCAGAGTTTTATATTATGCGTTCTAATTTCAAGCTATAGAAGTTGTTTCGACTATTTAAGTATGTCATACATTTTCTTGTAAGTGTATAGTTGTATTCCTAAGTTTTAGATAATCTGTTTGTGAATATATAAGTTTATAAAGTTAATGACTTATTTGTTATATATAAATTTTATAAGTTAGATTCTGTAATAGCTATTAAAAGTATATAGATGTGCATTGATTTAAAGAGCAGAACATGTATATGTGTTTGATTTGGTATGAGAGTTGATGTAAAGAGTATCTTGATTTTCTTTAATTCATATAGAAGCATTCATATATGTCCTGTTGTATCGATTTGCTTCTCATATTTTAGATATATCAGTATATGTATGCAATGTTTTAAAAGTTATTAGTCTTGTACATGTTTGCCTATATCCCAATTTTCAAAGTTGTTTATACACACACACACATTTATAATATATATTTTATATGAAGCATTGCACATAACCTAAGTTACAGTTTGGTTTTAGTATTGTATACAGGGGATATAGGCTGTTGTCTGAATAAGTATTTACATTTGTATGTAGTCATGACGACTGTTAGTTATATATATAAGTTGCATTAGAATTTTTATAATTTGGGTATATTAGATTCTGTCATTTTGTGGTTTGTTGCATTTGAAAATTTTGGTTAGTGATGAATATATATACGGATTGATAATGAAGTGGGTTAATATAGGGTAATGTATCAGCTCATATGAATGAATTTGCAAAATATATGCTATATTTGTTATATTAATTATATACTTTGCCTAAATATGTTTTATACAACCTATTTGTTTCGTATGCAGTGTATATTTGTTTGGCTTTAACATATGTGTCTTAGTTCTAAAACAATGGATTTTGAATTTATGCATATTTAAATGAGTGATTGAATTTAAAATATGATATTATATGTAGTTATATATGGTTGTATATGTTTACTTATACCATTTATCAACATCGATCAAATTCTGATTTGAATTCGTCTCTTCCTAGTTTCAGCTTGTTCGTCTAACCCGCGTCCATCGTGCTTTGCTTTCAAATTTGTGCCTGGATTTCGTAACTCTATCCACTGTCTGTTCATTCTAGCCTCGAAATGTGAGAAATCACTCAAGATTAATGTTCTTTATTTATAAAATTTAATTTCAATTGAAACAACAATTGAAATATGCTGTTGTTAGTTATTTACACTGTTATATATATGTATCAGTTCACCTGTGATATCTGACACCATTATCTGTTATTTATGCAATGATAATCCAATTTGGTTGATAAATGATTGATTGTTGATGTTGACATGAGACATTAAATTGTTAATTGTTTAAAGTGATAAATAATATGAAAATTGAATTTGATATATGATAGCTAATAATTTTAAATTGATATACGTGTTGAATTTGATTAGTTAAATTTGTATAATATGACCCCTTTAAATGTTAATAAATTGACACGTAGGATTTGGTTGATTACACCATGAACCATCGAATGTATGTCGTTTAAATTGATGATGTATGAAATTGAATAATAGATATCAAGTGAAAAACCTTATAAATAATAGTGTAATAATCTTTAATCCGAATGAAATGATAGTGTAGATTCTAAAAATAATTATATTAATTTGCACAAACAACAGTGTGAATTAATACGATTATTTCGGGATTTTCTGAATTAATTATTGGATTGTTATTGATTGTTGCTATTGCTTGTTTATTTACTTTAACACCATCCCAATTATCACATTGCAAGTTCCCTTTGCTATGCTTTGATTATTGAATTGAAATGGAATCGGGTCGGAATGATAAATACCCAAATGAATTTGACCTAGGATAGAGAATTAAATAAAAACCCGATTGGTCAATAATTTGATTTAGAATAAACGAAGATTTTATTTGAATAAATAATAAGTTTTGAAAAGAAGTTGGAATTTGAATTTAATGAAAGGAAAATGTTAATATTTAATATTTGAAACCAAATATTAACATAGTAGTTGTTGTAAGAACGTTGTTTTATAATAAATTATTTAACAATAAAATTTGGAATTATTCATGGTATTAAGTTTGAAATTATTAAGTTTGAAATTATTTAATAATTAAGTTGAAATTATTCAATGATTAAGTTTGAAATTATTAAGTTTTGAAATTATTTAATAATTAAGTTTTGAAATTACTTAATAATTAAGTTTTGAAATTATTAAATAATTGAATAAGATTGAATTATTGATAATTAAATAAAAATTGAATTCTTTGATAAGAGAAATTGAACTTCGGAATAAGTGAATTTGAACTTCGTTAATAAATGAAATTAAGTTCTTTATTAATTGAGTTTTGAAATTTGTAACTAAGTAGATGAATAAGTGGAATTGAATTTCTTTAACAAGAGATAAAAATGTGATTTATTGAAATTAATGAAAGACTTGGAATTTTAAAGAATTTGATTTGATGAATTAAATTTAATTCAATTTGTAGGTTTTGGGATAAGGGAATTGAACTTAAGCAATTGATTTAATGAATTGGAATTTAAATAGAAATTGTTTTGAATGATAAATTTAACTTAACGAATATTGAATGAAGTCGATAAATGAATTTAAATTGATTCGAATGTTAAATTAAATTAATTTAAATGATTTTGGAATGAAATTTATATTCGAACTTGAATCGATATTTGAAATGTTTAAATAAAAATGGAAATTGAATTATAAGATTTTAAAATGGTATTTTGGAAGTTTTGAAACGTAAATTATGGAAATTGATATAGAAAGACAAATGAAATTATGGTTTCCGAATTTTAATTGAAACTGAAATTGATTTGGTTTTGAAATTTACTAAATGACCAATCAGTGTAATAATTATGAAAGTTATTAACGAAACCGGGATCGGTTATGGACATACTCTCTGTCTAAACCGAAAACCACTTTAATAACTATACGCGGGGTGTGATCCAGAATGAAGTGGTTGGAATGATGTACGCGATGACTGAAGAAAGAGAACGATAATGGATAGTATTGACACTTGTGTCAAATTGAAAATGACTAAAATAGGAGCCGTGTTGGGCCAGATGAGGTTAGCCACCTCGAGCGAACACACTTCTTCGTAAACTACTCATTACTTGTTATTGATTGGTGCACCCTCGTACTTTTGGGAGTGTTGTTTCATGGTGTTGCGATCGTTGCGGCGATGCGATTTCACCAGTCCGGATCAGGCAAACTGTTGTTTCACTACCTTGGGTATTGCCTCATGTGCCTTGTCATACTTGTATCCATATATACGCGACCACTACGAATTTGTTTTGTGTTATACTATTGGGTACTCCCTGATAACCCACCAGTTTACGGTGGAGTTTACAGTGCTGTATAGACTATAGCGCGTATATAAAATGTGTTAAGGGGGATAATGGTAACGCCTTAACACTATTTTGATATTTTATATTACTGATAGACATTATCTATTAGCGTATATTACTACATAGTAGATAGTTTAACGGATCCTTAGAGGATGGTTATTCCAGCTGTAACGACCCGAAAATTTCGTTAACTAAATTGGTCATATTTTCCATAATATTTAATAAAATGAATGTTAGGAATTTGGTGTTGCCATTTGTTCTTATTAAAAGTTAACAATTTAAAATGAGATTTCCAATTCAATAAAATAATGTAATTATTGTGGTTTAAATTTTGAATGGAATATGTGAAAACAAGAGTAATTATGGAATAATATGTTATTTATTTAGAGTATTGAATAAAAAAAATTTGTAAGCCAATTTTAATTAATGGTAATAATGCGATATAAGCTAATAAATTTGATCTCAATGCGATAACCATTTAATGAAGGTAATGAAACAGGATTTAGGAAAATGTATACCAGGTATAAATCAAATAGAAGGAAACAAACGTATATATCATATTGATTTATGAATAAATACTTTGGATAGTAATTGAATGTACAGTAATGGTAATTTAAAACTTATTTATAGTAAGACTGCATAAGATTCAGTAAATTAAGCGGTGGAATGATTTTTCCTAGATATACTTTGAAGATGTGAAATTAAAGGTGAATATTAAAATTGGTTAATGTAAAATAACATTGATTAACCGTAAATGGGAATAAATTTGAAAATAAAAATTTATGTTAATACAAGTGGATCAATTATAAACTTAAATGAAACATTCCAATTTAATAAGAGGTATTCGAATGTTATGTTTTATTTAAAGGTAATAACTGGATTTAATTGGAATTTGTGTATGTTGGATTATATAGGAAAGGAGTATACAAAAGAAACTGTGAATAGTAGAGTAGCAACTGAAAAGGAAGAAATTGAAATAAGGGCAATAAACATTGTATAAATTAATAGTAATAAATGTCAACATTGAATTGTAATAAATATAATTAATATTACAAGTGGGTGAACGTAAAGATAAGGGTTAAGAGTGTTGGAATAGGTATACTAGAATAACTATAAAGTGTAAATCTACGTATTTATAGCAACATGAATTATTGAAGGAAAATAATTGGTAAACGGGGTTTGGGCTAAGGAAATGTTATTGATTGTTTTGAAACCTTATTTATTATGGGAAATTAATATAGCATAAGCAAAACCAATGCAAATATCTAATTTATCGGTAAAGCAATAATAATAAATAGTAATCAATGCAAATTTATGTAACAATAGAATGTGAAATTTGGGGAATAGACGCAAAGTATATATGAGTTGCTAAAAGTATGCATAATAAGTGCAAATTTAATAAATCAATGGGAGTATAGATTTAAGAATAGAAAGTTTTGGTAGTAAATAGGATATAAGAAAACAAAGGCAACTAGTAAATTAATAAATGAATTCATGATAATAAGTAGTAATTAATGCATATATATTTGGCATTAGTGATAATTACAAAACTTTACCCATTTATCCAATTTATTTAATTAAATCTAAATCTATGGCAACATTGTTGTAATGATGGCTGTAAGTGAATTTGAATGTAAAAGGGTAACAATTATTTAGGTTAACCATTTTGAGTATGATAAGTTAAGAATGGCAATCAATTGAAATAAATCTAAATTAATTATTTTGTTTTGGTTAATGTGTTCTAGTTAATAAAGGGGAGTTTATAAGAAATGAAGCATGCACTAATGACATGTGTTATAATTCAAATGTTATTTATACCCATAAAATGTCTATTTACCGAATAGAAAGATTTTAAATCAATAAGCGAATTTTTTGAGGTTCCAATTTATAATTTATAACATTTAATGTAGACTCAATTACAAATAATTGACTTAAATCGGGCAGTTAGCATAGATTTGTAATTGGAGTAGTTAATCCTATAAGATGAAGTTAATGCTAATTCTATTTATAATTGGACCATTTGTTGATATAGGTTATAGAAAGTAAGATGTATAAATTTAATTAAAGTATCAACATTCAACAATTGTAATTATTGAAAATTAAAATGGAATTTGAGGATAATAAGGTGAAACCATGAACAAATGTTAATGCATCCTTATTACTGGGAAAAGATGAGTATATAAAAGTTTGAAAATCAAAAATAGGTTTTTGAAAACTTAATTTATAATTTCTAAATATAAGGAAGTAGAGAAATTAACACTGCATTGGGTAGACTTATCAGCTTTTAATTTACATCTAAATTTGTTTAGATCAATTTGGAAATTAATAAAATTGTGGATATATTTTGAAACGTAAACGAAACGTCTAGATTTACATTTGTATATACGTTAAAATAAAATGTAAATGATAAGGAATTTATTTATTTCCTAAATCCGTAACGTGTGTAATTAATATTATTTATCTTTTGGGACCACTTTCGTTTGCATGTTAAAATTCGTGCACACCTATTCTTTTGCGATCTATCTATAAATAGACGATCAAAAAAAAAACCCTAGCCTCCATCTTCTATCATTTGTCTGTACGTTCTTTTCTTCAACTCCTTCTCCTCCTCAAATGGATGCAAGCCTACATCTATTTCTATTCAAATTTCAAATGAAAATTCAAACATCTCAGAAAAATTCCAAAAAAAATATATGTTGTAGATTTCATCCATACGAATCTACGTGCAGTCTCTGTTTCCGAAATCGATACTCGAGTCAGCGGCAAATCGCGGTCAAAATCAGGAAATTCGAAACCTAAGTCAATTTGGGCGTTTTGATGTGGAGCGACTATTTGCAAATTGGTTTCTGGGTATTGGAGAGCTCGGCTAGGGAAGTCGTAATGGTGGAGGCGCGTCACCATCTGGTGGCCTAGGGCGGTCTAAAGGCACGGTCAAAGATGGGGAGGGCGTGCGTTGAAATGGGTTCATTCCCTGAACGAGCATACGTGAGTTGAGAAGAAGCTTTATGACGTGGCAAGCTTTAATAGGTTGTTTAATTTTGTTTTATTTAATTTTTGTTTCAACTCATTAAAATTGAACAACTTTTTCATACGTTACCCGTTTCGCGCGAAATTTCTTTTGTTAGGATCGTAATTAAATTCCGGATTTGATGACGCTGGTTTGGACAGATTTGGAGACCGTTGGATTTTTGAGTTTAAATTGAATTTAAATTCGATTTAAATTCAAAAGGTGATTGTTTTAACCCACTCACAACTTCTAAAAAGTTTTTATGTTTGTTAAATTTATTTTAGATATGAGTAGAAATTTATTTATGACTGTTGGCATGTTTTATTCAGCATATCTGTTAAATCGCATTTATTAAATTAACTGTTAATTTCTTTTATGTATTGCATATAAATTGGCAGTTAGAATTTATTTATGTGCATATGAACTGCTAGTTAAACAGTTATAAATTTAATTGAATATGAAATGTTAATTAATAACTGCCAATTATTTCCTGTTATATTGTATATGCTATATATTGATGTTTGTTTAAACTGATGATGTTTGAGATAATTTGGTTGATTGATTGATGATGGATGAATGGATGTTTTGTTTTATATCATTAAACTGCAAGTTATCATGTATTTTTCATTTCACTCGGGATTGTGGTTTGAAATGATATACAACCGCAAAATTTTATATCTTTTAAATTGCGGATTGAAATGATAAATATCCATATCACTTGACCATAGGATAGAAAATTTTATACAGACACCGTGGTCTATATATAAAATATTTTATAATGATTTCTATGGTTTGGATGACACGGTTTATAATAAGTTAATTTTGATATTTTCTTCTATATATATACATATGAAGTTAGAAATTTTGAATTTAAGCTGTGTATAAATCTCTTAAATAAAAATGGAAAAATTGAGGAAATGGAGTTTGATGATTTATATTATATGTTAAATGTTTAAGTTGGAAATTTTAAGATATGATATTTATAACTAGATTTTTCCAAGAGAAATTTAAAATGAATATTCTAGTATAATTAAATTGAAGAAAAAATTTAATTGCTAAAAAAATTAGAGTTTTATTTATGGATTTATGTGAATATTCAAGACTAAATAATAGAGCATTTAATTTGTTGAAAGAATAAATTCCAACTTTAGTTTGAAATATTATTACTCCAAATGGATATATATATATATATATATATATATATATATATATATATAAATTGAAGTGGTTTGGAACTTGAAAGTGATATTTAAATTTTGGTTCAGACTTTAAATAAAGAAACATATTTGTAAAACTATGGAAATTATTTTCTTTACAAAGTAACCTTAAAGTTAAACCATTTATTTTATATACCGTTGAATATCCAAACCATTCAAGTTTTAGAAGTTATGGTTTTTAAAAAAGTATGAATTCAGAAATATTATGTTTGAAAGTATAATTCAAATGTTTGGTTTTCAGATATTATAAATTTTAAAGCAGTATGATTTTGGAAAAGGATTATATTTGAGATAAAGTGATATCATAGTGTTTGGGTTTTTAAAATGATATCGTATTTATAGTTTTGAAATAGAAATTTTTATTCTGGTTTTAAGGTATAAACTATTTTTAAAATGACCGCGGTGTTATAATAACGATGGGTTGGCAAAGAGACCGGGATCGGATATGGACATACTCTCTGTCGATACCGAAAACCACTTTGACTAACCGTGTATGCGGTGGAGATTCCAGAATGAAGTAGGTTGGTGGCGACGATTCTTGTAAGGTAAATACGTGGACCCAACTCCCGTGAGTTGGCATAAGGTGGCTAAAACAGGAGCGATTCTCGGGCCAATGAGGTCATTCCTCTGATCGGACACTCCTCTTCGATATTATACTTTGACTTTGGATTGTTTCAGTGGCCACTTTTACTTTGATTTTTGGGGGAGTTTGTTCGAGGTGGGCGGTAGCTGCGGCTATGCGTTTCCATCAGCCCGGATAGCAATTGGTATATCTACCCTGGCATTGCCTAGTTGTGCTGTGTCACCTACCCTAGCGCGCCTTATACGATTTTGGTTTTGTACCATACCTATGGAGTGCCCTCTGACGACGCCCAGTACGGGGGAGATTACGGTACTGTATAGACTATGAGAATATATTTTGTGTTAAGGGCTATATGGATAACCCCTTAACGCTATTTAAAAGTAAGTTTATTTTAAAAATAGACACTATTATAATAGCGCAATATACTGCATAGTAAATAGTTTAACGGATCCTTAGGAGATGTAAATCCCGAGCATCTCTTGAGTTACTGTGCTCATATTTATTTCTGTTAATTTAACTCACACAAGATCTTTTAGTTCTGACTCGAGTGTTTTGTCTTTTTCAATTCGCTCGGGTCAGTCCGAGCGTTTCAGGATTTGAAGTTTTAGCTCTGGAGGACGAAGACGAAGATTTGTATTACTATTATCTACTATTATTCCACTACACTCATATTTTTCCGCTGCATTGTTATTGGTATGTGTAACTCTGATATGTATTATATAAAGTTTGTGAGCAGTTTTATAAACTGTATATTTTATTATTATATTTTATCCTTCCGCTGTGAGATTCTATTTTGTTTATTTCTTCTCTGTTTTTCTTATTTACCCCATAACAATCCGCCTTCCGTATGGTTTGAATCGGCATGTGTGTCGATTTGAAGCGTGCGAAAAGGCGGGATGTTACACCAGCATTCTTTGAGTTACTCGTATCTCAATTGTTATTTCACTTGAGTTGAATTTATTAATATAAGAATGTTAATTCGGACTCGAGTGTTTTGTGTTTTGCTTTACGCTCGGGTCAGACTGAGTGGTTCAGCTTTCGAGACTCACTTTTGGAGTTGGAGCTTCGCTTGGCGATCCAGCTATCTATCCAGCTTTCCGATATTCAGTTGATTCCAGTGATGTATTCTGATGTTGTATTTGACTATTGTATTCGAGACTTCTGTTGTAACTTATTAACTCTGTTATATATATATATAGTAGTTTCATGAACTACTATCTTTTGCTTCCGCTACATATTATTACTCTGTGTCTGTGATTCTTTGATTATTTGTATATGTTCAGTTTTGCCAAATTTAAATTAACAATTCGGTATTTTGAATTATTCAAGTCCGACATGTGCGGATGCGAATAGTCCAAAATAGCGGGTCGTTACACCTTCATGGAAGTTGTAGCACATGCTACTACAGAAGTCTGAATTAGAGGTGGATTGTATTTAATGAAATTGTTATGACGAATTGTATAGAAAATATGGTCAAAGATGCAACACGATCAATGTTCCCTTCGGTTGAAGTTGACGATGACAATGTAAATGTTTTAGAACCAAATATTGATGCAAATTTTTTTTACGATTTATTTGATGCTGCTAAAAAACCTCTTTGGATGGTTGTAAAAGCGACATTCAGCTATCAGTAACTGCAGAATACATTACGATGAAATCAAAATGCAACATCACCGAAGCCGGATTTACAGCTGTTGTACAAGCTACAAAACAACATATGCCGTTCGATAATTTAATATGTGAAAATCACTTTGAAGTTAAAAAATTTATGTGGGCTTTTGGTTTACCATATCAAAAATAGATACATGTTTAAATTGCTACCTGTTGTTTTGAAAAGAGGACATCACTCTTAGGAAGTATAGAACATGTAACGAGAAAAGGCATAAACAAGAAAAAAGAAGGAAAAAGATGTTCCATACAAATGTAAGTATTACTTGCCCATCACTCCTAAGCTTCAAAGGTTATACGCATATTCTGTAACTGCACCTCATGTGAGATGACATATTGTGAGAATATAGGAAGAAAGTACGTTGACACATCCAGCCGTTGGAGAAGCATGAAAGCATTTTGATAAAACTTATCCCACTTTTGCAGCGGAGAGTCGTAGTGTTAGACTTGGATTACGTACGGATGGGTTTTCACCATTTTATTAATTTGGTGCTAAATATTCAACTTGACCCATTATCATCACATCTTATAATTTACTTCCGTGGATGTGTATGGAAACTCCATATATATTTATTACTATTGTCATTTCCTGCCCAGATGATTCGACACAAGAAATCGATGTTTATTTACAACAGTTGATTGAGGAGTTGAAAACACTGTGGAATGGAGGAGTAGAAACATATGAAGTTTCAAAAAAAATTCATATGTTTGCTTCGTTGTTGTAGACTATAAGTAATTTCCTGCTTATGCAATGATTTAAGGATGGAGTACATCCGGTCTTCTAGCTTGTCCATATTGCATGGAAGAAACATGCATTTTCTTTACCAAATGGTAAGAAAATTTCATGATTTAACGGTCATCGATGTTTTCTCCATGTCAATCGTCCCTTTAGAGGAGATAGAAAAAAAGATTTAGCTAATAGAGTAGAAAGCAGACATTCACCAGCGATATGGTCAAGCGAAGACATATATAAACTCGTAAGGGACTATCCAAAGATATATGAAAATGGCGTACAAATTGAAATTGCTGTTAAATCGATTATTTATAATTAGTGCAAACTAAGTATATTTTGGGAGTTGCCTTATTGGAAAGATCGTCTGCTTCGTCATAATATTGATGTGATGCACAGCTAGAAAAATGTATTTGATAATGTTTGTGACACAATTTTGAGTCTCAAGGGGAAGACCAAGGACGATTTGAAATCAAGATGCAATATACAAAAATTATGCAAACGTCCCGAACTTCATATGAAATCAAACGACGATAAAAAACCCAAAGCGGGTTATGAGTTAGACAACAATCAAGTTAAAGTTGTGTTAAAATGGGTGGAAGAATAAAGATTTCCTGATAAGATTTCGTCAAATCTTCATAGATGTGTTGACTTTAGATACGGTAAATTGAGTGGAATGAAAAGCCACGACCATTACATAATGATGGAAAATTTATTACTCGTTGTATTCCAAGAACTATTATCCTTAAAAGTTTGGAAGAAATAACGGAACTTAGTTTGTTTTACAAGAAACTTTGTTCGACAATGTTAAAATTTCAACGTTTATGCAAAATTGAAGAAGTTATTCCTATTTTGCTTTGCAAATTGGAGAAAATATTTGCACCAGGTTTTTTTAATGTAATGGATCATTTACCTATTTATCTCTCATCTGAAGCACAACTTCGAGGTCCTATGCAATATGAATGTATCAATTCGAGGTATAAAATATGTTAAATATTAATTTAATTATATTCGAAAGTTAAAGTTAATGTAAATTAATTTTTCATAGATACTTAAACCATCTGAAGAAAAAAGTAAGAGTTGAAGGTTCGATCTGTAAATCATACATCGAAGAAGAAGCTTCGTTCTTTTTCTCCCACTATTTCAGTGACCACATGAACATACCATTTGAAATAGTTCCATGTAGTGATTAAGGCGACGAAGAAGAGTCCTCTCAAACAATGTTATTTATTTTTAAACAATATGGTCGAACTTCTGGAAAATGTGTAAACGTATGGTCAGACGATAGAGATCTTCATGTAGCACACACTTATATTTTTATTATTTATGCTGAGGTTGCACCATTTATTAAGTAATATGAAATAATAATTTTTGATTTATTCATTTCTGTAATGCATGCGCGTGTAGAATTTAATGCAATATTTTATTCATATATGCAGTATTTTTGAAAGAGAACATCCACGCGGAGAACTCAGTAAAGAATTTTTTGATTGGTTTTCAAAGTACGTTTACGAACCGCGAAATTATGTAGTCGATGAAGGATTGAAATATCTTACGTTGGGACCAAAAAGAAATGTCAAGGCATGTCCAATTTATTTAGTCAATGGATATAAATTCAACATCAAAGAATATGGTGCCAAAAAATTCTAATAATACATATGTAATTTTGTTGTTGGTAGAGATGATCCTGGAAATCACATAAATGATTTTTATGGCATTTTAATCAAAATTTTGAAACAGGCAAATTTCTCACGATCCGTGGAGAATTTTTTTCTTTTTAGATGCAATTGGTTCAACAATATTCTAGGTTCTGGAATTATATACAAAAGGATTATAATCTTATTGAAATAAAGCAAACATCGCATTATCATAAGTATGATCCTTTTGTTCCAGCCAAACAAGTTTTGCAAGTTTATTACGCTGCTTATCCTTCTAAAAAAGAGGTAAAGCAGATTGGTCAGCAATTTTTTAAATAAAGGCAAGATTTACGTTTGATGGAAAAAAAATTCAAAAGAATAAGCTTATCAGGCAGATCTTGAGCAAAGTAACGAAATAATCATAATTGACGATCGTACTGATTTTGGACCTCTGAATGATGAATCAAACGTATTGGTAGAAGTATTTGAGAGTAGAGGGGAAAATAATATAGAATATAAGACCAAACTTGAATCAAAAGACGATGGGGAGTGATAAAAATATTATGTTGAATTTCGATGTATTATGCAATTTATGTAATTGATGACATTTATTTTGCAAGTTATGTAGTTTATGTCATTTATGAAACTGCATCTGCTTATCTCCATTTACGTAATTTATTTCATTATATAATATATATCATTCACGTCATTTATACCATTTATGTCATTTACTTAGCAATTTATGTTAAAAACGTTAAATTCTGCTTATCGTCGGAATAAGAGACCCAATTTGAATCAGGTATATTTTGCAATTTATGTACTTTATGTCATTAACATCATTATTATACAATTTATATCATTATTATGCTACTATTATCTTGTAAAATTATATGTCTACGACATGTATCATGTCGTCCAGAAGGAGGAGCTCATCCCATTCATCCGGAGGCGATGACAGCGGCCCATCACAACCGCCATAGCGTCCAACTGTGTATCTGGCGCCTGAAGTGGGGAGGGGGAGGGGGGTGGGGTAAGTACTATTTTTTTTCAGTATCATAAATATTTTATGTACGATATAATAATCTTTATCATATTACCACAGAGGGTTCGACCTACAACCGTCATCTGTAGTACTATTAGTTTCTGGAGACTCATATAAGAGTATGATGATGGTTTGCTGGACCAAGTGGAAATATCCCTTCCCACATCATGGAGTGTATATGGAAAGATTTCATTGTAAGTATAATCTTCTATTTTCCATTCTCAATTTGTTTGTCACTTATTTATTGTTCACCTTATATTGTTTAATTATTTGTCGCTTTTTTATCATGAAATGTAGGTCGTAGTCGATGTCCAAGTAGACGACATGAAGCTGGTATGACACTACTAGATGCAAAAGATGAGGAAGGATTATAAGGATTTTATGTTGGCTGTGAAACATAAAGGGGAGAAGCCAAACCGGGTGGGAGCGTGTGTGTGGGAAGGTTGGCTGGCGCATCAGGAGAGTGAAGAAGCAAAGGTAGGCGTACTAACCTTTTATTAATTATTTGATTGATTTGTAAATATCAAAAAAAAATTGGTAAGTAAATAATGTGATGTTCATTTGAATGTAAAGACAGAGTCGTAAAGAAACTCTGGAAATAAGAATAGGAAACCTGTTACTTATCGAGGAGGGTCCAAGTCGGTCCAACGATATCGCCAAGAGTTGGTAAATTGTAAATAGTTATTATGCTATATAATTTTGAATATACAATAATAATACATAATAATCAATTTCACGAAGCAGAGGCGCAAGGTGCCGTATCGTACATGGATGTACTTACCCGTACTCATACCGTCGAGCTTTTAAATCCAAACGGGATTGTTTCATATACGTGGCATGACGATAAATCGCGGAAGAGCCATGTAAGCGTATTTTAGTTTATATACTATTAGTATTGTTTTAATTATTAAAGTATAATGAATTAAAATATTATGCTATTAATTTCAAATGTATTTTTATAAGTTCATGCAGGCACAGTTTATGGAACAAATATGGAAACTCTTGGAGGAAACAGGTCGAGAGCAGCTGACTACGGACGAGGGGTTGTCATTTTTGAGTCAGTCATGGACCCACCTTCACGGAAAAAGTGTTACGGTTTTGGCAATTAAGCGGTAATGAATAATATATTTAAGTATAACAATTTAGTAATCTTTCAATTTTAAAAAACTTCACATTGCTTTAGTTTCGATTATAAGTTCATAGATATAACAATTAAAATATTATGATGTAGCTTCGATAGTAAGATTATAGTAATCGAATTGTTACTAAATTAAATAAGTACTGCATGGTAGACAGAGGAGACCCAGCCAAAGCAAAGCTCAGATCGATCTAGGAGAGATCGTGGAATTGAGAGCTAGGATGGCGCAACTGGAAGAGCTGAACCGTCGGTAAGCCATTGAGATGACACAGCTGCTAGACCAACGTATTGCTAAGTACATGAAGCAGTATGGTGGTCTCTTTCCATCTTCAGCTGTTTCCTGAGGTTCTGGAGGTGATTGATGGGGGTAATAGGTATGTTTTTTTTGTTCTTCGACATTTTTTAGTATTGTTTGATGATATACTGAGATTTGTTTTGTATATTGTTTGATGGTACATTTGGTGAT
This sequence comes from Allium cepa, assembly GCA_030765085.1. Taxonomy (NCBI): domain Eukaryota; kingdom Viridiplantae; phylum Streptophyta; class Magnoliopsida; order Asparagales; family Amaryllidaceae; genus Allium; species Allium cepa. The sequence continues at coordinate 723,416,051 of CM060934.1, forward strand.
GGTCAATTTGACATTTGTGAGTTGATGGTGGTGACTTGTTAATGATGACATTTGAGTTGTCAATGGTGTGAGATTTGTTGGTGTTTCACGATGTATATATTGTACGATGGCATATATGTATATTAGGTTAACGAAGTTTTGGTTGGTTTGATGTTATGTGAGTTATGGTAGGTTTAATTTTCTTTATGCGATTTGAGTATATTTGTAAGATTTGAGATTATATTAAATATCTGAATTCGATAGGTGGTTGTGCATGACTATATTATATTTTTGTATTGTGTATGTGAAGCTAGCATGTGGAAAAATCCTAGAAAAAATGCTTCAGGTTTTTCAATGGTTTCTTACAGCTGACGACGGCTTACAAGCCAACAATTTCCGATGGCTTCCAAGATAGTGGTGGTTTGTTGCTTCCTCTTAATCAACCATGCATCTTCGATGGCCGTTTTGAGCCGTCGAGCCCTCTGTCGACGGTCGTCGGAAATTATACGACGGATGTTGTTGGAAGCCGTCGGAAATATTGTGCGGCGATGAGACAACTTGCGATGGTTTTTTGCGTCGGTTTTCGATGGCTATCAACAGCCACCGACGGTTTTCAACCATCGGAAATCATACGCTTTCTTATAATGAGAGTATTTTTTACCCTTATATTAGCAAAGTCTCTACGTATCTTAGAAAAGTCAACAGGACGTGGTGCTGCATCGCAGGCGGGGCAACGGGTGCCACCGATGGAGCTAAAGGAATAAGGACTTGCTCAGCTTGCTTGAGATACTATTCAAACCATTTGAGCAACCCACAAGTGGCAGGTCTTCCTCGGATAGAAATCCCAAATTCGAAAAATGATTGATTATCAGCCATATCAACTATCTGTAGATGGAATCTTTGGTAACGATGTCCAAAGATAGTATTATAAGCTGAAAGAAAAGGGATTGCCTAGTGTGTGCACGTATTTTCAAAGAAATAGATTGTTTGTGTACATACATACGCATACATATGCATATGCATATACATTTACATATACATATACACACACACACATATATATGCATACGTATACATATACATATACATATACATATACATATACGTATACATATACATATACATATATATGAAGTAAGACTTTTTGGGATAGTATTATATGCTGAAAGAAAAAAGATTGCCTAATGTGTGCGCGTATATTCAAAGAAATAGAGATGTCCATACGTGTATGTGTGTCTATATACATACATACATGCACACGCATACATATACATGTATATGCATATACTTACAAATATACATACATACATACATATATATAGTAAGACTTTTTGAGATGATATTATATGCTGAAAGAAAAAGGATTACATAGTGTATGCGCATATTTTAAAAGTAATTGAGGGGTGTGTGTGTGTAGACACACACACATACACACACATATATATATAGAGCAAGACTTTTTGGAAAACCTTTCGAAATTATTTTTTTCAAAAATGACAAGTACTTCTCTCACACATATAATTTTCCCGTTGATCGGTTAATCTACGCTCTGATACCAAATGTTACAATCCGCCACGAAATAAGCCTAAATTCTAACCCAAAAAGAGTCATTGAAACTTAGACTAATTTCAAAGCTGACCGTTGGTTGGTAAAAATAATAAAAATATAGAGCTATAACTATTCTTTCATATTTTATAGTGGAACGAACAAAGTATATAATAGCAAATTGTGTCCACTTTTTTTAAAATAAATTCAAACGTCGTAATATAGAAAAAAATAGTAGTTCAAAAGGATTCTTCCATGGGTACAATAAAAAGCATCATAAATAAATATCGATAACCGCCACAAGCTTTGCTCACGTAGTTTTCAGGCATCATCATCGCCATCACTCCTTTCTTAAATTATGTTGAAATGAGAAGGGAGTCAGAACAATAAGTGTCTGGTGATTAAAAACCTCGAGCCTTATTATTTTAGTATTTAGGCAGTTTATGTCAAAATAGGAATATGTCTTATGTGTTTTAAAACCATTTAGTCCTTCATATAAGGAAAGGAGGCAAGGCCTCAATCAACCACTTAATATCTTTCATTCCTAAAGCAAGTTTCTTAATCACATAAGTCATAACCAACGTCATAAATGTCTAACAATGCAAGGATATACCTAAGCCACTTTTTTAATGGAAAATATGAAGGCTCTTACCGCTTAAGACCTCAGTTGAGGTAGGCTCCCATCATTTAATATCGTTTCCTAAGATGGACTCCAAGTAGATATCTATCTAATTGATATTGCATGGAAATCTCTTCAGATACTTAATACTTCCTATTGAAGCGGACCTTTCGGAGATATCGTTAACCGTGCTTAAACTCAATCCCGACCATTTAATACTTCATTTGGGGGGAATGACGGGATCTTAAATAACCACTTAGTACCTTCCAAAACCCCGAAGCAGGTACTTCGGCTTATGACCCGTACTTACGGTGACGTCTCACATTAGCCCGAGTATTCTTTGGTACTAGCAGACATATTAACTTGATGGATTTATCCTACAAAATTGGGATCAACCTTGCGTCATCATGGTTATTTATCATAGATAATGTTTCACATTAGCCCTAAAGTACAATTACTGGTATCCAGATTAGCTGGGAAGACTTCCGTGTGTCTTTTGACTGACCTTGCATCACTTATAACTTAGTCATATTTTACAACACTCTAAGTATATTATCACACACCTCGCCATGTCTATTAATTAGGCTCTATAAGAATTCCTTCTTATTTTTCCTTAACAATTCAAAAACTTTCTAGGGAATTTAACGACGATTATTATCAAATTAACTATGCAATTAAACGTTATAATTGTATGCTATATATGGTAATTAATATATAAGTAACTATGTACTTATCATTTTCTATGCGTGCAGAGATTACACCCTAACTAACGTTTAAATGTCCATTCTTTTTTATTACAATAATACAAGTCCTTTTCCATACTATCAATAATGCCAAATTTTCAATATCCATAATAAGGGATTTCAATATCCTTAACAAGAAATTCAACATTCATATTAAAAAATTGTAATAAAAAGACTTGTACATAATAAAATTTCAACTCAATTTATCATATCAAATAACGGAATAATCTCAAAAATAGAAATTGCAATTCTAGTTTCAATCTCTATTCAACCCCTCTTTAGCAAAGAATTTAAACATCTCTCTTCTATTTTCATTTACAATAAATGGTGTAAACTACAAATAAATTCACACTGTACACCATATTCCTTATTTGAAACTTCATAATAAAATTATAATTAAAGAGGAGTGGAATAGAAATTGAAATCACCAAAAAAAAACTGTAAAAAGTACATTTTCCAACAATTTAACGTAAAAATGGCAAATCCCAACAAGAATTAACATTTCGAATTATATGAGTTTTGAGTGGTTTCATTTTTATTTTATTTTCGTAAACTCAAAACGCCTAAGGCATATTCAAATCCATAATATACTAAACAGTTGCTGGAACAAAATTACTAACGTTTCCACTCACAAATTATTCTTAGCCTTTCTTGTATGGATATGCAATGCCAAAGCGCTCTTTTCCGGATCTCTTCTTTGGATATATATATATATATATATATATATATATATATATAAAACAAGCAATTAGTATATGTAATTTTGTCAGATTTCGAAAGGTTGGAAAGAAGAGAATAGATTAAAAAAATAAAAATGAAATAAAATTCTTACTTGAATTTCTAATTGAAGAGAAAAAATAGCAGAGAATCGCTGAATTTTCAAATACTTTTGTGAATAAAGGTGAAGAGGGTAGAGTCCTATTTATAAGGCCTGAAACATACTAGAACCGTAGGTTGAAAATAGGTTAAAAAACAGATAATTCTGGAGCGTTCGTTTGTAGGAAAACCTTAACCGCCACTAATAGGAAGGTCGATTGCCTTACACGCACTGGTTGACTGCTAACGGTCGGCCGTTGACCCTTTTGTCTATTTTGGAAACATAATTTTTTTTTTACCGTTGGCTTTATTTAATTCCTTTATTAGACTTTAACATTAATTTTTAATGTTTAACAATTTCTTAACCCCCGAGTCTAATCTTAATTAATTTTAAAATTTAAAATTTAATTATTTATTTTATTTTGAATCCAAATAAAATTATATTAAATCTGAAAACTTCAAATGCTCATGACTTCTTCGTTTGAGCTTTCTTTTCAAAATAGATCAAAATTTCGCTACGAACGCAACGATATAACTTTCACAGTCAAATTACAACTTTTACAAAATTTCATTTTTACCTCTACTTAATTTAATTTAATTTTCTTATTTAATTCTTATTGATTTTACAGGATGTTACATTCTCCTTTCCTAGAAATGATTTTTTCCATGAAATTTCTCCAAGGGACGAACATCGTAACGCGTGATAACATCAATGTCATACAACCAAGTTATCAACACATCTATATACCTAAGAAAAGTGTAATGTGATTATGTATTGCATACATACTAAAGTAAGCTCAACCTAGCATGAGTGTGTAATCATTTCATGCAAGTATATATGCAGATACCCTAAACATGCATAAAAACATGAATGTAAAGTGATAGTGAAAAAATGGGACAACCATCTTCTACCATCTAATCTAGCAGCCATGATGCAACCAAAATTGTAATTTTGGAGAGAGAAATTTATGGTGAAAAGCTCTTGGTGAGAGATTTTCATCTTCTCTTCGGTTTACCATATGCTTTCGGCTGGATTATCTCTCCATTGCACTTGGATCAATCTAATCTCTTTATTGCGGAGCCTCCTAATTCCATGCTCTGCCATGCGGTGCATCATGCTATTGGCTCTGTCTCTATATCCCCCAACTGATCAGGCTCTACCATAATGGTAGTGTCATGTAGGCATTTCCTAAGGTGAGGAATACGAAAAAAATGTGGACTTCTACCAAACAGTCCGGAAGCTCCACGTGGTAAGAAAGTCTTCTTATCCTTTCTAAAACTCGGAATGACCCAACAAATCTAAGAGCTAATTTTGACTTTCCAAATCTAACATCCTTTCTAAGAGGAGAGACTTGACAAATTCCATATCTCCTACCTCGAATTCTAGATATTTCCTTCTCTTACCTGCATGAGATTTTTAAGGATCTTGCGCTGCCTTTATTCTTTGCCTGATCAATTCTACTTTTTCTATGGTATCATGGACCAAATTGGGTCCGAGCAAAATTTCATTATTGGTTTTCCACCAACAACTTGGCGATTTTCATGGCCTTCCATAAATTACTTCAAAGGGGTCATACCAAACGTAGCTCGATAGCTATTATTATATGTGAACTCAACCAATTATAGCTGGTGCTTCGAATGCCCTTCGAAATCCAAGATGCAAGTTCTCAACAAGTCCTCTTAAATCCTATGTACCCTTTCCATTTAACCATCTGTCTTTAGGTGAGCTGTGCTGAGATTCAAGAAGTTCCCAAAGCTGCTTGCAAACTCCTTCGAAACTCACTAATGAATAAGGAGTCCCTATCCCTTACAATGCTTGTTGGAATGCTACGTAAACGGAGTATCTCCTTGATGTATATCTGCATGAGATACGCAATAGTCCTATTATTCCTAATAGGAATAACATGATCACTTTTAGTGATTTTATCTACAACAACCCAAATGGTTTCATTACCCTTCTAACTTGTAGATAATCCTTCTACGAAGTCCATATGTTCCCATTTCCAAGTTGGAACCTCCAAAGCTAACAGCAACCCTCTAAGCTTCCCTTGCTCAACCATTATCTTCTGACATGCCAAGTAATTAGCAATATACTTAGCTACTCTTCTATTCATTCTAATTCAAAAGAAAATCCTCTTCGTGTCCTTATACATGTTACCTCCTCCTGGGTGAATGGTCATCTTAGAGTGGTAACATTCCATATGCACTTCTTCTAATATGCCATCAATCATTGGCACATGTAGGTGTCCATCCCTTCTCATCAAAAAAACATCTATTAGCATGTGGAAAATATTCTCCCCTCCTCAACCTTTCCAAAATATCCACTAACTTCTCATCTTTTATCCGATTAAACCCAATATCATCCATTAAAGTTTGTCTAACCTAAATTAATGCTAAACAGCCTTGGATGATTTCTGTTGGCGGTTTAAAGTTAAAATTTAAGAGACACTCCAATTGCCTCCATTCATATATAGCGCTTAAGGTAGCGTGCCTCCGACTAAGACCGTCGATGAGTACGTTTCCTTATTTGGAGGTACATTGTGTACTAAAAACAAATGACACTATATATTCCATCCATCTTTACGGCCTAGGATTTAAATCTTTTGGGAAAAATAATTATTTTATTGATTTATGGTCAGTGAATAACTCAAATATTTCTCCAAAAAGATAATGCCTCCATACCTTCAAAGTAATGACAATAGCTGCCAACTCCAAGTTGTGAACTCGATATCTTTTCTCATGATGCTTCAGTTACCTACTAGCATAAGCAACTACCTTCCCTTCGTGCATTGGGAACTGCTCCGAATCTTATGCTACAAGCATTTTTGAAAACCTTGAATGGTTTGGTCCTGTCGGGAATGGTTAGCACAAGTGAAATAGTCAATAGCTCCTTAGACTTCTCAAAAGCCTCAATGCATCTGTTAACCCAAGAAAAGACCAGGTTCTTCTTAGTGAAGCGGTTTACGGGGGCTGCTATTCTTGCAAAGTTCTTTATGAACTTCCTATTGTTGTTTGCCAACTCGAGAAAATTTCTAACTTCTGATGCATTCTTAGGAACTCTCCTTCCTTAAACAACCTCACTTTGGCGGGGTCCACCACCAGTCCTTTCTCAGAAAAAATATGCCCAAATGATCTTACATCCTTCTTCCAAAAGTGACATTTAGCAAACATGGCCTTAAGCTGGTGCCATCTTAAAGTGCCCAGTACCTCTCTTAGGTGGTCCTCATTCTCCTCTTCACTTTTGGAGAATAGCAAGATATCATCCATGAATACAACGATGAATTTATTAATTCGCTCCCAAAATATCCTACTCATCAAATTACAAAGTATGTCGGGGAAGTGGGGTTCGTCAATCCAAAAGGCATTACTTTCCACTCATAGAGTCCATATGGTGTGCGAAATGCGGTCTTCGACTTGCTTTCTTCTACAATCCTCAACTAATGGAATCCGATTGCCACGTCTAGTCGGGAAAAGACTTTGGCTTCTATAAGTTGATCGAAAATTTCATCTATCCTAGGTAGAGGATACCTATTTTTCTTGTTAACTTGTTCAACTTTCTATAATCGATGCACAGTCTTAACGAGCCGTCCACCTAGGTGGCGAAGATAACATGGGCTCCCCACTCTAAGGTACTTTGATGGATGAATCCTTTCTCCAATTGCTCAAAGATTTTCTTGTTTAGCTTCTTTCTTTGGGGGCCATGTGTCTTATGGATAGAGTGACAGACATTGTGTCCTTCTCCAAATCGATTCTAAACTCGATCTCCCTATAAGACGAGGGACCCGAGACTTCCTCAAAGACATCGGTAAATTGGCTTGGTGAGTATAAATAGCTTGAGTCAACCAAGTCTTGGGGTTTAAAAAGAACTTCTAGGTCACGATCTCTACAACTATTTAATTGTACAACCCTTCCATCGCAGTCAATAATCGCTCCATAGTATGCCAACCAATCCATACCCAAGATAAATCCATACCCTTCAAAATTTGAAAAATACATATTACATATGAAATCAACATCGCATATGTCCATAGCTAGGTCTTTGCAAATTAAAGAGTGATGTGGCGACCCCCTAACAGGATTGGAAACAATTGTTAGGCATGTGATAATTTGGGTTTGAGGGTTTTAGAAGTTAACTGCATTCTTAGCTATAAAAGAATATGATGCTCCTTAATTAAATAAGCTACAAATAATAATCCCAAAAATAAGAGATATACCTTCTAATGATGCATGCCCTTGATCTCTAGGTAGTCTACTCGAAGTAGGAGCAACCTCGATAGCATAGACTTGCCCACTAGACTCTTGCTTTGCCAACTTAAGGCATTGGTTCTTGAGGTGCCTTTCTTTATGGAAATTATAGCACTTCCCTTTAAAATCTTATTTCATCAGACGCACCCTATAATCTTTAGGCTCATGACCTATTTTTGGAGTTTCTTACATAATTTACCATCCTTCTTGAATTTATCTTCTGACTTCTTGTTTTCTCAAAACCTCCCTTTTGGACCCTTCTTGTTTTTTGAGTAAACCCAGCCTTCTTCTCCGTCTCCTTTTCTTCTACACTTGTCAGCTCAAACAAAGGCATCTCAACCAATGTTTCATATGTAGCTCCCACAGAAACTTGGGTCAACAACATTTCTCTCAGTGTGGAGTTTAGGCCGTTCATTGGCGCATTTATCTTACCCATTCTGAACTTAGCCAACTCTATAAATATACTAATATACCCCGTTAAGGTGGAGTCTCATTGCTTAAGCTATATGAATTTATCCAGTTGTAAACTGACTTCTGCACTCGGCATAAACCTAAACTCAAATCCGTCATCCCAAGTGAAAACCCTATCAGCATTTTTTTCACATATTAATTTCCACCAATCTAAAACTTCCCCTTAAGGTGTCAAGCTGTTATCTTTCTCTTTTGCTAATCCTTCTAACTACGTTCTCAAAATATTCTCTCGTAGTCATTAATCCATGCTCTGGCTTCCACATGTCCTTCGGTTCTAGAGTATGTTTTTCCTCCCATATTAGCAACATCCATAAATACCTTTGGGAAATCAACAGGCCATGGAGCCGCACTGGCAGACGGGCAGCAGGTGTTGCCGGTGCAGTTAGAGGAATAGGGACTTGCTTAGCTTGCTTAAGGCACCATTTAAACCATTCAATTATCCCACAAATGGCGGGTCTTTCTTGGGCAGGGATCCCAGTTTCGGAAGAAGATTTATTATCAGCCGTATCAACTATTTGTAGGTTGAATTTTTAGTGATGATTTTCTAAGATAGTATGATATGCTGAAAGAAAAAAGGTTGTTTATGATGTGCGCATATTCTCAAACAAATAGGGGGTTGTGTGTGTGTGTGCGCATATATATATATATATATGTGTGTGTGTGTGTGTGTGTGTGAGAGAGAGAGACTTTTTGTAAAACCTTTTGAAAAACTTTTATGAAAATAACAAGTACGTCTCTCATACGTCTTATTTCCCCATTGATCTGGTGATCTAAGCTCCGATACTAAATGTGACAACTCGCCCCGAAATTGGCCTAAATTCCGACCCAAGAAAGGCTCATCAAAACTTAGACCCTTTTCAAAGCTAGTTGTTGATTGGTAAAAGTAATAATAATACAATGCTATAACTATTCTTTCAGAAGTCATAGCAGAAGGAACAAGTGTAATAGCAAATTGTACCCATTTATTTCAAAATAAATTCATATTCCATTATACAGAACAAAACGTAATCCCCACAATAACCATTACATCATTTGATCAAAAGTTTTCTTTCATAGGTACAACAAAAGGCACCGTAAATAAATAATGATAACTACCACAGGCTTTGCTTATACCGTCTTCAAGCATCATCATCGTCATCACTCCTTCCTCAATCTATGTTGCAATGAGAAGGTTTTCAGAACAATAAGTGTCTGACAAGTAAAAAGCACGAGCCTTATTATTTCAGTACTAGGAAAGCAGGCAGACCCTCAATCGACCACTTAATACCTTCCATTCCCAAAGCAGGTTTCCCAATGCCATGACCCATATACAACGTCATAAATGTCTAACAGTGCAAGAGATAGAACCATAACCTCTTAATATCTTTTAGTCGAAAATAGGCAAAGTCTGACCATTTAACACCTTAATTAAGGTAGACACCCCATCATTTGATACATATTCCAAAGGCGGACTCCATATAGGTATCTATCTAGTCAACATTGCACGAAAACCTCTTTGGACACTTAATACTTTCTATTGAAGTGGACCTTTTCATGATCTTCATAACCGTGCATAAACCCAATCCTGACCATTTAATACTTCATTTGGAGGGAAAAGAGGGACCTCAACCAACCACTGAATATCTTCCAAAACCTTGAAGCAAGTCCCTCGCTTATTAACCCATACCCACCGGGACGTCTCACACTAAACCGACTATTCATAAGTATTGGTAATCATATTAACTAGGCAGATTTATCCTAAGAATTGGGACTAACCTTGCATCATCGTCGTTATTTATCATAGACGATGTCTCACAGCAGCCCCAAAGTTACACCCCTGGTAGCTACATTAGCTGGGCAGACTTCCGTGTGTCTTTTGACTGATGTCGCACCACTTATGACTTAGTTATATTTTACAACACTCTTAATATATTATCACACATCTCACCATGTCTATTAACGGGGCTGTATAAGAATTCCTTCTTATTTTTCATTACTAATTCAATTGCTTTTCTAAGGGGAATTTATACGTTATTATTGCACGATATTTATGGTAATTAATATATAAATAAGTACGCACTTGTTATTTTCTTTGCGTAGGAAGATTACGCCATAACTAATGTTTAAATATCAACTCCATTTTTTATAAAAATAATACAAGTCCTTTTCTATATTATCGATGACAACTATTTTCAAATATCCATAATAACGGATTTCAATATCTTTAACAAAGCATTCAACATTCATATTCAAAAATTATAATAAATAGACTTTTACACAATAAAAATTTCAGCTCATTCTATCACATTAAATCATGGAATAATCTTAAAAAATTACAATTCTAGTTTCAATCTCTATTTAACCCCTCTGTTACAATTTTTTTAATCATTCCTCTTTATTTTCATATGGAATAACTGATGTAAACTATAAATAAATTCAACTTTAAACCATATTGCTTAATTGAAAATTCATAACCGAGTTAGAATTAAAGAGGAGTGGCAAAGAAATTCAAATCACCAAAAACTACATATTCTAATAATTTAATGTAAATAAATGAGAATTCCAACAAAAATAGACATTTCACATTACATGAGTTTTAAGGGGTTTCATTTTATTTCATAAACCCAAAAACCCTAAGGCATATTCAAATCCATAATATACTAAATAATTACCGGAATACAAATGCTAAGGTTTTCACTTACAGATTATTCTAAGCGTTTCTTGTATGGATTTGCAGTGCCAAAGCACTCTTTTTCAGATTTCTTCTTTTGATATATATATATATATATATATATATATATATATATATTTACATAGCAAGGGATTGGTATACATAATTTTGTTAGATTTCGAGAAGTTGGAAGAGAAGTGAATAAATTAAAAAATAAATAGAAATAAAATAGGAACCTTACTTGAATTTCTAATTGAATTTCTTAATCTAATTGACGAGAGAAAATGTCAGAGGTTCGCCAAATTTTCAATTTTTGTGAAAGAAAGTGAAAACGGTAGAGTCCTATTTATAGGGGTTGAAACGTACCAAAACTGTAGGATGAAAATAGGTTAAAAAGTATAGATATGGAACATTCATTTATAAGAAACCCTAACCGCCACCAATAGGAGCGGTTGACTGCCGTATACGCACCGATCGATCACTAGCCGTTGATCGGTTTAGGTCGTCAGTCTACCCATACGCCTATTTTAGGAACGCAATCATTTTTTACCATTTGTTTTATTTAATTCATTTATTATACTTTTAATGTTGGTTTTAATGTTTAACCATTTTTAACCCCTAAGTTTGATCTCGGTTAATTTTAAAGTTTTAAATTTTAAATTTAATTATTTATTTGAATTAAATTATTTTAAATCTGAAAATTTTCAAATGCACATAATCTCTTCATTAGAGCTCCGTTCTCATCATATTATATATGAAAATAGATTGGAATTTCACTATGAACACAATGGTACAACTTTTGTAGTCAAATTTTAACTTTTATGAAGTTTACATTTTTAACCCTAATTAATTTAATTTACTTATTTAATTCTTACTGATTTTTCGTGATGTGACAAGCCTACTTAATGAGGAGATGTGGGGGACGAACCTCATGGAAGGAAATTGTAAGAAGTTAAAGAAAAGTGAAAATCCGATTGAAGAGGTTCATGTAAGGAGAGGCAATCGTTCGAAAATGAAAAGATAATCAAATAGATCAAAAGTGGAAAGGTATTTCATCTGTTGTTACTGTGAAAAGTTTGGCCATCAACTAAGATTTTGCAATAAGTTTTAAAATTACAAGAAGAGAAGAAGACATTGGAAGAAGACCAAAATGAACAAAAAGATAACAGCGATGGTGAGGTGCATTTTGTTGAGAAATTTGATGACATTGTCCTATGTGCAGATAAAGGAAAAATCAATGATTGGTAGTTGATTTAGATGCTTGTTTTCTCATATGTAACAAAAAAATCATTTATTGATTATGAAAAGCAGATGCTAAGGTGGACTCTGCTAATGGTGGAAAATTGGATGTTAAGGGCATAGCTTCAGTTAGGTTGAAATTACATAATGTAAGAGTGAGAAGCTTACAAGATTTAGGCACATCCTAGAGATGGTAAAGAATCTTATTCCAATAGGATGATAAGAGGTAAAAGTATGTATTTTTCGACTTGAGGTGTAATTACAAGGATTTAGGAGAGTAACAACGAGGTGCTGCATGCAAAACAGGGAAGCAATAATGTAGATAAATTGCTTGGGAAGACGGTGGCGAATGAACCAATTTCTCAAAGTGGTGTTGGAGAGGCAAATTTACCGGGATTAAGGTAGATGAGCAATGGAAGGTGGAAAAGACCACGTAGAGGCCATTATGGCATAACAAATAGTTCTGATTTATTGATGACATGCATGTTCAATTGGGGGAATGTATACTAATGTGATTTGAAGGTTAGCCGGTTTTTGGAATGGGGACGGTTGTTTCCATGGTAGTATTGGAGATTGTTTGGAGTTTGAGGTTTTAGATGGAGCTTATATGGCATTTATGGAATATCATATCAAGGTGGAGATTATTAGATTTTAGTGATACAATATATCATATTTAAATAGGTTTTAGAGATATTTGAATCAAGATGGAATTTTGATTCAAATACATTGCCTCTTTGTAAGTTTTTAAATTTCGAAGGGTAATTAATTCCCTCTTTTATTACAGTAAAGAAGGCAAATAGTTATTAATATGGGAAAGATTTATTTAGGAAGATGAAAATAATCCATGACTGTTTAACGAAGGAATTTTATCAAGGATATTACAAATAGACATGTATGTGGTCCATTGGCTTTTTTGTGTAGGGAAAAAGCTATTTTTCAGGAGTTTTGGAGATTGAGATATCTTCTCAATTTTTTAGGCTTTTTCTTGTAATTTCTTGGTAAATAAAGGTTTTTGGTTGAAGGAATTTGTTTATTATTGTTTTTCTTCTCTTCTTATCTCTTCTAAAATATAACTTTGTATTGATCGTAAGAAAAACCCTAATACACGTGTGGACGAATCGATACCTAGAGTTCAATTAGATGTTTTTGTGGCATGCTTCGCACTTTGCATCGTCACAATGAGAAAGATCCCATTTTTTGGCAGTGGAACTGTTGCAAAGCAAGCTGCCAGGTCGGGTAATGGCTAGATCCATTTAGAGAAATGTTATGGTTAACATATCTATTCGTTAGATACGTTCATTCGTGGAATGACACTTCGAGAACTCTGTAACACTCGTTCATTTATGTAGATTTCAAAACATATTATCTTTTCGCCTTCTCCCTTATTTTGTTCCCTTCTCTACATCGTCAACTATTAACAAAAGTGAGTCTTATCATGTCAATATAACATAAACTTAGAATCTGATTACGTCATTAAAAGACTTTATTGAATTCTAAGGTCATTAATTATATAACCTGTATAACCTGTTTGTATTCCATAGGGTTGGATTATTATTTAAAAGAATCTATGAAAACTACATTGAAGCTTGAAGCACGATATTATCATCCTCATTGCTATGAAAAAATTTCCAACACCATCAACCATTATTCCTTTTAATTAACTATTTCATGTATATGTAAAATAAGTATAAACAAAGCAAGCCTTTACACCCCTTACATTCTAAGGGTACTTCATAACCTATTAAAATGTTTTGAAAACAAAAATATTCTTTCATCTAATCTTCTTATATTTTGATATCATCAATTCCATCACATAAAAACAATCAAAACTGGAAGGATTATAATATTTTAAAGCAAAAATAATAAAATAACAGGGTTACAAAATATAATTCAAAAAAAAATCCTCATGATAGTCTTCATACAAAACTAAGTAACAACCACTATTCGGATGGAGATCCTACTTCGTCTGTTGAGCCTAATGGATTGGCCTCATTGGAGAAGGAGACTGCTTATGTAGAGGGGGATAATGGACGGACCAAGGTCGGATGGAAAGGAAGAAGGACCAATTGTTGAACATAGAGGCTGAAGTTGCATGGCACAATCAGAAACTAAGGCCCTGTTTGGTTCGTCGTTTTTGGTTTTGAGTTTTCGTCCAAAAATCTTTCACACGATGCGTGCATTTTTTGTAAACAACAAATTTGGAAAATGACTCTAACATATAAAATAGGAAACAATTTTTTTTATGTTTTGAAAAATAACAATAGAATGAAAAACAATCAATCCCCTCCACCATTACTCCATCACCTCCGCCGTCCCTCCATTGTCGTCATAATTGCTTAATTTTTTTAACTTTTCTTCCCTTTTTGCTACTGAAAACATCCATATAAAGACTAAAAAATATGGACTAAAATTAATTGGTCTTTAAATAGAGACTAATTAAAAGCCAAAAAAATTGTCTTTAGAATTTCAAGTTAGAGAATGAATCCAGTCTCAAATCTTTTTTTATATATATATTAAGACTATTTAAAGTCTGAATCTCAGCCTTTATTTCGGTCTTTGATTCGATTTTTAAGAAGTCTTAAAATAATTAAATATTCATTGCTTTTATCTTAAGAAAATCTAATGGTTGATGTTGATAATTCATGTTAATGTGGGAAAAACTTAATGCAGTTCACGAAGAAACCCGCTTCATAGATGATAATATTTATTTAGTATCATCGTCCTTGTAAAGAAGAATTTAAGTTGTATTTAGTGTTGGTTTGCACTAACCTAATAGGAAACCGCTCAAACTTATCACTTAAAAATAACATCAAAAAAAATATTTGCTAAATATTCCTTTCTATGCATGTTTAAGACCTATCATCTTCTTTCACTTTTAAAACATCAAACATAAAAATAGCTCAAATTCTATAACTTAACCAACTTAATACCTTTTCTACCAATCAAAACGTCATTTAAAATTTGAAAATAGCGGTGGGATTATGGAATTAACCTATCATTACCGGTTAGCTGATGGATAATAAAAGACCCAGATTTGATCAGTGCAGTTTACTTGAGACTGAAGTAAATGTTTAACGTATAGGATGTAAACAAAGATTCTCCAAGGTTGATCAAAGGTCAAAACCCCTATAAATACATAAGCCAATGTAAACCATTATTCGCACTAACTAATTTGTAATTTGTTACATATATCTAACTCGATAACTAATCTCATTCAAAATAAAAGGTGTTTTCATC
The DNA here is from genome assembly GCA_030765085.1 of Allium cepa. Lineage (NCBI taxonomy): Eukaryota > Viridiplantae > Streptophyta > Magnoliopsida > Asparagales > Amaryllidaceae > Allium > Allium cepa. The sequence continues at coordinate 723,431,595 of CM060934.1, forward strand.
CTATTATATACTTTACATAATGTGTTATGTTGATTAATTAATTTAATTAAAAGTATGTTTAATTAAAAATCCGTAAATGGCATGTTTTGTGATAGTAGTTATAAAGTATTGTACCTATGAGTAATTGATCGCGGTGAAAACAAATATACAATTTTAGATGTTCTTAGTCAAGATGCATCCAGATTTGATATCGATGTTTCTATTAAGACTAGAGTACGTAACGCTCTTCAAATGATGGATAGTGTATTACACGTGGTTGTTGGGGGTAGCAGGGGGTTATATAGTGATAGTTATTGAATGACTATGGAATGACTTGCTCGATAGTTTTCTGTTGGTTAATATAACTAAGGTCAAGCAGAAAATATCAATATAACTAATTGACACAGTTTTCTCAACTTGAGAATAATATCGATCTTCAATTTTAATGCTTAAATAAAGTATAATTGGATTTACTGAAACTAAGTAAGTGATAAAGTTGACCAAAATGTCACACCACCTGCTAATTAATGTGTAAACGTTAACATTCAAATATTTTGATGTTAAGCACTATCCAAATTTACATTTCACAAGTCGCATAACCGATATGATGAGTTATTCTTAGACAAAACGATTTAATTAGTTTATAATTGTTGAAAACTGAGGTGGCTATAACAGAATGTTGGATCTTAAGGCTATTCAGACACTAGAAGTGGTGAATTGTGTATTCACTACTTACTTATGAATATAAAACTGTATTTACTCAAATTGCAAATAGAAAGAAGTAATCATAGAATAAGTAAGTAATAAAGTAAAATGCAGTAATGTAAATAACATGCGTATTTTTATACTGGTTCGGATTAACCAATCTTACATCCAGTCCTGTACTCTATCGTGCAGAATTCCACTATAATCGCTTGCTTTCCATGGGTGGCAAGAACACCTTTACAATCTTGGTTTCACGGGCTACAAAACATACCCTCTTCATTTTACAGGCTACAAGAACACCTTTTCCTTAGCACCAACAAAAAACTATGGCAACTAGTTGCATCTTCAATATAGATTCTTGAAGATTCGGTACAATGATCCTATATGTAATGACCTGTAAATTTAGATAATTAAACTCGTTAATTTAATAAGATTTTTTGTAACTAAATTTAAGAAGAAAAAAAAACCTTTATAATTTATAATGAAGTGAGTGGTAACTAAATGTTTTTGGATATTATCATAATATCTGTTGTTATACCCATTCCCTAAAAATAATGAAAGGGGAAAATTTGTAACATATTAAAGTGGTTAATTAATTATGTTAATTGGGTAGGTTATGACATGCAAATCATGTTGGTGGAATATTGTCAATTTTGACATATTAATTATGTTAGTGGTGAACATTGTTAAGCAATTTAAAACAATGAAACTTGCAATCAATTTATTTGATGAATCTACCTTATTCCTGGTTAGCAATTCAAAACTTGAATAAAGGCATATACGGATATTTTAAAATAGAGTTAATGAAAATTAATAGGGAAATTAATTGTAAAATTTCAGTAGTTGAGCAGAATTAATTTATTGAATAATTAATGCAAGTTAACTTAATTGATGAAAGATAAATAAGTTAATTCTTTTGGTTAATGGCATGAGGATGCGAGGTTAATTCCTATTTTTGTAGGAGAAATCTGCCCGTGTAACCAGTCCGGCTACCAGTGCCTACATAGCGGACGGATTAATGTGAGACGTCGCAGGATTGATAATTAAACCAAAAGGGTTAATTAACTAATTAAGTTAGTAACAAATTTGAATATGTAATTAAAGGAGATTGATTGACATGAAGGAATATGGTAATTAATTGAAATCAATTAAGGAGGATAATTAATTGGTAATATGGTAATTAATTGAAATCAATTAAGGAGGTTCATTAAAAGGGATAAGGTAATCAATTGAAATCAATTAAAGGCAATTAAAGGGGAATTAATTGATTTGAAGAATATGGAAATCAATTAGAGGGAATTAACCAATTCAAAAATATTAGGTAGGGAATTGTGGCTAGATTGCTAGATGTCACAATGGTAGAAATCAAAAAGTGGAAACCCATAGGGTAAATTGAAAACTTAACAAGTGGAAGTAATAGAAATAAAACACATTTGTTTAAAAACGTTCAAACCATAAATTTGTGACGTTTTCTTCCATTTAAATCAACGCCATCTAAATATTTAGTGCTTTCCACTTTCTTTCCTTGAATCAACGCATTCACTCCCAATTTAGTTTGAACGTACGTTATTCCTTGCAAAATTTTATCACTTGATTTACGCCTCTTTTTAATGCAGCAAAATTTGTTATTTTCCTTTACTGTTTCAAAGTCTAAATATAAAATTGGAAGTTTTGAAATTTTTACTTTGTTAAAAGACAACTCCATTTGGAATTTTAATAAAAATGAATTTTGTATATTTAAAATAAGTAAATACGAAGAATGTAAACAAGTTAAAATTTTAGTTAAGTAATAACTTTGTAAAATTCAGTGTTTTACAGACTGTTAAATTTCGCATTTAAAAAGGCACGCATTGTAATGGTATAAGTAACGTATAAACGTATAAATTAAAAATGTTACTTTTGCATAAATTTTGGGCGTATTGTATTGCGTCGGTTTGGCGTATTTTAAAATTCATACTGCAATATCTATATGGATTAATAAATCAGTTAGTAGATTTTTATAGCAAAACGTTACTTTTTCCACAGCTTTCATTGGTTTTAAATTGGCGTAAAATCCTTGCTAAAATCACTCAGCCTATATAAAAAAAGAAACGCACGCAATCATTAATTGAAGGAAAAGTTTGAAATGAACCAATCTATTAATCACTTGCCGTTTCTTCACCATAAATTTCACTCATCCCTCTTTATCAACGCACGGAAATTTCAAATTTTCTAGTTGCCGTTTCTTTCTTGTCTGCATTTATTTCTTACCCAGATTTCGAAATTCTCTGTATATGTATACGTCTTTTAGCCTAACAAATTTTTAACACGCAGCTATTATATTTAGTATAAAATCTTTTAATGAAGTAGCATCAAAAGCTAATATCATTGCCGTTTCTTTTCAATTACCTGCCGTTTTCTTCACCTTTAGTTTCGCTAGTTTTTCCTTTTTAATAAAACACGAGAATTTGAAAATCTTATTTCTTGCCGTATCTATAATTCAATCAACAAAATCAATCACCAATGCGAGTGTCACGTACGCAGTAATTTCTTTTCTCAGCATTGCCTCCTTTAGAGTCATTTACTTCTTATTTAAAACTTTAAACGTGTTCAAGTATTGCCTAGTATTCCTGTCTATTCTTTGTGTAAATCAAAACAACCGTTAAAGTTAATTTAAATTTATTTCCTTTCTATAATCATTCACATTAAATCATGCAGCGTTTTATTTTACAGCAATTTTAAATCCTTGCTGTTGTTTTGTATTAAAAAAAAAATCACTCAGCCTATAAATAACGCACGCAACCTATTAATTGAAAAAAAAGAAACGTTTGCAATCAATTTTTTCGTATAACTGGAAATAAATCACGCAAGTTTCCCTATATTCATTCAAAATATCACGCACCCCTGCCTTTATAAATTCGTTCACAACCTCTGTTGCATAACATCTTATCCTCATTCATATTCAAGCAAGCTTCAGGTATGGGTTCCTACTTCTTCTTCTCTTTTATATTTCCTTTCTATATTTTTTTCCTTTTGCTTTAAATTCATTTTCATATCACCTACTCGACTGCCTTCAACCTCCACCGCCACAGGCTACCACCAACTTAACTACACTCCTCCACTCATGAATCGCCATCCCCTGCCTTGCCTGTACTTGGCACATCCCCTAGTGCTCAGCCGAGTCCTGTTTGTGAGACATATATTTTTTATAAGTTATGTTTTCAAACTAAATATAAGGCCATGTCGTGCAAAGCCATGCACAGCCAAGCAAACCCGTGCCGTGCCCTCTTAATATAAAGTCATGCTGATATTTGGAATTAAGACATTTGGTTGACAGTGATGTTATAAAAATTTTCTACTCCTGATAGAGATGTTTCGGTTGATAAAATTTTCATCACCAAGATCTCTGAGGTGGTTCATTTTTTTCCAGTATTTGTTACATGTCAACATTTAAAAAAAAAAAAATAAGAGGAGAGGAGAAGTTAGTACGTGACTATGATGGGAAGGGAAAGGAAGAAGAGTACATGAGAGGGAAAAATGGTTACCTGTACATGATCATGTCACGGCCTATAGAGGAGGGATGTCATTTTTTTTGCATTGTGAAAATTTGGTGTAGTTGACTGTGCAACTTAATAAAAAAAAAAGAGTCGAGTTGGATGGTGGAGGGGTCGAGCAAAGTTTAGTCCAATTATCTTTTATAATCCCGTCCCAAATTCGTTTTATTTAAATTTTGCTTTTGACCGTAAATTTAAGTCGCGTATTGGTTTTATTTGGATCTTGTTCTAGATTTGAATCAAGACGTTGCATTCGCGGAAATCTAATCGTGCCATTTGTACGTTCTTTTATCAAGTAATACAATCGTTTGAATCTGATTATCTACTGCTTTAAGGTGAGTATTTCTCACCAGACAAACATACCTATATATCTGTGAATTTATCACAAGTGTAATTGTAATTTATTTTATTAAATTTTATCTGTCTTTGATATAACGTATGATGTTAAACCATATTATAAATTTGACACGTCATCAGTTTTTTATTTATTTTATATTATTGCAGTTATACTATTTAATGCTTATTCACTGTTAAATCATCACTGCAAGTTTCCCTGTAAATTTGAGATCGTTATAGGCTGAAATGATAGGCCTGCACGATAATTATTTATTCATTTATTTATTTAATTGTTTAAATTTAAATATTTAACTTGGGATTGCGGGTTTGAAACGATAGAACCCGGTTTTTTGTAAATTGCGGATTGAAATGATATATATCCGTATCACTTGACCTAGGCTAGAAAACTATATATAGACCCGTGGTTTATATAATATTTTTCTGAAATGTTTTAAAAATATTTTAAATGGGAACTTATAATATTCTGGGTAAAAATGTATTTAAAGGATTTTTATAAAATTTATAATGATTTTTGAATGAGTCGACAGGTTAAATAAATAAATGTTAAGTACAATTTGGGATAATAACTTATTTTGGAAATTCTGAATTTCTGTTAACGGTGAGATGTTAGTTAAGTAAATTGTTAAGTTATATTTTGGAATTTAAACTAAAGTTTAAGATTAATAATCTATTACAGCATTTAAATGCTATCTTTTATAAATGGACTGTTTTAACCTCTAACTTTAGGTAGCATTTTATAAGTACTATGGAAACTGAATTTTTGATTGTTTTAATAAAATGTAATAGAAATAATCTTTGGAAAAAGGCTTAAATTTCAGAATTTAATGTGGAATTAATAAAAATAAGGAATTGATTTTAAATGGTTTTAAATGGAAGAATTTAACTTTTAAATGCAAGTTGAAAGGCAATTAATTCCCAAATAAATTGAATAGATTTAAATGGTATTTTATATGAAATAAAATGACTGATGTTTAAATAAATGATGTTGAAATGATATTTTGATGTTGAAAGGTATTTGAAATTTATTTTGATTATTAAATTATAAATACCATTTTAAAAGTTGTAACCACGGGTTATAATAACGTTTGGTTGTTAAAGAGACCGTGATCGGATATCTGACATACTCTCTGTCGATACCGAAACCACTTTGACAACCGTGTACGCGGTGGAGATTCCAGAATGAAGTAGGATGGTGATGACGTTTTTCTTGAGGTAAATACGTGGACCCGACTCCCGTGAGTTGGCATAAGGTGGCTAAAACAGGAGCGATTCTCGGATTAACGAGGTAGCACCTCTGATCGGACGCACTTCTTCGTATGCCATTCTATTACTCTTGTGATTGTTTTGGTGCGCACCTTTGATTTGGGAGTGTTGTTCGAGGTGGGCGGCAGCTGCGCACTGCGCGTTTCCATCGGTCCGGATAGCAATTGGTATATCTACTCTGGCATTGCCTAGTTGTGTCGTGTCACCGACCATAGCGAGCCTTGTACGAGTTTGGTTTTCTCCCGTAGCCCGTGTAGTATCCTCTGGTGGCTTCCCGATCAGGAGGGACTATGATATTGGATGGACTACTGGGACTATTACGTGTTAAGGTGGAAAATGTAAAGCCTTAACGCTATTTAAAAGTAAGTTTATTTTACTAATAGACACTATTATAATAGCGAAGTATTACTACATAGTAAATAGTTTAACGGATCCTTGGAGTGTGGGCGATCCCAAGCATCCTTTAAGTTACATGTTCTTTAATACAGTTCACTTGAATTAACTTACACTATATAAGTATGTATGTCATGACTCGAGTGTTTATGTTTTATTTTACGCTCGGGTCAGCCTGAGTTGCAATTCAGTTTCATCCCAAAGCTAGGATTTTTGTAGATCACTTTCAAGCTGCTGGCAAACTTCCCTTCCCATTCTTTATCTAAAATTTTGAAATCAAGACTACTGGACATTTGGATTGTTCTACTGATGATTTAAAACTATATTTGGATTAAAGACTATGTAATTTTTATTTGATTGAGACTATTTATAGTGGCTTCATGAACCACTAAGTATTTTTAAATTCCGCTGCGAGTATTCTGATTCTGTGTCTGTGATTCTGTGATTATTTATTTACTGTATATTTTGAGATTTGCCAAATTTTATTTACAACGCGGTATTTTGAACAATTCAAGTCCGACATGTGCGGATGCGAATGGTTGAAAATATCGGGTCGTTACATTTATTATCAGAGCTTTGGTTCCAGGCAAAACTTAGAATGTATGGTAAATTTGATTTACAGAATCACTTTCATTCGAGCTTGAATCTCTTCCTTTTCGAATTTTGCAACGTTCCCTGCGGTTCCAAAGTTCATTCGTGTCCCTCACTATTCATCTTCTTTCGATTTCTGGAGTATCCCATAACTCCACTTCGGATGATCTTTATAGTGAATTGACGGTCTCGCCAATATTCTAATAAAGGGGTGAAACTCCTTTACAACTAGCATTGATTCTCCAGAGATTTATATTTATCCTCGGTTTATATGCTAGTATCTTTGGTTATTCTGAACTCTATCTCTTCAGATCGAATGTAGATTTACCCCAGAAAATCCACATCGATCTTATTCTTTAAGTCACGGTTGACCCGGTTAAGGTTGCCCGCGATTTATATAAACTTATGTGGTTGCTTATTCTGTTATTTAATCATCAACTTATCTTTAAATCAAAATTCTCTTTGGTTTGAGTCCTTCAAATTTGAATCTCTATACTTGTTTTGAAAAAAAATTATTCCTATATTTGGGAAAAATCTAATATTATATATATAAGTATAATTTTCAGAATTTAACTAGTTGTTTAGGGATAATAGTGTTTGATTTTATTTATTGTTTTGTAAACCATTGGTTTTGTCTTATATAAATAATTGAACTATAAAACATGGTTATAAATTTATTTGGAAATAGAAATGAATTTAAAACAAGAATTTAAGAATTTAATTTCTGATAGTTTCAAACCTTGTGTTTAAAGTCTTAAAAAGGATATATTATTATTTAAATTATTTTCGAATATAAATTTGTTTCCAAAGAATTTTAAAGTATTAAAAATTAGTGCCCTTCTCTTTGTCGCCGGAAAATAATTTCGGTGATGACTGCAACATCATCGACATTCATTTTTGAGTATCGAAGTAAAGAGACTACGCTGTAGTTTTGCTTCAAAAATTTAATTGATTTAAATTTCTAAAATATGACTTAATTTATAATATATATAGATATATGATTTAAATTTGATTTGACATATGCTATATGTATGTATTTATTTATCTCTAAAGTGTTAGGTGATTCTAATGATAAAATAAAGTCAAATTTTGAATGAATATTTAAACTTGAATAATAGAATTGGAAATTTTTTACTTGTATAATATTAAATTGCATGCCAATATAACTTACCTAAATCATTCAGAAACTAACTATGTAATTGGATAATGTATAATATAAAAGGATTTTATAAATAAAATTTGAGTGGTTATAATAAATGTTATACACTTAAAGTTTCAGTTACAACAAGACAAATAGAGGTAAATAGAAATAAAAATAATAATTGAATAATATACAATATCAAATGGTGTTAAAGGAAATTTAGAGATAAATTGGAATAGTTATAATAAATGTAATCTACTTAATATGTGCGATAAGATATATTAAGTAGAATATATTTAATAATAATCCGGAATAAAGAAGAATTAAATTTGTTGAACAAAAGATGATTATTATAAATGACTATACAAATTTATGATTTTAGAAATTGTTAATTTCAAAATAATTGGATAATAAGATAATTAATTTAGAAATAGTTAAGATTGATTTATCTTCAGTAAAAATCAAATGAATTAAATCAATTATTGAATATTAGTTAATTTAAATTGAATTTATATGGTTTAAATAAATGACTCCATTTTGAGTTTCAATTTAGTTTTCTTTCAGGGTGTTTCTATTCTCCTACCTCTTTCCTTTTCGGGGACGAAAAGTTTTGAGTGGGGGAGAGTGTAATGACCTGTAAATTTAGAGAATTAAACTCGTTAATTTAATAAGATATTTTGTAACTAAATTTAAGAAGAAAAAAAAACCTTTATAATTTATAATGAAGTGAGTGGTAACTAAATGTTTTTGGATATTATCATAATATCTGTTGTTATACCCATTCCCTAAAAATAATGAAAGGGGAAAATTTGTAACATATTAAAGTGGTTAATTAATTATGTTAATTGGGTAGGTTATGACATGCAAATCATGTTGGTGGAATATTGTCAATTTTGACATATTAATTATGTTAGTGGTGAACATTGTTAAGCAATTTAAAACAATGAAACTTGCAATCAATTTATTTGATGAATCTACCTTATTCCTAGTTAGCAATTCAAAACTTGAATAAAGGCATATACAGATATTTTAAAATAGATTTAATGACAATTAATAGGGAAATTAATTGTAAAATTTCAATAGTTGACCAGAATTAATTTATTGAATAATTAATTCAAGTTAATTTAATTGATGAAAGATAAATAAGTTATTTCTTTTGGTTAATGGTATGAGGACGCGAGGTTAATCCCCATTTTTGTAGGAGAAATCTGCCCGTGTAACCAGTCAGGCTACCAGTGCCTACAAAGCGGACGGATTAATGTGAGACGTCGCAGGATTGATAATTAAACCAAAAGGATTAATTAACTAATTAAGTTAGTAACCAAATTTGAATATGTAATTAAAGGAGATTGATTGACATGAAGGAATATGGTAATTAATTGAAATCAATTAAGGAGGATAATTAATTGGTAATATGGTAATTAATTGAAATCAATTAAGGAGGTTAATTAAAAGGGATAAGGTAATCAATTGAAATCAATTAAAGGCAATTAAAGGGGAATTAATTGATTTGAATAATATGGAAATCAATTAGAGGGAATTAACCAATTCAAAAATATTAGGTAGGGAAATGGGGCTAGATTGCTAGATGTCCCAATGGTAGAAATCAAAAAGTGGAAACCCATAGGGTAAATTGAAAACTTAACAAGTGGAATTAATAGAAATAAAACACATTTGTTTAAAAACGTTCAAACCATAAATTTGTGACGTTTTCTTCCACTTAAATCAACGTCATCTAAATATTTAGTGCTTGCCATTTTCTTTCCTTGAATCAACGCATTCACTCCCAATTTAGTTTGAACGTACGTTATTCCTTGCAAAATTTTATCACTTGATTTACGCCCCTTTTTAATGCAGCAAAATTTGTTATTTTCCTTTACTGTTTCAAAGTCTAAATATAAAATTGGAAGTTTTGAAATTTTTACTTTGTTAAAAGACAACTCCATTTGGAATTTTAATAAAAATGAATTTTTTATATTTAAAATAAGTAAATACGAAGAATGTAAACAAGTTAAAATTTTAGTTAAGTAATAACTTTGTAAAATTCAGTGTTTTACAGATTGTTAAATTTCGCATTTAAAAAGGGCACGCATTGTAATGGTATAAGTAACGTATAAACATATAAATTAAAAATGTTACTTTTGCATAAATTTTGGGCGTATTGTATTGCGTCGGTTTGGCGTATTTTAAAATTCATACTGCAATATCTATATGGATTAATAAATCAGTTAGTAGATTTTTATAGCAAAACGTTACTTTTTCCACAGCTTTCATTGGTTTTAAATTGGCGTATCCTTGCTAAAATCACTCAGCCTATATAAAGAAAGAAACGCACGCAATCATTAATTGAAGGAAAAGTTTGAAATGAACCAATCTATTAATCACTTGCCGTTTCTTCACCATAAATTTCACTCATCCCTCTTTATCAACGCACGAAAATTTCAAATTTTCTAGTTGCCGTTTCTTTCTTGTCTGCATTTATTTCTTACCCAGATTTCGAAATTCTCTGTATATGTATACATCTTTTAGCCTAACAAATTTTTAACACGTAGCTATTATATTTAGTATAAAATCTTTTAATGAAGTAGCATCAAAAGCTAATATCATTGCCGTTTCTTTTCAATTACCTGCCGTTTTCTTCACCTTTAGTTTCGCTAGTTTTTCCTTTTTAATAAAACACGAGAATTTGAAAATCTTATTTCTTGCCGTATCTATAATTCAATCAACAAAATCAATCACCAATGCGAGTGTCACGTACGTAGTAATTTCTTTTCTCAGCATTGCCTCCTTTAGAGTCATTTACTTCTTATTTAAAACTTTAAACGTGTTCAAGTATTGCCTAGTATTCCTGTCTATTCTTTGTGTAAATCAAAACAACCGTTAAAGTTAATTTAAATTTATTTCCTTCCTATAATCATTCACATTAAATCATGCAGCGTTTTATTTTACAGCAATTTTAAATCCTTGCTGTTGTTTTGTATTAAAAAAATAATCACTCAGCCTATAAATAACGCACGCAACCTATTAATTGAAAAAAAGAAACGTTTGCAATCAATTTTTTCGTATAACTGGAAATAAATCACGCAAGTTTCCCTATATTCATTCAAAATATCACGCACCCCTGCCTTTATAAATTCGTTCACAACCTCTGTTGCATAACATCTTATCCTCATTCATATTCAAGCAAGCTTCAGGTATGAGTTCCTACTTCTTCTTCTCTTTTATATTTCCTTTCTATATTTTTTTCCTTTTGCTTTAAATTCATTTTCATATCACCTACTCGACTGCCTTCAACCTCCACCGCCACAGGCTACCACCAACTTAACTACACTCCTCCACTCATGAATCGCCATCCCCTGCCTTGCCTGTACTTGGCACATCCCCTAGTGCTCAGCCGAGTCCTGTTTGTGAGACATATATTTTTTATAAGTTATGTTTTCAAACTAAATATAAGGCCATGTCGTGCAAAGCCATGCACAGCCAAGCAAACCCGTGCCGTGCCCTCTTAATATAAAGTCATGCTGATATTTGGAATTAAGACATTTGGTTGACAGTGATGTTATAAAAATTTTCTACTCCTGATAGAGATGTTTCGGTTGATAAAATTTTCATCACCAAGATCTCTGAGGTGGTTCATTTTTTTCCAGTATTTGTTACATGTCAACATTTAAAAAAAAAAAATAAGAGGAGAGGAGAAGTTAGTACGTGACTATGATGGGAAGGGAAAGGAAGAAGAGTACATGAGAGGGAAAAATGGCTACCTGTACATGATCATGTCACGGCCTATAGAGGAGGGATGTCATTTTTTTTGCATTGTGAAAATTTAGTGTAGTTGGCTGTGCAACTTAATAAAAAAAAAAGAGTCGAGTTGGATGGTAGAGGGGTCGAGCAAAGTTTAGTCCAATTATCTTTTATAATCCCGTCCCAAATTCGTTTTATTTAAATTTTGCTTTTGACCGTAAATTTAAGTCGCGTATTGGTTTTATTTGGATCTTGTTCTAGATTTGAATCAAGACGTTGCATCCGCGGAAATCTAATCGTGCCATTTGTACGTTCTTTTATCAAGTAATACAATCGTTTGAATCTGATTATCTATTGCTTTAAGGTGAGAATTTCTCACCAGACAAACATACCTATATATCTGTGAATTTATCACAAGTGTAATTGTAATTTATTTTATTAAAATTTATTTGTCTGTGATATAAAGTATGATGTTAAACCACATTATAAATTTGACACATCATCAGTTTTTTATTTATTTTATATTATTGCAGTTATACTATTTAATGCTTATTTACTGTTAAATCATCACTGCAAGTTTCCCTGTAAATTTGAGATCGTTATAGGCTGAAATGATAGGCCTGCACGATAATTATTTATTCATTTATTTATTTAATTGTTTAAATTTAAATATTTAACTTGGGATTTCGGGTTTGAAATGATAGAACCCGGTTTTTTGTAAATTGCGGATTGAAATGAATATATCCGTATCACTTGACCTAGGCTAGAAAACTATATATAGACCCGTGGTTTATATAATATTTTTCTGAAATGTTTTAAAAATATTTTAAATGGGAAGTTATAATATTCTGGGTAAAAATGTATTTAAAGGATTTTTATAAAATTTATAATGATTTTTGAATGAGTCGACAGGTTAAATAAATAAATGTTAAGTACAATTTGGGATAATAACTTATTTTGGAAATTCTGAATTTCTGTTAAAAGTGAGATGTTAGTTAAGTAAATTGATAAGTTATATTTTGGAATTTAAACTAAAGTTTAAGATTAATAATCTATTACAGCATTTAAATGCTATCTTTTAAAAATGGACTGTTTTAACCTCTAACTTTAGGTAGCATTTTATAAGTACTACAGAAACTGAATTTTTGATTGTTTTAATAAAATGTAATAGAAATAATCTTTGGGAAAAGGCTTAAATTTCAGAATTTAATATGGAATTAATAAAAATAAGGAATTGATTTTAAATGGTTTTAAATGGAAGAATTTAACTTTTAAATGTGAGTTGAAAGGCAATTAATTCCTAAATAAATTGAATAGATTTAAATGATATTTTATATGAAATAAAATGACTGATTTTTAAATAAATGATGTTGAAATGATATTTTGATGTTGAAAGGTATTTGAAATTTATTTTGATTATTAAAGTGTAAATACCATTTTAAAAGTTGTAACCATGGGTTATAATAACGTTTGGCTGTTAAAGAGACCGGGATCGGATATCTGACATACTCTCTGTCGATACCGAAACCACTTTGACAACCATGTACGCGGTGGAGATTCCATAATGAAGTATGATGGTGATGACGTTTTTCTTGAGGTAAATACGTGGACCCGACTCCCGTGAGTTGGCATAAGGTGGCTAAAACAGGAGCGATTCTCGGATTAATGAGGTAGCACCTCTGATCGGACGCGCTTCTTCATATGCCATTCTATTACTCTTGTGATTGTTTTGGTGCGCACCTTTGATTTGGGAGTGTTGTTCGAGATGGGCGGCAGCTGCGCGCTGCGCGTTTCCATCGGTCCGGATAGCAATTGGTATATCTACCATGGCATTGCCTAGTTGTGCCGTGTCACCTACCATAGCGAGCCTTGTACGAGTTTGGTTTTCTTCCGTAGCCCTTGTGGTATCCTCTGGTGGCTTCCCGATCAGGAGGGACTATGATATTGGATGGACTACTGGGACTATTACGTGTTAAAGTGGAAAATGTAAAGCCTTAACGCTATTTAAAAGTAAGTTTATTTTACTAATAGACACTATTATAATAGTGAAGTATTACTACATAGTAAATAGTTTAACGGATCCTTAGAGGGTGGGCGGTCCCAAGCATCTTTTAGGTTACTTGTTCTTTAATACAGTTCACTTGAATCAACTTACACTATATAAGTATGTATGTCCTGACTCGAGTGTTTATGTTTTATTTTACGCTCGGGTCAGCCTGAGTTGCAGTTCAGTTTCATCCCGAAGCTGGATTATTGTAGATCACTTTCAAGCTGCTGGCAAACTTCCCTTCCCGTTCTTTATCTAAATTTTGAAATCAAGACTACTGGACATTTGGATTGTTCTACTGATGATTTAAAACTATATTTGGATTAAAGACTATGTAATTTTTATTTGATTGAGACTATTTATAGTGGCTTCATGAACCACTAAGTATTTTTAAATTCCGCTGCGAGTATTCTGATTCTGTGTCTGTGATTCTGTGATTATTTATTTACTGTATATTTTGAGATTTGCCAAATTTTATTTACAACGCGGTATTTTGAACAATTCAAGTCCGACATGTGCGGATGCGAATGGTTGAAAATACTGGATCGTTACATTAGACCTCCAATGGCGATATATCTTTGAATTTTTTGAGGAATAGGATGAAATCAGAGTGAGAATGATGTGAATTAAAGTACAACTCTCTGATATTGTGTGGCTTGCAAATCAGTGAAGAATTGGAGTGAAATAGTATCGATTTGCAAGGAGATTTGAAGAGTATGCAATGGATTTTTTTTTGGAAATGTTTGGAGAAGAAGGAGTAAGAGAAAATATGAATTCTTGATATGAAAATTTGTTTTCAGAGGCCTTTATATAGTGGTTGAAGAGACGTGTATTTTGGTGAAGAGGTGGAGGGAAATGTCTCTTCATTTAAAATTTGAAATTCTGAAAACTGCTAGTATGTCGACATGGGTGTGTTGCAAAATGAACAGCAACAGTAATAAGCATTGCAAATATTCAGCATTTCAAATTACCTTATATTTGTGGATTTTTGCAATTCGGTTAAGGTCAATGGTTGATGATCTTCAAGTATAATTGTCGTGAGATCTTTAACAAGATATTCTAAGGTTCAACCAACTCCTCATCACTTCAAACACCTTTATGCTTCATCATTCTTCTCTATTGGGTTTTGTTCTTCAATTACTCTGATCAACATTCTTCTATAATTCATTTGCTTCCACTATATTCTCGTTTATCTCTGTAAATGTCGCCATAATATATCTGATATGACTGCATAACTCGAATATACGTTAGTAGTAATATTTATATGGTTGTTGTCATCAAAGTCAATACCTAGGGCATTAACAATCTCCCCCTTTTTGATGATGACAACCGTATAAAGATTTGAGAGATAAAATATAATATTTTTATATTTGACTCCCCCTAACTCTGCACTCCCCCTATCATTTTGCCTAGTACGTTTATACCATTTCTCCCCCTTTGTCATCAACAAAAAGGTCGAAAAAGAGTTGCTTAAATCACTGCTAGACAATATGTAGAGTTTGTATATAGAGATAAATGCTTATAAACAAAACACTTGAGGGGAAACCAAATCAATTCAAAACATGAAATATACTTATCAAGTAATAAGATAAGTTTTAGAATTACCGACTTTGAAGATGCCAATAACAAATCCTTTTCGTATTTATCCAATGTACAATAGATTTCTTGTCATATGCTTTGAGCATCTGCTATCTGATATACATTGTTTAGCACCTGAAAAATTATAAAATATGCACACTGGTACCCTTTTTATTCTGGGTCCATGGGGTTAAGTTTTGGGACGCCAAACCCATGAAGAGTTTGAATGTCCTTTCAAAATATAATCATTAGATGAATGAATCCTTTCAAAATATAATCATTAGATGAATGAATCTTATTAATAAAATTATCAATATATTTTTCTTTTTCAATATCATCCACCCGTTTTGGAACCTATAAATTAATGAATCTATTTGGAGGTTTTAACTTTAATTTCCTAGGTTTTGGTTTGAACTTGGTAGCCTTAACAAACATAGTATTTTGAATACTATTTTTCTTTAATTTAGCCTTAGGGGTATATCCAAGTCCATGTTTATTCCTAGCATGTTTAGATGTAGATAATAATTTTTCTAGATTATCTTTCCCTTTGTTAAATTTATCAATATCAGTTTTCATTTTGTCAAAATCCTTATTATGGTTAAGAATAACATTGTCTAGAGATGTTATTTTTTCATTCAGATCAGTGATCTGTGACTTCATAGAAAGATTTTCTGATTTTAAGGATTCATTTGCACTTTTTAGTTTTTCAAAACTTCCAAGTGTCAAATCATTTTCATCATTATACCTATTAAGTCTTTAAATTTCATCTTTTAGATATTGTTTTTCTTCGGTTAACCTTTCATTAGATATTTTTAATCTAACTATCTCTGCCAAACTATTGTTGTACTCTTTCCTAAGTATTTTATATCCCTGATTCATATCATTCAAAACGTTAGCAATTTCTTTATTAAAATTCCATACCTGGTCATCCTTTGCCATGAAGCACATATTGGCGTTTTCTGTTGCTGAATCACTATCACTTGATGATGTATCTGAATCATCCCATTTTGCATTGAGTGCTTGTTTCCTCTCCTTATTGAAAGTGTTTGACTTTGATTTCTTCAGTTTGGGACAGCTCTTTTCAAATGACCGGGTTTATCACATTCGAAACACTTAACAACATTTCCATTTCTTGAATTTTTGTTGTTAGTTTTTCGAAGTTTGTTTGCTATCCAATACTTCAAGAATTTCTTGAACTTCTTGGTCATAAACTCGATATCATCATCAATAGCATCATCATCTGGTTCATCATTGTCGATCATAGCATTAAGTGCTAGTGATTTCTTCCCATTTGCCTGATTCTCTTTTCTAATCTGCAACTTTGTTTCATAAGAAATTAGGTTACCAATTAAATCTTCTATTTCATAATACTAATATTATTGGCTTCTTCAATTTCCAGCGTCTTCTGATCCCATTCACCAGGAAGTGAATTCAGGATCTTTCTGACTTGGTCTTCTCCAGTAATTTTCTTTCCTAATGATATTAAGGCATGTACAATATCTTGAAATCTAGAATACATATCAGAAATAGACTCATTTGGTTTCATTTGAAAGAGTTGAAAATGGTTAGTTAGCATAGATATCTTTGTTTGTTTTACTTTATTGGTGCCTTCATGTGTGACTTGCAGAGTTCTCCAAATTTCGTATGCAGAATTACAAATAGACACTGGATTAAATTCATTTCTGTTTAAGGAGCAAAATAAAATGTTCATGGCCTTAGAGTTATTAAGTGCTTGTGTCTTTTGGTCTAGTATCCATTTTGAATATTCAGTTTGATGCTCTATATACTCTATTTGGGTAATGTTTCAAATATCCAAACCATTAGACTGCAAATAATATTTCATCCTACAAGCCCAATACGCATAACTATTGCCATCAAATAGAGGGGGTCTAGTGGTAGATTTCCCTTCTACAAAAGTGTTAAAAAATGTGTTACTAGTGTCATTATCCATTTATACTTTTCAAAAACCAAGTTATGAATTTTTGAAAACCAATGCTTTGATACCAAATGTTGAAAACTGGGGTGGCTATAACACAATGTTGGATCTTAAGGCTATTCAGACACTAGAAGTGGTGAACTGTGTATTAACTACTTACTTATGAATATAAAACTGTATTTACTCAAATTGCAAATAGAAAGAAGTAATTAGAGAATAAGTAAGTAATAAAGCAAAATGCAGTAATGTAAATAACACCTGGATTTTTATACTGGTTCGGATTAACCAATCATACATCCAGTCTTGCACTCTATCGTGTAGAATTCCACTATAATCGCTTGCTTTCCACGGGTGGCAAGAACACCTTTTCCTTATCACCAACAACAAACTATGGCAAGTAGTTGTATCTTCAATACAGATTCTTGAAGATTCGGTACAATGATCCTATAGACCTCCAATGGCAATATATCTTTGAATTCTTTGAGGAATAGGATGAAATCAGAGAGAGAATGATGTAAATTGAAGTACAACTCTCTGATATTGTGTGGCTTTCAAATCAGTGAAGAATTGGAGTGAAATAGTATCAATTTGCAAGGAGATTTGAAGAGTATGCAATAGATTTCTTTTGCAAATGTTTGGAGAAGAAGGAGTGAGAGAAAATATGAATTCTTGATATGAAAATTCGTTTTCAGAGGCCTTTATATAGTGGTTGAAGAGACGTGTCTTTTGCTAAAGAGGTGGAGGGAAATGTCTCTTCATTTAAAATTTGAAATTCTGAAAACTGCTAGTATGTCGACATGCCCAAGTACCCCATGTCGACATGGGTGTGTTGCAAAATGAACAACAACACTAATAAGTGTTGCAAATTTTCAGCATTTCAAATTACCTTATATTTGTGGATTTTTGTGATTCAGTTGAGGTCAATGGTTGATGATCTTCAAGTATAATTGCCATGAGATCTTTAACAAGATATTCTAAGGTTCAACCAACACCTCATCACTTCAAACACCTTTATGCTTCAGCTTTCTTCTCTATTGGGTTTTGTTCTTCAATTTCTCTGATCAATCTTCTTCTGTAATTCATTTGCTTCTAATATATTCTCGTTTATCTCTGTAAATGTCGCCATAATATATCTGATATGACTGCATAACTCGAAGATACGTTAGTAGTAATATTTATATGGTTGTTGTCATCAAAATCAATACCTAGGGTATTAACAATAATGGTTACAAATTAATTAAATTAAGTAATATTTATGAAATTTTGAGTATAAAATTTTGAATATGATTTGAGGAATAAATATTATTACATATATTTGAATAACAAGTTTATACATACATACACATATGTGGACAATGCACAATACGTATGAGATAAGCTATCATGTCCATTACAATGAAAATACCAACATTTATATATAAATATGTCACACATAGCACATATTATTATGTTACACATGCACTAGTTGTATCAAACACCACACCACAAACTCCAACAACTTCCTTATTTCATATGAAGTAACAATAAAATGTTAAAATTAAAAAAAAACAAAATAATTTCATGCTTTATTTTGAAATTTGATTAAGACATTAGACCTTATACATTGTTTCAAGAAATTGTTAAAATCTTTAGTAGAAAAAACAACTCCTTATCATCTTGATGGTAGGATGAAGGTTGGACATATGTAGGAATTGAAGTTGAAACGGAGAGAAAGATGGAGTTTACAATGATGATTCCTTCGTATATTTCTTATTAAAGAACTAGGGAACTATAGTTAAGGGTTGAAGTGAAATAGAAAGAGATGATAGTTGTTGTTGGAACTGGGCCAGTCCGAAGTAGAAGAAATGAGTGAATTTCAAAAAAAATTCAATTTTTGATCATTAACGGGTCTATGAAGTCTAAATGCATTTAGATCTTATCTGAATTTTCTTTGGAATGGAATCAATATTTTATTTACTATCATATTTTATTTAATATCATATTTTGTTTTGTTAATTTAATTCTCATACAATCAAGAATGGGAAATAAAATAAGGTTTGAATATATCAAATATATTCATTCCTTAATTGTGTGACAGAATAGTTAAATATAAGGCAAGTATGATCAATTAATAACATGAAGTATATGAATAAATAAGAATAAGTTTAAAGGCAATCGCATAACGGAAAAAAGGGAAAGAAATAAAATCCGACAAAGATGATTGATTCATCTTTCCCTTTTTGACAAACTTGATTTATGCAGCATTCAATTAGCAATCAATGAATCATTATTACATAAGAATAGAAATAGCCAACAATAATTTATATGCATATACTACTGCCTCGTTTATAATTGTTTGATATTTGTAAAACATTTAATTTATACAATTTGAAACATATACATTAAGTTTTATATGTACATATACATATAGTTATAATTATTTGTAAATAAAGATTAACCCAAACTTCTTAACTACTTCGAAATAAACTATGTCACATGTAAATTTTCTGATGTATTTATAAACTCATGTAAATTTAAATTGGTTAACAAAATATATAGGTATACAATTAAATCAAGAGATTCGACCTATATGAAAAATATTATTTTTAAACAAAAGTGAAACATGCTAAACTGAGCAATATATTAACTATCCTTTGACTATTTAAAGAAAGATATTAGTCATGTCAAATACCGTGCAAATTTATAAATTTATTGTAATCAATTTATTATCAAAGCATGCTTTAATCATGTGTGGGTTTCAATTACAATAAGATGCAGATAATAAGAACAAATAAAATTTCAAATCTAAGGAGATTTAACCTATCATAAAAAACATACCATTAATGGATTTTCTATTAAATATACATTGAATGTAATAAATTAATATATCACATTATGTCAAGTATATAATAGAAAGAAAACACCTTTTAGTTTGAACAAGTTTGGTCATCAAGTTAGACATATGTAACGAATTAGATAATTGCCCCTAGGGCATACCCTCGACTCTATTAATTGGATGATAGAAAGCAAAAAGAAACAAAGATTATAAAATGGGTAATTCAATAAACTTAACGTATACAGTAAATAGGTTGACCTTTTTTATGGTTGCTACCATATACATATGCCATCAAGTAAGATATATGTAACGAATCATATAATTGCCCTTAAGGCACACCCCCGACTCTATTAGTTGTATGGTAGAAAGCAGAAAGAAACAAAGATTATAAAATGGGTAATTCAATAAACTTAACATATACAGTAAATAGGTTGACCTTTTTTATGGTTGCTACCATATACATCCGTTAAAGAATTCCATAATGTCACCTACTGTAATGTCCTGGTATTCCGAACCGTTCAAATTTGACAATCATCCACACATGTCAGACTTGAATTGCTCAAAACAACAGATTGTCAATTTGTATTTGGAAAAACTTAGCATGTATAGTAAATAAATCAATCAAAGAATCACAGACACCTAACAACATAGTAATAAGCAGCGGAATAAATAAGTAGTAGTTCATGAAGCTACTATATAAACAACAGAGTCATAAACAAAATACAACACATATCCAATACATGGAAATCTCAATACAAAGTAAGGGACAAGTTTGAATGGAAAACTGTAAATAACAGAGATGACTGAAAGCTGGATAGAAAGACATTTTTTCAAGAAAACCTCCAAGCTCCAAAGGTGAGTCCCAAATGTTGTGACACTCAGTCTGACCTAAGCATAAAGCAAAACACAAAACACTCGAGCCAGGATTAGCATTCTTATATTAATAAATCAACTCAAGTGAAATGTCAAGTGAAATGTCAAGTGAAATACAAACTACTATAAGGATGCTTGGGATTTCCATCTTTAAGGATCTGTTAAACTATCTACATACATTGTTCAATACGCTACATATATAATGTCTATAGTAAAATAAACTATCAAAATAACGTTAAGGCGTTACCCGTATCTCCCTTAACTCATTTTATATATTCACGTAGTCTATATAGATACTGTAAGCTCAACCAAACCGATGGTTTACTCAGGGAGCACTCCACAGGTACGGTATAAAAAAACTCGTAAGGGGCATGATAAGGCATGTGACAAGGCACGTAAGGCAATGCCTGGGGTAGTATTCTACCATTTTGGACTTCCGGACTAGTGGTAACGGATAGCAGCTACTACCGTCCACCTCGAGACACACTCCCAATTCATAGGTGCATCCAATCAAATCACAAAGTAATAGAATGGCTACTCCAATCGGAGGTGCAACCTCACTTGGTCCGGTATAGCTCCTGTTTTAGCCACATTAAGATAACTCGCGGGAGTTAGGGCTGCGTTAATACCTCATACAGAATCGTCGACAGACCATTCTTCTTCGTTCTGGAATCTCCACCATGTACACGTTGTTAAAGTGGTTTTTGGTATTAGCAGAGAGTATGACAATATTCGATCCTGGTCTCTTTAACAACCAAACGCTTATTTCACACCATGGCCATTTTCATAAAATCACTTTTATAATCATTTCAAAAAGTTCATATTTCATATCAGAATATTATATTCACTTCAAGATCATATCACTTTCGAAATCCTATTCAATTTCGAAATCGTACCACTGGCCAAATCATAACTACAAAATAGTTTAAACCATCATATCAAAATATTCGAATTTAAATCCATCAATCTAAATTATAACAGTTCTAACTTAAACAGTTTGTATATTGAAATAGTTTATATATATTGAAATAGTTATAATTTAAAATAGTTTATATTTAAAAAAGATTATAGATAAAATAGTTTATTTACTAAAATAGTTTATATTTAAAATAGATTATAGGTAAAATAGTTTGTATATTAAAATAGGTTATATATTGAAAATAATTTACGTATTAAAATAATTTTGAAATTAGAATTGTTTCTTCCAATTTTACAAATCAATTCAAATCAAATTTGGTTCAAAAATTCAATATCAGTTCAACATTTTCAATTTCAATTCAAATTTTCATTAAAATTATTTTTAATTAATATGGATTTCAAATCCAGGTTTAAACGACAATTTAATCAACTTCCAATTTCAATAGGTTCCAAAGTATAAATATTCAATAATTTATCATAACTCAAATTGATAAATTTCATTTATATTTCAAATTCAAATTTTACTTTTATTTAAACTTGAAATATTCACTTAATCATTTTAATTGCCATTTAAATAAAATCTCGGATTACAAATTTAAATCAAAATTAAATATTCAATTTCAGTTTTATTTAAATTTGAAATATTCATCTAATCACCTTTGGTTAAACATTTAAATAAAATCTTAAATTACAAATTTAAATCAAACTTCAATATTCATATTCCATTTTATTTAAATTTAAATATTCATTAAATATTCATTAAGTCCTCTTTCCAAAATTAGGTTATCAAGTTATAAAATCATATCTTTAAATTCTCAAATCAATAAGTTTCAAATCAATTTTATTTAAATTTAATTCTCAAATAAATCAAATTACAAATCAGCTTTAATTTATCGTTCCAACCTTTATTTATTAAAGTAAATACAAAAATCTATTTCAAAAATTAATATAAATATTAAATAATTTAATCTATTTTAAATCCTATTTTACATATATTAGAAATAATAAAGTTGTAAGAAAAATTTTATATTTTAGAATTTCAAACTTAATTTATAATTTTGAAATTTCCAAAACATAAAATTTTATAATCTAAATTTTTACACATATTAAAAATCTTTATATTATACTTTAAAAATCAATATTTATTAAAACCCAAATATTTCTATAAAAACTTTGGCAATCGTTTTCAAAAATTGACCGACGGTGTCCGTATATAATTTTCTATCTTATGGTCAAGTGATACAAATATTTATCATTACAATCCGCAATTTAAATTTAACATTTACATGTATATATCATTTCAACCGTAATCCCAAAATTTCAAAATCAATGAAAATCGTTTGGGTTTATCATTTCAGCACATAACGATTTTCCTCTAATGTATAAGATCGTTCGGTTATGTATTATTTCAACCCATAGGGAGTTCTAAACTAATAGGGAACTTGCAAAGTGAGAACAAATATGAATAACATATCAACAAGATGCATATATCATCAGTATTAAATTAAAATATAATATAAATAATAGGTTATGATGTGATATGTAATAGGTGAACAGTTACAAATAATGGCGTATCATATCTAGCAATTAAATAACCTAAAAATTCAAATTGAACATCATATTTTAATCGCCATTTCATATGAATTAAATTTACTATATATAAGAATGTTAATCATGAGTGATTACTCGCCTTTCGATGTTAGAGGAAAAAATTGGAATAAGAAAGAGACACGGACACGCACATGGACAAGCAAAAAGCTGCTGCGACAGATTCGACGGCGTTAAGGCAAAACAAACTAACTGGAATTGATGAAAACAAATAAAAAGATTGAGATTTGATAGAACACATATATATACCTACAATTATATATATACCTTTGCAAGTAGAAAACATCAAGAATGCTCATATTCATAAACAACCTCATATTCACCATTGCTTTGTCATCAGATTGTAGACTACCACAAGGGAAACAAATCTCACAAATAAGTTGCAGGTCAAAAAAGAAAACATCTTCGGAAACATACATAGTCACCGCGTCTCACCACGCAGCTGCTCCTTCCTCAAGTTGCCAAGATGCCATCACTTGCTTCTGCCCATCCGACAGATCAAAATTCTTGAAAATCCGTTCGCACGAGCGCAACCGAAGATGGACTCCATACCTTCTTAACAAGGCCATTGTCCAAGATTGATGAAATCCTTACATCATGCTGCAAATCTTACTCGACACGGTATTGGGTCTACAGCCTCGGCATACTCTTCCAACCTCATCATTCGGGCCTCTTCCATTTGTGGTAGTCGTGCTACACACACCACTACCTTCAACCAAAGAACTCATATTGGCAAACCCGAACAGGTAACCCAACAAAATAGGCAAATATGTATATATATGAAATACAAGTACGCTCTCTCAAGAAAGATATCACTCCAAAGCCTAGGTATTCACTCAACCTAGCACTCTGATACCACTGTAATGACCCGTCTTTCACTCCACAGAAAGACGTATCATTATTAAGAAAGAAAGGGATAGAAAAGAGAAAAGATAGGAAAGAAAGAACTAACAATATCAGAATCTCACAGCGGTACGAATAAATTATATTACATTACATAAGATATTACATAATATCATATACATCAGGGTTACATAGCTTAATACATCACAAATTAGACAGTTATAAAGATCTGTCTATTGTACAACTCAAGTTTCATACTACACATCAATATAGAGGTCAACACAGCGGAACCATTATATATCTACAAACACTGAAGCCTCCTGCTCCATATCTCCTCCAGAAACTTATCGAAGCTAACCCGAATCCCTTGGCTACTCGTAAAATTTTGAGTACCCAAGAGTTTTAGAAAACATAAAATAAACTCCGGGCCAGACATGGGTATGTGTGAGTAAATGGGTTAAAGTTGCTTAATTTTGAAAAACCTTTAAAAACAAAAGGTATCTCGTAAGACTTCCCGCACATAAACACGAAAAAGTTTTTACCTTACGATAACCAAAACATGTCATAAGAAATCCAGTGATACTATAATAGTGTCTAGGGTTTTCAAGTAAAATACAGAAATAGCTGGAATGCTTACATCTCACGTTCCAACATAGTCGGGCACACTCAAAAATTACGGTACTTATTGGAGATTGAATTCCATACAATGGAAGGGCTGCTGGGTTACCGCCTGTCATAGTACGTGGCCTAGATTGTTGTACCGAGGATCCATCCTGATCCCCTGCAACACAAGACCGGAACCATCCCTTACTGGATAGTCGCGAATAAGACAACCCCACAGTTTCCACGAGCAACTGCTTATACAGCCGAATAAAAAGGGACCTCTAGACAGGGAAAATCTTATCATACTTGGGTGCTACCCACTTAGCCTTGCTGCACCTCTCATGTTTTAGCCATTCCCGGTTGATGAGGCTTGAGGTTACGATTACCTTTTTAGAACAGATATCTTAGAGTGCTCATCGTCCTCAAATGATGATGTTCTGAAAGCATTCAATCCATACAAGTTCGTTCCGGATTCGAACGAAACCAAAGGCACTATCTCGTTACACTCATTTTGGAATCACCCTCAGAGTTAACGACAATAGCCCTTGCAACTGAATCTTCATCTCATACTTCACTTGAGATTTCACGACCTATCGTTTAATTTGGATCGATGTGGTTTTCGGACATCCAAATTTGGAAATCAGTATCCCGGTCTCACCGAAATTCAAAACGCCATCTTTTAAGGCCAAGTTGTTTAAGTTTAAACAATTCAATTTATTATTTATATTCACACAGTGTAACGGCCCTGAATTTTGAACAATTTAAATTGTGAATATTTAATTAATTTTAAATATTTGAATGATAATTTAAATTGAATTTCCAATATAACAATGAAATTGGTGATTAAATTTTAAAATTTAATCTATAAAGAGTTGAATAAAAATTTAAACTTGACTTTGGAGTTGAAATTGAATATTAAATTTGTATTATAAATTTAAACTAATGACTTAAGAAAAAAAAAACTTGGATATAAGGATTATTTCTTATGTAAATTAATAGTTGAATTAAAATTTGGATTTGAAACTATGAGGCTATTTGAATTTTTCAAGTTAATATGAAGAACATATTTGAATTTAAAAATTTGAGCTTGAAGTTTGTAAATTTATTTAAATTCCCTTCAAAATTTTTGTTTAAGGAATTAGGTGGGCTTTACAACTTTCTTAGCCCATGGTTTTGCTTAAGTGCTGTGATATTATCTAAGGCTATACTCGATCCCTTCTCTATTTCATTCGTAACCCTAAATTTTTAACGAAAGAAAATAAAAATAATGGCGGCCGATACCCCCTCCCTCCATCATTTCAGATTTCATACGAAGAAAAAAAAAAGAAGAAAATTAATGGCGGCCCTGTCTCTCTCGTCTTCCTCTTCACTTCCAAACTAGGGCTTCAATTTCTGCTTCGAGTTCGATGCTTCAACTCGCTCGCGGCATCTTCAACAATTAGGGCTTCAGCTCTTCGTCTCTAAATTAGGGCTTGCGAACTATTTGGGGCTGCTCCAATTCGTGATAAGGTGAGTTCTCTGCTCACGATTAATCTTTTATTCAAGTATTTAGATCTGTTTGAATTGAATGCTTGGTTGCATGCTATGATTTGTGGTGTTATTCGTTATCATTTGCTCGGCTAATTTACTTTAAAACTGATAAGGACATATAAGTCTCTGCATGTATGGTTGTTGGTGTTATTTGCTATCGTTTGCTCTGATAATTTGATTTAATCTGATAAGAACAGATGCTATTAAATTTGTTTTAAACTGATAAGAATAGATGCAATCAAATCTTGCTTTTAAATCTGATAAGAACAGATGCTATTTGTAATCTTGCTTTTTAACCTGATAAGAACAGATGCTATTTGTAATTTTGCTTTTAAATCTGATGAGAACAGATGCTATTTAAACTTGGCCTTAAATCTGTCATGCGTGGATGCCTGCATTTATTTTCTTCTCTGATATATGTTATTGCTTGCATGTGTTTATTTGTGAGAAATCCTTCATCCTCTTTATCTGATGCATATATAAAACTCTGTTGTTAATTGCTTCTCTGTTTTCATGCTTGTGAGCAAACTCATTTATCTACCTATATGTTTCTGATTTTATGGTTGACTCTTGAAGTATGATGGTTTAGATGATTGCATGTTTGAATTCACACGTCTTTATGGATGTAAATGTATGAGTATGTATCAATGCATATCCCTGTTATGAGTCAAGGTACATCTTCTCTGTGCAACAAAATCTGTGAGTAAACTAAAATTTAAAAATAGTTTAAACCCTTTGATCCTAACCTGATGCTGATGATGATTATGTGTGAATGTGGTTGCCTATGTTTTTGTGTATGGATGCATGTATGTATATGATGTGCTGTGTATAAATGGATGCATGCCTAGAAACGAGGATCATTTCTCTGTTTAAAATTTTGGTGAATAAACACTGGATATAAAACCAGCTTTGAAAACCTGTAAGTATGTTTATAATCTCGATGATAAATATGTTGCATGTTGTTGAACTAAGTATACTTGTTTCAAATCTGTTTGCATGTGAATGAAATATCAAAATGCTCCTCTGTTTTGAAAATATGCAGAGTACAGGTAGGAAAAGAAAATTCATTTTTCTTTGGTTTGATCCTTATTGGGCTATGATTCTTTAACAAATTATGTTTGTTAAGTTTAAACCAAAATTTGAAAATATTTCTAAGTTTAAAAGAAAAACAAAAATCAAAGCCTGTAACTCTGTCCATTGCACTGTTGATATTGAGTTGCACTGTCCAATTAAATTTACTATTGCATATATTTTGATTTCACTGTTATGTTGCATTTACATGTTATTGTGAGAAATTTTTTGTTTGAAAACAGTTTCTCTCTATTTAAAATTAAGTTAATAAGGTTTCAGAAAATCAAGTTAAATTCAAATGTTTTTCAATTTAAGAAAATCAAACAGTGGTAAATTAAAAAGATAATAACTGTACTGTTTTTCTTTAGTAAGCAACATCACTATTTATAGATAGTATCAAATTTATCTATGCATAAGTATTGATAGAATTGAGTATGTTTTGACTGTTGAAAATGGATGTTCTGTGTACTTTATAGATTATGCAGAAAAATGTTGTGTAAATTGTTTTAACAGTCATGCTTATGTTCTTACTTGAATTTAAATTCAAATTCACTTCTTTAGGTCTGAATTCTAGTTAGAATTTATTGTGTGAACATATTGTGTTTGTTCTGCATAGATTAGGTCTGTAAATCTTAATTTTAGAAAAATTAAAACCTGATACTTGAGAAAAATCAAGAACAACAGTCAATAGTTACTAGAAGTGAAATTTGTAAACATCTTTAAATTTATTCAAACAAGTTTTAACTTTAATACATGTTTAAAACCATGATTATTAGACCAGCATCAGTATTTAGTTTGTGCAGTATTTTGGAAATTTGAGAACATCAAACCATCTAGTAAATTTTGGAACTTGATTTTCTGCACTTGCATTGAGGACCTGTTGCATTGAGTCACTTTCATGGGTCCATTGCTTTACTGACTTGATTCACTGATGCATTTCTTATGTACATTGTGGTCTGCATTTTTCGATTTCGAACTTGAACTTGTAGTTGCAACTGGACATGTTGTGAGGTTGTGCATTTGTGCATTTTTGCCATTTGGTATCTTTGCATTCATCACTGTAGTACTTTTGAGTTGCACTTACCCCTTAGATGCACTATGTCTTGCATTTAGTCTGTACTGGTGTACATCTTAGTTTGCATTCCTCCTGAGTTCATATATATTGTTCTTGTACATATATATACACACAAGTATACATGCAATTGCTTCACTGTTTATTTTCTGCACCACTTGCATGTTACCTAAAGTTTGTTATGCTATCATTCATTCATGTGTATAACTGGTTTGGTGTTGCATCCATTGTGATATTTGTAGTAGCACCGTGCTTGAATCATTTTTGCCATCTTCACTCTGCAGTATAGCCTGTCACACCTGTTATACTTCATTCCTTGACTTGTTTGGTTTCTGTTCTCGGTTGATTTGCAATTGCATTTTCATAGTTGCTGCCCAGATTTGTTCTTGCTGTCATGTTCCATGCATTTGAGCTCTTTGAGTTGCAGTGTTTCATCACTTGATGTCTTTGATTATTTGGTCTGCACTTTATGTTGCAGTTGGACATGCATTCGTTATTGTTTATGCCCTTGTGTCTGTGTGTGTGGTGCCATGTTTATGGTGCCCCCACCTTCATTTTTGATGACTTTATGCAGTATCAGTGCCTTTATGCACTTGTGTGTCTGGTCAGTAGCTTGTTCATGTGATTTTTGACTCGGTATTAAGATCTGACTTAGTTGATTTCGTGTTTTCGATAGTTTGATTATCACGACACTGTTTATTTTTGGTGTGTTGTATAGTAAAACTTGGGGAATTTTGATTTGTTGAGATTTTTGGTTTGCGGTTTTCAGTTTTGGATTTTCGTAACAACCGCAATGCATTCAGTTAATTATTTCTGAAAGTTTTGAAAAAAAACCGATTTAGAAAATGATTTTAACATATAAAATTGAATATCACTTATTCTTATTTTCTGCATTTTGGGAAAACATAAAGATCTCTCCCCTTTACTATTTCCCCTTTTGTTGTAATGGCTATGATTTTTCCACTTTCTGCTCCTCTTCCATGCTTTTTAAAATACATACTGAAAATGCAAAACACAAAACTTGAAGTCCAAACCAAACGGGTCCCAAGGATTTAAAACAATATCCCCAAAAGGTCTGTGCTAGCATGCACGAAGTGATTTTATGTTTCTACAGGCAAATCATTATCGCCTCATTTTATAGACTTAACAAATAACTGAAAGACGTAACACAATTTTAGTCAGAACCAATAGTTGCAGGAGCGCTGCTGCTTTGCCATATTAAATTTTTATATGTTCATCTCCAATGATTTCATTTTGGGATTTAAGTGGCACATTCCACCTGCTAATATTTGATGCTTCATGATACTGTCAATTACAGCTGATTTATTTTGTAAACTCCCTGATGCATTTCTGGACATTTCCCCCTCCCTGTTGCACCTCTGTGCATCCTACTGCACTGTGTCATCATTTGGCTCTGCGTTTCATCTCTGTTTCCATTTTATTCAGTTCATTACAAATTTATTTACTTGAGTTAAGATTAATCCTGACTCGAGTGTTTTTGTGTTTTGCAATCAACGCTCGGGTCAGACCGAGTATTTTACAGCTTGAAGATTTTCAGGCCGCGAAGTTAGAGAGAGAGGGGAAAGCACTTCATTAAAGTTTTCAGCAAAATTTTTCTTATACTTAATAAAAATTGTTCCGCTGTATAAAATGTAATTCACTGTATAACTCTGATACTTGTATATAAAAGAAAAGTTTATTTATAAAATATATTATTGTTTATGTGATTCTGTGACTGATTCTGTTTAAATGTTATAAACTAAATAACAATCCGTCATCTTGAACGTTTCTAGTTGGTTTAATTACCGACTAGAGGCGGTTAGGGCGGCGGGTCGTTACACACAGATAGATAATTCATATTGTCATAGATAGTAATCCATATTATCACAATTCAATCAAAGCATCTCATATCACAAAGCAACACATATCACATATGAGAGATATCACATAATCCAAGGCATTCAATATTACTCAGTCATCCATAAGCAAGATTAATCAACCACACCATCCCCAATTAATTTAATTAACCACCAATGAATTAAATTAATTACTTGGTTACTTTTAAACCTTGCTTATTTAACATTAATTAATTGCAAACCAATTAATTTATTATTATCTTAATTAATCATCCTTGATTAATTATCTTTTAATTACATTAAGAAATTAATACTAATTAATTATACAAATTAAATATCTTTAAACCAATCATATTAATTAACCTTCGATTACTCCTATTAATTAATTAACTATAATTAATTACATTAATTAATTATCGTATAATCACTTATACCAATTAATTATATTTTAATTAATCACATTTATCAACCTTTAATTACTTTCATTAATTACATTAATTAATGATCCTCTAATTACTTCATTAATTAATTATTCTTCTAATTAATTTAATAATTAATCTTTAATTAATCACATTTATTAATCAACCTTGATTAATCATATTCAGTAATTAATCATCCTTAATTACTTATATTAATTATCTAACTCTTTAATTGATTATATTCATTAATCCTTTAATTAATTACATCCAGTAATTACCCATTAATTAGTTACACTAAGTAATTACACTTTATTAATTACATTAAGTAATTATACTTAATCAATCATCGAGTGATTATCTTTAAATTAATTAAACTAGTTAATTAACTTAAATTAATCACATTAATTTAATTAATGTGATTGAGTAATTAATCCATTTAAATACTTCCATTAATTAATTACTCTTTAATTAATTACCTTTAATTACTTAGATTAATTAACCCTTAATTAATCAAGTAATTAACTATACTAAATTAACTAAACCAATTATCTTATTAATCACATTAATTAATTAATCTATTAATCACTAGCAAATGATCCATAAATTTACGTTTATTAACCATCCATTAATTACCTTCATTAAGTGATTAAATTTTAATTAATTTTACCAATTAATTACTTTTATTTAATTGCACCCTTAATTAATTAAAGATAAGTTCCTTCCCTTAATTAAATGCTTAGTTATTTAATCTTCATTAGAAAACATTTAGGAATCAATTATATAATTAAAAATATAATTTACTTAAAAACAAAACATTTAATTTTAATATTTTAAATCTTTGAAAACTTATTCAAACTTATTTAATAAATCAAACAAATAGTTATTCCTGAAAACTTAACTATCATATCTTTTAAAAACTTATTCATTTTAAATATATTTTAAGAACTTGGTTTAAACTTCCTTTTTGAAGCATATTTACTTTAAATCCACCATAAACTTGGAACATTCTTACTTAAAAACTTGTTTTAGTTTTATTTGGCTTTGAAAATTGTTAAACATTTTCTTTAATTTTTAAAACTTGATTTTCTTTGCTTTATATAAATCTGCTCTTGTTTTATTTTTAAAACACAAAAATCTGGAAGCAACAATGATAACAACCCAAGCCAGAAGAACCGAAAACTCAAACACAATCCCGAGCATAATACGAGACATTCGCTATCAATTCAGCTTCGAGTCGAATACGAGATTACTTCAAGAAAATCCCCGAGACGACTCTTCTTCCCCAAAGTATAAAACCTCACCAGACACCACGTGCACCGTGCACGCACACGACACTCCGACCACCGTTGATCAACGCTGCGATCCAACTCAAGTTGACGACCACCTCGCCGTCACACATGACCACCCAAATCCTACGATCCCACGACGTATCAAAATCGAACTAGACGATCAAACCTGGAACCAAGACAATTCGACCAAAAACCACTCACCGACGATGAATTCGACCACTGGAGCCCACGTCCTTCCGACCACAACTACGTCACGACCACCAGCAACATTTCCCGCATATGCGATCATCTCCGGTGGTCCAACAACACCGTACGAACTCAGACAACCTCGCCTACCCAAACATCGTTCCAAACCCTACTACAGCATCCCCTGGCCACCACGGCGACCTAGAAATACTCCAAGTATTTTCCCCACGTCCCTCGAGATTCGAGCCTCCTCCAGTCCCAAGCACCGCTTCTATCCATCGCCGGTCATCGAAAAATCGAACATAGTTCGATTTATGATCATCTCGGCATAACCAACAATTTACAATCCTAAAATTCAAAATTCCTTTGCCTAAATTCATCATTTACAAATTGGAATCAGATTATAGGATCAAATCAAGAATTCCAAACAATGGAATTTGGTCTTATATTTGAATCAGACCTATAATTTCACATTTTGAAATACATACTCTATATATTTATTTGAAATTATTTTTAAAATTGAAATTATAATACTACAAACATTTTCTATTTAAAGATCAATGCTTGAATTTGTCTGTATAGGTAGATATGAATTTTTATTGTTATTCAAGAGTCTGGGAACACACAGTGAAAAGCCTACATACACGCAGCCATGAATACAAACATATATAATGTAACTCAACTATAATCAGTTAAAACCGTCCATGCAACCCATACTTATAACCTTACTTCACTGATTTAACTTCAACACATGCATTACAATATTCAACTACTTTTAAACTTTTAAAAATTCGTTTGCTCACCTAAAATGAACAGAGGAACAGGCTTTATTCATGTTTCCAGGAATTATTTTACTAAAGCTTGATTTTTTCTGGCCTTTGAATTTGATTTGCTTGTTTTAGAACTGACACTTGAATCGTCTTAATGTTGAATTGATCCTTACTTTCTTCTCAGGTTGAAACTTGAACAAATGAAGTTGTTGTTTGAGTTGAACTTGAAACAGGTTGTAGTTAAAATATTAATTTCCTTTTTATTTTGGTTTTCAGTTTTTTTTAAGTAGATGAGAAAAAGAAGATTGAGAAAGTTTTGAACTGAAAATTGAAAAACAGCTTGGTTCTTCTCAAAACATTTATTATTTATAATTTTACTAAGAAGAAGATTAAGCCACTTGTTTATATGCATGATATCCAAAGTTACAAATGTCCTTTATATTTTTAAAAATGTTAAAACAATGTATATATGAATTACAAATGTCAAATATATTTATTATTATGTTTCTTATGTATTTAAAATTTGTGTAATGTGTTTATATAGTAAAAAGAAAATATTTTTTTTACCTTTATATATATTTAAACCCAAGTTTAGTTTAAGGAAATCATCATAAACCCTTTTATTAAATATCCTTTTATGTTTTATATGTTTTAAAATGTTTGAAATAAATTATTTTTTAAACTTCAATATACATTTACAAATCATATTTAGATCAAACAAATATAAAAAGAAAGTAAAAAAAACCTTTTATAAATCTTATTTAAACTTTAAACTTAAGTTAAATACTTTTAAATAAATATAAATGTTATCTTTGTTGTTAAGAAATATAAAGTTAAATTTGAAATAGCCTTTGAAGGGTTTTATATTAAATTCAATCATAACCTCCTAATTACAAAATTGAAATTTTAAAAATAGGTTTTTATTTATTAAATTCAATCCAAAGCCTTCCCATTTATAATATATATATATATATATATATATATATATATATATATATATAGACACACACATTATAAATAGAGAACATTTTTATATTAGCCTTGAAAATTATTATGTTGAATTTTAAAACATAACTTCAAATCACAATACATACATACATATATATTACAATTTGAAAACATATCTTTTATTAAATTAAGACCAAAGACTTCCTATTTTCAATATATACACCAATATATATACATTATAAATAGAAAACAATTTTATTAGCTTTTAAAA
Organism: Allium cepa; assembly: GCA_030765085.1. Classification (NCBI taxonomy): domain Eukaryota; kingdom Viridiplantae; phylum Streptophyta; class Magnoliopsida; order Asparagales; family Amaryllidaceae; genus Allium; species Allium cepa. The sequence goes on from CM060934.1 coordinate 723,465,931, forward strand.
GGTAAAATTTACCAATTAAATATTTATAAAAGAAGATTATCAAACCAATTTAAATGCTTATAAATAAAGATTATCAAATTGTTATTGCTCAAAGTTCGGGTCATCACACAACCAATATATTTAACTAGTGAATAACAAAGGTCAAGCGCTTTATTTTTTAAATTATTAATGGAAAATGGCTACTAAAGTTATATGGTGGATAATGGAAAGACACAAGGACCAAAAAGGCTCAAATATGGACCCGATATGTCAAATCGATTTGCAGATTTCGCCGCATACCAGGCACTGAAATACACAAATGAATATACTACAAAGATCGGCACGATGAGACGAACAGAAAGACACACAGATATCAGAGATAGGACCATCTTATAAAACTCAATATTCGCTGCCAGACTTCTGCTAATTCACCAAAAATAAGATAAACAGGGCTATGACAGTCCAAATTTGGAAAAATGAAATACGACATCTCACTCAAAAAATGATTTGCATTTTTATTATATAATATATTCAGTTTTTAACCATATTTTATTTCATCAAATTTCAATTGATTTAACTTTTAATATTGAAAATTCCACAACATAACTAACTTTCATATTTTCTAATGAAAATCTGATATCTGCGATATTTCAATAAACGCATATCAAATATCAAATTTCCATTGTTAAATTTAGTTGTTTTATTTTCAAGAAAAATTCAGTTAATTACGCTATAAAACCGTTAAAATTTACGGGTCGTTATACTCTCCCCACTAAAAAATTTTCGTTCTCAAAAAAGAAACAAGATAGGAGAATAGGAATAATCAGAAAGAAAAGACAAATTTGAAATACATAGTATTTGACACAACATTTAATTTAAAACCATATAAATGTTATTTATTTTTAAATTGACTAATATTCAAAAAAATTGGTTTTAATTCATTTTCTTTAATCAATATTCATTGTATTCAAAATTTGGTTGATTTCAATTCAATGGATTTTCGTTCAATTGATCTGATTCCTATCTATTAACATTTGTTATAAAAATTTCTTTCAAAACAATTTTTTTAATTTAACTAATTTATTTAATCAATTCGACTTCATTTATCTTATTTAAGTTGATTCCACTAAAATTTCAATTTCAACTATTCTTAAGTTCATATTTATTTACTTAAATATCGTTCTCTTTTTATTATTCAATTTATTTCAATTAACATATCTTATAATATAAATTATGTGTATAAACATTTATTATAACAACTCAAATTTTAATTTATAAATTCCCTGAAAAAAATTCTATTTTAGGCATATTCATTTATTATTATATATTATTCAATTATATATTCTTATTACATTCAAACTTTTTCCAGGTAAGTTTTATTAATATTTCCGAATATAGTTGAGCACCTTATAGATTTTTCGTATATTAACAACATTTCTGTTTAGCACAAAGTTAGTTTGAAATTTTTTTTACATAAGTTTTCTCTTGTATAACTTCCATTACATATTCATATTACATTTTAACTTTTTGAATATTTTAGGTAAGTCATATATATTTTAGAATGCAGTTAAGTGTTATACAAATGAATTTTATCCCGGTTCAACTGTTTCGAGTTGTTTCAATTCCAATCCTCATTTTAAACAATCTAATTATTCGGAAAAATTTCAATAATTGGAAACCATCACTTAGTATAGAACTTAAGAGTTAAATTTTTGGTTTTACTTCAAACCATTTGGAAATAAATACATACATACATAAATACATACATATTATACATTAAATCATGCTCAAGAAATTCAAATCAAATCCATTTTCCAAAACAAAATGTAGCAATGCTACTAAATGGTCTTTCCACTTTGAGACTCAAAAATGAATGTCGATGATGGTGCAGTCATCACCGAAATTATTTTCCAGCAACAAAAGAGGACGATGCCGACTTACTTCTTTTTAAAATTCTTTGGAAACAATTTCCATTCAAAAATACTTATAATAATATATTTCTAAAACTTTGAAATATCAAATTTTGAAAAGCACCGGAAATTTAATTCTCAAATCTTAAATTTAAATTTATTTCATTTGTAAATCAGATTTATAAACCATGTTTTAAAAATTAACTCCTTGTAACATACAATAATAGTTAATGGTTTAGGAATATTGACAAAACAATGAACGTTAATATTGTAGTATTATTTCTAACAACCGATTCATTTAACTATCTAATTTCAAAAAATTACACATTATATATAAAATATAGTCATATAAAATTATTTCATTTACCAATTTCGAAAATAATATTGTGTAAGTTTGCTTTGTTCAAGTGTTTTTGAATTCCTATCAATAGCGTTGGCCAGACGAATCGATCGAAACCCAAAATCCACCTTAATAAAACAACACAATATAAAACATTTTTATATCAATTATAAATACACTCCCTCACATGATGATTTAAGAATGGATTATAGAACAAGGATAGAGATTCAAATTAGCGGGACCCTAATCAAAAAGAATTTCGATTCAGAAGACGGTCTCGAAAGGAAAATAAGATAACTAAATTACAAAAGAGTAAAAGTGGATAGACTTATATTGATCGCGTCGACTATAATCGGGTAAACCGAGACAAAGAGAAGTGAAATATCATCTATAAAAACCAGGACAACCTTTTGAGAACATCGCAGAGAACGTGATTCATGAGATCGACGAAGAGGGAATGAGCATTGGTTAATCCAAATGTCATGACTAACTATTCATAGAAACCATTTGTCTGGGAAAGAAAGGACAACAAATCAACATCCCTGAACAAGATTGACGTGGAACTAATTTCCCGCTGGGAAGTTAGAGAAAGTGATTTCTATCGGGTGGAGTCGAAATCATAAGGCTGAGAATCAAGCGAAAAGATAAAACTACCTGCATAATACTGAGGCATTCGACATTCGATTAAAAGAGAATCACCTGGGTCATCTACTAAGGAAATAATTCGGGCTTTTTCAGAAATAACAACATTAAAACCGAGGACATAGAAATCTCCGGTGAATCGATGCCTGTTGTAAAGGAGTTTCACTCCTTTACAAATCATACTGAGATTGGCGGGACCGCCAATTTGATTAGTCGCACAAAAGGGTGAAATTGACAGTTAAGGTATAAGCTATGGGATGCTCCAGTATCAAGAAGAACACGAACATGATAAGACAAGGATGGATCTTAGAACAAATGAGAAGTTCCAAATTCCAAAAAAATCTAATCTAGGAGGATCCTAACGAAGAATTTCAAGCTCGAAAAGATGATTCTATAACTGATTCTACTAATTCTATGGTATCACTACGCTATCTCTAATGAATTTTTACTCCATACGCTAATTTTTGTCTAAACCAGAGCGCTGATACCAATTGTAATGACTTGGTATATCGAACCGTTCAAATTGAAAATCATCAACTCATGTCAGACTTGAATTGCTCAAAACAACAGATTGTTAACTTATATTTGGCAAAACTTTGCATATATGGTAAATAGATCGGTCATAGAATCACAGACATGGAGTGATATAATAATAACCAGCAGAATATATAAATAGTAGTTCATAAAGCTACTATATAAACAATAGAGTCTTGAACAAAATATAACAAATATCCATACATAGAAATCTCAATACAAAGTAAGCGACAAGTCTAAATGGAAAACTGTAACTAACATAGATAACCGAAAGATTGATAGAAAATCATATCTTTAAGAAAAGCTCCAAGCTCGAAAGGTGAGTCTCAAATGTTGTGACACTAAGTCTAACCCGAGCATTAAGCAAAACACAAAACACTCGAGTCAAGATTAACATTCTTATATTAGTAAATAAACTCAAGTGAAATGTCAAGTGAAATACAAACAACTTAAAGGATGCTTGGGATTTCCATCCTTTAAGGATCCGTTAAATTATCTACATACATAGTACAATACGCTTCATACATATATTGTCTATAGTAAAATAAACTAGAAAATAAGCGTTAAGGTTTTATCTATATCCTCCATAACACAATTTTTATATTCCACTAGTCTATACAGATACTATAAGCTTCATCAAACCGGTGGTTTAGTCAAGGAGCACTCCATAGGTACGGTACAAAACAAACTCGTAGTGGGCGCGATAAGGCATGTGGCAGGCACGCGAGGCAATGCCTTGGGTAGGATTCCACTGTTTTTCACTCTCGGAATGGTGGTAACGCACAGTAGCTATTACCGCTCACCTCGAGACACACTCTCAAATAAAGGTGCACTTAATCAAATCACAAAGTAATAAAATGGTATACAATAAATATGCCCGATCGGAGGTGCAACCTCACTTGGCCCAGTATAGCTTTTATTTTAGCCACATCAAGCTGACTCGCGGGAGTCAGGGCTATGTTAATACCTCATACAGAATCGTCGCCAAACCATCCTACTTCATTCTGGAATCTCCACCACGTACACAGTTGTTAAAGTGGTTTTCGGTATTGGAAAAGTGTATGACAATATCCGATCTCGATCTCTTTAATATTCAAACGCTTATTTCACACTGTGGTCATTTTCATAAAATCACTTTTATAATCATTTCAAAAAGTTCATACTTCATATCAGAATATAATATTCAATTCATGACCATATCATTTTCGAAACCATATTCACTTTCGAAATCATATCACTTCTAAAATCATAACTAGAAAATAGTTTAAAGCATCGCATCAAAGCTATCAAATTTAAATCCATCAAATCTAAATTAAAACAGTTGCAACTTAAATAGTTTGTATATTGTAAATAGTTTTTATATATTGAAATAGTTATAATTTAAAATAGTTTGTATTTAAAATAGGTTATAGATAAAATAGTTTATATACTAAAATAGTTTATATTTAAAACAAATTATAGGTTAAAATAGTTGGTATATTAAAATAGTTTATGTATTGAAAATAATTTATGAATTAAAATAAAATTTCAAGTTAAAATTGTTTCTTTCAATTTCACAAATCAATTCAAATCGATTTTAGTTCAAAAATTCAATCTCAGTTCAACAGTTTCAATTTCACTTTAAACTTTCATTAAAATCATTTTTAATCTATATCAATTTCAAATGCAGGTTTGAATACAATTTAATCCACTTCCAATTTTAATAGGTTTCAAAGTATAAACATTCAATAATTTACCATAACTCAAATTGATAAATTTCATTTATATTTCAAAATTCAACTTTTAATTTTATTTAAACTTGAAATATTCGCTTAATCATTTTAATAAACATTTAAATAAAATCCCAGCTTATAAATTTAAATCAAAATTAAATATTCAATTTCAATTTTGTTTAAATATAAAATATTTTTCTAACCACCTTTGGTTAAAGATTTAAATAAAATCTCAAATTACAAATTAAAATCAAACTTCAAAATTCAAATTCAATTTTATTTAAATTTATATATTCATTCAATATTCATTAAATCCTCTTTCCAAACTCAAGTTATCAAGTTACAAAATCATATCTTTAAATTCTCAAATTAATAAGTTTCAAATCAATTTTATTTAAATTTAATTCTTAAATAAATCGAATCACAAATAAGCGTAACTCATCTTTCCAACCTTTATTTATTAAAGTTAATACAAAAATCTATTTTAAATATTAATATAAATTTTAAATAATTTAATTTATTTTAAACCTTATTTTATATATCTTAAAAATAATAAAGTTGTAAGTAAAATTTTATAGTTTAAAATTTCAAATTTAACTTAAAATTTTAAAATTTTCAAAACATAAAATTTTAAAATCTAAACTTTTACACATATTAAAAATATTTATCAAAACCCATATATTTTTTCAAAACTTTGGAAATCGTTTTCAAAAATAGACCAACGGTGTCCGTATATAATTTTCTATCATATGGTCAAGTGATACAGATATTTATCGTTTCAATCTGCAATTTAAACTTAACATTTACGGGTATATATCATTTCAACCCGCAATCCCACAATTTCAAAATCAATGAAAATCGTTTGGGTTTATCATTTCAACCCATAACGATTTTCCCTTAATCTATAAGATCGTTCGGGTACGTATCATTTCAACCATAGGGAATTCTAAACTAGCGGGGAATTTGCAGAGTGAGAACAAATTTTAATAACATATCAATAACATGCATATATCATCAGTAACAAATTAAAATATAATATGTATAACAGGTTCTGATGTCATATGTCATAGGTAAACAGTTACAGATAATGCCATATCATATCTAGCAATTAAATTACTTAACAATTCAAATTTAATAGCATATTTCAATCATCATTTCATGTGAATTAAATTTACTATATATAAAAATGTTAATCATGAGTGATTTCACCTTTCGAGGTTAGAGAAAACAACAAGAATAAGGAAGAGACATGGACGCACACACAGATAAGCTATCAGCTGCTGCGACGGATTCGACAGTGCCAAGGCAAAATGAACTAACTAGAATATATGAAAACAAATCAATAGATTGAGATTTGACGAAACACAAACACATATATATACACCTTTGGAAGTAGAACACAACAAGAATGCTCATGTTCACAAGCAGCCTCATATTTGCCATTGCTTTGTTAACAAATTGTAAACTTCCACGAGGGAAACAAATCTCACAAATGAGTTGCGAGTCGAAAAGAGGAAAGCATGCTTCAGGCAATACACAAACTATATTATACACACACACTTTATATTTGTTCTTTTATATACACACACACAACAAAACAAGGCCAGCAACCAAAGGGTTCAGTTGAAGAGATTGGAAGGCTAGAAAAGTGGAGGAGCTCGGCGTGTGCTGCTGCGTTTGGTTAGGCTTCCGCTATGACTAGCGGTAGGTAGCGCTCAAGGCGAGAAAGGAGGCTGCATGGGTTTTTGGTTGTGGGCGCGACTACACGTGGAAGGGATGGGCTTTAGGCTGAGTTGGATGGCTGCAACGCGGTACAGGTTGTGGTGGAGGGGGATTTCTCTATTGAGGGCGGATAAAGAGAGGGTCGTGTGATATCATGTGGGTGTGGTGGCTGAAGCTGGGCATGTGAGGTTTGTGCGTAGGTGGGCTGTGAGGAAGGTGGAGAAAAGATGGTAGGTGGAGGCTTCATGGCCGAGGGGTGCTAGGCGTTCAAAAATTTTTGGAGGAGGTAGAGGTTGTGAAGCTGTTCATTGTAGGAGGGTTACGTGGTAGTGGTGGAGTCGGCCCGCTTGGTGTTGCAGTTGGTTGGAGGGTGGATCTGACACGGGCGGTCGTTGATGAGCAGATGGGAAGCACAGTGAGCAAGAGCGGCTAGTTTGTAGGAAGAAGATGATGAGCCCATTTTTTTCGCAGATCCAAATAAAAAAGAATGCTTCGAACAATCCTAGTAGAAGAACAAGCAATGCTTCAGGATGTAAATATGAAGGAGGAAATGTTTCCAAATATATACGAACAGTAATATATAGAAGTGGAAATTAGTCTTTAGCATATGGAATTAGTTTTTAGGACACACAACTGAAATAATTACTTTAAAAGACAAAACACAAAATAATTAGTTTCTAGGGCCTAAAAACCTATGAAATTATGTCCTTGAAAGTAATTGGACTGCTGACTTTTTTCTAAAAAGTAATTATTCTACCGACTTTGGCCTCAAAAGAAATTTCTTTGCAAAGTTTGTCCTTCTGGTGAAATGCTCCTAGATAGAATTTTTTTTTTGAGTTTGCGGAGCGAAATGGTGAAGAAGGGAGGGACCGAAAGGAAACAACAAATATGTTTAACCCATGAATAACAAAGGTCAAACGCTTCGATTTTTGAAATTATTAAAGGAAAATGGCTATTAGAGTTATATAGTGGATAATGAAAAGACACAAAGACCAAAAAGGCTCAAATGCGGACCCGATATGTCAAATAGATTTGCAGATTTCGCCACATATCGGACACCGAAATATATAAATGAATATACTATGGAGGTCAGTACGACGAGACGAATAGAATGGTACATGGATATTAGTGATATGACCACCCTATCAAAACTCGATATTCGCTGCCAAACTGCTGCTAATTTACATAAAATAAGATAAATGGGGCTATAGCAGTACAAATTCGACGAAACGAAATACGATGTATCACTCAGAAAATGATTTACATTTTTATTATATAAAATATTCTGTTTTTGACCATATTTTGTTTCATCAAATTTCAACTGATTTAATATTTAAAATTGAAAATTCCATAAGAGAACTAACTTTCATTTTTTCTAATGAAAATATGACATCTGCCATGTTTCAATAGACACATACCAAATATTAAATTTCCATTTTTAAATTTAGTTGTTTTATTTTTAATAAAAATTCAACTAATTACGCTATAAATTCGTTAAAATTTACGGGTCATTACACCTATACAGACACCAAAGAAATTTATAAAATCACCTCCAGCATCCACTATTGTCGTTAACGCATAACATTCAAATTTCTATAAACTTGAATGCCACTTCGAATTTATTTATCAACTTGAACAATTTCCGTTTCTAACACTACGCCATAGATTGCATACTGAAACACCCAAGAAGTGACGCAGAAAGTGCCAGAAAATGTTGCCGTAGTCTAAAAAGGGCAAAGACAATACTTTCTCGGTGATGCATTTTTCCTCGTTGCCCTAGAGTCAAAGGCAACATCTTTGCAGCCCTAGGGCAACGTCGGTTCTGTTGTTGCCAGATGTACCAAATTTACTAAAAAAGGGCCCCAATGTATGGGCCCACGTTGTGGGGTCCACTAATTCTGTGGCCCACCTTTACGGAACCCTGTTGTGGGGCCTATATTCATTAATCTATGGTAACACTTTTACCATCCAATGCCAACACTTAGCCAGTTTATTACCACATTTAACATCACATACTGCAACATTATAACATATCTATGACAACACCTTTTGCAATTTAAATTGAAAATGTACTGCAACATTATATCATATCTATGGCAACCTTATACTGCAACATTATATCATATCAAATGGCAACATTACACTGCAACAAAGAACTTTTCATTTTAGAATAACTAGCAACGCAAGTTTTACTTAGTCAAGTAAATAATAACAAACATACTTAAAAACATAGCCAGTGTATTCATAGTTACAGCCAGTACATGCTAAATTCTACTTATTAACAATACATTCATATTTGCGAGCCTCCAGTGCCATCAGTGTCATCAGTGCCTCCAGTGCCATCACTGCAGACGGTCGACAAATACACTGTCAACGGTTCATACGCCTTAAACAACAGCTCGATTTGTTTCAAAATCTCAAAGGAAGTGGCAGGAGCAACCAGTTGGTGGATCTGCATTTGAAATTTGAGGAATATGATAAAAAAAAAAGTTGAAGCAAAGGTCGAGAGAAGACCTGGGGACAATTGGCGATGTAGGAGAATCATCGGATCAACTCCCCATCTGGAGACACTTGCAATAGCCGAAACCTAATTTTGCAATCATTTCTTCCTCTATAGAATTCTTTTCCCATAACAGTTAAGCTATAACCCCTGGCACCATATACCAATCAGCACCCCTAAATGATCATCAGCAAGTCAAAATGGTTTAAGGTGGCCAAACAGGCTAAAGCGTCAACCTCTGAATTTATTGTAGTTTCATTGTTCATTGGACTAGAGTTAGATGGGTTCAACTGTTGTTGAACAGAGCCGCTGACGCTGGGACCAAGCCGGATGGGATCAATTGATATCGTGGCATAAGTGGGTTCTGTTGAATATTTGTGAGTCATTTCGTCGAGCATCTTATCCGCTACCTATACTTTGCCATACCTTGTTTTCAATGCATATCTTTGTTGCTCATGCTCATTCTCACTACCAGAACCCTCAACCTCGCTGTTGGAGAAGTAAACAGTATTGAAATGGGCAATAGCAAAAAGTGATCCAGAGCGAGAGTTAAGTTGAGCTACAGATTAAAAAGTACATTGAGTGAAGTGGAGGAGTGGACCGAGTGGTTGGGGCTGCTACCGTGCAAATATCATAATTAATGGGGATAGGAATTTACCTACTCTCCAGTCTAAATCCTAGCTGCCATTTATATTCCAACACCATAATTAACGCGCCGCAACATGCTTTCTGCCAATCGCGCCCTTTATTCGATGTCGCCTTTGCCAATTGTGGCTGTCTCGATGATCAATGATGATGAAACTGTCTTTATCTGTAACGACCCGTATTTTTACGGATCGAAACATTGTTAAACTATATGCTTTAAGTCGTATTGTTGATAAGTCGTTCGGAGTTTAACTCATTTGGAGCTTGAGTCGTGTAGGAGCATAGATGACTGAAGGTAGGTAGCGACTTATAGGAATAACAACTTAGTACTTAAGTCGTATGGAAGTTAACTCGTGTAGAGGCTTAGGTTGAAGTGTAGCTTAAGTCGTTCGGGGTTGGGTCGTGTACGAGTTACGACTTAAGAACTGGGACGAGCTAGCAAGTTGGTGGAGTTAGCGGGTTAGTGGTGAGCGACTTAGTGCTAGGGCTTAAGTCGTAAGCGACATAAGGAGGTTTAACGGCTTAAGGTAGTGACCGACTTAAGGTCTGTACCGAGTTAACGACCCATAGAATTGACCGACTCATAGGAAGGAACGACCTAAAGGATGTAACGACTTAAGGGTTAGTGGCTTAGGTCGTGAGTCTCTGTGTGTTTGGATGAGTCGTATGACCGAGTTAAGGAAGTTTGCGGCATAGAGGTCCAGGAGTTAACGACCTAGTAGTAAACGACCTAAGTTAGATCTGTGTATAGTGTTAGGTCGTAGACGAGATAAGGCTTAAGTCGTTATAATTATGAGTCGTAAGTCGTTGGAACTTAGGCTGGGTGTTAGGTCGTCTCTTGAGTTAGGTTGCTGCCGACTTATGTTAGGACACGTACTTGTGGGGTCGTGTCTGTGTTAGGTCGTAGGATTTTTAAGTCGTTAGGTCGAAGCTTATGCTTAGGGTTAAGTCGTACGCCGCATGCTTTAGGTCTTAGGTCGTTGAGGTAATGAGTCGTAACTCGTGAGGTTGTTAGGTCGTCTCCCTGTTGAGTCGTTGGGTCGGCAGAGTGTGTTGAGTCGTTAGGTCGGCTGCACTTGTAGGTCGGTAAGCCGTGGGGTTCTTGAGTCGGAAAGTTGTGTGTGTGGTTGAGTCGGCTGCAGTTAGGTCGGCGACGACTTAAGGGGACGACCGACTCATGGGGTTTTCTGCCTATAAATAGAAGGGGTTCGCCTCACTTTTTGGCACCGGATTTTGAAGCGGCGAAGTGCTGCCATTTTGAGAGCTCGACTACAACACTTCTTCACTTCTTTTCTCCACTCTAATCTAGTGATTCCTTCCATCTAAATTGAAGGTCAAATCGAAGATCCAAGAGCCAAAGTTGAAGATCTTCATCCAACAAAGAGAGATTTCATCGATTGAGGTGAGATTTTGCCGGATCAAGCTTAGATCTTTGCTGTCCAGATCTGGAGTTGGTTGTTTTTGAGGTGTTTAGGTGATTCGGTGAGTGGTAGTTAACTCTCACACGGACCCAAGGGAGTATATTGGATTGGTGGCTTGTTTATGTGTTAAAGATAGCGATTTCTTGCATTTTCCCTAAGTATGCATGTAGATCTATCATCTATGAAGTTTTGACACCTAATTTACTACATGTTAACTTATGCAAGTTTATTCATTAAGTTGTAGAGACATTTGCCTATTATTCATGCTTATTAGACTTGGACACTTTAATTACCAAATTGCCATTTCCTTGTATGATTGCTTATTAAACCTTGTTTGAATATTTGATTGCTTGGATTAATGATTGTCTTGATTGATTGTTTAGAGTTAGTTGATTTATGGTTGGATCTAGACAAGTATGGTCGAAAAAGGTTCGAAAGCTAAGGGAGAGGCTAAGGGATGAGAAAAGCTGCTTGTGGCATATGTAGCGGATGATGAAGCTCATATGGACGGATATGATGACGATGTTGTGATGGAGCTTTGATATGTTAAGATGAGGCGAAGCATGATGTGATGTAGCCATGGCATAATCCAGAGGGGATCATTCCAAGCATGTTGATAACTCGAGGGATGGTTCGAGTTGGTTGATAATGGATTGCTCGAGAAGTAGCTTGGGCTAGTATGAGAATAGTCGTCGAGGAGGATGACTAGGAGGCTTGGATTTCATTGTTGTTGAAGGTTCTAGTAAATTCAAAGCAAGAGTACATGGGATGCCCAAACGACTACAGGTAGGTGGTCGGACACCCAAAAGATTACAGGTAGGTGGTCGAGTACTCTGGGCAGAGTAGGTAAGTCCTAGGCACGGGTCACGATGACGTGCGGAGTTTATCTAGAACCGGGGTTACCATTAGCCCTTGACAGGCGGTCATTCAACTAACGGTGAATTCAAAGCAATGATAACAGTGATAGCCAGAGTCATGGATGTTTGGTTGTATCATCATTCGGCCTCAAGAGCGGTGTTTTCTGGGTGCTTATCTGATCTTGGTTTAGGCCTTGGGGGTTTGTATTTGGAAAACATCGACCTTGACTCGAGTGATAATTACTTTATTTTAAATATCTGCTTTGCTATGCTTGTTTATGCTTAGTGGGTCTGGGGGCTATCACTGTAGAATGAGGTGGAGTGGGATGGTTGAGTTCCTATTCCTTTTATCCTTTATGCTCTTTTGGTATGTTTGATAGTTCATTTACTGCTCACTAAGACTGTTGTCTGACTCAAGGTTTTATGTTCAACTCTTATTACCTTAGGCTGTTCATCCATGTTGGGATGGGCAGACTAGGTAGCAGGTGACAGGTGCTGTTCTTGGCTACCAACGCTGTTGATGACGAAGACGAGCTGGAGGCTTTTGCATATTGTTTTCTTACTATATGTACTGGATGTTCCGCTGTTTGATTGATACTCTGAGTGTTATGTAGTGAGGCTTGATGTATTGACTATTCAGATGATTGTATAAAACTATTATGAGTTTATATGATGAGACTTCTGTTCTATAGAGCTTCACTATGTATATTTTCTATTGTATGTTATCCATGCGCTGTGAGTAATACGATAGAGCCTGCTGTTTTATCTTACCTTGACTATCGTCCATGGCTGCCTGGCACACTTTTCAGCGCACCATTCCCTTGTTTCGTGCGGGAGTCATGGGCGGTCGTCACATTCTCCCACCATGTGCAGCTTCATCGAAGATGGAGATGTCCATATGAATGCATCGTATGTGCATAACCAGGAGAGAGAAAATTTCTCCTTAAAGTACGAAAATAAAGGTCATTAGTTAAGCGATAGCAGAAGAGAGTATTTGGAATTGGAGCCAAAAATTAAAGTTGAAAATTTGGGGTTCGAGCCAAAATTGAAGCTAAAAATTTGGCTAAGAGCCAAAAGTTGAGGTTAAAAATTTGTTAAGTGTTTGAGTGGAACCCTTCAATATTTTGTTAACTTTTGTCACTTTTTTTTTTTGCTTCCCGCGTTAAAAATTATTTCAGCCAACTTTTTTTTCATCCCGCACTCATTTTTTGTAATATTTGTATAAGCTTATAGCCACTGCATCATAGTGTTGATATCTATGCTAACATCCTGAAGCTAATGTTGTAATAGACAAAAATCAGCATATCTATCGTTACATTGTAACTAGCAACATCTTGTATTTTCGTTGCAATAGGCCATCTATGGCGTAGTGTAAGCCGTCCTTGCCATATTTTCAGCTGTTATTGTTGGGAAAGATATTTCAAACGAAATCATCTTAAATCCTTATACATTAATGTTCAAAATTATCGAATTAATTTTAATTATTTAATATTAAAATTTCAAGTTTATATGAATTTTGGAGAAATACATTAGAGATATTTTGGAAAATTTTAGAAAATAAATGGTGGATGTAAAAGGGTGAAAAAATATATTACACAATATTAGAGGGTGGGAGAAGACGTGGATGATAGAAAGGGAGAGTGATACTTATATATTAGGATTAATTTTTGTTGCTATTAGCAAAACCGATAGCTCATTTAATAATTTCGAAGAAGAACTAGACGAACTCTGTTTATACAACGTAAATTACTATATATATCCCTTTAAAATAAACTCACATACGTCACTTTTTACTTACTATATACCACTTATATTACAAAACACCTAATTTTGGGATAAAGCAAAATATTCATCTCATTTGAATTTAATTTTTGAATATTAAAATGTAAAGCTGTTAGTATATTGATGTTAAACTTGAACTTGATTTTATTTAAGCAAAATCCAGAGAAGAATTTAATACGTTATGAATCTTACTAGTTTTAGTGCATGATTTTGAGATTTAAATTTTATGTTTAATTTGAATTGCCTACATTTGAACTTTTCAATTTGAAGTAAAAAAAAATTGACATGAAATCCTATGTTATGAAATTTATTGCAAATATCTTAGTTTTAAGGGCATGAAATAATATACATTACCATTTTATACATTTGTTTGTTAGAAGTCCATTATAATTCATTTGAAACAAAATATCTCTAAATTTGGTAATTAGCAATAAATTTGTTAGTGCTACCTTATAAAATAAAATAATTGTCACATGATATTATAGTATATGCCATCTATATCAATATGCCATTAATATGAGTATCCCATTTACAATTACTATTACCTAAAATCTAAATTCGCAAGTTCCATATCCTATCTCACCCTAAAATCCACATATCTCAAATCGCAGATCCCATCTTACCCTAAAAGTTGCTGATCCCAAATGAATCCTTTTCATCTCGCGCTAAAAAAGATATTTCCCCCTCTTTCCATGATTCTTACATGACCTAATCATCACCCATTGTGCAGACTTCATTCATTATCTTCGAATTATTATCAAGGGTAATTTTTTTCTTCGGTTTTTGCCAAATTTGTTAATTTCTGTAGAGTTTCTGATTCATAAGCGAGTAGCGATGTGGAAATTGAGATTAATTAACAAATTTAATTTTTTATGTATTGCTATTGATGCCACGATATCCTCTTCCGGCCACCTACATTGAAGGTCACCCCAAAATAACGTGCACTCCTCTTCGTAACACCATGTATTTTTCTCTCCAAATCAAGCGGCACCCCGATTGGCTGTAAAGAACCGAAATACTGTTCAGCTACCTTCGGCCGTTTTTCATGAATAAGTTTTGGTTGCCAACGGTCGTTCGACGTTAAACCACCGAAGAACTGTTGATACAAACAGTTGTTTATAATCGAGTGAAGGAATATGATATTGGTGGCCAAAAGCTCATATAAAAAATTCATTTCTATTAAAATTATAATGGTGGCAAGAAGAAGAAATCGGGGTACCAATAGCATCACGGTTTTCTTTCCATCTCTACAGATTTCACTTCAGTCCTACCTCAAAACCCTAGCGCCTTGACTACCTTCTAAATGACGACTGCGGTCTCCGCTTGACTTCTCCAGCTCTCGATGGGTAATTTAAAAATGAATGTATTATCAATTTATTGTTTGAGTTGGATTTGATTATATCTCTTGAGTTTGTTGTTTATACCGGGTTCATAATTGGTTAACTTGCTTGAGTTTGCATTTTGAATTGATTAAAATTTACTTAAATATGGAATATTGCAATTTTTCTTCCGTGGAAAATGTAGGAATTTTGCAGAAATTTTTTATGTATGCATGCTACTACATTTTTTTGTGGATAAATATTTTTATCCAGTATACTTTAACAACACAAGATGGTTTGATGTTTCCGGATGTTTTTATTGTCTTTATTTGTGAAATTTTTTTTATTCATATAAAGGCAACAGTTAGAAAATTATAATCTAATATACTTTAATGATTGATGGTGATGTTTATTATTTTTTAAACCGATATAACCCTTCTCCTATCAATAGCTAATTTTGAAAAGAATATAAATTATTCAATTTGTATTCAAACATGGATGTAATATAACTAATTTCCATTTGATATATCCATGATCCTGATTGATGTACGCAAATGCGATTTTAATCTTCATATGATATAAATATGCTAATCATAACTGAACTATAGATGGAAAGAAAATTTTTAGGATAGTGACAGATGTACCATCATGAATTTTCACGAGGCTGAGAATATCCATCATCTTCGTGCAAAAGAATATCTTATCAAATCTACTAAATATAACCAGTTAGAATCCAAGCAATTTTTTTTAGATATTAAATGAACATAAGAAAACGGATATGTTACTTTCTCTTTCAATGGAAAGGAAGAAAAGAAAAACCACATGGGTGTCCCCCAAAATGCCTTGTTTTTAAATGGAATTGTCCGATTAAAGTAAAGAGTGTTAGGAAGATACATGTTGGCATTGCTTTAGTGTCTTGCCAGAAAATGCATTCAAAATGATATTTAACAAGGGAAAAGAATTGTCCCATGTTGCATAAAATTAGCAAGACATCGCTTATTTCATCATCTGCGTTTCAATGTGAATTGTCAATTTACAAATCTGAAATACTTAAATAGTCACCATGTTTAGTAGAATAGTTACACCGCATTCTGAAATACTTAAATGGCCGTCATGTAATTGCATCACGAATTAATAGATAAGTTTACTTCCTTAATCCAATATTATGATAGTTGTAATAATTAACTAACATCAAACTAAAAACACAAAATGTCAAAAGAATGCTCTGTAGATGTAGAAAAAGACTCTATGGATTTTCTATCTCTCCTAATTTTGATACCTTAAGAATAATTTCTCTACTATTAAAAACTAGTTCCCAATTTTGACAATTGTTGAAATAATGAATATTCCAATCAACAAGTTTAATCTTCAGTGATAATTTTCATTCTAGTGTAATAAACTTAGGCTCGGTTTGTTTGGATGGAAAAAAGTGTTGAATACTAATCTTAATAAGTGATCAGGTGTATAAACTGTTTGTTTTCAGAAAGAACTATTTTGATTAATCGCTTCCATTCAACAAATTGGTTCAGCAATAATATTTTTGCTTTTTTAAAATGTTGATTGTTTATTGTAGTAGTTTTACATTAGTAACCTTCGGTAAGCAAAAATATAGTGGGCATAAATTCCGATACAAAGAAATTTTTAACAAGACAGGTATAAATTCTGATACAAAGAAATTTTAAGTTAAACAAAAATATAGTGGGTGTGAATGAAAGTCAAAAAACTTTGAAAAAATTAATAATAACAATTTAAAGTAGCTGAACAAAACTATGATATAAACAATAACTATTCATTTGATCAAGTTGTACAAGATAATACAACAATTAATTTTGATCACAACCATCAAAGTTTTCAACTAAGTTCTAATAAAATATATTTTTCTCAAAACAACACTTTTATGATATAAATTAAATAAGAAATATGTGTGAAAGATAAATTTTTTAGCTTCAAATGCATGCTATCAATTTTTTAGCAAGGAGGACACAAACTTTAGTTGATTTTAAGTTAAATATAAAAAATGAATGTCGTAGAAAACTCTAACAATTCCAACTATTACCAAAATGGTTCATTTTGAACATGATTATAAGTAAGCGTATGGTACTACACAAACTGCTTTCTTTTAGATATGGCATCATGTTCCATTTTCACCATCCAAATCCTTCATACCTTGCACAGAATACCTAGAATATAATATAAACATAAAATAGAGTTTCAATATTGAGATACCCAATCATATTTATATTATTATAGGGTAATTTGTATTTTTTACAGATTAGATTTGTATAATGTGGTAATACTAATTTACTTGTATCAATTTATTTAAATGTTCAAAATTCATTGTATTGTTGGATTACTATATTAATGGATGATCGACTATGGATGTATCATAGGGTTTATGAAAGTTTTATAACTCAAGAATTTTATGATGGTGTTGGAAAATTTGTTAATTTTGCATTTTCTCAAGCATTACCAGAGAGGGTTGTCAGATGTCCATATGTGAAATGTGATAATAGAAAATTTCAAAATAAAGAGGTTATCACATAGCATTTGCTAAGAAAAGGGTTTACTTTAGATTATTTACGCTGGATATATCACATGGAGACGGATACAGAAGAAATGTTATTACCAGAATCTTCACATAATAATGTCAGTGCTAACCCATATAGAGAAATGCTTATGGATGCAATTGATGAAAATTATGTACATCAAAATGAAGAATTGGATCACACAAATGATTAAATACCAAATTCTAAAGCTAAAAGATTCTTTGATATGTTGAGAGCTATTGTTGAACCTTTATATAATGGTTGCAAAACTGAGACAGTATTGTCTTCATGTGTGAGTATGATGGTATTAAAGGCCCAAGCAAGATTGACAAAAGCAGGTTTTAATTACGCTAGTTCCATGATAAAACGCTTTTTTCCAGCAGACAATAAATTAAATAATAAATTTTATAAGACGAAAAAGATGTTGAAACCTTTAGGACTTTGTTATGAAAAATTGACGTATGTCATATTTTTTGCATGTTATATTATAAAGAGAATGAAGCGAAGAATTTTTGTTGTACTTGTAAAGTGCCAAGATATATGTTTGCTAATTCTAGTAGTTGTAGGAGAAAAAAATCTGAAGCACAACCACGTAATTTTCTTATCATACCATATTTAAAGAGACTATTTATGTCCTCAAAGCATGCTAAAGACATGACATGGCATTATTAAAATCATCCAACTGATGGTAAATTGGCTTACCGAGTTGATGGTAAGGTAAGGATTCATTTTGATCGGTGTTATTTTGACTTCGCCAATTCTCTACGAAACGTTAGGCTTTGGCCCATTTGGAACTAGATCTAACTACTTATTCATGTTGGCCTGTAGTTTTGACTGTGTATAATTTGCCACCATTGAAGTGTATGAAAAACCATTCATGTTATTAAACTTGATTATCCCAGGTCTAAAAAGTCCAGGAAAAAACTTGGATATTTTTATATGACCTTTGATTGACAAGTTATTGGATTTGTGGCATGGTGTGATAACTTACGATGTGCATAGAAAATAAAATTTTATTTTCTTTTAAGAGCTGCAATGATGTGGACCATTAGTGACTTTCCAACTTACAGAATGTTGTTTGGTTGGAGTACACATGGTAGATTAGCATGTCCTTATTGTATGGTGCAAGCAAAATTCTTTACCCTTGAGAAGTGTGGTATACCATCATGGTTTGATTGTCATCGATGTTTCTACCATTGGACCATCCATTTAGGAAACAAAAAGACAAGTTCAGGAAGAATAAAATTGAATTAGATAGTGCTCCCATCCAACGTTCTGACAAAGAGTTAAAAAATATTGTGTCACAGTTGTCTTATGCTGCACCTGGGTTCAATTCGGGAAGTAATAAAATAGCAAGCTTCGGTGAAACACACAATTGGCTTCGTAGAAGTATATTTTGGCACCTTTCATACTGAGAGGATAATTTGGTTCGTCATACTATAGACCTAATGCATATGGAGGAAAACTTTTTTGATAGTGTATTTAAGACTATGATGGATACCGACAAAACAAAAGGCAATTTAAGAGCTAGAATTGATCTTTAAAAGTATTGTAGTAGAACGCGATGTATGAGATTGGTTAAACATTGTAATGGTCGATATTACAAGCCAACGGCTCCTTATTGCCATACAAAAGCCAATCAAAAAGATGTTTGTCAGTGGGTTAAATCAATTAAATTTCCAAATGGACGTGCTTCTAGCATAAGAAGATGTGTTAATGAGCCTGAAACAAAAATAATTGGGTTCAAGAGCCATGACTGTCATGTATTTATGCAAAAGACTCCTTCCTATTGCATTCCAACCATTTGTACCAAAAAAGATATGGGAAACTTTGGTGGAGTTAAGAAATTTTTTCCATGAACTTTGTGCAAAAAATATAAATATGGAAAATATATGATACTTCTAAATAAAAATATCATTGAGATTTCTTGTAAACTTGAGAAGATATTTCCACTTAGTTTTTTTTTAATTCTATGAAATATTTAGTTATTCATCTACCATATGAGGCTATGCTATGTGGTCCTGTTGGAAATCACTGGATGTGCCCATTTGAAAGGTATGTTCTTACTATAATGTTTGAATCTTTCTTTATACGTTATTATTGATATTCCAACCGCTTCTTTTAATATGATGTAGGTATCTATTTTATTTAAAATGAAAAGTAGGTAACAAAGCACATGGTGAGGGATCCATTGCTAAAGCATATGTCATTGATGAGGTTTTAAACTTCACATCATGTTATTTTGGTCCAAATGTGAAAACAGTTTGGAATCAACCTCTAAGAAACGATGATGGAGGAGAAGTTATATTCAATGGTCGTTTGTTTATATTTTCTGTGACGACCGCCCATGACTCCCGCACGGAAACAAGGGAATAGTGCGCTGAAAGTGTGCCAGGCAGCCATGAGTGACCTTTAAGGGTAAAATAAACATCGCAGACTCTATCGTAAAACTCACAGCGCATGGATAAAATACAATAGAGAAATATAATACAGTGAAGCTCCCATAGAACAGAATATCATCATCTAATCGTAATAGCTTTATACAAACATATGAATCATCCATACATCAAAGCCTCACTACATAACACTCAAACAAATACAGCAGCGGAACACCCAGTACATATAATATGAAATAATATGCAAAAGCCTCCTGCTCGTCTTCGTCATCATCAGCGTAGATCTCCAAGAACAGCACCTGTCACCTACTACCTAGTCTGCCCATCCCAACATGGATGAACAGCCCAAGGTAATAAGAGGAGACATAAAACCTTGAGTCAGACAAAGTCTTAGTGAGCAGTAAATCAACTATCAAACATACCAAAAGGGCATAAGGGATAAAAGGAATAGGAACCAAACCATCCCACTCCACCTCGTTCTACAGTGATAGCCCCCAGACACACATTAAGGAGAAGCAAGCATAGCATGGCAGACAATTAAAGTAAAGAAATAATCATTCGAGTCAAGGTCGATGTTTTCCAAATACAAAACCCCAAGGCCTAAACCAAGATCAGATAAGCACCCGGAAAACACCGCTCTTGAGACCGAGTGATGATACAACCAAACGTCCAAACATCCATGACTCTGGCTATCACTGTTATCATTGCCCTGATTTCACCGTTAGTTGAATGACCACCTGTCAAGGGCTAATGGTAACCCCGGTTCTAGACATAACTCCGCACGTCGTCGCAGCCCGTGCCTAGGAATTTTCACAACTACCCAGAGTACTAGCACGTCGTCGCAGCCCGTGCTTGGAACGTCGTCGCAGCCCGTTCCAACGTACTCTTGCTTTGAGCATGCTAGAACCTTCAACAACGATGAGATCTCAGCCTCCTAGTCATCCTCCTTGACAACTATTTTCATACTAGCTCAAGCGCCTCTCAAGCTAACCATTATCATCAACCCGGATCACATCACCGAGTTATCAACATAGCTTCGCACGTCGTCGCAGCCCGTGCTTGGAACGTCATCATGACCCGTCCCATCTCATCATCATGCTTTGCCTCCTCGCATCACGGCAAAGTCCTTCTCAATACCATACTTTGCCTCCTCGCATTATGGTAAAGTCCATCTCAACATCATCTAATCCATACATATGAGCTTCAACATCCGCTTCATATGCCACAAGCAGCTTTCACCATTCAAGAGCCTTTCCACTTAGCTTTTGAATCATCATCAACCAACTTGATCAAATCAAGCTATATATCAACTAATCAATCAAATCAAACATTAATCCAAGCAACCAATCATTCAAACAAGATCTAAATAAATAATTACAATGATAATGGAAATTTCGTAAATAAATGAGCATAGATCTAACATACGTGAATCATGTGTTTTTAGCATAGATCTAACAAATATAAATCATGGGTTTTGTCTCTTCAACTTGATAAATGAACTTGCACAAGTAAACATCTTCGTAAGTAATGGATCTACACTTGGATCTAAGGAAAAATGCATAAAATCACTATCTACAACACTCCAACAAACCACCAATCCAATATACTTCTTTGGGTCCGCGTGAGAGATAACCACCACTCACCAAATCACCCAAACACTTCAAAAACTATCAACTTCAGATCTGGACAGCAAGGATTCAAGCTTGATTCGTCGAAATCTCGCTTGAAACGATGGAATCTAGCTTTGTTGGATGAAGATCTTCAACTTTGGCTCTTGGATCTTCGATCTTGATCTTCGATCTTGGATGGATGTTAGAACTAGATTAGAGTGGAGAAAAGTAGACGAAGAAATGCTGTAGTCGAGCTCTCAAAATGGCAGCACTTCGTCGCTTCAAAAACCGGTGCCAAAAAGTGAGCCAAAGCCCTCTATTTATAGGCAGATCACACCTTAGGTCGTTCTCGGTTTTAGGTCGTTGCCGACCTAAGAAATCTCCGACCTAACCCACACGCGACACAATGACCTAAGTCCCCAACGACTCATCAGCAAAGCCGACCTATCATACTACGACTTATCAAAGCACACGAGACACGACTCATTAAGCCTGCCGACCTATCCTCCCTAGCGACCTAACTATCACTACTAACTCGTAAACGAGTTACGAGATCGACCTATCTTACCTAGCGACCTAACACTAACCCTTAGGTCGCTCAACGACCTAACTTAGGTCGTTACCCCTATAGGTCGTTCACGACCTATCTCCTAACACAAACTCGTTAGCCCTTAGATCGGTGGAGGCCTCAAGTCGCTGGTCCTTAACTCGGCAAAACCCTATAAGTCGCTAACTTACTTAGGTCGGTCAAAACCTTAACTCGGTCATATCTACTAACTCGTCCCAGCCTTGAGTCGTAACTCGCTAACTCGGCAGCTTCCTTGACTCGGCCATGCTTCCCAACTTGCTAACGACTCAACATACTAACTCGTTAACACATTAGGTCGCTCACCACTCCTCAACGACCTAATATCCAAACGACCTAACCCCTTAGGTCGTCAACCCCACTAACTCATCCATCCCCTAAGTCGCTATCTAACTCATTAACTCGTAACTCGCGAAGACCACTAACATGTTAACTCGCTCCAACACTAACTCGAGTTAACTTTCCAATCTAACTTCCTCGCGACTCAAACAACATACGAGTTATCCTCCCCTACGACTTAGGTTAAGGACGACTTATCAACACTAACGACCTAGAATTCTACGATATATTGACACGTAAAATACGGGTCGTTACATTTTCCTATTTAGGAAAAGTATTATCGAATGCATTTGTTCGATGGAATCTCTCTCAATTTGAACATCATGACATCCATAAGTACATGCTTTTCAACTACATCGAAGTAGAAGAATATGTGAAGGACGCATTTTATAATTTATAGCAAGAGTTAAAGTATATACAACCTAATTTAACTTTATTTTTGTTGCTTATAGTAAAAGCAAAAATGAATTAATAAGTCAATATCCCATGGAAACTGAAAGTTTTATTATTACGAAGCTTGAATATGTATTTTCTGATTGATTAAAAAATAGTGTAAGTATCTTTTATTGCAATGTAGTTTGTAATCAAATAAATAAATTGAATACTATTAATGTGCCTATTTTTGTAAATAGATTCCATTTCAACCGAGTGGTATTGGACATCAGTTATATTTACTTGCACAGAAACCAGATTATAAAGTAGAGTGTTACAACGGTTATTATGTAAATGGTTTTAAATTTCATACACTTAATTATGAAAAAAACAAGGCGACGATGAGTAGCGGTATTTATGTGAAAGGAAGCTGTTACAATGAATTGGAAAATGATTATTATGGATTGTTAAAAGAAGTCATAAGCCTAGGTATCTTTGAGAGAGAAATGAGATATTTATATTTAATTGTGAGTGGTTTGACATATTGAGTAGAAATGGAATGAAAGTGCACTATAGAAATGGACTAATAGAATTGAACAAAAATTCTTGACTACAAACCGACGATGACTTTGTATTTACCCAACAATGCCAACAAATGTATTTATTGTCCAAGCCCGGCAGCGGCTTAAATGAATGGGTAACAGTTATTAAAACTATAGCTTGAAGTCGATTTGCTAGTGAATTGTTGAGCCATAACTTAATGGAGGATGGTGCGGACGTCAAACAACTAGACGGATATATCAACCCTGTATTGTCACTATTGATGATATCTCAGATCAAAGAATTTGATGCGATCGATGAAGAAGAATTGAAACCTGTAATGCAGACAAATAATGTTTATTATTTCGGATGAAATGATGATGAAAATGTATATGATGGTGAGGTGAATTATGATGGTGAGGCTGACCTTAATGACGAGGAAGAAAATGAAGATGGTTATCAAGATAAAAATATTAATGATGAAGACACTGTGGACGAGTTTGCATTATAATAAGTTAGAAAATATTTTGTGCTTTGAATAAAGTTTATGCAAGTACATTAGTTTACACTAGCTTTGATGATTTTGTAATGCATTTATCAATTTTCATTTGTTATTGACTTTATGCATTTTCTAAAATCGAGTGCATGAGTTTAATTGTAGAAGCATTATCTACATCGGTTGCAACTAATTTTTCTTTTTGAGTTTTCAAAGTTGCATGACAATAAATCCTAGATCATAATTGCATTTTTTGAGCATAAGAATTTGACTTGTTAGTGGACAAATAATCTGACATATTTAGTTTTCTTATGTAAATCAGTACATATATCACGTCCATTGGACATGTGCAGATAAAAACGCACGTAAACTTTTTATTGCAAAATATTCTTTTTTACATACGCACACAAAAGCACAAAAACTAATAGTTTAGGATAAAAGAAACAAAATATGTAATATACACCTCAGACTTGTTTGAGAAATAGGGATTACAGTAAGAACATTCAATTCCATGTCACATGTAAATTTATGATGTGGAAAATTGAGTTTTGATTGGAAGTGGGAGAAGAAAGTGTTATTTATGGAAGCGACGCGGTTAGGTTATCATAACGTAAAGGAGATGTGGGCAGAGAATAACCAAAAAGACCTTAGCTTTTAAAATAAGTTGCTACTGATTTTTGAGAATAAGAGTGTTTAGCTTTATCTCAACAAAAGAGGAAATGAGTGTGGTTATGAGGATGTGGTAGAATGGGATGGTAAATCGAAAAACTGCTCTTTTATTCTTTAATTTTGGATAAACTATGAAAAGAGTGTTTGAAATTATTTCAACAGCTTCATTGGAGGTTTTTCTATATATCATGTTTTGATAAGTGTCCCAACTACACCAAAGCGAATAATGGTTGCAAAACTACAGAAAAATGCTTCTTTTTTACTTGAAATCGTAATCATGAAAATTGGAAATGAGACAAACATCTATTAATTTGATGGTAATTTAATCTTGCAACTTTAAACAAAAATGCTGTTCGGGATGAAAATATCAAGTCTTAGATAAACACATAAATTAATTCAAGAAGAAGAGGATAAAATAATCAAATAATTAAGCTCCCAAAAAAGAAAATTGAGAAGCTGAAAAAATATGAAATCGGTTTTATTGTCCAATGTAACCATCATAACTCCAATTCAAACTCAGACAACTCAATTACTCTAGTACAAAGAAATAATACATTTTCCAACACTGAATTGAATTCCTCATCTCTCTCAGTACTAAATTCAACTAAGAACGACTTCTAAAAATGAATGAAAAACTAAACTTACCAACCATTAAATAGAAAAAGCGGAAAAAGATAAACAATGAACAAATCTTCAGTAATCACCAAAACATGCGAGCTCTTTCGTTTAGTAGTAAGCAAAATAACCATTCCAGTCCACAACCCCAACATCAAAATTACAGAAATAAAAAACTGTTATCCTGAAAAAAAATTGAAAGTTGGAAAAAGAATAGAAATGTAAGAAAATGTATTGATATTTTAATTTTATTGACAAATGTTTTACTTTTGAACCTAATAATCCGTATATTTCAGTAACTTGTCCCTACGATACAATTACTCATTGTAATGACTAAATGTTGACTTAGCCAGGTTACAATCTTTTGCACTGCTTTTATTTGCAAAATCTTTGTATGCTATTAAGAAACTTAACAAAATTAAATGAGAAAATACATATATAACTGACTCTTTATTCCAACCACACAATCTACGATTACAATATAACAAGCACCAACAATTAATGAATAGAAGATCAAAATGAGCAGCAATTAAATATTATACAAAAAGGTTGGGCAGAATGTTTAATTAAATATACCTATCGTTAATTTCCATCTATATGCCAGGCCTAATTTACAAGCCTATTTGAAAGATGTTGTGTAACGACCTGGTATTTCGAACCTTTGACATCCACGCATATCAGACTTCAATTGCTCAAAATGTCATATTTTTAATTTATATTTGACAAAACTTAACATGTACAGTAAATAAATCAATTACAGAATCACAGATACAGAGTATTAAAACATTAAGCAGCGGAAAAGATAACTAGTATTTCATGAAGCTACTATATAAACAACGGAGTTTGAAATAAAATACAACAGAATATATCATACAAATGAATCTTCAATACATAAGCAATTGATGAGTCTGAATATAATTGACTGGAATAAACTGAAATAACCGAAAGCTGGATAGATAGATGGATCTCCAAGCGAAGCTCAGACCCAAAGGTGAGTCTCAAATGCTGTGACACTCGGTCTAACTCGAACGTAAAGCAAAACACTCGAGTCAGGATTAACATTCTTATATTAATAAATTTAACTCAAGCGAAATATCAACTAAAATACAAGTAACTTAAAGGATGTTTGAGATTTTCATCATTTAAGGATCCGTGAAACTATCTGCTATATAATAATATACTCTAATATAATATGTCTATAGTAAAGTAAATTACTAAAATAGCGTTAAGACGTTACTCATATCCCCCTTAACACGTTTTGTATATTCTCATAGTATATAAAGTACCGTAATTCATTCGTAAACTCCATCAGAGGGCACTCGATAGGTATGATACAAACCAAACTCGTAGAAGACGCGATAGGGCATGCGGCAAGGCACCGAGGCAATGCCAAGGTAGATATACCGTTTGCGGATTCAGATTGGTGGTAATACATAGCAACTAATACCGCCCACCTCGTGACACACTCCCAAATCAAAAGTGCACCCAATCAAAACACAAAAGCAATAGAATTGTATCGAAGAAATGTGCCCGATCGGATAAATGACCTTACTTGGCCTGGCGTGGCTCCTGTTTCAGCCGCATCAAGCTGACTCACGGTAGTCGGGGCTACGTAAATACCATATAGAATCGTCACCAAACCATCCTATTTCATTCTGCAATCTCCACCACGTACACCGTTGTTAAATTGATTTTCGGTATTAGCAGAGAATATGACAATATCCGATCCGGTCTCTTTAACAATCAAACGCTTATTTCACACCATGATCATTTCATTTCAAATAGTTCATATTTCATATCAGAGTGTCATATTCATTTCAAACCATATCAATTTGATATCATTGTTCACTTTAAATAATATTCATTTTCAGAATGTAACACTTTCGAAATCATAACACTTTGAAATCATAACACTTTGAAACCATAACGCTTTGAAAGCATAACACTTTCCACCTAAACTGTTTAGATGTTGAAAGTAGTATATATATTAAAATACTTTATAAATTAAAATAGTTTATATATATAATTAAATACTTATAATAAATTTAGTTTCCTCCAATTTCGCAAATCGATTTAAATCATCTTAAATTTCAAAATTTATTTTAAATCAATTCCAGTTTAACCATTTCAATTTAAAGTTCAAATACTCAAGTTTAACTAT
Organism: Allium cepa; assembly: GCA_030765085.1. Lineage (NCBI taxonomy): Eukaryota > Viridiplantae > Streptophyta > Magnoliopsida > Asparagales > Amaryllidaceae > Allium > Allium cepa. The sequence continues at coordinate 723,493,624 of CM060934.1, forward strand.
TCAAACATTTACAATATAAATTTCATTTATATTTCAACATTTAACTTTTAAATTTATCCAAATTGAAAATTATTCCCTTAATCATTTTTATGACAATTTATTTAAATCCTAATTTATATATTTAAATCAATATTGGATACTCAATCTCAATTTTATTCAAAATTGTGAATATTCATTTAATCACTTTTTATCAAATCAAGTCATAAACCAAGTTATAGTCATATCTTTTTAAAATCTCAAAACTAATAAGTTTAAATCAATTTTTTCTTAAATTCAATTATTAACCAATTTAAATTCCAAGTCAACATCAATGTATCTTCTCGATCTTAATTTATTATAGTTATTAAGAAAATCTATTTTTAAAATATAATTTTTTTAAATAAATACCCAAACATATATATACTAATTAAATCAAATTTTATTAAATTAAATCTTAATATTAAATTATTATATATTTTATAATAGTAAAATTACAAGTAAAATCTTAAAAATTTATATTTTCAAAACTAACTTATAAATTTAAAATTTTCAAAACATATAATTTGTTTAAAATCTAAACTTAGACATATAAAATAACATTTATACATTTCATATTTTAAAAATCAATATCTATTAAAAAAACTCATATATTTCCTTTCAAACTTTGAAAATCATTTTCAAAATATAGACCGACGGTGTCCGTATATAATTTTCTATCGTATAGTCAAGTGATACGGATATTTATCATTTCAATCCGCAATTTAAATATCTACGGGTATATATCATTTAAACCCGAAATCCCAAAAATTTAAAAAATCAATAAAAATTACTTGAGTTTATCATTTATTACTTGAGTTTATCATTTCAACCTGTAATGATTTTTTCTATTCTACAAAATCGTTCGGGTATGTATCATTTCAACCCATAGGAAAATTCTAAATTAACAGGGAACTTGCAGAGTGGGAACAGTTATGATAATAATATAACATACCAACAACATACATATATCATCAATAACAAATTAAATCATAATATAAATGACGGGTTATGGTGTCATATGTCACATGTGAACAGTAACAGATAATAGCATATATACAGCAATTAAATAACTAACAACAACATATTTCAATTGTCGCTTCAAGTGAAATCAAATTTACTAAATATAAGAATGTTAATCGTGAGTGATTGCTCACCTTTTGAGGCTTGAGGATGATAAGAATAGGAACAGTGACACAGACACGCACACGGATTTGACGGACAAAGCTGATAAATATGAATCGATGAGAATATATAATATTAACTCATATTAAAATAAGATAAAATAAATATCTTTATAATATATTTTCAAAATCAATATTTAACTTACACACATATTAAACATTAACAAAAATCAAAATCTATATCATTTTCTCTAAAGCTTATGAAGAAATATTTGCATTGGATCAAATTTGCTTTCGTAAAGCTAACGGTTCAAAGAATTACCTCCATGAAAAGCAGCAAACAACAATGCTTATTATCACAATCATAGTAGAGAAATCGTTGTTATACTATATATCATATATCGATATATGGGACTTTCGCTACATTCGTAAGTCAATTGAGTAGGCTAATTGATCCATTTTATTTTATTTTTTCTTTAATAAATGTATTCAAACTTCAGAAAAAAAGATTTTATCAAATTTTCAATCAATGTGCCATCAAAAACATAATTATTATTGCATTTATTCTAGTATATATTACAATTTTAGGTACTTTGCATGAGATGTGCCACTTTTCCCTATCATTTGATAGGTGGCAACAAAATTAAGATAGCATATGAGCTTCTATATTTTTATGTAAAGGAAAAATAGACTAAGTTTATGCATTTATCAAAATAATAATCTCATATGCATCTGCTACCAAAATGGTCCAATGTTATATCGGGCCATGAGCAAACTTCAAACTTGGGTCCTCCATTTTGTAAATAAACCTCATAGGTTAACTGAAAAGTAGAAAAATTACAGAAGCCGTCCTTATGTTTTCTATCTCATTTTTGCCGCAAGTCATCTTGCTTAATGATCCACTACATATTCTTCCATTCGTTGATAATCAATTCTGACATATATATAGAATAAAATTTAATAAATATGAATTTTAATAATTCAATCTGGAACCTTTAACAATTACCAATTCTTAAGAATAAGCCATAAAAAAAATTCAAAGAAAAGCTATAAATGCCAGATAAATCAGAAAAATGTTGAAACAATTTTATTCGATAATATTTTAGCTTTCATATCTCAAAATCATTCAAACCGATCTATAAAAAAAATATGAATTTTATAAATAAGATGATTTTATACATATCTAAATACAATTACTAAATTAAATAAATCAAATAAATCAAATTAGAAATTAAAAGACTTGTTTTTCAACGTATTTGGTCTCAAGCTATACAACATAGAAATAAATAGCTTAAGAGAGGAGGAAGCTATTTTTAAAAAGAATGACGCGAGTAGAAAACGAGGATGTTCTGCTTTATAAAACGGGTTATGTTTCCTACTTCATGAAATGTTTTTTTTTTTAAGTAAATAAACCAAATATGATCTCCTTAGCAGCTAGGCCTTGGGCTATAATTACCGAGCCCGCCCAGCCTAAAGGCCCGGTCAGTTTACTATATTTATTCAAATTATAAACTTGTTTTCATTATAAAAAAAAGAAAAGAGACATGCCTATAAGTACCTTGATGATTGAGACGAGACGAGCATGAAATCTCAAACGGTGCTGTGATGACAAGTCAGTGTTGTAGAGAACAACTGAATTATAGAACTGGGGTTATCTAACGGTGCTGCAGCGTGGTGCTGAAATGAGCGTGAAATCTCTATGGGAGGTAGGGTGATTGAAACGACATGAAATATGAAATGCGAATCAGCATGATGGTTGAAGTGTGCTTGCATGTTACAAGGTGGCTACGTGATAGCTGAAACGTGCTTAATTGGCTTGAAAACAAGCTGCTGCCTTCAAGACACGATAGCTGAAACCTAAAACGTGTTTAGTACTTAATAGAACAAATTTTGAACTGTAAGGGTGGTCTGTGAAAGCTGCTGCCTTCAAAAGTTGAAAGCTGAAATGCGCTTAATGCTTAATAGAACGAACTGGAAATATACTCCGTGACAGCTGAAACTTGCTTAGTAATTAATAGAACCATTTTAAAACTAAAATGGTAATTTGGGAAAGCTGGTGCCTTCAAACAGGGTAACAAAACTACAGCAAATATATAAACTAAATCAGGTGCATATATGTTGCAAACAGAGCTTCAAAACCCAAATATTATTTTTAGTATTATGTATGTATTTGAACTCGTGATTGAGTGGTAAGTCAATAAATAAAGTATAAGCAAAGATAGAAAATAAGCAATGTATGTTCTGTTTTATTCACATTCTATGTTTTTTTTTTCTAATCTGTAAATAGGATAGAAAATTCTACTTCTAAGATTTCTTGTTGTCCTTGTAGTAATGTGCATGTAATTTTATGTATCAGGTCATATATCTAGAGCATATCCATCACAATAGTCACCTTTGCATTCTAACGCATTTGAGACTGCGTAACAAAGCATGCTCTTTTTTGATCTAATGCAACAACAAATGCCATGTATGCAACAATATTCGCATATGCAACATTTTTCAGGACCTTCTATGCCGTATCAATTGTTGTAAATTTTCAAAGAGCTTTTGGGGTTTGAGTTTTGTTTTGGAAGAGTAGAAGAGAAGAAAGAAGAAGAAAAGAAAGTAAAGTCCCACATTGTAGAAAAGAGAAGACTATACTTGTATAAGTATAGCTCTCTTAAGTGGATGTTGTGGCCTTGGGGCTCGCACATGTTTGCTTTGTTGCGAGGAGAGAAGTCATGCAACACCGCGCGCGCCGCCGCCGTCCGTCCGACTGGTATGAGTTCGAAAATATTTTTGAATTAAAATAAGAACAGTAACGGACCAGATTTCAGCCCGTTAAGGACCCAGAACGCGACGTTTGAATTGCATCGGTTTTCTTAACGTTGCAAACGAAAGGTCGCTACGTTTAATTTTTGAATCCATTCCCAACATTTGCGAACCGTTGCAAACGGTCGCGATGCTTCGCGAATGGACACCTCTTCACGTCTATAAATAGCGACGCCCAGAAACAGTTGCAGATAGTTCGATATCTTCTTCTTCTTCCTAGAGCGATTCTGCAACGCTAGAAAGTGTTGCAAAACGTTGCGCCTCCATTGCTCTGTTTTGTGACGCCTCCAAGGTGTTGCGAAATCAGAAACCATTGCAAAATTGCTCTCTTCTTCCTCTTCATTCTGTTCTCTATAAATTGCATCATCAGATACAGTTTCTGAAGTGTTCTTGGTCGGATCAAAGTCGTACAAACTTTGAATCCGATTACGCTGTTATAGGGCTTCATTGAATCCTGAAAGTCGATGTTCGATAACCCGTTTGTACCTGGTGGGTTGAACTATTGTCTGAAAGAATCTATTCCATAGATCCTTGAAGTCGGAAGTACATCATTGTTTTTATCTCTATCGCCATCAAATCCGTCTCGAACCGCAAAATCCCCAACAAAATTTCAGACAATATTCTTCAACCACGGAAGGTTCGAGCGCTTTACAAGTTATGAATCAACATCTAACTCGATTGGAACGTTTTGATGGCGACAATTTCACTCGTTGGCAAGAGACGATATAAATTTTCTTGGTCACCGTCAAGTTATTCTACATTTTGAAGATGACTTGGAAGAAGTCCCGGAGGAAACTGATAAAGATGATGCCGCTCTAAAGGCTAAAGTGGAAAGCGCAAAGAGGACGATTTCCTATGCAGAGACCATATTTTGAATGCGCTATCTACCACAGTCTACAATGCTCATAGGACCTTGAAAACAGCGAATGCACTCTGGACTGCTCTGGAGAATAAGTACCGCATATCTGAGGCAAGTAATAAAAAGTTTCTTTATTTCTAATTTTATGGATTTCAAAATGGTCACCAATAAGTTCATAATTGGACAAGTAAGCGAAATCTTACTGTTGGTGAATCAACTTAAAAATGCTGGAATTGATCTCCCTGAATCTTTTGTTGTTGGAGTTATAATTTCTAGACTTCCGCATAGTTGGAATGATTATAAGAAAAAGATGAAGCATACGGAAACAGATTATAATTTAAATGGTTTACAGCGTCATCTTCGTATTGAAGAAGACTCTCGTAAACGCGATCTAGATGATAATCCGCAAACTGAGTCTCATTCTAAGGCAAATAATGTTGAAATTACTGATAAATTAAAGGCAAAGAATGAGACACGGTTTAAGAAAAATCATTCCAAAACTAACAACAAAAAGAAAGGTGCTTGTTATTTTTGTAACAAGCCCGACCACTATGCCCGAGACTGCCGTCTGCGGAAGAAACAACAAAAAGTGAATGTGGTCGAAGACTCGCTTGTAGCTGTAGTGCAAGAGGAAAACTCCGTTAGTGGCAATGATAATGATTGGTGGTTCGATACTGGAGCAACCATTCACATTTGCAAAGACCGTAATCTGTTCAAGAGTTACGAAGAAAATAAAGGAGAAGCCGGCGAAGTTACTGGAGCAAATAAGGTTCCAAGCAAAGTTCTGGGAAACGCACTATAGAACTTCCTCTCACCTCTGGAAAAGTTCTTACATTAGTCAATGTATTATATGTACCCGATATGTGTAAGAATTTGGTCTCTGGATACCTTCTTAACAAAGGAGGATTCAAGATGGTGTATGAGTTTGATAAGCTAGTGTTGTCTAAGAATGGTAAATTCATTGGACAGGGATACTCTTGTAACGGCATGATTAAGTTGAATCTAATAAAGAAATCTTCTGTTTACATTGTTGATTCTATTAATTTATGGCATGGTAGATTAGGACATGTTAACTATAATTCCATTAGGAATATGAATAAATTAGGATTAATTTCTGATTGTGATTTTGATACCATCTCTAAATGTGAAATATGCGTTCAAGCAAAAATACACCGGAAATCCTTTAAATCCGTAGAAAGGAAAACTGGTTTGCTCGATTTGGTATATAGTGATGTGGGTGACTTAAAAAGTCATATCACCTATGGTGGTAACCAATACTATATAACATTCATTGATGATTATACTAGATATGCATATGTATATCTAATGAAAACTAAAGATAAGACTTTTGATAAATTCAAAATTTACAAAGCAGAGGTCGAAACACAGTTAGGAGTTAAAATTAAAATATTACATTCAGATCGTGGTGGTGAATATTTCTCAAATGAATTCACCTTGTTTTGTAAACAACAAGGTATAATTCACCAATGTACTGTCTCATATACACCACAACAAAATGGTGTTGCTGAAAGGAAGAATAGAACTTTAGTAGAAATGGTTAATTTCATGCTCATAAGTTCTAATTTACCTTATAACCTATGGGGTGATGCTATGTTATCTGCATGTTATATTTTAAATAGAGTACCACTTAAAAAGAATAATATTTTCCCTTATGAATTATGGTTTAATAGGAAACCTAACCTAACTAGACTTAAAGTTTGGGGTTGCTTCGCTTATGTTAGAAAACCAGACCCTAAACGACCAAAGTTAGGAAACAGAGCATTTAAATGCGTTTTCATAGGATATTCACTTAATAGTATAACTTATAGATTTCTTATTCTTGACACCCTAGAAGTTATAGAATCTATAGATGCAGAATTTTTTGAAAATCAAACTGTTGAGATCCCATTGAGATCATCTAGTCCAGAACGTAGTATGACAAATGATATCAATAACGATGATTATGCTCCTGCTCAAAATAGCAAGGAAGTGTCAGTACCAGATAATAGTACCGAACAATGGAGAAGTAAAAGAGCGAGAATGGAGAAGGACTATGGTCCTGATTTCATTACGTATCTTGTAGAAGGCAGTAAGGACGAATTCCTTAATGTGACTAAATATGTAATGAATGTTGATGATGATCCCAAAACTTATTTTGAAGCTATGAGTTTCAGAGATTCAAATTTTTGGAAAGAAGCTATCAATGATGAAATGAATTCCATAATGTTAAATCAAACGTGGGTTTTAACTGATTTACCTCCTAGTGCTAAACCTATAGGATGTAAATGGATATTCAAGAAAAAGTTGAATACAAACGGATCCATTGATAAGTTTAAAGCCAGATTAGTTGCTAAGAGATATAAGTAAAGACATGGAGTAGATTATTTTGATACATATGCTCCAATTGCTCGCATATCTTCTATACGCTGTTTAATTGCAATTGCATCAATCCATAAATTAGTCATACATCAAATGGATGTAAAGACTGCTTTTCTAAATGGAGATTTAGAAGAAGAGATATATATGGAACAACCTGAAGGTTTCAAAACCCCAGGCCAAGAAAAGAAAGTTTGCAAATTAGTAAAATCTTTTTATGGCCTGAAGTAAGCTCCCATGCAATGGCATGAGAAGTTTGATAAAGTTGCACTGTCATATGGATTCATTGTTAATGATGTTGATAAATGTATTTATGGCAAATCGGATAACAACGGTATTGTTATAATATGTTTGTACGTTGATGACATGCAAATATTTGGTTCCAATATATCCTGCGTGAATGAAACTAAAAAGTTTCTGTCTTCTAAATTCGATATGAAAGATCTAGGAGAGGCTGATGTAATTCTGGAAATTAAAATTGTTAGGAAAGAGGGGGAGTTATTACTAACTCAATCCCATTGCATACAGAAATTCCTACAAAAGCATGGTCATTACGATGACAAACCAGCACCAACTCCTTTAGATCTTAGTATTAAATTAGAAAAGAACACTGGACGTACTATCTCTCAACTAGAGTATTCCAGTGTTATTGGGAGTCTTATGTATGCTATGCATTGCACTAGACCAGACATCGCACATGATGTAAGTATATTGTGTCGATTTACGAGTAATCCAGGTTTCGAACATTGAAAAGCCATTTCCATAGTTTTAGCTTATTTGAAAGGAACCATTAAATATGGTTTATCTTATAAAGAATATCCTTCTGTGATAGAAGGATATAGTGATGCAACCTGTAACAATGTAGAATCCAAATCCAAGTCTACGACTGGATGGATCTTTACATTAGGAGGCGCTGCTGTGTCTTGGGCTTCCAAGAAGCAGACCTGTATTTCTGACTCAACAATATTGTTAGAATTTATTGCATTAGCAGATGCATGTAAAGAAGCGGAATGGCTTAGGAATCTATTAATGGAAATCCTTTTGTGGAAGAAGCCATCTCCAGCAGTCTTGATTAACTGTGACAATCAAACAACAATGTACAATGTGTCTAATAAGACATATAATGGAAAGTCTAGACATGTGAGTCTAAGACATCAAATGGTGAGACAGTTACTCAAAAGAGGAGCTATAACTGTTGATTACATAGAAATGAAGAAAAACTTGGCTGACCCACTTACAAAAGGTCTTCCAAAGGCAATGGTTTCTATAAAGTCACAAGAAATGGGACTAAGGTCTGTGAATGAAGGTTGATCATTCTTAACAGAAACCCAAATTATGTCTTGAAAAGGATAGACAAAGTTCAATGGGTACCAACAAGTTAAGCGAATGATTATGGAACACTAAATTGATAATCTCATAATATTTAGTGTTGGATTCTGCAAGAACAAAGGATGTGTGACGCCCCACCTCTATACCCACGGTAGCCAAGAACACTACGGTGTAGTGCTGTCAACTAGCGCGGAGAATAAGGCTGTTGAGGAGCGACCATCCATGTAATTTCTTATCACACGGTGGCTATAAAATAATCATCGGAAACAAATATAGAAGTAAGCATAACATGCGAATCAATCACAGATATCCATATCACAAAGGCGGAAAGAGATATGAATATATATCACATAAAAGTGTACATCAGAGTAGTGGTCTAAAAAGATCCATGATAATACAAAAGAATAGCAACGCGTGCTATACAAAAGAATACAACTATGAGTCTATATCTCAAGTGTAAACAACAAAAGCTGCTAATCTAAACAAGTATCCAAAAGTCTGAGTAGTGAATCACTGGGGGAGGAGTCAAGCAGTAGCACCTGTAACATCTCGGTCTGACCCGAGTATTATTTATAAGAAAATAATAAACGGATCAGTCTAGCTATAAATATCAGATGACGTGATATAAAATAAAAGATATGGCATAAACATAAAATATCCATACTGAGATACTACTATAAGTATGCAAATAATGATCAACAGGAGATCAACCAATAAGAGATAAATCAATATCACAAGAATCTTCTCAAAGATCCAAAGAGGGTATCATACCCTAAACTTGTACTCATGACAAGTCAAAGAGATAAATTCCAGAAATCAACACAAGAAATCCAGAAATCATAAAAAGGGAAAGAGGACTATCACATGACGGTCCGAAGACCAAGGTGAGCTACCCCGCATGTGTGAATGGAATCACACAGATTGAGGTCAAGACTAACCAAAAAGCAGAAAGGTATGTGTGAATGGAATCACACAAGTGGTGTCTAGTCTAACCTTGCAATGAAAGAGACATCGCGCAATTGCTAGTCTGATTCATAAAGCGATCATCAAGATCAACGAGAAGTGTCAATTACACTAAGCTAGTAAATATAGAAGTTTAGCTTCATGTCCCATAACCACTTGCTTAACTTAAATATTTACGAACAAACTGTAAATCTTCACTACTAAAATTGTCACAAGAGGTTCAATCGAACAAGTCCAAGAATTAACCGACGAAGTGAACGCAAGCGTTTCATACCACTTGTTTTACTAAGTCGTTTAATTAGATTTCTCATCCGAGTGAGGTAAAGGCTTGTATATACTAATAGATTGGAAAACGGTTTAAGAAAAGAGCTTTGTTATTAAAAATAGAGTTGAAATCATTTTGTTGAAAGAGTTTTGATATTTACTACTAGTTTTGAAACCTTTATATTTTAAAGTGACAAATCACAGAAGCGATTGTAGAAACAATCAATCACAAAGGTCACATTCGAAGATGTGATAAAAATCCAAGGAAATCAGCTCAGCAAGTTCTGTTGAATATTTTTCAGATAAGATCCCCTACGGAGGGGGGGTAGCAACCCCCCAAGGTGGGGTGCGGGGGCAACGCCACCGCTTACGGGGTTCGACCTGCCCGGTCAGGTCGCGGGGGTCCAGGGGGCAGCGCCCCCGGCGGGGTGCGGGGCAGCGCCCCGTCCAAAACGGTACGACTTAGTGAAGACAAAATGAGGTCTAACGACCTAAGAGGGATAGGGTCGAGCGACCTAATGGTTGCGACCTAGGGGTCTAAGGGGCACGACCTAGTGGTCCAGCGACCTAAAGGGTATAGGTCATGCGACCTAAAATGGGTTCGCGACCTAACACTCAAACGACCTAAAGAAATTAAGGAGCCGAGCGACCTATAAGAAGCAGCGACCTAAGAAGAAACGAGGCCCAACGACCTAGCGACCTAAGGTCATACGACCTAGCGACCTAAAGCCATACGACCTAACGACCTAAGGTCATACGACCTAGTGCAACACGCGACCTAATGCGGCCGAGTGGTTTAAGGTCGGAGACGACCTACGACCTATAAAGGTAGACGGTTGAGCGAGCTAATGAGGTCCAGAGTCGAGCGACCTAGCGACACGGTGTGTTGAGCGACCTAACGAGGTCAATGTTGAGCGACCTAACAAGGTCCAAAGAAGGGCGACTTAAAAGAGGCGCGACCTAACTCAAACAAGCAGGGCGATTTAAAAGAGGCGCGACCTAAAAGAGGCGCGACCTAAAGGAGCGCGACTTAATGGGTTATATGACCCAACGACCTAAGCCACTAACTTGCGAGCGACCTAAGTCCTAGGTCGTGAGCGACCTAACTGCGAGTGAGCAAAAATGGCCAGAGTCAAAGCAGAGCGACCTAACGACCATACGACCTACGACCTAAAAGGCTTGCGACCTACGACCTAAAACCGAGTGAGTCAAATACGAAGGCCGTGACTTTTCCACCCCGAGCGACCTAATGAAGACAGAACGATCTAAGAGCAGTTTTTCACCAAAAACACTAAAAATTGCAGTTTTTCGCCAATCCAATCCAAACCAAATGCAAATGTGCATGCCAAAGTGATAGGGAATCATTCCCAACAGTCCAATATAGTTATAGACTAGATTTGTGAGATAAAAATCTCACCTTTGCTCCAAAACCCAATGAAAATGAAGAACAAAGCTTGAAGGCAAATGGAGAAGCAACCACAAGCTTGAATCCGATGTCTTCTTCTTGAATTTGGAGTTGAATGTTGGAGTTGCAATAAAACAAAAACTTTGGAGTTTTAATTTCTCATTCCATTCACCATTTTTGTTGAAGCTTTAGTGTTAGGAAATGAAATGAAGCAATGAAGAAGAAGGGGGGTGGAACTTGGGCCTAATGGGCTAAAAGTCCAAACCAAAGGCTCGAGTGAAAAAGTGGTGAAATTCCACTAACCCCAAACATATCAATGTTTATACTTAGAAGATTGCAAACGACGTTTCGAACTCAATAGAAGTGGTCTCGAGTCCTAATTTGACCGTTTGCAAAAAGTAGCTTCGGACCAAAATCCGATTAACGATAAAATATTTAAATATAAAAATCGATAAATATGCGGGTTGTTACAGGATGGATATACTTTCTTAATAAGTCCAGAAACCTTAAAAGGTGTATCACAGAAACACCTTAAGATACTTACCTATATGAGTATGGAAATCAGGCCGTTTCCTAGTAAAGTAAGACCACTTTCTAAGTAGACTCATGAACAAGGATTTAAGCACATGGCCATTAACGTGCTGAGCAATACAGAACACTTTACCTAAGGAAATCAACATGTGTGATTGTTCCGGTTTTATCATTAGGAATACTTGGTTTAAGATTCGTTCACCATAAAATCTCGATAAGGCTTTGAATGGTTTACACTAAGTAAAGGTTCAAATCCAAAAGATACCTTTTATTTATGTGTTGGTTTTCACGATGATGCAAAACTTGATCTTAGAACTACATATGCTTGATCCCACTTGGGTATGTAGGAAGTCACTCTAGTGACGCAGCCGTCCTATTTATTTATTTATTATTTTGAAAATTGGGGGAGATTGTTGTAAATTTTCAAAGAGTTTTTGGGGTTTGGGTTTTGTTTTGGAAGAGTAGAAGAAGAAAAGAAAGTAAAGTCCCACATTGTAGGAAAGAGGAGACTATACTTGTATAAGTATAGCTCTCTCAAGTGGATGTTGGGACCTTGGGGCTCACATATGTTTGCTTTATTGTGAGGAGAGAAGTCATGCAACGCCACACGCGCGCCGCCGCCGTCCGTCCGACGGAACCGAACCGGGCCGGGTACGGGTACAGGTTTCAGGTTCGGATCCAAAAATATTTTTGTATCAAAATAAGAACAGTAACGGACCAGATTTCAGCCCGTTAAGGACCTAGAACCGAAAAATCTGAATTTGGATAAAGGGCGGGAATTTATAACGTTTTCTAAACGTTACAAACTGAATGGACGCGACGTTTGAATTGCAATGGTTCTTTGAACGTTGCAAACGAAAGGTCGCGACGTTTAATTTTTGAATCCATTCGCAACAGTTGCGAACCGTTGCGAACGGTCGCGACGCTCCGCGAATGGACACCTCTTCACGTCTATAAATAGCGACGCCCAGAAACAGTTGCAGATAGTTCGATATCTTCTTCTTCTTCCTAGAGCGATTCTGCAACGCTAGAAAGTGTTGCAAAACGCTGCGCCTCCATTGCTCTATTTTGTGACGCCTCCAAGGTGTTGCGAAATCAGAAACCATTGCAGAATTGCTCTCTTCTTCCTCTTCATTCTGTTCTCTATAAATTGCATCATCAGATACAGTTTCTGAAGTGTTCTTGGTCGGATTAAAGTCGTACAAACTTTGAATCCGATTACGTTGTTATAAGGCTTCATTGAACCCTGAAAGTCGATAGTTCGATAACCCGTTTGTACCTGGTGGGTTGAACTATTGTCTGAAAGAATCTATTCCATAGATGCTTGAAGTCAGAAGTACAGCATTGTTTTTATCTCTATCGCCATCAAATCCGTCTCGAACCGCAAAATCCCCAACATCAATCACCTCATAATTTCGATGAATATCAACATCATGGAGGTATGAAGTAATCAGCGTTCTCACTTTTAGGCTTTGTTTTACTTGTCGAAGTAGAAGCAATATATGTACAAATATGTTAGTGGACTTGTTTCCATTTTTTCTTAAGTAACATGTGTAATGTTTTGTGAACATGTGAGGTTACCATTTTGTTAATGTAATATGTTTGGAAATGTTTCTTAACTTTCCCGTTAAAGCAATTTATATACATATCTTAGTGAATGCATGCGTTAAATTGAGCACCTTATGATTTTTGTGTTGTTATTGAATATTATGTAATTTCTACATAATATTGAATATATTTTGACATGTATGAGATTATAGTACCAACATGATAAATTCTTGATGATATTGCATCGTTTACTATTGTGGATATTTCATGTATTTAAATTATGCAAATTTAAGATCGATTAAAGACAAAATTTCATTTTGTAAAATTCAGTTTCGAATATATTCAAGGCTGCAATATCGGTCTTTACATTTGGAGACTGAAAACTCAATCTTACTTTTTTTTTACGACCAGGGATTCAAATACTGAAATTTCAGTCTTGATAGGTCTTTAACTATAATTTAAAGACTGAATTGCTTGATTAAAAATTGAAAGTCAGCCATTAATCCAATGTTTTTTAGTGTATATCATCGTATTTTGTCGTCAATGTTGAAAACAAAAAACATAAAATACAAATTGAAACCAAACAGGTCTTAAGTCCCCGTGGAACCATAGACCGAAAATTATACAAAAGGAGCCTGATATGTGCAATAAAGATGTTCAAACTGGCAGTTGGATTGAAATTAAATTCTTAAAAGGGTACCATAACAGGCAATTGGGGTGGTAATTCTAAGGTGATTTTTATGAATCAACGAAAAATAGTAATGATGAATTTGTGGACTTAATAAGAATACGATGTAGTAAAATGAAAGTAAATGGAAGAACTCTTTGTATGTTTATGTTGTTAGATAGAAGACCTTACTACTTTGAAATATTTCTTTCGACATAACTGAAAACCAGTGAAACATTTAAGGATTTTTCCCCCAAAGAGAATGGTTTGCATTTGATCAAATTTGAAAATGAAAATGATTTGAATTGTGTCATGTTTGTGGTGGAGGTTAGTGACTGTTAGATGGTATGATTATGATCTTAAAAAGATGAGAACCAAATTTAAATTAGACAGGAAAATGTTACTCTCGGTTCCTTGTACGGGTTAAGATCTGTCGTTGAAATCCCTATTTGGTACATTGGGAACATTGGATAACCTATTAAACTTGATGTACCAAATGTAAAACAAACTAGATCGACTTACGCTAGAGTACTGATCGATGTTATATCAAACAATATGAAAATCGAGATTAGAGCCAAAATTAAAATAGATGATGGATATACACAACAAGTGGAGTATGAATATATATATATATATATATATATATATATATATAGATATCCCGCTGATTCAAGCCCCCACACCCCCGGGTAAATTTATATCCTAAATTTATATAGAATAGGAAAGCGCATGATAGGAATCGAGCCAGGGTCTTTTATCAGAACCCAAGTCTTTTTTTCACTGCGCCGCACCCGCGGACTAATGTAAAATCAACGTGGTTGACTCTCTGTGGTCTATAGGATCTTATAATTGTTAAACATTCGAAACTTTAAAAATTAAGTGACTCTCACCTGAGTAGTGGGACCATACGCTTGCCTTATAAGTTATGAAAATCCTTTAGGTGGAATTTTTAGTGGACTTGCATGTTCCTTCCAAAACCGTCATCCATGCTAATTTTAGTTGTTCTCAATAGTAAATAATATTGTTCTCAATAGTAAATAATATCATATTCTAGATGTTCATTGTTTGGTTACGAGAAATAATTGTCAGCTCCTTAAAACGGAACAGAATAGAACGCAAGGACAACATATAAAAATAGGTGCAAGGATCATTTTGGCATTTTAAAGTTATCTAGGATTTACCACCACATAATTTTTACCTAATATTATAGAAATGTCACTATTGCACAAATACGGCGTAAGTTGTGCATATCTTAACTTTATTTCTACTTTTTACGGTTAAGAAAAAATTATGTTTTGCACTATATATGTGTGTGTCAACTAATAATTCTAATTGTTTTTGTATATAATTTTCATGTTTATGTAATTATTTATTCATATTTTCTATAAGTTAAAATTTTGCACTTCTAAAAGATATATAGAATTGGATATAGTTAATTAGAAAACAGGTAAATAGGCATAAGGAAGAAGTTGAAAAAAAAATTAGTCTAAAGGACAACAAGCTTGCTTTTTAGCTTTAAAGACACTTTTTAGTGTAAACTGAAAATGATAGTTGCAACTATCATTCTGTGATTTACACTAAAAAATGTCCTTCAGCCTAAAAAACAAAATTCTTGTCCTTGACACTAAATTTTTTTCAAACTTTTTCCTTTAGCCTAAAAACCCCATTAGAAAATACGTATATTTTGCATCTTCGATTTATTTTTTTATGCATTTTTTTTAAATGTGAATTCCTTTCCATCTTACTATATCTTTAGTCTATATTACATGGAACTGCATGTATTCTTCAGTTTGATTTTACCTTTTATGAACTTCCTAAAACGAGGAATAGTTTAAAGAAAAAACATGTATCAATTTTTTAGCATCCAGATAGAATTTAGCCAAATGAACAAAATCCATCTATTTTTTTAGATCTATTCTACAACCCAACCATGTTACCTAGAACTCCCCCCAGCCATTGTTCCTCGTTTCCTCGCCCATGAAGTTACTATCTCTTCCACCACCACATCATAAAGTATACGTTTATTTCATGATAAAATATGGGTGTTCAAATTTGATTTGTTATTAAGAGAGTTGCATGTAAAATAGCAACAAACACACAATTTTGCCTTCAATCAACGTTTACGTGTATTACGTTTGATATTGATATGTTTGATATATGCGTATTGCATATAAAACACATCTGCATAATCTTTATAAATCGTAACATATGTTTATTATTGTCAAAATGGAGAAATTGTAAAGAAATTTTCTGCGTTTAATGTGTTTGTTTAATTTTTTTGAATTTACAGGATAACTAGAGTTTTTTTAATTGAAAGATGCATTGGTTGAGTATGTGGATACAATCACAACTGATGACATCAAACCAGTTTTGTTTTGAGCCAACGGTCTAAACTACCTTTTGATTCAAGTTTCACAGAAGCAAAGCTCAATGGAAGAAGTATTAAACTGAGTAATACATGTTTAACATTAGGCTCATACTATTATTTGCAAGATAAATACAACGATATTTGGAATTCAAATACAAAGATTCTTTCAACGACCATCTAAAGAGCCGATACTGACATTCGTATTGTGAGTTTATGTAAACACTTCTAGTAGTTTACCAAAAGTATTGGGTCACATATCAACTTTTAAAAGCAACAAAAATCCAACTCAGCAAGCAATACAATCTGATCAAGATCCAATCTAAAACATGAGCAACATCACAAGGAAACGCAATAGCATCAATACCACCAGATCCAAGCTCGTCGATCTCCAAAATACACAAAAACCACTGTCTCTAATTGAATAGAAGATTGAGCTCATAGAAGATTGTCAGCACGGAGACTAAGGGCAAATCTCTTCAGCAAATAGAAGATTGAACTCATACTAATTGAGTAGAGGTATCTTTTTTTATGTATGATTGTTTGTCATTTTTAATAATCAATCTGCTATTGTTAGAGACAGTTTAAGTTTGAATTGTTGGCAAACATTTAATACTAAAATATGTTTTTGTATTTGATATCAAATGTTTATCATACTTTCTTACATGCAGGAATTACATAAGTCCATAATACTTGCTGCAACGTTTATAATACAAGATATATATTTTTCCAAATGAAAAAAATGATGTTGATGTTCTTTTCATGTGTTCTGCAGGTGTTGAAAAAAGATACAAAGGTGCATTGGGAAATTTAGAAGGTTATCTATTTATATTTGAGAAGAATATGTAATTTGGTGTGTTATTAGTTTCAACTGATGTTAGTTTTAAAATTTATTTAGTTCAGTTTTTGCAATATTCTTACTGTTTTCATGATATTTAGAGTTGTTTCTGTGAATGCAGTCTTTATTATGTGTTGCAATTTAGAACATTTTTCTCATGTATGCAGTTTTTATCATGTGTTACAATATTAAACATTTCCATGTTTCAAATGTGTTTTACGTGTGCAGTTTTGTGTATGTTGTTTTTATTATGTATGCAGTTATGTATGCAATTTTTATTATATTTAGGATGTTTTATGTATGCAGTTTTGTAACATTTATGTATGCAGTTTCAAATTTTGAATGGATTAAATGGGTTAATCCGTACATGAATAAGGTCGGGTCAATTGACGATTTTAATAAATATATTAAATGGTCAGGTCAAAAAACGGGTCGGATCAATTTTGACCCGACTCATTTGACGTGCCTAGTCTCTATCATCAACTTCAAACTCAACGTATAACCCAAACACGGAGTTGCAAAGTTGGACATCACTAACTTATCGGCGTACAACCAGAAAAAAGCAGTAGTCTCTGTTATCCCGCTTTTTGGCAAAGCCGTGATACCAAAAGATCGGTCAAAAACAAAAGACAGTTCGTCTCAAATATTGGCTGTACTTCACTTCGCTATGGATATCGATGAATTTTGTCCGAGCCCGAATCAGGCTACAACTGATAGGACACAGCAAGCAAAGTCATGGGAGCCAGAATTTCAAATTTCAGGTTAATCGGAGGTCGTATGAGCAAGATATGATCGATGCAAGTTAGCCAAAGAGTGTCGTTCGAACCCATCGAAAAGGGGAGGAGATGCTCACTTCAAACCCATAGGATTCGTATCCATCCAGTTCGAATCTATCGGTTTGCCTACGCTTTGAGTCGATCGAGTTCGAACCGATCAGGCATGATATTGATCACTTCGAATCGATCGGTTCGAATCCATCCCATGGGCATCCCCTAAGCACTGTTTCGTATCCATCGAGTCCAGAGCACTTCGAATCCATCACCATATACCCTACTTCGTATCAATCGTCCTCGCATCCATCAAGAATGCCAGATCATTCCTTCGTATCCATAAATTCTGCCCTGTTCGAATCCACTCATCTCGTCTTGATCCCCTTCGTATCGATTTATTTCGAATCCATTGATGCGAACTGGGTCGTGGCACACGATACGAACGAGGCGAAATCCATGGGTGCAAAGCGGTCAACTCAGAGATAAAACGGAATCGATGCGAGGAGTGCGCGCCACGTCACCAGAGATCCACGTGATCGATCGAGTCGAAGGGAATGGATTCGAAGTGATGGGTTCGAATGCAACAGCCCTCACGAAAAACCACAACTTGAATCGATCATATCTCCTAAACCACTGATCCAAATGGAACGAAATTTTCACAGTAGCTTCCATACAAGGTAAAGATTGTTCCTGCTAAGTTTCAACTCGATTGGATCATTTTTTGATGGATTCGAAATCACTTCGTATCGATCCCAGATCGAGTCAAAACTTGGTGGGGTCGGTCGCGTGGGCCCACTCACGTGCTAGAAAAAGTCTCCCAAAGTTTGGGGAGATCTGGGCCTCCTACGCCTATAAATAGCACCCTGAAGCCTTCAGAAAGGGGGATCTTCCGCCATTGAACGTCGAGACTCTGCCGGATTCAATTCCATACTTCATCATCACTGTTGTAATCAGATTTGAAAGCTAGCATCAGTTGTAATCTGCTGTAATCAATTGAAATCATCAAGTGAACATCAATAAAGACATAAACTTCGAAGTGGACGTAGGCAAGATCGCCGAACCACTATAAATCCTGTGTTTGTGATTATTATTTGTGAATTATTGTGATTGTTATTGCTTAGATCTGAGTTCTATAATTGATTGTTGCTGGTTTGCGATCATAAACGGGTGCTTTCATGACATCGGGTGTTTGTGGTCAATTTTGACGCAAACATTCTGGTGCTTTCACCGAGAATGCTAACTTAGGAGTTCTACCAATTAGAAGTTGATTCAGAAAGTTTGGAAGTTCAGATTTGAGAAATTATGACGAGACAATCGAGTAGAAGGCTAAGGCCAGAGAGAAGTGAACATCAAGGAAGTCAAGAGGCTTCCTCAGGAGCGAACAAAGCATCGGTCTTCATCACTAGGGACGAGATGGAGACAATGATGAAGAAACAAGAGGAGTTGATCCAGAGTCTATTTCAACAGATAGGACAGCTTGGAGCACAGAATAGAGAAGCGGATAGAATCCATAACGGAGCAGGACCATCCGGCGTAGCACCTGGATTACGAGGCACATCCATGAAGAACGTTGAACCAATTTCAGAGAGAGAAAGAGGAACATCTGCACAACCCGTGAGTAGTAGAGGAGTGAACTCTCAGTCAAGTGGGCAGATCCCAGAATTCCCTCGTGGACTCGGGGGGCAGGTCGAAAACGATGAGCGAAGGTTGCATCTCGGGGACAATGACAGATTGGCGGAGATGGTTAGAAAAGATATGAGAGGCGGTTTGGTAAATAAAGATTTGGAGGATGTTAATAGGAGTCATTTTACTCTAGCAATCATGCGAGCTAGGAACCCACCAGATTTCAAGCTACCATCGTTGGACATGTATGACGGGAGAACGGATCCCACGGTTCATTTAACTAAGTATATGAGGCATATGGAAGTGCTGGGGGCATCAGAGGAGGTTATGGCCCGGTGCTTCCCATTGTACTTGGCGGATATTGCAGCATTGTGGTTTAGACAATTGAAGAATGGATCCATCGGAACATGGAATGATTTAATTTAGAGATTTATGAGGCAATTCAGGGTTCACATTACAAGACCCAAGAATGTGATGACTTTGGCAACCCTAAAGCAGAAAGTCGGAGAGACTTTGAGGAGTTATCTAACGCAATTCAACGCAGCAGCAGCTTCGGTGGATCGAGCAGATCCATCTATGGTTGTGATGACAGCTGTGTCCGGAGTAGCTGATGGTACAGAGTTCAAAAATTCTTTGACCAAAGATCCGCCTGTGGATCTAGCAGAATTCTACGACGAGGTATAAAAGTTTTTGCGATTAGAGTATGCGAATGCAGAAAGAGAAGAAGGAGAGGGAATAGAAGTTTATGTGCTTAAAGACAAAAAGCCTTTCGAAAAGGACTCAGGCAAGGATAAAGGAAAACGAAAGGCTGAGGATTATAACGACAGGTCAAAGCGGCAACGGAGGGAGCCGCGATTCACCACTTACACCGAGCTGAATGAGAATCTGGAACGAATTTATCAGGATACCAAGGAGCAGATTCCGTATCGTAGACCAATGCGAAGGGATCCAACTTCCGACGAAAGAAGATCAGATAAGTTTTGTGTATTACATGAATTAAACGGTCATAACACTAATGATTGTAGGCATCTGAAGGACGAGGTAGAAGGACATATCAGGAACGGTATGCTCCTTCAATATGTGAGGAGGCGAACTCTAGTGGTGGAACCAGAGCGACCACCGTCCATGTCAGCTAGGGGCTACCCTGAATCAAGGAACCGTTTGATTATCAATTGATTGAAATAACAATGAACAAGTCGTAAGCTTCCACTAACACAATTAAATCATTTACGCATGTACGAGATCGCGAACGTTCTTCAGGCATGCTCTGAATGATCATTGACTGCTTCGTAGTGGGAACTTACACTTTGACATCTTTGCTTTGCTTTGTTTCGTGTTGATTTGGACATTTGAACTTGGTTTGTTTGGATATTTCTGTTTTAAAATTCGTCTGTCGAATAGATATTTGATTCTGATAATTCTGAAATGGCTAAACTACTTACACATGTACGGGGTCGCGAACGGTCCTTAGGCATGCTCTGAGATGGCGATATACCGCCCTGACAAACGATCCAGGGACCCACGCGAACGTGAGCCTAGTATCAATAATACCAAGCCCTCCCTGGCACGCTTTCTCGCCTCGAACGACACACGACTTCGAACAGTCACAACTCGCCACGAACGGCACTTGACTTCGAACAGTCACAACTCGCCACGAACGGCATCCGACCTCGAACGGTCACCAAATCGCCTCGAACGGCACACGATCGCGAACGGTCACAATTCGCCTCGAACGGCACGACTCGCCCCGAACGGCACAACTCATCTCACCTCAAATGGCTCGATCGCGAACGATCGTCATTTGAGGTCCGCCACTTGACCGCGCACGGTCGCACTTCACCTCAAATGGCTCGATCCCGAACGATCGTCATTTGAAGTCAAGCGCTTGACCATGAACGGTCGCACTTCATCTCAAATATCCCGATCCCGAACGGTCGTTATTTGAGGTCGCATAGAACTGTAAATTCCTTTGCAGGACATCAACAGGAAATGAACATCCAGATCATGGCATTACAAAGCACGTCTTTATACCGCAAGGCATATTTTGGGGGGCAAATGTTATCCCGCTTTTTGGCAAAGCCGTGATACCAAAAGATCGGTCAAAAACAAAAGACAGTTCGTCTCAAAAATTGGTTGTACTTCACTTCGCTATGGATATCGATGAATTTTGTCCGAGCCCGAATCAGGCTACAACTGATAGGACACAGCAAGCAAAGTCATGGGAGCCAGCATTCCAAATTTCAGGTTAATCGGAGGTCGTATGAGCAAGATATGATCGATGCAAGTTAGCCAAAGAGTGTCGTTCGAACCCATCGAAAAGGGGAGGAGATGCTCACTTCAAACCCATAGGTTTCGTATCCATCCAGTTTGAATCCATCAGTTTGCCTACGCTTCGAGTCGATCGAGTTCGAACCGATGAGGCATGATATTGATCACTTCGAATCGATCGGTTCGAATCCATCTCATGGGCATCCCCTGAGCACTGTTTCGTATCCATCGAGTCCGGAGCACTTCGAATCCATCACCATATACCCTACTTCGTATCGATCGTCCTCGCATCCATCAAGAATGTCAGATCATTCCTTCGTATCCATAAATTCTGCCCTGTTCGAATCCACTCAGCTCGTCTTGATCCCCTTCGTATCAATCCATTTCGAATCCATTGATACGAACTGGGTCGTGCCACACGATACGAACGAGGCGAAATCCATGGGTGCGAAGCGGTCAACTCGGAGATAAAAAGGGATCGATGCGAGGAGTGCGCGCCACGTCACCAGAGATCCACGTGACCGATTGAGTCGAATGGAATGGATTCGAAGTGATGGATTCGAACGCAACAGCCCTCACGAAAAACCACAACTTGAATCGATCATATCTCCTAAACCAATGATTCAAATGCAACGAAATTTTCACAGTAGCTTCCATACAAGGTAAAGATTGTTCCTGCCAAGTTTCAACTCGATTGGATCATTTTTTGATGGATTCGAAATCACTTCGCATCGATCCCAGATCGAGTCAAAACTTGGTGGGGTCGGTCGCGTGGGCACACTCACGTGCTAGAAAAAGTCTCCCGAAGTTTGAGCAAGATATGGTCCTCCTACGTCTATAAATAGCACCCTGAAGCCTTCAGAAAGGGGATCTTCCGCCAATGAACGTCGAGACTCTACCGGATTCAATTCCATACTTCATCATCACTGTTGTAATCAGATTTGAAAACTAGCATCAGTTGTAATCTGCTGTAATCAATTGAAATCATCAAGTGAACATCAATAAAGACATAAACTTCGAAGTGGACGTAGGTAAGATCGCCGAACCACTATAAATCATGTGTTTGTGATTGTTATTTGTGAATTATTGTGATTGTTATTGCTTAGATCTGAGTTATAATCGATTGTTGTTGGTTTGCGATCATAAACGGGTGCTTTCATGACATCGGGTGTTTGTGGTCAAATTTTGACGCAAACAGTCTCCAGCGTTGTTCGTCGACCAAATACCATTCATACTTCACCTAAACCATCATCATCAAGTTACGGTCATCTCTGCAAACAAATCAACTAAGTCATCACTGTCTTATTTACCATATCGCGGTTTCATCTGGAATGCAATCTCCAAATTCCACTTCATCTCAAACTCAAAATTCAACTGCAATCTGAGTTACTCACGATATCATCTCTAGATCAAGCATACCAAACCAATGACTGAAAGAATCTATAGATAACACTTCCAGGCAGTGGAGCATTTCTACATCAAAGCATACTGGAACATAGCCACAAAGTCAGAGCATCGCGAACTCCGTAAACAACAACAAGGCGGCGACACGACTCATTCTCGGCACTCAAAGGCAAGTCAAAATCATCCCTATACGAGCTCGCACCTCCAGCCTCACGGCATCATTCATTTTTAGTTCAGCCAAGGTACGACGGCAGACTCATCTCCGAAGCCATCCCCATCAACTTCCAGGCCACAATCTTCTAATCATTAGCGAACCAAGCATTTTCAAATGGTAGAAAGGCAGTAGCTTCAGGCAGCAACGAGCAACTCGCACCATGGCTTTAGATCCCACATCGATGGCGCAAATCGTCGCGAACTCCAAAGCCACACAGTTCAAAGGAACGACGCTGATTTTGGTGACAGCAGCTTCTAGTTTCAGGCAGTGCGATTTTTTGAGGACGACACAAATTAGTTTTGAGGCGTCAACTGAATTGGTAAACGTGATTTGAATAAAAAACAGATGAGTTTTTTTTTTGAAAGGCAAGGAGATATCGTCTGTCGTGGAAAGGAGGAAAAGGGAAAATTGCTTGAAGCCCCTCACAATTCAGAATTTCCCTTTTATATTATTTTGTTTACCATGGAAGGATTTAATTTTTCAGGAAATTATTGTCAAGGACAAAATTTCACAGCTTTTTAGCCTCAAGGACAGACCTTCAATATTTTATCCTAAGGACAACTTTTTGTAGGTATCAGTTTTTAGTTATTGATAGCAGTTTTTAGGTATCAGTTTGTAGTTATCGGTAGCAGTTTTTAGGTATCAGTTTTTAGCTCAGTATCAGTTTTGTTGTCCTTATGAATAATTTTGGAAAATGTTTGTCCTTATGAATAATTTTTAGAAGAATGTTTGTCCTTGTGGTAAAAATATTGAGGTCGTGTCCTTGAGGCAAAAAATATAGAAATATTTGTCCTTTAAATTAATTCCCCCTTAATTTTTTTTCGGTAAACAAGCACAAGGAAGAAGTTGCAAAAAAAATTAATCTCAGATACAATAAGATTTCTTTTTAGTCTGAATGACACTTTGTACTGTAAACTGAAAATGACAGTTACAACCATCGTTCTGTGAATTACACTAAAAAATATCATTCAAACTAAAAAACAAACATCTTGTCCCTCAAACTAAATTTTTCTCTAACTTTTTTCTTAAGCCTAAAAACTCCTACTTTTTTTAGTTTGTTTTATGTTTCCTTTTTGAATTTGAACTCCATATTTATTCTAGGATTGAGCTATTGTTTGTAGTTCGCGGATTCTCGACTTGGTGATAAAATTGAAGCAAGAGTGCTAAGCATAGGATTAATATATTCATGCTAGAATGAATTTCAGGTTTACAAGTGTTGTAGACATTCAATTGTATAATTCTAGTAGTAATCTTTGGTGCAGCATTAAGCACTAAAAGGTTATTGGCTGAAGCTACGTGTATCTAGGTATTATTTACTTTTCGCATTTACATTTTTGCATTATTTATCTGCTTATCGTGAAATATTGTAAATATCTTATTCACTCCCTCTAAGTTATATTGCACTAAACGTGGTAACATAACAGGTTGTTAGGAAAAATCCAAAATCATGTCCCACCCTAGTTGTGTTTTTTTGCGACAATCAGTCCATCTTTGGACTGCCAACTTTTCAGTGGAAATTATATTCATACTGGAAAACTAGAATGAAAATTTGTTTAAAGTCTATTGAGTTTGATATGTAGGATCATTGAAAATGGTTAGGTTATGGTAGGTAAGAATAAATTTTCACTTAATGCTAATGCTATGAATATTCTTAACTCTAATTTGATAAATCTGAATTTAACAATATCTCTTGTTCAACTATACAACAAATTTGGGACAGTTTCAATACAAAATGTGACGAAAAAGCAGTGAAGATGAAGAACTTTCCAAAGCTAATACAAGAACGGAACTTTATTTGGTGGGATATACAAAAGACGATTCAAATGATGATAGTGAAGATGGCGGTGATGATGACTTAATGGATGATGAGATAATTATTTTTGATATAAAGATTTACTTTTTATATGTCATGAATTAACTAAAACTATTAATGGCCTTAAATTGAAGAATAACAAACTGAAATGTAAGAAGGTTCGAACTGCATCAAAGAAATGATGAATTATAAAAGAAGTTTGAAAATATTGAGAAAATTGAAAATTTTGATTGTTAAAATGTTTATATTATGATAAAATTTGTGTTAACTATAGCGAAAATTTTCAAATACTTGAAATTAAAAAATTTATTTTAAAGGAAAACGCAACTTGGCCAATTTGCATGAATAACACCTTACATAAATTGCCGGAGAATTTTAAATTTTTGAAAACTCCAAATGAGGGAAACCGCAGATTTGAAAAAAAAAAAATTTGATTGAAATATTAGACTTGCGAACTATTATAGAAAATTGGTTGGTAGAATGGAAGGAATTAGGAGACAGAATCCGTTGGAAACGAATGGGAAGATAGAAAAATTAGCGTAATAAGGGCATCCATTGACAAAAGGATCACCCTAAGATGATCTTCTCATGGCTATTGAGAACGAATCAAATCCTATGGTTCTATTCTTCAATCTTTCTGACTTGTGCTCCTACGGAACCAAGGTCAAAAAATTGAAAAAGTCGGTCATCAACAACCATTGATGAAGGATTCCTCCAAAATTTAGGGATTAGTAATCCTAAAGAAAAGTTCAAAACCCTTAAAAATGAAAATGTGATTTTGAAAAACGAAAATTAAAATTATTCATACAAGTCACGAATTGGAAAAAAAGATTGAAAAATCTAGGATTTTTAAAACTTGAATTTCAAAAACATTAAACTTTTTGAAAATATGACGCTTGAAATTAAGGCTAAAATAAAATAGCTCGAAAATGAAAATACAGTCTTAAAAAGAAATAATTTTGAAGAAAGAGAAATTACTATTGGTTTTTGTTTAAAAATAATATATGAAACAATCTTTAAAATCAAAAATCATTGAACTTGAGTTGATTCTTAGAAAATTTTGAATAGAAGAAAAATCATTTAAAATGTTATTAGGTAATCAGTTTTTGCTAATAATAGAAAACGACTTGGATTTGGAAAAGTGTCACATTATAAACACATGACCAGTAACATAAATTGGACATAATTGGCTACGAGGAGAAGTGTGTTTTTCAAATAGTTGAAGTGTTACAAAATTAGACATAATCATAATAATTGTCGCCATATCGGCATAAATAAACAAGTCAAATAGATATGGGTTCGTGGTACAGTTGTTTGTTGAAGATTATTGGGGAATAGATTTATTGAATATATGAACAATTCATTACAACTTGAGGACTACAGTACAATTCATAACTAGCTATTTACAACCATATTACTTAGAGACTAAATAATCATACAGTAGGAAAACTATTATAATATGAGAAAGCCTAAATATTGAAGTATCTCCTTATTTATTCATTAATATATGATTATGCCCTCTTAATATTCTTCGCGAACTCACGATGCGGTCGTCATAAGCATTGAATGTTTGCCGACTAAAAATCAAAAATGAGAAACCAAGTGTAACATAGTAAAGAGGTTTGCAATTTGTGTCGAAGAGGAAACGAAAGGTAGAATAATAATGTCTTTCTCAAGATGATGATGTGGGAAGTGACAATCAATCTCTGTAACGACTTGAAATTTTTGCGAATTAACCGATTTTACTTGAAATTTTAACAAAATTTTGAAATACAAGTTTGATATTTGAGATGCATCTATTTAATTATAGTAATCAATAAAGTTTATTGAAAAATATGAAAGTTAAATATTTTTGGAATTTCAAAAATGAAATTTACCAGTTTATCTGGTGAAAATTTAATATTTCCAAAATTTGAATATTTTATGTAATAAAAATTGTAAATCATTTTCTAAGTGAGATGGCGCAATTTGTTTCGTCAAATTTGGACTGCTTCGGCTCCTTCTATTTTATTTTCGGCGTTTTAGAAGCATTTTCGACAGCGAAAAATCAAGTTTTTATAACTTTGTCGTAACGCTAATACCCATGTGCCTTCTATTCGTCTCGTCGTACTCACCTCCGCAGTATATTCATTTCGGTACATTGACACCTGACACCCGACAAAAATTGGCGTAACGGGTTTTCATATCGGTACCGTATTTGTGTCTTTTGGTTTTTCTCTGCCTTTTCAATTCCATCGAGTAAAACCATCAGTCACGGCTTTAATTAATTTCTGAACCAGCTTTTGACTCTTAACATTCCTTGGTTTTGATATATATATTTGCTTTCGTCCTTTCATTTTTCCCTTACTACCATTCTCAGAAAAATAAAATAAAATATAACATTGCATAGCTTGTTTTGCTCTCGAGAATCCAGCTTGTTCTTCAGGCATTATTCTTCTTGGCTTCGAGCCTTCTTTGCTTTATTTTATATAAATTTTATTTGTATCATTATTGCTCAAATTTTTTTCTTCTTCTTCTTCTCGGAAGCTATTTTCCCCTAACCCGAAGAAACCCTTTCTTCCCGAAGCAAACCACCTCACTTCGTGCAGCCGTCCCTTTTCACCCAATCCACGCACCTACACCTAATCCATCTCACCGCGCTTGAACCATCACCCATCCAGAAAACCTCGCCACCACCAAGCAACCGCTGATGCAGAGGCTTGTTCTTGTTCCAACCTTCCACCTTTACCGTTTTCCCCACATCATCATGCCGTGCTTTTCCTCTCCAACCCGAAGTGTCACCACCTCAACGAAGAACCCCACTGAAGCCGCCTAACCCGCCACCACCCCATGAACCCACCCACGGTACTCCACCCGAGACTTCACCCACCCACCTTCTCACCTGGTAAGGCCATCGAGCCTACGCGCCACAACCCCGTATCCACCTCGCCTCATCAATCCATTTAATTGAAAAACAGCGTTGAATAATTTTAACATTCCAGTTGTCTCAATTTCGAAACAAGTTCTTTATTAAATAAAATCTAAGCTTCAAGAAAATGGCTTCCATGACTATCAAAAATAACCCAATTTTTGAAAGTAATCCTGATCAGAGTTCTAGATTTTCTCCTCACCATCCCAATCCTTCTCTCATTCCCTCTCCTCCTTCTAATCCAAAAGATAAGCCCCCTGATCAAGATGAGGATGGCTTTCAAATGGTTAAGAATCGGGGTAGAAATATTTCTGCGAAATCCCGGTTTTCTTTGCATAGATCAGTTGTTATTCCATCGGATAGATCCATGTCCTTAAGACAGAGATCATACCCTAATCCTCTCAATGGGAAATCAAGATCCAGCCACCACTTTCAACTCTACAAAGTCAGCCTCTTCTTGGGCAGATTTAGTCAAGAATGGTGGTTTCTGCAACAATTCTGATCTAAGCTATTCTGCCCCCATTAAACTGGGAGATAAGAAAATGGTGGTCGTTAAGGAGGAAATAAGTAAAAGTACTGAGGATAAATGGAGTAACTCTATTATATCTTATGTTTATGGAGCTCGTCCATACTATCATCATTTCAGGAATTTTGTTTCTAAAACTTGGAACCCGGTAGGAAATTTTGAAATTTTTACAAGAAACCACGGTTTCTTTATCATCAGGTTTTCTATGGAGCAAGACTGCATCAAAGTTACCCAAAATGGCCCCTTCTTTATTAATGGAAAATTAATTATCTTGAAAAGATGGGACAAGAATCTGATTCTTGATCGTGGCTTTCTCTCTACCTATCCAATCTGGATTAGGTTACCGGAATTAAACCTCAGATTATAGGATAAGGAGGCTTTTGCTGCCATAGCTACTGTAGTGGGAAAACCACTTAAACTAGACGAGCCTACAGCTAAGGAGACCTGCCTTAGCTATGCCAGAATTTTAGTTGAGATAAAGGCCACAGATGAGTTACCAGATCTTGCATTAACATCCATGCACGATGGAGAAAGCATTAAACAAAAAATCGAATATGAATTCATTCCTCATAGATGTCAGAAATGTGCTTGCTTTGGACATCTCTCAGATTCTTGCTCTTGGAAAACAGTTTGGAAAGAAAAAGAGTCTTCTAATAATAATTTGAAAAAAATTCTTTGGTTGATTCAGAAATCGAAAGAGATCAAAATCAAGAAAATCAACTACTGGAAAATATCTCTCCTGGCAATGATATTTCTGTAAACAACTTAGATTCTGAAAATCTTTTACAAATTCTAAAAACAATTTGAGCACGACGGCTCCAAAAGGAAATGTTGAAAAGAATCTTTCTGAAATGGCTGAGCAATCAGAGAGTATTATCCTACAAGATTTTTCAAGGAAAAATAAGGCAAGAGCCCCAATTCTTAATATAGACATTGATACTGATCAGCAAATGACCGAGACAGTTGCCCCCTCAGATCATGGCAATTCTCAGATAGATAAAAGCAATCAGACTCATTATAATGGGGATTATAAAGAACAGTTCTTGCTTCCTCCCCCCTTTAAGGAGAAAGCAATTTTAATTACAGACATAGTTTCTAATCATCAAGACACAGATTCAAATCATCAAATAGTCTCAAAAAATAGCAATTCAGGAAATTCTGCTCTGTCTGAATCCATGCTGGAGAACGCTGGATTGCTCTTTTCTTCTGTCTTCTCTCCTCCTGTCAAAAACAAAAGCAAAATGGCCAGGAAAAATCTATACATGAAATTATGACTAAAAATACAGAATACAATCCAGACAGCTCACTCCTAATTCTAAACTTTTTGAGAATAAATACTTATTAAAAGCCCAAAATGGGAGGAATTTCTCCAAGTTCAGGATAAAAAAGAATGTAAAAGGAAAGGAGAAAAGCTACTGAAAGCTTGGGAATAAGCAGCAAAATCTTGATTTAGCTGCTATTATGTATTCTCTGCAGTTACCATCATGAAAATTTTTGACAACCTCAAACAGCAAGCAGGTCTCCAAATTAATGAAAATAAAAGCAAATTTTTTTAGCAAAGACTGCAGGAGCAAGATGGAAATCCTCAACATTTTAAAATTCCAACAGAGTGATCTACCTGTCAGATATCTTGGTCTACCCCTCAGTAACAATCAAATCAAGGAAAGAGATTGTGCCAAACTTTATCAAACCATTCAAAATAAAATCAACAGTTGGTCAAGTAAAATGTTATCTACAACAGGTAGAGTTGAACTAGTACATACAACCATCACATCAGTCATGATGTACTGGTTACAATCTCACAATATACCAGCAAAAGCTTTAGAGAAAATTGAAAAACTTTGTGCCAACTTCACTTGGAATGGAAAATTTCACAAAATATCTTGGAATACCATAACAAAAACCAAAGAATCTGGAGGTTTGGGAATCAGAAACTTTTCAGACATTAATGAAGCATGCAAATTCAAACTTTTCTGGAAATTCATAGAAGACAAAACATTATGGGCTGAATGGATGAGGTCCAAATATGTCAAAAACAAAAACTTCTGGACCATGCCCATCAAAAGCCATTACTCATATGTTTGGAAAAATATTTTAAATTATAGAGAAATTAGAGTCAAGCTTATAGAAAGAAAATTTAAAGATGGTAAAGGCACTAGTCTATGGTTTGACCCTTGGATAAATGGTAATTCTCTTATCAATTTATTAGGCCGGAACAATCTTTACTACTTTGGAAAAATTAACGCTTCTGTTGACATTATTCAAAATTCTACTTGGAATACACAAGCATTTCCTGCAACTTCCATCTTCAATTCCTCAATCAATAAAATTGAGATAGATTCAAATCTTGATGAAGATGCTTGGTGCTGGAAATTATCTATAAAGGGCAGATTTTCTTTCAAAAACACTTGGGACTTTTTAAAAGGAAGGGAAATGGAAGTGGATTGGCACAAATCAGTTTGGAACTCAGCCAATGTCGAAAAATGACTTTTTGCACGTATTTTGCACTATTAAATCGTCTGCCAACTAGAGAAAGATGTGGAAAATGGAACAAAAACTCTGGAAATATCAATTGCTTTCTTTGCAAAACCGAAATTGAAATCACTGAACATCTCTTTTTTGACTTCCCCTACTCAAGACATGTTTGGTTCATAGCCAAAAACAAGCTCAATATAAATCAAAATTTGGCTCTCCAAAATATTAGAGACGACATTCAATATTTTTAGAAAGCTTACAAAGACAAAAAAGCAAATTTCAACAAAGCTACTGTAATTCTTACTATGGTCATCTACTTCATTTGGAAAGAAAGAAATAACAGGCTTCATAACAAAGTTGAAACCGACAGCATACAACTTTGGGAAACTATTGAAATTGAATTCAACATCATTCTTCACAAATTCAGCAGAAACAGCAACAGATCTCATAATATCTCAATAGAAGACAATTATGAGAACTTAGTTGAAGAATACTTACAAAAAGAGAACTCTAATAAAAGTTCTCAATTCCCTGCTGTTGATGGTAATATAGTGGAGAAGTCAACAAATTTTATAGATCACAGTCCCTCAAATGAAGGTTGCTGCCCCGCATTGCATACCAGAAATGATTCCGACAAGGGAAGTAATCAAAACTTCATTAATCTTTCTTCAAATCATAAAAAAAAATCTACGTTATTCTTTACCGGATATGCATAGGGACAGCCATCCATTCAATCCTGAGCATCTGCTCCCTTATGACTGCCAACTACAAAGCAACATTGTTATATCCAATGCTGTTGTATCTAGAGATAAAGCCATTAACAATTTCAAGCACTTATCTTATAAGGCTCATTTCAATGTCGCTAGCAAGGCAACTTTGGATAACCTATCAAGCAACCAGATCTTATCTCGTCAGGGAAGTAACAAGGCTCTTAATTCTAATAATACTAGGATTAATAAAGGAATTTGCACTAACGAAAACATTTTTATACCTGATTATAGCAAGAGGAGCCGCTGTAACGCTGAGGCTAACAACAACTTTCCTCTGCCCAATAATGAGCAAAGATTAGGCAACTCGCACTACATCAGCAAGTTAAATAATCGGATTTATCACTTATCTGTTTGGAATAAAGGAGAGAGCAGCGACCACTATGCTGATACTTGCTTTAATTTTGCAAGGCCAGATCTTAAAAAGACGTCTGACCTGATTATCCCCGTTTCCTCCGATCTGAAGCTTGGAGGAAATTATGAAAACAGGGAGAATAACTACAAGGATGCTACGACTAAAACAGCTCGTCAAAGTCATTTTAGCCTAGATCCTGGAATCTCCAGCCTTCGTGATAAAGAAATTAAGGAGTGGAGACCCCCTTAAGCTCTAGTGATGGCTTACGCAGGCCTTTTTCTTTGAGATTTGAGCAAAGTTTTCTCTGCTTTTGTTGCTTCGCCATTTTTATCTCGCGAGCTTTTGGAGGCGCTGCTTTGTTTTTTTTAGGGTTTGCGTAGTGTTTGTATTATGTGGTTTCGGGTTTTTTGGTATTTACCCATTCTTTCCTTTGTAACATTCTGGGATTGGCCCATTTACCCATTTTCAAAAAAAACCTTGCCTCATCACGTCCAGCCTTCGCCTCATCACGCCCAGCCTTCGCCTCCGCTTTAGGTGGCTCAGCCACCGCCTGCCTCTCCTCGGCCCGCATAGCCACCAACCCTACCTGAAAATACTTCGCATCCCGGTTTTATATATATATGCACATATATATGGTCTATGGCATTATTCTACTTGTTTCTTTTTTTTATTGCAAATTTCTGCTCTATTGATATATATATATAGACACACACACACACATGCACACATGTGATTCTTTTTTTCTTGTTCCAGTTCTCAAAAGTTAACTTGACCGAACCTTTCTCCCTATTGTTGATTTGAATCATGTATGTAGTGGTATATATGTACGTTGTATGTGTGTGTGTCACATTCTAGCATATTTGGGTTGCTATATACATATAGTGGTTATACATGGGTCGACAGAAGGAAGATTTCTTTGGATCTAAGCTTATCAGTATATACTGTATATCAGTGTTTTCATGACCGTACCCTTCCTCGGTCCGACCTCGAATAACCCTGAACCTTGGACTAACACGGTCCGGAACTCAATCAGACCTCATTCATTCATGAACCTTGGTCGGATCTTCAAACCAACGGTCCATCCATCAATTTTATCTGGTTGAACCACGGTTCTTTTGTTTTTTTCCTACTTTCTCATTGTGTAATTCTCTCTCATTTTCATCTTTTGCATTGTTTTGAAGAAAATAAGTAAATATATATTTTAAAAATACAGTCATTTCAAAATCTAAGCCACTAACTTCATCACTTTGTTTTTCACTGCTACAAACTCCTCTAATACCATTATAAGATTCGTCAAATTTGTCGTCATTAAACTTCTACCGTTGTGCACTACTCCACTATATATAAAGCATAGTTATGCACTATAACAACATACAACTTCTATTGCAGACCTTGAAGACCATTTACAGCTTTTTTACATAGCATTATTATTTCAATATTTTTATGTATAGTTTATAGTTAAATGGGCAAATTTTTAGAAAAAATAAATCACGGTTTCGACGGTTCTACCGGTTGAACCGTCAAAATCTTAAACCTTCAATTATCACGGTTCGAAGCACGGCACGGTCATGAAAACTATGCTGTATATATATACTTTGACAACATAAAATTGTATCTGTGAATATATTTATATTTGTCTGCGCAAGTGATATATGTGCATAAACACATATATATTTGTTTTCGTCAATTCTCGTGCTTAAATCCATTTTGCTTGTCATAGCTATTTGATGGGTCGTGCCGTATTCGTGTCCATGTCTATGTAAGTCACTCGAACATCATCGTTCTCTAGCCATGAAAGGTGAGTAATCATTCATGATTAACATTCTTATGCCCATTAAATTGATTTCAAATGAAATGGAAATTTACTATTAAAAATGAATTGATAGCTATTAACTATTAAATATGATAGTTTTTTTTTAATTGATCACTTCTGTAAATTTACGCCGTTATATGTTAAGTGATTATTTTATATAATCGTTATTATTACCGATTATATATGTCAGTAATTGTTGTGTTATGTCATGTTATTCATTGTTCTCACTCTGCAAGTTCGCTTAGTTTTAGAAATCACGATGGGTTGAAATGATACATACCCGAAGAGACTTTAGAATAGAAGAAAATTCGTTATGGGTTGAAATGATAAACCTAAGAGATTTTCAATTATTATTAAATTTTGGGATTTCGGGTTTAATAATATAAACCCATAAAATTTAAACTATTACGGATTTAAAATAACAAATATCCGTATCACTTGGCTATAAAATAGAAAATTTTATACGGACAACGTTGGTCTATTTTTGAAAAATGATTTTCAAATATTTGAAAGGAAATATATGAGTTTTATTTTGAAATGCAATAAGTGCTTTGTTTTATTTTTGAAAATTTATAACCTTAAATGTTAATTTGAAGATATAAAAAGCATAGGGTTAATCTAAAGGAATTTGTAAAATTTTAATTATGTTATTTTCTAAAATATATAAAATAAGAATTTAAATAGATAAATAAAAAGTTTATTTATTTTAAATTGTATAAAATTAGTTTTTTCTAATACAAATAATAAAGAAGGGTTCATTTAATTTATATTTAAAATAGATTTTTATAATTTTAATAAATAAAAGGGTTGGAAAGGTACATGGGAATTTGATTGGTAACTTAAACTGGTGATTTACTTAATTTAAATAAAGATTCATTCAGAACTTAATGATTTTGGAAATGATTTATAACTTGTTCAAAAAGGTGATTAAATGAATACTTTAAATTTAAATAGAATTCAATTTGACTATTCATTTTACTTAAAAAAATATTTGAGATTTTATTTAAATATTTGTAAAGTAATTTTATAGATGACCACGGTGTGAAATAAGCAGTTGGCTGTTAAAGATGCCGAGATCGGATGTTGTCATACTCTCTGCCAATACCGAAAACCAATTTAACAATTGTACACATGGAGGGGATTTCAAAACGAAGTAGGATGGTTTGGCGAACGATTCTATATGGTATTTGCGTAGCCTGGCTCCCGTGAGTCAACTTGATGTGGCTAGAACTAGAGCTATACCGAGCCAATTGGGGTCGCACCCTTTATCAGACACATTTCTTTGAAACCTTATCTATTGCTTTTGTGATTCGATTGGGTGTGCAGACCTTTGATTGGGAGTGTATCTCGAGGTGGGCGGTAGTAGCTGTCATGCATTACCACCAGTCCGAGAGTGCAATTGGTATATCTACCCTGTCATTGCCTCGCGTGCCTTGTCACATGCCTTATCGCGCCTTCTACGAGTTTGGTTTGTACCATACCTATGGAGTGCCCTCTGATAGACCTCCAGTTTACGGAGGAACTATGGTATTGTGTAGACTATGGGAATATATAAAATATGTTAAGGGGAATATTGGTAACGCCTTAAAGCTATTTTGATATTTACTTTACTGTAGACATTATATATCTAGCGTATTGTACTATGTATGTAGGTAGTTTATCAGATCCTCAAAGGATGGAATCCCAACATCCCTCTTATTTATATTTCATTTACTTGACATTTCACCTAAACTTCATTTATCCGCATAAGAAATGTTAGTCGTGGTTTGAGTGTTTTGTTTTGCTTTACGCTCGGGTCAGCCTGAGTGTCACAGTTTGTGGAACTCATCTTTTGGAGCTTGGAGTTTGCTTGGAAGACCTATCTTATCTATTTCAACTTTCAGTTTATATCTATTATTTTCGGTTGTATGTCTCTGACTTTTCCTTTGCTCAAGTGTTAGAGATTTCCATGTATTTGGATTTCCAATGTATTCTGTCTTGGACTATGTTATTTATGTAGTAGCTTCATGAACTACTAGTTATTTATTTCATTGCTTATTACCGTAAACTCTATATCTGTAATTTTGCAATCGATTTATTTACTGTATATGTTAAGTTTTGCCAATTATAAGTTAACAATATGTTATTTGGAGCAATTCAAGTCCGACATGAGTGTATGATTTGTCAATTTGAATGGTTCGAAACAATGGGTCGTTACAGTTGGTATCAG
Organism: Allium cepa; assembly: GCA_030765085.1. NCBI lineage: Eukaryota > Viridiplantae > Streptophyta > Magnoliopsida > Asparagales > Amaryllidaceae > Allium > Allium cepa. Next base: position 723,529,864 of record CM060934.1, read on the forward strand.
AGCTCTGGTTTTGGAAAAACTTAGCATATGGAATAAAAACTCATTAGAGATAGGGTAGCAATACCCTAGAATGGGTTGAATTGATTACCGAGTCATATTCGTTCGTGGTTGAAATTCTAAGTTAGAATTCTCTTTAATTAGGATTTCTTTTGAAATTTTGAAACTGTATCCTTGTTCTGAAATCAATTCTTGTTTTACAGATGAGTAACTGCCGGAATGTCCATGGTAGGGGTTGTGGGAATGCTCCTGCATCACTAGCTGCCCCCGTCCCACATGTTGTTGCTCCTGTTGTTGCACCTGTTCAGCCTGTTAGGTTCACTCAGCTTTGTAAGGAGTATTCTCAGCTTAGAAGTACTAAGTTCACTGGAGCAGAGAGCATTATCGAGGCTCAGCAATGGATGAAGAGTCTTGAGAGGATTTTCACCGGCCTTGAGATTACTGATGCTCAGATGCGTCATTTTGCAACTTGGCAGTTACAGGAGTCTACCCAGGATTGGTGGGAATCTGTTACAGCTCAGACAACGGCTAATATCACTTAGCAGCAGTTCAGGTGAGATTCTTTGTGTCCTTTCTAGCTTATCTCTATTAAATCTATTTCTTTAAAATTTTATCTCTTTGAAATTTATCTCTGTCTTATTTTGGATCATCTGTTCAGGGATGCTTTTGTGGCCAAGTGGATACCCAAAGCAGGGAAATCTCAGCTATATAGGGCATTCATGGATCTCGAGAAGGGTGATATAACTTTTTCTAAGTATGAAAGGAAGTTCAATGAGCTTTCCAAGTTAGGTCCCGGTTTGATTAACACTCAGCTCAATAAGAATGAGAAGTTTATTTATAGTACTCTCCCAGAGTATTACGATTGCTTGATTAGTCATGATCACGACACCTTTACCTCTCTGACGGATATGTCCACCAGATTTGAGAAACCTACTTCAAAGGGTAAGCAGGCAGTTTCAACATCTCAGGGCACTTCTAGTGGTTCTAAGAAGAGGAAACCCAACTTCCAACAGTAGAAGGAGAATTGGCAGAATACTTATGGTATTGAATTTGTTCCCCAGAAGCGATCTCTTGACCTTTCTTCTATCACTTATTTCAAGCGTGATCGGAAGGGTCACTATGCCAACAGCTGTCCATCTCCTACTGGTGCCATTATTCCTCCACCTCCGGCTACCAGAAACAACCTTTTCCACCTTTGTCTCCAGCCTAGCCATTTCAAGAATAGCTGTCCCACTCAGCAGAAAGGCAATACATCTGGAGTCTTTTCCATGATTTCTTCCACTCCTCCTCCGTCTGCCAGTGATAACCAAGCTACCCTTCAGAGCTCGTTTTCTTTACATGGTTTTCTTATTCGAGTTTATTTGACACCGGTGCATCCCATAGTTTCATATATGTTGATCTCTGTAATAAATTCAAGCATATTTTACAGCCTCAATTGGCGACCTCATCATTGTGTATGACCAATCCCATCGACGGTCCAGCCAATCTTTGTATGATTTGTAAAGGGGTGAAATTCCTTTACAATTTGCACCGATTCATTGGAGATTTCTATATCCTTTACAAGTCACTTCCCCGCCTCCCAAGTGGAAAATTGAATTCAACATTGATCTTATTCCTAATGCTCGACCAGTTATTCTTGCCCCTCCCCCCAAACGGATGGCACCCAAAGAGAAAGTTGAGTTGAAGAAGCAGATTGAGGATTTGTTCTCCAAGGGTTTGATTAGGAAGATTTTTTCTGAATGGGGAGCAGCTATAGTCTTTGTCATCAAATCTGATGGTTTTTGAGAATGTGTGTTGATTACAGAGAGCTGAACAAGCTTACTCTCAAGAACCGTTATCTGATGACTCGCATCAATGACACGTTCGATCAGCTCTACGGAGCTAAAGTATTCTCTTATCTTGATCTTGCCATTGGTTTCCACTAGCTTCGTGTTGCTAAGGATAACATTCCCAAGACTACTTTTCGAATAGAGAATGATTATTCATTCCTTTTGGATTAACAAATGCTCCTTCCTTCTTTATCGATCTTATGAATTGCGTATTCCACGATGGTCTCAACAAGTTTTTTCTGGTTTTCGTTGATGACATTTTTGTCTTTTCTAAGTCTAAGAAGGATCATGAATGCCACTTGACTGATGTCCTTCAAACTCTTGGGAAACATCAGTTGAAGGCCAAAATTTTCGAATGTCGTTTTTGGGGAGATGAAGTCTGATTTCTTGGGCACGTTGTTTCAGAGAATGGAGTCTTGGTTGACTCGATTAAGATTGCCATGATTCATGTAAGTCAATTCACCTTTCTCTTTTGAATTCATTCATCTAATCAATCTTTGAACTTATCCCCTTATCCATTTTCAAGATTGGGAGACTCCTAAGACTCCGACTGATATCCGTAGCTTTCTGGGCCTTGCCAGTTATTATTGGAGATTTATTGAGAACTTTGCTAGTATAGCTGCATCTTTCACTGCTTTGACTCGTAAGAAGGACAAATTTGATTGGAATGAAAAATGTGAAGCCGCATTCAATGAGCTGAAGCAAAAGCTTATGTCTGCTCCCGTCCTCACCATTCTGAATGGGGATGGGAGATTTTCGGTTTATACCGATGCTAGTAAAGAGGGATTGGATGTCGTGTTGATGCAAGATGGGTAGGTCATAGCTTATGCTAGTTGTCAGTTGAAGCCCCATGAAGTTAACTATACCACCCATGACTTAGACTTGTTTGCCATTGTGTTTGCTTTGAAGTTGTGGAGGCATCACCTTTTGGGAACTAAGTTTGAGCTTTTCACCGATCACCAATCTCTTAAGCATATCTTCAATCAGAAGGATTTAAACCAGAGGCAAGTTTGACGGCTTGAGTTCTTAGCATCTTATGATCTCGACATCAACTATACCCCTGGAAAAGGCAATGTTGTGGGCGACGCTTTGAGTCGTAAGAAAGCCTTGTTGTGTCAGATTGTAGTTTCTCCATCTCTTTTGGATCATATTGCAGCTAAGAGGGATGAGGATGTAATGCTTAGGCTTATGAAGGAGAATATTTGGAGTAGAGAAGGTGACAATCGGAATGAGTTAGGAGCACAGATTGATCAGAATGGAGTTTTGAGGATTGATGGATGGATTTGTGTTCCGAATGTTGATGTTTGAGGCAGGAAGTCCTTTGAGAGAATCATCCGTCTAGATTCTTCATCCATCATGGTGTTATGAAGATGTTTCAAGATATGAAGAAGTGTATTGGTAGAATGGTATGAAGCAGGATATTTCTATCTTTGTCAATAGATGTGCCATCTGTCAGCAAGTTAAGGCTGATCACCAGAAAACCGCTGGTTTTTTGCAACCCCTTGAGATTCCCATTTGGAATTGGGATCACGTTTCTATGGATTTTATTGATGGTCTACCGAGGACTGGAAGGGGGTAATGAGAGTATTTGGATAGTTTTCGATCGATTGACCAAGTCTGCCAATTTTATTCCAGTCAAGTCGAATCACACAGCTTTGAGCTTGACCGAGAACTATATAAGAGAGATTGTCCATCTCCATGATGTTCCTTTTAGCATCATTTGTGATCGTGATCCTATCTTTACTAGCAAGTTCTGGAAAGCTTTTTAGAAAGCTTTGGGTACTCGTTTGAACCTTAGTACGGCTTATCATCCTTAGACTGATGGTCAGACAAAAAGGGTGAATCAGATTTTAGAAGATCATCTTCGTGCTTGCGATCTCGGCTATGGTGGATCTTAGGAAGATCATCTCCATCTCATTGAATTCACCTATAACAATAGTTATCAGGTATGACTCTATCTTTGAATTTTCAATCATCTTAAGCTTGATCCATCTCCAATCTTTAGAAATCAGGCAAGTATCGAGATGTCTCCATTTTTCGCTCTTTACCGACGATTCTGCAAATCTCCATCCTGCTGGATTGAGTCCGATGATCGCCTAGTTCTTGGGCCCGAGATGATTCTGGAAGCCTCCGAGAAGGTTGAGGAGATTAGGAGGAAGATGTGGATTTCTTAAGAGAGGCAGAAGAAGTATGCTGATAGGCGTAGAAGGGATTTGGAGTTTCCAGTTGATCAGGTCTTTCTTAAGATCTCGCCATTGAAGAATATAGTCCATTTTGGTTGGAGAGGGAAGCTTGCTCCCAGATTCACTGGACCTTTTCACATCCTGGAAAGAGTTGGTCGTTTGGCTTATAGAGTTGATTTGCCAGAGAATCTGGCAGGCATGCACAACGTGTTCCACATATCTCACCTATGTAGGTATCTCCATGATCCATCCTTGATTGTTCAACCAGCTTTATCAGAGAATTTGGACGTCAAGCCAAATCTCACCATCGAGAGGAAGCCACATCGTATTGTCGATAGAAGTACGAAGAAGTTTCGAAGGGAATCTGTCAGTCTAGTCAAGGTACAGTGGAGTACGGATGATCGGGATTGCAGTTGGGAAACTAAGGAATCCATACGTGCTTCAAACCTCGAATTATTTGGCTCAAGTATTATTCATTGAATTTATTCTATGTTCTTATTTGTTTCTATTCCCCCTTCTGGTTCCTTTTCAGGGATGAAAAATTTTGAGTGGAAGAGGATGTAACGACTTGAAATTTTAGCAAATTTTATAACGAAATTAATCGATTTTACTTGAAATTTGAAAAATATAATTTTGAAATACAAATTTGATATTTGAGATGGTCTATTTAATTATAGTAATTGGTAAAATTTATTGAAAAAGAAGAAAGTTAATTTATTTGTGGAATTTCAAAATTGAATTTTATCAGTATATCTGGTGAAAATTTAATATTTTCGAGATTTGAATATTTTATATAATAGAAATTATAAATCAATTTCTGAGTGAGAAGGCGCAACCCGTATCATCAAATTTGGACCGCTTCAGCTTCTTTTATCTTATTTTCGGCGTTTTAGCAGCATATTCGGCAGCAAAAATCAAGTTTTTATAACTTTATCACATCGCTGATATCTATGTGCCATTCTGTTTGTCTCGTCATGCTGATCTCCGAGTATATTCATTCCGGTAGATTGACATCCGACACGCAACAAAAATCGACGTAAGGGGTTTTTATATCGGTACCGTACTTGTATCTTTCGATTTTTCTCTGCCTTTTCAATCCCAGCCGAGTAAAGCCATTAGTCAATGCTTTATTATATTTCTAAACCTGCTTTTGACTCTTAACATTCCTTGGTTTTGATATATATATATATATATATATATTTGCTTTCTTCCTATCATTTGTCCCATAGCTTCTTTTGCTCCCAAGAATCCAGCTTGTTCTTCAGGCATTCTTCTTCTTGGCTTTGAGCCTTCTTTGCTTTATTTTATATAAATTTTATTTGCTTCCCTTTTGCTCAAAAAATTTTAATTTTTTAATTTTCTTCTCGGAAACTACTTTCCCCCGACCCGAAGAAAACTGTCTTTCTTCCCGAAGCAAATTTCCTCACTTGGTGCAGCCTTCCTGTAACGATCTGGGATTTTCGATCCCGAAAATCCCAAATAGTTAGGGAAAAGAAGAGAAGAGATAGAAGTAGAAGAAGAAACAGAAAATAATAACATCTCACATTTGCAGCGGATAAAATATAATAACGAATATTAGCATTTTTATAAAGGAAGGCTGTAATTATTACTTCACATACAATTCATCAGAGTACAATCACTTTTACAAGAATTGGTCAGTTAAAACTTGTTCCATACTACAATCTGTACAAATTCAAATATACAGCGGTAAACTCCATACGTTCGTGCCATCCAACTCGCCTCCTTAGCTCTAGAACGTCCTCACCGGAAAATCTGTAATACTCGGTCCGACCCGAGCATTACATCAAAGTAACACCTAGGTCAGGCTGGAAACCAGCGTGAGTAAACCCATCTTGTAACGACCCGAAATTTTCGAACCCGAAAATTCCAGATAGTTATGGAAAAGAAGAAAGAGATAGAAGAAGAAGAACAGAAACACCAAACATCTCACATTCGGAGCAGATAAAATATAATAATAAATAATAATAACTTTCAAAGAATACTATATCTGTCGATTACATTTAATATACATCAGAGTTTCACATAATATACAGTCCCTGAATATTTACAATTATCATGACTCAGATTATCAATAATATAAATACAGCAGAAATACTCTTTACGCTATTGTCATCCAGCTTGCCTCTTGAGCACCCGAACATCCTAACCTGAAATTCTGTAATACTCGGTCTGACCCGAGCATTACACCAAAGTAACACCCGGGTCAGGCTGTAAACCAGCGTGAGAAAACCCAACTAACATAGAATACCAAAACAATCAACTTATATAAACCCGGATAACTTATATCAATTTAACCAATTCACAGTTTGCTATAGACAACACTTATTTCACACATCAATTTCTAAGTACCAAGCTTAGATAAAATAACCTAGTCCATTTAAAACTTTTCAATCCAGCCTATTGATTTCATAAATCAATTTATAAAAATTCGAAGTGGTTTCGGGTATTTCCCAAATACCCGACCCCGGTCTCTTCGAATCTCATGTTATCCTAACCCAAATTATTCAAATGAAATACCCAACATTTCATATCAGAGATAACAACTCATTCGAGCATCCATCAACATTTAATCACCCATAAGCAAGCTTAATCGCATACAAGCCAATTCAATTGATTCTAATTGAATTCCAAACCCCAATTACTTAAATTTCTTCATTGATTTATTTCCAAACCAATTAATAAATCAAGTCCTCCATATTCATTCATCTTAATTAATCACCCAGGATTAATTATCTTTAAATTTTGTTCAAGTAATTATCTTTAATTCATTTCACAAAAATAATTAGTCTTAACCCAAAAACAACAAGTAATCTTAATTACCTCAGGAATTAATAAACTATTTTAATTATATTAGTCCACAATTATTTATATTAATTTAACTTCTTATAAGTCACTCATGATGGATTAATTAATCTTAAGTAATCAAATCTTTAATTACATCATTAATCATAAAAAATATTGATTTTCAATTATATTTTAATTTGTTCTAATCTAAATTAATTACTATGATTCAACCACAATATTTATCACTCTCGATTAATCTCAACCTGTAATTAACTACCCCCTCTATTACTTCCTTAAATAAATTAATTACACCTTTATTTAACTATCTTAATTACTTCCTTGATTAATTCCACAAAGTAATTATATTTTATTAATTACATTAAATAATTTCCTATCAACCATCAATTTATTTCCCTAAATTAATTAAGCTTAATAAATTAACTTAACCTTCAATTAATTGGTTCAAACACTAAATTTCTAAATTAATCACTCAGATCATCAATTAATTGAATTAATTTGTTATCCACTTAAATTACACTACTAATTTATTTAATCACAAATCATAAGCCCTTAATAAGTTATCTTATTTAATTCTTACTCTAATTAATTACAAGAAATAAATTCTCAAGTACTTCCATTAAGTACTTTATCATTTAAATAATTGATTAATCCCTAATTACAAATGATTGATCTTTACTAAACTAAATTACCTTATTAATGTAATTAATCAATCTATCTTAATTATCTTGAAGGTGAACATTAACCTTTAAAATTTAAAATGACTCAATTACCGTTAGCAAAACCCTTTGAACCTTTAAATTTATTTAAAATAAAACTTAAATATAAATTACAAGTTTAACTTTAACTCGAAACTCAGTCTCAACTCTTTTTTTTTCTTTCAAATGAAAAGACAGAACAAACAGGATTCCATTACAACCTGAATAACCATTTATCCGAGGCATCACTACTGTTCTTCGAGTCAAAATCCTACTGCCCCGAGTAAAACTACCCATACTTCAAGTCAATTAGATGCACCCAGTAAATTATCCAAGTTTAAAGCTTTTAAAGTAAAATAGAATAGCATAAACTAAAAGGTTAATTGGATTTCTCACCATTAATTTCGAGATATCAGAACATCATCAAAACTGTCGCGACCCTCCTCCTCCACGCGTTCGAGTCGAGCTCTAATGTCACCGAATTCCAACTCGTGAACCCCTCTGTCGCTCGAACCGGCACCACTCCTCGAGCTAGGCAAAACCACGAACGCTGCTACCCACGAGAGACTCAAGCTCGACACGATGCTGCTCTGACGACGTGGCCATGCTTGCCCTAGATTGCCCCCAATTTGCGATTTGATTTGAACATGGCTTCGGCCTTTAACTTATTACAACATAGCCTTGCAAAAATCGAGTATCCTCGCTTGTTCGAGGGCGAACGACATGATTTCCCCCTTTCGGTCGCCTTGTTTTTTTCTTCAATTACTGTTAATCTCAATGTGGGGAAGAGGAGGGAGAGAGAGCGGGTTTTCGAACTGAAGAGGAACTAGGGATTTCACGGAGAAAATAAGGATTATAGGCATTCTTTTGTGAAGAGATCAATTTGCTTCCATTTTAGTTCGATCTCCTGCTTCTGGATTTGAGAGGAAGACGGGGAATTAAATATATTAGGCGAGAAGCTTCTTGAGTACGAGTTAATGAAAATATCTTTGACCCCTTTGACTTTAAATTTTATTAAATTATAAAACTCTTAAAAACGTCTCGTTAATTATAACGTGAAATCTCAAACCCCGAATCAAACATGCCGACTGTCGTTTATAAGGTTCTACCCGCATTCCGAACACAATGGAACATGTTTCGAAAGCTAATTCGATCATATACGCGACTTACGGAAGTAAACGATCAAATTTAAAATTTAATTGATTAAAATAGTTCTAAGCGTTTTAAGCTGCCAGGGTCAAACGACAACTCAGATTGCTACGAAAATTGAAATCCAATAATAACTAACTATTACGGATCCGATGGAACTGGTTTCGTTGAATCCCGAGACTGTACCTCGGAAGACTATTTTTAAATATCGATTTAAACGATATATTCTTAAAACGGAACAAAACACTTCCAAACTCAACTTTAACACTTTCACTACCTTCAGTGCTATCAATATAAATTTTATAAGCCTTCAAATTATTTTTAACAAACTTATATTCCATATTCAACATTTTCCCCAATTTCATTAATTCAATCCATAATTTAATTATTAAGTAAATATTTATGTTTGAAATTCAAATTTAAAATTAACTTTTAAATGTTTTATAATCAACTAATTATTCCAATTTAAATTGTTAGAAATTCCAGGTCGTCACATTCCTCCCCCCCTTAAAAGAATTTCGTCCCCGAAATTAGTAGATAGGAAGAATGGTCCAATACCCGTTTATTATTTCCTAAACCCACAATTTAACATCAACTACCTTTTATTAAGGCCCACTGTCACCTAAACCAACTTCCTAAAATCTTTTGTGTTTTCATACAATACCCTCTTGTTTAATCATTTAAATTTCAATTTAAAAAAATCAAATTTTGAATTATCAAAAATTTTCTCAAAATTTTTCTAACTCTCTAAATTTCCAAAAAATTTTGTCAGCGTCTCCTTTGCGCGGCTAACTCGGTACTACTACAAAAGGCCTCTACGGGCTCTCAAATACCAAAAGAAAACAAAAGCCAAGTGGATACATCAAAACCCAATCCAATTTCATACAGAATTTTAAATACATACATTATTGTCGGGCAATTCAAATTTATCTTTTGGAACCAAATCCAATTTTCTCTTTTCTCTTTAATACCTGCATATCCCACTTAGAAACAATATCCAATCGCAACCTTACAAATCATTTTATACATTCTTTACATAAGTTTCATATCCACTTCTATTTAAATTAGTTTTCATCATTTCTTATGGATTCCATTTATTTTCAGTTTCTAATATTGAGTTTTTATCTTTCATTTAAACTGATTCATATTAGTTTCATTTACTAGTTTCCTTTAATTTCCAATTTGCAATTGTTTATCGTTAACCAAAATTTACCAAAATTTTCTAACTCCCAAAAATTTCAAATTTTTTTGGCAGATTCTCCTTTGTACGGAGGAGCTTTTGCAATTTGACAAGAGATATAAATATATATACATCGACCCACCCGATCGGAAAAAGCAAAAACAGTTCATATTTCCTGTTTTTATTGCGTAGGCGTACCTTATTTAGCATTTTAAGCATGCGGCTTATTAAATTTAGCAAATAGCGCAATCCAAATCCAGCCAAACGGCCTTCATGTACCTGTACTTACTCAATTTAAATATGTAAGTGCCATATATAGAGAATTTATTAGCATTCCACTTACTTTCAATAGCTAAACATATGCAATACATAAACAACAAGCACCAAATTCTATCCATAAGCGATTTTATATAATGTTTAAAGCTAATACAAGTACTTTCAACCAATTCATAAACCATTTTATTCAATTTTGAGGGTTTGCAACTTAATTTCTTACATCCAATTGGTTTTTGATCCGAACAAGCTCATATTCAATTTAATTGATTCTAAAATCAATTTATTAACTCTCAATCAACTCACATAAATTCAATTACTTTAGTTTACGCCAAACAACAATCATTTTTACGCAATTTGATGATATCCACTTAAATAGATAATTACGTAAATTTTATAACCATTTGAAATTAATTTCCGACTACATTTGTTTAATTAAATTCCATTTTAAGTTATTCTCAACCATTCATCATTTAATTCATCAGCTTGATTCATTTTAGCATATAACTACTCTAAATTAATTTTCCACTCTTATTCAAAATCAAACTTCCATAAATTTTAAACTTAAGTTAATTTACTTTAATTTATTCCAACATCAACTTAAGCTTACTTCTATTTGATTCTCATTAAATCAACTTCCATTAAATTCAATAAGCCCATCTATTTTAATTTTAATTTTCATTCATCTTCTCAATTTATCAAAATAATATCCAACCACATACTGAACTCATTTATGCTTCAAATTAATATATCACCAAATTTAAGTTCAGTCGGATAATCTAATTTCAATCACAACTTTGATTTAGGTTTTATTCAACCAGACTTCATCCATTTATTATTTAACTCATTCAACCCATTTTAAATTTTTAATGTACTTACTTAATTCGTTATCGAATTTATTTTATTAATATAAGTCCATTCTCAATTTATTTCTATCCACATGGGTTTTGTTTTGCAACTCAAACCATTTCTATTTTAATCACTTTTCTTATATCCAATTTACTTGCAAATTCATTAAATATTATTCAAATCACCCTTGGATTTTATTTTTAATTCAAACCATCACATTTTTCAATCCAATTCTATTTTATTTTACTTTACAACATCTCCTCTTATTTAATTTGTCAAAATTTCCGGGTTAAATTTTATTAACATTCTCAATCAAGTAATTATTTTGTTAATTAGCTTGCTTCCAACTTTCAAATCAATATGCGATTTTATTTCAAAGAATCGCTTCATTTAAATTTCTCGAGTCCAAATTTATTTTATAATTCCAGTTTGAAATCCCCTTTTTACTTAAAAATTTAGGAATGCCTTCAAATTCAGACAATACAATTAAAATTGCTTTTTATAAAAATATTTCTTATAACTCGATGTCTCAACCAGTCCATCCTTGTTCTCACAGAAATTCAGTCATACGTTGATCAGACGTAGGACTGAAAATCTATAAGTACTTGGTAAACCCGCTTTCAACATCCAGTGAAAATACTCGGAAATAAATTTTATTAAAAATATAGAAAACGGATTTTGAAAATAGAGGAAATATCTTTGGTGATAATGCTCTGAAAATCATCACCCCCATTCCATGGTCACAGTTACATACCAGGGTTACGTTGCAGTCGCAACAAAAGTCCATGTAATTGCAGGCTCTCCGCGGCACTCTCGATTACGCCATGAAACCTACACAACAGATCACAATTACATCCAGGGTTACGTTGCAGTCGCAACAAAAGTCCATGTAACTGCAGGCTCTCCGCGGCACTCTGATTTTCGCTGTCGAAATGAAACTTCTCCACTCCTACATAGGTCGCAGTCTACCGAGATAAACTCAAACGCAGACTGTTGGATCTCAGCGGCACACCCGACTTTCGCAATGTTACCATAGGTCGTAGTTACATCCTGGGTTACGTTGCAGTCACAATAAAAGTCCATGTAACTGTTGGCTCTCCGCGGCACACACGACTTACGCTATGGTAAACTCAACTCATAATCCTCAGGAACTAGTTTTGTCCGGACTCCTCACAGGATCAACTTTAGAACCCCCCCTTGGGGCTCAAGGCAGCACCACCTGGTGGTGCTCCTGAGAAGTCCATTCCAAGGGAGCGCCTTTTTCCCCAGAGCTATCGTTAAAACACTTTGTACTATACACATATAGTATCTTTCAAATCATACACCTAGTATGAATTTTATCAAAGCTCCTTTACACAAAATTGATTATCCCAAAATCGATAATTCTTCAAACTAGGCTTTCCAAATTCAATATTGATTTTACCCAAAAATCAAAAGCCTTTTCAAATTTAAAGGTTCCCAAAACCTTTTCCAAAATTCTCATAAGATCCTTTATTTATACATATATATACAGATATATATAATTTTTAAAACCTTGGATCACTTTAAACTCGTATAATATTCCTTTTATACTTCAAACACTTTCAAAATCCTTTTTCTTCCAGCAATGGATTCAACAAGGACAGATTTATCTTATAAAAAAAAGATATATAACTTTGTTTATTCAAATCAGATATTCAAATTTGATTACTCTTTCCAATATCAATTTCCTTAATCCCCAATTGGATTATTACTTCAATTCTTTTCTCAGTTGAGTATTTAAATTAATAACAGTTTGAACCCCGACCAGTTTATTTTTGGAAAATAGCTTAAAAAGTTTAAAAATAGATAAATAGTTGAAAAATAATCAACAGTTTGCAAAATAGTTGTAGAATAGTTGACTAATTGTAAAATAGTTGGAAAATAGTTAGATAGTTATAGAAATCTTAGATAATTGCGAAATAGTTGTAAAATAGAAATTAAATCGTAACTTAGTTGAAAATTAGTAATTAGTTTATAAAACAGTTATAAAATAGTTATAGAGTTCCAAAAGTAGTGGCAAAAACCAATATAAAATAGTTTGGGTTTTAAAAAGAAAGTTGTATAGTAAATAGATAAGAAAATAGGTTTAAAACTATTTATATCAGAACAATTTACATTGAAAATGGTCTAGAGCCAAAACTGTTCACCTCACCCTACAATTCAATTTAAATTACCACTCCCACTTAAATTGACCCGATTCCAATAACTCCAATTTGCATTGGACTTAATTCATTCCCAACTTAATTGAACTAATTTCCAATTTCTTTCCAACTTCCAATCAAATTCCATTTGATCTTAAACCAATTCCACTTTAATTTTAATTCCAAATTATTCACATAAATCTGGACTAATATCAATTGAACTCTCTTCAAGTTCAATACCTTTTTCAAGTTAATCCCATACAAATTTTTCATTTGAATTTTAAACTTGTACAACTTTAATTATAATTTACATTTTCCAACTTCTATTTATAATCAATTACATTCACGTTTTGCTTTTAACTTGGAGTTATACATTTTATTTATCCAATATATTTTTATTTTTCCATAAACAATTTAATTCAAGATCCCAGAGTTTAAACAAATTTCCAAAATTTCAATATTACCTTAGAGTTCAACTATATCCACAATTCTTTGGCAAACTCAACTATCCCTTTGAATTTCAACACCAAACTCAGTTCACAAACAATTCCAATTTAAAACAATTTGGTAGCAAATTCTCTTCTAGAAACTCGAAAATAGACATCGATAATGCTGCAGTCATCATCGACGTTATTTTCCAGTGACCGAAAGAGTTCAATGCTTTTATTTCTGTAAAAACATTTTCAAATATTTTGAATTTCAAATCTCCAAGATTCCAAACTCAACACAAACATATGTTTGAAATAATACTATTATTTCTCCAAAACCCTCGAAAACCACTTTCAAATCCAAAGGAAAATTAAATTTTCCCAAAAATTTCAAATTTCCAATCCATCAAATTCATATTTAAACATTACTCTGGAATTTTCATCTTACTTTATTTTCAATTATTCTCGGAAATTCTATTTCAGCTTTTAATCTCATCTATTATGAAGTTTATTTCAATTTATAATTTACATTCACAATCTATATTTCAAATTCCATTTCGTTATATAAGTTTGTTCTTCAACTTTGGTTATAAGTTTCAATTTGATCGTATTTTATATTACTTCTTAACTTAATTCCAATAATTTTACAACCAATCATCTAAATATTCATTAGAAGGAAATGTTGCTTTATATAACAAAATATACTTTTATATAAAATCATTTAAAATCTTTATAAGAAAATAACAAGTACGCTCTCATATATATACACTCAACTCATTCTAGAGTACTACAGACTCTATTTAATGAGTAATCCCCACCAGAGCCAAGGTTCTCGCTTAACCTTCAGCTCTGATACCAAATGCAACGACCCGAAATTTTCGAACCCGAAAATTCTAGATAGTTATGGAAAAGAAGAAAGAGAAAGAAGAAGAAGAACAGAAACACCAAACATCTCACATTCGCAGCGGATAAAATATAATAATAAATAATAATAACTTTCAAAGAATACTATATCTGTCGATTACATTTAATATACATCAGAGTTTCACATAATATACAGTCCCTGAATATTTACAATTATCATGACTCAGATTATCAATAATATAAATACGGCAGAAATACTCTTTACGCTATTGTCATCCAGCTTGCCTCCTGAGCACCCGAACATCCTAACCTGAAATTCTATAATACTCGGTCTGACCCAAGCATTACACCAAAGTAACACCCGGGTCAGGCTGGAAACCAACGTGAGAAAACCCAACTAACATAGAATACCAAAACAATCAACTTATATAAACCCGGGTAACTTATATCAATTTAACCAATTCACAGTTTGCAATAGATAACACTTATTTCACACATCAATTTCTAAGTACCAAGCTTAGATAAAATAACCTAGTCCATTTAAAACTTTTCAATCCAGCCTATTGATTTCATAAATCAATTTATAAAAATTCGAAGTGGTTTCGGGTATTTCCCAAATACCCGACCCCGGTCTCTTCGAATCTCATGTTATCCTAACCCAAATTATTCAAATGAAATACCAACATTTCATATCAGAGATAACAACTCATTCGAGCATCCATCACCATTTAATCACCCATAAACAAGCTTAATCGCATACAAGCCAATTCAATTGATTCTAATTAAATTCCAAACCCCAATTACTTAAATTTCTTCATTGATTTATTTCCAAACCAATTAATAAATCAATTCCTCCATATTCATTCATCTTAATTAATCACCCAGGATTAATTATCTTTAAATTTTGTTCAAGTAATTATCTTTAATTCATTTCACGAAAATAATTAGTCTTAACCCAAAATCAACAAGTAATCTTAATTACCTCAGGAATTAATAAACTATTTTAATTATATTAGTCCACAATTATTTATATTAATTTAACTTCTTATAAGTCACTCATGATGGATTAATTAATCTTAAGTAATCAAATCTTTAATTACATCATTAATCATAAAAATTATTGATTTTCAATTATATTTTAATTTGTTCTAATCTAAATTAATTACTATGATTCAACCACAATATTTATCACTCTCAATTAATCTCAACCTGTAATTAACTACCCCCTCTATTTACTTCCTTAAATAAATTAATTACACCTTTATTTAACTATCTTAATTACTTCCTTGATTAATTCTACGAAGTAATTATATTTTATTAATTACATTAAATAATTTCCTATCAACCATCAATTTATTTCTCTAAATTAATTAAGCTTAATAAATTAACTTAACCTTCAATTAATTGGTTCAAACACTAAATTTCTAAATTAATCACTCAAATCATCAATTAATTGAATTAGTTTGTTATCCACTTAAATTCCACTACTAATTTATTTAATCACAAATCATAAGCCCTTAACAAGTTATCTTATTTAATTCTTACTCTAATTAATTACAAGAAATAAATTCTCAAGTACTTCCATTAAGTACTTTATCATTTAAATAATTGATTGATCCCTAATTACAAATGATTGATCTTTACTAAACTAAATTACCTTATTAATGTAATTAATCAATCTATCTTAATTATCTTGAAGGTGAACATTAACCTTTAAAATTTAAAATGACTCAATTACCGTTAGCAAAACACTTTGAACCTTTAAATTTATTTAAAATAAAACTTAAATATAAATTACAAGTTTAACTTTAACTCGAAACTCAGTCTCAACTCTTTTTCTTCTTCTTTCAAATGAAAAGACAGAACAAACAGGATTCCATTACAACCTGAGTAACCATTTATCCGAGGCATCACTACTGTTCTTCGAGTCAAAATCCTACTGCCCCGAGTAAAACTACCCATACTTCAAGTCAATTAGATGCACCCAGTAAATTATCCAAGTTTAAAGCTTTTAAAGTAAAATTGAATAACATAAACTAAAAGGTTAAATGGATTTCTCACCATTAATTTCGAGATATCAGAACATCATCAAAACTGTCGCGACCCTCCTCCTCCACGCGTTCGAGTCGAGCTCCAATGTCACCGAATTCCAACTCGCGAACCCCTCTGTCACTCGAACCGGCACCACTCCTCGAGCTAGGCAAAAACACGAACGCTGCTACCCACGAGAGACTCAAGCTCGACACGATGCTGCTCTGACGACATGGCCATGCTTACCCTAGATTGCCCCCAATTCACGATTTGATTTGAACATGGCTTCGGCCTTTAACTTATCACAACATAGCCTTGCAAAAATCGAGTATCCTCGCTTGTTCGAGGGCGAACGACATGATTTCCCCCTTTCGGTTGCCTTGTTTTTTTTTTCAATTACTGTTAATCTCAATGTGGGGAAGAGGAGGGAGAGAGAGCGGGTTTTTGAACTGAAGAGGAACTAGGGATTTCACGGAGAAAAGAAGGATTATAGGCATTCTTTTGTGAAGAGATCAATTTGCTTCCATTTTAGTTCGATCTCCTGCTTCTGGATTTGAGAGGAAGACGGGGAAATAAATATATTAGGCGAGAAGCTTCTTGAGTACGAGTTAATGAAAATATCTTTGACCACTTTGACTTTAAATTTTTATTAAATTGTAAAACTCTCAAAAACGTCTCGTTAATTATAACGTGAAATCTCAAACCCCTAATCAAACATGCCGACTGTCGTTTATAAGGTTCTACCCGCATTCCGAACACAATGGAACATGTTTCGGAAGCTAATTCGATCATATACGCGAGTTACGGAAGTAAACGATCAAATTTAAAATTTAATTGATTAAAATAGTTCTAAGCGTTTTGAGCTGCCAGGGTCAAACGACAACTCAGATTGCTACGAAAATTGAAATCCAATAATAACTAACTATTACGGATCCGATGGAACTGGTTTCGTTGAATCCCGAGACTGTACCTCGGAAGACTATTTTTAAATATCGATTTAAACGATATATTCTTAAAACGGAACAAAACACTTCCAAACTCAACTTTAACACTTTCACTACCTTCAGTGCTATCAATATAAATTTTATAAGCCTTCGAATTAATTTTAACAAGCTTATATTCCATATTCAACATTTTTCCCAATTTCATTAATTCAATCCATAATTTAATTATTAAGTAAATATTTATGTTTGAAATTCAAATTTAAAATTAACTTTTAAATGTTTTAGAATCAACTAATTATTCCAATTTAAATTGTTAGAAATTCCAGGTCGTCACAAATCTAACAAGAAATACTAATACATAAGCTTATTTAGAATCCGAAGTAACTCGTACCTTGCCACGAGTTCATAACTTGTTATAGTCAACACTTATTTCACAAATCTGATCCCTAAGTACCCTTGCTTAGTTCCAATAGTCAAGTTTACTTAAATCATTCCATACCAGCCTATTGATTTCACATATCAAATCTATAAGGAATTATTATAGATTTCAAATCGAAGTGGTTTCGAGTATCTACCGATACCAGATCCCGGTCTCTTCAAATCAAATATCATCTTAATCCAAGTTATTTAAGTGAATACAATTCAATTTTAAATACAAAATGTCACTTTTACACAGCAATTCATCATTGATAGATAACCACATTATCACTGCTCAACCGAAACATATCATATCACAAAACATCTTATATCAGAGATATCAACCAATTCAAGACATTCAATATAACCCAATCATCCATAAGCAAGATTTATTAGTTCCTCCATTTCTAATTAATTTAAATAAATAAAATTAATTGGTTTAATCATTTTAAATCATGCTTACTTAACATTAATTAATTACAAATTAATTGATTAATCATCCTTTAATTATCATCTTAATTACATAAGTAATTAATCTTTAATAAATTACACAAATTAAATAACCTTCAACCATTCACCTTAATTAACCTTTAATTACTCTCATAAACTAATTAACAATATTTTATTACACTGATCCTTAATTAATTATTAAAATTAATTATTTTATATTCACTTACATTGATTAATTATCCTATAATTAATCACATTCATTAATCATCTAACCTTTTAATTAATTTCCTTAATTAATTCATACTTAACTACTTACACTAAGTAATTAATCCTCAATTACTTCCGTTAAGTAATTATCAATTAATAAACCACATTTAGTAATTACCCATTAATTCCCTCCTTAATTAATAACATTAATTAATTATCCTTTAATTACTTTCATTAAGTAATTATTATTAATTAATTACATTAAGTAATTTAACTTTAATAAATTAAACATCTTTAATTTAATTACCTTAATTAATAAATCAATTCTTTAAATTGATTACACAAATTAATTAACCATCCTTTATTACATTAAGTCATTTAAATCACCTTTTAAAACATTATATAATTTCTTTTAAAACAAACAATTTTAAACATTTTAAAACCCTGAAAACTTGTTTAAACAAGACAATGCTTTGTTTTTAGAACTTGGTTTATATTTTCTTTTGAAACTTATTTATTTGATAAAAAATTTAAAACTAGATTTATTTAATATCAACAAAGCAAAAATACTTTGGTACGGGCCCGAGCCCAAACCAGAATTTTCCCAAGATCGTTCTCAAGAAAATCCCTTCGCCCTTATGGAAACGTCGCTGATACACAGCGAACCACGTGCACGTACATGACTGGTCGCTAGAATTCTAGCCATCGATACCACTGTCGACTAGACATTACTGGTCTACCCTTTTATTTGAAAAAAAATTAGAGATTAAATTTAGTTAATTTACCTATATAATCATTCAAAATAAACAATTTAAATTCAAAACATATTAGACTCACGAATTAAATTTAGAAACTTGTTCAAATTTCCCTATATAAAATTACTTGAGATCTTTAAAGTTCAAATTCTCCTTTTCCCCTCTCTTCTCTACTAATATTAACTTCCTTCTATTGGCCCATTAACCTTCAGCCCAAAGCTTCTCTCGGCCCGCCTTTCTTCCACTATTCCTCTTCTTCTTCTAGCTTCCTTTTACTTCCTACACGAAAACGCAGTGAACCCGTGCACATGCACGAGCCATTCATCCCTCTACTCAACAAACAGACTTCACCATCAGGTTGCTCGACTCGTGCTCGACGATTCCCTCACCAACTTGGACCGGCCGAACACCCCACCAAATCCGTGCGAAACCCGATCCCTCCCCCAAAACTACAGGAATCGCGTTCTAGATTATCATCGATCAACAGACAAAATTCACCGCTCGAAGCTTTCTCCGTCGCGATCGACATTGTACACTCCGATTTCCCTATAACTCAACGAACCAAAAAAAATTGAAACCTAATTTCAAGATTTGAAAATCATTGACATGGATTTGCATTGAAAATTCCTGAAAAGTAATACATCGTCAAACGAACTCGATGGCGTTGACGGCATCGAGCGATTCGAAGCGGTTTGGGAGATATGCTTTTTCGAAGTTTATATGCATTTCAACTACTACCGGTTTTCCCAAGCATTCTCCGTTGATTCACGATGAAATACTATGCCGCTATTTAAAAAAAAATACAAATGACAACGATCAATTTCCATTTAGGTCACTTAATCAAATTTGAATCACAT
The DNA here is from genome assembly GCA_030765085.1 of Allium cepa. Lineage (NCBI taxonomy): Eukaryota > Viridiplantae > Streptophyta > Magnoliopsida > Asparagales > Amaryllidaceae > Allium > Allium cepa. The sequence goes on from CM060934.1 coordinate 723,549,960, forward strand.
GGGAAGATATTGATTTTTGAAGTTCAAAAATCCTGTTTTTTACATCTACTGTAAGATATAAATTTACAAACACCTTCTTTCTCATATATATTCAAAACTCTTACCAGCAACTAGATTTATATCCAATTCAACTTGTATTGATCATTGCACTTATCTAGATCATAAAATGAAGCTATAGACTTTTATAGAGACACACAAAATTATTCTGTCACCAAATAGAGAGGAGAATACTCACGGGTTTTTGAAAATAGAGAAGAAGCCTAGGTTTTGAAATTTGAAATCTACTTTGACCTTGATCCTGGATTTAAAACTTGATGTCGATCTTGATACTTTGATTACTGAGTTGAATTTGAAGCTTTATTATTGATGAAGTTGAATTTGTGAAATATTTTACATTTCTTTGATTTTTTTTCTTCTTTTTTTGAATTTGAGAGTGCAGATTAAAAGAAAACGAGAGAGGGAGGGAATAGAAATTATATGACCTAATTTTTATTAATTTTAAAACTAATGACACTTGTTAAAATTCATCACACTTGTTGATTTCCATAATGAAACACTCACACTTGTCTTTTATTATGTAAATGATTTACACTTGTATTTTCTTCATGAGAATATAGTTTAAATAGATATTTATATTATTATTCCTTTGTTTATATTTGCATACATATGTTTTTAATAAATCTTTACTAAATATATTACCTTATATTATATTTATGCTTATATATATGTATTATTAATTTATATAAAATGTATACATTATATTTTCCTTAAATTTATTTTCATATATCCTTAAAGATATAATTTGAAACTAATTAAAAAAATCATATATATTATTATAAGTCCAATTAATTTTTAGGACATTTTATTTTTGAATTTCAAACTCAAATTCAAATTACAACATATTCATATATATATATATATATATATATATATATATATAATCAAATACTTATCTTATTTGTTTTGAAATTTTCAATTTAATTCACAATTAAGTTTCTAAATAAAATCAGTTAATTATCCTCTTGACTGATGTCCAAAAATTTGGGTTATCACATTCCTCCCCCACTTGAATCTTTTCGTCCTCGAAAAGAAACGAAGCCAGAATTTATTCAATAACTTAAAACCAGATAAATTATTCTTTGATCATTTTTAACATACTTTTAAAATCCACATAATATTATAAAATAGTTTTTATAAAATTACTTTTTTATAACTCGATGTCTCAACAAGTCCATCCTTGTTCTCACAGAAATTCGGTCATACGTTGATCAGGCGTAGGAATGAAAATCTTTAAGTACTTGGTAAACCCATTTCAATACCCAGTGAAAATACTTGAAAAATAATTTTATTGAAAATATAGAAAACATTTTTAAAAATAGAGAAAACATCTTTGGTGAGAATGCTCTCGAAATCATCACCCCATCCATGGTCGTAGTTAACCCGATGGTTATGTTGCCATGCCGGCAAAATCCGTAGATAACTGTAAGCACTCTACGCCCCTCGATTACACCATGGAACCTGCCACAGATCGCAACTACATATGGGATTACGTTGCTATCACAGCAAAAACCCATATAACTGTAGGCATCAGCTCCCTCGAATTGCGCTGCCAAAAGAATGAAACTTCTCCACTCGACCATAGATCGCCGTGTACCGATGTTACGTTGACTTTCTGGAAAAATCAAATGTAGACTGTTGACCCTCGCCTCCACATGATTTCCGTTATGGTCCACAGTAGATCGCAGCGACATCGAGTTACACTGTTGTCACAGCTTAACCCAAATGCCTCTATAGGCATCAGCGCCCTCGACTTTCGCTACCCAATAATCCTTAGGAACTTCAGTTTGTCCAGACTTCCTCACAGGATCCACTTTAGAGCATCCCCCTTGGGGATCAAGGCAGTACCAACCTATGGTACTCCTAAGAAGTACATTTCGAGGGAGCGCCTTTTTCCCCAAAGTCATTCTCAAAACACTTTATACTATACCCATATAGTATTTTGCAAATCATACACATAATATGAATCCCATATAAATCTCCTTTTCTCAAAATCGATTATCCCAAAATCGATAATTCTCAAATTAGGCTTTTCAAAGTTCCAAAATTGATTTTTCCCCAGAAATCAAAAGCCTTTCCAAAATCCATAGGTTTTGAAACCTTTTTCCCAAAATCATTCTCATAAAATCCATCTATGTATATATAATCTTGAAAAATCTTTGGATCACTTCATATTTGTATAAATTCCCTTTTATACTTCAAATACTTTCAAAACCCCTTCAAATACTTTCAAAAACCATTTCTTTTAGCTATAGATTCAACAAGGGAAGTTTATCATATATAACAAAATATATAACTTGTTTATTCCAAATCAAATATTCAAATTTGGTTACTCTTTTATAAATTTATTTACTTACACACTTTTAATAAAATGAGTTCTAATCATAGAAATATCCAACTCCCATTTTATTTCACATTCATTTTTCAAAATATACCTTTCCATTTCAAAAATCATTTTATAGTTCTTATCCAAAAAAGTTCGATATCTATTTCATTCAAACCCGTACGATGTACACATATCCTCTATACACAATATCAATCTGATCGCTCACTCAATTACACAATTTCACTTCCGAACTAGTATCATCCACCTGACTTCCTAGTGCGGACTCAGATCTGGTTTCTTGATTAGAAACAGTCATTCTCCTTGCATAGTCATAACTATGATAGAGAATTTCCAGAACCAATCAAAAACCATATCCAGATTCACCGTCGAAAATCGAGTGAAAAATCCCAACTCGGATCGATATACTATCTCAAAATCCTATGCTCGAATCTGGATCAAATCACTATACAAATAGAATAATATACGTACATCCTACGTATTTATCTTCATTGATCATTAGATAAATCAATTCTCTTTTCTATTCACCTTCATTTTGATTCTTTTCACTTATTCACAATTGCTCCTAATTTCCATTTGGATTAACACTTCAATTCTTATCTTAATTGGTATTTAATTATAGACAGTTTGCACTCTGACCAACTTGTATTAAGAAAATAGCTTGAAATTTTTAAAATAGATAAGTAGTTGTAAATAGTTATTAGTTGCAAAATAGCTGTATAATAGTTAAGTAATTATAAAATAGTTAGATAATTTCAAAATAATTGTAAAATAGTAATTAGCTATAAAGTAGTTATAAAATAGTGATTAGTTTGTAAAACAGATGTAAAATAGTAATTAGTTTTCAAAACAATTGTAAAATAAGCATAAGATAGTTTGGGTTTAAAAAGAAAGGTTGTATAGTAAATAGTTAGGAAAATAGATTTAAAAACGGTTTATATTAAAACATTTTATTTGGAAAAATAGCTCAAAGCCAAACTATTCACCTTCCCAATCTTCTTTTCCAATCAATTTCCAATTTCCGCTTCCCTTTAATTGATTTAATTTCAGTTCAATTTAAATTAACTTCAATTCCTATCCCAAGTTCAAATCAATTCCCATTTGAATTTAAACTTATTCAACTACAATTTCACTTCAAATCAATTCAATTCAAAATTTCATTTAAATTTTATGCTTATCCATCTTTGATCACAATTTCAATTAATTAAAATCAAATTAAATTTGAACTAATTCAATTCAAATCTCAAATTTTAAATCAATTCGAATTATAAAATTCGAGTAGAAAATTTAAATCTTGATTTAATCCTTTAAATCAAATTAACCTTTACTTAAATTAACGACTTAAAATTTAATCCTGAGTCCAAATTATTTAAAATTCCCTTTTAAATTACCTTTACTTGACTTATTTCAAAGTTCAAATAAGAGTTCAAAACTTTTAAACAATTTAATATTTAGAATTTCATTTAACTCAAAAAAAATTAACTTCTAACTTTGAAAGCAATGCTTAACAATTTTGTTTGCAAATTTAGTTCTTAAGTTTAAAGTGATTCCATTTAATTTCTGCAATGGATATATATTACCTCAATGCATTTCTTAATTCAATTAAAATGATCCAATCACCAATCAGTAATATATAATTCCAATTTCCAGATCTCAAACCCATTTTGAGATCACATATAGTCCCAATTCAAATCAACCATTTAACTTCCCAAGTTAAATCTCAATTCCATCTTGAAATTCCCAATTCAGGTTATTTGTTCTAAACTTATTTAACTTCCCCTAAGTTAAATTTAATTCAATTTACTCCACTCAACATTATTTAATTTGAATTTCCATATCAAATTATAAACTTCTTATTAATAATCTTCCCACTTAAGTTCAAAAACTTATCACTTTTAGTTTTCATATCACATTCGAAATAAAAATTTGAAACTCAACACTTAGAGTTGATTTCAAATCATCTCTTATATTATGTATATCCCTCATTAAACATATTTATTTTCTTTGCACACCAATATATACTTCAATTTTTAGACCGCCTTTGGTTTTAATTCAAAACACATTCCTTTAAAAATTTCAAACAACTCTTGTTTTGAAATAAGACCCTTTCATTCAAATAATACTATTTATTATTTCTTTTAACATTTTGAAACAGATTCCAAATCTTCTGGACTTAGATTTTAAACTTCACAATTTAAATTATTCTCCAATTTAAATTTACAAGTCATACTCACCTAAATGTTTACTTCCTTAAAACATTTCATTATCAAGGTACAACAAACATTGTAGGATAATAACCAAGGTTATCATATCTGGATACCAATTAATTATGAAAACACTTCTACAAATTCAGGATTTTATTTTCTAGTTTGGATCCATTTCAAACTTATCTTTGTTCAATTTAAATTTGGTTGTATTACTATTACCACTTAATTCTCGTTATTTTATTTAATTCCAATAATCAACAACCAATTTCTTTAATATATTTAATAATTAGAAATATTCTTTCTTTATATATCAAAAGTTAAACTTATATAAAAATCATTTTTAAAATCATTTTATAAGAAAATAACAAATACACCCTCATATATACTGCACTCAACTCATTCTAGGGTACTAGTGACCCTATCCTTAATGAGTAAACCCACCAGAGCCAAGGTTCCCACTTAACCTTCATCTCTGATACCAAAATGTAACGACCGAGAATTTTTGATCCCAAAAATCCCACATAGTTAGGGAAAAGAAGAAAAGAGATAGAAGAAGAAGAAGAAACAGAAAAAACAACATCTCACATTCGCAGCGGATAAAATATAATAACAAATAATAGCATTTTTATAAGGAAAGCTATAGTTGTTACTTTACATACAATTCATCAGAGTATAATCACTTTTACAAGAACTGGACAGTTACAACTTGTTCTAGACTACAATCTATACATAATCAAACATATAGCGGTAAACTCCATACGTTCTTGCCATCCATCTCGCCTCCTGATCTACAAAACGTCCTCACCTGAAAATCTGCAATATTCGATCTGACCCGAGCATTATATCCAAGTAACACCAGGGTCAGGCTGGAAACCAGCGTGAGTAAACCCATCTAACTAGAAATACTAATACATAAGCTTATTTAGAATCCAAGGTAACCCGTACCTTATTACGAGTTCATAACTTGTTATAGTCAACATTTATTTCACAAATCTGATCCCTAAGTACCCTTGCTTAGTTCCAATAGTCCAGTTTACTTAAATCATTCCATTCCAGCCTATTTATTTCACATATCAAATCTATAAGAAATTATTATAGATTTCAAATTGAAATGGTTTTGGGTATTTACTGATACTTGACCCCGGCCTCTTCGAATCAAGTGTCATCTTAACCCAAGTTATTTAAATGAATACAATTCAATTTTGAATGCAGGATGTCACTTTTACACGGCAATTCATCATTGATAGATAACCACATTATCACTGTTCAACCGAAACATATCATATCACAAAACATCTTATATCAGAGATATCAACCAATTCAAGGCATTCAATATAACCCAATCATCCATAAGCAAGATTTATTAGTTCCACCATTTCTAATTAATTTAAATTAATTAAATTAATTACTTTAATCGCCTTTGAATCCTACTTACATAACATTAATTAATTACAAATTAATTAATTAATCACCCTTTAATTATCATCTTAATTACATTAGTAATTAGCCTTTAATAAATTACACAAATTAAATGACCTTCAACCATTCATCTTAATTAACCTTTAATTAAGCTCATAAACCAATTAACAATATTTTATTACACCGATCCTCGATTAATTATTCAAATTAATTATTTTACAATCATTTACATTGATTAATTATCCTATAATTAATCACATTCATTAATTAACTAACCCTTTAATTAATTTCCTTAATTAATCCATACTTAACTACTTACACTAAGTAATTAATCCTCAATTACTTCCATTAAGTAATTGCCCGTTAATTACCCTCCTTAATTAATAACATTAAGTAATTATCCTTTAATTATTTTCATTCAGCAATTATTATTAATTAATTACATTAAGTAATTTAACCTTTAATAAATTAAACATCTTTTATTTAATTACATTAATTAATAAATCACATTAATAAATCAATTCTTTAAATTGATTACACAAATTAATTAACCATCCTTTATCACATTAAGTCATTTAAATCATCTTTTAAAACATTATATAATTGCTTTTAAAACAAACAATTTTAAAACCCTGAAAACTTGTTTAAACAAGACACTGCTTTGTTTTTAGAACTTGGTTTATATTTTCTTTTGAAACTTATTTATTTGATAAACTTTTTAAAACTAGATTTATTTAATATAAACAAAGCATAAATACTTTGGTACGGGCCCGAGCCCAAACCATAATTTTCCCGAGATCGTTCCCGAGAAAATTCCTTTGCCCTTACGGAAACGTCGCTGATACACAGTGAACCACGTGCATGACTGATCACTAGAATTCTGGCAATCAATACCACCGTCAACAAGACATTACTGATCTACCCTTTTATCTGAAAACAATTAGAGATTAAATTTAATTAATTTACCTTTTAATAAATAATTTAAATTCAAAACATACTAGACTCTCAAATTAAATTTAGAAACTTGTTCAAATTCCCTATATAAAATTACTTGAGTTCTTTAAAGTTCAAATTCCCCTTTTCCCCTCTCTTCTCTACTAATATTAACTTCCTTCTATTGGACCATTAACCTTCGGCCCAAAATTTCTCTCGGCCCGCCCTTCTTCCACTATTCCTCTTCTTCTTTTTCTAGCTTCCTTTTACTTCCTACACGAAAACGCAGTGAACCCGTGCACATTCATGAGCCATTCATCCCTCTACTCAACAAACGGACTTCACCATCAGGTTGCTCGACTCATGCTCGATGATTCCCTCACCACCTTGGACCAGCCGAACCCCTCTCTAAATCCATGCGAAACTCGACCCCCCAGAGCTACTGGAATCGCGTTCTAGATTATCATCGATCAACAGAAAAAATTCACCCCTCGAAGCTTTCTCCGTCGTGATCGACATCGTATACTCCGATTTCCCTATAACTCAACGAACCAAAAACAAAATCAAAACCAAATTTCAAGATCTGAAAATCATCGACATGTATTTGAGCCAAAACTTCCTTAAAAATAATACATCGTCAAATGAACCCGAAGGCGCTGAAGGCATAGAGCGATTCAAAGCGGTTTGAGAGACATGCTTTTTCGAAGTTTATACGCATTTCAACTACTACTGGTTTTCCCAACGAACTCTCCATCGATTCACGGCGAAACAATGCTGCTATTTTTATAAAAAAACTATAGATGACAATGAACAATTTCTGTTTAGGTCACTTAATCAAATTTGAATCATATGAGAAGATATTGATTTTTGAAGTTCAAAAATCCTGTTTTTTGCGTCAACTATAAGATATAAATTTACAAACACCTTCTTTCTCATACATATTCAAACTCTTACCAGCAACTAGATTTATATCCAATTAAACTTGTATTGATCATTGCACTCATCTAGATGATAAAATGAAGCTATAGACTTTTACAGGGACACACAAAATTATTCCGTCACCAAATAGAGAAAAGAATACTCACAGTTTGTTTTTGAAAACAGAGAAGAAGCATGGGTTTTGAAATTTGAAATCTACTTTGATCTTGATCCTAGATTTAAAACTTGATGCTGATCTTGATACTTTGATTACTGAGTTGAATCTGGAGCTTTATTATTGATGAAGTTGAATTTGTGAAATAGTTTGCCTTGCTTTGATTTTTTTTCTTCTTTTTTGGAATTTGAGAGTGTAGATTAAAAGAGAATGAGATGGGGAGGGAATAGAAATTATATGACCTGATTTTTATTAATTTTAAAACTAACGACACTTGTTAAAATTCATTACACTTGTTGATTTCCATAATAAAACACTCACACTTGTCTTTGTATATGTAAATGATTTACACTTGTATTTTCTTCACGAGAATATTGTTTAAATAGATATTTATATTATTATTCTTTTGTTTATATTTGCATATATATGTTTTAATACATCTTTATTAAATATATTACCTTATATTACATTTATATATATATATATATATATTATTAATTTATATTGTTATCCCATTTTTTGGTCAAAACTGGAATATCAACAAATTGGCAAGGAATTATGGATATCAGGACTGGAGATAAGGCTACGATGGATATCGTCAAAATTTTGTTGAACTTCGATCGGGACGAAATTGATTGGAAATGATGATAAGGACTATGAAAGGCTATGTTTCAAATTTCAGGTTAATCGGAGTTCGTATGAAGGAAATATGATGGATTCAAGGTAGGAATAGTACGTAGTTCGAATCCATCAAAAAGGGGATAAAGTGACGCTCGGTTCGAACCGATCAGGTTCGAACCCATCAGGATTCGAACCCATGAGGTTCGCATCGATGACGCTTCGAATCGATGGGAACTAGATGGGTTCGAAAGGAGTAGCTTCAATGCAATGGACATGGATTCGAACGGTGGACATGGACTCGAAGATGGTGGATTCGAACGATAGGTATGGATTCGAAGATCATGGATTCGAAGATGAAGATGGACTCGAAGAAGGTAATGGATTCAAAGTATACATGGATTCGAAGATGAAGATGGACTCGAAGAAGGAGATGGATTCGAAGTGGACATGAATTCGAAGAAGGAGATGGAGTCGAAGTGGACATGGATTCGAAGAAGGAGATGGAGTCGAAGTAGACATGGATTCGAAGAAGGAGATGGAGTCGAAGTAGACATGGATTCGAAGAAGGAGATGGATTCGAAGTGGACATGGATTCGAAGAAGGAGATGGATTCGAAGAGGACATGGATTCGAAGATGATGGATACGAAGCAAGGGACATGGATTCGAAGGACGAGGATTCGAAAGGGATGGATTCGAAGAGGATGGACTCGTAGGATATGGACTCGAAGGAGGCGGCTTCAGAAAGCATGGATTCGAAGAGTATGGGTTCGAAGGGTATGGATTCGAAGGAGTCGGCCCTATGGGTTCGAAGGGGATGGTTTCGAAGTAGATGGTTTCGAAGCATGGGTTCGAACCATTCAGGACGCACGGATTCTTGAACTTGGATCGATCATATCTTCCAAACCGTTGATCCAAATGCAATGAAATTTTTACAGGAGCTTACATACATGTTGAAGAATGTTCACACCAAATTTCAGCTCAATTGGATGGATTCTTGATCGATTCGAACGTCACTTCGAATCGATCCCAAACTGGGCACGGATTCCGAGAACACGGGCCTGTGGGCCCCCCTCACGTGCCAAGCAGCCTCCCCAGGTTTTAGGCGGGATTTCAGCCTTCCACGCCTATAAATAGAGCCCCTGGTCATTCAGAAAAGGGGTCGGAAGATTTGGAGAGAAGAGGCATGCCCGGATGCTGCTAGAATCATTCCATAGCTTCATTACTGCTATTTTCTTCAGATTTGGTCATTACTACTGTTGAAATCACTTGTAACCTTGAAGGATAATTAATAAAAAGAAAAAAATTTGGAGTGGACGTAGGCCGGAGATAGCCGAACCACTATAAAACCTGTGTTTCTGTTCTTTACTTTTGGATTGTTGTCTATTATTTGCTAAGATTTGTTATTTGTGTTTGAATATCACTAATTTATATTCATACACTGGTGCTTTCACGGTATTGGGTGTTTGTGACCAATTTTGGCGCCAACATTTTTGGTGCTTTCACTGAGAAGGCAACTAGCACCCGCTACATCGGATTTGAAGAGTTTGAGGAATTTGGATTTGGAAGACAATGACTAGGCAGAATAGCAGAAGGCTAAGGGCTGAGAGAAGCCAACAAGGAGGAAGTCAACAAGCATCCTCCGGAGGTGAGGAAGGACAGGCTTCGGTCTACATAACTCGGGATGAAATGGAAGCTATGGCCAATTCTTTGCAGGAGAGATTGTTGAAAAGTCAACAGGAAATGATGCAAACCTTCTTGGAACAAATGAGAGCTGCAGGGATGCAGAACTTAGGAACAGCTACAGCAACTGCGGATGTAGGACAAGGAGCTAGGGTTGTGGAACCCAATGAAGGACAGGATACGGAGCCAGAAGGCAATCAACAAGGGCTTGGGGGCAGGCCCACAACATTCAATGCAGGAGAACCTTTGGGAGGAATTCAACAAGCTAGAGCTAACGTTGCTGCTAGTGAGCCACACGAGGAATATGTACCAGAGTTCCCTCGGGGGCATGGGGGGCAACCCCTACCAGACAATATAGGATTAGTAGAAATGATCAGGAAGACTGTGCGAGGTGGTTTGACAAACGGAGATTTGGAAGGAGTGAATAGAAGTCCATTCGCTCGGGAGATAAGGATGGCTCGGAATCCACCTAAGTTCAAGCTACCTAGCGTGGAGGTATATGATGGTAAGACGGATCCAACAGATCACTTAATGAGGTACACCAGACACATGGAGGTACTGGGGGCATCAGAGGAAGTGATGGCCCGATGTTTCCCTTTGTATTTGAATGACTTAGCTGCAATGTGGTTTAGGCAGCTGGAAGAAGGATCTATCAGGATTTGGAAGGAATTAGTGGAAAAGTTTCTGGGACAGTTTCGGGTTCACGTCAAGAGGCCGAAGAACGTGATGACTTTAACATCGGTGAAGCAAAGGATGGACGAATCGCTTAGAGCTTTTCTAACTCGATTCAGTGCGGCAGTCGCTTCGGTGGATCGGCCTGATCCATCAATGGTTTTAATGGCAGCAGTATCAGGAGTCAAGGAGAATTCGGATTTCAAGGTATCTCTGATACGAGATCCCCCGCAAAATCTCGACGAATTCTTTCATGAGGCAGAAAGGTTCCTTCGGCAAGAAGATGCAAGTACGGATTTAAAATTGAAGAAGGCTAATGCAATCGAGGTTGGAGCGGTATCCAAAAATGGTTTGGATAAGGATAAAGGAAAAAGGAAGTTAGATGATGACTCTGGAAACGCTAGGAAGCGATGGAAGGATCCAAAGTTTTCCACATACACAGCATTGAACGAGACGCTGGAGCGGATATACCTGGAAACTCGGAATCGCCTTCCCTACCGAAGGCCGGCTAGGAGGGAACCAACAGGGCGGGAAAGGACATCAGGAAGGCACTGTCTCTTCCATGATCTGGATGGACATGATACCAACAGCTGCAGACACCTAAAGGATATAATCGAGGAGCATGTAAGGAATGGACAGTTACAGCAATACGTTGGAACTCGGGATGCAACGGTGGAGCAGGAGCAACCACCGACCACCTCACGTCGTGATGATGGGAGGCCCAGGGATGATCGTCGATTGATCATCCATTGACCAGGATAATATGGATTAAGTAGCAAGCTACTAGCAAACGGTAAAGTCATTTACACATGTACGGGGACGAAGATAGCCCCTAGGCATGCTCTGAATGATGATAAACCGGGATGCTATGGTTTGTGAAATTTATTTCTTGCTTTTAGATTGGACATTGCTTTTCTTTTTTGGATTTGGTTTTGGAGCTTGGATTGAGCTTCTGGTTTTTCTTGCTTTTTTATTTGGATTTTCCTTTGGATGATTGTTTTTGGTTTTGGATGCTGGTTTGGATTTCTGGTTTTCTGGTTTGGATTTGAATTTTGGATTTGGATTTGGATTTTGGATTTGGATTTCGGATTTGAATTTCGGATTTGGATTTTGGAATAAATTTTGGTTGGACTTTTATCTGGTTTTTGATAAATGGTCGTCGGGTATGGATTATGCCTGGCAAGGGATGAGTCACTTTACCCAAACAAGGAAGATTGACTCATTCAGGTCGTCAAGTATGGACAATGCTTGGCAAGGGTCAGGAGTGACCAGGATTCGGCCTAGGACTTAGGCCTTCTATTATCATTTATTATTTTCAGGTCGTCGAGTATGGACTATGCTCGGCAAGGGTCCGGAGAGATCAGGATTCGGCTTAGGACTTAAGCCATGGCATTTTACAGCACCCAGGGACACTGGGCCAAGGTCGTCAAGTATGGATTGCGCTTGGCAAGAACCCGGAGAGGTTGGCTCAATGTCCAGGGACACTGGACCAAGGTCGTCAAATATGGATTGTGCTTGGCAAGAACCCGGAGAGGTTGGCTCAACGTCCAGGGACACTGGACCAAGGTCGTCAAATATGGATTGTGCTTGGCAAGAACCCGGAGAGGTTGGCTCAACGTCCAGGGACACTGGACCGAGGACTTCAAGTATGGATTGCGCTTGGCAAGAGGCCGGAGAGGTTAACTCAACGTCCAGGGACACTGGACCACGGTCGTCGGATGTGGATCACGCTTGGCAGGAACCCAGAGAGGTTATGGATTTGGATATCGACCCGGAGAGGTCCTGGCTCCGGTTATTGGCTATTGGATAAGGATGGATTGGAACTTGGTTGTCGAGTTCGAATGGATACGGAATTGGCTAAGGCTTTGGCTATTGGATATGGAATTGGACATCGACTCGAAGCAGTCAAGGACGATATACTCTGGCAATATGGCTTTGGACTTCGGATATTGGATTCGTAATTATTCAAAACACGCCTTGTTATCACAAGGCATGTTTTGGGGGGCAAAATGTTATCCCATTTTTTGGTCAAAACTGGAATATCAACAAATTGGCAAGGAATTATGGATATCAGGACTGGAGATAAGGCTACGATGGATATCGTCAAAATTTTGTTGAACTCCGATCGGGACGAAATTGATTGGAAATGATGATAAGGACTATGAAAGGCTATGTTTCAAATTTCAGGTTAATCGGAGTTCGTATGAAGGAAATATGATGGATTCAAGGTAGGAATAGTACGTAGTTCGAATCCATCAAAAAGGGGATAAAGTGACGCTCGGTTCGAACCGATCAGGTTCGAACCCATCAGGATTCGAACCCATGAGGTTCGCATCGATGACGCTTCGAATCGATGGGAACTAGATGGGTTCGAAAGGAGTAGCTTCAATGCAATGGACATGGATTCGAACGGTGGACATGGACTCGAAGATGGTGGATTCGAACGATAGGTATGGATTCGAAGATCATGGATTCGAAGATGAAGATGGACTCGAAGAAGGTAATGGATTCGAAGTATACATGGATTCGAAGATGAAGATGGACTCGAAGAAGGAGATGGATTCGAAGTGGACATGAATTCGAAGAAGGAGATGGAGTCGAAGTGGACATGGATTCGAAGAAGGAGATGGAGTCGAAGTAGACATGGATTCGAAGAAGGAGATGGAGTCGAAGTAGACATGGATTCGAAGAAGGAGATGGATTCGAAGTGGACATGGATTCGAAGAAGGAGATGGATTCGAAGAGGACATGGATTCGAAGATGATGGATACGAAGCAAGGGACATGGATTCGAAGGACGAGGATTCGAAAGGGATGGATTCGAAGAGGATGGACTCGTAGGATATGGACTCGAAGGAGGCGGCTTCAGAAAGCATGGATTCGAAGAGTATGGGTTCGAAGGGTATGGATTCGAAGGAGTCGGCCCTATGGGTTCGAAGGGGATGGTTTCGAAGTAGATGGTTTCGAAGCATGGGTTCGAACCATTCAGGACGCATGGATTCTTGAACTTGGATCGATCATATCTTCCAAACCGTTGATCCAAATGCAATGAAATTTTTACAGGAGCTTACATACATGTTGAAGAATGTTCACACCAAATTTCAGCTCAATTGGATGGATTCTTGATCGATTCGAACGTCACTTCGAATCGATCCCAAACTGGGCACGGATTCCGAGAACACGGGCCTGTGGGCCCCCCTCACGTGCCAAGCAGCCTCCCTAGGTTTTAGGCGGGATTTCAGCCTTCCACGCCTATAAATAGAGCCCCTGGTCATTCAGAAAAGGGGTCGGAAGATTTGGAGAGAAGAGGCATGCCCGGATGCTGCTAGAATCATTCCATAGCTTCATTACTGCTATTTTCTTCAGATTTGGTCATTACTACTGTTGAAATCACTTGTAACCTTGAAGGATAATTAATAAAAAGAAAAAAAATTTGGAGTGGACGTAGGCCGGAGATAGCCGAACCACTATAAAACCTGTGTTTCTGTTCTTTACTTTTGGATTGTTGTCTATTATTTGCTAAGATTTGTTATTTGTGTTTGAATATCACTAATTTATATTCATACACTGGTGCTTTCACGGTATTGGGTGTTTGTGACCAATTTTGGCGCCAACATATATAAAGTGTATACATTTTATTTTCCTTAAATTTATATTCATATATCCTTAAAGAAATAATTTGAAACTAATTAAAAAAATCATACATATATATATTTATATATATAATTTTAAGTCCAATTTATTTTTAGGACATTTTATTTTTGAATTTCAAACTCAAATTCAAATTACAACCTATTATATATATAATCAAACAGTTATCTTATTTGTTTTGAAATTTTCAAAATAATTCACAATTAAATTTCCAAATAAAATCAGTTAATTACCCTCTTGACCGATGTCCAAAAATCCGGGTCATCACACTTCCCTTTTCACTTAATACACGTGCCCACACCTGATCCATCTCATCGCCTCTTGAACCACCACCCACCCGAAAAACCTCGCCACCACCAAGCAACCGCTGACGCGGAAGCTCGCCCCTGATCCAACCTTCCAACTTCACCATGTTCCCCATATCACCATGCTATGCTTTCCCTCTCCAACCCGAACTGCCACAACTCTCAAACAAGAACCCTACCGAAGTCGCCTGACCCGCCACCACCCCATGGATCCACCCACCGTACTCCACCTGAGACTTTACCCACATACCTTCTCACCTGATAGGGCCACCGAGCCTACGTGCCACAACCCCAAGCCACCCTGCCTCATCATGCCTTGCCTTCGCCTCCGCTTTAGGTGGCTCAAACACCGCCTACATCACCTCAGCCTGCATAGCCACCACCCTACTTGACAATACTTCACTTCCTGGTTATATATATATATATATATATTCTACTTGTTTCTTTTTTTGTATTGCAAATTTTTGCTCTATTGATATATATACACGATTCTTTTATTCTTATTCTAGTTCTCAAAAGTTAACTTGACCGAACCTTTCCCATTGTTGTTGATTTGAATCATGTACGTAGTGATGTGTGTGTATGCATTACGTATATATATATACATACATACATATATATATATACATATATATATACATATATATATCATATTCTAGCGTATTTTGGTTGCTGTATACATATAATGGTTATATATGGGTCGATAGAAGGAAGATTCCTTTGGATCTAAGTTTATCCGTATATATTGAACATATGTACTTTGACGACAGGAAAACTGTATCTGAGAATATATTTATTTTTGTCTGCGCAAGTGATATATGTGCATAAATACATATATATTTGTTTTTGTCAATTCTCGTGCTTAAATCCATTTTGCCTGTCATACTGTTTAAAGGGTCGTGCCGTGTTCGTGTCTGTATTTATGTCAGTCGCTCGAACTCCATCGTTCTCTAGCCACGAAAGGTGAGCAATCACTCACGATTGACATTCTTATGTTTATTAAATTGATTTTATAGGAAATGGTGATTTACTGTTAAAACTGAATTGATAGCTATTAACTTTTAAATATGATAATTGTTTTTTTCTAAATTGATCACTTCTGTAAATTTACACCGTATATGTTAAGTGATTATTTTATATTACTGTTATTATTATTGATCATATGTGCCAGTAATTGTTGTGTTATGTTATGTTATTCATTGTTCTCGCTCTGCAAGTTCACTTAGTTGTAGAAATCACGATTGGTTGAAATGATACATACCCGAATGGACTTTAGAATATGAGAAAATTCGTTATGGGTTGAAATGATAAACCCAAGCGATTTTCAGTTATTATTAAATTTTAGGATTTCGGGTTTAATAATTTAAACCCATAAAATTTAAACTATTATGGATTTAAAATAACAAATATTCGCATCACTAAACCATATGATAGAAATTTTATACGGATACCATTGGTCTATTTTTGAAAAATGATTTCCAAATATTTGAAAGGAAATATATGAGTTTGATTTTGTAATGCAATAAGTACTCTATTTTATTTTTGAAAATTTATAACCTTAAATGTTGATTTGAAGATATAAAAAGTATGGGTTTAATCTAAAGGAAATTTGTAAAATTTTAATTGCAGTTTTATTTTCTAAAATATATCAAATAAGAATTTAAATAGATAAACAAAAAGTTTAATTTATTTTAAACTGTATAAAATTAGTTTTATGTAATATATATAATAAAAAATGGGGTTCATTTAATTTATATTTAAAATAGATTTTTATAATTTTAATAAATAAAATTGGAAAGGTATACGGGAATTTGATTGGTAACTTAAACTGGTGATTTACTTAATTTAAATAAAGAGTCATTCAGAACTTAATGATTTTGGAAATGATTTATAACTTGTTCATTAAAAGGTGATTGAATGAATACTTTAAATTTAAATAAAATAAAATTTGACTATTCATTTTACTTAAAAAATTATTTGAGATTTTCTTTAAATATTTGTAAAGTAATTTAATAGATGACAACGGTGTGAAATAAACGGTTGGTTGTTAAAGAGACCGGGATCAGATATTGTCATACTCTCTGCCAATATCGAAAACCACATTAACAACTGTACAAGTGAAAGAGATTTCAGAACGAAGTAGGATGGCTTGGTGAATGATTCTGTATAGTATTTACAGCTTGATGTGGCTAAAACAGGAGTTATATCGAGGTAAGTGGGGTCTCACCCCCTAGCGGACAAATTTCTTTGGAACCATATCTATTGCTTTTGTGATTCGATTTGGTGTGCACACCTTTGATTGGGAGTGTGTCTCGAGGTGGGCGGTAGTAGCTGCTATGCGTTACCACCAGTTCGGGAGTGCAATTGGTATATCTACCCTGCGATTGCCTCGTATGACTTGTCACATTCCTTATTGCGCCTTCTACGAATTTGATTTGTATTGTACCTATGAAGTGCCCTCTGATAGCCCACCATTTTATGGAGAAAGTATGGTACTGTATAGACTATGGGAATATATCAAATGTGTTAAGGGGGATATGGATAAAGCATTAACGCTATTTTGATTTTTTTTACTTTACTGTAGACATTATATATGTAGCGTATTATACTATGTATGTAGATAGTTTATCGGGTTCTCAAAGGATGGAATCCCAACATCCCTTTGAGTTATATCGCATTTACTTGACATTTCACTTGAACTTGATTTATCTGCATAAGAAATGTTAATCCTGATTTGAGTGTTTTGTTTTGCTTTACGCTCGGGTCAGCCTGAGTGTCACAGTTTCTGAAACTCATCTTTTGTAGCTTGGAGTTTGCTTGGAAGACCTATCTTATCTGTAACATCTTTCATTTTATATCTGTTATTTTCAGTTGTATGTTTCAGAATTGTCATTTGCTCCGATGTTAGAGATTTCTGTGTATTTGGATTTCTGATGTTATTCGTCTTGGACTATGTTATTTCTATCGTAGCTTCATGAACTACTAGTCATTTGTCCCACTTCTTATTGTTGTAAACTTTGTGTTTTTGATTCTATGATCGTTATATTTACTGGATATATCAAGTTTTTCCAACTATAAATTAACAATCTGTTATTTGGAACAATTCAAGTTCGACATGAGTGTATGATTTGTCGATTAGAATGGTTCGAAACAACGAGTCGTTACAATCTCAATATGCTTGGTTCGTTCGTGAAAAATTAAGTCGTACCAATACTCTTATTTTCACAATACATATGAGTGGGAACAAAAAGAGGCACCCCTATATTACGAGTAATCTATGTAGCACAATAATTTCTTTGGTGGTAAATGCCATAACATGATACTATACTTCAATTAAAGAATGAGAAACAATAGATTGCTCTTTCTCCTACAAGATATAAGAGAGTCATCCAGAAAGATATAAAAACCAACAACCGACTTGTGATCTATAAGATTGCTGCCATAATCATCATTGGAATAAACACACAATTCCAAGGAGGAGGTAAATGAAAATAGAAGGCTGTGGAAAATAGCACCTCGAAAATACCAAAAAAATGAAGGATGGCTACCCCATGAACTGTAGTAAGGGATGCTACAAACTAACTAAAAACTTAAATAGCATACGATATATAAGAACCGATAATGTTAAGATAAATCAAATTTCCAACAATGGTATGGTATAAAGTAGGATTTGACGGTGGGATACCATCTGAAGGAGTGTATTTTGCATAAACTTCAATAGAAGTTTCAACAACCTTATTATCAGTATGTCCGGCTTTCTCAAGAATACCTATGATGTATTTTGACTAAGAAAGAAGATGGCTTTTGGTAAGTATGCTACCTCAATTCCTAAAATAATATTTTAAAGGAACCAGATTCTTCATTTCAAACTTTCCAGCTAACTCCTTTTTCAAGGTAGAAATGTCATCCACATCATCTCCTATAATAATAATGTCATCAGCATTCAATGATTGTATGATACATTATGCATTAATTTTTGTGAAAAATGTGTGATCCTATAAAAATAGAGGAGAGCATACATGTAACTATACGTATAACACATAGCAAGGCGCCGCCAACATGCCTGACAAGTAACAAATATAAGTACAAGTATCAAAGGAAAAACACAAGTACCCCTATAATGAGCTCAGGAAAAGCTGGATATGAAACAAAAAGTTTTAATCACAGTGAAAAATTTCTTAAACCAAGCACAAGGTGCTTGATTGAGTCCGTACAATGCTTTCTTAAGCATGCAAACATATCTAGACTGATGAGGTATGCTTAGAGTGGGATCCTTGCAATCTTCTTCTTGAAGATCTCCATTTGAAAAGGCATTTTTAACATTAAGTTATGAAATGAACCACTGTCAGATGTAAGCTACAATAATGAAATTACTAATGAAAATCATTTTCACAAAAGGAGCAAAAGTCTCCTCATAACCCATGGTATATTGTTCTTTCAATTGATCCATCGATTTGGTTTATATTTTATATACCCAACAACAAACGACGACACTCTTACAATGAGGCATAGGAGCCAAATTTCAAATACCAATCTTTTACAAGGCATAAAACTTTTTGTTTATAGCCTCTAGCCAACAAGGATTAAGAACTGCATCTTTATAAGGAGTTGGCTTAGAAAGATTATGCATGAAGGTTGAGAATGAAGAAAAAGATGCTAAGTAACAAGAATATGCTAAGTTAGGTAACATTGTAGACATAGAAATGCATATGGAACGACAAGGAGGTGGATATACAAGCTCGATTAAAGATTAAGGAACCATGAAGGAGGGAGATGCTTCAGATGTTGCTGTATTTATAGAACTTCTAGTATTACTAGTATCCTTAGAAAATTGTTCCATATGAACAAGATCATATTTAAGTAAATTATGAGTACTGGATGAAATAGAGTAAAATGGTATATGTTTAGAGATAAATAAAATTTTTGAGTGGTTGGACCATCTACATCCCTTTTAACCCTCACCATAACCTAGAAAAACAAAATGGAAAATCGAGAAGATAACGTGTTACATTCTACATAAGGACAAAGAATGAAGCAAGTACAACCAAACAGTTTAAAAAATAATAATCAGGTGCTTGCCCATATAATTTTTTAAAAGGTGAAATACATGAAATATAGGATGATGTATTAGTGTTAATTAATCTAATGCCTGTAAGAAAACCATCACTCCAAAATTCCCTAGGAATAGAAGATGAAAGTAATTTAGGTTGAGCATTATCAAGAGTATGTCCAAATTTTCTTTCCGCGACTCATTTTTCTATAGAGTAACAGTACATGAGGTTTGTTCAATCGTTCCGTCCAAGGAAAGTAATTCACAAAAATTATAAGATGTGTATTCGCTACATAAATCACACGTAAAACTTTTTTATACCAATTGAATGTTGTGCTTTGGCAAGTTCCAAAGTTTTTTTTTCCATTTCAAAGAAAGTAGAATGATGAGTCATTAATTAAGTCCACCAATAACATGAAACCATTAATAAGAGACACATAACATTAATGCCCTTAATTAATAGAAATTGGAGAGGGCCCTCATACATCAGAATAAATTAGATCAAATGGATCAGAAAAAAGAGATGTTATAATTAAAGGTAAAGTTTTTTTTTATTAGTTTACATCCATTACATTCAGAAATATCATAAGTTGCAAATTTCCTAATGCACATGTTGATGCTAAAAATATTAAATGAGAAGAAGAAACATGATCTAAACAAGAATGTCATAAGAAAAAACTAGAAGAATGGGGACTTAAATGGAATGAGGATAATTCAATACTAGTAACAGCACCAGCTAGAACTTTTTGTTCATCTGAAACATATAAGCCTCCTTCCCTATGACCCATCCCACTCAAGTTCTGAGACTGCAAATTCTGTAAAAAGCAAAAAAAAAATGGTAAATGTGACTATATTGCTAGAATCATATAACTAGCAAGCAAATGCAAGATTTAATGTATAATATAGTAGACATTATGAAGATATAAACTTGGAGTAATGATAGACACAACTCCTGCTAAGGGAGAACGAGTGTCATCGGTAGTCGCAAGAGGAATAAAAGATGATATGGATAGAGCAGTAATGGATGAAGGGTCTCAAGACATGTTGTTCCTCTATTTTCTTGTAAGTGAAAGAAATGTCAACGAACACATATAGGCTGTCCAGTTCAAGCCAATCCATGTGATAATAGCAAATAAGCACGCCAAAGATACAATTCCCCGCTCTCCTCAACCAACCGTTCCGGATCAGGACAACAAACAACCAACTTATTTGACTAGACCAAACTTAAAGTGACTAGTCTTCGACACGACTCTATCTCAAGCCACTATGGCTCGTCCCATGCAACCAGTCCCGTCACAACATGAATGACTCATTCTGTCCCTATTTAGCCTTGTCTTTACTCTGTAGGCTTTAGGTACAAGTAGCCAATCGTTACTATGCAAAAGAAGCTTCTCTCCAGCCTTATGTTTCTAGAAAAATATGGTACATGGCAATGTTTATCTAACAACTATACATACCAACTGCTTGTCTATATAAAAAATATGACAATATCACACCCACTGATGTGGTTGATTTACTCTACGTAGAGCACACCTCTAGTATGAAATGATAACTGGTGTAATGATCTGTATTTTACTTATCAAAGGATCAAAAAATATTATTTTTAAATTATTATTGGGTCGTATGACACTATAACGTTGGAAAATGTTGGATAGTGATATTTTTTACTCTTAGGAATTTTATTTGATGATCTTGATCTTGAAAATTTATAAGGTCTATAGGTTTTAATAAGAGTCGAATAAGGGGTCAAGACCATTTCCATTGGACTTGCCGTTCATGAGATGTGACCGCTTGAATTTTGGATTGTTTTAAACCAGAATAGCGAGTAATTAGCTAGGCCTGTATTCGGCGTTTTAACACATTTTGAGATTTATACCTAACTGGGGAGATTTAATAGATCCTAATCCATTTTCCCACTTTTGAGAACTAGACTAAACCTCTATTAATCATCTTTTAACGAATAAAGCATTAATTTTTCTTACACTAATTAGATAAATCATGTCTTAAGCACCAATTAACAAGGGGAACTGGAGATTTACTATTTGAACCACCTTGGGATTCATGCTTTCACTGTTCAATCTAGGATATCCTTGGGATTTGTGCATTTTTGCATAAGATGGGTGATTCTGCATCCTCACTCTTCTATATATGTTGATATAGTAAAATATTGATTTTTAAGATGATTTTTTATATCAAATTTTTTTAAAATCTAGATATAAGTTTAATAATATCTTTAGATTAGGTTTAAAAATACCACAAGGCATTTGAATTTGCCATTATTTTGAAAATAAAGTTGTCATTTTGTTTAACTAGGATGATACACTTTTGAATTGTGTTTGGATTGCTTGTATATAATTTTTGGATATTATGTGATGTTTTTATGTGGCACTTTGATGCGTTTTAAATTCGTTTCTGTATAGTTAAGAAGAGATCGAGTAACACCCTCCATTTTGAGGCCCATAACTAAACACTCTGGATGCTACCCTCATCGATAGTATTAATTTCCGGTGAAAAAATATGGTCATATTAACCATATCAATAACATCAGGAGCACATGTTTATGAATATTTTCAAGTCACATTTCATTAAATGAACTTTCATATTACATTTCAGGAACAAAATTTTCACACTCATTACATAATCCCATTCGGTTCCACGTTCAAAGAAAGTATAATAATTAAAATATGTCCCAAGAGCAGCATATGAAGATGCCTCCTTGGGTGATCATAGACTAACTACTTGACAGTTATAAATTCTACCTCTACATCCACTCAAATATAGCTTGAGTAAAACAAGGCATGGAAAATAAAATTCCTAATTTTATTTAGTTTTCATCCTACACGTCTCCAAAAGCTTATTCGTCTAACCTGAAAATCCGTACTCTCGACGTACTAAAATGAGCATCCATAATTGTAGGGCAAAAAACAAAAAATTCAAGTCAGACAAAAAGTCCGGTGTGAATAATAGTAAACCATCTCGAACCAAAATAAACATTTGGTAAGATCATGTCGTTGAGCGTAACAGGTTTTCCTCTCATTGTTATCTTATCCAAATATATCAAACATAAATCGTGCACCTACAGCCACAAATGTTTTGAATCAAAATCTAACATGATCATATGCAGGCATGTAATGTGGGTAAGTCTGACTAATCTATCTTTATAAGGTTTTGCACTCCCATGATCTACCCAATCTCGTAAAATTCTCCCATGGTCTACCCAATCTCGTAAAATTGACTGTCTGTCTCAATCGTTGTGTTCCTTGTGTCACTATGACCTATTAATTTTCAAAGACCAACTAATAACCTATCGGGTCGACTTAGGCCAAAACATAACAAGATATCCCAAAATCTTCAAATATATTTAAGGAGAAAATCCAATTAAACAATATAATAAGCATATAGAGCTACCTGTCCCTTCTATGCATACACATCTTTAGTCTCACTACTAACAAAGCCTTATGCAATGGCATCACAGACCTTTACCACCCAAGGGCTAACAACTGAAGCATAGGGAGCGACCTTACAGTAGTCCTACATAAAATCTTTTCTAGTTTTAAATCCATGAGCTATATCTTTTTGATCAGTTCTAAGCATCCTAACACAACTGATCTATCTGATCTAGTGAATGCAATTCTACTCACACAGGAGTTTAGTCCAACCATACTCACTATTGGAACAATCTAACCAGTAATTTTGTCCCTAAATCCTTAGATTCAGTGTTGGGTAGTGAAATATGAGTGTGACACTGATAGAATATGTAAATTTAGCCGATCAATTGATAATAAGAATATATATCATTATTCAGTAAAATATGTTTCAATAATCACATAAAAAATAAAGTTACTTAGAATTAAGTAATATTTTCTATTGCAAACTCCATAAAAAATTGGGCTAAAACACTATTTATTTCCTTGAAACCATTTATCTTTGAAATTGATACTACATAAAATCATTCTTTAAAACAGGGAAAACATCGCCCATTACTTAGTCAAAATCTTGTGCTAAAGCACTGACAACTTTACATAGCATTTTAAGGTGCCACCTCCATAAAACATGGGATGCCGACTTTGTGAAGTTATAGGGGTTTTGTAACTTTAAAACAAGAAAAAGAATTTCAACAGCATAGGATGTTGTAAGTATAAAACAGATGGCATCAAACAGGTTGTCGTATGCCTAAAAATGGTGTCGAGTAGGTTGTTATATGTCTAAACACATGGCGTTAACAGATTGTCATAAGTTTAAACAGATGGTATCAAACAGGTTGTCATATGCCTAAATAGATGGTATCAAGCAGGTTGTTGTATGCCGAATAGCATCAAACTGATTGTCGTACGCCTAAATAGATGCCATCAAACAGGTTGTCGTAAGCCTGAACAGATGACATCAAACAGGTTGTCGTAAGTCTAAATAGATGGTAGTCCAAATAGATGGCATCAAACAGGTTGCCGTAAGTCAAAACAGATGGCATCAAACATGTTGTCGTAAGTCATAACATATGGCATCAAACAGGTTGCCGTAAGTCTAAATAGATGGCATCAAACATGTTGTCGTAAGTCGAAAATAGGATATAGAGTTCCGTCAGGCAAAGGATATCATCAGTCATCGGCCGAAGGATATCGTAAGTCATCAGCCAGAGGATAGCATAAGTCTAAAATAAGATAAAGAGTTTCATCAACCAAAGGATAATGTAAGCCTAAAATATGGAATGACATTTCTGTAAATAGTTTGAAAACTGAATTGTTTCCTTTTAAAGATAATACTTTCACCAGCTCTTGTCTCTTGTCAAATTTTTATTGGATAACAAATTCTCTTTTCATATTCTTTTCAGAATTTGTTGGTAGTCACATTTTACTTTCCCAAAACAATTGTTGAACCTTTATAATTAATTTCATTAATTAATATTAATTAAAAGATTTTCTATCATCAAAATTCATAGAATATCATAACCACTTGGAAAAAAATCTCAAAAATCATCAAAAATTTGTTTTTCTTTATTCATTCATATATACAAATTTCGGAACCATAACCTTATTGTTTTTAATAATTAAAACCCAAATTAAACACTTTCTTCATTGTAGGAAATTCATAAAATATTCATATGAACTTGAAAAATTATAAAATTGAAAATCCGTCTCCACAATAATGTTTCACACAACATATTAGAATTTCAAGTGAATTGGAGATTAAAAACTAGGTTTTTACCTTAATAAGAATAATTCCATAAAATTTCCCGTAAATTATGATTTAAACAAACAATGATATAAATTAACCAAACATGACATATCATTAAAATAATTCGAAAATTAAGCATAGATCTGAAAATAAACATAAATAAGTGAGATGGATACTATTATTCACCTTAGATTTAGATAAAAGAGATTGAGATTTGCTGTAGATTAGTTCCCTTAAGCTTTTTCCCTTGATTTCCTTAAGTTTCTTCTTCTTTTCCTCTAAATAATGGCCGGACTTTCTTAGGTTTCGTTTTGATGTTTTTGAGAATGAATTGAGAATAAATGAGTGAAGAAGGATTTAGGGAACGAATAAAGGAAATATTCCCGATATGCCCATCTCATTACTTTCTTTCTATTTTATGTTCAAATAAACCTTAGTAGTTGATTACTTAAGGCATGACTCAACTTAATTAAAAATCCCATTCTCCTTATCACACCACACATATTATTATATTTATATTATATAATTAAATCTCCTGAATAATGTGAACAAAAATTAAGGGTGTTACAGGTCGTCATTTTGTGCAAACTAGCAAAAAACAATGTTCGAAACACGACGCGATCGTAATATGTTGTTCTTTGAAGCCTAGAAAGACCCCAAAATAGGTCGAATGAAGTTTTGTAAAGTTTTGATGGTTGTGTTAGTAAATTCGAAATCAGGACGGCGGTAGGAAGCAAATCATGTTGGCGGTAGTTTAAATGATGTTGGGGGTAGTGTGCTTCATGCTAAGGAGGGTAGCGCTTTATGATTTTATTTGAGAAGCTTCGGACCAGGCAAGTGACAAGGGGTGTATGTGCTTGGGCTTAGAAAATTGGCTAAGGCATGAGGTCGGTGCCAACCTATTTGCTTTCAGGACTTTGTGGTCCTGTTTCGAGATAATGAAGGGAAAGCTTTAAGTCTGCATGAATGATGAAAGGATTTGGGAAATGAAAGGAAGAATATCCATTTTGCTTAAGTAAACATGTCGGCACTGACCTAATAAAGTTAGTATCAACATTATGTTGTTGGTGATGACATGATGGTAGTTGATGAGGTTCGGGATGTCGACGTTGGTAAATGTGTAGTGCATGTTTGTTTGTTCATTTTGTATTATAACATAGCAAAGAACAGTTTTGGCAGTGAAGCAAGGACGCGATGCTTCAATGTAATGACTTTGGAACTTTGACAAGATGACTATAAGACTTATGATGAATAGGAGAGATATTTTGATGATGATGACTCGATGTTGATGAAATTGTGTTCCGATGATGATGGAGTTGTGATGGTGAACCATAAGGACAAGTTCGATGAAGATAGGAACCAGTGGGTAGAATAAGAGGATGTGTTCTACTACAAAAAATGAACAGATTGAAAGAAGGATATGTTCGATTATAATGATGCATGAAAAGGGTTTGTTGATACTCGAAGATTACAAATTATGCTCTTAAGGAAGGGGTATGTGAGGACATCACTAGGATATGAAGATATGTTATCCTAAATCAATGATATGGAACCGTACACCCAAGACCTTGAGGATACATGGAGCTAGTTTCTGGCTTCAGAGTGGCATGGATCCATGCACCAAGAAATTAAAACTTTATATTAGTCTTTGGCAGATGAATATCCACACAAGTTATCATCTTTCCAACGCACATGATTCTACGATTGTTTTATTTACTTTAACTTTTGACAATCATCGAACAATCGACCAGGCACCATTATAGGGCACTATACAGGTAAATTGGTTGCTAACATGTAGGGCAGTCATCACATTCAGTAATGCTTATGTTAAGCGATTCGACTTAGGTTAACTCGCTTAATTCTAAGGGATACCTAGATCCATTAGACATAAGGAGGAATTATCACATTTGAATAGATCGAGCATACATGAGAAAGCGTATTTGTTATAATATTTTGATTTTCAAAACTATAAACTAGTATTATATATATATTATAAGATTTGTTGCACACACGAGTACCATTAATGCAGTTTTCTTTTATGAGAGACTAGTCGTTCGTATTACAGAATAAGAATGAGTCGACATTTAAGGAATGCTATTATGAACTCTGTCTCATGAGTTGAAGAGAAAGGAGTAGGCTCATGGGCTGCTAACCCCAACTTGCAGACGATGTTCAACACCATGACGAGGACCATGCAGCAAAATACCCAAGTGGCTACTCTGAATATTTTATCGGTGGTGCTAAAATTCAAGCCCCTAGGATTGATTATGCCAAACTTAGTAAGGATTCTCAAGCCTTCGTAGTAAATAGTTCTAAGGGATGGAAATAGTTATGGAAGTTCATAACTGATTAGTCACCTGCAAAAGAATCTTCAGTAACTTGGAGTTGGATGATGCTATGAGGAAGAGGTTGGCCTCTATGCAACTCTAAGAAAAGTGATGAATTGGTGGAATGCTCTTTGACCTGTTACTCTCGAGAATCAGTCCTCTTGGGACCAGTTCAAGACTAGATTTAACGAGAATTCATACCAGTAGCTCAGAAATCGGTATTATTTAGAAATTTTGCAGATCTAAAACCAGGTAACTTCTCCATTTCATAATACGTCACTGAGTTTGATACTTTTATGAAATATGAGATGTTTCATCAACAATCCACTAAAGAAGAATGAAAATTTTATCATTTGGCTAAATGATCATTTGGCTAAATGATCATTTTAGAGAGCAATTGATTGGTTACATAGACGAGTGCTTCGAGAAGTTGGTCGAGAAGGCTATACGACATGAGAGCCTATACCAAGTGAAGAATATTATTGTTTCTAAAGATGAGATAAAAGGGGAGGCAAGAATATTTGGAATAGGAAGAGGAAGACGTTCCAAAATAAGAATGACCGAAAAAAGGAAAGTGGGACCCTATTTGATATACTTAAGGTGATAAATAACAATTGAAGATTTAGTAAAGAAGTGTTATAACTGCCACAAACTTGAGCAAATGCAAATAGACTATCCCAACCTAGTAAAGTAGAGGTAGCTGGTTAAAGCATATGCATTAGAAGCTATTCTGACTTTGTCGAGTGCTCCATTGGTGTAGGACTAGGGAAAGAACATTACTATCCAATGTAATGTTCATTTATGACATTCCAATATGTATCTTATTCAATAGTAGGTTTCATATTCCTTTATACATAGTGATTGATAGATAGATTGGGATTAAAACACAACATAGTAGATTGAAATTTGATTGTGATGAATCTTATTGGGAGATCAACCGGCCTATGCATGGTCTATCACAATGTTACCTTATCGAGTCCTAGGTGTTCTTTTCTTTGTAATTGTTTTATTTTGGGTTTTATAGGATTTGGTATTATCTTAGGGGTGGACTTGCAAAGGAAGTATGCAGTAGTAGTGAATTGTGAGAAGCTGTTGGTGGCGATTAGGGCTAAAGATGGGCATAATGTAGAGTTAGGCTGCCTATAGGAGGAAGAGATGGTGGTTAGCTTTCTATATTCGCTAGAGGTCTTGTGGAATGAGTTGTCATCGATGATAATAGCTAAGAAGTATCTTGATGTATTTGATTAGGTGACTGAATTACCACTACATAGGGAGATAAAGTTTTATGTAGATCTAGTTAAGGATGCTAGACCAATGGAGTAGCACCCCAACTAATAAATAAATAAATAAATAAATAAATATTTAATTATGAAGTTAAGAAAGAGAGATAATGGAAAAGTGGTAAAATGTTCTATTTGTTTGTTACGCTTGGATGGATCAAGTTACACTATGAAAATCCTAATTGAAAATCTAAATTAACAAGAATGCAATGCAATATTTAGGGCTAATAAGTTGCAGGAAAACAGATAAGCGGGCTAATGGCCCAAATTATTATTTTGAAGAAAAGATGACCACTATCCTCTTTTCATTTTCTTTTATAATCAAAACTTAGAAAAAAAGCTTGAACTCTTTAATTGCATTTGTGACCAAACAACAAGAAGAAAAAAGAAAAAAGATTAAACCTAAGGAAATTAAAGACTTCATCAACTTAAAGAGTGTAGCTGAGTTATTTATTCGTAATCTTTCCTTCCTTGTATTCCTAATGACAATTTGACAATATGGTCATTCCTATGATTTTACTTATTTAATTGGTATGGGGCTTTAAATATGAGGATATGAATTTAATGTTAGCAAATAGTTTTGATTAATCAAATTTATTCTTTAGTAGATAAATTGTGATAAGTTAACTAAGAGCTATATGTGGAGAAAATTGGTTAGTTATGAGGAATTCTATACGTGATTAATTTACCATAGAAAAATTAGAAACAACTGATGTGCACATAAATGTGCATATTTTTACCACCATATTTAATCTATTTAAATTCAGTAAATGATCATATCAGGTATTTTAACTTGTTTAAACCAAAATTCAAGTTATTTTCAAAACGTCACATAGTCATCTTCATATAGAGGCAAAATGGTCATTTTTGTGCATGTATTAATTTGAGAAAATTTAATTGGAAATTTCTATATTATTTTGTAGGAAAATGGGATGGAAATTACAAGTGGTTTCATGAAGATATGCATGCACAAAAAGGGAATAGAAAATAAAGATGAAAATAATTTAAATTCATGAACATGGAGGACCCCACCTACGCACTTACCTTGATTATCAATTAGGAGCTAATGCATACGCACACCATTAAAACTTCATTTATATTTAAGTGGGGGATTAAGATATGCTAATGATTACTTGGTGTCCACGCTACCTCAAGGGTATTTTAGGCATTCCCCAAATAATGAATTAGGGTTTCTAACTAGTATTAATACCACATATCTTCATATAACCCTCTTTTTCTTTGGTCTCTTCTTTAGGCTCTCTTCTCTTAGTTAGTTTAGATCAAAAATAATACGAGAACTCTTTTTTTTCATGGCTACTTAGACAGTTCTTTTTTTATGTAATTTTTTTATGCAATTTTAATACCTGGTCTTCTCTTTTCTTGTTTATTTCCTTTCATGCTACTAGTGTTTTTATTTATTCATGCAAGTAGATTAGTGTTTATTTCTTTACTTAGCTTTTCTTTTCATTTTGCTCTCTTTTTCCTCTTGTTTTCATTTAATGCTGCAAGCTATATTTGCTGATTTGATAACAAATATGAGAGGCTAAACCCCTTTAATTTAGAGGTAATGAAGCTTTCTAATTATGTAGCTTTAACATAGTTTGATAACTAATGCTCTCATTTTGTGTTTCATGAAAAAATGGTGTTTATTTAATTTTGTGTTTAGTATTAAGCTTGATAGCTTATGTTGTTCAAAACAAATAGACTATACGTAGTCATATGAATCACAAATTGCCTCTTCATCTACATATGATTATAGCAAAGAAGTGAATGTTGATATTAAAACTTGATGGTTTATATCTTTAATTAATAGTTAATAGGCCATGTTAAAGTAGATTTTGCTTTCAACCTTGTTGTCATATTTCATGGGATTTAAAAGTAGTTTAAATGGTGTGTCATAGTTTGACGACTTATGTTGAGCTAATTAATAGTACAAACAGGTCATACTTATGATAAACACATCAATTAAACCTACAAATAACCAAAAAAGAGAGATAATAATTTCATGTTGTGTTGAATTATGTGATCTAGAGAGTGGATTTATCTCCAAACTGTCTTAACACTCTCATATTTTTTATCAATTTTCCTTTGTTAGTTTTCTACATTTTTAGCTAATCACACTTTCAACTGTGGTTAATTTGATTGAATAGGGATTTAAAATCTAACAATTCCCAAAGGATCGACCCGTACTCATCGCGTACTACTATTGTACGCCGTGCGCTTGTGGTGTAAATTTTATTATAAATTTTTTGACGGTTTTCTAATTCGATAGAAATTCCATCGTCAAACAAGTTTTTAGCACTGTTGCCTACGGATTGCTTTGATTTTAGTTTTCTACTCTTTAGATTAGTTCCCTTTGAATTTTTGTGTTTTTTTGTTTTGTGTGTGTTGCTTTTTTTTTCTTTTTTAAACAAAACTTTGCTGTGTGATTTTGTGCTCATTTTGTTGTGTGTTTGTTTTCTAGTCAATATTTGTTTTGCATTTGCATTTCATATTTAAAAAAACACACAATTTCATAATTTTTTTATTACACATTTGCATTCACATCTTTTACATCAACATTTTCTTTCATTTCTTTCTTTTGTCTACATTTACAAAAAAATGCTAATACACAGTGCTGCAACTGTGCACATTTCACCACTATGCACTGTCATTGCAGTGTTATCGAACATTTTTAGCCAAACCCCTGTCTTTCACCAGTATGCACATACTTCCCTGCTTACTCATTCATACCATTTCAAACTATACTGCTGAACACTTACATCTTAGAACTGCGCATACTAACATCCCCAACTCAACATTTTCATTTACACATCATTGCTGCACATCATAGATCAAACTTCATGTCATTGCTGCAGATCATCATCATCCATCTACTTGCGACAGGCTTTTCAGCCAACGTCACATCAGCCTATACTACAACTTGAAACATCACATTCCTTTCCTTCTTCCCTCTCCTACAATCCCCTACACACACATCCACTGCTATAGTTTCACCAAACCACCTCTTCAACTTAAAACATCCTCCCAAACCACACAATTACGACTCTGCAAGAATTCGGCCAACCACTGACATTGCACCACCAACTCCTATATCACACGGCAACAGTGCTGTTCTACACAACCTCTGCCTTCCATCTAATTGCAGTCTGCACTCAATCTCCCCTACTAGCCACCGACACCACAGCCATACTTGCTACTACAGTCACCAGTGCACTTCAATCACTCCAGCAACTTACAAACAGACCAAATTCACCATCCTTTGCCTCGAACTCAAGCCACTGCCTGCAGTTCATCTTCCACACTCAATCACCACAAACTATTCAAACCATCATCCATAAAAATCTCACCACCTAAACAAGCCCAATCTCGCATCATTTCCTCCATAAGCATTTCAACAGAGCCACTTCACCAGAGCTTCCACTTTCCACTACAACTCACTTCTGACACCATCATTGCTTGTACACAAGCCTTTCCACCTTCTACCATCCATATCAAACTGCTACCATCCTCCTAACAATCATCAAGACCACCACCATATCACTTACAACCATATCACTTACAGACATCTTCATAACTAATACACTTGCCATCTCCATCACCAATACATCTTGCAAACACCCATTACAACAACTCAGATTTCCCACTACAACAACCTGCCCGAAAGCACCTACATCAAAACTGCTGTGCACATCCATCAAACTTCCAAACCCTTGACAGAGCTTGCATCGCCCTCAACAAACTTCTGTAAGTCATCACACAACCCCATTTCTTAGAAACCCAGACCATAACATGTACCACTCAAATCACTTCGACTCCCTACCTTCAACAACTCGAACACAAGCGAGCATCCCAAATCCACAACCGAACTCGCCTGCCATCAATCCAATCATACCATCAAAAAAGAATCACCTCATTGAACTTCAATTCAAACACCGACACCCTCCCTCAAACGTCTGCTCCACTGCAAATAACAATCCCCATCCATCGCGACCTCAAATCACCCTCCGCTTAACCGCCTCGACCCATGGAATCGTAATTAAATTTTGAGATATTGGACACTCAAGTAATTAAACGATTAAATGTGATTCTTATTTTTGATTTTGATTTCTATTTTGAGAAATTTTTGGCGAGAAGAATTCCTAAATTGCAACTGTATTTAGTCAGTAATTTAAGCGAACTGATCTTCTATTTGGCTTGTTTTTAAAATGTAAAGTGGATTGTGTTTTTAGTTTTAATTGGGTCGGGTTTGCATTTCTTGTGGGTGTGGGTTTGAGTTAATTTTTTATTATTATTTCTTTTGTTTGGTTTTAAATTATTTTGTTTAATTGCTTTTTTTTTTAATAATTTGGGTTGAGTTGAATTGATTTTAAGTTTTCTTTCAGTTCTTTTTTTTTTTAAAAATACATATATATCATTTGCCAGAAATATTTTTTTTTCTTTTATTTTTTTTATTTTATTCAATTCATTTTGGTTTGGTTAATTTATTTTTAATTTCCTTTCTCACGTTGAAAAAAAATGCTTTGTTTAGGGTTTTATTCCATTAAAAAAAATTATTTTCATTTGGTATCTTATTAAGTTTCTTTCTGAATTAAAAAAAAACACTGTATATATATCTTGTTTACCATTTCAGGTTTTCAAAGCAGATAAAGGAAGGAGCAGAAGTGCTTGCTAAAATAAATTGCTTGATTTGCTGATCTTGCCAAAAAAAATAACTTCTTGCTTATTTATATTTTGCTTTTTATTTTCCATGCATTTTATATATCTATTGTTTTTGTTTGTCTTGCATTGTTGTTTACTTGCATTTATAAAAAAAATTCTTTCAAAAAACCAAAAATAAAAACAAAATCCATTCGTAGTTGCATTATTAATACACGTTTAATTTCTTCTTTGCATTTCATTTTGGTTAAAAATAACAGCTAAACATTGATAGCACTTAATTATATATTGACAAGTTGTCTTCTCTGAACAATTTAATTTCTTGGTGTCTAGGCTATGGCAGAGTAATAACCATTTATAAATATACGGTGATTCATAAATATTACAGTGGTTGTTCCTCTAAAGGTACTTAAACCTTTGCCTACATTGCTATGGTGATTCATGGTGCACCGATAACTCATGCATGTTACTTGACTGAGAACTATCTTATTGATCTAAGACAAAGTGTGCTTATATAATTTTGGGTTAATTTACGATAAATAATTTGTAATTATAATCTTGTGTTCATTTAGTTGCATTAGTTCATGCATATTCAAAAAAATAAAAGATAAAAATATTTAAAAATCCAAAATTGTAAATATTCCTTGCTAATTTTTAAATCCTTTTCCTTTGAAATTTTTCAACGAAAAGAAAAAAAATCCAAAAAAAATAATACAAAATATTTTCAAAAAAATTGAAATTCCAAAAACAAAACAAAAATTAAATTTCTTTTTTTCCCTCCTTTGTGAATTTTTTCCTTTATAAAAAAATCCAAAAAAAAAGTATTTTGGTAAAAAAATTTCCTTTATAAAAATCGAGAAAAAAATAAAAAAAAAAAACATTCGTGAAAATGTTTGAATTTCCATGTTCATATGAATTTTAGATAGTTGTGAAATTCAATATAATCCATATAATTTCACTTTGAATTCTTATGGATATTTCAACAGCAACTATTGTTTAGACGATTCGAATTTTAAACCACAAATTTTTTAAAATGACGAACAACCCTCGAATCTCGAAAATAGAATTTCGTCTCTAATTGAAATCTCTACACAACAATATCAAACGATAAATGATTTGTGTAATTCTTATTTGTGTGATAACTCAAGTCAGAATTTTCAAAATAATCAAAATTTGAATTCACTGCAAAATTCAAAGGACTTCGAGTATAGCACATTCCAATTCAATTTCGAACCCCAAAATGAATTTCAAAATAAAAACGAACTTTTCAAATAATTTTGGCAATGGAAATAATCTCGACTGCGATGCGATTGAAACATTTTTTGTCAACAAATCCAAATCAAAAATTCTCAAGTTAATAAATATAAGTTAGATTTTGTTGAACAAGTGAACGAAATTTACGATGATCACATGGAGTGATTGAACAATACAAAAAATTACACGAACAACAAAACCAAATCCCAACATGTGACGAATCGAACAATAATCCACCTTTTACCCAAATCGACGATTTTCATAACAAGTTTTGGAATCGAAAACAAAAATATTAACGAAGTTTTTGAAAACTTGGTAATTGTGTTGGATCTCGATTCTTTTGAGGGTGTGAAACCAAATTTAAAATTCAGTCTTCCTTCACTCCATTTCGAAAAGTTGAATACAACAACTTTGGATTTTGAACTTGAGATACGCAATGAAGTTGTTAATAATCCAACAAAGGAAGGTGAATTTAACGAACACAACTTCTTTGGGCTTTCTGAAACGAATTGCCGAATTCTAAAGGGGAAGGGTTACATCGCCATTCTGATTTTGAAATCAGTGATTTTGAAGAAGTTTTCAACGATAAATTTGAATTTCAATTTGGTGAAAATAAACTTGAATTTCAATCAATTGTTTTATCTACCCTCAAAATCATCGAAAATAAAACAACTCATTTGATTTTTTAAACGACGTTCGTTCTTCCAAATAAATATTCAACTTTAAAATCATCTACGATTTGGTTTTCCGAGCTTAAACTGTTTCTAACATGCTTGACGAGACAAATGAATCAGTCTTTGGAAGACCGTTTCATTTACTTTTTAATGATATACTTTCTGATGTCGTGTAAATACATTTCATTTTCATGTAAATAATAATATACGTTCCTTTCACTTGGGTTGACTGTGGTGACATAGTCAAAATTGAGTGTGGGGGGGGGGGAGTCTAATCTATATTTTTTATTTTTCGTGATTTATTTTTTTCTAAAATTCAAAAAAAATTAAGAAAAAAATCTCAAAAAAAATTGTTTTTAAAGCAATTTTGATTTATTTTTAAAGGAACACTATAGGATAAATATATGGTTTTGGTTAATTAAATTAAGGTTTCTAAAAATTTATTTGTCTTAATAAAAATAAAAATGAAGTTTGATTATAAATAAAGATAGTTTAACTAGTATAGGTAGGTTCATGGTGACAATTATAAAGTATATCCTAATTGAAAATCTTTATTTAAAAAAGATTTAAAAAAGTGGTGAATTTAAAGTAAAGGATTTAACATTTTTTTGGCTTCTGAGTTAAATGGTGCTAAGATGATTTTGAAAAACTCTCTTTAAATATATATATATATATATATATATATATATATTTGTATATATGTATATAATTTTTATTAAAACCTAGGGTCGTATGTTCACACTTCTGTGTTCACTCGCCATGTTTTGTGCCCTTCTCATGTAAGCACGAAAGGCAGCGCACGATCGGTATATCTGGCCTCAGTTTATCTGAGTTAGGTGTATATATATAAAAAAATTCTTTTTAATTAAGCCTACAGTCGATAGATGTTCACATTCACGTGTTCACTCGCCATGCTCTGTATTCCCCTCACATAAGCTCGAAAGGAAGTGCATGGATAATATATCTGGCCACAGTTTTCTGAGTTAGGTATATACAAATATTATTAACATCGATACAAATAAGAGAGAGTAAGCAAATAAAATACAAGCACTATTTAACTTATTTGATTTGACTTGGTATTGAAAAGAAATGAAAATATCACTTTGATAAACTTTGATAATCAACTAAGGATCTATTTCATAGTCACACTTTGTAATCAATCGAAACAACGAGTTAAACTATTATCTATTTGCTATGATAACTTGATTTTTGTTGGAAATTTTGACAAGTAAAAGATCTTAAATTTTTTGATAAAAACCAAAACCTATATTTATGTTAATTTAAATGTAAATCCAACATTTGTAAATATTTCCAAGAACTCGCATTCATCTTTTTGTAAATAAATCTTGCATTTTGTAAATATTTTCATCCTGCATTTGGATTTTGTGGGTATTATCCGCTGAAAACCCTCACGAGACAACACTCGTCCTACTGAGGACACCCAGAGGTTTAACGACTTGTTGCATATTCTTAATGCAATCGTGCTCCCTATGAAACAGATTTATCTTTGTTTTTCTTTATTCGAGGACGAATAAAAAGATAAGTGTGGGGGTATTTGATGTGCACATAAATGTGCAAATTTTTACCACCATATTTAATATTTTTAAATTCAATAAATGATCATATCAGGTATTTTAACTTGTTTAAACCAAAATACAAATTATTTTCAAAACGTCACATATTCATCTTCACATAGGGGCAAAATAGTCATTTTTGTGCATATATTAATCTGAGAAAATTTAATTAGGAATTTCTATATTATTTTGTAGGAAAATGGGATGGAAATTACAAGTGATTTCATGAAGATATGCATGCACAAAAAGGAAACAAAGCAAATGAAGATGAAAATAATTCAAACTCATGAACATGGAGGGCTCCACCTACCCACTTACCATGATTATCAATTAGGAAGTAATGGACATGCTAAAAAGCATTAAAGCTTCATGCACATGGGAATTAAGATATTCTAATGATTACTTGGTGGTCATACCACCTCAAGGGTATTTTGGGTATTCCCAAAAAAATGAAATAAGGTTTCTAACTTGTATAAATATCTCATATATTCATGTAACCCTCTTTTTTCTTTAGTCTCTTCTTTTGGCTCTCTTCTCTTAGTTAGTTTAGATCAAAAATAATATGAGAGCTCTTTTTTTTCATAGCTATTTAGCTATTTATTCTTTTATGTAATTTTTTATGCAATTTCAATACATATTCTTCTCTTTTCTTGTTTATTTCCTTTCATGCTAATAGTATAGTTTCATTTATTCATGCAAGTAGATTAGTGTTTATTTCTTTACTTAGCTTTTCTTTCCATTTTTCTCACATTTTGTTTTCATGTAATGTTGCAAGCTAGATTTGTTGAATTGATAACAAATATGAGAGGCTAAACCCCTTTAATTTAGTGGTAATGAAGCTCTCTACTTATGTAGCTTCAACATAGTTTGATAATCAATGCTCTGTTTATGCTTCATGGAAAAATGGTCTTTATGTAATTTTATGTTTAGTATTGAGTTTGATAGCCTATGTTTTTGAAAACTAATAGGCTATGCTTAGTCATATGAATCACAAATTACCTCTTCATCTACATATGATTATGGCAAAGAAGTGAATGTTGAAATTAAAATTTGATGGCTTATGTTTCTAATTAATGGTTAATAGGCCATGCTTAAAGTAGATTTTGCTTTCAACCATGTTGTTATATTTCATGAGATTTAAAAGTAGTTTAAATGGTGTGTTACAGTTTGATGGCTTAGGTTGAGCTAATTAATATCACAAGTAAGCCATACTTATGATAAGCACATCAATTAAACCTACTAATAACCAAAAAGAGAGATAATAATTTCATGTTGTGTTGAACTATGTGATCCAAAGAGTGGATTTATCTCTTATTTGTCTTAACAGTGTCATATTTTTTTATCAATTTTCTTTTGTTAATTTTCTACATTTTTAGCTAATCACATTTTCAACTTTGGTTAATTTGATTGAGCAGAGATTTAAAATCTAGCAATTCCCTAAGGATCGATCCATACTCATTATATACTACTATAGTACGTTGTGCGCTTGCTGTATAAATTTTATTATAAATTTTTCGACTGTTTTATAATTCGATAGAAATTCCATCGCTAAACAACAACTTAGGTAGTTTTCAAAGTAAAGTAAGTCTAGTCAAAGGGTTATAACATGGAACTAGAAGAAAAATAGGTAATGGTTGGAAGGTAATTCAAATAAAGAATTTAATTAATTATAGGGTGGTAGACTAGATCCACATTTTATGTCAATTGTGTCAGTAAAGTACTTAAAACGATAATAGAAGACTAAGTCAAATGAATCATAGGTCGACATGTGTAAAGTTAGTGTCAGACGTGCAGTAGGAAGCTCCCAATGTATGCCGAAGGAGCTAGATCCGAACTGAAAAGTTAATAAAACCGAAACCTGAAGTGTAATGGCTTAAGTAGAAATGTTAAGATAAACAAGATATGAGGCTAGGGTTTGCAAACTGGAGGTATCAATCGGGACCGAAGGCGATTGACGTTTAAGGTGGAAGTATGAGTAGAGAAGGTAATTTTAGATAAACTAAAAAGTTAATTTCACAATTGTAACATCCTGCCTTTTAGTACGCTTTAAATCGACGATAAACCACAAATGTCAGACTCAAACCATACAGAAGGGTGGATTGTTATTGGGGTGAATAAGAAAAATAGAGAAAGAAAAAACAAAACAGAATCTCGCAGTGGAATGACAATTTATAATAATCAAATAATTGTTCATGAAGTTGTTTAAAAACATTTGATTTTATTATATATAATACAAAATCAGAGATACACATACCAGAGAAAAATAAATAACAATGTAGCAGAACAGTATGAATGTAGTGAAATGATATAATAAATAATAATAATACAATCTTCGTCTTCATCTTCATCCTCAAGCAATAAGATCTTCAAATCCTAAAATGCTCAAGCTGACCCGAGCGAATTGAAAAGACAAGACACTTGAGTTAGAACTAAAAATCTTATGTAAGTTAAATCAATGGTAAATAATATGAGTGGAACGGCGTCAGAGATGTTTATGGGATTTGACACCTATCCAGTGTTTAACATGAGTGCAGTAACTTAAGAGATGCTCGGGATTCACGTCTCCTAAGGATCCGTTAAACTATTTACTATGTAGTAATATACTCTATTATAATAATGTCTTATAGTAAAATAAACTTGCTTTTAAATAGCGTTAAGGAGTGACCCAACATTCCTCTTAACACGTACTAGTCCCAGTAATACATCCAGTATCAGCGCATCTCCAGATCGGAAGACTACCCTAATACTCCTCGGGCTACGGGAGAAAACCAAACTCGTGCGTGCTAGGGTAGGTGACAAGGCACACAAGGCAATACCAGGGTATATATACCAATTACGCACACAAGCTGGTGGTAACGCGTAGCAGCACTACTGCCCACCTCGAGCCACACCACCAAATTAAAAATCAAAAGTAGCCACCAAATAAACCTCAAAGTCAGAATACAATATCGAAGGAGTGTGTCCGATAAGAGGGGCTACCTCCTTAGCCTGAGATCGCTCCTGTTTTAGCCACCTTATGCCAACTCACGAGAGTCGGGTCCACGTATATACCTCAAAGGAACGCAGTCTCCCGCCTACTTCATTTTGGAATCCCCACCGCATACACAGTTGTTAAAGTGGTTTTCGGAGTTGGCAGAGAGTATGATAACTTTCGATCCCAAACTCATTAACAACCAAACGTTATTATAACAACACGGTCATTTCAAAATAATTATACTTCAAAACCAGAATATAATACCCATTTCGAAACTATATAATTGCATTATCATTTCCGTTTCAAAAACCAAATCAATATGGTATCATTTTTATAAAAACCCAAATCAATATAATATCATTTTTATTTCAAATATCCTTTTTCCAACATCATAGCACTTTCAAAGTTATAACACTTCGAAATCAAAACGCTTGAAATATAGCAGTTTTAAATCATAATACTTTGAAACTCATAAATTTGAAACATAACTTCCACCACTTAAATGGTTTAAAATTTTAAAATACTTTACATAATACAATAACTTCTTCAATTTCACAGATCAAATCTAAAACAACTCGAATTTCTACATTTTTATTTAACAAATCCCAAATCATAAATTTCAATTCGATTCAGTTTCCAAATAAACTATTCCAAATTTTATCGATTTCAAAACAGATTTGATCCAAAAAATAAGCCATTTCAAATTCAACATATTTCAAACTTTAAATATTCCACAATTTCAAAACTAAGTTTGGTAATTACGATTCAACAATTCAATTTCTATTATTTAGTTTCGAAATATTTTACTTAACAAATCCATTATCATTTACACAAAACTCAAATTACAAATAACTAAATATTTCCTTCAATTAATTTATACTTGGAATATTCATTTAATTCGCCTTAAACCAAAATCAAGTTATAAAAATCATACCCTCTAAAATTTCAAATTTAATAAATTTCACGTCAAGCTTCTTTGAGTTTGATTCTTAAATAAATTCAATTACAAATAAATATCAAATTTATCTTCCAACCTTAATTTTATTTAAAATAATTATAAACTCTATATTAAAATATAATTTAAACACCTAACCATATTATCTCCAAAAAAAAAATCAAACTTATTATTAAGATTATTCTACATTTAAAACAAATATGCATAGCTTAAAATCTAGGATGGAATATCATTTATACAATATCTAAAATCAATAGTTATCAAAAACCACATATTTCTTTACAAAACCATAGAAATTGTTTCCAAATATTTTTATATATAGACCACGGTGTCTGTATATAATTATCTATCCTACGGTCAAGTGATACAATTATTTATTATTTCAATTCGTACTTTAAAATATAAATATGGTTATATATCACTTCAAACCACAATCTCGAATAAAATAAAAATCCATAACAACTTGTAGCTTATAACAATATAAAATACAACATCCATTCATCCAATATCAATCATCAAACATTTATCACAATCATCATCCAATTCAATCAATAACATTAATATAGAACAGATAATAACTAACAGGCATTTAATAGCAGTTTATATTCAAAAATAAATTAAATAACTATTTTATCCAAATAAATTCAAATTAACTGAGATGATGATTCAAAGTATCCAAGCATTCATAAATAAATTTCTAATCATATCATAAATCAATTTAACAAACATAAGAAATTTTAGAAGTTGTGAGTGGATTAAAACACTTACCTTTAGAATTTAAATTGAATTTAAATCCAGTTTATACCCAAAATTTGAACAATCTCAGAATCCATCCAAACTAGTGCCATAATGTCTGAAATTTCGATAGGATCCTAACAAAAGAAATCGCGTCCAAATCGAACATCGTATGAGAAAATTATTGAGATTTTATCATTACACAATTCAAATTAAAACAAAAAAATAAAAAAATATATAACAAAGAAC
Organism: Allium cepa; assembly: GCA_030765085.1. Taxonomy (NCBI): domain Eukaryota; kingdom Viridiplantae; phylum Streptophyta; class Magnoliopsida; order Asparagales; family Amaryllidaceae; genus Allium; species Allium cepa. Next base: position 723,591,845 of record CM060934.1, read on the forward strand.
ATACATGCCACGTCATCCCAATTTCAACATGAAACCATACTATTCAATACTCGATCGCAAATACAGCATGCCGCCACCAGAAAATCCCTTACGCACGCCACCGCACGAGATGCCCAGAAGATGAGCCGACGCCTTCGACACAAGCAGCACGGCACGCACCCCCTGGTGATCGATCGACCCATCACGGCGCCCTAAGAAGCCCGTCGTCGCAAACCCTAAACACCAAAACCGCCTTTGATCAGACCCACTTCAAGGCGAACGAAACCGATGGATCTGCCGTTCTCAGCCCTTTCTACACTCCCATATATCCCGATCGAACCATCGACGAGCATCCACCGTTAATCCACACCCTCACGAACGAACGACCAGGACAAAATTGCCTATTCTGGCCATACAACAACCTAGATCGGAAAACAAATTTCATAATTGACTTGCGCTCTTCGAGAGCTTCAAATCGATATATAATTCGATATATTTTGTGGAATTTAAATTTCTGAAGTTGTATTTTGTATTGATGTTGGATTGGGAAGATTAGGGTTTTAAGCCATCGAAGAAGAGGAGGAACAGAAGTTTCCGTGCATACAAAAATGAGAAATAGAAAGGTTGCTAGAGCTTATAACTGGATATATATATAGGTAGGGTTGAAAATAGAAAGAACGGATAAGATTTGATTGAACGATATCGGCTCAAAGGCCCGTTCTGACTCCGGAACGAAATTAGATCAACCCATATATTAAAATAGATGTTTTTGGATATTTTAAACGCAATGGAATAGGTTTCAAGTCCAAATTCCATCTTATGAAGAAGTTATGCTAAAATCAACTTATTTCAAATTGATTCAATTAAATTGACTTCTAGGTGTTTCGAGTCCGTACGATCAAACGACAAGTCCGATTGTTACGAAACTTAAAATCCTACAATGATTCACTGTTATGGATCCGATGAAACTTGTTTCGTCGAAATCCGTGTCAGTGGCCGAAATGTCTATCTTCCAGTTAATTAAATAATTTAATATTAAATTAATTAATCACTTCTTCAATTCAAATTTAATTATTTACCATTTCTATCATTCCTGATTACAATTAAACTTATAATTCATTAACCAAAATTTCCATGTCAATCAATTAAGGATTTATTGAAAAATTTATAGTGTTTACCTTCAGTTTAAGTAAATTCAAATAAATTATTTTTAATTTCAAATAAATTAATTCAATTTGTTTTCAAACTCTTTACTCAGTCAATCATCATTTTATGGATAAATTTAACATTAGTATATATCCAATTACCGTATTATTTTTTACAATCATCAACTAAATTCATATTAACATAGTTTTCAAATACGTTTAATTGCAATGGATTTAGGTCTGATTTAATAGATTAAATAAATGGGTAAACAATTAATGATTATCTTCATTTGCCTAATTTAATCCCATTCATACTTTATTATCAACCAACAATTATTATAATTACTTATCTAGAATTGATTCTGTCAAATCACAATTTTCTTACGTGTCATTTCATAAATTAAAATAACTTTGAATTTATTTCCCAATTTACAAGTTACAGTCAATTATAACCTTACAATCGTTTCAATTAATTAGAATTGCACTAAATTAGTTATTTATGTCTTGCATTAACATTATTGCCTTAATTTACATTCTGTTACTATTAATCAATATATTATTTCATTGGTTAATTCAATGCTTACTTTTATTTACTTATTTTCAATTTTATACCCAAGTATAACAATTTACCCTATTTCCTTATTAGAATTTCACTCCAATTTTCAAGAATTAATTATAATTACCATTGCTACATTTACATTTCTAACATTCGCTTCATTTTAAATTATAGAGTTTTTATTTATTTATAAATTTAATTACAAAAATCTTATTAAATTAACCAATTCAATTATTGAAATTTACGGGTCGTTACACTCTCCCCCACTCAAAACTTTTCGTATCCGAAAAGGAAAAAGAAGGGGAAAAGAAAGAATTAAGTAAACAATACATCTTATTCAAAAATAATAATTTTATAAACAAATAAATTTACGAAATTAATTAATTTAAATAAAGTATACCAATTTATTACCATTAAATCTTTTTACACTCAAATTAATAAAGTTTGGAAAACATTTTTCAAAATTTTTCTAAGTCCAAAACTTACAGAAATTTTTGGCAGAGTCTCTTTTGTATAGAGAGGCTCGGAAGAAAATATAATATCAAATATAACAACATATATAATAAATAATATCTCCCAATAACGGAAAAAATAATATAATAGCGTTATGAAGCCGTAATCCGAAAACGTACCCATTTGTCGGAAATTAACACTTATTTTATGAAACCAAAAGCAGTAGCAATTACTTCCATAACCTGTATTTCACTTATATAATCCAAAAAGGGTTAATAGTCATATAAAATGAAACATTTAAAGTTGTTTTCAACTTCTAACAGACAAGTCAATATAAAATAACGACAATCAATTGCAACCAACATACAATCATCATATACAATCAATACAAATCAATTTGTTCATCCACATTAACCAAAATAAGTAATTAGCTCAGGTTTAGACACTTTTAAATTGTATAAAATGACAAATAAACTATTAAATATACCATTTACTCAACAGTCTTAGATAAAATAGAATAGATTATTCACACTTTCAAACAATTTTAAAGTACCCTTGCCCAAACAACCGTAAACCAAACAAATAACAATTTCAACCAATAGACCAAGTTCATTCTTATTAATTTTATTTCATAACATTTGTTGTTTGATTTCCTTTTCATTCATATAATGATTTATCTATTTATTGCATTACATTCATTCATTTCTCAATTTCTTTTATTTTCATTCATTTACCCAAAGTATTCTTGTTCAATTCAGTTACTTGGCATATCAATTACATTTACTTAAGTTTAAAATCATCTATTTACAACACTTGCCTTCTATCATATTTTATTATAGTAACATTTCAATTGTAACTTAAGTTTATAACTCTATAACATCAATACTTATTTATTAAAAAGTTTCATTGAATACTTTCATTATTTCAAGTTTTACTTGTATAATATCCTATTACTCTTTCTTATTAAACATTACAACTTCAATTAAGTTATGTATATGCTTTAAGAATGCAATTGAAAGTTATACAATTCTTTCTCCTTTCCTTTAATTAATTTAATGTTCAAAAATCATATCTTGTATTTTATGGGTTACTAATTTCAACTTTCTTGTAATTTCATTTATAACCTAGCATCTAATGTCTTATTTTAATTAGAGGTTCTAATTATTAATTAGTTATATTCCATCTCACTACAATAATCAAAACTATTAATTAACGGAAACTTAAGAACTAAACACCGGGTTAAATTTTAAATCATTTAAAAATAATAGATAAATGTATACACTTGCAATTTATATTTCCTATTATATTTAAAAAAAATTGAAATCTATATTTGTTTATCAAAATAAATCTATAGTAAAACTACTACAGTGGCCTTCCCACTTAGAAACTCGAAAATGAATGTCGATGATGCGTGCACTCATCAACGAAATTATTTTCCAGCAACAGAGAGGGGAGTAAAGATCTTATTTCCTTCTAAAATTTCTTTAAAACAATTCTTTCAAATTATATTGAAATATTTATATCAGAAAATACTTCTAAATAATAATATTATTATATTCCAAAATCATTTGAAAGAATTTTCAGATACCCCAGAACTTGAGTTCTAAATTCCAATTTTCATTTATTTTAATTTAGATCTTATTTCCAACCAATATTTATAAATTTCACTGCCTAACAATAAATATGTTACAATCAAATATAACCTTTATAAAATTTATTACTTTATATACAAAAAATATAATAGGCGAAATTATTTCATTTACCTATATTTCAAAATAAATATTGTGTCGGTCTGTCCTACTAAGTGTTTAGAAATCCCTATTGGTGTCATAGCGTCCTATGCACCAACCAGAATTTATAAATACAAAACATAACAAATTAACACAATATTAAAACCTTTTTATAATACTAACAAATACGCTCGCTCATATATATATACACTCAGCGACTCCTCGTAAGGTATTACTACCCTATTAACAACGAGTCAGACCCCACAAAGCTAAGGTTTATCGCTAAACCAAAGCTCTGATACCAAATGTAACATCCCGCCTTTTTGTATGCTTTAAATCGACGATAAACCACACACGTCAGACTCAAACCATATAGAAGGAAATATTGTTATTGGGGTGAATAAGAAAAACAAAGAAAGAAAGAAACAAAATAGAATCTCGCAGCGGAATGACAAATTATAAAAATAAAATAATAGTTCATGAAGCTTTTTACAAAACATTTGATTTTACTTATACAATACAAAATCAAACTTATACATACCGGAGAAAAATAAATAACAATGCAGCGGAACAGTATGAATGTGGTGGAATGATATAATAAATAATAATAATACAATCTTCGTCTTCGTCCTACAGAAATAAGGTCTTCAAATCCTAAAATGCTCAGGCTGACCCGAGCGAATTGAAAAGACAAAACACTCGAGTCATAACTAAAAGGCCTTATTTAAGTTAAATCAACGGTAAATAATATGAGTGGAACGGCGTCAGAGATGTTTACGGGATTTTGACGTCTCCTGTAACGACCCTGAAATTCAGACCCAGTTTAAAAATTTTAAATCGCTTATTTGATGTAGAAATTCAAATTTTCACAAACAAATTCCGTTGCCAACCAAACTTCACATTTGGAATGCGTCTAGATAGACATAGGCGTGCGCCAAATTTCGTTGGAAAATATGGAAGTAAATTACGGTCGTCGCATTTGCATATTAGTTTAAATTCTAGGGGGTAGATTTTCTACCGTCGGAACTTAAATATATTTTTTTTTTTTTTTGTCAATCTTGCATAAGAAAAATATTCTGATCATGATGGCGCTTTCCGTTCCGCCAAATTCCGCTTTTAATTGCTAGAAAAATTGTCGTTCAAGCAAATGGTACAATAAGAGTTGCCACTTCGCAAACAATGTCAAACCACCAATTTCTTTATACCGTTGAGTCCGCCTCGTCGCGCTGATCAAAATGGTATATTTGTTTGTGTCAATCGGAGTTTGGCGTGACAAGTTATAAATTATTTAACGGGGTACAAACTGGTCCGTTACGCCACAAAAACCGGTACCCTACTCTTTCCCGCTTAAAATTCAAAACCTCCGCCCCTTCAGAAACCCAAAGGTCACTGTGTCAAATCAATCATTTCATTGCACGGGGACTCTAAAATTTCTCTCTGTTTATATCTGATGTCCTCTGCATTAACTCTGCATACTTTCTCTGCTTTCATTAATTTTCAGTTCACTTTGCTTTTGCTCTGGTACGCACTGCTCTCTGCTCTCCTCCCCCTTCTTCCTCTGCACTCTCTCTTCTCTCTTTTATATATATAAACTGTACTCTTCCCCTCCAACTCTTCCATGCATGCACAGCCTCCATCCCACCCACTTCCCTCTGCCGACCCCCCCGGCCCTCCGCCTGCACCCGACCCCCGACCCCCCGGCCCTCCGCCTGCACCCGACCCCCGACCCCCCGGCCCTCCGCCTGCACCCGACCCCCGGCCCCCCCCCCCTCCGCCTGCACCCGACCCCCGGCCCCCCTCCGCCTGCACCCGACCCCCCTCCCCCTCCGGCCCCCTCCGTCCGCACCCCCCCCCCCCTGCTCCAGTCCGACCCCCCCTTGCCCAGCCCCACGCCCCAGCCCTCTCCGCCCCGCGCCGTCCCCGCTTCTCCAGCTCGACCCCACCAAGCTCCGCCTCCGTCAACCCACGTCGACCACCCCACTGCTGCCCGCCGCCATCCCCGCTCCAACCCCGCTCCGCCACTGCCGAAATCTGCTCTGTGCATCAGTTATATATATATCAGTGAATATATATATAACTGTTATATTATATAACAGTATATACTTTAAATCTGTTTGCTCATTCTCTGTTGCTGTGTTTTATTCCAGCTCCCGCTATTGATCCGGTAATATAGGCTATTTCCACCCCGCTTGTCGAATCCATTTTGCTCCGTTGAACGGTATGGTTATATATGTATATTCAATCGATATATTGCAGTAAACAAATTATTTATTAATTATTTGTCGATTGCAGTTGTGTTCTTTTTGCGTCGTGCTGGTTAGGGTCTATTTTATCTATTCGTCTTCGTGCTTCGCCATCAGCTTCTTCAACCACGCAAGGTGAATATTTTATATTCACGACTCAAATCTATTATGCCATGAAAATCAAGTGATAATTGTTGTTAATATTAATTTGGATATTAAATTATTGATTGTTAAAAATTGGTTAAAACAAACTTTTAATTGTTATATAAGTGAAAAATTTAAATATTGTTAATAGTTAAATTTCTGAAATTGACGCCATGTATTGTTTAATTTGATTAAGCATGTTAAACTGAGATATGATGTTAATTAGGGTAAATAATAGTGACATTAAAATTTTATGAACAATTACTTCGGGATTATTAAAATTGTTCAATTGTTATGTATGGTTGCTATTGCTTGTTTATTTACTTTGACACCATCCCAGTATCACACTGCAAGTTCCCTGTGCTATGCTTTATATTGAATGATATCGGGTTGAAATGATAAATACCCACCTAAACACTTGGCCTTGGATAGACAATTAAAATAAGGAACCCGATTGGTTAACAAAATTATTTTGAAATTAAAACATATTTGAAAATTTAGGAACGATCTTAATAATTGTTTGGAAATCAAGTAACGATTAAATGGATTTAATTGAAGTAATTAAATGGATTTAATTGAAGTAATTAAATGGATTTAATTGAAATAAATTAATGGATTTAATTGAAATAAATTAAATGGATTTAATTGAAATAAATTAATGGATTTAATTGGAATAAACTAGTGGATTTAATTGAAATAAATTAATGGATTAATTGAAATAAATTAATGGATTTAATTGAAATAAATTAATGGATTTAATTGAAATAAATTAGTGGATTTAATTGAAATAAATTAATGGATTTAATTGAAATAAATTAATGGATTTAATTGAAATAAATTAATGGATTTAATTGGAATAAATTAATGGATTTAATTGAAACGGATTAATAAATCTCTGAAATTGGATAAATGACCTTGCAAATTTATTGGAATAAGATTTGAAAACAAGGAAGTTTAACAAATTAATAATTTGAAATTGTATTAAATTGATTAGATTTAACCGGGTTTAAATTAAATAGATTTGAACTTGTTATAAATTAAATTTGGGATTTAGAAATTTGACTTAAGCGAAATGCGAAACTAACTAAAGTTTGTGGATTTAATTTAGTGATAATTTAAATTTAAAAATGATTTTAAATTTAATAAAATTGATTTAATCAAATTTATGATGTAACGATGAATGTAAATACGAATTGAAATAAATAGAATTTGACTAAATGATTTGAACTAAAATTTACCATCAAATTTAATTAAATTGGGTATTAACTAAATTTAGGAAGTGAAATTGAGATCTAATTAAATTGAGCGTAAATGCTTAATATATTGTTAACTCAATGTTGAATTAAAATTTGGAAATATGATTTTAAATACATGAAATAAATTGAATCGTGAGATTGTCAAATTTCGAAAGTCGAATTTGCAACTTGACTTCCGGACTTTGATTTGTTTAAACGTAAATTTAAATGACCATCGGGTAATAAATACGTAGTTATTAAAGAGACCGGGATTGGATATGGACATACTCTCTGTCGATACCGAAAACCACTTTAATAACTATTATACGCGGAGTGTTGATCCAGAATGAAGTGGATGATTGATGAACGCGTTGACTGAAGAAAGAGAACGAGTTTGGATGACCCCGGACATGACTAAAACAGGAGCCGTGCCGAACCATTGAGGTTCGCCACCTCTAGCGGACACACTTCTTCGATACCATATCTATTACATTGTGATTCGATTTGGGTGCACCCCTCGATTTGGGAGTGTTGTTCGCGGTGTCGAGATAGTAGCTGCTATGCTCGACATCATTTCGGATCAGGCAACTACTAGTATCCTAGTTGGTATCGCCTCATGTACCTTGTCATACTGATTATCTTATTCGCGACCACTACGTTATGATTTGTACCTTGAGTATATGGATTGCCCTCTGGTGACTTCCGGTTTTGGGGAAACTACGGTCTTGTATATGCTTTTGGGAATATAAAAATGTGTTAAGGGGGATTATGGTAACGCCTTAACGCTATTTTAATACCGTACTTTACTGATTAGGCATTATCTACATACCGTACTCTATTGTATACATAGATAGTTTATCGGATCCTTAGAGATGTTTATTCATCTTTAAGTTATGAAATTTATTTACTAAATTGATTATTCTGCATAAGATTTTGAGTCCTGACTCGAGTGTTTCTTTTGTATATGCTCGGGTCAGTCTGAAGCTATCCAGTTTGCTGATCAAGGTTGGTTGAAGATGCTGAAGACCTAGCATTTATCATTATCTATCTATTTTGATGTCCTAGTCTGTTGGGCATTTATGTAGTTCTTTTGGTCACTTATGTTCAGACATTGTTGTATATTATGTAGTAGCTTCATGAACTGCTATTATGACGATGTAATTTCCGCTGCATTATTCTGTGACTGTTCTGTGACTGTGATGTTGTATTGATTCTCATTTACATTTATGTATTTATAATCCCATAATGATTCGTGTTTTGTATTATTTAAGTTGACATGTGAGGATTATTGTCGATTTAAATGGTACAAATATGCGGGTTGTTACAGTTGGTATCAGAGCTTCGGTTTCCCTAAAAACCTTAGTTCGGGATTATATTACAACTCATTAGAGATAGGGTAGCAATACCCTGGAATGAGGAGAATCGATTCAATATCCAAATCCTTTCATTTCAAACTCCATTGATTCATTGATTGGACTTTCCTTAAGATTCTATGATTTTCTATCCTTGGTTTTAAAAATCTCTTTTGGTATTTCAGGATGGGTACCAGAGGAAACCATAGGGGAGGAAGAGGCCAAGGTCCTGCTCAGGCTGCACCTGTCGCTCCAGCTCCTGTCAAATTCACCATTCTTAGTAAGGAGTATACACAGTTAGGAGGTAGTAAGTTTTTTGGATCTGAGGGTATTATTGAAGCCCAGCAATGGCTCAAAAGCTTAGAGAAAATATTTTCTGGATTGGAAATCACTGATGCTCAGAAGCGTCAGCTTGCTGCTTGGCAACTTCAGGATGCCGCACAAGATTGGTGGGAATCAGTTACTTCGCGTATCGAGGAGAACACCATCACTTGGGCCCAGTTTAGGTATAAAAATTTCTTGGATTTCGTAGTATAAACTCCTCTCTTAACCCTGAGATGTTATTCACTTGTCTATCTTATGATTAGGGATACTTTCACGGCACAATGGATGCCAGCTGCTGGGAAAACCCAACTTTATAGAGCTTTTATGGACCTTAAACAAGGCGGTATGACTTTCTCCGAGTACGAGAGGAAATTCAACGAACTCTCCAAGTTCGGACCTGGATTGATCGATACACCGCTTCTAAAGAACGAGAAGTTCATTTTGGGAGCTAGACCAGAGTATTATGACTTGCTTACTGGCCACACTCACTGCACCTTCACAGAGCTTGTCGACTATGCTCTTAGGTATGAGGCAAAGCCTAGGGGACCCACGGTCAAGGCCGCGCCAACTCAGCCTTCTTCTAGCCAGCCCGGAAAGAGGAAGATGAACTTTGATCAACAAAAGAAAACTTGGCAGAAGACTACAGGATTGGGATATGCCCAGAAGAGCCCAATCGATCTTGCTAATATCACTTGCTTCAGATGCGATAAGAAGGGTCATTATGCTAATAGCTGTCCATCTACAGGAGCTGCTATTCCACCACCTCCTCAGATGAGGAATGATTTATGCTATATCTGCCTCCAGCCAGGTCACTTCAAGAGAGACTGCCCATTGCGGAAGAAAGGCACGCCATCAGGAGTATACGCTATCACCACTCCTACACCACCTCCACCACCTGCTCAGGATGACCGAGGTACCTTACGAAGTACTTTTACATTTCATAATTTACCTGTTCGGGTATTATTCGATACTGGTGCTTCTCATAGCTTCATATCTGTTGATCTTTGTGATAAGCTCAAATTAGAGCCTACTCTGGCCATTACTTCTTTATGTGTCTCTAACCCTATCGGAGGACCCGCCAACCTCCAAAGTATTTGCAAGGGAGTTGCTCTTATATATAATTTCTCTCGATTCACGTGGGATTTTTATGCGCTTGGCTTTGTAGCATTCGACTTTCTCTTAGGCGCAGATTGGTTAAGAAATTTCGAAGCTGTTATCTCCTGTAAAGCCCGTATCGTCTCTCTGATAGACGATAAAGGAAATTCTCTAACTATTGAATGCAAATCACCTCAGAAATATGCCGGAAGCTTCATATTCTCTCTTGATGTTCACCCGGATGATCTTAGTACTACTCCTGTTGTTCAGAAATTTCCTGATGTGTTTGGAGAAATCAACTCTCTACCGCCTAAGCGGGAGATCGATTTCCGTATTGATCTTATTCCCGGAGCTACTCCCGTAGTTCTCCCTCACAGAAGAATGGCTCCCAAAGAAAAAGCTGAACTTAAAACTCAAATTGATGATCTATTTGCTAGGAGTTTGATCAGGAGAAGCTGTTCTGAATGGGGCGCAGCAGTCGTCTTCGTCACCAAATCAGATGGATCTCTTCGCATGTGTGTTGATTACCGAGAATTAAACAAGCGAACTCTCAAGAACCGCTATCCGATGCCTCGCATCAATGATTTATTTGATCAGCTCCATGGAGCTAAAGTTTTCTCACAACTCGATCTAGCTACTGGGTTCCACCAACTCAGAGTGGCAGAAGATAGTATTCATAAAACAGCTTTCCGTACCGAGAACGGATTCTATGAATGGTTGGTTATGCCATTCGGCTTGACCAACGCACCTGCTTATTTCGTCGACTTGATGAATCGAGTCTTCCGCGATGTCCTTAACAAGTTTGTTCTTGTTTTCATTGATGATATTCTCGTCTTCTCCAAAGACAAGAAAGAGCATGAGACACACCTCGCTTATGTTCTAGAAACCCTTCGAAATCATCAGCTAAAAGCAAAATTCTCTAAATGCCACTTCTGGCGAGACGAAGTGAGATTCCTGGGCCACATAGTTTCTGAAAATGGGATTTCGGTCGATCCAACTAAGATCGCCGTAATCAATGTAAGTTCTATCCTATCCGCTATTCCTATTTAATTCCTCTTACTCTCTTCTAATCTGAAACTTATCTACAGGATTGGGAGACTCCCAAAACTCCTACTGATATCCGTAGCTTCTTGGGCTTAGCCGGTTATTATCGCAGATTTATCGAGCACTTTGCCCGGATCTCTGCCCCACTTACTTCTTTAACTCGAAAGGATACCAAGTTTATTTGGAGTGAGAAGTGTGAATCAGCTTTTAATGAATTGAAGCATAAGTTGACTTCAGCTCCAGTTCTTGCGGTAATCGATGGAAGTGAAGGATTAACTGTCTATACAGATGCTTGCCGAGAAGGCCTAGGCGCTGTCTTGATGCAGAATGGAAAGGTTGTTGCTTATGCTGGCCGTCAGTTGAAGATCCATGAAGTAAACTATGCAACTCATGATCTAGAGCTTCTTGCAGTTGTATTTGCTTTGAAACTGTGGAGGCATCATCTTTTGGGAACTAAATTTGAATTATTCACTGATCATAAGTCCTTGAGATATATCTTTTCTCAGAAGGATTTGAACCAGAGACAGGTTCGATGGCTTGAATTCTTAGCTGCATATGATCTCGATATCAATTATACTCCTGGGAAAGCAAATGTTGTAGCCGATGCTTTGAGCCGTAGCAGAACATTGTCATGTTGTAATCTTGTAGAAGGCATGCTCTTTCAGCTTGTTATCTCCCCATCTCTTATGGATCGCATCAAAGCTAAGCAATATGAGGACACCTTGCTCTATCGCATAAAGGAGTTAGTTCTTGGTAGAGTTGGAAATGCTGACAGTAAAGTGGGAGCACAGATAGATAGTAATGGAGTTCTGAAGATTGACAACCGTATTTGTGTTCCAAATGTTGATGGATTGAGGCAAGAAGTGCTTAGAGAAAACCATCAGTCATCACTTTCATTCCATCCTGGTGTCACCAAGATGTATCGAAATATGAAGCGTTTATATTGGTGGAGTGGGATGAAGAGAGACATTTCTACATATGTCAGTAGATGCACCACTTGCCAGCAAGTCAAAGCCGATCACCGGAAGACGGCAGGATTACTTCAACCCCTAGAGATTCCGTGTTGGAAATGGGATCAGATTTCTATGGACTTCATCGACGGATTACCAAGGACCAGAAAAGGTAACGAGAGTATATGGGTGATCGTTGATAGGCTGACCAAATCTGCTCACTTTATTCCTGTTAAGACCACTCGTACTGCTTTGAGTTTGGCCGAGACTTATATGAGAGAGATTGTTAGACTTCATGGAGTTCCATCCAGTATTGTATGTGATAGAGACCCTTTATTCACTAGTAAATTCTGGAAGGCATTTCAGGACGTCTTGGGCACTAAACTGAATCTGAGCACAGCTTATCATCCTCAGACAGATGGCCAAACTGAGAGGATAAATCAGATTTTAGAAGATCTGCTCCGGGCCTGCATTATTGATTTCAGTGGATCTTGGGAAGACCATCTCCATTTGGTTGAATTCACTTATAACAACAGTTATCAGGTAAATTTGAAATTTCAATTTGAATAAGAAAATTTGAATTGCAAATTTAACTACCTTTATATTCAGGCAAGTATTGATATGGCACCGTTCGAAGCTTTATATGGACGACCATGCAAATCGCCAGCTTGCTGGATTGAGCCCGGTGATCGATTGATTCTTGGCCCGGATATGATTATAGAAGCATCCGAGAAGGTTAATGAAATCAGAAGGAAGATGAAAACCGCACAGGATAGGCAAAAGAGCTATGCTGATAGGCGTAGAAGAGATATAGAATTCCAGATTGGGGATGAGGTATTTCTTAAAGTATCACCTTTGAAAAATGTTATTCGATTTGGTCGAAGAGGGAAGCTCGCTCCTAGATTTGTTGGACCCTTCTCTATCACCGAGAGAATTGGTACACTAGCCTACAGAGTTGCACTGCCAGAGAAATTTGAGGGCGTGCACAACGTTTTCCACGTTTCACATCTTCGGAAGGTCGTACATGACCCATCCATGACCATTCCTATTGCTCAGTTAGATGAAGTTGATATTGAGCCGGATTTGACTATAGAGAGGAGACCGCTTCGTATTATTGATAGGGATACGAAGCAGCTTAGAAGGAAGTCCGTTAACCTAGTCAAAGTCCAATGGAGTCCCGATGATCGTGATTGTACTTGGGAAACCGAGGAGAGTATCCGTGATTCAAATCCAGAATTGTTTGTTGAAGGTAAATTCCATTCTATATTCTTTACTTTGTTCAATAATCTATTCTATATCTATCGTACCTCTTTTATTGTTCTTCCACTCTTTCTTTGTTCCTTTTCGGGGACGAAAAGTTTTGAGTAGGGGAGAATGTAACGACCCTGAAATTCAGACCCAGTTTAAAAATTTTAAATCGCTTATTTGATGTAGAAATTCAAATTTTCACAAACAAATTCCGTTGCCAACCAAACTTCACATTTGGAATGCGTCTAGATAGACATAGGCGTGCGCCAAATTTCGTTGGAAAATATGGAAGTAAATTACGGTCGTCGCATTTGCATATTAGTTTAAATTCTAGGGGGTAGATTTTCTACCGTCGGAACTTAAATATATTTTTTTTTTTTTTTGTCAATCTTGCATAAGAAAAATATTCTGATCATGATGGCGCTTTCCGTTCCGCCAAATTCCGCTTTTAATTGCTAGAAAAATTGTCGTTCAAGCAAATGGTACAATAAGAGTTGCCACTTCGCAAACAATGTCAAACCACCAATTTCTTTATACCGTTGAGTCCGCCTCGTCGCGCTGATCAAAATGGTATATTTGTTTGTGTCAATCGGAGTTTGGCGTGACAAGTTATAAATTATTTAACGGGGTACAAACTGGTCCGTTACGCCACAAAAACCGGTACCCTACTCTTTCCCGCTTAAAATTCAAAACCTCCGCCCCTTCAGAAACCCAAAGGTCACTGTGTCAAATCAATCATTTCATTGCACGGGGACTCTAAAATTTCTCTCTGTTTATATCTGATGTCCTCTGCATTAACTCTGCATACTTTCTCTGCTTTCATTAATTTTCAGTTCACTTTGCTTTTGCTCTGGTACGCACTGCTCTCTGCTCTCCTCCCCCTTCTTCCTCTGCACTCTCTCTTCTCTCTTTTATATATATAAACTGTACTCTTCCCCTCCAACTCTTCCATGCATGCACAGCCTCCATCCCACCCACTTCCCTCTGCCGACCCCCCCGGCCCTCCGCCTGCACCCGACCCCCGACCCCCCGGCCCTCCGCCTGCACCCGACCCCCGACCCCCCGGCCCTCCGCCTGCACCCGACCCCCGGCCCCCCCCCCCCTCCGCCTGCACCCGACCCCCGGCCCCCCTCCGCCTGCACCCGACCCCCCTCCCCCTCCGGCCCCCTCCGGCCGCACCCCCCCCCCCCCTGCTCCAGTCCGACCCCCCCTTGCCCAGCCCCACGCCCCAGCCCTCTCCGCCCCGCGCCGTCCCCGCTTCTCCAGCTCGACCCCACCAAGCTCCGCCTCCGTCAACCCACGTCGACCACCCCACTGCTGCCCGCCGCCATCCCCGCTCCAACCCCGCTCCGCCACTGCCGAAATCTGCTCTGTGCATCAGTTATATATATATCAGTGAATATATATATAACTGTTATATTATATAACAGTATATACTTTAAATCTGTTTGCTCATTCTCTGTTGCTGTGTTTTATTCCAGCTCCCGCTATTGATCCGGTAATATAGGCTATTTCCACCCCGCTTGTCGAATCCATTTTGCTCCGTTGAACGGTATGGTTATATATGTATATTCAATCGATATATTGCAGTAAACAAATTATTTATTAATTATTTGTCGATTGCAGTTGTGTTCTTTTTGCGTCGTGCTGGTTAGGGTCTATTTTATCTATTCGTCTTCGTGCTTCGCCATCAGCTTCTTCAACCACGCAAGGTGAATATTTTATATTCACGACTCAAATCTATTATGCCATGAAAATCAAGTGATAATTGTTGTTAATATTAATTTGGATATTAAATTATTGATTGTTAAAAATTGGTTAAAACAAACTTTTAATTGTTATATAAGTGAAAAATTTAAATATTGTTAATAGTTAAATTTCTGAAATTGACGCCATGTATTGTTTAATTTGATTAAGCATGTTAAACTGAGATATGATGTTAATTAGGGTAAATAATAGTGACATTAAAATTTTATGAACAATTACTTCGGGATTATTAAAATTGTTCAATTGTTATGTATGGTTGCTATTGCTTGTTTATTTACTTTGACACCATCCCAGTATCACACTGCAAGTTCCCTGTGCTATGCTTTATATTGAATGATATCGGGTTGAAATGATAAATACCCACCTAAACACTTGGCCTTGGATAGACAATTAAAATAAGGAACCCGATTGGTTAACAAAATTATTTTGAAATTAAAACATATTTGAAAATTTAGGAACGATCTTAATAATTGTTTGGAAATCAAGTAACGATTAAATGGATTTAATTGAAGTAATTAAATGGATTTAATTGAAGTAATTAAATGGATTTAATTGAAATAAATTAATGGATTTAATTGAAATAAATTAAATGGATTTAATTGAAATAAATTAATGGATTTAATTGGAATAAACTAGTGGATTTAATTGAAATAAATTAATGGATTAATTGAAATAAATTAATGGATTTAATTGAAATAAATTAATGGATTTAATTGAAATAAATTAGTGGATTTAATTGAAATAAATTAATGGATTTAATTGAAATAAATTAATGGATTTAATTGAAATAAATTAATGGATTTAATTGGAATAAATTAATGGATTTAATTGAAACGGATTAATAAATCTCTGAAATTGGATAAATGACCTTGCAAATTTATTGGAATAAGATTTGAAAACAAGGAAGTTTAACAAATTAATAATTTGAAATTGTATTAAATTGATTAGATTTAACCGGGTTTAAATTAAATAGATTTGAACTTGTTATAAATTAAATTTGGGATTTAGAAATTTGACTTAAGCGAAATGCGAAACTAACTAAAGTTTGTGGATTTAATTTAGTGATAATTTAAATTTAAAAATGATTTTAAATTTAATAAAATTGATTTAATCAAATTTATGATGTAACGATGAATGTAAATACGAATTGAAATAAATAGAATTTGACTAAATGATTTGAACTAAAATTTACCATCAAATTTAATTAAATTGGGTATTAACTAAATTTAGGAAGTGAAATTGAGATCTAATTAAATTGAGCGTAAATGCTTAATATATTGTTAACTCAATGTTGAATTAAAATTTGGAAATATGATTTTAAATACATGAAATAAATTGAATCGTGAGATTGTCAAATTTCGAAAGTCGAATTTGCAACTTGACTTCCGGACTTTGATTTGTTTAAACGTAAATTTAAATGACCATCGGGTAATAAATACGTAGTTATTAAAGAGACCGGGATTGGATATGGACATACTCTCTGTCGATACCGAAAACCACTTTAATAACTATTATACGCGGAGTGTTGATCCAGAATGAAGTGGATGATTGATGAACGCGTTGACTGAAGAAAGAGAACGAGTTTGGATGACCCCGGACATGACTAAAACAGGAGCCGTGCCGAACCATTGAGGTTCGCCACCTCTAGCGGACACACTTCTTCGATACCATATCTATTACATTGTGATTCGATTTGGGTGCACCCCTCGATTTGGGAGTGTTGTTCGCGGTGTCGAGATAGTAGCTGCTATGCTCGACATCATTTCGGATCAGGCAACTACTAGTATCCTAGTTGGTATCGCCTCATGTACCTTGTCATACTGATTATCTTATTCGCGACCACTACGTTATGATTTGTACCTTGAGTATATGGATTGCCCTCTGGTGACTTCCGGTTTTGGGGAAACTACGGTCTTGTATATGCTTTTGGGAATATAAAAATGTGTTAAGGGGGATTATGGTAACGCCTTAACGCTATTTTAATACCGTACTTTACTGATTAGGCATTATCTACATACCGTACTCTATTGTATACATAGATAGTTTATCGGATCCTTAGAGATGTTTATTCATCTTTAAGTTATGAAATTTATTTACTAAATTGATTATTCTGCATAAGATTTTGAGTCCTGACTCGAGTGTTTCTTTTGTATATGCTCGGGTCAGTCTGAAGCTATCCAGTTTGCTGATCAAGGTTGGTTGAAGATGCTGAAGACCTAGCATTTATCATTATCTATCTATTTTGATGTCCTAGTCTGTTGGGCATTTATGTAGTTCTTTTGGTCACTTATGTTCAGACATTGTTGTATATTATGTAGTAGCTTCATGAACTGCTATTATGACGATGTAATTTCCGCTGCATTATTCTGTGACTGTTCTGTGACTGTGATGTTGTATTGATTCTCATTTACATTTATGTATTTATAATCCCATAATGATTCGTGTTTTGTATTATTTAAGTTGACATGTGAGGATTATTGTCGATTTAAATGGTACAAATATGCGGGTTGTTACATCTCCTATCCAGTGTCTAACGTGAGTGTTGTAACTTAAGAGATGCTCGGGATTCACATCTCCTATGGATCCGTTAAACTATTTACTATGTATTAATATACGCTATTATAATAATATCTAATACTAAAATAAATTTAATTTTAAATAGTGTTATGGAGTGACCCAATATTCACCTTAACACGTAATAGTCCCATTAGTCCATCCAGTATCAGCGCATCTCCAGGACTACCCTAAATATTCCACGGGCTTTGGGAGAAAACCAAACGCGTACAAAGCGTTCTAGGGTAGGTGAACAGCACACAAGGCAATGCCAGGGTAGAAATACCAATTACGCACACGGGTTGGATGTAATGCGTATCAGCTACTACCGCCCACCTCGAGCCACACGCCCAAATCAAAAATCAAAAGTAGCCACCAAATAAACCTCAAAGTCAGAATATAATATCGAAGGAGTATGTCCGATAAGAGGGGATACCTCCTTGGCCCGAGATCGCTCCTGTTTTAACCACCTTATGCCAACTCACGGGAGTCGGGTCCACGTATATACCTCAAAGGAACGCCGCCGCCATCCTACTTCATTCTGAAATCTCCACCACGTACACAGTTGTTAAAGTGGTTTTCGAAGTTGGCAGATAGTATGACAACTTTCAATCTCTGTCTCTTTAACAACCAAACGTTATTATGATATCGAGATCATTTCAAAATAATTATACTTTAAAACCAGAATATAGTATCCATTTCGAAACCATATAATTACGATATCATTTCCGTTTCAAAAACCAAATCAATATGATATCATTTTTATAAAAACCCAAATCAGTATAATATCATTTTTATTTCAAATATATCCTTTTTCCAACATCATAGCACTTTCAAAGTTAGAACGCTTCGAAATCAAAACACTTGAAATATAACACTTTCAAATCATAATACTTTGAAACTCATAACTTTGAAACATAACTTCCACCACTTAAATAGTTTAAAATTTTAAAATACTTTATATAATATAATAGCTTCTTCAATTTCACAGATCAAATCTAAAACAACTCGAATTTCTACATTTTTATTTAACCAAATCCCAAATCATAAATTTCAATTCGATTCAGTTTCCAAATAAACTATTCCAAATTTTATCGATTTCACAACAGATTTGATCCACAAAGTAAGCCATTTCAAATTCAACATATTTCAAACTTTAATTATTCAACAATTTCAAAACTAAGTTTGGTAACTACGACTCAACAATTCAATTTTCTGTTATTTACTTTCAAAATATTTTACTTAATAAATCCATTATCATTTAGATAAAACTCAAATTACAAATAACTAAATATTTCCTTCAATTTATTTGTACTTGGAATGTTCATTTAATTCACCTTAAACCAAATCAAGTTATAAAAATCATACCCTCTAAAATTTCAAATTTAATAAATTTCACATCAAGCTTATTTGAGTTTAATTCTTAAATAATTTCAATTTCAAATAAATCTTAAATTTATTTTCCAACCTTAATTTTATTTAAATCATTATAAACTCTATATTAAAATATAATTTAAATACTTAACCATATTATCTCCCAAAAAAATCAAACTTATTTTTAAGCTTATTCTATATTTAAAAGAAATATACATAGCTCAAAATCTAGGATAAAATATCATTAAATAATATCTAAAATCAATATTTATCTAAAATCATATATTTCTTTACCAAAACATAGAAACCATTTCAAAATATTTTTATATATATAGACCATGGTGTCTGTATATATTTTTCTATCCTATAGTCAAGTGATACAGATATTTATCATTTCAATCCGTAATTTAAAATATAAATACGGTTATAAATCATTTCAAACCGCAATCCCAAATGAAATAAAAATTCATAACAACTTGCAGTTTATAACAATATAAAATACAACGTCCATTCATCCAATATCAATCATCAAACATTTATCACAATCATCATCAAATTCAATCAATAACATCAATACAGAACAGATAATAAATAACTGGTACTTACTGGCAGTTTATATTTAAAAATAAATTAAATGACTATTTTGTCCAAATAAATTCAAATTAACCGAGTTGAGGATTCGAAGTATGCCAAGTAGTCATAAATAAATTTCTAATCACATCATAAATCAATTTAACAAACATAAGAAATTTTAGAAGTTGTGAGTGGGTTAAAACACTCACCTTTTGAATTTAAATTGAATTTAAATCCAATTTAAATCAAAAATTTAAACAGTCTCAGAATCCATCCGAACTAGTGCCATAATGTTCGAAATTTCGATTGGATCCTACCAAAAGAAACCGCGCCCAAATCGGACATCGTATGAGAAAATCATTGAGATTTGATCATTATACAATTCAAATTAAAACAAATAAATAAAAGAATATATAACAAAGAACATACATGCCACGTCATCCCAATTTCAGCATGAAACCTTACTATTCAATACC
This sequence comes from Allium cepa, assembly GCA_030765085.1. Taxonomy (NCBI): domain Eukaryota; kingdom Viridiplantae; phylum Streptophyta; class Magnoliopsida; order Asparagales; family Amaryllidaceae; genus Allium; species Allium cepa. The sequence goes on from CM060934.1 coordinate 723,612,086, forward strand.
CGATCGCAACTACATCATGTCGCCACCAGAAAATTTCTTACGCACGCCACCACATGAGAAGCCCAAAAGATCAGCCGACGCCTTCGACACGAGTAATACGGGCCGCACCCCCTAGTGGTCGATGGACCGATCACGGCGCTCTAAACGGCCCGCCGCCACAAACCTTATATGCCAAAACCGTCATTGCTCAGACCCACTTTGAGGTGAACGGAACCGATGGATCTGCCGCTCTTAGTCCCCTCTACACTCCCATATATCCCGATCGAACCATCGACGAGCATCCACCGTTAATCCACACCCTCACAAATGAACGGCCGAGACAAAATCGCCTATTCTAGCCACACAACAACCCAGATCGAAAAACGAATTACATAATTGACTTACACTCTTTGAGAGCATCACATCGATTTATAATTCGATATATTTTATGGAACTTAAATTTCTGAAGTTGTATTTTGAATTAAAATTGGATTGGAAAGATTAGGGTTTTCAACCATTGAGGAAGAGGAGCAACAAAAGTTTCTGTACGTATAGAAATGAGAAATAAAAAGGCTACTATTTATAACTGGATACATATAGGTAGGGTTGAGAATAGAAAGAACGGATCAGATTTGATTGAACGATATCAGCCCAAAAACACGTTCTGACTCAAGAACGAAATTAGATCAACCCATATATCAAAATAGATGTTTTTAGATATTTTGAACGCAATGGAACATGTTTTAAGTTCAAATTCCATCTTATGAAGAAGTAATTCTAAAATCAACTTATTTCAAATTGATTTTAATTAAATTGATTTCTAGGCATTTCGAGTCCTTATGATTAAACGACAAGTCTGATCGTTACGAAACTTGAAATCATACAATGATTCACTATTACGGATCGGATGAAACTGGTTTCGTTGAAATCCGAGTCAGTGGCCAAAATGGCTATTTTCCTGTTAATTAAATAATTTAATATTAAATCAATTAATCATTTCTTCAATTCAAATTTAATTATTTATCATTTCTATCATTCCTGATTACAATTAAACTTATAATTCATTAACCAAAATTTCCATGTCAATCAATTAAAGATTTATTGAAAAATTCATAATGTTTACCTTCAATTTTAGTAAATTCAAATAAATTATATTTTTAATTTCAAATAAATTAATTCAATTTGTTTTCAATCTCTTTGTTCAATCAATCATCATCTTATGGATAAATTTAACATTAGTATATATCCAATTTTCTTAATATATTTTTACAGCCATCAGCTAAATTCATATTAACGTAGTCTTTAATTACATTTAATTGCAACGGATTTAGATCTAATTCAATAAATTAAATAAATTGGTAAACAATTAATGATTATCACCATTTGCCTAATTTAATCTCATTCATACTTTATTATCAACTAATAATTATTATAATTACTTATCTAGCATTGATTCTGTTAAATCACAATTTTCTTACGTATCATTTCTAAATTAAAATAACTTTGAATTTATTTCCCAATTTACTAATTACAATCAATTATAACCTTACAATTCTTTCAATTAATTGGGATTGCACTAAATTAGTCATTTATCATCTTGCATTAACATTATTGTCTTAATTTACATTCAGTTACTATTAATCAATATATTATTTTATTGGTTAATTCATTGCTTACTTTTATTTACTTATTTTCACTTTTATACCCAAGTGTAACAATTTACCCTATTTCCTTATTGGGATTTCACTCCAATTACCATTTCTAACATTCGCTTCATTTTAAATTATAGAGTTCTTATTTCTTTCTAAACTTAATTACAAAAATCTTATTAAATTAACCAATTTAATTATCGAAATTTACGGGTCGTTACAATAACTCGCCCGGACAAAACCATGATTGGCTTCCTTAGACTAGACGAGAATACTGATTACCGAGAGTAAAGTAACTCTCGGAAAAACGTGTAAATTGAACATGGTAAATTCTGGAGATAATAAGGCATGATAAAGCATAAGATAGCAGACATTGATGATAATAGTACAATCAGTATTAATAATCATATGACATTTAATTGAATGCTAGCTTAATAAATTTGCCACATGTTTGTTCCTATTTGACAGTTATTATAACAACGTCTTGTATTGCCACACTTTTTGCATTTGGATATCACACTTCTTCCTCTACTGGTTTTACTAGTCATTTGATTATAAACCAAAACTTTCTTAAATCCAAGTCCTTTTCTATCATTCGCAAAGAGTTGATTTCCTAATAACATATTAAATGATTTTTCTTCAGTGGAAATTTTTCGAATAATCAACTCGAGTTCATTAACTTTGGATTTTAAAAGATTATTTTCATTTATTCACATAGAATAATGATTAATAGTATTTTAAGACCAAATTTTCATTTCGAGCTCCTTTGTTTGGTCCTAATTTCGAGCATGTTAGTTTCAAGGAGTTGCGTTTTTCGAATTCAAAATTTTCAAAATCCTTGATTTTTCTAAACTCTTTTTCTAATTTATGATTTATTCGAACAATTTCGGTTTGGCTATTTTCAAAATCATGTTTTTTTAAGGGTTTTGAACTTTTCTTTGACCGCATTTAATTACCTATCAGAATTTGCACATTTGTAATTTTTAGACATCTTAAAACTTTCCAAATACTTTTTTAAAATGTTGTTTTTGCAAATCAACCCAGTTTCATTTTTTACCAAAATCAGAATTATCTTTTCTAGCTTTTTAAATTTTTCATTAAAACAAGCGAAATCCTTTTTATAATTTAAACAATTTTTGCACTTGGAATTTTCAGTTTTCTAAATGTTTTAAAGCTCATTTTTCAATTCATCATTTTCCTAACGCAATTTTAAATTTTCACCTTTAAACTTATTGTTTTTCATCTCAAGATCATCTATAGCTATTATTAATTTTCGACACGAGAATTAAGTCTTTGAATGAAAAATCACTTATCTAATCATCTGTTGCATCATCATCACTGCATTCTTTACTATCATTGTCCAAATTATCTTTTCTATATCTTGTCAAGCATATTTCTTTAACTTGGTCGATTTGGGGGTTTCTTATTGTTGTTGACTTTCTACTATGTATAACATCGAGAGTGCTCCAGATTTCATGTGCAGTTAAACAATGATAGATATTTTTAAATTCAGCTCTATTAATTTAAGAGTAGAGAATATTCATTGATTAAGCGTTAATCGAGATATTTTTCTTATCTACCATATTACATCAATTTTCAGTAATATCCCAATAATTATAATTGAAATATTTTAAATAAAATTCCATTTTTGATTTCCAACTTAAAAAATCAATTCCGTCAAAAATAGGTAGACTAACACTGGGCTGATATTCTGACGCAGCGGATTAACAAACTTTGACGTGCTAGTAATGTTTGATACAAATTGATGCAATTTTTTCCTCACGAAATGATTCGTGTCAAGTAAAACAAGATAAATGCCCAAATCCGTTGATCTCTCGAGATACCGGATTCAGATATCTTCAACACGTTGATCGCGCATGATACCACGTAGAAGATCTACGATCCTTCGACGTTGATCTCGCACACGAGATTCCGTGAATCGGCTTCAAATTCGTTGATTCGAGCGCACTCGAATAACCGAAGATGGAAGAAGAAGGAGATCATACTCAACTTCAACAAAAGTGGCACAAAACACACAAACAAATTTTATTCCAAAAATCAATCAACCTTACAACTGGCAACACACCCGTATTTATAGAGATTTTACAACACATACCTGCGACTTAGCAACAACACAAACGACCTACGACCTAAGAACACTATGCGACCTAACACCATAACAACATACGTCTTAACAATATCCGATGCTACAACAAACAACATCATGCGACCTAACATATTACATATCACGCGACTTAACAAAATACAACATATATGCGACATAACAACAAACACGACCTACGAACAAACGACTTAACAACATAATACAGCTTCAAGAATCTTGAGCGACATAACTCTAGAGCGACCTAATAAATCTCAGCGACCTCACCATGGAGCGACTTAAGAAGAACGAGCGACCTAAGAACAATCTGCTTCAGGTTGCGACTTATGGATTGAGCGACTTAACTTCAGGAGCGACATAACATATTCAAGCGACCTAACTGATGAGCGACATAAGGACACAGCGGCATATCATGGTGAACGACTTAAAGCAATCAGCGACCTAAGTGAGACCGCGCGACATACTTGAACATCCTAACTCGCAAGGTCGTAGCTCGCTAGTGAGCGACCTAAGGCATAGCTCACATAACTCGTTGGCGGCATCTGAAGACAGACGTGTTTCAAGGTTTAGGTCGCTAGGTCGTAGCTCGCAAGTGAGCGACCTAAGGCTTAAGGCATGGTGCGCTACATCATCCTCTCCTGATTGCAAAGAATTCGTCCCCGATTTCACACTTTCCTCTTCCTCGACACACTTATCACCATGATATGGAATCAAATGTTTGACGTTAAAAAGGTCTGCTGTATGGATATGGTCCGACAATCTCAACTGATAAGCATTTTCATTGATCTTCTTCAAGATTTCTACTGGACCAATCTTTCGAGCTTTCAATTTGTTGTAAGTTTCAACTGAAAAACGATCTTTCGTCAATACTGCGTAACCAAAATCACCCTCTTTGAAGTCCACGCTCCTTCGCTTCTTATCTGCCAGTTGCTCATACTTCTCATTTGACTTAAGAAATCGTTCATGAACAATCCTGTGACACTCCTGCAACTCAATCACGAAATCACAAGCTCGTTTAACAACCCCTTTCTGACGTGGAACCGTCGATAAATCCAACGGTCCCTTCGGAATTACTGAATATACTACTTGAAATGGAATGAATCCAGTACTTCGATTAACGGCATGATTATGTGCGAATTACGCCTGACACAAGTTCACATCCCAGCTCTTCAAATTATCCTTCACAAGACATCTTAACAAGTTTTCCAAAGATCTGTTCACCACTTCCGTTTGCCCATCCGTTTGTGGATGATAGGCGCTACTAAAATTCAGCTAGTTCCAACCATCTTCCACAGACTCAACCAAAAATGACGTAGAAATCGAGTATCCCGGTCAGAAACAATGGTCTTAGGTAGCCCATATAGTCGATAAACCTCTTTAAAGAATAATTAAGCAACGCGGACTGCATCGACGGTCTTTTTACAAGCTATAAAATGTGCCATCTTCGAAAATCTATCCACTTGTAGGATCGATTTCACCCTAGAGGGGGGGTGAATAGGGTGATAGTGTAAATTATAAAAATTAATCGCAGAAGCTTATAAAATAATTTCAATTCAGATCACAGAATAGCAGTACAGATATCGTAGAATATAAATAACATAAAAAACAGAACAACACAGAATTTACCCAGCTTCGGCAAAAACCTGCCTACGTGCTGCCCCCAAGGTTTCTACTAGAAATTAGATAGTCACACGCTTACACACGTAAACTCGCGACACCCACTACTGACTAACCTAACTCTACGCTCAAAACCCTGCCACAACTCAGCCACTGAGTTGCGAATTCTCAAGCTACGCCACGTAGCTTGTGCCCTAGTCACACGACTAGCAAATACAACGGTTTGAAAAGAGATTTAAAAATTAAAAACAAATTCAAAACTAAAAATAAGATAAAGCCCTTATTTATAAAAACTAAAACCTTATTTAACAAACAAGGCTCCTTTTATAAAATGCGCCGGCCCAATTATTTTCTTTAACCCGAATTATTTAACCCGAACTCTCTTTTATTTTCTTTGAGAAAATGTCGGCTTGTTCTTCTTTCTTTGTTCGATGAATTAGGGCCTCGTTCCCTTGTGGAAATTAGGGCTCTTCAATTTAAGCCGCCGCTCTTGATTGCTGGTTGGTTGCCTTGTCGATCACTTGCTTGGAGTCGCGCTCGGCTGCTTCTCTTGATTTGTGAAATTAGGGTTCGGCTTCGGTTGCTTCGAGATAATTGAATTCGCCTTGGTATGTTATTTGTATCTTTTGCTTTCAGGTTTGATTGCTTGAATTCGATTGCTTTTTCATTCATGCCGACGATGATACTTGGGTACTCGTATTTATATGAATTTGAATACACTAATTAACTCGATACTTTCCTGAAATTCACTTTCGTGATGCACACGACTTTCCTGATGCGTTCGATACTTACTTGATTCATACGACTTTGTTTTGAGAATGTTAGATCCTTCTTGAATAACAAGGCAGAAACTTTCCTCTTTTTAATTGCTGACTATTTCAAAAAAATAAAGATACGAATTTTTTCTTTTTCCTGTTTCATGCATTCTGTAACTTGCTCCTCTGCTACTATATTCATTCATCAATGTTGGCATCTGTATTGCATTTCTCAGTGAACTCCATTTCACTTTGTTGCATTTGGTCTCGAGTTTCACTGTTGCATGCACTTGTTGTCGCAGTATTGCAGTTGGGTTGCTGTACATATGAACTTGCATTCATTCGAGTTGTATTTACACCACCTCTTGAGCTTCAGTAGTTGTACTCATTGTTTCTCGTCATTGACTTCTGTATATTTGGGCTTGTTGTTGTGTTGACTTGAATTGTGCATTTGTGGTTTCATATGCATTATGGTCTGACCTGCACACTTGTTTATGCTTGAACACTGCGCTTGTATATATTCACTATCACTTGCTCTTAGCTTGGAGTTGCATCACCATGCATATTTGAAACTCTGTTTTGTTGCATCTCTGTCCATTGGGTATTTGCTGCATTTTCAAACACTTTTTATGGTCTGGTTCCTTCATGATATTGTTCTTGTATCATTACTGTTGTTGTTGCTGATATCTTGGTTCGGTCTGTCATTCGAGTTTGAGACTGTGGCGATTTCACTGTGTACTTGAGAATGCACTGCATATTTAGTTTGCTCCTTTTCTGGTTGGTGTTGCTGTTATGTTGATGGCTAGCCTTTGCTAGTTCATTCATGACATGTTGTCCATGTGTGTTCATTTGTGTTTGACCTTTGTTGTCACTGGTTCATTGTGGTAGTAGCTGTCTTCACTGATGCTGCACTTGGTCTTGTTGTAACTGGACCTATTGCTTCCATCCATTTCATTTGAACTTGCAGTTAAGAACAGTTGCTTTTGATCTGTTATGTCTGCTGTCCTTTGAGTTATTTCTTGCATCATAGTCTGGTTGGTGAGTTATATTTGTGAACATTAACTTGGGGCAGATGCTATGTCTTTGTGCATTTCACTGTGTTCATTTGCTTCATGTCATACTATGTTGTTTCATTGCTGCACTTGAGTTTTGTTACTTGAGCTGCTTTGTTAAGTTCCATTTGACTTGACTGTACTTGTACAACTTCATTGTGGCTTGTACATGCTGTATTGTCTGGTCTGGTCAGCATACATGATTGTTGTAGTCCATTTTGCTGTTGGTCTTCGTTGCATTCATGTCATGTTGCCTTGTGTTGAATCTAGTTTCAACACTCGGGTTTGACCTTGTGCTCGTGTCGTGATTTTGAATATATTGCACGTGAGTTGAACCCGGCTTTTCATTTGGGTTTGACCTGTGCTCACCTGTCCCTGTAATATTATCAAGTGTATATCGATGTGCACGGCCATGTGGCATGTACAGTGACACACTGTGCATGTCACATTGTTCGTGTATGTTGAATTCAAATGTGAATTATGACGAACAACCCAAATAACTGAGGCAAATCGTATTTTCAAAAATCATATTTCATTTCATATTGCAAAAATATTTCTTTTTCACTTTTACTGCGTTAGTGAATATTTTTGCAGATTGCTCAGATGCTGGATTCAAACTGGAATGCAGTTGAAGACAAAATACGAGTGTGAGTGATATGTAGTGAGGATATTAATGTAAATATAAAATCGTGATGTATTCAAAATTGTATATGTGTAGTGAGAGTTTGAATTTGTACTATTCAATATTGTAATAAATATTTGTTTGAATAAAATTTCTGTTTGAATTCAAAATTTGTGTAACTTGTTCTGTTTGAATTCAAATTCAAATTCTGTGTAATTTATTTTATTCAACAAATATTTATTTAATCTATGAAAAGCAAAATAGTACATTACCGAATACATTTAAATGAATATATATATGTTTATTATCATCAAACAAAAACATATAAACGCATATTCAACATTCTCCCCCTTTTGATGATAACAAACATATATTTAAGATTTTGACCTGTTAAATGTATTTGACCAATTTTATACTCTAATTGCTCCCCCTATTTAAATGCTTCCTCTCTACATGATGCTCCCCCTATATATATGCATACAAATAGGAATATTCAAATAAGCCTAGATGCAAATGAAAAATAATTTGACCTTTGCTTGATTTTATTTGACAAAAATCTTAACTTTTCTCTCCCTCTTTTGTTATCAGCAAAAGAATAATAGTGTTAGAGAAAAATAGAGATAAGGTGATCAATATTAATCCAACATTAAACTCAAATTGAATATAAATATTAAACTCCAATAAGAATCAAACAAAAATCATAACTACCCTTGTTAGGCGCATATTCCACTTTTAGAATGAATGATGGAAATGATGTTCTAATATAAAATCATACAATTGTATCAACTTGTGGTACATTTATATCAGGAATTTGAATACCTACTAATCATGCATAACCATTAGGACTTTTAAATGAGATTAGTAGTATTCCAATTTAATTTTAAAAATGAAATCAAGTATCTTCTAACCACGCATGACCGTGAGGACTTTTAAATGGGATTAGAATCAACTTGTCTATTAAATCAAATAATTTTGATATGCGTTCCATACATGCATAACCATAAGGACTTTTAAATGAGCATGGAAGCACATAATAAAAAATCCAAGTAATTCACCCATGCATAACCATGAGGACTTTTAAATGAGAGTGAATACTTTGGATATTTATTTATTTTTAGTTTTTTTTAAAAATATATGAAATGAAAAACAAATGTTCCCTGATCATAGTACCACATATCGGCCAACTATATATAAGTTTTGATAAACCATGGTCGATAGAAATATGATAGATATAGAAATGGTCATGGAATCTTCACCCAACAAAAAGTTTTATAACTCTTGTTTGAATTCCTAAAGAAATTTTCCAAATATACTCTCTTGAGTAATGCATGTTAAATATCAACACTTATCACCTTTTCAATCACTATTTATCTTTTTGATAATTAGCAGGGAGTCGGATTAGTCAAAATTTGTCATTTAAAATCAAATAAAAATGACTAATCTGAAAATATGGTCAAAAATGATTTTCTTGAAGAGCTTTTATGAGAAAAAAAATTCTGCTAATTGAAAATTATTTGTAATGAAAAATATGCAGATAATTTCTTTGAAAAACGATGGAGTTACTAAATGTCTCACCATAAATCACATTCAACCAGTAATTTTTCTATCAACTAGATTACCAGTGTAATCTGCATCTGAATTTCTCTTTTACTCCAAAATATCACTAACTATATTTGATAGACCAGATCATGAAGTGTGCATGAAAACTCAAACAGCATTCTAAATGGCATTCACTTGAATTTGGATTGAAGCCGTATAAATAATCAGAAAATCGTGAATATAGAGTTAGCCGAATTATAACCAAATGCATTACCATCCTACAAATCACAATATTTAATCCAAACAAATATGTATGAAGTAATTCAAAGATTAGTGTTTTTGGCATAAATATAATTGGCCAACTATTTTGAATAACTCAGAATCAAAGTCATCATCTTTTTATCATCTCGATATTGGCTGATTCAGAATATGGTGCAGATTATCACATTTAATATATCGTTCAAATAAATATACCATTACCTGTTTTACCTTTACGATATTTTTCGTTGTTTATCCATTGTGATTCTGCCACCTTTATAATAGGCTAAGGAACTTTGCTTTGTCGCCCGTTGTGTTTCTAGAACAGCCAAAAATCCAGAAAACACTGTTGTTATTCCTTAGCCTGCCACCACACCTACACGGGAAAAGATTTATGTGACCTATTTGTTTTTATAGGTCCATGGTTGTTAGTGGCAGAAGATTTAGAAAAATAATTTTGTAGAGACCCAAAACTATTTATATTTGTTCCTTTTGGCACCCAAATTTGTTTAACTTTGAGAGATTTTATATTTGTGCCTTTTGGAACCCAAATTGGTATGGTTTTCACATGTTTGGGTCTATACCAACAATTTTTGTGATCGTGTCCATGTTTTCTACAAATTGTGCACGTGGAATTTTCTTGATTAATATCACTTTCAACATTTTCAGATTGATTATATCCAAGTCCTTGTCTAGCTGTATTAACAGTTTGCTTCTCTAATAGCAGATTCAATGATTTCTCACTTTTTGAAAATTTATCTAAGGTTATTGACAATTGTTGGACTTGTATTTTGAGAGATTCATTTTCGTTCAATAATTGTGTGCACTTTTTGATAGAATTTTCTCTCCTAGTATTTTCGTTCTCTTTCAAAATCAGAATTTCATTTTCAAGTGATTTTATATTAATTTCTGATTTTTTAATTTCTTCTTCGAATGTTGGACACTTATCACACTTAGGGATCCTACTTTGATAGGTTTTAACTAATTGGTCAAGTTGTTTATTTAAATCTATCAAAGTATCCTTTTGTGATTTAAGTTTGGCATACTTCTCCCTAAGTCGTTCAAAACAACCATTAACTTCGTGGAAATATATGAGTAATTCCGAATGAGAAAGTTTTGATACCTCACTTGGCTCGTCATCATCACTGTCAGTTATTTCACCATGAAGACACAAGTCTGCTTTTTCATCCTCACCGTTAGCACTTTGATTATCTTCATCACTTGTATTCCACGTGGCAGCAAAACTTCTCCTTTTTGATTTCTTTTCAAAGTCGCGTTGATTTTGAGGACAATTGGGCTTGATGTGTCCGGGTTGGTTGCACCTATGACAGATGATCTTTTGTTCTTCTGGATTGTCCAATATTTTATTTATTCTGCTTTTCAATTTTCGATTTAGAGCTGAATTTCCGTATTTGTAGTTCCACCTTTTGACTTTCTTTATTATCAGCTCCAATTCTGCTGCTCCGTCATCATCATCATCATCACTATCACTTTCTATTGTTCCTTTAAGAGCTATTGATTTCTTTTGAGTATCACCTCCTTCACGATCTTCCTTGAATTTCATTTCTAGCTCATAAGCAGTGAGATTTCCGATGAGTTCTTCGACTTTCATTTGTTTCAAATCTTTTGATTCTTGAATGGCAGTCACTTTGGCTTCAAAACTTCGTGGAAGGACTCTGAGGATTTTTCGGACTATCTCCAACCCTGTATATGGTTTTCCAAGGGCTTTTGATTTGTATACGATATTGGAAAGTCGTCCATGCATCTCTTTGACATTTTCTTCTTTTTCCATTGTGAAATTTTTGTATTCGCTGCTTAGCATGGCAAGGTGAGATTCTTTGACTTGAGATGTTCCTTCATGAGTCACTTCTAGTGTGTGCCATATTTCCTGTGCAGTTAGACAATGCGAGACACGATTAAATTCAAATTGATCCAATGAACAGATAATAGAATTCATAGCTCTAGCATTAGCATTTTGTAATTTATTTTCTAGTTCTGTCCATTGATCCATCGGTTTATCTATTTCCTGATTGTCTACAATTTTAGTTGGTGATCTATAACCTGTCTCAACAATGTTCCAAGCGTCAATGGTTTTCAGAAAAATTTTCATTCTATTTTTCCAATAAGCATATTCACCATTGAACATTGGTGGTCTAACTATGGACTGACCCTCAGCAAAAGCATTATTAAAAGAAGCCATTTTAAAAATTCAAAATTTTAAAATAAAAGTTGGTTTTTGAAAAACGAATTTTTTAAAACAGAAGTTGACTTCTATTCCTAGCTCTGATACCACTTGTAGGATCGATTTCACCCAAGAGGGGGGTGAATAGGGTGATAGTGTAAATTATAAAAAATAATCGCGGAAGCTTATAAAATAATTTCAATTCAGATCACAGAATAGCAGCACGGATATCGCAGAATATAAATAATAGAAAAAACAGAACAACACAGAATTTACCCAGCTTCGGCAAAAACCTGCCTACGTGCTGCCCCCAAGGTTTCTACTAGAAATTAGATAGTCACACGCTTACACACGTAAACTCGCGACACCCGCTACTGACTAACCTAACTCTACGCTCAAAACCCTGCCACAACTCAGCCACTGAGTTGCGAATTCTCAAGCTACGCCACGTAGCTTGTGCCCTAGTCACACGACTAGCAAATACAACGGTTTGAAAAGAGATTTAAAAATTAAAAACAAATTCAAAACTAAAAATAAGATAAAGCCCTTATTTATAAAAACTAAAACCTTATTTAACAAACAAGGCTCCTTTTATAAAATGCGCCGGCCCAATTATTTTCTTTAACCCGAATTCTTTAACCCGAACTCTCTTTTATTTTCTTTGAGATAATTTCGGCTTGTTCTTCTTTCTTTGTTCGATGAATTAGGGCTTCGTTCCCTTGTGGAAATTAGGGCTCTTCAATTTAAGCCGCCGCTCTTGATTGCTGGTTGGTTGCCTTGTCGATCACTTGCTTGGAGTCGCGCTCGGCTGCTTCTCTTGATTTGTGAAATTAGGGTTCGGCTTCGGTTGCTTCGAGATAATTGAATTCGCCTTGGTATGTTATTTGTATCTTTTGCTTTCAGGTTTGATTGCTTGAATTCGATTGCTTTTTCATTCATGCCGATGATCATACTTGGGTACTCGTATTTATAAGAATTCGAATACACTAATTAACTCGATACTTTCCTGAAATTCACTTTCGTGATGCACACGACTTTCCTGATGCGTTCGATACTTACTTGATTCATACGACTTTGTTTTGAGAACGTTCGATCCTTCTTGAATAACAAGGCAGAAACTTTCCTCTTTTTAATTGCTGACTATTTCAAAAAAATAAAGATACGAATTTTTTCTTTTTCCTGTTTCATGCATTCTGTAACTTGCTTCTCTGCTACTATATACATTCATCAATGTTGGCATCTGTATTGCATTTCTCAGTGAACTCCATTTCACTTTGTTTCATTTGGTCTCGAGTTTCACTGTTGCATGCACTTGTTGTCGCAGTATTGCAGTTGGGTTGCTGTACATATGAACTTGCATTCATTCGAGTTGTATTTACACCACCTCTTGAGCTTCAGTAGTTGTACTCATTGTTTCTCGTCATTGACTTCTGTATATTTGGGCTTGTTGTTGTGTTGACTTGAATTGTGCATTTGTGGTTTCATATGCATTATGGTCTGACCTGCACACTTGTTTATGCTTGAACACTGCGCTTGTATATATTCACTATCACTTGCTCTTAGCTTGGAGTTGCATCACCATGCATATTTGAAACTCTGTTTTGTTGCATCTCTGTCCATTGGGTATTTGCTGTATTTTCAAACACTTTTTATGGTCTGGTTCCTTCATGATATTGTTCTTGTATCATTACTGTTGTTGTTGCTGTTATCTTGGTTCGGTCTGTCATTTGAGTTTGAGACTGTGGCGATTTCACTGTGTACTTGAGAATGCACTGCATATTTAGTTTGCTCCTTTTCTGGTTGGTGTTGCTGTTATGTTGATGGCTAGCCTTTGCTAGTTCATTCATGACATGTTGTCCATGTGTGTTCATTTGTGTTTGACCTTTGTTGTCACTGGTTCATTGTGGTAGTAGCTGTCTTCACTGATGCTGCACTTGGTCTTGTTGTAACTGGACCTATTGCTTCCATCCATTTCATTTGAACTTGCAGTTAAGAATAGTTGCTTTTGATCTGTTATGTCTGCTGTCCTTTGAGTTATTTCTTGCATCATAGTCTGGTTGGTGAGTTATATTTGTGAACATTAACTTGGGGCAGATGCTATGTCTTTGTGCTTTTCACTGTGTTCATTTGCTTCATGTCATACTATGTCGTTTCATTGCTGCACTTGAGTTTTGTTACTTGAGCTGCTTTGTTAAGTTCCATTTGACTTGACTGTACTTGTACAACTTCATTGTGGCTTGTACATGCTGTATTGTCTGGTCTGGTCAGCATACATGATTGTTGTAGTCCATTTTGTTGTTGGTCTTCGTTGCATTCATGTCATGTTGCCTTGTGTTGAATCCAGTTTCAACACTCGGGTTTGACCTTGTGCTCGTATCGTGATTTTGAATATATTGCACGTGAGTTGAACCCGGCTTTTCATTTGGGTTTGATCTGTGCTCACCTGTCCCTGTAATATTATCAAGTGTATATCGATGTGCACGGCCATGTGGCATGTACAGTGACACACTGTGCATGTCACATTGTTCGTGTATGTTGAATTCAAATGTGAATTATGACGAACAACCCAAATAACTGAGGCAAATCGTATTTTCAAAAATCATATTTCATTTTATATTGCAAAAATATTTCTTTTTCACTTTTACTGCGTTAGTGAATATTTTTGCAGATTGCTCAGATGCTGGATTCAAGCTGGAATGCAGTTGAAGACAAAATACGAGTGTGAGTGATATGTAGTGAGGATATTAATGTAAATATAAAATCGTGATGCATTCAAAATTGTATATGTGTAGTGAGAGTTTGAATTTGTACTATTCAATATTGTAATAAATATTTGTTTGAATAAAATTTCTGTTTGAATTCAAAATCTGTGTAACTTGTTCTGTTTGAATTCAAATTCAAATTCTGTGTAATTTATTTTATTCAACAAATATTTATTTAATCTATGAAAAGCAAAACAGTACATTACCAAATACATTTAAATGAATATATATATGTTTATTATCATCAAACAAAAACATATAAACGCATATTCAACATATCCACCACAACATATATAGAATCATTCCCTCGTTGAGTTCTTGGCAAACTCAAAACAAAATCCATGCTAACATCAACCCATGGTCTAGTAGGCACGGGCAATGGCATATACAATCCTGCATTCGTAGCTGTCCCTTTGAAAACTTGACATATGTGACATCTCTGCACAAATCTTTCCACTTCTTTCCTTATGGAAGGCCAAAAATATGATTGAGAAATCAACTACAAGGTACGGTCTCTTCCCACACGACCTTCTTCATGCAATTCCTTAACAATCTTCATTCGCAATCTGCACTCTGGTATACACAACCGATTTCCTTTGAATAGAAAACCATCTACCAACACATACTCATCCGTCTTCTCTTTCTCGACTTCATCTACAATCTTAGCAAAGTAAGGATCCTCAATAAACAATTCTGGAAATACATCAAACCCCGTCACTTTAACTCTCATCGTAGTCAATAAATGATTTCTTCTACTCAATGCGTTTGCCACACGATTTGTAACTCCCGACTTATGCTTTACAACAAATGTAAATTGTTGTAAGTAGGCGATCCATGAAGCATGTCTGGTTGCAATCTTATCCTGTCCCTGCAAATGTTTCAATGCTTCATAATCAGTATACAACACAAACTCTTTATAAAATAAGTAGTGTCTCTAATGCTTTATGGCTTGGACAATAGCATAGAACTCCAAGTCATTGGTACTGTATCTTGTCTTGGCTCCAGAAAGTTTCTCACTAAAATAAGCAATTGGACGGCCCTTTTAACTTAACACTCCACCAATTCCAACTTTAGACGCATCATTATTCAGCTCAAAGAGTAACTGAAAGTCCGGGTATCTAAGAATTGGTGTTGTTGTCAAAAGTGTCTTGATCTGTTGAAAGCAGAATCAGCCTCTTCAGTCCACACAAGCTGCTTTCCTCTCATACAATCTGCACTGGTGCCATCACGCTACTGAAATGTGGAATAAACCTTCGGTAGAATGATGCTAAAACATGAAAACTTCTCACTTCAGTTATAGTCCTGGGTTGTGGCCAATCCTTGATTGCTTCAACTTTACCTTGATCCACTTAGATACCTTCCTTGGACAACACATACCCCAAGAACAAAATACCGTGTGTTATGAATATGCACTTCTTTGTTGCCGCGTAAAATTGCTCCTGACGAAGTATCATCAACACCTCCCGCAAGTGTTGTAGATGTTCTTCTGTGCTTCCACTGTATATTAATATATCAACAAAGTGTACCACCATGAACTTTCCAATAAATGGTCGAAAGATCTGATTCATCACTCGCATAAAAGTACTAGGTGCATTCTAAAGACCAAATGGCATGACCAACCATTCATACAACCCCTCCCGTGTCCTGAAGGCTGTCTTCCATTCATCCTCTGGTCGAATTCGAATTTGATGATACCCACTCTTCAGATCAATCTTTGAAAAGATAGCAACTCCATTCAACTGATCTAACAAGTCGTCCAATCTTGGCATCAGAAATCTGTACCTCACTGTAATCTTTTTTAGTGCTCGACTATTTGTACACATTCTCCATGTTCCATCCTTCTTTGGTACTAACAAGGCTGATACTGCACTTAAACTTTCTTTTACGCGCCCTTGTTCAAGTAACTCCTCCACCTGCCTTCTCAACTCTTCATGCTCCTTTGGACTCATTCTATAATGTGGTCTATGTGGTAACACTGTTCCCGGAACAAGATCAATCTGATGTTGTATGCCTCTCAGCGGCGGTAATTCTTTTGGTAATTCTTCAAGAAATACATCTTCAAATTCCTTCAACACTGGCTTAACTTCCTCAGGAATTTCAACCGTTTCACTACTTTCACGTCTAATCAACAGAAATACTTCATGCCCATCCTCTACTTCTTTGACAAACTCTTTCAAAGATAATAGAGTCTTTAGTTCCTCGATTACCTCCAACTTGCTTTCACTTTGTTGTCGCTTTTTAGGAACTAAAGTGATTCTAGTGCCATTGAACATGAAACTATAGCAGTTAGTCATACCATCGTATTGCACGGCTCTATCAAATTGCCACGGTCTTCCCAACAACAAATGACATACAACCTTATCTACCACGTCACACCAATTTTATCCTTATACTTCTTTCCGATGGAAAAAGTTACACAAGCTCTTCAACTAACCTTCACTTCCCCACCTTTCCTCAACCAAGCCAATTTGTAGAGTTTGGGATGTTTCTCTGTCTTTAATGCTAACTTCTTTACAACTTCTATAGAGATAATGTTATCGCAACTTCCTGCATCAATAACAAACTTACAAACCTTTTCCAAAATAGTGCAAGTCGACTGAAAAATATTACTCCTCAACCAGCTAATCTCCTCTTCCTGCTTTGGCGTCAAGCAAGATCTCCTCATCATTAAAGAATATTCCTCGTCTCATGTCAGCAATTCTTCTTCCTCCTCAACTTGGGGTGAATTGGAACATTCTATTTCTGCATCGTCATCCTCAAGCTCAGCAACCATCGCTCACTTCTTAGGCCTTGGGCATTCATTGCTCTTATGACCAAACTCCTGACAATTAAAACACTTGAAATTGCTGTTGACCTTGGTCTTAGCAACTTCATTGAAAACTGGTTTACTAACAGCCTTGGAAACATTAGTATTGCTACTAGCCCCTTTCACCTGATTGATCGAACTTCTAATTGCACCACCTCCTCTTCTACCTTGCTTCTCCCAAGCTAGAGCCTTCTGGTGTGCTTCAGCAACTGATCTTGGATTTAACATATTTAACATATCCTGAATTTGCATTCTCAATCCTCCAACAAAGGTAGATGTCAACTGTTTCTCCGTTTCCATGATATCGTTTCGAGCAATCAGTTTATAAAACTCATCTGCATAATCATTTACCGACTTTGTCCCTTATCTCAAATTCTGTAAGCGCTGATATATAAGAGACTGATAATTATAAGGCAAGAAAGTAGCCTTCATCAACTTCTTCATCTTTTCCCACGAAACAATCTTCGGCTTTCCCATTCTTTCCGTGTAAGTTTAGTTTGTTGCCACCATGCCATAGCTCTTCCCCTCAATCGTGTAGCAACCAACTTAACTCTACGATGCTCGGGTACTTCCTTGAAGTCAAAAATTTCTTCAACATTTGATAACCAATTCAGAAATTCTTCCGCTATCATTCCCCCATTGAATTCTGGAATCTCTTTTTTCATTTCTGACTCCCATTTACGATCATTCTCTGAATCAAGATATCGATTTCGCACTTGGCCTCGATCTCGATCATGAATACTTCCTCTATCACCATATTCCTCAAAATCATATGTATGTCGATATCGATCTCGTCCATCTACATCTCTACGACTATGCATGTCCCTTCTATCATGTCTTTCGGCATCGCGATACAGATCATGTTCAAATCCATGATGAGTTCTTCTCTCTTCACCTCGATACTTATGATGTTCTTGCCTCATAGAAACTGATGATTCTCTCCGATCTCGATAAGATTGGGGTGACATTCTCCTTTCTCCCGAAACTGAAGGTGAAAATCTGTTTCCACTATGGTGCGAAACTGGCGAAGTTCTCCTTTGACTTTGATTCATGTCTCTCATCAACTTCTTTAACTTTCCAATACCTTCATCAAACTTTTCATTGATACGCTGCTCCATCTGTTCAGCTTCTTGTCTTATATACACATCTTCAACATTTTGAAATCGATTAGCACGTCTCGAAGGCATGATTATCAACAAACTCGGATCCAACACAAATACTACTTTAACTCGGCTCTGCACTAGCTCGGCTTCGACCTAACTTAGTTTCAACTTAGCTCTGCAAGCTCTTCAAGCTCTGATACCAAATTGACGCAGCGGATTAACAAACTTTGACGTGCTAGTAATGTTTGATACAAATTGATGCAATTTCTTCCTCATGAAATGATTCGTGTCAAGTAAAACAAGATAAATGCCCAAATCCATTGATCTCTCGAGATACCGGATTTTAGCTATCTTCAACACGTTGATCGCGCATGATATCGCATAGAAGATCTACGATCCTTCGACGTTGTTCTCGCGCACGAGATTCCGTGAATCGGCTTCAAATTCGTTGATTCGAGCACACTCGAATAACCGAAGATGGAAGAAGAAGGAAATCACACTCAACTTCAACAAAAGTGGCACAAAGCATACAAACAAATTTTATTCCAAAAATCAATCAACCTTACAACTGGCAACACACCCGTATTTATAGAGATTTTACAACACATACCTGCGACTTAGCAACAGCACAAACGACCTACGACCTAAGAACACTACACGACCTAACACCATAACAACATACGACTTAACAATATCCGACCTAACAACAAACGACATCACGCGACCTAACATATTACATATCACGCGACTTAACAAAATACAACATATATGCGACATAACAACAAACACGACCTACGAACAAACGACTTAACAACATAATACAACTTCAAGAATCTTGAGCGACATAACTCTGGAGCGACCTAATAAATCTCAGCGACCTCACTATGGAGCGACTTAAGAAGAACGAGCGACCTAAGAACAATCTGCTTCAGGTTGCGACTTATGGATTGAGCGACTTAACTTCAGGAGCGACATAACATATTCAAGCGACCTAACTGATGAGCGACATAAGGACACAGCGGCATATCATGGTGAACGACTTAAAGCAATCAGCGATTTAAGTGAGACCGCGCGTCATACTTGAACATCCTAACTCGCTAGGTCGTAGCTCGCTAGTGAGCGACCTAAGGCTTAAGGCATGGTGCGCTGCATCACATTCGCTTGATTATAACTAAGGTTAGACATTTTTACTAGTAACCTGGATCTGATGGCACCTATAGGATCGAATTAACACTAGAGAAAGGGGGTATGAATGAGGTTTATAATAAACTTACATAATAATAAAAATTTCAGCACCGATAATAACAGAGTAAATACAAAAATTAAAAGCGACGCACAATTTTGCCGAGCTTTGGCAATATTTGTCTGTCGCCGCTCTCAATATTTCTACTAATATTAAACAATCATTCACGTACATACACTGTAAATTATCGTTTATTTAATCGTTCTAACTTTAAGCTCAAAACCCTGCCTCAGCTTTATCCTCGGCTGAGAATTTCCTAAACTAGGTTCCAGTAGTTACGAACTAGAGTTTTAAACGAAAAGGTATATTACGATAAAATAATATAAGAAGACACCTAAATTTACTATTCTAATTTAAACGCAAACAAAAGAGGATGGCCTAATAAAAAAGAGGATAGTATTCAGCCCGTTTCCCTTATTCATTCCAAGTCAATTTCTCTTTCTTCTTTATTCTTCGATTAGGGTTTTCTACTTTTGAAGCCACTGAAGCCTATTGTTAATCGATTCAAGAAAATTTGGCTCATCTCTCTTTTCGATCAATTGCTTTACTCGTGATTTGGTTTATGTCGTCGGTTGCTTTAAACGTCGAGTGATTTATCGATTGCTGATTTGGTATGAATTTTTGCCTTTCTGATTTTTTTTTTATTCGAACTCTACCGACTAATTTTGCCAGTGATGATTGGTATAAATAGGGAGTGATTTGAGAAAAAAATCTCCCTTGATATTTCATATGATTTTCCCAAATTTCAATTTTGAATCTTTCAACTTGATAATGCTTGGCTGTAGATTTCATGATTTATGGTGTTTTAATCTCTGACTAGTTTAAACAGTTTTCTCTCCCATGGCAGAGAGGGAAAAGGCGATCTGACATTTTTACGCCTAAAACCGTTTTCTAGTATCAAATCCAAATTTGCGTTTCCACACCAATTGTCCAAATCGTGACTCAGAGTTTTGGGTTATCTTTTATTGTCAAATTTGGAGATTAATTCTGGTCAGCACACTTTCAATATCAACGTCGTTTTCTCTTATGGGCAGGTTTTTCACTTTTTCTTCCAAAATTTGTTTATGACTATTCTTGGCGTATTTGAGTAACTTCATCAAGTTGACCTCGTTCAGATGATCAGGTGTAGTTAAGGCCATAGAAGGGTGGCTGTTCAGATTTGAAGGAGTAGCCCAACTTACACTGTTTTTTCGGCACTGCCCCTTCTTTCCATCCTCGATTTTGAACCACAGATCAAAAATTATATAATTATGTATCATCAAAATTGTCGTAATATTTTTTGGAACAATTTGTTTTAGAGTCGAAGGCTGTACTCTTACAAGCTATGAAATCTCGAGCACTTAACAAAAATTGGCGGTTGTGTATCAATTTGGATATGGCAATTCATCGGCCTCAGAGTCAGGGCTCATAGATCTGGTGAGTACCAAGGGCAATTTAAACCGTACTCAGAGCAGTGTACATCTTATATAATTGAGTCGATATGATACTTTAATTCATCATAAAGGAGATTGCTGCTTTCGGGGTTTGTTTTGTTTGGAAAGAGTATCAGTGTTTTCAATGTCTCATATATACCGAGGTTCATTCGTGCAATTCATTTACAATGAGTTTTTGGTCCATCTCAGTATCAGTGGTCGTAATCTATGTATGTGCAAAACCATGAAGATTATAAATGCAGTTCAGGTTGAAATCAATTCAAGGATGTGGCGTTGGATAAGAATCCTAAACTGGTTATAAAGGTTAAGGTTTGGTGATTGTAGTTGTTGTATGTGCACTGCCCATAGCGATTTCAGTGGTTGAATACTTTTGGGGCTTCTGTTTTTTTTGCTTCGTGGCTCGGCCTGAGATTTGGATCTGATTTGTAATCATTTGGTTTTCAGCAGCTACTTCAAGACATTGTGACAACCTACCTCGACTAGAGGTGGTTGGGCAGTAGGAAAAGGCATGTGTTTCAAATGGGCTACTCTGCATAATGGGCTTGGCTTCTACTTATATGTTTGTATTTAGGAAATGCTTTATGTGTATTATGGCTGGTATGTGTGCAGGAATGTACCATGCTTTTATAGGTCAAATTTAGGCTTTGGTATTTGGGCTGGTTTGGGTTGTTTTGTTGGATATAAGTTTTGTGAATGTAAGTGGTGTGTATTTGAGTTACTGCATTACACAAATGCATGTACCAGTATTTATTAGTTATCAATAAATGTACCCATTTTCAATCATACCTGCTTTGAATAATTTTGGTTCTAGCTTGTCTATTTCGGCTTAATCAATGCTCTAATATATTTTGAAAATTATTTTCCTGGACTTGATCAATTCTTGTACTCTGCTGTATGGCCTATGTTGTTCCTACTTGCTGTTGCACTTGTATATTTTGTGATTCACCATGTTTTTATGTTGCTTGTATTTGTCTTCTTACTGGTGCGTAGAGTATTCTTATGCTTCTGGCTTGTTGCTATGTTGAAAATTTTCTTGTGCTGTGCCATCCACTAGCTGTGCACCTTGTCGCATTTTTCTGTTGTACATTGCACTAATGTGCACTTATTGCACTTGTGCTACATTTGGGTGTGCGTTGCTTTATGCACCAAACTGTGTACTTGTGCACTGCTATTGTGCATTTGCCTTCTTTTTTGTATGTGCATCCTTGTGCTGCACCTGTATTTGTACATTTCTATACTTTTCTCCTTCTCTAATTTGATTGCACCTTTGTGTGTTTTTCCTTTGGCATTGGGCTTGCTAAAATTGTGCACGTCCTCTGTTGTTGTGCACCAAGCTAGTTTGTATTGTGCATTATGTTAGAACATCCAATTTATGTTTCAATGATAACAACTATACAATCATATACATATATGGACCTTATCGAGATTATAAGTATATGCTTCAAGAAGACAACAAAAATTCATCGACCATGCTAAGGTTATTCTACTATAAAAGAGTCATAGATATAATATTGTTAAGGTTCCTTGAGTATATATGAACACACGAGCATAATACACGAGCATACAAAATTTCTTGTACGTCAAAATAAGGTGAAAAACAGTTTTTACACATCATAGATGTCCGTGATAAAAAAAACAGACATATGTGATAAGTCTCGGATTAAAAATTATACAGGTCACAAACGTTTGAGGATTTTACCATTGATGTCTGTCATGGACAAAACCGTCACATTTGAAAAGACACTTCTTCTTTTTTGAATCAAAAGAAAATCATCGTTCAATGAATAGTTGCGGCCATTAAAACGAAGAGACTTTCTCAAAGAGTAACAACTCTTCATCTGCATCTTTTGGAATCTGTAATACCACTTTGATTGAGAAGTAGAAATTACTAAACTTGAATTAATTAGATTTCTAAAAACTCTCTGCATATACACAGTTTACATACTCTCAATCCATTATAACCAAAATAGAATTTTGGTTAAATCACTTCCTATAACTCAAAGCATTCGTATTCATATACTCAAAGAAGATCATATAAAGATTTGTATTGTAGGTCAAAAACCGTGGTATTGGGAAACAAGATTGTCAGAGATAATTTTATACTACATATTCCTCTGGACGAAGTGAGGGTAATTTGTTTAAAGGAAACACCGAAGGGGAGCTTCGGTCCTTGATGTAGAACGGGATGTTCAAACCAGTATAAAATCTCCGATTTGCAGGCATTTTATATTTTACTAATTATTATTTACTATTGCATTGATATATATACTTGCATATTATACGCAAGTCAGATAGTATATGATCCTCAAAACTTTAACTGGTATCAGAGCAAGATTATTTCAATCTACAGGAGACATTATTGAAATCATTATAAATGGCAAGTACATTTCAAGAAGGTCAATCAATTGCTCGTTCACCACTATTTACTGGTTTATACTTATTGGTCAACACGCATGAGAATTTTTATAGCAAATGGAATAGAAATATAGCTAGCAGCTCAAAATAAATATGAAGCACCAGACACTAGTAATAGCACATGGACCGATGCACAAAAAACAGAGGCAATTAACAATGCCAAAGCTGTGAATGTTTTATTTTGATCACTTGATAAAAATGAATTTTCATGAGTCATGCTTTCACTACTGCTTATGATATATGGCGTACATTACAAATTATCCATAAAGGCACAAACAAAGTTAAGCAAACAAAAATTTTCTATTCTACGAAATCAATTTTCATTTTTTAAAATGAAAAAAATGAGCCACCTATTAACATGTATGCTAGATTTCAAACTACATAACACGATCTTATGACACCATGAGTAACATTCACTGGTTTTGATTTAGTCACACGAATTTTGAACCCTCTGACAAATGAATAGGAAAAACAAGTTTTAGCCATCGAAGAAGCTAACGATCTTTTCCAACTCAAAGTCGAAGAGTTAATAGGAAATATGATGTCGTATGAAGCTAATTTACAAGTAAGAAAAGAGAAAAATCAAGAAAGGAAAAACATCACATTTTTGGAAAGTAACAACAACTCTGACTTCGAAGAAGATGAGATTGTGTCCATTGATAAAAATTACAACAAGTTCAGGAAGTTTGGAAGGATGACGAAATTTCAAAACAACAGCAACATAAATTCTTCAAATCAAACATCAATGAAGTTCTTCGGGTGTGATAAATTTGGCCATATGAAGGAAGACTATCTACTACTCAACAATAATAAAAAGAACAACAATTTAAAATTTCAAGAAAAAGAGAAGAGAGTTTCAACTAACCTCGGATGATTCCGACTCTTCCTCATCTTCCGATAGTGACTCAGAACAAGCAAATGTTTGTTTCATGGCTAATACAAATAAGGTACGTCCTAAATTAACATATGATGAAATTCTTGAAATTACGTAATATCCCTAAATTTTGATAACAATATTCAAAAGATTTAATTAGATAAATTAAATAGAACAACGTAAAGAATTAAAAATGATAAGGAAAGTGAGATTCCAATAAATCATTATAAGGTGGCCGTGCTTAACAACTTAAATGGGCTTAAAAGAGTTTATAAGCTAATTAACTTACATAAGGCCTTATTAGTAAAAATAGCCGCATCCTACTCACAGCTATACACTTGCAACTGCCCTTCCACGTTCATTTTATTTCTCAAACAAATAACAAACGTAAACCAAAGGAGCCGGCCATTACAAGCAAGAAAAGCGGAGAAAATTAAATCAATCTAAGGAATTAAAGCTATGAGATTTAATCTACAACAAATCTCAAGGTCCTTATCATATTCAAGGTGAATAATAATTCCTTCCATCTTTGTTTTGTTTTTGTAATCCTATGCTTTCAGATTTAAGATTAAATTCATTTTTACGATGTTTTGGATGATGATATGCTTGAATTATTACGTGTTTGATTTAAATCAATTTGTTTACATAAGAATCTACATAGTTTTTGGGGCAAAACTAATAGTGAATGATTTTATAATTACATGAAAAAATTATATGTTAGGTAAAGATGTGTTTCAACTTTTGTAATTTTCTAAGCTATGGAAAATTTGTTATGAATTTCTAGAGGAAAATATGATAAAATTGGATTTAAAATTAATTTGGATTATTTTATTAATAATTTGGGTCTGTAATTTTGTATGTTTGATAACATGATGAAAGTGAAATTTTAGGATTTTTGGGGATATTTCCTAATTGATTGGCTATGAAAAATAAATTATTTTAAAAGAAGAACTTATCTACAATATTGGTTTTGCTTAATGGAAGGGGTTAAACGATAGATTTTCCTTGATTTAATTATGATAAATGCCGTAGTAATCTTGTTAAAGGATTTGAAAAGTTTTAAAGTAACCAATCAAAACAAACGGGTAGGATAGTTATAAAGTGATTGCCATAAAAAACGTTAATTCAGCGTTTTCAGAAAAGGGTAATTCCACCTATTTCGAAAGTACCTTTCAACTCCTTTGCCTCCGCATCATCTCATTCAAAACCAACTTAACCGTAACCTACTAGCATCAAAACACATACACATGGTATCAATGAGATTGGTACGGAGTGAATTGGCAGATAGCGGAAGGCAGGTTGTCGAAAGCATTGCCTTCGTTAGATTCGAAACCATAGTTATTTTTAAAAGATAAGCACCCGCCCCATTTTAGAAGGGTGCTTTTGACCAAGTTGATACCCTTTTGCTTTTGAACCTAATGTTAGCTTTCATTGATTAAGAACAGAGCTTTCGAATGAGATCCTTAGTCTATAAAAGAATGCTTTCAAAAATAATGGTTCCGACCTAGTCGAAACCTTGCTGCCGTTCAAATGCCTTTCGAGAGTATTAAAGTCATCAATGCTTTCGAAGGGTGCTTTTGTTTTAAACCTATGTCAAGCCAATTCCTTAATGCTTTCGAAAGGGGTCATAGGTTTCAAAGGCAGTGGTGTTGAAAGGGGGTTTCAATGCTATCCTTCTAAGTTTTATTCAAAGGTTTTGAGCTTTCTAATAGTTGGTTCCGACACCATCAATATTTTCCCCAAAACAATTTTATCCATGGTTTCGAAAGAGATACTTTCTCCTATGATCTTTTCTTTTAAAGGAGGTTATCCAGGGGTTTTGAAAGTGCCGTTGTATGGTTTTGAAAACAAATAACTCAATCTCATTTTAATGAAAAACCATGCTATAGATAAATTAAAGAGTTTTGAAATAGAAAAAGTTTTCCTTGATTAATAGATTAAAAGGGTTTACCAAGTTTTATATAAAATGATTCCAAGGACATTAAACCACAATGGTTGGGATTATTATGATTGCTTCTTCATATATTTATTCACATTGTAATTAACCCAAGAATGGTACTTTGGGGAAGGGCGGAACAATCAGTTAGGTTGACCCGATAGTGAATATAACTTAAGAAATGTTAAAATCCTAATTAAAGATATTGGCAGGGGCCAATAGGTTCATAGTAAGCCCATGAAAACTGTGTATAGCAAAAGATATTGGCAAGAGCCAATAAGTTCATAGTAAGCCCATGAAAGCTATGATTTGATATTGACAGAGGCCAATAGATTTATAGTTCGCCCATGAAAACTATATCTAGATTAAGATATTGACAATTAGTCAGTAGGTTCCTAGTCATCCCATGAAAACTAGGATAAGAGAAAGGATATTGGAGTTACTAATAGATTCTTAGCAATCCCATAAAAACTAGAAATTTAACAGGCAGTCCTTAATTATTAAACAAGTTATTGGTGAGCCCATGAAAACTGATAGGTTAATAGTAACCCTAAAAAGTATAATTGAGACAGATAGTCAGAATTAATGGGGATGAGTAATCCAAAATTAACTTACTTGTATGCATATTATCATATTATTTTGAATTGTTTTAACCATTATGGATGCAAGAGCACAATATATGGTTTGATAAAGGTTTTAAGATGCTCATGTGGGGAAAATCTATTCCGCTAAGCGGTGTTTCTTAATTAGTAATGCGATTTTCCGGGAGTGGAAAGTCGGGTCGCTACACATATTCTGTTCCAAAATTGATTCAAGTGTTCAACCATTCTTTAAAAATTGGTTTTTTATACATTTTTTAATATGCATTAGATGAAAAGAGAACGAAAAGTGAACTTCAATGTTTGAGATGTAGTTTTAAGTCTCTGATTCGGCTTTTTCTAATTTAAGGAATTTTGATTTAAGTCGTAAACTCCAAAAAAAGTTGTTTTGGTTTTATAATATTACACATATGCTTGTTTAATTTATGGGCACGGTTATATGCCAATTTTATGAGTTTCTTTCTTTTTTAAAAAAAATCAAAATTTATATATGTGCATATTTATAATTTTCAATTACAGCAGCTGAAACATTTGCATTTATACGTTAATTGCAATGATAGAATGATGTAAAAAAATTGTATGGACCTTAACAATGTCGTGGAGGAACATTAAATTTGGTCAATATAATGTTAATTGCAAACTTACAGATGTTTGAAACCGGGTGCATGGGTAAATTTGTTGTAGGACGAATTTTCGGTGTTAAAGCTGTGAGTGCTAAGAACGATCAGCAATTCTGAGGTGGTAATGCACACACCAACAGTGGAGTTGTTTAGTCATACTGTAACCTGTTAACAAATGAGGTAATGTTATTTACTCAGAGTGATACGACAACTAGTTGTGACTCTATTAGTTGGATTACCTTATTGACTCCATTGTCTGATGAGTTTGTGCGGAATGGAATGGAGTTTTCAAGGTTTTATATTTTTTTGTCCAAAACTTGTTCCGAGCACATGTATTTATGGACCTATGTCTCAGTTGAAGAAGCGTAGAATGTAATTCAGTGGATGCATTGACGGTGAACATGTATTTCAGGTGCTGGATGGTGTGTACCTTTTTTGAGCGAATTTGTTGCTTCAGACAGTGAAGACGTCCTTTTTCAATTCTCGCTCGCTCCAAGGTAGAAGTTAGTTCTTGTGGGGCCTGCAGCGAAATTGATGATAACATGAGTATAATGTTGAAACCAAATAGGTTTACTTACTATGTTTTCGTTATATGTAAGTGGAGGACATAACCATTAGCGGGGATATGGTAACTTGGATTTCTCTAGAGCGCAAAATGGATTGTAGTAGTGTTATGTGTTCGTCAACCAGTTGAGGATATCATTGAAACAAAATGGCCAGCATAAATGTAATATTGGTGAAGAGAGGAAGGATAATAACAGGATAAGGTTATGGACTTACCTGTCCATGGATGTCAACCTGGGGTAATGATTATAAATGCATTAGGATAATTAGTAATGGTGAGGGAAAAAAATAGTATGTGAGAATATAAGTTTATTTTTTGGGTAAGCATAGGCATTGAATTAGTACCTTAAGTATTGGAAGGAAAGATTTGTTGTCCCCGTTATATCAGTTAGTGGCAGTTGGTTGTTTGAGTGTATTGTTCGATGCATAGAGTTCATAACCCCACTTCCATGCATGTATTATGTAAGTGTTACCTACGTTAAAATTGACGGAAGAAATGTGGATATGTATGCAAATGCAGCAGAGCAAGAAGTTTGGCTTTTTATGTGGGTAGTTGAGGAGAGCTTAAATGTTTGAATCATATATTCATCGCTATTTGCCGATATTTGTTTAGGTGTTGTTGATAATGACGACGCATATGTATAAAGAGTTTAAAATTTTGTATGTTGGAATTGTCATTGCAGGCTGGAACACAGTATGTAATAGGGTAACTGTTAGTGGATATATAGTTTTAAATCATTGCTGTAACTGCACTGAGAAATGCATATAGCACAGTTTAACTAAATGTTAACTGTGTAGGTTGTTGATTACAAACTTGTGCGATGTGTTAGGTAGTATTTGTAGCTGGGATGAATTTATGTAGTTGTGGGATGTTAAAATTGTAAAAGTGCTATGTACAGAACAGTAAATGTATTTGCATTGAAGTGGTGCGGCCTGAATAAGTTTTCAGTATATGTAGAGATATGTAGTGGACATAAAGTTGTAATGCTTTATTTGAAACCAAATAGAGTGTATGGAGTAGAAGACGGACAACAAAGAACAGAAGTACTTGCACTACAACAATTAAGATAACTTGAGATGCGCTAAGAAACAATATAGAAGCTAAACAGCAGCCATACGATTTTTCTTTCTGGGATTTCCTTTAACATGAGTGACCTTGCTGTCCGAGGAAGCTGGAACCTGTAATGTTATACCATGTTAGGTAATATAAATTAGTTTACAAACAAATGGTTTAGTGGTACATGGAAAAAAAGGCAGATATAAATTCAGTGTCTTGGACATAATAGTTGTTTAGAGGAAGACATACGTACATTGATGGTGAAATAGGTATCTTAGTATTACTTTGTTCAGGTGGCGTACTGCTGCTGTCAGTAGATGTAGGAGAAATTTTAGTAGCATTTAATTTTTTCCTTCTAGCAGAATTAGCATATGTGTCAACCTTGGCTTGAAAATTTTCAGTTTTACCTATTAGCTGTTCGAGAATGGTTGTTACTTTTTTCGCACCCCCAACCATCAGGCAAAATAAATGTTTTGTTAGTGGCAAATATCTTGCATAATGTTGCAACACAGGAGGTAGACTAATTTTTGTTTAGTGAGTTGTAGTAGGCATATGATGACTGCGATGAATTCAGAAGTACCTCTTTTCTTTGAATTAGGTATAAAGATTCAGCCTTTTGTCTCAGAACAAACTCTGCCACCTTGTCAAATAGGACGATCAACGATTAGTTCCAAACGAAACCTAGTAAGGGAGAAAAGATAAAGGATGATGATTGGTAAAAGTAGATATACGTGGAAGCATAATTGTGATGTCATTACCTATGCAATGGGAACTCGATATCTCTCTCGCACTTGCTGCAATAATTCTTATGTCCCGATGTGGTTATGCTGGATTTGCAAATGTTGCAGGATAAGTATTCCCATCCATTGTCGAGAGAAAGTCCTATTATTTTTACTTCGAAAGCAAAGATTTTTCCCTAAAAAAGAGAGGTTGATGTTGTGAGTGGTTGAAATAGTATCATAAATGAAGTAGAAGTCTATTATGGATATGATATGTAAATCAATTTTGTAAATACAGTAATGAAGCATCCTGATGATCAGATATTTATTCGTCGTTGTGGCAAGAGAAAACAGATAGGGAAACGTAGCCAGAAAACATAGTAACTCTTACTATGGTAGGCATACAGATATAAAACAACAAAGATAAGTCAGGTAGGTATAAATTGTCGAAGTTTAAACTCCTAAAATTAATTTGTTGAAACATTAAAATGCAAGATAAGTATGTTATTTTCCCTAATTCTAGCCTTGTTGCAAGCACAGTGAGAAGCAAAAGTGAGAACTGTAATCTGGTGAGAAGGAAAAAATTCGATTGTGACAAATAGAGAGGCTAAATGGTGGGAAAGGAGTTAAAAAAATGGATAGCTTACTTTACTAAGAGGACCTAAACATCAAACATATATAAATCGGCTAACCAGATGATGGGAGGATGAGCATGGAAAAGTTAGGAATGGACGTGACCAGGTAGTTAAGTTGTTGGGCGAAAAAAATTTCATGCAGTTTAGAACAGTCAACTTTCGACGATGAATATGAAGTTCTGCATGCAAAGCTTTGGCAAAGAGCGTAAGAGCAGTTATGTAGGAATACAATTATCACCCCAGGTAAAAGGCAAATGTTTTGACAACCATAGTATAAAAAACAATTCGTTAGACAGATTTTTGAAGGAGTGCATCGTTTGGAAAAAAAATTGTGCCAAGCAGAGAGCTAGGCAGGCAGTGAGGAAAACTATACTTACCTCATACATAGATGGGAGATCCGAGCTGATTATTTCAGATATGCACTTATTAGTGATTATCCCAGTTGGTTTTTTGGAATGAACGTCTTCAGATGAAAACGTAGGGAGTTTCCTTTGCGGAAGCTGGGAAAACAGTAGAAAATGTGAGTGTTAGTAGTAGGCTGAAAGAAGTTTGTTTTTTCAACCTGTTAAATAGAGACAGATAAAAGGGAGCAAATGATTTTTTGTTTCTGTTTTTTGTCCGCGTATTTCCCATTTACATAGCAAGTAATATTGATATGTGGTTAGTGTGATTGACCTCTTGGGTATATCAGATCCCTCAGCTATATCCAAATCGATGTAAACAAATGTTGCTATAGTTGAGCTCAGGCTTGGCTTACCTGTACGTCAAAGCAGAAGCAATGTGTTAGAAGTAACAAATATATAAACAAAGTATATGAGGATATGTAGATATAGGAAATATACCCTGGTAATTCTTTACGGTCATTGACGTAAGGATAACTGTTTTAGTTGTGTCAGTGACAGCGGAGTCGTCTATCAAGTTTGTTTTGTTGCCCCACAGTGTAGCGGCAATGCGGTTACCACTACAGTTGAGATAAGTTAATAGTCATCTAAGAAAACGTTAGAAATTAAATGGCATGTATGTCGAGGGATTAAAAAACACAGAAGCAACAGATACCAGTGAAGATATAGGATAAGCTCGCGCTTAGGAGTCATTGAACCATTCCCGACAGATTGACTGACGACACCGCCAACATGGTGGAGGACTCCAATGACATCTGATTTAAGGGTTTTATTCATATTTGATTTGGAAATAGGTAACTGGCAGGCTAATAATATGAAATGGAAAGTAGATGGGATGTAGTATACTTACCAGTCAAGTATTTAACAGTATCGGTTCTGTTAATTATGGACTGATAGTCTGCAAAGGAAAACTTATGTGCAGGTATGGTGTCATCATGGTTGTCGACTTCGGTAACTTTTGTCAAAGCAGTGAATTCACTCTTAATTGGTTTGTGCACTGGAAGATAACTGTCACCAGCAATTGTGACGTTGAATTCACCTATGTCGTAGATCAACCATTCCTTAAGCTTGCCGAGGAATAGAGGCATGAAACGGGGTCCTATAACTGCATGTATTTCTCCATCCTGAAATAAGAGAAAGCATTAGTACGCGACTACGTGTATACTTTCATTTATTAACTGTGAACCAGGGGTACAAATGGTCATATTAATGTAATGTCAATGTAAAAACCCGATGATGAAAATATACGATTTTGAAACATTAGCCATGAGTTAACGTACTGCAGCCTTTGCCATTCTATGAAGGTAGGCTATGCAAAAGGTAACATTTTTAAGTGCTGGAAAATAACATCTGTTAGTATTGTTTAAATATGTAAGGGGAAAGTATAACAGCAGGCTTACAAAATTACCTTATATTGGGAAATTAATGCAGAGTTGGAGTAATTTAAAATTTATAATAACAGTAAATGTGAAGTGTAAATACAAACGTTTGGAGTAGAATGGATACAGCAGTATCCGTTGTATATGTACTGCGATAAATATCAAAATAATTGGATAATGGACATGAAGAAATAGTAGATGAGACATGATCGACAAAGAATTCAGCTTAAATGAAGGAAAAAAGGCAGATAAAATATATACATGACTAAATGTTGGAATAACGAAATTCATAAGAGTAGTGGGGAAAAAAAGTAGAACACGACAGTTCAACATGTACACTCACATCAATATAAGAATAAAATAATATACAATGCAGCAACATATAACGTAGTAATTTCATCGATTATTTGCTACAAATCAGGCAACTTTATACTTATATGGAATCTAAACATGCAGAGCACAAAACAATGACTAATAAATGTATCGGGAATGCATGCGTCGATGGCACAAACACTAAACCTGCAAGCATGATTATCAGGTTAGCATATATGCAATGTGTTAAATAAAGACAAACTGTTATAACCAATTGGAACTACATGGTTATCGGTGATCCATCCCTATCACATGGCATCACGCATGTAGTAATATAAGTAGGATACATGGCAAATTATCAAGTATGCAATCAATTGCAATTAAGTAAAGGAATTTCATGGTAATACCGAAAAGGAATATATTTTGCCAAACTTAGGCAACTGACCTTAGGCCATCACAATTGTAGAAATGAAAGTAGCAAAATAGAAATATGTGTACAATCTAAATAGACTCAAATAATGTTAACAGGCTGGCATTTGAGTTTTGTAACGACCTGCCTTTTTGGACAGTTTAAACCGACGATCAAATACACACGTCGATTCCAAACCATTCAAAAAGGGCAGATGGTTATTGGGGTAAATAAGAAAAGAAGAGGAAAGAGAAATAAAAGAAAGGAAACAACACAGAATCTTTCAGCGAACGATAAAATATAATAATCAAATAAACAGTTCATGAAGTTGTTTACTATACTTTGATCATTATTTATACAACATTTATCAGAGTTATACATATACAACAGAACAATTAAAATAATGCAGCAGATAACATAAGGCAAGGGTAATAATAGTAATAGTATACCAAATCTTCGTCTTCATCCTCCAGAATAGATCTTCAAAAATCTGAAAAACTCAGGACTGACCCGAGCGTAATGAAAAGACAAAACACTCGAGTCAGGACTAAAATATCCTTATGAAAGTTAAATCAATCGTAAATAAATATGAGTGTAACGGCGTCAGAGATGTTTACGGGGTTTGACATCTCATATCCAGTGTCAACGTGCGTGCAATAACTTAAGAGATGTTACGGGATTTTCCATCTCTTAAGGATCCGTTAAACTATCAACTATGTAGTAATGTACGCTAAGTAGATAATGCCTATCAGTAATATAAAGTATCAAAATAGCGTTAAGGCGTTACCATAATCTCCCTTAACACATTTTTATAATTCCATAGTCTATACAGCACTATAAGCCCCACTATAAACTGGTGGTTATCAGAGGGCACCCCATAGGTATAACACAAAACATAACGTAGTGGTCGCGAATAGGATAATCAGTATGACAAGGTACATGAGGCGATACCAACTAGGATACTAGTAGTTGCGTGATCCGGACTGATGTTGAGAATAGCCAGCAGCTACTCCAACACCGTGAAACAACACTCCCAAATCAGCTGGCGCACCCAAATCGAATCACAAATGTAATAGATATGGTATCGAAGAAGTGTGTCCGCTAGAGATGACGAACCTCAACGGCCCGACGCGGCTCCTGTTTCAGTCATGTCAGGGGTCATCCAATAATCATTCTCTTTCTTCAGTCAACGCGTTCACCAAACCATCCACTTCATTCTGAATCAACACTCCGCGTATAATAGTTATTAAAGTGGTGTTCGGTATCGACAGAGAGTATGTCCATATCCGATCCCGGTCTCTTTGATAACTACGTATTATTACACCGTTGCCTCTTTTACATTTCAAATCGATTCGTAATTGATATCAAGATATCATATTCGCTTCAGAAACCAAATCCATTTCAAATATCATCGTATCTTTTCAAATGTAAGATTCCGTTTCAAAAATCATTTTTCGCCTCAATATCTCATTTCGATTTCAAGATCATTTCGAATTTCAATTTAGGTTGCAACTTCATTTAACCCAATTCGTATTTAAATTCAAGATTTAAATATAAACATTTCACCTTATTGACCAGCTTGAAATTTTAGAAAATAGTTTAAGTAGTTTAAAAGTAGTTTAAATAATTAAAGTAGTTTAAATAATTAAAGTAGTTAAAAATACTTAAAGTCCTAAAATGGATTCAAAATAGATAAATTAGTTTAAAATAATTTAAATTGGGTAAAGTAGATTTAAAATAGATTAAAATAGTTTAAGTATTCAAAATGGTTTATATAACCGAGTAATTTGGAAAACAAATAAAACAGCTTCAAAACCGAACCATTTCAATTACAACTTCCCAATTCAAAACAATTTCAATTTCCCTTCTACCGATTCAATTTCGATTTCAATTCAATCAATGTCAACTTTGACTTCAAATTTATTAAATTTTATATTCACTTTCAATTAATTCAATTTCAATTTATATCGATTTAGAGCTTGATTTTTCAAAATATCAATTTATATCACTTTTACTTAGTAATACTCAAAGCTCGAAATAATGTTCAATCTTTAAAATAAATAAATTTTAGAAATTCAATCATATCCCAACTTTTAATTTCAAAGTCTAAACTTAAACTATTTAACAATTTCTTTTATCCAAAATTTATTTCAACATTCCAAACTCAATTTTTCGATAAATTCGAATTTTATAAATTGATTTCTATTTATAACTTTTAAATCAAAACATTCAAATAAATTTCGAATCGACGATTTTAAAATTATTAATTTAGCCAATTCGGTGTCCGTATATAATTTTCTATCCTATGGCCAAGTAATTATTTATTTCAATTAAATGTCAGGGATGAATATATATCACTTAAATCAAATCACAGTTTCATATGTATGCCTAATAGGATATATATAAGCAAATAAACATCCAAACATTTAAATATCAACCAATATCATCCATCGAAATACATCATCCAAAAGACAATACAATTCATGGCAATTTCATAGTTATCAATGTCATGTAATTTAATCGCAATTTAATTTCAATTTCAATTTCAATTTAACTGTCAATTTAATTTTTCAACGGTTAATTCAAACGACAATCTATATGACAATTAAATTTATCAAACAATGACAAATAAAAATCATAACACTTCATAATGTCAAATTTAAATAGCATAAAGATATTCAGTACGTTGTGAGCGTTATAAAACACTCACCTTGATTTCATTGTAGTTCCAGCGTTTTATTTCGAATAAAATTAAACGAGCGTTTAATTTTATCCGAAATTTTTCCTAGCTTCAAACGTTCCTAATCCATCTCCATTGCGTAGTGCTCGTCAAAACGATTCCAACGCAATTTGATTCGTCCGAAACGGACCTCGCATCAAAAAGTTACGTCATTTCAAAGTTTATACGGATTTGAATATAAATAATTATACAACTTTATTTCATTTTATACCCAGATTAAAATCTCAGCCGTTCAAATTCGTTTCCCAATCCAGGCCGCACGCGCGAGACTCATCTTCCCAGGCTAAGTCTCAATCGTTCGAACCCATACGTCGACCCTCCTCCATCAATTTCGCAACCACCATGTTCATCTATTCGTCGATCAGGAACTACCGTCGTGTAGCCCACCCCGTGAGCCACCTTCGCTGCGAATATGGTCAAGCTCGGTCAAACCCCCTGCGCGCAAAACGAGAACAAACGTGGAACTTTGAACGCAAATTCCCATCGATCCACTCCGTATTTTCTGATCATCACCGTTGATTTTGTAGAACTCGTCGAGCTCAACATTTTTGCAGTTGGAAGTTTTAGCTAATTGTTGATGGATGAGGAGATCGGAGGAGGGGAAGATCGAAATCTTCTGGCGTAGAAAATGATATAGGCGGCAAGGGTTTCTGGGAGAAGGGTTTGCAATTTGTGAAAATGGGTGGCCTTTTATAGAATTTTAACGAACACTATTCACTCCAAATTTCCGAACTCCAAATCTCGAGCGGTGACCAGCGTTTCTAGGGTTTATACCGCGTTTCGGACATAATGGAATAGGTTTCGGGAGCCAATTCGATCATCTGTGCGAGTTACGGTAATAAACGATCAAATTTAAATTAAACCGATTAAACGAATTTCTAGGCGTTTTGGCTCGCCCCGGACAAACGGTAAATCCGATTGACACGAAATTTGAAATCTTACAATAATATCACGTTGCGGATCCGAAGAAACTTGTTTCGACGAAATCCAAGACTGTTTGAAAAATGACCATTTTAACTCGTCAAATTAATATTAAAACAATTTCGATGTGTTTCGAGCTGCCACGGTCAAACGAAAACTCTGATTGCTACGAAAATTGAAATCCAATAATAACAAACTATTACGGATCTAATGGAACTAGTTTCGTCCAATTTTGAGACTGTTCGAAAATTGGTTATTTTTCAGTCGATAATTAAATATTAAAATATTCAATTTTCACAAATTTACTTTTAATTCGATTTTAAAAGTTCTACAACATCATTCTAACTTAATATGATAAAATAAAATTTTACAAATCATTTTTAATCATATTAAACCCGTTATTCAATTATCCAATAAATTCCAACTTTAAAATCTTATTAACTCTATTATAATTCCGATATAACTTACATTCACTTTGGAAACCAATTTGAATCATATTAAATCAAATTTCAATTATTCACTCTATTTTCATATATTAAATTTCAATATCAAATTAATCATATCAAATTCGGAATTTAGTTATTCAACATTTGTAATATTAAATTTAAACAAATTTGCTTATTCTTAAATCACTATCTTTTGAAATATTCGAAACGAACTTATAAAATTTAACCTTTAAACTAATTCACATCTTAGAACCCTATTTTCATTTTACAGTTATTCAATTATTCAATAAGTTTCAAATGTTAAATTTAAACAATTTAATTGTTCAATATTTGACGGATTTCAATATTGGATTCTTATATAAAAATTTCATTATCAGTTGATTTACTATATTACATCAAATGAATTCCACATTATTATTTAACTACAGTTAGAGATAATGCACTCAACTAATATATCAACTTTCATTTCAATTGCAATTGGTTCACAAATTCAATTCGAGTAACTAAATGAATAGGTAACTTAAATAATTATCACTGTTAACTTTTAATTACTCATAAGTTTATTATTTTCAAACAAGTGTCACAATTTCCTATACCATACAAATTCATTCAATTACCTTTGACTACATATTATTTCAATTGATTTAGGATTCCATTCAATTCATAAATAATTAACTTAGATAAAATTTGTTGCATTTCATTCTAGTTATTATTACCATACATAAATTACAATTTTTTTCTAACCTTAAATCCCGAAATCTTATTAAATTAGCTAATTTAATTATCGAAAATTTACGGGTCGCTACACTCTCCCCCACTCAAAAATTTTCGTCCCCGAAAAGGAAAAAAAGGTAAAAGAAACTAAGTATAGAATTCAACATTAGATATATTTTATTCAAAGTTACCAACTTATAAAACAATGAAATTCCATTTATAAAGTCATAACTACGCTTCCACTATGTTACTCCGAACGGCTTTCTAACTTTAAAAGTTAGTTACCAGACAAGTTATAAAAATTTTTAAAACTTGAAAAATTTTCTAACACCCGGATTTACGGAAAATTTCGGCAGAGTCTCTTTTGCGCGGCTCGATCCGAAAAAAAATGACAGTATAGATATCACAAATATACATCTCATCAAGTGACGAGGCATCCCGTAGGGAAAAAAGTGTAAAAGTACGGTATGTAATCCGAGATATGTACCTTATATATTATTAGCGAGCATATAAGGCTAATATAGCGCGAAAGCGAGCTCCAAATGCGAAGCAAGTGCAATCCGCACCTACTAAACACTCAACAAACCATGAGAAACATGCATATATGAAAATAATATCAATATACACAATATAGCAATATAACAACTACATGTGCCAACATAGCAAATGCAACAAAACAACAAATGCATCCACCAAATCAATTATCATCCAACAAATCCATAACCAATCAATATGAATTCACTTCTCATTAATATTTATTGACTTGGTTTTCAATTTTAATCACAGTTGATTCATTAACGTTGGATTTTACTAACATTCATTCTCAATTTAATTTGTTAACATTCACTAATTTATATTTACATTAGTTCACTTCCAATTTGAATCAAATTAAATTCTATTTAAATTCATTTAACTTCCAATTTGATTTCAATGATTTATAGCTTTCAATTTCATTAACACTTAATGAATTATATACAATCAACTAACAATCATATAACAACCAAATCATACCCAACATAACCAAATTATTAATTTTACATTCAATTTGGTTTATCTCTTTTATATATATATGTATATCCTGTTATATAATTTTAAAAGAATCATTTTATATTCGGCATCTTAAATTTCCAATATTAACTTTAATTAAGTCCGTAAGCCGTATATATATCATCCGTGAGCAATATCAATCTAATCGCTTATTCGATCACACAATTTCACTTCCAACTAGTATCATTCACCCGACTCTCTAGTGCGGACTCAGATTTGGTTCCTTGATTGGAAACTGTTACTCTCCTTGCATAGCCATATACTATGATAGAGAATTTCAGAATCAAACCAAAAATCCATATACAGGGTTCGCCGTCGAGAATCGAGTGGAAAATCCTAACTTGGATCGATATAATTCATCTCGAAATTTTGTGCTCGAATTTGGATCAAATCGTTATGCGAACAAAATAATATATGTACAACTCACGTATTACCTTCCAATGGATTTCTATCCAATTTATCTATACTAAATTATTTTATTGGCTTTTATATTTTTCACTTAATTACTCATAATCCATTATTCAGTTAGTATATTCATTTCTCTACATAGCATATTCTTTAACATTATCTTTTCTTAAACATATATCATAGAATTTGCTTACTCAAGTTCATTATAAACATTCTATATAATTTAATTAAATTCAATTTCATTTTCCAATTGATTCTTAGCTATACCAAATTCTTTTGTTTACATTTACTTCAATTTCATAATTTTAGTTAATAACAAATTTATTTATGGAACAATTTATTAACCAGCACTTTAGTTTAATCATCCTATAAAAGTCTAACCTCTCATAAATGACTTTTCTTAGTTTACAGTTATCTTAAAGGTTACAAATTCAATTTTTCTTTTTAATCCCTTTGCAATTTATATTTATTTTCTATAACCAATTTACAAAGACATAACACGATTCATTTATCTTCTTTCTTATATTCACTTACTTGTTCCATTTATCCATTCATCATTTCATGCTATATTTAAGTATATATAATTTTTATCACAATCAAAATTTTCCATTTATATACATTTTAATTTCTTTTGAGTTTTCCTTACTTGTATATTTTAATTACTTTCAGGTTCAGTTTATTTGTACAATATCTCATTACAAATCCAAAACATCATTTTAACTTTTAACATTAGGTAAGTCTTGTTATATGTTATCAGAATGTAATTTGGTATTATACAAATTTATAGAATTTCATTTTACTTAATTAGTATGTTGACAAATTTAATTTATTTAAATCCTCTTTACCTTTTAACTTTAAAGTTTCCCAAACAATAGCTTAGATATCTTAATCCTCTTATTTTATAAATTTTGGTTATTCGTATTTCATTCAAATAATTTGAAAATTACTAATTAACATAACTTTAGAAATTTAAAAGCCCGGTTCTTTTCAAATCGTTTGAAATAAATATATACACTTATATCTTTAATATATCAAATCATACCTTTGGAGTTTAAACCAAAACCCATTTACCCAAAATAATTCCGAAGAAAAACAAAGTTTCTTAGAAGTCTCCCCCACTTTGAGACTCGAAAATGAATGTCGATGATGCTGTGCAGTCATCACCGAAACTATTTTCCAACGATAGAAGAGAGGAGTACTTAATTCATTCCTTCTTAAAATCCTTTCAAAATATTTCCATAAACAATTTCCAACTAATATTACTATATATTTTCTTCAAAGCTTTGAAAACCATTTTAAAACCTTCGGGTCTTAAATTCAATATTTTCTAATTTAA
Source organism: Allium cepa (assembly GCA_030765085.1). Lineage (NCBI taxonomy): Eukaryota > Viridiplantae > Streptophyta > Magnoliopsida > Asparagales > Amaryllidaceae > Allium > Allium cepa. The sequence goes on from CM060934.1 coordinate 723,652,740, forward strand.
ATCTATTTTAATTTATAAGTCACCTTTATAAAATATTCTTATAGGATTTTCTTTCTTAAAACATTCCACAAGTGTTTTATCATTGTTTATTTTGTAATTCAGCTTATTTATTAAATTACAATATCCAATTAATGATAATAACCAATATTTTCATTCCTAACAACCAGGTAAGCTAGATAAGTCACAATAATTTCTGAAATTTTTCCTTATACACAAAATATAATTAGAGCAAAATTATTTCATTTAGCCAATTTAAAAACAATACTATGTCGAATTGTTCTGTTTAAGTGTTTAGAGCTCCCTATCAATGACGTTAATTACTCGTATTGACCAGAATCCATAAGCCACTCAATAAATCAACCGACACAATATAAAATATTTTATATCACTAACAAATACGCTCTCTCATACATATACACTCAGCGACTCATCATAGGGTATAACTACCCTATTTATAAAGAGTCAGACCCCACAAAGCTAAGATTATCGCTAAACCAAAGCTCTGATACCAACTGTAACGACCCGCCATTTTGGACAGTTTAAACCGACGATCAAATACACACGTCGATTCCAAACCATTCAAAAGGGCAGATGATTATTGGGGTAAATAAGAAAAGAAGAGGAAAGAGAAATAAAAGAAAGGAAACAACACAGAATCTTGCAGCGGAACGATAAAATATAATAATCAACTAAACAGTTCATGAAGTTGTTTACTATACTTTGATCATTATTTATACAACATTTATCAGAGTTATACATATACAACAGAACAATTAAAATAATGCAGCAGATAGCATGAGGCAAGAGTAATAATAGTAATAGCATACCAAATCTTCATCTTCATCCTTCAGAATATAACTTCAAAAATCTGAAAAACTCAGGACTGACCCGAGCGTAATGAAAAGACAAAACACTCGAGTCAGGACTAAAATATCCTTATGAAAGTTGAATCAATCGTAAATAAATATGAGTGTAACGGCGTCAGAGATGTTTAGGGGTTTAACATCTCATATCCAGTGTCAACGTGCGTGCAATAACTTAAGAGATGTTACGGGATTTTTCATCTCTTAAGGATCCATTAAACTATCTACTATGTAGTAATGTACGCTAAGTAGATAATGCCTGTCAGTAATATAAAGTATCAAAATAGCGTTAAGGCGTTACCATAATCCCCCTTAACACATTTTTATAACGCCAGTCTATACAGCACCGTAAGCCCCACCGTAAACTGGTGGTTATCAGAGGGTACCCCATAGGTAGAACACAAAACATAACGTAGTGGTCGCGAATAGGATAATCAGTATGACAGGGTACATGAGGCGATACCAACTAGGATACTAGTAGTTGCGTGATCCGCACTGATGTTGAGCATAGTCAGCAGCTACCCCAACACTGCGAAACAACACTCCCAAATCAAGGGGTGCACCCTAATCGAATCACAAATGTAATAGATATGGAATCGAAGAAGTGTGTCCGCTAGAGATGGCGAACCTCAATGGCCCGGCACGGCTCCTGTTTTAGTCATGTCAGGGGTCATCCAATAATCGTTCTCTTTCTTCAGTCAACGCGTTCACCAAACCATCCACTTCATTCTGGATCAACACTCCATGTATAATAGTTATTAAAGTGGTGTTCGGTATCGACAGAGAGTATGTCCATATTCGATCCCGGTCTCTTTGATAACTACGTATTATTACACCGTTGGCTCTTTTACATTTCAAATCGATTCATAATTGATATCAAGATATCATATTCGCTTCAAAAACCAAATCCATTTCAAATATCATCGTATCTTTTCAAATGTAAGATTCCGTTTCAAAAATCACTTTTCGCCTCAATATCTCATTTCGATTTCAAGATCATTTCGAATTTCAATTTAGGTTGCAACTTCATTTAACCCAATTCGTATTTAAATTCAAGATTTAAATATAAACATTTCACCTTATTGACCAGCTTGAAATTTTAGAAAATAGTTTAAGTAGTTTAAAAGTAGTTTAAATAATTAAAGTAGTTTAAATAATTAAAGTAGTTAAAAATACTTAAAGTCCTAAAATGGATTCAAAATAGATAAATTAGTTTAAAATAATTTAAATTGGGTAAAGTAGATTTAAAATAGATTAAAATAGTTTAAGTATTCAAAATGGTTTATATAACTGAGTAATTTGGAAAACAAATAAAACAGCTTCAAAACCGAACCATTTCAATTACAACTTTTCAATTCAAAACAATTTCAATTTCCCTTCTACCGATTCGATTTCGATTTCGATTCAATCAATGTCAACTTTGACTTCAAATTTATTAAATTTTATATTCACTTTCAATTAATTCAATTTCAATTTATATCGATTTAGAGCTTGATTTTTCAAAATATCAATTTATATCACTTTTACTTAGTAATACTCAAAGCTCGAAATAATGTTCAATCTTTAAAACAAATAAATTTTAGAAATTCAATCATATCCCAACTTTTAATTTCAAAGTCTAAACTTAAACTATTTAACAATTTCTTTTATCCAAAATTTATTTCAACAATCCAAACTCAATTTTTCGATAAATTCGATTTTTATAAATTGATTTCTATTTATAACTTTTAAATCCATACATTCAAATAAATTTCAAATCTACGATTTTAAAATTATTAATTTAGCCAATTCGGTGTCCGTATATAATTTTCTATCATATGGCCAAGTAATTATTTATTTCAATTAAATGTCAGGGATGAATATATATCACTTAAATCAAATCACAGTTTTATATGTATGCCTAACAGGATATATATAAGCAAATAAACATCCAAACATTTAAATATCAACCAATAGCATCCATCGAAATACATCATCCAAAAGACAATACAATTCATGGCAATTTCATAGTTATCAATGTCAGGTAGTTTAATTGCAATTCAATTTCAATTTCAATTTCAATTTAACTGTCAATTTAATTTTTCAACTGTTAATTCAAACGACAATCTATATGACAATTAAATTTATCAAAAAACGACAAATAAAAATCATAACACTTCATAATGTCAAATTTAACTAGCATAAAGATATTCAGTACGTTGTGAGCGTTATAAAACACTCACCTTGATTTCAATGTAGTTCCAGCGTTTTATTTCGAATAAAATTAAACGAGCGTTTAATTTTACCCGAAATTTTCCCTAGCTTCAAACGCTCTCAATCCAGCTCCATTGCGTAGTGCTCGTCAAAATGATTCCAACGCAATTTGATTCGTCCGAAACGGACCTCGCATCAAAAAGTTATGTCATTTCAAAGTTTATACGGATTTGAATATAAATAATTATACAACTTTATTTCATTTTATATTTAGATTAAAATCTCAGCCGTTCAAATTCATTTCCGAATCCAGGCCGCACGCGCGAGACTCATCTTCCCAGGCTAAGTCGCAATCGTTCGAACCCATATGTCGACCCTCCTCCATCAATTTCGCAACCACCATGTTCATCTATTCGTCGATCCGGAACTACCGTCGTGTAGCCCACCCAGTGAGCCACCTTCGTTGCGAATATGGTCAAGCTCGTTCAACCCCCCTGTGCGCAAAACGAGAACAAACATGGAACTTTGAACGCAAATTCCCATCAATCCACTCCGTATTTTCCGATCATCACCGTTGATTTTGTAGAACTCGTCGAGCTCTACATTTTTGCAGTTGGAAGTTTTAGCTAATTGTTGATGGATGAGGAGATCGAAGGGAGGGAAGATCGAAATCTTCTGGCGTAGAAAATGATACAGGCGGCGGCAAGGGTTTCTGGGAGAACGGTTTGCAATTTGTGAAAATGGGTGGTCTTTTATAGAATTTTAACGAACACTATTCACTCCAAATTTCCGAACTCCAAATCTTGAGCGGTGACCGGCGTTTCTAGGGTTTATCCCACGTTCCGGACACAGTGGAATAGGTTTCGGGAGCCAATTCGATCATCTATGCGAGTTACGACAATAAACGATCAAATTTAAATTAAACCGATTAAACGAATTTCTAGGCGTTTTGGCTTGCGCCGGACAAACGGTAAATCCGATTGACACAAAATTTGAAATCCTACAATAATATCACGTTACGAATCTGATGAAACTAATTTCGTCGAAATGCGAGACTGTTTGAAAAATGACTATTTTAACTCGTCAAATTAATATTAAAACAATTTCGATGCGTTTCGAGCTGCCACGGTCAAACGAAAACTCCGATTGCTACGAAAATTGAAATCCGATAATAAAAGCCTAGGATCCAATGGAACTAATTTCGTCCAATTCTGAGACTGTTCGAAAATTGGATATTTTTCAATCGATAATTAAATATTAAAATATTCAATTTTCACAAATTTACTTTAATTCGATTTTAAAAGTTCTACAACATCATTCTAACTTACTATGATAAAATAAAATTTTACAAATAATTTTTAATCATATTAAACCCGTTATTCAATTATCCAATAAATTCCAATTTTAAAATCTTATTAACTCTATTATAATCCCGATATAACTTACATTCACTTTGGAAACAAATTTGAATCATATTAAATCAAATTTCAATTATTCAATCTATTTTCATATATTAAATTTCAATATCAAATTAATCATATCAAATTCGGAATTTAGTTATTCAACATTTGTAATATTAAATTTAAACAAATTTGCTTATTCTTAAATCACTATCTTTTGAAATATTCAAAACGAACTTATAAAATTTAACCTTTAAACTAATTCACATCTTAGAACCCTATTTTCATTTTACAGTTATTCAATTATTCAATAAGTTTCAAATATTAAATTTAAACAATTTAATTGTTCAATATTTGACGGATTTCAATATTGGATTCTTATATAAAAATTTCATTATCAGTTGATTTACTATATTACATCAAATGAATTCCACATTATTATTTAACTACAGTTAGAGATAATGCACTCAACCAATATATAAACTTTCATTTCAATTGCAATTGGTTCACAAAATCAATTCGACTAACTAAATGAATAGGTAACTTAAATAATTGTCACCGTTAACTTTTAATTACTTATAAGTTTATTATTTTCAAACAAGTGTCACAATTTCCTATACCATACAAATTCATTCAATTACCTTTGACTACATATTATTTCAATTGATTTAAGATTCCATTCAATTCACAAATAATTAACTTAGATAAAATTTGTTGCATTTCATTCTAGTTATTATTACCATACATAAATTACAATTTTTTTTTCTAACCTTAAATCCCGAAATCTTATTAAATTATCTAATTTAATTATCGAAAATTTACGGGTCGTTACAAGTTTTCTAATTGCAAAAAGAAGCATGTGTGTAGATTTAAATTCTCTACTGCCCAAACCGACGAGGGAAAGCATATTGTAAGTTCGTACGATTTTAAAAAACTGAGAAATTACAAAAAGTTAAACATGAAAGGATGAAAAGAGAAAAATGAAATTAGAAGGAGAAGATATTATCATAAAAATTTGGAAAAAAATATTTCAGAGAACAATAAAAGCCAAAATTATTAATTTTTTAAAGGAAAGGATATATATTATTGCGTAAATAATATATATTATTTAAAGGCCAAAGACAGATTAGGAAATGCCAAATACAGTTTGGAAGCTAATAATTTCAAGGCAAAAAAAGCAGGAATTTGATGTTTTATTTTAAAACTCCTATATGCAAAACCGTATAACATTTAAAATCTGAAAGCACGTTACAAAATTTTATAGACCATTGTAAGCTTTTAAGTCATCATTGAGAGTAAAAAATACATAGTTAATATGGAATAAAAAGTAGATAAACATATGTATTAAAAATTTGGGGCAACAAACCACTGAGAAATTGAACCTAAAGTTAATATTTAGGAATATTATCCAAATCTGTCGCATAAAAATAGAAAATGAAAATATTTCAGAATTTATGTTAGCTATACAAAAGGCACAACACGTCACCATCATTTTAGGTATATAAAAGTACGTATAATAATGTAATCCAGACTTGTACTGACAGTAGTTTGTAAAACAAAGAAAAGAAAACGAATGCATGGGACGTGGGTTAAATCTAAATTTGGAAATCAAGAAGAGAACTAAAGTTTAGAGATTTAAGAGAAATAAAGTCATCATATAAAGAGAAGTTAAGCAGGCGTATAACAGTGAGAAAATGTAACATTGTGAAAATCCTGTTAAAGGCAGTAACCATCAGCAAAAAACATACAGGGAAAATATTAGGATGTAGAAAACGAACAAAGGCAGAAACGTCTTGAAGGCTAACCTTGTTATCGAGCAACTGCATATTAAATCCAAAAACATCATTGCTCTTTAGGTTTATGGAGTCCGACAGCCTTGCAACACGGACTCGAATTATTGCTCCAACACCATCAATAGTAAGTGAATTTATAGACGAGTGTAAAGTTTCCAAGACTGTGAGAAGAGAAGAAAATTTGATGTGAGAAGGTGATTTGTATATGAGTTATAGATAGCCAGCAGGTTATAAAGGATTGCAATTGTAATACTGGACGTCTTTTCGTAATCTGTCAGTTTAAATGCGATGGAGTCTAAATAATTAAAAAACTGCTGATTTTAATTTATGTTGTGATGGAAATGGCAGGAGGTGCAAAATATAAACAAACATCATCATAAATAACGAGTACAATAACTCTAAAATTAGTAGTCCAGAAGTCATACTTTAGGCTGTTTAATATGATAGTGTAATTTGTTTTCTGTGGGGTAATAAATGCACTTGCCATTGCCTTGGTTTGTTATGCTATTTATCAAAACAACGGTTTCTTTTCCTGCATAAAATAATAAGACTGAAAACTAAAAAACTGAAATATCCTAGCGTCTTCTTAATATTGTACTGAAAACACAATGCAGCCTGAAGGTTGTAGGTGTGTTAAGAATACTGCATATTCAGTAACAACCTTCATTTATTTGTAGTCACTTGCATGATTAAATATCCTTTAGTATAGCCAATTTGAATATAATGTTATTTCTTTTAGTAGATATATATTTCCTAGGACTTTGAACATGCTCTCCCATTGCACTTATAGTTTGAGAAGCAGCATGAAACCAAAAAAAAGTTAACTCGGTAGTTTGGGACATTAAATAGCTCTATAATTTGAAGTCAGTTTGTTTGCATATTATAATTACCTGTGTATGTCAATTTTTTTTAGTATTTAAAAATTTCTAGTGTACAGAACGTCATGAATACTGTAAACCACCATTTAACATAAAACGAAAACAAAGGGAAGAACGTATCAACTTCAGCAGCAAATAAGTATGGATAGTATCCACTTAATAGTCAGCATACCTAAGAGTTGTTGCATCTTTCTTTTTTCCAACATGCAACGAACATAGTTACTTAATTGGCAACTATTCTTCCTCCAAAGCATTTAAAATAATTTGCAACTTAAAATATATATTAAAAGCTCAAGTTTCATCTATGAACTTCAAGGACACATTGTTGGTTTTTTGGTTAACTGTATTGTTATGTTTACAAACATGGATAAATAGTAAAATGGTTCCAAATGTGGATAATATGTTCTATTTATATGTTCTAGTTCAAAGCCAGGTAAACTTTAATTTTTTTTTGAATATGCAAAAAATACACTGGAAAAGTTAAGTTTGATTGGTATTATTACTTCGTTTTTTAACAGGATAAGGGAACAAAAAATAGAGTAATAGTTTACAATCTGTATTCATTTATTTTCAATGAGCGTAAAAGAAGTTTGTTTTGGATATTATGTATCATTGAAATGTTATTATTTAGCAATGTGCAAGTATATTTATTCAAATAGTAATTAAATCTAGCATAATGCATGTTTGAAAAGAAGAAAATGTAGATAGATCATAAAATCCATACCTGAGAACATAGCAAAGCAACCATTTTTCACATAAGCTCTGTTGGAGTATACAATCAAAATAATATGCATCATGACAAATTTATCGCAGGCCTAAGAAAAATCGAAAAGTGTACCCATATAAGTTAGCGCTATCCTTATGCACCTTGAAATTCATGAATGAGAAACACTAAGGAATTCACATTTTTCTATCAGTATTTTTGGTATAAAACATACAAAAATAGATTGATAATAATTTTCCTGCACTTGAATAGATGCACCCAGATATGTTGATGGTTTAGGTTAGGTAAGCAGTCACGATTATCGAATCTTATTTGTCGAGTAAACTAATTTTATCTATATTCACAAATGTAGATTTAGTTATGGAATGTAGATTCAGTTATGGATATATTAACTGTCAGGGGATGGAGCACAAATTAACAGGCCTTCGAATATGTTCTCTACCTTTAGTTGTAATTGAAGCTACTCATATATCGACTTGGCTAATAGATAATTATATTTAGCACCTTTCCCCTTGATGGTCTGTGAATGAATTTAATATGCATGTGTCCATTATTAATAAGGTATCAAATATTTACTCAAAAAGATCCATATTATTTATTCTTAAAATATGTTTTGTCTTCACCCAATATGACGTCGTGGAGAAAATACATAGCATAATGAATCGAAAAAAAAACAAACGTCCATTGCATACCATTCGTTTGAAGATGGAGTTGTAAAATGCTCACCATCGACATCAAAAGGATTTTTGGATTTTGATTGATAGTAATAAATGACGAAGTTGGCATTTTCTCCGTCATCTGAAAGTGGAAAATGTCCAGTAAGACTTAAAATAAGACAGAAAATAAGCATAAATAATCCTCTTCGTAATCAATAACCGGTTCATATCTGTTTTAAATATCAAAGAAAATCTCATCCGGAGGCCCAAGAAGATCAATATCGAGCTTTAGTTCAGTCTCAGGATTGTCTGTTTCAGCTTCAGACAATACAAAAGCTACATATTTCCCATTTGGTGCAACATTGTGTGTATATGAAACACGAAGACATACCTATGAGAGAAGGGCACAAATGCATAAGCTTAGGCTTGCTGATCATGAAATGATATTGTTGTAGTCATAACTTACATATCTGATTTACGGCCAAGTTTCTTTTGTGGTAGAATAAATTGTACAGAGTGTGAATCATTAGTATCTGGTATGGGATGACTCATTATGCATATTTCTTGACATACCCTTCAAACCTTTTTAACCTGTTAATATATCAAGATTTAAAGCAACATTTCTTTTATTTTATTTTGAAACTATAATCTTGTACGATGGATATCATGATACAACAATAAATGTTGCAACTAAGCTATCCAAACATCTTCAATGTGGCATTTATCTTGTCGGGTAAATAGGAAAGATCACAGAATACTTTTTTGCATTTAGCAGTTTCGCCTTCTGATGTTACTCCATAACTCTTACCGCTTTCATCAAACTCTACCTGCCACCATTATGATATATTTTAAATTCTCTTATATTATCCGTCATGAATTTTCTATGCAACAATCATGAAGCTATATGTATATATATACCACCGTTATGTATGAAACTATAAATGTGACAGATTTATAGTTTTAACTACATATAAAGAATTACGTGATAAGTATAAAAAAACCTATGGAGAAAAACGACAATTTAAAATCACATTTATAGTTTCATGCCATGTTCAGCAAATATATTTCATCGCACTATGGTAAAATAACCAAATGTTCAATATATAAAGAGTTTTATGGCCATGCATCATGCAAAGCGCAAGCAACTTTGAGCATCCTATCCTACCCGACGCAATGAAAACGGAAGAAAGAAAATCCTAAATAGTTCAACACACAATAGAAAATCAGTAAAACTTACCTTCATCTTCCTTTAATCTACCTGGTCAGAAACAAAACAAATTTACAACTTATAGCTCCACGTGTATAACCCTAAATGCATGATATACAAATCCGGATACTAAGGTTGTGAAAAATACGTAGTTAGAGTTAACTCATGCAAGCATGGACGTTGAATGAAATAGTATGATTTCAACATTCAAGAAGCAGTGAACAAAGTGGAATATAAAATATACCATACTTTATTTCCTTTCAATAGAGTATATATCTAACATTGGTAACATAAATTGGTATTATTTATATTTTCATAGTAAGCTAACATCAAGGTTCAATTCAATCTAAGTACACAAAACACACCTTGCAAATCTACAAAATCATTCAATAAAAAAAAAACAATTTTTTTTCATGTTACTTCTACTTGTTTGTTGAACTGTCACTATGTGTTAAATGTTAGCAATATTTCAATTCAATTTGAAATTTAAATTGTTAGTTTCAAATTTTATGAGGCATATCGTTCATTACATAAATTGAGTAGAACGGGTGCTATTTGTCTCATTAGAGCGGATTTTATATGTGATCAGCGCTGCACCTTTCAAAATATGATGTAGTCTGATCGATAACTTCTACTTATGATGTTAGCCTACTCCCTAAACTATAGTGCTATAGCTATGTGTATGTGTGTTAGTCAGCTAACTGTTGACTAAGTAGCATGAGGGGCAAACTATTTATCCATAGCTATTTCTTGTAAGAACCTATGTGAATAATGGACAACCTAGTCTCGGACTTTCAGTAATAAATCACGATACAGTAGCGGTCAAGTTTTCTTACCACTGAAGTTAGGATCATTTGATAGCCATATTTGACACTCTTTCCACCATTCAAGCTGTAGAATCACCTTGGTTCAACGGAAATAGAAAAAACAAATTAGCTTTAATAAATAACATGTTTTATTACTCTTGAATGGGTTTAAAAAGTAAAACATAGCTCATGGTAAGAGAACATGCAGGGGGAAGAATGTATATCTTCCGTTAGTGGAGCAGACCCGCTGTCGAAGCAATAAGACTGCACCTGAAGGGACAGTTGTGATACAATATAAATTGTTGACATACTTATTCTCTGTTTATGTTAATTAAACTGTCAAACGAAGTACGATTCAAAATTTTCAAATAATTTAATTGAATTTCATTTCTTGATGAAATGTGACAACTATATAAAATAATGCAACATTTCCAACAAGGATAGTGGTAGAAATTTTAAGCCGAGTCTAAAAATTTACCGAGTTGAGTATATTATTATTCATCAATTATATATATCCATGTAACCTCCAAAGATAGAAGTTTGATTGAGATAAAATATATCACTAAAGCTAACATTTTCATTTCAACTTTAATGTCCAGCTGATTGTAGGCAGAAATATGAAGTAAATATACTGACCATTATATACATGATAGTATAATTTTATTGACCAAAACCACATGAGCTGGATGTAATTTGTACTGAATTTTGTATAGCTTAAGTGATTACTTATATACGGTAACAACGTTTCTGAAAAATGGAAAAGTTGGTCAATCATTGCAGAAAATAGGAACCTAAGCAAGAGAAAAAATCAGTTTCAAAAATGCAAGCTCTCGTTGTCAAAAACCTACGTATATAAATTAGAACGATCCCGAAATAGAAATCATACCTAATATCGCCTAAAATTAATTAAACAAAAAATAGATTTGGTAGGTCATTATTTTGACCTACGATTTATTTTGAAATAGGATTAAATTAACTGATGAATAAAATTTGAAATTTCCTAAACTACTAAATTGAATTTGGTGAAATAGTCATATGCTGTTATAATATGACAAAACAATTTAGGGAAGAACAAAAATATTATCAGCGTTATCTAGGTTTTATTATAACATATTTTGTTGTTATTGGCGCATCATAATTTAGTTCGAGAGGAAAATGAGAAAAGTCGTAACATCAAAGAGAAGTAATATGGCTAAATGTATTAATTTCCATTTTACTAAAACGTGACCATTAAATCCAAATATTCTGTTGAAACCTTTAAAAATGAAGCAATTCATATGTAATGATATAGTTGTCCGGTTTTAGCCCATAATAGGAAATAAATATCCAACTGTACTATAATACTTCTTAATTCACCAAATAAAGATATATAGTTCACCCATTAGAGTAAACATTTGCATGTCCAATTCATTATTTCTGTAAAAAAATAAGTCGAAAATCTAAGTGCGAGATATATCAACGTGAAATTATTTAATGGCTCTAATGAAATGGTTTTTTCTGGCACAATGAAACGCTGTAGAGCCTAAAGTTTTTTTTTTAATTTCTTACTTTGAAGTTAATAAGCCTAGAATTTAAACTAATTAGCATAAGGGAGCATGAACAAACCTTATAGTGTTTGTGCCCCTATCGCGTAGTTTATACATGTGTATACACATGCCAATAAAGTCATAAATACAATCTAATATCAATTAGTGCCAACAAATACACTACCTAAGATTAGTTGGAAGTAATTTTGTATATTCTTTATCAAATATAAAAGCATATAAATCTGATATAGTAATTCATATATGTGAATTAGAAACTTTTTTTTTTTGGATTACCTAGAGAACCAAACTTCGCTTGTAAACTCTAGGGAAGTATGTGCCTGCCAAACACATACTTCGGCTACTTGTTACAGGATTGTCAGTTTCGGGGCTCGAACTCATGACCTTCGATCACGCAGTCCGGACCATCAACCAACTGCGCCAACCCTGTTGGCTATGTGAATTAGAAATTTATTTGTATTTCATATATAACTATCATATTTATAAAAATTGGATATAACATTTCATCGAAGTCTGTAGAAACTAAAGGTATAAAATTGAAACAGTTTAGAGTATGGTACCTTATCAAATTCTATTTGACCTTAACAAAAGCACTAAATTTATATGCTTCATTGCATTGAGAGCATAGGTTGAAAGGTAATGAGTATTGAGAATAAAAGTCCACTAAACAGAATGAACAAAACTTTTGGCCATGCCGACTACCGGGTAAGCAAAGACCATAAACTAAAATCCATATGACATGATTTATTTTGCGGAAGAATGAATGACCAAAATGAGCAACGGTTAAAAATATCCATAAACATTTAAACCCAAATTTTTTATGGCAATCTTTTAAAATGAAGCAATTCATATGTAATGATATAGTCGCCTAGTTTAAACCTTTTAGCAAATAAGAGTAAACAAATATTTACAAACAGATAATTCTGGTCAAGTTGGAGGTCTTAAAGTATTAATGTGTTACGCAAAAATTCATGACAATGTAGAAGTTGCTACTACTGCAATCAGATTTCCATTATTTTAAACCTCAGAGATAACCTGGACCATCATCTAGCAGGATTATCTCTAACATATTCCCATATATTAAATGCAAAAAAATTGTTTGCCTATGTAGTAAGGTACATAATATACATGGATAAAATATGTCTGGTACATGTTGTTTCCTCAAGCTCAAAATTGATGTTGTATGGAAAAAGGCATATTCTCAGCTTAAAACAATAATTATATGATATCTTGTATCTTTTGAACAATAATAAGAAAAAGTGCTGAATACTTTGCTATGAATCTATGAAGAACATTTGTCTCTTTGTCTTAAAATGAATCCATTCTTTCTATATGGGTACAAATTTGGGAAAATGAAACCGGCAAATAGAGTTTGCTCAGACAATGGTTAATCGAACACAAAAGGTGGACGACTAAAATTTATATGTAGTTTAATTATCAGGAGAAGCAAAGCCTTTCATTAATGTGAATGAAAGCCCAAGGAAAAAAAACGTATGAAGGAGGGAGAAAAACACTGCACTTTGAAAATGAAGCTGAAAAATAATGGTAAGGCAAGTAGGACTTCCGAACAAAGAAAATAGCTTCCAACATTGTTAGGTAAAACAAAAGGGGAAAAATACGATGAAAGTAGCTTATCACATTGTTAAGCCGTAATAGTAATCAATGATGAGTTACTTAGCATAAGTAAAAAGGTCTGATATTTTTCAGCCATGCAACAGTACTGCATTTAAAAATTTTAGTAGCGTATGTCGATATTGTTCAATCTGTCAGTAAAATTACCTACTACGAAAATGGAAACTTAAACACTAACCAATAATTACACTAACCACTAATCACATGAGTGAAAATGAAGATATATTTCATATTCTGTTAAAAAATATATCTATCTTTAGTCTAAGTTTTAATCTAATGGGTGGAAAAACCAAAACGCGATAGAATTAAAAATAAGGAAGAAGACAAAGTGGGAACTTCCGTATTGATCGATGAAAAATTAAAATGTCGCAAACGATATTATTTGTTTCTCAATTTTTTGCAGTGGACAAAAAGGTATCATGCTTAATGTGTTAAACCTTTGATATGGTAAAACAAATTTATGCGTTTAGAAAATGAACATGTCTTTTTTATAAATTAATACCTATCAATAACAATTCAAGCCGAATCTATCCAATAGTTTGTATATCGTTTTTCTAACTTCCATGTATCACGTTGAGATATTTGGATGGACGTTATTTTCATCATTATTTGCACTGTCTAGGGAAAAATAGATCAACAAATTTATAAGCAAAAGAAAGTAAGAACGTATAATCAAAATCATACATATCCACGTTTAAGATGGTGTGCATAGGAGACAAAAATTATGAATCATTGACCAGTGTGAACAAATGTAATCTGTAAAAATTACAGTGGAAACACACGTTGTCATACTTACAACAACTATGTCCAACATTTGTGAGAACAGACTAATGAAGGAGAATGACAACCAAATATGAAAATAAAATAATGATGAAGTGGGCAGTCGAGTAATTTGGAATTGAATGGGAGAGTTCACAATTAGAAAGAGTTTGAGAATTTAAATGTGATAACCAGTGAATTTTTTAGTCAGGAACTTAAATTGTTTAAAGTTAGGGAAAAAACTCATGACAAACCATTAACATCAAATTAATGGGCAATAAATAATTATTTGGTGGTAGTTGGACAACTAATTAGTACATTAACATTAACAAATAGATATGTAGTTATCCAGTATGTTTATTAGACCACAGTGAGAACAGTAAGTATAAGCTATGTAATTTCAACATCATAAAGGATTAACAATATACCGCAGTAGAGGTAACTTACTGCAATGATCCACGTTGAAGATAAGTGGTAACAGAAATGTTATATGTTAAACCACTCGGCAGATAAATCGAGTAATCCAATCAATTAATTAACTAAGAAAGTAAGAAGTTCGAACAAATTTTTGCTAGTAGGTAGAAAGTCGAATGATTTTTTACGTCAAGGTAAAATCGAGCATTGAAAAGAGCCTCGTATATCATTGCTAATGAAATGCAAACACTAATCTGTAGTAGGGTTAAAAATGGATCAATGTCTAGAGAAAAATTGCGGAAACATTATTGTTATGGCAAAAATCCGTCGATTGGTAAACGTGAACATTTTTTACAACATAGGAGAAAATGTTGCGCAATACACTAAACTACACAGGAATCAACTTCTCTAAATGGGTTTTAAACCGGGATATTCATCACAAACAGATTGAAGGTAGCTACAAATCTTCGAATATTTCGCAGAAACAATATTTTCAGTGTAGCCAACTTCTTCCGCTCCTTGTTGTTTGATTAGCATTTTAAGACCTCGGTGTGATGTTGTTCTTGATATGGCGACGTACAGTTGACCGTAGGAAAACATAGGTCGTGGCAAATATACACCGACATGATGTAAAGTCTATCCTTGACTTTTATTAATTGTCATGGCGTAGCAAACTTTGATTGGAAACTGCAAGTGACGGAAAGTAAACGGCCATTTTGTATTTGCTGATGTATGGAAAATCCGAGGAATGAAAACTTTATTTCCAACATAGGTCCCAGAAATAATTTCAGCTTCAACTACTCTTGCAGCTAGCTGGGTAACAATCAAACGTGTTCCGTTGCAGAGGCCTGTACTTTGATTTATATTACGAAGAAGCATTATCGGAATTCCTACTTTAAGGTTGAGTTTATGGCCTGGAACACCTAAAGGGAGCAAAGTGTTTAAAAATTCGGTAGGAAATAATATATGTTGATCCTTAATTCCTTCAGAGGCTGGGCTTATTGTGTCTACGCTTAGGTACGCATTTAAAGATCCTGAAAGAGTTGATATTATGTAGCCGTTAGTTTCTTCAACGCAATCATTTGTTGGAGCCAAAATGCATCGAAGACGCAAATAATTTGGCTCCTTCAATCGTTTCTGCAAGTCAGGGTATGTATTACCTACTATTGCTGCAATTGGATTTGAAGTTTCATTGATCAACAAATCCTTTGGTATTTTTATCCACGTTGGCTCAGCTCCTTGTTGCAGTGCAGTTGCAGGAACTTTTCCATCACCCACAGCGAGGACCCATTTTGGAAAATTTTCCAATTTTTTAACTTCAGAAGGTGCACCGTCAGTTGACTTTAGACGCATGTTAATGTTTAGTTTGAAAATACGGCATTTGGACCATGACTGAGATTTGTTTATGGAGGATTGGACAATTGCCATTCTCGATCCTTTTGGTATGACAGGAATGAACTTGTCGAAAATCTCCCCCCTAACAAAACAGTTTTCCCACCAAAGGTACGTTCATCCCAACAGTTGACGCCGTCGTCCATTAATTCTTGAAGGGTGCGATCAAAAGCTTCTAAAGAATTTCGATGAACCATAGGAGCCTCGTCCCAGATAATTAAATCTGATCATATTATCAGCTGTGCAAGGTTTGATTGCTTTGAAATGCCGCATGTCGTGTCTTCTCCGACGTCAATTGGTATTTAAACCTAGAATTGGCAGTTCGACCACCTGGAAGTAGTAGAGATGCTATACCGGACGACGCAACTGCTAAAACAATTTTACCTTATGAACGCATTGTTGTAATTATCGTATTCCATAGGAAAGTTTTTCCCGTGCCCCCTGCTTCCATAAACGAAGAAAAAACCTCCTGCTTTTTCGTATACTGATGCAGAGACAACATTAAAAACATTCTTATGCTCCACATTTTGTTGACACAACATCGTACACGCTTCCTGTTGTAAAGTAGGACAACCGTACCTTAGTTCCTCCTCTATCTGCCTATTGTGATGTGGACGTGTTATTGATAAATTTGGCATTGGCATAAGGGGAAAGTCAGCTAAAGAACGATTGTTCAAATTAAATATATTTTCAAGCTCTATCAAACAATAGTTCCTTAGTTCTTTTTCCATTAACAATAAATCTGTGTTATTTCGAACCCGCCATTGTTGCCATTGTATATCGTCGAAGAGCAGTTCTCAGTTGTTGTGCCAAATCTCAAATGGGTTGGAAATTTCGCAGAAAAGTAGCCTCGTCGCAAACATTGGACGTAAGGTTTTTCCAGAAGACCAGTTTCCAGCTTCAAAGAGCGCAGTATTCCATTTGTTGTCATTTTCTAACAATCCTAGAGCAACACATGCAGATTGGAAGTCTGAATATAGCGTACCATTTACTGTTCTAATGTCCTCATGACAGATTGGACCTTTAACAACGGTTAAAAGCATTGGTAAATAGAACCTTTCCTCGGAAGTTGGATGCACGTAGTATATTCTTCCTATTTTATCACCTTGTTTCCTTCTTCTCCACTTCCTATCTTTTTCGTACCATACCCATTTTGACGGAAAATCCACATATGTCAAACATCTTGCATCTACATGTAGCGTATTAGTTCTTATCCATTCTGTGAACATAGTTCTTTCAATATTTCGCCTACCTACAATTTCAGATAGTGTTATCATTATCGGTGAAAGTAACTGTATGCTCTCGTGGAAGATGAAAATGTAGTCTTTGTACTAATGGTTTAAGATATTGCACCTCAAATTCAAATATATGCCAGCATGCTTCAGAAGCAGAGACATATTGACAATCAAGATACCTTTTGATCTCATCATGTTGATACGTCACCATTTCTTTATTTGTAACATTTTCTTCGATGATTACTGTTGCTCTATCATGTCCCTTATTGATATATTTGAACAAATATTTAACAGACTTAGTTTTATTACATACCTCGACATTTATATGCGCATTATATTTAACCAATAAGTCCACGTTATGAGGGACAATCCAACGACTGTCAACTGTTCTTTCCATAGATGTGCGTATGGAATGCCCATTTTTTCGATGTTATAAATCGAAAATCCATCTTTGTCGAAAAAATTGTATCATTCGCAAAAGATTTTCGGTAAAGTTTTCCACATACACCACCTTCCATACACTGTGCACGTTTATCAACCACACCACAGGGGCCATGCACCATAAATTGTCCAACTGCATCATAACCCATTGGATCTACGGCAGGGTCTGGCACTTCAGCGCTTACAATCCGGTCAACCTGCAACGTGGTCTTTGGTTTGTCATTGGAGTGTAGAAACAGTAAGATATGAGCATGTGGCAGGCCTCTTTTCTGAAATTCTATTGTGTATATAACTGTACAGGAAAAAGAAATCGTAAAGCTAGAGACCGATGAGTACGAACAAATATGAAATATAGATGGACAGTACATGTATGTCTATATGTAATTAGGCATGAAGATTGTAGCTGCTTTAGCTCGTCCAAAATGTCCATTTTTAAATACATCTTTGATAAATTGTTTAGTTTTTATGTGGAAAACACAAACAATGATGTCGGGTCGATGATGAGGTTGTTGACCTGGAATTAATTCAAGCATATATCTGATTTTGGCCACTTTGAATTACAGCTAAACGTTATAAACAAATCTGGACATCCACCCCATCGACAAATAGCCACCGCATCTTGATAATTTTGAACCATATATCTGAGACCACCGGTGAAACTGGAAGGCAAGATTGTTCGTTTACCGATCGATTTAGCAGACGTATCCCTGCAAGCACAGCATCCTGCAAACCTTTATAAAGGTCTGATCGTATGTTCGATTGATTATGTCTAATCCATCTCAATCTATCTTCCTCAATGCTTGTGTATGCGTCAACAATATATTGTTGAAGCAAACGGCCTCCTTTAAGTAAAGTTTGCCCTTCATTCTGTCTATTCTGCAGTCGAAAAGCATAGTACTCGCGAATTGTTAGAAAAATTCTTTCCCCATCAGAGGCAAGCTGAGCATTGCGATATTCAATACATGACCTATATCCATCTTCTGCGTAAGGTAATAGAATTGGATACTGCATTGCCATGAAGCTTGGATGCTTTTCGTTTATACGACACAGGATGCCTGTTTTCTCTTCCAGCATAATATCTCTATGGACACCTGCTTGATTGTCATTACCAAATATTAAAGCGGCTATCTCAAAAGAAGTGGGTAAGTTATATTGCCTACCATCATTGTTCCTTCCTGAAAGAATTCGAATGCTAACATCATGTAAAGTGCCAAATTTGAATCTATCTCTTGCCATTCTAAATACCTTTGCAAGTTCATTTGTTTCATCAAACATGTGTATTAGTTTTTGTACTAAATTTGGATCCACATCTCTAGTGTTGTTTCTCGAGCAAATGCGCAACCTATTTTCCTGCTCATTTTCTGTATCATAAATATACAATTGTGCAAATTTGGGAACTCCATCAACAGGTAGAAGAGATCCAATTTTATGATGATTTTAGCCATTTAATCTGAATACATAAACTCCTTTACCATCATTAACACTATTGCCCACATGTCTGCCTATTGATGTGAATGCAAACATAGAATTATACATCCAGATTTGTTCTCGGAAACGTGAAGCCGTTTCGCCTTGTTTATAATCCAATAAATTTTTCAACAACGGCGGGGTTACCTTTAACAGAGGTAAGCAAACTTTTCCACCTTGACAACAAACCGAGAAGTTTGCAGAGCTGGGGATATCGTCCTTTCGATTTCTCTCCTCGAACCAAACATTGGCACTGCAATTACGGCAGTGTTAGTGGGAGGGCCGAAATCCCATGATTTAAAAATACAACCTGACATAGGTAAATGAAGGGAAAGAAATTAAGCTCACATGACTAAGTAATGTGAGAACACATACAAAAGATTGAGGATTACCTATGTTGATGTATGTTATTCTTAGCTAGGTTAGGTTTGGCGCAGAAAACATTTTCCAACGGACTACAAAACCAAAGCTCGGAGTTAGATATGTCACCATCTGTTATATTTTGTACTCTTCTATGCTCCTCGTACTTGTGACTGAAGAACATAAATGAAGAGTGCATACTGCAGTGAAGATTTTGTAATTAAGTTATGAAGCCTTCGTATTGAACTTTGGATAACTATGAAAAAACATGTACGAATCGGACGAATGAAAAATTGATCACCATTCCGTAAATTTTTTGAATTGTAGATTTTCTTTGATTGCAACAAAAGAACTCGATTACGTCGTTTCCTCCATTTACCTACAAGTACGTTATGGTTGGTCAAATTGTTTAAATGAACAGAAGCATAAGGAGGCAAGACAAACTATTTGTTGGAACAACACCTATATCTTGAAGCAGGTAAACTGGACGCAAATAAGTTGTGGGTCTACTTGTCGCTGGTTCGGCCAAACTATTAGTCGTAGGAAATGAACTTGGTTGGAGAACGGGAGGCGCACCTGCAACATGTTTTCAAAACTTTTTGAACATACTAAAAGTAACATATAGGAAGCAGCAACTGGAGTTTGCTTTTCTCCAGCTATGCATCAGCCGACAGTCGGATTATTTTGTACGGTTTAGCAGTAATAAAGTTTTTGAGAAATTAGGAATGACTTTGACACTATGGGGAACGTTTTATGGAGCCATGATTTATAATATTTAACGAATAACTTTGAGAGAGGTGCGTTGGAGGGAAGATAACTGAGGAAATGTACCAATAATCACTGAAATGGACGAAGGGTTTGTTTGGTTGTTGCACGGTGGTTCACGAACAGAGACTAACGGATTAGAATTAAAGGAAGAAACAATAGAGGAGATAGAGAATGGTGCTGGAGACGACGACAGAGAAAAATTTCTGTTATCATCCGATGGACGCAGATTGTTCGTTGGATGATATGCAACGTTAGAAACATCGAGGGTTGTGGAAGTGAATTTCTTTAGACGTGGAGCAGAAAGGCCCGCAGCCGATGTACACACCGGCTATTACAAAAGGAGATGTTAGATATGTTAAGTAACATTTGTCAGTAACAGAGCAACAAAAAAAGGAGAAAACATACAGTAAACACGGATAAGTCTAATTGGCTTACCTGTGTACTGGATGTCGATGTTGGGGGAAGATCAGTGCTCCTGTGTACACCACCAACACAGTGTTTGGCAGCAGGTTCAAACAACGAGGTTGAATTGTCAGAAGGGGAGGTTGTCCTGCTAATTGATTTTCTCTTTCTATTTTTGTTAACTACCTCCATCCACAAAATTATATCTGGTACAAACAGAAAAGGTATGAAATCCCTGTTGGTATTTTTCATTATATGAAACCCCTGACACATCAATTATGATTGAAGCATTTAGAAATGAAGAAAAGGGGTTAATATATGCACATGTCATCCTCAAACATATCCAAATTGGTTTTTTCATTTACTGCCATAGTTGTTGCGTGTGGTTATTGAAATATACGCAAATATATGGAGTAGGAGAAGAAAAAGTAATACCTGTGCAAACTATGCATCCAAACTATATATGCTTGGTTAATTATCATGTGTTGCTTAAACTGAAGGTTCGTAAAACATATAAGAAAAAAAAAAGAAGAATCTTAAGTCAATCAATTTAATAAAGAAAGAGAACTATTTGTTGGTTTATGTGCTTCACGAAGTGTAATATTGATGCCGCAGTTGTATATATTAATTTGAGGATACAACATAGTACTATTTCGAACTGTGCATATTATGCTCACCAATGGAAAAAAAATTAGGAAAGATATTACACGGGTAAGGAATAAATTGTCGACTTAGTTTAAATTCAAAAAGGGCAGTACAGCTATGTTTATGGATTACAAATGGTTCAGGCCTTTTTGTGAAGTCATTAAGTGGCAATACTATCGGTTGCCATACATAAGATCAAATTTTATACCATTTCGTACATGCTTGGATTACAATTGGCTTAAACAAACAGTACATAACATATGAACTGGGAAAAGTAGAATGAAGGAAAAAGAAATAACTGGAATGAAAACAAAACTAATGTGAGAACAGTGAACGATAAAGCTATCGGTTCCATGCCGTAGGCAAAAAACCACGATAACAAAACTAAATGTTTATTTAAAGCAGCAGACAGCAGTACCTTATTCACAGTATGAGGGAAAATAGAGGCACTAAAAATTACCTACGGTTGACGAAGACGAAGGCCAACAAAAAGGACAGCTGCACTACAATTGTAAATTGTGTTGAATGTAGCATGTGTAAGATCCACTGAGCAAAAAGCAGACCATGTCATACAAAAGTAAATTAGCGAACCGACATGGAAAATAAGGCAGCAGGCAGAACATCTTAATTTTAAGACAAACTACATATGCAAAAATTATTTTACCTACGACTCTTTGAAGATTAAAATGTTTCTAAATTAATCATAACATGTTATGCGTAGTTGACGCAAAACAACATTACAATATCTTCGTCAGTCAAGGAGTGGATTCCACCTCAATTAGCATTATGGTTCGACCGAAACGTTTTAGCCGATTAAAAAAGAAGTCCATGAAATTGTACGGTTGATGAAATAAAAGCCTTAAAATTAGGTAAACAAAAATTGTTCGAAACAAATAAATAAAAATTGGCTAATTGCCAAAATTGAGTACAGACATTTGACTTTGTTGTGTTCCATTGCATATAAAATAGTACGTCCTCGCAAGATATATAGAATGAAAACTAAAAACTCAGGTTGGAAAAGGAAAGAAACGCACAGGTCGATTTAGCAACTGTTATTAAATAAATTTTATTACGTTGTACGACACTAAAGATATATCTATTTTTATATGTACTGCCAATTGATAGACTGCCAAATGTACTAACAAATATGATGAAACAGGATTTGTGACGCCCCACCTCTATACCCACGCTAGTCAAGAACACTCCGGAGTAGTGCTGTCAACTAGCACGGAGAATAAGGCTGTTGAGGAGCGACCATCCATGTAATTGCTTATCACACGGTGGCTATAAATAATCTTCGGAAACAAACATAGAAATAATTATATCACAAATCAGTCACAGATATCCATATCACAAATGCGGAAGAAGATATGAATATATAACTATAACATGAAAGTGTACATCAGAGTAGTGGTCAGTAAGATCCACGATAATACAAAAGAATAGCAACACGTGCTATACAAAAGAATACAACTATGAGTCTATATCTCAAGTGTATACAACAAAAACTGCTAATCTAAACAGTTAGCCAAAAGTCAGAGTGATGAATCCCTGGGAAGAAGTCAAGCAGAAGCACCTGTAACATCTCGGTCTGACCCGAGTATTATTTAAGAAAATAATAAACGGGTCAGTCTAGCTATAAATATCAGATGACATGATATAACATAAAAGATATGGCATAAACATAAACATCCATAATGACATACCACTATAAGTATGTAAATAATGATCAACAGAAGATCAATCAATAAGAGATAATCAATATCACAAGAATCTTCTCAAAGATTCGGAAAGGGCATCATACCCCAAACTTGTACTCATAACAAGTCAATGACATAAATTCTAGAAATCAATGCAAGAAGTCCAGAAATCATAGAAAAGAGAAAGAGGCCTATCACATGACGGTCCGAAGACCAAGGGGAGCTACCCCACACGTGTGAATGGAATCACACAGATTAAGGTCCAGACTAACCAAAAAGCAAAAAGGTATGTGTGAGTGGAATCACACAAGTGGTGTCTAGTCTAACCTCGCAACAAGAGACATCGCACAGTTGCTAGTCTAAATCATCAGAATGATCGTCATGATCAACGAGAAGTGTCAATTACACTAAGCTAGTAAATATAGAAGTTTAGCTTCATGTCCCATAACCACTTGCTTAACTTAAATATTTACGAACGAACCGTAAATCTTCACTAATAAAATGTGTCATAAGTGGTTCAATCGAACAAGTCCAAGAATTAACCGACGAAGTGAACGCAAGCGTTTCATACCACTTGTTTTACTAAGTCGTTTAATTAGATTTCTCATCCGAGTGAGGTAAAGGTTTGTATATACTAATAGATTGGAAAACGGTTTAAGAAAAGAGCTTTGTTACGGAAAATAGAGTTGAAATCATTTTGTTGAAAGAGTTTTGATATTTACTACTAGTATTGAAACCTTTATATTTTTAAAATGACAAATCACAGAAGAGATTGTAGAAACAATCATCACAAAGATCACATTCGGAGATGTGAATAAAATCCAAGGAAATCAGCTCAAAAGCATCAAAGTGGAAGTTCCCCAACGACCAAACGTGGCCGAGATAACCAGAGATGGTTTGTCTCGAAGAATGGTCAACTCAGCATCTCAACAAAGCAAGTTCTGTTGAATGTTTTTCAGATAAGATCCCCTACGGAGGGGGGGTCCAGGGGTGGTGGCAACCCCCCAAGGTGGGGGTGCGGGGGCAACGCCACCGCTTACGGGGTTCGACCTGCCCGGTCAGGTCGCGGGGGTCCAGGGGGCAGCGCCCCCGGGGGGGTGCGGGGCAGCGCCCCGACCAAAACGGTACGACCTAGTGAAGACAAAATGAGGTCTAACGACCTAAGGGTCTCAGGGGTCAAGCGAACTATCGGGATAAGGTCCAACGACCTATAGGGTTATAAGGTCATACGACCTAACGACTCAAGGGCCTAACGACCTAACAACTCAAGGGTCATACGACCTAACGACTCAAGGGTCATACGACCTATCGACTCAAGGGTCATACGACCTAACGACTCAAGGGTCTAACGACCTAACGACTCAAGGGTCATACGACCTAACGACTCAAGGGTCATACGACCTATCGACTCAAGGGTCATACGACCTAATGTGGAGATAAGCGGCCTACGACCTAAAGCAAAATGAGGTCTAACGACCTAAGGGTTCACGCGGCCTAACACAATGGCCGAGCGACCTAACTGGAGTTAAGGGAGGCAAGCGACTTAAGGTCCAACGACCTACGACTCAAGCAAGCCGAGCGACATAGTGTGGAGGGGTCGAGCGACTTAAGGAAGGCGAACGACCTAAGGTCTAACGACCTACGACTTAACAGAGTCGAGCGACCTAAGGTCTAACGACCTACGACTTAACAGAGTCGAGCGACCTAAGGTAAATGGTCCAACGACCTAACTCGAACGACTTATCTGGAGCTTAGGTCGGAGACGACCTACGAGATAAACCAGGCCGACTTAGTGGACGAGCGACCTAAGGTAAATGGTCCAACGACCTAACTCGAACGACTTATCAGGAGCTTAGGTTGGAGACGACCTACGAGATAAACCAGGGCGAGCGACTTAACGTTTGCCTAGAGATTATAGGTCGGAAACGACCTAAGACTTAAAGCTTAACTCGCGAGCGGCCTACGGCTTAAGGCCTAACTCGTGAGCGACCTACGACTTAAGGCTTAACTCGTGAGCGACCTAATTCCGAAGTGCCAATTCTTCCAGAACGACCTAAAGTTAACTCGTGAACGACTCACGACCCATGGACGAACGACTTAACTCCGAACGATCTAAAAATGGCCAGAACGACCTAAGTGCAGAAAATTCACCAAAACACTAAAAATTGGAGTTTTTCGCCAGTCCAATCCAAACCAAATGCTAACATGCATGCAAAAATGATAGGGAATCATTCCCAACAGTCCAATATAGTTATAGGCTAGAATTGTGAGATAAAAATCTCACCTTTGCACCAAATATCAATGAAAATGAAGTTTTAAGCAAGCAAGAATCAATCCTTCTTCTATCTAAGCACAAGAAGCTTGAATCCAATGCCTTCTTCCTGAATTTGGAGTAGAAAGATGGATTGCAATTGAATTTCAGTTTTGGAATTTTAATTTCCCATTCCCTCCACCATTAATTCCAAAGCTTGATTAGTTAGGAAATTTATGAAGAGTGAGGAGAAGAGGGTTGGAACTTGGGCTTAATAGGCTAAACTAACCCAAAGTCCAAAGCGGGAAAAGTTAGTGAAATTTCACTAACTCCAAACCTATCGATGTTTATACTTAAAAAAGTTGTAAACGAAATTTCGAACTCAATGGAAGTGGTCTCGAGTCCTAATTTGACCGTTTGCAAAAAGTAGCTTTTCGGATCAAAATCCGATTAACGAGTTAATATTTAAATAAAATATTTAAATACAAACTCGATAAATATGCGGGTTGTTACAGGATTGCATTAGACATTGTCAAACAAATGGAAAAAAAATCAATACTATAGTAATAAAAGTTTGAAATACATTTGATCAAAAGAATTTGAGTATCTATACTCAAATTGAAATATATGACGCGGAATTATGTACCAAACCGAACACAAAGTATGCAAAATTAACATGCATCAATATTTACAGCTATAAAAAGTGCATAAGCAAAATAATTAATGTTTGACATAAACCGACGCCATAGAAAGGAAAAAATATACTACAAAAATGCATCTTATAAGCTGAAAGCGGAACACAATAAATTGGTTACAGTGTCAACCATGTATGAGTCAGTCACATAAATCATCGCTCTATTATGGTGAAACATTGCAGACACGTTCACATGGTGGCTGTTTTCAAATTTTATTCAGACCTCTAACGAACTTCGAATAAATTAAGTAGCCCTGAACTGATGTAGACAAACTGATTTAGCATAGTTTAGAAACACAAATATATTGAATTTAATGACGCAATCTTTCTCTTATGGCATGTCAACAATGTCATATCAGTTTTATACTTCTGATTTTGAGAATTTCACATATAATAAATTTTGTAGAAGATTTCACTTTTTCCACTTCATATTTACCTAACTTAATTTTCATTTTTTTTATGATCATTTGTTTTGATTTTTGATTTATTTATTTCTATAGATGTATGAAATGAATTTGATGCGCTTCTCAGTCAATTTTGAGACGGACCTTACAAATTCCCCAACAGTTATTTGTCAAAAGGTATATCCCCAAACTTACGATTTTTCATTAAATGATATTCTATTTTCCGTTAATTTTTTTGCTTTTAATGTACATGGATCACAAATCCCATATTCAGTACTATGACAACGTAGCTTACATAACTTATGTTGAGTCTATGGTTCACTAAAGTTGTTACCAAACTGAACATGGAACATAGAAAACCCTACAAAAGCAAGTAAAATGAATCCAAAAGCAGAATGTTGAATTTGGTATAAAGGAATAATTTTATGACGCATTCTACTTATCTTAAATAGATGTGGATTTATATTTTCAAATATGTCGACCCTCTCAATATTTCCGTTTTGAATCTAATATGCTATTTTTAAAATGCTAAATAAAATAGTTATGAAATATCTAGCTTGGTTTTGTTCAAATTGTGATTCTTCTCAAATGATAATTATAACATAGCGATTACCACCTAGACTGGTCATTTTGAAATCGTGACATGGAGAAGAAATTAATTCCATCATGTAGGTTTGTTAATAGGTCCATGAATCATTAAGTGTTGATTTCATTGTTTAAGTTTAGAACATGGATGGTATGAGCTTCAACTTATGAATCATGATGATGAATCCTTCCTCTGCTGGATGTGTACGTCTTATATTGATAGTAAACCTTTTTTTCTTTTAATTTAACCAAAAGACCTTGGATTTGAACTTGTTTCATAAAGTCATTTACATCATGGATTTTTGGAGAAAGAAGAACAATGGATATAACTTCTTTCAAGGTATATAAGTTTTCAATTTTTTATCATGATATCAATTCAACACACTTATTGTATCCTTAGTGTAAACTATTTTGTAAAAAAAATCCCATGTTGTATAGATAGAAGATTTCCATATATAGTATAAAAACTTGACTTAATAATCACCTTTCCATTAAGATAGTGATATTATTTTGAAACCCTATAGTTAGTTATTTGTTTATATATTATTATTTTAGTCCCTCCAGTCAAGATTTACTGGACAAAATATAAGAAAAATAATATCGACGCATGTGCAAAAGTTTGGAAGTTAGCAAGAAAGAAAAATGCACTCTAAGTCAAACAACCTTAGCTTGAGGTTCTTCATCAAGGGTCTACTTGGTTCTGAATCTAGGTGCCCATTCCATTTTTTTTTGTTTTCTTACCTTTTGGAGTAATTTTACGTCATTCATAGTTTTAAAACCTCCAACAATACCTCTTTGAATCTTAGTTTATGTGAAGTACGCGGTTTAAAACATGCAATTAGCATTATTCACATGATGAGTGTTAAGTTTAAGGAGCAGTATAACTCAGTAGTTTTATTGTAAATACAGTCTGGACAACTGATATCTACAGAGTAGTGCCCGTGGGTATATAAATTTTAATAAGGTATACACTTATTAATGAAATACAAATAACTAAGTATGCTAACCCCTTTAAATTTCATGATGTGTGCTCAGCTTCTTAGACATTTAAAAGCTACTTTGGATTTTGAGTTACCTTATGTTTCTTCCTGAAAAGGTCCAATTTTGTGCAATTATCGCAGCTAAATCACTGTTTTCGAACATGTGCTACTTGAATTCAACTGTTTTAACCAAGAAGATTAGAAAGTATAATTCGCATGTTAATGTTTTGCTCCAAATTTTTAGATACTGAAATGCAGTAGTTAAGTCTATGCCTTAAAAAATAATTACTATACGCTATAAATTCAGTATTATTCATCAGAAAATGAATTATCACATTGTAAAATCAGTATAGTTGTGCCTTCTTACCAATATATTACAATAAGAAACTCTAACCGAAACAGTATCCAAAAAAAACCAAAGCATAGATGCTAGTATGTTCAAATAACATTGGAAAGCAGGTTAGAAAAAGCAGATTAGTAAAATCTGAAATTAACATCAGAAGATGCAGCCGCAAAATGGCGAAGGAAGCAACATAAGAATCGAAAGCCATGTTTCTGACATAGCAAACGGACAACCCTAGTCAAAGCGAAAACGAAAAAAACAGGGATGTAACCAACGCAACATTGGTGAGGAGAAGGAAGGAACAATAAGTACTTACATGGGGAGAAGATCTAGCAGCCGCATAGAAAATAGCCTGTCGATCCGACCACTCGGAATTCGGAGGCAAGATCAATAAGAAGCGTGTATTAAGGAGGATGAAGTGGATAAGCGTCATACTGAGCGAGACGCCTTCATTTAGGTCTTGCGAAATGGAGGACGGTGAACACATGGTCTAAGAGGGGGAATAGAAAGGCGAGAGCGAGAGGTAAAGGAAAAGGTACCGCATCATTTCGTTGTCAAATTTGAGGGGGGCTTCGGTGCTCTTGAAATCAAACTGACTAATAATATAATAGTATATATGAGTAGACTAGATAACAACTCTAGGTAATGAAGTAGCTATGCGTAGGATGAGCCGGATGGAGCTATCTCGTGTTATATACTTATATGGATTTCAACAATTATGTAACACCGGGGAGCCTTAGTAGCGATTGCTTATTTTCTTGTTGTGAGGCAGTTGCTGGGTTCATTTCCATTGTATAAACTCTATTGCTTTTGATGTATAACTCTGTGAATCTATTACTTCGATGATATGTTCACATAATTATTACCGTCTCTTCCGGTATATTTATGATATTATATTCTATCCATGTGCGATGAGATATTCGACATGTTATATGCTGCACTTGTTTCATTTTCATCCTTGATGGTCGCCCTATATCGATTGAGCACGATTGCAGCATGTTATTTAGTATTATTGATGCTAGTGGTATACGATGGCGTCACACTTTTAGTCAGTTCTTTGGTTACTCGATTAACCTGAGTTGATACCATGATCTAGTAGAAACAAGGAAGGAGTTAGCACCTTAGACTTGATCTAGAATGTATGTATGTGAGAAAGTACGTACTAGTTATGTATGTTTGTTTTCAGACCTGAATAGTAATATATTATATAGTATATGTTGCATGCACACGAGCACCATAGGCATAGTATTCCTTATGAGAGTATGTTTATTCTTGTTATAGATTAAGAATGAGTTGGCATATAAGAAATATTGTGAGAAATTCTGTTTTGGGAGTTGAGGAAGGAGAAAGATCAGGAGTTGCTACACATAAAGTTGAAGCGATGTTGAATGCTATGACGGAAACTATGATGAGGAATGTTTAGGCTGCTGCACCTGGTGTGGGTGTTAGTGAAGGTGCTCCTTTGTAAGCGCTTAGGGTTGATTTCGCCAAGTTGAGCAGAGATTATTCTACTCTAGGAGGAAAACCGTTCCATGGAACGGAGTTAGCCATCGAAGTGCAGGATTGGTAGGATACCTGCGAATTTGTCTTTAGTGATATGGAAGTGAATGATGCTATGAAAATTAAACTGGCCTCCCGACAATTTCAAAGGGGAGCTATGAACTAGTGGAATGCCATCACCGTTGCTACTTCAGAAGATTAGTTTACTTAGGATTAGTTCAAAGCAAGGTTTGAAGAGAAGTTCTTTCTGGCTGCTTAGATGTCAGTGTTGTATAAAAAGTTTGTTGATCGTAAGCAAGCAATGATGTCTATTTCTTAGTACGTTGCAGAATTTGATGCTTTATAGAAGTATGTTATATCGTTTATCGGCACTCTTTTGAGAAAGAATGAGAATTTCATCATTGGTTTGGATGACTATCTTGGAGAGAAGCTGGTGCACCACATTGATGAGCCATTTGAGAAATCTTTCAGTCATGAGAACCTGTATCCAAAGTCTAGGATAGATTTTTTTCATTTCTACTAAGATGGAAGAGCTAAAATCGTAACAAGGCATTAAAGGCTAGAAAAAGTGGAACGGAAAGAGGAAGCATCCTTAAGGAAAAATGGCTTGAAGAAATTTTAGTAGGAACCTACATGATATGGGTGCAAGGAGAAGGGTCAGTCGATTAAGGGTTGCAAAGTGAACGAGAAGAAGAAGTGCTACAATTATGACAAGCACGGGCATTTGAAGAAATATTGTCCGGAATCGGTTAAGGATAAGTAAGTTGTGAAAACATACACATTGAACGTTGTCTGGACTTCATCTAGTGCTTCCTTGGCAAAGGAGAAGGGAAAGGGAGTCACTATTCAAGATATGCTTTCAATTAAAGATATTTCCATTGTCTTTTGCTTAATATCGAGCTTCACATTCATTCATATCCAGTGATCTAGTAGACATATTAGGGTTAAGATTTGAGATAGTCAACCGACCCCTGATTTTGACGAACCCTATTGGAGGTTCTACCAGCCTTCACATTGTACGTCGTAGCCTACTTTTATCGATTCATGGATGCTATTTTGTTTGTGATTTATTTGTATTGATTTTTTTTGGGCTTAGGATTATCTTATTTCATTTGTTGCGGTACATAAATAACTCATATTTAATGGACCTTCCTCTGAAATATTTTGTTTGATTGGAAGCACTTCTTGGCTTTGATTTTGGTAGATCAAGAGCACCGCTTGGCTTTGACTTTGGTAGATTGAGAGCACTACTTGGTTCTAATTTTGGTAGATTAGGGGAGAACTACTTGGCTCTTATTTTGATAGACTAGGAGCACTACTTTGCTCTGATTTTGATAGATTTGCTTGGCACAATTTTAGGTGATGATCTTTACTTGGATTGGAACCCATGCCACCGTCATAGATAATGATTTGGGTCTATTGTCTAGCGCGTTTAGTTAACTATCTTAAGTAGGACCAAATACTTGCTCG
The DNA here is from genome assembly GCA_030765085.1 of Allium cepa. Classification (NCBI taxonomy): domain Eukaryota; kingdom Viridiplantae; phylum Streptophyta; class Magnoliopsida; order Asparagales; family Amaryllidaceae; genus Allium; species Allium cepa. The sequence continues at coordinate 723,684,246 of CM060934.1, forward strand.
ACCTCCTATAGTAGGCACTTTAGTGATGCCTTTGATGACATTACCGTAGGCTTAGTTCGGTGCTTTAATGAGGCCTTTGATGACGACACTAATGGCTTACTCCATCCTCCTTTTAGAAGGTGCTCCAACCAGGACACATGGGCAGGGGTTGAAGGCTTTCTTGATGATTTAGTGAGGCCTTTGATGATGACACCATAGGCTTACTCTAACCTCCTTCTAGGAGATGCTTCAATGAGGCCTTTAATGACGGCACAAAGGCTTAAGGCCTTTGATGGTTACGGACCTCTTGCGATCATGAACCTTTGATGGCTAGAGGCTTTGATGGTCAGGGACTTCTTGCAGTCATGAGTCTTTGATGGCAAGGGAATTTGATGGTTAGGGACCTCTTGCGGTCATGAGCCTTTGATGGCTACATTCTTTATCTTTGAAGAAACCTACTCCTTAACTATGTAGATTCTCTTTTTTGAAGAACCTTTTATTATTGTAAACTTTTTAAACATCTCTTTACAAATTCATTGAGTTTTCTTTGCCTTAGAAAATTAATGTCATGGCTTCCAAGCTTCTGCACTAGTTAGTATCATGGCCGTTTGTAAGATGATAATGACAATACGAGCTTCCACGATTCTGTTCGAACTTGCGTCTCCTCTTTTGTGAAGGTCAACAGTTAAGCTCTTCTTTAGTCAAGAAATAGATGTTTACCATAGAAGTAATGAAGGTGCAATCTTTTGGAAGTTGTGATTTAGAGGCTATCCCTTTAACCTGATGGCTCTAGATGAAATGGGTTTAAGCTCCGTTTATCTAGGTTATAAGACACCGCTCGTCTTCACTTATTTTCCATGATTTGCAATGCCCTGATTCTTAACACTTCTTCTTCATGAAGCCTGGGATCATTAATTGAGCAAGTGGGCCAAGTTGTTCGAGTCTCGAAAGGACCTTGTTCACATATCTTAACCCAATTAATTGGCATGACTTTGTTAGTTTGGATTATTCTTGGTTAGGTAAGTTATTTAAGCCCCAAAAATGCAGGCCATGGTAGTTCAATGCAGGCTAAGGTAATTCCACTTGGGATTTTAATTAAGCGGAGGTTCGAGCCCTCCTTATAGCACCAAAATGTTAACGAATAAATTCATTAACCCTATAAAAGTAAAACAGTGTAAATTCAAAGAGAGGCTTTGTTGAGGCTCGTCGATGCCATCGAAGTGAAGTATGAATTCATGTCATGTCTTAGCTTAGTTATCAAAGCCAACACCATATGTCTCATCGAATAAGATCGAAGTCGAAGTTAATTCCAAAGTCCAAGGTCAAAGTCAAATATGATATGTAATGCCAAGGTCAAAGTCAACTCAGGTATATTATGCAAGTTCGAATTCAAGGTCTGTATGATATGCAAGTTACAAATCCACATAAATCTTTGTTTGGAGTCAAATAATCATTCAGGTCATAAGTTCGAACCAACCTAATAAGCTATGTTATGCAATTGTTTGATTTCTAATTCCTTACGTGTACAAGGTTCAAATGAAATAGTAGGCTCTAAAAATCACCAAATCAATTTGGGGTTTACAAAGTTGAAAAGGTAAGAAATGAGATGAGAGAATTCATCACCAAAATAGCACCCCTAGGTCCATATTTATATAGGTGAGCAGCTCCACTCCACCTTTCATTGTCTTTGGCAGTCTCGTCTTTGACTTGTTTGGTTTCGACAGTGTTAACCAGGAATTATCTTCGTGGTTGAATGACATATAGATGAATGAAATATGAATGACATAAAGAATATTATATGGATACACTAGTGTAGTTTATAAGCATGAAGCAATTGGGTGAGTGTCAAAGGTGGTATGGGACCCTATATCAATATTTTTTCAACTGCTTTTTGTAAGTAGACACCACTTGTATGGGGTTTAATAACATGGGTTATTCACACATACGATGTTGCAAATAGAGAGTGAGAAGGCGGAGAGTTGAAAATGTGTGTATTTATTGTGTCTACTCCTGTTATTTTGTGATTAGTAAACCATATCTAGCTTGTATCCATTCTAGCGGCCTGACTGCGGGGTTTGGTGGAACCGGACTAGCCCGTAGCGGAAGTTATGGGTGAATTTCAATTTTTTTACCCTATTGAATCTTTTATTTGGCCTATGAAGTCCAACTGAATTAGAAAATCTCTAAATTTTATTTAAATAAAATCATTTATTTTATTTAAATTCAAATATATTAAGATATGAAATTAATTTTATTTGATTTAGTTTATAAATGTATAATATACATATATGTGTGAGTGCATGTGTAACATAATAATCCGTGAAAGGTATAACATGCCCATATGTAGATGTTTGGATTTACATCGCAACAAACATATTAGCTCATTTTATATGTCATGTATGTTGTCCAAATATGTGCATGTATATGTGTTACAACACACACACACAATGTATATATAAATATATTATATATAATATATGAACATAAAATATAAGATATGATATGACGTCCTGTATCTGATTATTGTGGTTCGTATGCTACAGGGTCCTTGAAATAAAGGTAGGTAACGAATGGAGGATGATATATTCAGTACCATCTAGTTATAGAGGTAGGCCGATCTTGTGTTGGTAGAGGATCCTTTGTGATGGTCCTCGATGCATTCTTCTAGAGATGTACTGCCGGAAGGTAGTCCGTTCATTTGGTCATTTGTATGAAAATCCAAACCCCACTACGTGTTTGCCATTTTGATTGTATTACCCAATTGGGCTATATGCTGGAATTTTATCAATGTAACAATTTCGACTATGATTAATATTGCTTGTATATAGTAGACACTACTATAATATAAGAGGATTTGATATGATATGTTTTAGTTATCGTAAGGTAAAAACATGTCTGTGTTTATGTGTGGACTTGTCTTACGAGATACTTTGTTTTGATAAAGGAAAAGTTTGATAATTTATTAAATTCAGTTGAGTGTGTTTCTCACGCTGGTTTACCAGACTGATCTGGGCGTTCTTCCCTTTCAATGCTCGGATCAGACCGAGTATATTTACAAGCTATGCTTTGGTGCTTTTGGAGCTTCAGCAAGAGAGCTGGAGATCTTCATTTTGTATATGCGTATCTATTTTGATTATTGATTATCCGTTGTGCTTAGTTGTTTATATTATCAGCAATTGTGAGGATAGGTAATTATAACTGTTCAAGCTGACAACTATTGATTGATTGTTGAACTCTGAATTATGTATATATATATATACAGTTTTTGTTTTGTAAAGATCGTTGATATAATATTATATATTTTCCACTGCGATGTGAGATTTATATTATTCTGTTTGGTTCTATCTTCTCTCTTTCTTCTCTTCTCTTCTTCTCTCTTCTTTTCTTTCTCTTGACTTTTCGTCAGTCGGTCTTTTTGAGTCGGGCATGTGTGGATTATTGTCGATTCAAAGGGTATGGATATGCAGGTCGTCACATGTGGTATCAGAGCTTAGACTTTGTATATTCCTAAGCTTTGATGTGTAATCAGTATAGATAGGGACAGTAGCACCCTTATTAAGTTGAGTGTATTATATATATAAGCACGTATTTATTATTGAATATAAAATGTTATATATTATGTTTGCTTATCCGTTGAGCTGTTGGTGAATTCTGGTCGGTGCGTGGGACGCCATGTTATCGATAGGGATTTCCAAACACTTAAACGAGGCAAGTTGACATAGTATCATTTTAAATTGGGTAAATGAAATAATTTTACCTCGATTATATTTTGTATATGAAGAAATAATTTCTCAAAAATTATTAAAGTGCATATAAATTGATTGTTTGAAAATGTAAATATATAAAAATTAATAAAGATGTTTGAATAATCTAAATAAAAGCAATAATTGTAAAAGAATAAATTATATATTCAAGGGAATTATAAAATGTTGAATTATAACTAACATGCTTTACAATTGTTATCTTATATATAAGAAATGAAACAACATGAATATATTTATAAAGTTTATATTTGCTTCATGCATCGAATACATAAACAAAACACAATATCATACAAAACATAACCTGTATGATAATTTCTATTGCATAAGGAATCTAACTTATATGTTCTCTTTTAATAGGGTTCTCTTGTATATCATTTTAGGACAATCTCTATACCTTTTATACTCGCCATAAAAGACATCATTTACAATCAAAAATTGAGTATTAAAACAACTAAAATCGATTTTAAGACAAGTATATTGTTAAAATCAACAACGTGTTGTTTACTTATAGTTTAGAAATATCAATGTACCTTTTACGTTCTTTCTTATGAACACACGCTTCCTCTGCACTTTGATTGAAATCAAACTATTTGATATTTCTATCAAAATACTTATTCGATCTTGATGCTTATAAAATGATACATTCGTATCATTTCTTAGATCATATCCAAAGACTCACAAACCCAATATCGTTCCCACTGACTTTGAGGCATTTTTGGTTAATATGTGTAAACGGCTTACTCTAAATCATTATGTAAAATTTTCTATTTCAATACATAAGTACCAAACACCAAGTCTTATCGAGAGATAATTTTGTGAGTAAATCTGAATTAACTTGAGCATGTTGAATAACGAATCTATTATGCTAATTTCAACAATTGAAATTTGCGATATTATTCTTATCAACATTGCTCATTTAATTCCGAATACAGTAGTCTTTTCAATAAAGACACAATCTTGGCCGATGGATCACATCTCTTTGGTTACGACTACCAAAATCATATTTTTATAGTGTATTTGGAATTCTTTTAGATTTGCGCATCATATCATATAGAGTCAACAATCTTAATGGTTTAATTGAACAACCGAGGATAATGTATATTTTCGACATTAGTAAAAAGTTCATCATTTCTCCTCAATGTACGAGAATACTCACTAGACATTCTAATGCTATGTGTTCATTTAGGTTAATTAATTTCACTTCATCTTATATAATCAGTTCTATTTATGGATCGGATCCAATTCCATTTAACTACCTAAAATTTCTCAAAGAATTTCCTTCACAATGAAGTTGATATATCTTGAAGCAATAATTGTTTCTAAGTGCAAATAGAATAGGGCTTCATAAATGCTTTATGAACCTTCTTATTTATAAAACAAATTTTAGTTTACAAAAATTATGTTCAAAACATAAATATGTCATTTTACGACAGACCTTTCCATAAACCTTTGTGAGATTCATACAAGATCCCTCGTGAACAATTATTACATGCAATCTTTCCTTTCGTACGATCTGCCAACTCCTTGACCTAGGATATGTTGGGATTTCTTACAAACCCTTATCTTGTATGATTTTGTAAACTGTTGTTTAGATGAAATAATATCAACCTTGCGTACTAATCTTAAGTACATGACCTTATAGAAAGAAACGAACTCAACTTCACTCATAATTAATCGAAAATTGTCCAACAATGCCTTATTACTCCTTATCGATGCATCATTATGTATCACATGGAGAATTAACTTTTGAGATTGAGTCTATATTCATTTTTAGGTACATTTGAAACTCTTTCCAATATACTCGCTTATTCGACCAAATCAAATCATTTTATTCTATTGCATGTTATTTTACTTAGTTTTCTTTCATAATCTATGGTTTTGTCATAAACTTACAACATGTGTATCTAATCCACATGTTTATGTTGGTAATATGAATATAAGAAAGTATGTGGAAGCCTTTAGGTATTAATAGACTTGTGATTGCATACATCAATATGTATTAATTCAAAGAGTTTATCAACTCTTATGATGCTCCCACTGAATGGGTGCATAGCCATTAATTATTTGAGATATAATTAACCTATATCATATGATTCATAATCATATAGTAAAATTATTTCTCAAAACTACTGCTTAGTCTATAATTCCAAAACAACTGTAAATAATATTAGATACATATGTATTTTTGTTGCATCACTTTTACTATGAAAACAAATTCCATAATATAGTTCTATTTCATAATGAATATACATAATATTCATATTGAAATATAGTTATATCGATTTTTCTGTCAATACCAAACAAATAAACATTATTTCACAAATAATGTTATTATGTTTTACGAAAACAATTTTAGTAATTCGATGCAACCATTAAGTGCTATATGTCATGCTCCACTATTTCCGCCATTATTATAATAGCGTACTAAATTTAGAGGTCCACCATTCACTTAATATTGTTAATATTGTTTTTTTATTTCACATGCTATGACTAGTTTACAGAGGAGAGTTCTTTAATCAAATATCTTGAAATCAAAGAAATAAATGTTATAGAAAACAATTTTCTATATGAAAATACATTTCGAAATAAAAATCATATTTCATATTCCAATATTAAGTATCAGTTATTAGTACAATTCTTGTTTCAAATGTTTCTCTATGAAGCAGAATTGACTATTCATTCTCTTCATTTCAATTTTACCTTAAATTACATCTATTCGTATACATTAGTTTTTCTTTCAAATAGTCAAACTATTCAAAAGAAACCCTTACTACAATATGTAACAAACCTTTTACAAAAGCGCACTCGATTATTCTTAACATTTAAGACATCAAATATGTTGCACTTTATGTAAACCGATCAAGAGGACATTTCGACGATCGAGTTCTATGATGTATCTCATAGTTTATGGTCTTGTGTTACATGTACACAATACGATCCTTTTGAAATCATTCAAGTTGAGTACATGATTTTAAAATACTATTTATTGGCTTACATCGAATGAACTAACTTCATTGAAATATTGTACCCCACAAACTATGACTGTTCACCATATAACATTTATACGTGAAAGTACATGGATCAAATATCCATAGTCTTGAATTGCATTTAGAGTTCTAAAACTCATAAAATGCAATACATGGTCTAAATAAAATAAACATATAAGTGACCAACTTACGAATGTATTAGATGGTTGAAATTAGACACTTTCATGGGTATAGAAACATTATATAACATGCAATTAGAATTATTAGTAGGTATATATTATATTTCTATTTGTCAACTTTCAATTCAGTTTGCTTATATATGTTAATTGTGTTTTTTCAATCATATTAAATGCACAAATTTATCATTGCAGATAATTATAACATTATGTATCATATGTGCTTACAATGTTAGAAAGTTAAATGTTACCATTTCATTTTTTTTTAATAAGGCTCCTACTATTCTTTATGTTTCTCCAAACCCTAAGGTGAGACATAGAAGTATTAAACTACACTAGTGGGTGTTCGAACTCATTTGTTTTGGCATTTTGACCTTGAGTCTACTCAACAAATCATAGCCCCACAAACGATGGATAACTCCTTATTAGTTGTATCACATACAACTCCTAATCCATTTTTCCTTGTTCTAATCTCATTTCGACCTTGAGTTTGCTCAACAAATCGAAAGAGATTATTCACTCATACCTAGCATATCATGATGGACTAAGTATGGTATATGCATCTTGAGTTTGCTCAACAAATACATATAGTTATCTTACCCCATCTGTTTAATATATTATAATACTATGCATAACATTCCTTGCTTGAGTTTGCTCAACAACTAAGAAGTATGTAAGTAATTTATTAATATACATATGGTAGAGAACAACATTATATTGAAGATTCATAATCTTCATTGTATATTAAGTGATATCGACTTATAGAATAATATATTTCTTATGAAATACCCTAGCGATTCAAGTGTCAAACACGTAAGAAATCACAGTATATGTACATTTACATATTTATTTATTTTTCAAGTCTATTTGGGTTGATTTAATGTTCCACATATAAATCTATTATCATGTAACTTTTATATTTCATATCACTTATATGATAGTCTTACGTATTATATATCATTAATTAAATTTTATGTAATTAATCTTAATCAGTTAACTCTCTAATTAATTTTAAATTAGTATTCCAATATAACTTTTATATTGGATATATCTACTATAACATTTATAGTGTATACTATAACCTTTATAGTGTAACAGACATATATGATATATATATATGTATGTATGTATTTTATTTAATTAATTAACCTTTAATTAATTTATTCAATTAAATATTTTTTATTAAAATTTATTAATTTCAAAATTTATCTTGCATATGCATATGTTTACTTATGTTATCTTAAAATTTTAAAAATAACATAACATATATCAACATAAACAATACATGCATAAATGCATTAATTAATTAACACATTTAATTCATTTATTTTATTAATCTTATTAATAAATTTAAAACTTGAAATTATCATATAAATATTTTCAAACATTTTAAAAATATCATATCCTTTCAAACATTTTGAAAACTTATTTAATATTATAATTTTTCATAATAAACATGTTTTATTGTAAATGTAACTATTAAATTTAAAATCTTTATCATTAATTTTCAAAATGATTTTGAAAATTAGCCTAAGGCCCAAATTAAGTTGGGCCTTTTCTATTATGAGCAACCTTTGGGGCAACTTCACCTTTTTGGCTAAGCCGGTAACAGGTAGGACAGTGTACTTGATTACCGAACTCCAATCCTAGACATTACCTTTTTAGACACCGTACTAAGTGGGTAAGCTTATTAAGTTAGCCCTAACATGACTAATTTAGACAACATAGGCTATTGGGCTCTGATACCATTATTTAAACTGGACTAGCCCACAGCAGAAGTTATGAGTGAATTTCAAATTTTTTACCCAATTGGATCTTTCATTAGGCCTATGAAGTCTAACTGAATTAGAACATTTCTAAGTTTAATTAAATAAAATCATTTATTTAATTTAAATTCAAATATATTAAGATATGAAATTAATTTTATTTGATATAGTTTATATATAAATATATCATATACATATATGTGTGAGTGTATATGTAACACAATAATCCGTGAAAGGTATAATAAGCGCATATGTAGATGTTGCGATTTACATCGCAATAGACATATTAGCTTATTTTTTATGTCATGTATGTTGTCCAAATATATGCATGTATATGTGTAACAGAATATATATATATATATATATATGTATATATATATATGTATATATATATGTACATACACACATACACATATGTATGTATAAATATATTATATACAACAGGGCTTTCAATAACAAAAAAAAGAAATTCAGTTACTTAATTCGCAAACTAACAGAGATATTAGCATAATAGTAGATCGAATTGCAAAAAGCAAACTTACCAGCTAAAGGGAACAAGGAAGATGAGCAATGGAGAGGATGAAGACAATGGTAGATTACACAGGAAGTCGAGCAGATGCTTGAGAGCCACCATAAGTAAGAAAACCTAAATATGGAATTATCGAGTTGAAATGTTTTGTCTGTAATGGTTTGTAGTTAATTGTGATTATATAGGCCGAAATGTAAGATATTAGGCTTTAGCCTGTATGAGTTGGTAATAAAATTTAACCCGGTTTCAAATAATATAAATAAATAAATAAATATGTTATATATAATATATGAACATAATCATTTTATATATATATATATATATATAAAGTGAGAGTACAATTATTAAAAATTATTTATAATTCAAAATTAACTTAGTTTTGCAAACATAATAGTTTTAGTATTTTAATTTGTATATTTTATGAATAAAATAATGTTTTCGTCCATAAATAATTAACATAAAATAATATATTAATGAAAATTCAAATTTTACAATTTTCAAAAAATTTAGGATTATAAAATAGATCTTAGGAAAAATTTAGAGATTTCTTGAAGTTGAAATATCATTATTAAAAACAAATACATTGATTTCGACAATAATTATTTAATATAAAATAATATATTATTAAAATTCAAATTTTAAAATTTTAGAAATTATAAGATCATGAGTGAAAGGTTTTGAATTTTTCAATAATATTTGAATTAAATTATCATTTTTAATAAATCATAAATTGTTTTTTCGAAATAATACTAATTATTAAAAATAATAAACTTCATTGAAAAATTCATAAATTTTTTCTATATGTTTTTGAAATGATATGATATTTTTTTTAAATATAAAATTTAAATTTTAATGTAATAATTATTTTATATATAATAAACAATTTAAAATTTTGATAAATGTTAATTCTAAAATATTAATATATGTATGATAATTAATTTTAAAATTTATAAATTCATATTATATAAAAATTAGTGTACTAAAACTTTTATATCATATTTATATATGCATATATGCTATTTTAAGAGAGAAAATACACTAATATATATATATATATATTAATTTATTAATAAACATATATAAAACAATTATTAATGACAAAATTTATTTTGTACAGTAAACAACATTTGTCTATACATAAATCAAATAGTATAATAAACAAATTATGCACATAACCAAACTGATTTGTGACAACCACATCTAATTTCTAAAATCTCACCTTACTAAACATATAGTAGCAATTTATTTAAACATATATGGAATTGCGCATTATAGGATCATGGAATATAATTTAATTACTGTAATATGAAATAAAATTACCAATTTAATGATGTCTTTGAATCCACGTTGAAGCAATGACTTCCCTTCCTTTTTACTTCTTGATTCGTCAGATTGCAGGTCCAAATTCACCAGCCTTTAACTACCGAATAGTATTATTTTAATTTGAAATATATTTGAGAATTTTGAAGTGCGTTGAGAGCTATGTTTTAATCAGCAATGTAGAAGGTAATAGCGGCCAAAAAAGTTTATCATTATTTTTAGAGATACATAGGTAGTACATACGTACGTACGTACATGCATGCATACATACATACATGCATACATACATACATACATACATACATACATACATACATACATACATACATACATACATACATACATACATACATACATATATGGTTGTATTAGAGAGAAACATGGAAAATCTTTTTGCCCATTCTTACTTGATCTCAACCCATTCTCTCCAAGCCAATTTCCTATGTTTTATCCACCCCTAGACCTTCACAAAATTAAAGTTTTGTAGTCCTAATGATGGGTCTTAAACCGATCTTAGCCCAAGCCGAAATACTATGCAATTAAATCTAATTTAATCGCTTGTGGATATTGTATATCGATCGATATATATAACTATTGTAAATATATATATAACATTATTTATTTCTCAAATCATATTTGAATTCTATAATTAATATTTCATAAATCTTAATTAATTTATAACAATTATAAACTAATCAAATCGTTTGGTGTTAGGGGGATTCATCATTTCGGCTGTGTAACTCTTGGTGTAAATTTGGTCAGCGATAAACATCGAACTGTTCTAATGTTAACATATACACGTTACTTAACAGGTGGTGTGACAATATTGCCAAATTTATCGCTTATTCATTTTCAATAAAAATCCAATTTTAGTTTAATAAGCGTTACTCGGTTGTGGCATTTGTTTACACCAATTCTCTTCGTCAAAACTATATCACTTTGGACTTATGAAATTTGGTAATGGTCAAAATTCCAACCTCATCCACATTCAACTTTATAATCCAAATACAAAGTCCTTGGTTCAGTAATAATAATAATTATTATTAAACGAAATGCTCTGGCCAGAGACTTTAACTTTAGGTTGACTGTAATACTAACCGCATGTAACTGAGGAGACGAATCCTCTCTTGAATAGTGCTTCACTTCCAATACTTTCACTCAACCCAACTATAGTCACTCGAAGGACGCCATGCCATGATTTGGATACAATCAAAGAAGAGCGTTCATATTGAAGATCCACAGTATTCTCAAGTCGAGAGAACCGTGTAAATCCACTTCATCAATATTTTCTGTTTGACCTTAGTTATATTAACCAACATAAAATTATCGAGTGAGTCATTCCATGGTTATCCAATAACTAATAGTGCGTAACCCCTAGGTGCCCCCAGCAGTCATGAGTAATGCATTGCCCAACATTTGGAGAGCATTACGCATTCCAGTATCAATGGGTACATCGATATCCAGTCTCGACGCATCCTGACTAGGAACATTTAAAATTGTATATTTGTTTCGTTGTGATAAATTACTCACGGTTACAACGCTTTGTAACTACTATCACAAAATATACTATTTTTGGGTCTTTCTATTAGATATACTTTTAATTAAGTTTTAATATATCACATTATATCAAGTATATAATAGGAAAAGGTACCTTTTATTTTGAACATGATTGCTCAGCGAGTTAGATATGCATACCAAATTACATAATTGCCTCTAGGGCGTACCCCTAACTCTATTTGGGTAGCTCCCAAATCCATGACATAACTTATATTGTATGGCCAAGAGCCTAAGCTGAAAGCCATGGCTCCTAAGTCACGCAGGCTAGCAATTTATTACCATCTTTAGCAACTGTTATCCATCCTTTTGACCAGGACATACTTGGATGAATCCGATTGGTTAAACTAAGAAATAGAGGCAGAGAGCCTAGAGTGATAACTAGCAAACCTAGACGACAACTACAACTAAGATTACAAGGCCAAGATGATAGAAACTAGCTTCCAACTGAAGGATAATGCCAAACGCATCAATGAACCAAAGTGGAGAAGCAATAAATGGAAGAATCGAGGTTCGGTACCGATCCATGTTCGAGGATCAGTACTGATCCCCACATCTTGAGTAAAACCATTCATAACCTCTTCTATCCCTCAGCTGTGATGAATGCAGACTATTCCGAGCCTCAATGGATCGTTCACATGCAATAAACACCGAGCATCTCTAACATATGAGGCTTGGAACTCCATTCCACCACTAATCCAGCTAATTCATCTAGGAAAAAGCTTATAACAAAGAAATCAAGTTGGAAAATATAAAGGCATGAGAAATTCACACCTACCTAAGAACATGACAAAGAATCATCAATTCATCTTATGGGTTGGTGCTTATTCCCTTATGGATCGGTACCAATCCCTGGAAGTGGTTGACGTTGCCACGATCTTTCAAGTTTATCTCTCTCTAGACGTGGGGAATTTTTCTATTAACGTAGTGGAGGAATTTCCAGTGATCTTTAAATATAAATAAAGGGTGAGGGTGACATTTTGAAGGATCCCTTCTAGTTGTTTATGAATTTCCATAGAGTTCTTGTAATCCTGAGGGTCACTATCAGTCCCCAAGAACAGTTTTTGCAAATACTAAAATAATCGGCAACAAAGCTAAGTGGACCTAGGTAACATTTATTTAAATAACTATAAAGTTTGTGTGTCTCATTTTTACTCATTTTCATTTAATTTCTTCACTTATTTCTCTACTATAATATTTTTGGGTTTTTGTGCTACATTATGACATAAACAACAACCAAAGGTTCATGACCATTGCATAGAGTTGTGACGACCTGGAATTTCTAACAATTTAAATTTGAATAGTTAATTGATTTTAAAATATTTAAAATTTAATTTTAACTTGAATTCATGATATCCATATTTACTTGATAATTAAATCATTGAATTATATAGTTTAAATATTGAATTTAATAATTGAAATTGGGTAAATTATTGAATCCGAAATCTCTAAGCCTGTTTAAAATAATTTGAAGGCTTATAAATTTATACTAAAGATAATAGAATGGTTGAAATTTAATTTAAAGGTGGTTTGTTCAATTTTAATAATATATCGTTTAAATCGATATTTAAAAATAGCCTTCCGAGGCACAGTCTCGGAATTCGACGAAACCAGTTCCATTGGATCCGTAATAGTTAGTTATTATCGAATTTCAATTTTCGTAGCAATCGGAGTTGTCGTTTGAACATGACAGCTCAAAAGGCTTAGAAACTATTTTTATCGATTTAATTAAAATTTTTCTTTTGTAACTCGTGCATACGATCGAATTAGCCTCCGAAACACGTTCTATTGTGTTCGGAATGCGGGTAAAACCCTATAAGCATCTGTCGGCATGTCTGATTCGGGGTTCGGGATTTCACGTTATGCAACGAGATATTTTCAATATTTAATTTTTTTTCATAAACACGTACTCAAGAAGCTTCCCTAAATTGATATTTATCTCCGTCCTCTAGTCTTCAAACAGCAAAAGTCGAGTACGAACTCACTAAAAAAAGGGAAATTTTTTTAATCGCCGAAGCCTATTCAAAATCAATTTCCCATCTTCAATTCGATCCTCAAATCCAATTTCGAAAAATAAAATCACCTTCTTCGTTTCATAAATCATGGCCGCGTTCACCTTTAGAATCTCAAAACCCTATCGCGTGTTTCTTTTTCCGAAATTTCTAAAATCAAATTCGAAATTCACGAAAGTAACGACACTCAATTTGCGACATCTCTCGTCTAGGGTTCTTTGAGAATGATAAATATTGTGGTTGAATTGAAGCAATTAATTTAGATTAGAACAAATTAAAATATAACTGGAAATCATTAATTTATATAATTAATGATGTAATTAAAAGACTGATTAATTAAGATTAATAAAAAAGGTGACTTATGAGAAATTTAATTATATAAGTAATTATGGATAAATGTAATTATTATAGTTAATTACATTATGAAGTAATTAAGATTTCTTATTGATTTTGGTTAAGAATAATTAACATTGTGAAGTTAATTAAAGTTAATTACTTGAATGCAGTTGAAGGATAATTAATCCAGGGTGATTAATTAAGATGAATAATGGGGAGATGATTGATTAATTGAATGGAAATTAATTAATGTTTAGAAATTCAATTAGAATCGATTGAATTAATTTGAAAGTGATCAAATTTCTTATGGATGATTGAATGGTATTGAATGTTTGGAATAATGTTGATATCTCTGATATGGATTGTTGTGTATTTCATTAGGATAATTTGGGTTAGGATGACACGTGACTCGAAGAGACCGGGGTCGGGTATTAGGAAATACTCGAAACCACTTCGAATTTTTATAGATTGATATGTAAATCTATATGCTGGAGTGAAGTGATTTGGAGGAATTGGAGTATTTTAAATCTAAATCTTCTGTATTTAGAACTTATATGTGAAATGAGTAATGCCTATAATTAATTGTGGCTTTGTGATTTGAAACGAGTTACCTTGGTTTTTTTTTATAAACTGTATGTTTTTTATTCCATGTTAGATGGGTTTACTCACGCAGGTTTCCAGCCTGACCCGAGTGTTACTTTGGTATAATGCTCGGGTCAGACCGAGTATTACAGATTTTCAGGTAGGAACGTTCTGGAGCTCAAGAGGCGAGCTGGATGACACGAACGTAAGAAGTGTTTCCGTTGTATTTTATTTCGGTATATTTGTAACATGATAATTGTATATCATGTGTCTGTATAAATGTGTAACTCTGATGTATTTAAATGTAATCGGTAGATATAGAATACTTTTGTAAAATGTTATTATTTATTATTATATTTTATCCACTGCGAATATGAGATGTTGTTTCTGATCTTCTTCTTCTTGTTCTTTTTCTATCTCTTTCTTCTTTTTCATAACTATCTGGAATTTCAGGTTCGAATATTTTGGGTCGTTACATTTGGTATCAGAGCTGAAAGGTTAAGCGAGAACCTTGGCTCTGGTGGGAATTACTCATTAAACAGAGTCCGTAGTACTCTAGGATGAGTTGAATATATATATATATATATATATATATATGAGAGCGTACTTGTTATTTTCTTATTTAAAGGTTTTAAATGATTTTATATAAAAGTATATTTTGATATATAAAGCAATATTTCCTTCTAATAAATATTAAGGTGATTGGTTGTTAAATTATTGATATTAAATTAATAAGTAATATAATACAATCAAATTGAAATCTTGAATTGGAATTGAAGTAAGTGGTAGCAGAAATACAACCAAATTAAAATTAAATTGATTGAAATGAAATTCTAGAATTTGAGCTCAGAAATTAAATTGTTTAAAAGCTTTAAATAAAGATAAGTTTGAAATGGATGCTAACTGAAATTTTACTTGAATTTATAGAAGTAAGAATAATGCAGAAAGGAATTGGTATCTAGATATGATTACCTTGGGTATTATCATAAATAGTTATTGCGTTTAATAACGATATATTTGTTATTAAGTAAGCCAAATGGAGTAAATTTATAAGATGAGTATAACTTCTAAATTAAAAATTGTGAAGTTTTAAAACCTAAGTCGAGAAAACAATCAATTGTTTCGAAGAGTTAAAGAAATAACAAAGAATATAATTTAGACTATTTTGAATATAGTCTTATTTTAAAACAAGAAATGTTTGGAAGATTTTTAAGGGATTTGTTTGAAATTAAAACCAAGGGTGGTTTAAATTTTAAAGGTAACTTGGAGTGTAAAGGAAATAAATATGAAATAAACTCTAAGGTTGAGTTTTGAATTTTCCTGTAATGTGATGTGAAACCCAAAGTGAAGCAAGTTTTAAACTTAAGTGGAAAGGTTATTAATCTGAAGGTTTAAAATTTGAATGGGAATTGTGATTAAATTCAAGCAGTAATTGAAATGATTTGAAATTGAAGTGGATTCAATTTGAAATTAGTCCAAATTTATTTGAATAATTTGGAACTGTAAATAAAGTTGAATAAGTAAGAATCAAATGGAATTTGATTTGAAGTTGGAAAGAAATTGAGAATTAATTCAACTTGAATTGGGAATAAATCAAGTCTAATGGAATTTGGAGTTATTTGAATTGGAATTGGGTCAGTTTAAATGGAAATTTAAATTGAATAGTAGGGAAAGTTTTTGACTCTGGACTATTTTCAATAAATTGTTTTAATATAAACTTATTTTTCTAAGCTACTAAATATATACAACCTTTCTTTCTTAAAACCAAATTATTTTATACTTGTTTTATAATTATTTTTGGAGCTATTTAACCATTTTTCAACTGTTTTCTAAACTAATTACTATTTTTCAACTATGTTACAAATTAATTATTATTTTACAACTATTTTGCAATTATCTAAAATTTCTGAAACTATTTAACTACTTTTCAACTATTTTATAATTAGTTAACTATTTTACTGCTATTTTGCAAACTAATAATCATTTTTCAACTACTTATCTATTTTTAAAATTTTCAAGCTATTTTCTAAATATAAACTGGCCGGAGTTCAAACTGTTATTGATTAAATACCCAATTGAGATAAGGATTTAAGATATGATCCAAATGAGAATTATGGCAATTGTAAATAAGGGTATGCGAATTAAAGAAAATGTGAATAGAAAGGAAATTTGTAACGATCCCGGATTTTAATTGAGCTTAAATTGATAATTAAATTAAATTTTGATTTAAAATGGTGAAATTTATTGATAAATTGATTTGAGAATTCAATATGAAGTCTTTAAAATATAAATTCAAAACAACATATTAACAATGAAAATTCAATTACATTACAAAGTACTTAGAAAAAGGCAAAAAAATAAATGGCTGAAACAAACAAGTAACAAAAATATAAACATATATGTGAATAGCTTATAAAAGAAGCCAAGTTAATAAATGCAGTTACCAAACAATAGATTGCATGGTCAACAAGCAAAGCAAAATGTCTTTTATGATTGTACATAATAACATTACTTCAGCCAAATACAAAGTTTATATTTTTACATAAGTAATAAAGCAAAGTACAAGCAAATAAAGGAAGTATGTAGGCTGTAAACAATCAAGTATGAACACAAATAAAATAAAATAGAATAAGTACGAAGATAAATTGGATAAGAGTGAAGCTTGCAAAAGAAGGAACAAATTAAATATACAATTGTACCAAGCCTAATTAATGCAGCACACAACATATTATACATCAGCCACCAAAGCAAGATTTTCAAGCCACCAAACAAAAGTTTATCAGCCGAAATCTTGTTTGGTTAAAGCAAGCAAAGAAAAACAAATAAAGTACAAATATCCCTAGTGAATTGTACAAGACAAAGATATCACCTGTACAAAACAAATAAAGTATAAATATGAAACATACATATGGAAGTATTGCAAAACAAAACAAAAGAAGATGTATATTCAAGTATGAAACAAAAGAAACAAATGTAAACATATGAATGGCTTACAAAAGAAGAAAACAAGATAAATATGCAGGTACACTTAAACAAAAAGAAAAAAAGACAAAGGAAATTAATGTTAGCATATACTAATATCCTATCAGCCACCATTGGAAAACAATAAAATCTCTGATCAACTTGTACACAAACCAAATTACAACACCCTGTAAACTTTCTTTCCTTTATATATCAACTTCTCATTTTCAGTTCGTTTCTTCAAGTTGATAAAACTGAAGTAATATCATCTTAAACTTAACACAAAAATTTAACTTAAACAACAACATAAATCAAATCAAAGCCAGAGAATCAAAGAAATGGGTTCAGCAAGCAGAAAGAAATTCAAGCTCTGTTTTCTTCTCCTTGAAAATACAGTGAGTAGCACATTCTTTTTAAATTTTAAAGGCATTAAATCGTTGTTTATCTATATGTACATCTGTGAATGAGTTGTATATATATACATGGATCCTCTGTATTTAAATTGAAACCTGGAAGTGTTTATACAGGCTTACATTCTGATGCTTTGAACACCCAAATTTTGATTTTAAAAATCAATTCTTCCCAATCCACTTGATGTATGGACTTAGAAAATAAATAAATGTTTGTTTGATCTTGAACTAAATTTTAAAAATGTATTCAATTTAAAATAACTTAGTATTATCAATGGAAAACAAGATATCCGAGAGAAACTTTGAATGGGTTAAAATTTAACCCTTTTAATTCACGGATTCAGGAATATAAATTGAATTCTTATAATATAACATGATTTTTAAAGCAAGATTCACAATTTTTACATCAAAGAATGAAGAGCAGTTTGGGTTCGACTGTATTTTGCATTTTGGGTCGCCGCGGGTGATCTCATTGATCGGAGGGGGTCGAGTTTCCTCCTGGAGGTAGAGGAGTGACCAGTGGGGTTGGGAAAAATGGCCGGAACTGTTCCAGTTCAACGAGGTGACGGCGGCGAGCTTGTGAAGTTTTTAAACCTAGTTTTGGTGAGGTCAGGAATTTCGATTCGTTCGTCACCATCGTTCGATCGAGTGCTGCATGTTCTTGGAAGCAAGTAGAGGAGGGATTGACGAAGTGATGGCCAGAGTTTCACGTGTTCTGGTGGTTGGGTTGTGGCGAACGACGCGTTGACAGGTATAGGAGGAGTTCCTGTTTTGTTTCCAGGCATCGATTTTGGCACTCGATTTTGATTCAGAGGGAATGGAGGAGTTTTGGTGATCGGGGTTTGGTTGGTGGAAGATAGTCAACTTGCTCAACGTTGCAGGGTTGGTCGGAGGAGTTTGTCGGCTCCGTGCACGTGCACGGTGCCCTGAGTTGTTTACTTGTGAAGTCTGGGTTTGGGGGTAGAGTTATACCCGAGTTCCTCGAGTAGCTCCAGGGTTTTGGCTCGAGATTTTGGATGTTGGGGTCGAAGCAGGAAGGGTTGAATCTCGGCTAGAATTGTGTTACAGGTTTTAAACCTGTTCTGTTTTTACAATTTAAATTTTTCATTTTTAATTTATAAAGCAAAATTAAAACTAATTTTTAAATCAAAAGTTTAAATATGAATTTCAAGTTTAGTTTCAATCTTAGTTTAGGAATAAATAAAGCTTTTAAATTTAAATTGTTTAATAAAAGTGTTTAAGTAATCAAAAGTATATTTAAAAGAATTTGAATTTTAAATGGAATTTGGAATTGTAAAGGATGGACTAGTTAATAAATGAGATTTAGTAAGATTAATTATAGATTAATTATAATGTAAATAGAGTAATTAATTAAAGAAGTAATTAGAGATCATTAACTAATATAATTAATGATATAATTGAGGGTTGATTAATTAAGATTAATTAATCAATGATAAGTGATTATGAAGTAATAAATTAATATAATTAATTAAGGATTAATGTAATTAATTTTAGTTAACTAATTAATAAAGTAATAAAAGGTTAATTACTTTAATTAGTTAAAAAAATTAATTTGTGTAATGAATTAAGGATAATTACTTAATGTAATTAGAGTGTAATTAATCATAGATTAAAGATAATTAATTAAATGGTTAATTAAATAATAAAAGGTTAATTATTTAATAATTAAAGGTTGATGAATTATAATTAAAGGTTAATTAATTTATTATTAATGGTTAATTAATAAATGGTTAAAGAATAATTAATCAAAATGATTTGTAATTTATTAATGTTAATTAACCAGGATTTGTAATTAAATTCCTAAGTAAATGATCTGATTAAATAAATCAGATAATTAAATTAATCCTACTTATGGATGTTTGAATTGTATTGGATGTTGAATTGTTTGATATCCTTAATATTGATGCTTTGTGATATATCCAGATTTATGTTGTGATCTGTTAGTTGGAATGAATGTAATAAATTATCTGTGATGTAATTTATTATCTGTGAATGAAAGACAAGCGTTATAGTTTATACCGCTTATCAACTATATTTCTATATTTTGATCTGTGATGATTGAATGTTGTTGCACTATTGTGTTAAACCCCTGGACCACACTTATACACACACAAATATGGATTCACTGGGAAATTGATTTAGTCACAGATTTTGAAATGATTTCCAAAGTTGAATATTTAAATTCAAATGTTTTGGGAAATGGATTAGATTTAAAGTGAAAAGCTTTTGAAATAGAATTTCAGAGATGAAATTTATTTTGAATAACTTGATTGAGTTTTGAAATTTAAATATTTTGATTTAAATTTGAATTCAGTATTTGAAATTGAATTCTATGATTTGGAACTAGGGACTAAAGATGTTATACCAGTTTATATGGGTTGAAATATCTTAAAGATATTGATTTGGAAATTTGAATTTTAATTCAAAGGCTTTATCTCGTGTAAATATAATTGGATCTTTCTGAAATAAAACTATTTGTTTTCAAATAACAAAAGCTTTCATATAAGAAGTGAACTTCCAAATTGTATTAAAAGGGATTTCAAGTAAAAAATGAAAATGATTTTCCAAGTTATGGAAACAGTTTGAAAGCTATAAGTTAAATCTTTAATTTAAAGATTTAACGAGTTAATCCAATTAAAATGGGAATTGTTTTGAAATCCATAAATGGATCTTTGTGAAACTGGGTGAACTTAGTGAAATAAATCTTTTTGTTTAAAAGATTTGAAATGGTAATTGGTTTAAACCATTTGAAAGAAAGTTTTGAATTATTAAGTTGTGACTTAATTGAAATTCCATATCCATATGTTTTAATGTTGCGCTCACTATTCGGTTTAGCCGGGAGAGGACCTTTGTGTCGTATAACCCATTCCGAATATGTGACTCGACATATATGGATAGCATTTGAAGACCGATGGTGAAGACCGGGTATTTGCGAGAACGATAGGATGACCTATCGATTGTCTCTGCACTGAGTTGCTCCGGTATAGAGATTCCCTAAGTGATGGGAAGTACGATCGGGATTGTGAATACCCGGATTGCAAGGACTTCTTTAGAAGCGCCTTCGGTTCTGTTCGAACCCGGAACAAACTTGTATGGTTACATGTTTGACACTACACTTTGAGATATAAAGCAGATTTCTTTCAAATACATTTCTGTTGGTGGCGAAGAATTTATTCTCTTAGCTTAACACCCTTCTCTGAGACGTACGAGCTCAGAGGTTATGTAGTTGAAGGTTATCAGCGATATACTCCCAATTTGGTAGTGTGGCATGCTGAGTGCTGCTGTGTGTTGATGATCATTTGTGATCAAAGCATGGCTTTTGTATAAAGCATAGCTTTGTGGAGGAGACTGCATCAGGACCTCACACCCCGAAAATGGTCGAAACAGGAAAGATGCGGCAAGGTTATGAGGGTCACGCCCTTTAGGTTGTGTCATTCCCTTCTGGTAAAGGGTGATATTAGGTATGGAGCCCTGATGTTTAACCTATGTGGTTGCTCCAATCTCATTTACTGTGTGATTGCTGCTTAGAGGCGCCTCGGATAAAGGTCCCAAATGACCGGGGAGTGGCATGCTCGAGTAGTAGTTACCTAGTTACAGAGGTAACCCGGCCTTGTGTTGGTAGAGATCCGGATAGCTTCTCGGGACGTCTCGCAAGAGGCGATCCCATGTGGCTGTAGGAAGTTCCTTAGCCTGACCATTTGTTGGAAAATCCAAAGAAACAATACGAGCCTTTTACGATTGCAATTGTATAACCTGCCTCCTCAAGAGGTAGCTATAGCGGGCATAATATAATGGTACCTATGCTGGCTAAGATCTATATTCTACTTTCAAAATGTTTTCTTCACTGTGCACTTATAATAATAATATCAAAGAATTTTTTTGCGTAGTAAGCATCTTTGACTATCATAAGAAGAAATCTCCTCCAAGTCTGCGTTTGCATTGTGTGTGTGGCGGGAGTTCTTATGGTAGTTTCATTTTCAAAAAGCATTGCGAATTTATTTTAAAAATTCTCTTGTTGTTTGTTTTTAAAAGATAAACTGTTTTTGTTACTCACACCAGTCCCATGACTGATCCGGAGTTTATTGTTCCTTTCCTAAACTTTGAGTGCTCACTATTTTCTACACGAGTAGTCTAGAGTTGGGTTTTTCAGATAGTTAGGTTCAGTGGATTATCTGGAGTCAGTTCAGTCTTTGGACATGACTGACCTTGCTTAGCTTGGTGCATCGTTATTGGGAGTTCGAGCTATTTTCTGGATTAGTTCTTGGAGATGGAGTTGCAGTTTTGGAGTTCTTTCTTGAAGACTATCTTGAGTTATTTGTTCCGCTGTTAGTGTTATCTATTTTCTTTCCGCTGCTATTTTATTGTATCATATCTCTGATAGTATTGATATTCAGTTGTATCATTCTATTGTATCATCTGTTGTATCAGATATTGTATCAACGCTGTATATCAATGTATTATTCTTTTTATTCCACTGTGTTGTTTACTTAATGTTGTCATAAGCTCCGGCGAATCGGATTTGAACGGTCGAATCTACGGCATTTGAGTACGATGTAAAGTATGGATGTCGATTTTCGAACGCGAAAAATCCGCTTCGTTACAAAATTGATTTGGCTGATGATCAATGGAAATAAATACGTAGGATGTACGTGTATTATTCTATTCGAATAATGATTTGATCCAGATTCGAGCACAGAATTTCGAGATAGTTATATCGATCCGAGTTGGATTTCTCACTCGATTTTCGACGACAAACCTGGATATGGATTGTTGATTGGTTCTGGATATTCTCTATCATAGTTATGGCTATATAACGACCCGCTATTTTGGACTATTCGCATCCGCACATGACAGATTTGAATAATTCAAAATACCGAATTGTTAATTTAAATTTGGCAAAACTGAGATATACATTAAATAAATAGTCACAGAATCACAGACACAGAGTAATAATATGCAGCGGAAATAAAAGAGATAGTAGTTCATGAAGCTACTATGTAAATATATGAGATACATCAGAATTTACAACAAAAGAGTAATACGATACATCAGGTACAAATCAGAATACATCACTGGAATCACCGAATACTGAAAGTAGAATAGATGGCTGGATCTTCAAGCAAAGCTCCAGCTCCAAAGGTGAGTCCCGAATACTGGTACACTCAGTCTGACCCGAGCGTAAAGCAAAACACAAGACACTCGAGTCAGGATTAACCTTCTTATATCAATAAATCCAACTCAAGTGAAATGACAGTTGAAATACAAGTAACTCAAAGGATGTTTGGAATAACCATCCTCTAAGGATCCGCTAAACTATCTACTAGGTAGTAATGTACGCTAAGTAGATAATGTCTATCAGTAACATAAAGTATTAAAATAGCGTTAAGGCGTTACCATAATCCCCCTTAACACATTTTATAATGCCATAGTCTATACAGCACCGTAAACCCCCTTAACAAAACGTAGTGGTCGCGAATAGGATAATCAGTATGACAAGGTACATGTGGCGATACCAACTAGGATACTAGTAGTTGCGTGATCCGGACTGATGTTGAGCATAGCCAGCAGCTACCTCAACACCGTGAAACAACACTCCCAAACCGAGGGGTGCACCCAAACCGAATCACAAAAGTAATAGGTATGGTATCGAAGAAGTGTGTCCGCTAGAGATGGCGAACCTCAATGGCCCGGCGCGGATCCTGTTTTAGTCATGTCAGGGGTCATCCAATATCGTTCTCTTTCTTCAGTCAACGCGTTCACCAAACCATCCACTTCATTCTGGATCAACTTCCTCGTATAATAGTTATTAAAATGGTTTTCGGTATCGACAGAGAGTATGTCCATATCCGATCCCGGTCTCTTTAATAACTACGTATTTATTACACCGATTGATCGTTTAATATATTTCAAAACCAAACCAATTTCAATTTCAATTAAATTTATAAATCAACATTTCAATTGTCTTTCGAAATCTATTTCCATAATTTACGTTTCAAAAATTCCAAATTACCATTTCAAAGTCTTACAATTCAATTTCAATTTTTATTTAAACAATTCAAATATCGATTCAAGTTCGTATATTAGTTCATTCCGAAATCATTTGATTTAGTTTGATTTATCATTCAAATCAATTCAAATTCATTTATCAATTTCATTCAATATTCGTCAAGTTAATTTATCATTCAAAACAATTTTACTTAATTCCCAATTCATTAAATCAATTACTTTCGTTCATCTCCATTATATCAAAACTTCAAATTTAACTAAATTAGATTCGTCAAATCAAATTCTTTAAATTACAATTCTTACATTAATTTCAATAAAACACATTTATTTCTTGTTATGCAATTCAATTTCACTTATTCTTTACATAGTTACGAATTTCAAAACTCCATTAATAAAGAAACTAAATTTCATATATTCGACAAATCAAATTTGTCTTTAACTTACTTAAATAAATTTTTTTCAAACTTAAAAGAAACCCAATTTCATTTATTAACTAAGTTCAAGTTCACTTATTCAAAAGTTAAATCTCTTATCAAAGAAATCAATTTTTATCCACTTATCAAATAATTCAATCTTATTCAATTATTAAATGATTTCAACTTAATTATCAATAATTTCAAAACTTAATAATTTCAACTTAATTATAAATCCAAATTTAATTTATTAAATCATTTCAAACTTAATTCAATGAATAATTCCAAATTTCTATTGTCAATAATTGATTTCAAAACAACGCTCTTTCAACAACTACTATGTTAATATTCGTTTCAGATTTTAAATATTAACATTTTCCTTTCATTAAATTCAAATTCCAATTTCATTCCAAAACCCGATTCTTTACTCAAATAAAATCATTATTTTATTTTAAATCAAATAATTGACCAATCGGGTTTATTTAATTCTCTATCCTAAGTCAAGTTCATTTGGGTATTTATCATTTCAACCCGATTCCAATTCAATTCACAAATCAGAGCATAGCAAAGGGAACTTGCAGTGTGATAACAGGGATGGTGTTAAAGTAAATAAACAAGCAATATCAACAATCAATAACAATTCAATAATCAATTCAAATAATCCTGAAATAATCATATTAATTCACATTGTTATTTGTGCAAATTAATATAATTATTTTCTAGAATCTACACTATCATTTCATGTAGATTAAAGATTTTTACACCATTATTTTATACGATTTTTCACTTGTCATTAAATTTCAATTTCATACTACAACAATCAATCCAATATACGTTCAATGGTTCAAAGTGTAATTTATCACCATTCTACATGTCAATTAATTTAATAATTAAAAGGGTCAAATTTAACTAATCAAATGCAACATATATGTCGGTTCAAATTTTAATTATCCTACGTCAAATCCAATTGCATAATATTTATCACTTAATATATTACAATTTAACATCCAACATAAACAACAATCAATCAATCAGTTATTAACCAAACTGTATTATCATCGCCTAAATAATTAACAGATAATGGTGTCAGATGTCATAGGTGAACAGATACAGGTCATAGCATATATAACAGTGTAAATAACTAGCAGCAGCATATTTCAATTGTCGTTTCAATTGAAATCAAATTTAATAAATAAAAGAACATTAATCGTGAGTGATTGCTCACCTTTCGAGGCTAGAGAGGAGGTAGACAACATACAGGCTACAATATGAATTGCGAAATGACCGATCCAAATAACGATTTCTAAGCAAGGCGAGATTGGCACGAATTCTATGATCAAAGCTGATAACAAGGAATTGATAAAAGAATCAGAACCATTTTCATATATACAGGATATATATATATATATTTTTTTCAAAAATCAATTTCAATACATATATAAATAAAATTTCTATATACATATCCTTTAAACTAACGTATTAACAAAATCATATTATAATATATTACTTCCAAAATTTCGAATAAAATATTTAAACATGCTTTATACATACAAGCGTTATTCCAAAATCTATAAATATGTTGCATATAGTAATTGAACACTTAAAACGTGTAGTATCTTGCATATACATGTTTAAACACCTAATACATAACATAAAAAAATGTTTAAAACACATATCTAAAATAACCAATATATATATATATATATATATATATATATATATATATAAACTCATATATATTTACGTATTTAACACAGGCAAATCATACATTAAATAACACGAAATCTGATATGAACATATCACTGTAAATACATTTTGCTACAACACATATAGAACTGTCCTATCAAAACTACCTATATATACTACTGTATACGACTTGTATATATTATAATTTAAGATCATATTTATTATGAAATTTACATACTTAGTTTATCAAAATATACCTTTAAAATCCATACTGCTATATCATAAACACTACAGCCCGTTTTTGAAACAAATTAAGATATACAACACACATACATATTTTGTTCAAAATCAATACTATAATTCAATACAACTCTCAACATCAAGGTATACAAACCTATACCTATATGCAGTTTGACACACCCATATAAAAACAAAGTATATAATCACTACAGATTCACGTGTTATATATATAACACTTACTATCTAAATACCAATATATAAATAACTTACATATATATGTAGAAGCTTGTTCGTGGAGATGTGAGCTGCTTGGGCTTGGTTGCCAACAAGCACGAGTGAGAAGGGAAGAAGATAAGGTGGCGATCTCGGCGACTCAGGCTTAGGGATCGGGCAACCGAGGAGGTGATGGTCGCGGAGAGGAGGAAGTGGAGTATGGCTACGGCCATGGTGGCGCTCGAAGGTGTGAGTGGTGGGGCCAAGTCCATGCAGAGGTGGGTTTGCTCGGGTAGGCAGCGGTGATGGTGTTCGGTCGTCGGATGCCGAGTGATAGAGGAAAAGGGTCCGAGAACGATGGAGACTGCAGGCGAGTAGCTTGGAGGCGGGTTTCGGCCATTTGGGTGGAGGCAGTGGCGGAGTGATGTTGGTTTGTGTGGATGTATCAGGTGGAGGGGATAGAGGCCGGAGGCGCTTGTGGCCGAGGGTGGTAGAAGGCGGGGCGAAAGGAGGTAGCTCAGGTTGGCGATGCGTGGGTGCTTGCGCGGGTAGCGATGAGGCCAGTGGGCAAGGCGGCGGCGGCTGAAGCAGTGGACTCGGGGCGCAGTGGGGAGGCGGAGCGGGCTGGTGCAGTGGCGAAGTGGGGCTGGGAGGCGACGGCGAGCGAAGGTTGTGGGGTCGGTAATGCGTGAGGCGCGGCGGCGAAGCAGGCAGACGGAGGAGCAGGGTAGTGGAGAACGGTAGGGTGCGAGCATGCAGGCGAACGGTTCTGCAATTTTTTTTTATAGAACAGAGAAAATGGAAAAGGTGAAGAGAAGGAACAGTTTGAGTTTGCAATTTATGAAGATGTGGATTTGAAGCAACTCTCTGAAGCAATACTTATAGAATATAAGGTAGCAAATATTAAAAGGGAAAGGAGAGAGGTTTGAAAAATAAAACGCAGCACTGATATATATATATATATATATATATATATATATATATATATATAAACGTAAAAAATAGTTTTCTCCTCAATAGCTGTCAAAGAAAAGAAGTGAAAGGACAAGTCATAAAAAGCAAAAGTCTCAATCTAACAGCTGGTTGAATTTACTAAGCCTTTCAATTCACGTGGGTAACCGAAAAGACAAAAGAAACCAAATAGTACATAACCGGTACCGATACGAAATCATTTTTCACGGATTACGCTGCGTATCGGACTTCAAAATACAAAACTGAATGTACCACAGAGATCAACACGATGAGATGATCAAAACGGTATACAGATATTAGTGATACGATCAAATTATAAAAAAATTCGAAATTTTCTACTGAAGGAAAATGCAGTAAACGTCGAAAAATAAGATCGACGGAGCTAAAGAAGTCCGAATTTGAAAAAACGAAAAATGACGTCTTGCTCAGAAGACGATTTAGAATTTTCCTATGTAAATATATTTAGGTTTCGAAAACGATTTACTTTCATCAATTACTAACTGATTTAAACTGAAGTAAATTTACGCACGAAATGAACTTTCATATTTTCGGACGAAAATTTACCAGTTGCTATGTTTAATTAGACGCATTCCAAATATGAAGTTGAATAGCATCGGAATTTGTTTGTGAAAATTTGTAATTCTACACTAAATAAGCGATCTTAAAATTTTTAACTGGGTCTGAATTTCAGGGTCGTTACAGGCTATGCAAGGAGAATGATGGTTTCTAATCAAGAAACCAGATCTGTGTCCGCACTAGGAAGTCGGGTGGACGATACTAGTTCGGAAGTAGAATTGTGCGATCGAGCAAGCGATCAGATTGGTATAGCG
The DNA here is from genome assembly GCA_030765085.1 of Allium cepa. Classification (NCBI taxonomy): domain Eukaryota; kingdom Viridiplantae; phylum Streptophyta; class Magnoliopsida; order Asparagales; family Amaryllidaceae; genus Allium; species Allium cepa. The sequence goes on from CM060934.1 coordinate 723,713,003, forward strand.
TACGGATGACATGTGTACATCGTACAGATTTGAATGAAATGATATTTAAAAGAGTAATCAAAATTGGAGTATTTGATTTTGAATAAACAAAGTTATATATCTTTGTTATATGTAAGATGAAACTCCCCTTTTTGAATCTATTGCCAGAAGAAAATGGGATTTGGAAATAATTGAAGTATAAAAGGAGTTTTATACAAGTCTGAAATGATCCTAGGTTTTAAAAATTATATATATTTGTGTGTATATATATAAAGAATCTTATGAGGATTTTGGAAAAAGGTTTTCGGAACCTTTGAATTTGGAAAGGCTTTTGATTTTTGGGTAAAATCAATATTGAAATTTGGAAAGCCTAGTTTCAGAATTATCGATTTTGGGATAATTGATTTTGTGTAAAGGAGCCTTGTATGAGATCATACTAGGTGTATGATTTGAAAGATACTATATGTGTATAGTATAAAGTGCTTTGAAGATGGCTCTGGGGAAAGAGGCGCTACCTTGAAATGAACTTCTCAAGAGTGCCACCGGGTGGTGCTGCCTTGAGCCCCAGGGGGGTTCTAAAGTTGATTCTATGAGGAGTCCGGACAAAACTAGTTCCTAAGGATTATGAGTATAGTGTACCATAGCGAAAGTCGTGCGTGCCGCTGAGAGCCAACAGTCTGCGTTTGATTTTATATCGGTAGACTGCTACCTATGGTAACATAGTGAAAGCCGTGTGTGCCGCTGAGAGCCAACAGTTTGCGTTTGATTTTATATCGGTAGACTGCGACCTATGTAGGAGTGGAGAAGTTTCATTTCGACAGCGAAAATCAGAGGCCGCGGAGAGCCTACGTTTACATGGACTTTTGCTGCGATGGCAACGTAACCCTGGAATGTAACTGCGATTTGTCGTGGGTTCCATGGCGGAATCGAGAGGCCGCGGAGAGCCTACAGTTACATCGACTTTTGCTGCGATGGCAACGTAACCCTGGAATGTAACTACGACCATAGACGGGGGTGATGATTTCCAGAGCATTCTCCCCAGAGATATTTCCTCTATTTTCAAAAAAAAAACTATTTTCTATATTTTCAATAAAATTATTTTCCAAGCATTTTCATTGGGTGTTGAATACGGGTTTACCAAGTACTTATAGATTTTCAGTCCTATGCCTGATTAACGTATGACTGAATTCTATGAGAACAAGGATGGACTGGTTGAGACATCGAGTTATAAGAAGTATTTTTATAAAGAGCTATTTTATTAGTATGATGTGAATTTAAAATCATTTCTAATTTTTTTAAATAAAAGTGTTGGAATTTTAGGGAAATAAAAGGAAATCCAAACTGGAATTTTAATGAAGTGATTTTGTAATTAACATCGAATATTGATTTAGAAATTAGAAGAAAGCTGATTAGTTAAATAATTATTTGATAGAGTATATTAATAAAGTTTAGCTCGGATAAATTAAATGGATTGTAAGTTAATAATGGAATTTGGAAATGAATTCAAATTGTAAATAGAATTCGACTTGGATTTGATAATGAATTAAATTAGAAGAGATGTTGTAAAAATAAAATGGAATGGAATCGAAATAGTGATGGTTTGATTAACAAACAAATTTCAAGTGTGATATGAATAGAATTTAACGAAATTTGCAAGTAAATTAGATATAAGAGAAGTGTTGTCGAATGAAATGAAAGTGAATTATAATAGAAATGGTTTGAGTGCAAACAAAACCCAGATGAGTAGAAACAAATTGAGAATGGCTTTGTGTAAATAAAAAAATTCGCAAATGAATTAAGTAAGCGAGTTAAAAATTTAAATATGGGATGGAAATGGGTTAATTGAACTAAATAATAAATGGATGAAGTCTGATGGATAAAAAAATTTGAATCGAAGTTTTAATTGGAATTGGATTATCAGAATGGACTTAAGTTATAAGGCGAATTAATTTGAAGAAAAATTACTTAAATAAAAGCTTGGTTTCGAGTGAGAATAGTAGACCACTAAATAAGGATTTGGGTTAAATATATCTGGAAAATGGATATTAATATAAGAAATGAGTATTGTCAAGCTCAATGGAGTAGTTTTAAAAATGGAAACGATGCGGAGATGAAATGAAATGCATATGTATTGTTAGTGAATAAATTTGAAATCGAATTACATATACAATGAGTTGAAATTAATTTAAAGTAGTTATAAACTAAAAATAAATACTCTGTTAAGATAATATCGTCGAAATTGCATAAAAATAGTTGTCGTTTGGCGTAAATAAAAGTAATTAAAATTCTATGAGTTGATAGAGATTAAATAAACTTGATTTTGAATCATTTGAAGTGAATGTGGATTTGTTTGGATTAAAAATCAATTGAATGTAAGAAATTGAGTTGCAAACCATTAAAATTGAATGAAATGGCTTATGAATTGGTTGAAAGCAATTGAATTATCTTTAAAGCTATATAAATCGCTTATGGAAGCGTTATGATGCTTGTTGCTTATGAAATGCATGTGTTTAGCTATTGAAAATAAGTGAAATGCTAATAGATTTTCTATATATGGCACTTACATATTTAAGTTAAGTAAGTACAGGTACCTGAAGGCCATTTGGATGGATTCGGATGCACTAATTGCTAAAATAAATGAGACGCATGCTTAAAATGCTAAATAAGGTACGCCTATGCAATAAAAATAGGAAATATGAACTGTTTTTATTTTTCCAACCGTGTGGGTCGATGTATATATATTTATATCTCTTGTCAAATCACAAAAACTCCTCTGTACAAAGGAGACTCTGCCAAAAAAATTCGAAAATTTTGGGAGTTAGAAAATTATTTGAAAATTTTTAGGGAATTTTTTTTGTAAACGACAAAACGATTTCAAATTGGAAACTAAAGTAAATTAGTAGATGAAACTAATATGAATCAGTTATAAATAAAAGATAAAATTCAATATTCAAAATTTAAAATAGATTGAATTCATATGAAAATGGGGAAAACTAATTTGAATAGAAGTAGATGTGAAAACTTCTGTAAGGAAATATATGAAATGATTTTAAAGGGCTATGATTGGAGATTATTGGTAAGAAGGTTATGCAGGTATTATAAAGAGAAAAAGGAAATTGGATTTGATATCAGAAGATAAATTTGAATTGCTCGACAAAAAGGTATGTATTTAAATTTTTGTATGAAATTGGATTGAGTTTTTGAACTAGCCACTTGGCTTTTGTCTTCTTTTGAAATTTGGGAGCCCGTAGAGGCCTTTTGTGGTTGTACCAAGCTAGCCGCGCGAAGGAGACGCTGGCAAAAGTTTTTGGAAATTTAGAGAGTTAGAAAATTTGGTTTTAAATTTGAAATTTATATGATTGAGCAATAGGTAATTGTTCGAAAACTATAGAAGGTTTTGGAAAGTTGGTTGAGGTGATAGTGGGTTTTTAATAAAAGATAGTTAGTAGGATATTGAATTGTGGGTTTTGGAGAAAAGGTAAACGGGTATTGGACAATTCTTCCTAACTAGTAATTTCGGAGACGAAATTCTTTTAAGGGGAGGAATGTGACGAACCGGAATTTCTAACAATTTAAATTTGAATAGTTAATTGACTTTAAAATATTTAAAAGTTAATTTTACCTTGAATTCAAGATATCCATATTTACTTGATAATTAATTCATTGAATTATATAGTTTAAATATTGAATTTAATAGTTGAAATTGGGTAAATTATTGGATCTGAAATCTCTAAGCCTGTTTAAAATAATTTGAAGGCTTATAAAATTTATACTGAAGATAATAGAATGGTTCAAATTTAATTTAAAGGTGGTTTGTTCAATTTTAATAATATATCGTTTAAATCGATATTTAAAAATAGCCTTCTGAGGCATAATCTCGGAATTCGACGAAACAAGTTCCATTGGATCTGTAATAGTTAGTTATTATCGGATTTCAATTTCCGTAGCAATCGGAGTGGTCGTTTGACCCTGACAGCTCAAAACGCTTAGAAACTATTTTTATCGATTTAATTTAAATTTGATCATTTTCTTTTGTAACTCGCGCATACGATCAAATTAGCCTCCGAAACACGTTCTATTATGTTCGTAATGCGGGTAAAACCCTATAAGCGTCTGTCGGCATGTCTGATTCTGGGTCGGGATTTCACGTTATGCAACGAGATATTTTCAATATTTAATTTTTTTAATAAACCCGTACTCAAGAAGCTTCCCTAAATGGATATTTGCCTCCGTCCTCTAGTCTTCAAACAGCAAAAGTCGAGTTCGAACTCACTAAAAAAAAAGGGAAAAAAATTTAATGGCCGAAGCCTATTCAAAATCAATTTCTCGTCTTCAATTCGATCCTCAAATCCAATTTCGAAAAATAAAATCACCTTCTTCATTTCATAAATCATGGTCTTGTTCACCTTTAGAATCTCGAAACCCTATCGCGCGTTTCTTTTTCCCGAAATTTCTGAAATCAAATTCGAAATTCACGAAAGTAACGAAACTCGATTTGCAACATCTCTCATCTAGGGTTCTTCGAGGATGCTAGCTAGGAGTGTTATCGACTCCGTGCATCGCTGCGACAGTGATGAGTGAAGGAGGCGACATGGCCTGACGACCGCATGAGACTTTGCATCATGGTCTTCGATGGTGAGGCGTTTGGCACTGATGATTTGTGCAAGTTGATGTTCAGTTGATGTCGTTAAGGTATTTGATGTCCTGTGAGGTATCAGGGTGGTTATTGACAGAAGATGTATGCATGGAGTACAGTGGTCTGGTGGTTGAGTGATGTTTGCTGTGGTTGGGTTTTGATGGAAGATTACAATGTTTTTCAGTGTTTGTAGAGGCAACAGTCAGGTGGTTGTGTGTAGTAAAGAGAGTTGTAGTTGTAGATGTACAAGTGTACAGATTGTTGATTTGTGAACAGCGAAGATGAAGCAGTGATGGTTGAAGATGAAATGATAGTGGGTATGTTTGGTCGAGAGGGTGTTAATCCAAGGATGTGGAGGAAGGCAATTGTTGCTGTCAGAGTCGAGGCTAGGGCTTTAGTGCGAGTTTGCTGTGGTGATTTGACATTCGTCGGCAGTAAGGTAATTTATTATCTGTTAATCATAATTTGTATTCTGAAGATAAAGAAAAATTTATTTATATATATGCTAGAAATTTTTATAAGACTTTGGAAGAAAATTTTATAAGGGATTGGTAATAAAAATTTTCAATTGACATATTTAATTTATTTGGTTACTAAAAGATTTATAATGAGGAATTATTAGATTAGATTAAATTATTAGTTAAATAAAAATTGTAATGAGTGATAGTTGATTGATCGATTATGTAAATATTAATAAATCATATAACTATGTTTACAAGGTTTAAATCTGGAGGAAACAAATCGAGATCGGATTTGGATTGCAAAATCAAAGGTGAGTAAATCTCACCCTTTTGGATTTGTATTTAAATTTAAATGGTTAAATTTAAATATTTGTTTGCATGATTGAATTGATTGATGTGCACTATGAACTGATAATCTAGTGACTTTGGTTTTGGTTGATTCTTGTGTTAATTGTTGCTTGACTCGAAGTATTCGGGTTTTAGTTTGTTTTAAACTTCAATCATAAATAAGAAAATGTTTCCAAATTTAGTAAAGGCTTAATGATTTGTGATTCATTAGATTAGAAGGGTAATTTAAGTAGATAACTAATTAATTAAATTAATTAATGATTTGGGTTGATTAATTTGGTAATTAAGGGTTTGAATTAATTAACGGAGGTTGAAGTTAATTAATTAAGTTTAATCAATTTAGAATAATAAACGGGTGGATTGATATGTAATTAATTAATGTAATTAATAAAATACAATACTTTGTGAGACAAATCAAGAGATTACTCAAGATAATTAATTTAGGAGTAATTAATTTATTTAAAGAAGTAATAAGAAGATAGTAGTTACAAGTTGAGATTAATCGATAATGATAAATATTGTGGTTGAATTGAAGTAATTAATTTAGATTAGAACAAATTAAAATATAATTAGAAATCATTAATTTATATAATTAATGTTGTAATTAAAAGATTGATTAATTAAGATTAATAAATAAATAAATAAATAAAAAAGGTGACTTATGAGAAATTTAATAATATAAGTAATTATGGATTAATGTAATTATTATAGTTAATTAAATTATGAAGTAATTAAGATTTCTTATTGATTTTGGTTTAGAATAATTAACATTGTGAAGTTAATTAAAGTTAATTACTTGAATGTAATTGAAGGATAATTAATCCATGGTGATTAATTAAGATGAATAATGGAGGGATGATTGATTAATTGAATGGAAATTAATTAATGTTAAATGAAGGAATCTAAGTGATTAGGGTTAGAAATTCAATTAGAATCGACTGAATTAATTGGAAGTGATCAAATTTGCTTATAGATGATTGAATGGTATTGAATGTTTGGAATAATGTTGATATCTCTGATATGGAGTGTTGTGTATTTCATTAGGATAATTTGGGTTAGGATGACACGTGACTCGAAAAGACTGGGGTCGGGTATTAGGAAATACCCGAAACCACTTCGAATTTTTATAGATTGATATGTAAATCTATATGCTGGAGTGAAGTGATTTGGAGGTATTGGACTATTTTAAATCTAAATCTTCGGTATTTAGAACTTATATGTGAAATAAGTAATACCTATAATTAATTGTGGCTTTGTGAATTGAAACGAGTTACCCCAAGGTTTTTTTATAAACTCTATGCTTTGTATTCCATGTTAGATGGGTTTACTCACGCTGGTTTCTAGCCTGACCCGAGTGTTACTTTTGTGTAATGCTCGGGTCAGACCGAGTATTACAGATTTTCAGGTAGGAACGTTCTGGAGCTCAGGAGGCGAGCTGGATGGCACGAACGTAAGAAGTGTTTCTGCTGTATTTTATTTCGGTATATTTGTGACATGATAATTGTATATCATGTGTCTGTATAAATGTGTAACTCTGATGTATTTAAATGTAATCGGAAGATATAGAATACTTTTGTAAACTGTTATTATTTATTATTATATTTTATCCACTACGAATGTGAGATGTTGTTTCTGATCTTCTTCTTCTTCTTCTTCTTCTTCTATCTCTTTCTTCTTTTTCATAACTATCCGGAATTTCGGGTTCGAAAATTTTGGGTCGTTACAAGAGTTGTCTTGCACTTGATGTATATTGGATCATAAACATCATCAAGGTAACTAAATACTGTAGGAGTAGCGATGAAAGCATGTGAGGAAGGATAGAGTAGGTTAAGAGCTGTCAGTCTTCCGTCTAGTTATTGATGTAGTGAAATAGACATACACTTATACGACATCTTAAGGATATGTCCAAGGGCTGAAGGGATTATTTACATAACTAAGAGTATAAAAGACAATCAACCTATGTACGAATTGAATGAACAATCTTTGGTAGGGCAATCATTGGTACGGCAATCCTTGACATTGATGAGAGCAGCCCATTGTAACCCTATACCTATCCCTTCGTAGTTGTTTAGCTAGGAGCTAAACAAGGCATGGGGAAGTTCTTGCCATCTCCTATTTGGTTGATTATGTGTGATGGTTGCATGATGGATTTTGTTCGATTTACCCTCGAGATGGTGTTTACTTATATGATATTGTTGCATATGGGAAATGATGTGCTTATGGATTTGGTTACAATCTTGTACCTAAGACTGGTCGTATGCCACTTCATATGTTATACGATACCATTACTATCACATATTGACATTTGAATTTTTGACATAGTCTTACCCGAGCATTATTTTATAATACTTGGGTCAGTCCTAGATATTTCAAGTATAGGTACGATGTAGATTGCTTGACTTATGGGATATTTTTGTAGGCTAGTAGACACGTTAGGATGAAAGTTCTCTTATATGTTTTTGTGGCCTCATTTATGTATATAACGATGTAAATGTGATGATGTTATTTATGTAATGGGCAAGAGACTAATAATTTGTAGTGGAACACCCCATAATTTTTAGAAATTAAATAATTGAATTTAAAATGGTAAAATTGTAATTTCGCACAAATGGCGAAATAGTAAATTTCTATAGGTTTTGAATTTGACTTTGGAACCTATTCCATTGCGTTTGGAATGTTGTTTAAAATAAAAAAACATAAACAACTTCCTGAATTTGATTAAATGGACTAAAAATTAGAAGAAGTCAAACCCAATGATTTTTGAGAAAAATGTGTGATCCTCTAAAATAGACGAGAGCACACATGATTATATATATATATATATATATATATATATATATATATATCGAAAGATAAGGTGCTGCCAACAACTTGGCAGGTAGCTAATCTAAATACAAAAATCAAAGGAAAAACTCAGGTACCCCTAAAATGAGCTCCGGCAAGGCCACCGCCCATTACACCCCGATGATATATATATCACAAGTCAAACCCAACTATATTTTCGTAATATTTTGATTTTAAAAATATAGCCTAGATATTATTATTTTCGGGCTATAAATAAATCTTAACTCTATTTACTTTGCTTTGTAACACTTTACTCTATATATAAAACTCTAATTACTAAACCAATTCCAAATCCACCAAATCAAGTCCAAAGTAAACAAATTTATATATGAAACTGGTCATCATGAAGTGAGCTACATAGATAAATCAAAGCAATCAAGAGATTTTGACATTTTTAAGATGGGGGATTTTTCAACAGTGAAGGAGGAGTAGAACTCACCTAAGATCAAAGAACGTACACGACACAGTGAATGGTATTTATCTTATTTGCGTAAAAATTGATAAGTCGTAGTGATTTACCCCTTCTAATCTTATACAAAAGATGTAGTTAATAACAAAAACTAATTTTTTTTCATTTACACCTAATGAGAATTTAGTACACAATGGCTAGATGTTAATAATATAATTTTATCAATTGTAATTTGCAAAATATAATCTCCTTTCAATTAAAAAAGGAGAAATGCAAATGACTTCTGAATCATGTAAGTTATATATAAAAAATTTAGTTCTAGACGACATGAGTTAATTGGTAGTGCTTGTTTTTCAATTGGGTGTACAAATCGATCGGAAAATGCATCGAAATCTCGACGAACGTAAACTGTTCTTTTGGTCTAAGGGTGAAATGGTGATTATACTATGATTAGAGAGTATATATCTGTTGAGATGGTCGAGAAAGTCATCGTGGTGGTTTCCGATCAAGTCAAATGGCCATGGGTTGTTCGAAATTGGCAGGCAAGTGGCTGATGGTCCCAAGTCATGATGGGGCATTGCGGTCTAAAACGAGGGTGGTGTTGTACTTAGCAGAGCATAATGGTGCGGCTGGTGATGTAGGGTCAATGGATTAGTGGTTGTAGCAACGACGGTGATAAAAAATAGTGGCGGTTGGAAACTATGTCATGAATTTTGGGTTCTTGTGTTAGCTTGCGAAGGAAGATGCATATAGTATGGTATGCGGTATTTGAAAAAATATATTAAAATAAAATAATTATAATTATGATATTGTCCTCATCTTCGTACGCTTGTAACTCTCGCATATGATCTCTATTTCACATGTCGTTTGTGGCATTACGATCGTGGTGAGACGAGGAACGTTATAGAATTTTTTTGTGTCTTGAGATCCTTAAGAATAGTTTCCTAGTTGTATAGGTTCGTTATGCATTGTTCGACTGGCGATTATGAGTATATAGGCATTACGGTACATTTTTTAAAGGAAGTGAGTTCTTCGGTGTAACTAGTGATGTCTAACGCCGACGATTATGAGGATTGGCATTACTGTACATTTTTAAGAGGAAATGAGGTGTAGTTGGTAACTATAGTGAACTAAGACATATAGTTCCTTAGTAGCTAGTCATATCTATTTTCGTTATGCAGGTTGGGACTTTGGCCCTATCCTATGCATATGGTTAGGCATATGATAGGTTTAGAGAGACCTTATGTCAATATAGTAGTATATTTTATTTAGCTGCCTTGTTGGGTGCATATGACACAGGTTAAGGTATGGTTTTTGAGCATAAATATTGTTTTACCAGTGTATTAGTATTATACACTTTTATGATATGTCTCATTCATCTTATGTCTAACCCCACTATCATTTTCTTCTTTTAAGATATGCTCTGATAGGTCGATAGAGAGGACTGGTGGCGATTTAAAGGCATGATAGTATGATGGAGATGCATATTTATTTGTTAGTGTTAGCGGTAAAATTAGCCTCCAACTCTTGTATGAAAGCATCAATATCAAGTAACAAATCTCAAATAGTATATAATGTAGAAAATATAATACGAAGAACAAAAAAATTGAAAATGAAAGTAGGTAAAAGTAGACAAGATTTATAGTGGTTCGAGTAACTCAAAGCCTACGTCCCTCTAGAATAATCCCCTTTATTATACTGTAGTTTGTTTACAGTTACAACCCGAAATCCAAGAATAAAATTGGTAGAGTGTAGCCTAGGTCAAATATATAGAGAAATAGAAAGAAGATCCTTTTTCTGACGCCATGCCTACTATATTTATAGGGGAATATATGCACAGACCGGGCTAAAATTTCAGCAGAAGAACCTCCAGGCCATAACGAGGCCACCCAAGAATTTTGAAGCCCGTTGGGCCCTACAATAGGGATTGGCACCGATCCCTATTTTGGTGTCTAAATGGGGTGCGATCCCACTGGGTGTTCCCTATGATGTTAGCTACTTACTCTCCAAATTTCGTGCCATTCATACTTACGGTTTGTGAGATATAGTTTTCCGTGAAGTGGTGTTGCATACATTCTAATTTTTGCCGATCCCTTAGAGGGATATGGGCCAAACCCTCCAAACTCCTCTAAATGAGATGCGATCCCTAAGGGAACTTCTCCATGTTGTACTATTTATAGCCTCTAAATTTCATGCCAACTAGATTAGTAGAACTCGAGTTATTGATCGATCTTGTTACAATATGCCACGAAGGCTGATTATAGTCGATCCATATGGAGGGATAGGGGCCGATCCCTTCAATCCGCTACAAATGATACGTGATCAACATGGAGTGTTCCACATGATGTTGTTCACTTGTTCTCTAAGTTTCATGTCAATTGGATGTGTATATGTTGAGATATCGATTAATCTTTGCAATAAGGTTGGTTTAGTCAATCCCCAGGAGGAAGAGGGCCGATCCCTATAGAGGGATATGGAGAGAAGAGGGTCAACAGCTACGTTTCTTTTTTCCAAAGTTTTATGTCAACTAGCTTTGTGGTTGTTCAGTTATGAAGCGATCATTGTTGAGTTGTATTGTATGCATCCTGTTTAATCCTATTCCTTTATTCTGATCCCTCTATTTTGATCCCTCTTCTAGGGGAAGTATTAGTTCCATACTTAGTCATATTTTGAGTGCTATCCACCCAATTTCATTCAACTATAGTCCATAATTCAAATATGATCCATCTCCAATCCTGGTAACCATCTCTTTGAACTTTTTGCCTCGATGACCATGAAGTCTGTTGGATTAAATCCGTCTGTGTGCTGCCTTTCCAACAAGCGCGTATCAGTTAGCTATCTGCTATTTTATTTCATTTATTCCCAACCATTATACAGTTTTCTTTACCAGTATAAAGAGATTTTGTAGCTAGATTTATTTGATACCTTATTGTTTTGCTTGTTTGAGATTTTTTTTATTGATTAATATTATATTTTATTCTTTCCACTATGATTTTTAAAAAGTTTAGTGTAACAACATGCACCTTAATGAGCCTGAATTTCGATTAAATCGAAACTCAAGTTCGTTAGGGTATAGATCGTCGGTTTTGGTAACCTGTAATAAACAACAACATATTAGAGAGTGATCAATAAAAATTCACAACAGAGTTGAAATATATAGTAGAACATACATACTGACTAAGACTACTACCTTGGAATCAATATTATTCATTTGATGTCTAATTGCCTTGTCAGCGCCAAACAGGAATAAGAAGACTTCTCCATCTACCATGTCTGTCTTGCTCCATATCCTGTCTCTTTGAATCTATTATTTGTATTGTAATGAGGTGGGGGTTGGAATAATGTTCTAGTAGTTGAAAAATTAGATACTTCACCCATACCATTAATTTATGTCAATTGATTTCCATTTAAGAGTTATGTTTAGTTATTGCTACTAATGTATTTAATCTTATGTGCATGTACGATATACCTAACATAACCTTCTCTAATGTATAACCACAAATGTTCGCCACCCAAACTCCGTCCACTTAATACTTCTTTAATAGGGAGGAAGTAGACCTAATGGCCATTTAATACCTCAATCCCCGAAGAGGGCCCTTCGCAATGCAAGCACTTGTTAATCTGTTCTAGCTATGGTATCCTATGACCCCTACATATGGCTTTATAATTTATAATTTAATTATAGTACTGGTAATGCATCTCAAAGACTCATCTGACAATTAACAAGCCCATCTCCAATAAAAAAAATCCATCTAACCTTCTACTTTGAGGTTTATGCGTCTCCCGTAAGGATTCTACACTGATACGAAGCAAAATATGTCAGGGCATAATCAAAGTCTTTGCTACCGCTTGGTCGAGATCGTTGACGAATATAGCCTATATGCCAAACCAACCATAAAATATTGGTACAAAATACTGACATAGCCCACAAACCTTTCATAGCTGACATCTCGTTCAGACAAACCTAAGCATATGGAGGAAAATTCCTATTTTGGTTACTTAATACCTCTTGTTGGAAGTGAAGTATCCCTGTTTCCTTGAAAGTACTAGAAAATTTAATATTCCAAATTCGAGGCGAACCCTCGGTATTTTTTCCCACTTATCCAAAAGGAATATCCCTTCCCCTTGGGTTCTATAATTGGAGATGTCTCACATTAGTGGTAAGTATGCACAACTTTTGGTAGCCTATACGTAAAGGACAGAACTCTGTTGTATAATTCAACTCACCTCGCATCTCAACCCACAGCACCGAACTAAATACCCAAGGCCTTAGTGTTGGGATAGGCTTACTAATTCACGCTTACTCCAAACGTATGATTAAAGCTATATAATTTCCTACTATGAAAATTATATTGCCTTCTACGTGTATTTAATACTATGAATACTTATCTGTTCGCTACGTAATTATTCCCATTTTATAAAGGTCAAAATTGGACAATCCCTAATAATATTTATTTACCCGTTTCGAAATCCACATATTACGCCTATTCAATTTTCCTATAAATGCCATATTTAATTCTTAAATCACTCCTCGTTTAATCCTTTAACTCTCTATTAACTACAAAGTTATTAGCCGTTAAAATTATAGTTATTGTCCTTAAATTTTGGAATTACCATTTCTTGCTTTTTCAAACTCCTAGTCCTACAATTATTACATTAATAATAACTTAAAAGAATATTGTCGTCAATCCCGCTATGTATATATATATTTTATTTTTAATCATTAGGCACGGTTTAACGTATATATATTCCTATTTCTTACTATTAATTCCTAAACTAGGACATTCATTTTCATATTTTAATTTATCAGAGCCATCCTTCCAAAAAAGGTTACATTGTAGCTTTCCTTGAATTAACAAAAAGTGAGGCCTTGCTTCGTTTGAAATTACAAGGAATTATTTCTCTTCTTTTATTGAAATAGACAGTGTAAACTATGAAGAATAATATCCATATTTTACACATCTCTTTTCTTTCTAGTATATTCTTTTTTAATTCAAACGATGCACTTTTATACATGTTTTTGGAATTGGATAATTTATGGAAATTACTTGGAAATATATATAATAAAATTATATCCTACTCCAAATAAATTAAAACCTAGAAATTCACATTCCAGGTCAATTAGAGCTACTTAATTTGCAACCTAATTATAAATTTGGAAAACATTTTACAGACATTCTACGCTGATAAATATTTAGGACTGATTTCAAATTTCCAAATTATGTTGCACATGCTATTCCTATTCCAATTACCAATTTTATTGAATATGTAGGCGATAATTCTATACGTTTGTTATAAGCCTACAACTCATCAGATCTTATATAGGCATAATAATTAAATAAAATTCAATGTCATAAGTTTCAATGCTATAAATAAATTATATAATTTCCCATGCGACCTTCTTGCTTTCTAGATCTCCCAAATCTAAATTCATATCTTTGCTGGACTCATTTTCCATTCCAACCCAAAGAATATGTGTAACAAGATACATACATACAATTAGAATTACCGATCTGAAAAGTGATTTGGGGTTAAGGGGAATATAGATTTGTAATTATAAAAGCTCACCTTTTTCTTTCGCAATGTTGATTTTCTTCTTCTCTTCTTCTCTTTTATTTTCTGCCCTTCTCCATTTTTATATTTATAATATTATATAATTTTTAGAAATAGTGGAGAAGGAAAAATGGCAGAGCTTTATTGCTTGAATCATTATGAGGAGAAGTGATACATTAGGCCTGTGTTTGTAGGGCTCGAATCAACCATATCCGTTACATTAAAATAATCAGATCAAGTCCATTTGGCCAAGGTTCAAACCCTCTTCACTACCCCCAACCTTTCGACTGCCAACTTATAAACAGTTGACTGCTAGCGGTCGACCAACCCAAGTAAGAGGTCGGCTGTAGAGTCACGCATTTATTATTGGTACTTCCTTATTTCTTTTTTAAATTATTTTTATTCTAGAAACTTAAAATGCTAATATCTTCTTCGTTTGTGCTTCGATCATGAAACTCCAAAAGTGAAAGTTGCTCAAAAAATCGCCATAAACAGAATGGTGCCAATTTCATGGTCAAATTCTATCGTTTGCTCAAATTCGATTCTTGGAGACTTATTAATTATCGTTAATATTATGGGGTGTTACCTTCTCTTCTATCCCCATAACATTTTTAACGTTTTCAAGTACGATTTACATAAAGAAGTTTATTTTTGGATGTTAAAACATAAATATCCTAAGCACAAGTTTTGGTTTAATATCAACAAGGTATGGAAATAGAAATTCCAAAGCTAAAACCACTTTTTCCCTTGTTATTATCCATATTTAGTACACTATTCACCCTTGCCGGACAATAAAATTCATATTCACTAACATGTCGACACACCTATGTTAAGCATGAGGCACTTGAAAATTGAATTTTTTTTCATTTTTTGTCAAAAATCCTTTTCCAATCAATCTTGCAAAATAATTTGAACAATCAAATTTCGAAAAGCATTTAAACACCAATTTTCTTTTCAAAAGCACTTGGCCAAAAAATTTCGAAAACACTTGAACCCAACTTCTCAGAATCATTTAAAAAAACAATTTTGAAGCATTTGAACATAAATTTTTCAAAACATTTGTTGCTCCATCCTTAAAACAAATCAGGACACGTCTTAACATAATCAGGATTCGGTTTATAAGTTAATGTATATGATTGGCCCTAACATTGTGGAGTTAGTCTTAGAATTCGGGATACTTTTCTTTCACTCTAAAACAAAAAACTACCTACAAGCGTATTTATAAATTTTAGATTTTAAGGCATAAAGATAGTGACTCGTGATTTTACAACAACCTTTCCCTGTCCTCCACTAGATAAAAATTATTCTTCTTAAAATACTAAGTTGATTTATGTACTTTTAGTTTTTGGTTGCTAACTTAATTACCTAATTCATATTACAAACTTCTAGTCTTACCTACATTTTATTGCTAGTTAAGTGTCTATATGAGATCTTGTTATTTACAGTGTTTTTCAATATATTTGTTAGCGATTAAAGCTCATCCGAACCATCAACAAAATAATAAAACAGGAACATATTTCATATCATATCGTACGCTTTTTCGATAACCTAAATGAGACAACTAGCAATTATAACCCGAAAGCCCGAAAGAAAATTTTGCTGGAAGTTTTCATTCATCATCAGTTGGTGTCAATGATGTTGTGGCCGTAACACTCCATACTTAATTAAGATGGACATTTCTAATATGTTATTCAACTATGACTTAACTTACGTCCTTGACTTTAAATAATAAGGTCCATCCATTACTTCAATTATTACATCCTATTATGGGATAAATTACGCATTCCTACACTGTAATGGTTAAGTAATATAATCTATGCACGTGTATAATGACACTTCGAAAAATTAGCTTGGTGGAATAATTTTCCTACCTCCTATCTAGCATTCTCTAACCTTGAGTCAACCAACATACTTTATGGATTTGTCATCTTATTACTCCCTTCTCTAACCTTACTACTATCTTCTCTTGGTCATAATCTCTTGATAGTATCTTTAAACTTTGGTATTCACTTCCTCTAAATCCTAGATCCTTTATGTGAATATAACCTAAGACTTGCAAAATTATAATTTGATACCATTCCCCATTCTTTTGAGGGTTTTTCTCATGGCTTTCCATATAACTCTAACAAATTATTCCTTGGTTTATACCCACATTCCTTATATTCGACAAGGATTCTTCACTGCTGTCCTACAAGCATTCTTAGCTATTTATTCATTGCTAACTTCACCCATCTTATCTATGCAGTGAGCTCCATTTTAAAAATTAGTTTGCTTCCTACTATTCTTTATAAAAATAAAGCTTCACAATCATGAAGTACTTGATCCAAAACTTTTATCTTTAAAGATATAAACTTAGAAACCTTTATACCAAATTCAAAAATTGCTTTGCTTCAAAAAAATGAAATATGAAACATTTTCCAACTTTACCTTTTTAAGGAATTTCTTCAACAACGATTCACTTCTTTTAAAAGCGAGATTTTTTAAAGTCAATTATCACCAAACCTTTTTTTCTACAAAAACATCTTCTATAATTTTAAACAATGAAAAGTGGAGTAGGCAAGGATAACTTCCATCTGATTATTTTCCGACTATTCATGCTATTTTTGTTTCAACCTTTAGCGGAGATTTTAATAGCATACGAGGGGAACTTCTAAAATATACGTACAATTGCTATATCTTTCTAAATGTCAATCGAAAATATATAAGCAATTACTAGATATCTATGGATTTTATCCTCTTTCCATCCTATTCCTACTACTTCTCTCCTATATTTTTTTTCTAACTAGGTTACTAATCCTATTTTATATAAATGAATAGAGCTACTTCTATCTAAATTTCTAATGCTACTATTGAAATTTCTCCTACCTAAATTGACTTCAAGTGGCTTTCACTTCTCTAATAATATATTCCTCCTATCTTAGTTATTGGACATTTTTACCCTTCTATTCTCTTTACCCATTTTAATCAAGTACCATTTCCATTTATCCATCCTGTAGAGAAAGAATTTTACAAGCCTTCAAACATGCAAGAATAGGGAATATCATCGAGTCAAATATCCACTCAATTTTCCATTCATCTCAAAAATGAAAAACTTTTTTAGTCAAAAACTTTTGACTCAACCTATTTTAAAGTAAGAACTTAAAAATATCCTTTCTTTTTCAAAAGAACAGCTTCTTAATAAATCTTTTGAAAAACGCATTCTAAATGTTCTAAGAAACTTCCAAAATCTTCTAGACAAATTTTTTCTAGTGGTATCGGACTTGGAAATTACTGTTATTGTCCTTTCTTTTGGACTCCCCTTCTTCCCTATTCAATCGTTATAAAAATCTAATTATCTTCTATAACAACTGGGATTTTCGACCATCGAAATCGACACGAATACATCCACTGTATTACATGCTGAGAAATCAAATGCTAGAAAAATCCAATTATTAGGGGAAAAAATGAAGAGATAGAAGAAAATAGTAAACAATAACATAGAATCTCACAATCGCAGCGGAACAAAATACAATATAAAATAACAGAACTTTATACAAGAAATTGTAACTGTATTATACATAAAATCGTCAGAGTACAACAGTCAACAATCAATCTGGACTGTTATAATAACACGTTCTCACAAATTCTGAATATATAACACACACACAATGGAATATAATCAAGTAGGTGGAAAACATTTGAGACTCCTCCAACTCATCTCCTGAGATCCATAACATCCTAAACTTAATATATAATACTCGGTTTGACTCAAGTATTATAATAAAATAACAACCGAGTTAGTCTGGAAAACCAGCGTGAGAAAATACACCCACTTTGAATCATTACCGTTATCAAAATCCTTTGAAAAACAAAGGTATCCCCTAAGACCATGCCACACATAAACATAACGAGTTATTACCTTATGATAACCAAAACCATTTTATATAGAAATCTTATGATATTATAATAGTGTCTACATACAAATACTTATTAAAATAGTCGAAATTGTTACATTGATTAAATTCCAGCATGCTAGGCCATATTATAAATATTTCAAACATTCATTCAGAAATATTTTTTCAACTTCAAAATTCTACCAAATTTTCAATATTTGAAAATGATTTCAAATACATATATCCATAACAGAATATTTCAACCCGTATCAACACTTTGAAATATTCCAAATCCAACTTCTATTCCATTACATAGAAAAATATTTCTGTATAAATCACTTCGTCGCTAAAATATCTCTAAACCCTTTTAATTCCAATACTTAGGAAAATCATTACAAGTCTATTTCCCAAAATCATTCCTAATATTCATATTTAGGAAATATTTTGTACTTATCTCATAAATATCCAGAATTTTATTAAGTCCCTTTGCAATTCCCAAAAATTATCAATTATACTTATTTATAATCCAACTAACAATTTATAAGTCCGTTAATGGATTCAGATTCATTTTCAAAGTTTTTGTATCTAGACAATTTGGAATTTTCTTTACTCAAACTTTCCTAAGTTCCTGAATTCCATTATAAGATTTTCTCTTATAAAATCACATCCATTAAATAAAACCCAATTTACCAATCTCGAGAGTATTTATAAATAAATTGCAATTACTTACTTTAAACTATATGTATAATAATAATAGTAATAAATTTCAAACCACAGTTGAATAATTATTAAAATATCAAAACATCTTTCAAATAAACATCAATAACTAAATTCCAGTTTGTTTATAAAGTTTCTAATCGATTTACAAAACTTATTTATAAATCTTAGAATTTATTTCAAGAAATTTAAATATTTAAATAACCAATTTTAATGAAATATTTCAATGCTAAAACAGTTTTAAATTACATAGTTTAATAATTTAAATTCTCTTTTTAAAACAAACTTAACTTTTCGATAAAAATATGTTTTTAAAATTCCAATGTAACAAACTTCAATTTATAATCCCTCTTGATTCATAACACATCAACCACATTTCTAATTTCGTAACCTTTTTCACATTCCAAAAATAGAATCTACCATTTCTTTTAAAATCGATTACCTTATCTCATTATAAATTCTCACTGTGAATTTATGTCACCAATTCATCAAATGATCAACATTTCACTTTATTTATAAGCATTATTTATAAATTTCGTAGTCTCATTTCTAGTTTACAATGGTTTATATTACAAAAATCTATTTACAAATCGATTTCTAATTAAAATTCCACTTATAAATTTATTTCTAAAATAATCCAAACTATATTCCAAAACCATTCAAATCTCAATTTCGACTTCCATTTCATATTTTGAGAATCTTATTTAAATCCCATTGTTTAAAAATCCTCAGTTTGAAATTCTCTACTTGAAATCATTTTTACAAAATAGCTAATAAATTGCAAAGTCAAATCGTTTATGTTATCTAAATCAATTTCCTTTTAAACAATTCCAAAATTCAATATAATTATTTTCATTTCCAAAATCGTCCTTTGAATTTTCTTTTAAAATTCAAAAATATTATATATAGCATTTACAATGCCGAAATTAAGGCCAGTGCTGCTATACAATCCAATAAATTCAAATCACAAAACAATCCATAAAAGATTATTCAATCACATCATATATCATAATATATAGAATTAAAATAAATAATTTTGGGGAATCCAATTGGATCCCTCCAACCTGTTTCCCTGCAATCACAAATGTTATATAACGTAAAATACCAATCTCGCTTCGTGGTGGGATATCGCCGTAATGTAGGGTCATCTACTATTATGTAGGGTGCAAAGTGTCTCATCCGCTCCAATCAGCGGAAATATATCCAACTACTAATATATAATATATAAATATATAATATAACATCCAACTGATAATAATATATCAGTTCATTTGATCATCCAATAATTAATTTTTGATCATTTAAAATAAAACCAATCATCCAAGATGAGTGAGATTTACTCACCTTTGGTTTCAGTTGTCGCTTCCATTTTCTGATTTCGACTAGATTCAAACGACATTTGAATTTAGCTAAAAATTCTGGAACCTCTAAATCCAGCTAATCTAATTCCATATTGAAGATTTCATCAATACGAATCCAACTCGACTGACCAAGTTGGATTTGGATCTAAAACGAACGAGTTATAAAATTTATAAGTACTTGAATTTATTTAAAACAATTATATTACTTAATTTCAACTTAATTTTCAATACTCATGGAACCCAGCCCACAAAGCTAACTAACCTTCTCCTTCTTCCTAAATTGAACGTGCACGGCCATGGCCGTATCTTTCCTTGTACATACTCGCCAGTACGCCACCCCAAACTCCACGATTTTTTAAGACAATCCCACCGACGAGCTTCCCTTCTCTATCTCCACCTCCCAGACCCTTCAAGTTAAAGCCCAAGCCTTCCAATCAAAATGCGATCTCACCAACCCCTCTTCGACTAGCTAAAGGTGGCGATGACCAAACACATGCCACACTCCACGATATTCTTCCTTCCGAAGCTCCTCGACATTCTAAATCCAATTTCGATATCCAAATTCCCCATCGAAAACCAAAACTTGAGGTATATCAAACCCTAGCTTTTACACCCTTTATAGTCGTGTACAAAATTGAAGTCGCACACCACAATAAATATTTGAGAGCAAAGCCTCCGCCAAAACAAAGTTTTTAAAACTTGTTTCACATTTTCTTGTTGAGTAAGTTTTGAGAATTTGATCTTCAAATTCAAACTTTTTTTCTTTATCCTCTGTTCACAGTAGAGTTTATATAAGAAGGAAGCGACGATATATAACATAGATAGGATGGAGTGGCTGCCTAGGGTGGCTAATGGTAGGTTTTAGTGGGACTGAAATGAAATAATTTGGACGAAGGGTTAAATCAAGATGAATATTTTTTTTTAATTTCAAAATATCAGGCTATTAAATTTCGAACCCCGATCGAGATGTGCCACCTGGTGTTCCTAATGTTATACCCTTATTCCGAACCTAATGGAATAAGTTTCGAGTCCTAGTTTGATCGTATAAAGAAGATAGCTTTTTGAACCCAATTAATATATTAAATTTTCGATATTAATTTCAATGCGTTTCTATCCCGTACTACCAAATGACAACTCCAAATG
Source organism: Allium cepa (assembly GCA_030765085.1). Classification (NCBI taxonomy): domain Eukaryota; kingdom Viridiplantae; phylum Streptophyta; class Magnoliopsida; order Asparagales; family Amaryllidaceae; genus Allium; species Allium cepa. The sequence continues at coordinate 723,734,326 of CM060934.1, forward strand.
CAACGAAATTTGAAATCCGATAATAATACACTATTACGAATATAATGGAACTGGTTTTGTCGAAATCTGAGATTGTAATGATCTAAAATTTTCAACCTCGAAAATTCGACACTAATATGTTCACTGTAGATGTGCCGAGCAATCGAATGTCGGAAATTTCAGATTGTTAGGGTAAAGAAGAAAAAAGTCGAGGAAGAAACAGAAAACAACATTACAGAATCTCACAATCGCAGTGGAACAAAATAGAATATCAAATAATAGTATTTACACTTGAAAGCTGCAACTGCCAATTTACAGACAATATATCAGAGTACAATTATTCACAAATTACTGGATAGTTGTAACAACTTGTCCCTGACTATAATCAATATGACTCTAATACACAGCGGAATATACTCCATACATTTTTGCCATCCAGCTCACCTTCTGAGCTCCAGAACGTCCTAACTCGAAAATCTGTAATAATCAGTCTGGCCCGAGCATTACATTAAAGTAACACTCGAGTCAGGATGGAAAACAGCGTAAGTAAACCCATTTAAATTGAAATACTAAGGTTGTAAAAAACTTCTTCGTAAACCAGGGTAACTCGTATATCACTGCGAGTTTTTATCTCGCTTTAGCCAAACATTTATTTCATAAATCAATATCGAAGTAGTGTTACCCAGATTCAGTAGTCCTGTTTACTTAATTTATCCCAATTCCAGCCTATTTGATTCTATAATCAAATTTGTAAAGAATTATCGTAGTTACTAATCGACATGGTTCCAGATATCGCTGATATCCGACCCCGATCTCTTCGAATCCAATGCTTCTTTCTGAGCCAAGTTGTGTAGGTGAAGATAATTCAATTTAAATTCAGAATGCCATATTCATGTAGAGATTTCCATCATAGATATCTATTTAAACAAATGTCTCACATTTATCAACAGTTCAATCAGGCATTTCATATCACAAAACATCACAGTTTATCAGACTAGAGATATTAATTAATTCAAACATTCAATACGATTAATCATCCGTAAGCATGGTTAATTAATCACACAATTATAATTAATTTAATTAACACAAAATAAATTAATTATCTATATCCCTTATTAATTGATATTGACTAATTACAATCCATTTATTTTATTTTAATTAATTATTGGAATTAATTAATTATCATTCAAAATTACTTAAGACTTTAATTAATTAAAATATAAACGATTTGTCTCAATCCTTTTCTTAATTATCATTTAAATTTTATTTAATAAAACCTTTAGAATTAATTCATTATAATTTGTATTTAAATTAACTAAGATCTTTGTTTTAAACATTTGCCTTGCTTTACTTAATTACACTACTAATTCAATTTAATAAATTTAAGAATTAACTAAAATAAAGGAAACATAAATAAAAACTTTAAACTTAATTAATTTAAGTTAAAATACTTTATTTATATGACCCTTAACTAAATAATATTTAAGTAAATTAAGGTTTTTAACTTTTTATCCATATCAAGAAATTTGAGTAAAACATTTAACCTTTACAAAGATTTGGATAGAAAAATTTTGCTTTGAAAAACTTGTTTATTTTATTACTATGTTTTTTTTGTAAAATATACTTTCTTTATTCTATTCCTCATCTTAATTTCCTTACCTCCCATTTCTTCTCAGGCCCAAAACCTTCGGCCTATTTCCTTGCTTCTCTCTTTACTCTTTCCTACTCTATACTCTACTGCAACAACTCGAGTCCATCTCGATCAACATCTCAAGCCAAACTCCAACTTACCCGAGCTCTCCCTCGAAAACACGATCCTACCCAGCTATGAAATCACAATCTAGATGTATGTACACGCGTGTACGTGCACGAACGAGCAACTTTGCTCCGACCAACATCACCATCGCCAGCAACTCGTTGATGACACGCCCATACGTCATCATTGCACAGAACCACAAATGAGAAAGCAAAAGGAGATTGAGCAAGATGAGCACCTACAGGAACAAAAGCCAATCTACGAATCCACCTCACGCCACTATCCCAACCACTAGGGGACTCGCCATCACATCCAACCTTTCGCTACCCGACCACGCCTTGTTTTCCCCTACTCCGGCCTCTTCCGATGCAACTACGACGTCACATTCTCCTCGACCTTAACGTCGACTCGATCAGGGACTTAAACCCTAATAACCGATGTCCAAAAATCTGGGTTATCACATTCCTCCCCTCTTTAAAACTTTTCATCCTTAAAATGGAACGAAACAAGATTTTTAAATTATACTGTTAATTATCAGTTAAATTATTTTTTATGTATTCTTAACTCTGTACTCTTTTTATTCTGAAAGTTTTAAAACATTTTAAAAATATACATAATATTGTCAAAGTAGTTTTATAAAAATATTTAATTTGTAACTTGATGTTTCAACAAGTCCATCCTTGTTCTCGCCGAAATTCGGTCATACGTTGATCAGGCGTAGTACTGAAAATCTATAAGTACTTAGCAGACCTGTTTTCAACACCCAGTGAAAATACTTGTAAAATATTTTGTGAAAATATAGAAAACATTTTGTGAGAATGCTCTGGAAATCATCATTCACTCCATGGTCACAGTTAGCCCGATGGTTACGTCGCTATCCCGGCGAAATCCATAGAAAACTGTAGGCATCCGTGCCCCTCGATTACACCATGGAACTGACGCAGATCGCAGCTACACCTAGGATTAGGTTGCCATCATCGCAAAAACCCTTGTAACTATAGGCATCAGCGCCCTCGAATTTCGCTGCCAAATGAAACTTCTCCACACAGAACACATAGATCGCAGACTACATCGGTCGAGTCCCAATGTAGCCTGTAGGCACTCACTGCCACATGACTTTCATCATGTCTTCATAGATCCCAGTCTAACGATGTTACGTCGCTCTCCTAGAGAAATCGAACATAGACCTTAGGCAATCGTCGCCCCTCGACTTCCGCTATGGTGTGCAGTAGATCGTAGTTACACTGAGTTACACTATCGTTACAGCATAACCCAATGTCTCTATAGGCATTATCGCCCTCGACTTTCGCTACCCTATCCACAAACCTCAGAAACTTCAGTTTTTTCGGACATCCTCTTAGGATTAAATTTGGAACCCCCCTTAGGGCTCAAGGCAAAACCACCCCATGGATCTCCTACTTGATGTTTCACTCTAATGGGAGCGCCTTATTCCCCATAGCATTCTCAAAACATCTTATACTATACACATATAGTATCTTTCAAATTATACTCTTTATATGTATCACATATAAATCTCCTTTACACAATATCGATATCTCAAAATCAATAATTCCCAAACTTGGCTTTGCAAATTTCCAAAATTTGCTTTTTCCCAAAATCGAAAGCCTTTCAAAATCAATGGGTTCCAAAAACCTTTTCCCAAGTCCGTTCTCATAAAATCATTTACATATACATACATACACAAACACACACACACACACATATATAAGTTTATTCCTTCCAAGTTGAAAAATCTTTGGATTACTTCATACCTATATAAATTCCTTTTTATACTTCAAATATTTCAAAGATCTTTTCTTATAGTTATAGATTCAACAAGGAGAGTTTATCATATAGAACAAATATATATATAACTTTATTTGCGCCAAATCAAATATTCACGTTTTATTTCTTTTATAAAGTTATTTACCACATTACTTACTTTTTATGAAATTAATTTCAGTTATAGTGCTATCCAACTTCCACTTTTATTCATCGTATACTTCTCAAAATTTTCCATTTAAAAATCATTTTTACATTCCCTTTCAAAACTTTCAATATCTATTTCATTCAAGCACGTACGATGTACATATATCATCTGTATGCAATATCAAATTCGATCGCTCCTCGATCACACAATTTCACTTCCGAACTAGTATCGTTCACCAGACTTCCTAATGCGGACTCAGATTTGTGTTCTTGATCAGAAACCATCATTCTCCTTACATAGCCATAACTATGACAGAGAATTCCCAGAATCAAATCAAAAATCTATATGCATGGTTCACCATCGAAAATCGAGTGAAAAATCCCAACTTAGATCGATATATTATCTCGAAATTCTGTGCTCGAATCTGGATCAATTTGCTATGCGAATAGAATAATATACGTACATCCTAGGTATTTACCTTCATTGATTATCAGCTAAATCAATTTTCTTTTTATCCACATTCATTTTGATTCTATTCATGTATTCACAATTGCTTCCATTTCCATTTGGGTTATCACTTCAATTCTTATTTCAGTTGATATTTAGTTATAAACAGTTTCTACTCTGACCAGTTTGATTTAAGAAAATAGCTTAAATTTTTTAAAATAGATAATTAGTTGTAAAATAGTTATAAGTTGTAAATAGCCGTAAAATAGTTAAGTAATTATAAATTAGTTGTAAAATAGTTAAATAGTTGCAAAATAGTTATAAAATAGTTATTACTCAATAAAACAGATGTAAATAGTATTTAATTTTCAAAATAATTGTAAAATAAGTATAAGATGGTTTGGCTTTTAAAAAGAAAGTTTGTATAGTAAATAACTAGAAAAGATAGATTTAAGATAGTTTATGTTAAAACAATTTATTTGAAAATAGTTTCAGAGTCAACTGGTTCAATTTCCCAATCTCACATTCTAATCACTTTCCAATTTCCATTTAAATTGATTCAATTTCAATTTAATTTGAATTAACTTCAATTCCTTTCCCAAATTCAAGTCAATTCCCATTTGAATTAAACTTATTCAACTTCAATCACAATTCTAAATTATTCAAATCAAATTCAATTTGAATTAATTTCAATTCCAATCTCAACTTTGAACCATCTCGAATTATATAAATTTGAGTAAATGTTTAAATCCTGATTTAATCCTTTAAATCAAATTTTTACTTTTAACTTAACACCCTAAGTCTTTAAACAATTAAATTTTGAGTCCAGATCTCTAATATTCATTTAAATATCATAAGGTTCAAGTAAGAGTTCAAATCTTTTTAAGCAATTTAATCTTCGGAATCCAATTTATTACCCAATTTTAACTTCTAACTTGAAACCAATTCTTAAACAATTTTCAGTTTGCAAGTTCATTCTTAACATTTAAATCTTAATTTCAAAGTGATTACGTTCCTATAATTTTATTATTTTATTTCTAAAAATCAAATCATTTAAATAATTTCAAATTAAAATTTTATTTCCATTAATTTCAATAATGGATATATATTATTTCAATTCACAGTTTCATAGATTATTAATAACAACAGGATGATAGCAGGATATGTCTTAGTAAATAAACATCCAAATTATCTACAACATCCATCAATAGCATCCATCACACATTCCCAGAACTCAAACCCATTTTGAGATCACACATAACTACCCTTTAAACTAACCCATTTAACTATCCTAAGTTAAATTTCAATTCCATCTTGAAATTTCCAATTCAGATTGTTTGTTCTAAACTTATTTAACTTTCCCTAAGTTAAATTCAATTCACTTAATCCGATCAACCTTACTCAATTTGAATTCTCCATTTCAAATTTTTAAATCTCTTATCAATATCTTTTCCCCCTTACAAGTTCAAAACTTATTTCTCTTTGGATTTACATCACATTTTTAGGGGAAAATTCAAAACTCAACACTTAGTGTTTATTTCTAATTCATCTTTGTTATTATGTATATTCACACATATATACATACTTATTTCTTTTGCACATCAAGTCATACTTTAATTTTAAACCATTCTTGGTTTTTAATTCAAAAAAAAAATCCTTTTAAAATTAAAAAAAAACACTTATTTTAAAATAAGATTCCTACATTTTAAAAAATATTATCCATTATATCTTTTAATACCTTGAAACAATTTAAATTTTCTGAACTTAGATTCAAAACTTCAGAATTTAAATTCTTTCAATTTATAAGTCATACTTATCTAAATTGTTATTTTCTTAAAACATTTCATTCTGCTTTATCATTATTTATTTTTAGAAAATAAACATCCCTTTATTTAGTCACAACAAACATTTTATATAATAACCAAGATTATCACATCTGGAAACCAATCCACTATATATTATCTCATAATTTGTTGGAAAATAAAATCAAGGTAACTTAATTTAACATTCTGAAAACATTTCTCCAAATTTTAGGATTTTAGTCTCTGGTTTGAATCCATTTATAGCTTATCTTATTTGTATAGTTCATATTATCCAATTCCTATTTGGATGTATGTATATATATATATACACATATATATGTATATTAACACTTAAATTCTTACTATTATATTTAATTTCAATAATTAACGACCAATTACCCTAATATATATAATAATTATAAAAATTATTGCTCAATATATCAAAATATAAGCTTATATAAAAAATACTTTTAAAACCATTTTAAAAGTCATTATATAGGAAAATAACAAGTACACACTCATATAATACTCTCAACTCATTCTAGGGTACTGCTGACCTTACTTAAATGGGTAACCCCCACCAGAGCCAAGATTCTCACTTAACCTTTAGCTCTGATACCAAATGTAACGACCCGAAATTTTCGACCCTGAAAATTCGACACTAATACGTTCACTGTAGAAGTGTCGAGCAATCGAACGTCGGAAATTTCAGATTGTTAAGGTAAGATGAAAAAGAGGTAGAAGAAGAAACAGAAAACAACAGCACAGAATCTCACCATCGCAGCGTAACAAAATATAATGTCAAATAATAGTATTTACACAAGAAAGCTGTAACTGTTAATTTACAGACAATATATCAGTGTACAATTATTCACAAATAACTGGACAGTTGTAACAACTTGTCCCTGACTACAATCAATACGACTCTAATACACAACGGATTATGCTCCATACGTTTCTGCCATCCAGCTTGCCTCCTAAGCTCCAAAACATCCTAACCTGAAAATCTGTAATACTCGGTCTGACCCGAGCATTACATTAATGTAACACACCCGAGTCAGCAGGAAACCAGCGTGAATAAACCCATTTAAATTGAAATACCATGGTTGCAAAAAACTTCTTTGTAAATCAGGGTAACTCGTACACCACTGCGAGTTTTTATCTCGCTTTAGCCAAACATTTATTTCACAAATCAATATTTAAGTACCGTTACCCAGATTCAATAGTCCTATTTACTTAATTTATTCCAATTCCAGCCTATTTGATTCTACAATCAAATCTGTAAAGAATTATCGTAGTTACTAATCGACATGGTTCCGGATATCGCTGCGACCCCGATTTCTTTGAATCCAATGCCATCTTTTCGAGCCAAGTTGTTTAAGTGAAGATAATTCAATTTAAATTCAGAATTCCATATTCACACAGAGATTTCCATCACAGATATCTATTTAAACAAATGTCTCACATTTATCAATAGTTCAATCCATGCATTTCATATCACAAAACATCATAGATTATCAGACTAGAGATGTTAATTAATCCAAACATTCAATACGATTATTCATCCATAAGCATGGTTAATTAATCATATAATTATAATTAATTTAATTAAAACAAAATAAATTATTTATTTATATCCCTTCTTAATTGTTATTAACTAATTACAATCCATTTATTTTTATCTTTATTAATTTTTGGAATTAATTAATTAGCATTCAAAATTACTAAAGACCATAATTAATTAAAATATAAGCCATTTGTCTTAATTATTTTCTTAATTATCACTTAAATTTTATTTAATAAACCTTTGGAATTAATTCATTATTATTAGTATATAAATTAACTAAGATCTTTGTTTTAAACATTTGCCCTTCTTTACTTAATTACACTATTAAATTCAATTTAATAAATTTAAGAATTAACTAAGATAAAGGACACATAAATAAATACATTAAATTTAATTAATTTAAGTTAAAATACTTACTTATATGACTCTTAACAAAATAATATTTAAGTAAATTAAGGTTTTTAACTATCCATATCAGGAAACTTGAGTAAAACATTTAAACTTTACAAAGATTTGGATAGAAAAATTTTGCTTTGAAAAACTTGTTTATTTTATTACTATGTTTTTTATATATAAAATATACTTACTTTATTCTATTCCTTACCTTAATTTCCTTACCTCCCATTTCTTTTCAGGCCCAAAACCTTCAGCCCATTTCCTTGCTTCTGTCTTTACTCTTTCCTACTCTATACTCTACTGCAACAACTCGAGTCCATCTCGATCAACATCTCGAGCCAAACTCCAACTTTCCCGAGCTCTCCTTCGAATACCCGATCCTACCCAGCTACGAAACCACAACCCAGATGTACGTACACGCGTGCACGTGCACGAATGAGCAACATCGCTACGACCAAGATCACCAGCGCCAGCAACTCGCCGATGACATGCCCGTACGTCATCACTACCCAGAACCACAAACGAGAAAGCAAAACGAGATCGAGCAAGATGAGCTCCTATAGGAACAAAAGCCGATCGCCAAATCCACCTCGCGCCACCATCCCAGACCACCAGAGGACTCGCCATCACGTCCAAGCCTTCGCCACCGGACCACGTCTCTTTTTCCCTTACTCTGGCCTTTTCCGATGCGACTAGGACGTCGCATTCTCCTCGACGTTACGATCAGGGACTTAAATCCTATTAATAGATGTCCAAAAATTCAGGTTATCATAGAGACTATGCCCCGAAAGGCTATTTTATATGTTAATTAAAATGACATTTTTTCCAAAATTAGTTAAATCACCTTTAAATCAAATTTAAAAGTTTTATTATCTTCATTTTTGTTAATAGAAATTAAATAAGCCTTTAAATCATTTTTATCCAAATAAAACCCAAGATTTAAATTATTTAAACGATTTCTAATTATTAAATTCAACAATTAAATTATCCCAATAAATCACTACCTTTGAAATTCAAGTTATTAGATCTATAAAATTAACTTTAAATTATTTAAAATTAATTAAATATTCCAATTTCAATTAACCAAAATTCTAGGTCGTTACATTCTCCCTCCTTAAAAAAATTTCGTCCTCGAAATTTCCAAGGTAGGAAAAATGCCCAAACCCGTTTCTTTTCTAAAAATGGTTAATTGAACAAACTTCCCAAATCCATTTAAGCCTTTAACATACGATAATCAATTTGTTGGAACCTTGTTATTACGTTTTTGTTAAATTCCCAAAATTCATCCGTAGGTTCCAACTAATATTATCCATTCAATTATTTTAGATTCTAACTCAAATCTAATTTTAGTTATTAAAATTTTTCTAAGAGTCTCCATACGTGGCTAGATCAAAACGACTACAAACCGCCACTGCAGGCCCAAATCCGCAAAAGAAAACAAAAGCCAAGTGGCTCAACCATAAAACCATCAATCAAACAATAATTTTAACACATACCTTTTTGTTGGGAAATCAAAATTTTATTTTGAAACCAAGGCATCAAATTTGCTCTTTCTTTTAAATACCCACATTTTGTCTGCCCATGATATCCAAACATATAGTTTATAATCATATTAATATGCATTTTCAATTTCCAATATTTTCTTTACTTAAGCCCGTACGATGTACTTGTATTATCCATGTGCAGTGTCCAATCTGATCGCTCGCTCGATCACATAATTTCACTTCCGAACTAGTATCAATCACACGACCACTCTAGTGCGGAATCATATCTGGTTCCTTGATTAGAAATCATCATTCTGCTTGCATGGCCATATACTATGATGGAGAATCCCAGAATCAATCAAAAATCTGTATCCAGAGTTTGCCATTGAGAACCGAATGAAAAATCCTAACTCGAATCTATATAAATTATCTCGAAATTCTATGCTCGAATCTGGATCAAACCGTCATGCGAATAAAATAATATATGTACTACTTATGCGTTTATTTCCAGTTGATTTCTATCCAATTCGTCTACATTCAATTTCTTTTACATTCCCTTATTCACAACCATTATTCCCATTGCTTAATTCACATTCATTTCATTTACACTTATTTACAATTCACCACCCACATCCTTTAAATTGTATATTCCATAATACTATTATCACTTAAGCATCATTCCATGGAACTTTGTTTACTTAAGTTCACTTTAGAACATTTTATATAACATAAGTCTATATCAATTTTGTATCAATCCAATTTTGTTTCACTCAATTTCATTGTTAAATTTCAATATTCCAACAATATTCAAAATCATATTCAACACAATAATTTATTCAATTATTTTTTTCTTTAATTCATTCCCAAAAATTATTTATCTAACCTAGCGCAGGTCAAATTCCTTTTCGAAATTCATTTTTGTTTCCATTTTCTTAAATTAAATTTCATTTCCAAGTTTAATTCCAAATTTACTTTTCTTGCATTCATATTAAAAAATCTTAAAACATTGATTTAACTTGTAAATTTTCAAAATTGTATAAATTATCATACCTATTTTCTCATATTTCCAATAAACATGAAAATCCCAGAGTTTAAACACCTTATTCTAAATTATTTCAAACTATTTTTGAAATCATATACATACATATATATGTGTGTATGCATATATATACACAATCCTTTGGTGTATCAAATTACACCTTTGAATTTTAAAACCAAAACTAGTTTTACAGAACAAACTCCAATTTGTAGCAATTCCTCTCTTGGAAACTCGAAAATGAACGTCGATGATGCAACAGTCATCACCGAAATTATGTTTCAGCGAACGAAGTGAGTTCAGTGATTTCTATTTCTTTTTAAAACCCTTTCAAAATATTTCTATTCAAAAACATTTCCAAATAATTCTATCATTGTTTTCCAAGTTTTGAAAAATCATTTCCAAAACCCAAGGGATTTAAATTCAAAAATTTCCCAACTTTTAAATCCTTTTTAATTGATAAACCACTTTTATAAATCATATTTATAAAATTTCACTTTGGTTATATAAAATATTTTTTTGTTGTTAGTCTTGCTTACATTATAATATTAACAACTTATTATAACACCAAAACAAACAATAATAATCAACATTATCATTTCCTAACAACCAAGCACACTATATATACCATAATAATTTTATGAAAACTAATTCCTTTATGTAAAATATAATCCAGGTAAAATTATTTCATTTACCCAGTTTCAAAACAATACCATGCCGAGTTGCTCTGTTCAAGTTTTTAGAGATCCCTATTATTAACATTATTTAATCGTATCGATCAGAATCCATAAGCCACTCAACTGAGCCATCAACACAATATAAAATATTTTTATATCACTGACAAATAATCGCTCATATATATACACAGTCAAACTTATTCTTGGGTGGTACTGACCTTATCTTTAATGAGTTACCTCATCAAAGCCAAGTTTGTCTCTTAACCTTTAGCTTTGATACCAAGTGTAATGACCGGAATTTTTGACCCTCGAAAATCGACACTAATACATCCATTGTATTACACATCGAGAAATCGAATGCATAAAACCAGATTTATGGAGGAAAAGAAAATAAAGAGATAGAAGAAAACAGAAGTTTTTGGCGCGATTGCTTGGGAATTGAGACAGTTGAATTTTACTACAAAATAACAAAGAATCTCACAATCGTAGCAAAAAAATACAATATATAATAACAGATCTTTATACAAGAAACTATAACTATATTATACATACGATCATCAGAGTACAACAGTCAACAATCAATCTGAACAGTTATAATAACTTGTCCACACAAGTGTTGAATATACAGCATACAAACACAACGGAATATAATCAAGTACATGGAATATGCCTGAGACTCCTCCAGCTCGTTTCCTGAGCTCCATAGCATCCTAACCTAAATTTGTAATACTCGGTCTGAACCAAATATTATAATAAAATAATAGCTGAATTAGTCTGGAAAACCAGTGTGAGAAAATACACCCAATTTGAATCATTACTGCTTGAAAAATAAAGGTATCTCGTAAGACCACGTCAAACGTAAACATGACAGGTTTTTATCTTATGATAACCAAAACCATTTTATAAAAAAATCTTGTGATATTATAATAGTGCCTAAGTACAAATACTTATTAAAATGGCCGAAACTGTAACGTTAATTAAATTCCAGCATAATAGGATCTATAATCAAAAAAGTAAGGCATGTATTGGAGAATGGATTCCATAAAATGACTACGCATTGGGGTACCACCTATCACAGTACATGTCTAAAAAATTTACCAAGGACCTTGCCTGGATCCACTACCAACACAAGGTCGGCCTACCTATGATCTGGATAGTACCAAGCATGTCATCACCCTGGTTGCTTTGCAACCCTTTTTATCGAGATCTCATGCACAACCAATCCAAATATGTTGATGTAGGATATCTAGAAAGGTGACAACATACCCGAATGGGTGCGACCCACTTAGCCAAGCTGCATCTCCCTTGATTTTCTATCATTCCTGATTGATGAGGCTTGAGGATGCGATTACCTTTCAAGAATTTTACACTCAGAATACTTATTGCCCTCCAATGACAATGTGTTGTCCATACAAGTCGTTCGGGGTCTGAACAAACCGAGTCTCCAAAATCACCATCTTCATTATGTTCTCGATATCATAATTTGCAACGCTCAAATCGGATCAAAGTGGTTTTCACATAATTAAATCTGATACCGGCCTCTTCGAAACGATCAACAAAGTTGGCCAGATTTTATAGTCGGTTATTTAACTATTAAATTACACACATAAGCAGCCACTAGGCCATATTATAAATCTTTCAAGCATTCATTCCAAAATATTTTTTTCAAAGATATATATTCAAATTTCTTCCAAAATTTCAATATTTGATAATGATTTCAAATACTTAAATCCATAACAGGATATTTCAACACGTATTAACACTTAGAAATATTCCAAATCCAACTTCTATTCCATTACTTAGAAAAATATTACTGTACAAATCATTTTGTTGCTAAAATATCTCCAAATCCTTTTAATTCCAATACTTAGGAAAAACATTACAAGTCTATTTCCCAAAATCATTCCTACATTCATACTTAGGATATATTCCGTACTTATCTCATAAATCTTTGGAATTTTATTACATCCCTTTGCGATTCCCAAAAATTATTGAGTACGCTTATTTATAATCCAACTAACAATTTCTAACTCCTTTAAGATTCATTTTCAAAGATTTATATCTTAAAAATTTGGAATTTTCTTTGCTCAAATCTTCCTAAATTCCCGTATTCCATTATAAGATTTTCTTTTATAAAAGCACATCCATTAAATAAAACCCCATTTACTAATCTCGAGTTGCAATCACTTACTTTAAACTATATATATATATAATAAATTTCAAACCATAGTTAAATAATTATTAAAATATCAAAACAGCTTTAAAATAAACGTCAATAACTTTATTTATAATGTTTCTAATCGATTTACGAAATTTATTTATAAATCTTAGAATTTATTTCGACAAATTTAAATATTAAAACAGCTAATTTTTCTGAAATATTTCAATGCTAAAATAATTTTAAATTACATATTTTAATAACTAAAATCCTCTTATTAAAATAAGCTTAACTTCTAGATAAAAATATATTTTTAAAATTCCAATATAACAAACTTCAATTTATATCTCTCTCAATTCATAATAGATCGACCACATTCTCAATTTCATAACCTTTTTCACATTCGAAGTATAGAATCTACCATTTCTTTTAAAACCGATTACCCTATCTCGTTATAAGTTCTCACTGTGAATTTATATCCCCAATTTTATCAAATGATAATCATTTTACTTTATTTATAAACATTGTTTATAAATTTCATAGTCTTTGCAACGGTTTATATTACAAAAATCAATCGACAAATCAATTTCTAATTAAAATTCCACTAATAAATTTATTTCTTAAATAACCCAAACTATATTCCAAAACCATTCAAATCTCAATTTCAACTTCCATTTCATATTTTGAGTATCTTATTTAAATTACACTGTATAAAAATCCTCAATTTAAAATTCTCTACTTGAAATTATTTTTACGAAATAGCTAACAAATTCCAAAATCCAATCGTTTATGTTATCCAAATCTATTTCCCTTTAAACAATTCCAAAATTCAATATAATTATTTTCATTTCCAAAATCGCCGTTTGAATATTCTTTTAAAATTCAAAAATATTATTTATAGCGTTTATAATGCCAAAATTAAGGTCAGTGCTACTATATCATCCAATAAATTCAAATCACACAACAATCTATAACAGATTATTCGATCACATCATATATCAAAATAGATGGAATTAAAATCAACAATTTTGAGGAATCTAGTTGGATCCCTCCAACTAGTTTCTCTACAACCACAGATGTTATATAAAATAAAGTACCGATCTCGCTTCCAGGTAGGATATCGTGGTAATATAGGATCATCCGCTATTATGTGAGGGGAATAGTGTCTCATCCACTCCCATCGGCGGGAATATATCCAACTACTAATACATATACTAATATATAAATATATAATATAACATCCAACTGATAATAATATATCAATTCATGCAATCATCTAATAATTAATTTTTAGTTATATAAAATTAAACCAACTATCCAAGATGAGTGAGATTTACTCACCTTTAATTTCAATTGTCGCGTCCATTTTCTGATTTTGACTAAACTCGAACGGCATTCGAATTTAGCTAAAAATTCTAGAACCTCTAAATCCAGCCAATCCAATTCCATATTGAAGATTCCTTCTATATGAATCCAATATGACTGACCGCTTTGGATTTGGATCTAAAATGAATGAGTTGTGAAATTTATAAGAACTTGAATTTATTAAAAAGAATCATATTACTTAATTTCAATTTAATTTTCAATACTCACGCAACCCAACCAACAAAGCTCCCTCTTCTCCCTAGATTGAACGTGCATCCATGGCCGTATCTTCCCTTTTGCGCACACGCCAATACGCCACTCCAAACTCCATCATTTCTTAAGACAATCCCACCGACGAGCTTCCTCACGATCTCCACCTCCCGGACCCTTCAAGTTAAAGCTTGAACATTCCAATCAAAATGCGACCTCAGCAACTCCTCTTCGACTAGCTATAGGTCCCAATGACCAAACATATGCCGCACTCCACGAAATTCATCCCTCCTAAGCTCCTCGACATTCTAAATCCAATTTCGGCATCCAAATTCCAAATCGTTGACCAAAACTTGAGGTAAATCATACCCTAGCTGCTGCATCCTTTACTGTTACGTATAAAACTAAAGTCACACCCCTCATTAAATATTTCAGAGCGAAGCCTCCACCAAAACAAAACTTTTAAAGCTTGTTTCACATTTTTTATTGAGTAAGTTTTGATAATTTGATTTTTAAATACAAACTTTTTTCCTTTTTATTCCTCTGTTCACAGCAGAGTTTATATAAGATAGAGGTGACGATAGGTAACCTAGATAGGATACGGTCGCTGACGGTAAGTTTTGATGGGCTTGAAATGAAATAATCTGGCTGAAGTGTTAAATCAAGATGACTAATTTTATTTAATTTCAAAATATCAAGCTATTAAATTTTGAACCCTGATCGAGACATGCCGCCTGGCGTTCCTAATTTTATACCCTATTCCGAATCCAATGGGACAAGATTCGAGTCCTAATTCGATCGCATAGTGAAGGTAGCTTTTTGAACCCAATTATTATATTAAATTTTCGATATTAATTTCAATGCATTTCTATCCTGTATGACCAAACGATAACTCCAAATGATACAAGATTTGAAATCCGATTATTATACACTATTACGAATCCAATGGAATTGGTTCCATCGAAATCCAAGAATGTGCCCCGGAAGTATATTTTTATATGTTATTTAAACGGGATATTTTCAAAATTAGTTAAATCACCTTTAAATCAAATTTAAAAGTTTTATTATCTTCATTTTTATTAATATAAATCAAATAGGCCTTTAAATCATTTTTATCCAAATAAAACCGAAGATTTAAATTATTTGAATGATTTTAAATTATTAAATTCAACAATTAAATTACCCTAATAAATCACTACCTTTGAAATACAAGTTATTAAATCTATAAAATTTACTTCTAAATATTTGAAATAAATTAAACATCCCAATTTTAATTAACCAAAATTTTGGGTTGTTACATCTTCTAGCTTTGTGATTAATGTACACCTTCTTACGGGAACCTTCCCCACTCCTATTATTCCCTATTTTGGATATTTGCAATATTTAGTTCCTAATTTTCCATTTGTCCAGATTAAATATGCATCCTCAATCGGCTATCCATCAAAATCCACAATCATAAAGCAGCCTATGGCCAAGAAAGGAGTCTTGTACCATTCAGCCTCCAGGATTCTTCTACATGTCGTGCTCATGCTCTTTTTGGTCCACTCCATACGACAAGACCTCTGCCCCATGTAGTAATGAGGGTAGGAGTGTAAATTTAACTTTATTTATTTTTTGCAACTCATAGTCACATTGTCCATCCTTTCAAATTATAATCGCAACTACTTCTATACTCAGAATTTATAGAGATGGCGTATAATATATATATATATATATATATATATATATATATATATATATATATATATATTATAGGTAAAAATACAAGTGTGTTCTCTCAGTGTATCCTAATTTCTTTGATCTACTAACCTAAGCTCTGATACCATATATAACAACCCACATCTTAATGGGCCTGAATTTCGATGAAATCAAAACTTAAGTCTGTTAAGGTATGGATCGTTTGGTTTGGGTAACCTATAATAAACACAAGCGTATCAAAGAGTGATTAATAAAAACTCACAGTGCAATTGAAAAATATAATATAACATATATACCAATTAAGGCTAATACATTGGAATGAATATTATTCCTTAGATGTCTAATCGCGTTGTTAGCACCGAGCATGAATAAGAAGTGCAACACCCCGTAAAAACTTATTGTAAATAAATTAGATAAATTAATCTATATGATGAGGTTAAGAATGGAAATTTTGCAAAATTTAAAATTTTACCATGAAAATTATGCATGTGTTTTTGGCGAAATTCTGATTAATTCCATACATAATATGTCGAAAATAAAGCTCAAATGGAGAAGTTATGGACATATAAATAATTTAAATGGAATTCAAATTAAAATAATTAAATAATTATTAAATTTGAAATTTGAAAGTTAACAAAAATTAGACTTGGGGGTTACTAGTCGTTAAAATTAATGTTAACGTTAAAAGTAATTAAGAATAAAAAATTAAAAAACAACAATAAATTAACGTTCCCAAAATAAGAAGACCGATCGACCACTAGTGGTCGACCGGTGGGTAGCAGCGTTCGACAGATGAAGGTTGTGGCGACTAGGGTGTTCTTCAATAGTGAACATCTGGATTTTTATTATTTTAAACTAACTTAAATTTGACGGTCCTAGTGCATTTCAACCACTGTAAATAAGAGCCTAACCTCCTCTCTTTTATTCACATTTTATTTTGGCAACCGTACAAAGCTATGTCAGTTTATCTTTTCCAAGATTTAGAAAACTTCTTTAGAATTTCAAGTGAGAAATCTTATATGTTTATTTTTATTTATTATTTATTTTCTAAATCTTTTCTCCTCCATAACTCTAATTTTTTGAATCTAAAATATATAAAATCCTTTGCTCTCTCTGTATATATGTGTGTATAAAAGAAGAGATCTGAAAGGTATTATTGAAGGCATGTCAAATCTAAAAAAGGGTAAAACTAAGGACCTATAGTGAGGGAAAATCCTAATTTTTCTATCTTAATGATTAATTAGTGTAGTCTGGATTTGGCTTATGTCTTAGGAAGTTTTGGTTCATAATAACATTATACAAAATATCCCTAAAATTTCCTCAAAACGTAATGTCAATTCGAGGTTGGAATCTCGATTGTTTATTCTAAAATAATGGATGTTATGTAGATTTGCAGTTTTAATTTTTTACTCCACTTCTTATTCTTTTTCTTTCAATTTGATTAAGGGATTTGATTAGGAAATGGCGTGTAAGGTACAAATTCATATTTGTAGTTTACATCGCTTATTTCCAAAATTTTAGTGGAAATATCCTTTGTGTAATTTCATGTAAAAAGAAGTTGAATAGAGTGTAAAAAGTAATTAAAATTGTATGTTTTTTCATTTGTGCCATTGTTTTCAGTTGAATTTTATTTTTTATACAAGTCCACTGATTAGATTTTTGGATATTGGACTTATGGAATACTGATGACATGGAAATGAGACTTGTATAATTTTGAAAGAGTTGACATTTAAACGTTAGTTTGAGGCGTAAACTTCGCATGCTAAGAAATTCCAAGGCAGGTATGTGTATATACACATACATATACACATACATATATATATAGCACAAAAGTCGTATAATTATAAAGTATTAATTGCGTAGTTAATAACTGTTAATTCTTGTTAAATATTCCTTAGGAAAGAAGTTAGTTATGAAGGCAAAATATGAGTTTTCTTATAAGGCCTTGATACGGAATACAATGAGATTTGAGATAATATATATGGAAAGTGTTAGATTATGACTAAGTTATAGGGATGTGAGGTCAACCAAAAGCACCCGAAAGTATATCCACCTAATCTAGATACCATAAGTATAACTTTAGGGCTGACGTGAGACATTGCCTGTGATATGTAACTATAGATGATGCGAGGTTAGTTCGAAATTCTATTGAGTAAATCTGCACACCTAGTCTATCCACTAGTGCCTACAAATAGTTGGACTATGTGAGACGTCACTATGCGGGATGTATCATAATACGAAGGACCTGCTGCAGGGGTTGAAGGTATTAAGTGCGCGTATGAGTGTAACGACCCGGGATTTTGGAATTCCCGAGTTGTGAATATTATTTATAATATTCAATAATATTGTATTTTGATATACAATATTTGTAGTAATCAGTGATTTATCATTATGTAAAATTTATTTTTTTTTCTAAAAACAATATAACATGGATTTCCAAGATTACATTAAAATTTGGAAGTTGATTTAAATAAATTTCTTAAATATATATATACACACACATTGTTTCAAAGTAAAAAGTATATGTTGTTTAGATTTAATGTATATTATTATTTCAGGAATAGATATATATTAATTCTAAAAGTGGAAACATAATAAGAATTTCAATTTATTGTGATTTCATTATTTTTATATATAAAATGATAAATTTTTATGTAATGAAATTAAGTGAAATTCTTAGTGAAGTAAAAAGTAAATTCATAATAGTTAATTGAGAGAAATGTTATAAATTGATATGTATAAAAATCACATAAATAAATAAGAGAAATTATTTATACATAAGTATTAATGAAACTTAAATAGCTAGAAGTCATATATTTTCATATTATAAAGAGGAGAGTGACTTAATTTATTTTAAAATTTTAATCTATGGTATAGATTTTATTTTTATCAAAGTCTCATTGGTTTAAATGGTATGAAAATATAAATGTTATTTTATTTCATTTTGTTTAAAGTAACAGCATATTTATTTAAAAGTAGTAATCAAAAAGAGGGGTTATTTTAATTGAATCATTCCTCATCTTTATTTTAAATTAAATAGGAATACATGCTTTAAGTCATATTTAATCAAATTTTTATTTTGTTTAAAATTTAAAGGTGACAACCACATTTACACTTGGCATTTAAGATTTTGAAATCCAACATAATCATGAATGTTTCTTTTCAAACATTTTCTTTGTTTTAAAGGGATACTATTTCAAATCTTTAAAGGATATCTTTGTTCAACACTTATATTTAGAAATTACAACTATATAAATATACAACCAGTAGCTTTTGAAAAGAACAATTCATTTTAAAGGGGAATATCAAATCTTACAACAAGAAAAGAAAATGGCAGCACTTGGAATAAAATCTGCATGTTAAAAATTTCTCTGTAAAAAGCAAATCTGGATATTCAAAGGAAATCTTGAAGCAGCCTTTAAAGGATCCATTTCTCTAGAAGCAAGTCAAGAATTTCTAGCTCTTTTAAAAACCAAATTCCAAGTCAGGGAAGCTCGAATCAGATGTTTAAGGTGAGAATACAGTAAACTTAAATTTAGAACTGCATGCATGCTCTGTTAAGTTAAATTTTGTTTAACTTACCTCTAAAATCCCAAATCTGTCGAAGCTAGCTTGTATTTGCAAATATTTTGAACTGCAAAAATGTTTATTTACCAGATTATCTTAAGTTAAAATTTATTATTTAAAATTATATGTTGTATATTTCACATGCGATGAGTTCTTCTGTAAAGATCAAATTTTTATGGAAATTTAAGTTGTTCGAATCAAAGATTCAAACATGCATGTTAGATCAGCTGATGAAAAAAGGATTTTTGGTGCTTGAATCGTGATTTTTAATCACATAAATTGTGAGTTATGTATAGTTGAACTGTTTTGGTTCAAAAATTTATTTCTGGTGAACTCTGCGTCGAGGGGTGGTGCGGATTGGATAAGAAGATGCTGGAAGGCGTGGGTAAGGGGATGACCGAGGCGGAATTTGCGATTTCGCCTTTGATTGGGCACGCATAGCGATTTTAGGGTTTAAGAGAAGGGGAAGCTTTGATCATGTCGCTGCAGGTTTGAGAAAACAGGAGGCGACCGGAGTTCTTGGGATTCGGCTCATGGGTGGGTGCATGTGTTAGCATTCGACAATGGTGGATGAGGTTCAAGATGGTGGTTAGTTGTTGATGAGGTAGATGGATTTGTAGTGGTGTGTGGGTTTGTGACTTGAAAACTTCGGCACTGAAGCTCGAAGTTTCGTTCATCAGTGAAGTTTGCTTCATCGAGTTGCTTGTTGCATTCGAGCAACGTTGTGGAGTTGGGTTGTGTCGTCGCGACTGTGAATTGGACGGAGTTATGGCCGTACATGTGCATACATATCCGTGCATGCGTTTTTCCTGGTGGTTTGCGATGTATGTGGATTGTTCGACGACTTATTGGTGGGTGAGTGATGATGGGTTAGGCGATTGTCAACGTTGATTTGAAGTCATGTGTTTCAGGCAATGTCTCCGTTCGCATTTGGTTCATAATACTAGAGGTGGAACGTGATGGGTTCAGCAAAGCATTGGGGAAGAAGGGAGACGAGTTGTTATTTGGATTGGGTTTCGGCCCAATCTGGTAGCGTTTTGGTTTTGTTTTAAAGTATCAGGCTTTGGAATTTAATATAGGTTTTAATAATACTTGGACGAGCCTGTTAGTTTGGGCTGTGTTTTCGGCTTGGGTTGAGTAGAAGCGGGTTTATCATTTTTTTTAGGCATGATATAGCAAGTTTAAAATTTATATGGTTTTCTCAACATTTTAAATAGTATGAAGCTTTGATCTTGAATATTATTTAAGATTTAATTTAAAACAATGGTTTATACTTAATTATGGTTGTTTAAGTAAATTGTTATCAAGTATTCGAATTAACTTAAAAGATAAAAAATTCTTTCACTTAAGTTTATTTGAATAAATTAAGTAAGTAAAATGATTTAGAAGACCATTTAAAATTGAGTTTTGAGTTAATCATGTGCTCAAAGATTTTTAATTTATAAAAATAAATGAGGATATTAAGGGTTGTTAGTTAAGGAATAAGTAATCAATATAAACGATTATAATTAATTAAGGAATTATGTATAATTTAGCAATTAAAGGTTAGTTGCTGAAATGGTTAAAATAATTAATTTGTATAATTAATCAAAAGTTAATTACTTAATGTAATTAGGGAATAATTAATCAAGATTGATTAATTTGAAAAGTGAAATATAATTGAAATAATAAAGGTAATAAATACTGATACTTTGAAGTGAATTCAAGTCTTTAGGTTATACCATATTATAAATTATTTCATAAATAAATGTTATGAATAAATGGTTTGTATCGACGAATATTATATCGTCATATGATCCATTGTGAAGTTAATATATGAAGTTGTATAAGTTTGTTTGGATAGAACCTAGTTGTCAATCGGAATAAATGATATTCAATAATCTAATGGCCAAACTGTTGTAATTGTTCCCAATTTATTAGATGCATTTATTTATATTGTTTAAACTAGATGACATTGGGACAGCGGAAACTGACACCATTTCGCTATATAATTAATCTAATTGTGTGTAGAGTGTAAGCCATTGACATGACTGTGTTTTGAATAATTGTTCTAGTAATGATAATCTCTAATCTGTTGTTCTTGCATATATCTGTTATGTGCCTATTAATTATATTGAGAATGTAATGTGAATCGATCTTTGGAAATAGATTGATTTGAATATCTGAGATTGTGAATTGCGAATTGATAAGTACCGTTTGGACTGATAAGCCTTGTTCGATTTAAATTGATTTATGAAATCAGTTTTTTTTTTAAAGTAATATAATAATATTTTTAGGAATGTTTTCAAATTTGATCAATATTTGGACTATTGAAAGTAGAAATTTATTTATACCTTCGAATTTTTTTTTAAGTTATAATTTCTAAATTGTTTTCAAGTATCAACTCATTTTGTAAAGATTCTTTAAAAACAATTTATATTAGTATTAATATTTAAGTTATTTTCTTAGTTGAATTTCCTTCAATAAAGGTAGTTTAAATAATTATAATAATCTTTATAAGGGATATTTTATCTATTTAACTTAAAATAATGTTTGTAAATTTATAAGTATGTTTTGGAAGGAAATAGTTATATATATATATATATATATTTTGAATAAAACAAGTTTTCCTAAATAAATGATAATTTACTTAGATTTTTAAAGATGGACAAGGTTTAACGGTTACAATGGGAAAGAACTTTGTGTATTGATTGATTGCTTTGATAGGTAAATAACCGACTATCAAAATTGGACAAAACCTGACTTTGGAAATATCTAGAGGAGACTCGAGAATTATATGGTACGGTTACCGATCGAGTTGCTATACCGTACGTATAAACTCGTTTGTTTTCTAGGATGAATTATAAGGAGACCCGTATAGCAAAGATTAGGAGGTGAACTCCGATCTTGTATTTCGTCGGAGTATTTCCTAAAGAACCGGGGTTGAGTTCACCGGAAAATAGCGAATGTTGTTTCGAAGAGACCGGGATCCGATTTGTAATCCGAAAACCACTTCGATCCAACGATACGTTTCGGGGTGAAGACAAGAGCTTGGAGTCGAGGATGGAGCAGCGAAGTGCAAGGGCTACTCGCTACTAATCCTGAGGGTGATTCCAAATTAGATGTAGTAGGAATAGTGCCTTCGGTTCCATTCGAACCTGGAACGGACTTGTATGGACGAATGCTTTCAGAACATCGTCAGGCGGACGATGAGCATTCTAAGGGATATGTCCTATAAAGATAACGCTTAGCCTCGAGCCTCATCAACCGGGAATGACTGAAAATCAGGGGTTATGCAGCAAGGCTTCGTGGGTAGCCCCCACTTGAGGGTAAGGTCATCCCTGTCTAGATGTCCCTTTTTATTTTCGGCTTAGTGGTGCGGTTGCTGATCCCAACCGTGGGGTGATCTTATTCGGAACTGTCCAGTAAGGTATGGGTCCGGCCTTGTGTTGCAGGGGACCGGGAGTGGTCCTCGGTACGCTGATCTAGACCAGGTACTGTGACAGGTGGTACCCCAGTGCCTAGTCATTAGTTGGAAATCCATTTTCCCTACATGCCTTGTACGAGTTTTGTTTGTATTACCCACTTTGTGGCTAGTAGCTGGAATTTAATAATGTAACAATTTCGGCTATTTTAATAAGTATTTGTATATAGACCCTATTATAATATCAGAGGATTTCATAAAAATGTTTTAGCTATCGTAAGGTAAAAACCCGACATGTTTATTTATGGCGTGGTCTTACAGGATGCTTTTGTTTCCAAAAGGAATTTTCAAAATTTAATAATCAAGTTGATTGTGTTTTCTCACGCTGGTATACCAGACTGACCTGGGCTTTGGTGTTTTCCTATATGCTCGGGTCAGACCGAGCATATTTCCAGGTTTAACTGGAAGGGTGGAAGCTTCAGGAGAAGGAGCTGGATCAAAAGACGTATTCTCGTAAATGTTTATAAGTAATCCTTTGGTCATGTGGTCATTGTTGTAAGGACGGGATTGATATAACTATCCCAGTTGTATGGTTGTAACTCTGATGTAAAACCAGTATATGTTATATAAAGGTAACTGTTTTGGTTTCATGTAAAGTTTTTTTATATTACAATTTATTCGTTTCGCTGTGAGGTTCTGATTCGTTCTCTTTTATTCTATCTTCTTTCTATTCCTATCTTCTTTCTTGCTTTCATTATCCGTCTTTCCGTATGATTTAACTGACAAGAGTTGTTCGATGTCGGTTCAAATTGATATGGAAAAATGGGTTGTGACATTGTGGTATCAGAGCGCTAGGTTGAGTAAATACCTAGGTTCGAGTAGGTTGCTTATTAGGAATATAGTCTATAGCAACCTGTTGAGTCTGAGTGTGTGTATATATACGAGAGTGCGTATTTGTTAATTTGTATAAAATGGTTTTATATTGTGTTAATTGATCGGTTAAGTGGCATATGGATTCTGGTCAATGCGAGTAGCTAACGTTATTGATAGGAATCTCTAAACACTTGAACCAGGCCAATGGACATAATATTGTTTTGAAAAGGGGTAGATGAAATAATTTTACCCAAATATATTTTCTATGTAAAAGATATGATTTTTTTTCCTTTAATATATATGGAATTTAAATTGAGTAGGCTGTGATGATAATAATTTATCATCTGGTTTCTGGGTGGTCTTAGATAACAGCCTTAAGTTTATGCATAGAATTGTCCTTTTGACTAGAGTATATCCTTAGAAATTGAGCCCTTTTAGAGTTTGAATCTGTGGAAAATATATACCTAATAAATTCTATTTACAAGAGAAATTTGGAAAACTCTTAAATTAATATTTGAAAAGATTTGAAACTAGTAAATTTTTGGAAAATTTTCCACTCTTTAAAGATAAAATTAATTAACCAAGTAATTTGGGATACAATTAACACTTAGTTAATTCAGTAATTAGAGATAAATAACAATTAAAAGAATTGTTAATGGTTATTGTGAAGGTCATTAACTAAGAATTATATGATGATTGAATACTATGATTAATCTTAATTATTAATTAGATAAATTAATTTAAAGATGATTATTTGTGTAAATTGTTAAGTAAAAATTACTGATGAAAGTAAGTAAGGAATTAATTACTCATTGTCATTAATTGAGTTTAATTTGATTAGATTAAGTTAACTAATTCAGTTTAATTAATTTAGAATAATCATTTGATGATAATTACTTAATGTAATTTAATGAAGAGAAATTACTTAGAGAAGTAATTAATGGTTAATTATTATATGTAATTAATTGAAGTAATTTGTTGATGAAAGTAAGTTGGATATAATTACTTTGTAAATTAATCAAGGGATTAATTTGAGATAAATAATTAATGAATTTATTTTGGGTAAAGTAATTAAGGGTAGTTTATTACTGAATGAAGTTAATCTAGGGTGAATAACAATTATGGATGTGTGTGAATATATTTTCAACCTAAAAAATTTCTCTTCAAAAATATATGTGCTTGGATTATTTTAAAGGGATGGATTTAGAAAATCTTGGATAATGAGATTTCAAAGTGATAAATAAATTGGGAGTATAAAACTTTGATGAACTTCTTACTTATAGAATTCTAAACCTTAGGGTCTCATTTCTAGACTTGGTTTAAATTATAGAGAACTCATTTTGTTCATCGTGGGGGAGCTTTGGCCCGAGCCAGAAGGGAGGGTAATTTAGATGAGGTCAGAAGGATTAGGACGAGACTTAATGAACCATCTTTGTATGAGGAAGAGCCAGAAGCATTTGGAGAGTCGGCTGGGCAGCCTCAGCCGCAGCCGCAGCCTCAGCCGCAGCCTCAGCCTTATTAGGAAGAACCAGGGGAAGACTTCGACGACGAAGAAGAATTTGAAATCGAAGAAGAGGAGGAATTCAATGACGAGGAGGAATTCGAGGTAGAAGAAGATTCCGGTTCTGAAGTTGATGATGGTGCCTTCCTTTGGAATTTAGTTGAAGCTGCTAGGGGACCAGTTGCTGGTGGACCTAATACGAAAGTGGTTCAGAATCCAGATGATGGTAGAGAGGTTAGAGAGTTATCGGGACCCGAGAGGGAGGACTCCTGTAACAACCCGCATATTTATCGATTTTATATTTAAATATTTCATTTAAATATTTCATCGTTAGTCGGATTTTAGTCCGAAAAGCTACTTTTTGCATACGGTTGAATTAGGACTCGGGACCACTCCCATTGAGTTTAAAATGCCGTTTGCGACCTTTTTGAGTATAAGCTTCGATATGTTTGGAGAAAGTTGATTTTTGCTACTTTCCACTTTGGGTTTGGTTTTTGGGCTCAACCCAATGTTTTACTTATGCTCAAATCTGAGCCACTCTTCCCCATTCACAATCATTCTCTTCTCTTTTCAGTTTTCTTAGCTTTAATGGTGGGAGAGATTGGAAATTTAAAACTCCAAAACCCTAGTTTCTCTTGCAAATCAAATTCCTAGCTCCAAACTCAAGAAGAACCCATTGGAAAGCTTCTCTTCTTCTTCTCCAACTTATTCTCTTACCAATTTCAGAAATTCCTAAACCTAATTTTGGGAATGTTCTTGTTTTGAGCTTAGATTCAAGCTCAATTGGGTTGTGTTGAAGAGAGGTTGATTCTCCATTTGCTTTCAAGCTTCTTCTTGTTCGATTTTGTGAAAAAGGTGAGGTTTTTATCTCACATCTATGCTTATATTTATCTTCGACTGTTAGGTATGAATTCCTAACACTCATTCGTGTGCATTTGCTTTTGGATTGGATTGAATTGGTGTATGTTCCAATTTTTAGTGTTTTGAGTTCAATTCGTTAAAAATCCTAACTTCGATGTTTGGACATGTTTTTGGTGAGGCATCGAGGAGCATATAGGGCCGGGTAGTCGATTGGCATAATCCCTTAGCGCCGTTGCTCGAGAAAATGCAATTTGGTCAAGATTGAACCTCATTTGTTATAGGCAGGGAAGAGGCTGGAAACAGGTTCGGCCGACCGACCCCTCTGGTCCGGTCGACCGACCTGCTTCCAAGTGCATAAGCACTTTCTGTTTTAAGGTTCGGTCGACCGAGTACAGGGTTCGGTCGACCGACCTGCTGTCCCGAGAGGTTTCCAACCTTTGGTTCGGTCGACCGACTCAGGGAGTCCGGTCGACCGACCTGATGATTTTTGCCAGATTAGCCTATTTTGCTAATCCGTTTGAATATCCAACTTTAATCGATTCGTGTTGTCTCCCTTTTGTTGTTGTCATTTATTATCGACTTAGATGACCTTTTCTTTGGGAATTTTAGATATATCCACTTTGATGGATTTTATATCGATTTCTTTGGATTTTATTCATGTTTTCGAATGTGAATCTTAGTGATTGATTGTTCCTACAATCTTCTTTGTGGTTTGTCACTTTAAAAATATAAAGGTTTTCTATACTAGTAGTAAATATCAAAACTCTTTCCTCAAACGATTTCAATACTATTTTAATACCAAATTTGTTTATAAAACCGTTTCCCAATCTATTAGTATATACAAACCTTTACCTCACTCGTATGAGAAATCTAATTAAACGACTTAGTAAAACAAGTGGTATGAAATGCTTGCGTTCACTTTGTTGGTTAATTCTTGGACTTGTTCGATTGAAACTCTTGTGACAATTTTCTAGTGGAGATCTACAATTTGTTCGTAAATATTTAAGTTAAGCTAGTGGTTATGGGACATGATGCTAAGCTCATATATTTACTAGCTTACTGTAATCGACACTTCTCGATGATCATGACGATCATTTTTGTGATTTAGACTAGCAGTTGTGCGATGTTTCTTTGTCTGCTTTGTGGAATTCCGACTCAAATTTGGTGGGGTGGCAACCCACGGTCTTCGGACCATTCATGTGTCAGGTCTTCGGACCATTCGTGTGTCAAATTAATGGCTAGCTACCATGAGATAGCTTCTCGTTCATGTATTACAGCTGTTGGTGAGTTTTCATACTCCCGTTCATGTGATAGGCCTCCCCCCTTTATTTTGTGAAATTTCTGGATTTCGTGTGTCGAATTCTGGAGTTTATACTTCACATATTTTTGTGATTTCTATTGATATGATTTATCAATTCTTGTGCATAGGTGAATTTGTGTGTCATTGACTGGATTTCTTGTGTTGATTTCTGGAATTTATGTTTCGCCAACTTTGTGATTTCTATTGATATGATTTATCAATTATTGTGCATAGGTAAATTCGTGTGTCATTAACTTGTTGTGAATACAAGTTTTGGGTATGATACCCTTTTTGGATCTTTGAGAAGATTCTTTGATATTGATTAATCGTTTGTTGATTATCATTTACATACTTATAGTAGTATGCCGTTATGGATATTAAACGTCTATGCCATATCTTATATGTCATTTATTGTGGCTTGGTGAATGAAATTAGGAGTATGACATTCCTTTTTATCTTGAGTAGATTATCGTGATATTGATTAATCTCTTGTTGATTTTCAATTACTTATATATATCACAGCTTGGCATTGTGATTATTATGTGTTTAGTCATATCTCCTATTCTATATCATGTTATCTGATATTTATACTTAGACTGATCCGTTTATTATTTTCTTATAAATAATACTCGGGTCAGACCGAGATGTTGCAGGTGCTTCGACTTGACTTCTCTCCGGGGATCCATTTCTCTGACCTTTTGCTTACTACTTAGATTAGTAGTTTTTGTTGTATACATTTGCGATACAGACTCCATAATGTATACTTATTCTATTGTGTAGTTCATGTAACTATTCTTTTGTGATATTGTGGATCTTTTTAGACCACTACTCTGATGAACACTTTCATGTGTTATATTCATATCTATTTCCGCCTTTGTGATATGAATTGTCTGTGACTGGTTTATGTTATGTTTACTTCTATATTTGTTTCCAAAGATATTATAGCCACTGTGTAGTAGCATTGAGTTTGTGTCGGCATGTCGGATTTCCACTAGAAAAGAATTGCATGCTATACTATCTGACATATCGATGCTCGCACAAAGCAATTACACGGATGGTCGCTCCTTAACAGCCTTATTCTCCGTGTTAGTTGACAGCATTCACCGTAATGTTCTTGGCTAGCGTGGGTATAGAGATGGGGCGTCACAGCTTTGTATCAGAGCCAAACTTCGGAACAATATGGAATATTATAACAAGGATCATCGTCCTAAGTTCTTCTTAGGAGTTGTGCTTTAGGATTTTATTCGGGTCTACGTACCGTCCTATCCTATTTTCCTTTATGATTCCTTGTTTTGTCTATCAAGATTGCTTGATACTCAATATGGTGAATAACCTTTTTCTTCCTCTTCTTTCTTTCTAAAGGGAGAAGAATGTCTAGACCAGGCCGCCCCAGAGCCGTACCATCTAGCACTCCACCTCAAGATGGAGTTTTTATGACTGCTCAACAGCTTCTTGATTTAGTGACGAATGCTCAAGCAGCTGGAGCTAACCCGGAACCTACTCACCCAAAGTCGGGATTTGCACGCTTGTGTAGCGATTACACTAATTTGGGTGGGGAGCCATTCAAAGGTTCCGAAACTGTTATTGAAGTACAGGCTTGGCTAAGGTCATGTGATCGAATCTTTTCTCGCATGAATCTTATTGACCTTCACCGAGTTCAGGTGGCCTCAAGTATGCTCCGAGAAAGAGCATTGGACTGGTACAAGCTTCTTATTTCTGAAACTAATGAAGCGGATCTCACTTGGGAGAAATTCCGAGAACGCTTCGAGTTGAAATTCGTACCGGAAGCTGAGAAAGTGACATTGGCTCGACGATTTATAGACCTTGTTCAAGGTGAGTCCTCCGTGACTGATTACGTCGCCTCTTTCGAGTCGCTTTCCAAATATGGGGTTGAATACATCAACACCCCTTTAAAGAAGAACCAGAGATTCGTCTATGGCTTAAACAAAAGTCTCAAGAAGCCATTACTTCTAAAATTAGAAGTTTCTTTCGAACAACTCGTTGATATCGCTCTTCGTCTTGAAGAGGCGGATAGGGAGAATGATGTTGAAGTGTTGGGTTCTAAACCAAACTTCAACAACAAGAAGAGGCCAAGCAAATTCAAAGGTCCTTATCCCAATAAGAAAGGGAGGCAAGCAACTCCTACTAAAAAGACCTTTTCCTCTACTCAAGGGAAATGCTATAATTGTGGTTCGAAAGACCATTTTGCGAACAAGTGTTCAAAGCCTCGTACTTATCGCTATTGCAAGAGCCCGGACCATTTTATGCATGTGTGTCCCAAACTTCAAAATAGGAGGGAGGGAAAACTTAATGTTGCTCAAGACCCTGGCAACACATCTCGTGGCCAAGGTATTTCTCATTCTATCCTTGATGGAATTATTTTATTTCGTGATCATCCTATTCGAGTTCTTTTTGATACGGGTGCGTCCCATTCTTTTATATCAAAAGAACTTGTTGATACTTTTTCTTTGGATGTTTTGTGCTTAATGACTTCTTTGAGGATTGCGAATCCGGTTGGTGGATCCGCAACAATCAGTTTATTGTGTAAAGATGTCGAGATTATTTTGTGTGATTTTCCTTTCCTAGCCGATTTGCATGTCATGCATTATTTAGGCTTTGGAATGATTTTGGGAATGGATTGGCTTAACCGTTATGAAGGTTATATCCTATGTCCTGAGCGGACTATTCATCTTCGACATCCTCAATCTGTTAAGCAAATTTCTATTAATCTTCAAGATTCAGTTTCCAGCTTAGTTGCATCTTTATATTCTTTAAATCCTCGTGATGACGATGATGATGATGAGGGTGATATTATTTCTCTTATTCATGTCATTCGTGAATTTTCCGACATATTCGAGCCCGTTTTAGGATTACCACCTAAGCGAGCAATTGAGTTCAAAATCAATCTTATTCCTGGAGCTCAACCTATTACCCGTCCTCCTTATCGTATGTCCAATAAAGAAAACGAGAAGATGCGTAAACAATTATCCGAATTGGAGACGAAGCAATTTATTCGCTCTAGTTCCTCGCCTTGGGGAGCTTCGGCTATTTTCGTGAAGAAATCCGATGGTACACTTAGACTTTGCGTTGACTACCGCAAGCTTAATGATCTTACTATCAAAAATAAATATCCTTTACCTCGGATTGATGATTTATTTGACCAACTTAGCGGTGCTAGAGTCTTTTCACAATTGGACTTGGCTACCGGTTTTCATCAGCTTCGTATTGCAGAGGATAGCATTCCTTTGACATCGTTCCGTACTCGTTATGGATCTTATGAATGGCTTGTGATGCCATTTGGGTTAACGAATGCCCCGGCCTATTTCGTTGACCTTATGAATCGAGTTTTTAAAGACTTCCTCGATCGATTTGTTCTCATCTTTATTGATGATATTCTTGTGTATTCTAAAACCGAGGAGGGGCATGAAAAACATCTTCGGTTTGTGTTGGAAACTCTTAGGAGTAATCAATTAAAGGCAAAATTTTCTAAGTGCCACTTTTGGCAATCTCGTGTGAAGTTTCTCGTTCATATTATTTCCGAATCCGGAATTTCCGTGGATCCTTCAAAGATTGAAGCGATTCAAGATTGGAAGAGACCGGAGAGTGTGACAGAGATTCGTAGTTTTCTCGGATTGGCGGGCTATTACCGTCGTTTTATCAAAGACTTTTCTAAGATTGCCGTGCCTCTCACTAGATTGACGAAGAAAGGTGTTAAATACATTTGGTCGGACAAATGTGAAGCTTCTTTTCAGAAATTAAAAGAACTCCTATCTAATGCTCCTATTCTTGTTATTCCCGAGGGGAATCAAGATTTCATTGTTTATACCGATGCTAGTCGCGTTGGTTTGGGTGCCGTTCTTATGCAAAGAGAACGTGTTATTGCTTATGCTTCTAGGCAATTGAAGCCAGCTGAGACTAGATATGCCACTCATGATTTAGAGCTCGCGGCTATTGTTTTCGCCCTTCGTGTTTGGCGTCATTATCTCTTGGGAGAGAAATTTGTTCTTTACACAGATCATAAGTCTTTGAAATATTTATTTTCTCAAAAGGAACTTAATTTGCGTCAACAACGTTGGCTCGAGTTCCTTGCTCCTTATGATCTTGATATTCTTTATACCCCCGGTAAGGGTAATCGTGTCGCCGATGCTCTTAGCCGTAAACAACAAGCTGTTGTTTCTATGATGATATCTGAATGGAACGATCTCGAGATTTTATCCACTTGTGAAATTCGAGACCGTGTTTTCGATTTATGCTCATCATTTGTTTTATGTAGCCTTGAGGCTCATCCTTCTCTTTTAGACCGCATTCTTGAAGCTCAATGGCTAGATCCTGAATTGGCTCTTCTTGGCCAAAATATTAAGGATAAAATTGATATCGAAGGTTTGAAAGACTTTGATATCGATTCTCGTGGCGGCATTCGGAAATTTGGTAGACTTATCGTGCCAAATATTAGTGATCTTCGTAAAGATATTTTAGAAGATTCTCATCACTCTAAATTTACCATTCATCCCGGTAGTAGTAAAATGTACGCGGATAAGAAGCGACTTTATTATTGGGAGGGAATGAAACTTGACATCGCTAACTTCGTTAAGCGTTGCATGACTTGCCAACTCGTTAAGGCCGAACATCAAAGGCCCGGTGGGTTATTGCAACCTTTAGAAATTCCGGTTTGGAACTGGGATCAGATTTCCATGGATTTTATAGATGGCCTTCCCCGTTCTCGATCGGGTTATGATAGCTTATGGGTAATTGTTGATAGACTTACTAAATCCGCCCATTTTATTCCCGTTCGGTTTAACCGAACCGTTCCTCTTTTGGCCAAACTCTTTATTAAAGAGATTGTTAAATTGCATGGGGTTCCTACTTCAATTGTTAGTGATCGTGATCCATTGTTTACTAGTGGATTTTGGAAGAGTCTTCAAAAAGCTTTGGGAACGAAGCTTAATTTTAGCACCGCTTATCATCCCCAGTCCGAACGGACAAACCGAGCGTGTGAATCAAACTCTTGAAGATCTTCTTCGTGCATGTGTTCTTGATTTTGGTGGAAGTTGGGAAGATCATATTTCTCTTGTCGAATTTTCCTATAATAATAGCTTCCAATCTAGTATTGGTATGGCACCTTTTGAGGCACTCTATGGAAGGCCATGCCGATCTCCTTCTTGTTGGCTTGAGGCCGGTGAGAAGCTGGTTTTAGGTCCAGATTTTATTCGGGATTCCACAGAAAAAATTGATCTTATTCGTCATAGGATGAAAGAAGCCCAGAGTAGACAAAAATCCTATGCCGATAATCGAAGAAGGAAGTTAGAATTTTCTGTGGGAGATCTTGTGTTCATTCGTGTTTCACCTATGAAGGGTGTTGTACGTTTCAGTCGATCGGGAAAGTTAGCGCCTCGATATATTGGGCCATTTCCTATCATCGAACGTATTGGTTCCATGGCTTATCGCCTTTTATTACCGGCTCAATTTTCTGCTATCCATGACGTGTTTCACGTTTCTCAACTTCGGAAATGTCTTCGAGATTCCGATTCTATTCTTGAGTCCGGTGTTGTGGAAGAGATTGAAGTTTCGCCTAATTTAGCTTATGAGCAACATCCTATTCGTATCATTGCTTCGGAGGTCAAACGACTTTGAAATAAAGATGTTCCGCTTGTTAAAGTTCAATGGTCTTCAAATCCTAAGGATTGTTCTTGGGAATCTAGAGAGTACATCGAGCGAACACATCCGGACTTACTTTCTCGTGCTCTTTGAGGTGAACTTCTTATTTCAAATTTCTTTTGTGAATGAATATGCTTTTATGGTTGTTACTTTTATGTTCTCTTCTTAAATATTGCGAGGACGCAATTTCTTTAAGGAGGGGAGTCTGCAACAACCCGCATATTTATCGATTTTATATTTAAATATTTCATTTAAATATTTCATCGTTAGTCGGATTTTAGTCCGAAAAGCTACTTTTTGCATACGGTTGAATTAGGACTCGGGACCACTCCCATTGAGTTTAAAATGCCGTTTGCGACCTTTTAGAGTATAAGCTTCGATATGTTTGGAGAAAGTTGATTTTTGCTACTTTCCACTTTGGGTTTGGTTTTTGGGCTCAGCCCTATGTTTTACTTATGCTCAAATCTGAGCCACTCTTCCCCATTCACCCTCATTCTCTTCTCTTTTCAGTTTTCTTAGCTTTAATGGTGGGAGAGATTGGAAATTTAAAACTCCAAAACCCTAGTTTCTCTTGCAAATCAAATTCCTAGCTCCAAACTCAAGAAGAACCCATTGGAAAGCTTCTCTTCTTCTTCTCCAACTTATTCTCTTACCAATTTCAGAAATTCCTAAACCTAATTTTGGGAATGTTCTTGTTTTGAGCTTAGATTCAAGCTCAATTGGGTTGTGTTGAAGAGAGGTTGATTCTCCATTTGCTTTCAAGCTTCTTCTTGTTCGATTTTGTGAAAAAGGTGAGGTTTTTATCTCACATCTATGCTTATATTTATCTTCGACTGTTAGGTATGAATTCCTAACACTCATTCGTGTGCATTTGCTTTTGGATTGGATTGAATTGGTGTATATTCCAATTTTTAGTGTTTTGAGTTCAATTCGTTAAAAATCCTAACTTCGATGTTTGGACATGTTTTTGGTGACGCATCGAGGAGCATATAGGGCCGGGTAGTCGATTGGCATAATCCCTTAGCGCCGTTGCTCGAGAAAATGCAATTTGGTCAAGATTGAACCTCATTTGTTATAGGCAGGGAAGAGGCTGGAAACAGGTTCGGCCGACCGACCCCTCTGGTTCGGTCGACCGACCTGCTTCCAAGTGCATAAGCACTTTCTGTTTTAAGGTTCGGTCGACCGAGTACAGGGTTCGGTCGACCGACCTGCTGTCCCGAGAGGTTTCCAACCTTTGGTTCGGTCGACCGACTCAGGGAGTCCGGTCGACCGACCTGATGATTTTTGCCAGATTAGCCTATTTTGCTAATCCGTTTGAATATCCAACTTTAATAGATTCGTGTTGTCTCCCTTTTGTTGTTGTCATTTATTATCGACTTAGATGACCT
Source organism: Allium cepa (assembly GCA_030765085.1). NCBI lineage: Eukaryota > Viridiplantae > Streptophyta > Magnoliopsida > Asparagales > Amaryllidaceae > Allium > Allium cepa. The sequence goes on from CM060934.1 coordinate 723,769,379, forward strand.
TTTCTTTGGGAATTTTAGATATATCCACTTTGATGGATTTTATATCGATTTCTTTGGATTTTATTCACGTTTTCAAATGTGAATCTTAGTGATTGATTGTTCCTACAATCTTCTTTGTGATTTGTCACTTTAAAAATATAAAGCTTTTCTATACTAGTAGTAAATATCAAAACTCTTTCCTCAAACGATTTCAATACTATTTTAATACCAAATTTGTTTATAAAACCGTTTTCCAATCTATTAGTATATACAAACCTTTACCTCACTCGTATGAGAAATCTAATTTAACGACTTAGTAAAACAAGTGGTATGAAACGCTTGCGTTCACTTTGTTGGTTAATTCTTGGACTTGTTCGATTGAAACTCTTGTGACAATTTTATAGTGGAGATCTATAATTTGTTCGTAAATATTTAAGTTAAGCTAGTGGTTATGGGACATGATTCTAAGCTCATATATTTACTAGCTTACTGTAATCGACACTTCTCGATGATCATGACGATCATTTTTGTGATTTAGACTAGCAGTTGTGCGATGTCTCTTTGTCTGCTTTGTGGAGTTTCGACTCAAATTTGGTGGGGTAGCAACCCACGGTCTTCGGACCATTCGTGTGTCAGGTCTTCGGACCATTCGTGTGTCAAATTAATGGCTAGCTACCATGAGATAGCTTCTCGTTCATGTGTTACAGCTGTTGGTGAGTTTTCATGCTCCCGTTCATTTGATAGGCCTCCCCCCTTTATTTTGTGAAATTTCTGGATTTCGTGTGTCGAATTCTGGAGTTTATACTTAACCTATTTTTGTGATTTCTATTGATATGATTTATCAATTCTTGTGCATTGGTGAATTTGTGTGTCATTGACTGGATTTCTTGTGCTGAATTCTGGAATTTATGTTTCGTCAACTTTGTGATTTCTATTGATATGATTTATCAATTCTTGTGCATAGGTGAATTCATGTGTCATTAACTTGTTGTGAATACAAGTTTTGGGCATGATACCCTTTTTGGATCTTTGAGAAGATTCTTTGATATTGATTAATCGTTTGTTGATTATTATTTACATACTTATAGTAGTATGCCGTTATGGATATTAAATGTCTATGCCATATCTTATATGTCATTTATTATGGCTTGGTGAATGAAATTAGGAGTATGACATTCCTTTTTATCTTGAGTAGATTATCGTGATTTTGATTAATCTCTTGTTGATTTTCAATTACTTATATATATCACAGCTTGGCATTGTGATTATTATGTGTTTAGTCATATCTCCTATTCTATATCATGTTATCTGATATTTATAGTTAGACTGATCCGTTTATTATTTTCTTATAAATAATACTCGGGTCAGACCGAGATGTTGCAGGTGCTTCGACTTGACTTCTCTCCGGGGATCCATTTCTCTGACCTTTTGCTTACTACTTAGATTAGTAGTTTTTGTTGTATACATTTGCGATACAGACTCCATAATGTATACTTATTCTTTTGTGTAGTTCATGTAACTATTCTTTTGTGATATTGTGGATCTTTTTAGACCACTACTCTGATGAACACTTTCATGTGTTATATTCATATCTATTTCCGCCTTTGTGATATGAATTGTCTGTGACTGGTTTATGTTATGTTTACTTCTATATTTGTTTCCGAAGATATTATAGCCACTGTGTAGTAGCATTGAGTTTGTGTCGGCATGTCGAATTTCCACTTGAAAAGAATTGCATGCTATACTATCTGACATATCGATGCTCGCACAAAGCAATTACACGGATGGTCGCTCCTCAACAGCCTTATTCTCCGTGCTAGTTGACAGCATTCACCGTAATGTTCTTGGCTAGCGTGGGTATAGAGGTGGGGCGTCACAACTCCGATGGAGAAAGTCCGTAGTAGGGGTTTGATTTCTTTCTCCTTTTTGTGTTTATAGTTTTTGTTGTGTTCTGTCCTTTGGAACCCACGGATGATTAAGTGTTTGGTAGGGTGGTACTTGTCTGTGTATTTTTATGGATGGTGGTGATAACATTTGTAGGAAGGTTTGAATAGTGCTTAATATAATGTATATTTTGATGTACTATGTGGGTCGTTGTGTTTACCACTTTAGTTTGGGTTGTTATTGATTTTTTTATTGTGAGTAAATAATTTTTACTAGCATAACTGTGGAATTTCGAGGACGAAATTTCTTTTAAGGGGGAAGGTATGTAACGATCCGGGATTTTGGACATCCCGAGTTGTGAATATTATTTATAATATTCAATAATATTGTATTTTGATATACAATATTTGTAGTGATTTATCATTATGTAAATTTTTTTTCTAAAAACAATATAACATGGATTTCCAAGACTACATTAAAATTTGGAAGTTGATTTAAATAAATTTCTTAAATATATATATACATTGTTTCAAAGTAAAAAGTATATGTTGTTTAGATTTAATGTATATTATTATTTCAGGAATAGATATATATTTATTCTAAAAGTGGAAACATAATAAGAATTTCAATTTATTGTGATTTCATTATTTTCATATATAAAATGATAAATTTTTATGTAACGAAATTAAGTGAAATTCTTAGTGAAGTAAAAAGTAAATTTATAATAGTTAATTGAGAGAAATGTTATAAATTGATATGTATAAAAATCACATAAATAAATAAGAGAAATTATTTATACATAAGTATTAATGAAACTTAAGTAGCTAGAAGTCATATATTTTCATATTATAAAGAGGAGAGTGACTTAATTTATTTTAAAATTTTAATCTATGGTATAGATTTTATTTTTATCAAAGTCTCATTAGTTTAAATGGTATGAAAATATAAATGTTATTTTATTTCATTTTGTTTAAAGTAACAACATATTTATTTAAAAGTACTAATCAAAAAGAGGGGTTATTTTAATTGAATCATTCCTCATCTTTATTTTAAATTAAATAGGAATACATGCTTTAAGTCATATTAAATTAAAATTTTATTTTGTTTAAAATTTAAAGGTGACAACCACATTTACACTTGGCATTTAAGATTTTGAAATCCAACATAATCATGAATGTTTCTTTTCAAACATTTTCTTTGTTTTAAAGGGATACTATTTCAAATCTTTAAAGGATATCTTTGTTCAACACTTATATTTAGAAATTACAACTATATAAATATACAACCGGTAGCTTTTGAAAAGAACAATTCATTTTAAAGGGGAATATCAAAACTTATAACAAGAAAAGAAAATGGCAGCACTTGGAATAAAATCTGCATGTTAAAAATTTCTCTGTAAAAAGCAAATCTGGATATTCAAAGGCAATCTTGAAGCAGCCTTTAAAGGATCCATTTCTCTAGAAGCAAGTCAAGAATTTCAAGCTCTTTGAAAAACCAAATTCCAAGTCAGGGAAGCTCGAATCAGATGTTTAAGGTGAGAATACAGTAAACTTAAATTTAGAACTGCATGCATGCTCTGTTCAGTTAAATTTTGTTTAACTTACCTCTAAAATCCCAAATCTGTCGAATCTAGCTTGTATTTGCAAATATTTTGAACTGCAAAAATGTTTATTTACTAGATTATCTTAAGTTAAAATTTATTATTTAAAATTATATGCTGTATATTTCACATGCGATGAGTTCTTCTGTAAAGATCAAATTTTTATAGAAATTTAAGTTGTTCGAATCAAAGATTCAAACATGCATGTTAGATCACCTGATGAAAATAGGATTTTTGGTGCTTGAATCGTGATTTTTAATCACTTAAATTGTGGGTTATGTATAGTTGAACTGTTTTGGTTCAAAAATTTATTTCTGGTGAACTCTGCGTCGAGAGGTGGTGCGGTTTGGATAAGAAGATGCTGGAAGGCGTGGGTAAGGGGATGACCGAGGCGGAATTTGCGATTTCGCCTTTGATTGGGAATGCATAGGGATTTTAGGGTTTAAGAGAAGGTGAAGGTTTGATCACGTCGCTGCAGGTTTGAGAAAACAGGGGGCGACCGGAGTTCTTGGGATTCGGCTCATGGGTGGGTGCATGTGTTAGCATTCGACAATGGTGGATGAGGTTCGAGATGGTGGTTAGTTGTTGATGAGGTAGATGGATTTGTAGTGGTGTGTGGGTTTGTGCCTTGAAAACTTCGGCACTGAAGCTCGAAGTTTCGTTCATCAGTGAAGTTTGCTTCATCGAGTTGCTTTGTTGCATTCGAGCGACGTTGTGGAGTTGGGTTGTGTCGTCGCAACTGTGAAATGGACGGATTTATGGCCGTACACGTGCACACGTATCTGTGCATGCGTTTTTCCTGGTGGTTTGCGATGTGTGTGGATTGTTCGACGACTTATTGGTGGGTGAGTGACGATGGGTTAGGCGATTGTCAACGTTGATTTGAATTCATGTGTTTCAGGCAATGTCTCCGTTCGCATTTGGTTCATAATACTGGAGGTGGAACGTGATGGGTTCAGCAAAGAATTGGGGAAGAAGGGAGACGAGTTGTTATTTGGATTGGGTTTCGGCATAATCTGGTAGCGTTTTGGTTTTTTTTTTAAAGTATCAGGCTTTGGAATTTAATATAGGTTTTAATAATATTTGGACGAGCCTGTTAGTTTGGGCCGTGTTTTCGGCTTGGCTTGAGTAGAAGCGGGTTTATCATTTTCTTTTAGTTATGATATAGCAAGTTTAAAATTTATATGGTTTTCTCAACATTTTAAATAGTAAGAAGCTTTGATCTTGAATATTATTTAAGATTTAATTTAAAACAATGGTTTATACTTAATTATGGTTATTTAAGTAAATTGTTATCAAGTATTAGAATTAACTTAAAAGATGAAAAAATTCTTTTACTTAAGTTTATTTGAATAAATTAAATAAGTAAAATGATTTAGAAGACCATTTAAAATTGAGTTTTGAGTTAATCATGTACTCAAAGATTTTTAATTTATAAAAATAAATGAGGAGATTAAGGGTTGTTAGTTAGGGAATAAGTAATCAATATAAATGATTATAATTAATTAAGGAATTATGTAAATAATTTAGCAATTAAAGGTTAGTTGCTGAAATGGTTAAAATAATTAATTTGTATAATTAATCAAAAGTTAATTACTTAATGTAATTAGGGAATAATTAATCAAGAATGATTAATTTGAAAAGTGAAATATAATTGAAATACTAAAGGTAATGAATACTGATACTTTGAAGTGAATTCAAGTCTTTAGGTTATACCATATTATAAATTATTTCATAAATAAATGTTATGAATAAATGGTTTGTATCGACGAATATTATATCGTCATATGATCCATTGTGAAGTTAATATATGAATTTGTATAAGTTTGTTTGGATAGAATCTAGTTGTCAATCAGAATAAATGCTATTCAATAATCTTATGGCCAAACTATTGTAATTGTTCCCAATTTATTATATGCATTTATTATATTGTTTAAACTAGATGACATTGGGACAGCGGAAACTGGCACCATTTCGCTATATAATTAATATAATTGTGTGTAGAGTGTAAGCCATTGACATGACTGTGTTTTGAATAATTGTTCTAGTAATGATAATCTCTAATCTGTTGTTCTTGCATATATCTGTTATGCACCTGTTAATTATATTGAGAATGTAATGTGAATCGATCTTTGGAAATAGATTGATTTGAATATCTGAGATTGTGAACTGCGAATTGATAAGTACCGTTTGGACTGATAAGCCTTGTTCGATTTAAATTGATTTATGAAATCAGTTTTTTTTTAAAGTAATATAATAATATTTTTAGGAATGTTTTCAAATTTGATCAATATTTGGAGTATTGAAAGTAGAAATTTATTTATACCTTTGATTTTTTTTAAGTTATAATTTCTAAATTGTTTTCAAGTATCAACTCATTTTGTAAAGATTCTTTAAAAACAATTTATATTAGTATTAATATTTAAGTTATTTTCTTAGTTGAATTTCCTTCAATAAAGGTAGTTTAAATAATTATAATAATCTTTATAAGGGATATTTTATCTATTTAACTTAAAATAATGTTTGTAAATTTATAAGTATGTTTTGGAAGGAAATAGTTATATATATATATATATTTTGAATAAAACAAGTTTTCCTAAATAAATGATAATTTACTTAGATTTTTAAAGATGGACAAGGTTTAACGGTTACAATGGGAAAGAACTTTGTGTATTGATTGATTGCTTTGATAGTTAAATAACCGACTATCAAAATTGGACAAAACCTGACTTTGGAAATATCTAGAGGAGACTCGAGAATTATATGGTACGGTTACCGATCGAGGTGCTATACCGTACGTATAAACTCGTTTGTTTTCTAGGATGAATTATAAGGAGACCCGTATAGTAAAGATTAGGAGGTGAACTCCGATCTTGTATTTCGTCGGAGTATTTCCTAAAGAACCGGGGTTGAGTTCACCGGAAAATAGCGAATGTTGTTTCGAAGAGACCGGGATCCGATTTGTAATCCGAAAACCACTTCGATCCAACGATACGTTTCGGGGTGAAGACAAGAGCTTGGAGTCGAGGATGGAGCAGCGAAGTGCAAGGGCTACTCGCTACTAATCCTGAGGGTGATTCCAAATTAGATGTAGTAGGAATAGTGCCTTCGGTTCCATTCGAACCTGGAACGGACTTGTATGGACGAATGCTTTCAGAACATCGTCAGGCGGACGATGAGCATTCTAAGGGATATGTCCTATAAAGATAACGCTTAGCCCCGAGCCTCATCAACCGGGAATGACTGAAAATCAGGGGTTATGCAGCAAGGCTTCGTGGGTAGCCCCCACTTGAGGGTAAGGTCATCCCTGTCTAGATGTCCCTTTTTATTTTCGGCTTAGTGGTGCGGTTGCTGATCCCAACCGTGGGGTGATCTTATTCGGAACTGTCCAGTAAGGGATGGATCCGGCCTTGTGTTGCAGGGGACCGGGAGTGGTCCTCGGTACGCTGATCTAGACCAGGTACTGTGACAGGTGGTACCCCAGTGCCTAGTCATTAGTTGGAAATCCATTTTCCCTACGTGCCTTGTACGAGTTTTGTTTGTATTACCCACTTTGTGGCTAGTAGCTGGAGTTTAATAATGTAACAATTTCGGCTATTTTAATAAGTATTTGTATATAGACCCTATTATAATATCAGAGGATTTCATAAAAATGTTTTAGCTGTCGTAAGGTAAAAACGCGACATGTTTATTTGTGGCGTGGTCTTACGGGATACTTTTGTTTCCAAAAGGAATTTTCAAAATTTAATAATCAAGTTGATTGTGTTTTCTCACGCTGGTATATCAGACTGACCCGGGCTTTGGTGTTTTCCTATATGCTCGGGTCAGACCGAGCATATTTCCAGGTTTAACTAGAAGGGTGGAAGCTTCAGGAGAAGGAGCTGGATCAAGAGACGTATTCTCGTAAATGTTTATAAGTAATCCTTTGGTCATGTGGTCATTGTTGTAAGGACGGGATTGATATAACTGTCCCAGTTGTATGGTTGTAACTCTGATGTAAAACCAGTATATGTTATATAAAGGTAACTGTTTTGGTTTCATGTAAAGTTTTGTTATATTATAATTTATTCGTTCTGCTATGAGATTCTGATTCGTTCTCTTTTATTCTTTCTTCTTTCTATTCCTATCTTCTTTCTTGCTTTCATTATCCGTCTTTCCATATGATTTAACTGACAAGAGTTGTTCGATGTCGGTTCAAATTGATATGGAAAAATGGGTTGTGACAATGAGGGCTTGCCTCTTCCCTAAGTAGGAAGTAGTAAATGGTCAGGGTTATAGGTTAGGCACAATAGTGGATTTCTCAGGGAAGGGCCCACTTTGATATGAAGTATTAAGTGGCCGAAGACATTATGTGCAATGTTAGCCAGATAGTTACTAGAGAGGAGTCTACGTTGGGATAGGTGTAAATGCTAGGGACCTTCCTTAAAAGAGGTATTAAATGGTAAGACTCTACCTAGTTCCCACTAAAAGGTATTAAGTGACTTGAATACCATCTCTTATATTAATAGGACATTATTGATGAAAGAAATAGGTTATTGGACTAAAAGAGATATGGTTATGGGTTTATATTTGGAAAGCCTTTTTAACTTATATTTGGAAGGACTTAGGATGTAGATAAAATGAAAGACAGATTCCTATTTAAATTATACTACCCAATTACTACTATAGTAAGACTCAAGATTTTTATTCGCTAGACGTGTGTTGTTCTGACTTTTTCCTTATTACAACATAGATTAGGAAAAATGATGATGTTGAAGGCGAAGGCATGGAGAGACTTGTGGTAGTATATCTATTTATCTATTCTTGTTATCATAAGATGTACTCATGGAAACTGTTGTATTTAAATATGATTTGCCACAGACACGTAACGATTATTCTAGGTTTTTGTGTTATGGTTTTATAACATTTTGAATTTATAATAAAATGGATTCTGTTGTTGTTATATTTTATCCTTTCGCCATGAGATCTGAGATATAGATAAATAGCTCTATATTGTTCTTTTACCAACCAATAGCTAGCTTTGGAATAGGTCTAAGTTTCGATGAGCCTTTTCCACGTTGGAATTTAGGTCCAATTTAGGGCGGATTGTTGCATTTGGTTACAGAGCCTAGGTTACCTGAACAATGGGGATAGGTACATGTATGAGAGGTGTACTTGTTCTTTTTGAAAGTGAATTTGAAATATCCAACAGCACACACACGTACACACACACACTCTTATTTTAAACGTATGCAAAAACACTAGGCAAATCTTTACTTCAACATATAATACTATCTTAGGAAATATAGAAGGAAAAGATTGTAACTCAAAAGTTTATAATGCAATAAATGTGCAATAAATAGGAAGTTATAAAAATTTAATAAGGACAGAAATGGTGTAATTAAAGAGATTATTTGGGTAATTATGGAGAGAAAAGAAAGGCATAATAAAAAGAAAACTATTAGAATGAATAAATAAATGCTTTCAAAAATTGTCCATTCAAATAATAGTCATTTATTACGGACAATTGACATTTATAGAAATAGCAAATAATCATGTTAGATATTAATAATATATTATAAGGCAATATAATTGTCATGGGGTAAATTGTATAGCGTTGATTATATAGACAAAGATTAGTGGGTCCAGCCCAATACAAAAAAATTGATGGAAAATACGAATCTATGTATTATACACAACCGGAAGTAAGGAATGATAGGAGTGAAACAAGATGGGAAGATGTAGTGGAGCAAGTTCCTACAAGAAGGTATACATTAACCAGTACAAGCATATAATCAGACTTTTATAAAGATTAAGTAAGGAAAGAAAGAAAGAATAAAAGAAAGGATAATTAAAGTCAATTTCTAAATCCAACCCCTTTGGAAAGAGTTTGATAAAAGATTTTTGGAAAATTTCTTGAATTGTTTTGAATAAGTTTTTCAAAGGATTTATTGGGAAGTTTTTGTTTCGAAAAGTAAGGAAATTTGGAAACTTATAACGGAAAAAATGATTTTTCATTTTTAAAATTCTTGTTTATAATTGGTTGAGTCAAAAAGTTGTTATTTTTGGAGAAAGTGATTCTTTTTTTTGAATTAATCTAAAATAGAGCATATGTTGGACTTGATGATTTTTCTCCTATATCAAAATTTTGGAAGTTCTTTTTTTAAATTTTCTCTAAAAATGGGAAATAAATGGAAATGGAACCTAAATAAATTAAGGAATAGAGCATAGAAGCATAAAAATAACTAGGATAGGAGGAATATTTCCGTATAGGGAAAATATAGAGAATAACAGCTGAAGAACGAACCAATTAGTTAGGAGAAACATTAATAGAGGCAATATTGGAAGATTTGGATAGAAAAAGCATTAGAAATTTATATAAAATAGGACTAGTAATCTAGTTAGAAATTAATATGATAGAAGTTATCCTTTTCTACTTCACTTTTCATTGTTTAAGGTTATAGAAGATATTTTTGTGAATTTTTTTAACAATTGGACGGAATTAAATGAGATAATTAATAAATGAGTTGGGATAATTTCTTGCACGTTATAAGGAAAAGCATTTATGTGAAGACGAGATATTTATATATAAATTTTTCAATTTAGGATTTGTTTAAATAAGAATACAATATTATTAAATTTAAAATGGTAATAAAAGAGAAATAATTTGGTACTAATAAGAAAAGGATTGTGTGTAACGACCCTAAATTTTTAACGATTTTCATAATGTAATTAACTGAAATTTTGCTTGAAACTAAATAATTGAATTTGGAAATAAAAATTTGAAATTTGGTATGCATCTATTTAAACGTGGTAAATGTCAGATTTTCATCAGACAATATGGAAGTTAGTTTTGTTATGTAATTTCAATTCCAATTTAAATCAGTTAATATTTGCTGAAGATAAAATATTATTGAAATCAAATATTTTTACATAATAAAAATGTAAATCATTTTTTGAGTGAGGCATCATATTTCATTTCGTCAAATTTGGATTTCTCTAGCCCTATTTATCTTATTTTGGGCGTTTTAGCGGCATTTTCGGTCTCAAAATCGACTTTTGATATGATGACTGTATCGTTGATATATGTACCATTATGTTTGTCTCATCGTACTGATCTCCGTAGTATATTAATTTATGTGTTTCAAAGTCCAATACGCGGCGAAATGCATGAAACGGTTAACTGTACGTGTACCCATTTTGAGCCTTTTGGTTTCTATTTTATCTCTTCGTTATCCACCATGTAAACCAGTAGCCACTAGCATTTATATTTCAGAAAATCGATGCTTAACTTTTACAATAATGTCGTTTCAATTGATATTTGCAGTTTAATTTTCAGTTTTTCCATACCTTCATCGTTCTAGAAAAATATTTATACTATAATATGGTTTATATATAAAATTCACTGTTATTAAAACCTTTTCCCTTCTCCTCTCTTCTCTGCCATGCTTATTACCGAGCACTCAAGGCTCTCTCTTCCCCCTCACATTGCACGTAACCCACTGCTTTACCGCATAACCCATCTTCCTTTCCATCTCACGTGCCACAACCCAACCACCACCACTAACGCACGCCAATAGTCCACTCGGACCCGCCTACCTCCACCTTCCAACAGCTTGGCCCACCTTCCCATGACAGCCACAGTGAGCTTGCATCAGCCATCCACCACCGCCACTTATCGCCTTGTGCAGCCTCCACTCCATAGTTCACCCTCCTCTGGCCACGACCTTCCCACCGTGCTCAAGCTACTCCACCTTATCAAACCAATCAACCCACTGCCCAAATGACCCAGCAACCCAAAACCGACCTAACCTCCACTCTCCACCACCTGCAATTCATCTCCATGGCTTCACGACCTCCGACCTTCTCATTCGCATCTCTTTATTTATATATAACGGTACGTGTATATTATGTTTAGGTTATTTGATTTTTTTGCTTTAAAGGTATATTTGTTTTATATTTAAATCACTACAATTTGAATGCTAAGGCAATATGTTTACTTATTTAAATATTGAAGAATATATAAAGTTACATGTATACTTTGCTTTTGGAAATCGTATAGCAAACTATCTCAAAATTTATATAAGCCGTAAACATATATTTGTTGAGTATGATTTGCATATAACTATTTATAGTCTGAAGTATATATAAAATATAAATATAATACAGGTCTTGGGCAATATTGAATTTTAGGTATTGGTTTAAATGATAATGCGTATATGTATATGTTTTGATTTTGGAGAACGTGGGTTTTTAGGGAATAATGATTTTGTAATAGTGTATATATATATATATATATAGACTTTATTATATATGTGTTTAAAAATTGATATTGATTTTTTATGTATGTGTATATATATGTTTTATTTTTAATACGCGTTTTCAAATTTTATATTGACTTTATAATAAATATTGTTTTAAATAATATGTAGGTAAATTTATATATTAGTTTATACAAGTATTCATGTATAGAGATTTATTTTATAAATGTTTAAAATTTATAATGATCTGGATGTGTGTGTGTGTGTGTGTAAAGATTCTATGTATTTGAATCGATTTTAGAAAGAGAATTTTAATAATAATAATAATATATATATTCCATTTATATCAAGCTAATTTAATTCATTCTCATCGACGCCTATTTATCAGCTTTTTTCGACCAATCTATGTTCAGCTTATTTTGCTTTGAGATTTTTGTTTGGATTGGTCGATTGTCTAGATGGTGATATGATTCATAGCTTGTTGTGCTCATTTCATTGTCTAATTCCTCTAGCCTCGTAGGATGGCAATCACTCATGATTAACATTCTTATATTTAATAAATTTAATTTCACTTGAAACGACAATTGAAATATGTTGAAAATTTTGAATTTGCTAGTTATTTAATTGTTATATATGACATGCCATTATCTGGAATTGTTCACCTATGATATATGACACAATATCCTATTGTATATATATTCTATTTAATTTATCACGGATGATATATGCCTGTTATTGATATGTATATTATTGTTCTCACTCTGCAATTTTCCTATTAATTTAGAATTCCCTATGGGTTGAATTGATACATACACGAACAATATTGTAGATTAAGAAAAATCGTTATGGGCTGAAATGATAAACCCAAGCGATTTTCACTTATTTAAATTTTGGGATTGCGGGTTGAAGTGATATATATACCAGTAAATATTTAAATTATGGATTGAAATGATAAATATCCGTATCACTTGACATAGGATCGAAAATTATATACAGACACCGCTGATCTATATTCTGAAAATGATTTCCAAAGTTTGGAAAGAAATATATGGGTCTTTATAAACATTTATTTTTAAAATATATTATATAAATGCTATTTTTATATATGTATAAAAATTTAGATTTTTAAAGTAATCTATTTTGGAAATTTTAAATTTATAAGTTAGTTTTGAAAATATAATTTTTAAGATTTTCTTATAATTTTATTATTTTAAAAACATATAAAGTAAGATTTAATTTTATAAAAATTTAATTTAATGGCTTCATAATATGTTTATGTATTTATTTAAATTTATATTAATATTTAAAAATAGAATTTATAACTTTAATAATAAAGGGTGGGAAGATAAACTAATGTTGACTTGGAATTTAAATTGGTTAATAATTGAACTTAAATAAGAATTTATTTGAACTTATTTATTTTGAGACTTGGAATTTATGATTTATAACTTAATTCGATAAAAAGGGTGGTTAAATGAATTGTGACGCCCCACCCTGAGACCCATATTAACAAAAAGAATTACATAGTAATTCTGTCTGCTAATGCGGAGAATAGGGCTGGTTAAGGGCGACCATCATAGTCTTGCATTAGATAAGAGATAAGTACGTCGATATTTATACTCCTTTTTTTTTCTTCTTTTCATCTCGAGTATTCGACAAACTTAATTCATATCTAATACACTACTATGGTGGCTATATGATCGATTCAGAAACAAAATATAATAACTGTCAATTAGAAGTCACAGAACAGCAACACAGAAATGATACATATGAATACATACATCAAATGTAATACAACATGTCACTAGTGGTATACAACCACAATACATACATACATTCCCCACCAAAAGAATATATACATCAAAAGTTCCCAGCAGAAAGGCTACTACACAAAAACTATGCCATATCCCAAGTCAATGTTGAAGTCCAAAAGATAAAGCAAGCTAAGAGTCCAACTACCTTACCTGCAACTCGGTCTGACCCGAGTAATAAATACACGGGTCAGGCTAGCTAGAACTTGATATTAGTATAAGATAAGAGGAATAGAAATGTATAAGGGAATTCATCCTTTAACTATAAAGGACGGGCAGAAGTATAGGACAATCTCAATTCATGATATATGTTCACCACGGGTTGTCACATGAATAGGTTTAATTCAACATAAGAAACTCATACTTAATGCTATTCAACTCAAATGCAAGGAATCATATGAAAGTCATAAGAGAAACTCATTAAAATTCCAATATGAATCTCATGGAACTCAAAGTAAAGTTCAAATATCATAAAAACGAAATCACTATATATAACTTCTCATGTAGCACTAGGCCATCGATGTAATAAAAATATCTCAAAATAGTGAAATCGTATAAAACTCAGAAAAACTCAAAAACCCCGGATTGGCCAAATCCCTGATTGCAAAGCAGAAGCAATGCTGCACGTGCTAAACTCTTGTCCAGTGCTATTTATAATTTAGGTACCTAACTCGTGGACCTGAAGGTCATACTCATGGTGACCGATGTCACATAACTCGTGGTGACCGAAGTCACATAACTCGTGGTGACCGAAGTCACATAACTCAGATGACCCGAAGGTCTATAGCACTGGCATACTCGTGGATGTGTCACAAACTCTCGGAAAGGAACCCGAAAAGTGTTAGCGTGCGTCCCATACCACACGTTCGCACTAAACGGTTCACTAACCGCTAGTTAAATCCACATCATAAAACTAAAATCTCAAACCTCAAAAATGAAATCTCAAAATGCTCATATATCTTGCCTCGTATCATCGGCAAGTGCAAATAAATCTCATAATAGTTTCTCATAAACCATAATTCCCGCAAGGGGAAAATCTCATCTCAAGACTCGCCTCATCTCATCGGCGAGTAACACAACATCTATAAGTAGGTCTCATCGATTATTACTCCTATGATAGGAGATCTTAAACATCTCAACTAGTCAAATATTGGCTAAAACAAATTCTAAGATCAACAATCATTGTTGCTGTCATTTGTGATCTCGGGAAAGCAACAATCAAGCGCATTTTAGTCCATAAAACTTAAAAATATCAAAAATCGCAAAACAAGCAACTTATAGAGCAACTTCTTAGCTTTCCAGAACATCAAAGAGTATTCAATTTGGATAAAAATTGAAAGAGTTATGCTTAAAATGGTTCAAATGTCCAAATTAAACACTGCTGTAATTTTAGTCTCGGGATAGCAACAAAAAAAATGCAGTTTTGATCAATTTAACTTCGGAATTTCAAAAATCCTAAAACATGAAACTTTTAGATAAAATTCTTAGCTTTCCAGAACATCAAAGATTATTCAATTTGAATAAAAATTGAAAGAGTTATGCACAAAATGATTCAGATGTCCAAATTAAACACTGCTGTAATTTTAGTCTCGGTATAGCAACAAAAAATGCAGTTTTGATCAATTTAACTTCGGAATTTCAAAAATCCTAAAACATGAAACTTTTAGATAAAATTCTTAGCTTTCCAGAACATCAAATATTATTCAATTTGGATAAATATTGAAAGAGTTATGCATAAAATGGTTCAGATGTCTAAATTAAACACTGCTGTAATTTTAGTCTCGGGATAGCAACAAAAAAAATGCAATTTTGATCAATTTAACTACAGAATTTCAAAAATCTCAAAAAAAGAAACTTTTAGAGCAACTTCTTAGCTTTACAGAACATCAAAGTTAATTTAATTTGGATAAAAAATGAAAAAGTTATGCTTAATTTAGTTTCATACTCAACAACAGAGCAAATAATAATTTTGCTCTCGGGATTGCAATAGAAATACTCAAATTTGAAATAGATAACTTCAAAATTTTGAAAAACACAAAACATGAAACTTTTAGCATATAATCCGAGCTTTCCAAAACATCTAAAATTTTTAAATTTGGTTAAGAAACGAAAAGGTTATAGCAAAATTCGTTTCAGCCACAATCACAAAACAAATATTACAGCAGTCATGTTTTTCTAGCAAATTCACCACTGTAAATCGTAATTAACCACATGAATCCAAAATAAAAAGCGTGAGGGAACCCTCACCTTAGATATGCAGCAAAGTTTGGGTTGAAATCTTCTCCGGTTTGAATTAATTTGATGATTTTGAGGCTCCTTTGTTAGTTTCAGCGGCTGAAAAAGTTGAAACAAGAACATGCAAGAACAAAAGAGAAAGTTATACACAATTCTTATCTAATTCTAGGGTTTTGATGATATATTTCTATAGTATTGGTGGAGATTACCTTCTATTCTCCTAATTTGGTGATTTCTTCTTGAATTAGTAGCAGATTGGGTGAAAATTTTGTTCTAGTTGAAGGTAGCCATGATTTTTTTTCAGCTTACTGTAAGTTTTTCTTTTATTATTATTTTTTTCTGAGGAAGAAGAACTAAACTACGTACAGTAGTTTGTTTCTCACCAGAAACATCCAGATAATGGATTTTAGGTTTTAAAACCTAACCCAAAAAGCCCAAAGCAATATTATATAGAGAAAATGCAAGGCTATGTATATGTATTAAGCTATTTTAACTTAAATTCACATATTTCTCAATATAACTCAAACAAAAATATATGCAACCAATTGTTATGAAACAAAAAATGTTATTTACACAAAATAAAATTTATTTCAATAATAAAACGTTATTTTCATAAATAAAACCATATTTTAGATAATATTTTACAATTTTCAACATTTTAGTGTAAAAACACTAATTTTAAAGCATAATTTGTTCAAAATTTCATTTTCATTGTCAACAAGTTATAACAAAACATTATAACTCTTTTAAAACAAAAAAATATTATTTTAAAAAATATTCCATCTTTTAATTTTAAAATACATATTTTCTACATATTTCTTCTTTTAAATTCAATAACTGGTTAATATTGGCAATAATTACCAATATTATGCATTGATTCAACTAAAATCCAATAAGTAATTATTTTCACTCCAAATTCTCAAAGTAAAGTTTTTAAAACTCTGTTTTCATCAATTTATATTTATTTCAACAATTATATGTTGAAACACATCAATTGATCAATTTATTAACTCTAATTTTATAAGATCACATTGTTTATTTGAAATATAAAAATTAAATAACATTTATTTTTTCCATTTATTTTCAATATTAAATTATAACTAACGTTATAATTTAATATCATAGGTGATCACCAATACCAGGGTTGTTACAAACTTCCCCCCTTATAAAAATTGCGTCCTCGCAATTTCTAGAGGAAATCTGTGTTGAACACAATTTATTTCATCAAGCAAAGGAAATTTGACAACTAAAGTGGAATATTTTTACCTTCGGAGTGGGAAGATAAGAAATCAGGATACGATCGCTCGATGAATTTTTTGGTTTCCCAAGTGCAGTCATTGGGATTATCGGACCATTGAATCTTTAAGAGCGGAACACTCTTGTTTCGAAGATGTCTAGTCTCCGAAACAAGAACTCTCAGAGGATGTTGCATATAAGATAGATTTGGAGAAACCTCTAACTTCTCTAAAGCACGAGAATCAAGCGCGGAATCTGGATCTCGTAGACACTTTCTCAACTGAGAGACGTGAAATACGTTGTGAATTCCAGAAAACTGATCAGGAAGTGCTACTCGATAAGCAACAGGACCGATACGCTCCAAAATTGGAAATGGCCCAATATAGCGTGGTGCCAATTTCCCGGTCTGGCTAAAGCGTACCACTCCTTTTAGAGGAGAAGCTCGAATATAAACAAGATCGCCCACTGAGAACTTAAGAGGCCTCCTACGGTTGTCCGCGTAGGATTTCTGTCGACTCTGAGCCTCTTTCATTCTCTCTCGGATAAGATGGATCTTCTCCGATGATTCTCGAATAGATTCGGGGCCTAAAATAAGCTTTTCCCCCGACTCAAGCCAACAGGATGGAGAACGACACGGCCTTCCATATAAGGCTTCAAAAGGAGCCATGCCGATAGAAGATTGGTAGCTATTATTGTAAGTAAACTCAACTAGAGGAAGATGATCCTCCCAGCTACCACCAAAATCCAAGATACATGCACGAAGTAAGTCTTCCAAAATACGGTTCACCCGTTCAGTCTGTCCATCAGACTGTGGGTGATAAGCTGTGCTAAGATTAAGCTTTGTGCCTAAAGCTTGCTGGAGACTCTGCCAGAAGTGACTCGTGAAAAGAGGATCACGATCACACACAATAGATGAAGGAACACCGTGTAATCGCACGATCTCCTTAATATATAGCTTCGATAAAAAAGATGCCGTCCTTTTCGACTTAATAGGAATAAAATGTGCAGACTTGGTGAGACGGTCCACAACAACCCAAATACTGCTATGGCCTGACCTCGAACGAGGTAAGCCATCAATGAAATCCATAGCAACTTGGTCCCACTTCCACAATGGAACCTCTAAAGGCTGAAGAAGACCACTGGGTCGCTGATGCTCGGCCTTAAAAAGTTGACAAGTCATGCAATTACTCACATAACTTGCCACATCTCGCTTCATGCCTTCCCAGTAATACAAACGGCGCATGTCAGCATACATCTTGCTGCTGCCTGGATGGATAGTATACTTAGAACGGTGACATTCAGCTAGAATGTCTCGCCTAAGTTCTAGAATAGGAGGCACGACTAGACGGTCCTTCTTTCGAAGACACCCATGAATATCGATGCTGAAATCCCTTATCTCAATATCATCATGGGATTCAGACTTACACTTCTGAATAAGAGCAGATATACCGGAGTCTTGCCGTTGAGCTTCGGCAATCCGATCTAAAAGAATAGGGCGAGCTTCCATGTTATGTAATAGAATAGGAGAGTTGGATGTGGAAGCACGATCGTGAATATCACACATGGAAAGTGTCTCAAGTACTTTCCATTCTGCAATCATCATGGAAACAATAGCTGAATGCTTACGACTCAAAGCATCAGCCACTCGATTCTCCTTTCCAGGGGTATACTGAATATCAAAATCATATGAAGCTAGAAACTCTAGCCTATGCTGCTGTCGCATGTTGAGCTCCTTCTGGGTAAACAAGTATTTGAGAGACTTATGATCGTTGAAGAGAGTAAAGTGCTCTCCCAACAAATAATGACGCCACATCTTTAAAGCAAAGACAATGGCGGCAAGCTCTAAATCATGGGTAGCGTACCGAACCTCGTTCGGACGTAATTGCCTTGAAGCGTAGGCAACTACCCTATCCTTCTGCATAAGAACTGCACCGAGGCCACTATGACTGGCATCAGTATAGACAATAAGATCCTGATTCCCATCGGGAACCACAAGAACAGGAGCATTAGTGAGAAGCTCTTTCAATCTTTCAAAGGAAGCCTCACACTTATCTGACCATATATAGCGAACGCCTTTCTTCGTAAAGCTAGTCAATGGGAGCACAATACGGGGAAAAGTCTTTGATGAAGCGGCGGTAATAACCCGCTAAGCCAAGAATGCTACGAATCTCATGAACATTCTCGGGCCTCTTCCAATTTCTGATGGCTTCGATCTTAGAGGGATCGACCGATATGCCTTCGGAAGAAACAACGTGGCCTAAGAATTTAACTTGCTTTTCCCAAAAAATGACACTTAGAAAGTTTTGCTTTGAGTTGATTTTGTCGAAGCGTACTCAAAAAAATTCTAAGATGTTTAGCATGGTCCACTTCGGACTTAGAATATACAAGAATGTCGTCGATGAATACAAGAACGAACTTATCGAGGTATTCCCGGAATACTCGATCCATAAGGTCGACAAAATAAGCAGGGGCGTTCGTTAAACCGAACGGCATGACGAGCCACTCATATGAACCATAGCGAGTGCGGAAAACTGTAAGTGGAATGCTATCTTCCGCAACTCGAAGCTGATGAAATCCTGTGGATAGGTCAAGCTGTGAGAAGACCTTAGCGCCACTTAACTGATCGAACATATCGTCGATCCTAGGTAATGGGTAGCGGTTCTTGATGGTTAACTCATTAAGCTTGCGATAATCGACGCATAACCTAAGAGTCCCATCGGATTTCCTCACAAATACCACCGTGGCTCCCCACGGTGAAGAACTAGATCGAATAAAACGCTTGGCTTCAAGCTCTAGGAGTTGCTTCTTGAGTTCCTCATTCTCTTTGGTAGACATCCTCGTGGGAGGACGACTAACAGGCTGTGCGCCTGGAATAAGGTCAACGCGGAACTCGATGGCCCGCTTGGGTGTAACCCTAAAACAGGCTCAAATAAGTCTGGAAAGTCACGAACAACAGGAATCTGAGACACATCATCATCATCGTCTCGAGATTCAAGATAGAATAGAGAAGCTTTGGAATCACCATCGACATCCCAAAGTATAAGAGACAACCGAGTAGGAGAGTCGGGATGTCGAAGGTATAGGATTCTCTCTAAACATAGAATCCTGGCATCATATTGAACTAGCCAGTCCATACCCAATATCATATCAAAACCAAGGGAAGGAACCACGTGCAGATTCGCACGGAAAGAAAAGCCACAAATAAGGATCTCAACATCTTCACATAGCATACTAAGGGTTGCGGATTTCCTGATAGGATTTGCAATCCTCAACGAAGTAATCAAATAAGAAACATTCAACTGTAAAGTATCAACGAGTTCCTTCGATACGAATGAATGCGACGCACCCGTATCGAAGAGCACTCTAATAGAACGATCATGGAACAATATAGAACCCTCCAAAATAGTGGGAGATATACCTCGAGACTGAGAAGCACTACCAGAAACCTTTGCCACATTTATACTACCAGAACGAGCATCCTTCTTCTTCTTATAGCAAGTAGAAATCATGTTTCTCTCTTGCTTGCAATAGAGACACTTGCAGGGATGAGGACATTCACAAGCTAGATGGTCTCGAGAATCACAGTTGAAGCAGGATAAGACCTTTGCTGAGTGAGGTGTGCCATGAGGATGAGAACTAGAATTGCCTTGCTTCTTCTTCTTCTTAGGAGGAAAGGACTTGGATCTCTGAAAAGGGAATTTCTTCTTGTGTGGGTTCTTTCGAACCTCGGCCTCATCACTACTATCCTTTTCCTTTTCGACAGCTTCGAGATGAAGCGCCGAATCCATAATCTCCTCGAATGAGAGCTTAAGCTGAAGCATGAGAGATTTCTTCAAATACTTCTTAAGTCCACATACGAACTTAAGATTCTTCTTGTATGGGGTGTTGATGAACTCAAGCCCATACTTAGATAGAGACTCGAAGGATGAAACATAATCAGATACGGAGGATTTGCCCTGCTTCAAACCGAGGAAGCGACGGGCAAGAAATGCCTTCTCAGATTCTGGCATGAACTTGAGCTCAAAGCGGTCTCTAAAATGCTTCCAAGTGAGGGTGGACTCATCCATATCTGCTATAAGGAGCTCGTACCAGTCTAAAGCCCGTTCTTGTAGCATACTGGATGCCACAAGAACTCAATGATGATCGGATATCTTCATGCAAGTGAAGATGCGCTCACAAGTACGGAGCCAAGCCTGAAACTCAAGAACTGTCTCGGAGCCTTTGAACGGCTTGCCTCCAAGGTGGGTGAAGTCGCTGCACATGCGTGCAAATGCGGATTTGCGCGGAGGAGAGGACTGAGCTGGGGTAGGAGGTTGAGTGCTCCTAATAAGCTCGAGAATCTGGTCGGTCGACATATAAACTCCTTCGGGACGAGAACCACTGGACGGTCCCGCCTCCGAAGTGCGACCTCTTCCTCTTCCAGACATAGCTGAAAGTTAAGATAAGATAGAATTATTCACAGGGTAGATATTAGCAAATCAAATGTATTAAATAAGGAATACTACGGAATTTAAAATTAACATTCCTAGACATATTCCTTTTTATCTACCCCCAAAGGAACTAAAAGGGTATGGACAAAGTCGAATTTGTTTACGATTAGGGATGATGTTTACACTTGTATTATACTTGATGTACGATAATCGTGTATATTGTTCTGTATTTATTACATTTTGTTCTGAATCTTGCTCTGATACCAAGCTGTGACGCCCCACCCTGAGACCCATATTAACAAAGAGAATTACATAGTAATTCTGTCTGCTAATGCGGAGAATAGGGCTGGTTAAGGGCGACCATCATAGTCTTGCATTAGATAAGAGATAAGTACGTCGATATTTATACTCCTTTTTTTTCTTCTTTTCGTGTCGAGTATTCGACATACTTAATTCCTATCTAATACACTACTATGGTGGCTACATGATCGATTCAGAAACAAAATATAATAACTGTCAATTAGAAGTCACAGAACGGCAACACAGAAATGATACATATGAATACATACATCAAATGTAATACAACATGTCACTAGTGGTATACAACCACAATACATACATACATTCCCCACCAAAAGAATATATACATCAAAAGTTCCCAGCAGAAAGGCTACTACACAAAAACTATGCCATATCCTAAGTCAATGTTGAAGTCCAAAAGATAAAGCAAGCTAAGAGTCCAACTACCTAACCTGCAACTCGGTCTGACCCGAGTAATAAATACACGGGTCAGGCTAGCTAGAACTTGATATTAGTATAAGATAAGAGGAATAGAAGTGTATAAGGGAATTCATCCTTTAACTATAAAGGACGGGCACAAGTATAGGACAATCTCAATTCATGATATATGTTCACCAAGGGTTGTCACATGAATAGGTTTAATTCAACATAAGAAACTCATACTTAATGCTATTCAACTCAAATGCAAGGAATCATATGAAAGTCATAAGAGAAACTCATTAAAATTCCAATATGAATCTCATGGAACTCAAAGTAAAGTTCAAATATCATAAAAACGAAATCACTATATATAACTTCTCATGTAGCACTAGGCCATCGATGTAATAAAAATATCTCAAAATAGTGAAATCGTATAAAACTCAGAAAAACTCAAAAACCCCGGATTGGCCAAATCCCTGATTGCAAAGCAGAAGCAATGCTGCACGTGCTAAACTCTTGTCCAGTGCTATTTATAATTTAGGTACCTAACTCGTGGACCCGAAGGTCATACTCATGGTTACTGATGTCACATAACTCGTGATGACCGAAGTCACATAACTCGTGGTGACCGAAGTCACATAACTCAGATGACCCGAAGGTCTATAGCACTGGCATACTCGTGGATGTGTCACAAACTCTCGGAAAGGAACCCAAAAAGTGTTAGCGTGCGTCCCATACCACATGTTCGCACTAAACGGTTTACTAACTACTAGTTAACTCCACATCATACAACTAAAATCTCAAACCTCAAAAATGAAATCTCAAAATGCTCATATATCTTGCCTCGTATCATCGGCAAGTGCAAATAAATCTCATAATAGTTTCTCATAAACCATAATTCCCGCAAGGGGAAAATCTCATCTCAAGACTCGCCTCATCTCATCGGCGAGTAACACAACATCTATAAGTAGGTCTCATCGATTATTACTCCTATAATAGGAGATCTCAAACATCTCAACTAGTCAAATATTGGCTAAAAAAAATTCTAAGATCAACAATCATTGTTGCTGTCATTTATGATCTCGGGACAGCAACAATCAAGCGCATTTTAGTCCATAAAACTTAAAAATATCAAAAATCGCAAAACATGAAACTTTTAGAGCAACTTCTTAGCTTTTCAGAACATCAAAGATTATTCAATTTCGATAAAAATTGAAAGAGTTATTCTTAAAATGGTTCAAATGTCCAAATTAAACACTGCTGTAATTTTAGTCTCGGGATAGCAACAAAAAAAATGCAGTTTTGATCAATTTAACTTCGGAATTTCAAAAATCCTAAAACATGAAACTTTTATATAAAATTCTTAGCTTTCCAGAACATCAATGATTATTCAATTTGGATAAAAATTGAAAGAGTTATGTACAAAATGGTTCAGATGTCCAAATTAAACACTGCTGTAATTTTAGTCTCGGGATAGCAACAAAAAAAATGCAGTTTTGATCAATTTAACTTCGGAATTTCAAAAATCATAAAACATGAAACTTTTAGATAAAATTCTTAGCTTTTCAGAACATCAAATATTATTCAATTTGGATAAAAATTGAAAGAGTTATGCATAAAATGGTTCAGATGTCTAAATTAAACATTGCTGTAATTTTAGTCTCGGGATAGGAACAAAAAAATGCAATTTTGATCAATTTAACTTCAGAATTTCAAAAATCTCAAAACAAGAAACTTTTAGAGCAACTTCTTAGCTTTCCAGAACATCAAAGATAATTTAATTTAGATAAAAAATGAAAAAATTATGCTTAATTTAGTTTCAGACTCAACAACAGAGCAAATAATAATTTTGCTCTCGGGATTGCAATAGAAATACTCAAATTTGAAATAGATAACTTCAAAATTCTGAAAAACACAAAACATGAAACTTGTAGCATATATTCTGAGCTTCCTAAACATCTAAAATTTTCAAATTTGGTTAAGAAACGAAAAAGTTATAGCAAAATTCGTTTCAGCCACAATCACAAAACAAATATTACAGCTGTCATGTTTTTCTAGCAAATTCACCACTGTAAATCGTCATTAACCACATGAATCCAAAATAAAAAGCGTGAGGGAACCCTCACCTTAGATATGCAGCAAAGTTTGGGTTGAAAGCTTCTCCGGTTTGGATCAATTTGATGATTTTGAGGCTCCTTTGTTAGTTTCAGCGGCTGAAAAAGTTGAAACAAGAACATGCATGAACAAAAGAGAAAGTTATACACAATTCTTATCTAATTCTAGGGTTTTGATGATATATTTCTATAGTATTGGTGGAGATTACCTTCTACTCTCCTAATTTGGTGATTTCTTCTTGAATTAGCAGCAGATTGGGTGAAAATTTTGTTCTAGTTGAAGGTAGCCATGATTTTTTTTTCAGCTTACTGTAAGTTTTTCTTTTATTATTATTTTTTTCTGAGGAAGAAGAACTAAACTACGTACAGTAGTTTGTTTCTCACCAGAAACATCCAGATAATGGATTTTAGGTTTTAAAACCTAACCCAAAAAGCCCAAAGCAATATTATATAGAGAAAATGCAAGGCTATGTATATGTATTAAGCTATTTTAACTTAAATTCACATATTTCTCAATATAACTCAAACAAAAATATATGCAACCAATTGTTATGAAACAAATATTGTTATTTACACAAAATAAAATTTATTTCAATAATAAAACGTTATTTTCATAAATAAAACCATATTTTAGATAATATTTTACAATTTTCAACATTTTAGTGTAAAAACACTAATTTTAAAGCATAATTTGTTCAAAATTTCATTTTCATTGTCAACAAGTTATAACAAAACATTATAACTCTTTTCAAATAAAAAAATATTATTTTAAACAATATTCCATCTTTTAATTTTAAAATACATATTTTCTACATATTTCTTCATTTAAATTCAATAACAGGTTAATATTGGCAATAATTACCAATATTATGCATTGATTCAACTAAAATCCAATAAGTAATTATTTTCACTCCAAATTTTCAAAGTAAAGTTTTTAAAACTCTGTTTTCATCAATTTATATTTATTTCAACAATTATATGTTGAAACACATCAATTGATTAATTTATTAACTCTAATTTTATAAGATCACATTGTTTATTTGAAATATAAAAATTAAATAACATTTATTTTTTCCATTTATTTTCAATATTAAATTATAACTAACGTTATAATTTAATATCATAGATGATCACCAATACCAGGGTTGTTACATGAATATTCTCAATTTTAAATAAAACTGAGATTGAATATTTAATATTGATTTAAATTTATAAATTGGGATTTTAAATAATTGTTATTAAATGTTTAAGTGAATTCTTTCCAATTTAAATAAAATTGAAGTTAAATGTTGAAATATAAATGAAATGTATATTGTAAATGTTTGAATAATTAAACTTGAATGTTATTGGAATTGAAATGATATCTCAAACTTGGATTTGAAATCGATACAGATTGAAATGGTTTATCGAGAATCTGAATTGAATCTTTGACCTTTAAATGAAATGGTTAAACTGGAATTGATTTAAATTGAATTTTGGAATTTAAGCTCATTTGAATCGATTTGTGAAACTAGAGGAAACTGTTTGATTATATATATTATTTTATATATATAAACTATTTGGTATATAAACTGTTTTAATAAACTATTTTAATTTATATTTGTTTTTAATATATATACTATTTTCAATATCTAAACTATTTAAGTTAGAAGTATTATGATTTCGAAAGTGCTATAATTTTTGAAGTGTTATGATTTCAGAAGTGCGATGATTTCCAAAGTGTCATGACTTCGAAAGTGTTATGATTTCAAAAGTGTTATAATTTTGAAAGTGTTAACATTTTGGAAATGAATATTATTTAAACTGAATTATGATATCGGATTTATATGATTTTAACATGAATATGATATTTGATATGAAGCATGATCTATTTGAAATGAAATGACCACGGTGTGAAATAAGCGTTTGGTTGTTAAAGAGACCGGGATCAGATATTGTCAAACTCTTTGTCAATACCGAAAACCACTTTAACAATTGTGTACATGTTGGAGATTTCAAAATGAAGTAGGATGGTTTGGCGATGCTTCTATATGGTATCTACGTAGCCCTAACTTCCGTGAGTCAGCTTCATGTGGCTGAAACAGGAGCTATACCGGGCCAAGTGGGGTCATTCCCCCTATTGGACACATTTCATTGGTACCATTATGTAGCTTCTGTGATTTGACTAGGCGCATCTTTGATTTGGGAACGTGTCACGAGATGGGTAGTAGTAGCTGCTATGCGTTACCACCGGTCCGGCAGTGCAAATGGTATATCTACCCCATCATTGCCTCGAGTGCCTTATTGCATGCCCTATCGCACTTTTACAAGTTTGGTTTGTAGAATACCTATGGAGTTCCCTCTGATAGCCATCCAGTTTATGGAGGAATTACGGTACTGTATAGACTATTGGAATATATAAAAATGTGTTAAGGGTGATATGGGTAACGCCTTAACACTATTTTAATAGTTTACTTTACTATAGACGTATTATAATAGCGTATATTACTACACATTAGATAGTTCCACAGATCCTCAGAGGATGGGAATCCCAAAGATCCTTTGAGTTACTTGTATTTTAGTTGCATTTCACTTAAGTTAAATTTACTGAATGTAAATCCTGACTCGAGTATTTTGTGTTTGATTTATGCTCAGGTCAGACTGAGTGTTGCAGCATTTGAGACTCACCTTTGGAGATTGGAGCTTTGTTCTAAGATCTATCTATCCAACTTTCAGTTATTTCAGTTTATTCCAGTCATTTATGTTCAGACTTGTCAGTTGCTTTTGTATTCGAAACTACTCTGTATTTGAGATTTCCGTTGTATTTTGTTTTAACTCTAATGTTTATATAGTAGCTTCATGAACTACTATTTATCTATTCCGCTGATTACTGTTACATTTCTCTTTGTCTATGATTCTGTGATTGATTTATTTACTGTATATGCTGATTTTTTTCAAATATAAATTAACAATATGGTATTTTGAGCAATTCAAGTCCGACATGTGCGGATGCGAATAGTTCGAAATACTAGGTCGTTACATTGCGAAAGGTTATAGAAGTTTAAATAAGGCTTAAACGAAGTTATAAAAAATATTTAGTTAAGTGATAGTTCACTTTGAGTAATAAAACAATAGACGTTGATGTACAATTTTAGGATAATATAACAACTTGAAATTAGGAATTTGGCATGCATGTGAATAGATTGTGATTTAAAGTCTACTAAAATAATTGCCTTTTAACTAGAAATATCTTTTAAATAAGAAATGTCTAATAAAGGAAAATCTATTATTTTGAAATGTGATCTCTATAGTAGATTTAAAAGGAGTTAAATTAGGAAAATAATAATAATATATCCTTGAAATTACGTGAACGAACTTTCATAAGTATTAGCCATAATTTCACGGAGTAATAAATGTTGCTTTCGAATTTAATTTAATAAGTTTATTTGTATGAAAATAACTTATTGAAAATTATTTTGTATGTTGTAGAAAGATTTTGAGAAAGTAAATTATTTTGCCGCTTTATGGAATTAAGAAATTTTTTAATTTTTATTTAAAAATAGTTTGGTTTAATAATTGAGTTTTAAATGTTTTGAAAAAGTTCGACATTCAAAGAGTAAGTCTTTGTAGTCTGTTGTAGAAAGAACTTAAAAAGGAAACATTGGTTGGAAAAAGGAAAATCTTTCATGGTTCCATTTTGGAACTAAGAAATTTTTGAAATTGATAAAAAGGTCTTTCAAGTTTATATTTTTAATGATAAAGGTTTTAGATAAGGTAATTTATGATTATAAAATTTAAGTTTTAAGAATAGTATGGACTAAACCAAAATTTTGCGCAGTCGGCAGTGATCACGACCTAGGCAAGACCATGTAAAGATTTTAGGATATGAATAAAATAAGAATAGTATGTACAAGCTGATTTAGAAATTTGAAATTGATCCCAAATGTTTAGTGGTAGAATATTAGTAATGTTATGAAGATATTCTAGATTTATAATTGGGTTATATGTTAGGTTGCCCTAGAGACTTGGAATGCATATTTCTATGTTTTGATTATTTGGAGCGGATTCCATGTAAATTTCATAATTTATCCAACTCCAAAATATGTAAAAAAGCATGTCGTTGAATTAATAAGGTATATACCAAAATGGAAAGAGATGTGTACGATATGAATATTATTTTCCATAGTTTACATGGTTCGTTAAAAGAAAAGAAATAATTCCTTATGATTTCAAACAAAGTAAAGATCTCGCTTTTAGTTAGTTTATAGAAAATTATAATGGTAATCCTTTTTAGAAGGATGGCTTTGATAAATTAAAATGTGGAAAGGAATATTCTAGTACCAAAATTAATGATTGGAAATAAGAAATATACATAACACGTATAACTGCGCTTAACATATAAAAATAAAAATATATAAATAGCGTAATTTACAAGGATATTCGTATTAGTTATTATTGGACTAGAACTTATGGACATTAACTAGCGATTCAATGGGCAGTAAATTTCTAATTAATAGAGAATTAAAAGGGAATTCGTGGGGACCGATTAGGGAATTTAACGTGGCATTTATGGAGGAATTGAATTGGCATAATAGATGGATTTTGAAACTGTTGCAAAGATTAAAAGGATTTAAATGAGGATTGATTAGAGATGGTCCAACTTTGTCAATAATGATCAATTATTAAGCTTATATTAACTAAAGAATGAAAGGACCATATTTATTAGAAATCAAGAAGAAAAATTAAGGAAGATGGAGAATTAAGTGGAATGACATATGAAGAATGTTCATCTTAATTTAGTAAGGAGCATTAGGTCCCCAACATCAGTAGCACTAGGTAATGATGAATGGCAACTTCTAGCAAAATTTTCATTTAGAGTTTTGGGAATTGTAATCTCTAGTTGTCTGCCTTAGGTTATTGGAAAAGCGTATGATATGGTATAAGGTATGTTTCTATTTATAATTAGGTTGATCTTATGAATGGGATTATACCGTCAAACAAATGTATATATAGCGGAATAGTGTAAATAAGGAAATTTCATAAAGACACTTAACTAGCGATAAACCATAGGTAAGGCTAAAAGTTAATAAAGAAATTAGGTTAGTCACTAGGAATAAAATATGCTTTAATCCTAAAAAATTTAGGATTTCGGGAAAATAATTTTTAGCCTGCGAAGCGGCACTATTCAAGGATGACCATAATCTTGGAGAAGGTAAGATGGATAAGGATATGAAGAGAAGTTTCGATAGGATAGAGATGAAGAAGAAGCTCATAGAATTTTCCACTGGGTGTTTGACATGCTAAAACTAAAAAGAAATAATTTATAAGGCAATGAACGAATGTCGCATAAGATCGCTAGAAAAACTATGCAGATAAGCGAAGAACAGATTTAGAGTTTGAAGTAGAGATATGGTGTTTATCAAAGTTTCCGCTCTTAGAAATGTCGTGAGATGTGGAAAGTCAGGAAAGTTGAT
Source organism: Allium cepa (assembly GCA_030765085.1). Taxonomy (NCBI): domain Eukaryota; kingdom Viridiplantae; phylum Streptophyta; class Magnoliopsida; order Asparagales; family Amaryllidaceae; genus Allium; species Allium cepa. Next base: position 723,799,081 of record CM060934.1, read on the forward strand.
AACAAAATCTGTTGGGCCTTCCCGATTTTGGAAAGAGTGGGAAGACTTTCTTACCGCATGGAGCAACTCGATAGATTGGCTGGAGTCCACATCATTGTTCATGATTCATATTTGAGAAAATGACTTCATAGCAATGCCACTATTGTAGAGCTTGACCAATTGGGGGTGTTTAGGCGGAGGCAATAGCATATCATGCCACCTCATGCAATATGGAGCATGGAACTAGGAATCTCCACAAAAAATAAATTAGGTTGATTTGACTACATTGGAGGGAAACCTGACGGACAGCATGAGGTCTTTTCATCCTAAGCTTTACACTCGCAAACTTTTCTTTCTAAAATTAGGTTTTGGTTGTATCATGATTAATAGATTGGATGGTTGGAGATGGTCACTACACTTCGACTATCAATTTGGCACTCATGTAGAACACTTTTGCATGTTTAAGATATTTGCATACGTGCCTATATGTCATGACACTTGCATTCACGTTAGGATTGAGCTCGCCTACAGTATGTCTACACACATTATCATATTACACTTATAGTTGAGTAGATAGTTGTATAATATGGATGTTCATTGCATGTTACATTGTCCGCCTCTTGAAAGATATCGGGGACGAAATCCTTTTAAGGGAAGAATGTAATATTCCATAAAAGTTTAAATAAACTAGATAAATTAATTAAATAAGGTAAGTTTACAAGTGGAAATTTTTCGAAAGTTAGAATTTGACCATGAAAGTTATGTTGTTCTGTTCATGGCAAAATTCTGATCAATTGTCGTATATAATATGTTGAAAACGGAGTACAAACGGAGAAGTTACAGACGTTTGAAGTTTTTGAATTCAAATAATTTAGATAGAATTCAAATTCAGATAAATAAATAATAGTTAAATTTGAAAATTTAAAGTTAATAACATTTTGACATGGGGGTTTATTAATCATTAAAATTAACGTTAATTTTAAAAAGTAACTAATAAATAAAATAAATTAAACAACGACAAAAATTAACGTTCCCAAAAGTGGTCGACCGGTGAAGGTTGTGATAGTTAGGGTTTTATGCAATAGTGAACTGAAGCTGGCCATTAAAAAGGAAGGAAAAAAGGAAATTTCAATCAAAAGATAAGATTAAAGCTAGGAAGGATTAAGCAACAATAAATCTCAAGTTCCTTATCAAATCTAAGGTGAATAATAATTCATTCCATCGCTTTTTGGTTCTATAATCATGTGATTTCAAAATTTGAGTATTTATCTTGTTCCATGAAACGTTGGATGATGATACGCCTAAATTATGGATTGTTTGATATAAACAAATTAATCATGAAAATTCCGTACGGTTAGGTTCGAAACCATGGTTTATTGATTTTAAAATTCCATGGAAATTTTTTATGTTAAGTAAACATGATTTTAGAGATGGATTTTAATTTTTGAAATTTTCCAAGCAATGGAAATTTTATTATTAATTTTTATGGCAAATATGAATTTGGGTTAAAAATTTATTTTGAGTATTCGTGGAAGAATTTGGGTCTAATTTTTTATCATATTTGATTACATGATGAATTTGATTTCTTGTAATTTTTAGGGATTTTTCCCAGTTGATATATTTGGGAAAATAAATTACTGTTAAAGAAGGACTTTTCGACAAATATTGGTTTTGTCAAATAGAAGGGTTTAACATTTCAAATTTTAATGGTTTCAATCTAATATAAATGCGGCAGTTTTAAGGTAAAGTATGTGAAAAGTTTTTATGACAAACAATCAATAGTTTACAAATAGGCAAGTTGTTAGAAAGTAACTACTAAAAGTTGCTATAATTCAGCCTTTAAAATAGAAATCGTTATTTCGCCTTTGTTAGTAAGTATCTTTCGACTCCTTTGATTCCGCCTCGTCCTAGTCGAAACCAACATAGTCGAAAAACATGTAGTCGTAACCAATGCACAAGATATCACTTAGATGGTGTGTAGTGGATTAGAAGGAAGGCAGAAGCATTGGTGTCGAAAGGGTAGCTTCCAATGGGGTTGAAACCCTACTATGTTTTCATAAGTTAAAATCCTTGCCTTGTTTTCACCTAAAGCTTTTGGCACAGTCGAAACATATGCTTTCAAAAAGGTTATAGAATTAGCTTTCGAAAAAGGTTGTCATGTTGTGTTAAAGTATTTGCTTTTGAAGGAGCATCAATTTCCTTTAAATAACTGCTTTCGACAGGGTTGGTTCCGACCTAGTCAAAACCTAGTCGCTACTCTACTTTTCGACTATATTGACCAGTAATGCTTTCGAAAGATATCCTTGTTTTAACCTTAAACTAAGCCTTTTTCCTAATTGCTTTCGAAAGGTTGAGGGTTTCAAAGGTGATGGAGTCGGAAGGGGCTTCCATACTGTCCTTCAAAGTTTTTGTTTTAAAGGTTTTGCTTTCGAATAGATGGTTCGGACACCATCAATTTTTCCCCAAATTAATTTTTGTCGGTTTCGAAGGAGATACTTCCGTATATAACCGTTTTGACCAAAATAATTTTTCAAAGAGTAAACTCAATGCTTTCGAAAGGGTAACTTTTATTTTTTTCAAAGCTATATATTTTAAAAAGATGATTTGATACCATAGAAAGGTATAACTGGTTTCAAAAGAGAATGTTTACTAAGGGCTTCGAAAGGTATGTATACAATATTTTGAAAAGAGTTCTTTGCTTTCGAAGGAGCCTATCCAGGGGTTTCTGAAGAGATGTTTTTATGGTTTCAAAACATAAACCCAATCTCAATTTAAAGCAATAACCATGGCATAAATAGAGATTTTGAAATGGTATTCACATTGTTATTAACCCATAATTTTATTTTGTAGAAATGGTAGACCAGTTAGGTTGACCCAGTAGTGAATATAACTTAATAGATGTTAGAATTTTAACTAAAGATATTTGCAGGGGCCAATAGGTTTACAGTAAGCCCATGAAAACTGTATGATATTGGCAGGGGCCAATAGGTTCATGGTCAGTACATGAAAACTATGATTTGATACTAGTAGTGGCCAGTCGGTTTGTAGTTAGCCCATGAAGACTATATTTGTATTAAGATATTGGCAGTCAGCCATAGTTTCCTTGTTAGCCCATGAAAACTAGGATAAGAATAAGATATTGGAGATACCAATAGGTTCTTAGTGATTCCATGAAAACTATGTAATCGGACAGATAGTCCTTAACATTCAACAGGTTAATATTAACCCTAGAAACTATAATTAAGACGGATAGTAAGAATGAATGGGGATGGGTAATCCAGAATTGATTTATTTGTTTTGCATATCATCATAATGTTTTGAAATACTATGTTTTAACCATTGTAGATGCAAGAGCACGGTATATGGTTTTATATATGTTTTAGGATACTAGAGGGGAAAACCCGTTCCGCTAAGCGGTGTGGTCTCACCAGATATCTAAATGGTTTGAGATGGTAAATTATTATTCATACCAGGCTTTATGTCTGACTCAATGTTTTTTCCCCTTAAACTCTCGGGTACTCAATTGGATTTAAGTAGGTTGAAAGTTAAGGTATCCATGTGTTTTTAGACGAATAAAGCTTCCGAGGACATGCAAGGGGCAAGCTTGTTATTAGAGTTCTTTTATTTCCGCTGTGTGTTTTGTTTGTAAAGGCAAACTATTTTCTTGCCTATCTATATACTCTGATCTACCAAGAGGGCATCTTCATATGTCACTCTTGGTGTACTTTATAATAAATATATATTACCTGAACGTGGTCTGCAAATTGGTATTACGTAATCAACACTACACCAAAGAGGCCATTTTGTAACAATTTTTTCATTTTAATTTGTAACGGTTATAACCGTTACAAATTTCTAACGCTTATTTCCATTACAAACCTTTACAACAGTTATTTCCGTTACGAAATCTGGTAATTTTGTAAATACCTAAAAGCAGGATGGATAGGATTGTCATTTTGTCTATTATTTTTGCTTATCCCATTTCTCACGCTTCTATCACTTTTTTACGTCTATCATAGGTCTGTAAATCAAAATTTCAATCTAGGGTTTTTTCCCTCTTCGTTACCGCTACCTTCGCTTCTACGCCCCTTCTGTCTTGTAATCATTCTATGGTTACCCCCTTTGCCTCGTTAGTCCTCCTAAGGTTACCGTCCCCTCTGCCTTCGCCTCGTTTCAGCACCACCTTCGAAAGGTATTTTTCGTTTTTTAATCTCAAATTGCAATAGAAATTTTGATTCCCGTTCAAGAAAAGTCATTTTTCGTTTTTTGTTACTAATTCCTTCTTCTAAGTTTTCTAGGTTTCAGAACAACGAAAACCAACATTGATTTGCTTGCAACAAATTATAGGCACGACGATGTAGTCCCTATAGCCAAGATCGTGCTTCTGCTTCTTTAAGCGATGTCTAATTGATCGATGCTAATGTAACGAAGTAAGAGGACAGTAAGCAGGTACGATTTTTCTCTTTTAAAATTTCAAATCAATTTGTTGCTTTTTATATGGTTCCAAACCCTAAATCACAAGATCCACCTCAAAAGAGCATGAATTTGGGACGTTTGAGAATTTTGGGTGTATTTTAAAACAGAATCCGTTGAAAAATTAATTTAAATACCTTAATTCTTCTTGTTCAATGTTAGAATACTTGTAATGGCACTGTTAGTCGACTTTTGCTCATATTGCATGCACAGATTTTCCATATAATTTGATTAGAACATTGCAGAATGTTGAAATTCAAGAAAAGTTGATATAGCTGCAAACTCCCTTTGCTATTTCTGGAGATAATATGCTCAATATATATCGGTGTTGACAACACTGCATTCTACTATATTTATCTATTATTGATATGCTCAAATATATAGGTTCATGGTGCTTCTTGATTTTTTCAAGTAACACTGCTATATAGAATTTAAAATATAAGACAAAGACTGCTTGATACTTTTTCTAGTAAGTATTTTTCTTTTCATGAAAAAACAATACATCTTCTTGGATTTTGTTTAACATCAATATGCTTGTGGTTGGTTACTGGTATGATTTATTTATTAATGGCTCGTTAGTTTTAAAATAATTTACTTAAGATTTTACTAAATGATTACATCTTATATGTTTGACATGGATTTAATATTTCTTACACAACTACCGGAGGGTAAATCTTTTATGTGGAGATATTATAGTTGTAAATAATTCTTTTTCAAGCATGCATATCATCAGTATATATAATGGAAACTTTTGGTTAGTTATAATTTTCCTATATTTTGGTGTAGGCTAGTACAGCTTTGAGTACAAAGAAAAATGATTTAATCATCGGTAAGATATAATCTCAGCTGAAGAACAAAAAGTCATTGTTGACATTAAAGAAAACTCAAACACAATTGTAATATTTATGCAGCCCCTTTTCTTTAGTTTTCTATGTTATGCATGTACATTTACACATGCGTGATAACATACCATTATCAGCTTCTACAACATCCATATCCACGTATATCTATCATCTTAGTACACTATTCAATGTGCAATTATTTAACATTAGAAATAACCAATGATACTGAATATTTTGCTTTATGACAGCTTATTACAACAATTACATTTGATGAACTTACTCTTGGCTTGAAATCCATCCTTGCTTTTGTAGCCCTCGATTAGAAGTTTGAAAAGGTGAAAACACAGTCGTACTTTTCCTATAGAGTTGTGCATCATACTTTAATTGTTGTCTAAATCTTTTGTGTAAGTGAATATTGGTGAATTAAAACGCTTCCATGATTATGCTGGTATTAATGCAAGTATTGGATTAATTTCTAGTCCAATTGTCAATCTGTCTGGCATTTTTGGACCTGGTGCACTCTCAGTTGGCGCTGATATAGCTTTTGATGCTGCTTTAGGAGATTTTACCAAGTACAGTGTTATATATTTTTGCTTCCTTGACTTTGTAATTTACCGAATTCTATATATTAGATAAGGTAACAAAGTTTAATTGGATGTCCAACTAATCTATTGTTCCCTATGTTGAGTGTGTGTTCTACGGCCTCCTCCTCTTTCTTTCTTTCTATCTTTTTATAGGAAAATAAGAATTAACAGACTTTTATTGGCATGACCATATGCATGCATATGCTTGCATCAACAAATGCATAAGCAAGCATCAACACATGCATATGCAATGCAATAGCATATTGTAATGCGATGTATTTAATAATAGTGTAAAATATGGCACTATATCCACATCTGCAACATAAATCAAATCAATATGTGAGCTTTGTTTATGTATTTTTTTGTTGTTAATTTTTATTTACTTTTAGACATAAAACGTATTAATAATTATGTAAATTATAACATTATAAACTTTCATCAAAAAAGTTTCAGATATAGCATCTTTCTTTCTCAAAAACAAACATCAAATAAAAAAGATGATCAGCTATTTGTTTATTAATCAAACTTCGTGTTTTAAATTTTCAATTCAAATCAAGGTTTTTGCAGTTATATTTTGAATTCAACAATATCAATTCAAATAAAAATGTTTATTGTATTTAAATAAGTTGGCAATGGCACAACGATGGAACAAAATAGGCAATGACACAACGACCGAATAAAATAGACTGAGCAGTTAAAATCATTGTATATGAATTAATGCATAGTTACAGGCTTTGCCAAATTATAGAGAGGGATAAAATGCATGATTTAAACTAGGGTGTCAATAAAAACTTCTCATTTTAACTCTTTCTCGCCTGACTTAACATGTTTAATGTTTAATATCATACAATGCATATCCTTTGTAAATATTGTGCACTTATATTTTGATTGTAATATAATTAGACTTATTCTTGTAAAAAATTCTCAACTTATTTGATTTTAATATAAATTATATATATATATATATACATATATTAATTTTGAATTATATTGAAAAATCTTAGATTAATTAATATATGTGATTTCTGCATTTAGTTTTAAGTGGATTTTAAATCCTTGTTATAAATTATATAAACATTTATGTTTTAAAAAGTTTCTTCAAAAAATCTCGTATTGACTTATTAAAGAATAAAAACATTCCTACTAGTAGAAATGATAGCATTCTATTAAATTCGGTTCCTTAGATATTTTAAAGGTAGTTGTAGCTAAAAGCCAAATTTCTACCCCTAAGAATAATATTTGATATCTTAAGAACTTGGTGTTCATTTTTTATAATTAAGAAAGTTTTTATTTATAACTTTTGTTTTTTTGTTCACTTTATTACTGAATTATACATTCAGTTATAAGGATTGTACATCCCACCATAGGTGATACATCATTTGACTTAAATTCGAATGTCTGAAGGCAGACTAACTATGAGTGGGGATAGAGACTTTCTAAGCCAAGGCAGTCATAAATTAATAATTTTCATTAGATTGTTTTACCAAGATATTCTAAATATTAGTTTCGCAAGTTTAGAATAGTTTCTAAGGAGATAACATAAACTTAAGATCTGGGCAACATTACAGGTACTAGATTCATTTTTACATTTGGATGGAGGAGGAATTTGTAATAAGATTTGTTATTTCCCTACTACTTATTAAACTTTTGTAATAGAAGTGTGGTATTTGAATCAATAGGGGTGTGAGAGGAGGTTTTTAGAGTTTTGTATTTGGTGATTAGTAATCTGGTCATGCATTAGTTCATATTTTTATGCTTTTCTATTTTGGGTAGATTGTCATTTTCTATTATAGTGTAGACTTATTTTGGATTTGGTTAGTTTCTCTTTGGTTAAGCAACAATGCTATAATGTGTAGTGCAGTTTGGTTGTGTCATGCAGTTTGGCTTGTGTAGTGCAATCGGCTGTGATTGAAAGTTTAATTGTTGTGTAGTGCAGTTTGGTTGTGTAGTGCAGTTTGGTTTGTGTAGTGCAATCGGCTGTGATTGAAAGTTTAATTGTTGTGTCGTGCAATTTGGTTGTGTGGTGCAATTTGGCTTGTTTAGTGCAATCGGCTGTGGTTGAAAGTTTAATTGTTGTGTAATGTAGTTTGGTTTGGAAAGATATATTTACCTCATCGACCACATTTGGATTTTTTTATAGGCATTGCAAGGTATTGTACAAACCCTTTATTATTGTCTATTAATTGATGTTTATCATTGCTTATTTGTTTTGGCTTTTCTAGTTAATTAAGTATTGTATTGATTTTTCTCTGTGCCGTTTTTTATAGGAAAAGAACCGCTTCATCAGTGGAGTTGTTGTCCATATTTTGAGTTCCCCTAGTATTGTATATCTCGAAATTGGGTCCACTGCAGCTTGGGATAGCCTGTTATCTTGGTGAGCTACTACAATTGTAGCTTTAATATGATTTTGATACATTGGATTGTGTTTTCTTCATTTATACATTGTTCCTTTGCACTGTTAATTTGAGTATTCATTCCTACATCATTCAATGTGTGGTCTGTCTGTAATTTAAACTCTAGACTATCCAAGAACAAAATTTGACTGCTGCTTTTATGCTAAATTCTATTATGTTTGCAGACGGCTTCTTGCTGATGTTGTTCAGAAAGATGACATCAAGGAGGTTTGCAGGATTTTGTTGTTAGTGTCAATAGAAGCTGCAAAATCACTCTCTGGTATAGTAAATGCAATGTTTTTTGAGTATTGCCTAATAACTCTCTTATTAATGCACTAAATTCCATTGTCATTTTCCCTTTGTCATATATACTTATGTTGTTTCCTTTAATATATTTTTTCTATTTTTGCAATTTTTTCGATCATGTCCATGTTTATCAAGCAAAACGTTATTGTTATGCGACATTATTTGCAATTGATATATTGCCGTTATAAGCTAAGTTCTTGATAACTGTTTTGAGTTCTGTATAATTTTCATATAAGTTAAGGTAAGAGGGTAGAAAGTGAAATATTTATGTTTGGTGTTTCATATATCATATTTGTAATTAATTACTGAATATTTGTAGGGGGAAAAACCGGGCACCCTCTTTGTGACGCCCCACCTCTATACCCACGCTAGCCAAGAACACTCCGGAGTAGTGCTGTCAACTAGCACGGAGAATAAGGCTGTTGAGGAGCGATCATCCATGTAATTGCTTATCACACGGTGGCTATAAATAATCTTCGGAAACAAACATAGAAATAATCATATCACAAATCAGTCACAGATATCCATATCACAAAGGCGGAAGAAGATATGAATATATAACTAACACATGAAAGTGTACATCAGAGTAGTGGTCAGTAAGATCCACGATAATACAAAAGAATAGCAACACGTGCTATACAAAAGAATACAACTATGAGTCTATATCTCAAGTGTATACAACAAAAACTGCTAATCTAAACAGTTAGCCAAAAGTCAGAGTGATGAATCCCTGGGAAGAAGTCAAGCAGAAGCACCTGTAACATCTCGGTCTGACCCGAGTATTATTTAAGAAAATAATAAACGGATCTGTAACGACCCAGAATTTTTATAAATTTAAATTTGAATATTTAATTAATTTTAAATATTTATAAGTGAATTTATAAGTCAAATAAATTTTTATTTGAATTTTTGGATTTAATTGAATAATTAAATCGATAATTTAATATGTGAAATTATGGAAATAATTGAAAATTGAGTTAAATATGATAGAAAATGATTTGTAAAATTTTATTTAATCATACTGGAGTTATAGAAATATTTTAGAACTTTTAAAATCGAATTAAAAGTTAATCTGTGAAAATTGAATATTTTAATATTTAATAATCGACTGTAAAATAGCCAATTTTTGAACAGTCTCAGAATTGAACGAAACCAGTTTCATTGGATCCGTATTAGTTAGTTATTACCGGATTTCAATTTTCGTGTCAATCGGAGCTATCGTTTGATCGTGGCAGCTCGAAACGCATCGAATTATTTTTAATTTAAATTTGGCGAGTCAAAATAGCCATTTTTCAAAAAGTCTCGGATTTCGACGAAACCAGTTTCATCGGATCCGTAATGTGATATTATTGTAAGGTTTCAAATTTCAAGTCAATTGGATTTACGGTTTGTCCGGTACAAATTAAAACGCCTAAAAATCGACTTAAATCGGTTTAATTTAAATTGAGCGTTTATAGCCATAACTCGCACATACTTCCGAATTAGCTTCCGAAACCTGTTCCATTGTGTCCGAAACGTGGGATAAACCCTAGGTACGCTGGTTACGGCGCCTAAATCGGAGTTTGGAATTCCCGGGATGAATAGTGTTTACGCTAGCTTTTTCTATAAATACAACATCATCTTCATAAATTAAAAAAAATATACAAAACCTAAACTAATAAACCCTAGCCGGCCCTAATATTCAATGGCCAGAAATCATCCTCTTTCAACCCTCAATCTCTCTCAATCTACAATGAATTAGCTAATGTGTTCAACATGAAAGTTGTTGAGAATCTCGAGGGCTTCACATCCATACGGATTTGATGGGGTTTGGAGTTGCGTAGGAGGGGCAAGGATGGGCCGTTCGTGGGCTGTTATAGGCCGTGCGCGCGCGTCATATGCAGGCCGAGTTGGCCATGGTGGCAGGTGGAAGTAGCTCGCGTCGTGTGCTTCGCGTTGGCGTTGGTGTGATCGGGGTTCGTCGAGTATCGGGGGAGAATAATTCAACCCTAGTTCTATAATTGGGTTCGGCCTCAAAAAGCTTTTACTGGAGATGATAACGTGAAGGGGGAAGATGAAGGAGAGGCCTTGGATGCAGATCTAGTGGCTAGGATTTGATGTGGTATGAAGATAGTTGAATAAATGTTGTAATTAGGGTATATAAATCGTGTACGATCTTATAAAATGCATAACTTTTTCATACGAGGTCGAAAAAATGCGAAACCAGTTGCGTTGGAATCGTATGGACGAGCACTACGCGATGGAGTTGGTTTGGAGTCGTTTGGAGTTAGTGAGAATTTCGGGTAAAATTAAACGCGCGTTTAATTTTATTCGAAATAAAAGCTTAAACGGAAATTAAAACCAAGGTGAGAACTTCTCACTCAATCGAATAGATTTCGATTTTATTTTAAATAGTTAGATTTAAAATATTTGAATGCATGTTTGAATGATGACTGTAAATTATTGATTGTTAAAATAGACATTATACGCCGTTAGTAAGCGGATGTTATTTAATATAAACATATACCGCGAATATTTCATAAACAGTGAAATTGGTATTATATATAGTATCAATATATATGTATTGGCATATGTATATATTGGAGTTATTGATTTCCCGCATTTTTTGTTTAGCGGATGAGACCCTATTGCGCCGTTATTAAGCGGATAATATTTAATAAGAACATGTACCGCGATAATTTCGTACTGGAGCGAAATTGGTATTGTGCTAATGTTTTTGGATGCAGGAAACAGGTTGGAGGGATCCAACTGGATTCCTCAACAGTATTTATTTAATTTCAGATATTTTGATATTTGATTGATTATCATATCGATATATGATATCGTTGTTGTCGTGATTGACTATTTGGTGTGTAGCATCATTGGACCCAAATTTTGGGATTTTAAAATGATCTTTAAAATGATTTTTGAAAATATACTTTATTTCTGGAATTGATCCATTATAAATAAATAAACGTTATAATTTTTAAAGTTATAAAAATTATGGTTTTTGTGAAATATAGTTAAAAAGCTGATTTTTAGAAATACGATTAAAAGTCGATTTTTGAGAAATATGAAATCAAATAGGTTAATAAAGGAATTTATAAAAAGGAAGTTTTTATAAATAAATCGAAATGGAATTTATAAACGTTGTTTTATAAATTCACAAACGACTTATTTTGATAAGTTAATTGTTATAACTTAGAAATAGAGTTATATTCACGTTTTTAGACAGTGAATAATCCTTTGAATTAAAATGAATAAAAGGATGGAATTTGTTAAAGAAGTTTATTCACGTTTTTGAACAGTGAATAACACGTTAAAGAAATTGTTTAGAATGTGAATGTTTTAAATAGAATTAAAACGATCTAACGATGTTTTAAAATGTGTTGAGATTCGAAACCATAGATTTCAACATTTATTGTTGAAATAGACGTTTTCGAGAAATAAAAGGAAATGGTGGACTATAACACTGTTGTTATAGTAAATGATTTCCGAAAGGAAATGTTTTGTATAGTATTGGGATTTATATATCTATTTTAATTCCGAATCCCTATACTAGTGATTTTGGGTTGTCGTAACGATGTTTTACGTAACATTCGTTTTGGCCCAAATAAATATGTTTAAATAAATGATTTCCTTAAAGAATGAAATATATACTAAATTCGATTTAAGTATATTGAATATTTTCTAAGTGTTGAAAATAAAAAGATTTGTGAATTACTTATGAATAAATAAGTATGGAAATGTTTTCCAAAATGAAGTAAATAATTAGAATTTATCTTTTTGAAGATAAATTGAAATGGATAGTTGAAATCGAATATGCATGAATATTTTGAAATATAAATTCATTATGGAATTTATATGTGAAAGTGAAATTTGTTTGAAAATAAATATTGATTTATTTTTTGAAGTGTTGAAATAATATATCTTGTAAAGATATTTTGGAAAATAAATAATTTGGAAAATTATTTGGAATCTGGTGATGTGTGCATATCCAGTGATAGTTCAATAACCGACTATCAATATTTCCCTTTGAATGGGTAATTGATGTGATTTGTTTGAATGTGAATGCCACACTTATTTTTGAATAAGCGCTCACTATTCGGGTTAACCGGGAAAGGACCATGGGGTCGTATAACCCATTCCGAATATGTGATACGTCGTTATGAATTGCATTTGAAGATCGGTGTTGAAGACCGAGTATTTACAAAAGCGATAGGATGACCTATCGATTGTCTCTGCACTGGGTAGCTCCTGGTATAGAGATCTCCTAAGTGATGGGAAGTTCGATCGGGATTGTGAATACCCGTATTGCAAGGGCTTCGTAAGAAGTGCCTTCGGTTTTGTTCGAGCCCGGAACAGACTTGTATGGATGGTATGCCTGACATTACAATTTGAGATATAAAGCCGATTTCTTTCAAATATATTTCTGTTGGTGGCGGAGAATTTATTCTTTGCTTAACACCCTTCTTTGAGACATACGAGCTCAAAGGTTATATAGTTGAAGTTATCAGCGATATATTCCCAATTTGGTAATGTGACATGCTGAGTGATGCTGAAATGATCATTGTGTTGATTATTTGTGATAGGATCGTTTATTTGATCGTCTATCCTTGTGATCATTGTGTTGATCATTTGTTGACCCAAAGCATGGCTTTTGTATAAAGTATGTTTTGTGGACGTGAATTCGTCGAGCCTCACACCCCGTGAATGGTCAAAACAGGAAAGAAGCAGCAAGGTTATGAGGGGTAGCACCCTTTAGGATGTGTCCATTTCCTTCTGGAAAAGGGTGGTATCATGGTATGGAGCCCAGATACTTACTCATGTTGAAAACACTTTATGATTGTGTGAATTGATTACGAGCGCTCGGTGAAAAGGTCCCAAAGGACCGGGGGATGGCATATTCGGTCAGTTGTTACTCAGTTAGGAGTAACCCGGCCTTGTGTTGGTAGAGATCCGGTTTGGTTCTCGGGGATGTCCATCCAGAGGCATTCTCAGTGGCAATGGGAAGTTCCTTGGCCTGACCATTTGTTGGAAATCCAATTCCCAATACGAAACTTGTACGGTATTAGTTGTAGAACCTGCTATTCACTTATGGTGGTCACCACTGTTTGGATAGTAGCTATAGTAGGCATACGATAATGGTCGTATGTTGGCTAAGATTTATATTCTACTTTCGAAATGAATTTTTCTCTACACTATGCACTAATAATAATATGAAATGTTCTTTTAAATGCGTATCAAGCATCTTTGACTATCATAAGGAGAAATCTCCTCCGATTCTGCGTTTGCATTGTGTGTGTGTGCGGGAGGCCTTATGGTAGTCTCATTTTTAAAAAGCATTGCGAATTGAATTTAAAAATATTCCTCTATTTTGATTTTAAAGTAAATAAACTGTTTTGAGTTCTCACACCAGTCACATGACTGACTCGGAGTTTATTGTTTTCCTTCCTAAACTCTGGGTGCCCACCAATTTCCACACGGGCAGTTAAGAGTTAGGTTTATCAGGATATTTTGGATATTCTGGAGTTGCTGGAGGCAAGCTGGATGGCATGGCGTATTACTAGTTTATATAGTATTTCTTTTCCGCTGCACTGTTTGTTGTTGTATGATGTTGAACACTCTGATGATATGATGTAATGAAATGAAATGTAATGTAATAACTGATATAGTTCTTTGTTTAAAGATTATTCATTTATTATTATATGTTGTTCCGCTGCGAATTGTGAGATTCTAATGTTGTTCTGTTGTTTTCTGTTCCGTTCTATGTTCTCTATTCTCTTTTTCTTCTATTTTCAAATTCTCTTTTTCTATTTTTAAAATTCTTCGATCTTCTGTTTTTCTAATTCTCTGTTTTCTAAAAATTGTCTATCTTCTTTTCCCTCTATTTTTCTTTTTCTTTCTTCTTTTTCTCTCTTCTTTCTTTTCTTTTCTTTTTAAAACCCATAACATTCCGGGTTTTCGGCCTTTGATTTCTCGGCAGTCGATAAAGTGAGTGTCGATGTCGGATTTTCGAAAGTCGAAAATTCGTACTGTTGCATTTGGTATCAGAGCTCTGATGGTTAAGCGACAACCATGGTTCTGTTGGGTATTACTCATTAGAGATAGAGTCAGCAGTACTCTAGAATGAGTTTGAGTGTAATAATAGCTATGAGAGCGTATTTGTTAGTGAATATAAAATTGTTTTATATTGTGATGATTGGTTTATTGAGTGGTATATGAACTTTCGTCAGCACAGCCTCGAAACTGAGCCGAAGGGGTTTCTAAACACTTGAATAGAACAATTCGACATAATATTGATTTTAAAATTGGGTAAATGAAATAATTTTGCCTTGATTATATTTTATATATAAAGAAATAATTTTTCAGAATTATTAAAGTGTATATAAGTTGATTGTTAGGTTGTTTGAATAATCTAAGCAAAAGAATTATAAGTATGAATTATAATTAAAGTGATTTACAATTGTGAAATAAACTAATATATATATATAAGAAATGAAACTATATGAATATGAGTTATAAATATAGAAATGAATTTAAAGTTAAATGGAATATAACTTAAGTTATGTAAATGAAATTCAACTTTGTAATTGAATTGAATGAATGGATTGAATGTTAATCAATTGAATGTAATTTAAGTTGATATGGAATAATGAATGAAAGTATAAATTCATTGAAATCAAATGTTATTAGAAGTTGAATAAATTGAATGAGAATGAATATAAGCAAAGGAATTTGGTTGAAATTAATATACTTTGGTTGTTATATGATTGTTGATTGATTGTATATAATTCATTAAGTGTTAATGAAAGTGAATTAATGAAATTGGAAGCTATGTAATTGAATTCAAATTAGAAGTAAATAAATTTGAATAGAATTGAAAGTGAATTGGATTTAATTAGTGAATGCAAACTAATAAAAAATGAGAATGAATGTTGATAAAATCCAATGTTGATGAATCAAATATGATTTAGAGTGAAAACCAATTCATTGAATATTAATGAGAATATAAATGAATATTTATTAGTTATGGATGATAGTTGGTTGATGGTTGAATGTATATTGCTATTGTTGCATTTGCTATGTGACATATATAGTTGATATGTTGCTATATGTTGTATATTGAGATTATTTGCATATGTGCATGTTCTCATGTTGTTTGTTAAGTGTTTAGTAGGTGCGGATCGCGTTTGCTTCGCATTTGGAGCTCGCTTTTGCGCTATATTAGCCGTATATGCTTGCTAATAAAATATAAGGTACATATCTCGGATTAAATATCGTACTTTTACACTTTTTTCCCTTCGGGATGCCTCATTACTTGATGAGATGTATATTTGTGATATATATACTGTCATTTTTTTTTTCGGATCGAGCCGCGCAAAGGAGACTATGGCGAATTTTTCCGGAAATTTAAGGCGTTAGAAAATTTTTGAGAAAATTGGGAAAATTTTGAAAACTTTAACTTTGATTTTGGAATTGAAAGTTAAACAATAATAGTTGCTTTTGAAAGGATAACTAAGTATGATTTGAAAACTTAGTAAAGATTTGTAAGAAGTTTAATTATAAATTTTGGAAAGTTAATAAATTCTGTAACCTTTCTTACTTGTAATTTCGAGGACGAAATTCTTTTAAGGGGGAAAGATTGTAACGAACCAGAATTTTTATAAATTTAAATTTGAATATTTAATTAATTTTAAATATTTATAAGTGAATTTATAAGTCAAATAAATTTTTATTTGAATTTTTGGATTTAATTGAATAATTAAATCGATAATTTAATATGTGAAATTATGGAAATAATTGAAAATTGAGTTAAATATGATAGAAAATGATTTGTAAAATTTTATTTAATCATACTGGAGTTATAGAAATATTTTAGAACTTTTAAAATCGAATTAAAAGTTAATCTGTGAAAATTGAATATTTTAATATTTAATAATCGACTGTAAAATAGCCAATTTTTGAACAGTCTCAGAATTGAACGAAACCAGTTTCATTGGATCCGTATTAGTTAGTTATTACCGGATTTCAATTTTCGTCTCAATCGGAGCTATCGTTTGATCGTGGCAGCTCGAAACGCATCGAATTATTTTTAATTTAAATTTGGCGAGTCAAAATAGCCATTTTTCAAAAAGTCTCGGATTTCGACGAAACCAGTTTCATCGGATCCGTAATGTGATATTATTGTAAGGTTTCAAATTTCAAGTCAATTGGATTTACGGTTTGTCCGGTACAAATTAAAACGCCTAAAAATCGACTTAAATCGGTTTAATTTAAATTGAGCGTTTATAGCCATAACTCGCACATACTTCCGAATTAGCTTCCAAAACCTGTTCCATTGTGTCCGAAACGCGGGATAAACCCTAGGTACGCTGGTTACGGCGCCTAAATCGGAGTTTGGAATTCCCGGGATGAATAGTGTTTACGCTAGCTTTTTCTATAAATACAACATCATCTTCATAAATTAAAAAAAATATACAAAACCTAAACTAATAAACCCTAGCCGGCCCTAATATTCAATGGCCAGAAATCATCCTCTTTCAACCCTCAATCTCTCTCAATCTACAATGAATTAGCTAATGTGTTCAACATGAAAGTTGTTGAGAATCTCGAGGGCTTCACATCCATACGGATTTGATGGGGTTTGGAGTTGCGTAGGAGGGGCAAGGATGGGCCGTTCGTGGGCTGTTATAGGCCGTGCGCGCGCGTCATATGCAGGCCGAGTTGGCCATGGTGGCAGGTGGAAGTAGCTCGCGTCGTGTGCTTCGCGTTGGCGTTGGTGTGATCGGGGTTCGTCGAGTATCGGGGGAGAATAATTCAACCCTAGTTCTATAATTGGGTTCGGCCTCAAAAAGCTTTTACTGGAGATGATAACGTGAAGGGGGAAGATGAAGGAGAGGCCTTGGATGCAGATCTAGTGGCTAGGATTTGATGTGGTATGAAGATAGTTGAATAAATGTTGTAATTAGGGTATATAAATCGTGTACGATCTTATAAAATGCATAACTTTTTCATACGAGGTCGAAAAAATGCGAAACCAGTTGCGTTGGAATCGTATGGACGAGCACTACGCGATGGAGTTGGTTTGGAGTCGTTTGGAGTTAGTGAGAATTTCGGGTAAAATTAAACGCGCGTTTAATTTTATTCGAAATAAAAGCTTAAACGGAAATTAAAACCAAGGTGAGAACTTCTCACTCAATCGAATAGATTTCGATTTTATTTTAAATAGTTAGATTTAAAATATTTGAATGCATGTTTGAATGATGACTGTAAATTATTGATTGTTAAAATAGACATTATACGCCGTTAGTAAGCGGATGTTATTTAATATAAACATATACCGCGAATATTTCATAAACAGTGAAATTGGTATTATATATAGTATCAATATATATGTATTGGCATATGTATATATTGGAGTTATTGATTTCCCGCATTTTTTATTTAGCGGATGAGACCCTATTGCGCCGTTATTAAGCGGATAATATTTAATAAGAACATGTACCGCGATAATTTCGTACTGGAGCGAAATTGGTATTGTGCTAATGTTTTTGGATGCAGGAAACAGGTTGGAGGGATCCAACTGGATTCCTCAACAGTATTTATTTAATTTCAGATATTTTGATATTTGATTGATTATCATATCGATATATGATATCGTTGTTGTCGTGATTGACTATTTGGTGTGTAGCATCATTGGACCCAAATTTTGGGATTTTAAAATGATCTTTAAAATGATTTTTGAAAATATACTTTATTTCTGGAATTGATCCATTATAAATAAATAAACGTTATAATTTTTAAAGTTATAAAAATTATGGTTTTTGTGAAATATAGTTAAAAAGCTGATTTTTAGAAATACGATTAAAAGTCGATTTTTGAGAAATATGAAATCAAATAGGTTAATAAAGGAATTTATAAAAAGGAAGTTTTTATAAATAAATCGAAATGGAATTTATAAACGTTGTTTTATAAATTCACAAACGACTTATTTTGATAAGTTAATTGTTATAACTTAGAAATAGAGTTATATTCACGTTTTTAGACAGTGAATAATCCTTTGAATTAAAATGAATAAAAGGATGGAATTTGTTAAAGAAGTTTATTCACGTTTTTGAACAGTGAATAACACGTTAAAGAAATTGTTTAGAATGTGAATGTTTTAAATAGAATTAAAACGATCTAACGATGTTTTAAAATGTGTTGAGATTCGAAACCATAGATTTCAACATTTATTGTTGAAATAGACGTTTTCGAGAAATAAAAGGAAATGGTGGACTATAACACTGTTGTTATAGTAAATGATTTCCGAAAGGAAATGTTTTGTATAGTATTGGGATTTATATATCTATTTTAATTCCGAATCCCTATACTAGTGATTTTGGGTTGTCGTAACGATGTTTTACGTAACATTCGTTTTGGCCCAAATAAATATGTTTAAATAAATGATTTCCTTAAAGAATGAAATATATACTAAATTCGATTTAAGTATATTGAATATTTTTTTAAGTGTTGAAAATAAAAAGATTTGTGAATTACTTATGAATAAATAAGTATGGAAATGTTTTCCAAAATGAAGTAAATAATTAGAATTTATCTTTTTGAAGATAAATTGAAATGGATAGTTGAAATCGAATATGCATGAATATTTTGAAATATAAATTCATTATGGAATTTATATGTGAAAGTGAAATTTGTTTGAAAATAAATATTGATTTATTTTTTGAAGTGTTGAAATAATATATCTTGTAAAGATATTTTGGAAAATAAATAATTTGGAAAATTATTTGGAATCTGGTGATGTGTGCATATCCAGTGATAGTTCAATAACCGACTATCAATATTTCCCTTTGAATGGGTAATTGATGTGATTTGTTTGAATGTGAATGCCACACTTATTTTTGAATAAGCGCTCACTATTCGGGTTAACCGGGAAAGGACCATGGGGTCGTATAACCCATTCCGAATATGTGATACGTCGTTATGAATTGCATTTGAAGATCGGTGTTGAAGACCGAGTATTTACAAAAGCGATAGGATGACCTATCGATTGTCTCTGCACTGGGTAGCTCCTGGTATAGAGATCTCCTAAGTGATGGGAAGTTCGATCGGGATTGTGAATACCCGTATTGCAAGGGCTTCGTAAGAAGTGCCTTCGGTTTTGTTCGAGCCCGGAACAGACTTGTATGGATGGTATGCCTGACATTACAATTTGAGATATAAAGCCGATTTCTTTCAAATATATTTCTGTTGGTGGCGGAGAATTTATTCTTTGCTTAACACCCTTCTTTGAGACGTACGAGCTCAAAGGTTATATAGTTGAAGTTATCAGCGATATATTCCCAATTTGGTAATGTGACATGCTGAGTGATGCTGAAATGATCATTGTGTTGATTATTTGTGATAGGATCGTTTATTTGATCGTCTATCCTTGTGATCATTGTGTTGATCATTTGTTGACCCAAAGCATGGCTTTTGTATAAAGTATGTTTTGTGGACGTGAATTCGTCGAGCCTCACACCCCGTGAATGGTCAAAACAGGAAAGAAGCAGCAAGGTTATGAGGGGTAGCACCCTTTAGGATGTGTCCATTTCCTTCTGGAAAAGGGTGGTATCATGGTATGGAGCCCAGATACTTACTCATGTTGAAAACACTTTATGATTGTGTGAATTGATTACGAGCGCTCGGTGAAAAGGTCCCAAAGGACCGGGGGATGGCATATTCGGTCAGTTGTTACTCAGTTAGGAGTAACCCGGCCTTGTGTTGGTAGAGATCCGGTTTGGTTCTCGGGGATGTCCATCCAGAGGCATTCTCAGTGGCAATGGGAAGTTCCTTGGCCTGACCATTTGTTGGAAATCCAATTCCCAATACGAAACTTGTACGGTATTAGTTGTAGAACCTGCTATTCACTTATGGTGGTCACCACTGTTTGGATAGTAGCTATAGTAGGCATACGATAATGGTCATATGTTGGCTAAGATTTATATTCTACTTTCGAAATGAATTTTTCTCTACACTATGCACTAATAATAATATGAAATGTTCTTTTAAATGCGTATCAAGCATCTTTGACTATCATAAGGAGAAATCTCCTCCGATTCTGCGTTTGCATTGTGTGTGTGTGCGGGAGGCCTTATGGTAGTCTCATTTTTAAAAAGCATTGCGAATTGAATTTAAAAATATTCCTCTATTTTGATTTTAAAGTAAATAAACTGTTTTGAGTTCTCACACCAGTCACATGACTGACTCGGAGTTTATTGTTTTCCTTCCTAAACTCTGGGTGCCCACCAATTTCCACACGGGCAGTTAAGAGTTAGGTTTATCAGGATATTTTGGATATTCTGGAGTTGCTGGAGGCAAGCTGGATGGCATGGCGTATTACTAGTTTATATAGTATTTCTTTTCCGCTGCACTGTTTGTTGTTGTATGATGTTGAACACTCTGATGATATGATGTAATGAAATGAAATGTAATGTAATAACTGATATAGTTCTTTGTTTAAAGATTATTCATTTATTATTATATGTTGTTCCGCTGCGAATTGTGAGATTCTAATGTTGTTCTGTTGTTTTCTGTCCCGTTCTATGTTCTCTATTCTCTTTTTCTTCTATTTTCAAATTCTCTTTTTCTATTTTTAAAATTCTTCTATCTTCTGTTTTTCTAATTCTCTGTTTTCTAAAAATTGTCTATCTTCTTTTCCCTCTATTTTTCTTTTTCTTTCTTCTTTTTCTCTCTTCTTTCTTTTCTTTTCTTTTTAAAACCCATAACATTCCGGGTTTTCGGCCTTTGATTTCTCGGCAGTCGATAAAGTGAGTGTCGATGTCGGATTTTCGAAAGTCGAAAATTCGTACTGTTACAGGATCAGTCTAGCTATAAATATCAGATGACATGATATAACATAAAAGATATGGCATAAACATAAATATCCATAACGACATACCACTATAAGTATGTAAATAATGATCAACAGAAGATCAATCAATAAGAGATAATCAATATCACAAGAATCTTCTCAAAGATTCGAAGAGGGCATCATACCCTAAACTTGTACTCATAACAAGTCAATGACATAAATTCCAGAAATCAACACGAGAAATCCAGAAATCATAAAAAGGGAAAGAGGCCTATCACATGACGGTCCGAAGACCATGGGGAGCTACCCCACATGTGTGAGTGGAATCACACAGATTGAGGTCAAGACTAACCAAAAAGCAGAAAGGTATGTGTGAATGGAATCACACAAGTGGTGTCTAGTCTAACCTTCCAATGAAAGAGACATCGCGCAATTGCTAGTCTAATTCATAAAGCGATCATCAAGATCAACGAGAAGTGTCAATTACACTAAGCTAGTAAATATAGAAGTTTAGCTTCATGTCCCATAACCACTTGCTTAACTTAAATATTTACGAACAAACTGTAAATCTTCACTAATAAAATTGTCACAAGAGGTTCAATCGAACAAGTCCAAGAATTAACCGACGAAGTGAACGCAAGCGTTTCATACCACTTGTTTTACTAAGTCGTTTAATTAGATTTCTCATCCGAGTGAGGTAAAGGCTTGTATATACTAATAGATTGGAAAACGGTTTAAGAAAAGAGCTTTGTTATTAAAAATAGAGTTGAAATTGTTTGTTAAAAGAGTTTTGATATTTACTACTAGTATTGAAACCTTTGTATTATAAAGTGACAAAACACATAAGCAAGTGTAGAAACAATCAGTCACAAAGATCGCATACGGAGATGCGAATAAAATCCAAGGAAATCAGCTCAATGTTTTTCAGATAAGATCCCCTACGGAGGGGGGGTCCGGGGGGGTGGCAACCCCCCAAGGTGGCGGTGCGGGGGCAACGCCACCGCTTACGGGGTTCGACCTGCCCGGTCAGGTCGCGGGGGTCCAGGGGGCAGCGCCCCCGGCGGGGTGCGGGGCAGCGCCCCGACCAAAACGGTACGACCTAGTGAAGACAAAATGAGGTCTAACGACCTAACGACTCAAGGGTCATACGACCTAACGGCTGCGACCTAGGGGTCTAAGGGGTCAAGCGACTTAGTGGTTGCGACCTAGAGGTGTTCGCGACCTAACGATGACTCACGACCCAACATGGCCGACTTAACAGAGTCGAGCGACCTAAGGTAAATGGTCCAACGACCTAACTCGAACGACTTATCTGGAGCTTAGGTCGGAGACGACCTACGAGATAAACCAGGCCGACCTAGTGGACGAGCGACCTAAGGTAAATGGTCCAACGACCTAACTCGAACGACTTATCTGGAACTTAGGTCGGAGACGACCTACGAGATAAACCAGGCCGACTTAGTGGACGAGCGACCTAAGGTAAATGGTCCAACGACCTAACTCGAACGACTTATCTGGAGCTTAGGTCGGAGACGACCTACGAGATAAACCAGGGCGAGCGACTTAACGTTTGCCTAGAGATTATAGGTCGGAAACGACCTAAGACTTAAAGCTTAACTCGCGAGCGACCTACGGCTTAAGGCCAAACTCGTGAGCGACCTACGACTTAAGGCTTAACTCGCGAGCGACCTAACTCCGAAGTGCCAATACTTCCAGAATGACCTAAAGCCCTGCGACCTATGGTACTAACTCGCGAGCGACCTAACGACTTAACTCGTGAGCGACCTAATTCCGAAGTGCCAATTCTTCCAGAACGACCTAAAGTTAACTCGTGAACGACTCACGACCCATGGACGAACGACTTAACTCCGAACGACCTAAAAATGGCCAGAACGACCTAAGTGCAGAAAATTCACCAAAATGCTAAAAATTAGAGTTTTTCGCCAATCCAATCCAAACCAAATGCAAATGTGCATGCAAAAGTGATAGGGAATCATTCCCAACAGTCCAATATAGTTATAGACTAGATTTGTGAGACAAAAATCTCACCTTTGCACTAAAGTTTATGAAGATGAAGCTTGAAAGCAAGGAGAAGCAATCCAAAGCTTGAATCCAATATCTTCTACTTGAATTTGGAGTTGAATGTTGGATTTGCAATTGAATTTGTGCTTGGAGTTTTAATTTCCCATTCCCTCCACCATTAATGCCAAAGCTTGATTAGTTAGGAAATTTATGAAGAGTGAGGAGAAGAGGGTTGGAACTTGGGCTTAATAGGCTAAACTAACCCAAAGTCCAAAGCGGGAAAAGTTAGTGAAATTTCACTAACTCCAAACCTATCGATGTTTATACTTAAAAAGTTGTAAACGACATTTCGAACTCAATGGAAGTGGTCTCGAGTCCTAATTTGACCGTTTGCAAAAAGTAGCTTTTCGGACCAAAATCCGATTAACGAGTTAATATTTAAATAAAATATTTAAATACAAACTCGATAAATATGCGGGTTGTTACACTCTTGCCTCAGCTAAGCATTTAAATAATGAAACTGAAAGAGATACAGAAGTACAGAAGTCAAACAATGATAGACTAGGTGGATCTCAAATAGACAAACCAAAAGCAGAAGAATCCAGATCAGGCAGTGAGGACGGTGATGTGAAAACAAAGAGTAAACCTGTGCCACCTGAAACACTTGCACTGATGTGTGATGATGAAGACACAACGTTCATTGCTTCTATATTTAAAGAAAATGAATCCAAAT
Organism: Allium cepa; assembly: GCA_030765085.1. NCBI lineage: Eukaryota > Viridiplantae > Streptophyta > Magnoliopsida > Asparagales > Amaryllidaceae > Allium > Allium cepa. Next base: position 723,823,248 of record CM060934.1, read on the forward strand.
ACAGATTTGGTATTGCTAAAATCTTGTTATGTCAAAGGTTGTATTACTTATATTTCATTCACCTAGAAACTAGCTTGTTTTTGTTTTCGAGTGTCTGCTGTTGTGTCTGTATGCATGTCATTGTTCATACTGTTTTTACCCATAACTTGCATTATCTTAGAATGGATATAACTGTTGTTTGGTGTTGTTCTAATTATTGATCGTATGTTTTCTTAATGTGATACTATATATTTTTTGTATAGAGTGTTTGTAGCTGTAATAAAATATTGGTGCTATATGGTTTGTTTGATATTGTTTTAGTTATCACGGTTATAAGTGTTAGAAAATAACCTTTCGTAATGGTTATAACTGTGATATAATTTGCATTTGTCACGGTTATAAGTGTTAGAGTTTCCTTTTTGGTAATGGTTATAAATGTTAGAAACTATTGTTCTGTCATGGTCATAAGTGTGATACTATCTAAATTTCCCATGGTTATAAGCATTAGTAATAACCATTTTATCATGATTATAACCGTGAGTAAATATTGTTCTGTCACGGTTATAAGTGTGATAATATCTAAATTTATAACGGTTATAAGCGTGAGAAATTACTATTTTTATCACGGTTATAACCGTGAGAAAAAGTGTGACTGAATTTGCCCACGGTACCTATTTTCACCGTTATAACCGTAACAAATTGGTTTTGTCACGCTTATAACCGTGAGGAAATTGCCTTTCTGGTGTTGTGCAATTTGGAATATTTGAAAGGGAATGTGGAATTTGTTTTGTAGCTTAATTTTTTCCCATATTCTCATGTTTCTGTGCATCAGTGTATCTAATATCGCTGTGTTTGGTCATCGAGAATGAATAACCATGGATGACAGCAGCATCCATAGCTGTTAGTTTTAGGCCTCCAAATAGGGAGATGTTACACATTTTTATTCACAAATTATTTTGGGAACCCAGCGAAGCTCTATCAGTTCATCTCTTCCAAGATTCAAAAAACTTCTTTAGGATTTTAGGTAAGAAATCCTACATGTTTATTTCATAAAACTTTTCTCCTCCAAACCTCTAATTTTTGAATTCAACGTATATAAAAATCCCTTGCTGTATATAAAAAAGAGGTCTAAAAGATATTATTGAAGGCGAATCAAATACAATAGGAGATAAAGACGAGGATCTACTGTGAGTGGAAATCTTAGTCTTTCCATCTTAGTAATTGATTAGTGTAGTTTGGATTGAATTATGTCTTAAAGGTTTTGGTTCATGAAAATCATGTTAAAAATCCCTAAATTCCTCCAAAGAGAATTTTCAATTCTAGGTTGTAACTTCAATTGCTTATACTAAAATAATAGTAGTTATGTAGATTTGCATTTTTAATGTTTTTGCTTTATATTTCACTTCTTATTCTTTTTCTTTGGATTTAATTGAGGGTTTTGATTAGGAAATGGTGTGTAAGGTACAAATTCTTATTTGTAGTTTGCATCATTTATTTCCAAAATTTTAATAGAAATTCCCTTTTCTAATTTCATGTAAAAAGAAGTCAAACGAAGCATAAAAAGGAATTAAAATTGTAAGTTTATCAACTTATTCCCTTGTTTTAATATAAAAGGTCGAGTTGAATTTTATTTTGTATACAAGTCGGTTGATTAGATTTGGATATTGTATTTATGGTATATTGATAATAGGGAGATGAGATTTGTTAATTTTGAAAGATTTGACATTTAAATTTTACTTCAGGGCATAAACTCCGAACGCTTGTAATTCCTAGGTGTGCGCGCACACACATATATACATGCGTAAAAGTCGAGTAATTATAGTGTATTAATTTGCGTAGTTAATAGGCTATTAATTATTATTAAATCCCTCTTAGGAAAGAAGTTAATTATAAAGGAGAAATAAGAGTTTTCACATAATGCATTCATATTGAATACGGTAAGATGTGTGATAATGTATGTAGAGAGTGTTATAGATATGACAATGTTATATGGATGCAAGGTCAGTTAAAAATACATGGAAGCCTGCCCCACTAATCTGGCTTCCAGCGATGTGACTTTGGGACTACTGTGAGACATCTGCTATAATAAGTAAATACAGATATTTGAGGTTAGTCGCAAATTCTATAGGGTAAATCTACGCAGCTAACCTGGCTACGAGTTCCTACGAATAGTCGGAATGATATTAGACGTCGCAGTGGTGTACAAGTTATAATATGAAAGACCTGCTTCGGGGATAGAAGGTATTAAATGGTTGTGTGAAGGCCCGCATCTTCCCTATTTGGAAGTAGTAAACGGTCGAGGTTGTTGATTAGGCACGGTATATGATATCTCTCGAAAGGGCCAGCTTCGATATGAAGTATTAAGTGGCTGAAGAGCGCCCATCCAATGTCAGCTAGATGGTTACTAGAGAAAGGTCTGCCTTGGGATAGTTATTAAAGGACGGGGACCTACCTTAAAAAAGTATTAAATGGTTAGAGTCTCTCTAATTACCTTTAAAAGATATTAAGTGACTTAGATACTATCTTTTACATTGATAGGACATTATTGAAAATAGATATGAGTTATTGGGTTAAAGCGAGATGGCTATGGGCTTATATTTGGAAAGCCTTTTTTACTTATATTTGGAAAGACTTAGGATGTAAATAAAATGTAAAAGATATATACCTATTTAAATTATACTCCATAAGTACTACTGTAGTAAGGCTTATGAATTTTATTCATCAGACATATATTGTTCCGACTCCCATCTCATTACAACATAGGTTAGGAAAGATGATGATGTTGAAGGCGTAGGCATGAAGAGAGCTAGTGGCAATCTATTTATGTTTCTATTCATGTTATTTTTCAGATATACCGATTGGAAACTGTTTTATTTTAAATACAATGTATCATGAATATGTAACATTTATTATTTATTTTTGTGTTATGGTTTTTATAACATTTTGAATTTATAATAATATGGTTGCGTTGTTATTATTATATTTTAACCTACCGCGATGCGATATGAATGTGTAGATAAATAGGTTTGTATTGTTCCGTTACCAACCAACAGCCAGCTTTAGAACAAGTCTAAGTTTCGATGGGCCTTTTTTAGGTCGGTATTTAAATCCCTTTCAGGATGGGTTGTTACAAGATGACTTCTCAATCTACCATTCCCGTCTTACTCAATTATCTTTTTTTCTCTAAATCTATCCCGTGGGTTGTAATAGGGAGGGATCAGAACAATATTCTGGTTATTGGAAAATTACATACTTTACTTACACCTTTAATTTATGTTGATTAATTTCCATTTATTTGTTATGTGTAGTAATTACTACTAATATTTTAATCTCATATGCATGATATACCTAACCTAACCTTCTCCAAGGTATAAACATAAATGTTCACCACCCAAACTCCGGCCACTTAACACTTTTGTAATAGGGAGGAGGCAGATTCAATGGCCATTTAACACCTAAATCCCCAGAGCAACGCCTTCCATGCAAACACTAGTTAATCGGTTCTAGCTACAGTAATCGATGACACCCATATAGGGTTCTATAATTTATAAATTAGCTGTCGTACTACAAACGCATCTCAAAGGCTCATCTAAGGGTTGTCTAGCCTACCTTTAATAAACGAATTTTTTTCTAACCATCTATTTTGAGGTCTACATGTCTTCTATAAAGATTATGTACTAGTAAGAAGCGAAATCCATCAGGGGTTAACCTTAGTCTTTGCTACTACTCGCTCGGGACTACAAGCAATCATTGTCTATATGCCAAGCCTACTATAATACCGATATAAAATACTAACATGGCCCACCGACCTTCCACAGCTAACATCCCATTTAGGCTAACCTAAATAAGTCAAGGAAAATGCGCTTTTTGGTTACTTAATACCTCTTATTGGGAGTGAAGCGGACCCCATTTCCTTAAAAGTACTGGGCCATTTAATACTTCAAATCCAAGGCGAACCCTCGGTATATTTTCCTCACTTATCCTCAACTTGTATCCCTTTCCTATGGGTCTTATGGTGGGAGATGTCTCACATCAATGGTAAGTGTAAACAATTGCTGGTAGCCTTTAGGTGAATGGTAGACTTTTGTTGCGTAACTATATTAACCTTGCATCCCGACCTACTAAACCAAACCAAACATACAACGCCTAAGTGTTGGATTAGTCCCACTAATTAATGCTTATTCTAACGTATAATTGAAGCCATATAATTTCCTAGTATGAAAATTATATTGCCTTCTATGTGTATTTAATATTATTAATAATTATTTTTTCACTATGTAATTATTCTTATTTTATATGCTTTGTCTTTAGTTTCCTCGTTTCCTTCTCATGTCTAATAAATGTCAATTGTTCGTAGTAATTGGCCATTAATGTCGAAATTGGACAATCTTCAATATATTTATTTACTTGTTTCAAAATCCACATATTATGCCTGTTCAATTTCTACATAAATTCCATACTAAATTCTCTAACTAGTCATCATTCAATTCATTTGAACTCTCTATTAATTACAGATCTATTAGCCGTTAAATTTGTGGTTATTGTCCATAAATTTGGGAATTACCATTCCTTCCTTTTGCAACCTCCTAATCCTATAATTATTATGTTATTAACAACTAATACGAATATTATTTTAATTACACTATGTGTGTTACCCATACACACACACATATATATATTCCTATTTCAAACTATGAGTCCCTAAATTAGAACATTCGTTTCCCCATTATAATTTGTCAGAGCTATCCTTCCAAAAAGGATTACCATTATAGCTTTCCACAAATTAACCAAAATTGAGGCCTTACTTTGTTTAAAATTATAAGGAATTATTTCTCTTCTTTTATTGAAATAGACAGTGTAAACTAGGAAGAATATTATCCATACTTTACATATATTTTGGAATTAGATAATTCATGAAAATTACATGAAAATAGATATAATTGTATCATGGCCTACTCTAAATAAACTAAAATATTGAAATTCACATTTCAAGTGAACTAAGAAAACCTAATTTACAACCTAATTATAAATCTGGAATAAACTTTATAAACATTCTACAATAATAAATATTTAGGACTAATTTCAAATTTTCAAATTAGGTTATACATCCTTTTCCTATTCCAATTACATATTTTATTGAACATGTAAGCGATAATCCTATGTGTATTTATAAGCCTACAACTCATTAGATTAGTGTAGGTAAAATAATTAAATAAATTCAATGATATATTTCAATGTTTTGAATAAATTATATAATTTCTCACTCACCTATCTAGCATTCTAAATCTCCCAAATTGGAATACGTTCCTTTACTTGACCCCTTTCCCATCTAACCTAAAAAAATATGTATCATAAGGTATACACAGACTATTAGAATTATAGGTCCGAGAAAAGATTTGGGATTGAGATGAATATAGTTTTATAAGCCTTTTTCTTTTGCAACATTGATTTTCTTCTTCTCTTCTTCTTTTCTATTTTCCACCCTTCTTTAATTTTTATGTGTATGTGTGTCTCTCTGTGTGTGTGTGTCTAACATTTTGTAATTTTTAGAAATAGTGGAGAAGGGAAAATGTTAGTGCTTCCTTGCATGGACCGAAAAATATGAGAAGAGTATTGAGGGGTTAGGCCTATATTTATAGGCACTTGGATCAACCATAACCGTTATATTAAAATAATATAATCCAAACCGTTTGGCGAAGGTTCGAATCATAGCTGCCTCCCCCAACCGGTCCATCAATCCCTATAAGCGGTCAACCGCTAGCGGTCGACCGACTTAAGTAAGGGGACCTACCGTGGGGTACCACATTTATTATTATTTACTTCCTTATTTGATTTTTTATTTATTTTTATTCCGAGAAATTCAAATTCTAATAATATATTCATTTGAGCTCTGATCACGAAACTCCGAATATGAAAGTTGCTCAGAAAATCATCATGAACACAATGGTGTAAGTTTCGTTGCTAAATTTTGTTGTTCGTGCAAATTCCATTTCTGGAGCCTTATTAATTGTCATCAATTTTACAGAGTGTTACGTGTAGAATATTAAAAATAACACTATCTATTAAAATTACAGAGTGTTATGTGTAAAATGATCCACTATTTATGAGGTCTACGATGTAAGTGCCTTCTAAACGTGGATCGAGATGTCGTAGATGGCGGGCTGTTACATTTCTAGTATCAGAGCTAGGTTAGGCGATTCTTACTAAATTGGGACGTGTGGTAGAGTGTATTTTTTAATTTATATTATACTATATTTAATATATGTATATCTTAATTTTATGCAACACCCCGTATATTTTGACTTATAAAAGTAGTTGTTGACTTATCCCTTATAGAAGTAAATTACAAGTTAAATAAATGTTGAGATTTAAATAGTTTTGGGTGGAAAATAAACCCATCGCATTTATTGTAATTTACTCCATAAAGGATTGCTAGTAGAGGGTCTTTAAACTGATTAGCAGGAGAGTAAACTGTGGGATTGGGAATGTATAAGAAGAAGTGCAGTGCCCTTAAGTTCATAGGAAATTGTGTGATGTTGATGAGGAGTAATGAAGGCACTTAAGCATTTTTTTGGATTGTATGACCAAGTTGGGGTTTTGTAGTTATAATCTACTCTGGTTAAAATATCTAAATAAATTTAAATAAGTTCCCTAAAAGGTTTGAAATAGTTGTATTTAAGATGTTTTAGAAAAAGAAATAAGTTGAAATTTGTTTAATACGTTGAAATAATGACCATTTAAATAAACTTCAAGATAAGAAAATTTAATAAGGAGTAATTTTCTAAAAATATTTTAAAGGTTTTATTTCTGTTGAAATTTAGTGTAAGGCACATTTCCACACTTATATTTTGATATGTACTTTGATTTCGACGAAAGAAATTTTTTAAAGGTAAATTAAAAGTAAGTAAAATGCGGTTTTTGGATATTTTATAAATAATTTTGTCACGCTTTGATTTTTTTAAATGTTACAGTTTTTTTTTACATTTTTTCAGAAATTTATAGTTTATAAATTTTGAAATGTTTTATTCCATATGCTTATTTTTTAATTCATATTTGAACCATTTTGGCTAGAATTTAAATGAAAAGATGAATTTAAAGTATACCTTTATTTATATACACGATGTACTATTTAACGATGTTGGACGTTGGCTAATTATAAAACAAAAATGATATATGCTTATATATGATAAATTTGTTATACATTATATGAAATGATGTTGAATTTTTTAAAGCATGAGTTTTACTAAAAGTAAGCAAAGTTATTCCGGAATTAATTATGAGCAGTTAATATTGATTTGGTTAAACTATAAATAATTAAGTTTTGAAAGTTAAATGTTTTGGTTAATGATATTTATAAGAAATGTTGAAATAAATTAGCTTTGGAAATTAAAGTTAGATTATTTTTTTATGTTGAGACTTAGGAATTAATATGAAGTAACTAACTTCAGAAAAATTACGATTTCTTATGAAATGGTTTAGTATGTAAAGTCTAAGGTAAAAAAATTGAAAATTTACTTAGGTGGAACTTTTTGAATTTGATTTGAAACGGAATTTTTTATGATTTTCTTAATTGTTTACTAAAATTAAAAAGAATTTTATGGTTCTCAAATCCTATAAGCTGTGTGAAGCATAAGATTTAGGATTAATGATTTTGATTAAAAATCTAAATTAAAAAGTTATTGGTATTTTCAGTTGAAAGTTGATTGGAGCTAGAAAAGAACTACAGAGCCTATAAAGTTTGAATTAATTATGGTGAAGTAGCTAGGTTATCGATATGCCAGTATGCTAAGAATCACTAGAAATGAATGTTATGAATTTGTGATTTAGGGGTTCGTACTGAAAATTTATGACGGTATTATTTATAAATTTGGAAAAATACTGAAACAATAATGAAAAATCTATTTTGGATCGAGAATTGACTATTATTTACTAAATAAGGTAGAATTTAATAAATTATAATATGATTTCTAAATGACTATCCAACTTTAAGCAAATAATAATATAATTGGTTTATGGAGTTTACAAAAAATAGTTTATTATTTAGGTAATAAAAACAAGAGGTATTTTGAGAATAATAATAAAGATATTTTATGTGAACATTTTTAGGATAAATTATTACTATTTTTGATATCAAAAAAATTATAAAAAGGGGGATTTTTGGGATTTAATACAAAACATTATTATTTTTTAATTAGATAATAATAATGTGTTTATGTAGAAAAAATAATTTAAATAAATATTATTTCTTGATGCAAATTGATAATAATATTGCTGTTTTGAAGGAAATTCTACGAATATTATTATTTTTGGATTAGTAGGATGTTTGAAATATTTAAAGTAATATACTAAAAATAAAGGATATTTTTTAGCATATTATCAATTTGATGAGTATATACAATTTGAGATAATACGAAAGAATAATTCTTATAATAAGCAATACTAAGATGATCTATACTTGAAAAGAAAATAATAAGTTTAAATTTATTATTTTGAATTGTTTAAATATATATGATTAAATTTTGTTTGAAATTAACATGTAAGTTTACTTTATGGGTTCAGATATGCTAATAAAAGACGAGAGAAGCATGAGAGTGTTAAGGGTTGGGATATGCTTATAAATGACATGAGGAGCATGAGAGCGCAGTTAAGTGAAAAGCTTCCAAAAAGGTTGAATAATATCAGTTCGGTTGTATAAAACGATCGTCAATTAAGGATAGAATGGAATTTAATAATTATTACATGATTTTAGAAGTATTTTCTATGATTGGATGAATTTAAAAGAGATTTGGAAAACTATTTCTCTAGTAAAACCTTTATTTTAGAATTAAATAAATAAAGGAAATATTACATTTTTACTTGAAACTTTATATAGGCTTTTGGGATAAATAAATAGTTTTTCCTTATAAATAAAACATCTCTTATAAATGGGAATTGGATGTAGTTTGATTACATTTTCTATGTAACCGGGAATTTGAATAAACAGAGATTTAAAACCATCTAGTATGAGACTTTTGGTATTATTTTTTCCGTGATTCCTTGAACTTGTTTATATGGAGATGCGAGTGTAGTTTACAGGCATGAAGAAAACAGGTGAGTATCACCAGTCTTATGGGACCCTGAGTCGACATTTGTTTGATTTCTTTTTGTAAGTTGACATCACTCATACGGGGTTTAATAACTTGGGTTATTCGCATATATGATGTTGCAAAATGAGAGTGAGCAGGCAGAAAACTAAGAATGTGTCTATTTATTATGTGTATTATTATTATTATTACGTGAAGAGCAAGCTAGATCAGGCTATTATCCATCCTAGTAACCTGACTATGGGATATCTCCCTAAATACATGACATACGTTATATTGTATGGCGAGAGCCAAAGATGAGAGCCTCTGCTCTTATGTCACAAAGGCCAATAGTTTATTACCATCTCTGGCAACTATTGAGTCTTGACCATTGCATACAGTTGTCTTGCACTCGATGTATATTAGGTCACGATCATCGTCGGATAACAAAACACTATAGAAGCAACGCTGAAAGCATGTGAGGAAGGCTTCTAAAGCACTGTCGGTGTCTTATCTAGTTATTGATGTAGTGAAATAGAGATACAATTATTGTAAGGATATGACCAAGGGTCAAAGGCATTATTTGTTTGACTAAGAGTTCATGAGATAATTTACCCATTTATGAGTTAAATGAACAATTGAAACACCCACACCCCTTAGTATACCCAAAAGGACTAGAAGGCATGGTGCGTTGTAGGTATAAATCAAAACTAGCAAAGACTGAGATTCACAAGACAGAAATAGGTAAAATCAGTAGAAACAATTTAAATAATAAATTATTTAGAACAGAACTTCATAATTTCTTTAAAAACCAAATAAGTCACCAAGTACCAAGTACCAAATACATCACGTGTCAAAATACCATATATATATCTTATGAAATCAAAGAAAACCATAATCTCAAAAATCAAAGTACAACTATTCCCCTATATGTGGTAGTACAAATAAAGAACAAAAATATGAAATAAAAAAGTGGAAGTACATAGTGGAATCTCCTTCAAAGAAACCTCCAAGAAACTGCAACCTACAGTCCTTTTCCTTGATTGTCTATGGGGGTAAAAGGGGAAAATAGAGAAGTGGGTCGGACTAAAAGTCTGGTGAATGATAGTAATTACTAGAATCTTTAAGTATGGTAAAGGTAATAGGCTTTACAATAGTTCTAGTATACAAAAAAAAAAAAATAGAAGGAGTAAGATATAAATAAATATGAATTAACTATTAAATATGATTGATTAACTTCGATAGTTTGCACTTGTCTTTGATTGGTGCTTGGATTAGGCCAAAATCCTAATCTTATAAATAGACTGAAATCCTAATTCTACCCTTTGATCGGCCTACTACTCCATAATACCTACCGTGGACTAGATGCAAGATATCTCTCTACACAAAAGGCAATGGTGTCTACAAAAGACACATACTAAGCGCTTGAAACTCAATAGCGACTTATCTCCCCTAATCGATGTCACACGCTCGGTTTCCACTAGTTCGCACTATCTATTTCTCCCTCCTTTGACCTCTTATTTACCCTAGACAGCATAAGCATGCCCTCTTCTCACTTCAGGCTATTGTAAGGCACCGTGTCCATAGAAAAGAGGTAATGCTGTTGGTACTGGACCATGTGAAACTAAATCTATTTGCGCCCCTTGTCCAAATCCCCATGATTTGGTCTTTTCATTATTGACCTCTTATCTATCCTAAACAACGTAAATGTGTCTCAAGGGAAATGCTACTGGTACGGATCTTCTCTTTTAACTATTGACCACTTACCTGCCCTAAACAGCATAAGGGAAATACTGCCAATACGGATCATTGCTTTTAACTATTGACCACTTATCTACCCTAAACAGCATAAGGGAAATGCTGTCGGTATGGATCTTTCCTTTTAATCTTTGCTTATTAACTTAGATAAATTATTTACATAAGCCTCTACTATTATCTTTACTATCTTTGCTTTTTAGATTATCTGAACTCTCAAAATAATCCTCATTCTGTTCTGTTTCTTATTAGAACCTATGTTATAATCATGCTTACTACTTAACCCAAGGTCTACATGTAAAAATAACCTTCTTTCATCTTTTACTCTTTTTAATTATAATTATAAGTTATAACTATGCCAATATCTTTAATTTAGTCCAATTCTGATCATTATTAGGCTTAATTTCAGTCCAATTCCATTTTTATTACAGTCCTTACAATTTACATCTTATCTTCCGTTATTTCAGTATTCTTATAATTTAATCCATATTTGCATTTAATCTATTCTAATCCATTCACGAAGAAAAAGGAGATATAAAAGAAAATTGGAAATAGAAGAAAATCCAAAGCATAGGAAGAAGATGTAAATAACGCATAAATAATAGTAAATAAATTAAAATACTGTAATAGACTATAAATAAATGGAAAAGATATAATTAACAAAAATGAACTAAAATTAACTGAAAAGAATAGCTAAAAGAAATGGACTGAAAAGAATTATAAAAACAGTAAATAAACTACAAAAAAGGTTATTCCAAAAATCGTAGTAAAACTGCAACTATTGGAAACCCTATTATTTTAAATTGCTTAAAAATCTAAAATAATTACAATCACTCACCTGTGGTCCTTAGCTCTTCTGTAGGTCCTCCCGGATCCACTTGGGGTTGTAAAATAATTTAATCTAAAATGATTTTCTCCTTGGAAAATTATTCCGTTTAGAGTCCTTCCTAAAAAGGTGAACCCAATTGGAGAAAACCAAGAATGAGAAAAATGTTAGGCCTATGGTCTTATTTATGGGTATAGAAGTGGATCTCAGACCATTGGTTTTGGGGATTGAATAGGATGCAACCACGTCATAGGCTGAATAGGAATCATTGGATGGAAGCACGAAGGGACCAGATTGAGCAAAATAGGGAAATTGACGTGTTAAAATCGCACAGGACGAAGGAGGAATTCCTTCACCTCAAACCCATAGGCGGGTCGACCGCCATAGTGCCAGGTCGACTGGCCGGCCAACCTTGGCCTTGGGATGATTGACCTCTAGGTTGACCTTCCTTTATATATATATATATATATATATATATATATATTCGTTGATTCTTGTTTGATTTGTATCTCATGCATATTAAATCGGATTCTGTCGTTCTATATATGGAAACTGACCAGAAAATTACCACATACACAATGGTGGAACTCCCATGGCTCAATTTTTGTGGTTTCACAAAGTTATCTTATAATTTAATTAATTTTTTAATTAATTATCATAGTTAATTTTTAGGGTAGTTACATTCTCCCCTCCTTACGGGATTTCGTCCCCAAAATCTCTAAGGATAAAAGAATGAGCTAAATGTTTTTATCCAATACCTATAACCAACTACCCAATCATCAACCATTCATCCATTGTCCTTAAGTTTTCTAATGAGATATATGGCACTTATGCAATTAGTGTAGTGTTAATGTCCCTAATCTAATGCAAAAGATAAAACGGTCCACTCATTCAGTTGACCTTCTTTTATTTAATCATGTCCATGCTATGTATCCAAATGAATGCAAAAATTCCTAATGATAACTGACAGTTCTATATGCATGCTTTAATCATCGTCCAAATGCTACAATCATGTGGTAGACATCCATTTATAGCAACCATGAAAAATAAAAAATGCAAATGCGCACACATTTATATGCATATGCTCTAGTGTCCTAGTAAGGCCGATCCCTAAGAGATAATAATGCCTAGTGTAAGTATATGTGTCCATTAGCATCCACAAGTAAACACTCGCAACCACTTGCAACCATCATTCATAACACATACTAGTAACATGGCTACATCAAATCCAACCATCCATGTAGGATCGATTTCACTTTAGAGGGGGTGAATAGGATGATATTATAAATTATAAAAATTTATTGCGGAAGTATATAAAATAATTGCAGCACTGATAATAGCAGAATAATAGCAACATGGAATATAAAAAGCAGTAAATAGAACATACAGATTTACTCAACTTCGGCAAAACCCTGCCTACGTGCCGCCCCTAAGGTTTCTACTAGAAATTTAGTAGTCAAACGCTTACACACGTAAACTCACGATACTTGCGATCGACCATCGAAACTTTATGCTTAAAACCCTACCACAACTCAGCCACTAATTACGAATTCTCGAACTATACCACCGTAGTTCGTCCCCTAGTCACACGACTAGAAATTACAAAAGTTTAAAAGTAAAATAAAAATAATTTAAAAACAATGAAATCCTAATTTATAAACTAAAGCCTTCTATAATTATAAACCCAAAACAAGGTCGGCCCAAATCAATTGAAAATAAACTGTCCCCCTTTCTTATATTTCTACGGCCTGCTTTGCTCTGTAAAAAATGAAGGCTTCCTTCCTTTACTCGTTCCTCTTTCAATAATTAGGGCTTCGGAAATACGAAGTTGTCGATTATAGTTGTTGATTAAATTATTCGAAACCTTTCTTCGATAAATTTATATGTTCATGGCAGCTTCACTTTGAGTTTGGTTTGGATAATCCTAGTATGGAATTTCTTTGTTCCTCATGTTGATATGCTTTGAACTCTGTTCGATCCGAGTTATTAATTTATTCTTCTCTGTTGTTTCTTGAACTCGAATAATTTACAAGCCAATGATGATTTGGGTTGTTGAATTTTTGAAAACGTTTGATAATTTTAGCTCGGTCATTCGATTTGTGCTTTAATGCTTGAGATTTCTTTGACTTGTTCACTTCATATAATTCTTTGCTTGAGTATCAAGGCTTTGATTCTACTCATTCGATTCCTTTCTGTAAAGAACCGTAAATCCGTACTCCTTGAATAGACACTAATCTCCATTGATTAACTCAAGGTGAACGAAAACACGAATCCTTATGGATTTTTAAGAAAGAAGAAAAGAAAAAGAAGAGAGGAAAGTAGAAAATAGAGAGAAAAGAAAGATAGAAAATAGAACGGAACAGAAAAACAACAGAACATAGAACAACATCAGAATCTCACAATTCCCAGCGGAACAATATATAATAAATAAATGAATAATCTTTAAACGAAGAACTATATCAGTTATTACATTACATTACATCATATCATATCATCAGAGTGTACAACAACATACAACATCAAACAGCGGAAAAAGAAGTACTATATAAACTAGTAATACGCCATGCCATCCAGCTTGCCTCCAGCAACTCCTGAATTCCAGAATATCCTGATAAACCTTAACTCTTGACTGCCCGTGTGGAAATTGGTGGGCACCCAGAGTTTAGGAAGGAAAACAATAAACTCCGAGTCAGTCATGTGACTGGTGCGAGAACTAAAACAGTTTATTTTTCTTTTTAAAATAAAAATAGAGGAATATTTTAAAAATCAATTCGCAATGCTTTTAAGAATGAGACTACCATAAGGCCTCCCGCACACACACACATGCAAACGCAGAATCGGAGGAGATTTCTCCTTATGATAGTCAAAGATGCTTGATACGCATTAAAAAGAACATTTGATATTATTACTAGTGCATAGTGTAGAGAAAATTCATTTCGAAAATAAAGATATAAATCTTAGCCAGCATAGACATTTCGCACTTATGCCTACTATAGCTACCATGTTCAATAACGGGTTACCGCCCTATTCCATGACAGGTTATACAACTAAAACCGTACAAGTCTCGTATTTGAAGAATGGATTTTCCAACAAATGGTCAGGCCAAGGAACTTCCCATTGCCACATGGAAACGCCTCTGGAAGGACGCCCCGAGAACCACCGTTCTCCGCTAAACAAAGCCGGGAATCCCTTTTCCCAAGGAATATTACAAACCCTCAGATATGACACTCCCGGTCCTTTGGAACCTTTAACCAAGCGCTCGTCACCATCATCACACAATCATAAAGTGTTTTCAACATGAGTAAGTATCTGGGCTCCATACCATGATACTACCCTTTTCCAGAAGGAATGGCTATACCCTAGGGAAGCGATCCCTGAAAACCTTGCCGCACAATTCCTGTTTCGACCATTACCGGTTTGTGAGGCTCGACGAAGTCACGTCCACAAAAACATACTTTATACAAAAGCCATGCTTTGGGTCAACAAATGATCATAGAAATGATCACCAAGATAGACGATCAAACAAATGATCCTATCACAAATAATCAACACAATGATCATTTACAGCTACACTCAGCATGTCACATTACCAAATTGGGAATATATCGCTGATAACTTCAACTATATAACCTCTGAGCTCGTACGTCTCAGAGAAGGGTGTTAAGTTAAGAGAATAAATTCTCCGCCACCAACAGAAATATATTTGAAAGAAATCGGCTTTACATCTCAATTTGTAATGTCAGACACACAATCCATACAAGTCTGTTCCGGGTTCGAACAGAACCGAAGGCACTTACAAAGAAGTCCTTGCAATCCGAATAATCTCTAATCACGTTCGGATTTCCCATCACATATGGAGATCTCAATACCGGGGATCAGCCAGTGCAGAGACAATCAACAAGAAACCCTTTCGTTTTCGAAAATATCCAGTCTTCAACACTGATCTTCGAATGCAATTCATAACGACGTATCACATATTCGGAATGGGTTATACGACCCCAAGGTCCTTTCCCGGTTAACCCGAATAGTGAGCGCTTATTTAAAAAAAATAAGTGTGGCATCCAATTTCAAACAAATCACAACAAATACCTATTTAAAGATAAATATTGATAGTCGGTTATTGAACTATCAATAGATGTGCCAACATCACCAGATTCCAAATAATTTTCCAAATTATTTATTTCCTAAAAATATCTTTATAAGATATACATTCTCCATTCTTTAAAAATAAATCAATATTTATTTTTAAACTCATTTTCCAAATTTCATTTATAAATTCGATATTGAATTTACATTCCAAAATATTTATGAATATACGATTTCCATTCGATTTCTAATATTCTTTTTCAATTTATCTTCAAAAAGATAAATTCCAAATATTCACTTAATATTGGAAAAGCATTTCTATACTTATTAAAAATAAGTAATTCACAGATCTTTTTATTTTCTATACTTAGAAAATATTTAATATACCCTAATCGAAATTAAGTATATATTTCATTCTTTAAGGAAATCATTCACTTAAACATATTTATTTGGGCCAAAACGAATGTTGCGTAAAACATCGTTACGACAACCCAAAATCACTAGTATAGGGATTCGAAATTAAAATAGATATATAAATCCCAATACTATACAAAACATTTCCTTTCGGAAATCATCTATTATAACAACAGTGTTATAATCTACCATTTCCTTCTATTTCTCGAAAACGTCTATTTCAACAATGAATGTTGAAATCTATGGTTTCGAATCTCAATACATTTTAAAACATCATTAGATCGTTTTAATTCTATTTAAAACATCACATCCAAAATAATTTCTTTAACATAATATTCACTATTCAAAAACGTGAATATACTTGTTAATAAATTTCATCACTTCTATTCATTTTATTTTAAAGAATTATTCACTGTCTAAAACATGAATATAACTCCATAAATAAATTACAACAATTCACTTATAAAAATAAGTCGTTGCGGATTTATAAAACAATGTTTATAAATTCTATTTCTATTTATTTTATATCAACTCCTTTTTATAAATTCCCTTTATAAATCTATTCAATTTCATATCTCAATGATATACTAAAATTTCATATTATAAGTTAAATACTTATAATTTATTTGTTTATAAAATCGTTCCTTTAAACTTCATAATTATAAATCTTATAATTTATAAGATTCATTTATTTATCCAAATTCCATTCTTTTAAATAGCTTTACAAATTTTATAAACCTACTGTTTATAAAATTCCATTTATAACTTCACCGTTATAATTCTACAAATTTCATTCATTTATGAAATTCATTCACAATTCATTCTAACACTTATAAAAGCTCGTTTTAAAATTTCAATATTTTAAATTTATAAATATCAATTTATAAATCTTTTTAATATAAATCAATTTATATTATTATTTTAAACATCTTTAAACTCTTTTATAATTTCATCATTTTGATTTATAAAATAATCAAATTCCATAAATTCAAAAATCAACTTTTAACTGTATTTCTCAAAAATCATAATTTTTATAATATTAAAATTATAACGTTTATTTACTTAAGATGAATCAATTCCAAAAATATTTTATAAACGTATATTTCCAAAAATCACTTTAGAAATCAAAATCGTTATTTTTAAACTTCAAAAAAAAAAAAAATGGGATCCGATGATGCAACACATCAATAGTCAATCACGACTTTCAAACATCATATATCATCCATGATAACAATCAAATATCACAATATATGAAATCAAATAAATATTTGTGAGGAATCCAGTTGGATCCCTCCAACCTGTTTCCCTGCATCCACAGACATTAGCACAATACCCATTCCACTTCGAGGTGGAATATCGCGGTATATGGGATTTTAATAAATATTATCCGCTTACTAACGGCGCAATAGGGTCTCATCCGCTAAAAAAAATGCGGGAAATCAATCAACTGCAATATATACATATGCCAATATATATATATTGCTATATATATAATATAATACCAATTCCACTTCGAGGTGGAATATCGCGGTATATGTGTGTAATAAATAACCTCTGCTTACTAACGGCGTATAGGGTCTATTCACATCCAATATATATATATATATATATATATATATATATAACAATCATCATTCAAGCATTCAGTCAATACAGTCAAGCAAATTTTAAATCTAACTATTTAAAATTTAAATAAACAATAAAATTCCTTTTGAGTGAGAAGTTCTCACCTTTATTCCCGTTTGCAATCCACTTCCATCTTGACTCGATTTTCTTGATTTATACCTTGTATAAATATTTACACAATTTATTAATATTCGAAATAAATCGAATAATAAATTTTCATTTTGATTATTAAATTAATCAATGGTTTTATTTAAACCAATCTCTTCTTAAATAAATTTATTTTAACTATTCATTTCACTTTAAATTAATATCTTTAAATCAAATTCTTTCGATAAATTTATTTAACTAACCAATTTTATTTTATTTTTAAACAAATCTCCTCCTTTTTTATACAATATCTTATTATCTTTCAATTAAATTTTGAACAAATTCTCCTTTTGTAAATTTAATTTAAATTAACCCATGATTTTCTTTAATATTTGAAAAATTCAAATCACCAATTTTCGTTCAATAGATTTAGTTAACTAATTATTTAAATCTAAATTTAAAAATAAGCAGACTGTAATCCTTTATTACATTTTCAAAATATCTTAGTAAATCAATATTTCCAAATTCTCGTATATATATGTATATATATAATTTAAAAACTGCTTATGTATATTCTTTTTTTTATTTTCAAATCTTCCTTTAAAAAATTTAATTAACTATAGATTTAATTTTAACTAACTAATTCCTTTTTAAAACAATTTCTTTTCAATCGATTAAATTGTTTAACGATTTTAAATTTGAAAAATCTATACTAAATTGTTTAACAAAAAATTAAATTCAAACTATTCTTTATAAATTCAAATTTTGTCGAACAAATTTAATTTCTATTTAAATAAATTTTATTGACTAACTGACCTTATTTTATTTACTTTAAATACTTCAAAAAAAATTCTGTACAGCTGTAAATATTTTTTTTTTTAAACTTTATATTCTTTTTCTTGAAATATCTATATACATTTTATTTATTTAAAACTGCCTCTATATATATAAAAATCAAAAATAAAAATAAAAATAAAACGATATACCTTACTGCCAATCCCTACGCGCGCACGAACTGCCCAGCTTCCTCCACCAAGTCGACATCGAAGTCGACATTGATGTGTCTTCTCCATGCCGCGAGCGCGAGCGCGTGCACCGACCCCTAACTGACTCGTGCATCGCCTCCAGGAATCGCCGCCGCCGCCTCGTGTCGCGACCAAGCCCTAGCCCAAATCGCCCCTACGCGAGTCGCCTGCCGCCAACCTATCGCCATCGGTATATGCGCGCGCCACTTGATTCGTTGACGCCGCGTCGAAGCCTCGACCGCGACGAGCTGCCGCTCCATCAAAATCATCGCGTGCGGCCATTAATATTTTTTTTGATTCGAACGAACGAATTTAGGGGAGCGGCCATAGTTTTACTTTGATTCTTGGCTTCGGCCATTAACGTTTATTTTTTTTTCTTTTGATTTCTAAATTGAAGATGAAGGACTATTTAAAAACATGGAGGAAGCATGCTCGCATAATCTAGCCGTGATTTTAGGCTGAAACAAAGGGGAGGCAATGCGATTTTTGGCCTAGTTCACGGGATGTTGTCGTTTGTTGACTAATTTAAATTTAAATTTAAATTAAATTAGTTTTCGATAAAATTTTCAATGCGTTTAGGTGTCGTATGCTCACATATTAACTCCGAAAAATACGAAATTTGAAATCCGACAATAATTCAATATTACGGACCCAATGGAACTGGTTTCGTCGAATTCGGAGACTGTGCCTCGGACGGCTATTTTTAAATATCGATTCAAACGATTAAATTTCAAAACTGAACAATTCACTTTCAAATTAAATTCTGAAGTTCCTAAAATCTTCAATATTATCAATATGAATTTTACAAGCCTTTGAAATATTTTTAATCAGCTTAAAATTGAAGATTCAAATTTTTTTTATTCAACTTTCAATAGATTGAATTCTATAATTTAATAGCCAATTTCATTCTGATAATTTGAAATTCAATTCAAACCATCCTTTAAATATTTAAAATTAATTAAATATTCTCAAATTAAATTATTCTAAATTCTGGGTCGTTACACTTTCCTTGGTCACCATGGCTCTGACTTGATTTTGAACTGCATATGTATTCATATTATTTTTGACTTGATTTGGTTGAACTTGCTACTGTTTTGATTTTTATAACTGCAAATTAACTTCGTGAATTTATGGTTTGACTCCGTGAATTTAACTTTGGCAGTGGAATTTAAACTTGATATGTTCAGTTTGAATTCCCTACGATATTAACTTTTTTCATCTTGATTTTGGACTTTGGTTCTTGTATGCACTTTGCACTTCATTATTCACTGTCCCGTGTTCCACTTGAAACTGCACTCGAGTTTGTTGTTTGGTTCATGTACGATCTATTTGGAGTTGCCTTTGGTCTAGTTGGTGTTGTAATGAATCTCCACTTATGCACATACATTTATATATGAATATATGTGGTTTCATTTTGTACATCTCTGTCTCGAGTAGTTTTGAACAACGCCTGCATTGTTGTCATATATGTGAACTTAAAGTATCACATTAGAGTCTCGTGCCTCATCTCGTTCATCTCTGTAGCATATTCACTCAATTTTATTTGATCATTAGTTTGGTCTGGTGCATTTAGGTCATGTACTTCGAGGCAGATCATCTTTTCCATTTGATATTTGAGTCTGCTTGGAGCTTGTTGACAGATTTAGTTTTGTATTCATTCGATTTTTTTGGACATGGTCTTTCTCAATTGCTTATTGGTGTAGCATGTATATGTAAACATGTTTCTCCTTACTTGTCATTGCCGTCTGAGTTGCAGTTATTGCTTCATACCAGTTTCATATTATAACCAGGCTTGCCTTTGGTCATTGCATTCATACTTCATGTTGTTCGGATTTGAGTTAGTATTTTTTTTCTTTGTAGACTAGTATATATTGAGTTGAACCTGAACTATTGAGTTGTATGTGACTTACTCCATTTGGATGGTCTTTCCAGTCAAGTAGATTGCTTGTAGTTGTGCATGCCGCTGATGCAGCTAGATATGATTGTTATGTTGAAGCTTTGCTCATTAAAATGTTTCATGACTTCACTGTGTACATATGAGCATGTTAAGCTGTTATTGATTTTGGACTTTATATATACATCATTTTATTTCAGTCTTCATGTGTCTCGAGTCTGGTTGGACTGTCTAGCCTTTGTTGTTAATGGATTCATGTGTACATCACTGAATTTTTGGTCGAGGCTTGTTTTAGTTGTCTTGACCATTTTATTGAACGTGTACATTTGGATTGCACCTGTGTTGAATCCAACTTATAGATCGGGTTTGATCTTGTGCTAATATCATGACTTTATTTTTATTTCACTTGAGTTGACCTGGCTTTTGATTGGGTTTAACCTTGTGCTCACCTGTTCCTATAATTTTATCAAGTGTATATCGGTGTGCACGGCCTTATGCATGTATACCGGTACACTGTGCATGTCATAAGTTGTTCGTATATGATGGATTCAAAATAAATAAAGACGAACAACCCAAATAACGGAGGCAAATTATATTTTCAAAATTACGTTTTATTTTACACTGCAAACAATATTTCTTTTTCAATTTTACTACGTCGGTGTTTTGTTTGCAGATAATTCAGATGATGGATTCAATCTGGAATGGAGTTGAAGATAAAAATGAGTGAACGAGTGATATGTAGTGAATGCAAATGTAAATTGAAAATTGTGATATAGTCAAATTTGTATTGTAATTGAAATTGTATATATATATACAGTGAGAGCTCAAATTTGTACTATTCAAAATTGTAATAAATATTTGTTTGAATAAAATATCTATTTGAATTCAAATTCTGTGTATTTATTTTATTCAGCAAATATTTATTTAATTATGTAAAAAATAAAATATTGCATTAACAAATAAATTTAAATGAATATATATATATATGTTTATTATTATCAAACAAAAATCATATACTTGCATATTCAATAATCTCACACTTTTGATGATAAAAAACATATATTTAAGATTTTGAATTTATTAAATGTATTTGATCATTCAATTTTCTCCCCCTATTTGAATGCTGCCTCTCTACAACAAAGCTCCCCCTTCATATATGCATAAAATTATGCAAATGAGCCTAGATACAAATAGAAAGTACAAAATAAAATATTTGACCTTTATTTGCCAAAATCTTAACTATTCTCTCCTCATTTTGTTATCAGCAAAAGAATAATAGTGTTAGATAAACAAAAGATAAAGTGATAGACATTAATACGATATTAATATCCAGTCGAGCATAAATATTAAATTTCACTAGAAAAAATCAAACAAAAATCATAAATATTTTGTTAGGGGCATATTCTACTTTAGAATGATAGGGATGATGCAAACCATATAGCTGTGTCTATTTGTGGTACATTTATACCGAAAATTTGAATATCTACGAACCATGCATAACCATTAGGACTTTTAACTGAGATTAGTAGTATTCCATTTTTTTAAAATGAATACAAATATCTTCTAACCATGCATAACCATGAGAACTTTTAAATGGGATTAGAATCAACTTGTCTATTTAATTAATCAATATTGATATGTGTTCCATACATGCATAACCGTGAGGACTTTTAAATGAGCATGAAAGCACATAATAAAAAATTCCAAGTAATTCACCCATGCATAACCGTGAGGACTTTTAAATGAGAGCGAACACTTTGATTATTTTTATTGCTAAAAAAATATAAATGAAAAAAAAAACGAATGATTCCCCATTTAAAATACTACATATTGACATACTATTGGATTTTGATGAGTGATGGGCGTTAGAAATATGATAGCAATAGAGATGGTCATGGAATTTTTACCCATCAAAAGTTATTACAAATCTTGTTTAAATTTCTAAAGAAATTTACTAAATATACTGTCTCGAGTTATAATATATGATTAATACCAACACTCATCACTTTTTCAATCACTATTTTGTTTTTTCAATAATCAGTAGAGAGTCAGATTAGTTAGTGTAGTCATCTAAGATCAAATTCAAAAATAATTATAAAATCAAATTTTCTAAAATAACTAATCTGAAACAAGGTCAACAAAAACTATTTTCTTGAAGGAGTTTTATAAAAGAAATGTCCGCTAATGAAAAATATGCAGATATTTTCTTTGAAAATGATGCAGCTATTGAATGTCATAAATCACGTTCCACTAGTAATTTTTCTATCAACTAAATATGCATCTGAATTTCTCTTAG
This sequence comes from Allium cepa, assembly GCA_030765085.1. Classification (NCBI taxonomy): domain Eukaryota; kingdom Viridiplantae; phylum Streptophyta; class Magnoliopsida; order Asparagales; family Amaryllidaceae; genus Allium; species Allium cepa. The sequence continues at coordinate 723,846,298 of CM060934.1, forward strand.
ATTCAAGATTGTCATTAGATTGATGTCATCGACCGGATCATGAAGTGTGCAACAAAATATCTTAAAATCATTTTCAACAGCTTTTAAATGAAACCAAATTGAAGTTGTACAAATAAACAAATAGTGAACATAGTATCAGATCCAGAAAATAAATATATCCACTTGTATCATAAGTAATCAGCAATCAATAAAACAACATCATTTGTTTAAACAAATTTATATGAACTAGTCCAGAGATTATAGTTGTACTTATAGTGTTCTCGGCATAAAAATATAATTGGCCAACAATTTTGAAAAAGTCAGAATCAAAATCAACATTTATTTCTCTATCACATAACTAGCTGATTTAATTCAGATTATGATGCAGATTTCACATTTAATAAATTGTTCAAGATAGATGTACCTTAACCTATTTTACCTTTACCGATAATATTTTGATGCTGCCCATTGTGATTCTGTCACCTTTGTACTAGGCTAAGGAACTTCGATTTGTCGCCCGTTGTGTGTCTAGAACAGCCAGAATCCAGATAACACTGTTGTTGTTGCTTAGCCTGCCACCACTCCTATACGAGAAAAGATTTTTGTGATCGATTTGTTTATATAGGTCCATGGTTGTTGTGGCAAAAGATTTTGAAAAATATAATTGTGTAGACTCAAAACTATTTATATATGTTCCTTTCGGCACCCAGATTTGTTTGGCTTTGACGAATTTTGTATTCATGCCTTACGGAACCCAAATTGGAATAGTTTTCACGTGTTTGGGTCTATACCAGAAAATATTATTATTGTGTCCAGTTCTTCCACAAATTATGCACTTGAATTTTATTTGATTAATTTCGCTACCAACACGTTTAGATTGAGTATACCCAAGTCCTTGTCTATCAATATTGACTGTTTAATTTCCTATTAGCATATTTAGTGATTTTTCTCCTCTGGAGAATTTTCCTAAAGTTGTTGACATTTGTTGGACTTGTGTTTGAGAGATTCATTTTCCTTCAATAATTATGTGCACTTTTTAATAGAATTTTATCTCCAAATACTTTCACTTTCTTTCAAAATCAGAATTTCATTTTCAAGTGATTTAATTTTAATTTTTGATTTCTATTTCTTCTTCGAATGTTGGACACTTTTCACACTTAAGGCTCTTGTTTTGATAGTTTTTAACCAATTGGTCAAGTTGTTTATTTAAATCTATCAAAATATCTCTTTGTGATTCAATTTTAGATTATTTCTCCCTAAATCGTTCAAAATAGACATTTACTTCGTGGAAATATGTAAGTAATTCTGAGTGAGTAAGTTTTGATACTTCGCTAGGCTCGTCATCATCACTATCAGTTATATCACCTCGAAGGCACATATCTGTAATTTCACTCTCACTACTAGGGCTTTTATCATCATCACTTTTATTCCACATGGCTGCAAAATTTCTCCTTTTTGATATCTTTTCTTGACCGAGTTGATTTTGAGGACAATTGGGCTTAATGTGGCCAGATTTATTGCACTTATGACAGAAGATCTCCCGCTCTTCTGGGTTGTCTAGAGCTTTAACCATTCCTCTTTTTATTTTATCTGTTGATTTAGAAATGGATTTCCATATCTATGATTCCACCTTTTGAATTTCTTTATTATCAGTGCCAGCTCAGCTGCTCCATCCTCATCATCATCATCATCTTCGCTTTCAGTTGTTGCTTTAAGAGGTATCGATTTCTTTCGAGTATCACCTCCTTCGTGTTCTTCTTTGAATTTCATTTCTAGCACATAAATGGTGAGATTTATGATGAGTTCTTCAACTTTGGTTTGTTTCAAATCCTTTTATTCTTGGATGGCTGTAACTTTCGTTTCAAAGCTTCATGGAAGGACTTTGAGGATTTTTCGAACTATTTCCAACTCTGTGAATGATTTTCAGAGAGCTTTTGATTTGTATATGATATTGGAAAGTTGTGATGCCCCACCTCTTTACTTACACTAGCCAAGGACACTATGGGGTAATGCCGTCGAATAACGCGAAGAATAAGGCTGTTGAGGAGCGATCATATGTGTTATTGATTTGAGCGAGTACCGATATGCCAAATAAAATATCATACCTTTCATTTAAAAAGAAAATCTGAGATACCAAATGCATACTCAAAGCTACTACACATTGGCTATGTGGTCTTCGAAAAACAAATATAAAATAAGTATAATACAAAATCAGTCACAGATATTCATCACTAATGCGGAAATAGATATGAATATAACACATAAAAGTGTATATCAAAGTAGTGGTCAAACAAGATCCACTACATCACAAAAGAGTAAGTATACATCAAGGAGTCTCTATCTCGAATGTATATGAGCAAAAACTACTAAGCTAAAGTAGTTAGCCAAAAGTCAGAAGCTAAACTCTGTTAAGGAGTCAAGTGGATGAACCTGAAACACCTCGGTCTGACCCGAGTATTATTTAAGAAAAAATAATGATAAACGGATCAGTCTAGCTACAATTATCAAACAAAATGAGATAGAATAAGAGATATGACAAATATATATGATAACAACAAAAAACATACAATATCTCAAACTTTCTCAAACACCAAAAAGAATGTCATATTCTTTAGATTATTCACCAAACCTCAAATATCGACATAACATGTCGACGCAAATCGTAATAATTGGTGAAACACAAATTCCAGAAATCATCAAGTAGAAATCTAGAAATCACAAAGGGGGAGGCATATCAAAAATGGAAGCATGAAAACTCACCAACACGTGTATCACAAACGGAATGTTATCCCATAGTCGCTAACCATAGAGCTGGTGCAACGACGTAGTACAACGGTACGCCTGAGGAACCTAAAAATCAAATAAGTCGGAAACACTAGCGTAGTACAACAGTACGCCTGATGAACCTGAAACTCAAATAACTCGAAACAATGACATGGTACAATGGTATGCCCGATGAACTGAACTCCATAAAAGAACATGGGTCGCTAGCCCATAAAAGTGAGTCGAAACTCCAAAGAAAGAGGTACAATCCCTCAAGCGGACTAAGAGACCTCATAACGATTGTCTAAACCACAAAATGATCATCATTGATCAATAAGAAGTATGAATTACACTAAGATAGTAAATAAATGAGTTTAGCTTCATGTCCTATAACCACTGGCTTAACTTAAGTATTTATAAACAAATTGCAGATTTCTACTCGAAAAATTGTCAAAAGATTTCAATCGGACAAGTCTAAGAATTAACCGGCAAAGTAAAAGCAAGCATTTCATACCACTTGTTTTGCTAAGTCATTTAATTGGATTTCTCATACGAATGAGGTAAAGATTTGCATATACTAATAGATTGAAAAATGGTTTTAAAAACGAGCTTTGCATTAAAAGAAATGTTGAAATTATTTTTGTGAAAGAGTTTGAATATTTACTGCTAGTATAGAAACCTTTGTACTTTAAAGTGACAAATCATAGAATTGATTGTAAAAACAATCTTTCACCAAAAATTCACATTCGACGATGTGAATTAAAAACATAAAAACTGATATCAAATCCATCAAATGGACACTCCAAAAATCCATAAAAAAGTCATCAAAGTCGATAAAAGTGATAACAACTAATCTGGTCATCCAAAAATCGATATAAATGAAAACCTATAGAAAATAAGCAAATTGGTTGAATTTAATAGCACCAGACGTCTGGTGGTTATCGCAGACGTCTGAGCTGAAAGACTGGAATTTTCTTGCAAATCCCCCAGACGTTTGGGAAATAAGCTCAGACGTCTGAGTTGCAAGCCTGGAATTTTTATTCCGTAGCTTCAAACATCTGAGCATATTACCAGACGTTTGAGCTGAAGCTCAGGGCAAGATTTAGCCTAGGCCATTGATGGCCAAATCATATAGGAAGCGATCGAATGAGCGACGATGACTAGGGATTTATGCCAAGCGACAACCCAGCCCTATAGACTCATCAATACACTCTGAACAACATGTCTAAACATCCATATAAGGATTTTCATAGATTTTGACTTCAAAATGCCAAAAATTGGAAAATTCGCCAAACCAATTCAATCCTAAAGCAAATGGATATAAAATAGATGTTAGGAATTCATACCTAACAACTATCAAAGGTATAGACATAGATGTGAGTTCAAGAACTCAACTTTAAACCCAAAAATAACAAATGAGAAGCTCTAAAACAAAGCAAGACCAATTCCTCTTCAACAAGACATCAAGAATCTTCAATCTATTATCAAATGATATGAATTTCCTAAGTTAGGGTTTAGTAATTTCTGAAAATTGAAGAGAGATTGAGATGGAGAGGATGAACAGGATGCTTACCTAAGCTTCTCTTTGATTTTGGAACTTGAATTTAAATTTCCTAGTAAACTAGGGCTTAGGAATTTTAATTTCCTATCTCTTCCCCCATTTTTCTTTTAGCTTGAGTGTGCTAGGAATTGTGAAAATGAAATTGAATGATGAGAGGAGTGGAGTGGGATGTATATGGTAAGGGGTTTGGGTTCTTTTATTAGGTTAGTGGGCTAGAACACAACCCAAAGCCTATACAAAAATACCAAATTCCTAATCAACTCCAAACATATCGATGTTTATATTCAAAAAGGTTGCAAATGCCAATTTGAACTCAATGGAAGTGGTCTCGAGTCCTAATTCGACTGTTTACAAAAAGTCATGTTTTGGACTTTAAATTGACTAATGATCCTATATTTAACAAAACATTTAAATACACAATCGTAAAATATGCGGGTTGTTACACACTCCCCTCCTTAAAAGAATTGCGTCCTCGCAATATTTAAGAAGAAAATAAAGAGTAACAATCACACAAAGGCATAACAACACAAAAGAAAATTTTAAAGTGAGAATTTCACCTTAAGGAGCACGAGAAAGTAAATCCGGATGTGTTTGCTCCATGAATTCTCTGGATTCCCAAGAACAATCCTTAGTATTTGAGGACCATTGAACTTTCACGTTTGAAGGCGTTTAACCTCGTAGTAATGATACGAATAGGATGTTGCTCATAAGTCAAATTAGGTGAAACTTCAATTTCTTCAATAACACCGGGCTCAAGAATAGAATCGGAATTCCTAAGGCATTTTCGTAGTTGAGAGACGTGGAAAACGTCATGAATAGCAGAAAATTGAGCCAAAAATAAAAGGCGATAAACCGTGGAACCAATGCATTCGGTGATGGGAAATGGACCAATATATCGAGGTGCTAATTTTCCCGATTGAATAAAACGCACAACACCCTTCATAGGTGAAACGCAAATGAACATCAAATCTCCCACAGAAAATTCCAAATTCTTTCTTCAGTTATCGGCACAGGATTTTTGTCTACTTTGAGCTTCATTCATCCTATGTCGAATAAGGTCAATCTTTTTTATGGAATCACGAACAAAATCTGGACCTAAAACCTGCTTCTCACCGGTTTCAAGCCAACATGAAGGAGATCGGCATGGCCTTCCGTAAAGTGCCTCGAAATGTGTCATACCAATACTAGATTGGAAGCTATAATTGTAAGGAAACTCAACAAGAGAAATATGATCTTCCTAATTTCCATCAAAATCAAGAACATATGCACGAAGTAAATTTTCAAGAGTTTGATTCGCACGCTCGGTTTATTCATCGGACTGAGGATGATAAGCGGTGCTAAAATTAAGTTTCGTTCCCAAAGCTTTTTAAATACTCTTTCAAAATCCACTAGTAAATAATGGATCACGGTCGCTAATAATAGAAGTAGAAAATCCATGCAATTTAACAATCTCTTTAACATAAAGTTTGGCCAAAAGAGGTACGGTCTGATTGGACCGAACGGGAATAAAATGGGCGGACTTTGTAAGTCTATCTACTATCACCCGTAGACTGTCATGACCCGAACGAGAACGGAGAAGACCATCAATAAAGTCCATGGAGAATCGATCCCACTTACAAACTGGAATGTCCAAAGGTTGCAATGACCCACCGGGCCTTTGATGCTCGGCCTTTATAAGTTGGCAAGTCATGCGATGCTTAATAAAGTTAGTAATATTAGATTTCATTCCATCCCAATAATAAAGTGGTTTCACATCCGCGTATATTTTACTACTACTGGGATGAATGGTAAATTTAGAACAATGAGAATATTCTAAAATGTCTTTACGAAGATCACTAATATTTGGCACAATAACTCTACCAAATTTTCGAATATCTCCATGAGCATCAATATCAAAGTCTTTCAATCCATCAATATCATTTTTATCCCTACAACTTTGTCTAAGAAGAGCCAATTCAGGATCTAGCTTTTGAGCTTTAAGGATGCGGTCTAAAATAGAAGGATTGGCCTCAAGGCTACATAAAAAAGAGATGAACATGAATCATATTCATGATCTGGAATCTCACAAGTGGACAAGGTCTAGAGATCATCCCATTCGGATATCATCATGGAAACAACAACTTGTTGCTTACGACTAAGGGCATTGGCAACACGATTCCCCCTTCCAGCTGTATAAAGAATATCAAGATCATAAGATGCAAGGAATTCGAGCCAACGTTGTTGACAAAATTAAGTTCCTTTTGAGAAAATAAATGCTTCAAAAGATTTATGATTGGCGTAGAGAACAAATTTCTCTCCCAAAAGATAATGATGCCAAATTCTAAGGGCGAAAATAATGGCCACGAGCTCTAAATCATGAGTGGCATATCTAGTTTTGGCGGGCTTTAATTGCCTAGAAGCATGAACGATAACACATGACCTTTGCATAAGAATGGCTCCCAAACCTACGACTAGCATCGGTATAAACAATTAAGTCTTGGCTCCTTTCGGGAATCATAAGAATAGGAGCATTGGAAAGGAGTTCTTTTAATTTCTGAAAAGTATCTTCACATTTGTTTGACCAAATGTACTTAACTCTCTTCTTTGTCAAACTAGTAAGAGGCATGGGAATTTTAGAAAAGTCTTTTATGAACCGACGGTAATAGCCCGCAAATCCAAGAAAGCTAAGAATTTCCATCACACTCCTCGATTTTTTCCAATTTTGAATCGCTTCAATCTTTGATAGATCCATGGAAATTCCGGATTCAGGAATAATAAGTCCTAGAAATTTCACACGAGATTGCCAAAAGTGGCACTTAGAAAATTTTGCTTTCAATTAATTTCTCCTAAGAGTTTCCAACACAATTTGAAGATGTTTTTCTTGCTCTTCCTCGGTTTCAGAATAAACAAGAATATCATCTATAAAGATGAGAACAGATCGATCGAGGAAGTCTTTGAAAATTCGACTCATAAGGTCAATTAAATAAGATGGAGCATTCGTTCAACCAAATGGCATAACAAGCCATTCGTAAGATCTATAACGAGTAACGATGTTAAAGGAATGCTATCCTATGCAATACGAAGCTGATGAAAACCGGTTACTAAGCATAACTGTGAAAAGGCTCTAGCACCGCTAAGTTGACCGAATAGATCATCAATCCAAGGCAAGGGATATTTATTCTTAATGGTAAGATCATTAAGCTTGTGGTAGTGAATGCAAAGCCTAAGTGTACCACCAGATTTCTTCACAAACATAGCTGGAGCTCCCCAAGGAGAGGAACCAGAATGAATAAACGGTTTTGCTTCCAATTCGGATAATTGTTTATGCATTTCCTCATTTTCCTTATTGGACATACGATAAGGAGGACGAGTGATAGGTAGAGATCCAGGGATTAAATTAATTTTGAACTCAATTGCTCGCTTAGGTGGTAATCCTAAAACGGGCTTAAATATGTCAGGAAATTCATGAATAATGTGGATGAGGGAAATGACATCTTCCTTATCATTATTATCGTCATCATGTGGATTTGGAGAATATAAGGATGCTATCAAATCGGAATCTTGACCTTTAAGAAAAATAGAAATCTACTTAACAGATCAAGGATGTCGAAGACGGATAGTCCTCTCGGGACATACGATGTGGGATTCATAACATTTAAGCCAATCTATTCCTAAAACCATTTCGAAGCCTAAGTAACACATAACATGCAAATCGGCTCGTAAAGCATATTTACATAAAATAATCTCGACATCTTTACAAAGCAAACTGAGTATTGTGGATCCACCAACCGGATTTGCAATTCTCAATTGTTAGCGCCAAAATTGGTCACTAACACCCAAATGTAGATGAAAGCACCAATTAACAGTCACTGATAACAGATAGAGTGTGTGTAGTGAGTAATAATATGAAGAACAGTTAAAATTAAAATGAAAGCAGTAAAGAACAGCAGATTTTATAGTGGTTCGACTAACTCTGGCCTACGTCCACTCCAGTAATTTCCTTTTTATTGATATGAGAATTAGTTACAGTTCCAAAGTAGTAGGCTAGCCTTAGCCTTAAGAAATAGAAGGTCAGAGAGCAGAGGAGAAGAAGAAGAAAGATCCCTTTTCTGAAGCCCTACATGCCCTATTTATAGACACGTCCAGGTAGTTGTTGGGCTCTCTGAATATCCTGAGCCCATCAGGGCCGAACGGCCCATGCCGAGCCAAAATGTCGTGCCGAACGTACTTGCCTCTCCCAATGCCGAGCCTCATATGATGCCGAATAGCCTATCAAGCCGACCGCTTCCTGATGTCGAACATACTTCTTATGCCGATCACAGTGAGGCCGAACACTCTGAATGTTGTGGGATGTATTCGTGCCGAACGATACCGAAAGCCGACCCAATATCTTGGCAGAACGATGTCTCGGCCGAACAATGTTTTGGCCGAACGATGTCTTCGCCGAACGATACAATACGTCGAACGATCCATGATGCCGAACGTTCCATCCAATGCCGAACGATCCATTCAATGCCGAGTCATCCCTTATGCCGAGCGACAACCAATGCCGAGCCATCCCTTATGCCGAGCATACTCGTATGCATGATGCCGAACGTTCCATCCAATGCCGAACGATCCATTCAATGCCGAGTCATCCCTTATGCCGAGCGACAACCAATGCTGAGCCATCCCTTATGCCGAGCATACTCGTATGCATGATGCCGAACGTTCCATCCAATGCCGAACGATCCATTCAATGCCGAACGAGGAAACTAAGCCGAACGAAGTACTTGTGCCATGTATCCCCTTCAATTCTTGACCAAATGACATATCCAAGTAAACTTCATCCTTTGAAACCAAATCCATCATACTCCAAACTCGATAGTCGTCAAGTTAGTTAGGTTGAATCCGCCTACTTATGGCTTTGACAAAAGGCGGGTTAACACTTGCCCCCGAAAACATGCCGTGCTATTGGAAGGTGTGTTTTGAATAGCCTCAAATCCAACATCCAAAGTCCATATCCTTTTTCTAACCATACTATCAAATCCATGACCTCTCTGGGCTCAACCTTGGATCTATAGACCTCGCTAGGTCGCGTTATCCTGTTCCAGCCTTGACTTTTCCATCACGGGCTTGTATGTTCTCCGGCCTCGACTCTCTAGTCAAAGACTTTGATATTCACCGACCTTGACTCTCCGGTCACGGACTTTTTATATTCTCCGGCCTTGGCTCTCCGGTCAAGGACTTTTTATATTCTCCGGCCTTGACTCTCCGGTCAAGGACTTTTTATATTCTCCGGCCTCGACTCTCCGGTCAAGGACTTTTTATATCTCCGGCCTCGACTCTCCGGTCAAGGACTTTTTATATTCTCCGGCCTCGACTCTCCGGTCAAGGACTTTTTATATTCTCCGGCCTTGACTCTTCGGTCAAGGACTTTTTATATTCTCCGGCCTCGACTCTCCGGTCAAGGACTTTTTATATTCTCTGGCCTCGACTCTCCGGTCAAGGACTTTGATATTCTGCCCGAGTCCATTTCTTCGCTCTCCGGCGAAGGGACTCATAATTCGTGATCATTGCCCCGTCTTTCCGGTCGGGACAGTAATCATAGAACCTGGGCTGTTTATTACATTGATCCGAATCCAATCAGAAAACCAGAAATCCATATCAAAAGTCCCAATCAAAATCCAAATCAAACATCAAAACCAGAATGGCAAACCAAAAAACCAACCAAACTGGGAGTTCAATCCAAACTCCAAAAATCATACCAAAGAAAAGTAAATGTCCAAAACACGAAAGAGGAAACCAAAGTTTGCAGAAAAATAGAAAGAAAGAGGGATTTCATAGACTCAAGTAGTACGGTTTTCAGTTATCTCAGAGCACGCCTAGGGACCGTCCTCAATCCCGAACGTGTGTAAGTGACCTAGCCGTATTACTTTGAGTTCTATTACTTATTCAAAACCATGAACCTGTTTAGTTGATAGTAAACCGACGTTGACCAGACCCAATGCCGCCATTGCTAGAGGTAGGTGGTGGCTGCTCTTGCTCCCCTGCCGTAGTTCGATTCCTGACATATTGCTGTAGGTGACCATTCCTTACATGCTCCTCAATGATATCCCTCAAATGCCTACAGTCGTTTGTGTTGTGCCCATCCAGCTCATGGAATAGGCAATGCTTTCCCGATGTCCGTTCGTATTCTGAAGGCTCTCTCTTTGCTGGCCTTCGGTATTGGAGCCGCCCTCGAGTGTCCAAGTAAATCCTTTCTAGAGTCTCAGTTAAATCTGTGTAAGAAGAAAACTTTGACTCCCTCCGAGGTTTCTTCGAAGTGCCACCACTTCCATTCGTTTTCCTTTTTCCTTTATCATCTTTACTTAGATCCTCCCTGGATGGACCTCCACCCCTCACTGCATAAGCTTTAGCCTCTCCCCCTACTCTCTCAGCATGCGCATCCTCCTGTCTCAAGAACCTTTCCGCCTCATGATAGAACTCCCCGAGATCCCTCGGTGGGTCTCGTTCCAATGATATTTTGAAATCCGAGTTATCCACGATTCCCGAGATGGCTGCCATCAAAACCATTGACGGATCGGGTCGATCTACTGAGGCTACCGCTGCGTTGAACCTGGTTAAGAAGTCCCTGAGCGATTCCCCTTTCCATTGTTTCATAGATGTCAGAGTCATCACGTTCTTGGGTCTAACTATGTGGACCCGAAACTGTCTCATAAACCTCTCAATTAGCTCTGTCCATGTGCCGATAGAACCATTCTCCAGCTGTCTAAACCACATAGCTGCGATATCTGTCAAATACAATGGGAAGCATCGAGCCATGACCTCATCCGATGCCCCCAGTACCTCCATATGCCTTATGTATTTCGTCAGATGAACCGTTGGATCCGCCTTCCCATTATACATTTCCATATTTGGTAGCTTAAATTCGGGTGGGTTCCTAGCTTGCCTGATAGTAGGAGTAAAGGGACTCCTATTTACATCCTTCAAGTCTCTATTTACCAATCCACCCCTCATAGCCCGTCTAACCATCTCCGCTAATCTGTCGTTGCCCCCAAGATGTAATCCTTGTCCATCGCCTCTGGTCTGCCCCCCGAGTTTATGAGGGAATTCTGGCACATACTCCTCATCTCGCACTCCTGCACTCATGTCGGTGTCGGGTTGCACAACATCGTCTGGTATCCCTCCATGGGTTGGTCCAACATTCCCTGGTGGTATGCCCCCAAGTCTAGATCCATCTGGATTGATAGCTGTTTGCTGATTGGGGGTTGCCCCCTGCCGACCAATTCCCTCTGCTTGCTGGTTGAGTGCTTATGATCCAGCTCCACGGATCTGAGCTCCTGCATTTTCTGTTTGTGCAAATTGTCTGAGAAGAGTCTGCATCATCTCCTCTTGTCTTGTCATCATCGCCTCCATTTCCTCTCTAGTGATGTAAATGGATGCTCCACCTGCTCCATCTCCAGAGGAAGCCTCTTGACTTCCCTCCTGATTGCTCCTTTCCATTACTTGCTTCCTTGCTGATGGTCTAGCCATTGCTCTTTTAAATCCAAGTTTCTAGCTCCAAAATTCCTGAGTTCAATTCTCAGTGAAAGCACCAAAATGTTAGCGCCAAAATTGGTCACTAACACCCAAATGTAGATGAAAGCACCAATTAACAGTCACTGATAACAGATAGAGTGTGTGTAGTGAGTAATAATATGAAGAACAGTTAAAATTAAAATGAAAGCAGTAAAGAACAGCATATTTTATAGTGGTTCGGCTAACTCTGGCCTACGTCCACTCCAGTAATTTCCTTTTTATTGATATGAGAATTAGTTACAGTTCCAAAGTAGTAGGCTAGCCTTAGCCTTAAGAAATAGAAGGTCAGAGAGCAGAGGAGAAGAAGAAGAAAGATCCCTTTTCTGAAGCCCTACATGCCCTATTTATAGACACGTCCAGGTAGTTATTGGGCTCTCTGAATATCCTGAGCCCATCAGGGCCGAACGGCCCATCCCGAGCCAAAATGCCATGCCGAACGTACTTGCCTCTCCCAATGCCGAGCCTCATATGATGCCAAATAGCCTATCAAGCCGACCGCTTCCTGATGCCGAACATACTTCTTATGCCGATCACAGTGAGGCCGAACACTCTGAATGTTGTGGGATGTATTCGTGTCGAACGATACCGAAAGCCGACCCAATATCTTGGCTGAACGATGTCTCGGTCGAACAATGTTTTGGCTGAACGATGTCTTCGCCGAACGATTCAATACGTCAAACGATCCATGATGCCGAACGTTCCATCCAATGCAGAACGATCCATTCAATGCCGAGTCATCCCTTATGCCGAGCGACAACCAATGCCGAGCCATCCCTTATGCCGAGCATACTCGTATGCATGATGCCGAACGTTCCATCCAATGCCGAACGATCCATTCAATGCCGAGTCATCCCTTATGCCGAGCGACAACCAATGCCGAGCCATCCCTTATGCCGAGCATACTCGTATGCATGATGCCGAACGTTCCATCCAATGCCGAACGATCCATTCAATGCCGAACGAGGCAACTAAGCCGAACGAAGTACTTGTGCCATGTATCCCCTTCATTTCTTGACCAAATGACATATCCAAGTAAACTTCATCCTTCGAAACCAAATCCATCATACTCCAAACTCGATAGTCGTCAAGTTAGTTAGGTTGAATCCACCTACTTATGGCTTTGACAAAAGGCGGGTTAACATCAATGAAATCATCAAGCCCACAAAATCTAAAGACAAAGTATCAATAAGTTCCTTTGATATAAAAGAGTGAGATGCACCTGTATCAAAAAGAACTCGAATAGAGAGATCATGAAATATAATAATGCCTTCAAGGACAGATGAGAAATACCTTGACCAAGAGAAGTGTTACTAGGTGCTTGCACAATGTTAAGCTTTTCCTCCTTCTTACTTTGAAGTTTGGGTCATGAAGATATATAATGATCCAAACTTTTGCAATATCGGCAAAAAATAGGCCTTGGACACCTATTTATATAGTGGTCCTTGAACCACAATTGTAGCATTCTCCAAGATTAAGAATTGGAGTCTTTGCTACCGAAGTTGCTTGCGTCACTTTATTGATGTTGAAGTTCTTCTTGGCACCCACAACTTCAGCATCACTTTCTTTATCAGCCTCTTCAAGTCGAATAGGAATATCAACAAGTTGATCGAATGAAACTTCAATTTTCAGAAGTAAAGGCTTTTTGAGGTTCTTATTCAACCCACAAATAAACCTCTGATTTTTCTTCAATAGGGTATTAATATACTCGACCCCATATTTAGAGAGAGATTCAAAAGATGTGACCTAATCTATCTTGGAAGATTCACCAAGGTCAATAAAGCACCGAGCTAAAGTTACTTTTTTAGCTTTCAGTACAAACTTCAACTCGAACCTTTCCCGGAATTGCTTCCAAGTAAGATCTGCTTCGTTAATCTCAGAAACCAAAAGCTCATACCAATCTAATGCTCTTTCCTGGAGCATGCTAGAAGCCACTTGGACATGATGTAGATCTATAAGATTCATATGAGAAAAGATGCGATCGCAGGTTCCAAGCCAAGCTTGGACTTCTATAACGCTTTCGAACCCCTTGAATGGCCTTCCATCCAAATTGGTGTAATCACTGCACAAGCGCGCAAACCCGGATTTTAGGTGAGTAGGCTCAGGATGGATCCGACAGCTTGGGAATTCTTTACAAGATCTAAAAGCTGTTGGGCAGACATAAGTACATCATCCTGAGGAGTAGCACTGGATTGACCGATGCTGGGATGGCCAGGTGTATCCATTCCTCTTCGTTAAGAAAGAAAGAAAGAAGGGGGTTATTCTCAGAATGAATATCAAACAAACTTGATTGAATAAAACAAGGCATCATAAAATGAGATAGGATAGAATGGGTTCTTAGACTCGAATTAAATCCTAGGGCACAATTCCTAAGAGAGACTTAGGACAATGATCCTTGCTAGATTATTCTATATTGTTCCAAAGTTTGGCTCTGATACCAAGCTGTGATCCCCCAGCTCTATACTCACACTAGCCAAGGACACTATGGGGCAATGCCATCGACTATCACGAAGAATAAGGCTGTTGAGGAGCGACCATCTGTGTAATTGATTTGAGCGAGTACCGATATGTCAGATAAAATATCATACCTTTCATTTCAAGAGAAAATCCGACATATCAAATGCAAACTCAAAGCTACTACACGCTAGCTATGTGGTCTTCGAAAAACAAATATAAAATAAGCATAACACAAAATCAGTCACAGATATTCATATCACTAAGGCAGAAATAGATATGAATATAACACATAGAAGTGTACATCAAAGTAGTGGTCAAACAAGATCCACTATATCACAAAAGAATGAGTATACATCAATGAGTCTATATCTCGAATGTATATGAGCAAAACTACGAAACTAAATTAGCTAGCCAAAAGTCAGTAGCTAGTCCTTGCTAAGGAGTTAGGTGGAAGCACCGGAAACACCTCGGTCTGAATCGAGTATTATTTAAGAAGAAAAATAATAAACGGATCAGTCTTGCTATAATTATCATATAAAATGAGATAGGATAAGAGATATGATAAATATATATACGGTAACAAAAATCAAACAATATCTCAAACTTTCTCAAACACCAAAAAGAATGCCATATTATTTAGATTATTCACCAAACCTCAAATATCGACAAAACATGTCAACGAAAATCACAACAATTGGTGAAACACAAATTCCAGAAATCATCGAGTATAAATCCAGAAATCAGAAAGGAGGAGCCCAATAAAAAATGGGAGCATAAAAACTCACCAATACATGTATCACAAACGGGACGCTATCCCATGGCCGCTAACCGTAGAACTGGTGCAACGATATAGTAAAACAGTACGCCCGAGAACCTAAAACTTAAATAACTCGAAACAATGGTGTAGTACAATGGTACGCCTGACGAAACTAAAAACTCAAATAGGCCGGAACAACGGCGTAGTACAATGGTACGCCCGATGAACCGAGCTCCATAAGAGAACATGGGTCACTAGCCTATAAAAGTGAGTCGAAACTCCAAAGGACGAGGTACAGTCCCCCATGCGGACTAAGAGACATCGCATATCGCTAGTCTAAACCATAAAATGAACATCATTGATTAATAAGAAGTGTGAATTACACTAAGTTAGTAAATAAACGAGTTTAGCTTCACGTCCCATAACCATTGGCTTAACTTAAGTATTTACAAACAAATTGTAGATTTTCACTCAAAAATTGTCATAAAATTTCAATCGGACAAGTCCAAGAAATAACCGGCAAAGTAAATGCAAGCGTTTCATACCACTTGTTTTGCTAAATTGTTTAATTGGATTTCTCATACGAATGAGGTAAAGGTTTGTATAAACTAATAGATTGGAAAACGGTTTTAAAAACGAGCTTTGCATTAAAAGAAATGTTAAAATCATTTTTGTGAAAGAGTTTGAATATGTACTACTAGTATAGAAACCTTTGTATTTTGAAGTGACAAATCACAGAATTGATTGTAAAAACAATCTTTCACCAAAAATTCACATTCGACGATGTGAATTAAAACCATAAAAACCGATATTAAATCCATCAAATAGACACTCCAAAAATCCAAAAAAAAGAAGTCATCAACGTAGATAAAAGTGATAACAACTAATCAGATTAACCAAAAACCGATATAAATGGAAACCCACATAAATAGGTAAATTGGCTGAATTAGCCAGCTCTAGACGTCTAGTGGTTATCCCAGACGTCTGAGCTGAAAGACTGGAATTTTCTTGCAGATCCCCCAGACTCTGGGAAATAAGCTCAGGCGTCTGAGCTGTAAGCCTGGAATTTTTATTCCATAGCTTCAAACGTGTGAGCTGAACCTTAAGGCAAGATTTCGCCTAGGCCATTGATAGCCAAATCATATCGAAAGCAATCGAATGAGCGACGATGACTAGGGATTTATGCCAAGCGACAACCCAGCCCTATAGACTCATCAATACACTCCGACAACATGTCCACACGTCCATATAAGGATTTTCATAGTTTTTGACTTCAAAATGCAAAAAATTGGAAAATTCGCCAAACCAATTCAATTCTAAAGCAAATGGACATAAAATAGATGTTAGGAATTCGTACCTAACAACTATCAAATGTATAGACATAGATGTGAGTTCAAGAACTCACCTTTAAACCCAAAAACAACAAATGAGAAGGTCTAAAACAAAGCAAGACCAATTTCTCTTCAACAAGACCTCAAGATTATTCAATCTGCTACCAAATGAAATGAATTTCCTAAGTTAGGGTTTAGGAATTTCCTAAGTTTTGATTTTGGAACTTGTATTTGAATTTCCTAATAAACTACAGCTTAGGAATTTTAATTTCCTATCTCTTCATCCATTTTTCTTTTAGCCTGAGAGTGTTAGGAATTTTAGAAATGAAAATGAATGAAGAGGAGAGGAGTGGAGTGGGATGTATATGGTAAGGGGTTTGGGTTCTCTTATTAGGTTAGTGGGCTTGAACGTAGCCCAAAGCCTAAACAAAAATACCAAATTCCTAATCAACTCCAAATATATTGATATTTATACTCAAAAAGGTTGTAAACGCCATTTTCAACTCAATGGAAGTGGTCTCGAGTCCTAATTCGACTGTTTATAAAAAGTCATATTTCGGACTTTAAATTCAACCAACGACCCTATATTTAAATAAAATATTTAAATATACAATCGTAAAATATGCGGGTTGTTACAAAAGTCGTCCGTACATTTCTTTGACATTTTCTTCCTTGGCCATTGTGAAATTCTCCTATTCGCTACTCAGCATGGCAAGGCGAGATTCCTTGACTTGAGATGTTCCTTCATGAGTCACTTCAAGTGTGTGCCATATTTCCTACGCAGTTAGACATTGTGAGACATGATTAAATTAATTTGATCTAATGAACGAATATTAGAATTCATAGCTTTGGCATTAGCATTCTATACTTTATTTTCAAGATATGTCAATTGATCCATCGGTTTATCTATTTTCCAACTATCTATATCTATAGTTGGTTCTCTATATCCTGTCTCAACAATATTCCAGGCATATAAGGTTCTCAGAAAAAAATTCATTTTATTTTTCCAGTAAGCATATTCACCATTGAACATTGGTGGCCTAACTATGGACTGACCCTCAACAAAAGCATTATTAAAAGAAGCCACTTAAATTTTTTAATTTTTTAATAAAAATTTTAAAACAAAAATTGACTTTTGTTCCTAGCTCTGATACCATTTGTGGGATTGATTTCACCCTAGAGGGGGGTGAATAGGGTGATACTATTAATTATAAAAATTTATTGCAGAAGTATATAAAATAATTACAGCACTGATAATAGCAGAATAATAGCAACATAGAATATAAAAAGTAGTGAATAAAACACACAAATTTACCCAGCTTCGGCAAAACCCTGCCTACGTGTTGCCCCCCAAGGTTTCTACTAGAAATTAGGTAGTCAGACGCTTACACACGTAAATTCACAACACCCACTATCGATAAACCTAACTCTACGCTAAAAACTCAGCCACAACTCAGCCACTGAGTTGCGAATTCTCGAAGTACACCACCATAGTTCGTTCCCTAGTCACACGACTAGAAATTAAAAAAGTTTAAAAATAAAATAAAAACAATTTAAAAACAAAGAAACCCTAATTTATAAACTAAAGCCTTATATAATTATAAACCCAAAACAAGGCCGGCCCAAATATATTGATGTGAGAAAAACTAAACTGTCATCCTTTCTTATATTTCTTCGGCCTGCATTGATCTGTAAAAGATAACGGCCTCTTTCCTTTACTCGCTCGTTCCTCTTTCAATAATTAGGCTTCGGAAATTTGAAGCTGCCGATTACAGTTGTTGATTGAATGATTCGAAACCTTTCTTCGATCGATTTATATGTTCACGGCAGCTTTAATTTAAGTTTGATTTGGATAATCCTGGTATGGAATTTCTTTGTTCCTCACGTTGATATGCTTTGAACTCTATTCGATTCGAGCTATAGATTTATTCTTCTCTATTGTTTCTTGAACTCGAATATTTTACAAGCCGATGATGATTTGGGTTAAATAGGGATTGATTCCCTTTATTTTCGTTTGTATTGAATTTCTAAATACGTGTAATAATTTTAGTTCGGTCATTCGATTTATGCTTTATGCTTGAGATTTCTTTGACTTGTTCAATTCGTATAATTCTTTGCTTGAGTATTACGGCTTTGATTTTACTCATTCGATTCCTTTCCTTGGTCAACACGGCTCTGACTTGATTTTGAACTGCATATGTATTCATATTATTTTTGACTTGATTTGGTTGAACTTACTACTGTTTTGATTTTTATAACTGCAAAATGACTTCGTGAATTTTTGGTTTGACTCCGTGAATTTAACTTTGGCTGTGGAATTTAAACTTGATATGTTAAGTTTGAATTCCCTACGATATTGACTTTGTTCATCTTGATTTTGGACTTTGGTTCATATCTGCACTTTGCACTTCATTGTTCACTATCATGTGTTCCACTTGAAATTGCACTGGTTTTATTGTTTGGTTCATGTATCTGCTTGTAGTTACCTCTGGTCTAGTTAGTGTTGCAGTGAATCTCCACTTGTGCACATACATTTATGTATGTATATATGTGGTTTCATTTTGTACATCTCTGTCTCGATTAGTTCTGAACTATGTCTACATTATTATCATATATGTGAACTTGAAGTTGTACATTAGAGTCTTATGCCTTATCTGGTTCATCTCTGTAGCATATTCACTGAATTTTGTTTAATCATTAGTTTGGTATGGTGCATTTAAGTCATGTGCTTCGAGGCAGATCATCTTGTACATTTGATATTTGAGTCTTCTTGGAGCTTGTTGGCAGATTTAGTTTTGTATTCATTCGAAGTTTTGTTGACATGGTCTTTCTCGACTACTCATTGCTGTAGCATGTACATGTACACATGTTTCTCCTTACTTGTCATTGCAGTCTGAGTTGCATTTATTGCTTCAAACCAGTTTTATATTATAACCGGGCTTGCCTTTGGTCATTGCATTCATACTTCATGTTACCAAGATTTGAGTTGGTACTTGTTTTCTTTGTGGACTGGTATATATTGAGTTGAACCTGAACTATTGAGTTGTATATCACTTGCTCCACTTGGTTGGTCTTTCCAGGCAAGTAGATTGCTTATAGTTGTGCTTGCCTTTGATGCGGCTTGATATGATTGTTATGTTGAAGCTTTACTCATTAATCTGGTAAAACATGTTTCATGACTTCACTGTGTACATATGACATGTTAAGCTGTTATTGATTTTAGACTTCATATACACATCATCATTATATTTCAGTCTTCGTGTATCTTGAATTTAGTTGGACTGACTAGCCTCTGTTGTTGCTGGCTTCATGTGTACATCACTGAATTTTTGGTCGAGGCTTGTTTTAGTTGTCTTGACCATTTTATTGAACTTGTACATTTGGATTACACTTATGTTGAATCTAACTTATAGCTCGGGTTTGACATTGTGCTAATATCTTGACTTTATTTGTATGTCACTTGAGTTGAACCCGGCTTTTGATTGGGTTTGACCTTGTGCTTACTTATTCCTGTAATTTTATCAAGTGTATATCGGTGTGCACGGCCTTTTGGCATGTACAGTGATACACTGTGCATGTCACAAGTTGTTCGAGTATGATGAATTCAAAATAAATGATAACGTACAACCCAAATAACCGAGGAAAATTATATTTTCGAAATTACATTTTATTTTACACTGCAAAAAATATTTCTTTTTCAATTTTACTGCGTCAGTGTTTTCTTTGCAGATAATTCAGATGCTGGATTCAATCTGGAATAGAGTTGAAGATAAAATCGAGTGAACGAGTGATATGTAGTGAGCTGCAAATGTAAATTGAAAATTATGATGTAGTCAAATTTGTATTGTAATTGAAAATTATATATATAGTGAGAACTCAAATTTGTATAATTCAAAATTGTAATAAATATTTGTTTGAATAAACTATCTATTTGAATTTAAATTCTGTTTTATTTATTTTATACAGCAAGTACTGATTTAATTATGTGAAAAATAAAATAGTACATTGACAAATACATTTAAATGAATATATATATATATATACATATATATTTATTATCATCGGAAAAAAATCATATACTTGCATATTCAAAAATCCGTAGGTTAAATCCTAAGTTCTACCCTCCAAAAGGATAACAAAGGAAAGAACCTATTCACAAATAAAGATAGAAAATAGGAATTTCGAAAAAATAAATGCGTTATTGTAACGACCCAACTTCCAAACTCCAGGAAGTCGCATCGCTAAGAAGAAAGAAAGGGATAGAAAAGAGAAAAGAAAGGAAAGAAAGAACAGACAACATCAGAATCTTACAGCGGAATCGAATAAATTATAATATATCACATAAAACTTCACATAGTATCATATACATCAGAGTTAAACAGCTAATACAACACAAACTAGACAGTTATAAACATCTGTCTAGCAATTACGATCCAAGTAAAATCAGAGAAAAACAGATACAACTCAAACACAATGGAACCACTACATATATCTACACGCTGAAGCCTCCTGCTCCATTATCTCCTCCAGAAACTCATCAAAGCAATCCTGAAACACTTGACTACTCATACGTAATAAGAGTACCCAAGAGTTTAATAAAACAGAAAATAAACACTCGGGTCAGACAGGGGTCTGGTGTGAGTAAACGGGGATAAAAGTTGCTTAATTTTAGAAAATCCTTTGAAACAAAAGGTATCACGTAAGACTTCCCACACATAAACATGGAAAAGTTTTTACCTTACGCTAACCAAAACATTTGATAGGAAATCCAGTGATATTATAATAGTGTTTAGAGTTTTCAAAATAAAATACAGAAATAGCTGGAATGCTTACATCTCACGTTCCAACATAGTTGGGCACAATCAAAACCATACAGGCACTTATTGGATTATGGATTCCATCAATGGCAGGGCTACTGGGGTACCGCCCGTCACAGTACGTGGCCTAGATCACCGTACCGAGGAGTACGCCCGCTCCCCTACAACACAAAGCCGGAACCATTCCTTACTGAACAGTTCCGAACAAGACCACCCCGCAGATTGGCCGTCGCCAACTGTCACACATCCGAATATAAAGGGACCTCTAGACAGGGATAAATCTTGCTCTCCAGTGGGGGCAACCCACGAAGCTTTGCTGCACCTCCCCTATTTTAGCCATTCGTGGTTGATGAGGCTTGAGGCTACGATTACCTTTAGAGAACACAAATCTTAGAATGCTCATCGTCCACCTGACGATGTTCTGAAAGCATTCAATCCATACAAGTTCGTTCCGGGTTCGAACGAAACTGAAGGCATTATCTCATTACACTCGTATTGGAATCACCCTCAGAGTTAACGACGATAACCCTTGCATTCTAAATCAACATCTCGAACATATAAGTACTATTCCGTCAAACTCATTTTGGAATCACCCATAGAGTTATACTGACGTATAGCCCTTACACCTCGAGTCTTCACGTGCCCCACTTGGATTAACGACCTAACGTTTAATTGGAATCGATGTGGTTTTCGGATATCCAAATATGGAAACCCGATCCCGGTCTCATCGAAACCAAACGCCATCTTAATGTCCAAGTTATACTTAAGGGTTTTAAAATAAATTAACTCATTTCATTATTATCTAATTCACATAGATAGATAAACTATATATCACAGTAGATAATCACATTTATATTACAGATAATCTGTATCATCCATAATCAAATAATCATCACAACCAAATAATCCATCACAAACCATCATACTTAAACCAATCATCCATATCATGCAGATACAACTAATCTCATTACTGAGATCACAACCATTCAATCAATAATATCCATAAGCAATGATTCATTAACCAATAATTATAATTAATTTAAAATGAATTAAATTAATTATAATCATCTCTAATTAATTTAAAATAAATTAAATAAATTAACACTTCTATATATCCTGCTTAATATCCATAAATTAATTAACCCAGTTAATTAATTAATCCTAAGTATTCAACTTGATTAAATATCTTTGATTAATCATTCACCAATTACAATAAGTGTCATCAATTAATTTCCACAAATTAATTAACCTTATTTATAAGTAATTAACATTTAATTACTTCATTTATTAATTAATTATAATTAATAATATTTGTCCTTAATTAATTAATCACTTAATTAATTAATTAATATTTAATTAAACAATCATTAATTACATCATTAATTATAATAATAAATGATCCTTAAATTTTAAATAAATTATTTAATTAAAATTAATTACATTTAGTAATTAATCTAATTATTAATCACCTTGATTAATATTAAATTTAGTAATTAACTATCTTTAGTTACTTATTAACAAATTAATTATTCAATAATTAATTATCTTAATTAATTAATTCCTTAATTAATTACAAAGTAATTATCCAAATTACTTAATTAAAATAAATCACCTTTCACTAATTACATTCAAGTAATTTATCATTATTACTTTTCTATGTAATCTTGCTCCATTAATTACATTAAGTAATTACACTCTTAAAAGCATTAGATGATTTACATAAATTAATTAACTAAATTAATTAACTTAAATAAATCATATATCGAAATTAATTACAATAAGTAATTAATTCCTTAATTACTTTAACAATTAATTATACTTAACAAATTTCAATTAATTATATTCAATTAATTAATATAGTTAATTATCAAAATTAATTACATTAATTAATACTAAATTATCCTTAGATAATTATCACCAATTAATAATTAACAACATTTCAATAATTACATACTTAAGGAAATTTGAATTAGATTAATTATTAATAAATCATTTCTAATTAATAAATTAATCTAAACCATTATTTAAAATCAAATAATTAAGTAAATCCTTAATTATCTTAAATATTTTTCAAAATAATTTAATTACTTATCAAATGACTCATTTATATTCAAAATATATTAAATCAATATATTTCTAAAATTAAATTCAAATTCCAATTCATTTAAAAATTTAAAGACTCAAAATGTTTAATCATTTAAACATTAATCCAAATTTAAATAATTATAAACTTAAAAATAAAATGAATGTTAAAGAACATTACTTAAATATATAAGAAAGGTTTAAAAAAAACTAATTTAAAATAAATCAAACTTTGAAAATAAATTGATTATTTCAACTTTCAAATTAAAATTAAACACTTCATATTTTTATTCAAATATCAAAAGAAATAAATTCTTTTCAAGTTTTAAAACTTACTTGAAATCAAATTTCATTTTCAAACTTAATTTTTTAAAACATTTGAATATGTTTATTCATATTATTTTTTTTTATTTACAAATTGTTTTGAAATCAAAACTGGTTTTCAAAGTAAATTGAAAACTATTTTTAACTTGATTTCAAAACAAATTTAAATCTTGCTTAAAACATTTAAATCTGTTCAAAACTTAAAAACTAACAAAACTGTTTTAAATCAAATTCTGGTTTAAAAGGTAAACTTGAAACTGTTTTTAGTCTTGATTTAAAACTTGAATTTAAATCTTGTATAAATTTAATATTTTCATTTTTTTAATAACTTAGAATTCAAACTGCATTTGAATTCAGATCCAAGTTAGACTAAAATCGAACTCCTGCACTAAATTTTGAATTTCATTCAACATTTTTAAAAAAACTACAAAATAACTCTATGGTTTTAACTCTGTAAACCTATACCCGAGCAATCCCCTTCACTACTTCGAGTTTACCAACCATTAGCTTCGAGACAAAGACCAGAAACCCCGAGAGAAGCTTCGAGTTAAAAATACCCTGCATACATCAGAAGTTCACCAAAACTTCAACATGAATGGTGCACATGCAATGGCACTCCGGCCACCTACAGCCACTCTAAACCCCTTCACCACATCGCAGGCCATCCCCCAAACTTATCCACGACCACCAGAGTTATACAATCGGCTCAAAACAAAATTCAGGTTATTCAATGCAACCTGAACCCCCCCCCTCTGTAACAAAAAAAACCAACCCGGTCAACAGCCAAGAAATCCCACCTCCGGCCACCATCGTCGACTCGACCTTGGCCATAGCTACCTCTACACTCCCTCTACAACCTCTCAAATTCTTACCCCACTCGATGCAACAGAGAGTATGTGCAGAAACTAAGAATTGCCATACTTAAAAACAATGGTTTGAAACCTGGGAAAAATTCCAATTCACATCTCCTCTCTCTCTGATCCTCTATCACCAAAATCCCCTTCATTCTTACATCAAAACTCCACTACAGTAGGCATCTTAACCCCCAAAATTCACTAGCCAACAGATACTTTCAAATTTCCTATTTCTGTTTTAAAACAGAAATGCCTTTTCCTAACAGTTTATTTAAAACTGTAATATTTGTTCTTTTTTTTAAATTCCCAGTTTCAAACATGTATTCTAGTTTTAAACTTGTTTTAATGTTTTAAGATATTTGAGATTCATGATTATTAAAAATAAGGACAGTTACATTTCTTTTTAGAGGCACAGATCTTTAATTAAACTAAATTTATCAAAAATCATAATTTATAAACCTAAATCTATGCTAACAAACATATTTGATTTACATAATAATTTCTAACTGAGATCTAATCTTGTGGAAATGGATTTTTTTATCAAAAATCCTAGATAAGAAAACAGAATTCATGTCTGTAGATAGCTAGCATCACATATATATGCATATTAATGAACACACACAGAACATCATCACATTATAATCAAGCAAACATGCTTGTTTCAATCAGTACTCATGCACAGATACTTTAGGCCTTTTTTGCTTTATGAGGTATCTCATTTTAAATCAAAAACAGAGCAGATTTCATCAAGACAGTATTGATTTTTATTTAAACAAGCATGTATTAGAACTTGAGATTTCTGAAACTTGTTTAGCTTTACTTTTAAAAAAAAGAAAAAGATAAGTACTGTTTTTAAAATTAGAAGCTTACTCACCTTTTTAAATAGAAGAAACAAAAAAAATTCAGAGAAGCAGATCACAATTTCCTGGAGCAGATGATTGCAAATTGAATCTCCTGAAACTATTGAATTGAAACTGCATGTTGATCCTGTCTTTCATTTAGATTACAGAAATTGATCTTCTGGTTGATGTAGATTGCATGCAAATTTGTAGTTTTAATGTTGCAGATTTGAAGTTGTTATTTGCAGATTTGAGAATTAATTCTGCAGATTTGAAGTTGTTTTGTAGAAATTGATTTGCAGATTTTGATTGAAGTTTGGTTTTGATCTTACTGAAATTTGATTTTCAGGTTTTCAAATGAGAAAATGTTTTAACAAATGAATTACTACGTTTCTTATCAATATAACTTAAATTTTAAAAATAAATAAGCTTGCCACTTGTTATGTTATTATCTCAAATTTTTTACAAGTGTTCACTTTATGTTTTAAGATTTTAACACATGTACATTTTCAATATCAAAAGAAAATTCTAAATTTTTAATTGTATTTAATTTACTCTAAAACTATTTCTAATTTATTTTAAAATGTTTCTAAATGTTTATTAACATCTAGTCTTTAAATAAATACATATAAACAATTTAAATGTTTACTTGAAATTTTTAAAATAATATTTTAAAGCTAATTTTCAAAAGAGAAAATTTTCAAAAGAAAAATAATGTTGAATTCATTTATTCAAGAGTTTTCAAACCAAATGTTATACTTCAACAAAAATGAATTAAATCTTATTTCAAAGAGAAAAACAATTTTAAAATAAAACAAAACAAAATAACTCTTATTATAAAATAAAATCTAAACTATATTTATTCTTATAAACAAATAAATACTTATTTACATTTCTATAAAGATATAAGAAAGATTCTTAAAATTATCTTTTAAAAAGCTAACAATACTAATTTAAATTAATTTAAATCAAATTAATCAATTTACAAATTATACATTTATATAATATTTAGAAAATATCCTTTATTTAACATAAATTAAAATTAAAACCAAATCCACTATTTACAATGTATACACATATATACATTATAAATAAAATATTTTTAAATCAGCATAGAAAGATAAATTTATTACTTAAACAATTTTAACATTTGAAAAGAATATCATTTAACAAACTAAATAATTATAAATTTTCTAGAGAGAATTCCAGTTTGAATTAAATTATTAAATCAATATTTCACATTTTAAAATAATTATCAAAAAAATTATTAAATAATTATTGCCTAAATTTCCGGGACATCACATTCCTCCCCCCTTAAAAGAATTTCGTCCCCGAAATTTAAAAGCAAAGGTAATTTAATAATCCCATACAGAATTTGAATTTTAAAAGAGCAAACATATACTATCAACCAAAATACTAGCAACCATAGCAACCAATTCAAACAAACAATTCTAATTATCCAGACAAAATTCTGGATAAGATTCCCTAGAGTTTCCCAGGTACAAATACCGGGACACTCGCCCTACAGAATCTAAACTAACTACACCACTCAGATCTAGAGCTCCTATATATCTAGATCTACAAATCTAAACAGAATACAGGACTACAGACAAGTCCTGGTCAATTTCCAAATCTCTCAGAACTACTGATTCTAAAACCAGAGATAAACCATACGCGTACTCCCTCAAAGATACTTGAAAACAAAACAAATTCCAGCCATCCGAACTAGAAATTCAATCCTGTGGACAAAACACTTGATTCTCAAGAGAAACAGAAAGATCCAATACTCATATCCACAAATCTCTCATATCGATCCGGGGCTGCCTTCAACTTCTGGATCAATCAAAATCCACCACACAAACTCTACTACAGATATCAGAAATCTTCAGACAAACTACTCTATCTGGACAAACAGATACAAAATAATCAAGTTTCCGGATCCAAAATGAATTTCCTGTAGAAATCCCTTGATCCAAGACAAAACTCAAATTCCCAAATAATCGGGGCTGCTTCTATTCTGGAATAGCTGCCACTATGCTTCCACTGCGCAACTCTGATTCAAAAATGCTGTTGATGAACACAAGTATCAACTTGATCAATCCACCTCGGAAACATTGTTCATCAGATTCCATAAAATCTCAGTGACCTATCTGATTCGGTCACAACACACAGCAAAAATTCAACCAGAAACCTGGACCCAATAAATCCTGCCAACTTAACAGATCACATTCTCAAAGAATCTCCTACAATGCCGAACCATCGGTAAAGCTCCAAGAATCAAGTCGAAACAGAACTCAATCTCCTGATGCTGATGCAAATCTTAATTTCTTCAAAGATATCCAGAAAATACCACTTCAATAACTCAAACATCCTCTAAAGATGCTTCAATCCAAACAAAAATCACTCAGAGAACTTCCGAACCATCGCGTGTCACTTATGCGATTCCAACCAGTTCAGATCCCAAGAAATCATTCTTACTACAAAATCAGAACAGCTAAAACCTTCAAAAGAAGAAACTAGTGGTCCACCTCTTAACCACAAAAATCACATCCAACCGAGCTTCCAAAAGAAATGGACAAGCTTCACCATCAGCCCAGACTACTGACAGAAGAATCATCAGTGATTTCTGAACCATCGAAGAACAGGCCACTCACAGCTGCTACTGCTGCCAAAACTTCCTTATCCAAAAACTCATCGAATCACAAAGCCACACCAGCCTCTTCACAATAGAGCCTTCCAGATAGACAGATATCTCTCAGGAAACTCGCTCATAAACCAAGCTCAAACTCTGCCAAACTGAGTTTCAAACTCAAATACAGACAGAACTCCTTCCTAAGGTTGCCAAAATACCAACTCTGGCTTCAGAACTCCTACTAATCCAAACTCAGGAAAATCACTCTCATGAGTGCAATCAAGCTTATATTCCAAAAATGAACTCCGAATCTTAAAAAGATTTCCTTCAGAGATCAGTGAAATCCTTCACACCAAACTGCCAAGCTACTCAAGATGCCCAAAACTGCCCTAGCAAACCACTTCCAACTTCAAACACTCGAACTCCAACCATTGGTAGTTGTGTTACACACACCACTACCATATCTACCTTTATTGCTTATATTGGAAAACCCGAACAGGTAACCCGATCTAATAGGTAGAAATAAATAAATTTATATATATATATATATATATATATATATTCAAAATTACAAATACGCTCTCTCAAGAAGGACACCACTCCAGAGTCTAGGTATTCGCTCAACCTAGAGCTCTGATACCACAATGTAACGACCCAACTTCCAAACTCCAGGAAGTCGCATCGCTAAGAAGATAGAAAGGGATAGAAAAGAGAAAAGAAAGGAAAGAAAGAACAGACAACATCAGAATCTTACAGCGGAATCGAATAAATTATAATATATCACATAAAACTTTACATAGTATCATGTACATCAGAGTTAAACAGCTAATACAACACAAACTAGACAGTTATAAACATATGTCTAGCAATCACAATCCAAGTAACATCAGAGAAAAACAGATACAACTCAAACACAGCGGAACCACTACATATATCTACCCGTTGAAGCCTCCTGCTCCATTATCTCCTCCAGAAACTCATCAAAGCAATCCTGAAACACTTGACTACTCATACGTAATATGAGTACCCAAGAGTTTAATAAAACAGAAAATAAACACTCGGGTCAGACAGGGGTCTGGTGTGAGTAAATGGGGATAAAAGTTGCTTAACTTTTAGAAAACCCTTTGAAACAAAAGGTATCACGTAAGACTTCCCACACATAAACATGGAAAAGTTTTTACCTTACGCTAACCAAAACATTTGATAGATAATCCAGTGATATTATAATAGTGTATAGAGTTTTCAAAATAAAATACAGAAATAGCTGGAATGCTTACATCTCACGTTCCAACATAGTTGGGCACAATCAAAACCATACAGGCACTTATTGGATTATGGATTCCATCAATGGCAGGGCCACTGGGGTACCGCCCGTCACAGTACGTGGCCTAGATCACCGTACCGAGGAGTACGCCCGCTCCCCTGCAACACAAAGCCGGAACCATTCCTTACTGAACAGTTCCGAACAAGACCACCCCGCAGATTGGCCGTCGCCAACTGCCACACATCCGAATATAAAGGGACCTCTAGACAGGGATAAATCTTGCTCTCCAGTGGGGGCTACCCACGAAGCTTTGCTGCACCTCCCCTGTTTTAGCCATTCACGGTTGATGAGGCTTGAGGCTACGATTACCTTTAGAGAACACAAATCTTAGAATGCTCATCGTCCAACTGACGATGTTCTGAAAGCATTCAATCCATACAAGTTCGTTCCGGGTTCGAATGAAACCGAAGGCATTATCTCGTTACACTCGTATTGGAATCACCCTCAGAGTTAACGACGATAACCCTTGCACTCTAAATCACCATCTCGAACATATAAGTACTATTCCGTCAAACTCATTACGGAATCACCACAGAGTTATACTGACGTATAGCCCTTACACCTCGAGTCTTCACCATCTCCACTTGGATTAACGACCTAACGTTTAATTGGAATCGATGTGGTTTTCGGATATCCAAATATGGAAACCCGATCCCGGTCTCATCGAAACCAAACGCCATCTTAATGTCCAAGTTGTACTTAAGGGTTTTAAAATAAATTAACTCATTTCATTATTATCTAATTCACATAGATAGATAAACTATATATCACAGTAGATAATCACATTCATATTATAACTGATAATCTGTATCATCCATAATCAGATAACCATCACAACTAAATAATCCATCACAAACTATCATACTTAAACCAATCATCCATATCATACAGATACAACTAATCTTATTACTGAGATCACAACCATTCAATCAATAATATCCATAAGCAATGATTCATTAACCAATAATTATAATTAATTTAAAATGATTTAAATTAATTACAACCATCTCTAATTAATTTAAAATAAATTAAATAAATTAACACTTCTATAAATCCTGCTTAATATCCATAAATTAATTAACCCAGTTAATTAATTAATCCTAAGTATTCAACTTGATTAAATATCTTTGATTAATCATTCACCAATTACAATAAGTAATTAGTCATCAATTAATTTCCACAAATTAATTAACCTTATTTATAAGAAATTAACATTTAATTACTTCATTTATTAATTAATTATAATTAATTATATTTGTCCTTAATTAATTACAATTAATTAATCACTTAATTAATTAATTAATATTTAATTAAACAATCATTAATTACATCATTAATTATAATAATTAATGATCTTTAAATTTTAAATAAATTATTTAATTAAAATTAATTACATTTAGTAATTAATCTAATTATTAATCACCTTGATTAATATTAAATTTAGTAATTAACTATCTTTAGTTACTTATTAACAAATTAATTATCCAATAATTAATTATCTTAATTAATTAATTCCTTAATTAATTACAAAGTAATTATCCAAATTACTTAATTAAAATAAATCACCTTTCACTAATTACATTCAAGTAATTTATCATTATTACTTTTCTAAGTAATCTTGCTCCATTAATTACATTAAGTAATTACACTCTTAAAAGCATTAGATGATTTACATAAATTAATTAACTAAATTAATTAACTTAAATAAATCATATATCAAAATTAATTACAATAAGTAATTAATTCCTTAATTACTTTAACAATTAATTATACTTAACAAATTTCAATTAATTATATTCAATTAATTAATCTAGTTAATTATCAAAATTAATTACATTAATTAGTACTAAATTATCCTTAGATAATTATCACCAATTATTAACAATAATTACATTAAGGAAATTTGAATTAGATTAATTATTAAAAAATCATTTCTAATTAATAAATTAATCTAAAACATTATTTAAAATCAAATAATTAAGTAAATCCTTAATTATCTTAAATATTTTTCAAAATAATTTAATTGCTTATCAAATGAATCATTTATATTCAAAATATATTAAATCAATATATTTCTAAAATTAAATTCAAATTCCAATTCATTTAAAAATTTAAAGATTCAAAATGTTTAATCATTTAAACATTAATCCAAATTTAAATAATTATAAACTTAAAAATAAAATGAATGTTAAAGAACATTACTTAAATATATAAGAAAGGTTTAAAAAAACTAATTTAAAATAAATCAAACTTTGAAAATAAATTGATTATTTCAACTTTCAAATTAAAATTAAACACTTCATATTTTTGTTCAAATATCAAAAGAAATAAATTCTTTTCAAGTTTTAAAACTTACTTGAAATCAAATTTCATTTTCAAATTTAATTTTTTAAAACATTTGAATATGTTTATTCATATTTTTTATTTATTTAAAAACTGTTCTGAAATCAAAACTGGTTTTCAATGTAAATTGAAAACTGTTTTTAACTTGATTTCAAAACAAATTTAAATCTTGCTTTTAACATTTAAATCTGTTCAAAACTTAAAAACTAACAAAACTGTTTTAAATCAAATTCTGGTTTAAAAGGTAAACCTAAAACTGTTTTTAGTCTTGATTTAAAACTTGAATTTAAATCTTTTTTAAATTTAAGATTTTCATTTTTTTTAATAACTTAGAATTCAAACTGAATTTGAATTCAGATCCAAGTTATACTAAAATCAAACTCCTGCACTAAATTTTGAATTTCATTCAACATTTTTAAAAAAACTGCAAAATAACTCTCTGGTTTTAACTCTGTAAACCTATACCCGAGCAAACCCCTTCACTACTTCGAGTTCACCAACCATTAGCTTCGAGACAGAGACCAGAAACCCCGAGAGAAGCTTCGAGTTAAAAATACCCTGCATACATCAGAAGTTCACCAGAACTTCAACATGAATGGTGCACATGCACTGGCACTCCTGCCACCTACAGCAACTCTTAACCCCTTCACCACATCGCAGGCCATCCCCCAAACTTATCCACGACCACTAGAGTTATGCAATCAGCTTAAAACAAAATTCAGGTTATTCAATGCAACCTGAACCCCCCCTCTGTAACAAAAAAAAACCAACCCTGTCAACAGCCAAGAAATCCCACCTCCGGCCACCATCGTCGACTCGACCTTGGCCATAGCTACCTCTACACTCCCTCTACAACCTCTCAAAATCTTACCCCACTCGATGCAATATAGAGTATGTGCAGAAACTAAGAACTGCCATACTTAGAAACAAGGGTTTGAAACCTGGGAATAATTCCAATTCACATCTCCTCTCTCTCTGATCCTCTATCACCAAAATCCCCTTCATTCTTACATCAAAACTCCACTACAGTAGGCATCTTAACCCCCAAATTCACTAGCCTGCAGATACTTTCAAATTTCCTATTTCTGTTTTAAAACAGAAATGCCTTTTCCCTAATAGTTTATTTAAAACTATAATATTTGTTCTTTTTTTTATATTCCCAGTTTCAAACATGTATTCTAGTTTTAAACTTGTTCTAATATTTTAAGATATTTGAGATTCATGATTATTAAAAATAAGGACAGTTACATTTGTTTTCAGAGGCACAGAACTTTAATTAAACTAAATTTTTCAAAAATCATAATTTATAAACCTAAATCTATGCTAAGAAACATATTTGATTTACATAATAATTTCTAACTGAGATCTAATCTTGTGGAAATGGATTTTTTTATCAAAAATCCTAGATAAGAAAACAGAATTCATGTCTGTAGATAGCTAGCATCACACATATATGCATGTTAATGAACACACACAGAACATCATCACATTATAATCAAGCAAACATGCTTTTTTCAATCAGTACTCATGCACAGATACTTTAGGCCTTTTTGCTTTATGAGGTATCTCATTTTAAATCAAAAACAGAGCAGATTTCATCAAGACAGTATTGATTTTTATTTAAACAAGCATGTATTAGAACTTGAGATTTCTGAAACTTATTAAGCTTTACTTTTAAAAAAAAAAAAGATAAGTACTGTTTTTAAAATTAGAAGCTTACTCACCTTTTTAAATAGAAGAAGCAGAAAATAATTCAGAGAAGTAGATCACAATTTCCTGGTGCAGATGATTGCAAATTGAATCTCCTGAAGCTGTTGAATTGAAACTGCATGTTGATCCTGTCTTTCATTTAGATTACAGAAATTGATCTTCTGGTTGATGTAGATTGCATGCAAATTTGTAGTTTTAATGTTGCAGATTTGAAGTTGTTATTTGCAGATTTGAGAATTAATTTTGCAGATTTGAAGTTGTTTGGTAGAAATTGATTTGCAGATTTTGATTGAAGTTTGGTTTTGATCTTACTGAAATTTGATTTTCAGGTTTTCAAATGAGAAAATGTTTTAACAAATGAATTACTATGTTTCTTATCAATATAACTTAAATTTTAAAAATAAATAAGCTTGCCACTTGTTATGTTATTATCTCAAAATTTTTACAAGTGTTCACTTTATGTTTTAAGATTTTAACACATGTACATTTTCAATATCAAAAGAAAATTCTAAATTTGTAATTGTATTTAATTTATTCTAAAACTATTTCTAATTTATTTTAAAATGTTTCTAAATGTTTATTAACATCTAGTCTTTAAATAAATATATATAAGAGGGAAGTAGGCTGAAGGAAAAACCTGAGAACATTTTTAGTCTGAAGGACAGAAGTTTTAAAATTTAGTCTGAAGGACAAAAAATGATATATTCATATAGCATTGCACATCCATAATGCTATATTCATATAGCATTACACATCTATAATGCTATATACAACACAATTTTATAAGTTTCTGCATACACAAACAAGCAACTGTGTAATGCTATATGAATATAGCATTATGGATGTGCAATGCTATATGAATATATCATTTTTTGTCCTTCAGGCTAAATTTTAAAACTTTTGTCCTTCAGACTAAAAATGTTCTCAGCTTTTTCCTTCAGCCTAATTCCCTGTATATATAAACAATTTAAATGTTTACTTGAAATTTTTAAAATAATATTTTAAAGATAATTTTCAAAAGAGAAAATTTTCAAAAGAAAAATAATGTTGAATTCATTTAATCGAGAGTTTTCAAACCAAAGGTTATACTTTAACAAAAATGAATTAAATCTTATTTCAAAGAGAAAAACAATTTTAAAATAAACAAAACAAAATAACTTTTATTATAAAATAAAATCTGAAATATATTTATTCTTATAAAAAAATAAATACTTACTTACATTTCTATAAAGATATAAGAAAGATTCTTAAAATAATCTTTTGAAAAGTTAACAATACTAATTTAAATTAATTTAAATCAAATTAATCAATTTACAAATTATACATTTATATAATATTTAGAAAATATCCTTTATTTAACATAAATTAAAATTAAAACCAAATCCTCTATTTACAATGTATACACATATATACATTGTAAATAAAATATTTTTAAATCAGCATAGCAAGATAAATTTATTACTTAAACATTTTTAACATTTGAAAAGAATATCACTTAACAAACTAAATAATTATAAATTTTCAAAAGAGAATTCCAATTTGAATTAAATTATTAAATCAATATTTCACATTTTAAAATAATTATCAAAGAAATTATTAAATAATTATAGTCTAAATTTCCAGGACATCACATTCCCCCCCTTAAAAGAATTTCGTCCCCGAAATTGAAAAGCAAAGGTAATTTAATAATCTCATACAGATTTTGAATTTTAAAAGAGCAAACATATACTATCAACCAAAATACTAGCAACCAGTTCAAACAAATAATTCTAATTATCCAGACAAAATTCTGGATATGATTCCCTAGAGTTTCCCAGGTACAAATACCGGGACACTCGCCCTACAGAATCTAAACTAACTACACCACTCAGATCTAGGGCTCCTATATATCTAGATCTACAAATCTAAACAGAATACAGGACTAAAGACAAGTCCTGATCAACTTCCAAATCTCTCAGAACTACTGATTCTAAAACCATAGATAAACCATACGCGTACTCCCTCAGAGATACTTGAAAACAAAACAAATTCCAGACATCCGAATTGGAAATTCAATCCTGTGGACCAAACACTTAATTCTCAAGAGAAACAGAAAGATTCAATACTCACATCCACAAATCTCTCATATCGATCCTGGGCTGCCTTCAACTTCTAGATCAATCAAAATCCACCACACAAACTCTACTACAGATATCAGAAATCTTCAGACAATCTACTCTATCTGGAAACAAACAGATACAAAATAATCAAGTTTCCAGATCCAAAATGAATTTCCTGTAGAAATCCCTTGATCCGAGATAAAACTCAAATTCCCAAAGAATCGTGGCTGCTTCTATTCTGGAATAGCTGCCACCATGCTTCCACTGCGCAACTCTGATTCAAAAATGCTGTTGATGAACACAAGTATCAACTTGATCAATCTACCCTGGAAACATTGTTCATCAAATTCCATAAAATCTCAGTGACCTATCTGATTTGGTCACAACACATAGCAAAAATTCAACCAGAAACCTGGACCCAATAAATCCTGCCAACTTAACAGATCACATTCTCAAAGAATCTCCTACAATGCCGAACCATCGGTAAAGCTCCAAGAATCAAGTCGAAACAGAACTCAATCTGCTGATGTTGATGCAAATCTTAATTTCTTCAAAGATATCCAGAAAATACCACTTCGATAACTCAAACATCCTCTAAAGATGCTTTAATCCAAACAAAAATCACTCAGAGAACTTCCGAACCATCGCAAGTCACTTTTGCGATTCCAACCAGTTCAGATCCCAAGAAATCATTCTTACTACAAAATCAGAACAGCTAAAACCTTCAAAAGAAGAAACTAGTGGTCCACCTCTTAACCACAAACATCATGCCCAACTGAGCTTCCATAAGAAATGGACAAGCTTCACCATCATCCCGGACTACTGACAGAAGATTCATCAGAGATTTCTGAACCATCGAAGAACAGGCCACTCACAGCTGCTACTGCTGCCAAAACTTCCTTATCCAAAAACTCATTGAATCACAAAGCCACACCAGCCTCTTCACAATAGAGCCTTCCAGATAGACAGATATCTCTCAGGAAACTCGCTCATAAACCAAGCTCAAACTCTGCCAAACTGAGTTTCAAACTCAAATACAGACAGAACTCCTTCCTAAGGTTGCCAAAATACCAACTCTGGCTTCAGAACTCCTACTGATCCAAACTCAAGAAAATCACTCTCATGAGTGCAACCAAGCTTATATTCCAAAAATGAACCCCGAATCTTAAAAAGATTTCCTTCAGAGATCGGTGAAATCCTTCACACCAAACTGCCAAGCTACTCAAGATGCCCAAAAGTGCCCTAGCAAACCACTTCCAACTTCAAACACTCGAACTCCAACCATTGGTAGTTGTGTTACACGCACCACTACCCTATCTACCTTTATTGCTTATATTGGAAAACCCAAACAGGTAACCCAATCTAATAGGTAGAAATAAATAAATTTATATATATATTTATTCAAAATTACAAATACGCTCTCTCAAGAAGGACACCACTCCAGAGTCTAGGTATTCGCTCAACCTAGAGCTCTGATACCACAATGTGACGACCCAACTTCCAAACTCCAGGAATCCGCATCACTAAGAAGAAAGAAAGGGATAGAAAAGATAAAAGAAAGGAAAGAAAGAACACACAACATCAGAATCTTACAGCGGAATCGAATAAATTATAATATATCACATAAAACTTTACATAGTATCATATACATCAGAGTTAAACAGCTAATGCAACACAAACTAGACAGTTATAAACATCTGTCTAGCAATTACAATCCAAGTAACATCAGAGAAAAACAAATACAACTCAAACACAACGGAACCACTACATATATCTACACGCTGAAGCCTCCTGCTCCATTATCTCCTCCAGAAACTCATCAAAGAAATCCGGAAACACTTGACTACTCATACGCAATATGAGTACCCAAGAGTTTAATAAAACAGAAAATAAACACTCGGGTCAGACAGGGGTCTGGTGTGAGTACACGGGGATAAAAGTTGCTTAACTTTTAGAAAATCCTTTGAAACAAAAGGTATCACGTAAAACTTCCCACACATAAACATGGAAAAGTTTTTACCTTACGCTAACCAAAACATTTGATAGGAAATCCAGTGATATTATAATAGTGTCTAGAGTTTTCAAAATAAAATACAGAAATAGCTTGAATGCTTACATCTCACGTTCCAACATAGTTGGGCACAATCAAAACCATACAGGCACTTATTGGATTATGGATTCCATCAATGGCAGGGCCACTGGGGTACCGCCCGTCATAGTACGTGACCTAGATCACCGTACCGAGGAGTACGCCCGCTCCCCTGCAACACAAAGCCAGAACCATTCCTTACTGAACAGTTCCGAACAAGACCACCCCGCAGATTGGCCGTCGCCAACTGCCACACATCCGAATATAAAGGGACCTCTAGACAGGGATAAATCTTGCTCTCCAGTGGGGGCTACCCACGAAGCTTTGCTGCACCTCCCCTGTTTTAGCCATTCGCGGTTGATGAGGCTTGAGGCTACGATTACCTTTAGAGAACACAAATCTTAGAATGCTCATCGTCCAACTGACGATGTTCTGAAAGCATTCAATCCATACAAGTTCGTTCCGGGTTCGAATGAAACCGAAGGCATTATCTCGTTACACTCGTATTGGAATCACCCTCAGAGTTAACGATGATAACCCTTGCACTCTAAATCACCATCTCGAACATATAAGTACTATTCCGTCAAACTCATTACGGAATCACCCACAGAGTTATACTGACGTATAGCCCTTACACCTCGAGTCTTCACCATCTCCACTTGGATTAACGACCTAACGTTTAATTGGAATCGATGTGGTTTTAGGATATCCAAATATGGAAACCCGATCCCGGTCTCATCGAAACCAAACGCCATCTTAATGTCCAAGTTGTACTTAAGGGTTTTAAAATAAATTAACTCATTTCATTATTATCTAATTCACATAGATAGATAAACTATATATCACAGTAGATAATCACATTCATATTATAACAGATGATCTGTATCATCCATAATCAGATAATCATCACAACCAAATAATCCATCACAAACCATCATACTTAAACCAATCACCCATATCATACAGATACAACTATTCTCATTACTGAGATCACAACCATTCAATCAATAATATCCATAAGCAATGATTCAATAACCAATAATTATAATTAATTTAAAATGAATTAAATTAATTACAACCATCTCTAATTAATTTAAAATAAATTAAATTAATTAACACTTCTATAAATCCTGCTTAATATCCATAAATTAATTAACCCAGTTAATTAATTAATCCTAAGTATTCAACTTGATTAAATATCTTTGATTAATCATTCACCAATTACAATAAGTAATTAGTCATCAATTAATTTCCACAAATTAATAACCTTATTTATAAGTAATTAACATTTAATTACTTGATTTATTAATTAATTATAATTAATTATATTTGTCCTTAATTAATTACAATTAATTAATCACTTAATTAATTAATTAATATTTAATTAAACAATCATTAATTACATCATTAATTATAATAATTAATGATCTTTAAATTTTAAATAAATTATTTAATTAAAATTAATTACATTTAGTAATTAATCTAATTATTAACCACCTTGATTAATATTAAATTTAGTAATTAACTATCTTTAGTTACTTATTAACAAATTAATTATCCAATAATTAATTATCTTAATTAATTAATTCCTTAATTAATTACAAAGTAATTATCCAAATTACTTAATTAAAATAAATCACCTTTCACTAATTACATTCAAGTAATTTATCATTATTACTTTTCTAAGTAATCTTGCTCCATTAATTACATTAAGTAATTACACTCTTTAAAGCATTAGATGATTTACATAAATTAATTAACTAAATTAATTAACTTAAATAAATCATATATCGAAATTAATTACAATAATTTATTAATTCCTTAATTACTTAAACAATTAATTATACTTAACAAATTTCAATTAATTATATTCAATTAATTAATCTAGTTAATTATCAAAATTAATTACATTAATTAATACTAAATTATCCTTAGATAATTATCACCAATTATTAATTAACAACATTTCAATAATTACATACTTAAGGAAATTTGAATTAGATTAATTATTAATAAATCATTTCTAATTAATAAATTAATCTAAACCATTATTTAAAATCAAATAATTAAGTAAATCCTTAATTATCTTAATTTTTTTTAAATAATTTAATTACTTATCAAATGACTCATTTATATTCAAAATATATTAAATCAATATATTTCTAAAATTAAATTCACATTCCAATTCATTTAAAAATTTAAAGATTCAAAATGTTTAATCATTTAAACATTAATCCAAATTTAAATAATTATAAACTTAAAAATAAAATGAATGTTAAAGAACATTACTTAAATATATAAGAAAGGTTTAAAAAAACTAATTTAAAATAAATCAAACTTTGAAAATAAATTGATTATTTCAACTTTCAAATTAAAATTAAACACTTCATATTTTTATTCAAATATCAAAAGAAATAAATTCTTTTCAAGTTTTAAAACTTACTTGAAATCAAATTTCATTTTCAAATTTAATTTTTTAAAACATTTGAATATGTTTATTCATATTATTATTTTTATTTACAAACTGTTTTGAAATCAAAACTGGTTTTCAAAGTAAATTGAAAACTATTTTTAACTTGATTTCAAAACAAATTTAAATCTTGCTTAAAACATTTAAATCTGTTCAAAACTTAAAAACTAACAAAACTGTTTTAAATCAAATTCTGGTTTAAAAGGTAAACCTGAAACTGTTTTTAGTCTTGATTTAAAAATTGAATTTAAATCTTGCTTAAATTTAAGATTTTCATTTTTAAAAAAAATTAGAATTCAAACTGCATTTGAATTCAGATCCAAGTTACACTAAAATCAAACTCCTGCACTTAATTTTAAATTTCATTCAACATTTTTAAATAAACTGCAAAATAACTCTTTGGTTTTAACTCTGTAAACCTATACCCGAGAATCCCCTTCACTACTTCGAGTTCACCAACCATTAGCTTCGACACAGAGACCAGAAACCCCGAGAGAGGCTTCGAGTTAAAAATACCCTGCATACAGCAGAAGTTCACCAGAACTTCAACATGAATGGTGCACATGCACTGGCACTCCGGCCACATACAGCCACTCTAAACCCATTCACCACATCGCAGGCCATCCCCCAAACTTATCCACGACCACCAGAGTTATGCAATCAGCTCAAAACAAAATTCGGGTTATTCAATGCAACCTGAACCCCCCTCTGTAACAAAAAAAAAACCAACCCTGTCAACAGCCAAGAAATCCCACCTCCGGCCACCATCGTCGACTCGACCTTGGCCATAGCTACCTCTACACTCCCTCTACAACCTCTCAAATTCTTACCCCACTCGATGCAACAGAGAGTATGTGCAGAAACTAAGAGCTGCCATACTTAAAAACAAGGGTTTGAAACCTGGGAAAAATTCCAATTCACATCTCCTCTCTCTCTGATCCTCTATCACCAAAATCCCCTTCATTCTTACATCAAAACTCCACTACAATAGGCATCATAACCCCCAAATTCACTAGCCTACAGATACTTTCAAATTTCCTATTTCTGTTTTAAAACAGAAATGCCTTTTCCCTAATAGTTTATTTAAAACTGTAATATTTGTTTTTTTTTTAAATTCCCAGTTTCAAACATGTACTCTAGTTTTAAACTTGTTCTAATATTTTAAGATATTTGAGATTCATGATTATTAAAAATAAGGACAGTTACATTTGTTTTCAGAGGCACAGATCTTTAACTAAACTAAATTTATCAAAAGTCATAATTTATAAACCTAAATCTGTGCTAACAAACATATTTGATTTACATAATAATTTCTAACTGAGATCTAATCTTGTGGAAATGGATTTTTTTATCAAAAATCCTAGATAAGAAAACAGAATTCATGTCTGTTGATAGCTAGCATCACACATATATGCATATTAATGAACACACATAGAATATCATCACATTATAATCAATCAAACATGCTTGTTTCAATCAGTACTCATGCACAGATACTTTAGACCTTTCTGCTTTATGAGGTATCTCATTTTAAATCAAAAACAGAGCAGATTTCATCAAGACAGTATTGATTTTTATTTAAACAAGCATGTATTAGAACTTGAGATTTCTGAAACTTGTTTAGCTTTACTTTTTTTTTTAAAAAAAAAGATAAGTACTGTTTTTAAAATTAGAAGCTTACTACCTTTTTAAATAGAAGAAGCAGAAAACAATTTAGAGAAGCAGATCACAATTTCCTGGAGCAGATGATTGCAAATTGAATCTCCTGAAACTGTTTAATTGAAACTGCATGTTGATCCTGTCTTTCATTTAGATTACAGAAATTGATCTTCTGGTTGATGTAGATTGCATGCAAATTTGTAGTTTTAATGTTGCAGATTTGAAGTTGTTATTTGCACATTTGAGAATTAATTTTGCAGATTTGAAGTTGTTTTGTAGAAATTGATTTGCAGATTTTGATTGAAGTTTGGTTTTGATCTTACTGAAATTTGGTTTTCAGGTTTTCAAATGAGAAAATGTTTTAACAAATGAATTACTATGTTTCTTATCAATATAACTTAAATTTTAAAAATAAATAAGCTTGCCATTTGTTATGTTATTATCTCAAAATTTTTACAAGTGTTTACTTTATGTTTTAAGATTTTAACACATGTACATTTTCAATATAAAAAGAAAATTCTAAATTTGCAATTGTATTTAATTTATTCTAAAACTATTTCTAATTTATTTTAAAATGTTTCTAAATATTTATTAACATCTAGTCTTTAAATAAATACATATAAACTATTTAAATGTTTACTTGAAATTTTTAAAATAATATTTTAAAGCTAATTTTCAAAAGAGAAAATTTTCAAAAGAAAAATAATGTTGAATTCATTTATTCAAGTGTTTTCAAACCAAATGTTATACTTTAACAAAAATGAATTAAATCTTATTTCAAAGAGAAAAACAATTTTAAAATAAAACAAAACAAAATAACTTTTATTATAAAATGAAATCTAAACTATATTTATTCTTATAAACAAATAAATACTTACTTACATTTCTATAAAGATATAAGAAAGATTCTTAAAATAATCTTTTGAAAAGTTAACAATACTAATTTAAATTAATTTAAATCAAATTAATCAATTTACAAATTATACATTTATATAATATTTAGAAAATATCCTTTATTTAACATAAATTAAAATTAAAACCAAATCCTCTATTTACAATGTATACACATATATACATTATAAATAAAATATTTTTAAATCAACATAGAAAGATAAATTTATTACTTAAATATTTTTAACTTTTGAAAAGAATATCATTTAACAAACTAAATAATTATAAATTTTCAAAAGAGAATTCCAGTTTGAATTAAATTATTAAATCAATATTTCACATTTTAAAATAATTATCAAAGAAATTATTAAATAATTATTGCCTAAATTTTCGGGACATCACAGTTATGAGATACGAATTTTCTCCAAGTCAAATTTAGTATCCCTCTGTAGACTCTATCCAACACGAAAGTGACTTGCATGGTCTCCCATAAAGAGCTTCAAAAGGTTTCTTGGTTTTATATTTAAAATCTTTGTTTACTTACAAAGAAACTAGTAAGCTATATATGCTCTATAATTCTTCAAGAAGAATTTCACTTTAGATAAAATTTATATCCTATGAAAACCAATTTAAATTTCTTACCATATTCCAAAAACCCAATATTTACTTTAAATATATTGATAATTATTCTTTTCAATTCTAATAATTTCAATTTATTGGGTTAGACATAAAGTTGATTTTCCTAGTTACTATCGTAGGAATATCCTTTCTAAACCTTGGAAATCTCATTTCCTTACTCAAAGTCTTATATTCTTATTCTTTTTGTATGCCTATATTTATTCTAAGGCATTATCGTAAAATCCACTTGCACGAGGCAACTATTATTTCTGCAATTATCTACACGTGGCTTTTCTCCTTTCTTATCAACTACATCTATTGTACATCTCCAATCCTTAGCCTATCACTCTTTGGATTTTCACAACTCATACCTAAGTGTACAAAACTGTTTGTCAAACTTATTCTATTTGTAGACATTCACTATGCCCCAAGACATGCGCTTCCTTACGCCAAAAGTGACACTTCAAAAACTTTGCTCTTAATTGATGAACATGAAGTGTATGAAGAACCTCCTCAAAATGTCTGAAAAATCTTTAATGACTGGAACGAAATCTAGCTTTCCTAATTTTGAATCAATGGAATAAAGAAAACTCAACATAACTTACCCCTATAGGTCACAAGAGACCTCGAGAGTCCTACCACTACATGTCTCTAATCTAATGAGTCTCCTTTCGCAGTCCAATATTGCTTCGCAAGTGGATACCCCATCTATTCCCAATTCATTCCATACCCTGAAAATCCCGGTACATAGGCATCACAATCAAATCCTACGCTTAGTATACAAATTTTCAAAATCCTACAAACCATAGATAAATGTGTCGGTCCTCCTATGGGGTTTGAAAAAAAATGGGATTTACTACTAAAGAGATAACTAAGTGCAAACATTCTACTAGAGATAAAAGAGTGTGATGCTCCAAATTCAAAAAGGGTCTAAATGGAAAAATCAGAAATAGAAATCAAAACTTCTACAGTGATTTTCCTACGTTTATCTAGTCGATTGCCAGAAGGCGTTCCATCCAAAGCCTGTATCTGTGCTATAGGGGAGCTCGCTCCCTGCCTCGTCTTTTGATGATAGGCTTTACTAAAATGAAAAGGATATCCACAATTGAAACACTTCCCTTTCATTGCTACCTTCTTACCATCCTTTGCGTACTGACCAACCATCCCATAACTATTACACTTCTCATTTTTCATGATCTGCTTTTGAGGTCCTCCTCCTTTCTTTTTATCCTCGTCCTTTTTATCCTTCCTCCACTTCTTCTTAGAACTTTCCAACTTAGGGGTCTCCTAAAACTCTCCCTCCTTAGTTGCATCAGACATAAGTGTCATCTCTACCAACGACTCGTATGTAGCTCCCATCGGTATATGAGTCAACAACAAACCTTGAAGGGGATGATTTAATCCTTTTGCAAACTTTATAGCCTTCTTGTGTGGTGTATTCACCAATTCTATTCCAAACCACAAAAATTTAAATTGATTGATGTACTTTTTCACAGACAAGCTTCCTTGCTTCAAGTTAATAAACCCCTCCAAGTGAACACTCTCTTCTACTTGAGATAAAAATTTCCTATCAAATCGCTCCTGAAACCCATTCCAAGTAACTTCTCTTCCTTCCAACTCAATAACCTCCTACTAGTAAGAAGACTCCTCTTTTAGCTGCTAAGATGCTAGCTGAACCCGTTGTTGATCGTCCAATCGCAATAGTCCCAATATCATCTCTGTATTTATTAGCCAAGCCTGAGCCTCCACAAAAGTCTCCATATC
The DNA here is from genome assembly GCA_030765085.1 of Allium cepa. NCBI lineage: Eukaryota > Viridiplantae > Streptophyta > Magnoliopsida > Asparagales > Amaryllidaceae > Allium > Allium cepa. The sequence goes on from CM060934.1 coordinate 723,891,197, forward strand.
GGAAAAGGTCTTCCATCCAAATTTGTAAAATCCTTTCAAAGGCTGGTGAAATTAACTGCTGTAGGTGGGTTGATGGGATTAGAGTACAGCTATTCCCTAACATGTGCAAGTACAAATAATGAACAAAATGATGAAATAAAAGAAGTGGAAGTACATAGTGGAATCTCCTTCAAAAACCTCCAAGTGACTGCAACTTACTATCCTCTTCCTTGATTTCCTATAGGGGAAAAAGGGAATGTAGAGGAGTAGGTCTGACTAAAAGTCTGGTGAATGATAGTAATTACTAGAATCTTTAAGTAAAGTAAAGGTAATAGGCTTTACAATAGTTCTAGTATATAATAAGAAACAAAGGAAATATAAGAAGGAATAAGCTGGAAATAAATACAAATTAAGTATTAAATATGATTGATTAACTTTGACTGTTTTCACTTGTCTTTGAAAGCTCCTTTGATAAGGCTAAATTCCAAATCCTATAATTAGGCTGAAATCCTAATTCTACCTTTTGATCGGCCTGCTACTCCATAGTACCTACTATAGACTAAACGCTAGATAGCTCCCTACATAGAAGGCAATGGTGTCTACGAAAGACACACACTAAGCGCTTGGAACTCAATAGCCACTTATCTCCCCTAATCGACGTCGCACGCTCAGTCACTATTGACATCATTACAATATACATCTTATCTTTCGTTATTTCAGAATTCTTATAATTTAATACATACTCGCATTTAATCTTTTCTAATCCATTCGTGAAGAAAAAGAAGAAATAAAAGAAAACTGAAAATAGAAGAAAATCCAAAGCATAGGAAAAAGATGTAAATAATGCATAAATAACACTAAATAAATTAAAATACTATAAATAAATGGAAAAGCTATAATTAATAGAAATAAAATAAAATTAACTAAAAAGAATAGCTAAAAGAGATAGACGGAAAATAATTTTTAAAACTGTAAATAAACTACTAAAAAGGTTATTCCAAAAATCGCAGTAAAACTACAACTATTGGAAACCCTATTATTTTAAATTTCTTGAAAATCAAAACTAATTACAATCACTCACCTATGGTCCTTAGCTCTTTCTTTGGTCTTTCTGGATCCACTTGGGTTTGTAAAATAATTTAATTTAAAATGATTTTCTCCTTGAAAAATTATTCCATTTAGGGTCCTTCCTGAAAAGGTGAACCAAATTGGAGAAAACTTACAATTAGAAAAATGTTAGGCCTAGGGTCTTATTTATAGGTGTAAAAGTCGATCTCAAATTGTTGGATTTGGGGATTGCATACGATGCAACCACGTCATAACCTGAATAGGAGCCATCGGATGGAAGCATGAAGTGACCATATTGAGCAAAATAGGGAAATTGATGTGTTAAAATCGCACAGGACAAAGAAGGAATTATTTTGCCTCAAACCCATAGGTGGGTCGACCTATGGGTTGACCTCCCATAGTGCCAGGTCGATCGGCCGGTCGACCTAGGCCTTAGGATGGTCGACCTCCTTGGTGTGTGTGTGTGTGTGTATTTGTTGATTCTTGTTTGCTTTGTATCTCGCTCATATTAACTCAGATTCTGACGTTCTATATACGGAAATTGACCAGAAAATTACCACGGACACAATGGTGAACTCCCATGGATCAATTTTGATAGTTTCACAAATTTATTTTATCATTTAATTAATTAATTATTCTAGTTTAATTTTTTGGGTTGTTACAAAAATCATTAGTAAAGTGATCCTTGACAATGATGAGAACAGTCCATTATTTATATGTAACCCTATATTAATCCCTTCGTAGTTATATAGTTGGGAGCTAAACATGGCATAACAGAGTGCTTTCAACCCCATGTTTGGTTGATTTTGTGTGACGGTTGTGCGTTGAATGTTTGGTTGGTTTACCCTTGAGAAGATGTTTACTTATATGATATTATTATGTATGGAAAATGATGTGCATATGAATCTAGTTATGTTCGTATACCAAAGACAAATCATGTGCCACTTTATGAGCTACATGTTATACCATACCTTTACTATCACATAATGACATTTTAATTTTAGACATAGTCTGACCCGTATGTTTTTTATAATACTCAGGTCAGTTTAAAATATTTCAGATCCAGGTACGAAGCAGATTACTTGACTCGGGGGCTATCTTTCGAAGGCTAGTATACATGTTAAGTGATCATTCTTTTATGTGATTTGTTGCCTTATTTATGTATTTATGATGATGCATTAGGGATAATGTTATTTAAGTAGTGGGTTAGATACTAATACTTTTGTAGTATAACATCCTGTAATTTTATAAAATTAAATATATAAATTAAAAAGGGTAAAATAATAATTTAGCATAAGGAAAAAATAGTACATTTCTACAGGAGTTCAAATTAGGCTTAGGGACCTATTCCATTACAATCAAAATGTTGTTTATAGTCAAAAACATATATAACCTATTGAATTTGGTTAAACATGCTAGAGATGAGAAATAGTCAAACTCATTAGCTCGTAATGTTTTGAATTCAAAAATATGGCCTAGATATTATTATTTTAAGCTTATAAGTATATCATTAACCCTATTTCTTTTGATTTATAAATGTCAACTCCACTTATAAAACCATGTTCACTAAATCAATTCCAAATCCACCAAATCAATCCAAATTAAACAAATTTATATATGAACCAACGCTACGAAGTGAGCTATGCAAATAAATCGAAGCTATTCAGAGATTTAGCATTTTCAAGGTGGGGAATTTTTTGAACAACAAAGGAGGAGGAGGGCTCACCTTTGAACGAGAAGACGCACGACTAGATAGTGAGTGGGATTTATCATATTTGTGTATATACTGATAAGACATAGTAATTCATCCCTTATGATCCTAAATCAAATTAATAAATGATGTAATTAATAATAAAAACTGATTTGGATGTAGTATGCAATGGCTAGATGTTAAAAATATAATTTTATCGATTGTCATTTTGCAAACGATAATCTTCTTTTAATTAATAACATGCAAAATACAAATGATTTGGAAAGCATGCAAATTATATATAAAATATTTAGTTCTCGATGACATGAATCAATGGTGGTGCGTGTTCATCGACCAGGTGTATCTGTTAATCAAAAATCACATCGAAAGTTTGACCAACACAGACCGTTCGTTTGATCCAAATGTGAAAAGATGAGGATGCGAGATTAGAGAGTACATATATGTTGAGGTGGTTGAGCAGGTCATCGTGGTGGTTTTTGGTCAAGTCCGATGGTCATGGGTTTTCAAAACCAGCAAGAAAGTGACCGACGGTCCTAGGTCATAGCAGGGAATTGCATGCTAAATCGAGGCCCGTGTTGTACTTAGTAGTGCATGGTGAAGCGACTGGTGATGTCGGGTCAGTGGTTTGGTGGTTGTAGCAGTGGTGGTGAGCAAAAATAATGGCGATTGGAAACGATGTTATGAATTTTGGGTTCCTACTATAGCGGAGGAAGACGCGTAAAGTATAATATGCGATTTTTGAAAAAATATATTAAAATAAAATAATTAATAGTTACGATATTGCCCTCATGGTTAGATGTAAAAATATAATTTTTATCGATTGTAACTAGCAAAAGAGAAAATCTCCTTTTAATTTTAAAAAAAGAAAAATATAAAGTGTTCCAAATCATTTATATTATATATCAAAATTTTAGTTCTCGATGACATGGATCCACTGGTGGTGTTTATTCGTCAACTAAGCGTATAAATTAATCAGTAAATGTGCCAGAAGATTACCAACGTACATTGTTCATTTGATCTAATAGCGAAACGATGACGATATGACAATCATAGAGTATTGATGTCTAGAGGCGGTTAAGCAGATCCTCATGATGGTTTCTGATCAAGGTAAATGACCGCTGGTTGGTCGAAATTGGCTAGAAAGTGGACGTAGGTCATGGCGTGGCATCGCGGGCTAAGTCGAGGATGGCATTGGACTTGGCAGAGCATGGTAGAGCAGTTGGTGATGCCTGATTAGTTGATTGGTGGTTGTAGTAGTAGCGGTGAGAAAAAATAGTGGTGGTTGGAAATGATGTCGTGAATTTTGGGCTCCTGTAGTATCTTGCAAAGGAAGGTGAACAAATTTTGTTATATAGTAATTGGCAAAAATTATATATTAAAATAAAATAATTAATAATTATGATATTGCCCTCATCTTTATATGCCTATAACTTTCACATATGATCACGGTTTCACATGTGGTTTGCGGTGTTTCGATCATGGCAAGACGAAGAATGTTATGGTATGTTTTTTTGATGTGTTTTGAGACACTTTAAAAGTTTCCTAGTTGGGTAGGTTTGTTGTGTATTTTTCGACTGGAAATTAAGAGTATTGGCTTTATGGTGCATTTTTCTAAGAAAATGAGTTATTCGGTGTAACCAGTGACGTCGAACGATGAAGGTTATGAGGATTGTTATTGTGGGAAATTTTTAAGTGGAAATGAGTTATAGCTAGTAACGTTTGATGACAGTGTTGCATGAATTTTTTAGAGGTACTAAATTCTCGATGCATAATTTGACAATGAAGGGTACGATACATGTTTCAAGTGAAATGAGTTTCTCGACGTGGCCGGTGACCTCAATGATGGGATAACATAGGCATAACATTATTATTTTAGAGGAAATGAGTTCTTCAATGTAACTGATGATGTTCAACAAATACAATTAAAAGGATTGGCCTAACAGTAACGGTATATTTTTAGAAGAAATGAGTTCTTCGATGTAAAAGGTAATACATGGTTATAGCATTGCATGCATTTTTCAGAGGAACTTTGTTCTCTGTACACAATTTGACGATGATGGATACGATACACTTTTTTTGAGGAAATGAGTTCTTCAATGTGTCCAGTGACCTCTCATAATGACAAGTTCAATAGCTTAGTCGTTACAGTACATTTTCAGTGGAAATGGGTTCTTTGGTGTAACCGCGACATCTATCGACGATGATTACGAGGATAGGCATTACGAATATTTTTCTAAAGAAATGAGTTCTTTGGTGTAGCCAGTAATGTCTAATGATAGCAACACGCTACATTTAGAGAAGTAGAGTCCTCGATGTATGACTTTGTGATAGTGGATTAAGATATATAAGTTCTTAGTACTGAGTCGCACGTGTTTTCCGTATGTGATTTGGGACTTTGGTCACTAATCGTGTGCATATGATTAGGCATAGGAAAGGTTTTAGAAAGGTCTTAGCATACAATGTCATTATAGTTGTATTGTGTTTAATTGACTTATTGGGTTAAGGTGACATAGGTAAAGGTACTATTTTTAGGCATAAGCATCGTTTTACTAGCTTATTAGTATTAAACGCTTATATGATGTGTTTCACTCTCCAGATGTAGGTCTAAACCATTCTGTCATTTTCTTCTTTATAAATGTACTTCTATAAATCGATAGAGAGGACTAGTGGTGATTTGGAGGGGTGATGGTATGATGGAGATGCATAATTTTTTATTAGTATCTACTGTTTTGTTTTATTCCCGGGCATTATGATTTTTCTTTTACCTATATAGAGAGATGATGTAGTTTTATTTGATACCGTATTTGTTTGGGAATTGCATTGTTGGTTGTTATTATGTTTTATAACTTTCATTGTGAGTTTCAAAAAGTGTTGAGTATGTACATAGATTTGTGATCTATTTTATATTTTAAGGTAAATTGATCTACTATTCACGAGTCTGCGATGCCAGTTCCGCTTCTAAATGTGGAACGGGATGTCATAGACAGTGGGTACATATAGACCCACTAAGACTATCTATATTTATGCATTGTATTTTATTACTGCATTTTGACTCTATGGTATTTATGCATTATTTTGCATTGTGTATTGTTCTATGCTGGATATGTATGTTTATTACTTTGTGTTGATATCAACTACGCATATTTCAAATTATATATGATCTTAAGATACATAGTGGTGTTATAAGGGAATATTCACATACAGCATCCCATTATCGCCTCATTTTCCGTATTATATGACAGTATTACTAAGTAATACTCTTTAGTAGTATAGGTATAGAGGTGTGTGTTACGTGCGAGGTCTTCCCATACTTATATTTTGAGCTTATTATTGCTTATTCCACCGTGCGACACTATGGAACCTTGATAATGTTTGACTTATTTTATTTAGAGACAGTTATTTGTGTTTATTTTTCAGTTGTATAAACTTTTATGCTACTTTATATAGCATTATTGAACCTATGCTCTGATCTACGATGGTTTATTTAGTTATATTTCTATCTCACTTGTTTTATATCTATGATTGATGTTTTATATTTTATCCTTGCACGATGAGATATACGACCTGTTTGTGATTATTTTAGTTACGTTAGCACTAGGCAATTATCCTACAATCGGTCGGACACTGTTATAGCGTACTATAAAGGTATATTGAGTGCTGGAGGTGTAGGGTGGTCATCACAATTGGCATGCTCCTTGCCACACAATCATACCATCATTCCCGTTGTTCACCAGATTAATGGCCTAGAGTGATTCCCGCCTTTCAGCTATGCAATCTCAACCAGTAAAAGATCAACTTCGGCTACTATAATTATCCCTTTCTATGCAACTTCATAAGGGCTCAAAATTTTATCTTTAAGCATACAAAAATATATGGGCTCTTGAGTTAGTACATTGCAATCTTAGCTGCTCATATTTTCTTATTATTCTTTTGTAGTTCCTTTTAATTTTAAGAGATCGATATAGTAAGAAATTTTCACGATTGATGTAGGTAAGCTTAGCCAAGCCAGTATATATCTCGTGTCACTTTACTTTAATTGCTTATCTACTCCTCATTTTCAATTTTTAAGTCTAGTATTAGCAAATAACCTTTGCTAATATAATTGTACTATCGCGGTTCCAAGGTTGGCTAAATCTATAGTCAATATTTTGGTGTTAAAAGGAGATTGTCCCTTATAAGTTCTCAAATTCTTTGCTTTTTCCTCCACTGAAAATATGTTCTACTTGTTTCCTGAATCCAAATGATAATAACAAAGGTATCAACTCAAATGACTGCAACATTCACAGGAACACTGTTGCTAGCGCTGTTAGTCACATCCGTAAATTGAGTAATGACAAGTTGCAAAGTGTTCTTTGAGGCTTGAATAATGTAGGATAGCTTGTAAAATAAATGAACTAAGGATAAGGCTTGATGCTCTAACGAACATAAACTTTGGTTCACCAGCCCCTCCAGTGGCTCATCTAATAGCTACCCAGCCTATCATTCCTAATGTTTACAATCTCGTTAATACCGCCCTAGAGAGGGTTGTGCTTGAAACCTCAACGAGGGTTGTTCATATTTATAACAGAAGAATGCATTTTATGGATGAGACAAGTCATGATATAAAAGTTATGGACACCGAATTGGCCACGTACAAAGAACAAAGGAATTGTTGTTTCCCTTTATCAAAACGTCCATCTTCTTTTGAACGCCTTTGGATGATAGTAGGAACTTGAGACTTGAGATTTGATCATCTTAGTGGTGGTGCTTTCATCGTCGGTAGAGAGCATAGGGCCCCTTCAGCGCACTACCCATCCTATAAGGGTGCAGATAAGCCAAGATTAAGGAAAAGTGAGTCAAGCAATCATTGTTGCCTTCTGTGTATAGAGAGAGGAGGTACCCCTCTCCAATCCCTTGTTGTTGTCGTCGCTCTCCATCGCATCATCATCGTCGATCTCCTGCCACATAAACGATGCCACTAAAGCCCATCTTCGGTTAGGAGCCAAATAAATCCGCAATAGGCAAAAGCTAGCCTACGGGAGGAAATGGCCCGTCTACACTAGCAAACTCAAGTGAATGAAGATCCGTTCTTGAAAGAAACCCTAAGCACACACATCCATAAACGGCATGCTTTACCACCTATTGACAAATACGAGCAATGTACTGAACCATCAGACTACATCACTATTTTAAGTTCCATCACATGGGCCGTCTAGCTTTCCACTCCTACAAAATGTCTATTATTTCTCTCCACTCTTATAGGACTGGCCTCCACTAGAATATACATCTACAACCGATTGGGCCCAGCTTTGTGCAAATTTCAACACTAGGTTCTTTCCCTCGAAGACACATATCATGATGGCTAGTAAGCTAGGTAACATCAGAAATGGCTCGATTGAGAAACTTTTATCGTATATGAATCATTTTAACAAGAGTCCACTCGGGCTAGGAACATTGAGAATAACAGCCTAGTCATGGTTATCTTCTTAGAGGTTAGATACAAGTCAAGGATGTGGAAAGAACTTCAAAAGTAGTCGGTCATGTCCTGAACTTGTTTCTATCAATAGCCAATGATAGAATGTGAATGGAAGATGTAGATCTCTTAGATAGCGGAGATGAGGCTGGATACTCTCACAAAGCCAGCCCCAATAAAAATTTCGATCGCCGAACCAGTGGCCGGCTAAATAACAACTAAAATTGCACAGAAGACGAAACTTAATACAAGCTTAAGTATACTAACTAAGCCTCTTTGAATCATGATATGAAACATATATAATTTACAACTTGGGACTAGTTACCATTTCAAAGACCTCCCACCATAAGAAGCGGTATAAGGGAGGAGCCTTACAGCAATGGCAAGTATTGCAAGCTCCACCAAATTAATAGCCACTCCACCAATGAGTTCTATATATACTAAAGGATGAAATCGAGAGGCTGATCTAGGAAGGAATTCTTATGGATTATGTTCAACACTAGGTCGACAATAAAATGACTCATAATAACCAGTTGTGTTAACCCTGGTTAACATGATAATAATGTTGTAGAAATAGCCAACATTCTGGCTATTTATGGAGGCCTACATATGGCTGGAATCAGACGGAGAGAGCAATCCCCAAAGCATAGAGAAGTAGGTAAGGTTGGTCTAGTTTATTCGTTGGATCATCGAGTGTCCAAAGCACCTAGGCTAAAGGCGGATCAAGTCACTGTCTAGGATAAAAATGCAGTCTTATACCCCTCTGTCTTGACACCATTGTTACCACCATTGTAGTGGAAAACTCGAATGTAGACAGAGCTTTCATGGATCGGGGTAGCTCAGTCAACGTCATGTTCGATTATGTTTTCGATGCACTCAAGCTTCTTACGTCTAGCCTCCACCTATGCCTTGGCCATCTACGACTTTGGAGTGATGGCACTGTTCTGATGTGAACTACTTCCTTCATGACAATTTTTCAGGGAAACCCTCGATACAGGTGAACTTTATAGTGGTTGATTTGCCATCTACTTATAAGCTACTGATATAAAGACTGGTCGGATGGAGCAAGATGTGATTATCTGAACAATCAACTCATCATGAAATTATCCATCAAATTTATGGTCGATCGAGGCAACCAACAAAAAGCTAGGGTGTGTTATAGGACCTTCCTCAAACATGCAAAAAAAGGTATTCACATACTACAAAGAGAATGCAACATTCAATGGCAAGTCACTCGAGAGAATCCTCGAGTCATGTAGCGCTCTATTTCATTTGAAGACTGCATGTATGTAACGGGCCAGAATTTCTAACACTTCACATATAAATACCTGAATTATTTAAACATTTGAATCTTGGATTAAATGGGATTAAATTGATTTAATAACCATATCAAACCCTTTCTAATAATAAATAATGATGATAAATTTTTTATTGAAGTTTGTTTACAAAAATAAATACTTTGAAGAAATATAGATAATGTGACTGAAAATCGGTTTATCGATTAATAGCTTTTTAATCAATATGTGTTGTTCGAACTCTTTTGTGCTAAGCTAATGAAAATATGAACATATTAGGGACTAATTAACCCACTTTGCATCATAAAGTAAATGGAACACTTTAGAAGCTTCTAATGAATAAGTGAGATTTCTGTGGAAGGGGCAAAAAACTTAATTTGCTAAAGGTAAATGGAGGGGTGAGCCTTCCATGACGATGGGGGGTGAGAGAAACGTTAAGGAACATCATCTTAAGCCTATATAAGAGGGGGGATACCTCTTAAAATCACTTTTGCAAATTCACAAAATAAAATCAACTCTCTTATCTTCTTTCTCTACATAAGTTTCCTAAGAAAATATTGCATGGTGAGTAACCAAATGCCAAAAAAATTGATCGTTATGGGGAAAGAAAGAAAGAAGAGGGGAAAAGAAGAAGAATAAGAAGAGAAGAGAAGAAGAAAAGGAAACTAGAAGAAGAGAGAACTAAAACAATCACATAATCTCACATACGGAGCAGAACATCATATAATATAATATCAATAAACTTTGCTAAACAAAAACTGTAATATACATACGTTCATTAGAGTACAACAATCAATCACTAATCATCAACCTGAACGGTTATAATAACCCGCACTTATAATTATTGATAATTTAAACAACAATGTAGCGGAAAAATAAACATATACGTGAATACGACCAGAAGACCTCTAGCTCGCTATTTGAAGCTCCAAAGCATCCAAATACAAATTCATAAATATGCTAGGTATGACCCCGAGTATTTAAAAGGAAGAACGTCCGAATCAATCTGGTACATTCACATGAGAAAACACATCCCAACTGAATTTTAAAGTTATTAAAACTTTTCTTCATCAAGAAAAGAATCACGTAAGACCATGCCCACACATAAACACATATGGGATTTTACCTTACGATGACCATAACATTTCATATCAAATCCTATTATATTATACTAGTGTCTAGTATACAAATAATATTAATCATAGCCAAAAATTTGGCATTGATTGAATTCCAGCATAATAGTCACAAATTGGGTTCTACAAACAAAATGGCAGGCACGTAGTGGATAATGGATTTTCATACAAATGACCAAATGAAGGGACTACCTTTCAGTATTACATCTCTAAAGGAATGTACCGAGGCCTACATAACATCTGCAGCTCTACTAACACAAGACCAGCCAACCTCTTCCAAGATTGTACTAAATATGCCATCGCCCCGTTCTTTAGCGACCTATCTGAGGGCCCTCATCACATACGTCCACAATAATTTAAAACCCAAACATCATGGCAAGAATAAATATATCTAGAAGGGGATGATCATATCCTAATGGTTGTAAACAACATAGCCTTATCGCATCTACCATGTTTCGGACATTTTCGAATGTGAGGCCTAAGGTCACGATTACCTTTCATATAGCACATATCACTCTTTTGAATGCCACATTCCCATTCGATCATCAACAACTAATTTCCACAAACGTATAACTCTTGAGCTCATACGTCTCAAGAAAAGGTGTTAACTAAGAGAAGTTGCCTTCTCCGCCACCAAGCAGACAATACGCTCATAAAGATCAATCAATGTAATTATAAATGCAACGTGGACATTCATCCATACAAGTTGTCCGAGAATAGGACAAACCGTAGATACTTCTCCTACTGCATCCTATCGTGAGTCACCCTTACGTTTAGTAAGGATTAGTTCTTGCATTGAGTATTTCATAAATGAAGAGACCACTACTACTAGGAGTTTATCCCCAAATGATCAACAAGCAATCCTTCATTATGAAAATTCTAAATATAAATGTCTTTTAACACCTGCACATTCGATCACATATACGTTGGTCCGAAGTGTTTTTCAGATAAATCTGATCCTGGTCTCTCCGGATCAACAACGATAAAGAGGCTAAATTTGATAGACAGTTATTTAACTATCAAAGCAACAAACAATATCTTGTACATAAGTAATCACTAGGCCCATTTAATCAATCTTTTATAACTTAAACCAATTTCTAAATATTTACTTCAAATTATCTTTAAAAAATATATCTTCATTACCGTCTCGATCTTTCTATATTGAAAAACATTTCCATATACTTATATCGACGGTATAAACATATTCACAAATCATTTCGCTTTCAACACTTAGAAAAGTATTCCAATATACTTACATCAACGGTATAAGTATAGTTAATAACACTACCATTTAGAGACATGCCAAATAGATTTCTATACCCGTACAACTCCAAAGTTCGTATGTCCTCCGGACGAGTGTTAATTATAGGAAGCAATGTGCCTACACCACTAATTGTTTAGTACGATTATAAGAACCAATTCGTGTATTTCACGATGGAAGTTCAAAACATCATTTATTAGATCAAAACGAATGTTGCATAAAACATTGTTACAACAACCCAAAAATATTAGTTTAGAGATTTGATTAATTATATATATAATCTCATATACTATATAATACATTCCTTTTACAAATCATTCACTATAACAACAGTGTTATAGTCCATGCCTTCCTTACTTCTTTGAAAACATCTATTACAACAATAAATGTTGTAATCTATGATTACGATACGTATCACATTTTAAATCATTTTCAAACTATTAAATTCCATTTGGAATTTATAGTTCCAAAACATTTTCTTTAAAAAGATAAATTACTTTTAAAACCATTAACTCCATCAAAAAATTTCTTTCAAACATTCCTATAAATAAAAATCCATGTTTAACACGATTAACTCCATATCTGAATTTCATCATAAATCATTTGTTCATTTACAAACTACGTTTATAAATTTCAGTTCTATTTTATAAAACTACTATTTTACAAAATTTCTTTATTTACAAAATTCTATTTATAACTTAATCTTTTATAAAAACTAATTTTACACTCAAAATCCATCTATAATTCCATTTCTTTATAAACCAATTTTATTTCTAAAATCCATCTATAAATCCATTTACCAAACAAACTTCAAATCCATTTACTAAACCTTTACAAATTTCGATTATAAATCTATTTCTTTACTTATAAAATATTACTTCTATGAGTCCTTTTATATAAATTTATTCTAAAATCTCTATTCAAAGTATTTCTCAAAACTATACTTTTATAAATTCAAAAATAATAACTTATTATTTATTTAAAAATAAATCCATTCCTTTTAATAATATAAAAAATATTAAAACATATATGATTTCAAAATTTCTTTGAAATCCTTTTTGAACCAAAATCATCATTTTTAGTATTTCAATACTATAAATATGGCTCAGTGTTACTAAAGCACTAAATAAGTCAAATCATGTCATAATCAACAATATGGCATCCAACACATCGATATATATATATATATATATGTATGTATGTATGTATGTATGTATATTTATATATATATGCCTATATATATATATATATGATAAGTAAAATCAACAGTGGTGAGGAATCCTGTTTGATCCCTCCTACCTGTCCCCCTGCATCACAGACAACATAAAATCATAAAAATATAAATCAACCATTTCGAGGTGGTATTTGCATATAAAGGGTCATCCATTCTTACACGGAAACGTAATGGGGTCTCATCCAATCTAATAGGCGGAAATATATATCCAAAATAACTAATAAATATAGTAAATCATCGAAACAAGCAACAAAATGCTTAAATAAAATTATTTCCACTTATATAAAAATATAAGTAGTCCACAGAGATGAGTTTACTCATAAAAATGCCAAAAATGGCCAAAGCGCTTCAGTTTGAATTAAAATTAAACGGTCGTTCAATTTTACCCAGAATTCCTACTATCTCCGAATTAGTCCAATCCAACTACATAGCATAGTGCTCGCTGATACGAATACAACATGTCGCATTTGAAACCGACCTCGTACGAGAAAGTTGTGAAATAATTAACGTACGATATAAATTAATTTAAATAACTAACTTAAATTAAAGTTTAAACTAATTTAAACCTAAACCTTTCTCGTTTCCCTCTTCCTCAAATGCAAGGTTCCAACTCATGTAATTTTTTATTTTGAAATCAATCGCGCGACAACCACCATGCCAACACCGACGACCCACCATTGAGCCGCACTCCGCCGTCGCCTGCACTCACCTCACGTTCCCTTGCCTCTTGCATGCGCTTACATGAGATGAACCCAAAAATATACTATGAACAGGGGCCCACTATCGCCTCCATGGTTGATGATAGCTCAATCCAACCGTTAGTTTGCCTCATATCGACATGCTCTACGTTTTTCTAGTTAAAGTCAAAGGCTAATTCGGTCCCTAGAGGCTCCGATCAACGATGGCCATTGGATGGTTTTATTTTAGTGGCGGCTAAAATTATTTTTAGGGTTAGGGTTTGTAAATTAAGGAAGGATGATGGCATTTATATAGATTTTTAATGGCACTATTCATCCATGAAAATTACGAACTCCAAACGAAACGTGTCGCCGGGCGTTCTATATGTTACATCCTTATTCCGAACATAATGGAACATATATCGAAAGCCAATTCCATTTTATTTAGAAGATAGCTTGTTAAAATAAAATAATTTTCATTAAATTCTATGCATTTCAAATTTACACGACCAATGATATGTCTAGTCCCCACGAAATTCGATAGCATATAATAATTCACTATTATGGATCCAATGAAACTGGTTTCGCTGAAATTCGAGATAGTGCCCAAAAAGCTATTTTACATGTTAATTAGAATGAGTTAATCCCAAAATAAATTTAATCACTTTTATTCAAATTTAAAAGTTTGCTAACTCCATTCTAATTTAAATAGAATTTAGATCAACTTTAGAAATCATTTTCATTCATATTAAATTCAAGATTCAATGATTTAAAAAAAATTCAAATATCAAATTTAATTATCAAATAAAACGCTATATTTGGAATATAAATTATTTAAATTATAAAATTGACTTTTAAATATTTAAAATCAATTAAATATTCCAGTCTCGAATTACTAATATTTTGGGTCGTTACAGGTTTGCACGGTTGAGGTAGGAAATGGAGGATTGGGGCAATGACCCGTAATTTTACCACTTTGAAAATGGAATATTCAAACTTAAATAATCATATTTCATGTGATAAATAAGAATGGTGAACTTATTATTAGAATTAAATAAAGATTTTGGACTTTTACCATAACATCGACAAATTTGACAAAAGCCGATTTGTGATAAAATTGAATATACAGTCCAATAATGGCTTTAATGGATAAATAATTTATTTTAAAATCATTATATAATTGGTTGATAAAAGTTTGAAAACTTTACATATACTTATGTTATAGTGATTGACAAATTTCATCCGGCATTGACAAAATCAACGTTGTGTATTTGCAAATGAATTTTGATATTTTTTTTATATTATTTTATAAGTCAAGTACGCTCATTTTAATTATTTAAAGATGATAAGAAATTTATTTTTAAGTTTGGTTTACATGAATAAATAGTTTAACAAAAATGTTAAAATATTACCACAAAACATTTTGCCTAAAATCAACGTTTTGTCGAAGAAAAGTTGCCGCAACCTCGTTGCACCTTTATGTAAATATGTATGTACTCATTTTTAAATATGTTAAGTATTAATAATTGACTAATCAAGTTAATTTTACCTAATTAAGGTTAGAAATTTCTAAAAAATCATGAAGAAAAAGTAAACATAAAAGGAAAAAATATTCTCAAATCAAATCATATAAAATCTTTACTTTATTTTCCTTATGCATTAAGTGATTAAGACATAAAGTAGTGATGTGACAAAGTAATTGTAAGTGTTGAAAAAGTAAGATAAAGTAAGGATATTTTGGTAATTTTGTAAATGGTTAATTTGTAATTCACCATACCTTACTTTTCCTATAAATACTCATACATTCTTCTCATTTTCTTCACACTTCTCATTCTTCTTCTTCATTTTTGAGCTTTCAATTTTCCTCATTAATGGCTTGTCTTCTTTAAAAGAGGTAGGAGGGTTAATATAGTGGAGTGCTTAAGCAAGAATCTGCTAATTACTCTTTTAACCTCTTCTTAATTCACTTCTTCTCTTCTTTAAATGGCTTAGGCCATGAGTATTGGGGTGGGGTGACTATGGCCGTGAGCTATGGAGGTGGGAGGAAGGTTTGGGCGGAGAGCAATGTGGAGAAGGAAGGATGGTCGTGAGCATGGGCAAGGTGATGGAGTTGTTTATGGATGTATTGGTGAAGTATAGATTAGTTTAGTAAAGTGTGGTTGGATAATAATGTTGATAGGAAGTTAATCAATTTGGTTAAAGATGAGTACTCATCTTTGAATTAACTAATAATTCCAAGTTTCATAATATGAAAGTTAAATATCTTTGATGATTAATATGTTCGATAACTTGGATGCAAAGTTGGTTGTTTTTGTTAATATGATTGATTACTTGGTTTGAAAAATGAAAAGAGAAATCGTTAGAAATTAACCCTAGCTAATTGAATGAGAATTTAAATCCATACAAATATATGTATGGAAATTACTTAGTCTCTTAATGATTTTAAAATATCTAATAAGGTTGGAAATGATATAATAATAATATAACACTATAGTATGAAATGAAATGGAAAATGGATTTGAAATATGAAAAATATTATTTAAAATGAGTTCAAAATGATTTAGAAATGATTTATGAATATTTAAAAGTATTTTCATGAAGTTTGAAAAGAAATTGAAAAACAAGTCAAAAGTAGGAGCGTCGCATAATGGTAGTTCGCAATTTTGCACCATAAAAGTTAAATAAGTGTACAAAGTGAAATATAGCTCGGAATCCTTCGTGATAATAATTTTCAAACTACTATATCCATAGTTTTCCCACGAAGAAAGAAAATCAAGATTTAATTAGGTAAATTTTGAAATATGTCCAAAATAATTTTTTAAAAACATCGCGGTTTTGCGGTTCGGAATTCAAGAAGGACTTATAAATGATATTTTTAAATGATTAAAAATATGAAATAAATTTGATAAATATATTAAAATGGTTTAAAATGTATTTGAATTTGAAAATAAGAATTTTCAAATATTAAAAAGCTGTTCTAACCAAATAAGCTATTTTAAGCACTTTTCACAGCACTTTTCCACCGCAGTTTCTACAACTTTTGAAATAAAGATTTAAACTTAAAGATTCTTTCTAGAATCATTTATAAATGTTTTTAAATAAATAATTAAGTGTTTTAAAGTTATATTGAAAGTTTTATAATTTTTAGAAAGAGTTTTAATAAATGGATACTATAACACTTAAATAATATAATGGAAATCATTTCCTTGAATGTAATTAACAAAATGAGTACATGGAAACAACTAGTATATTTGTCCCGCTTGTGAGATCTAAAGGTAAAACTAGTTGTGTAACTAAGGTTAGGAATGGAGCAACCAGTGTCCCAAACTTACTTGGACTCTGCTTTCTCTTTTAGAAGAAGGGTGGAACAAATCAAAAGGAAAGCCTGGATCGTCTAAAAAGGTTTTCCCAAAGTAAAAAATGTAGATTTTTCCAAGAATTAAACAAGGTTTGAATAAAATGGTTTTGTATTTGTTGTAACGATGTTTTACATAACACCATTTTTAACCCATTTAAATAAGGATTTGGAAATAGAAAATCTTTATTAAAAGTTTAAACGTAATTTTAAATAAGATGACGTGGTGTTTCCCAAGATTAAAGATGAGTTTTAAATGAAAGATTTAAAGAAATACTTTTGAAATTTTTTCCTATGTAGAAGAGAAAATAATTTGGAATTATTCCAACATTTAAGAAATGTTTAAATAAACCAAATGATTTGATAAATGAGGTTTAACGATTTCATATGCTGTTCAGAAGATAAAGGAATAATTTAATGAACATATCTCTAAGAGATGTTTATGAATGAATAAAAAGATGAATTAAATTGAATGATGATCGATATCCATATATGAACTAAACATCTTTTATCGATAATTGGTTTTGAAGGAACCGGGGTCGGATTTAGGTAATTCATGTCCGAAAACCTCTCCAAACCAATGTATACGTTCGAAAGTGAAGATATGTTGAAAATGATGATTATTGAAGACTGGAGATCTTCTAGTGGTAGGAATGCTTGTTGACATTCTCTGGGTAGCTCCCAATATACATAGATTTATAGCAGTGGCTCTATCGTGTTTTGAAATCTTCGAATTGCAAGAACTACTCGCTACTTATAGTAGTAGGAGGAGTGCCTTCGGTTTCATTCAGTCCCAGAACGAACTTGTAAGGATGAGTGTCTGATAGTGCATTTCTAATCACATAAACTATTCTATCAATGTATTATCTTCTTGGTGGTAGAGAAGGCAAATTCTCTTAGCCTAACACCCTTTTTTGAGATGTACGAGCTCAGGGGTTATACATTTGTGGAAATCAGTTGTGTGATTAAGGAATGAAAATGTGGCATTCAAAGTGGAACTTATTATGATCAGAGAATGGTTTTGTATGAAAAGTGTGGCTTTGTCTAAGTTAAGCGTAACCTCACTCCCAAGCCTCACATCTCGAAAATGATACGGGAATTACGTTACATATTTCAGGCTTAGTATGACGAGGGTGGCATATGATCCCTTAAGGTGACAGGTAGTGTATGATCTAGGTCACCAAGTATCCCAGACGGGAAACTTATTGTATAGTATCGTGGCATGTGAATCCTTGCATGAGAAGCCATCAGATATCAAGAAGTATGGCAATATGAGGAATAGTGGTGTATGAGTCCATGCACGAAAAACCACCGGGTTTCAATTGCTATGCATGGCTATCGAGGTTACCTATCATGTTGGAAATCTAATTCCAATACGAGCTTTACAGTTTTTGATTGTCGTCTTAAAATAGCTGTAATGACTTGCAAACATTTTAGCTCTCCCTTTTGGTGTCATATATTCTGTTTGGTATATTCCGTTGACCTAGTCCGGATATATTCCCTTGATTTAGTCCGGGTATTGATACCTTATTTGAATAATTTTATGTGAAAGATGTTTTCCAAAAGAATGTCGTTAAAGATAATATCAAATTATTTTGGTAATAAAAGTTTTTTGGTTATCATAAGGTAAAAATCCGTCCGTATTTATGTGTGGGCGTGGTCTTATGAGATACCCTTCTTTTCAAAGATTTTGATAACATCATCATGAGCTATACATTTAAAATTTCAAGTATCTCACGTTGGTTTATCAAGCCTGATCCATGTATTTTGAATACTTAGGTCAGATCCGAGTAGCTTCAAGATTATTTGGAGTGTTGAAAGAAGAGCTAGCGATCTTCATCAGCATATAGTCGTATTCTATTATCCACTGCATCTATTGCATTTGTTTTGTTAGCATCTGTAAGGGCAGGTTTTATAACTGTCTAGGCTGAATCTATGTTAGACTTTGATATATGTTTTAAAATTTTCCATTGTAAATATTATTGTTGAAATATTTGTTATTCCATTCGTGTGAGATTCTATTTTTCTGTTTCGTTCTATCTTTATTTTTCTTTCTATCCATAATGACCCGCTTGTTCGTGCAATTTGAATTGGACATATATGCTTTATTTTCGATTCAAATGTTATGGAAAAACGGGTCATTACAATTGGACTTCATTTTTTAATTATTTAAGGGTGAGCTAACTTACCACCTTGAATGAAAATATTATGTGTATATGCTTGTGTCTGATTTTTTTGATTTTTTTCTTTATGATTGAATGGATATTGATATTTTTTGTAATATTCAATTCTTGCTTTCAAGCAAATGCCATATGTAATTCATTGTATGGACTTGAATGGACTTAGATGGCATCTAGCACAGTCTTGAAATAAAGCACATAGGCTGCAGTAGAACTTTGGTTGAGATTGGACTTGAATTTGAAAGTGCTCTTCTAGTGATAGCCTCTATAGATGAATTGCTTTATGTTTATAAATTACTATGGAACTTTGTAGAGAGAACTTTAGAGGATTCTCGCTATATTTATGGTTTATATTGTGTATGCTTGTTGCTATAAAAAGTTTGGATAATAAAAAGTTAAGTAACATATCAAAAGTGGTCAAACTTCCACTTGTGCAAAACTGCCCCATTTAGCCTTTGTTTTTGAACTTAAAGGTTTGGAAAGGACTTTTAAATAAGTATTTGGTTTCATATTTTTCACAAATGTTTTTCTAACTCTTATTAGAATATTCAAAACTGGTTTGAAATTTTTATTAGTTTTTAATAATTAGTTATAAATTTTTAAAGAAGAGGGCTTACTTTTACATATAAAGGAAACATGGTTTTTCCTAGTTTTTAAGTGAATTATAAACTTGTTATTTTCAAGTAATATTTTCTATAAATGTTTTAAAACCCATTATAAGTATTTTAAAGTGTATGTAGTTTTTAGAAAATGTATTGATTATTTTATCAAAGTACAAATATCTTATGTAATAAAATATCATTTAGATTATTTTATTAAATATCTAGTTTTGTAAATAAATTACTATACTTATTGTTACCAGCCTTGGGAAAGAGCCATATTTGATAAGCTTGATCGATTAAATAGAGAAATTACCAAGCATGAATCTTGAATGATCGCTGCCAAACTTGGATACCGAAACAAAATCAATAGAGTATGCTACCAACTTAACAAAGATTCTCAGGATGGCAGACTACTAAACAAACCCAAGGGCAAGACCCACACTCGAATACAAATCAAAGTTATGGATCAATACCGATCTACGACCATGGATCGGTACCAATCCATGATAGTCGCTCGAAAACTTCTCAATCTTTTGTGAAATGCAGGGCTAAGTTCCTCGTTAACTCAAACATGTGATTAGATGATGGTTCGCTCACAAGGTGCAACTCAAATGATTGATGGGCAAACCAAAAGCTTTCACCAACATCCGAACCAAGGAACTCATTCAAACTCGAGCTCATATCTACACAGCTCGATGCCAAGGACTAAGATAAAAATCAACAAAGTATTCGTAAAAGGAAGGTTGCGGTCCAGGAAGCAAGTTCATGGATCGGAACTGATCCCTGGTATGGATCGGTACCTATCCCAAAACGTTGATGATGTAGCTATGATCTCTTCGATTAGCACTCCTTGGAAGTGAGGAAGTGGGCGAAAACATGAATGAGAAAATTCTGGCAACCCATAGCTATAAATTGAGGAGGAGGGGCATCATTTGAAGGTCCTTTTTGGCTCTTTTAATAATATTTTGCACTTCTTCTATAATCTCAGGGATCATCACTGACCCATACGAACACCTTTTGTAAACACCAACCAAATCAGTAAAAAAGTTAAGTGGATGTAGGCAAAGATTGGTCAAACCATGCTTTTGTGTCTTGTTATATAACGTTTTCATTTATTTTCTTCGCATTTTTCTTAATTCTAATTCTCTAGTGTTTATGCCACATTTTGATACTTTTATTTAGAAATACTCAAATTTAATGACTTAAGACTTACGATTGAAATGGACGAGGAGACCGTGAACAAGGAAAACCATTGCGCGAGGAAGCCAACAAGGACAGGGGCTAGCCAGGAAGTGTCCTTAGGATCTAACCTCCTTCTATCCACATTACCAGAGATGAAATGGAAACAATGATGATGGGAGGATTCTTTAGAAGAATGGAATAACGAATGAAAATTTCTCCATTGGGTTAAACCCCATAAAAACTCCTTGGATCAGTATCGATCCATGGACATGGATCGGTACCAATATAAGGATTCATGAGGGAAATATTGACTTAAACCCAAAATTGGAGATGCTCATTTGAGGAATGCTACAGAGCACCAAAACATGAAATAGAATGCGATTGTGTTGTCGGAGGAGTATATGCTGGAATTTCCTCGTAGGAATGGGAGGTAGAACGAGAATATGAAACGTAGACCTCTGTTAGATGACGATGACAGAATTGCTGAGATAATCAGGTGATTATTAAGAGGTGGACCAACCGAACCAGAGCCTAGAAGATGAGACTAGAAACCCATTCACACCTAATATCCGCTATGCAATAAATCCGCTTGATTTTAAGCTGTCAACACTGGATTTGTACAATGGAAAAACAGATCCAACGATTCATTTAATGAGATACATCTAACCTATGAAGATGCTCGGTGCATCTAAAGATGTAATAGGATGGCATTTCCCTTTGTATTTGACAAATTCAGCAACAATGTAGTTTAGATAGCTGGTGAATGGTTCCATCTACATGTGGACTAAGTTATTGAATAGATTTATGAGGAAGTTCATAGTTTGCATTTCAAGACCATAGAATGTGATGATGCAATCAAGCGTGAAGCAAAGTGTCGGAGAGACCCTAAGGAGTTTTTTGACTAGGTTTAATGCAGGTTTCGCCGTGGTTCATAATCTGGATCCATCGATGGTTCTAATTGTGGCAGTTTTAGGAGTTGCTAATAAGACAGACTTTAAGGTTTCCTTGGAAAGGGATCCACCAGCGGATCTCATGGAACACTACCATGAGGTTGTGAGATACTTGCATCAAGAGGAAACCGAAGCTAAAATGGAAGAAGTTAATGTTGCGTATGGTGGAGGACCATCCGAAGCAGGATCTTGCAAAGACAGAGCAAAACAAAAGGCTAATTATGACTATAGAGGACCAAAGCAGAAAAGAAGGGAACCGAAGCTCTCTTCTTACACAAAATTGGATAAGACCTCGAAACGGATTTACCTTGATACCAAGGGGCATATTCCCTATCAAAAATCAGTGAAGGAAGAACCCATTAACTAAGTAAGAAGATGCTGGATGGGCATAAAAAATAACTGTAGACATCTTCATGATTTAATTGAGGAGCATGTTAGGAACGAACAGCTATAGATGTACATGAAAAACCAAGCTGTAGTAATGGAACTGGAGCAGCTATCATCTGCAGCAAATGGAAGCGGTCTTGGATTTATGTCAAGGACAGTTATCTCATGATCGAGATGACAGGGACTATGATTCATTTCCCGCACATTTTCTTTGTCCTCAATAAATGATGTGGTATTACAGTCAAGCCATCAACTCGTGTATGGGATTTTGATCGGTCTCTAGGCATGCTCTAAGTTAGATGCTAGGCTGTAATCCACATATAGATGTCATGATGTGTGTCTAATTTTTGAATTTGAACTTTGTAAATAAGTGCTTGATTTTTAGAATCCACCTGAGTGTGATGACTAATATTGATAAAGGTAGTCCTACTCGGAGAGATGAGGAAATGACCATAAGATACAAGCCCCCTTATTGGAGGGAAAATGGATTAGGTTTGTACGAGAGTAAGGTCCAAGAAACTATTGAGTAGATGAACTGGCTTCGATCATTGAGTCTTTATGCCAAAAAACAAGTGGATTGGACTCAACAAAGATCCTGAAGATCGAGCCATGGTTGGATTATAAATGATCCAGGAAAATCATAGATTGAAATAACAATCTAGAGAGATAGAGATTTAACTAATAGCCCAAAAAGGCTGGGGATTTGGTTAATGATCCGAAGAGATTGAGATTTTTAATAACGATCCGAAGTAATTAGGAATTGAATTAGTCATCAGATACGAGACCCAGAGAAATTGAGATTTAGACTTTGGTTTTGAACTCCGTTTGACCTTGAAATGATTCATCGGCGATTATTGAATCGACCATTGATTTTAATGCATTATTGCTGACTTCCGAATGAACACAGGCCGACTCTGATTCATGACACAAAACACGATATAATAAATCTAAGAGAATATGGAATGATTATCTATCAGTAGCACTCAATCCTGGACTTGATTTCTTGGTTATAATGTTCCAAAGTTGTCTTTGATTTTCAGGTGAATCTAAAGGAATCAGATG
Organism: Allium cepa; assembly: GCA_030765085.1. NCBI lineage: Eukaryota > Viridiplantae > Streptophyta > Magnoliopsida > Asparagales > Amaryllidaceae > Allium > Allium cepa. Next base: position 723,914,725 of record CM060934.1, read on the forward strand.
ATTCATCGCAGTTTGGTGGGTTGATAGTTAGATAATTCAAGCACTAATGAATTATTAGTTTTGATATTTGATCTTGAGCAAAGCATACCATCCACTTGCAAGGTGCTTTGGGGGTAAAATTCTGTCTATCCTTGTGAACATGCCATATTTGATGACCTCGGCCAATTAAACAGTGAAATTACCAAGCCTGAATCCAGAATGATAACTACCAAATTTGGATATCGAGAAAAGTCAAGAGATAAAGTTACCAACTTGCCAAAGTCTCCTAAAATGGAAGGCATCCTAAACAAACCCAAGTGCAAGATCCACGCTCAAATACTAATCAAAGTAATGGATTGGCATCGATCCAATGAAGTCGCTCCTAAATTTCTTGATCTTCATGAAATGCAGGACTGAGGTCCTCATCAACTCAAACATGTGATTAGATGATGGTTTGCTATCAAGGTGTAACTCAAATGATTGATGAGCAAACTAAAAGCTTTAACCGCCATCCGAACCAAGGAACTCACTTAAATCGAACTCATATCTACACGACTTGATGCTAAGGACCAAGACATAAGTCAACTAAGTATTCATAAAAGGAAGGTCACATTCCAGGAAGAAAGTTCATAGATCAGTACCGATTTCTCAACATCGATGAAATGGCCAGGATCTTCTTCGCTTAGCACTCCCTGGAATTGGATAAGTGAGCAAGAACATAGGTGATAAAATTTAGGCATCATTCAGCTATAATTAGAAGAGGAGAGGCATCATTTGGAGGACCTTTTTGGCTCTCTTAACAATTTTCAATACTTCTCTTATAATCTCTGGGATCATTCCCGATCCATAAAAGCACCTCTAGTAAACATCAACCAAATCAGTAAAAAAAATTAAGTGGACATAGGCAATGATTTGCCAAACCACTATAAATCTTGTATGTTTTGTTATTTTACGTTTTCATCTACTTTCTTCGCTTTTTTCTCTATTCTAATTCTCTAGGTGTTTCTGCCACATTTTGGTGCAGACACTTACACATATCATTTCTAAAAGGGTTTTAAATTATAAATAAAGGATTTAGAAAGGGGTTATGAATTTCTTAATGGCTAAATCATGTATTATTTAATTAATAATTCCAAAAGTAACAAACTATGCTTAATGTTAAAAGTAAACAAAGTAGGCTTTTTTATTTGTGAGAGTTAAGATTGATGTTTGAATAGGGATGGAAGCAATAGTACTGGCATCACACTTGATCGACGAATATTTCAGTAGAATTTGTCAAAAACACGTTAATCGTGTTGATTACTTACTTGTTTGTGGAAAGTCATTAATACTATATCTAAAACTAAAACCCGACAAGGTAAACTTTTCTATCAGTGAGAGTAAAAAATGAAGTGTCTAGGTAAGGCTTTGATATACAACTAGTGATCTAACTTACCTTAAGCGATAGTATAAGTTAGAATGTCAGAAACGAGCTAAGTATATGAACCTTAATTTCTATAAGCATAAGTGAAATGGTTTTGTGTGTGTTGTGATAATGTGTTAACAACATTCATTTTTAACCCTTTTATTGTACTTATAAATGTAAATAGACCTTTAAAAGAATGTTTTGAAGATAAGCATATATAAAATGGTTTTGGGTTTGTTGTGACAATGTTTTAATAACATCGATCTTTAACCCTCTTTTATTATACTAATGAATGTAAATAGATCTTTAAAAGAATGTTTTAAAGATAAGCATAAATGAAATGTTTTTGGGTTTGTAGTGATAATGTTTAAGTAACATTAGTCTTAATTTTTTTGAATGGACTTGTGAAAGTACTTAGATATTTAAAATGCGTATTTTGAAGGAAATTATAAGTATGGAATCATCCGGGAAAAGATAAAAAGAGTAAAGGTTTAAAGTAAAAAATCTTGTTAATGATATGTGAATATACTTATACCAATTGTGGTGAGTATATAAATACATTTTGAAGTATTGAAAGAGCAAAATGAATTATGATTGATAAATGAAGTTTTATTAGATAAAAGAAATTTATAATAAAAGAGGTTTTAATTAATAAAAAGAGAATTAGAGGTCACTGGTGTAACTTGATTATGATTTGTTTGTTTGTTAGTCTTTGATAAGTACACGATTCTCAATTTCCATTTATAATCATCTTATGCTTCATAGTCGATTAGTTGACTATCCGAATTAATGAAAATATCTTAGGAAATATCTATAAGAAACACGAGAGCTGTATGGTACAATTATCTTCGAAGATGTTATACCGTACGTATAAACTCGTCTTTCTCTTCTAGGAAAAATTATAGGGAAATCCATCTGGATAGCGGATTATCTCTACCCTGATGTATTGTCTATTTATTTCTAAAAGAACTGGAGTTAAGTTTATAGAAAATTCATCGATTATTTTTGAAGCGTCCCGTATGCAGGAAAAGTTTACTTATATGACATGATTTAAAACCGTAACCACTTCAAAACCATATATGTGATCTATGTTGTGGGAGTGGTTGAGAGGTGAAATGTTATAGAGTTGAACTGTCTGTTCTAAATTTCAGTCTAATGGAGAGGTCAATGTTAACATTTCGAATAATACTATCTAATGGGACTGTCTATTTTAAGGAGTATTCCAAGATAGAGGACAATGTTAGAGGACATATACTAGAATTTATATAGAGATTTGAGATCTGTTCTAGATGCTCGAATCCATGTAGCGACATGTGATCTGTTCAAGATGATGGAATCCATTTGGGGATTCATGCTCTGTTCGAGTGATGGAAACTCATTTGACAGATGTGGAACATAGCCGTGACATCAAAAATGAATAAAACCAGAGTAGGATGAACAATTTTAGGTTTTGTTAATCTATAAGTGTATTAAACCCCCAAATCTTGAGATGCTTTGGATTGTTGGGCATCTGGAGTAGGTTTTACTTGCTACCATGCATTTGACCATTGGGTCGGCTATTTTAACCTTATAGTATATTCTATATAGAGATATATAATGCTTCAAAGAAAGTTTATGATCGCTTCAGTTTATTGGAGCATCTCTACGAAAATCTTACACATTTAAGGGAACTGCCTTAGTGGGTCTTGATTGTATACTTGGTTATTGTTATGGTGTACACGCACCTCAATTATTCCTTACTTATATTCTACACCCTAGACATTATCTATTATATCGAAATACGTACTTGTAGATGATTGGCTCTTTTATTGGGATAACCGTTATGATATTCAATGCGGTCTCAAGAGGAGCTGTTATAGGTCACACATGTTTATTGAGTTTCTCACACTGGACTTATTTCTAACTTGTGATTTTATATTTCCTTTATTTCCATGAATGCTCTTTCGAGTAGTCTGAGAAAGGTAGGTTTTCGTTGATGTTCTTTGGAGCTTCTGGGGACAAGCTGGATGCTTTTATATAACGATCGTAGTATTCTTATTTTCGTTGCATTACTTCATTGGATATATTAGCATATGTGAGGATAGGTTGTTATAACAGTTCAAGCTGATGATAGTATTTATGATTGTAGCTCTGAAATGCTATGTATCTTAGAGTGATAGTTTGTATTATCTTTTGATATTAATGTTATCGTTCAGTTGTGAGATTCTGATGTTTTGTTATCCTCTTTCGTGTTCTATTTCGTTTTCTTTAATTTTACCCTATCAATTCGTCTTTCTAGCACTTGAGTGCTTAACACATAAATACCGTGGACACATTAGTATTGACATTTGAAGGTCGAAAAGCCGAGTCGTTACTATGGTTTCATAGCTAAAGGTTAAGCGAGAATCTTGATTTTGGTTAGTTATGACTCATTAGAAGATAGGGTAATTGAATGCCTTAGCATGAATTGAGTGTATTATGTATATGAGAGCGTATATGTGTTTGCTATATTAGTCATATATATAGAGTAAGTTGATAGTGTAGTCTAATTCGTGTGGGCATTAGCGATGTTTATCTATTATCCCTCGTTGATCTGCTTAGCCATGCTTGGTCAATTTATGAGCATTGACTGTTGCTGTTGATTATTGATTTGTTCTCAACTATTTTATGATAAGTTTGACCTTTATACATTATGTTTTGGGTAGATAATAAATTGTGGGAACATTGAAAAGAACACCTTGTAAATTTAGTTTCACAGCTCAACTATGAGGCGTCCGGTGAAAATGTTAGGCTAGAAATTAGGTTTAATAAAATACGTTTATCATAATCTAAAGGAAAGATAAGATATTTGTAAACAAACATTGATGAGAAGATTTTATATAAGAAAATAGTTATATATAAGTATGGTTTATAAAATGTGGTTTATAAACAAAGAGGATTTAAATTGAGAATTTAAGAACTTAAATCTCGGTGTCTTTGTATATGCTTTTCAAGATTTTGGAAAAATGATAGTAGTACTATTTAAAAGAAAATAGTTAGGAAATTTTTTTATGAAATTAAGATCATGGTACATAGAAAAATTTATGAAGTATTTGATACCGCTTTGAAATAATTTTTTTAAGTCCATAAAATATGGGTGAAGATGTACTGAAATCAGTTCTATCGCTTAAAAATAATTCGGGTGATGACTTTAGCATCATTGGTGTTCATTTTCGGGTTTTAATATAGAGTATGCTAATGTAGTTTTCTACAAATTTGTTTTAGAAAAAATGAATTTTGATATAATCCCAAAAATATGATTTGATATACAAAAGTCCTATGTATACATCATTTCAAAATGGTTTGAAATGAAACCCAGTCAATTCTAAAGTTTTCTTATTAAGTTATTTCATGGAAATATGTAATTTATGCATTATACGGTATGGTACATGCATCATGATATGATATGTTGTTCGGTAGTTTTCGTTTATTAAAATCAAATGGTGTCTGTTGATTTTGGACAGTCGAAAACTTCTGAATCATTCTAGAACTTGAAGCTAAGTGTTCTGTGAAAATATATAGGTGAGTTTTCATAACTCTTGCATTGAGAGGATAATAAGTTAAAACAAGTTTAAATTTGTTGAAAATTCTAGCTATGTAAAATAATTTGATGTTTCATATACACTCGTAGGCTGTAGTGGAGTATCATACGTGTATGAACTTAAGTTATAAAATGCTTATAAACTTGAAGTTAACATTTTTATGAAATGATCCATAAATGATTTTAATATGGACTGAGATACTATTTGTGTAGAAGAATATGATTTAAAGGATGTTGGTATAGTTAAGAAACAAATAGAATTAACATGTAAATTGTATATAAATTGTTTTATTCACAGGACTGTCTTGATCCAATATTCGAGTACATGATTTCGAGGTGATTTACACCGGTCCAAACAAAGATTTGTCACTCGATTCTTGATGGAAAACACTTGATATGGATTCTTAGTATGATTCCAATGTTTTCTATCGTAGTATATGGCCATGTAAGGAGAACGGAGGTTTCTCATCAAGGAGCCAGATCGGAGTCCACAATAGAGAGGTCAAGTGAGCTATACTAGTTTGGAAGTGAAATTTATGTGATCGAGCAAGTGATCAGAATTAATATTGTATATGGATGTTCCATGTATATTGTACGAAATTTAGTATATAGCATACTTTTTCTTGTTGGCTTATAGTGAGTTTAGATGATAACTCATCGATTTGTTTGGAGGTAGCATGAATGATCAACTAAATAATAACCTTAGGCTGTTGAGCAAAAGGCGTGCTTAGTAGATTGCTTATCATCTTTGTGCGATGAGAGGACTTTTGTACTTATGAAATCCTGAGCTATATTTGCTAGTAATGATGAATACTGTTGTGTATTGCTCTGTGATTGTTTCTTTTGTTGCTCGTGTTGGAAAGAGGATGAAATATTCTAAGTAAGGGAGAATGTACCTACCTAGAATTTTGGACATTTGGTATTTAAATATTTTAATTATTTAAATATTTGAGTCTTGGATTAAATGGGATAAATTGATTTAATAACCTTGTTAACCGCCTTTATTATAATAACTAATGATGGTAAAAAAATTTTTGTTTAAATTTTTTTCGAAGAATAGATTTTTAATCAATATAAGCTGTTCGAACTCTTTTATGCTAAGTTAATGAACATATGAGCACATTATGGACTAATTAACACACTTTGATTCATAAAGTAAATGGAACATTCTAGAAGCTTAAGAGATATTTTTATGCAAGGGGTAAAATGGTAATTTTACTAAAGGTAAGAGGTGTAAAGGAGAAGCTATAGGCATGTGGATAGGTGAGCCTTCCATGGCATAATGGGGAGTGAGAGTTAAGAAAACAATATTGAGCCTATATAAGAGGGGGAATACATCTTGAAATCACTTTTGCAAATTCACAAAATAAAATTGACTATCTTACCTTCTGTCTCTACAAAAATTTCCTAAGAAAATAAGTTTTGAAACAACTCCAATTCAACTCAAACTTGGACTAGAGCTTTAGGACAACACCACAACACCTCCCATCAAGTTATATCTTGAAGAACAAAATCCATGCTCTCCCCTCCCCCAAGCAAGGCTTTGAGCATTAATAGGTTAAATATGGCCTAGCAACAAGTGCAAAGCAAAGAGTAAGAAGTTGGTGTTTGCAAGTTAGAGGTAGGAAGTGGAGGCTTGGACTGCTTGTTAGATTGGTTGAGGATGAGCTAACTCATCGCCTTGAATGAAAATATTGTGTATATATGTTTGTGTTTACTTGTTTTGATTTGTTGGCTTGTTATTGAATGGATGTTGATATAGTTGTAATATTGATTCGATTCTTGCTTTGAAAGCAAATGTCATATGTAATCTGTATGTATGGACTTATATGACTTGTAGCAAAGCCTTGAAATAAAGCACATAGGTTGTAGTTGAACTTTGGTTTAGATTGGACTTGGATTTCAAAGTGCTCTTATAGCAACAATTGCTATAGATGCATTCAGGAATTTCCTTTTGCTCGGTAATTTCTATAAAACCTTTTAGAGAGATCCTTAGGGTTTTCTTGCTATATTTGTTGTATATTGTGTAAGTTTATTGTTATAAAAGGTTTGGATGATAAAAAGTTAAGTAACATATCGAAATGTGGTCAAACTTCTGCTTGTGCAAAACTGCCTCGTTTAGCCCTTGTTTTGAAATTTAAAGGTTTGGAAAGGACTTGTAAATTAAGTATTTGGTTTCATTCTTTTGCAAGTGTTTTCTAACTCTTATTAGAGTATTTTTAAAGTGATTTGACATTTTTATAATTTTTTTAGAATTAGCTATGTATTTTTTACTTTTAAATATAAAGGAAACATGGTTTTTCCATTTTTTTAAGATAACTATAAACTTGTTATTTTCAAGTAATATTTTGGGTGAATGTTTAAGTAAATATTATAAGTATTTTAAAGTATTTTACAAATATTTTTAAGTATATATATTCTATAGAAAATGTGTTGACTATTTTATCAAAGTATAAATATCTTATGTAATGAAATATCTTTTAATTATTTTGTCAAATATCTAGTTTTGTAAATAAATTACAGTACATACATATATATATATATATATATATATATATATATATATTACTTCTAAAAGGGTTTCAAATTATGAAAAAGGGATTTAGAAAGGGGTTATGAATTTCTTGGTGGCTAAAATGTGTTTTGTTCAGTTACTTTTTTGAAAAGTAATTAATTATGCTTAACGCTAAAAGCCGATGAAGTAGGCTTGTCTAGTTATAAGAGTTAAGATTGATGTTCGAGAAGGGATAGATGCAATTGAGCTCTAACCGATGGCTTCACTCTTAACAGAGGAATATTTAAGTCAGGAATGTCGGTAACGTGTTAATCGTGTTGATTACTTACTCGTTTATGGAAAGTCATCAATACTATATTTAACACTAAAAGCCGATGAGGTAGACTTATCTATCTCCGGGAGTCAAGAATGAAGTATTTAGGCAGGGCAATGATATGCAACCTATTCTCTAACTTACCTGGTTTCACTCGTGAACAAGGGATAGTATAGGTTGGAATGTCATAAATGAGTTAAATATATAAACCTTAATTTCTATAAGCACAAGTGAAATGGTTTTGGGTTTGTTGTGGCAATATGTTAATCACATTCATCGTTAACCCTTTTTGATTAAACTTATGAATTCAAATAGATCTTTAAAAGAATGTTTTAAAGGTAAGCATAAATGAAATGGTTTTGGGTTGGTGGTACAATGCTTAAGTAACCTTTTGAATGGATCTATGAAAGTGCATTGAGCCTTAAAATGGATATTTTGAAGTAAATTATAAGTATAGAATCTTTTGGAAAAAAGTTAGAAAAAGTAAAGGCTTAAAGTAAGACATCTGATTTATGACTATACTTATACTAAATGAGGTAAGCATATGAATAATTTTTGAAGTATTAAAAGCGTAAAGATGAATAGTAGTGATTGATAAACGAACATTTCATTAAATAAAAGTAATTTTATAGATAAAAGAGGTTTAATTCATAAAAAGTATTGAATAAATAAAAAAGGGATTAGAGGTCGCTAGTGTGACTTAATCGTGCTTTGTTTATTTATTCGTTTTTGATAAGTATATGAGACTTGGTTTCCATTTATGATCATCTACCTTTTACTTGATAGTCGATTAATTGAATCAACCAAAATAACTTAGGAAATATCTAGAAAAAAATACGAGGGCTATATGATATAGTTATCTTTGGAGATGTTATACTGTACGTATAAACTTATCTTGATATTTTAGGACAAATGAAAAGGAAGTCCGTTCAGTTAGGAGATTATCTCCGCTCTTATTTATTGTCTATTTATTCCTAAAAAACCAGGGTTAAGTGAACTGAAAATTCATCGACTGGTTTTAAAGCATCTAGTAAGATGAGAAAGTGTACTTATATGAGATTTGAAGTGGTTATGGGTTCGAGTCATCTCATATAAGTACATATGTCCTTGTCATCTTAGCCCCTAATTTGGTCAAGAGCAATAGGGTGCTCATATGTCCTTATGAAGGTCGAAAAAGCGAGTCGTTACACCCTAACATAGGAGTAGAGGCATCCACGTCAACAACTTCCCTCATAAGGACATATGAGTGCCCCAATGCACTTGACTAAGTCGGGGGCCAAGATGACATAACTGATGAAGTCATGACTATCAATGATGTGTCTCTAAGAAGAATACTCGAGCCGTTCAATTCTCCCACTTGTGACGTGACTGTCCATAACTCTAAAGAAACCATTATCGATGATTTATCACCGGAGGAATCATGAGCCAATCTACGCTACAGTCCGTGTTGGGACCTCCCAAAGTAGTGAAGCTATGATAACTAATCATGTGTCACCAAAGAGAACCTTTGAGTCACTCATTACTCTGGTTCATACCAGGACCACCTATCGTAGTAAAGAATGGAATGGCAAGGGACCATGTCCCTTAGCCACTCCCTAAAGAGAAAAGGTGCTCAGCATGGAGTGAAGAAGTCATAACAGTTGGCAAGCAGGGACATCCAACACAACTCCTACCCTCTGTTTCGTATCTTGCCCAATAATACGAAGCAACTTTCGAGATTTAAAAACTTCCGGTTCTACTCAACTTCTTCTAGTTGATTCGATGTAATTATCACGCCTGATTAATGCACAAACTTCCATCAATAAGAGATATGAAAACATTGTGCATACCCACCATCTTTCAAGGTAAGTCATTCTATATGCTAGGTTCCCAATCCTCTCAACTATCGAAAAAAGACCTACGAATGTCGATGCCAACTTCCCTATTCTACCGAATTGAACTACAATCTTTAGAGGAGAAACCTTTATGAATACCATATCTTGATAGAAAACTCTAAATATATTCGTCTCTAATCAATATAGCTTTTCTGGCGATCTTGAGCAGCTTTCATTCATTGCCGAATGACATCAATCTTCTCCAATGTCTCTTTAATCATATCTATCCCAAGTATCAGTTTATCACCCACTTCCCACCAACATGAAGGAGCATTGCATGGTCATTCGTATAATGTTTTGTATGGAACCATACTAATAATAGACTGAAAACTATTGTTATATGCAAAATCTACCAAATGCAAATGATCAAACCATGATGCTTCAAAATCTATAATCCATGTTCGCAAGAGATCTTCCAATATATGATTTACTCTTTCCGTCTGCCCATCCATTTACAGGTGATAAGTTATATTAAGGTGCAACTCGGTCCCTAATGCCTCTTGTAAGCTCTTCTAAAACTCACTAGTGAAAATCAGGTCTTGGAGCTCTCACAATGCTTTTCGGCACACCATGAAATACTATCCACTTTACATACAACACTGCCAGCTTGGATGTCGTTCTACTTGACTTGACAATTATAAATCTTGCATACTTGGTCAATCAATCTACTATGACCCAAATTCCATCGTACCTTGCTTGAATCCTCGGAGCTCCATTAATAAAATCCATCGATACTTGCTCATATTTCCGCTAAGGGATATCTAGTGGTTGCAACAGTCCAGTAGGCATTTTCCGCTCTGCCTTTTCCAATTGGCAATTCATACACTTCGAGATGATTGCCCCAACATCTCTCATCATATTTTCCCAATAATAAGTTCACTTCATATCTCGGTACATCCTGATGCCATCGGGATGAATGGTCAACCTAGAATGGTGATGCTCTCATAGCACTAAATCACGTGATCCATTAATATCTAGAATAGACAATCTCCCACCCTTACTAAGCCAGCCTTCTCGATCGAGTTCATATTGCATTATGTTTACAGATTCTACTCCATCCACTATCTTCATTATGATCTTCGCTAGCCCAGCATCTCGCTTCTGACTAGCACCGATCTCTTCAATTAGAGTAGGTCTGATCGATAGACTTGCCAAAATCTTTAGTTCCAACTCGCAATGAGGCCTGAAACCATACCCAGCAATACACTCAATTTGCTTCCATCCCAAAAACATTGCTTTCAAAGTAGCATGTCTACTATTCAATGCATCGGTGACCGCATTCCTTTTTCCTGGTGCATAGGAAATAAAAAAAATCATAAGAGGCCTAGATCTTCAACCACCATTGCTGAAGATGGTTGAGATCCTTCTGAGAGAAAAGTACTTAAAAGATTTGTGGTTCATGAATAGCTCAAACCTTTCTCCTAGCAGATAGTGCCTCTACATCTTCAAAGCAAAAACTATTGTCGCCAATTCCAAATTATGAGTCGGGTAATTCCTTTTATGCAGCTTTAGCGGTCGACTAGGATAGGAACTAACTTTTCTCTTCTGCATCAATACCGTACCCAATCTAGTACCACGGTATTCTATGTATACTGTCAAATCTTCATTTCGACTTGGAATGGTTAACACCAATGCATTTGTCAACCTCTCTTTCAGAATCACAAACGCATGCTTGCACTTTACATCCCACACAAAAACCTAGTTCCCCTTCGTCAAATTAGTCAATAGTGCCGCTATCTTCAAGAAGTCCTTAATGAATCATCTATAATATCCCACCAGTCCGAGGAAACTTCTCACATCCATAGCATTCTTGGATTGTTCCAATCATGGACAACTGCGCTCTTCACAGGACCCACTACTATACCTTGTCTTCAAATGACATGACCTAAGAATCTCACTTCTTCTCTCTAGAAGTGACACTTAGAGAACTTTGATCTAAACTTGTGCTTCCTCAATATCTCTAGCACAATCATCAAGTGCATCTTGTGCTCCCAGTCAGTTTTAGAGTAGATCAAAATATCATCCACAACCACAAGCACGAATTGTTCAAGTAGCCTCTGAAAACCCGATTCATGAGATCCACAAAGTATATCATAGCATTGGCCAACCCAAATGGTATCATTAGCTACTCATAAAAACCCGAGGGCATATGAAATGCAGTAATAGGCACACTCTCCTTTGCTACTCTCAATTGGTGAAATCTGATCTCGCAATCCATTTGAGAGAACACATTCGCACCATGAAGCTATTCAAATAAGTCTTCAATGCATATGAGTGGATACTTGTTCTTCTTTGACACGTTTTCATCTCACGATAATCCACACACAAGCAGAAAGAGCCATTCACCTTAGTTTTTAATACTACAAATGCACCCCACTTGGATATACTCCTTCGAATGAACCTTCTTCTTAGTAGGTCATTCACTTGCACCTCTAATTACTTCTGCTCTCTAGGTGCCATATGCCTTAAGGGCATAACTATAGGCCTGGCTTCCTTCACTAAGTCTATTCGAAACTCAATCTCTCTATGCAGCGATAATCCAGTCACTTCCTTAAAGGCATCCTGATTTTATCTAATGATCAGCATAGATGAAAACCCATCCTATGGAACCTCTAGCAAATATAGAAAGCTAACCATCACCCCATCTTCTGGTAGGTAACTAATCATTGTCGTTCTCCCTTTCGCATCTTTAATTCTCACCAATAGCTTCTCGCAATCCACTATAACCGCATACCTCTTTAGCCAGTCCATTCCCAAGATTATCATGAACCCAATGAAATTCAAAACAAAGAAATCACAAATAAAAGAGCATTCATGATTCGATAAGACTAAACCAATACAAACTATGCACTGGCTAGTAGAGCCACTAATAGGTTTCATCACAATCAAGGGTCGGTTTATTATCTCGGGTATCAATCCCTATCGGTCTACTAAACCACTACATATGAATGATTATGTAACCCCGGTATCAAATAAAACTCAAACAAAAACTTCGCCAGTAGAAAGCACACCTTGAATGATGACTCCCTGCCCCTTCTCCTTCACCGAGGAAGCATTTGATGAAGTCAAGATTGTGTCCAAAGCATACACTTTCATGACCTGCTTATCCTTTATCGATTCTAGACAAACCTTCTACAAATACCCAAGCTTATCACAATTGTAGCACTTCTTCTTATCGCTCACTTTGTCATCCTCGATCAAATAACCTTTCTCCTTGCACCCATAGCAAGTAGGTTCCCCCTTACCCTTCTTCTGGCCATACTTCCCTTGAGACGGCTTTCTCTTTCCATTCCACTTCTTCTTGCCTCCACCACCATGCTATGGTTTTGGCTCTTCCTTTTTGGCGGAAACAAGTCCTAATCTTCAAATACAGATTCTCATGATGAAATGCTTTTTCCATAAGCTTCTCAAACGGTACATTAATATGGTCTACCAATTTCTCTCCAAGATAGTCATCCAGACCAATGATGAACTTTTCATTCTTATTCAAGGGAGTCTCAATGAATAGCATCCCATGCTTTAACAAAGCATCAAACTCTGCCTCGTACTTAAAAAATGACATCTCTCCTTGCCTAAGATCGGCAAATTTTCTAAACAATATCGAGTTCTGGACAGTTGGAATGAACTTCTCCTCAAACCTTGTCTTAAAGTGTTCCCAACTAACCGGTCTTGAAGAGTAGCAATAGTCATGTCGTTCCACCAATTCATGGCCCGGCCCTAAAGTTGCCTAGAAGTTAACTTTCTCTTCGTAGCATCATCCACTTCTATATCAATGAATATGCCCTCATAAGTATCAATCTGATCTTGCACTTTTATTGTTGATTCAGTTTACAAAATGGCTTTCCTCCTAAAGTAGAGTCATATTTGCTCAACTTAAAGAAATCAGCCCTCGGCACTTGCACCAGAGCACCTCCACCAACAGCCATACCAGAAGCATTCCTCATCACCATTTCCATGGTGGCATTGAACATAGCTTCAAAATTAGGCATAGCAGCTCCCGATCCTACTCTTTCTTTAACTTTCCTTGTATATCGGCTCACTCTTATGTGTAACAAGAATGATCAGTCTATCATAAAGAAAACTATGTCCATAGTGCTCATTTGCATCAACTAATGGTATATAATATTATTATATAGCTTTGGAAATCAAAATACATAACAAGTATGCACTCTCTAGTATATATATATATATATATATATATATATATATATATATATATATATATGCACACTCTCGATCTAGTCTAAAACACTAACATCTCTATTGGATCATGGTATCAACTCTGATTAATCGTGTAACCAAAGCTCTGATACTAAATGTGATGGTCGCCTTATACCACCGGCACCAATAGTATGCAAATTGCTATAGTCGTCTCCAGCCAATATAGGACGGTTACTAAGTTGAATAATAACAAACACAACATATAACTTGTGGTATATCTTACAGGGTATGGATAAAATATAATATCATAGGTGTAACAAAAGAGACAGTAATAACAATGTGAATCAATCATCATTGTATAATATCCATAGGGTTATAATTGAATGTCATAGAATATACAACAAGATCAACTCAATAAACTGTCTCTACAAATAGAAATAAGCAAGCATTGCCACGGTTTTAACAGTGATGTTCAGTGGAAAAGCGTAGAAACCCATATATGTATATAATATGAGATAGCTTCATTCAGCTCATCCTCCGAATAGCTTCTTCATCACTAAGACCTGTTATCAAATCTACTCACTTAAGGGTACCCAAGATAATAAGAAGTATGCATAAAACCTTGGGTTAGACAACAGTCTGGTGTGAGTGGTAGATGGATCTCAAAATACTATACATGTAAATATGGTAAAGAACAAGAATACACGAACCATACCTAGTCTGTCCCTATAACCAAATAGTTAGCACATAACACTGTGATATTCTACTCAATAATATCACAAAGATACTATACAACATAGAATGCTTGATCTCTAGATATCTCTATCTCCAATACCTACTCCTAATGATATCCCCGAGTGATAACCCATTAAATAAAGAAACGAAAGCAACCATAACATCCATTAAGAAATACAAATTATAACTCATCCCTGTGCCATGAATATATGATAACTCGTTATTGCTAGGGGCTAATGGAAATCCCAATTTTCGTTGTACTCTCTATCACGCAGCCTAAAGATCAATGCACGTCTCATAGCCCAAAGTTAAACACTAGGACCAAAGCCACTAGTCTAGGGTATACATGCCCCTCTATTGACCTATAGGCATCCCCACTTGCAACATCCCTGCTTCAAGTTCAATAGAAAACATTCCGAGTTACCAATGATTCTTTAGCATATTCACATTTGATCCCTCCTTTGCTCCATTTGAATTCCAAGCCTTTCTATTGCTCAATTCACTTTCCATTATCCAGGAACCCACCACATTTTATCGAGCTGCTATCTTACCACGATTCACAAATCGAAGATATATAGCTTTCATTATGCTGTTACATCACCATCCAACCTCGATGTGAATGAGTCAACACCTCCAACATAATCTACATGACCTCTACTTCAACCTTCACAAGTTCCATCATCACTGGACCTACTAGAACATCATGGTACGAGCATGAAAAAGTCGATACTAACTTGTCTACTTAGCCAATCTATGGAAAACTCCACTTTTCTGGCTTCTAGTACTCCATCTCTAAGTGCTCTGGACCCCGACCTATTAATCAAATATCTCGGTCCTCTCTCCAAAGCATTTAACTTCACATTCTAGAAATAAGTCGGTATAGCCTCCAACCCTTAGCCAATCCACTATCTCATTCCTCAAGTTAGCTCTACTAGCCTTTCCCTTAAGTTACCAAAAACCACCGAGTTATATGACCAACACAAACATGTCTTCAATGACATAAATAAGTCGGCACTGACTTGTGCACTTAACGAATTAGAGCTTGCGCTTTAAGCTACTGGCTTCCTCTTTACTCCAGAGTCTCCACTTTAAATGTCATCCAGTTTCGACCATCATTGCCTCAGTTTTTCCTAATTCACCAACCTACCTTCCTATCATACAAAACACTAGAAAACAACATCAAAGTACAACATGCAATCATAGAATAATATGCAATTACATCTATTCAAATAAGCAATTCATAGACTTGAAGAAATCAAATAAATTCTAATCATAATCTAAACAGTCGATGAACATATGAATCTGAATAAGATGGATTTGAAAGCCATTTCTACAAATCATATTAGAATTTTTGAATTTAGGTCAAAACATATGTCAACATGGGATAAAAGTTAGAAAAGGATTTTTATAGTCAAAAATCATGTCAAAATCTATAATTCTGCCATATAAACATGCATAAGATATTGAGA
This sequence comes from Allium cepa, assembly GCA_030765085.1. NCBI lineage: Eukaryota > Viridiplantae > Streptophyta > Magnoliopsida > Asparagales > Amaryllidaceae > Allium > Allium cepa. The sequence goes on from CM060934.1 coordinate 723,930,735, forward strand.
AGTTATAAACTACTTGCCAATTACCAAACTCAACCAATTTGTTTGCAGATCCAATATGGACAGCTATCAAAAGCAATGCAAGTCAACCAAATAAATGATCGCTATCTTCTAATCAATGACCAATTCACTAATCTTCAATTCGGTTCGATATAGGGAGTAATTTGGGTGATTTTGGAGGAATCTATGGTTAATAAGGGATTAGACCTGACTTAGGAGAGAGGAAAAGTTTTAATTTGACTCTCCAGTCCTCTGTTTAAGTGATTCTCGAATTAGACTAAAGTGCTTACTTAATTACGAGCTAATTCTGGATTGCAGCTGTTTAAATTTGAAACATACATAACTACTTAACTTTAAATCTCATTTTCTAATATCCTCATTCTACGAAATGGGAAACCATCATCCTGAAGCAATAAAACTAGTTTAAGATCCTATTTTGACTCATTTTTTCTATCCAAATCAAATTGAAAATTTGATTTGGATAGAAAGGAACGATACATTTTTTTCAAGATTTTCCTATTCAGGAAAGAAAATGTTTTTTCGATAAAGAAAATATATGTTCAATTCTTTCGAAGTAATTGGATCCTTTTCTTCGTTCGAGAATCTCTTCCCTTCTTCCAGTCTGAAAGTTATAGCCCAAATAAGATTTTCAAGGTCAAAATGGTCACATAGAAATTTGGGAGAAATCGTAGGCGCAAAAAATGTCCCTAAGATTCGTATCCTAAAATTATATAATCATATGACCGCATATGAATAAACTAAAAATGTTTTATGATCCTTCAATACGTAAAGTACGGGTCGTTTTAGTCTAAGCCCCTCAACTCGGGCATAAACATCTTCCTTCGATGAGGACCAGTGCGACTTACAAACTAACTCTAATCTTGAAAGTGACCCAGTCGACCCCCATATAGCTGATTCAAAAACCAATGGTAGCCCAACTATCCCACTCGAGTTAATATCTATAAAAGTAGATGATCCTAACAAGGTCTTACAGATTGAGACTTAGCCCAGCCCAGAAGTTAGAAATGAGCTGATCAGAATCTTGAAATAAAGCAAAGATGTCTTCGCTTGAGCGCATGCCGATATGACCTACATTGATCAAGGAATCATTTTCCATGCATTGAACATCGATCCAAAGGCTACAACCTCCAACAAAAATATGGAACTCTCACTTTTAAAAGGTATCGAGCTCTCAAAGACATGAATGGGGCTATTAACCAATAGCTTCATCCGGGAAGTAGAATACCTGGTCTGGATAGCGAACCTGTGATGGTCAGAAAACCAAACGAGTCTTTGAGAATTTACATCGACTTCTCCAATCTCAACAAAGCCTGCCCCAAAGATAGTTTTTCACTGCCTTAGCTAGTAGATATAACTAGTGGGCACATGCTCCTCACTTTTATGGATGCTTTCTCCTGATATAATCAAATTTCTTTGCATAACGTAGACTAAGAGCATACTTCTTTCATCACCAATTTCGGTCTATATTGCTACCGGGTCATGTTATTTGGGTTTCAAAATGCAAGAGAAACCAGTCAATGACTCATCAACCACATGTTTTCTAAGTAGATTGGACGATGAATGGAAGTGTATGGGGATGACATGTCGGTAAAGTCTACAAGGCCCAGGGGGCATATATAGAACCTGATAGTGGCTTTCAATATTCTATTCTTGTACAACATGAAGCTAAGTCCAAAGAAGTGCTCATTTGTCATCCGATCTATGAAGTTCCTTGCTTATGTAATAAGCACCAAGGGGAATGAAGCCAACCGTGATAAATTCAAGCCATCCAAAGCATGAAAATCCTTAGGATCATACAACAAGTACAAAACTTAAATGGGGTGGTGGATGCACTAAGCTATTTTGTGTCCAGTGCCACCAATAGGTATCTCCCCTTCTTTGACCTCGTTAAGAAGGGGAAGATGAATTATTGGAACGAAGAGTGCATAAAGTAGTTCGAAGAATTGAAATAGCACTCGATTGCTCCTTTGATACCATAAAAGCCTATTGATGGGGAGGACTTGTATCTATACCTTGTAGTGATTGACCATGCGAGAAGCGCTGCATTGATAAGAGAAGGTAATAAGGTTCAATTGCCAAACTACATGTTAGAACAAGGTTGTTAGCAATAGATACAAGATATAAGAGGTTGGGAAGGCAAGCTTTTTAACTACTTATGGTAGCTGGGAAACTATAGTTGTACTTCTAAGTTCATCCCATTATAGTCTTGACCAGCCAGCCATTGAAACCGATTCTTAGCCGGCCCGACACTATAAACAGGCTTTCAAAGTGGTCCATTGATCTTGGGCAACATAACATCTCATTCCATCCATATACTTCGATCAAGGGCCAAGTTATGGTTGATTTTATTGTAGAGTGCTCAAGAACGGATAGGGGGAAGGAGAAACTGTCACCTTTCAATAAACTTGGCCCCTATATACGGATGAGGCCTTAAACAATAAAGGTGCAAGTTCTGTCTTAGTTCTTATCACCCCTAAAGGAAAAGACCTTTCTTTTGCAGTCCACCTCATAATCAAGGCAGCAAACAACGAAGTTGAATACGAGGCTATCTCGGCCAATCTAAGGATGGTGTTGTGTGTAAAATCAATTTATGTGTTTAGTGACTCGTCGCTAGTTGTCGATCTGATTAGCAATTGCTTCCAAGTCAAAACCAAGACATGGGCCCTCTATGTCATCATGGCTAGGAAAATAATTGGCACTTTCTCAAAGTTCAACTAAATATGATACACAAGTAGCAAAATTCCAAGGCCGACCAATTAGTCAAGACGGTAAGCAACCCAGATGAAGCCACCCCTTGGGTTCCATCGGAGATTCAAAATGTCCCATGCTATGAGCCGAGGACAAAAACTATGGAGATTGACATTCTGTAACATCCACCTACTTAGAGGCCCAAAACTAACGGCTACGGATGTCGCAGTCATCCATAATTATTAATCTTCGATGACCAAAATATGCGGTGTTAATTCATTGATACACACAAATACATAAATATGAATAAAATTAAAACTTCAAACAAGATCACATTCCATGTCAAATCATTTCCAATTCATTACATAATCCCACAATCGCAAATCACGTTCAGAGAAAATATATTTATTACAACATACGCCAAGAGTGACATATAAAGATGCCCCTTGGACGATTAGAGTATATATAGGCAATGTAACAACTTTTCCATTACAAACAACACAACAAAATCGAAAGAAAAGAGAACTCTAAATAGCTATCATGCCTTCTACACGTCTGTGGAAGCTTATTCATCTAAAGTGGTACCTGAAAACCTCAACCCTCAAACTACTCAAAATTAATTTAGCATCCAAGAGTTTAAGGGTAAAACATAAACTTTGAGTCAGACATAGTTTGGTATGAATAATAATCTACCATCTCAAATCATTTAGATATCTAGTGAGACCATGCCACTTGGCGGAATGAGTTTTTCCCTCACTAGTATCCTATAACATTTATAAAATCATATATTGTGCTTTTTCAGCCACAATGGTTAAAATATAGTCATTTCAAAATATTTTGATGATATGCAAACAAGTTAAAACATTTTGGATTTTCCATCCTCTATTTAATTGACACTCTGTCATATTTATAGTTTCTAGGGTCACTATTAACCTATTAGTTTTCATGGGCTTACTAATAACCTTTACGTAATATATGAACTCCCTATCCCATTTTATAGTTTTCATAGGTGGACTATGAACCTATTAGTCCCTGCCAGTTAACTTAATATATTCATGGATTCCCCTGAACCCATTGGTGACTCCAATAACTTCTCTCTTATCATAATTTTCATGGGTTGACTAGGAACCTATTAACAACTGTCAATAACTTAATTCAGATATAGTTTTCATGGGTGCACCACAAACCAATTGGCCCTTTCCAACCACCCTTTATAACATAGTTTTCATGGGATCACTACGAACCTATTGGCAGGCCCGGCCCTAGGGTAAGGCTGCCAAGACAGCCGCCTAGGGCAACCGACCTGGTAGGGGTATCCATCGATGGTGGTGGTGGTGACTTACTGCTTTATTTGGATAAAAATATAGTTTATGTCATTAACTTTAAATGACTATTTGCTGGAGTGGTAAAAAATTTGTGTGAGTGATGGGGTAACCAAGTTCAAATCATGGTGGTGGGGATTTATTTTTGCTCAAACTTGAAGAATTGGGCTAGGGCAACAAAGCTGCTTGGGCCGGCCCTGCCTATTGGTAACTCCAGTAACATCCTAATCATAGTTTTCATGGATGCATTGTGCACCTGTCTCCCTGACAACTTCCATGATTAGGTATCCTGTATTCTACTCTCGCTGAACTCTTGGATGCAATTCTACTCATCCAGGAGTTTAATCAATTTATTTACTACTGGATCAATCTAGTTGGTTATTCTACCCTTCCCCAAAGTCCAGTTATGGGTCCAAAACATTGTGGATATATACATATATGAAGAAGCATACATAATAACTTGGTTAAACCCTTTAACCATTTTAATCAAAGAAACTTCTTCAAAACTCCTTTCCAAAACACTTAATTTAATTATGCCATGGTTCTCTTTCAAAAATGAGATTGGATTATTTGCTTTGAAAAAAAGGTTGTCGAAACCTTCGAAACCTCGCTTTCGACTTCGTTGGACAACCTCCTTCGAGAGCATATAAATCTCTTTCAAAACATTATGCCCCTGCCTTTCGAAACACTTTAAAACTTCTTTTCGAAACCATTCTTATGTAATAAAGTATTACGGAATAACACTTAAAAGCATAGCTTTGAAAGCATTGAAAGTAACCCTATCGAAACTATTAGAAATAACACTTCCAAAACCGTTGAAAGTCCCCCCTTTCAAAACCAATGGATTTACACTTAAAATATTATTTGGGTAAAAGAAAATATAGGCGAAAGTATCTCTTTCGAAACCATCCTTTGTCATATAAAAATATTAGGAAAAAGTCAACTCCAAAATCATGTTTTACATAACATATAATTTTTACATGGCATTTAAGCATCAGCATAAATCGATTTCTCCCTAAAACCATGTATATTCTCATTTAAACAATCTTGTTTAAATTAAACAAATTAATATTCAGGCATATCATCATCCAATTCACCATAAAAATGAATTTACCCTTAAATCTGAAAAAAATATGATTATAAAACAAAATAGAGATGAAATTATTATTCACTTTGATTAAGATAAGGGGATTGGATTGAGATTGATTTCCCCTAAGCTTGGATCTCTAATTTTTGATTTAATTTCTCTTAATGGCCTACTTCTCTTTAAAATTTTGTTTATGTTTTCGAAATGAGATGAATGAGAATGAAATGGTAGGAACAGGACTATATAAGGGTAAGGGTTATGTGCGGAAAATTCCTAATATACCCTTATGTAGATTAATCGACCTAAAAACCATTCTTAAGCCCATTTCATTATTAATTGATCCCAGCCTATTTATTCAAATCTCAACCTCCTTGTCACTTAACATTTATATTATTCTATTTAATTTATCTAATTAAATATTTTGAATAATGTTATCAAAAATTAGGAGTGTTACACATTCCCTCCACGGACAGCTAAATGACACGCATGATCAAGGACTTATGGACGTGGGGCAAGATGGAGATGGGGGAAGAGGTAGGGTAACGAAATGGTTGATCTAGGCTTCCAAGATGTGTGCAGGTGCGTGCATAAACGTGCATATATGGGTTTCGGGCATTGAAAAGAAGAGGGAGGAGGAGGGCACTGTGCTCATTTGGGTGGGTTTGAATGTGGTTGGGCCGAGCCCATTTGGAAATTGGGTGATAAAGTTAATTGTTTGTTTAAAAAAAATTCTTTAGATAAATATTTAAAATTTCATAATATCATATTTTACTCATACGGAATTCGATTGAGCTGATTCTTTTGCATTATGCTTGCATGAACGAGTACAACATCATAGTGCAATTTGCTAATGAATTTGACCATGTGAAAATTTGTGACATATTTAAAAAAACAGATTCTAAATTTCATTATTTAACTAATAACATCATCTAAATGTATATACCTTAATAATTGATGTTTATTTGGTCAAATAAAATACTGGGATTGAAGGTGGTAAATTGAACGTCTATTTAGCGGAATAAAACACCATTCTGCTAATTGATTTAATTGGATATCGATTTGCATAATAAATCATCGTTCTGTTATTATTAACAGAATAGGTCAAATTTGGACGTTTATTTAGCATAAATAATCCCTATTCTGCTATTACATTAGTACGGACACTTAATTACATTCCAATTGGCAAGTATTGTATAACTATGGTATTAATAATTAATTGTTAATGGTGAGTTTAATTTACATATTTGATGTTATGTAAATGTTGGAATTATAACTTAGATAGTTATTGAAATTAATGGTGACTTGATTAACACCATTGGAGTTACTAAGCCGCTTTCCAATTTTGGAAGTTGACTTTTGAACCAAAGTTGTTTTAAGGATGATTATTATTTTTAATGATATTTTAATAGGTAATTAATAATTATTTGATAATGATTTAAGGTTAACTATTTTATGATTCTTAAAAGTTATTTAAAGGTATTTAATTCAGGTAAATAGGCGCAAGGAAGAAGTTGTAAAAAAAAATAGTCTCAGGAACGATAAGTTTGTTTTTTAGTCTGAAGGACACTTTTTAGTGCAAATTGAAAATGATAGTTACAACTATCATTCTGTGATTTACACTAAAAAGTGTCCTTCAGCCTAAAAAACAAACTTCTTGTCCTTGAGACTAAATTTTTCCCTAACTTTTTCCTTGAGCCTAAAAACCCCTATTTAATTATTGTTTTCAAATTACTTAATTATTTAAAAAATTTAAAAGTTTATTTTAATTATTAACTAAAGTTATCTTATAATGATTTGATTCTTAGTTAATTATTATTTAAGAATAAATCAGTATTAAAATATTATTATTTCAAAGATAATTTGTTCAAATATTAATATTGTTTCTAAAACTAACATATTATATAGTAAACTTTTATAAAAGAGTATTTTCATAAATTAAATTTGGAAATTTTTATATAAACTTTATAAGCATTATTTTGAGATAATTATTAAAATAAAATTTCGAATAATTTGAGGGCAGAGATTGCCTATAGTTTAGGATTTTTTCCTGAGGTAGTGATGTAACCATAGTGCAAGTTGCAATCTATGATTGATTGCGTGGCGAAAATCGAGAGGCAGAGATTGCCTAATTTAAGTTTGGTTTTTTCTGGGATAGAGACATAACCATTGAGCTATGATCCATGGTCGATACCAAATGGTACTTCCAATATCTATTTTAAAATGTCCCAAGTATTTTTTGGAAGATATGATTTGTTAATGTACTTATTCCTATGAGATAAGTATATGACTGTTTTTGATAAAGAGATTTAATATATCGAAATAAATTAAATGAGGCTTAGTGATTTCAGTGGGAAATGAAATCTTTGTTTGGATGTTTGTTTATTTGATAGTCAAATAACCGACTATCAAATCATGACCCAAATAAGTTGTGATATCCCGAAATTTCAAACAATTTAAAATGTGATAATCCCCTTTATTTATTACTTAAAATTCTTAAAATTGTTATTTTTTGAAATAATAATAATAATGTGTTTGTTTAAAATTAATATATATATTTACTTAAGTTGATTTTAAATTGGATTTTTAAATTTGAATTTGAAATTTGGATTTAAATTTGAAATTTAAAGGATATACATCTTAAAAATATTTTGGATATAAAAATATTTGAATAAGGTTTTTATTAGTATATAATTTGTTTTATAATAATTTCTTTAAAAGAAATTTATTTATATAAATTTAGAAAGTATTTATTAATTAGTAAATAATAGAAAAGTTTAAATTTAACATTTAAAAATAAATAAAAATGAATAATTACAAGTGTTATCCTTTAAATCATGCTAAATACATGTGTAATGAGATTAAAATATGAAATTGACAAATGTTAACTAATGTAACAAGTCTCATTTTTGTATTTTCATTTTCTTTAAATTTTAATAGATCGTAATTTAGTTTATATAAACATACATCTCCTCTTTCCCATCTCTTTTCTCATCTTCTTCATTTCAAAAGCAAAAGAAACAAACTCAAGTTCAAAACCAAACCTGTAAACCATTTATCAATAGTCTATAACAAATACAAACCCGAAAACCTAGAATATCAAGCTTGTGAGTAAACCAGGATTCATCACGGTTTCATCACTGTTTCAAACTTAAACAACAACTAAATCTTCCCAACAATAATTAGCTTTAGATTTTCAAAGTTTCCAGTTTCAAAGCATTAGACCATCTCAACAACAAAAGCTTCAGTTTTCAAATCCCAGTTTTTAAGCCCTTTGCCTTTTTAAACAGTGAGTAAACTTTTTATATTAAAACTTAAGTAAATTAAATTATGTTGCTTATGAAATTTCTATGATGAATGATGATTTGCTTGTGTATCTATAAGTGGTATTTCTATTTGTGTGTGTGTGTATATAGGTTGAATGTATATAGTTAATATATAGGTGTGCATGTCCATGTTATGTTTGTTCTTCCCTGTTCTTGTTATAGGGTTAAAATCTAGATCAAAATCCATTATCTCATCTTCTGATCTCTGATAGGATTAAGTTTTCAAACAAGATAAGTTAGTTTAAACTTAATCCAAGTTTTAAAAATATGTTCAAGCATAATAGGATTGAAAATTTGCTGGGATCAAAAAATTACAGTAGAAATTTTAAAACATGGTTGAAATCAAATGCTGTAATTTGCTGTTTCAGGAACATAACTTGAATCGACCTCGTAAAATATGATTTTTAAAAAGGAAATCAAGATTTTTAATGCTGTATCGAGTGTATATTTTGGTGATGACCAGAAAATGTTCTTTGGTAAATTCTGATGGCCAAAGATTCTACGCTGATCGGGGTTTCGTATGGAGGTGGCTGGGGAGTTGTCGAGGCCAGGAAAAATGGTGGAAGGAGGTTTAAGCCACCGTGGCAGCGGCGGTAGGTCGAACTAGGTATTAACCGTGGTTTATGTTGAGGTCGGATTTTGGGTTACTACGGTGCCGCGGTTGATTCGAGTTGCTCAGGAATTGGAGGATAGCAGCGTAAAAGGCTAGTGGAGGCATGGCCAGGGTCGCAGCGGTTTCGGTTGTCGAAGACGTGGGTTCGATGCAGTTTCTGGTGATGGTTCTTGTTCCAATTTCGACTGAGTTGCTTGATTTAGATCGCGGGCTCATGTTAATACTTGAGTGGTCAGGATTATTTATGGAGGGGTTCGTTGATGAGATGAAGGTATCGACGATGGTCATCGTCGTCGCGGCCATCTATGCGGGTGCATGGTGGCTTTGTGGTGTCAGCAGTTTGGGTTTGGTTTTGTCTTGAAGGAAAGCTCGGTATATGGATGGGTGACTAGAGTAAAAATCTGAGTTGAACGAGTAGTGTTTTTGGGTTTTTAACTTAAAATAAAAATTAAGTTTTTAAAAATGGAAAAGAGGAAGGTGGATTTTACTGGAGCAGGACTCCGGTAGAATTGGGGTTTAACCCGAAGAAAGGGTTGAACAGTTTTTAAAAGTGTTTTAAAGCAAGATTTTGAAAATATAATAATTTAGTTTAAAAAAATTATTATATAAATTTCTTTTATATATATATATATATATATATATATAATAAATGTTTTCTTAACTTTTGATTTGGAAGTTATAAAATTTGTTAACTTAATTTTGGATTAAATAATTGTTTTATTTTAAAATTTAATTTACAATGATTTAATTAAGTAAGTAAACTAGAGATAAATGTTTTAAAATAACTTAATGGCAGTTAAGTAATTTATAAAGATGATGGTTTGACTTAAAAGTTAGTTAAGTTTTAACGATTTAAGATTAATTTAATTAATAAGATAATAAAGAGTAAATAATTAATTTAGTTAATTAATGATTAAGGATTAATAATTAACAATTAAGGGTTAGAAATTAATTAGAGGTTAATTAATTTGTAATTAAAGATTATTAGTTAGATAATTAGAGATAAATAATTTACGATTAGAGATTAACTAATTGATAATTAAGGAATTAATTAAGTAATTAACATTGATTAATTTTATAATTAGAGATTAATTAATTGGTAATTAAAAAGTACTTAATTTTGAATTAAGTTTTATTAATTAATAATTAGGATTTATTAATTAATAGTTAAAGGATATTAATCTGTAATTAAAGATTAATTAAGGATTAGTTAACTGTTAATTTTGGATTGATTAATTGGTAATTAAGGATTAATTAATTTGTAATTAAGTTTTGTTAATTAGTAAGTAAGGTTTATTAATTAATAATTAAGGGATAATTAATTAGTTAATTAAAGATTAATCAATTGATTATAAATAGTAATTAAGGATCAATTAATTTGCTATTAAGGGATATTAATTAATAATTAAGGTTCATTAATTAATAGTTAAAGGATAATTAATCTAGAATTAAAGATTGATTGATTGATTGACAAGGAAATTAAGGAATGGTTAATTAAATAAAATGATTATAATTAATTAATTAATGATTAATTAAGCAGGATTAAGTGATTAATTCTTAAGTAATTAATTTAATTTGAATTAATTAACTTAATTATAATATGGATTAATAATTCCTGTTTGTGGATGATTGTTTGTGTAGAATGTCTGAATTGGTTGATATCTATTGGATGATAATCTATGATATTCTATGATGTGATATTGGATATATTTGTGATAAATGTGTGATATTTATCTGTGAATGATGCTGTTTGAATTCAAGTATTGAATTGAATTAAATTGTTTAAACCTTAAACAACTTAGCCATTAAGAAACGTTTGGATTTCGATGAGACCGGGATCAGATTTTCTTCAATACAGCATGATAGGGGGTTCTTGCTTCGTATATGGGGGGAGTAACCTTTAGATAAGTATGACTTGTAAATTGAAGTGGGTTTTAAATTATGAAGTTTTAGAACCTAAGTCTAGAAACATTTGAATTGTTTCAAAGTGTTAAAAGAAAAGAATAAATAATATTATTCACACTATTTTTGAATGTAATTTTTTTTTAAAATAAGAAGTTGTTTGGAAATTTTGAAGGGTGGGTCTTCACATTTGGTATCAGAGCATAGGTTGAGATAATACCTAGGCTCTGGAGTAGTGTCTATCTTGAGAGCGTGTATTTGTAAGTTTTATATAACTATATACCTATCCAAATTTGTTGGGTAACCTATTCAGGTTTCCCACATGAGTTCTAGAGGAGTTTCATCTTTTCCTTTGTTTAGTTGACCTCCTTATCTTTATATTTAATCTTATAGGCGGAGTAACTAAGTTGATAAGAACTGTAGAGACTTAAGGCTTTCTTATCTCCCCCATAGTTTTTCTTGTGACCCATTTGTATTGGATTTCAAGGGGTTTGATCTTATTCTTGGTATGGATTGGTTGGATAAGTATAAGGTTGTTTTGATGTGTGAAGAGAGGATTGTGTCTTTAGGGACTGAGTTGGGAAGAATCGCAAAAGTGACTTGCGACAATTCCAGAAGTTGATTTGAGTAATCTCTTGCATGGAAGCGAGGCATCTCCAGAGGCGTAGAGTCCATCGAGTGGTCAAAGATTTTTTGAAAGTTTTCGAGGAAAGGTCTGCCCCCTCATTGGGAGATAGAGTTTCAGATCGAATTTGTTCTGGGAGCAGTACCTGTTGTTCAGCCTAGTAGAAGGATAGCGTCGTAGGAGAGAGAAGAGCTGGCGAAGCAGTCCCTAGATTTCTTAGAGAAGGTTTGATCCGGCCTAGTTTTTCCAGTTGGGGTTCTTCCATAGTCTTTGTGACCAAGTTGAATGGGTCTTTGAGGTTCTGTGTGGATTTAATGAACCGAGTTTTTTTGATGTGTTGTATAAGTTTGTTCTCGTTTTCATCGATGATATTCTTGTCTACTCCAAGTCTGAAGAGAAGCACAAGCGACATTTGGGGTTAGTGTTTGAGACTTTAAGGAGGCACGTTCTGAAGGTTAAGTTTTCGAAATGCCATTTTTGAAATCAGAGGTCAGATTGATAGGGAATATTGTTTCTGGAGAGGATATTTCTATAGATCCAGCCAAGATAGCTACTATTCAGGAGTGGAAGCAACGGCAGACTCCGACAGAAGTCCGTAGTTTTCTGGTTTTGGCAGGGTACTCCAGGAAGTTTATCAAGGATTATTCTAAGATTGCTTCGCACTTAACCAAGTTGACTCGGAAAGGAGGATAGTTTAAGTGGACCCCTGAGTGTGAAGAGGCTTTCTTGAATTTGAAGGCAAGGCTGACCAGTGCGCCCGTTCTAGTTATTCCTGATGGCAAAAGTAAGTTTTAGGTCTACACGGACGTTTATGTGTGCTAGAGGTGGGTGGAGAGTCAAGAATGGCCAGTGTTCTAGTTTTGAGACTGATAGCCAAGGAACTTTGAGGATCAACGGAAGGATTTGTGTTTCGAATTTCAAGGATTTGTAGCTAGAAGTTCTGTCAAAAAGTCATCGCTCCTGGCTGAGTTTCCACCCGGGAATTCAAAGATGTATAAGGATATAGAGAGAGTCTTCTGGTGGATGGGAATGATGAAGAATATAGCTTCTTTCTCCTATAGACGTGCGATCTGTCAGCAGGTGAAAGGTGATCAACAGAAGACCGCGGGTTTGTTGCAGCCTTTAGAAGTTCCAAAGTGGAAGTGAGAAATGATTTCTACGGATTTCATCGACGGTTTGCCAAGGACCAAAAAGGGAATTGAAGGAATATGAGTAATTGTGGACCGGTTAACCAAGAGCGCCCATTTTATTCTGGTTAAGGCAACCCATACTATAGCATCCAGTCAGCATTGTTAGCGATCGTGATCCTACCTTCACCAGCAAGTTTTGGGAGGCTCTACAATCAACTTTGGGTACGAGATTTGAGTTTGAGTTGAGTATAGCCTATCATCCCCAGTCCGATGGAAAGGCTGAATCAAATTCTACAGGATATGCTGAGGGCTTATGTTTTGGATTTTAGTGGGTTTTGGGAGGACCATCTGCATTAGGTGGAATTCTCGTATAGTTATCAGGCGTGTATTAAGATGGCATTCTATGAAGCTCTGTATGGAAGACCTTGTAGATCCCCGTCTTGTTGGATATAGTCGGGAGATCGTCTTATTCTTGGTCCAAATTTGATCCGTGAGGCATCTGCGAAGGTAGAGCTTATCAAGAAAACATTGAGAGCAGCGCAGGATCGCCAGAAGAATATGCGAACAAGAGACGAGGACAATTGGAATTTGAGATCAGAGATTTAGTCTTTGTCAATTTTACCGATAAACGGAGCGGTTATATTTGGAAGACGGGAAAACTTGCTCCAAGGTATATTGGTCTGTTCCAAGTGCTTGAAAGGATTGGTGTTGTGGCCTACAGGATTTAATTGCCAGTCTGGATGGCTGGAATTCACAATGTTTTTCACGTATCTCATCTGAGGAAATACGTGAACGATCCATCTCTTATTGTCGAGCCGGCAGTGTAGGAAGATTTAGTGATTGAATCAGACTTATCTGTTATCATGCATCCAGTCCAGTTCATTGACCAAGATGAGAGGCGACTCAGAGGTAAGGTGGTGAAACTAGTTAAGTGTAGTAGAGCAAGGATTCCAGAGTTTGTCTTGGGAAACTCTGGATAGTTTTAGGAAGCTTATACGAAATTGTGTCCGGATAGCTAGTGATGTTTGTTTGAATAAATTTTTTGTTGAATGAAATTGTTTGTTTGGATGAAATTGGTTGTTTGGTTGTTAGTGTATGGTTGTATGTATGCTTGGATTGTTGAATAAAAATAGAAGTTTTGGAATATCTTTTGTTTTAAATTTCAAGGACAAAATTCATCTAAGGGGGAAGGAATGTGATATACCGGAATTTCAAACAATTTAAAATGTGATAATCCCCTTTATGTATTATTTAAAATTGGTAAAATTGTTAGTTTTTCAAACAAGAATAAAAATGTGTTGTTTTTTAATATAAGATATAAATGGATTTTAAATAGAATAATTATTTACAAATTTAATAATGCTTTTTTTAAATTAATATATATATATATATATTTAAGTTGATTTTAAATTGGATTTTTAAATCTGAATTTGAATTTAAAAATTGGATTTAAATTTGAAATTTAAAGGATATATATGTTAAAAGTAATTTGGATATAAAAATATTTGAATAAGGTTTTTATTAGTATATAATTTGTTTTATAATAATTTCTTTAAAAGAAATTTATTTATCTAAATTTCGAAAGTATTCATTAATTAGTAAATAATACAAAAGATTTAATTTAACATTTAAAAATAAATAAAAATGAATAACTACAAGTATTAGCGTTTAAATCATGTTAAATACATGTGTAATGAGATTAAAATATGAAATTGACAAATGTTAACTAATGTAACAAGTGTCATCTTTGTATTTTCATTTTCTTTAAATTTTAATAAATCATAATTTAGTTTATATAAACATACATCTCCTCTTTCCCATCTCTTTTCTTAAACAAACTCAAGTTCAAAACCGAACCTGTAAAACATTTATCAATAGTCTATAACAAATGCAAACCAGAAAACATGGAATATCAAGCCTGTAACATTTTCAAAATATCAAGCAAATTTATCAAGCAATCAACAACATTCAACCTGTAATCAAAAACCAGGATTCATCTCTATTTCAAACTTAAATAACAAACAAATCTTCCCAACAACAACTTGCTTCAGATTTTCAAAGTTTCCAGTTTCAAAGCATTAGACCATCTTAATAACAAAAGCTTTAGTTTTTAAATCCCAGTTTTCAAGCCCTCTGCCTTTTTAAATAGTGAGTAAACATTCTATATTAAAACTCTAGTAAATTAAATTCTGTTGCTTGTGAAATTTCTGTGACGAATGATGCTTTGCTTATGTATCTATAAGTGGTATTTCTATGTATATACATACATACATACATACATACATACATACATACATACATATATATATATATAAGTTGAATGTATATAGTTAATATAAAGGTGTGCATGTTTGTGTTATGTTTGTTCTTCCCTGTTCTTTTTACGGGGTTTAAAATCTAGATCAAAATCCATTATCTCATCTTCCGATCTCTGATAGGGTTTAGTTTTCAAACAAGATAAATTAGTTTAAACTTAATCCAAGTTTTAAAAATATGATCAAGCATAATAGGATTGAAAATCTGCTGGGATCAAAATATTACAGTAGAAGTTTTAAAACATGGTTAAAATCAAATGTTGTAATTTGCTATTTTTGGAATATAACTTGAATCAACTTCGTAAAATATGATTTTTGAAAAGGAAATCAGGATTTTTAATGTTGTATCGAGTGTGCATTTTATTGATGACCAGAAGGTGGTTTTTGGGTAAATTCTGATGGCCGGAGATTCTAGGATGATCGGGGTTTCGTTTGGACGTGGCAAGGGAGTTGTCGAGGCCAAGAAAAATGGTGGAAGGAGGTTTAAGCCACAGTGGCGGCGGCGGTAGGTCAAACTAGGTATTAACCCTAGTTTATGTTGAGGTCGGATTTTGGGTCACTGTGGCGTCATGGGTGATTCGAGTTGCTCAGGATTTGGGGGATAGCAGCGTAGAAGGCTAGTGGAGGTATGGCCGGGGTTGCAGCGGTTTCGGTGGTCAGAGACATGGGTTCGAGGCAGTTTCTGGTGATGGTTCTTGTTCCAGTTTCAACTAATTGTTCGATTTAGATCGCGGGCTCGTGTTATTTCTTGAGTGGTTGGGATTGTTTGTAGAGATGTTTGTTGATAAGATGAAGGTATCGACGGTGGTCATCATTGTTGCGACCATCTATGCAGGTGCACGGTAGTTTTGTGGTGTCAACAGTTTGGGTTTGGTTTTGTCTCGAAGGAAAGCTCGGCATCTGGATGGGTCACTTGAGTAAAAACCCGAGTGGAACGAGAGTGTTTTCAGGTTTTTAACTTAACATAAAAACTAAGTTTTTAAAAATGGAAAAGAGGAAGGTGGATTTTACCCGGAGCAGGACTCGGGTAGAATTGGGGTAACCCAAAGCAAGGGTGAACAGTTTTTAAAAGGGTTTTAAAGCAAGATTTTGAAAATATAATAATTTAGTTTAAAAAAAATTTCTTATATAAATTTCTTTTATATATATAATAAATGTTTTCTTAACATTTGATTTGGAAGTTATAAAATTTGTTAACATTAATTTGTTAAGTTAAATAATTATTTTATTTTAAAATTAATTTACAATGATTTAAATAAGTAAGTAAATTAAAGATAAATGTTTTAAAATAACTTAATGATAGTTAAGTAATTTATAAAGATGATGGTTTGACTTAAAGTTAGTTAGGTTTTAATGATTTATGATTAATTTAATTAATAAGATAAATAAAGAGTAAATAATTAATTTAATTAATAATGATTAATAATTAATAATTAAGGCTTAGAAATTAATTAGAGGTTAATTATTTTGTAATTAAGGATTATTAATTAGATAATTAGAGATAATTAATTTATAATTAGAGATTAATTGGTTGATAATCAAGGAATCAATTAATTAAGTAATTAAGATTGATTAATTTTATAATTAGAGATTAATTAATTAAGTAATTAGAGATTAATTAACTGGTAATTAAGAAGTACTTAATTTGCAATTAAGTTTTTATTAATTAATAATTAGGATTTATTAATTAATAATTAAAGGATAATTAGTCTGTAATTAAAGATTAATTAAGGATTGGTTAACTGTTAATTAAGGATTGGTTAACTGCTAATTAAGGGTTAATTAATTGTAATTATGTTAATTAATAATTAAGGTTTATTAATTAATAATTAAGGGATGATTAATTAGTTAATTAAAGATTAATTAATTGATTATAAATAATAATTAAGGATTAATTAATTTTCTATTAAGGGATATTAATTAATATTAAGGTTTATTAATTAATAGTTAAAGGATAATTAATCTGGAATTAGAGATTAATTAATTGATTGATAACGAAATTAAGGAATGATTAATTAATTCAAATGATTGTAATTAATTAATTAATTATTGATTAAGCAGGATTAAGTGATTAATTCTGAAGTAATTAAATTTGAATTAATTAAATTAATTATAATATAGATTAATAATTCCTGTTTGTGGATGATTGTTTATGTAGAATGTCTAGATTGGTTGATATCTATTGGATGATAATCTATTATATTCTATGATGTGATATTGGATATATCCGTGATAAATGTGTGATATTTATCTGTGAATGATGCTGTGTGAATTCAATGTATTGAATTGAATTAAATTGTTTAAACCTTAAACAACTTGGCCTTTAAGAAACGTTTGGATTTCGATGAGGCTGGGATCGAATATCAGATTTGATTGTCTGAAAACTGCATCGATCCAAGTTAAACGTTAGGTCGTGAATTCAAGTGAAGATCAAGTTGAAGACTCGAACTGTAAGAACTATTTGTTGTCAAAACTCTGAGGTGATTCCAATACGAGTATAACGGAGATAGTGATTTCAGGTTCGAGATAGAGATTCATAGTGCAAGGGTTATTGTCGTTAACCCTGAGGGTGAGTCTAAAATGAGTGTAACGAGATAATGCCTTCAGTTTCGTTCGAACCCAGAACGAACTTGTATAGATGAATGCTATCAGACCATCGTTAATGGAGGACAATGAGCATTCCAAGATGTGTTCTTTTAAGGTAATCACAGCCTCATGCCTCATCAACTGGGAATGGCTAAAAGAGGGGAGGTGCAGCAAGGCTAAGTAGGTAGCACCCAAGTAGGATAAGATTTACCCATGTCTAGAGTCCTTTTTTATTCGGCTGTGTGGGCGGTTACTGGCTATAACCGCGGGGTGTCTTATTCGGGACTAGTAAAGGACGGTTCTGGCCTTGTATTGCAGAGGATTTAGGGTGTGTAGGATCGATTTCACCCTAGAGGAGGGGTGAAAAGGGTGATGGTATTAAATATAAAAATTAATTGCAGAAGCTTATAAAATATTCAATTCAGATTTCAACACAGTTCATGGCAGAATAATAGCAGCATAGATATCGTAGAATATAAATAACAGAAATAGAACAACACAGAATTTACCCAGCTTCCGCAAAACCCTGCCTACGTGCTGCCCCAAGGTTTCTACTAGAAATTAGTTAGTCAGACGCTTACACACGTAAACTCACAACACCCGCTATCGACTAAACCTAACTCTACGCTCAAAACCCTACCACAACTCAGCCACTGAGTTGCGAATTCTCAAACTACGCCACGTAGTTTGTACCCTTGTCACACGACTAGAAATTTAAACGGTTTAAAAAGAAATTACAAATTAAAAAACAATTTAAAATAAAGACAACCCTAATTTAAAATAAAAAAACCCTTTATAATAATAAAAGGAAAGCTCTTAATAAATAAGGAAATGGCCGGTCCCTTTATTTATTTTGACCCGATCCTCTTTGCTTCGTTCCTTTGTGAAAATGGCCGCCATTCCTCTTTTTACAGAAATTAGGGTTATCAGAAATTCGAAGCTCACGACTGTAAATGCTCGATTGAATTATTGATTCGGCGTTCATTTTCTGTCAATCGATGGTTTCCTTTTTGTTTCGACTACTTCGAATTTGATCGAATTCGAAAAGCATCGGTATGTAATTTCTGCTCTTTTTTGCTTTTTCTGTTTGTATGCTTGAATTCGATGGTTAATTGCCGATGATGATTGTGGGTTTTATATGCGTTCGTTTGCGTTCGTCTGATTTGTTCAACAATTTGCTTCGGCCATTTGATTTCGTTTGGATGCTAGAGATTTCACTGACTTATTCAAATTCGTATATTTTCGTATACTTGCTTCCCATGGCTTTAATGTTTAACTCGGTCAATTACCTTTGCTACCATGGTTTCGAATTTGACTTGTTCATTTGAGATGACTGTGGTGATGTCACTGTGACTTCGGTTTTGCTTTGCATTGACCTTGGCCTTGATAAAATCGATTTGCTATTGCCTGTAAGAATTTGTTCGATATTGACTTCTTTGACTTTGTTAATGGTTCATCTGTGTTCGTCCCTGAACATTACTGTTTTGGTTTAACCTGTATATCATTTACTTCAAACTTGCTATTATTGTTGTACTTATGTGCACTGTGCATATCACTGCCATGCGGTAGCTTGATTCATGTATACACAGTTGGTAGCTGGACTTGGTCTCGTTGCATTAAGTTTGATCATGACACTTGATGTTCGTTGACAATTTTGCACTGCTTCAAATTGTATATTTACCTTTGAGCCTAGACAGTTGTACACTTGGTTACATTCTTGCTTGTGCATCACCATATATCTGTAGCTTGCATGAAGCATTTCTTTGTTTCATATATTTTGGTTGTTGACTCGACTTGATGCTGGTTTGAGGTTGTGCTTGCATGTGAGTTGTATTCATGTGTGATCATCCTGTATGTTCATTTGTAATTGACTAACTGTCGTGGAGTTTCAGACCATATATGTGGAGGCTGCTCTTGTTCATTCCACTGGTATCACTGGTGATCTTGCCTTGTATCACAGCAAACTGCATGTAACCTGATGCATATTGCATTGTGTCATTTGTGTACATTGTGTCATTTATGGTGGTTTGAATTCGGCATTGATTATGTGTACCCTTGTCTTTGAATATTGCTGAGTTATCACTTGTATATATAAGCTGGTCTTTGCATTGAGTACAGATTTTTCATTCACTTGTGTATATGAGCAATTTGAAGTTGCTGACTTCATGTTGCCTTGACTTTGGTTGTTGCATTGAGTTGAGTCATGATTGCAGTGACTTGACCTTTGCATTTTGTTTAATTTTTGAAATTTCGCCTGAGTTGAATCCAGCTTAAGCTCGAATTTGACCTTGTGCTGAGTTGTGACATTTATTTTATTGCACTTGAGTTGAATCCGATAATTTGGGTTTGACATGTGCTTACCTGTCCCTGTAACATTATCAAGTGTATATCGGTGTGCACGGCCTTGTGACATCTACAGTGATACACTGTGCATGTCACATTGTTCGTGTGTGATGAATTCAAATATAAATGATGACGAACAACCCAAATAACTGAGGCAAATAATATTTTCAAAATCCATATTTTATTTTATATTGCAAAAATATTTCTTTTTTAATTTTATTGCGTTAGTGAATATTTTTGCAGATTGCTCAGATGTCGGATTCTAAGTGGAATGAAGTTGAAGATAAATACGAGTGTGAGTGATATGTAGTGACGTCAACTGTAAACGTAAAATTGTGATGTAATTGAATTTGTATCAAAGTTGTATAGTGAATAGTGAGAGCTTGAATTTGTACTACTCAAAATTGTTATAAATATTTGCTTGAATAAAATTTCTGTTTGAATTCAAATTCTGTGTTATTTAATTTTATTCAGCAAATATTTATTTAATCTATGAAAAATAAAATAGTACATTAACGAATACATTTAAACGAATATATATATGTTTATTATCATGAAACAAAAATCATATAATCGCATATTCAACAATCTCCCCTTTTGATGATAACAAACATATTTTTAAGATTTTGAATATGTTAAATGTATTTGATCATTGATATGCTCTAATTGCTCCCCCTGTTTAAATGCTTCCTCTCTACACAAAACTCCCCCTACATATATGCATACAAATAAAAATATGCAAATGAGCCTAGATGCAAATAGAAAATTATTTGACCTTTGCTTGATGTTACTTGACAAAATCTTAACTTTTCTCTCCCCCTTTTGTTATCAGCAAAAGAATAATAGTGTTAGAGAAAATAGAGATAAAGTGATCGATATTAATCCAACATTAAAACTCAATTGAATATAAATATTAAATTTCAATAAAAAATCAAACAAAAATCATAAATATTTTGTTAGGCGCATATTCCACTTTTAGAATGATGGAAATGATGTCATCATATAAAACCATACAGTTGTGTCTATTTGTGGTAAGTTATATCAAGAATATGAATATCTACTAATCATGCATAACCGTTAGGACTTTTAAATGAGATTAGTAGTATTCCAATTTTAAAAAAATGAATTCAAGTATCTTCTAACCACGCATAACCGTAAGGACTTTTAAATGGGATTAGAATCAACTTATTTATTTAAAAATCAACTTTTGATAAGCGTTCCATACATCCATAACCATGAGGACTTTTAAATGAGCATGGAAGCACATAACAAATTCCAAGTAATTCACCCATGCATAACCGTGAGGACTTTTAAATGAGAGTGAATACTTTGGTATTTATTTATTTTTTATTTTTTATTTTTAAAAAAAATATAAAATGAAAAATGAACGATTCCTGTTCAAAGTACCATATATCGACAAACTATATTTAATTTTGATGAGTGATGGTCGTTAGAAATATGATAGGAATAGAGATGGTCATGGAATTTTTTACCAACAATTTTTTTTATAACTCTTGTTTAAATTTCTAAAGTAATTTACTAATTATACCATCTTGAGTCATAATATATAATAAATATCAACACTCATCACTTTTTCAATTACTATTTATCTTTTCGATAATTATTAGGGAGTCAAATTAGTCAAAATAGTCATTTAAAATCAAATTCAAAAATGATTATGAAATCAAATTTTCAAAATGACTAATCTGAAAATATGGTCAAAAATGATTTTCTCGAGGGGGTTATATGAGAAAAATTTCTGCTAGTTGAAAATTATTTGAAATGAAAAATATGCAGATATTTTCTTTGAAAAACGATGCAGTTTCCAAATGTCTCAATAAAAATCACGTTCAACCAGTAATTTTTCTATCAATTAGATTACTAGTGTAATCTGCATCTGAATTTCTCTTTCACTCAAAATCATAATTAATCGAATTTGATCGACCAAACCATGAAGTGTGCACCAAAAATTTCAAACTCAGTTTTAATAGAAATTTAAATGACATTCTCTTGAATTTGAAATGAAGCCGTGTAAATAATCAAAAACCGTGAATTTAGAGTTAGCCATATTATAACCAAATGTATTATCATCCAACAAAACATTATTTTTAATCCGAACTTATATATATGAAGTAATTCAAAGAATCTAGAGATTTTTATAGTGTTTTTGGCATAAGTATATAATTGGCCAACTATTTTGAATAAGTTAGAATCAAAATCATCATTTTTTCATCATCACATTATTGGCTGATTTAATTTAGAATATGGTGTAGATTATCGCATTTAATATATATCATTTAAATAAATAAACCTTTACCTGTTTTACCTTTACAATATTTTTCGTTGTTGTCTGTTGTGATTCTGTCACCTTTATACTAGGCTAAGGAACTTTGCTTTGTCGCCCGTTGTGTTCCTGGAACAGCCAAAAATCCAGAGAACACTGTTGTTGTTCCTTAGCCTGCCACCACACCTACGCGGGAAAAGATTTATGTGACCTATTTGTTTTTATAGGTCCATGGTTGTTAGTGGCAGAAAATTTTGAAAAACACTTTTGTAAAGACCCAAAACTATTTATAATTGTTCCCTTCGGCACCCAAATTTGTTTACTTTGAGAGATTTTATATCTGTGCCTTTTGGAACCCAAATCGGTATAGTTTTCACATGTTTGGGTCTATACCAACAATTATTGTGATTGTGTCCATATTTTCTACAAATCGTGCATATAGAATTAGCTTGATTAATATTTCTTTCAACATTTTCAGAATGATTATATCCAAGTCCTTGTCTTACCGTATTAACAGTTTACTTTCCTAATAGCATATTCAACGATTTTTCACTTTTTGAAAATTTATCTAAAGTCGTTGACAATTATTGGACTTGTATTTTGAGAGATTCATATTCGTTTAACAACTGTGTGCACTTTTTAATAGAATTCTCTCTCCTAGTATTTTCATTCTCTTTTAAAATCAGAATTTTATTTTCAAGTGATTTTATATTGATTTCGGATTTTTTAATTTCCTCTTCGAATGTTGGACATTTATCACACTTAGGGATCCTTCTTTGATAGTTTTTAACTAATTGGTCAAGTTGTTCATTTAATTCTATCAAAGTGTCTTTTTGTGATTCAAGTTTAGTGTATTTTTCCCTAATTCCTTCAAAACAATCATTTACTTCGTGGAAATAAATAAGTAATTCAGAGTGAGTAAGTTTTGATACCTCGCTTGGCTCGTCATCGTCGCTATCGGTTATATTCCCATGAAGGCACATATCTGCTTTCTCACTTTCACTGCTATCGCTTTTATTCCACATGGCTGCAAAACATCTTCTTTTTTATTTCTTTTCTTTGTCGAGTTGAAATCGGGGATAATTGGGCTTGATATCACCGGGTTTGTTGCAAATGATCCCATGTTCTTCTGAGTTGTCTAGTGCTTTGATTATTCTGGTTTTTAATTTTTGATTTAGAGCTGAATTTCCGTATTTGCGGTTCCACCTTTTGAATTTCTTCATTATCAACGCCAGCTCAGCTGCTCCATCATCATCATCCTCATCACAACTGCTTTTTACAAATCCTGTTAAGCACATTTCTTTAACTGAGTTGGTTGTGGAGGATTTCTCATTGTTGTTGACTTTTGCACCATATATAGCATCGAAAGTAATCCAGATTTCCTGTGCATTTTCGCAATGAGAGATGAAATTAAAATTATCTTGATTAATATAAGAATATAGTATATGCATAGCAAGAGCATTAATCGAGATAATTTTCTCGTCATTTATATCGCATCCATTTTCAATAATATTCCAACATTTAATATTAACAGATTTTAAATAAAATTCCATTTTCAATTTCCTATTCAAAAAATCTGTTCCATCGAAAATAGAAGGAATAATATTAGAACGACCCTCAACAAAAGTATTATTAAAAGAATCCATTTTAAAAATTCAAATTTACAAAACAAAAAGTCGATTTTTGAAACATGAATTTTAAAAACAAAAATTGACTTCTATTCCTAGCTCTGATACCACTTGTAGGATCGATTTCACCCTAGAGGGGGGTGAATAGGGTGATGGTATTAATGATAAAAATTAATTGTGAAAGCTTATAAAATATTCAATTCAGATTTCAACACAGTTCACAGCAGAATAATAGCAGCACAGATATCGTAGAATATAAATAACAGAAATAGAACAACTCAGAATTTACCCAGCTTCGGCAAAACCGTGCCTACGTGCTGCCCCCAAGGTTTCTACAATAAATTAGTTAGTCAGACGCTTACAGACGTAAACTCGCGACACCCGCTATCGACTAAACCTAACTCTATGCTCAAAACCCTGCCACAACTCAGCCACTGAGTTGCGAATTCTCAAACTACGCCACGTAGTTTATCCCTAGTCACACGACTAGAAATTTAAACGGTTTAAAGAGAAATTACAAATTAAAAAACAATTTAAAATAAAGACAACCCTAACTTAAAATAAAAAAACCCTTTATAATAATAAAAGGAAAGCTCTAAATAAATAAGGAAATGGCCGGCCCCTTTATTTATTTTGACCCGATCCTCTTTGCTTCGTTCCTTTGTGAAAATGGTCGTCGTTCCTCATTTTACAGAAATTAGGGTTATTAGAAAATCGAAGCTCGCGACTGTAAATGCTCGATTGAATTATTGATTCGGCGTTCCTTTTCTGTAAATCGATGGTTTCCTTTTTTGCTTCGACTGCTTCGAATTTGATCGAATTTGAAAAGCTTCGGTATGTAATTTCTGCTCTTTTTGCTTTTCTGTTTGTATGCTTGAATTCGATGGTTAATTGTCGATGATGATTGTGGGTTTTATATGCATTCGTTTGCGTTCGTCTGATTTGTTCAACAATTTGCTTCAGCCATTTGATTTCGTTTAGATGCTTGAGATTTCACTGACTTATTCAAATTCGTATATTTTTGTATACTTGCTTCCCATGGCTTTGATGTTTAACTCGGTCAATTACCTTTGCTACCACGGTTTTGAATTTGACTTGTTCGTTTGAGATGACTGTGGTGATTTCACTGTGACTTCGATTTTTCTTTGCATTGACCTTGGCCTTGATAAAATCGATTTGCTATTGCCTGTAAGAATTTGTTCGATATTGATTTCTTTGACTTTGTTAATGGTTCATCTGTGTTCGTCCCTGAACATTACTGTTTTTTTTAACCTGTATATCATTTTCTTCAAACTTGCTATTATTGTTGTACTTATGTGCACTGTGCATATCACTGCCATGCGGTAGCTTGATTCATGTATACACAGTTGGTAGCTGGACTTGGTCTCGTTGCATTAAGTTTGATCATGACACTTGAAGTTCGTTGACAATTTTGCACTGCTTCATATTGTATATTTACCTTTGAGCCTGGACAGTTGTACACTTGGTTACATTCTTACTTGTGCATCACCATATATCTGTAGCTTGCATGAAGCATTTCTTTGTTTCATATATTATGGTTGTTGACTTGACTTGATGCTGGTTTGAGGTTGTGCTTGCATGTGAGTTGTATTCATGTGTGATCATCCTGTATGTTCATTTGTAATTGACTAACTGTCGTGGAGTTTCAGACCATATATGTGGAGGCTGCTCTTGTTCATTCCACTGGTATCACTGGTGGTCTTGCCTTATATCACAGCAAATTGCATGTAACCTGATGCATATTGCATTGTGTCATTTGTGTACACTGTGTCATTTATGTTGGTTTGAATTCGTCATTGATTATGTGCACCCTTGTCTTTGAGTATTGCTGAGTTATCACTTGTTGTATTTATAAGTTGGTCTTTGCATTGAGTACAGAATTTTCATTCACTTGTGTATATGAGCAGTTTGAAGTTGCTGACTCCATGTTGCCTTGACTTTGGTTGTTGCATTGAGTTGAGTCATGATTGCAGTGACTTGACCTTTGCATTTTGTTTATTTTTTGAAATTTCACCTGAGTTGAATCCAGCTTAAGCTCGAATTTGACCTTGTGTTGAAAGTTGTGACATTTATTTTATTGCACTTGAGTTGAATCCGATAATTTGGGTTTGACCTGTGCTTACCTGTCCCTGTAACATTATCAAGTGTATATCGGTGTGCACGGCCTTGTGGCATGTACAGTGATACACTGTGCATGTCACATTGTTCGTGTGTGATGAATTCAAATGTAAATGATGACGAACAACCCAAATAACTGAGGCAAATAATATTTTCAAAATCCATATTTTATTTTATATTGCAAAAATATTTCTTTTTCAATTTTACTGCGTTAGTGAATATTTTTGCAGATTGCTCAGATGTTGGATTCTAACTGGAATGAAGTTGAAGATAAATACGAGTGTGAGTGATATGTAGTGAGGTCAACTGTAAATGTTAAAGTTGTAATTGAATTTGTATCAAAGTTGTATAGTGAATAGTGAGAGCTTGAATTTGTACTATTCAAAATTATAATAAATATTTGTTTGAATAAAATTTCTGTTTGAATTCAAATTCTGTGTTATTTAATTTTATTCAGCAAATATTTATTTAATCTATGAAAAATAAAATAGTGCATTAACAAATACATTTAAACGAATATATATATGTTTATTATCATCAAACAAAAATCATATAATCGCATATTCAACAGGGTGGATCCAAGATATGGTGATCTAGTCCACTTACTATGACGGGCGATACCCAGTAGCCCTGCCATTGATGGAAACTAATTATCCATACGTGCATATACGGTTTTGATTGTATAACCTACTTTGTGGCTAGTATGCTGGAATTTAATCATGTAACAATTTTCAACTAGGTGAATATTTATTTGGAAACCCTAGACCTTATTATAATATCACTGAATTTCCTATCAAACGTTTTGGTTAGCGTAAGGTAAAAACTTACTGATGTTTATGTGTGGGAAGTCTTACGTGATACCTTTATTTTCAAATGGTTTTTAAAGTTAAACAACTTTAACCGTTTACCCACACCAGACACATGTCAAACTCAGAGTTTACTTCTATTTTCTTAAACTCTTAGGTACTCAAATTTCTATAAGTAGCCAAGTGATCAAGTTTGGCTGGACGAATTTTGGAAGCTTGAAGCAGGAGTCCAGATGTAGCTATATATATCTATCTTTCCGTTGTGTAGTGTGGTTTGTCTGTTGCATTTTGGAATATAATGGTTAGACAGATCTTTATAACTGTCTAATGTGATGATGTTGTGAAATCTGTGTAACTCTAATGTAATGACTATGTAATATCTATGTGATATATTATATTTTGTTCCATTTCCGCTGTGAGATTTTGATATTGTTTCGTTCTTTCTTCTATCTATTCTATTTCTACCTCTTTCTTTCTTATTGATGATATGTCTTTCTATGGAATGAAAGGCCTTTTTCATTTTGGTGGTATGGAATTATTCCCTACTTAGCACCGAACGATTTTAACTCTGGAAATATCTAGAAGAAATGCGAGAATTATATGGTATAGTTACCATCGGGTTACTATATCATACAATATACTTGTGTATCTTCTAGAACAAATGATAAGGAGATATGTCCACTTAAACGATTAGGGGGTGATCCTCGATCTTATGTATTGACTGATTATTTTCGAAAAAACAGGTCTTGGGCATTCTGGAAATCGAAAAATTATTTTTGGAGCACTTAGGAAATAGAGAGTGTACTCGTAAGAGATGACTCGAAACCCATGACCTACTCCAAAACCATATGTGGTTAAATGGAGGAGATGCATTATATTTTGGGATGTTGAAATTCATATGTGGTTCCATGACTCATTGGAGTGTGGGAATCCGTGTGTGATTCCAAGATCTATTTGAGATGTAGGGATCTGTATGTGATTCCGAGGCCATAGTGGTGTGGGAATCCATATAGGATTCTGTGATCTATTTTTGGAGCGGTGCATAAGCTGGAACGTCGGACATAGCCTCATCGGCAGAAATGACTAAACCCAAAGATAGAATGCATGGCCAGTAGGGTTGGCAAACCCATAGGGTGTATTTTGCTCCTTTTCTAGCAATATAGATACCTGCGGTTATTTTTGGCAAGCCGAAGCAATGCACTCGGTCTTAGCGAGACCAATTATGTTTTTCCTATGATGCCTCGGCTAGATGATTATGACGCTTCGGAAGGATAACTCTGATCCTTGTGTAAGAGGACCGTTCTTGAAGTACTGAAGGCACCTCTGTGGAAATCCTACACAATTAGCGAACGAGCCTTATTGGATTTTATTTTATGACTGGTATCTTGTGATGTACACAGCACATGCATCATGGCTACTTGTTATTATTACTATGGTAATTAGATAGTATTATAATATCAGATGTTTTTCTATAAAGGAGTTTTGGTTATCGTAAGGCAAAAACATATTCGTGTTTATTTCCAGTAAGGTCTTACGAGATACCTTTGTTTTGAAAAGGTTATCAAATTTTAAGAATCAAGTTGATTGTGTTTTCTCATGCTAGTTTTACCAGACTGACTAGGGCACTGTTTTTTCTATGTGCTCGGCTCAGACTGAGCATATTCTCTAGGCTTAGATGGATATTTAGAGCATCGAAAGAGGAGCTGGAGGCCCAATGACGTATTCACGCAGATGTTTATATTTCCGTTGCTTACATTGTTGTATATTATTCAGCAATTGTGAGGACAGGTTGTTATAACTGTCCATGCTGAGATAGGTTAGTGTACCCTGATTGATAGTGATTGAAATGAGTTCGATTATTATAAATTGCAGTTTTGTTTTGTGTAAAGGATTGTTGTATATTATAAATTATTCTTTCTGTTGTAAGATTCCGTGTTGTCTGGTTCTTCTACCTTCTTTCTTTTCCCTAACTATCTACTTTCCTGTTCAACTTGGGTTAGACAGGTGTCGTTTATTGTCAGCTTAAACTATACGGAAAAGTGGGTCGTTACAGCATGGTATCAGATCTTAGGTTGAGGGAATACCTAGGCTTTGGTTGGATGGAACTCATTATGGATAGGGATAGTGATGCCCTAGAATGAGTAACTCATTAGAGATAGGGTAAGTGATTCCCTAGAATGAGTTTGAGTGTATTATATATAAGAGCGCGTAGTTGTAATGATATAAAAATATTTTGCATTTTGTTGTTTGATCTGTTGAGTGGCTTAAGAATTCTAGTCGACGCATTTGACCCACGATATTGATATGGATTTCCTAAACACTAGAACATGACCAACTGACATAATATTGTTTCAAAAATGGGTAAATGAAATAATTTTACCAGGAAATATATTTTATAGAAAATAAAAGTTTTCCATAGTTATTCTTGCCTGTGCTTGGTTGTTAAGAGTGATGGCATTCCATCATTATCATCTAGAATTTGATCGGTCATGCTCGTCCATTTTTGAGCATTGACTATTATCCATAAATCTACATTGAATCTTCCTTTTTGAAATCTGGATTGAATAGAACAGGAATTTGTGAAACATTAAAACGAGTACCTTGTGGATTAAATTCACAATTTGAATATAAGGCGTTCATTGATATAGTTGAGTAAAAATTTGATTTCTAAGGGTGTTATCTAAAAAGAGAATTTAATATTTTGGTATGATTATTTTAGAAATATAAAGACTGATTTGATTAAGTTTAAATAAATGTTATTTATTCAAAAGGAAATTGGGAATATTTGAAATGATATTTTGGAAACAAGTTCTGATTCGTTTTGTGATGATCGAAATAATCTTCTAAGTGATGATCAGATGTTTGCTGAGGTAAACGGTATTCAACACTTAGTAAATTATTCTCTTTGTCATTGTACGGTCGGGATGAGTTTGAATCCGAACAATCCAAAGAAAAATGGAATTCGGTATTTTGTTGAAATATTTCGCTAGAAATATATTTATGATATTATTTCAAAATGGTTTGAAAGAAAAAAGTGACTTTTAGTTAACTAGTTCGAGTGGCTCGTAAATAACTAAAATGGGTATGAGATACGTTCAGATGGTAAATGTTCTCTTGAGTATTAACCTTCTAGTAAGGGAACATATGATACTGTTTAGTAGTACCGGGTTCCTTGGTATAATTTTAGGGTTACCCAAATATATATATCTTTGGATTAAAATATCTAGTATCGTTTCAAATAGTGTTTTGAATAAAAACTGGGTGTTTTAAATTCTTAAGTGAAAACAAACTAAAATTTTAATTTATGGTTTTTATACCCTTAGAGGATGATAGGGAATTTTATAAGTTAAGCTATATATTATAAAAATGCTTTCATAAAAAAGTTAGAGGTAATATAATTGGTATTAGGGATAACCAATTAAATAAGTATGTGAGTTGGATATAGATCATTTCTTCTTTCCATATAGTTTGATCTAATATTCGATTACAAGGCTCTGAGGTGTTTCACACCGTTTCAAATGATATATTACTTAATTTTTGACAGAGCACTTGATGAGGATTTTTTGGATAGAGACAAGGTTTTCTATCATAGCTATAGCTATACAAGGAGAGCAGAGATTCCTAATCAAGGAACCTGATCAGAGTCCACACTAGAAGATCGGGTGAGTGATACTGGTTTGAAAGTGAGGTCATGTATTCGAGTAGTGATCGAATCAAATTCTGTTTATGTATGATCCGTGGACATCATGCAGACTTATGAATAATATTGAGTGTTATTATACTGGAAATTTCGAGAACAAAATTCTTTCAATGGGGGAGGAATGTAATGACTTAGATTTTAAGCCATTTGTTATTAGAATAATTAATTAATTTTAAATATTAAAATTTTAATTTTTATCAGTTGAATAAGTTAAATTTCTGATATAGGTAATATCTGAATATATAAATTCTAATTTCTGAAAATAATAGAATAGACATATATATATGTATGTATGTATGTATGTAAACTTTACTATTTCAAATTTATGATAAAAAAATCTATATGTATCTATGTACAAAGCTTTGTGACGCTAAAAAATATATGTAAGTGTATACATATGTGTATATGTTATAAGAGTAGAGTACATGAAAATATATATATATATATATATATATATATATATATATATATATCTAGAAAATTTATGATTGTATCTTTCAAACTGATGAAAAAATATATATAAGTCTATATACATGTATATATATTTATAAAAATAATGCATATGTAAATATGTACACACACATAAGTATAAGGTTCATGATGGAAAAATTCAATACTTATAATAAAATGTAAATATGTACATGGTAAAAATTTCTTGTGAACATATTTATGTGTGTGTATACACATGGAGCTTCATCATGAAAAAATTTCAAAGTCAAGAACACAAACATACAATCAAGCACATCTAGGGTTTAAATCAACACATATAAAATCAAATCAAGCCAAAGATCAAATCAGCCCAAAACATGAAACCAAATCAGCCACCAAAAGTAAAAAGAAAAAGAAAATATGAAAATGTGAAGCCTGTAATCAAATTCTTCAGCCACCCTATAAGTGCATAGCAGCCACCCTAGTATTTCACTGCCTTCTTCCATTCTTCTATATATATTCATGGCCATAGTCGTTTCACACATCATAAAATAAAAAATAAAATAAAGCAAAACAAAGATCTGCCATTAAACAATAAAAAGATCAAGTTGTTCAAAAGCTTAGAGGAGATTAAAACAAGCAGCAGTTTTTCATCTATCTTAAAAGCAGTGAGTAAAACACTTTTATTTGGTAAAAAGATATTACTTATAAATGTATATATTTGTGAGTATGAAGGCATCTTTCGATCTATAACAAATGTATAGGAGATTGCTATTTTAATATGTAGATATATATGTGTGTCATACATGATTAGTTCACTCTGCAACACAAAGAAGCATTGTACTTCTCCCATACAGCTCTCTGTCTTGTTGTTGGATAAAATAATGGAACTTCCCACTTCAAGAAAATAATAGCTCAACGACCAATTTGTTTTAAAACATGATTTCAAAATAAAATTTATTTTTTTAAGTATAGAACATATTAAAATTTACTTCATGCAATTTCATCAATCATAGAGGAAGAAAATTCCAAGTAACAGTGAATAGGTCATATAGTGTCAAAATTCAACTTTCATAATTTAATGGATAGATCATATAGTCATGATCATTGTTGAAAAACGTGATTTTTAAGAGTGATTTCATGTTTTTTCATGCTGTGGGGAAGAATAAAAGTGGAGATGAACGAAATTGGGTGTGATGACAAATTCCGGCTATCTATTCGATTTCTTGACTTGGTGTTCGGCGTGGAGGATGCTTGGTTGATAGTGCATACGAGAAAAATGGAACGAAATTTTTTAATCTATTATGTGAGCTAGGCGAGCTGAATTTGGGGTTTTGGGATCGGTTTTCTAGCATGTGCAAACGTGAGATACAAGGGATGAGGGAGCGACCGAGCTTGGTTGCGCTTGGCTCGATGGTAGTGTACGCTTGGGCGGTAATGATGGTGAAGGTGGCGAAGTCTGGCGATGACCGAGATGGTGGTAAGAGGGATTTGAACAAACCTGTTGTTTCATTTCATTCGACTTTGTGGTCAAAAAGAGGATGGGGTGGACTGAGAGTCGTAATGGTGGTCGATTGTGTAGTGTGGGCGATATGGACGTGGGGATATCGAAACGGTCGATCTGGGCTTCCGAGACATGTGCATATGCATGCATAAACATGCACATATGGGTTCCAGGTATTGAAAGGAAGAAAGGGAGGAGGAGATGGCACCGTGCTTATTTAGGTAGTTTTAAATCTATGCAGTTAATGCCCTGCTATTACCCGCTATAACCTGCTATATCCCATAGCGGATTTCTACCGCTATGATTTTTCCATATAGCCGTAAATATAGCATTTCCGCTCTAGGCCACGATATTTACGCTATATCCCATTATTCCCGCTATATTCCGTTGTTTCCACTATATCTTCTTTAAAAGAAATGAATTGAAAAATGACATTTATACATTATAAAAATTATGAAATTAATTTATTTAATTGAATTTTTAGTCTATTTTCAGAAATGAAAATACTTTAATATTCTATTAAATTCAATTATGTTATGTAATAGTTTTACGTTTATTTACATTATATTCGCTCATGTTTTTATTTAAAATTATTCATGTATTAATTATAATTCAATTGAATGTTAATTTTTCATTTAATTGCCATTTATATATTTGCAAAAACATTAAGTATGAGTTTTGTATGCTATTTTAGAGTCATCCACTATATCCCGTTATATCCTCGATGTACCCCCGCTATGACTTTTTGCACCTCCGTCTCATTGAATCTGCCGAGCGCTTTAAGTACACAGGTTTGAATGTAGTTGGGCCGAGCCCATTTGGAAATCAGGTGATAAATTTAATTGTTTGTTTAAAAAAATTCCTTATATAAATATTTAAAATTTTAGAATATCATATTTTACTCATACTTAGTCCGATTGACCTTATTCTTTTTGCACTGTGCTCGTATAAATGAGTACAACATCATAGTGTGATTTGTTGATGAATTTGGCCATGTGAAAATTTATGGCATAATTAAACAGACGGAATCCGAATTCTGTTTTTAAATAATAATGTTGTTTAAATGTATATACCTTAATAATTGATGTTTATTTGATCAAATAAAATTCTTGGATTGAAGGTGGTAAATTGAACATCTATTTAGCGGAATAAAACACCGTTTCGCTAATTGATTTAATTGCATATTGATTTTGTAACGACCCAATTTTTTGACATCCTAAAATCGACGTCAATACGTCCATTATATCTGATGTCAAACAATCGAATGCCGGAAAACCAAACTATTGGAGTTAAAGAAGAAGAAAGTAGAAGAAGAAATAGAAATAATATCAGAATCTCATAGTCGGAGCGGAACAATATATAATAGATAGATGACTAATATTTAAAACAAAAGAACTATATCCGTTTATACATTACATCATCAAAGTCATGTACAACACAACACTGGGCAGTTATGATAACTTATCCATATGGAAACTGAATTTGCAGCAAACCATAGACAACGGATAATATATTATATACGTATGATTCGTCTCGCCATCCAGCTTATCTCCAGATCTCCACATCATACTTTTCTGACTTCGCACCAGAACAACGATAACCTGACTCTAGGCTGCCTGTATGGAAAATTAGGGTCACCTAGAGTTTAGAAAAGGGAACAATAAACTTCGAGTCAGTTATGGGCTCGTGCGAGATCTAAAAACAGTTATTTGTATAAAAAGAAATAAAAAGAAATCCGTTCATGCTTTCGGAAAATGAAACTACCATAAGGTCTTCTGGCATACACACACACAATGCAATCGCACACCTGGGGAAGGTTTCTCCTTATAGTAGTAAAACATGTTTGATACGCGTAAATTCTTTTGATATTATTATTAGTGCATAGTATGAAAATTTCGAAAGTATAATATTAATCTTAGTCAGCATACGTACCATTATGGTATGCCTACTATAGATACCATATTAGATGGCAGGTTGTACAACTAAAACCGTATAGGGCTCGTTTTGAGTGGTTGGATTTCCAACAAATGGTCAAGGCTAAGAAACTTCCTTTATCCAAAGGGTACGCCTCTAGAGAGACACCCCAAGAACCTTACCGGATCTTTGCCAACACAAGGCTGGGTTACCTTTGTAACTAGGTAACTAACAGTCACAAGTATGCCATCCCGCGGTCATAACTGACCTTTACCGAGGCGCCTCAAATTCCAACAACCACATAAGTAAATATCTAGGCCCCATACCAGAATACCACTTTTTTATCCACATAAGTTAAATTTATGGGCTCCATACGAGAATAACACTTTTTATCCAGAAGGAAATGCATATAGCTTGAGGGGAGCGACCCCTATAACCTTGCTACATTCTTTCCTGTTTCGACCATTTCCGGGGTGTAAGGTTTGATGAAGTCTCGTCCCACAAAGAAACATTTTCACAAAAGCCATGCTTTGATCAACCAATGATCAACACTTAGCATGCCACATTACCAAATTGGGAATATGTCACTAGTAACCATTAACTGCATAACCTCTGAGCTCGTACGTCTCAGAGAAGGGTGTTAAGCTAAGATAATAAATTCTCCACCACCAAACAGAAATGTATTTGATAAAAACCAGCTTTGTATCTCAAAGTGTAATGTCAGACATACATCCATACAAGTCCATCCTGGGTTTGAATGGAACCGAAGGCACTTTGTCCAATTAAGGAAAGAAGTCCTTGCAAATCCGGATATCCCCTAATCATGTCTGGACTCCCCATCACATAGGGTAATCTCTATACCGAAGCAACTCGGTGCAGAGACAATCAACAGGCAATCCTTTCGTTTTGAAAATACCCGGTCTTCAACCACCATCTTCAAATGCAATTCCATTCCATCGTATCATTATTCGGAATGGATTTTATGACTTAATGTCCTCCCCCGGCTTATCCGAATAATGAGTGCTTATTTAAAAAAAGAAGTGGATACATTCAGATCTAAATTAAGTCACAACAAATTTACATTTTTTTCTTTTAAACAAAAGATCCACCTTTAAGATTCGATGTAGTTTTCGAATAACCATTAGGAATCCATCCCTGGTCTCATTGAAATTCAAATGTTGTCTTAAAGGTCACTATTGATTGTTGGTTATTTAACTATCAAACAACATCCATAAACAACCATCAGATTTAAATAATTTCCCCAAATTATTTATTTATTTATAAATATCTTCAAAAGATATATTTCCACACTACAACCCTTTGAAAACAATTTTCAAACTACTTTTCTCTCACGGGATAAGTTTTCAAATATTGTTTATTTCCACTGAAAATTTGCCAAGTTTGAATACTTTAGGTTTTTAAAATAATTTAAATCACATATCCAAAAATATATACTTGGAAACATTTATAATAAAAACTATTTTAAACACTTTATTTAAAATATTAGTTATGAAATTTTATACTAATATCTCATGTAAAACTTAAGCCCAAACTAATTCCTTATATAAAATTATTAGATGGAGTATAATTATTTAAATAACCATCTTCTAAATCAAATACTAGTTAAATCTTTAGAATAATCACTTCTACAATTAACTTAATAAATATTTACTTTAAAATTTTAAAAACAATTTAAGAAAATAATTTCTCTAAAAACATTTTTTTAAGACCAACTTTAGAACTTTTAATCTATACTTAAAAGCTACTTTGAAAACATACTCGGCTTTCCAAGGAAAATACATTTTCCATTCCAAAATAGTCCATTTAAATCAATTTATAAATCCTTCTCGATTTATCTAAATTTACATCTCGAATTCGTAAATTTTCTTTCCACGCTTTTAAAAATAAACCAATATTTTTTTAAAAACAAATTGCCCATTCCTTTATAAATTCCATCGTGAATTTATATTTCCAAATATCCACTGATATCTTATTCCACTTTAGAAATATAGTTTATAAATTCCATAGTCTCGTCCTTCTTCCAAAACCCAGTTTCAAACACTAAATCAATTTCCAAAATTTACTCCATTTAAAAGTTACTCCTTTACTTATCCAAATTTATTTCAAAATCTATTAATTCCAAACTCACTTCTTTATTTATGATTCAACATCTTATTTCAAACTGAAAATATCCACTTCATTCTTTATTCAAAATTCTCCCTTTATTTTCTCCTAAACCATTTAAAATTCAAAGTTTTAATAAATTCTTCAACTTTTAAACAATACCGCTTAAGTTCCCAAAATCCGTTTATTTCCATTTATTAAAAAAATTCCCCATGCTTGGAATTTATTCGATTGGATTTCAAAAATCAACTTTTATCCTTTTCAATTTTTTTTTTAATTTATCCAATTCTCTAAAATTATTTTACTTGAAATTCTCTATTTTAATTTCCTTTCAAAAATCCAATTTTTATATTTCTGGTATTTTAATATACCAAAATATATTCGGCTAAACCATAGCCTTCATAACTTCAATTACCAATATAATCAATCACGGATTATATATAAATCGTATCACAGCATATGAAATAAGTTCAAATATTTGAGGAATCCAGTTGGATCCCTCCAACCTATTTCCCTGCATTCACAGATGTTAGCATAATAATTTAAAATACCAATCCTGCTTCAAGGTGGGATATCGTGGTATAAGGGTCATCCGCTATTATGCGGGGCGCATAGGGTCTCATCCGCTATATAATGCGGGAATATCAATCACTCCAATATATATACTATAAATATACATACCAATCCAACTGACAACAATTGTCAATCAAGCAAACAACCAATAATTTAAATTTAACTATTTAAATCAAACCGGCTAATCCGATTGAGTGAGAAGATCTCACATTTGCTTTTGAATTTGCAATCCACTTCAATACTGCCTTGGTTTTCGATTTTTGACGTTTTATAACATTATAAGATTTTATTAATATTTGAACCAATCGAGCAAATATGTTTCCATTTAATAATTTTAATTAACCAGTGATTTAATTTAAACTAATAGTTTTAATTTTAAACTAACTCCCTTTAATAAAAATGTTTTTGGCAACTAAAATAATTAAATAAGCTTATTAAACAAATTGATTACCGTTTAATAGCTTTAGTTTTAACTAATGATTTAATTAACAAATAACTAAATTCTAAACTAATTTCCCTTTAAAGATCTTTTAGTAACCAAAATAAAGTAAATAAGCAATTAAATAAGTTAACCATCTTAATATTTATTTTTAAAATGAACCAATGAGTGAATATATATATATATATATAAGTATATTTATTCTTTCTTTTTCTTTTGAAATCACATTTATATACTTATAAAATAACTTATGTATATTTAAAAATCCATTCTTTAAATAAACTATTCAACATTTTAAAATCCTTACATATTTTTCACAACCTTATCTTTGAAACTATATATACATACACACATTTATAAAAATAATTTATGCATTTTATAATTTCAATTTTTCTAAGTCTTATATATTCATATATTTACTGTACCCTATGCATATATGTAAGTATATATATATAATTAAAACATAACAGTGTTTTATTTTTACTGTATATGTGTGTGAAATTAGAAATTTCTTTCCTCAGTATATATTTGTAAAAATAAGAAAAATCTTGTTCTAAAATCCTTTCTCTGTACACATACATATTACCAGAATATCTCTTAAATTTTTTTACAGTGGCATTTAAAATGTGTATATATTAATTTTATCTTCTATTATTTTTAAATCTGTGTATATAAAATCAAATATAAATTAAAATCGCAATAGGCTATACCTTACTGTCTCGACAAGTCGCCAGACCATGCGATGTCGCCTCTCTCCCTGCCGTGAACCAACGTCGAATTGACAACCACTACCAGCCATTCGAACTCCACGACGTCGCGAGGCCCTAGCTGCCATTCATGATTAATGCGATCCCCTCCTTGTTCAATTGATTCAATACGACTTCGTACCATCTCGCTGTGCCGCCGCCAAATGCTTCCCATGCCGAAGCTTCAGCTGATATCCCCTAGCCCTCGCGAGCTCAATTTGATTCTGGATCGACTGCCAATTAAGTATTTGGTTCGAATTTGATGGAGGAGGGAAGGGATTGCTCACTTCGTCTTTAGCCATGATTGATTTGAACGGAGAAGGATTCGATTTTTAAATGAGGAGGTTTCGGCCATTATTAATCTGATGTGGGTTGGATATGTATTTGTATCCCTCTTCTTTCTTTTTTTTTAAAGAAAAGCATGGATATGATTAAAGAAAAAGTAGACGCATGTTATTAGAGGGAACACGTGTTTGAAAATTTTTCTACGTGTCTACTGCTACAGGGCTTTGATGCATTAACATTATTTATATTTAAATTTAAATTTAAATCGTCTCGATTTTCGCAACTCACAATCTCTATCTCCAATTGAGGCGTGCCGTCGGGCATTTATAATGTTAAACCCCTATTTCGAACACAATGGAAAAGGTTTCGAGGCCTAATTCGATCATATGGAGAAGATAGCTTTTTGGACCAGTTATAATACTAAATTTTTGATATAAATCTCAGCGTGTTTATCTACCGTACGATCACACGATAAATCCAAATTCTACGAAATTTAAAATCCAATAATAATACAATATAATGGATCCAATGGAACTGTTTTCGTCGAAATCTGAGAATGTGCCTCCGAAGGCTATTTTTAAATATCAATTTAAACTATATTTTTTTAAAACTAAACAAACTGCTTTTAAATTCGATTTCAAAAGTTCTATTACCTTCAGTATTGTAAAAATAAAATTTTCAAGCCTTTGAAATATTTTTAACAAGCATAAAATTGAAGATTCAATATTTTACCCAACTTCCATTAATTAAATTTATTGATTTAATTGCCAAATAAATGGTGATATTTGAAATTCAAGTTAAACTAACACTCGGATATTTAAAATCTATTAAATATTCCAATTTCAAATGTCCAAAATTCTGGATCGTCACTGATTTGCAAAATAAATCACCGTTCTGCTATTACTAACGGAATAGGTTGGATTTGGACATTTATTTAGCATAAATAATCCCCGTTCCGCTATTACATTAGTGTGGACACTTAGTTACATTCCAATTGGTTAATATTGTAGGAGTGTGGTGCTAATAATTAATTATTAATGGTGAGTTTAATTTACATATTTGATATTATATAAATGTTTGAATTATAACTTAGACGGTTATTGAAATCAATGGTGACTTGATTAAGTACCATTGGAGTTACTAAGCCTCTTTCCAATCTTGGAAGTTGACTTTTAAACCAAAGTTGTTTTAAGTATGATTATAATTTATTAAAGATATTTTAAAAGGTAATTAATAATTATTTGACAATGATTAAAGGTTAACTATCTTTTGATTCTCAAAAGTTATTTAAAGGTATTTAATTATTGTTTTCATAATTATTTGAAATGCTTAAAGTATATTTTAATTATTAACTAAAGTTATATTATAATTATTTGATTTTTAGTTAACTGTTATTTAAGAATAAATCAACATTAAAATATTATTATTTTGAATATTAATATTGTTTTTAAAAACAATATATTATATAGTAAACTTTTACAAAAGACTATTTTCCTAAATTAAACTCGAAAATTTATATAGAAACTTTATAAGAATTATTTTGAGATAATTATTAAAATAAAAGATTTCGGGAAGTAATGGTATATTATCATAGCGTAATTCGAGGGCAGAGATTGCTTGCTGTTTGGGATGTTTTCGCAGGGATAGCGACGTAACTATAATGCAAACTATGAACTATGATTGATTGCATGGCAAAAATTGATAGGCAGAGATTGCCTAATTTAAATTTGGTATTTTTTTTGGATAGAGATGTAACCATTGAGCTGCGATCCATGGTCGATACCAAAACGGTACTTCCATTATCTATTTTAAAATGTCCCAGGTATTTTTTGGAAGATATTGTTCGTTAATATACTTATTCGGTGAGATAAGTATATGACTGTTTTTGATAAAGAGATTTAATTTATCGAAATAAATTAAATGATGCTAAGTGGTTTCAATGGGAAATGAAATCTGTGTTTGAATGTTTGTTTATTTGATAGTTAAAAAACTGACTGTCAAATCCTGACCCTAATATGTAATCCTTCTTAATTTTGGTGGTAGGATTATTCCCTACTTAACACCAAAGGATTTTAGCTCTGAGAATATCTAGGAGAAATGTGGGGATTATATGGTAAGGTTACCATCGAGTTACCATACCATACATATAAACTTGTGCATCTTCTAGCACAAATGATATGGAGATACGTCCGCTTAAACGGTTAAGGGGTGATCTCCGATCTTATGTATTGGATGATTATTTCCTAAAGATCCGGTCTTGAGCATTCCAGAAATCGACGAATTTTTTGGAGCACCCAAGAAATAGAGAGTGTACTCATAAGAGATTACTCGAAACTGATGACGTACTCTAAAAACATATACGGTTAAATGGAGGAGATTCATTATATTTTGGGATTCTAAAATCCATATATGGTTCCATGACTCGTTGGAGTGTGGGAATCCGTGTGTGATTCCAAGATCTATTTGAGATGTAGGCATCTGTATGTGAATTCTGAGGCTATTGTGGAGTGGGAATCCATATGAGATTCTATGATCTATTTTTGGAGTAATGCATAAGCAGGAATGCTGGACGTAGCCTCATTGGCGGAAATGAATAAAACCAGAGATAGGAGGCATGGCTTGTAGGATTAGCAAACCAATAGGGTGTATTTGGTTCCTTTTCTAGCAATACGGATACCTTCGGTTATTTTTGGCATGCCGAAGTGATGCACTCAGTCTTAGCGAGACCTGTTCTGTTTTTCCAATGATACCCCGGCTAAACGGGTATAATGCTTCAGAAGGATAACTCTCATCCTTGTGCAAGAGGACCATTCTAGAAATACCAAGGGCACCTCCGTGGAAATACTACACAATTAGCGAACGAGCCTTATCGGATTTTGATTTTATGACTTGTATCGTTGTGATGTACATAGCACATGCATCACTGCTACTTGTTATTATTACGTTGGCGATTAGACGCTATTATAATATCATATGTTTTTCTATAAAGGAGTTTTGGTTATCGTAAGGTAAAAACCCATCCATGTTTA
The DNA here is from genome assembly GCA_030765085.1 of Allium cepa. Lineage (NCBI taxonomy): Eukaryota > Viridiplantae > Streptophyta > Magnoliopsida > Asparagales > Amaryllidaceae > Allium > Allium cepa. Next base: position 723,972,287 of record CM060934.1, read on the forward strand.
TTTGCGGTAAGGTCTTACGAGATACCTTTGTTTTGAAAAGGTTGCTAAGCTTTAAGAATCAAGTTGATTGTATTTTCTCACACTGGTTTAACTAGAATGACCTGGGCGTGGTTTTTTCTATATGCTCGGGTTAGACCGAGCATATTCTTTAAGATTAGATAGATATTTGGAGCTTTCAGGAGAGGATTGGAGGCCCAGTGATGTATTCACGTAGATCATTATATTTCTGTTGCTTACATTGTCGTATATTATTTAGTAATTGTGAGGATATGTTGTTATCACTCTGTGCTGAGACAGGTTAGTGTACTCTGATTGATAGTGATTGAAATGAGTACGATTATTATAAATTACAATTTTTTTGTGTGTGAAGGATTGTTATATATTATAAATTATTCGTTCCGTTGTGAGATTCTATGTTGTCTGGTTCTTCTATCTTCTTTCTTTTCCCTAACTATCTGCTTTCCTGTTCAATTTATGTTGGACAGGTGTCCTTTATTGCCAACTTAAACTGTACGGAAAAGTGGGCCGTTACATTAAGAAAAACCAAAATTGCACGTAAATCCTTCTTCTAAAATAGCTATAGAATTCTTATAGTTCCGGGTATTCCTTCCTCCCGCATTAATATACTGGCGCCAAATTTATTTTCCGAAGTAAATCTCTTGGAAAAAATCCCCGAAAAATACAAAAATTTACTTTAATCATGTTATCTGTCGTACAAAAATTCCAGACCTAATTTCTTCCTGAAATAATGGAAATTAAATATAAACCCAATTTTGTCGTATATTCCTTTGAAAATTCATAATAATCTTTCCATAGCTTAGAAAATTATCAAAAGTAACTACAAACTCCAAAATCATGTTTCACATAACATAAAAATTTTCCATGGCATTCAAAGATCATTTACCATTGGTATTTCCCTAAAACCGCATAAATCCCATTTAAACAATCTTGTTTAAATCAAACAAATTATAATTCAAGCAAATTATCGTCCAAGTCATCAAAAAAACAAATTTAATCTTAAATCTGAAAACAAATGATCATAAAACAATATAGAGAGGGTATAAATCATTATTCACCTTGATTGAGATAAGGAGATTGGATTGATATTGATATTTATTCCCCTTGCTTTAATTCATTAGCTTGATTTGAATTTCTCTTCTTTTCTTCCTTAACAATGGTCGGCTCCTCTTTACGTTTGCGTTTTACGTCTTTGTGAAAATGAGAGAATAAACAAGAATGGATGGCAAGCCATGGATATATATATAGGGGTTATGGATAAGGTGCAGCTAATACCCAATATACACTTATCTAAACTAATTAGCCTATAAGCCATTCTTAAGCCCATTTAATTAATTAATTAAGCACAGCCACTTAGTATTTATTCAAATCTCAATCCCCTTATCACTTAACATTTACCTTATTTTATTTTATTTATCTAATTAAATCTCCTGAATAATGTTATTATAAATTAGGGGTGTTACAGGCTCCCCTCCTAAAAGAATTCGGTCCTTGAAATTCTCCTAACAACCATACTAGTCTACCTGACTAGGAATTATTTATATAAATCTAATATAGACACCCTCAAAGTAGATCAGAATAAGTATCTCGAATCATGTATTCTGTCTCCTAAGTACAGTCTTTCTCGTTGTCATTGATTTTTCACCAACTTGACTGTCTTGTTTCTCAATATTTTCTCATCTCTTGCTACAACCCGAACTGGTTGTCTAACAAAAGTTAAATCAAGCTCTACTACCAAAGCTTCTAACCCTGTCGGAGGAGTAGTAGTCTCTGGATCATGCACATACTTGCGAAGATGAGACACATGGAATACATTATGAACACCTGTCATACTGCTCGGCAACGCTACTCTTTATGCAAGCTTTCCAATCCTTTCTGTAATCTAGAATGGACCAACATATCTCGGTGCCAACTTCCATGACTTCCCAAACCGTACCACTCCTTTCATTGTTGATACTTTAATGAAAACTTTACCTCCAACTGAGAACTCTAGCTCTTTACACCTCTTATCTATGTAACTCTTCTGTCTAGACTGAGTTTTCTTCATCCTCTCTCGAATCAACTCAATCTTCTCTGATGCCTCCCTAACCAACTCTGGACCTAAGACTATTATGTCTCCAACCAACATGCTGGTGATTTGCATGGCCTTCCATACAAAGCTTCTAAAGGTGCCATTGTTATACTAGTCTGATAACTATTATTATAGGATAACTCAACAAAATGTAGGTGATCTTCCTAAGATCCACCAAAATCCAATACACAAGCTCTTAGTAAATCCTCGAGTACCTTATTGACTCACTCTGTCTGCCCATCCGTCTGCGGGTGATATACTGTACTTATCTTGAGCTTGGTACCCAATACTCATGTAGACTCTTTCAGAATTTTCTAGTGAACAAGGCATCTCTTTCACAAACTTTTCTGCTTGGAATCCCATGTAGTCTAACTATGTTCTTCATAAACAACTTATCTAAAACAGGTGCCATCTTGGTTGACTTAACTGGAATGAAATGTGCACTCTTGGTCAACCTATCCACTGTAACCCATATACTTTCATTTCCCCTATTTGACCTTGGCAACTTGTTTGTGTAATCCATCCATGGATATTGAATCCCATTTCCAAACCGGAATCTCTAGAGGTTGAAGCAATCCACTTGGCTGTTGATGTTTGGCTTTCACTTATTGACAGTTTACACGTTGCCTAACCCACAAGCCAACATCCCTCTTCATACCTTCCCAATAGAAGCTCCTCTTCATATCTTGATACATCTTGGTCCCTCCAACGTAAATCGTAAACTTGGATCGGTGACATTCCCCAAGAACTTCTTCCTTAAGTCCTCAACATTTGGAACACAAAACCGTCCCTTCTTTCTCAACCATCCTATCTGGTCAAGACCAAAATCTTTCATATCATCGACCTTAGTTCCAATCTCAAGACTTTTGATCTTCTCGGTCAATAATGGATCCTCCTTATGCTGTCTAGAATAGAAGCAATTCTGTCGATCAACACCGGTCAAATTTCTAAATAGGACAAGTGGCAGTACGTTGTCTAGAACAAGCAGTTGATCTTAACTACACACTATGAGTAGTCAAAGCTTCTAAATCCTTCCATTCTGTCAACACAGATAACACCACATACTGATATGTTTTGCTAAAGGCATCTGTCACTTTATTACCTTTCCCTGGTGTATACTCTATACCAAATTCATAAGCTGCCAAAAATTTCAGCCACCTTTGTCGTCTTATATTCAACTCCTTCTGGGAGAATAAGTATCTTAAAGGCTCGTGATCTGTGTATAGCTCAAATCTCCCCCCAAGAGAAAATGCCTCCAAATCTAAAATGTGAAGATCACCATAGCGAACTCCAAATCATGAGTATGATATCTCACTTCATGCGGTCTAAGCTATCATGAAGCGTAGACAATCACTTTAGCTTTCTGCATCAACATAGCTCACAATCCAGTTCCACATGCATCGGTATACACCACCAACCCTTGGTTTCCGCCTGGAACTACTAACACAGGTGCGTTGGTCAATAAAAGATTCAACTTAAGAAATGCTTCCTCACATTTGTCGGACAAGATAAACTTTACATCCTTCTTGGTTAGCTTAGTCAAAGGTGCTGATATCCGCGAGAAATCCTAAATGAATCTCTGGTAATAGCCAGCAAGTCCAAGAAAACTTCTAATCTCAGTACCGTCTCTGGTCTCTTCCAATTATTAACAGCTTCGATCTTATCTGGATCGACCGACAACCCTTTCTCTGAAACCACGTGACCAAAAAACTTAACCTCTTTATTTCAAAACTGACACTGGGAGAACTTTGCTTTTAGCTGATGTTGCCTCAACGTCTCTAGCATAACTCTAAGACGATCTTCATGCTCTCTTTCATCCTTAGAGTATACCAAAATGTTATATAAACACCAACGTGAACCTATCCAAATACTCTTGAAAAATTCGATTAATCAAATCCACGAAGAAAGCAGGTGCATTCGTTAACCCAAATGGCGTTACTAACCATGCGTATGAACTGTACCTAGTCTGAAATGTTGTCAAAGGAATACTGTCCTCTGCCACTTTTAAGTGATGGAAACCTATCAACATATCCAACTTGAAAAACACTTTGGCTCCACACAACTGATCAAATAGATGCTCAATTCCCAGCAAAGGATACTTATTCTTGATCATCCTCTCATTCAACTTATAATAGTTGATACACATCCTCAACGACCCATCTGGTTTCTTCACGATTACCGTGGCCACTCCCCAAGGCGAACTACTTGGTCTAATAACGTTTCTTCCTTCTAGATCCACTAGCTGCACCTTCAATTCCTTCATCTCAGTCGGTGTCATTCTGCTAGGTAGTCTACTCACAAGTTCAGCTCCTGGCATACGATCTATCTGAAACTCAACAGCTCGTTTTAGTTGTAGTCTTGCGACTGGCTCAAAGACATCAGCAAACTCTCTTGCTACTCGAACCAGACTTAACACTTCTCTCACTTCCATTGCACTTAACAAAGCATAACAAATCCGGTCAGAATTCTCCACTGAGAATATGATTCGATTATGGCTATTTGGGTGTCTTAGTGATATCTCCCTATCTTGGCAAATATTCTTGCCTCATACCTTCTCCACTAATCCATACCCAAAATGATTCTGAAATCTACGAAATCGAAAGCATAAAAACTACATGCAAACTTATGACCTTACAAATCAAGTTCTAACTGGTCATATCTCATCTCCAGAGTCGCACACTCTCCTAATGGATTCACAACCCTTAAGGAAGAAACAAGGTATTTGAGTTCTAAGCATAACCTATCAACCAAATACTAGGATACAAATGAATGTGATGCACCGGTATCAAATTATATCCTAACCGGTATACTCTGAATCAAAAATTTACCTTCCATCACAGACTTCTCTTTTCCAGCTACACTTGGCTTAGCATATTATGGTCCGACAGCAAAAATCTTTCTTTTGTCCGCCCTAACCGGTTCTGGACACTGATTCTTATAATGCCCAACTTGGTCACGGTTGAAGCATTTCACATTCTTCTTATCTACAGCCTTCTTAAATGGACTCCCTTCTTTTTAAAGAACTTTCTTTTCTTTCCCTGAGAATCCTGGGTTTCAACTGGCTTCATTCCGGCACAAACAGCAAGCATCTCCTCATGTTGGATTGCACTCTCCACAACCACATTACAAGGATCACTGACATGTGTCAGGGTCACCCTAGCAAGCTCAGGCCTCAACCCCCTGGTGAACCTCTCATTTCTCCTAATGTCAGTGTCTATAGTAGCATATCCATATCGGGACAGCTCATCAAACTTAGTAGCATACTCGATTACCAACATCTCTCCCAGCACCAAATCCAAAAACTTTCTCAGCAATGCTAACTAAGCAGCCTCAGATAAAATCCTCTATTCAAATTTTCCTTTATAATCTGCCTAAGTTAACTCCACCTTCAGAACCTTGGTAGTGACATTGTTTTACCAATGAAGTGCCGACCCTTGCAACATCCTAGATGCCAACCTTCTCTTATGCTCATCATCTAAATCCAAATCAGCAAAGAGACGCTCACAATGCAACAGCTAATTCTCTTTACCTCCATTGCTTCCTCCATTTCTATGAATGGATTCCCACCAAGACTGGTGTAATCTCTGCTTAGCTTAGCTTAATTATTCCCAACTGGAGCCACATGATTAGATCCTCCAACATTACCAGTAACTCCTACAACGGCTCCTGCTTGCATCAAATTAATAAAGAACTGATGCATCACCTCCATATCTACTAGTGGATTTCCAACACCCGCATTGGCATTAGCATTTTGGTTAGCATTAGCCTGTCGACCTTGTTTCCTCCTGGTATTGGGTCGAACATTTCCGTTAATTGTGGTGCTTCATCCACCAAGATTTCCTCTTCCATTTTCTGCTTCCATATGTTCTTTTTCGTAAATCTGCATATGAGCCTTAGTAAGATACAGAAGAATGGTCAAAGATAGAGGGGATTGCATACTTATATATACCAAATACAAATATGTTACTATAACATTAACCCAACCCCGATCTTATTTTCAGTTTCATTAGATTATGTTTCAATTAGCTTTTAGGTTTAAAATTTATTTTAAGTTTCATAAACCTATGCTTTGATACCAACTTGTAACATCCCCTACTTAGAGGCCCAAAACTAATGGCTATGGATGTTGTAGTCATCCATAGTTATTAATCCTCGGTGACCAAATACGGTAATGTTAGATACATTGATACATAGAAACACATGAATATGGAAAAAATTTAAAGCATCAAATAAGTTCCACATTCCATATCTAAACATTTCAAATTCATATATAATCTCACAATCCTTAACCATGTTTAGAGAAAATATATTTATTACAACATACACCAAGAGTGACATATGAAGATGCCCCCCTGGATGATCAAAGTATATATAGGCAATTTAACAACTTTTCCTTTACAATAATAATACAGCGGAATCGAAATAAAAGAGAACTATAAATATCTATCTTTCCTCTTGCACGTCTCCGGAAGCTAATTCGTCTAAAGAGGTACCGAAAACCTCAACTCTCAAACAACTCAAAGTCAATTGAGTACCTAAGAATTAAAAGGGAAAACATAAAATTTAAGTCAGACATAAAGCCTAGTATAAATAATAATCTACCATCTCAAACCATTTAGATATCCAGTGAGACCATGCTGCTTCGCGGAACAGGTTTTCCCCTCACTAGTATCCTAAAAGCTTTATAAAACCATATACTATGCTCCTGCATCCACAATGATTGAAACAATTCAAAACAATATGATGATATGCAAAACAAGTAAATGAATTTTTGATTATCCATCCCCATTCATTTTGACTATTTTTCCCAGTTTAGTTTCTAGGTTCACAATCAACCTATTAGTTTTCATGGGCTTACTAATAACTTGTTTAATGTTTAAGGACTCCTTCTCCAGTTTCATAGTTTTTATAGGATCACTAAGAACCTATTGGCTCTTGTTAATATCTTTATTGTTTCATGGTTCTCCCCAAACCTATTAGTAACTCCAATATCTTTTCTCTTTTCCGAGTTTTCATGGGTTGACTAGGAACCTATTGACTTCTGTCAATATCTTAATCCGGATATAGTTTTCATTGGTTTAATATAAACCTATTGGCCCCTGCCAATGTCAAATCATAGTTTTCATGGGCTAACTATGAACTTGTCTTCCTGATAACTTCATTTATACATAGTTTTCATGGGCTTACTATGAACCTATTGGCCCCTACCAATATCTTTAATTAATTTAATTTATATTCACTACTGGGTCAACCTAGCTGGTTATTCTTCCCTTCTCCAAATTACCGTTATGGATTTATTACAATCTGAATATATATACATTTGAAGAAGCAAACATAATAACATAACAATACCACTTCTGTAGGTTTAATATCCTTGAAAATATTTTCTTATAAAACATGGTTAATCCCTTTAACCTAATATTTTATCAAGGAAAGCTTCTTTCCAAAACCAGTTCAAGACTCCTTTACTTAGCCATGGGTTTTTCCTTTAAAATGAGATTGGGTGATTTTTTTGAAAAACTAAGGCTTTCAAAACCTTTAAAACCTTGCTTTCGAATGCATAGAAATCTCTTTTCAAAACATTAGGCCCCATCTTTTGAAACACTTTAAAACCTCTCATTCAAAACCTTTTGAATATAATAAAGTATTACTTATTAACTCTTAGAAGCATAGCTTCGAAACCATTGAAAGTACCGCTTTCGAAACGTTTAGAAGTATCCCTTCCGAAACCGTTGGGCTTATATTTAAAAATATCGTCTGGGTCAAAGTAAATATAAATGAAAGTATCTCCTTTGAAACCATTCTTCATCATATTAAAGTATTAGGGAAAACTTGATGGCGTCCGCACTATCCCTTTCGAAAGCTTCAAAACATTTAGGCAAAGCGCTGAAGGATAGCATCGAAACCCTCTTTTGAAGCCATTACCTTCAAAACCCTTGGACCCTTTCGAAAGCATTTAGGAAGTGGCTTAGAACATCTTTTAAATAAAAACTACCCTTCGAAAGCATTGATAACTTAATATACTCGAAAGGAAAAAGAATGACAGCAGGGCTTCGAATAGGTCGGAACTCCTACTTTTGAAAGCATTATTTTACAAATAAAGGAACTCATTCGAAAGCATTTTCTTTTAAAACATAAAACGGCAACTCTTTTGAAAGCTATTAGAAAATCCTTTTGAAATTATATGTTTTGATTCCTTTGAAAGCTTTAGTAAAGCAAAGGCAGACGCTTAACTTTCTAAAACAAAGCTATCGACCCCATCAGAAGCAATGATTTCGACACCCTGCCTTCCGCCTTTCTCCAATCCACTGCGTACTATCTAAGTGATACCTTGTGTATTAGTTTCAGCCTAAGTTCGTTTTGACTTGGTCAAGGTGGAAGCATAGGATCGAAAGGCAGCTTCTAAAAGAGGTGAAACATACTTTTTCTAGTAAAGGCTGAACTAAAGCCAATAAAAGCAATTAGTTTCTAAATAATTTGCCAACGTGGAAACATGTTATTGGTTGCCTCAACTTTTTAAATTTTTTACAAAATAACTGCCGCTTACTATCAGATTTAAATCAAGGAAAATTTAACAATTAAGCCCTTCCATTATGAAAACCAAAATTAAGCCTAATTCCTTCTCCTAAATAATTTATTTCCAAAGTAAATCTCTTGGGAAAAATCCCCAAAAACTACCGAAATTCACTATAATCATATTATCTAATATACAAAAATTCTAGACCTAATTTCTTCCTGAAATAATCAAAATTAAATTTAAACCCGGGTTTATTATATTTTCCATTGAAAAATCATTATATTCTTTCCATAGCTTGGAAAATTATCAAAATTAAACCCAATTCCAAAATCATGTTTTACATAACATAAATTTTTTTCCATGCCATTCAAAGATCATTTACCATCCATTTTGCGCTAAAACCGCATAAATCCCCATTTAAACAATCTTGTTAAAATCAAACAAATTATAATTCAAGTATATCATCATCCAAATCATTATGAAAATGAATTTAATCTTAAATCCGAAAACAAATGATCATAAAACAAAATAGAGATGGTATAGATTATTATTCACATTGATTAAGATAAGGATATTGGATTAAGATTGAGATTTATTCCCCTTGCTTTAATTCCTTGGCTTGATTTGAATTTCTCTTCTTTTCTTCCTTAATAATGGTTAGATTTTTATGTCTACATTTTACATTTTTGTGAAAATGAGAAAATAAACATGAATGGATGGAAAGTCGTGGATATATATATATATATAAGGGTTATGGATAAGTTGCGACTAATACCCAATATACCCTTTTGTAAACTAATTAACCTATAATCCATTCTTAATTCCATTTAATTAATTAATTAAGTATGACCACTTAGTATTTATTCAAATGTCAATCTTCTTATCACTTAACATTTACATTATTCTATTTAATTTACCTAATTAAATCTCCTAAATAATGTTATTGTAAATTAAGGGTGTTACACAAGTCAAAAACACAACCGCCTGCTCTCCCTAGGCGATTGGCCTGGCTTAAAATAACAAATAACCAACTCATTAGGCTTGACTCGGTTTGAAAGCGACTGATCTTTAGCTCGGCTCTATCTCAACTTGCCTTTGGTTAGTCTAGTATAGCTCATCCCCTCATAACATAAGCGGCTCGTCCGATACTATTTTTTCCTTGTCTTTACACTATAGACTTTAACTACTAGTAACTGACTATTACTGTGCAAAAGAAGCTTCTCTCCTGCCTTGTCTTTTGGAAAAGTTACTGTATGATACTGTTCATCTGACAAAACCGCAACTATGCATGCTTACTACTTTACCATTATGGAAAATTTGACAACAACATACCCACTCCTATGTCATGTCGCCTTATTCTGCGTAGCATGCCTCTAGTATTGAATGACAACCGGCATGCATCCTAGCCACACAATCATACTACCTATTATGCTTTCCCCCATTGTCCAAAGAAACCAAATTAATGGCTAAAGTGATTACCGCTCTTCAATTTCGCATCTCATCCATTCCAAGACCAAGTTCAACTGTTATAAAAACCTCTTGCTATGGAACTTCATAAAGGTTAATAATTTTATCTCCAAGCACAGAAAAATATAAGAGCTATTAGTTTAGTAACATTGAAATCTTAAATGCTTTTATCTTCTTATTATTCTCTTGTAATTTGTTATAGTTGTAAGATATTAATATAATAAGAAATCTTCTCATTTGATGTAGGCAAACATAGCTATAACACTATACATTTTGTGTCACTTTAATTTAATTTCTTATTCACACCTTATTTTCAATTTTTAATCCTACTGTTAGTAAGTAACCTTACTAATACAAATGCACAATCAAACTTTCGAGGTTGGCTAAATCTATAGTCAATATTTTGGCACTAGAAGGATGACCTCCCCTAAAAGGCCTCAATTTCATCACTTATTTCTTTTCTAAACTTATATTCTAGTTATCGTCATGAATCCTGATAGTGATAATAAAGGTGTCAATCTAATAACCATGATACTAATGATAACACTATTGTCAGCACTACATGTCCCATCCTTGGGCCGAGTAGTGACATGTTGCAAAGTTTACTTCAAGGAATTCATAGGATAGCTGACAAAGTAGATGAACCACGGAAAAGGTTAGATGCTCAAATAAGCCCTTTGGTCCACCAGCCCCATTGGGGGCTGATCTAACTCCTGCCTAGCCTACCACCACTATCGATTACAATCTTTTTAATACTGCCTTGGAAACGGTGGTAATTGAAACCTCGACTGGTGTAGCTCCTATCCACAGCAAAGGAACGCAAGATGTGCATGAGCCAAGTCATGATACTGATGTTACAAACAAAAAATTCAACGGGTACAAAGAACAAAAGGGTCATCGTTCCCTTTTAACTGAATGAACATCGTCTTTTTAATGCCTTTAGGTGATAGATGGAACTCAAGACTTACCCAAAGAGTTGTTACTTATTGGACTTGTAGCTGAAGAAGAAGATATAGTTTGTGGATATAAAGATAAGAAGTATTGAAACTGCTCGACCAAATTGTTGGGATCGGTAAATGCATTTGAAGGAGATCTCACATGGGCATATCTTGACTACATGTGGAAATGTCTACTCTTTGGTTTCGTAGGAAACTAATCTACATGGTGACCATTTTGCTTGCACTAACAACAAAAATGCAAATTATAATTGTTAGGTATTAACTTTCTAGTTACTACCAACACGAAAGTGTTGGAAGAGCAACCCTTTCTTTCCATGAGAAGGAATTTAAACGTATTCCCTAAGCTAATAGCTTGGTTACAAGTGAATCAATTGCTAACCTACCTTTAGCCAAAGATTTCAACCGGATTTAGCATATCAAAACAAGGACGAAATGATTTACGAACTTGAAAACACAATAGAAGGACTAAAAATTTTAACTCTAAAAGGTTGACTAGAAAAATGTCTAAAGCAATAACTCTATGCCAAGTTATTTACGTCGGCATCGACCTATTTCATCTCCCGTTTCTGTCTCCAAAACACCATACACCTCTTATACTACTCCAACAACTTGTGGTCAAGTGATTTCTTCAAGATTCGGATGAGCGATTCCAAGGATTAATGAGAAAAAAGTGAAGAAAGCAACTAACAAAAAGATCATTAAAATCAATTCAAAGTTGAAGGAAAAGATCTTGGAACAACTCAAGAAGGAGATAAAAAAAGCTAGTGAATGGACTAAGTTCAACTAAGGCGGGTAAAAATAACTTGGCGTTAAGTTATATGACTCAGTACTGTGTTATCCCATTAACTCTTGGGTCTTCTGTTTCACTTATGCAACTTCGGCCACCTTTTGGACCTCGGTGCAAGTGGGATTCTGACTCTTTTACTCCATTTCTCTATATATACTATCCTACTTGCAACTAAAGATGGATATTTTACCTTATATTTTGGCTCTTCGCTCTAAATCTACTTCATAGACTCTAGAACCTAGGAGCTGCCATCTTCTTTACTTCTACTCTCTTCATAAAACATTCTAAAACTCCATTGTAAAACTGAATTCCACTACCCTATGGCCAAATTTATAAAACTAGTTTTAATCTAGAGAGAGAACAACTAACAAAAGAGATTAAAGTGGACTTAGGCCGGAGATTACACCAAACCAATATAAAAATTCTTGTGTGTTCTTGTCTTTCTTCTTACTTTTGCTTTGATTTTGATTGAACTGGTGCCTTTATTTGATATTTTGGTGTTGGAGCCATTTTTGGCGTCAACATTTTGGGGCTTTCATTGAGATCAAGCTTGGATTTGAAATTTGAAAAAGATGAAGAGGCCTAACATTAGATCTAAAGATGGAGGAAGCCAACCAAAGCCAAAGGGCAGCCAGGAGGCGTCCTCAAATTTTCATCAATCCATCTATGTGACCAGAGAAGTGAGGAAGGAATGACGAAGGAGATGAAGGACGGAATGATAACTAGACAACATGAAATGTTAGAATGGTTCCTTCAAATGATGGGATAACAATGCAAGCTAAAGCTACTGGAATTCAGAGCCAAGAATAAGGAACCAATCCAGGAGCATCTTGGGTTGAAACGGTGCAAATTGGAGTGATGGTCCCATAAACAAAACAACTCGATATCGATCCAAATTCACTCGGTGTCAAGAGAACCATACTGGGGGACAATGTTAGTGTGACTGCTAGGATGTTGGGAACGTATAATGTTGGAGCTAGGAATGTAGATTAGAACATGAATAATCAAAAACTCAGGAATATGTGCTAGTACCACCTCGTAGGAATAGAGTATGGAATGAAGCTTGAGGAGCAGGTCAGAATGCTAATTTATAGCCAGAGGAGTACATGCCGAAGTATTTTCAAGATTTCCCCCACAAGAGCAGGGGCGGATTATTGCTTTTGATCGAAGACGTCATTGGATGGAAAATACCAAGTTGTTGAGTTGGTAAGGAGGATAATTAGGGGTGGACCCTTAAATCAAAGCTTAGAGGATATGAGCAGGAATCTATTCACTTCTAATATCCAGAATGCAACGAATCCTCTTGATTATAAGCTTTTGGTGCTGGAAATGAACGATGGAAAGATGAAACTGATGGTCTATCTGATGAGATATATCTAACATATGGAGGTGTTGGGTGCTTCAAAGGAGAGACAAAATCGGAGTGCAAGGTGCAAGTCCCCTTTTCGGAGAGCAAGCAGATGGGCTTATAAGATATTGATCGCTTTAAGTCCCATTTGGAGAGACGGGGCCATTATGTATGGTGCAAGCTCCCTTGTCGAAGAGTGAGTGGATAAACTGTACGACATTGATCGCTTTAAGTCTTGCCTAGAGAGATGTGACCAAAGTGTAGGGTGCAAGATCCATTGTCAAAGAGTGAGTCGATGGGATTGTATGAAAAGTAAGTCTCCTCACCAGAGAGTGTGCAGATGGAATTGCTTAGTCGTTGGGTCCCCTCGTTGGAGAGCGAGGGGTTAAGCTCGGCAACGATTTAGCGAGATCAAAACCCATATTAGATAATAAACTATCTCTGGAGATCAAACCCTAGTTTAGAAGTTGAACGGTCTGATGAGACCATGCCCTGGAGCGATGAAGATTTGATAAAAGGATTTGAACATCTTATGACTAGGTAGAAAAAGAAATATCCTAGGGGAACAGAATGGCATTGATGTGAAATGGCACCCTCCAAAGAAGACACTTTGATCATGATTCATGGAAGGCACTTAAGCGCATGATGGAATCCTTAGCTAAGCTGGGTCTCTAACGACCCCTGATTTAATAGAGAATCTAAAAGAACTGTATGATTCATCAGGACTGAAATAGCCGAAGAGCACAACTATCGAAGGCTGATTACCGGAACTTATTCTTGAGAAAAGCACACCTTACATTCGTAAGGTGTACTTTTGAGCAAGTGTTAGCCCTCCTTTAGCCAAAGCAGATTTCAACTAGATTTAGCAGATCAAAACAAGGAGGAAATGATTCACGAACTTGAAAACATGATCAAAAGTACTAGAAAGTTGAACTCCAAAAGTTGATTGAAAAATGACTTAGGTAATAACTTGGTGCCAAGTTATTTAGGTTGGCACCGACCTATTTTATCTCTCATTTCTACCTTCCAAAACCATACACCTCTTACACTACTCCAATAACTCATGGTCAAGTGATTTCTTCAAGATTCGAACGAGCAATTCCAAGGATTGATGAGAAGAAAGCAAAGAAAGCAGCTAATAGAAAATTTATAGAATTAACTTAAAGTCAAAGGAAAAAAAGCTTGGAATAGCTCAAGAAGGAACGAATAGACAAAGTTCAACATGGACAGGTAAAAATAACTCGGCACTGAGTTATTTGACTCGGTACCGGGTTATTCCATTGACTCATGGGTCTTTTGTTTCGCTTGTGCAACTTTGGGCAGCCTTCTAAACTTCAGTGCAAGCGGGCTTCTGACTCCATACCTTTGCTTCCCTATAAATACTAGCCTACTTGCAACTAAATGGGATCCTCCGCCTAATCTTTTGGCTCTTCACTCTGAATCTACTTCATAGACTTTGGAACCTAGGAGATGCCATTTTCTTCACTTCTACTCTCTTCATAAAACATTCTAAAACTCTATTGTAAATCTAAGATCCAATAGCTTATGGTCAGATGTTTTATCCGAAGAGTGAACAATTAATAAAAGAGATTAAAGTGGACATAGGTCAGACATTATGTCGAACAGCTATGAAAAAATTGTGTGTTCTTGTCTTTCTTCTTGCTTTCACTTTAATTTTGATTAAACCAGCGCCTTCATTTAATATTTGGTGTCGGTGCCATTTTTAGCTTCAACGTTAACTAATGGGGGTAGAGAGCAATGAAATACTAAATCTCTAAATTCTTTAAAATTATTAGGAAGTGTCATTAAAAATTGGATTAATAGTTGCTGCTCTTTGTGTGCAATATATGCTTTACATGCCTTCATTTTATTTGATTCTATAAGAGCCAACTGATCCCAAAGATCTGTCATAGCTAAATAAAATTCTTAGATGCATATATTATTTTGTTAAAGAGCCCGTATGTCGTTTTTCTAACTGATATAATTTTGCAAAATTTTATTGTGTTTCAAAACCTTTTCAAAAAATCCCAATCTCTTTTATTGTCTCATACACAGCTAACTGTATGCCGATGACATTCTCGAGCAGATTATTAATCCATGTAATAACTTTTGCGTTATTAGCTTCGTAAACATCCATTTCATAAGCATTTTTATCGCTGGCTACTTGCAACTTCCACTGACATAACCCTATAGCTTTTTTCATTGAAGAAAATATTTTGTTACATAGATCCAATGTGAATAATTTTTTCCACCGATACATTGAAGTGAACAACCTTCGCAAGCCATAACGCAACAATCGATGAAACACAAAAAAAGTAAAATTCTTTTTTTAGATCTTCTTTTTTCAAATGTTTTTTCTTCCTTTTTTTATTTTACTGTTCAATGAATTTTTTCTCCAGCCTAAAGAAAATAGAATATAAGGAGAACTAATATAAACAAAAGGGGTTACTTTTTAGAAGCACACAGATCTAATGTGGGGTTAGAGAAGTTGGGTGGGGGCTTGGATCAGATTTGGGATTTGGGGTGGTGTTTGGGTGGGTTTTAGGTGATGCTTTATGTGGGTTACTAGTGATGTTCGAGGATATTCTTCAGTATGAGATGATATTTTATTTTTCACTTTAAATGATGATTAACAAATCATACATTCAAGAGTTTTTGAATTTTTGTGTTTTTGTTTGACATAGGTGCTTTTATTGAGAAATTCGAATGTGGAGGCTATTCGAATGACACTACGGAATATGTAGTATGCTTGTTTGATGTTGCTTATCTTTTGCAACACCCACCTTTGTATCCATACTACTAAAAAGTATTACTAGGTAATACTACTTGATAATATAAAGAATAAGACGATACTGGGTTGTCACATGTGAATATTCCATTATCTAACACTATACATATTTCAAAAATCATAAATAAAGCACCTATACGTATACAGTATAGCGCAAAGCAATAAACATATGTGTTTCCAGGATAGAGCAAATACCCAATATAAAATAAGTCACAGAAAACATAGTGTCATCACAGAAAACATAGTGTCATCTACGTAGCAATAACATATAATATAAAGTATATAAAGTGTATAAATCCAATACAAGCATCTTAACATCATCAACATACATGAGGCTACAAAAATAGATAACAATACACTAGTAAACTAATAAACTACCCTTCGTCTACACCCAACAATAACCATCTGGTCTCTTTGTCCCTAAACCTGTAATGTCTCGGACTGACTTGAGTATTACATAAATAATACATAAGTCAAACTATATCTAAAATTTAGGTGTCAAAAGATAGCAATAACTATATATCCCATTGTAGGATGCGAACAACTCAATATATATGACACCATACCAAAAACCATGCACATCTCATCACTTAATCATTAAATAATCAAAAAACACATCGTAAAATATAATATTAAAACAGGTGAAATATCAAACACATCCAACTATCATTAATACAAAAAATCATCAAGCACCATATGGGCAAGCACTTAGCTATGTCCAAGATTATCTCTCAGATAATCATGAATTAGACAGACTCGGGGTCCGTCTTGCCCAACATATATAAATACACATAACAATTGCCTAAATTAAGCATTCATAAAATTTAAATATGGAATACCCTCGGTAGCCCAAGTTAGCTCATAGATAACAATATAAAAGGTAATCACAAGATCCATCTCCGTGCTCTCAACACTTCTAGCTATCCCGAATAACGGTATAATCGATGTGTACAGGGTTACACAACTTATAGACTCAAAGTCCCATGATTTATACAAGAGATCAATAATTATATAATAATCGACTAACTTTCACCTCATAATAATCAATTTGGCTCGCAGCCAATGAAATAATCTTTCGATCTCTCAAACCTCTCCAAATCCACTCAACTCTCAGTACCATGGATAGCCATCTGGATTCTCAATCCTATGTGCTCTAAATATCATAAATATATATTTAGTATTGTTTCAACAAATGATCTAATAGGCTCTCTGCTGTAAACATAATGATCATACACAGGTGAATAAGTATGTGTCCATAGCATCTTGTTACACCCATGTTAACAGGGTTTTTAACCAAGCCAAAGTCTACGGAAGTTGGAATGTCAAGACGAAGATAAAATGACTCAAAAACGTGGGAGCACACTTGGAAGAGCTAGAAAAACAATTGGAAGATGTTTCACCGAAAGGGGACCTAGTGCTTAACTCGGTACCAAGTTAAGTTGAGTTGCCTCAAGTCATTCTCTCCCCTTCTTTTGCCTCTTAAGCTCCATACATCTCACATACCATTGCAATTACTCATGATCAAGTTGTTTTCCCAGAGTTTGGAGGACCAATTCAAAATTTAATGAGAAGGAAACTAAGAGGGCAATATAATTCAAATGATATCAAGAAGATTACCATAATCAACTCAAAGTCAATAGAAAAGAGCCTAAGACACATTAGATAGAAGATAGAAGGGCGGAACAAGTAAAATAGTTAAACTCATAACAAGATGGATGTGTTTCTAACTTTACAGCTACTAACAGCAAGAAGAGTTAGAAGAGGAACTTCCCTTGCAATAGAATGAGAGAACTCTTCAGTTTTTGGCTTAAACAGGAGAGTCATAAAGATAAAGTAGAAGGAAGTGGCTACCGAGGTTGCAAGAGTAAGTACGAGCGCTACCCCTGTAAGAAGATACAATGGTACTGAGCCAAAACAACTCAGTACCGAACAATATGTCATGCTTGATGATGCTCAGGAAGGAGATGCGTTTTTAGTTTTTGGCTCCAATGATGATATGTAGCTAGATGATGGTGATAATGGGTTGAATACTGATGCTAAAAGGAAAACGCTGGAGCTAGAGTTCAAACTACCACGGCAAGACCAACCAGACGCTAATGGAATTCTTCTGGAATGGTTCTCGTGAAGAATGGCAATAGGCAAGCCAAGATCGTTCGCAGAGCCAAACACTAGATGCAGCCCCTGATGGCCGACCTATATTTTACCATGCCAGTAAGGAGTACATCGCTGACATGGTCAAATAATTGGTGAAGGAGAGCAGAGGCAAGAAAAATGAAGACCGAGGTTCCACACAAAGCCGAAATCCATTTATTGGAAATGTTTCGACAGAAGTAACCCCAAAATTTTATCATGCCAATAAAGTCATCCTACAATGGAACTACTGATCCCAAACAAAACTTACTCAAATATGAATGGCAAATGGATGGAGCCCTAGCTACTGATGTTGCTTGATGTAGATATTTCCCTATCTTCATGGAAGGAGTCGCTTCCATATGATTTAACAGGCTTGCATCAAAGTCTATTCCCACTTTTGATGAGTTGGCAAAGAAGTTTCTGGAGCATTTCAAGCTCCAAGCGGCACAACTGAAGGACATTACGTTATTTTCTATTTTGTCACAAGGACCCCAAGAGTTATTGAAAGCCTTTTTAAGCTGATTTCATATCGCTATAATAGAAATTAGCAATCCGAAGGAAGAACTTGTATTCATGGCACTTGTCCGAGGCATTTACCCGAGCACTGAAAGGCAAATAAGTTTCTAAGACTAGAAAAAGCAAATATTATTGAGGACAAGCCTGGGGATGAGAAATCAAAGGAAGTAATTCACAGTAACATTACAGTTAAGCAAGATGGAAATAGTTTCGGAGCTATTAGAGGAAATGCAAGGAAAATGGAAAATCCAAAGAAAAGGAGTCAGAATGGTGATAGAGCAATTCCATTGAAAGGCAAATCAGTTTCTAAGACTAGAAGAAGAAATTATGATCGAGGGCAATCCTAGGGATGAGCAATCAAAGGAGGTGATTTAGAGTAACATTATAGTTAAACAAGAGGGAAATAGTTCTGGAGCTATTGTAGGAAATGGAAGGAAAACAGAAATCAGAAGAAAAGGAGTCAGAATTGTGATAGAGATGATGAGAACGGGAAACGCCAAAGGAATACGAGACCCGAGGACTATACACCATTGAATGGCAGTCTGGTAAACATTTACCTTACCACTTAGGAAACTGAGCAGTATAGCAAACCACCCAAAAGGGTAGCGACCAAGCTATAAAAGAGATCAGGGAAGTTCTGTCGTTTCCACAAGACTCATGGGCACAACATAAATGAATATCGATAATTAAAGGATTTAATTAAAGAATTCATGAGAAACAACAGGCTTCAGTAGTATGTGAAGAAACCGCAAAACCCTGATCAACATGCTGGACTCTATGTGTCGAATGCTTACTGAAATCATCCAGGACCCAATGCAGAAGGGCTCAAGCGAACTGATGGAAGACTAGATATAAACACCATTACTGGAGGACCTCACCCAGTATAGAAGAGTTAGGGGGAAATGGAATGATATATTAGTTCGTTCAAACATGCATCATAGAAGAGTTGCTATGCCATCGAAGACAGACCTCCAGCTTAGTAATAAAGGATGATTATCGACAACGTGATGTATCAAAATCAGGACATTGAAGGCAAAGAAGGGCCTTTATTTGACTCAATGGTGATAACAGTTGAGATCGGACCAGCAGTTGTACATCGAGTTTTGATTGACAATGGAATTATAATCAACACATCCTATTTCGAAAGATGTTTGACCAGATGTAGATTAGCATGAAGGATGTGACCGCATGCAGAACAAAGATTCAAGGATTTGCATGTGAACCTAAATGGTTGTTTGGAATGATAGACCTACCTATAGAATTTGGAAAAGGAGAATAAAGGGTGGTTCTCATCCAAACATTCGTGATTGTTGATGAGTATTTAGCCTATAATGCTTTCTTGGGCCAACCGGCCCTTGTTGATTTCAGAATCGCTTTGGCTCCATGGTGTCCGACGATGAAATTCCCAATGAAGAATGGGTTGGGAGTGGTAAGAGGAGACCAAAGTGCTACAAAGGAATGTTATGTTGCTGAATTATGTAAAGCTAAACGCCGTGAAAGGGGAAAGAATATGGGAAGCCTTTCCACATTCAAGAGCTGCAAGCATAGCAATTACAGAAGCTGCCTTGGCTAAAGGACCATAGTCGTTTCGACAAGCTTATGGATCCTAGGAAGAAGGGTTCAGAGGAAGTGCGGCTAGCATTGATGGAGATTACAGTGGCTGCCCCTGTTGACATAGATTACCCAACTCGTGTCCTAAAAGGTTCGTTGAAATCAAGATGCGAAAGGAATTAATAAACTTTTTCATGCTAATCTTGACGTGTTCGCTTAGACATATTCTAGTATGCATGGGATATCACCAGAGAGAGCGAGTCACGCACTTAACGTTATCCAAAGTTCATGCCAATGAGGAAAAAGAGACGCAGTCTGGGTCCTAAGCGATCCACTGCATTAAAAGAAGAAGTGGATAAGCTATTAGCCAACAGCTTCATCCACGACACAACATATCCTGAGTTGGTGTCAAACAATGTGCTAGTCCGAAAATCAAACTGGAAGTGGTGAAATTGTATTAATTACTCATATTTGGTCAAAGCTTGACCAAAGGATAGCTTTTCATTGCCTAGAATTGACCAGCTTATGGATGGAACTACGGGGCATGAGCTGCTCTTATTCATGGATGCCTACTTAGGGTACAGCCAGATTATAATTCATGGACCAGATCAATGGAACACCACCTTCATCATAGACTAGGGGGTATATTGTTATTGCATAATGTCGTTCAGTCTGAAGAATGCCGGTGCTACTTACCAAAGACTGGTTAATACAATATTCACGAACCAAATAGAACGAACGATGGAAGTGTATGTGGATGACATGATAGTGAAGTAACAAGTGTCTGGGAATCATCTAGATGATCTCTCAGAGATTTTTGAGATCCTCTAGGAGTATGGGATGAAATTAAACCCGCTTTAATGTTCATTGGATTCACTTCAAAAAAAATTCTTGGTTTTATTGTAAACGCAAAGGGCATTGATTCCAACCTAGAGCGAATTGACGCTTTACGAAATGTCAGATCCCCAACCATGAGGAAGGAACTACAAAGCTTAAATGGAAAGATTGATGCATCGAGCCAGTTCATCTCTAGAGCATTGGACAAGTGTATAACATTATTTGCATTAAAAAAAGGTAAGAAGAACTTTGAATGAAATCAAGACTGCCAGACTTCTTTCGAGGAATTACTGCAATATATGGAGACACCACCGATTCTGTCCAAGCCAGTGAACGGTAAGGGCTTATTCATTTACCTAGCTTTATCTACCCATGCATTAAGAACGGCGCTTGTGTGAGAAGAAGCTAGGGTTTAACGATCCTTCTACTATATTAGCAAGCGATTCACTGGATTTGAGCAAAACAACTTGAAGTTGGAAAAGCTGAGATATTGTTTGCTAATAGCATCTAGGAAACCGCGAACATATTTCCAGGCACACCCAATCATGGTATTAATAGGTCAACCCTTGAAATGGATACTCTATCGACCTAAACTTTAGGACGGCTTCTAAAGTGGAACATCGAACTGGGCTGATATGGCGTGACTTGTCATCCTCGGAGAGTGGTTAACGGACAGGCACTAGTTAACTTTATCGTCGGGTTCACAATTCGAGACAAGGAGGAAATAATGGTCACGGTTCTAATTAGAAATTGTTCATTGGTGGCGCGTCAAACGAATTCTGCTAAGGGGTGGGAGTTGTGCTTAAAACTTTCGAAGGACGATCAAATTGCTATGCTCTCAAGCTGGAATTTCTTGCTATTAACAACAAGGTAGAATACGAGGCGTTGATAGTAGGATTGAAGATTGCGAAGGAGTTGGGAATAAAGTCTTTGCATATCTATAACATTTCCCAACTAGTCGTCTTCTAGTTCAGAAGGGAATATCAAGCTAAGGGCATGAAATTAGAATGAACGAACACTATACGATATCACACATTCCCGGAGAGGAGAATGTGAAGGCCGATTCCTTGATCAAGTTAGCCAGTTCCGGAGAAGCACAACTAATGGAATTGGTTCCATTAGAAGTATTGATTGCTCCTAGTATAGATTAAATGGACGTCGATAGGGTTCTGCAAACTACAAAAGAGGAAGTATCATGGATAACACCAATAAATGACTACATGCTCGGGGATTGCTCCCTAAAGACTAGAATGTATGAAAGAAGCTTCTTCAAAAGGTGCCACGATTCATAATATAGGATGAGGTGCTATACAAGAGAGGATTCTCCACTTCCTTAGGTTTGTAACAAAAGACGAAGCTAGAAAAATCCTTATGAGAATTCATGAAGGCAGCAGCGGTGACAACAGTGGGGGGCACATACTTGCGAAGAAGACATTTCGCTACAGATATTATTGGCCAACAATAAACTGAGATACAGTCGACTACATCAGACAGTGCGACTGCTGCTAGAGATTCTCAAAGATTCTCAAATCCCCATCTTCAGAACTTACGCAAATGATCAACCCTCGGCTTTTTGTGATATGGGGGTCGATATAATTGATTATCACTGATAGCAAAGGGAGGAGCCAAATATGCTTTTGTTGCAGTTGATTACTTTATAAAATAGGCTGAAGCAGAACCGCTTATCACAATCACTACTTAAAAAGGTAATTAACTTAGTAACGAAAAATATTATTTGCAGATTTGAAGTACCGTAGAAAATTATCGCAAACAATGGGACTCTGTTTGAGAGCATTGAGTTCAAGGATTTTTGCAAGCGTTGCCGATAGAGAAGAGCTTTTCTACAGTAGCACACCCATTAACAAACGGGCAAGTGGAAGTAGTGAACAAAATCATCAAATCCACCATAAAGAAGAGGCTGACTAAAGCTAAAGGCAATTGGGTTGATGAGTTTCCACTCACACTATGGGCTTAGAGGATAATGTACAGATCTATTATTAGACACTCATCTTTCACCTTGGCACATAGGTCGGAAGATACGATCCCAGTGGAACTAGAAGTCCCCTCTCATTGTAGAAGGCACTTCAATCAGCGAGAGAACATACAACTATTGCTCGAGTCCTTCGACCAAATCAATGAGAAGTGGGAAGAAGCTGAACTTAGGGCCACTGCTCACGAGAAAAGAGTAGTGTGCCGCTTGAATGTCAGGATGCAAAAACATACTTTCGAAGAGGGAGATCTCACCCCAAAATGAGTCTTTCAAATATAGGAGCGCTTGGGCCAAACTTGAAAGGACCTAACTAAAAGCTTGGAGATGGAACATTCAAGCTAGCTATAGTAGATGAAGTTCATATCCTGTCTGCTTGGAACAGCAACTCGTTGTGGCACAACTATATCTAATTTTCCTTATTTTTGCAAATAAGAGACACTAAGGGCATTGTAGATAGGCAAGACTTACCATTTCTTCTACTTGTCAATAAAGTTAGCTTCTTGAACCGATTGAACTGTGTTCTCGTAAACCAAACCACCTAGCCGAAGGAAAAAATCAACTCAAATCGTCGGCTCGATGGTGAAAATCAACCCCAAACTTCTGAGAACTAGTGCTGCTCCAGTAATGTTGGGAAGGTACAATACCATTGGGGTCTCGGGGAAAATCATCTTAAACCACAGGGTCAACGGTGAAAATCAACCCCAACCTTCTGACAACCGACATAGCTCTGGCAACATCGGGAAGGCCTAAAATCGCCAAGTCAATGGGGAAAATCGAATCAATCTGTTGGATCGAGAAGAAAATTTGATCCCAACCTTCTAAGAACTAGCATTGCTCCGACAATGTTAGGAAAGTTCCAAACCATCAATTCGATGGGGAAAATCGATCAAACCCCAGGATTGATGGGAAATTTGATCCCAACCTTCTAAGAACCGCCGTTGCACCGGCAGTGTCAGGAAGGTTCAAAGCCACCGAGTCAACGGGGAAATTTGACTCAAACCGTTGGATTGATGGTGAAAATCGATCCCTACTTTTAAGTACCGGTGTCGCCCAGTAATGCTGGGAAACTTCAAATCACCGTGTCGACTAAAAAATCGATTCAAACCTCCAAGAACTTAAAATCGCCAAGAGATAGACGATAACAAAAGGAATTAAGCAGAGCCCAGAGAGGATACATCAAAGAAAAATCTAAGGAGTTGAATTGTTCGCAAAAAAGTTTCCAGGGAAAGAAATTGGTGTATGGTTGGGTCTTAACATCGAACTTGAAAGATTTGGTTGTGACGAAAGATGACGATAACGCATCTTTATGATACACATGTCCAAAATGACAATGTTTGATGATATCAACTTGGAAGAATTCAAATGTAGCTATGGAATTGGCGGCATTAAAAATTTAATGTTTGGAATCAAGCAGCAGAGTAAGCATTTCCCGAAGATAGGAACTATCATGCATACCAGACTGGGAGCAACCGAGCGAAGTTCTCGGGATGTTCAATCTCTTTAGATGTCCGCGTCTTAACATTCGGCCTTAAGGATATGGTCATGCACACCAACACTTGGTCGAAAAGAATTCGACCGAGTCCGAACAGAAATAGAACAGGGTTGGCTGAAAACACGGTTTTGTTGTGCCAAACATAGCATTTTGGTGATAAAAAAATAGAGCTAAATAATGAAATATACTAAAGAAATTGCAGGAATATTATTTATAGGAACAGAGTTGTGGTAAATAAGCATATAACATATAAACAGAAGTAATATAATACTAGAAATTGCTAGAGAAGCAATCTTATTATATATAGGCAGTTATACATAAACAGCCACAGTACACAAAATGCAAAGGTGTATACAAGAGAGTTTACAAAGTAAAACAAATCTTTCACTACCGCTAAAATGTTTTATGTACAGGACAAATAGCGGGGACAATGCCTGCACAACATTGGTCTACTTCAAACGCAAAAACCAAAATGCAGACTAAATCTCGAGAACATACAAAAAACCAAACACTCAATCAGCACATTATTGAGTTTTCTGCTTCTTTCCACCTTGGCTGACTTTACCCGTTTTTCCCAGATGGGTCTTGAGCTTTTCTCTCCCTTTGGGTTCCTCATCGGAAGGAAAGCTGCCTTTTGAGTGAGCGGACTCCTCACCAGTAGTAGAACCAGCCTCCCTAGACATGTACGATCACCAGTGTACTTCAATGGCCTAATCTTGACTGAGGAAACTTTCTGCTTCGATCTAGATAGTTTTGAGGATGTGGGCTTGGTGGTCTTGAGCCCTTTCTTCACTGTGATCTTCTTAATATCTTTCTTCAACCTCTCAGTCATTGTTTCATTCTCGATCGGGTCAAAAACACCGTGATGGAAACATCCTCCTCATAGGAGATGAAAATGTCTTCCAAGCTCTCTAAAGCGGCGATTTTTTTCGAATCGGGACTCGAGACGGAACTAGAGATAGGAACATGTGATGACCCAGAATTTTAGGCAATATCAATTTAATAATCTGCATTAAAATTAAATAGATTTGATAATCTTGTTAATAATTTGAATGGATTTAATAATCTAATTAAATAAATATTTAATTGGTGAATTTTTATCTTTTAAAAGCTAATTAAATTATTTTCTACTTATAATGTATATATATTTGTATATATTGTAAATAGATAAGCTTTGTTTTAAATTTAAGAAATAAAGTCATATTTTCTAATTCTAATATTTTTGGTAATTTGGGAATATGTAATATGTTTAAATTGTTTAAAATGATTTTAGCTTAAGTTTAAATTTAAATTAATTAATAATAAGGTTTGTTTTGTTTTCTTTTTAAATATAGTTTGATAAGATAAGTAATTTATTAATAAAAATATAATTTCTTTTATAAATTATCTAAAGTTGATAAATGAGTTATTTTCAATAATAATAATAATGTATTGTTGTTACAAATGGATTGTAATAAAAATAGCATTGTTATTTCAAATTGAATTTGTAAATATATAGCTTGATTTCAAAATTGAATTTTAGAATCAGATTTGAATTTGAATTAAAGTTTTGAAATTCAAAGTATAGATATTTAAATTGTTTTGGATTTTAAAATATTTGTATAAACTTTTATTTATATATATAATTTGTTTTATTTCTTTTAGAATTATCTATACATATATACATACTAATTAAACTAACTAATTAAGCATAACTTATATATTAACATTTAAATTATAACTAATGATAACTTAAAAGACATGTGTTAGCTTTTAAATTCACTTAATAACAAGTGTTAACATATTATCTCCTCTTAAGCTTATGTGGTAATTAAATAAATAAGGTGGATGACAAGTGTCATCTTTATTTGAAATTTTCTTTTATTTTTAATAAAGTTTAATTTCAGCTCATATAAACTTACATCTTTTCTTCTTCATTCTTTTTCACTATCTCATTTTCTAAAAGCAAAAAGAATAAAGCTCCAACTTTCCTCTCAAAAAAAAACCGGCAAACAGAATCTGAAATCAACTAAATCAGTAACCATTTTCAAATCAAACTCCTCATATCAAATCTAAAGCAAAACCCTGTAAACAAATCTTCAAACCAAAAAAAATCAAATCCCTATAACATTTGCAATCTGTTTTAAAGCCTGCATCATTTTTCTTGCAATCTGGAATTATCTTCTGCATGCAAACCTACACATCTTCAAATCAAGGCAACTGCATTTTTCAAATAAGCAAGTAACTCGGTTCCAAAGCAAAACCATTTTTCAAAAGCATTCAAGTGCAAGTTTTCAAAGTTTTCAAAAAGCTATTTTCAAAATCATATCTGGAAGCTCTGTCTTCTTCTTTTATATGGTTAGTAACTGTTCGTCGACGGAAATTCTATCGGTTTAGAAAACCGTCGAACGAATTTAAATTAAAAAATAACCGCAAGCGCACGGTGTACGAATGTAGCACGTGGCGAATACGGGTCGATCCACAGGGAATTGATGATTTTAAAATTCTATTTAATCAAATTAAACCAGGGTTGAAGAGAATGTTAAACTAGAAAAGAAAAAAAACAAGCAAAAGAAAATCGATAAAAATATGAGTGTTAAGACAATTTAGAGGCAATTTCCACTCTCTAGATCAAATAAATCAACAAAATGAAGTTATGATCTCTCTTTTCTTGTCATTAGTGAATTAGTTGATGTGTTTATCATAAGTATGGTATATTTGTGCTATTAATTAGCTCAATATAAACCATCAAACTATAACACAACCACTAATACACTTTTAAATCTCATAAAATATGACAACAAAGTTGAATGCAAAATTTATTTTAAGCATGGCCTATTAACCATTAATTAGAAATATAAGCCATCAAATTTCAATTTCAACAATCACTTCTTTGCCATAATCATATGTAGATGAAGAGGCAATTTGTGTTTTATTTGTTTAAGCATAGCCTATTTGTTATAAACAACATAGACTATCAAATTCAAAGCTAAACAACATCATTAAACCACTTCATTCATTCTCATTAAGCATAAAAAGAGAGCATAAACATCAAATTAAGTTGAAGCTACATGATTAGAGAGCTTCATTACCCCTAAATTGAAGGGGTTTAGCCTCTCATATTTGTTATCATGTGAACAAATGTAGTTTGCAACATGAGAGAAAAGAAAAGGAAAACTATTCTAATTGCATAAAGGAAAATCTACACTACTTGCATAAAAGGAAATGAACATGTAATTAAAAGGAAACAATAATTAACATTGCATAAAAAAAAAGAATTACATAAGAGAAGAAATGGCTAAGTAGCCATGAAAAGAAAGAGAGATTTGATTTATTTTCTAAACTAAAACTAAAGAGAAGGAGGCCTAAGAGAGACTAAGAGAAGAGATAGTGTTACATGAAACATAAGGGGTATATATACAAGTCTAAAACCCTAATTCCTATTTTTGGGGAATGCCCAAAATGCCCATGAGAAAGTGTGGAGGCCAAGTTATCATTAGCATGTTTTAATCCCCACTTAAATGTACATGAAGCCATTAAATCCATAAGCATGTGAATTAGCCTTTAATTTGTACATTAAGGTAGGTGGGGTCCTCCATTATCTTCACTTTGAATTATTTCCATCTTCATTCCTTTGTATTGATTTTGTGTATGCATATCTTCATGAAACCACTTGTAAAGGTCACCAAATTTCCTACAAAAAACATAGAAAATTCTAAGTAAATTTTCTCAATTTAATAAATGCACAAAAATGACCATTTCACCCTTGTATGAAGATGAATGTGTGACAATTTGGAATTAATGTGAATTTTGGTTAAAACAAGTTAAGATACCCAATATGATCATTTATTTAATTTAAATAGATTAAATATGGCGATAAAATGTGCACATTTACGTGCACATCAAATACCCCCACACTTATCTTTTTATTCGTCCTCGAATAAAGGGAAACTAAGGTAAATCCGTTTTCGTAGGAAACACGATTGCAGTGAGCGTATGCAACAAGCCGTTAAACCTCTGGGTGTCTCCAATAGGACGAGTGTTGTCTCGTGAGGGTTTTCAGCGGATACTACCCACAAAATCCAAATGCATGATGAAAATGCAAGATTTATTTACAAAGAGATGAATGCAAATTTTTGAAAATATTTACAAATGGAGGATTTATTTTTAAATTGACACGAATAAGTTAAATATAGGTTTTGGTTATTATCTTGAAAATTTATGTCATTTACTCGTCAGAATTTCCAACAAAAGTCAAGTTATCATAACAAATAGACAATAGTTTAACTTGTTGTTTCGGTTGATAACAAAGTGTAATTATAAAATGGATCCTTAGTTGATTATCAAAGTTTATCAAAGTGGTATTTTCATTTCTTTTCAATAACAAATCAAATCAAATAAGTAAAAATAGTGCTAGGATTTCAATTGCTTGCTCTCTCATTATTTGCAAGAAAAATTACACACCTAGCTCAGGTAAACTGAGGCCAGATATACCACCCATGCACTGCCTTTCGGGCTTATGTGAGGGGAGTACAGAGCATGGCGAGTGCACACACTTTCGTGCATACACCTATTGACCGTAGGTGGTTTTTATTATGTTCTTTTTTTTACATGTGTTCCATACATGCATAACCATGAGGACTTTTAAATGAGTATGAAAGCACATAATCAAAGATTCCAAGTAATTCACCCATGCATAACCATGAGGACTTTTAAATGAGAGTGAATACTTGGATGTTATTATTTATTTATTTTATTTTTTTAAGAGAGAGAGAGTTTTGCAAAATCATCTTAGCACTATTTAACTAAGAAGACAAAAAAAATGTTATATCCTTTACTTTAAATCAACCACTTTTTAAAACAAAGATTTTCAATTAGGATATACTTCATAATTAACACTATGAATCTTCCTATATACTAGTTAAACCATTATTATTTGTAATCAAATTTCATTTTTATTTTTGTTTAGACAAATAAATTTCCAAAAATTTCAATTTAATAAACCAAAGCCATATATTTATCTTATAGTGTTTCTTTTAAAAATAAATCAAAAGAAAATTTGTTTTTGGGATTTTTTTTTTAATATTTTTTTTTGTTTTTGTGATTATAAAGTAAAAATAAACCATGAAAAAAAAATGAAGATGATTCTCCCCCCACACTTGATTTTGACTGTGTCCCCACAGTCAACCCAAGTGGAAGGAGAAAAATAAAATAAATATCTAATATTTACATGAAAGATTATTATTTACAAGAGATGAGAAAGTAGACAGTCAAAAAGTAAATGAAACGGTCTTCTAAAGACCGACTCATTTGTCTCGTCAAATGTGCGAGACACAGCTTAAACATGAAAAACCAAACCATAAAAGATTTTGAAATTGAATGTTGATTTGGAAAAACGAATGTCGTTTTATTGAAAATCTTATGAGTTGTTTTGTTTTCAATGATTTTTGGTGTTGATAAAACAATTGATTGAAATTCACATTTATTTTCACCAAATTGAAATTCAAGTTTATCATTGAAAACTTCTTCCAAATTATTGATTTCAAAGTTAAAATGGTGATCGAAATCTTCCCCATCAAAATTTAATGACTCATTTTCGTAAATTTCGTAAAACTCACGTTCGTTAAATTCATTTTCCTTTGTTGAATTATCAACAACTTCATCGCATATATCCATTTCAAAATCCAAAGTTGTTGTATTCAAATTTTCAGAAAAAGGAAGATCGAACTTTAATTCGAGTTTTTCACCCTCAGAAGAATTGAAATCCAACTCACTTACCGTGTTTTCAACAACTTCATTGAGATCGTTATTTTCAGTTTCAAAAGTTGTTGTTTGAAAATCGTCAACTGTGGTAAAAGATGGATTATAACTTGACTCATCACACGTTGGAATTTGATTTTGTTTATCACGTTGTCTCATATATGTTTCAAACAACGAATTCGTGTGATCATCGTAAATTTCATTCATTTGCTCAACAAAATCCAATTTATAGTTATTAACATGAGAATTTTCGATTTGGATTTGTTGAGAACAAAAAATTTCACTCGTACCGTAGTCAAGATTATTACCATTGCCAAATTCGTTTGAAAAGTTGTTCCCATTTTCATGTTGAGTTTGAAATTCATTTTGAAGCTCGAAATTGAATTGGCATGGGTTACACTCGAAATCATTTGAATTTTGAAGTGAATTCAAATTTTGATTATTTTGAAAACTTTGATTTGAGTGATAGCACAAACGTGAATTGCACAACTCATTTATCTCTTGATTTTGTTGCGTAGAGAGTTCAAGTAACGACGAAATGCAATTTTCAAGAGTTAAGGGTTGACCATTACTTTGGAAATTTTGTGGTTCAAAATTCGAATCGTTTGAACAATAGTTGTTGTTGAAATATCCATAAGAATTTGAACTGAAATCATATGGATTACATTGATTTTCACAACTATTGTAAAATTCAAGTGAATATGGAAATTCTGACATTTTCAAGAATGTTTTTGGTTTTTTTTTATAAGCAAAAAAAAAAAAATTTACAAGTGGAATTTATTTTTCAAAATGGAAAATTGATTTTTGTTTTTTTGATTGTCAATTTTTTTTTTTTTTAAGAAAAAGTTTTATATATTTTTTTGGATTTTTGTTTTTCTAAATTTTTCTGGATTTTTGAAATTTCAAAGGAAAAGGATTTAAAAATTTCAAAAAAAGAAAAAGAAAAGGAATATTTAAAAAAAATTAGTTTTGGATTTTGAAATTTTTTTTGTTTTTTTTTTGTTTTTTTTTTTAAATATGCATGAACAAATGCAACTAAATGAATGCAAGGGTTAATTACAAATGATTTATCCTAAGTTAACCCAAAATTGTATATTCACAAATTGTCTTAGATAAACAAGATAGTTCTCAGCCAGGTAACGGGCAGGATTTATTGGTGCACCACGAATCACCGTAGCAATGCAGCCGAAGGTTTAAGTACCTTCAGAGGAACAACCACTATAATATTTACGAATCACCGCAATATTTATAAATGGTTATTACTCTGCCGTAGCCTAGACACCAAGAAATTAAATTGATCAAAGAAGACAACTTGTCAATATACAATTAAGTGTTATCGATGTCTAACCATTATTATTAATCAAAATCTAAGATGAAATGCAGAACAGAAATTAAACGTGTATTAACAATGTAACTACGAATGGATTTTATTTTATTTTTTGGTTTTTCTGATTTTTTTTTTCAAATGCAAGTAAACAAAAATGCAAGACAAACAAAAACAATAGATATATACAATGCAAGACAAATAAAAAAAATATAAATAAGCAAGCAGTTATTTTTGGCAAGCTCAGCAAAACACGCAAATTATTTTAGCAAGCACTTCTGCTTCTTCTACAACTCTGCTTTGGCAACCTGAAATAAGACAAGATTTATATAAGCTTTTATTTTTTTATTTTTTTTTTATTTTTTTTTTTTTATTTTTTTTTTGCTTTGAAAAGGAAACTTAAAAGTGACGTTTTACTTAAAAAAAAATTGAACAATTTTTTTTTATGACAGAACCAAAGCAAAGGCAAAAGAAAGAAAAAGTAATACTTTTTTTTATTCCAAAGTGAAACAAAATAAAATTTTAAAACAATTTAAACTAAAAGAGAATTTAACCAATGCTTTTAAAATCACTTTCACAAGCCCATATGCAAGACCCCAAGCCCACAAACAAATTAACTGCTAACAGACTTCAACAAAGTTCTCAACACAGCTAAAAACACACTATAAAATAAAAATCGAAAACACAATTCCCTGCTTCTCTCTGTAAATTCAACTTCCTCGTTTGTTTTTTTCTTCTTTTTTTTTTCAAATCAATTAAAGATCAATGTAGTTTGTGCTCGAGTTGTGGTCTGGTTAAGGCGAATTGTTGGTTCGATTTTTGCCAAAGTTTGATTTGGGTTGTTGGATTATAACAATTGGGCTGTTCGATTTGGTTTGGGGCTGTGTCAGGTGGTCGCACTTTGCTGAGGAGTGTTGAATTTGGGTCGCAGTTGCTTGGGAGCAGTTTTGGGGGGGGGGGGGGATTGTAAACGTATGCGTAGTGAGGTTGAGGTGATTTTTGGCTTTGAAAGAAGGAAGTTTGGTGAAGGCGATGGAATTGGGAGATTTTGTGGTGAGGATGGCAATATGAAGTGTTATGCAAATGGTGAGGCTGTTGAATGCACACATGCAAGTAGTGACAGTGGATTGTGAAGTTTTCTGGTGGTAAATTGAAGTTCCAGTAAACTATGGCAACAGGTTTGGATTTGATTGGGTGTGGCTGTGGCTACAGATTAGGACGTGGTGGCTGTCGATTTCAGGAGGATGTTCAGGCGATTTGTTTGCGGTGGGAACAGGATGTGGTCAGGGGTGGGTTTTGATTTTGGGATGAAGTGGTGGGTTTGAAGTCAGTGAAGTAGCTGCTGGAATGGTGGATTGACTGACGAAGGGCAGTGGCTTGTTGAGTTGATGGTGATATGGAACTGCAGTGATGATCTGGGATGGGTTGTATGGGAGAATGAAGGCAGTTGAATGATGGTTTGATGAATGAAAGGATGGAGGTGGGAAGTGACTGCTGTGACACAATTGAAGTCAGATGGTAGTGGAAATGAAGTGAAGATTTGTAGTGAGTGGTAGGATTGAGGAGACTTGTGGCAATTGTGAAATGGATTGTGTCAATGTAAAGGAAAGTTGATGAATTAGCAGAGGTGTATGTAAAGTGGTATCAGATATATGTATCAGAGAATATGGTATCAAAGTAATGGTGATGATAAGGTGCTGTGTGTCAAGGAGGGTGTCGCAGTTGTGAAGCAATTGGGTGAGATGTTGAAGCTCGAATGTGAAGAATTTGGGGGTCGCTGCGAAGTAGGCTGGTGGATGTTTGGTTGCACCGCTGTTTGGAGATGGTGTGGATTTGTAGTTGCTGTGAACGGATGGGGGGTTGTGGAGTTTTGGTAGATGGTCGAGTGTGGGTGTGTTCGGGTTGTGATGTTGTAATTATGGTAGTGAAGTTGTGTTATGGGATGAAGAACCAAGCAGTTGTACTTGAATGTTGAAGTATGTTATTGACTATTGTGGATAGTGGATAGTGGACAGTGCAACAAAGACAGGCAAGCAAGTTGATGGTGGAACTGCACTGATATGAGTTGTTGGGTGGAGAAGTCTAGTTGTTGTGGAAGAAAATGTGGTTGTAGAATGTAGTAGTAGGAATTGCTGACAGTTTGGTTCAGGTGGATGATTGTTGCAGCAAGCTGCCGTGTGCACACTGATGTGTACACTGTGAACAGTGAGACAGAGAGGAAAAAAACTGTAAACAAAATGAAATTTGTAATTGCAAAGATGAAATGCCAACTTGTAGATGCAAATGTTATTGAAAATGGAATGATTTTTTTTTTAATATGAAGAGATGCAAATGAGAAACAAACGAAAAGAAAACAAGCACACAAACAAATGCACACAAAAATCAAACAAATACACAATTTTTTTTTTTTAATATGCAAATGCAATGCAAACTAAAAGAAACAAGCACACAAACAAAAAATGAAAACAACAAACACACGACACAAACGATATTTTTTTTATACAAACTAACACACAAAACAAAAACACACAAAAATCAAACAAAAATAATTCGAAGAATAGAAAATTGAAATCAAAACAATTCCCCTGCAACGGCGCCAAAACTTGTTCGTCGACGGAAATTCTATCGGTTTAGAAAACCGTCGAACGAATTTAAATTAAAAAATAACCGCAAGCGCACGGTGTACGAATGTAGCACGTGGCGAATACGGGTCGATCCGCAGGGAATTGATGATTTTAAAATTCTATTCAATCAAATTAAACTAGGGTTGAAGAGAATGTTAAACTAGAAAAGAAAAAAAACAAGCAAAAGAAAATCGATAAAAATATGAGTGTTAAGACAATTTAGAGGCAATTTCTACTCTCTAGATCAAATAAATCAACAAAATGAAGTTATGATCTCTCTTTTCTTGTCATTAGTGAATTAGTTGATGTGTTTATCATAAGTATGGTATATTTGTGCTATTAATTAGCTCAATATAAACCATCAAACTATAACACAACCACTAATACACTTTTAAATCTCATAAAATATGACAACAAAGTTGAATGCAAAATTTATTTTAAGCATGGCCTATTAACCATTAATTAGAAATATAAGCCATCAAATTTCAATTTCAACAATCACTTCTTTGCCATAATCATATGTAGATGAAGAGGCAATTTGTGTTTTGTTTGTTAAAGCATAGCCTATTTGTTATAAACAACATAGACTATCAAATTCAAAGCTAAACAACATCATTAAACCACTTCATTCATTCTCATTAAGCATAAAAAGAGAGCATAAACATCAAATTAAATTGAAGCTACATGATTAGAGAGCTTCATTACCCCTAAATTGAAGGGGTTTAGCCTCTCATATTTGTTATCATGTGAACAAATGTAGTTTGCAACATGAGAGAAAAAGAAAAGGAAAACTATTCTAATTGCATAAAGGAAAATCTACACTACTTGCATAAAAGGAAATGAACATGTAATTAAAAAGAAACAATAACTAACATTGCATAAAAAAAAGAATTACATAAGAGAAGAAATGGCTAAGTAGCCATGAAAAGAAAGAGAGATTTGATTTATTTTCTAAACTAAAACTAAAGAGAAGGAGGCCTAAGAGAGACTAAGAGAAGAGATAGTGTTACATGAAACATAAGGGGTATATATACAAGTTTAAAACCCTAATTCCTATTTTTGGGGAATGCCCAAAATGCCCATGAGAAAGTGTGGAGGCCAAGTTATCATTAGCATGTTTTAATCCCCACTTAAATGTACATGAAGCCATTAAATCCATAAGCATGTGAATTAGCCTTTAATTTGTACATTAAGGTAGGTGGGTAGGTGGGGTCCTCCATTATCTTCACTTTGAATTATTTCCATCTTCATTCCTTTGTATTGATTTTGTGTATGCATATCTTCATGAAACCACTTGTAAAAGTCATCAAATTTCCTACAAAAAACATAGAAAATTCTAAGTAAATTTTCTCAATTTAATAAATGCACAAAAATGACCATTTCACCCTTGTATGAAGATGAATGTGTGACAATTTGGAATTAATGTGAATTTTGGTTAAAACAAGTTAAGATACCCAATATGATCATTTATTTAATTTAAATAGATTAAATATGGCGATAAAATGTGCACATTTGCGTGCACATCAGTAACTTTTAAAATTTAAATATAATTTGGTTGCATGCTAATATGGTTGAAATGAATATGTATTGCATGTATATATAAGTGAAATCTAATGTGATTATTTATAGTATGCATGTTGTGTATATGTGTTCTGTTCTGTTTTGTTCCCAGGCTCAGAATTTGATTTAAATCCCTTATCACTTAATCTAGTTATTGATAAGATTTGATTATGAAACAAAAATTGTTTGATTTAACATGGATTAATGTTTCAAAATTTAAGTAAGTCAAAATGAAGCCTGTTTGTCTCTAGAAATATAAAACATCGGTGCAGGTTAAAATAAAGTAAAACTCAAACTTTTTAATTTATAAATTCAGTATTATAAACTGAATACATAAACAAAAACATGATTTTTAAAACAAGAATCATAATTTTTAGTTTGGGATTAAGGGAGCAGTTCTGGGATGAAATAAAGAGGGAAATTTAGTATTTTTGGGTGATTTCTGCAATTTGGAAGGTCGAGACTTTGGGTAATGATGGAGGAGTGATTAGAGATTCTAGGAAAAATACTTCATGGTGTTGCATTTCAGTGAGGAGGTAGCAGTAGTGAAATCTTTTTTGGAACCCTAGTTTTGACTAGGCTAAGTAAATTCGATCAACACGGGTTCTACAGTGGATCGAGTGCAGTGGGATTTTGAGAGGTGGTAGCTTGATCACAGGCGAAGTCGTGGCCGGAGTAGCATATTTTCTGGTGGTCGGAGGGTCGTGGTTGAGGCATTGCCATGTTTGGGGCTGTGTAGTGGTTTCAGTTTCTAGGTTTGGATTTAGCATCTCGAATTCGATTTCGAGATTAGGAATTCGATCTGATGATCGAGTGAAGGTGTGTGGATGATGGTTGGTATGAGGAGATCATCGGCGATGATCTGAGATGGTCGGCGACACCTTTCATGTGCACGGTGCACTTTCTTGGTCCAGTGGTGTTTGATCAGGGCAGGGTTTTGTATTTTCGAGTTTTACTCGAAGTAAGTGGATGTTTTGCTCGAGACAGTTTGGTTTTGACTCGAAGCAAAATGGTAGTGGCTCGTGTATAGTAATTGTTACAGGTTTTAACAGAAACCTGTTGTTCTGTTTTTTTTTTAAATTTTAAAAATGAAATCAAAAAGCTGAGTTTAAATGAAAAGCAAAGTTTTAAATAAGTTTTAAATTTGGAATTCAAGTTAGTGAATCTCGATTTAAAAATAAATAAAGTTTTTAAATTTAAATTGTTTAAACTACTTTAAAATGGTTAAGTAGTTTGAATTTTTAAAAATGAAGTTTTAAAAATGTAAGTAAGTTTTAAAGTTAAGTTTAATTCTGGAATCAAGGATTTAAATATGTTTCTAGTTTTGAAATTAAAGGAAGTTTTTTTTTTAATTTGAATTATTTTAAACAACTTTGAATATTAAGTGTATTTTTAACTATGGTTTAGATATGAAATAAATTTGGTTTAATATTCTTTTAAGCTTCTTTTATAAGGTATGTTTTCCTTTAACATGTGAAATTAAAGGTTTTTGGAATTGTTTTTAAACTTTATTAAAGTTAATTTGTATTCATTTAAATCTTAAATTTAAAATGAAATTTGAAAGAAAATTTAAAATAATTGCTTTTACATACTTTCTTAATGATAATCTGATCATTAATAAAAAAATATTTTTATCTTTAAATAAATGAAGATTTAATGATTTGTAATTAAAAGTATTTAATGATTTAACTAATGATTAGTTATCTTTAAAAGGATAATTGCTTGAATGTAATTAAAAGTAAAATTAATCAGGGATGATTAATTAAAGTGGATAAATAGAGGATGATTAGTTAATTAATTTATAATTAATTAATGGTTATATAAGCAAGATTTATGTGATGAAGTAATTAATTTAATTTGTTTTAAATTAATTAGAGATGAAGTAATTAATTTAATTCATTATAAATTAATTATAGAATGATGATTAATAAATCATTGCTCATGGATGCTGATTAATATTGGATGCTTTGCATGGTTTGAGATCTCAAATTTGAGATAAGTGATGTTGTGTGATATGGATATTTTTGTTGAATTGTGATGATAATGTGAATTATCTATTCGTGATGATAATGTAGATTATCTATTGTGATATGTGAATTATCTATCTGTGTGAATATAGATAATAGAATTGAATTGTTTTAACTTTAAAATAACTTGGACCTAAAAGATGGCGTTTTGGATTTCGATGAGACCGGGGTCGAGTTTCCATATTTGGATATCCGAAAACCACTTCGATCCAAATTAACGATAAGTCATGAATCTCAAGTGAAGATAAAGATTCAGGGTGCAAGGGTTATTGTCGTTAACTCTGAGGGTGATTCCAAAATGAGTGTAACGAGATAATGCCTTCGGTTTCGTTCGAAACCGGAACAAACTTGTATGGATTGAATTCTTTCAGAACATCGTCAAGTGGACGATGGGCATTCTAAGAGATGTATTCTCTAAAGGTAATCAAGCCTCAAGCCTCATCAATCGGGAATGGCTAAAACAAGGAAGGTGCGGCAAGGCTAAGTGGGTCATGCCCAAGTAGGACGACATTTACCCCTGTCTAGAAGTTCCTATATATTCGGCTGTGTGGGCAGTTGATTGCAACAACTGCCGAGGTTGTCTTGTTCGGGACTATCCGATAAGGGGTGGTTCCGGCCTTGTGTTGCCGGGGATTTAGGGTGGATCCTCATTACGGTGATCTAGGCCACGTAATGTGATGGGCAGTACCCCGGTAGCCCTCCCATTGTATGGAATCCAAACTCCAATAAGTGTCGTACGTTTTATTTGTGCGCAACTATGTTGGAATGTGAGATGTAAGCATTCCAGCTATTTCTATATTTTATTTGAAAACCCTAGACCCTATTATAATATCATTGGATTTTCTATCAAATGTTTTGCTTAGCGTAAGGTAAAAACTAACCCATGTTTATTTCTGGGGAGTCTTACGTGATACCTTTTGTTTCAAAGGTTTTCAAAAGTTAAGCAACCTTAACCTGTTACTCACACCAGACTCATGTCTGACCCAGAGTTTATCTTCTGTTTTCTTAAACTCTTGGGTCCTCAAATTTTTACGAGTAGCCAAGGGATTCAGGTTATCCTTGACGAATACTGGAGGAGCAATGGAGCAGGAGGCTTCAGCATTTGTAGATATGTATAGTGTTCCGTTGTGTGTTCTCTGAGTTGTCTGTTGAGTTGTATCTTGTGTTGTAATAACTAGATAGGTGTTTATAATTGTCTAGTATGTGTTGTATAAGCTTTGTAACTCTGATAGTTGTTGTATACTATGTAATATTTATGTGATTAATATAATTTATTCATTTCGCTGTTGAGATTCTGATGTTATTTCTTTTCTTTCTTCTCTATCTTTCTCTTTTCTATCCTTTTCTTTTTTAAAGATGAGGCGACTTTCTGTGGAGAGAAAGTCGGGTCGTCACAGTTTGTATCAAAGCGCTAGGTTGAGTGAATACCTAGGCTTTGGAGTGGTTTTTTTCTTGAGACAGCGTATTTGTAATTTTGATATATATATATATATATATATATATATATATATATATATATATATCTACCTATCTGTTGGGTTACCTGTTCAGGTTTTCCAATATAAGTTATAAAGGTAGATGGGGTAGTGGTGTGCGTAACACGACTACTAGTGGTTAGAGTTTGAATCTTTGAGGTTGGAAGTGTATCTGTCGAGACTGTAGACCTAATACCGTCTCGAGTGAGTTTTGCAGTGGTGTACGGATTTCATCGATCTTTAAAGGAAACCTATTAAGGTTCGGAGTCTATCTTTGAAGTTTGGATGAGTAGAGTTTGGATCCGTCGGCTGAGTAGAAGTGAGTGATGGTCTCTTGATATCTCAGGAGTAGTAGCTGCGTGATAAGATACAGTGACTATGGGTGTTTCCAAAGATGTTTCTTGGGAACAAGTTTAAGGAAGTGAGTCTGGTTCGATATTGTGGCTGAGTTCAGCATGGTGTTTCTGTTTGGTTTGAGGTCCGAGTTTCTCGAAGAACTTTGGATTAGGAAGTCTTTGGCATCTGTGTTAGCAGTGCAGCTCAGAGTGTTCTATGTGCCGCCAAGAAGAACTTCTAGCTTAGCAGTTTTTCTGCAGGTGGAGTTCAGAAGCAGCAGAGCTGATCCATTTCTTCAATGGATTGGCTAGATAAGTATAAGTTGTTCTGATCGGTAAAGAGAGAACAGTTTCTTTGGAATTAGTCTGGATTGATCGCAAAAGTGACTTGTGATAGTTAAGTGTTCTATTGTGTTATCTTTTGCTTTGGATCGAGGCATCTCTAGGGAGTGATACCAATGGTTCAGTTTAGTAGAAGGATGGTTTCTATAGAGAGTTTTGGTGAAGCATCTCAGATTATGGTGGAACTTTTTCTTTTTATGGATCTATTGAACCATATCTCTAGGATGTGCTGTCCAGTTTGTGCTCATGTTCTTCATCAGCATTCTCATCTACTCCAGATCAGAGTTGTGCAGCGGAAGCAAGTTTGGGAGTGCTTTTATTTTGTCTTTTCGGGTAGAAAGAAGTAGGATCAGTCTACTGAAGATAGTAGAGTTGATCTTGATCTTGGTTGATCTTGAGGAGATCATTGTATTAGGTTGTTTTTGGTCTAGTTTTTTTAGAGGCATCAGCGAAGGTTGAGCTGATCAGGAAGGATATAGGCAGCCCAGGATCGTCCGAAGAGTTTTGAGGATGAGCGACGGAAGAATTCGGATTTCGAAGTCGGAGATTTGATTTTGGATAAGGTTTTCTCTGATCAAAGGAGCTATCAGAGTTGGTACGACTGGGAAGTCAGCTCCGAGGAGTTTTGGATCTCTTTTATGTTCTTGTGAGAATAAGTGTTTGGTCTTCAGGATTGAATTGCCAGTTTGGATAACTGGGATTCGTTGTGTTTCACGTACCTTTGAGGGAGTACGTGCATGATCTATCTCTGGTTTTGGGAACCAGCAGTTCAGGAAGGTTTGGTAGTTGAGTCAAACTTGTCTGTAGTCTGATATCCTGTCTAGTTTTATAGATCTAGATGAGTAGGAGCTCTTTAGATTAGTAGTGTAGATTGTTTGGATTCTGTAGAGCGAGTATCTTAGTATTTATACCTGGGAAACTCTAGGAAGTTCTACCCAAAATATTGTCTGGATAATTAGATTTGTTTGTTCGAGTAAATTGGTTGCTATGGTTGTTAGCATATGGTTGACAATATATGTTGTGGTTTAAAATTAAATCTTAGATAGATTATTAAATTACCTTTGCTTTTAAATTTCGGGATCGAAATTCTTTTAAGGGGGAGGAATGTGATGACCCGGAATTTTGGGCAATATTAATTTAATAAACTGCATTAAAATTAAATTGATTTGATAATCTTGTTAATAATTTGAATTGATTTAATAATCTAATTAAATAAATATTTAATTGGTGAATTTTTATCTCTTAAAAGCTAATTAAATTATTTCTATTTATAATGTATATATATTTGTATATATTGTAAATAGATAAGCTTTGTTTTAAATTTAAGAAATAAAGTCATATTTTCTAATTCTAATATTTTTGGTAATTTGGGAATTTGATTTTATTTAATATTAAGCTTTTCAAAGCTATTAGATAACTATATGGTTTTAAATTGTTAAGGTAAATGCTTAAATTGTTTAAAATGATTTTAGCTTAAGTTTAAATTTAAATTAATTAACAATAAGGTTTGTTTTGTTATCTTTTTAAATATAGTTTGATAAGTTAAGTAATTTATTAATAAAAAGATAATTTCTTTTATAAATTGTTTAAAGTTGATAAATAAGTTATTTTCAACAATAATAATGTATTGTTTTTACAAATGGATTTTAATAAAAATAGCATTGTTATTTCAAATTGAATTTGTAAATACATAACTTGATTTCAAAATTGAATTTTAGAATTTGATTTACATTTGACTTTAAAGTTTTGAAATTCAAAGTATAGATATTTAAATTGTTTTGGATTTTAAAATATTTGTATAAACTTTTATTTATATATATGATTGGTTTTATTTCTTTTAGAATTATCTATACATATATACATACTAATTAAACTAATTAATTAAGCATAACTTATATATTAACATTTAAATTATAACTAATGATAACTTAAAAGACATGTGTTAGCTTTTAAATTCACTTAATAACAAGTGCTAACATATTATCTCCTCTTAAGCTTATGTGTTAATTAAATAAATAAGGAGGATGACAAGTGTCATCTTTATTTGAAATTTTCTTTTATTTTTAATAAAGTTTAATTTCAGCTCATATAAACTTACATCTTTTCTTCTTCATTCTTTTTCACTATCTCATTTTCTAAAAGCAAAAAGAATAAAACTCCAACTTTCCTCTCAAAAAAAACCTGTAACAAAATCTGAAATAAACTAAATCAGTAACCATTTTCAAATCAAACTCCTCATATCAAATCTAAAGCAAAACCATGTAAACAAATCTTCAAACCAAAAAAAAATCAAATCCCTGTAACATTTGCAATCTGTTTTAAAGCCTGCATCATTTTTCCTGCAATCTGGAATTATCCTCTACATGCAAACCTGCACATCTTCAAATCAAGGCAACCGCATTTTTCAAATAAGCAAGTAACTCAGTTCCAAAGCAAAACCAGTTTTCGAAAGCATTCAAGTGCAAGTTTTCAAAGTTTTCAAAAAGCCATTTTCAAAATCATATCTGGAAGCTCTGTCTTCTTCTTTTATCTTGTGAGTAACTTTTAAAATTTAAAATATTATTTGGTTGCATGCTAATATGGTTGAAATGAATATGTATTGCATGTATATATAAGTGAAATCTGATGTGATTATTTATAGTATGCATGTTGTGTATATGTGCTCTGTTCTGTTTTGTTCCCAGGCTCAGAATTTGATTTAAATCCCTTATCACTTAATCTAGTTTTTGATAAGATTTGATTATCAAACAAAAATTGTTTGATTTAACATGGATTAATGTTTCAAAATTTAAGTAAGTCAAAATGAAGCCTGTTTGTCTCTGGAAATACAAAACATCAGTGCATGTTAAAATAAAGTAAAATTCAAATATTTTAATTTATAAATTCAGTATTATAAACTGAATACATAAAAAAACATGATTTTTAAAACAAGGATCATAATTTTTAGTTTGGGATTAAGGGAGCGGTTCTGGGATGAACTAAAGAGGGAATTTGGGATTTTTGGGTGATTTCTGCAATCTGGAAGGTCGATACTTTGGGTAATGATGGAGGAGTGATCGGAGATTCTAGGAAAAATACTTGATGGTGTTGCATTTCAGTGAGGAGGTAGCAGTAGTGAAATCTTTTCTGGAACCCTAGTTTTGACTAGGCTAAGTAAATTCAATCAACACGGGTTCTACAGTGGATAAAATGTAGGGGATTTTTAGAGGTGGTAGCTTGGTCGTAGGCGAAGTCGTGGCCGGAGTAGCATATTTTCTGCTGGTCAGAGGGTCGTGGTTGAGGCGTTGCCAGGTTTGGGTCTGTGTAGTGGTTTCGGTTTCCAAGTTTGGATTTAGCATCTCGAATTCGATTTCGAGATTAGGAGTTCGATCTGATGATCGAGTGAAGGTGTGTGGATGATGGTTGGTATAAGGAGATCATCGGCGATGATCTAAGATGGTCGGCGGCACCGTGCATGTTCACGGTGCACTTTCTTGGTCCAGTGGTGTTTGATCTGAGAAGGGTTTTGTACTTTCAAGTTTTACTCGAAGTAAGTGGATGTTTTGCTTGAGACAATTTGGTTTTGGCTCGAAGCAAAATGGTAGTGGCTCGTGTATAGTAATTGTTAAAGGTTTTAACAGAAACCTGTTGTTCTGTTTTTTTTAAAAAAATTTAAAAATGAAATTAAAAGGCCGAGTTTAAATAAAAAGCAAAGTTTTAAATAAGTTTTAAATTAAAGTTTAAATCTGGAACTCAAGTTAATGGATCTCAGTTTAAAAATAAATAAAATTTTAAATTAAATTGTTTAAACTACTTTAAAATGGTTAAGTAGTTTGAATTTTTAAAAATGAAGTTTGAAAAATGTAAGTAAGTTTTAAAGTTAAGTTTAATTCTGGAATCAAGGATTTAAATATGTATTCCAGTTTTGAAATTAAAGGAATTTTTTTAAATTTGAATTTTTTTAAAGTACTTTGAATATTAAGTGTATTTTTAACTATGGTTTGAATTTGAAATAAATTTGGTTTAACATTCTTTTAAGCTTCTTTTATAAGGTATGTTTTTCTTTAACACGTGAAATTAAAGGTTTTTGGAATTGTTCTCAAACTTTGTTAAAGCTAATTTGTATTCATTTAAATCTAAAATTTAAAATGAAATTTGAAAGAAAATTTAAAGTAATTGTTTTTAAATACTTTGTTAATGATTTGATCATTAATAAAAAATGTTTTTTATCTTTAAATAAATAAAGATTTAATGATTTGTAATTCATTAAATTATTAAGTTATCTAAATTGGATAATTAATTTATTTAATTATTAATGATTAGGATTAATTAAATAAGTAATTAAAGATTTAAATTAATTAATTAAGGTTTAAGATTAATTAATCTAAAGAATAATTAAATTGTAATAAAGGATTATTAATTAGATATTAATTAATGATTAAAGATTAATTAATCAAGTAATTGAGGATTAGTTAAGTTACAGTTAACACTTAATTAATTAAATAATTAGAGATTAATTAATGGTTATTAAAGATTAATTAATTTGTAATTAATAATGATCAATCTAAGTTTAATTACTTAAGAAAAGTAATTAAGAATTGTTAATAGTTAATGAAGATCATTAACTAGGGATTATTAAATAATTAATTAATGTGATTAATTTTAATAATTAATTA
This sequence comes from Allium cepa, assembly GCA_030765085.1. Lineage (NCBI taxonomy): Eukaryota > Viridiplantae > Streptophyta > Magnoliopsida > Asparagales > Amaryllidaceae > Allium > Allium cepa. The sequence goes on from CM060934.1 coordinate 724,016,842, forward strand.
TATTAATAAATTAAAGATAATCATTTATGGAAATTGTTTAAGTATAATTACTTAATGGAAGTAATTAGAGGAATTAATTACTCAAGGTAATTAATTAAATTGATATGATTAGTTTAATTTAATTAATTGGTTTAATTAATTTAAATAATCACTGGATGATGGGTTAAGTATAATTACTTAATGTAATTAATGTAGAATAATTACTTAGTGAAGTAATTAAGATGGGCAATTACCGAATGTAATTAATTGAAGTATGGGAATAGTTTGGGTTAATTACTTTGTGTAATTAATAAGAAGGGTAATTACTTAGTAAAAGTAATTAATAATTAATTACTTGGTGTAATTAATTTAAGAAGTGACTAATAAAATTATTTGAAGGTAATTAAGAGATGTAATTATTAAGGGTAATTAATTACTTAATAAGTTAATCTAGGGTGATTAATAAATATAATTAATTAAAGATTAACTATTAAAGTAATTAATTAAGGAGTAATTTACTTATTTAATAAAGTAATTAAGGGTAGTTAATTACTGTTTGTGATTAATCAAGAATGATTAATAATTATGGTTAATAATTAATTAAAGAAGTAATTAAGGGATCGTTAATTAATGTAATTAATGATGTAATTAAAAGTTGATAGATTAACTAATCAATAGTAAGTGATTATAAAGTATTTAATTAATTATAATTAATTAAGGATTAATGTAATTAATTATAGTTAATTAATTAATGAAGTAATTAAAGGTTAATTACTGTATTTGGTTAAGAATAATTAATTTGTGAAATTAATTAAAGGCTTATTACTTGAATGTAATTAAAAGTATAATTAATCAAGGATGATTAATTAAAGTGGATAATTAGAGGATGATTAATTAATTAATTTGTAATTAATTAATGGTTATATAAGCAAGATTTATGTGATGAAGTAATTAATTTAATTTATTTTAAATTAATTAGAGATGAAGTAATTCATTTAATTCATTATAAATTAATTATAGAATGATGATTAATAAATCATTGCTTATGGATGCGGATTGATATTGGATGCTTTGCATGGTTTGAGATCTCAGATTTGAGATAAGTGATGTTGTGTGATATGAATATTTTGGTTGACTTGTAATGATAATGTGAATTATCTATTCGTGATGATAATGTAGATTATCTATTGTGATATGTGAATTATCTATCTGTGTGAATATAGATAATAGAATTGAATTGTTTTAACTTTAAAATAACTTGGACCTAAAAGATGGCGTTTTGGGTTTCGATGAGACCGGGATCGGGTTTCTAGATTTGGATATCCGAAAACCACTTCGATCCAAATTAACGATAGGTCGTGAATCTCAAGTGAAGATGAAGATTCAGAGTGCAAGGATTACCGTCGTTAACTCTGAGTGTGATTCCAAAATGAGTGTAACGAGATAATGCCTTCGGTTTCGTTCGAACCCGGAATGAACTTGTATGGATTGAATGCTTTCAGAACATCGTCAGGTGGACGATGAGCATTCTAAGAGATGTGTTCTCTAAAGGTAATCGTAGCCTCAAGCCTCATTAACCGGGAATGGCTAAAACAAGGGAGGTGCAGCAAGGCTAAGTGGGTCGTGCCCAAGTAGGATGAGATTTACCCCTGTCTAAAAGTCCTTCTATATTCGGCTATGTGGGTAGTTGATTGCAACAACTACCGGGGTTGTCTTGTTCGCGACTACCCCGTAAGGGATGGTTCCGGCCTTGTGTTGCAGGGGATTTAGGGTGAATCATCGGTACGGTGATTTAGGCCACGTACTGTAACGGGCGGTACCCCGGTAGCCCTGCTATTGTATGGAATCCAAACTCCAATAAGTGCCGTACATTTTAGTTGTGCCCAACTATGTTGGTATGTGAGATGTAAGCATTCCAGCTATTTCTGTATTTTATTCGAAAACCCTGGACCTATTATAATATCAGTGGATTTCCTATCAAATGTTTTGGTTAGCGTAAGGTAAAAACTTACCCATGTTTATTTGTGGGGAGCCTTACGTGATACCTTTTGTTTCAAAGGTTTTCAAAAGTTAAGCAACCTTAACCTGTTACTCACACCAGACCCATGTCTGACCCGGAGTTTATCTTCTGTTTTCTTAAACTCTTGGGTACTCAAATTTTTACGAGTAGCCAAGGGATTCAGGTTAGCCTTGACGAATACTGGAGAAGCAATGGAGCAGGAGGCTTCAGCGTTTGTAGATATGTATAGTGTTCCGCTGCGTGTTCTCTGAGTTGTTTGTTGAGTTGTATCTTGTGTTGTAATAACTAGATAGGTGTTTATAATTGTCTAGTATGTGTTGTGTAACTCTGATAGTTGTTGTATACTATGTAATATTTATGTGATTAATATAATTTATTCATTCCACTGTTGAGATTCTGATGTTGTTTCTTTTCTTTCTTCTCTATCTTTCTCTTTTCTATCCCTTTCTTTTTTGAAGATGATGCGACTTTATGTGGAGAGAAAGTCGGGTCGTCACAGAACAGATGTAGAAAACACCACAAAAATGGTGGTTGACGCAATAAAGATCGCTTCGATACCGGAACCATGCATAGTTGGAGGAGGAAAAGGCAGGTGAAGTTGACTAATAAGTTGTCAAACATAGTGATAAAATTTAATGATGGATTGTCATGAGAACTAAAGTTTCACGAAGACCGGAGAAACAAGAGATATACCTGTAGCTGGGTCCCATTTTGAAACAACAAAATCACCTACTTTAGTCCCAAGCTCCCTTAGCTGGACCACGTTGGGAGGAATGCATTATCCATGGGGAGTACCCACTAATGAAGCCAGAAGAATATGGGTTGATGCAAAGCCGACTCCTGTAGAAGCAAGGTTAGTTGTTGTTGGCTCTTGAGACTTGGAAGCAGTTGTTTTGTCATAACCCGAAGAGCTTGGACCAACAAGAGCTTTAGAAGCATAAGAAGCATTAGCAACATCTTTAGCAATGATAGCCTTTCCAATGAAAAGAGATTCAATGTCTTCGACATCAAAATACGTGGTCATTAACTCCTCTTCAGAGCAATTGTCTCCATCCTCCGTAAAACTATGTAGCACTTCCTTCCAAAAGCCAGCAAGTGCCTCAGGGTAGTCATTCTTCAACCATCTTAGATTCTTGAACATGACTACATTAGTATAAAACTACAACATTTTAGCCTCAAGCTCAGCCAAAACTTAGACTTCTCATCTTGAAGCTCTTTGAGCTCTTATGTTGAAAGTTCAAGCTCAAATCCCTATCGAGCTTTGTCATGGATAGCTCCTCCACAATCTCAGAGAATTTTTTCTTTTCATCAACAATCTTCTGATACTCCTCATGGTGCCTAGTGACTTCAACAGCTTGCTCAGCAACTATTAATACCCAGGCCAGGATGGACCGGTCCATAGTGGCAAGTTGCCTTTTCAACTCAACATCCACCTCGAATGTGAGCATTAAATTGTTGCACGCTACCATTTCAGTTTGCTCATGAACGCGCTTCAACTCTATCATCAGATTGTCGTTGCTTGCCTTTTGTTTCTATGCAATGTCTCTCTCTTGTAACCTTAACAAATCATCCTCCAGCTCCTTAAGAACTCCCTCAAATGTAGCTCTCTTGGACTCAAAGGATTGGATGTTTATATAGTTTATCTTGTTAAATTCAGTGAGAACTTTGCATAGTTTCTTCCATTTATACCCTTCGTCGACTCCCTGCTCGATGTTCTTTGGGCTTTGCATTACCACCTCTTTCGATGTGTTTGAGATATCTTGATCGAGCTTGACACCTTGTAGAGAGAGATTGGGGAATGCAACTGATAAGCGCGAAGGATAGCTGGAAGAGTAAACGAGGGAGCGTACCTTCCCCTAGAGACAGGTGGGACTGACATAACCATAGCTTTGGAAATTGGAACTTGTTGGATATTAGAAATTTGCACCTCTATACGGAACAAAATATATGTAGAAGTAGGCCTACAGGGCTTGGAGGAATCTGTAAGGCGCTTGGTAGGGTCATGAGATAGATCATCTTCAGTATCTCGCTTTTTTCTCTACCTATCTCTCTCCCTCTCCTACTCTCTATCAGTTTGTGAGTCTCATTGTACTTGCGATCTTTCCTCCTCCTTTATTCCTAAGACTTAAGCAATGTGGTGGGTTGGGATTAGGAGTTTGTCCTCTATGGTCGTTGGTATGGTAAGAAAATGTTTTGTAATATCCATGGCCTATAGAACCTAAACAGAAGGAAAAGCGAAGTTAATAGTGAAACTATGAAGCTAGATTCGGTGAAAAAATGAGTATCTATGATCCTAGTGAAAGGGTGGGTCTCCCCACCTTCGCTTACAAAGCCCACTGGCGAAAGAGAGAATTCTGAACTGACATCCCCCAAAATGTCGCTAACAGTGAATTTAATCTAACCAATGTCACTTATGTCGATGAATATATCGTTAATGGGGTTGGATCGGGGAAAAATATCTATTGAAGGCAGTGTAGATTGATCTTCAGCCGACTTGGAAGTTTCTATGACAATTTGTTTCTGACGAGGTGAGCTGGGGAGGTCAGGACTCATCCCGGGTAACTCACCAAAAGATTTGCCCCCTTCCTCGTTAGCATGGTAATCATTATCATCATCATCAGTGTCCTCTCCTTACTCCTTCTTAGCCATCGGCTCTTTGCCTACTCTCCTTGTAACCAGTTCATCTTCCTCTGGAATCGAGGATATTCTGGTTGATTCGCCTCTATCTCTCGGGATATCTCATCCTCTAAAGTCCGCAGTCACTCTTTCAAGGACTCTTCTACGTGTGTCTCATTAGAGGGGACCTTAACTTCCTCTTGAACATTCCCGTCGGCTATAATTGGTGGCAGCGGAACGGGTATGAGCCCTAGAGCCACTTTGCAATAGAGACTCGGAGACGGAAAAATCCATCCTGGCGAAGTGGACCAAACCACCATAGATTTTCATTTGCAATAACGAATGCAACAGTGCATCAGTTGGGTCTAACTGCCTTTAAAGCATTGAGTATTCTCTCATGTTCATCACTCTCGTCTCGAGCTAGGATGTCTGTGAGGAAACACATATTAAGTTATAAATTTAAAAATTCTATGATGGGGGAGGTTAGAGAAAAGGAGCATACATCTGATAGCCAGAGCCAGTTGACTTCGATCGGGCATCGCATAATGAAGTATTCGTTCGTGAAGGTGGAAGCTTGTTGTGGACCTTTTCAATCACGTTACATCCCCTCAAGCTTCAAGTATCAAGTAAGATAGGGAATCATGCCTCATCTTGAAGTGCAGAAGCTAAGTCAGCTCCTTGAATCTCAAAGGCCAATTGAATCTATTCATGAAGAGGATGTATGGTGAACTCAAAAGAGAATAGCTATTTTGGTAGATTTGTAATGGAGCTAGTCCAAGTCCTGCAGCACCATCATTAGAAAGGGATTGAATTGTGAGACGGCACCGCCCAAGCACATATGTCGATTGCAAGTTGTGAAGTCCAACGAGGGAGTGTGAGTGAATTCAGCCTTTACCGATAGACGGACATAATCTTCAGGGATGCCGTGTTGAAGACATATTTTTGGAAGCGACCTTGTAGATGGGATTGAACGCACCTGCTCCGGTGGGTCATTCAAGATTCTCAATCCTGGAGGCAACTGGCCAATTACCGACTCGATTGGAACTATTTGACTTTGGGATTCAAGAGTTTCATAATGGCTTGGCCCGATGGAAATAGATAGCAAAGCAGGGGTTGTAAAAGATTCAACCTCTAGTGGAGTGGACATTTCTTCGCTAAACTTAAGATGGGTGATCGGCGAGTTATTCTAAACAATGAAACTTAGTGTCTAACATGGTCAAGTATGTTTTATTTTGAAAAATAAATCCATGAGACCAAGCTCGGAATCCAACGTATGTGACGTGTGTTAACCAATCGGATTCTGAGCATTGACCGAGGCAACTGCAGTGTGTTAGTCTACGTAGTGTGGTTTCAGTGTCCAGTACACCATGAACGGACCATCCTATGTAGATAGCTTGCTCTTGCTAGAAGAACAAGCCTCGTCCTATGGGTTCATCCACCATGTCTGATTTTAGAATCATCGTATTAGAATTCAAATAGTGATTGGGACTTAGCCAAATTTTGAAAAGAGACGGTTGAGTCCAAAGAACTAGACTTGTCTCCGGAACTACATGCATTTGACTAGGGAAAAACTCAACTCTACCACTAATTAAACACAACCCTGAATTCAACCATCTCCCTTCAAAAACAATCAACAAAACTCCCATCACCATTGCCTCCACCAATTCACCAAATAGTTGCCAACCTTAACTAAACAACGCTTGAGTCAGTGCTAGGGTTTTGGAGCACTCGGGTCCAATCTAAACAATGACCAGAAAGATGGCGGCGGTCGTAGCTGGGTGGCGGTGGTTGATTTGAGTAGACTACAATAGATTGATGGTAGCAGTGAATCAGTAGAAGGATTTTAGGTTGGCGGTAAAGGGAAATTAGATACACGCACTAAGATCTTGGGTAAATGATTCAGGTGCAAGGTTAAAGAGGCAAATGAAAATAAAATTAAAATTTTCTAAGTATAGAGATATATAGAGTTGAGGTAAAGGGATTTCAACTCGGTGCTAAGTTATTTTTCTCCTTTGTATCGTCCAAAAAACATGGCAGAGAATGAATATGATGACCTAAGGCATGAAGTAATCCCTAGAGTGCAGATCACATCCTCAGTGCAAAGCAATGGAATTTCAACTAAAACTAAGCCAAACAGTTAAAGGAAAATCTAAGTTAAGGCAATGATTCTAGACGATGCTTGAATGATCAACAAGAATTTATAGGATAACAGTCTAGGACTTGTCTTGATCCAGGGTATGCTTTGTTTTCAACAAAATCATACTCTAGGAGGCAAGTGTTAATTGGATTTTTAACCAAGCAGAAGTTAGTGGTAGTTGGAACGTCAAGACGGAGACAAAACGACTCAAAAACCTAAGAGCGCAATTGGAAGAGTTAGAATAACAACTGGGAGAACTTTCATTGAAAATGGGACTAAGTGCTTAACTCGATAACGAATTAAGTTGAGTCACGAGTCATTCTCTCACCTTCTTTTGCCACCCAAGCTCCATACATCTCACATACTACTCCAATTATTCACGATCAAGCTGTTTTCCCACAGTTTGGATGACCAACTCAAAGTCGATGAGAAGGAAACAGAGAGAGCAACATAATTCAAGTGTTGTCAAGAAGATTGCTAGAATCAACTCAAAGTCGATAGAAAAGAGCCTAAGACACATCCAGTGATAGATAGAAGAGCAGAGCAAGTAAAATAGTTCAGTTCACATCAAGATCCTTAATTCGGTATCGAGTGAAGGCGTTAAGTTAGTGTTGAGCTTTGATTTCTCTTGTGTGACATTGGGATGATGTCTAGACACAACTACGAGAAGACTCCTGACCTAGAACCTCTGTTTTCCTTTAAATATCGACCTAACTACAACCAAAGAAGGATCTAGTTTCTGCTAACTTCAATGCAGAAGCTTTACCTCTTCTTCATCTCTTACATCCACACAGTAGTTACCTAAGTAGCTACTATTGGCGGTTCATAGCCATAGAACTTGTCAAACCCTTGTATTAATTACTTATACTCTTCCTAATTCTCTATAATCTAACACCAGCTCTATCAAATCAATCGATAAAAACTATAAAGTGGACGTAGTTTAGAGATTGCCGAACGATAATAAAAATCTTATGTCTCTCTACTCTATCTTTTCTCTATTTTGTTTTATTTCAACCATTATCGGCTAAATGTTGGTCTCACAGGTTCCCTGCAACTCAATATTGGATGTTGATTCATTTTTGGTTTCAACTCATTTTTTGATTTCTGTGGTATGGTGTGCATACCAATTAACTACAAAACTACGTAGCGCAATAAAACCGCTAACCAAAAGCATGGTAGCCTCTTTAAAGATTAGCTAGCGGTATTAGGAAATGGACTGGGAAGTACCAAAGCGCTTAGCATAACCAAATACATAGTAACTCTAAAGCGAAAGGCATATACAACAATAGAAACAATAATAAAACAATAGAAACTGTGAAACAATAATAGAATCTACCCAATGAATAGGCCTGTCTAATTAGATTAGGCTCAAAATTGCGACACGATAATAGAAACTATGCTCTATGGCAAGCCTACTGCGCTGCCAGTTTTAAAATCGTTTCACCGTACAAGCAAAACATGCCATAATGTATGAACAGATAGTGCAACCTCCATAGTGTATAAATGTATCACATCAAGCAAGCTGAACAACTCAACTATACCCACAAACAACTATAAGATATGTCAAGTCTAAGCTAAACCAAAATACGCAGTAGTAGGCTGACTAAGCCAAAAAAAGCTAAAAAAACTCTATACCATATTAGTTATATTTCACTCGGTCAGCCAAATGCTAAGTACAGAGGCATGCCATCTTGATATAACAATCTATGTAAAGCTTACCACTACCAATGTCAAACCAAATGCACAAAGACAAGTCAAAATAGAGGAAATTCCTTGTACTCATAAACTGCACTGTGCACATGCATCAACAACTCTGAAGGAAGGAACCACGTCGATGCGAAAAACTGTGCTACCACTCCTGAAGGCAAGTTGTACCCTCACAACTTTGGGTTGTGCTGCCACATCGAAATTAGTTTGCGCTGCAATGTGGATACTGGATCACAACATCCGAACCCATTCCAAACTACACTACTACAACAACTTGGAACTGTACCACCCCTTCGTATTAGAACAAGACTTAAATAATCCAAGTACGAAGTACGGTGTTAACTCCTTGGGATTCGCAGATTACCAAGTAAAAACAAACCAATCAATTCATTAATTCTAGAAATAGTATTTCAAATTCAAACCATCCCGCCTGAATCCAGATCTTCCCGCCTAAAGCCATGTCACTAATCCACACATGCTAAAAGTGGGCAGTAGTTGGATGGCACGAGTGAATTTCTAGCGGAGGATGAAGGGAGCAGAAGATTAACATCATCAATCCACGAGAAAGCACTACTATAAAAGGAATGGCACTGTAGCAGTAACTAGGGATGGAAATTTTATTTTTCAAAAACCTATTATTGTAAAAAATAATACTCTCTAACATGAAATGATGTAAGATTGGATTATGAATGAGAAGAAGAAGGGGTTGGTCTGTGACTAGGATTCCTTGAAATCTAAACCCCGTAAATATTTGTATCTCTTTACTATTTGGCACTTTGTGTCTTGTTTTGTATGTTTGATTCCATCGAAATTATACCAAATAACAGTCAAATTAAAATTTATATTTTATCAAACGTTAAAAAGCATCTAAATGATCACGTAGCTATAGCAACATGATCACTTATTCCAAGACAAGTTTAATATTAAGTAAATTTTCTAAAAGCATCTAACATCATAATTGCTTCAAGAATTAAGTTGGTTTTATGAGATGAAAAATCTTTCTAACACATCTCATCAATAATAACCAGACGGGAGACCGACAGCTCTCAGCATGCTCCAGGAGCCTTCTTCGCATGCTTCTAGGTTTACACTAATAGTCTTAGTTACCTCAACGGCCATCGTGACCCAATGTCCATCAAGTGCAAAACTATGTTATGCGATGGTCACGACCCTACAAGTACCCCTAATGGTAACAGAATGCTGGCCTATGTGACATAGGGGCAGCGGCTCTCAGCCATATTCATCAAAAAGTGTATCGAATTCAAGGAGCGACCCCCGTAATTAGGCCACTAGGATGGATGCTAGTCTAATATGGTTTTCTTGACGTTGTATAATAGGAGTATACACATAATAGATAAACACACTTATGGCTTTCAGCCTGCTTACTCTCCGTTCGTATCACCATATACGTACTACCCTATATACTCAACTATATTTGAGTGTTGTCTACTCGCAAAAAAGTAATTGAACAAATATCGACTCGGGCATCCTATACCACCTGGTATTATTCGCTCCTTTACTCAAAGCTCATAAATTACACTTGAATAAAATTCTATATCATGAGTCAGAGTCAAAAGAGCAATTGGAATAAGATTATCGAATGTCGCATACTAAATAGTATTACTAATCTGTTCACTCAAATTCCTCACAATCTAGAATTTCATGCAATATTATTCTATATTACAAGTCCAAAAAATAACAGTAGAAATATTATTGAAAGTGTCGCATTAGTCAGTACTGTAACTCTATTTATTCAGATTTCTCGTTACATGGAAATAGAAACAACCATGAAATGCGTATTTGTGTAGAAAGAAATATATTTATTTTTAAAATGTATTATTATAATAAAACCCTATATAATTTTTAAATAGTTAAAATACTTATTTTCCAATCTTTTATTAATCAAATTATGAATTTTTAATGTTCACAAATAACTTTCGACAATTCATTTCTTTATTTTAAGTTCTTAAAGTTATCTTATAAAACTAATTATTACTCATAAAATCATTAATTAATTTTCTAAAATCAAATATGATTTTTAAACAAATTTAATAATTCTAATTCAATTACAAACCAAACTATATATGTATGTATATATAAGGGCATATGTTTCAAAACACTAAAAAATAAATTTTTAATAATCAAAAATCCCTTTTTGAAATTTCCTTTGAATCATTTTCATCAAATATACACTTTATAAAGAAATTCATTTTTGAAAATATTATTACTCTTCGTTTATACTAATCAAAATTACACATATTTCAATACTATCGAAACTCTCTATATTTATTTTCAAAAGAACTTCTATATCCAAAATAATTTCCAATAAATCATTTTATTTTTCAACCACTTTTATTTATTTATATTTATACTTCAACCTAATTTTAAAACACCATAAATAATTTTTCAAAGCTACTCAAAATCTTTTGAAACCAGAAATATATACTATGGAGCAAAATTCTCCAAAGTATCATCAATCGTCAATATAAATTTTTTTATGTGGCCCGAGTTTGATTGCATCAAATTCAACCATCTAAAAATTGCACACATATATAAAGAAACTACACAAATCAAAATGTAATTGGATAGAATCTCCTTTGCATTTTGAAGATCAACATACACAAATCTCAACATCAAATCCAATATAACAAAATCAATCCAATAAGGCAACCAAACATTTCGACCAAGCGATTAGATCAATAGACGGGATAAATATAACAAGCAATGAGATATTATTACCAATACCAATATAGATGTGAGCATGAAAACTTGCTAAATCGATGGGCGAAAATCTACTGCATCTAACAGACTGTGGTTTACATCGCAGCCAACATCCGCCATCGCTACCACTTCGCACTACCTCTAAGTTCATAACTCTCGCATTTAGCCTCAACTCCTACTTCTAGTCGCCACACCCCCATCACACTTCTCCTCCAATTTCCATTCACCACCAGCTCGCACGAACATGTGCCAGAGCCTCGTCAGGATACCCATAAGCAAACGCAATTGCCTGCACCTCATCGTCAACCAACTCGTGATTCCCAAAGTCGTGTCGTCACTCCTCCTTCACCAAGTCGCTACTAGACCTATGATCGACGCCAACATCGTGACCATAAACATGTGACCTCCTCCCTCTATTGGCGGCGTTTGTCGATGCCACGCCTCTATCACAGCTTCGATTCTTCTCTTTTTAAAAAAATTGTGTTTGCCTCCTTTTATTTTCTATAATCGCGATGTTGATTTAGAGTGATATAGAAAAATTAAAGTAAGGGTTCTGGTCAGAATAATGAAGCAAGGGATGCACTAGAAATAAGAAGAAAAGAAGAATGGGCTTGAGCTTGGGCTTGAATGGGCTTTGGTTTGAATTAGTTAATTTTTTATTTTTTTCTTTTCTTTTAACAACTCTCTTAATTTACTCTTTTAATTTGGTTGTAAATAAATTTCAACCTGATATAAATTAATTTACACTTCATCTTATAACTATATTTTAATAACTTCTCAATTTCTTCCAATTCAATACTTGTTTATTTTTATTTTCAACTATTTCAATCGGATAAAAAATTATTTTCACATTAAAAATATTTTATATTTAACGAAACCATTTTATTCAATTTCAATATAACATTTGAAAAGAATGTACGAAGTTAATTCAATTAGTTAAAACCAAAATCTTTTATTAAATAAAATTTCACTAATAAAAATTTATTTAAAATTATTAATTATTACAAATTGAATTTGAAATATTTTATTTGAATTAAATTTATTTATTTATTGGCATAGAAAGTAGGGTTGTTATAGACTATCTCCTTATGAAAATTGTTTCCTCATAATTTCTTATATGGAAGATGTCGTGCACCTTATACCCTTACTTTCCTCATACTCAATAATGTTCTATCAAACTTAAACTACTCAATTCTCTATGTGGATCTCTCTACAACTTATCTTATCATATACTACAATTTAAATAGACTCGATTAATGACTTTCTATTTCCTTAATCAATAAAATTTTATGAAAATTTTCTGTGTGTCATATTTTTCAAAAAAGTTCAGTAGGTCTCCTTTGTATGGAGAGCATTTCAAAAAATCAAACATAAAGATATCACAAAATATATACATCCTAACACGAGGAATCCCAAAACATGGCGAAATAATATTATTTCACAACATATATCGATATAGCATAAGAACGTATCTTTGTTTAGCATTGTAAGCAAGTTAGCATATTATTAAGCGGGCTATTGCCGCCCATTAGTCCAACTAGTCATCTTGAACACCTATTCTTAACTCAATTTAAAAATTAGTTGCATAAAGGAAAATATGTCAAGTATGTATAATTCTAATGTATGGGTAACATGCATTTTTAATTAGGCTACTACTCGACAAAGTTTTAAAGACCAAATCACCAAATTAGATAAGGATTTTAAACAATGTAATTGCATATTACATTAGCAATTGTAACCAAATCTTGGATCATTAAAATATCAAGTACACAAGAATATGAAAGCTTTTCCAAGAGTAGTAAATTCTAAAATGATAAAACAAGTGCAAACCCACTTAATAAAACAGCCTTTTTAGCCTAGAAAAATTGAAAAATTTACGAAACACTTAGAACAAAAGTTGTTTCTTATGATATTATCTTTTTAGAGTGAGAAAGATTGTCAAAATCGAAAAACAAATTGAAAGTTAGGATCAAAACATTCAGCGTTGTTATGTCAAGTTTGTGTTTTCAGGGCAATGTACTTCATTTGTAATTCATGTTTTTATCATTGTTATCTTCAATATTGTTCTCTAATACATAGATTTCCAATAAAATTAAGATCGTTATAAAATAGATCACTCGTTTGACATTTAAGGTTAAGTCAAGTTGTTGCTTTATCACGAAATTTTCTATGCATTGCCAAAATCCTTCATTTATTTTAAAGAAACAATTTTTCCATGACTAAATTAAATTTTAATTTTTTTGTTAAACCCCAAAATTAAAATTTTATTTAAAGAACATTTCTTATTAAAGTGCAAACGATATGTTGCTTTTACTTACATTATTGCCTTTATATTGCACATGATATTTATGTACTAAAATAAAACTTTTACTAATCATATATAAAAATAAATACAATCTCCCTTTAAAATATAAAATAAAAAATAAAAATAATTCTTTGTAATTCCAACATAACTCCAAATATATTTCTTACCAAAATATATATTGTCCTCTTCTCTAGAAATTCTTTTCCAAAAGTATACGTCACAAAATTCTTCATAAAAGTCCTTTACAACATTACTTAAAAAAAAATACTTTTATTGTGCAACGGTTCATGTTATTTACTGTCTTTTATTTATATAATTTGCAATTCAATGTATTTTTTTATAATTGACATCTCACTCAATATCCCTATTTTTGTGTTACTTCAAATTAGGACTCACATGTGCATTTCATACCGATATGTTTATATCATTCATTCTAATCACAACAAATCATATAATAACTCGCATTCATAATTCACATCATCACAAACTATATATATATTTTAAATCAAAGCATTTCCCAAATATTATCTAAAAAATTTCTCGAAATATCATACTTTCAAAATATTATTTATATCACTTCCAAAAATTTAATATCCATTTCAAACTATTGCTCGAAACATCCTCCTTTCCATTATATATAGTATTCCTTAAACATTATTTTCAAAACATTAGTATATTACTCATAATATGTTTTTCTAAGTAATTGTATTTCTTTTCAAAATATTGTTAACTTTTCTCAAAACACTTCCTCTTTATAAAATATCATTCTTCTTCCAAATATTACATCTTTTACAAAATATTATATTCTTTTCTAAAAAACATTACTTATACTTTTCCTTAAATTATGTACTTCTTTCAAAAAAAATAGTTTTTCATTCTTTACAACATTGTGCTCATTTCAAAATATTATTCATATCACTCTAATCTCTTTAAAATAATCAACATAACTTTCTTTGAAATTTTATTTTAAACATCGGTTTTTAACATGGCTCAAAATATATTACTTTTCTTCAAAATAATACATCATTCTGTAAAGCCTTGTGTCCATATGTCTCTCTTAGTGTTTAGAAATCCCTATCGATATCATTGGCCAGACGCATCGTTTAGAATACTCAAGCACTCAACAGACAAGTTAACACAATTTTTTTTTCAAAATGCCTTTAAATTTTTACTTGTGGATATACTTTGAACAGCTTCACCTTTTATAAAAACACTTACTAGCTTCTAATAAAACTTCTTCCCAAACCATATATATACACCATAGCCAAAATGATTTTTGATCTAAACATATGCATGCTTATATATAGAAAATATTTAAAAATAATCTTTACAGCAAAAGTCAAATAATAACTCATATACCTAATCTAAATAACCACTCATCAACCATTCGTGCATACAAACAAGCAAAAATTTTAATTTGATTTTTTAGTATATTTGATTAAAAATTATGTTATGCTACTAAAATAATTTCAATCATTTTATAAAATGATATTCCTATTTTATTAAATTATATGCTTGTTTGAATAAAAATATTTATTTTAAAATTTTGTATATATATGCAATTCAGCAACCATTAACAACAGTATAGACCTCACACATCATTTCTCCATAGTATAAAACAAGCATTATCGGACAACACATACATTTACAAACAAATGCCTCCAAGGAAAACTATCAATCAATTTCCGCTATGCAACACTAAGTCTCCAATCACTACTAGATCTTCATATTCAGGTCACTTCATTATGATTTGGAATGTGAAGTATTCAATACAAGATTCGAATTAAGGTTTTTACAGCTTCCCTAACCAAACAACTCCATTCTTACCTCAAAGCCATGCAGATGTCTAACATTCATCATCCATGCCAACACTGCTAGTCGAACAATTTAATCCTACCTCTTCAACCTCCCTCAATTTCTCTGCATCTCATAAGGAGACTTACACTCAAAAAAAAGATAGAAAAAATATATTATATGATAAGGAAAATACTAATACATCCCCAGATGATTACTTTAGTAATCATCGTCTACTCCTACATCACTTAAGCATAAACAATAATCTACCACACATCCATGGAGATAGGGACTCTAAGTCTTATCTAAGGCTAAGACCTGTAACAACCTACATCCCAAAGGGCCTAAATTTTCTCTAAACCGAATACCTAAGTCCACTAAAGTATGGATCATTGATGTTTGGTATCTAGCAAATAACTAAATTATATCAGAGCATTATCAATATAAACTCACAATGGAATATGAAAGTATAATAAAACATATGAATACTGACCAAGGTTGACATCTTCAATCTTTAGTGTCCTTGTCAGTGTTGAGCATGCATAAGGAAATTTGTCCTTTCACCATTCTCATCTTGTAACAGTCTATGTAGTTAAAGCATTTAGCGGTTTCCTAGCGGTGGATGTGCAAATAGTTATAGCAGAGATAAAACAGGGATATAGGAAAAAAATAACGAAGTTGCAAAAAACTTTATTAAGTATAAAACAAAATAATTAAAGTTAATTTACTCTCGTTTTCATACAATTTGTATAGGAGAAAGAAATATTGTTTAATTTTATATAACAAAACCAAAGAATATCATGATATATACAGTTCAGATTGGGTGATTGTAATAGATTTCTAACTTATATTGAGCACTTATGTGTTAAAGTTAGCTCTTTGCCTTTCCTTTTTTATGTGGTCAAAAGAAAACTTGTCAAATCTACTTTTTTATGTTAATATTGCAAAACGAGATGCTAAAAAACCTTGACTTAGAAGATGTACTAGAAAATATTGGGGCTTAAAGCGGATCTACTCTTTAATAGCGTTATAATAGGAATTTTGCGGGACTTTATCGGGGATTTAACTACACAGGTACGGGTACATGTTCCTCTAAAGCTATCATATAAGTTGTAATGAGTTAGGGGTCAAAACAATGTTATAGTAACTGGTATATTACATACTTTGTACATAATACTAGTTTATGTTGATTGCCTTTCATTATATGTTATATCCTTTGTTTTATTTAGTAGTCTTGATTCCACGTACTCGTACAGTTCTCCCTATCTATTCGTAGTAAACAATAACTACATATGTGTGTCTATGTACATGTAAGTACTACACTTCCCTTTTGGTCCAAGAAACTTCCCTGCTAGTATCTGTAACTCAGCACCTCATCAGGATCCAACATCAACACAGTATCAAATCCTCATCGCATGTGCATACCAAGGAACTCCCATAGTCCCTAATAATGGTGTCACACTAGTTTGGCCATATTATATTCGTATTTGAAAGAATCCATCAAAGGTTATCTAACATTGCCTCCTAACAAAAAAAAACCAGCAAACAACTATAAGGCGGTAATATCCTGAACAAAATCTACACTAATAGGATGCACAGTCCATTTAGGCATAACTACCCATCTTTTTGCTGACTGCTCAGGACCGATGACGTTCTTGCCCTATGAAGAAACTTCTACTCCCAGTTTGGTACCAATCACACTGTCATAGCACCGAGCCTTACTTGCCGTCAGATTTGGATTCCCTAATGAAATCTAGGAAATACCCCTTGTTAAGTAATACACCCTAAATGGTTGAAGCAGACTTTATTTGTCCTTTGACACTTTAACCCAAGGCGAACTTCCTACTTAGTATTCTTTTCACCTACATGCGAACGTATAATACCATTGGTCCTATAGTTGGATATATCTCATCACAGTATAATGTATACACAATTGCTGGCAGCCCCTTTTGATGAGCATACTTCTATTATATAACACCATTGACGACGCATACCAATCCATTTGAATGACTGTGTCATTCTTATTTAATCTAAGTCATTAGCTAGCTTTAATAATTCACGCCCATGATAGACGCATACTTGAGGCAATGCATATATTCATACCTATTTATTTATTATGTCTCTAATGTTCAGCTATTAATAATATTTCTTTATTTTTTTATGCATTTACATCTTATGTCATTAATGTCAGTTTAGTGTCATTTATTGCTTACTTAAAACTTAAAAGATTTAAATATCTATTTATTGTTCCTTTTTATCTCTTACCATCTTCTTTTGGGTACTAACCTTATTACTAGCTCATTTCATTACTTTACCTGCATTTGTTGCTTATTATTTAATTTATTTATCTGTTATTGCATATGTTATTTCTACATTTAGACTGTCATTATTTTCCATACTTACAATTCTTCAATTTATACCAATGGATTTTTGCATTTTAATACGTTGGAATTACATCTTTCCTAAATAGAATTATTAACACTGTAAACTTCTATAACTTACCAAAAAAGGAATTTGTGCAACGTTTGGAATTACAAGAAATTGCCATTTTTTATTTATCAAAATTACTAATACAAAATACGGTAAACATCCCTATTCTATACATCTCTTTCTTTTAGGCATGTTTCTTGTTGTTTCAAACGATACGCTTTCATTCTTAATTATAAAAATGGATAATTTATAGAAATTTACAAGGCAATACACTTCATTCAAGTGAATTAAAATATTACTTACATACCAATTCAATTTATAATAACATTAATTTACATTTACTTGCATAAATCATTAAATCAACAAATATGGAACTACTATATGATTTATCAAATTCTGGGACTACCACTACCTAATATTTTCCAGATTCAAATACAAGTAATACTAAATCTAAGTTATCAATCACATAATATGTAAGTAGGGTTTATTAATTAATTTGATGTATACAATTTGGTCTGCAACTCTAAAATTACATTTACGCATACATGAACAAATTTACAACGATATAAATCCAATATTATATAAAAGTATATAATTTTCCGCTCGCCCTTTTAGCTTTCCAAATCTCAAGATCTAATCTTTGTTATTCCAGTTTCGCTCTCATTTTTCTTCCTATCAGAATACATGTACCGCAACCATACATATATCTACTAGAAACATAGATCTGAGAAGAAATTTGAATTCTAATTTAGATATAGATTTATAATTATAATTTACTTTACTTTGGCCATTCGATTCGACCATATTCTTCTCTTTTATTGTTCTCTGCTATTCTCCACTTGTATATACGTTTGTAAACTACATATTTATTTAGATTTAAGAATTGTGGAGAAAAAAGGCAGAGCTTCGCCATGCTTCTAAAAATATGAGAAGATAAGAGAGAGGTTGGGTCATATTTATAGGAGTTCGGATGAATTCCAAGCACTAGATTAAATTATTTAAATCTGAGCCATTCGGCTTAGATCGAATTCATAGCCGACATCTCCAATCGGTTGACCACAAGCAGTGACCGACCCAAGTTAGAGGTTGACCGATCATTAACTTTTTAAATTAATATCTGACGTTAACGTTTGTTTATTTCACTCCTTATACATTCATACGTGACAGTTTGTTTTTACTTTTCATTAACATTAACTTACTTAAACGCTAAGCAACCGTTAACGTTACTTAATGTTAATCTATTTTGTTAATTACATTTTATTGACTTAATTTACATATATGATTATCTTCGATTTAGAAACTTTAAATGCTAATACCTTTTTCGTTTGAATTCGATTAGAAAACTTTATATATGAAAATTGATCAGAAAATCGTAATGTACCCAACGATGAAAGTTTCGTAGTGAATTCCAACAATTGTCAAAATTCTATTTTTTAAATTACTTTTTATTAATTAATTTATTTTTAACTAATTATCATTAAAATTACAAGGTGTTATAAGACTCGTGTCTCTTATACTCGGTATTGTTCTAAACCTTCTATGATACCAAACGTAACACCTACCTCTATACCCATCCTACCAAAGAGTATTACCAGGTGATATTGTTTAATAATATAGAGAATGAGACTATATTGGACTATCACACGTGGATATTCGATTGGGCTAACACGGGTACGTATTGCAAAAATCATACACAGCACACCTATGTGTACATATTATAAGAACAAAGTAATAAACATGTATGTTTCCAAGATAGAACAATACGCGGTTTAAAATAAATCACAAAGAACATAGAATAATCTACGCAGCGATAACATATAATATAAAATATATATATACACAATGTAAATCCAATACATGCATCTCAACATCCTTAGTATACACGAGGCTACAAAAATAGATAACATTACACTAGTCAACTAATAAACTAGCCATCGTCCATATCCAACAATAACCATCTGGTCTCTTCGTACCTAAACCTATAATGTCTCGAACTAACTCGAGTATTGTATAAATAATACATAAATTAGACTATATCTAAAATATTGGTATCAAAAGATAGCAACAACTATATATCCCATTGTGGGATGCGAACAACTCAATATATAAATGACACCTTGCCACAAACCATGCACATCTCATCACTTAAACATTAAATAATTGAATAACACATTGCGAAGTATAATATCAAAATGGATGAAATATCAAACGCATCCAACTATCATTAAACACAAAATCATTAAGTACCATATGGGCAAGCACATAGCTATGTCTAAGATTATCTCTCAGATATTCATAAAGTAGACATACCCGGGGTCCGTCTTGCTAACATATATATAAACACATAACAATCACCTAAATTAAGCATAAACAAAATTTAAATATGACATACCCTCAGTAGCCCGGGTTACCTCACAGATAACTATATAAAAGGTAATTATAGGGTCTATCTCCATGCTCTCAGCACTTCTAGCTATCCTGGATAACAGTATAATCGATTAGTACAGGGTTACACAAGTTATAGACTCACAGCCTCATGAATTATACAAGTGATCAATAATCACATAATACTCATCTAACTTTTAACCTCATAGTAATCAACTTGACTTTTAGCCAATGAAATAATCTTACGATGGATAGTCATCTGGACTCTCAGTCATATGTGCTCTCAGCATCCTAAATATCTATTTTGGCATTGGCCCCAACAATTGATTTAATCGACTCTCAGCCATAAACACAATGATCTCATATAGGTGAATAAGTATGTGTTTATAGAATCTCATCAATAATAACCAAACAAGAGAATGACTTCTCTTAGTTTGCTCTAGAAGACTTCCTCGCATGCTCTTAGCCTGCTCTAGGAGACTGACTCGTAGGCTCTCGGCATTACTCCTGCTGTCTTAGTTACCTCGACGGTCATCATAACCCAATATCCATCAAGTGCAAGATTACTCTATGCGATGGTCACGACCCTACAAGTGCCCATAATGATAGCATACTACTGGTCTATGTGACATAAAGGCATCGGCTCTCAACCATATTTATCGAAAAGGTGTCACGGATTCGGGAAGCGGCCTCACAATCAGGCCTTTGGGACAGATACTAGCTTAATTTGGTTTTCTCCACATCATATAATAGGAGTATACACCCAACAGATAGACATATTTATGGCTCTCAGCCTGCTCCTACGTAGTTAAAGCTCCGATAAAGCCCTGCAAAATCCCCATTATACCCTATAGCGATCTTCGACTACTATGTTTTTTTTAATTTAGCCCTATTAAATATTAGATCTACTTTATGCCCTACTATTTTATGCTACATTTGCTAAATCAAGGCTTTTTCGTACCCACTTTAGCAACATTAATAAACAAAGGTTGATTTGACTAATCTCTTTTAAAGCAAATGAATAAAGTTAAGGTCATAAGTGCTCAATATAAGTTAGAGATCTACCATGGTCACCAATGTAGTCTACATAAATCATGCGGTTTGTTTTATAAGATTAAATAATATTTCTTTTTGCTACATAATTGATGTGAGAATGAGAATAAATTAACTTTAGACATTTGAGTTTATATCTAATGAAACTTTTTGCACCTTCGTCATCTCATGTTATATCCCTGCTATAATTTTTACACTTCCATCACTGTAGAACCGCTAAGCACTTTAACTTCACAGGCCTTCACACTCTCAGTTTGCATCACTATATATATACTACCCCGTATACTCAACCATGTTTGAGTCTTGTCTACTCACAAAAATATTATCGAACAAATATCAACTCAGGTATCCCATACTACCTGATGTTATTGGCTCATCTACTCAACGCTCGTAAATTACACTCGCAAAATATCCTATACCATGAGTCGGAAGAGTAATCAGAATAATATTATAAAATGCCCCATACCAAATGGTATTACGAATTCGTTTATTCAAATTTCTCACAATCTAGAATTTCACACAATATTATTCTATATAAAAAATCGAAGAAATATTACCGAAAGCCTTATACCAGTCGATACTATAACTTCATTTATTTGGATTTCTCATTACACAGAAATAGAAACAACCATAATATTCATATTTGTTTAGAAAGAAATATATTTATTTATAAAAATGTATTATAATTACTAAAGCCCTATATAAATTTTAAATATTTAAAATACTTATTTTCATCTTTCGTATATCAATATAAGGATTTTTGATGTTCACAAATAACTTTAGACAATTCATTTCTTTATTTTAAAATCTTAAAGTTTCTAATAAAACTAATTATTGCTAAAAAAATCATTTATTAACTTTCTATAAAAAAAATATGATTTTTAAACAAATTTAATAACTACTTTAATTTCAAACAAAATTATATATGTACATAGAGGGGCATATGTTTCAAAACTCTTAAAAATAAAATTTTGATAATCAAAAATCCCTTTTTGAAATTTACCTTAAATTCTTTTTATTAAATATACACTTTATAAAAAAATCATTTCCAAAATATTATTACTCTTCATTTGTACTAATCAAAATTTCATATATTTCAATGCTGTCGAAAATTTCTATATTTATTTTCAAAAGAACTTTTATATCCAAAATATAATAAATCATTTTATTTTCCAACCAATTTTTTTATATAAATATGCTTCAACCCAATTTTAAAGCACCATAAATAATTTTTCAAAGATATTCAACATATTTTGAAATGAAAAAATTAATAAATTTAGTAATATAAACTATGGAGCCAAATTCTGCAAAATATCACCAATCACCAATTTAAATTTTTTATGTGTGCCCGAGTTTAATTACATCAAATTCTTAGTGTCCATAATATGCACACACATAGAAATGAACTATATGAAAACATACAAATTGGACATAATCTCCTTTGCATCTTGACGATCCAACATACACAAAACTCAACATAAAATCCAATATAACACAATCAATCCAATAACCCAACCAAACATTTTAATCAAGAAATTTAATCAATAGGCTAAATAAACATAACAAGCAATGAGATATAAACATTGATATAGACGTAGATGTGAATATGAAAACCGAATCGACGAGCGAAAACCTACTACCTGCAAAAAAACTCTAGTTTACATCACAACCAACATTTGTCATCGCTACCACTTCACACTGCCTCTAACTTCGCCACTCTCACATCAGGCCGTAGCTCCTGTTTCCAATCGCCACGTCCCCATCATATCTCCTTCAATTGTCGTTCACCACCAAATTGCGTCATCGTGACACCCATGTACAAATGCAAACGCTTGCATCTCATCGTCGACCAACTCACGATGCCCAAAGTCGTGTCTGTAATCTATATCTTGCATATAACATAAACCCTAAGATCTAGAATTACATGATTATCACATATGTAATGAATTAATAACACATACCTCCAGACATCTTGTATACGAATCAGCAATGGTTGTTGTCGAAAGCTGTTTCAATGGAGAAAGGAAATGATTTCTTTCTCTTTTCTTATATATTTCTTTATGTGTTTTCTATATACTTTGTGATAGGCAAAGGTTAATATTTATAGGTAGAGAGAGGACCAACTTTCCAGATTTGTAGACTTAATCTTGATCGTCCATCAAGATCAAGATGAGAGAAATTAATGCTCTAGATTATAACCGATCTATTTATTAGCATATTAATAGGAAAACCCTTTAGATTATATTGACCACATAATGAGGAAGGAAACGTTTGAGAAAGGAAACGGCCCATTAATGTACCAAATAATGAGAAAGGAAAAAGTCCATTAATGTACCACATAATGAGGAAGGAAGCGGTCCACTAATGTTTTCGCATTAATTTCCTTACAAAACGGTCAAATTTCCTTATAGTCTCCCACTTGGTCAATAGTAAAATCCATTAATGTTTTCATATTAAGGTCATAAGGCGCGCATGACATGCTAAACTTTTCTTTAGTCAGTTATCATAAGTGTCTTGGCTAATCTAGTGGTCAATGGAAGTCATGACGTGTACACGTTATTTTACAACATGCTTACTTCCATGTACTATGACATTGACAACTTTCATAACTAGACCGTAGATGGGCATAACTTAATGGTCACATAATGTCTTGAGGCAAAAAGACTATTTCTGTTATCATTTATCTAAATATAAATGTGTACACATTATAAAACAGAAATAAAAGATGTCCAAATTATTAAGAGCTCAATAATTGTCATGTCTAGATAAGTACAAAATAAATGGCATAATAAGAAGATAATTAGGAACTATCTGCAAGACCCATGCTATCAGTATGTCTTTGAAAGGTCTTTGGAGGTAGTACTTTCGTGAATATGTCTGCCACTTGTAAGTCTGTACTTATTGATTCAACAATAATTTTCTTTAGTTTAACATCTTGCTTCAGTAGTAGGTAATTAAGGTTCATGTGTTTGGAACCTTTGGTTATCCTATCATGCTTGAAGAAAAAGGTTGCAGCTTCATTGTCGCGGTAGACAGTTAGTGACTTAGAGATAAAACTTAAAGTGCCAAATTGTGAGACAAAATTACGCAGCCATGTTCCCTGAATTGAAGCCTCATAACATGCTACGTATTCATCCATCATGGTGGATTCGAAAAGCATCTCAGATTTCTGGCTTCTCCATGATATTGCACCTCCATATAAGAGGTTCACATAGCCAAGAGTGCAGATCCTAGTGTTAGGACATCCAGCAAGGTCTGAATCAGAATAACCAGTTACCTGTAGGTAACATGATTTTCTATAGGTGAGCATGTAATTCATTGTTCCCTTTAGGTATCTCAGTACCTTCTTTGCAGCTTTCTAATGAGCGATTCCAGGGTTACTTTGAAATCTACCCAGCATACCAACTGCATGACTGATATTAGGTCTTGTACAGACCTGTGAATAAATCAAACTCTCTACAAGAGATGCATAAGGATATTTGGTCATTTCTTCTCGTTCCATAGGAGTCTTTGGGCACTGCTCAAGAACAAGTTTGTCTCCTTTCTGCAGTGGGACAAGACTAGAGGAACAATTCGTCGTGCCAAATCTCTCAAGAATTTTGTCAATATATGCTTTTTGAGACAATCCTAGAATTCCTTGTGATCTATCATGCAATATTTCTATTCCTATCACATAGGAAGCCTCACCCATATCTTTCATTTCAAAGTTCGTTGAGAGATAATCCTTAGTTTCACGTAATAAACCAAGGTTGTTGCTAGCTAATAATATGTCATCAACATACAGAATCAAAAAAATAAACTTGCTCCCAATGAACTTGAGGTATATACAAGGGTCAACTATGTTTTCTGTGAAATCGAAAGCGGTAATGATTTCATGAAACTTTAGATACCATTGTCTAGAAGCTTGTTTCAGTCCATATATTGATTTCTTAAGTTTGCTGACCATGTCTTCCTGTCCTTCAATTATAAAGCCTTTAGGTTGACGCATGTAGACTTCTTCTTCCAAGTCTCCATTTAGAAAGGCTGTTTTCACATCCATTTGATGTAACTCGAGATCATAATGAGCTACTAATGCCATGATAATTCTAAGAGAATCTTTCCTGGAAACAGGAGCAAAAGTTTCATTATAGTCAATGCCTTCTTTCTGATTAAAACCATTGAAAACAAGTCGAGCTTTATATCGTTCAATTTTACCATTGCAGTCACGTTTGGTCATGAAGATCCACTTACAACCGACTGCTTTATGTCCTTGCGGAAGTTGAACGATTTCCCAAACTTGATTATTATCCATAGATTTCAGTTCATCTTTCATGGCATCAATCCATTTAATAGAATTAACATTCTTAATGGCTTGTGAATAAGAAATTGGGACCGTAGTTCCTTCAAATTCTATTAGATAAAGCATATAATCATCAGGAATAGTTGATCTTCTTTGTCTTTGAAATCTTCTTAATGCTAGTTTTTGTGGTACTTCATCAACATTATGATTGGTGATAATTTCATTATGGAGTTGTTGATCATTTATTGGGTTTTTCCTCATTGTGAACAGGTTCAACAATGGGATGATTCCCAATATCTTTCGAAATAGAGGGTAAAATAATGGGTACCCTTATTTCATGAATGACCACTTCTTGTTGTTTTGTACTCCCACTGATTTCACCATTCTCATAGAATTTGGCATTGCCGATTTCAACAATTCTTGTACTATGGTTAGGACAATAAAATCTATATCCTTTAGATTTTTCTGGGTAACCTATAAAGTAACCACCGACTGTCTTAAAATCCAATTTCTTTTCATTTGGATTGTACAGTCTAGCTTCAGCTGGGCAACCCCAAATTTGGAGATGTCTTAAACTAGGTTTCCATCCTTTCCAAAGTTAAAAAGGAGTCTTTGGAACGGCCTTACTTGGAACTCTATTTAAGATGTAGGCAGCTGTTCGTAATGCATCCATCCATAATGATATAGGTAAATTTGCATGACTCACCATGGATCTAACCATTTCCATGTATGTACGATTTCGCCTTTCAGCTACACCATACTGCCATGGAGATCTAGGCGTTTGCAACAATTCCAAGTTTTTGAAGAAGTCTAGCAAAAGGTCTAGGATGTTGTCCCGTTTCATCATACCTTCCACAGAATTCACCACCCCTATCTGACCTAATGATTTTCACTTTTCTTTCTAATTTCCTTTCGACTTTAGTAATGAACACTTGTACAGCATCCACTGACTGAGATTTTGTTTTTTTCATGCAACAGATAAAGATAGCAATAACGTGAAAAATCATCGATAAATCGATAAAAGTGATGAAATATTTCTCTCCTCCAAAAGTTGGAACATCAAAAGTTCCACAAATATTTGTATGTATTATTTCAAGAAGTTGTGTACTTCTTGTAGCTCCTTTCTTTGTGTTTTTTTTTTGTTTTTCCTTTAATACAATCAACACATGCTGTAATGTTAGCGAAGTCTAGGTCTAGTAGGAAACCATCTTTTGCTAACCTCTTCATTCTTTCACTGGATATATGACCCAGTTTTTTATGCCACAAGAAGTAAGAATCATTCTTGGATGACTTTCTTTTAGTTTCTTTTCCATGCAGGGTGAGTTGGATTTCAGCATTTTGTTTAAGATGAAGTTTATAAAGTCCATCAATTAATATTCCAAAACCAATATTTTTAAATAAACTAAAATTTCCATTTCCAACTTCAAAAGAATATCCAAATTTATCAAGTTCACTTATAGAAATCAAATTACGGGAAATGGACGGAACATAAAGAGTTTGACATAAATCTAACTGAAAACCGCTATCTAAAATAAGACGAAAAGTTCCAATAGCTTCAACTGGAGCTTTATCTTTATTCCCCATGAAAATTAAATTCTCACTTGGGTTTGTGGTTTGGATCGTAATGAATCCCTGCATAGAATTCGAAACATGAACGTTAGCAGCAGTATCAATCCACCACGTAGAAGAAGGTACATTAGTAAGATTTGATTCGAAATGACTTACGAAACCTATTGGGTTACCTTTCTTTTCGAACCATGCTTTGCGCTTAATGCAATCTGCCTGGAAGTGTCCAGGTTTCTTGCAGAATTTGCAGACATCATCCTTCTTTTTCTTCTTGGATGGTTGAGTGGCGTTATCAGATTTGGGTGGTGCTCTTTTATGCCGTGAGTTATTCTTTTTGCCAGCTTTTTTCCAACCCCTTGAGTGAAATAAGCAACTTTAATGCCTTGCAAGTCTTGCCTAGACTCCTCTTGAACCAGTTTGTTAGTCAATTCATTTAGACTCCACTTTTCCGTAATAGCGTTGTAATGAATTTTGAATGGTTCATACTGAGGAGGTAAGCTAGTGAGAATGAATTGGACGAGAAAAGCATCGTCCATAACCAATCCCAAGTTATTAAGTTTGGCAGCAAGGTTAATCATTTCAATGACATGAGCGCTCATTGAGCGAGAACCATCAAACTTCATGGTTACAAGATCTGCCATAAGTTTCCTAGCAAGGGATTTGTCTGCAGTCTTGAACCGATTTTCAATGGACTGCATATATTTTTTTGCGCTTTCAGTTTTGGGTAGGGGGGTTTTGATGTTGGTATCAATCACCATTCGCATAAACATCATGCTAAGCCTATTAGATCGTTCCCAATCATCATGGAGTTTGTTTTCCTCAGGCGTACCTGTGTCAGTAAGTGGGGCTGGCTTTTCCTTAAGGAGAGCCATGTCCAGTTCAAGTACGCCTAAAGAAAACTCAACTTGCTCTTTCCATTCTGAGTAGTTGGTTCCATTGAGTCTGACGATAAACGTAGCGTACGAATTAAGGTTTGAGGGCATTGCAACTGTCGATATAAAAGAAATGTAGGCTTCTTTATTAGAATAAAACACATGTCATAATAAGAGGTTAGGTTTAGCGCCTTCTGTGGGTAGGCAGTAGAACCATACTCATGAAAGAATGATAAACATTAATGTTTCATGCGTTATTATGCAAGCAGCAACCGCCTGTGGACGGGGCTGCATGCATCAGACTAGAGGAAACAAGGAAATTAAGCGCGGAAGCGAAAACTAAAACAAGAGAGAAAAGAGATAAACATTAATGTTTTTTTTGCATAAACATTTGTCATTCTTTCAAGTAATCCACAACAAGGATAATAAATGTTTAGTAACTCCTAGTAAATTCCATCAATGAATTTAACATATAAATAATTATTTTGCAAATCATGTATAGAAAACTATCTTGCAAGTTCCAGGTCATGAATTTAATGTCAAACTAGGAAACAATTGTTTTCAATATGTATACTTTCTGAAAAGTATTCGCATACAATAAGTTGTTCCATATTATACAGTAGGTCAAACATTAAAGTGGAAAAAATCAACTTTTGCGGAAAAATAAGTTTTCCAGATCCAGATCTCCATACAGTAAATAGAACAATATTGATAATCATGATTACTATAGCAACTTAAATAATATGAATATTAAACTTGAATCATATTAACACTAATAATCATTATCTTCATCATAGTAAAATTACAAACATCATATCATAGATCTATGCTAATTTTGTTTTATATATTGATGGATAATCACGAATTCTAAAACCATGCTCTGATACCACATGTAATCTATATCTTGCGAATAACATAAACCCTAAGATCTAGAATTACATGATTATCACACATGTAATGAATTAATAAAACATACCTCCAGACATCTTGTATACAAATCAGCAATGGTTGTTTTCGAAAGCTGTTTCAATGGAGAAAGGAAATGGTTTCTCTCTCTTTTCCTATATCTTTCTTTATCTCTATACTTTATGATGGGCAAAGGTTAATATTTATAGGTAGAGAGAGGACCAACTTTCTAGATTTGTATACTTAATCTTGATCGTCCATCAAGATCAAGATGAGAGAAATTAATGCTCTAGATTATAACCGATTTATTTATTAGCATATTAATAGGAAAACCCTTTAGATTATATTGATCACATAATGAGGAAGGAAACGTTTGAGGAAGGAAACTGTCCATTAATGTACCACATAATGAGGAAGGAAACGGTCCATTAATATTTTCGCATTAATTTCCTTACAAAACGGTCAAATTTCCTCACAGTGTCGTCAATCCTCCTTCACGAGGTCACTTCTCGACCTATGACCAACTCTAGCATCGCGACCGTAAACATGCAGCCTCCTTCCTCTGTCGGCAGTGTTTGTCGATGCCAGAACTCTATCGTAACTTTGATTCTTCTCTTTTTTTAAAAAAATTTGCATTAGCCTTTTTTATTTTATATAATCGCGATTTTGATTTAGAGTAATAGGGAAAAACAAAAGTAGGGGTTTGGGTTAGAACAATGAAGCAAGGAATGTTCTAGAAACAAGTAGAAAAGGAGAATTGACTTGGGCTTGGCCTTGAATAGGCTTTGGTTTGAATTAGTTAAATTTTCATTTCTTGTTTTTCCTTTTCTTTTAACGCTCTTTTAATTTGGTTGTAAATAAAATTAAACCTAATATAAATTAATTTACTTCTTCTCATAATAGTATTTCCTACTCAATTTCTTCCAATTCAATACTTGTTTATTTTATTTTTTAGCTATTTCAATCATATAAAAATTCATTTTCACCTTTAAAAATATTTTATATTTAATTAAACCATTTTATTCAATTTCAATATATTATCTGAAAAGAATTCATTAAGATAATTCAGTTTATTAAATAATTCATTTATTAAATAGTATTAATTAATAAAAAATATTTCAAAATATTAATTATGAAAAATCAAATTTGAACAATTTTATTTAAATTAAATTTATTTATTTTACGATGTAGAAAGTAGGTTGTTACATCTTTCATGCTTGACCTTGATGGTGAAAGTATGTTGTACCTAGCTTTCGACGATGAGCATATGCAACTACTGGTTTTATGATAAGATGGTTGATTAAAAGAATTGCAAAATTTGTTGCCACCACCACAAAGAATTGTTAAAATACCAAGTGATATCCGATGTATCCGTGTATGCCAGCATAAGCATCTAAAGAGTACATGTGGTTTGTGTAAATGGTAATTTGTTCTTTCTAGTCAGGATGTTATGGTAGGACTTTTGGCTTTTATGATTTTTTATTTTAATGTTTTTGTGTCTCATATGTTTCACGGGTTGAGTGATATTTCACGCATTTCTTTTCATGCATATATGGATAGCTATTTTTAAACCATTTTAGTTTTAAAAAATAAATCCAAAACTATGTTTTTACTTTCTTAGATTTTATTTTTTATTTGTAAAATGAAATACCCTGGAATATGTTTTAATTTCTTAATATTTTTTAGTATTTTTCTCTCCGTATTTATTCATCAAGTGGACATTGTGACATGAAATATTTTAGTTGAATTTTGACATGAAAATTTTAAAATGGAACTACTTAAGACGAGTTTTGATATTCTACACTTGACACGATGTTTGAAGATGAATTATTGATATGAAACTTTTGAACTTTATGATAAAATAATTTGAGATGGGATTTTGATATGTTAATAAGTGTACGCTTTGACCATGTGCTCCCTTTTACACAAAAAGCTTTAAAACAAATTCATGTATTATGTTTAATATTAGAATATAAAGCTGAAAATATTTTCGAGACATTTATATAGAATTTACTTTTGAATCGTATCATGACTGATTGAACTTTATTTTTTTATTCTCAAGTGTTGATGTTGATTACATAAATGATTGAGGATATTGCATTTGTTCTTGATTGTATAATAACATTATGATATTTTTTTGATGATTGAGCATATTTTAAAAAATTTATTTTCCACACTGCATATTCCACATAATCGTTGAATCAATAATTTGAAGTTCACGCTATCAATTTGAATTTTCATTTTTATGCTTGTATGAATAAATTGACATAAATTGAAATGTGGTAAAGATTGGTTGGAATAAAATTGAGCATAGGAGCAAGTCATATACACATTTCATATAAAAAGTAAAACACTTAATATATTATAAATTTTCAATTGAAATGGATAAATATCTATGCCTAAAAAATGGATGCGGTATGGGTGTTGAGTTATATTACCTAATAGTAACTTGCCAATCCCAAAATTTCTTTAGTGTCGGTATATATAACACACATCAGCCAATGCCTCATCCTCATCTAACATTCATCACGACAATGCATGTGTGTAATACCTTGATCTCATTTATAATAAATTAGGGAAAAACTGTCTCACATTAATACTTCTCTCGGATTATTATTATACGGTTTTTGGTTAGTACGGTTGAGTTTATTGTCATTTGAACCTCAATGCGTATAATTACACTTTCTTTATCACCTGTTTCTAAAAACAGAATATCTTTTATTCAATATAGTTGTTATGATTTACAACTGATTTTTTTATTAAATATTTAATGCCATAGTTTTTTGAACATCGTTCATTAGTACCAACAAGTGTCAATCTCGAGGATCGAACTCATGATCATTAATCTCGTAGTTTAAATTACTAACCAACTGAGCCAATCATGTTGGCTATTGTCGTATTTTAATCGTGTTTCATCATTCACTAGTTTCTCACTATGATAGTTTGACATACATTTCTTTGATGAAAACAAAAGGGGAAGAGAGATTAAGATTTGGTGTTATTGTGAATTCATTGTTAATATTTTAAAAAAGGTTATTGGTTTAGTATTTTATTTACAAATGTAAGGGAAGCATATCAATAGTGGGAGCATGTTATACAAATTAAGGCATCAGGCTATTATCTTTTTTTTTTTTTGGTGATATTGAGTACTCAATCAGCATGTGTTACACTTATCAAATTTTAATTTGTTGTTTTTTATAATCGAAAATGTGAGATTGTGGAGTATACATCTTGTTTAATGATAATGAATGCGTATTCATATTTAATTTATTTTTTTGTGACATATAAAATATCAACAAAGCACAATTTTATCTTCAATTAACCTGTTTTCTATTATCTTTCATATGTTTGGCGTACGCTTATTACATATTAAACACATTCGCAGTTTGTTGTAAATCGTAACATATGTTTGTTATTGTCAAAATGAAGAAATTGTAAAGAGATTGTGAAATATTACAATCAATTTTTGTTTGATATTAATAAACAAATATTTGTATTAAATGTGTTTGTTTAGCGTTGTATTATTTATAGGGTAACAAGATTTATTTTTGTTTCAAAGATGCATTGGTTATTGATGGCATCAGCCAGCTTTTGTTTCGAGCCATTACGGTCCAAACTACGTTGTGATTCAGGTTTTACAAAGGCAAAGTACAACGATGGTAAGCTCGAAAAAATATTAAAAACAAGCAATAAAAGGTATCTATCAGATTCATACTATTATTGGCAAGATAAATACAATAATATTTCAAAGTCAAAAATACAAAGACTCTTTCAGCAACCGTTTAAAATGTTGATACACATATTTGTACTGTGAGTTTATATAAACACTTTCATTTGTTTATCAAAAGTAATAGATCACAATATCTACTTTTAGAAGCAAGGAAAATAGAATTCATCAAGCAATACAATCTGATAAAGATCCAACCTGAAAACAAGCACATCATCACAAGGAAATGCAACAGAATCACTACCACTATATCCAAGCACGTCATCTCCAACATGCATAAAAACCATTGTCTCTGTAACAACCATGTATTTTGTAATTATTTTATTGTATATTTTAATTATTTTTTATGTAAAATTTTGATTTAAAAACTTATTTTACTTATTTGAAATGATTAAATTGATTATTTAAATATAATCTGGATTTTTATATGAGTTATAATTCCAAAATTTTGTAAAGTTGAATATTTGCCTGAAATGCTGATTTTGGTCAAAATAGTCAAACTGTGACTTTCAACTTAAAATTTTAAAAGTTTAAAAATTTTAAAAATTTCTTTTATTATGAAAGTACATAAAATTATAAGAACACCACTTTTCGTTTCGTTGAAATTGGATGTAAATTGTGAAAGTTATACCCTTTACAATATTGTGCGTATATAGGGTTATTTAACAATGACTATTTTAAATTGTATAAATTACTTCTTCTTTGTTTTATTTTATTTTAACATGTGATAATATGTTATATAATGTATATTTTGACTTTTAAGTATTTTTAAAATGATAATATAATTTTTCTAAAGTTCGTTTGAATTTATTTCTAATTTTAAAAGCCTAGTCTACAATTTTAAGCCATTTTCTTAATTTAATTATATATAATTAAAATTTATTTATTTATTTTATGCACTCACTTTTATTTGCTGCGTTTTACTTTATTTTATTCATTTTACATATATTTAAATTAAAGTAAATTTTTCCAAAGTGTATTGAAGTTATTTCTAATTCTTAAGTCAAGTTTTCATTTTCTGTGCTATTTTTCTTATTTTAATCATATCTAATTAATATTTAATTATTAATATTTTGTTTATCTGTTATATTTTCGAATTTTAACTGAGATTTTAATTATTTTCAGTTATTTAGATGTATATGAATATATATATAGGAAGTTTAAAAGGTTTGAAAGCAAAGAAACGTAAAACCGTTTTAACGTTTCTTCTTCCGTTTCTTTTCCAATTAATAGATTTAATTTCCTTTGACCGTTCCTTTCTTTATTGTAGCTGTGCATTTCTTACCTCATTTTCACATGAAAACATTCCTTTCCACTTCGTAATAATTTTATAATGAAATGTATAATTTTCCAAGACTAACAGTGATTTATGCACAATTTTAGAACACTGTTTGGTATTTTTAAGGCATTTTCTTCATTATTTTATATTTTTTTCAAATTATACTATTTGTTACCTCATATTTCTAATTGATTTCGGTTTGTAAAGTATTTTCTCCTGAAATTTTGTTTATGTAAAGTTTTAAAAGGAAAAGAATATGGAAGATTGTAAATCACTTTGAAACGTAAGCCCTTTTATTTGCCCAAACCCTTCTTTTCCTTAAACCCCTCAATTAATTGCCTTTGCCGTGTAAAACCCTAATGTAGCCGTCATCTCATTAGGTTTTCACGTGAAAAAAGAAGATCGTTTTCATTTGTTTCTCACGGCTTCAAAGACCTGGTAATGGCTTCCCTTTCTTTTTCTTACTTTTCTACTTGTTTTCCCTAAATTTTAAATTTTTTCATTTATTTAAAGACTTTGGCTTTTGTTTTCTTAAAAATCTAATTTTGGAAATTTTCTTGAAATGATTTCTGATCATTTGTCCAAATAAAAATAAACAATGTCTGAAAATTTGATTTGGATAAAAAGTGTAACTTTAATAGAAATTCTAAATTTTATAATTCTAAAGGCAAAATTTTCATCTTGAACTGTATACAATTGTGTAACATTTGTTTCACTTTTGTTTTGGTCAGATTTGTTGTATACTTTTTTTTTTTAAAAGTTAGTAATAAATAGTGTGAAACGGGAAATAAACTTTACATTTCTTTTACATATGTTTACATCTGTTTCTTAACTTTATATTTAACAATCAATTGGATGAAGCTAAATCAAATGTTATTAATTATGGTACAATAGCTATTAAATTTTGGTTTAAAGTGATGGTTTATTTTCCTAATAGAAACGTTAGTATTTTAAATTTATTTAATAAGAGAAACAAAATAATTTGTACGTTATTTAATAAGAGAAACAAAATAATTTGTACGTTACTTTGGGCATATATTTAATTGTTGCTCTTGCCTTTTCGTTATCTATTTGATTTTTTTTTCTTGCGTTAACAATGCAAAGTTTTCAGCCGTATATTCTCTTTTGAGAATCCAAAATCTTGCTCAAATCTTGCCTTAAATCATTTCCGTGTGTGAATTATTTCTTTCCCTCTTGCCTCCCATACGTTTCCACCTATTGGATAGAATTGAATGCCTTAATTGCCTCTACCGTTTAAGCATTTTTCTCTTGCCTGCCCTCTACATAAATTAGTGAGCAAATGTTAATATATATTTCACGTTCAAAAGTTCCATACCATAAATTATTCATTTTGCTTCCATCAAAATTTGCGTAAGCATCTCCTGAAGGTATGAACCGGCGCATACTTTTCCTTTCATTTTTTTTTTCTCTTTTTTCTTTCTTTCTTCTTTTCACTCTTGTTTTATTTCATTTGTTCTCCTTTCATTGTTTTGCTTTGGGTTGTTGATACAAAATCATATCTTGGCTATCTTTCAACTCAAATCAAAAGTCGTGAAATTGTGCTTGTCGTGCCTTTGAAGTCGTGCTTGTATGTTGTTTTGGTCTCTAGCTTTGAAAAAGTGAGTCTTTCTCACTCTGACATATATACTTATGAAAAGTGGATTGATGACAAGTGTTTAGTAATGTAAAATGTTTATGCAAGTTAATGATGATCATATGATATGCTATGCCGTGTTATTACCATGTTAAAACTGTTAATTTTCACCTGACATCTGATACATGACTGTATATTGTGATATTGACATTGTTTATATTATTTCTGTATATGATCACACTGCAAGTTCCCTGTTAGGATAAAAAATCA
Source organism: Allium cepa (assembly GCA_030765085.1). Classification (NCBI taxonomy): domain Eukaryota; kingdom Viridiplantae; phylum Streptophyta; class Magnoliopsida; order Asparagales; family Amaryllidaceae; genus Allium; species Allium cepa. The sequence continues at coordinate 724,052,482 of CM060934.1, forward strand.
TTATGGGCTGAAATGATAGGCCTGAGTTATTTTATTTATTTATTTAAACTTGGGATTGCGGGTTTAAAATGATAGAACCCGGACTTTTACCTTTTAAACTGCGGATTGAAATGATACATATCCCTATCACTTAACCTAGGTTAGAAAACTATATACAGACCCGTGGTTATTCTATAAAGTGCTTTGAATATTTTAAGTATTTTAAAAATATAAAATTATGAAATTTGATTTAAATAGATTTTGAAAGGTTTTAAAATAAATAAATTATGATTTTTCTATGTGTTAAAAATGTACTTTATGAATGGATTAACTGGATTTTGAAATATAACTTATGTTTGAAATTTGGAATTTTGACTAAAAATGATATTTAAGTTACATGAATAAATGGACTTTAATTATATTTGGAAAATGGTAAATATGATAAATTGATTTATATTTGAATTTAAGTGATTTATTAAAGAATTATTCTTTTTCTATAAATTTAAGTGGTTGAATAAATGACTGTTGAAAAATAAAATTTTAAAATATAACTTGACTTGAAATGTTATTTGAGTTTTAACTAAAGATGTTAAATTAATTAAATAAACTGGAAGTTTAGTTAAATTTGTGAAATGGTAATATAAATCTGAAACGTATAGGTTTTAATTTATGAAAGAAACGTATAGGTTTTAATTTATGAAAGAAACGTATAGGTTTTAATTTGTAACAACCCGCATATTTAACGATTTTATATTTAAATGTTTAATTTAAATATAGCGTCGTTTGTCGGATTTAGGTCCGAAATGTTACTTTCTGCAAATGGCCGAATTGGGACTCGAAACCATTTCCATTGGTTCCAAAATGGTGTTTGCGATCTTTTTTAGTATAAGCTTTGATATGTTTGGAGTAAGTGAAATTTTGACCTTTTTCTATTGGGTTTTGGGTTTGGGTTCAGCCCATTAGCTTAACTAATACCCTAACTCAACCCCTTCTCTTCATTTCATCTTCATTTCATTTTCTTTTCTCAAGCAAACTGAAAATGGTGGAAGGGAAGAGGAAATAGAAATTGCATGCCCTAGTTTCTCCCTTGTAACTTGATTTCTTGCTCCAAAATCATAGAGAAGCCATAAGTCAGTCTCTCTTCTTCTTCTCCAACTCTTTCTCCTTCAATTTCAGAAAGTTTTCCTAAACCTAACTTAGGAAAATACTTGTTTGTTCTTAGATTGAAGCTTGTAGGGTTGAAGTAGTGATTAGTTGGTCTTCTCCTTGTGTTTTAGCTCCTTCATCTTCTTTATTTGTGAGGTTAAAAGGTGAGTTTTGAACTCACATCTACCTCTTTTGATATCATAGATGTTGGGTATGAATTCCTAACACCTTGTTCATATGTTCTTGCTTTTGGTTTGGATTGAATTGGAGAATATCCAAATTTTTAGTGTTGGGTTCAATTCTTTAAAGATCCTAACTTTGATGTTTGAATATGTTTTTGGTTGCGAATTGGAGAGCTAATGGAGCTGGGGTATCTATTGGCTAAGGCTCCTTAACTCCATTGCTCGAACGGTCGCATTTTGGAAGAACTTGCAATTCATTGGAAAAAGGGCAGAAACTGCAAAATTTATGCAGTTCGGCCGACCGAGCCCTGTAGCCGGTCGACCGACCTGCTCATGTCGAGTTTTTTTATTCCTGCATCTGGCCAGCCGACCGAGCCCTGCAACCGGTCGACCGACCTGCTCATGTTTTGCCTATTTTGGCCTATTTTTGCATATTTTGATTGGTTATCCAAATTTTATCGATTCAAGTTGCTTTTTAGTAGTTTTTATTGCATCTTTGACTTTGATAACTTATTTCTGACTTCATCCACGGGTTTTTATAAAATAATCTTTCTAATCATATTAAAAGCTCGTTTCTCCAATTTATAAATCCTATTTAAACACAAGCACAATTTCGCACTTCGAGCGAAGTGGAAGGGTGATTAAATGGTTGGGCAAAACACGGACCATGAATCTGTGCGTTTATCCTTCCGATTAATTCCCGACCTATTCGATTGATCGTTTTGACCTTCGGGTTTGGTTTATCGATGATATGAGGTGAACTTTTTACTGCTTTGAGTGTGAAAGTGGCTGACGGATAGTAAACCGTTTAGTGCGAACGAGTGGTTATGGGACATATGTTAACACTTTTCGGATTCCTTTTCGAGAGTTGTGACACATTCCGCCAGTTAGTGGTGTCCAGTACTGGGTCTCTGACCTTCGCCACTACGGTTTGTTGCCTTCGGGTATGTGCCTTTGGGTTTGTGCCTTCGGGTTTGTTGCCCTTTAGTATCGCTTCCGATGTTGGTCGTTATGAGCCGCATGGGTGATATTGGGTTGCCCTTTAGTATCGCTTCCGATGTTGGTCGTTATGAGCCGCATGGGTGATATTGGGTTTGGAGTCTTCGGGCTCATGGATCCTTGTTTGTACAGTACTGAGCTCGAGCAATTTTCTGATGTTTCATTCATATGTATATTCCCTTGTTATCGCCCTTCGATGTTGGTCATTTTGAGCCGCATGAAGTATAGCGATTACCTTGTGGAACTTGTATACCTTATTGGTATTTGTTATTGCCTTTTGGCTTGCTTTGGGATATTTGCATCCTTTGTTTCTAGATGTTGTCGATGATATGAGGCTTGTTCTATATGATTCATCTTTTGTTAGATGATTGTGTTATCTCCTTTAGAGATATTTGCTATACCTTGTAACCTTGCAGGTTTATTGTTGTTCAGTTTATCTAACTGATTTGTTTAGCTAGACTGACCCGTGTATCTTATACTCGGGTCAGACCGAGATGTTTCAGGTTAGGTGCTTTTGGACTTAGCCTATTTTGCTTCCACAATGGACTACTCCGCTAGCTTCTTTTTGTCATAGCTTTTGTGTAGTCCTACCATGTTGTTACTCTGTATTTATTCTTGTGAACTCGTCTGTAGATTGTGGTTTGCTATACCACTCGACATGTATTATTTTGTATACTCTGTTATGTATCAGTGTATGTGTATATGATGATCTACTGTTCTGTGATGTATATTACATTTGAGTTGTTATATTCTGTTCTGATAGATCCAACCACCTATGGTTTTGTTTTAAGTATTCATTGGGTATGTCGACCTGCTTGGTATGTGTATTGTCGATGTATTCAATAGATAATTAGAGCAAGGCTATAGATGGTCGCTCCTAACCAGCCTTATTCTCCGTGTTAGTTGACGGCATTAACCTGTAGTGTCCTTGGCTAGCGTGGGTATAGAGGTGGGGTGTCACAGCGTGGTATCAGAGCTGAGTTCAGAACAAAATATGATAAACACAGAATAGAGCACACATTACGATACATCAAAGTGTACAAGTGATACAGATCCTTGAATCATTGTGTCTCTTTATTCCATCAAGGTTAGATAGAGTTTGGGGAATACGTCTAGGAATGCATTTTTCCGTAGTATTCCGTAATGAAGTATCTACCTTGTGAATAATCTTGTTCTTATCTTACTTTCAGCTTATGGCTGGAAGAGGCAGAGGACGACGTTCGGATGCTGGGCAATCCAGTGGCTCACATCTGGATCGCGTTTATATGTCTGCTGATCAGTTTATGGAATTGTTTAGGAGCACTCAGCCTCCAGTTCCTCCTCGAGTGTCTCCACCTCGCAAGTCTTCCTTTGCACGTCAGTGCAGTGATTTTGCTCATCTTGGAGGAAAGCCGTTTAAAGGCTCCGAATCCGTTCTTGAAGTCCAAGCTTGGCTTCGCACGTGCGAGCGTATCTTCTCTCGCATGGATCTTGCTGACCATGATAGAGTTTTTGTAACTTCTAGCTTATTACAAGAGCGTGCTCTTGATTGGTATGAGCTTCTTGTAGCCGAGATTGATGAGTCTACTCTTTCTTGGACTCAGTTTCGGGAGCGATTTGAACTCAAGTTCATTCCTGAATCTGAAAAAGTTTTATTGACCCGTCGCTTCCTTGAGTTGAAGCAAGGGAAATCTTCTGTTTCTGAATATGTCGCATCATTCGAGGCTTTATCTCAGTATGGTCTTGAATTCATCAGCACTTCTTACAAGAAGAATTTGAAGTTTGTTTCTGGTCTTAAGAAATATCTTAAGAAGTCTTTGTTGCTCCAGCTTAAACTTTCTTTTGAGGAGTTGGTTGATTCGGCACTTCATCTCGAGACCGTCGAGAAGGAGTGTGATAGTGATGTTGAGGTTTCCAAAAACCCCAACAAGAGGCCGTTTCCAATTCAGAAGAAGCCTTTTCCTTCTAAGAAGAAGAAGACCGGTGGTCCTAGCTCTCAGCCTCAGTCTTCCGGAACACCTTTTGTTCGAAAGTGTTTTAATTGTGGTTCTCCGGATCATATTATTCGAGCTTGTCCAAAGCCTCTCTTCTGTCGTTACTGCAAGAAGGAAGGTCATCATGTTTCAGCTTGCCCTACTGTTCCGACTAGTGCTAAGTCTAGCAGGCTTTATGCTGCTAAGGCTTCTAAAGGTCCTTCTCAGCCCAAAGGTATATCTCCATCCATTTTGGAAGGTTCTATTTTATTTTGTGATCACAGTATACGAGTTCTTTTCGATACGGGTGCTTCACATTCCTTCGTATCGAAGAAGCTCGTTGATGATTTATCTTTGGATGTTTCTTGTATGGTTACTTCTTTAAGGATTGCGAATCCTATTGGGGGATCCGCGACCCTTAGTTTGCTTTGTGATGATGTTGAGATTGTTTTATGTGGTTTTTCTTTCCGTGCGAATCTGCACGTTATTTCTTGTCTGGGATTTGATATGATTTTGGGTATGGACTGGCTAGTGAGATATGATGCCAGGATTATTTGTTCGGAGAGGATTTTATATCTTAGACATCCGGATTCGCCTACTCAGCTATCTCTTATTCTTCGGGATGTGGATAATTCCGAAATGGCTTTTTATTCTCTTGATTCACGAGATGATGATGATATATCTCGTATTCCTATTGCTTGTGACTTTTCCGATGTTTTTGAGCCTGTATAGGGTTTGCCACCCAAACGGGCAATTGAGTTCCGCATTGATCTCATTCCAGGCGCGCAGCCAGTTAGTCGTCCTCCCACGAGGATGTCTACAAAGGAACATGAGGAACTCAAGAAGCAGCTTTTAGAGCTTGAGTCCAAGCAGTAGATTCAGTCCAGTTTTTCTCCATGGGGATCCGCGGTTGTCTTTGTGAAGAAGTCTGATGGAACTCTTAGGCTTTGCATTGACTATCGCAAGCTTAACGAGTTGACCATTAGAAATAGGTATCCATTGCCTAGGATCGATGATATGTTCGATCTATTGAGTGGTGCTAAGGTCTTTTCTCAGCTTGACCTTGCCACAGGTTTTCATCAATTACGAGTTGCGGAGGATAGCATACCTCTTACAGCTTTCCGCACTCGATATGGTTCTTTTGAGTGGCTCGTTATGCCGTTCGGTTTGACGAACTCTCCTGCTTTCTTTGTCAATCTCATGAATCGAGTATTCCGGGAATATCTCGATAAGTTCGTCCTTGTGTTCATTGATGATATCCTTATTTATTCTAAGTCTGAAGCTGAGCATGCTAATCACTTGAGAATTGTCTTGAGTACCCTCCGTCGTCATCAGCTTAGAGCCAAATTCTCCAAATGCCACTTTTGGGAGAATAGGGTTAAGTTCTTAGGCCATGTTGTATCTTCCGATGGCATTTCTGTCGATCCCTCAAAGATCGAAGCCATCCAGAATTGGAAGAGGCCTGAGAATGTTCATGAGATTCGTAGTTTCCTTGGATTGGTGGGTTATTACAGTCGGTTCATTAAGGACTTTTCCCGTGTTGTGCTTCCTCTCACTTGCCTTACTCGGAAAGGCATTCGTTTTGATTGGTCCGACAAGTGTGAAGCTTCCTTTCTGACATTGAAGGAACTTCTCACTAATGCTCCTATTCTTGTGGTTCCCGAGGGGAATCATGATCTTGTTGTCTACACGGATGCTTGTGGTAGTGGTCTCGGTGCTGTTCTTATGCAGAAGGATCGGGTAGTTGCTTATGCTTCTAGGCAACTACGTCCGAATGAAGTTCTCTATGCCACTCATGATCTTGAGCTTGCCGCCATTGTATTTGCCTTGAAGATTTGGCGACACTATTTATTGGGCGAGCGCTTCATTCTCTATACCGATCATAAATCTTTGAAGTATTTGTTCACTCAGAAGGAACTCAATATGAGGCAACAACGTTGGCTCGATTTTCTTGCCTCCTATGACTTTGATATCCAGTATACCCCTGGTAAGGGTAATCGTGTTGCTGATGCGCTTAGTCGCAAACATTCGGCTGTTATTTCTATGATGCTTGCCGAATGGAATGTTCTTGAGACTCTATCTTTTTGTGAAATTCGTGATCGAGGTTCATCTTCTAATTCTCCTATTCTATTATTTAGTTTGGGAGCTCGACCTATTTTATTGGATCGTATTGCCGATGGTCAGCGACGTGATCCTGAGTTGTTGCATCTTATTCAGCTTTGTGAGTCTGGATCTTGTGATGAGGCGTTGCAAGATTTCAGCATTGATTCTCATGGGTGTCTTCGTAAGAGGAACCGTCTTTTTATGCCTTCTGATCTTGCACTTAGGCATGACATTCTTGATGACTGTCACCGTTCTAAGTATACCATTCATCCCGGTAGTAGTAAGATGTATGCGGATATGCGTCGTCTTTATTATTGGGAAGGCATGAAGCGCGATGTGGCGAGTTATGTGAGCAATTGCATAACTTGTCGGCGTTTTAAAGCCGAGCATCAGCGTCCTTCGGGTCTTCTTCAGCCCCTTGAGATTCCATTGTGGAAATGGGATCAGATATCTATGGATTTCATTGACGGCCTACCTCGTTCGAGATCAGGCCATTCTAGCTTTTGGGTTATTGTTGATCGACTTACCAAGTCTGCTCATTTTGTCCCTATTAAGTCTAATAGGACTGCTTCGCTTTTGGCTAAGTTGTATGTCAAGGAAATCGTGAGACTTCACGGTGTCCCTAGTTCTATTGTGAGTGATCGTGATCCTTTATTCACGAGTAATTTTTGGAAGAGTCTTCAGCAAGCTTTGGGAACAAAGCTTAATTTTTCTACAGCTTATCATCCGCAGTCTGATGGACAGACTGAACGGGTGAATCGTATCTTGGAAGATCTTCTCCGTATTTGTATTTTTGATTTTGGTGGTAGCTGGGAGGATCACCTACCTCTTGTAGAATTCTCCTACAATAATATTTTTCAGTCTAGTATCGGTATGGCTCCTTTCGAAGCCTTATATGGAAGGCCATGTCGATCACCTTCATGTTGGTTAGAATCTGGTGAGAAGCTTATTCTTGGTCCAGATTTTGTTCGTGATTCTTCCGAGAAGATTGATCTTATTCGGTTGAGAATGAAAGAGGCACAGAGCCTCCAGAAATCCTATGCGGATAACCGTAGGAAGCCTCTCGAGTTCTCGATCGACGATCTTGTTTTTATTCGTGCTTCTCCTTTGAAAGGGGTTATGCGTTTCAGTACGAGTGGGAAATTGGCTCCTCGCTTTATAGGACCATTTTCTATTACTGAACGTATTGGCCCTGTGGCTTATAGAGTTTCACTTCCAGCTCACTTATCTGGCATTCATGACGTGTTTCACGTCTCGCAACTTCGGAAGTGTCTTCGGGAGTCGGATTCTGTTATTACTTCTCCTGATTTGCAATAACTTGAGATCTCACCGGACTTATCTATTGTACAGCAACCTATTCGCGTGCTTGACACGGAGGTGCGACACCTACGGAACAAGGACGTGTCGCTCGTTAAAATTCAATGGTCCGCTAATCCCAATGACTGTACTTGGGAAACCAGAGAGTATATCGAGCGATCTTATCCGGGTTTTCTTTCTTAGCTTGAGAACGGTGAGTATGTCTTTTCATCTCAAGCTTATTTTTTTTTCTTTTGATTGATGGTATGTAGTTGTCACAAATATCGTCTCTAGGAATTGTGGGGACGCAATTTTGTAAGGAGGGGAGATCTGTAACACCTCGCATATTTAACGATTTTATATTTAAATGTTTAATTTAAATATAGCGTCGTTTGTCGGATTTAGGTCCGAAATGTTACTTTCTGCAAATGGCGGAATTGGGACTCGAAACCATTTCCATTGGTTCCAAAATGGTGTTTGCGATCTTTTTGAGTATAAGCTTTGATATGTTTGGAGTAAGTGAAATTTTGACCTTTTTCTATTGGGTTTTGGGTTTGGGTTCAGCCCATTAGCTTAACTAATACCCTAACTCAACCCCTTCTCTTCATTTCATCTTCATTTCATTTTCTTTTCTCAAGCAAACTGAAAATGGTGGAAGGGAAGAGGAAATAGAAATTGCATGCCCTAGTTTCTCCTTTGTAACTTGATTTCTTGCTCCAAAATCATAGAGAAGCCATAAGTAAGTCTCTCTTCTTCTTCTCCAACTCTTTCTCCTTCAATTTCAGAAAGTTTTCCTAAACCTAAGTTAGGAAAATACTTGTTTGTTCTTAGATTGAAGCTTGTTGGGTTGAAGTAGTGATTAGTTGGTCTTCTCCTTGTGTTTTAGCTCCTTCATCTTCTTTGTTTGTTTAAAAGGTGAGTTTTGAACTCACATCTACCTCTTTTGATATCATAGATGTTGGGTATGAATTCCTAACACCTTGTTCACATGCTCTTGCTTTTGGTTTGGATTGAATTGGAGAATATCCATATTTTTAGTGTTGGGTTCAATTCTTTAAAGATCCAAACTTTGATGTTTGAATATGTTTTTGGTTGCGAATCGGAGAGCTAATGAAGTTGGGGTATCTATTGGCTAAGGCTCCTTAACTCCATTGCTCGAACGGTCGCATTTTGGAAGAACTTGCAATTCATTGGAAAAAGGGCAGAAACTGCAAAATTTATGCAGTTCGGCCGACCGAGCCCTGTAGCCGGTCGACCGACCTGCTCATGTCGAGTTTTTTTATTCCTGCATCTGGCCAGCCGACCGAGCCCTGCAACCGGTCGACCGACCTGCTCATGTTTTGCCTGTTTTGGCCTATTTTTGCATATTTTGATTGGTTATCCAAATTTTATCGATTCAAGTTGCTTTTTAGTAGTTGTTATTGCATCTTTGACTTTGATAACTTATTTCTGACTTCATCCACGGGTTTTTATAAAATAATCTTTCTAATCATATTAAAAGCTCGTTTCTCCAATTTATAAATCCTATTTAAACACACGCACAATTTCGCACTTCGAGCGAAGTGGAAGGGTGATTAAATGGTTGGGCAAAACACGGACCATGAATCTATGCGTTTATCCTTCCGATTAATTTCCGACCTATTCGATTGATTGTTTTGACCTTCGGGTTTGGTTTATCGATGATATGAGGTGAACTTTGTACTGCTTTGAGTGTGAAAGTGGCTGACGGATAGTAAACCGTTTAGTGCGAACGAGTGGTTATGGGACATACGTTAACACTTTTCGGATTCCTTTTCGAGAGTTGTGACACATTCCGCCAGTTAGTGTTGTCCAGTACTGGGTCTCTGACCTTCGCCACTACGGTTTGTTGCCTTCGGGTATGTGCCTTCGGGTTTGTGCCTTCGGGTTTGTTGCCCTTTAGTATCGCTTTCGATGTTGGTCGTTATGAGCCGCATGGGTGATATTGGGTTGCCCTTTAGTATCGCTTCCGATGTTGGTCGTTATGAGCCGCATGGGTGATATTGGGTTTGGAGTCTTCGGGCTCATGGATCCTTGTTTGTACAGTACTGAGCTCGAGCAATTTTCTGATGTTTCATTCATATGTATATTCCCTTGTTATCGCCCTTCGATGTTGGTCATTTTGAGCCGCAAGAAGTATAGCGATTACCTTGTGGAACTTGTATACCTTATTGGTATTTGTTATTGCCTTTTGGCTTGCTTTGGGATATTTGCATCCTTTGTTTCTAGATGTTGCCGATGATACGAGGCTTGTTCTATATGATTCATCTTTTGTTAGATGATTGTGTTATCTCCTTTAGAGATATTTGCTATACCTTGTAACCTTGCAGGTTTATTGTTGTTCAGTTTATCTAACTGATTTGTTTAGCTAGACTGACCCGTGTATCTTATACTTGGGTCAGACCGAGATGTTTCAGGTTAGGTGCTTTTGGACTTAGCCTATTTTGCTTCCGCAATGGACTACTCCGCTAGCTTCTTTTTGTCATAGCTTTTGTGTAGTCCTATCATGTTGTAACTCTGTATTTATTCTTATGAACTCGTCTGTAGATTGTGGCTTGCTATACCACTCGTCATGTATTATTTTGTATACTCTGTTATGTATCAGTGTATGTGTATATGATGATCTATTGTTCTGTGATGTATATTACATTTGAGTTGTTATATTCTGTTCTGATAGATCCAACCACCTATGGTTTTGTTTTAAGTATTCATTGGGTATGTCGACCTGCTTGGTATGTGTATTGTCGATGTATTCAATAGATAATTAGAGCAAGGCTATAGATGGTCGCTCCTAACCAGCCTTATTCTCCGTGTTAGTTGACGGCATTACCCTGTAGTGTCTTTGGCTAGCGTGGGTATAGAGGTGGGGCGTCACATAATTTATGAAAGAAACGTATAGGTTTTAATTTATGAAAGAAACGTATAGGTTTTAATTTATGAAAGAAACGTATAGGTTTTAATTAATGAAAGAACGTATGGTGTTCTAATTAATGATAGGAACATGTAAATTCCTAATTAATGAAAGAAAGGTATAAGTTTCAATTAATGAAAGAAACGTATAAGTTTTTAATTAATGAAAGAAACGTGTAAAGTCCTAATTAATGAGAGAACATGTAAAGTTTTAACTAAGAAAGAAACATGTAAAGTTTTAAGTAGTGTGGTATTGATTTAATTAATAAATGTTCATTATTGTAATAGGAATATAAAATTTAAAACGTACATTTGACTCGTAGATTTTAATCAATGTAATGGTGTATTTTAAATTGATTAAAATGATAAATGTTACTTACTGTAATAATAAAATGTAAGTTGATAACGTACATTTGATAAGCAAGTTTTAATTTATGTGAATGGCATACTTTAAATGATTAAAATAATAAAGTTTCTTTATTGTAACAATAATGTAAGTTAATAAGGTGCTTTTAACTTAACATAAGAATTTCGGTTTAAATTGTATATTACAGTAAGAAAGTTTATTTAACTATAAGGCTATGATAAATTGACATGTTAAAATTTTAAGCTTATCAATACTTTGATTATATACAATGTAAAGTGGAAAGTAGTACATTCCAAAAATGCTATGATTCCTTAAGGTAACATTTCCAAAATGCTATGATAATTTAAAGGAATATTTCAAGTTTAATAAATTTAAAGAAATATTCAATGATTTGAAAATTTGGGTTTTATTTGAATGACATAATATTGAATTATTTTTGAAATGGAAATGATACAATTGTGATATTGTTTTGAAATGAGTATGATATTTTGGTCTTGAAAGTATAAATTATTTGAAATAAATATCCATGGGTTATAATAACGATTGGTTGTTAAAGAGACCGGGATCGGATATTGTCTTATAGTCGGACAATACCGAAAACCACTTTAACAACTGTGTACGCGGTGGAGATTCCAGAATGAAGTAGGATGGTGGCGACGTTCTCGAGGTATGTTACGTGGACCCAACTCCCGTGAGTTGGCATATATGACTAAAACAGGAGCTATACCGGGCTACACAAAGGGTCGCACCCTTTCATCGAGCATGCTCCATCGGAAACTATTCTATTACTTTTGTATTCGATTCGGTGGCGCCACTTTGATTCGGGGGTATTGTTCGAGGTGGGCGGAAGCTGCTGGCTTGCCGTCACCACCGGCCCAGGAGTGCAAACGGTGTATCCACCCTGGCATTGCCTCGCGTGCCGTGTCATATCCTTATATCGAGCCCACTACGATTTTGGTTTTAAAGATCCGACCGCGTTAAGGATCACCATCCCCTTAACGCTATTTTCTATATGATTATACTTTACTGATTAGACACTACCGTATATAGCGTATATTACTATATAGTAAATAGTTTAACGGATCCTTAGAGGATGGGCGGTCCCAAGCATCCTTTAAGTTATTGATACATTTTGTTACTGTTCACTTGAGTTGATTTACAGTTTATAAGTATTTATGTCCTGACTCGAGGGTTTTGTGTTTTGCTTTACGCTCGGGTCAGATTGATTGAGTTAGCATTCAAGATTCACCTTCGGAGTTGGAGCTTTCCTTGAAGATCCAGCCTTCTATTTTGTTTCAGTATCCAGTGTTTCAGTGATGTATCTTGTTACTCTTCTTTTGTATCTCATTTAACTCTTATGTATCTTATATTTTTTTAGTAGCTTCATGAACTACTATCTCTTTTACTTCCGCTGCATTATTATATACTCTGTGTCTGTGATCTGTGATTTTATTTACTGTATATTCTGAGGTTTGCCAAAATTTTATTTACAACGCGGTATTTTGAGCAATTCAATTCCGGCATGAGTGTCTATCTATACACTTACAATGGATGCGAATGGTTGAAAATACCGGGTCGTTACAGTTGGTATCAGAGCTTTGGTAGCTCTAGGCAAAACTCAGCATATAGAGTGAATGTATTTACAGAATCACTTTCATTCGATTTTGAATCTCTTCCCTTTTGACTCGATTCCTTTGAATTTTGGAACGTTCCCTGCGGTTCCAAAGTCCATTCTTATTCCCCGCTATTCATCTTCATTTGATTCTGGAGTATCCCACAAGTCCACTTCGAATGATCTTTATAGTGAATTGGCGGTCCCGCCAATCTCAAAAAAAATTCTTGTAAGAGGGGTGAAACTCCATTACATTAGCATCGATTCACCAAAGATTTTATATCCTCGGTTTAGATGCTAGTATCTCCTATTATCCCAAACTATATCTCTTGAGGTCGAATGTAGATTTACCCCAGAAAATCCACTTCGATCTTATACTTTAAGTCACGGTTGACCCGATTAAGGTTGCCCGTGATTTATTTTATCTTATCCGTCTCCCTACTCTGTATTTAATCATCTTGTCTTTTGTTTCCAACATATTTTCAAACATTTTGAATTGTATTTGTCAATCTATATTTTTTTTATATTGTGTTGTTTGAGTTGTTGATGTTGAGTTGGGTTTCCGATCGATTCGTCTGATCAACGCTATCGATAGGATTTCTAAAATACTTTGACAAAACAAACTGACACGATATTATTTTAAAATTTGGTTAATGAAATAAAATTTTGATATATATATTTATGGAACTTAATAAAATGATTCAAATTGATAATTGAAATGATAATACTTGATTTATCATTTATTGTTCTATAAATGAATTTATAAATAATTGTTTATAAATTTATATGGGAACTTAAATGAATTTAGAAAAAGAAATTTGAGAATTTAATTTCCGATGGTTCCAAACCTTTTGTTTAAAGTTTAAAGGGATATAATATTTAAAATATTTTCAAATAGAAATTTGTTTCCAAAGAATTTTAAGTTTAAAATTAGTACTCTTCTCTTTGTCGCTGGAAAATAACTTCGGTGATGACTGCGGCATCATCGACGTTCATTTTCGAGTTTCGAAGTGAAGAGACTGTTCTGTAGTCTTGCTACAGCTTTGTTTTGGGAAATTAAATTGATTTGAATTTCTAAAATATGACTTAATTTATAATATATATAGATATATGATTGAAATTTGATTTGACATATTATATATATATTATTACTTATCTCTAAATGGTTTGAAGAAATCGGACATTTAATTCTTAAATTTTATTTTTAACAATAATTTCAATTATAAAAAGAAAATAAAAAAAAATTGGATAAATGATTAAACTTGAGATAATTGAATTGGAAAGTTTTATTTGTATGACACAATTCCATTCCAATATAACTTACCTTAATTTCAGAAGTTAACAATGTAATTGGGTAGTATACAATATAAAATGATTTTATAAATAAAATTTGAGTGGTTATAATAAATGTTATACACTTAAATTTTAATTATAAAATGATTAACAGAGATAAATATAATAAAGGGTAATTGAATAACTTACAATAAAATGATGTTAAAAGAACTAAGAATAAAAGAAAGCAGTTATAATAAGTGTAAGTATATTGAACATGAGTGATAAATATATTGAGAGGAATAAATTTAATTTTACTAGGAATAAAGAAGAATAAAATTTATTAAATACATTGTGAGTGTAATAAATGATTATTTTTCTAACCCATGGTTTTAAAAAAAAAAATTGTTAATTTAAGATGATTGGATAATAAGATAATGAAATTTGAGATAGTTAAGATTTATGTAACTTGTGTAAAAGTTTATTTTCTATTTAAGTTGAAATCTCCATGCTTTCAAATTCATTTTCTTATTTTGTTTTTCAAACTATCTTTTGGTTGTTCTTATCGTCCTCATCTTGCTATAGACTGGTATATGCTCTTTCTATGATCTTACTGTTTAGAAATCTTTCTATAATCTTTGATAATCTCCACCTTGTAAAACTTACCTATAACAACAGTTATCAGGTATAACTTCAATCTTCTTGTCATCTTATCTTAATCCTATTTCACTCTATCTATTCTGCGCCCTTCCATACCTCATTCCTTTTCGGGGACGAAAAGTTTTGAGTGGGGGAGAGTGTGACAACCCTGTATTTTGTAATTATTTTATTATATATTTTAATTATTTTTAAAGTAAGATTTTGATTTAAAAACTTATTTTACTTATTTGAAATGATTAAATTTATTATTTAAATATAATCTTGATTCTTATATGAGTTATAATTCCAAAATTTTGTAAAGTTGAATATTTGCCTGAAATGCTGATTTTGGTCAAAATAGTCAAACTGTGACTTTCAACTTAAAATTTTAAAAGTTTAAAATTTTAAATTTTTTCTTTTATTATGAAAGTACATAAAATTTTAAGAACACCACTTTTTGTTTCGTTGAAATTGGATGTAAATTGTGAAAGTTATACCCTTTACAATATTGTCCGTATATAGGGTTATTTAACAATGACTATTTTAAATTGTATAAATTACTTCTTCTTTGTTTTATTTTATTTTAATATGTGATAATATGTTATATAATGTATATTTTGACTTTTAAGTATTTTTAAAATGATAATATAATTTTTCTAAAGTTCATTTGAATTTATTTCTAATTTTAAAAGCCTAGTCTACAATTTTAAGCCATTTTCTTAATTTAATTATATATAATTAAAATTTATTTATTTATTTTATGAACTCACTTTTATTTGCTGTGTTTTACTTTATTTTATTCATTTTACATATATTTAAATTAAAGTAAATTTTTCCAAAGTGTATTGAAGTTATTTCTAATTCTTAAGTCAAGTTTTCATTTTCTGTGCTATTTTTCTTATTTTAATCATATCTAATTAATATTTAATTATTAATATTTTGTTTATCTGTTATAGTTTCGAATTTTAACTGAGATTTTAATTATTTTCAGTTATTTAGATGTATATGAATATATATATAGGAAAAGGTTTGAAAGCAAAGAAACGTAAAACCGTTTTGACGTTTCTTCTTCCGTTTCTTTTCCAATTAATAGATTTAATTTCCTTTGACCGTTCCTTTCTTTATTGTAGCTGTTCATTTCTTACCTCATTTTCACATGAAAACATTCCTTTCCACTTCATAATAATTTTATAATGAAATGTATAATTTTCCAAGACTAACAGTGATTTATGCACAATTTTAGAACACTGTTTGGTATTTTTAAGGCATTTTCTTCATTATTTTATATTTTTTTCAAATTATACTATTTGTTACCTCATATTTCTAATTGATTTCGGTTTGTAAAGTATTTTCTCCTGAAATTTTGTTTATGTAAAGTTTTAAAAGGAAAAGAATATGGAAGATTGTAAATCACTTTGAAACGTAAGCCCTTTTATTTGCCCAAACCCTTCATTTCCTTAAACTCCTCAATTAATTGCCTTAGCCGTGTAAAACCCTAATGTAGCCGTCATCTCATTAGGTTTTCACGTGAAAAAAAAAGATCATTTTCATTTGTTTCTCACGGCTTCAAAGATCTGGTAATGGCTTCCCTTTCTTTTTCTTACTTTTCTACTTGTTTTCCCTAAATTTTAAATTTTTTCATTTATTTAAAGACTTTGGCTTTTGTTTTCTTAAAAATCTAATTTTGGAAATTTTCTTGAAATGATTTCTGATCATTTGTCCAAATAAAAATAAATAATGTCTGAAAATTTGATTTGGATAAAAAGTGTAACTTTAATAGAAATTCTAAATTTTATAATTCTAAAGGCAAACAGTTCATCTTGAACTGTATACAATTGTGTAACATTTGTTTCACTTTTTTTTGGTCAGATTTGTTGTATACTTTTTTTTTTTTTAAAGTTAGTAATAAATAGTGTGAAACGGGAAATAAACTTTACATTTCTTTTACATATGTTTACATCTGTTTCTTAACTTTATATTTAACAATCAATTGGATGAAGCTAAATCAAATGTTATTAATTATGGTACAATAGCTATTAAATTTTGGTTTAAAGTGATGGTTTATTTTCCTAATAGAAACGTTAGTATTTTAAATTTATTTAATAAGAGAAACAAAATAATTTGTACGTTATTTAATAAGAGAAACAAAATAATTTGTACGTTACTTTGGGCATATATTTAATTGTTGCTCTTGCCTTTTCGTTATCTATTTGATTTTTTTTTTCTTGCGTTAACAATGCAAAGTTTTCAGCCGTATATTCTCTTTTGAGAATCCAAAATCTTGCTCAAATCTTGCCTTAAATCATTTCCGTGTGTGAATTATTTCTTTCCCTCTTGCCTCCCATACGTTTCCACCTATTGGATATAATTGAATGCCTTAATTGCCTCTACCGTTTAAGCATTTTTCTCTTGCCTGCCCTCTACATAAATTAGTGAGCAAATGTTAATATATATTTCACGTTCAAAAGTTCCATACCATAAATTATTCATTTTGCTTCCATCAAAATTTGCGTAAGCATCTCCTGAAGGTATGAACCGGCGCATGCTTTTCCTTTCATTTTTTTTTTCTCTTTTTTTTTTCTTTTTTTTCTTTCTTTCTTCTTTTCACTCTTGTTTTATTTCATTTGTTCTCCTTTCATTGTTTTGCTTTGGGTTGTTGATACAAAATCATATCTTGGCTGTCTTTCAACTCAAATCAAAAGTCGTGAAATTGTGCTTGTCGTGCCTTTGAAGTCGTGCTTGTATGTTGTTTTGGTCTCTAGCTTTGAAAAAGGTGAGTCTTTCTCACTCTGACATATATACTTATGAAAAGTGGATTGATGACAAGTGTTTAGTAATGTAAAATGTTTATGCAAGTTAATGATGATCATATGATATGCTATGCCGTGTTATTACCATGTTAAAACTGTTAATTTTCACCTGACATCTGATACATGACTGTATATTGTGATATTGACATTGTTTATATTATTTCTGTATATGATCACACTGCAAGTTCCCTGTTAGGATAAAAAATCATTATGGGCTGAAATGATAGGCCTGAGTTATTTTATTTATTTATTTAAACTTGGGATTGCGGGTTTAAAATGATAGAACCCGGATTTTTACCTTTTAAACTGCGGATTGAAATGATACATATCCGTATCACTTGACCTAGGTTAGAAAACTATATACAGACCCGTGGTTATTCTATAAAGTGCTTTGAATATTTTAAGTATTTTAAAAATATAAAATGTAACGTCCCGAAAATTTTCGACTTTCGAAAATTCAACATCGATACTCACTTTATCGACTGCCGAGCAATCGAAGGCCGGAAACACGAAATGTTATGGGTTTAAGAAAAAGAAAGACAAAGAAAAAGAAAGAAGAAGGTAGAAAATAGAAAATGGAGGGAAAAGAAAATAGAGAAAATAGAACGGAACAGAAAACAACAGAACAACATCAGAATCTCACAATTCGCAGCGGAACAACATATAATAATAAATGAATAATCTTTAAACAAAGAACTATATCAGTTATTACATTTTATACATTACATTTCATTACATCATATCATCAGAGTGTACAACAACATACAACAACAAACAGTGCAGCGGAAAAAGAAATACTATACTAGTAATACGCCATGCCATCCAGCTTGCCTCCAGCAACTCCAGAATATCCAGAATATCCTGATAAACCTAACTCTTAACTGCCCGTGTGGAAATTGGTGGGCACCCAGAGTTTAGGAAGGAAAACAATAAACTCCAAGTCAGTCATGTGACTGGTGTGAGAACTCAAAACAGTTTATTTATCTTTAAAATCAAAATAGAGGAATATTTTTAAATCAATTCGCAATGCTTTTAAAAATGAGACTACCATAAGGCCTCCCGCACACACACACAATGCAAACGCAGAATCGGAGGAGATTTCTCCTTATGATAGTCAAAGATGCTTGATACGTATTTAAAAGAACATTTGATATTATTATTAGTGTATAGTGTAGGAAAAATTCATTTCGAAAGTAGAATATAAATCTTAGCCAACATACGACCATTATCGTATGCCTACTATAGCTACCATCCAAACAGTGGTGACCACCATAAGTGAATGGCAGGTTCTACAACTAATACCGTACAAGTTTCGTATTGGGAATTGGATTTCCAACGAATGATCAGGCCAAGGAACTTCCCATTGCCACATGAGAATGCCTCTGGATGGACATCCCCGAGAACCAAACCGGATCTCTACCAACACAAGGCCGGGTTACCCCTAACTGAGTAACAACTAACCGAATATGCCATCCCCCGGTCCTTTGGGACCTTTCACCGAGCGCTCGTAATCAATTCACACAATCATAACAAAGTGTTTTCAACATGAGTAAGTATCTGGGCTCCATACCATGATACCGCCCTTTTCCAGAAGGAAATGCACACATCCTAAAGGGCGCTACCCCTCATAACCTTGCCGCATCTTTCCTGTTTTGACCATTCACGGGGTGTGAGGCTCGACGAAGTCACGTCCACAAAAACATACTTTATACAAAAGCCATGCTTTGGGTCAACAAATGATCATAGAAATGATCACAAAGATAGACGATCAAATAAACGATCCTATCACAAATAATCAACACAATGATCATTTACAGCTACACTCAGCATGTCACATTACCAAATTGGGAATATATCGCTGATAACATTCAACTACATAACCTCTGAGCTCGTACGTCTCAGAGAAGGGTGTTAAGCTAAAAGAATAAATTCTCCTCCACCAACAGAAATATATTTGAAAGAAATCGGCTTTATATCTCAATTTGTAATGTCAGACATACAATCCATACAAGTCTGTTCCGGGCTCGAACAAAACCGAAGGCACTTACAAAGAAGTCCTTGAAATCCGGATATTCACAATCCTGATCGGATTCACCATCACATATGGAGAACTCAATACCGTAGCTACTCGGTGCAGAGTCAATCGATAGGTCATCCTATCGCTTTCGCAAATACCCGGTCTTCAACACCGGTCTTCAAATGCAATTCATAACGACGTATCACATATTCGGAATGGGTTATACGACCCCATGGTCCTTTCCCGGTTAACCCGAATAGTGAGCGCTTATTCAAAAATAAGTGTGGAATTCAAACTCAAACAAATCACATCAAATACCCATTCAAAGGGAAATATTGATAGTCGGTTATTGAACTATCAATGGATATGCACGACATCACCAGTTTCCAAATAATTTTCCAAATTATTTATTTTCCAAAATATCTTCACTAGATATATAATTTCAATACTTCAAAAATAAATCAATATTTATTTTTAATCAAATTCCACTTTCTTTTATAAATTCCATAGTGAATTTATATTTCAAAATATCAATGAATATTCGATTTCAATTATTCATTTCAATTTACCTTCAAAAAGATAGATTCCCAAAATATTCACTTTATATTGGAAAACATTTCCATACTTATTTATTCATAAGTAATTCACAAATTTTATTTATTTTCAACACTTAGAAAATATTCAATATACTTAAATCGAGATTAAGTATATATTTCATTCTTTAAGGAAATCATTCTCTTAAACATATTTATTTGGGCCAAAACGAATGTTACGTAAAACATCGTTACGACAACCCAAAATCACTAGTATAGGGATTCGAAATTAAAATAGATATATAAATCCCAATGCTATACAAAACATTTCCTTTTGGAAATCATTTACTATAACAACAGTGTTATAGTCCACCATTTCCTTTTATTTCTCGAAAACGTCTATTCCAACAATGCATGTTGAAATCTATGGTTTCGAATCTCAATGCATTTAAAACATCGTTAGATCGTTTTAATTTTATTTCAAGTATCACATTCAAAACAATTTCCTTAACATATTATTCACTATTCAAAAACGTGAATATACTACGTTAACAAATTTCATCCTTTTATTCATTTTATTTCAAAGGATTATTCACAGTCAAAAAATGTGAATATAACTCCATTAATAGGTTTCAACAATTTACTTATCAAAATAAGTTGTTTACGAATTTATAAAACAACGTTTATAAACTCCATTTCTATTTATTTTATAACAACTTCCTTTTTATAAATTCCTTTATTAACCTATTCGATTTATAACTCAATTATAAACCAAAGATTCATATTATAAGTTAAATGCTTATAAAACGATTATTTTACAAAATCGTTTCTTTGAACTTCATAATTATAAATATTATAACTTATAAGATTCAATTATTCATCCAAATATATTCTTTTAATGACTTTATAAATTTTATAAACCTACTGTTTATAAAATTCCATTTATAATTTCACCGTTTATAATTCTATAAATTCCATTCATTCACAAAAATTCATTTTCACTTCATTCAAACACTTATAAAAACTCGTTTTATAATGTCAATATTTCAATTTATAAATATCCATTTATAAATCTCTTAATATAAATCAATTTATATTATTCTTTTAAAACGTCTTTAATCTCCTTTATTATTTCACCATTTTGATTCATAAAATAATTAAATTTTATAAATCCTAAACTTTTCACAATAAATTCAAAAATCCCGTTTTAAACTATTTTATAAAATTATTAACCCCATAATTTCAAAAATCAATTTTTAACTATATTTCTCAAAAATCATAATTTTTATAACATTAAAATTATACGTTATTTATTTATAATGGATCGATTCCAAAAATAAAGTATATTTTCAAAAATCACTTTAAAAATCATTTTAAAATCCCAAAATTTGGTTCAATGATGCTACATACCAAATAGTCAATCACGACAACAACGATATCATATATCGATATGATAATCCATCAAATATCAAAATATCTGAAATCTAATAAATACTGTTGAGGAATCCAGTTGGATCCCTCCAACCTGTTTTCCTGCATCCACAAACATTAGCACAATACCAATTTCGCTCCAGTACGAAATTATCGCGGTATATGGGATTTAAAATATTATCCGCTTAATAGACGGCGCAATAGGGTCTCATCCGCTAAACAAAAAATGCGGAAAATCAATAACTCCAATATATACATATGCCAATATATATATATATTGCTATTATATATAATACCAATTTCACTGTTTATGAAATATTCGCGGTATATGTTTTTAATAAATAACATCCGCTTACTAACGGCGTATAATGTCTATTTTAACAATCAATAGATAACAATCATCATTCAAACATGCATTCAAATATTTTAAATCTAACTATTTAAAATAAAATCGAAACTGATTCGATTGAGTGAGAAGTTCTCACCTTGATTTCAATTTCGTTTTAGCGATTTATTTCGAATAAAATTAAATGGACGTTTAATTTTACCCAAAATTTTCACTAACTCCAAACGACTCCAATCCAACTCCATCGCGTAGTGCTCGTCCATACGATTCCAACGCAACTGGTTTCGCGCGTTTTCGACCTCGTATGAAAAAGTTATGCATTTTTAAACTTACACGAATTTTATACTCATAATTTACAATATAAACTAAATATTTTCAAACCACAACTCATCTCAACCCTCAGATCCATGCTCCTCCTCATCTGGACCGCACACCCCCATCCCTTCTCTACCGTTCACCATCTTTCTACAGGTGATACAAAAGCACGGCCGAACCCATATTATAGAAATTAGGGTTAAATATCACCACCTCCACGTCGAGCTTGAACGCGATCAGGATACACCACCATGCGCGCCTCCCCACACTACACCTTCGGCCAGAGCACAGGCCAACTCGGCCCCCCCTACAGCATGGAAAACCGTGCGCAACACGTGCACTTCATCTCCAATTTGCCGCTGATCCATGAAGCTATTCGCGATCTTGACCGTTGATATTAAAGATCTCATCGAGCTCTTCAATCTTCTAGTTGGAAGTTTTTGGTAAATGTCGATGGATGAGGAGATAAACGAGAGGGAAGATCGAACGTTTATGGCCGTTCATAGCAATGGAGGCGGCTGCAGTTATTAGGGTTTAGATTTCCTTTTTTTTTTTAGAATGGTGGCTATTTATAGAGAAAAATCGAACACTATTCATCCGGAAATTCCGAACTCCGATTTACGCGCCGTAACCAGCGTTTCTAGGGTTTACCCCGCGTTCCGGACACAATGGAACAGGTTTCGAAAGCTAATTCGGACATCTGTGCGAGTTATGGCAATAAATGTTCAATTTAAATTAAACCGATTTAATCGATTTTCTAGGCGTTTTAATTTGTACCGGACAAACGGTAAATCCAATTGACACGAAATTTGAAACCTTACCATAATATCACATTACGGATCCGATGAAACTAGTTTCGTCGAAATCCGAGACTTTTTGAAAAATGGCTATTTTAACTCGCCAAATTAAAATTAAAAATAAATCGATGCGTTTCGAGCTGCCACGATCAAACGATAACTCCGATTGACACGAAATTTGAAATCCGGTAATAATTAACTATTACGGATCTAATGGAACTGGTTTCGTTCAATTCTGAGACTGTTCAAAAATTGACTATTTTCACTAGTCGATTTAAATATTAAAATATTCAATTTTCACAAATTAACTTTTAATTCGATTTTAAAAGTTCTAAAATATCATTCTAACTCCAATATGATAAAATAAAATTTTAAAAATCATTTTCAATCATATTTAACTCAATTTTCAATTATTTCCATAATTTAACGTATTAAATTATCGATTTAATTATTCAATTAAATCCAATAATTCAAATTAAAATCATTCGACTTATAAATTTCACTTCTTAATATTTAAAATTAATTAAATATTCAAATTTTAATTTCTAAAAATTCTGGGTCGTTACAATCTTCCCCCCTTAAAAGAATTTCGACCTCGAAATTATTAAGTAAGAAAAGTTACAGAATTTATTAATTTTCCAAAATTCATAGTTAAACTTCTTACAATACTTTACTAAGTTTCCATATCATACTTAGTTATCTTTTCAAAAACAACTACTATTGTTTAACTTTCAACTCCAAATCAAAATTTAAGTTTTCAAAATTTTTCCAATTTTCTCGAAAATATTCTAACGCCTTAAATTTTCGGAAAAATTCGCCATAGTCTCCTTTGCGCGGCTCGATCCGAAAAAAAAATGACAGTATATATATCACAAATATACATCTCATCAAGTAATGAGGCATCCCGAAGGGAAAAGGTATAAAAGTACGGTATGTAATCCGAGATATGTACCTTATATTTTTATTAGCAAGCATATATGGCTAATATAGCGCGAAAGCGAGCTCCAAATGCGAAGCAAACGCGATCCGCACCTACTAATCACTCAACAAACAACATGAGAATCATGCATGTAGACAATAGTATCAATATACAACATATAGCAACATAATAACTATCTATGTCAACTTAGCAAATGAAACTAAAGCAATATATTCAACCATCAACCAATTATCATCCAACAAATTCATAACCAATATATATTCATTCATATTCTCATTAATATTAATAAATTGGTTTTCAATTTAATCACATTTGATTTGTTTACATTGGATTTTATCAATATTCATCCTCAATTCAATTAGTTAACATTTACTAATTTAAATCCAATTCACATTCAATTCTATTCAAATTTATTTACTTTCAATTGAATTTCAATTACTTTAGCTTCCAATTTCATTAACTCAATTTCATTAACACTTAATGAATTATATACAATCAATCAACTAACAATCATATATCAACCAATGTATATTAATTAAAACCAAATTCCTTTGCTTATATTCATTCAATTTGGTCTAATTAAATTGATTTGCATTCTATTTTTCAACTTCCAACAACATTAGATTTTAATGAATTAACACTTATATTCATTCTTCCATATCAACTTTATTCACATTCAATTGATTAATATTCAATCCATTCATTCAATTCAATTACTAAAGTTGAATTTTATTTATATAACTTAAGTTCATATTTCATTTTACTTTATTACTTTACTTTGATACTAATATCAATTTCATTCAACATCTTTTAAGTTATATTTCCATTTTAATAAACATCACTTGGTTTTACATAACTTAAATTCCAACTTGTAAATAAATTCAGATTTCAATTTTAAAGTAAATTTCCATTTAACTTTAAATTTATTTTTATTTCAACTCATATTCATATAGTTTCACTTCTTATATATATAAGTTTATTTCACAATTGTAAATCACTTTAATTATAATTCAATTCTTATAATTCTTTACTTATACAATTTATTCTTCAATTTAGATTATTCAAACAACTAAACAATCAACTTATATACTCTTTAATAATTCTGAAAAATTATTTCTTTATATATAAAAGATAATCAAGGCAAAAATTATTTCATTTACCCAATTTTAAAACAATATCGTGTCGGTTTATCTTGTTTAAGAGTTTAGAAACCCCTTTCTACGATAGTTAGCTAGACTACATCGACCGAAATCTATAAACAATCAACCGATAAGTCAACACAATACAAAACAATTTATATTCACTAACAAATACGCTCTCATAGCTATTATTACACTCAAACTCAATTTAGAGTACTACTGACTCTATCTCTAATGAGTAATACCCAACAGAACCATGGTTGTCGCTTAACCATAAGCTCTGATACCAAATGTAACGTCCCGAAAATTTTCGACTTTCGAAAATTCAACATCGATACTCACTTTATCGACTGCCGAGCAATCGAAGGCCGGAAACACGAAATGTTATGGGTTTAAGAAAAAGAAAGACAAAGAAAAAGAAAGAAGAAGGTAGAAAATAGAAAATGGAGGGAAAAGAAAATAGAGAAAATAGAACGGAACAGAAAACAACAGAACAACATTAGAATCTCACAATTCGCAGCGGAACAACATATAATAATAAATGAATAATCTTTAAACAAAGAACTATATCAGTTATTACATTTTATACATTACATTTCATTACATCATATCATCAGAGTGTACAACAACATACAACAACAAACAGTGCAGCGGAAAAAGAAATACTATACTAGTAATACGCCATGCCATCCAGCTTGCCTCCAGCAACTCCAGAATATCCAGAATATCCTGATAAACCTAACTCTTAACTGCCCGTGTGGAAATTGGTGGGCACCCAGAGTTTAGGAAGGAAAACAATAAACTCCAAGTCAGTCATGTGACTGGTGTGAGAACTCAAAACAGTTTATTTATCTTTAAAATCAAAATAGAGGAATATTTTTAAATCAATTCGCAATGCTTTTAAAAATGAGACTACCATAAGGCCTCCCGCACACACACACAATGCAAACGCAGAATCGGAGGAGATTTCTCCTTATGATAGTCAAAGATGCTTGATACGTATTTAAAAGAACATTTGATATTATTATTAGTGTATAGTGTAGGAAAAATTCATTTCGAAAGTAGAATATAAATCTTAGCCAACATACGACCATTATCGTATGCCTACTATAGCTACCATCCAAACAGTGGTGACCACCATAAGTGAATGGCAGGTTCTACAACTAATACCGTACAAGTTTCGTATTGGGAATTGGATTTCCAACGAATGATCAGGCCAAGGAACATCCCATTGCCACATGAGAATGCCTCTGGATGGACATCCCCGAGAACCAAACCGGATCTCTACCAACACAAGGCCGGGTTACCCCTAACTGAGTAACAACTGACCGAATATGCCATCCCCCGGTCCTTTGGGACCTTTCACCGAGCGCTCGTAATCAATTCACACAATCATAACAAAGTGTTTTCAATATGAGTAAGTATCTGGGCTCCATACCATGATACCACCCTTTTCCAGAAGGAAATGCACACATCCTAAAGGGCGCTACCCCTCATAACCTTGCCGCATCTTTCCTGTTTTGACCATTCACGGGGTGTGAAGCTCGACGAAGTCACGTCCACAAAAACATACTTTATACAAAAGCCATGCTTTGGGTCAACAAATGATCATAGAAATGATCACAAAGATAGACGATCAAATAAACGATCCTATCACAAATAATCAACACAATGATCATTTACAGCTACACTCAGCATGTCACATTACCAAATTGGGAATATATCGCTGATAACATTCAACTACATAACCTCTGAGCTTGTACGTCTCAGAGAAGGGTGTTAAGCTAAAAGAATAAATTTTCCGCCACCAACAGAAATATATTTGAAAGAAATCGGCTTTATATCTCAATTTGTAATGTCAGACATACAATCCATACAAGTCTGTTCCGGGCTCGAACAAAACCGAAGGCACTTACAAAGAAGTCCTTGAAATCCGGATATTCACAATCCTGATCGGATTCACCATCACATATGGAGAACTCAATACCGTAGCTACTCGGTGCAGAGTCAATCGATAGGTCATCCTATCGCTTTCGCAAATACCCGATCTTCAACACCGGTCTTCAAATGCAATTCATAACGACGTATCACATATTCGGAATGGGTTATACGACCCCATGGTCCTTTCCCGGTTAACCCGAATAGTGAGCGCTTATTCAAAAATAAGTGTGGAATTCAAACTCAAACAAATCACATCAAATACCCATTCAAAGGGAAATATTGATAGTCGGTTATTGAACTATCAATGGATATGCACGACATCAACAGTTTCCAAATAATTTTCCAAATTATTTATTTTCCAAAATATCTTCACTAGATATATAATTTCAATACTTCAAAAATAAATCAATATTTATTTTTAATCAAATTCCACTTTCTTTTATAAATTCCATAGTGAATTTATATTTCAAAATATCAATGAATATTCGATTTCAATTATTCATTTCAATTTACCTTCAAAAAGATAAATTCCCAAAATATTCACTTTATACTGGAAAACATTTCCATACTTATTTATTCATAAGTAATTCACAAATTTTATTTATTTTCAACACTTAGAAAATATTCAATATACTTAAATCGAGATTAAGTATATATTTCATTCTTTAAGGAAATCATTCTCTTAAACATATTTATTTGGGCCAAAACGAATGTTACGTAAAACATCGTTACGACAACCCAAAATCACTAGTATAGGGATTCGAAATTAAAATAGATATATAAATCCTAATGCTATACAAAACATTTCCTTTTGGAAATCATTTACTATAACAACAGTGTTATAGTCCACCATTTCCTTTTATTTCTTGAAAACGTCTATTCCAACAATGCATGTTGAAATCTATGGTTTCGAATCTCAATGCATTTAAAACATCGTTAGATCGTTTTAATTCTATTTCAAATATCACATTCAAAACAATTTCCTTAACATATTATTCACTATTCAAAAACGTGAATATACTACGTTAACAAATTTCATCCTTTTATTCATTTTATTTCAAAGGATTATTCACAGTCAAAAAATGTGAATATAACTCCATTAATAGGTTTCAACAATTTACTTATCAAAATAAGTTGTTTACGAATTTATAAAACAACGTTTATAAACTCTATTTCTATTTATTTTATAACAACTTCCTTTTTATAAATTCCTTTATTAACCTATTCGATTTATAACTCAATTATAAACCAAAGATTCATATTATAAGTTAAATGCTTATAAAACGATTATTTTACAAAATCGTTTCTTTGAACTTCATAATTATAAATCTTATAACTTATAAGATTCAATTATTCATCCAAATATATTCTTTTAATGACTTTATAAATTTTATAAACCTACTGTTTATAAAATTCCATTTATAATTTCACCGTTTATAATTCTATAAATTCCATTCATTCACAAAAATTCATTTTCACTTCATTCAAACACTTATAAAAACTCGTTTTATAATGTCAATATTTCAATTTATAAATATCCATTTATAAATCTCTTAATATAAATCAATTTATATTATTCTTTTAAAACGTCTTTAATCTCCTTTATTATTTCACCATTTTGATTCATAAAATAATTAAATTTTATAAATCCTATATTTAAACTTTTCACAATAAATTCAAAAATCCCGTTTTAAACTATTTTATAAAATTATTAACCCCATAATTTCAAAAATCAATTTTTAACTATATTTCTCAAAAATCATAATTTTTATAACATTAAAATTATACGTTATTTATTTATAATGGATCGATTCCAAAAATAAAGTATATTTTCAAAAATCACTTTAAAAATCATTTTAAAATCCCAAAATTTGGTTCAATGATGCTACATACCAAATAGTCAATCACGACAACAACGATATCATATATCGATATGATAATCCATCAAATATCAAAATATCTGAAATCTAATAAATACTGTTGAGGAATCCAGTTGGATCCCTCCAACCTGTTTTCCTGCATCCACAAACATTAGCACAATACCAATTTCGCTCCAGTACGAAATTATCGCGGTATATGGGATTTAAAATATTATCTGCTTAATAGACGGCGCAATGGGGTCTCATCCGCTAAACAAAAAATGCGGGAAATCAATAACTCCAATATATACATATGCCAATATATATATATATATATATATATATATATATTGCTATTATATATAATACCAATTTCACTGTTTATGAAATATTCGCGGTATATGTTTTTAATAAATAACATCCGCTTACTAACGGCGTATAATGTCTATTTTAACAATCAATAGATAACAATCATCATTCAAACAAGCATTCAAATATTTTAAATCTAACTATTTAAAATAAAATCGAAACTGATTCGATTGAGTGAGAAGTTCTCACCTTGATTTCAATTTCGTTTTAGCGATTTATTTCGAATAAAATTAAACGGACGTTTAATTTTACCCAAAATTTTCACTAACTCCAAACGACTCCAATCCAATTCCATCGCGTAGTGCTCGTCCATACGATTCCAACGCAACTGGTTTCGCGCGTTTTCGACCTCGTATGAAAAAGTTATGCATTTTTAAACTTACACGAATTTTATACTCATAATTTACAATATAAACTAAATATTTTCAAACCACAACTCATCTCAACCCTCAGATCCATGCTCCTCCTCATCTGGACCGCACACCCCCATCCCTTCTCTCCCGTTCACCATCTTTCTACAGGTGATACAAAAGCACGGCCGAACCCATATTATAGAAATTAGGGTTAAATATCACCACATCCACGCCGAGCTTGAACGCGATCAGGATACACCACCATGTGCGCCTCCCCACACTACACCTTCGGCCATAGCACAGGCCAACTCGGCCCCCCCTACAGCATGGAAAACCGTGCGCAACACGTGCACTTCATCTCCAATTTGCCGCTGATCCATGAAGCTATTCGCGATCTTGACCGTTGATATTAAAGATCTCATCGAGCTCTTCAATCTTCTAGTTGGAAGTTTTTGGTAAATGTCGATGGATGAGGAGATAAACGAGAGGGAAGATCGAACGTTTATGGCCGTTCATAGCAATGGAGGCGGCTGCAGTTATTAGGGTTTAGATTTCTTTTTTTCTTTTTTCTTTTTTTTAGAATGGTGGCTATTTATAGAGAAAAATCGAACACTATTCATCCGGAAATTCCGAACTCCGATTTACGCGCCGTAACCAGCGTTTCTAGGGTTTACCCCGCGTTCCGGACACAATGGAACAGGTTTCGAAAGCTAATTCGGACATCTGTGCGAGTTATGGCAATAAACGTTCAATTTAAATTAAACCGATTTAATCGATTTTCTAGGCGTTTTAATTTGTACCGGACAAACGGTAAATCCAATTGACACGAAATTTGAAACCTTACCATAATATCACATTACGGATCCGATGAAACTGGTTTCGTCGAAATCCGAGACTTTTTGAAAAATGGCTATTTTAACTCGCCAAATTAAAATTAAAAATAAATCGATGCGTTTCGAGCTGCCACGATCAAACGATAACTCCGATTGACACGAAATTTGAAATCCGGTAATAACTAACTATTACGGATCCAATGGAACTGGTTTCGTTCAATTCTGAGACTGTTCAAAAATTGACTATTTTCACTAGTCGATTTAAATATTAAAATATTCAATTTTCACAAATTAACTTTTAATTCGATTTTAAAAGTTCTAAAATATCATTCTAACTCCAATATGATAAAATAAAATTTTACAAATCATTTTCAATCATATTTAACTCAATTTTCAATTATTTCCATAATTTAACGTATTAAATTATCGATTTAATTATTCAATTAAATCCAATAATTCAAATTAAAATCATTCGACTTGTAAATTTCACTTCTTAATATTTAAAATTAATTAAATATTCAAATTTTAATTTCTAAAAATTCTGGGTCGTTACAATAAATTATGAAATTTGATTTAAAATAGATTTTGAAAGGTTTTAAAATAAATAAATTATGATTTTTCTATGTGTTAAAAATGTAATTTATGAATGGATTAACTGGATTTTGAAATATAACTTATGTTTGAAATTTGGAATTTTGACTAAAAATGATATTTAAGTTACATGAATAAAATGGACTTTAATTATATTTGGAAAATGGTAAATATGATAAATTGATTTATATTTGAATTTAAGTGATTTATTAAAGAATTATTGTTTTTCTATAAATTTAAGTGGTTGAATAAATGACTGTCGAAAAATGAAATTTTAAAATATAACTTGACTTGAAATGTTATTTGAGTTTTAACTAAAGATGTTAAATTAATTAAATAAACTGGAAATTTAGTTAAATTTGTGAAATGGTAATATAAATCTGAAACGTATAGGTTTTAATTTATGAAAGAAACGTATAGGTTTAAATTTATGAAAGAAACGTATAGGTTTTAATTTATGAAAGAAACGTATAGGTTTTAATTTATGAAAGAAACATATAGGGTTTAATTAATGAAAGAACGTATGGTGTTCTAATTAATGATAGGAACATGTAAATTCCTAATTAATGAAAGAAAGGTATAAGTTTTAATTAATGAAAGAAACGTATAAGTTTTTAATTAATGAAAGAAACGTGTAAAGTCCTAATTAATGAGAGAACATGTAAAGTTTTAATTAAGAAAGAAACATGTAAAGTTTTAAGTAGTGTGGTATTGATTTAATTAATAAATGTTCATTATTGTAATAGGAATATAAAATTTAAAACGTACATTTGACACGTAGATTTTAATCAATGTAATGGTGTATTTTAAATTGATTAAAATGATAAATGTTACTTACTGTAATAATAAAATGTAAGTTGATAACGTACATTTGATAAGCAAGTTTTAATTTATGTGAATGGCATACTTTAAATGATTAAAATAATAAAGTTTCTTTATTGTAATAATAATGTAAGTTAATAAGGTGCTTTTAACTTAACATAAGAATTTCGGTTTAAATTGTATATTACAGTAAGAAAGTTTATTTAACTATAAGGCTATGATAAATTGACATGTTAAAATTTTAAGCTTATCAATACTTTGATTATATACAATGTAAAGTGGAAAGTAGTACATTCCAAAAATGCTATGATTCCTTAAGGTAACATTTCCAAAATGCTATGATAATTTAAAGGAATATTTCAAGTTTAATAAATTTAAAGAAATATTCAATGATTTGAAAATTTGGGTTTTATTTGAATGATATAATATTGAATTATTTTTGAAATGGAAATGATACAATTGTGATATTGTTTTGAAATGAGTATGATATTTTGGTCTTGAAAGTATAAATTATTTGAAATAAATATCCATGGGTTATAATAACGATTGGTTGTTAAAGAGACCGGGATCGGATATTGTCTTATAGCCGGACAATACCGAAAACCACTTTAACAACTGTGTACGCGGTGGAGATTCCAGAATGAAGTAGGATGGTGGCGAAGTTCTCGAGGTATGTTACGTGGACCCAACTCCCGTGAGTTGGCATATATGACTAAAACAGGAGCTATACCGGGCTACACAAAGGGTCGCACCCTTTCATCGAGCATGCTCCATCGAAAACTATTCTATTACTTTTGTGATTCGATTCGGTGGCGCCACTTTGATTCGGGGGTATTGTTCGAGGTGGGCGGAAGCTGCTGGCTTGCCGTCACCACCGGCCCGGGAGTGCAAACGGTGTATCCACCCTGGCATTGCCTCGCGTGCCATGTCATATCCTTATATCGAGCCCACTACGATTTTGGTTTTAAAGATCCGACCGCATTAAGGTTCACCATCCCCTTAACGCTATTTTCTATATGATTATACTTTACTGATTAGACACTACCGTATATAGCGTATATTACTATATAGTAAATAGTTTAAGGGATCCTTAGAGGATGGGCGGTCCCAAGCATCCTTTAAGTTATTGATGCATTTTGTTACTGTTCACTTGAGTTGATTTACAGTTTATAAATATTTATGTCCTGACTAGAGGGTTTTGTGTTTTGCTTTACGCTCGGGTCAGATTGATTGAGTTAGCATTCAAGATTCACCTTCGGAGTTGGAGCTTTCCTTGAAGATCCAGCCTTCTATTTTGTTTCAGTATCCAGTGTTTTAGTGATGTATCTTGTTACTCTTCTGTTGTATCTCATTTAACTCTGATGTATCTTATATTTTTTTTAGTAGCTTCATGAACTACTATCTCTTTTACTTCCGCTGCGTTATTATATACTCTGTGTCTGTGATCTGTGATTTTATTTACTGTATATTCTGAGGTTTGCCAAAATTTTATTTACAACGCGGTATTTTGAGCAATTCAATTCCGGCATGAGTGTCTATCTATACACTTACAATGGATGCGAATGGTTGAAAATACTGGGTCGTTACAGTCTCTATCTTTACCATCAACCTCAATATACAACCCAAACAAGGAGTTGCAAAGTCGTTGTGACATCGCCAACCTATCAACATACAAGCGGGGCATACAACAACACAAAAGCAGTAGTTCTCAATGTCAAACATATCAAACCAAAGACTGAAAGAATCTTAGATAACACTTCAAGACAGTGAAACATTTCTATATCAAGGCATGTACCAGAACATAGTTACAAAGTTAGAGCATCATCAACTCTGTAATAAACAAGGCATTGACACGACTCATTCTTGACAATAAAGGCGAGGCAGAATCATCCCTAGACAAGCTCACAACTGCAGATCTCACAGCATCAGTCGTTTTTCATTTAGCCAAGGTACGACGGCAAACTCATCTCTGACTGAAACCATCGGCAGCAACTTCCAGGCCACAATCTTCTAGTCATTCGCGAACCAAGCATTTTCAAGCTGTAGAAACGTATTAGCTTCAGGCAGCATCGAGCACCTCGCACCATGGCCTTTAGATCTCACATCGATGGTAGTTTCTTGTTTCAAGCGCTGCGATTTTTGAGGAAGATGCAAATTTCTTTTGGCGGCGTTTGAGTTGGTGAAGGCAATTTAAATATAAAAAGTATGAGATATTTTTTTATAGGCAGTTTTAACCACATCAGCTGCCGCATGTACATGCTGTCAGTACACGTTTTATTGCAAAAAGTAACTGGCTCTACATTTGAGATGCCGCCAGTTTGCGGCATTTCAAATGTCGTCCTGCTGTACGTCTGCTGTTTAAGACAGACTGCTCTTTCATTTATCACTTCACCCTCAAAAAATCATAACCCAAATCCGAACCCAACACTCCAGTTAAAGAATTTGAAAGGAATGAACTGAATTTTATTACAACTAAATGATCTTTTGAATACAATACAGTTTGTAACATGATACGTTTGTATTTATAAACAAAACAAGAGATATGGGCTGCGGGTTGGCCCAAGATAATATAACAGCCCGCACAGCCTGCATATGCATTATAACAGAGAATACACTGAGGTTATATCGTTTATTTGCCCCCTCAAACCCAAACTAGGGTTAGGGTTTGTAAACGATAAACACAACTTCAGCCGCCATCAAAAATGAGTTGCCGTGAGATGAAACTTTCGAGCAAGCGTGGCAATTCCCAGTATTGAAGACTCAGATAGACAATGATCTGAGAGAGATCTGAACTCCAAGTTTGAGTAGAGCAAGATCCATAAGAAATACAGATCCAAATTCAAGTATAGATGAAATCAGGAAGAAATCTCAGATTTGTGGAAGCTTTAGCTGAGATATAAGATGATTCAGGCCTAATCTTTCCTGAATCATCAGGTGCTTCGATTTCTGATTGTGGTGCCTTGGGTATGAGATGATTGAAGCCTAGTCTTTCCCAAATCATCAGATGCTTTGATTTCTGACTGAGGCGCCTCAGGTATATAAATCTGTGATTTAGATCTCAGGTTGACATTATCTTCATCAACTTTAATCTCGTGCCTGAAGCGAGTGAAGTTGGGTCTCGAAAGAGGTTTGGTAAAGATATCGGCTTTCTGGTAAGTGGAAGGTATGTATCCAACTTTTAGTTCGCCTTTAATTACTTGCTCTCGTACGAAGTATAAATCTAACTCCATATGTTTCGTACGAGAGTGCATAACTGGATTGATAGATAGCACAATTGCACTTTGATTATCACACCATATTGTTGCTCTGGCATTATGTGCGATACGTAGTTCAGTTAGAAGGGATTTTATCCACATGATCTCTGCAGTAGTACTAGCTAAACTACGATACTCTGCTTCTGTACTGGATCTAGACACTGTTGGTTGTTTTTTAGCACACCAAGATATAGGATTGTTACCTAAAAATATGCAGTAACCTGTAGTGGATCTTCGATCATCAGTGTCTGTTGCCCAATCTGAATCAGCATATCCATTAATATGTAGAGTTGAACATGATTGTAGTATTAGCCCTTGATTGATAGATCCCTTTAGATACTGTAAGATATGTTTCACTGCTCTCCAATGATTGTCAAGTGGCTTTTGCATGAACTGACTTACTTTGTTGACACTGTAAGATATGTCAGGTCTGGTAACAGTGACATACTGAAGTGCCCCCACTATGCTTCTATATTGCTTGTCATTTAAAATTGGTTCTCCTTTGTTCTTTGATAACTGTAAATTGCTAGTCATTGGAGTAGGAAGTGGATAAGCTTTATCCATCTTAGCTCTCACTAGAATTTCATTAATGTATTTTTACTGACTTAGCAGTATTTCAGAATTTGATGTTTTTCTGACTTCAATCCCAAGAAAATAATTTAGCTCTCCTAAATCTTTAATGGAGAACTCCTTCTTTAGGCATTGTGTTATGTAAGTGATCTTAGTCTTGCTGTCACCTGTAATAATAAAATCATCGACATAAATTAGCACATAGGTTGCAGCATGATTAGAAAATTTAGTGAATAGAGAGTTGTCTGATTTTGTTTGACTGTATCCATGACTGGATAGAATGGTCTTAAGTTTGTCAAACCAGACTCTTGGTTCTTTCTTGAGCCCATAGAGTGCTTTATTAAGTTTGCACACCAGTTGCTCACTGCCTTTTTGTATGAAACCAATTGGTTGTTCCATATATACTTCCTCCTGCAAGTCACCATTAAGAAAAGCATTATTAACATCTAATTATTGAATGGCCCAGTTCTTATGCAAAGCAATTGTTAGTATTATCCTAATGGATGTGTGTTTCACAACTGGAGAAAAAGTTTCATTGAAATCAAACCCATTTTGTTGTGAATACCCTTTTGCCACTAATCTTGCTTTGTGCCTAAGAATTGAGCCATCAGGATTCTTTTTCAGTTTGTATGTCCATTTGCATCCTATGATGTTTTTATTCTTTGGTAATTGGACAAGATCCCAAGTTCTGTTTTTGATTAGTACATTAAATTCTTCTATCATAGCACTTTTCCAATTTTCATCAGTAATTGCTTGCTGATAAGTGGTTGGCTCACTTGAGTCAAGTTCAGCACTTTATATTTTTGGTTTAAAAATACCACTCTTTGCCCTATTTATCATATGATGACCAGTGCTTGCAGGAATAGTGGGTTGATTTCTATCTTCACTGGGGGGCTCTTGTTGGGTATTGATTGACTGTTGGTTACTCAATACTGGACATGAGTCATTTGAGTAGTTGTGGTCAGAACTAGCATTATCTGCCCTTGATGATTCTCCTGTTGGCTCATGACCTGGTTCACTGGTGAGCATAGTGTGTTGTGAGCAGGAGTTCTTTCCAGTATCATCTTTACTTTGGGTTGGTATGATTATCTCAGGTGAGAATGGTATTGAAGGTATGGAATACTTTGCATTGTATATCTTGTGAGATGTTTTAATGCCTGCATTGCTAAAGGGAAATTCATTCTCATTAAATATAACATGTCTGGATACATACACTCTACCATTGTTGTCAAGACATTTGTAACCCTTTTGATTTATAGGATAACCTATAAATGTACATGGTTTTGATCTATAATCTAATTTGTGTGAATTATATGGTCTTAAACAGGGAAAACATTGACATCCAAACATTTTCATATCTTTGTAATCTGGTTTAACTTTAGTTAGCACTTCCAAAGGACTCTTATATTTAAGAATCTTTGTAGGCAGTCTATTAATCAGGTAGACTGCTGTAGAGAAGGCATCTAGCCAAAACTTAAGTGGCATAGATGCTTGTGCTAGTAAAGTTAAACCTATTTCAACAATGTGTCGATGTTTTCTTTCTATAAGACCATTTTGTTCTGAAGTGTATGGACATGTGACTCTATGTGTGATTCCCTTATTTTCAAGAAATTTCTTTAGAGGCATAAACCCCTTACCTCCATCTGTCTGAAACGTTTTTACCTGATTACCGGTTTGTCTTTCAACATTTGTAATAAATTGCATCACTGCATTGTTAGCTCTGATTTTGATTTCAGAAAGTAAATCCATACAAATCTAGAGTAAGCATCAATAAATGAAATATAGTACTTATAGCCATAATCAGTGAAAATTGGGGCTGGTCCCCATAGATCTGCTGCAATTAATTCAAGAGTTTTACTGTACACAGTCTTAGAGTTTGGAAATGCAAGCTTATGACTTTTGCCTGACTGACAGTATGTACATATATAAGAAGTAGGGATTTTATCAACAAGAATATCATCACACTTATTCAAAACATGTTTTACAATGTCTATACTAGGGTGTCCTAATTTACAGTGCCACATATTGAATTTCTTTATGTACTTTCCTGTGTCACTTATTACAGTAGCATTACACCATTTACTCTTATGCTTAGATTTTCTCGAGCTTGCAACTTCAAATTTGTATAACCCCTTATGTTCTTTACCCTGCAAAAGAACCCCATCAGTCAGATTATCTTTTACTAGACAGTGTGTTGAGTGAAATTCAAAATACACATTATTGTCTCTAGCAAATTGAGATACACTCATTAAAATTTTCTTAATTAATGGTACCCTCAGTAAGTTTCTGAGGTATAATTGTCTAGTACCATTAAGACTTGCATTTCCAATATGAGATATGTGTGCAGTTTTACCATTACCCATATACAGTAATTGTTTACCTTTGTACTCTCTATTGCCAAGATTCAGTTGACTCAAGTTATTAGTCACATGATTAGTTGCACCAGAGTCAGGATACCAACTGTCATCATGTATATCTTCTATTCTTGCAGTGCTGGTGTCTGTATTTTCTGATTTTGGTTCTTGATGCATGTTCACCATGTTTGCACTTGGATTTTGAGATCTTGCATTGTTGTTATTCTACTGTGCTGGTGTGAAATTAGCATCAAACCTAAAATAACACTTGCTTGCAGTATGACCAAACCTTTCACATATTTGGCATCTAGGCCTGTTATTACTGTAGTTCCATCTGCCACCCCTTGCTCTGCCTCTGTTGGGTTAACTGCCTCTGTAGTTGTTTGATTGTGATTGATTTCTGCTGCCCTGACCTTTTTCTTGATTTCTGTTCTTGCTAACAGAGACTTGATTGATATTGTACTCCAAGTTTATTGACTTCTTTTGCTCTAGTCTCCCTTCATGAGCAAGAAGCATTGACTGAACACTAGTGAGGGATGGCAGTTTTTCATTAGAGGATATTATAGCTACCACTGCTTCATATTCCTCATCTAGACCACTTAGAATATACTGTATTTGTTCAGTGTCTGCTACTTTGTGACCAGCACAGGCTAATTGATCACATAATGTCTTTGCCTTTGATAGATAATCTCTCATGCTAGTACTATCTTTCCTTAGATTCTGCAACTGTCTTTTGTATTGAATTATTCTTGCTGCAGATTGTGAACTGAATATTTGCTCAATTGTATGCCAGATTTCGTGTGCAGTTTTGCACCCAACTAACTGTGGCATGAGACTTGCATCTACAGAAGATAGTAGCCATGAGCTAATTAGACTATCTTGTCTTTCATGTGTAATGTAATCTTTATTGTTGACAAGTTTTCCTTCATTATCTGCAGTGAATCTAGGTGGGGTAACTATGGTGCCATAGACAAATTCCTGCAGGCCATAGCCTCTTATAGCGGTTTCAATCTGAAATTTTCATAACAAATAGTCGGATTCAGTCAATTGGATGGTGATGATCTAACTTTGTGGCTTGATAATAGACTTGATTAGATCATGAGTGTCATTTGGCTGATCTTGAGCAGTTCTTGAGACAGAACTAAATGATGTTGTTGCATTGCTGTTCTCATCAGCCATTTTGGTGAATCAAGAAGTGAAGAAACAAGAAGTGGGATACAACCAAAATGAGGCAAGTGATGATCTGCACTCTGATGCCTGTTCTTTAGCAAGAAACAAGAATTGGAATACAACCACAATGGGGCAAGTGATGAACTGCACTCTGATGCTTGTTCTTAGACAAGACACAGACAGTAAGGTAATCAAGAAACGTATACTTCTGATGGATTAAGTGCAGCCGAAGGGGTAATCGATGGTGAGATCACTCTGAGAAAACTCATTCCTGGCACGGCACAAGATTCAGATGATGAAGAATGCTTCTCATGTGATGATTCAATATCTGATGAGAGCAATCTACTGTTAAGCAGTTTTAAATTTTTAGCTCTGATACCAAGTTAAAGAATTTGAAAGGAATGAACTGAATTTTATTACAACTGAATGATCTTTTGAATACAATACACTTTGTAACATGATACGTTTGTATTTATAAACAAAACAAGAGATATGGGCTGCGGGTTGGCCCAAGATAATATAACAGCCCGTACAGCCTGCATATGCATTGTAACAGAGAATACACTGAGGTTATATCGTTCATTAATTCTTCCAAAATCAATATTTTCACTCAAAAACTCATTAAAGCATGCTAGAAATTGAAGAATGGCTTCCTCATCCTCTCAACTACCTCCTATGGATTTGTATTCACTACAACAAAATTTCTTTTTATCACCGTAAGCATACAGCTTTCTTCACTACTTGCTGTTAAAAACAAAAATTAAGCGGTAAATTTAGGAACCCTAAAGTTGTGGGCGCTATGACAAATTAAAGGCGCTAAATTTCTTTCATTCCCTCAATTTCTACTTCCTTCCGTGTATTCCTAATAAAAACTTCCCCAAATTTTAAATCCCTGATGCAAATCTTCCTCCTCCAAAATAAGCCATCATCGCCTAGTAGCCTTCATCGCTGTTTGCAGTCGTCTCCGTTGCAGTACTGTTGTCGTCGTCTCTATTGCAGTCGTCTTAATGGAAGAATCGGTAGGCTTCAGCACCGTTAATCTTAGTTCCCACCGTACTCGATAAGCTCGTCAGTGGAAGCAAATCGCCAGCAGCCAGTACCCTTCTAACTCCAAGTTTCAACGTAAGTTGCGGTCTAGCCTGTATTTTCTGTAATTAGCCGATTGTTTATCTACTTTTTTATCTATATTAAATTTTCTGTAGCATTAAATTTCTTTTTTGATAAATGGTTAGACAACAATTTCAATAACATTAAGTTTCAGTGTCAGTAATTTTCTATCTGTATTAAGTTCCAGTGTAAAATGCTTTTGGGGATTGAAATTTTTACAGTTGGTGAATATGGTGTGTAACCTGTTAGTTGCTGAGTATGTAGTGAGTACTTCATTTTGCTTTGTTGTGTATCTAATTGGTTTTAACCCTGTTAGTTGTTGTATTGTTAATGAGAAACTACTGCCTAGTGATTTTTTGCCTGCTCGTGTATTCTTATTTATGCACATATATATGTTTATATATGTGTGTAAATTATTTGTGTGTTGTGTGCGTTTATTTCAGAATAAATGTGTTATATAATAGTGATTGTGTTAAAATATATATACATGACCTTAGTTAAGTTCATAACTCCAAAACAGTAACCATACTTAGCAAGGATTATGTGATAACCCGGAATTTTGACAATATTAATTTGATGATCTTCTTATATAATTATTTAAATTGGCTAATTTATATTTTCAAAACAAATAAAAATATGTTTCTAATTATAATATATATGTATATTGTAATTAGGAAACATTGGTTTGAATTCAATGTAATACTTTTTAAAAGCCATTTAAAGTAAAATTCTATATTTTCAAAACACTAAAAATAAGTATTTATCAATTAAAAAGTATGATAGCTTAAAATAGAATTTAATAAAGGGATTATTATGCTTTCTTTTTAAATTATACAAGAAATAAATATGGTTTGTAAATATGAAAATATATAAACATAAAACATAATTAATAAAAAAACATAAGAGGATACAAAATATTGTATTTAGGACATTTGTAGCTTATGTATGCCATGCAAAATACAAGTGGCATATTTCATCTTTCTTTTAAATTGAAATAATAAAATGTTAGAGACAAGGCTATATACAATTCAACTCTTTCCATATCTATTTCTCAATTTTCTTTCTTCCTTTCATCTTTCAAATTTAAAACCAAAAGAAAATCAAACTATTTCAAGTTCAAAGATCCAAGTTTTTCAATCCGAGCAAATTCTAATTCAGATTCAAATTCATCTCAACACAAGTAAATCATCTATCAGATTAAACATCAAGAGTAGATTTCAAATCCTCAACCTCTGTTCTCTGTTTAACAATACGGTGAGTAGACATTTTTTCTAAAATTTAAATCTGTTATCTTGATGCATGAGATAAGTATTTGAAGTAATGATTGTATATATGGTTGCATGGATGAATTAAAGTATTTTCATGTATGTATGTATGTATGTATGAAGTCTCTGGTGCATGTCTGTATATATGTATATACATATCTTTGTTTATGTAACAGGTTCAAGAATTCCATATATAAGTTCATATCTTTTCATATAAACGGTTTTAGGTTATGATCTTTAGAAGAAACCTGTTGTAATGGCTAAATTTGATTTTTTTTTTAAATATTTTAAAGTATAATTAACAAGTAAGTTTACAGGAATCAAGAAATCACAGTGAAAATTATTTCCAGTCAGAAAATGAAGTATTTAAATTTCAAGTTTTGATTGCATATCTAGATTCGAGCTTAGAAACCATGATTTTTAATTAAGATTTCAAGATTTTTAAGTTTGTGGCTGATGAGTTTTCGCTAGTTGAACAGACATCGATCTTTTGTTGATTTCTGGCAATCGAGGAAGAGATGATCGTCGTGATCGTTGCTGGAGGAAGCTGAAAGTCTGGGGACCTAAGGAAAAATAGTTGATGGATTTATGGTTCGTCGAGGCGGCTCGTCTGAAATTAACTACTGTGTGGCTAGTTATCACTTAGGATCGTGTAATATGGAATGTATTATAATCTAAATTCGAAAACAGATAAAAATAGTAAAGTAAATAAGAATAAGCACACCGGAGTTTTTATACTGGTTCGAACTTCCCATTCTACGTCCAGTCCCAGACTTCCCTTTGGAATTTCACTCAATAACCCCTCACTTAACCCGAAGGAATAGGTATACAACACCTGGGCAACCGATCAAGATTTTTCTACCTCAACAGCCGAAAGAGGACTTTTCCCGCCTGAACAACCGAACAGGACTTCAACAGTTTCCATAAAATTGCTTTGACACTTATGTTCTTGATAACATTGTTTTGTCTTTGATAGTACAACCTTCCTATAATCTTTTCCTCAAGTATATTGTGTGTGTAAAGATTTAGAAAGGAAATATTGCTTTGAATCGAAGAATAAGTTAATTGATCCAGAGATTCAAGCAATATATGTAAATTGTGATTGCTTTTTAAAATGCAGAGATAGTAGAAAGTATGATCAGAAAACAAAATAAAATTTGGTGATTTGTAAAGTGAATGTCATGTGTTTATATAGTAGATAAACAGCTGCAATCATTCACGAAGAGTTTTGACCAAAAGTAGCAGCCATAACTCTTCAAATTGGATCGTATCTCTTGGCAAAAGGAAGTGTCTATTTAGAAAAATAGCTGTTGGAAAATTTTAGTCGACTGACCCTAAACGACCAGTCAACTGAATATTCAAAGTTGGTGCAAAATAGAGTGTTTCTGTGCAACTGAGCAGGTTCAGTCAACTGGTCATATTTGGTCAGTCGACTGACCTGGCTGTCAGTGCACAATTCACATATATTTTGAAGAATTTGAAGTTTAAAACAACTTTGATTTGTGTGGACTACTTGAGGATAGATTTTAACAATTCTAAGACTAAAAAAACTTCAACAAATAAACATATTACACTCAGTTTTGAAGTCTTGCCTCCTTTGTAGTTTTAATAGCATATTACTTTCTCTTTTTGTCGCTTGCCTATATAATCTCATTAGTGATTTGATTAAGATCTTTGTCATGAACCAAAACTTATGATTCAACATTCTCCCCCTTTTTGGTTGATGACAACCTGTTACAAATGATACTATATTTTGAGAAATATATAACGAAAGTTATATATACCTCCCCCTGAATATCTGGCGAAATATCTAATCCTGCAAGAGATGGTTAATCATACAAATTTCTCCCCATTTGTCATCGACAAAAAGGAAATAACAACAATTTCGTCATCAGACTAACACAAATTACAGTCGTAGAAAGAAAATGTATCAAATTGTTTTGAGCTACTTATACAAGCTCATAGAACTAGAATGTTTGGAATAAATAAAGATAACTTACTACCACTAAGAAACAACAATATCAATCAGAGTCGGACTCTGTTTCTTCTTCCACTTGCATTGGAGCTTTGCCTCTGGAAGAACTTTCCACAAACTGTCTGCCACCACCATTTTCGCTTGTGTCAGAATTGGTGTGTTCTTCAGATGTAGACCAAGTAAAGCGAGGAGCTAGACGTTTACACGGATCACGCTGTGAAGTTTTTGTATTTGTGGAAGAGGAACAAGAGATTGCATTTCATAAAATCCCGAAAAAGCTTTTAATTTTATCAAATTTCTTGTCAATTTTCTTGTCGAGATTTTTTATGCGAGAATCGAAAATAACTTGATTTCGTACAATTAGATCAATAGATTCTCGAGTGCTTTGGGATGGGGTTGGTGTACGAATGTCATCTCTTTGTTGCTGCGGAGTAGTGGGTTGTTGACGAGGTCGTGATTGCCAGTCTTGAAAAGATACGATTGAGAGAGGTCGAGGAGGCAATTTCATTAGATTTATTGTGCAGCTATTTAGAGTTTTGGGAATGGAGGTATCGAATTCCGGAATAGGAACCTATAGGTTCATAAGTAGCCGCATAATGTACTCTTTGTAATAGATAATGTTCATACGACCTTGGTTAAAAGACAAAAATTCATCTAGAATAAGCTTAGACCAATTTATTTGTACATCTCCCCAAATAGCATACAACGACCTAAAGTTGTTTGGATATACAAGCTCATAAGAGCCAGTATGAGGAAGAACCATGTGCATTAAGGCTCGATGTACAATTCGAGTTGTAGGGCGTAAGGCGATCGATTTTAGTTCAGTCATGTCATCTTCCAAAAACCGATGACTTACTTCATCTTATTCTCCTATAGGAACATTAATTCTTCCAATGGAATACCATCAGTTGGAGTATGGAGAATGTGACCAATTCGATCTAATGACAGAAATACTTGTCGATCGTAAACTAAACTCCATACGTAATTATCACGATTACATGGATTTTGATGGCCTAAATTCAAATTTGCATAATTTTTTTTACCAAAGTATGATTAATCTTGATATTATTCTAATTGTGGTCAAGAAGACACTCTAGACGGCTTCTCCTTGCAAGCTCTTAAATTCTATATGGAGCAAAATCTAAAAACACAACAAAAGATCCTTTGAAAAAGTGTGCTTCTTTCATTTTGTTCCACCTTTGGAGAGCTGTAGCATCATAGAGCCATTGAGCAATTTCGGTGTCAATTGGCTCAGAGGATGAGGTAGCGGCATGTTTAGATCTTTTAGGTTGACGTGGAGCCATTGAAAATAATAATGGAGTGAAAGAATTTGAAATTTTTTGGGAGCTAGGGTTTTAAAAAAACTGAAGTGAGAAGGTAAAAGTGAAGAGTGAAAAAGGAGATAGGGGGTTAAAAGGTTAAAAAGGTAGGTGGAATAGTTAAAAAAACTCAGACTTGCCATTCAGTCGACTGGTCGTATATGGCCAGTCGACTGAACAATATCCCGAAACTCTCTGTTTCATGATTCAGTCGACTGGCCATATATATTCAGTCGACTGAATATAGGCAGAAAAACTCTTT
The DNA here is from genome assembly GCA_030765085.1 of Allium cepa. NCBI lineage: Eukaryota > Viridiplantae > Streptophyta > Magnoliopsida > Asparagales > Amaryllidaceae > Allium > Allium cepa. Next base: position 724,097,329 of record CM060934.1, read on the forward strand.
ATTTAATGTTTCAGTCGACTTGCCATATTCGTTCAGTCGACTGAATATAATCTGAAAGCTTTCTGTTTCCAGAGTCAGTCGACTGGTCGAATATTTTCAGTCGACTAAATTGTCTTTCATAGTATTTTGCAGCATATTTTGATAAAAAATAAATATATTCAATATTTAAATAATGCACACAAATAAGAATGAAATTTATTAAAAAAAATATAGAAAGAAAATAAATTAATTATGATGAAGGAGTGGATGGAGACTTCGAGTTGTCTGGTTCATCCTTTGTCTTCTCATCATATGATTTTAATGGCGACCAGCGATTTCCACGCTCTCATGAATTCGGAGACACAGGTGGAGGTTGTGGTGACTGATCCCATGGATTTCGAGAAGAGGTTATAGTTTGATGAACCGCGGATGAAGATGACCCGTAGAACTTCCATCCATGCTGCTCCAGAAAGCTAAGACGTCTTGAATTCATCTTCTGTTCATAGTACATTTAACGTTGAATTGCTATAGATTCCCTCTGATAATGATGTAAATCATCAATTTTTTTTGGTTTGAGGAGAACCAAAGAACAGAAAACGTCGCGCCTTCTTTTTTTTGGGGGTATGGCCAGTGTGATAGTTTGAAGGTCTGGTCAGTTCATGATTTGGTGTAGGTGTAGGTAAAGTTGATGAACCAAGTGAAGGTGTCGAGAAATCAACAGAAGAATAAGCAAAGGCATTTGAGGAATTTTCTTGTGAAGACATTGTAGTAGAGAGAAAAAATTATGATTGAAGCAAATATGATGGAATGATAATGATAGCTCTTGAGTCATTTATAGATGAAAAAGTAGTTAAAGATTGATGGAACAACGGAGAATCTGAAAAATTAGAGGATGAAAAACAAAACACAAAATTTGTGGCTGAAAATTGTTCATGAGAAAATTGAAAAAAAATAGACAAGGATAAAATTATAGTAGAAATAGTTGTGAAACAGCAAATGGTCAAATGGAAGAGACATAGGATTTCCAAACTAGAGGTGCTAAGTTCGAGTACCAGAATTATTTTTTAATTTCAAAAAAAAAATATTTAAGAAATATTACAATTCTTTTAAGAAAATTATACCTAGTTCTCTTCTTAGCTTTATAAAACAATTTTCATTGAGTGGTTTGGTGAAAATATCAGCTAACTGATTTTCAGAATTTACAAATTCTAAATTTATTATATCCTTCTCAATATTATCACGAAGAAAATAATGATGAATGTCAATGTGTTTAGTTCGTGAGTGATTGACAGGATTTTTTGATAAATTTATTGCACTTTTGTTATCACAAATATATTATAGATTTCTTTAATTTTATATCAAAATCTTGTAATGTATGTTGCATGTAGATTACTTGAGCACATGCTAAAGCTGCAGATATATATTCTGCTTTACATGTCGATAGTGAAACACAATTTTATTTCTTGCTAAATTAAGATACTAAGGATCATCCAATGAAATGACAAGTTCCACTTGTACTTTTTCTATCTGTGTGACTTCCTCCAAAATCAGCATCACTATAAGATACTAATTCAAAAGGGCATTATTTTGGATAAAATAGTCCTAAATCATTGGTCTTGCTAAGATAACGAATTATATGTTTTACTGCTCGCATATGTGATTCTTTAGGATTTGCTTGAAATCGAGCACATAAACAAACACTCATCATAATGTCAGGTCGACTAACAATTAAGTAAAGTAATGATCCAATTATACTACGATATAGTTTTTGGTCGACACTTACCATTTTCATCCCTATCAAAATGTATAGTTGTACTCATAGGAGTTGGTTTGGCAAAAGTGTTTTCCATACCAAAATGTTTAATTAGATTATTACAATACTTTTCTTGATTGGTAAAAATGTCATTTTGTAATTGCTTGATTTGTAATCCAAGAAAATATGATTGTTCTCCCATATGTGACATTTCAAATTCATTTATCATGATAGTCGAAAATTCATGAATTTTTTTCATTTGTTAAACCAAATATAATATCATCAACATGTATTTGCATAAGTAAAATATCTTGTTTAATTTCTTAATAAATAAAGTTTGATCAACTTTTCCAATTTCAAAACTAGATTCTATTAGATAGCTTTTAAGTCGGTCATACCAAGCATGAGGTGCTTGTTTTAAACCATATAAACCTTTCTTAAGTTTATAAACGTGATCAGGAAATTTTTCATGCATAAAAAGAGGAGGTTGTTCAACATAAACATTTTCTTTTATATATCTATTTAGAAAAGCACTTTTAACATCCATTTGATATAATTTAAAGTTATGAAAACATGCCAAAGCCAATAGAATACGTATAGCTTCTAATCTCGCGACAGGAATAAACGTTTCTTTATAGTCTATTCCCTCTTCTTGATTATATCCTTATGCTACTAATTTAGCTTTTTTCTAGCTATGTTACCTTCTTCATCAGCTTTGTTTTTGAAACCCCACTTTGTCCCAATGGCGGATTGATCACTTGGTCTAGGAACAATTCCCAAACTTCATTTCTTTCAAATTGATTTAGCTCTTCTTGCATAGGTATAATCCAATAGTCATCAGTGGAGGCTCTCTTAATATTTTTAGGTTCTATATTAGAGAGAAAAGCTACATGACCCATTTGATTCAATTGATATCCTGTTCTTACATTTGAATTTACTTCACCAATTATATTTTGAACAGGATGATCTCTAAGAATTCTTAGAGGAGACCTTACTATATTTTCATTATGAAAAGTATTTTCATTTTCTCTAGTATTATCAGTATTATTATTTTGAAAAATAATATCATCATCTTCTAAATTACTTGATTTGAATTATTTTCCAAAATTGTAATTTTAGAAGAAATTTTGTCATTTTCATTGAATGAAACATGAAGAGTTTCTTCGATTACTTTAGTTCTTGTAAACTCAATAAGCTTTGCTTCTTTTCGAATATCCTATGAATATTCCTTCATCGGATTTTGGATCAAACTTGCCAAGCTGATCTTTAGTGTTAAGTATAAAACATTTTGAACCAAAATTTTTGTAATATGATATGTTAGGTTTTCTACCATTTAAAAGTTCATATGGAGTATGTTTTGTTAAAGATCGAATAGAAACACGAATCAAAGCATAACAGGCAATTGCAACAGCTTCTGCCCAACAAAGCTTAGGTAAAGTGCTTCCATTTAATAAAGTTCTTCCACATTCTTGTAATGTTCTGTTTTTCCTTTCTACTACTCCATTTTGTTGTAGTGTTTTAGGAAAGGAGAAATTATGATTCATCCCTTTCTTGTTACAAAAATGTTTGAAAGCTTCATTTTCAAATTCACCTCGATGATCACTTCTAATATTTTTCAAAATGTTTGAAGTTCTTTATATTTTGAATTCTTTTTACAAAAATTTTAAAATTTTCAAAAGTATCACTTTTATCTTTCATAAAAATAGTCCATGTATATCTTGAAAAATCATCTACAACAAACACATATCTATTGTGATTAATAGATTGAACTTGGGTAGTTCCGAAAAGGTCCATATGTAGTATTTCAAGTGGTTGTGTTGTAGATATGATTTTCTTAGATTTAAAAGAAGATTTTGTTAATTTTCCTAACTGACATGCATCACAAATATTATCAACTTTGAATTTCATATCTGGTAGTCCTTTAACAAGTTTATTTTTAGCTAATTTATTAATGGTATTAATATTTATATGACAAAATCTTTTGTTCCATTGCCAAGAATCATTCTCTGTAGCTACTAAACCCATGTTTGTGTCATAATTTATATTCATGTTTAAAATATAAATGTTTCTATCTCTTATACCTTCAAAAATTAAATTTTGATTTTTATCAGAAATATAACATTTATTTTCTGAAAAGGATATATTAAAACATTTATCACATAATTGACTTATGCTAAATAAATTATGTTTTATGTTTTTAACGAATAAAACATCAGTAATGAGAGGTGAGTTAGAGATACCGTTATTGCTCACATCGCCTTTGCCGATGATATAACCTTTTGAATTATCTCCAAAAGTGACCGATCCTCCATTTGAGTAGACTATGTTTGTTAACATGTCCTTATTACCAGTCATGTGTTTTGAGCAACCACTGTCTAAAATCCATTTTCTCTCTTTTTAGTGGTACTTGCAAAAAATAAAGATTAAGATGGTGCCCACTTTTCTTTTTAGGGTCCTAAGAGTTAGGTCTTAAGAATCTAAACCCAAGAAGGTTCAGAATTCCCTTTATAAATATAATTCTTATTTTATGAACAGTTCCCATAAATGAATTGATATGCTTATTCCTAATTAAATTATTATTTGTTTTAGGAATCCATATTTATTAGTTTTAAAAAAATTAGAAATATGTTCTTGATATCTTTCCTAATTTTGTTTTCAAACTTATTTTTAAATTTTCCAGATTTCTTTGGACTTCCAATTCTCTTATATCCTAGTCCCTTTTTATTTGAAGTAGACTGAGAATTTTCTATAATTTTAGAAAGATTTTCTCGTCCTTTATTAAAATTAGAAATATTTTTATTCATATCTTCTAACTTAGTTTCGAGACTAGATTTTTCTAGCTCTAATACTTTAGTGTTAGATTTTAAATTATTAATTTCAACTGATAAATCATCTTTTTTATTTTTCTGAATTTCTAATTCCTGAGTTATCATAGAAAGTTGAGAGCTAAATTAGAATTAGATTCTTAAGATTTTTCAACTTCTTCTTCCAGAATTTTCTTTTCATCTCTTAGCATACTAATTTCTAATTCAGATCTATTTAGTTTTCCTTGTAACTCCTTATTTTGTTTTTTTGTTTGTTTTACAAAATCCACTAGTTCTGAATTAAGTTCAACCAGATCATCAAAATTCAATTCACTTACATTTTCACTTGTAGCCATGAAGCATACATTTGCTTGCTCTGTGTCACTGTCACTGTCGCTCTTTGATGGTGAAGAAGAATCTGAATCGTCCCATGTTACTGAAAATGCTTTCTTCTTGAATTTGTTCTTCTTGAATTTATTTTTCTGTTTTCTGGACAATCTTTCTTCATATGACCCTTTTTATGACATTCATAATATTCCATGACAGAAGATGATGGTTTACTGTTGTTATTGTTTTTGCTATAATTATTTTTGTAACTCCTGAATTTGTTATTCTTTTTGAATTTCAAAAACTTTTGAAATTTTAGCAATAAGTGCCATATCCTCTTTATCTGAGTCAGGGTCATCTTGTTCTGCTTGAAATGCTAGATTCTTCTTATCATGTGCTTGAATTTTCTTTGCCTATAAATTCACTTCATATGACATTAGATTTCGTATTAACTCTTTTGGTTTCATAGTGAAAAGATCGTTTGCATCTTCAATAGCTAGGACCTTTCTTTCCCATTCATCCGTTAAAGAGTTTAGGATTTTTGATACTATATCAAAGTCAGAAAAAATTTCTCCTAATGCCAATAGTGAGTGATATATATATATATATATATATATATATATATATATTGAAATCTAGAATACATGTCATTTATACTTTCGTTTGATTTCATTTTGAAATTTTGAAACTGATTTTTCAATATAGAAAGTTTGCTTTGTTTGACTTTATTAGTTCCTTCAAGAGTTACTTTTAGAGTCCTTCATATCTCATAAGCAGTTGTGCACATACTGAATCTATTAAATTCATTCTTATCTAATGCACAACATAACATATTCATAGCTTTAGCATTTGAAGTGGCATCAGTTTTCTGTGCAGTGGTCCAAGTTGAAAAAAAAAATCTGTTGGAATGGTATATTCATTTTGAGTAATATTCCAAGTTTCAAACCATTAGCTTGCATATATATTCTCATTCTAGTTGACCAGTAATTATAATTTATGCCATTGAATAGTGGAGGTCATGCAGTAGATTGACCTTCAATAAAACTAGTGTAAATGACAGTGCTTGTGCTGGTGTTATTTTCCATATTAGCAAAGTTATCGAATAACTATGTTACGGTTATAGGATGTCTTGCTCTAATACCATATGAAAGTAACTACTGTGTGGCTAGTTATCACTTAGGATCATGTAATATGGAATGTATTATAATCTAAATGCGGAAAAGGATAATTATAGTAAAGTAAATAAGAATAAGCGCATCAAGCGTTTTTATACTGGTTCGAACTTCCCGTTCTTCATCCAGTCCAAGACTTTCCTTTGGAATTTCACTCAATAACCCCTCACTTAACCTAGATTAATAGGTATACAACACCTATGCAACCGATCAGGATTTTTCCGCTTCAACAGCCGAAAGATAACTTTTTCCGCCTGAACAACCGAACAGGACTTCAACAGTTTCAATAAAATTGCTTTGACACTTGTGTTCTTGATAACACTGTTTTGTCTTTGATAGTACAACCTTCCTATAATCTTTTCCCCAAGTATATTGTGTGTAGAAAGGAAAATATTGCTTTGAATCGAAGAATAAGTTAATTGATTCAGAGATTCAAGCAGTATATGTAAATTACGATTGATTTTTAGAATGTAGAGATAGTAGAAAGTATGATCAGAAAACAAAATAAATTTTGGTGATTTATGAAGTGAATCTCATGTGTTTATATAGTAGATAAACAGCTGCAACCATTCACGAAGAGTTTTGACCAAAAGAAGCAGCCATAACTCTTCAAATTGGATCATATCTCTTGGCAAAAGGAAGTGTCTACTCAAAAAAATAGCTGTTGGAAAAGTTCAGTCGACTGACCCAGAATAACCAGTCAACTGAATATTCAAAGTTGGTGCAAAACAGAATGTTTCTGTTCAACTGAGCAGGTTCAGTCGACCGGTCATATTTGGTCAGTTGACTGACCTGGCTGTCAGTGCACAGTTCACATATAATTTAAAGAATTTGAAGTTTAAAACAACTTTGATTTGTGTGGACTACTTGAGGATAGATTTTAACAATTCTAAGACTAAAAGAACTTAAAAAAATAAACATACCATTCTCAGTTTTGAAGTCTTGTCTTCTTCATAGTTTTAATAGCATATTACTTTCTCTTTTTGTCGCTTGCCCATATAGGCTCATCAGTGATTTGATTAACTCTTTGTCATGAATCAAAACTTATGATTCAACATCGTCAACGTCGAAGTAAGGTTTAACGACCTGTTTTGGTCGATGGTGTTGTCGAGGCGATAGCGTCGACATTGGTGCATCAATATGGATCGATCATGGTGGAATCGAGGCGTGGGACTATGCGAAGCAATGGACGTGATCGCAAGGTCTCTTAAGATTGGAGGCGGTGGCGCGAGGCATTTTTCGTTGATCAGGTTTGGGTTCCAGTAGTGTTCGTCTAGCTCGATTTTGATTTCCAAGATCGTTCGTCATGCTGGGTGGTCGGGACAACTGTGGGGGAGGTCAAGCGACTTGTTGGTGGTCGTAGCGTCGATCAAAACGGCATTGATCGATCGTGCACGTGCATGCGCGTCTTTTTATGTATGATATTGCTGTATTGTTTGAGCGTCTGAGAAGAAGGGTTTTGGCATGGGATTGTATCGGGTTGGACTCGAAGTTTCGTTGTTGAGTAGAGGAGAGAAATGAGAGAGAGGATCGGGGAAGATGGGTTTTGGCTCGAGTTCCTGATCATGTTTTCTGGGCTTGGCCCGAGTATATTTTGAAGTGATTTAACTAAGTTATTTTTTTATGAGTAAATTTTTAAAACAAATTTCAAAGAAAGTCCAAACTAAAAGATTTTGAAGCAAATGTTTTGAACCCGGTTTGTTGGATTTAGGGAATTTGTATTAGGTTAATTTTTTTTAGATTAATTCCTAAGTTATTTAAAATAAAATAAAATAAGGGGAATTTTTTCTTGGGATCGAGTTTGCTTTTGTATGTTAAAAAGGTTTTAAAAAGCATAAGTTAGTTAACAAGTTTTCAAAGCAATTGTTAAATAAGATTCAAGTAAAAGGTATTGATCAAGTTATCAAACAGGTTTCGAGATTTAAAATTTTAAGGTTAGAAGTTTTTTAAGATTAATTGATTTGATTTGAATAAATTATATATTAGGTTAATTAACTAAATTAATTCCTAAGTTTTTTCAAATGAAATTTAATAATGCAGTTAAATAAGTGATTAAGATAAATGTATCAAACTTTGATCAATCAAAAGGTCTCAAGTGACTTCGTATGTTAATAACAAATTAATTTCAAACATTTAATTTAAATAAATGATAATTAAATAATTGACTAAGATAAATGGTTTATCTTTAATTGATTTAAGGTTTTAGTAATTAATGGATAATTGATTAATGTCAATAATTAATTAAAGTAATAATAAATGATTAATGTTAATTAAGAAGGATTTAAAGATAATTAATTTATTTGTGTTAATTAAATTAACTAGAAATGGTGTGACCAAGTTATCTTGCTTATGGATGATTAAATTATATCGAATGTTTGGATTGATTGATATCTCTAGTCTGATAATTTGTGATGTTCTGTGATATGAAATGCTTTGGCTGAACTGTGATAATCTATCTGTGATGAATTGTTGTGTGAATATGTTATTCTGAAGTAAATTAAATTGTTTAAACTTAAATAACTTGGCTTAGAAGATAGCATTGAATTTGAAGAGATCGGAGTCGGATATCAGCAATATCCAAAACCACTTCGATTAGTAACTATCTATAATTCTTTATGGATTTTATTTGTAAATTGAATGGGCTGGAATGGGATAAATTAAGTAAACTGGACCATTGAAACTAAGTAATGGTACTTAGACATTATTTTTGAAATAAATGTTTGGCTATAGAATGATTAAAACTCGTAGTGATGTACAATATACCCTAGTTTTCGAAGTAGTTTTATAACTTAGCATTTCAAGTTAAATGGGTTTACTCACGCTGGTTTCCATCCTGACTCAGGTGTTACTTTAATGTAATGCTTGGGTCAGACCGAGTATTACAGATTTTTAGGTTAAGACGTTCAGGAGCTCAGAAGGCGAGCTGGATGGCAGGAACGTATGGAGTATATTCCGCCGTGTATTTTAGATTGTATTGATAGTAGTCAGGGACAAGTTGTTACAACTGTCCAGTTCATTTGTGAATGATTGTATTCTGATATATTGTTGTAAATTGACAGTTACAACTTTCTTTGCATAAATGCTATTATTTGATATTATATTTTGTTCCACTGTGATTGTGAGTTTCTGTGCTGTTGTTTTTTGTTTCTTCTTCTACCTCTTTTCTTCTTTACCCTAACAATCTGGAATTTCCGACGTTTGATTGCTCGGCACTTCTACAGTGAACGTATTAGTGTCGAATTTTCAGGGTCGAAAATTCTGGGTCGTTACATTTGGTATCAGGGCGAGGTTAAGTGAGAACCTTGGCTCTGGTGGGTTACTCATTAGAGATAGGGTCAATAGTACCCTAGAATGAGCTGAGCGTATTACATGAGGGCGTACTTGTTATTTTCTTATATAAAGATTTTAAAAACAGTTTTAAAAGTAGTTTTATATATAAGCTTATATTTTGTTATATAAAGCTATAATTTTTCTAGTTATTATATATATTAAGGTAATTGGTTGTTGATTATTAAAGTCACAAGAATTTAAATGGTAATATATATATATCCAAATAGGAATTGGATAATATGAACTATACAAATAAGATAAGCTAAAAATGGATTCAAACCAGAAAATAAGAACCTGAATTTTGTAGAAATGTTTTCAGAATGCTGAATTAAGTTACCCTGATTTTATTTTTTTGACAAATTATGCGATAATATGTAGTGTATTGGTTTCTAGATATGACAATCTTCGTTATTATCATAAAATGGGTATTGTGTCTAATAATGGGATGTTTGTTTCTAATAATAACTAATGATAAAGCAAAATGGAATGTTTTAAGGAAGTAACAATTTAGATACGTATGAAATATAAATTGAAATATTTAAATTGTGAAGTTTTAAATTTAAGTTCAGAAAAATTAAATTGTTTCAAAGTATTAAAAGACATAATAAAAAATGTTATTTAGAATATTTTTGAAGGAATCTTATTTTAAAACAAAAGATGTTTTAATTTTTTTTTTAAGGAACTTGTTTTGAATTAAAACCAAGAATGGTTTAAATTGAAAGTATGACTTGGTGAGAATAAATATGTATATATAAGTTGATATACATAATATCAAGATGATTTGAAATAAACACTAAGTGTTGAGTTTTGAATTTTCCCTGGAATGTAATGTAAAAACCCAAAGTAAAAAAAGTTTTTGAACTTATAAGTGAGAAAGGATATTGATAAGAAGTTTAAAATTTAAAATGGAGAATTCAGATTTAGTAAGGTTGACTGGATTAAAAGAATTGAGATTTAACTTATGGAAGTTAAATGGTTGGTTTGAATGGGAGTTATGTGTGATCTCAAAACAAGTTTGAGTTCTGAAAACTGGTAATGGATTGTTAAGACCCAATTCTTCGACTTTCGAAAATCGACATCAATACGTCCACTGTATTAACTGCCGAACAATCGAATGCCGGAAAACCGAACCATGAGGGTTAAAAAGAAGAGGTAAAAGAAAAAATAGAAGAAGTAAGAAAACGGAACAGAAACAATATCAGAATCTCACAGTCGCGGCGGAACAACATATAATAGATAAATGAATAATCTTTAAAACAAAGAACTATCTCAGTTATTACATCATTACACCAGAGTATATAACAACAATATACAACTCAACAAACAATGGACAGTTATACAAACGTGTCCTTACAAGTGAATTTACAGCGGAAAGATAATATCATATACCATCCAGCTCGCCACTCGAGCTCCAAAGCACTTCTGAATCCAGAATGACCTGATAACCTGACTCTAGACTGTCCGTGTGGAAAATTTATGGGCACCTAGAGTTTAGGAAGATAACAATAAACTCCAGGTCAGTCATGGGACTGGTGTGAGAACTCAAAACAGTTATTTATCTTTTAAAATAACAACAACAAGGGAAGTGAAAAATATCCGCAATGCTTTTGGAAAATGAAACTACCATAAGGCCTCCCCGCACACACACAATGTGAACGCAGAATTGGAGGAGATTTCTCCTTATGATAGTCAAAGATGCTTACTACGCAAAAACAAATCATTTTTTTTTCTGATATTATTATTAGTGCGTAGTGATGAAGGCATTTCGAAAATAGAATATAAATCTTAGCCAACATACGACCATTATCGTATGCCTACTATAGCTACCATGTTCAATAGCAGGTTACCGCCACATTCCATGGCAGGTAATACAACTAAAACCGTACAAGGATCATATTGTTTCTTTGGATTTTCCAACAAATGGTCAGGCTAAGGAACTTCCTACTGCCACATGGGATCGCCTCTGGCGGGACGTCCCGAGAACTTAACCAGCTCTCTGCCAACACAAGGCCGGTTACCTCTGTAGCTAAGTAACTACTACACGAATATGCCACCCCCCGGTCCTTTGGGACCTTTATCCGAGGGCCCTCTATCACCAAGCAACAACCACACAGAAAAATGAGATTGGAGCAACCACATAGGTTAAGCATCAGGGCTCCATACCTGACACCACCCTTTTCTAGAAGGAAATGACATACCCTAAAGGGTGTGACCCTCATAACCTTGCCGCATATTCCTGTTTTGACCATTTCCGGGGTGTGAGGTCTGACGAAGTCTCGTCCACAAAGCTACGCTTTTTCACAAAGCCACACTTTGATCAACAAATGATCAATAAATAATCATCACACAACAACACTCAGCATGCCACATTACCAAATTGGGAATATATCGCTGATAACCTTCAACTACAAAACCTCTGAGCTCGTACGTCTCAGAGAAGGGTGTTAAGCTAAGAGAATAAATTCTCCGCCACCAACAGAAATGTATTTGAAAGAAATCTGTTTTATATCTCAAAGTGTAATGTCAGACACGTAACCATACAAGTCTGTTTCGGGCTCGAACAGGACCGAAGGCACTTCAAAAGAAGCCCTTGCAATCCGGGTATTCACAATACCGATCGAATTTTCCCATTACAAAGGAAATCTCCATACCGTAGCTAACGGTGCAGAGACAATCGATAGGTCATCCTATCGTTTTTAAAAATACCTGGTGTTCACCACCGGTCTTCAATGCTATCCATTACGTCGTATCACTATTCGGAATGGGTAGTCCGAATAACGAGCGCAATAATTTAAAAATAAGTGTAGCATTCAATTTCAACCAATTCACAACAAATAGCCACTCAAGGGTCAATATTGATAGTCGGTTATTTAACTATCAACCAATATTCACAACATCACCCGATTTCAAATAATTTCCCAAATTATTTATTTTCAAAAATATCTTTACAAGATATAATTTCCACACTTCAACCATTTGAAAATAGATTTCAAATCACTTTTCACCTTTACAACTTTCATTTCAAAATGGTTCATTTAAACCAATTAAATAAATCCTTACTGATTTATTAAATTTACGTTCCAAATCCGTAAATTTATTTCCACACTTCAAAATAAATCAATGTTTATTTTTAAACAAATTTCCCTTTCTTTTTTAAATTCCATAGTGAATTTATCTTTCCAAAATATCTGTGAATATACGATTTCCAAATCGATTTCTAATATTCATTTTCAATTTATCTTTAAAAGATAAAATCTCAAAACATTCACTTCATATTGGAAAAACATTTCCATACTTATTTAATAATATAATTCAGAAATCTGTTTATTTTCAACACTTGAAAAATATTCAATATACTTAAATCCAAATTAAGTATATATTTTATTCTATAAGGAAAACTCCTCTTAAACACATTTATTTGGGTCAAAACGAATGTTACGTAAAACATCGTTACGACAACCCAAAATCACTAGTATAGGGATCCGAAATTAAGATAGACATATAAACCCCAATACTATACAAAACTTTGCCTTTCGGAAATCATTTACTATAACAACAGTGTTATAGTCCACTATTTCCCTCTATTTCTCGAAAACGTCTATTTCAACAATGAATGTTGAAATCTATGGTTTCGATACTTAATACATTTTAAAACATCTTTAAATCGTTTTAAATTCTATTTAAAATATCACTTTCCCAAAATATTTCTTGAATATATTATTCACCGTCCAAAATCGTGAATATACTTCATTTACCAAATTTAATTTCTACATATTTTATTTAAAGGATTATCCACTGTCCAAAATCATGGATATATTTCCTTTAATAAGCTATAATAATTAACTTATCAAAATAAGTCGAATTTGGATTTATAAAACAACATTTATAAATTCCATTTATACTTTATGACAACTTCAACTTATAAAATCACTTTATTAACAAATTCTATCCATATCCCATTTATACAACAAAATCCAATTTATAAGTTAATTACTTATAAATCTTTTAATTTACAAAAATCTATTCATTTTATAACTTCACAATTTATAAATCTATAGATTTCATCCACTTATGAAATCCATTTATATTTCAATTGAACACTTATGGAACTCGTTTTATAATTCCAATATTTTCAATTTATAAATATCAATTTTATAAATCTTTTATATAAATCATTTATAATAATTCAAAAATCCTAATTTGAACCATTTTATAAATTAATCAACTACTTATTTCAAAAATCACATTTCGGTTATATTTCACAAAAATCATAATTTTATAACATAAACATCACAACGTTTATTTCTTTAAAATAAATCAATTTCAAAATCAAATTTTATTATGAATTCTCGACTTAAATTTTCAAAAATCCAATTTAATTCATTTTCGGCATCTAACGATACCAAAAATACATTCGGATAAAATTTAGCCTTTAACGATTACAATCACAAAGATAATCACGCAGATTATAAATAGATCAATAAATAAATCAACACAGAACATTGAAACCAATTCAATCATTTGAGGAATCCAGTTGGATCCCTCTAACCTGTTTCCCTGCATCCAAAGATGTTAGCACAATACCAATCCCGCTTAAAGACGGAATATCGCGGTATATGGGATTTATAAAATATTATCCGCTATTATACGGCGCAATAGGGTCTCATCCACTATATAATGCGGGAAATCAACTCCAAGTACATATATAATACGAATTCCATACAAGTTGAAATTATTGCGGTATATGTTTTTAATAATTAACATCCGCTTAATATACGGCGTATAGGGTCTATTTCAATACAACAAATAATAACTATTATCCAATCACACAATCAAGAAATTTTAAATTTAACTATTTAAAATTTAAATCGAAACAATTCGATTGAGTGAGAAGTTCATACCTTGAGTTTCCGATAACAGTTGTAGCGTTTTATTTCGAATAAAATTAAACGTGCGCCTAATTTCACCCAAAATTAACACTATCTCCAAACGAATCCAATCTAGTTCCATTACGTAGTGCTCGACAAAACGAAGCCAACGCAATTCATTTCGTAATTTTTCAACCTCGTATGAAAGAGTTATAGCTTTTAGAAGTTTATACGAATTTTAAATATAAAAATTTACAATTTCTTTTCAATTTTAAACCTTCAATCCATCATAGCCGTTCATTTCAGAAGACCAAATCCAGGCCACACTTTAGCTTTCTTCCCCAATCGTGAAAATCACGCTCACGTAACCCATCGGCCGCCTACTTTCGTGAATTTACGAACCACCACCGTCAACATATACGACAATCAACTACTGTTGTTTCCCTCGCCGATGCTACCACCACCTACGGCCGAAGTATGCCCAAGCTCGGTTGTCCCCAGGCATAGAAATTCATGCCCGTTCATGTGTACTTCCCTTGCCTGTTGCGCCTCCATCAATGCTCCGATGACGATCTTGACCGTTGGAATCGTAGATCTCGACGAGCTCTACAGTTTTCTAATTGAGAGTTCCTCGAATTATAGCGTGGATAAAGAGAAAAATTGAGGGAAAATCAAGAACATTTCGGCAATTGATGGCTAGGCCGGCGGCTGAAGCTAAAATTAGGGTTAGGGTTGAATTTCTTTGCAAATGGAAATAACTAGGTCCTTATATAAAAAAATTCACACATTACTATTCATTCGGAATTTGGGAACCCCAAATCTCGCGCGGTGACTGGCGTTTTAGGGTTTAACCCGCGTTCCGGACACAATGGAATAGGTTTCGGGAGCCAATTCGATCATATGTGCGAGTTACGGCAAAAAACGATCGATTTTAAATTAAATCGATTTAAACTAATTTCTATGCGTTTTGGCTTGCCCCGGACAAACCATAAATTCGATTGACGGGAAATTTGAAATCTTACAATAATATAACATTACAGATCTGATGAAACTAGTTTCGTCGAAATCCGAGACTATTTGAAAAATGTCAATTTTAACTCGTCACTTAAATATTAAAATATTCAATTTTCACAAATTAACTTCAAATTCGATTTTAAAAGTTCTATAACATCATTCAAACTCCAATATGTTTAAATAAAATTTTACAAATCATTTTCAATCACATTAAACCCAATTTTCAATTATTTACGTAATTTCAACTATTTAACTATCGATTTAATTATCCAATTAAATCTAGATATTCGAAATAAAATTTATTCGACCTATAATTTTTACTTATTAATATTTAAAAATCAATTAAATATACAAATTTTAATTGACAGAATTTCTGGGTCGTTACAAACTTACCCCCTTAAAAGAATTTCGTCCTCGAAATTACCAAATAAGAAAAATTCACAAAACCCATTAACTTTTCAAAACAAATCGTTCAAATTTGATATACAAATCTCTCAAGTGTTTAACTTTTCCAAAATCCATGGTTAAACCTCTTTCAAAATATTTACTAAGTTTTCAAATCCAGATATAGTTATCTTTTCAAAAGCAACTATATCGTTTAACCTTTAACTTCAAATCAAAACTTAGTTATCACAAATTTTTCCAAAATTTCCCGAAAATTTTCTAACGCCTTAAATTTTCAAAAAAAATTCGCCACAACCTCCTTTGTACGGAGGAGCTTTTACAATATCACAATAGATATAAATATATATACATCGACCCACACGGTCGGAAAACAGAAAAACAGTTCATGTTTCCTATTTTTATTGCGTAGGCGTACCTTTTTAGCATTTTTAAGCAAAGCAGTTATTTATTTAGAATTTTACGCAACCATAACCAACCAACCATTAGCCCCGGTACCTGTACTTACTCAATATAAACACGTAAGTGACATATATAAGAAGTTATTGACATTTTACTCTTTTAAACAACTACAACACATGCATATTAAAAGAAATGCATACTAAACAAGGTTTATAAGCAACTTATATGATTTTGACATTACTTGCAATTGTTTACAGCCAATTCATATACAACGACATTCAATTATTCATCTTCAATTAGTTTACATTCACTAATTTACATTCAAGTGGGTCCACTTCCAATTCAAATAAATTTCTATTCAATTTAGATTTACTTAACTTCCAATTTGAATTTAATTGCTTTAGCTTCAATTTTATTCATTCAATTGCATATGAACTTCTATTAAACCAATTAACAATAATCTAACAACCAATGTATAACCAACACAACCAAATTTATTCACTTTACATTCAACATTCATATTCACTTTGTTTACCTTTAATTTGGTTTAACATTCAATTAGCCGTAAATGAATTAACACTTATATCCATTATTTCATATCAATTTATTTACATTAAATTGATTCACATTCAATTCATCCATTACTTCAATTGCTAATTCATTTAACAAATAAGGTTGAATTTCATTTATATAACTCAAGTTCATATTCATTTAATGACTTCATTTCATTAATTCATTTTGATACCAAAATCAACTTCATTCAGCATCACTTAAGTTATATTCCTTTTAAACATCATTTGTTTAACTTAACTTAAATTTCTATTTCAACAACATATCTAATCCAGTTAAAATCCAATTCAAATTCCAACTCCAAAGTAAATTCTATTTAACTTTTACCAAAGTCAATTTCATCACTTATCCAAATTCATACCTCGTTTTGCTTAACGAATTTCTTTAACCATTTTAATAATTGGTTTTACTTACATTTTCACATTTAATAAGTTATACAACTTATTATTCAACTTCCAAATCTGATTTAATTTATTTAACTTTCTTTTAGTTAAATTTCAAATCACATATTTTATCATGCCAACTCAAATTTCATTTCAACTTTACCAAAGTTAAATCTTTATTATCTCATATTATAAATTCAAAACTTGATAACTTATATTTATCAATTTCAACTTGGATTTTAATTTCAAATTTGTTTATCACAACAAAATTCAATTACAATTTACTATGGTAGAAAATCCATCACACAGAAACTCGAAAATGATACCGATGATGCTGCAGTCATCACCCTTATTATTTCCCAGCAACAGTAGTGAATTCAATGCTTAATATTCTCTCAAAAAATTTCCTTTTATTCATAAATCATATTTATAAATACATTCATATAGTTCCACTTCTTATATATAAGATTATTTCACAATTGTAAATCATATTAATTATAATTCCATACTTTATAATTCAATTGCTTGTACAATTATTCTTTTAATTAACTTATATTCATTCTTACATTTTTAACGACCAAACAATCAATTTATATATATACTTTAATAATTCTGAAAAATTATTCCTTTATATATAAAATATAATCAAGGTAAAATTATTTTATTTACCCTGTTTTAAAACGATATCATGTCAAATTGTTCTGTACAAGTGTTTAGAGATCCCTATCAACAACGTTAATTACTCGTGTTGACCAGAATCCATATACCACTCAACAAACCAATCATCACAATATAAAACAATTTATATCCACTAACAAATACGCGCTCGTATCAATTATTACACTCACACTCATTCTAGAGTACTACTGACCCTATCTTTAATGAGTAATACCCAACAGAGCCATGGCTGTCGCTTAACCATATGCTCTGATACCACACTGTAAGATCTAGTCTTTTCAACCATCGAGAGCGGCTAATAACCGCCGTGGCTACAACTGGTATCCCAAACTTGCTTTTACCGCCAGCCTTTCGACTGTCACGGTTTACGCTTAACCAACCCCTATTCACTAAGAGAGGACGTGTGGGGGTAAGAGTCTCCCGTTCGCCACCTAACCGCGAAGCGAGAACCCTCCATCACATTTCACTAAGATAAGCAAGACTGGTGTGAGAACTCAAAACAGTTATTTATCTTTTAAAACAACAACAACAAGGGAAGTGAAAAATATCCGCAATGCTTTTGGAAAATGAAACTACCGTAAGGCCTCCCCGCGCACACACAATGGAAACGCAGAATTGGAGGAGATTTCTCCTTATGATAGTCAAAGATGCTTACTACGCAAAAACAAATCATTTTTTTTCCTGATATTATTATTATTGCATAATGATGAAAGCATTTCGAAAATAGAATATAAATCTTAGCCAACATACGACCATTATCGTATGCCTACTATAGCTACCATGTTCAATAGCAGGTTACCGCCACATTCCATGGCAGGTAATACAATTAAACCGCACAAGGCTCGTATTGTTTCTTTGGATTTTCCAACAAATGGTCAGGCTAAGGAACTTCCTACTGCCACATGGGATCACCTCTGGCGGGACGTCCCGAGAACTTAACCAGCTCTCTGCCAACACAAGGTCAGGTTACCTCTGTAACTAGGTAACTACTACATGAATATGCCACCCCCTGTCCTTTTGGACCTTTATCCGAGGGCCCTCTATCACCAAGCAACAACCACACAGAAAAATGAGATTGGAGCAACCATATAGGTTAAGCATCAGGGCTCCATACCTGACACCACCCTTTTCCTGAAGGAAACGACATACCCTAAAGGGAGCGACCCTCATAACCTTGCCGCATATTCCTGTTTTGACCATTTCCGAGGTGTGAGGTCTGACGAAGTCTCGCCCACAAAGCTACGCTTTTTCACAAAGCCACGCTTTGATCAACAAATGATCAATAAATAATCATCACACAGCAACACTCAGCATGCCACATTACCAAATTGGGAATATATCGCTGATAACCTTCAACTACAAAACCTCTGAGCTCGTACGTCTCAGAGAAGAGTGTTAAGCTAAGAGAATAAATTCTCCGCCACTAACAGAAATGTATTTGAAAGAAATCTGCTTTATATCTCAAAGTATAATGTCAGACATGTAACCATACAAGTCTGTTTTGGGCTCGAATAGGACCGAAGGCACTTCAAAAGAAGCCCTTGCAATCCGGGTATTCACAATCCCGATCGAATTTCCCATCACAAAGGAAATCTCCATACCGTAGCTAACGGTGCAGAGACAATCGATAGGTCATCCTATCGTTTTCACAAATACCCGGTCTTCACCACCGGTCTTCAATGCTATCCATTACGTCGTATCACTATTCGGAATGGGTAGTCCGAATAACGAGCGCAATAATTTAAAAATAAGTGTAGCATTCAAATTCAACCAATTCATAACAAATAGCCACTCAAGGGTCAATATTAATAGTCGGTTATTTAACTATCAACCAATATTCACAACATCACCCGATTTCAAATAATTTCCCAAATTATTTATTTTCAAAAATATCTTTACAAGATATAATTTCCACACTTCAACCATTTGAAAACAGATTTCAAATCACTTTTCACCTTTACAACTTTCATTTCAAAATGGTTCATTTAAACCAATTAAATAAATCCATACCAATTTATTAAATTTACGTTCCGAATCCGTAAATTTATTTCCACACTTCAAAATAAATCAAAGTTTATTTTTAAACAAATTTCCCTTTCTTTTATAAATTCCATAGTGAATTTACCTTTCCAAAATATCTGTGAATATACGATTTCCAAATCGATTTCTAATATTCATTTTCAATTTATCTTTAAAAGATAAAATCTCAAAACATTCACTTCATATTGGAAAAACATTTCCATACTTATTTAATAATAAGTAATTCACAAATCTGTTTATCTTCAACACTTGGAAAATATTCAATATACTTAAATCCAAATTAAGTATATATTTTATTCTTCAAGGAAAACTCCTCTTAAACACATTTATTTGGGTCAAAACGAATGTTACATAAAACATCGTTACGACAACCCAAAATCACTAGTATGGGGATCCGAAATTTAGATAGACATATAAACCACGATACTATACAAAACTTTTCCTTTCGGAAATCATTTACTATAACAACAGTGTTATAGTCCACTATTTCCCTCTATTTCTCGAAAACGTCTATTTAAACAATGAATGTTGAAATCTATGGTTTCGATACTTAATACATTTTAAAACATCTTTAAATCATTTTAAATTCTATTTAAAATATCACTTTCCCAAAATATTTCTTGAATATATTATTCACCGTCCAAAATCGTGAATATACTTCATTTACCAAATTTAATTTCTACATATTTTATTTAAAGGATTATCCACTGTCCAAAATCGTGGATATATTTCCTTTAATAAGCTATAATAATTAATTTATCAAAATAAGTCGATTTTGGATTTATAAAACAACGTTTATAAATTCCATTTATACTTTATGACAACTTCAACTTATAAAATTACTTTATTAACAAATTCTATCCATATCTCATTTACACGCCAAAATCCAATTTATAAGTTAACTACTTATAAATCTTTTAATTTACAAAAATCTATTCATTTTATAACTTCACAATTTATAAATCTATAGATTTCATCCACTTATGAAATCCATTTATATTTCATTTTAACACTTATGAAACTCGTTTTATAATTCCAATATTTTTAATTTATAAATATCAATTTTATAAATCTTTTATATAAATCATTTATAATAATTCAAAAATCCTAATTTGAACCATTTTATAAATTAATCAACTACTTATTTCAAAAATCACATTTCGGTTATATTTCACAAAAATCATAATTTTATAACATAAACATCACAACGTTTATTTATTTAAAATGAATCAATTTCAAAATTAAATTTTATTATGAATTCTCCACTTAAGTTTTCAAAAATCCAATTTAATTCATTTTCGGCATCTAACGATACCAAAAATATATTCGGCTAAAATTTAGCCTTTAACGATTACAATCACAAAGATAATCACGCATATTATAAATAGATCAACAAATAGATCAACACACAACATTGAAACCAATTCAATCATTTGAGGAATCCAGTTGGATCCCTCCAACCTGTTTCCCTGCATCCAAAGATGTTAGCACAATACCAATTCCGCTTCAAGACGGAATATCGCGGTATATTGGATTTATAAAATATTATCCGCTATTATGCGGCGCAATAAGGTCTCATCCGCTATATAATGCGGGAAATCAACTCCAAGTACATATATAATACCAATTCCATACAAGTTGGAATTATTGCAGTATATGTTTTTAATAATTAACATCCGCTTAATATACGGCGTATAGGGTCTATTTCAATACAACAGATGATAAATATCATCCAATCACACAATCAAGCAATTTTAAATTCAACTATTTAAAATTTAAATCGAAACAATTCGATTGAGTGAGAAGTTCTCACCTTGAGTTTCCGATAATAGTTGTAGCGTTTTATTTCGAATAAAATTAAACGTGCGTCTAATTTCACCCAAAATTCACACTATCTCCAAACGACTCCAATTCAGTTCCATTACGAAGTGCTCGACAAAACGAAGCCAATGCAATTCGTTTCGTAATTTTTCAACCTCGTATGAAAGAGTTATAGCTTTTAGAAGTTTATACGAATTTTAAATATAAAAATTTACAATTTCTTTTCGATTTTAAACCTTCAATCCATCATAGCCGTTCATTTCAGAAGACCAAATCCAGGCCACACTTTAGCTTTCTTCCCCGATCGTGAAAATCACGTTCACGTAACCCATCGGCCGCCTACTTTCGTGAATTTACGCACCACCACCATCAACATATACGACAATCAACTACTGTCGTTTCCCTCGCCGAAGTATGCCCAGGCTCGGTTGTCCCCAGGCATAGAAATTCATTCCCGTTTGTGTGTACTTCCCTTGCCTGTTGCGCCTCCATCAATGCTCCGATGACGATCTTGACCGTTGGAATCGTAGATCTCGACGAGCTCTACAGTTTTCTAATTGAGAGTTCCTCGAATTATAGCGTGGATAAAGAGAAAAATTGAGGGAAAAGCAAGAACATTTCGGCAATTGATGGCTAGGCCGGCGGCTGAAGCTAAAATTAGGGTTAGGGTTGAATTTCTTTGCAAATGGAAATAGCTAGGTCCTTATATAGAAAAATTCACACATTACTATTCATCCGGAATTTGCGAACTCCAAATCTCATGCGGTGACTGGCATTTCTAGGGTTTAACCCGCGTTTCGGACACAATGGAATAGGTTTAGGGAGCCAATTCGATCATATGTGCGAGTTACGACAATAAACGATCGATTTTACATTAAATCGATTTAAACTAATTTCTACGCGTTTTGGCTTGCCCCGGACAAACCATAAATCCGATTGCGCGAAATTTGAAATCCTACAATAATATAGCATTACGGATCCGATGAAACTGGTTTCGTCGAAATCCGAGACTGTTTGAAAAATGTCAATTTTAACTCGTCACTTAAATATTAAAATATTCAATTTTCACAAATTAACTTGAAATTCGATTTTAAAAATTCTATAACATCATTCAAACTCCAATATGATTAAATAAAATTTTACAAATCATTTTCAATCACATTAAACCCAATTTTCTATTATTTACGTAATTTCAACTATTTAACTATCGATTTAATTATCCAATTAAATCCAGATATTCGAAATAAAATCTATTCGACTTATAATTTTTGCTTACTAGCATTTAAAAATCAATTAAATATACGAATTTTAATTGATAGAATTTCTAGGTCGTTACATGGATGCTATTGATGGATGATATTAATGAATGTTTTAAATAATTTGGATGTTTATTTACTTTAACTCAACCTGATATCATCCGGTTGTTGTTAACAATTTATGAAACTGAGAATTGGATTATTTTAATTGAATTAAGAAGTGGGTTGAGATAATTTATACATTTATTACTGAAATAAAATGGAAATAAAACTTTAATTTGAAACTATTTAAATAATTTTGATTTTAAGAAAAAAAGATTGAACATATGGTAGTGGAATGACTTTGTATTTAAGATTTAAATGTTAAAAATAAACTTGCAAACTAAAATTGTTAAGAATTGGTTTCAAAGTTAGAAGTTAAAATGGGTAATAAATTGGATTCTATAGATTAAATTGTTTAAAAAGGTTTTGAACTCCTACTTGAACCTTGAAAAAGTTAAGTAAAGGTAATTTAAAATGAATATTTGAAATTTGGACTCAAAATTAATTATTTAAAAACTTAGGTTGTTAAATTCAAAATAAAGGTTGAATTGATTTAAAGGATTAAATCAACATTTAAAAATGTAACTTGATTTATATAATTCGAGATGGTTTAAAGTTGAGATTGGAATTGGAATTGAAATTAGTTTAAACTGAATTTGATTTGAATTAATTGGAAGTGAGATTGAAGTTGAATAAGTTTAAATTCAAATGGAAATTGATTTGAATTTGGGAAAGGAATTGAAGTTAATTCCGATTAAATTGAAATTGAATCAATTTAAATGGAAGTGGAAATTGTAAGTTGATTGGAAACGGAGATTGGAAAATTAAACCAGTTTGACTCTGAAACTATTTTTCAAATAATTTTTTTAATATAAACTATCTTAAGTCTATTTTTCCAAGCTATTTACTATACGATCTTTTTTTAAAACCCAAACTATCTTATACTTATTTTATAACTATTTCACAACAATTTTACAACTGTTTTACAAACTAATTACTATTTTACAACTATTTTGCAACTATCTAACTATTCTACAATTACAATTTTACAACTATTTTATAACTACTTAACTATTTACAGCTATTTTACAATTATTTTATAACTACTTAACTACTTACAACTAATAATTATTTTACAACTACTTATTTATTTTAAACTTTTCAAGCTACTTTCTAAATTTAAGCCGGTCAGAGTGCACACTATTTATAATTAAATACCAATTGAGATAAGAATTGAAGTGATAACCCAAATGGAAATTGAAACAATTGTGAATAAGTTAATAGAATTCAAAATGAATGGGTAATAAAATAAAATTGACTTAGCTGGTAATCAATAAAGATAAATATGTAGGATGTACGTATGTTATTCTATTTGCATAATGATTTGATCCAGATTCGAGCACTGAATTTCGAGATGGCATATCGATTCGAGTTGGATTTTCACTCGATTTTTGACGGCGAACCCTGGATATGGATTTTTGATTGATTTTGGAAATTCTCTATCATAGTTATGGCTATGCAAGGAGAATGACGGTTTCTGATCAAGAAACCAGATCTGAGTCCGCACTAGGAAGTCGGATGGACGATACTAGTTCGAAAATGAAATTGTGTGATCGAGTAAGCGATCGAATTTGAAATTGCATACAGATGATATATGTATATCGTACGTGCTTGAATGAAATAGATAATGAAGATTTTGAAAAGAAATGTAAATATGATTTTTGAAATGAAAAAGTATATTTTGAGCAATATACGATGAATAAAAGTGGAAGTTGGATATTTCTATGATTGAAATTCACTTTATGCAGAGTTAGTAAGGTGGTAAATAACTTTATAAAAGAAATCAATCTTGAATATTTGATTTGGCATAATATAAGTGTTATATATATATATATATATATTAAATGATAAACTCTCCTTGTTGAATCTATAACCAGAAGAAAAGATTTTTGAGAATATTTCAAATATAAAAAGGGAATTTATTTAAGTAAGATGTGATCCAGAATATTTCGTTCTAATTAAAGGAATAAACTTATATATATCTATATATATATATAAATGATTTTATGAGAACAATTTTGGGAAAAAGGGTTTTTGGAATCCATGGATTTTGAAAGGCTTTTGATTCTTAGGAAAAATCAATTTTGGAAATTCGGAAAGCCAAGTTTGAGAATTATCGATTTTGAGATATCGATTTTGTGTAAAGGAGATTTATATGTGATACATATAAAGAGTATGATTTGAAATATACTACATGTGTATAGTATAAAATGTTTTGAGAATGGCTGTGGGGGAAAAGGCGCTCCCATTGAAATAAACTTCTATTAGGAGATCCACGGGGTGGTTCTGCCTTGAGCCCCAAAGGAGGGTTCTAAATTTAATCCTGAGAGAAAGTCTGGACTAACTGAAGTTCCTGAGGATTGTGGTTGGGGTAGCGAAAGTCGAGGGCGCTGATGCCTACAGAGACATTGGGTTATGCTGTGACGACAGTGTAACTCGATGTAACTGCGATCTACTACGCGCCATAGCAGAAGTCGAGGGGCAGCGATTGCCTACGGTCTACGTTTGATTTTGCTGGGAGAGCGACGCAACATCCATAGACTGCGATCTATGAAGACATAGTGAAAGCCGTGTGGCAGTGAGTGCCTACAGGCTATATTGGGACTCGACTGATGTAGTTTGCAATCTATGTGGTTAGTGTGGAGAAGTTTCATTTGGCAGCGAAATTCGAGGGCGCGGATGCCTACAGTTACATGAGTTTTTGTCGTGATGGCGACGTAACCCTGAGTGTAGCTGCGATCTGTGGCGGTTTCACGGTGTAATCGAGGGGTGCAGAGGCCTACAGTTTTCTATGGATTTTGCCGGGATGGCAACATAACCATCGGGCTAACTGCGACCATGGAAGGGGTGATGATTTCCAGAGCATTCTCACAAAAATGTTATCTATATTTTTCACAAAAATATTTTTCAAGTATTTTCTCTGGGATGTGAAAATGGGTCTGCTAAGTACTTATAGATTTTCAGTCCTACGCCTGATCAACCTATGACATAATTTCTATGAGAGCAAGGATGGACTTGTTGAGACATCGAGTTATAAAAGTATTTTTATAAAGCTATTTTGATAATATTATGTAAATTTTGAAGTGTTTAAAAAAAATAAAAAAATAAAGAGTTAAGGATTAAAAATGTTTAAGAGTAATTTGACTGATAGTAAACATTGTAATAAAATTCTTGCTTCGTTCCTTTTCGAGGACGAAAAGTTCTAAAGGGGGGAGGAATGTGATACCCGGAATTTTGGCAATATTAATTTGATGATCTTCTTATATAATTATTTAAATTGGCTAATTTATCTTTTCAAAACAAATAAAAATATGTTTCTAATTATAATATATATATATATATATATATTGTGATTAGGAAACATTGGTTTGAATTCAATGTAATAATTTTTAAAAGCTATTTAAAGTAAAATTATATATTTTCAATGCACTAAAAATAAGTATTTATCAATTAAAAAGTATGATAGCTTAAAATAAAATTTAATAAGGGGTTTATTATGATTTCTTTTTAAATTATACAAGAAATAAATATGGTTTGTAAATATGAAAATATATAAACATAAAACATAATTAATAAAAAAAAATAAGAGGATATAAAATATTGTATTTAGGACATTTGTAGCTTATGTATGCCATGCAAAATACAAGTGGCATATTTCATCTTTGTTTTAAATTGAAATAATAAAATGTTAGAGACAAGGCTATATACAGTTCAACTCTTTCCATATCTATTTCTCAATTTCTTTTCTTCTTTCATCTTTCAAATTTAAAGCCAAAAGAAAATCAAACTATTTCAAGTTCAAAGATCCAAGTTTTTCAATCTGAGAATATTCTAATTCAGATTCAAATTCTTCTCAACACAAGTAAATCATCTATCAGATCAAACATCAAGAGAAGATTTCAAATCCTCAAGCCCTGTTCTTTGTTTAACAATACGGTGAGTAAACATTTTTTTAAAATTTAAATCTGTTATCTTGATGCATGAGATAAGTATTTGAAGTAATGATTGTAGATATGGTTGCATGGATGAATTAAAGTATTTGCATGTATATATATATATATATATATATATGAAGTATCTGGTGCATGTCTGTATATATGTATATACATATCTATGTTTGTGTAACATGCTCAAGAATTCTATATATAAGTTCATATCTTTTCATATAAACAGTTTTAGGTTATGAACTTTAAAAGAAATCTTTTGTAATAGCTAAATTTGATTTTTTAAAAATATTTTTAAGTATAATTGACAAGTAAGTTTACAAAAATCAAGAAATCATAGTGAAAATTATTTCTAGTCAGAAAATCAAGTATTTAAATTCCAAATTTTGATTGTATATCTGGATTCGAGCTTAGAAACCATGATTTTTAATAAAGATTTCAAGATTTTTAAGTTTGTGGTTGATGAGTTTTCGCGAGTTGAACAGAAATCGATCTTTTGTTGATTTCTGGCAATCGGGGAAGAGATGATCGTCGTGAACGTTGGAGGAAGCTGGAAGTCTGGGGACCTAGGGAAAAATAGTGGATGGAATATAGTTCGTCGAGGCGGCTCGTCAACGTCGAAGTAAGGTTTAACGACCTGTTTTGGTCGATGGTGTTGTCGAGGCGATAGCGTCGACGTAGGTGCATCGGGATGGATCAATGGTGGTGGAATCGAGGCATGGGACTACGGGGAAGCTCTGAACATGATCGTGAGGTCTCTGGCGATCAGAGGTGGTAGCGCGAGGCATTTTTCATTGATCAGGTTTGGGTTCCAGTAGTGTTCGTCTAGCTTTATTTTGATTTCCAGGATCGTTCGTCATGTTGGGTAGTCGGGATGACTGTGGGGGAGGTTGGCGACTTGTTGGTGGTCGCAGCGTCGACCGAAACGGCATTGATCAACCGTGCACGCATGTCTTTTTGTGTATGATATTACTGTGTTGTTCGAGCGTCTGAGAAGAAGGGGTTTGGTACGGGATTGTATCGTGTTGGACTCGAAGTGCCGCTGGGGAGTAGAGGAGAGAAGAGAGAGAGGATCAGGGAAGATGGGTTTTGGCTCGAGTTCCTGATTGTGTTTTCTGGGCTTGGGCCCGAGTATATTTTGAAGTAATTTAACTAAGTTATTTTTTTATGAGTAAATTTTTAAAACGAATTTCAAAGCATGTCCAAACTAAAAGATTTTGAAGCAAATATTTTGAACCTAGTTTGTTGGATTTAGGGAATTTGTACTAGGTTAATTCTGTTTAGATTAATTCCTAAGTTATTTAAAATAAAATTAAATGATAATTAAGGGATGATTAGGGGGGATTTTGTCTTGGGATCGGGTTTGCTTTTGTATGTTAAAAAGGTATTAAAAAGCATAAGTTAGTTAACAAGTTTTCAAAGCAATTGTTAAATAAGATTCAAGTAAAGGGTATTGATCAAGTTATCAAACAAGTTTCGAGATTTAAAATTTTAAAGTTAAAAGTTTTTAAAGATTAATTGATTTGAATAAATTATATATTAGGTTAATTAATTAAATTAATTACTATATGTTTTTAAATGAAATTTAATAATGTAGTTAAATAAGTGATTAAGATAAATGTATTAAACTTTGATCAATCAAAAGGTCTCAAGTGACTTCGTACGTTAATAACAAATTAATTTCAAACATTTAATTTAAATAAATGATAATTAAGGTAAGATAAATGGTTTATCTTTATTGATTTAAGGTCTTCAGTAATTAATCGATAATTTATTAATGTCAATAATTAATTGAAGTAATAATAAATGATTAATGTTAAATAAGCAGGATTTAAAGGTAATTGATTTATTTGTGTTAACTAAATTAATTAGAAATGGTGTGACCAAGTTATCTTGCTTATGGATGATTAAATTATATCGAATGTTGGATTGATTGATATCTCTAGTCTGATAATTTGTGATGTTCTGTGATATGAAATGCTTTGGCTGACCTGTGATAATCTATCTGTGATGAATTGTTGTGTGAATATGTTATTCTGAAGTAAATTAAATTGTTTAAACTTAAATAACTTGGCTTAGAAGATGGCATTGAATTCGAAGAGATCCGAGCCGGATATCAGCAATATCCGAAACTACTTCGATTAGTAACTACCTATAATTCTTTATGGATTTGATTTGTAAATCGAATAGGCTAGAATGGGACAAATTAAGTAAACTGGACCATTGAGGACCATTGAAACTATGTAATGGTACTTAGACATTATTTGTAAAGTAAATGTTTGGCTACAGAATGATTAAAACTCATAGTGATGTACGAGTTACCCTGGTTTTCGAATAAGTTTTATAACTTAGTATTTCAAGTTGAATGAGTTTATTCACGCTGGTTTCCAGCCTGACTCGGGTGTTACTTTAATATAATGCTCGGGTCAGACGGAGTATTACAGATTTTCAAGTTAGGACGTTCTGGAATTCAGAAGGCGAGCTGGATGACAGGAACGTATGGAGTATATTACGTCGTGTATTTGAGATTGTACTGATAGTAGTCAGGGACAAGTTGTTACAACTGTCCAGTTTATTTGTGAATGATTGTACTGTGATATATTGTTGTAAAATGACAGTTACAGCTTTCTTCGATAAATGCTATTATTTGATATTATATTTTGTTCTACTGCGATTGTGAGATCCTATGCTGTTGTTTTCTGTTTCTTCTTCTACCTCTTTTCTTCTTTACCCTAACAATCTGGAATTTTCGACGTTCGATTGCTCGGCACTTCAACAGTGAACGTATTAGTGTCGAATTTTCGGGGTCGAAAATTCCGGGTCATTACAAATTATACCGACAGTATTACTTTATCATTTTCTTGAATTATTAATTGTTGTGAACTACTTTTGTCCAACCGTGCATCAAAATGTGTACATGTTTTCATTTATTTTCAAACTTAACCACTTCAGATTATCATCACAGTTTTAAAATATGTAATGACATTGGAAGAAAAATTCTTTTATTTGTTATATGTTTCTTACTTTTCTACAATTCACCATGTTAATACTTGAAACCATTAACCGTATTGAAAGGTTAATTAAAATTTACATATAGATAACTGAAACAATTCACCATATTCCTTTTTGAAACAATCTGTATTAATTTTATTTTGTTATATGTTTACTTACTGTTTTCAAGTTGCAACTATATAGATAACTGAAAGCAAGCATTCCCTTTTCATCTTTTCTTTTCATTTGTTTCTAGATGGTAAGTGATCATTTATATAAACATTTCCTAGTGTCTCAGTTTCTCTAGTCTGTATTTTGAGAAACATGCTAAAACTTATGTCGAGTAGTTATTTTTCTTTTACTCAATAGCCGATTGTTACTTCAAATTTTAGAAATTTGCTTGCTTATGCATTAGCTAGCGATGGATAAAAATTGGGTGCATCTACTCAGGTAACTATATAATTCTCAACATATATGTAATTGGTGAATCAAATCATATTTTCGATGAAATCTAATAGTTATTTTTTTTTTCTTCAAAGGACTAGTAGTGAGTATGAGCAAGGAGATCGGAAGTTTGTGCATACGACTATGAAAAATTCTGGAAATTTAGAAAAAAATTCTATGTCCTTGCTTAGATTGTTGAAATCTTAGTCATCAATATGAGATGGTTATAGTTGAGCATTTGATTATAAGAGGAATGGATCTTGTATATAAGAGAATTAGGTGGTATTGTCACGGCGAGCAAACAAATATAAGCAAAGATGTTAAGTCCGATAACATTTATGATTTATTTAAAGCTATCGATTATGAAGATGAAGATAAAGATTTAATCAATCATATTTTTCGATGATGATAAAGATGAAGATATCGCACGAAGACGAGAGGATGATTTAACTTGGAAGAAGCGGAAACCCCGCTATATCCTGATTGTATTGATCAAACAAAATTATCTACCATTATTTCCTTATATAATCTTAAATGTGAGACTGGGTTGTCCGATACTGGCTTCGATAAACTATAAATGTGCAACAATTATTGTTGCCAAAGAACAATGTACTTTCCAAGACATTATATGAGGTAAAAATATTCTCAAGATATTCGATATGGGTTTTGAAAAAATTCATGCTTGTCAAAATGATTGTTGCCTTTTTAGAAGAGAGTATAAAGATTTGGAAAGTTATCCTAAATGTGGTTTTTCAAGATGGAAGAAGAATGAATGTACAAATGAAATTATGCATGGCATTCCAGTTAAAATTTTGAGATGTTTTCCAATCATTTCAAGATTAAGAAGAATGTTTAGATCTCAAAAGATGGCAGAATATTTAAGGTGGCATTTTAGTAACAAAAGCAATGAAGGAAAAATACGACATCATGTGGATTCAGTAACATGGAATGTAATAAATGAGAAATGGAAATCATTTGCAGCTGATCCACGCAATCTAAAACTTGGTCTTGCTACCGATGGTTTTAATCCTTTTTTGACATTAAGTTCCAAATATAGTTGTTGGCCTGTGATGCTTGTAACATACAACCTCTCGCCAATGTTATGCATGAAAAAAGAAAATATCATGTTAACATTGTTGATTCCTGGTCCAAAGAAACCAGGAAATGATATTGACATTTATTTGGCACCATTAATTGAAGACTTGCAACACCTGTGGAATAATGGAGTTCAAACTTATGATGCCTTTAGTAGATCGCTTTTTAACATGAGAGCGATTTTGCTATGGACGATAAATGACTTTCCAGCATACAAAAATCTTGCTGGATGTTGTGTGAAAGGTAAAAACGTTTGTCCATTATGCGGTATCAATACTCACCATCGATAGTTGAATCATAGTCATAAGAATGCTTTTATGGGTCATTGGAGATTTTACCCCTTTCAGATTCAATGAGAAAGCAAAAAAGCTGGTTTGATAATACTTTAGAAAATGGTCGTAGACCTAGAGTTTTGACTGGAAGAAACATCTCTGCTATTTTGAAAAACTTTCCAAATAAATTTGGGAAAAAAATGGAAAATGAAAATAATAAGAGAAAGAAGGGAAAGGGTAAGAAGTAAAAAATCAAGCAGTAGAGTAAGAAGAGAAAAAAAACTATAATAAAGAAAATAGAGGTGAATATGGCGATCTTGTGAATATAGAGCTATCAAGGTTGAAAAAATGGTCAATCTTCTTTGATTTACCATATTAGAAGGTTATTTTTTTTCGTGGAACAATAATACAATTTTTATTAATTTATTAGTGAAATTTAACATTGTTGGTTTTTGTAGGAACTTCCAATGCGTCATAATTTAGATGTAATGCATGTAGAAAAAAATGTCGGTGAAAGCGTAATAGGCACGATGTTGCATGATAACAAATCGAAAGATGGAATTAATTCTAGAAAAGATTTGGAAGAGTGGGGAATTCGACGTGGCTTTTATGCACAATCTAATGGAAAAAAAATATCTTCCACCAGCTCCATATACATTGTCCAATTCTGAAGAAATTTTTTTGTAAAAGATGTTATGATTTTAAGGGACCTGATGATTATTGCTCGAATTTCATGAGTTGTACATCGTTGGAGGATTGTAAAATTAGCGGTTTAAAGTCATATGACTATCATGTTCTAATGTAGCAGTTGTTGCCGGTTGCAATAAGAGGTTTGTTACCGAAGAAGCGAAGGAAAGCAATAATTTGTTTATATTCGTTCTACAATAAATTATGCCAACGTGTTCTCGATAGAGAAAACTATAGCATCTTTGTAACAACCCGAAAATTTTGATGGTTTTTATTAACGTATTTGACTAAATTTTGTGAAATTTTAAATAATTAAATTTATAAATAAAAATTTGATATTTGTAAAACGTCATATAAAATATAACAAATGGTAAATTTTCAATTAATAATATGGAAGTCTATTTTATTACGTAAATTTCATTTCAATTCAAATCAGATAAAAATTGATGATAATAAATTATTTTCCAAACCTGAATATTTTTACACAATAAATTTGTAAATCATCTTCTAAGTGAGATGACATATTTCGTTTCTCCAAATTTTGACTGCTTTTGCTCTGTTTATCTTAATTCTGGCAGATTTGCAGTATTTTGGTACTGATATTGACTTTTGATCGGATGATCGTACCACTGATGTCTGTATACCTTTTTGATAATCTCATCGTGTTGATCTCTGCAGTATATTCAATTCTGTGTTCTGAAGTTCGGTACACGGCGGAATCTGTAAAACGTCGGACCATATCGGTACCGGTTTCGTGCCTTTTGGTTTTCTTGTGACCATCGGTTTATCTATCGTGAACTGTATAGTCATTTAGCATTTATAATTCCTGAATGTGACTATTGGCTTTCACTGTTTTCAAAACAAACTTTGATCTTTCATATTTCATCGGTTCAAAAGAAAAATAATTTCAAATGCTTCATTTTGATTTATGGCATGTTTATTTTTCACTTCCTCACGCCAGAGAAATCCCCACCTCGCATAAACTCCAACCTTCTCCGCTCATCCATGTGAACAACCAACCTCAGCCACGTTTCCACTCCACAGCTATGCCCATCGACCTACCTTTCCCCTTACAACCGAGCGCAACCCACTCTACGTCCAGCAAAACCCACAGCCACATCATCAACCTCCACATCGACCATGCTTTCTTCCTTCCTTGGCCTCACCCACTTCACTATACGTCCCTCCTTTCTTCCTTGCTGGGACAAACCTGCCATAGACCCAAAAAAATAGTAGCCAAACTCTTCATCCCGACCCGAGCCGTGTATCTTCCCGCAACCACTCCGGCCATTCTCTCTCCAATTCCTTTTTCTTATCGAGATCTCATTGCTTCTCTCCTCTTTGTTTGCCATGCAATAGTAGATGAGGCAAATAGGTAAATAAAATTTATTCTAAATTATATAATATGTTTATAAATATTTGTATAATCCATTAGTGTTCAAAATATTTTATTTGTGTTGTCGCATGCATGCATGCATGCATACA
Source organism: Allium cepa (assembly GCA_030765085.1). Lineage (NCBI taxonomy): Eukaryota > Viridiplantae > Streptophyta > Magnoliopsida > Asparagales > Amaryllidaceae > Allium > Allium cepa. Next base: position 724,131,148 of record CM060934.1, read on the forward strand.
TACATACATACATACATATATATTTTCAGCAGTAAGTATATATGTTTATATATATTAGTTTATAAAGTATATTTTATACTTGCTGTTTTGTATAAATATGCATGACAGCCTATATATATGTACTTTTTCCGTATTAGCCTTGTTAAAGTAAGTATTATATGTATTTGTTTATGAAATCCGGTTGTTGATATAAAAGTTTTGTACCGGTATAAGTTTATACGGGTTATATATACTGAAGGTTGTATTATTATAGTTTATAAAATTTAAAGGTTATATTCTATAGTCTGTATATAAGATGATAGTATATATTTGTTTACTGACTTATATTATATGCAGTATGATAGGTCAGATATAATATGTCGTGTGCGTATATATATATATATATGACATTTTAGAAGAGGGGTGTGTGTATATATATATATATATATATCAAATTTTAGCAGTATTTATTTTTTATTATATGCATGTATAAATTGCCACCACATGTTTGTATATATTTAGTTTATATTAGTTTAAAAGATAGTCTATATATACACTTTAGTATAGGCATATTTAAATCTAAGCAACAGCCCTCTGATCTTATATCGATGGTTACATATGCTAGGAAGTATATATGAAGTTTATATAAAATTTTGTTTGTAGACTTCTTTGTAGATAAGTATGTACGGTAGTAAATGATTTAAAATATTATATATATATATATATATATATATTTGTTATATAGTATGTTTACTATAATAGTGATTTTAAGAATGTTATAATAATATAAATTTAAAGATATATATATATATATATATATATTTGCTTGCAACTATTATATAATATATAAGTATTTATTTCAATCTTATGTATATATGTTTGATTTTTGATATTTGTGTTTAATTTAAAAACAATGATTTTTAATTATATATATATTATTTTAATTTTTTTAAATGAAATATTGATTTCATGGAAATAATAATAATACATACATCATTGTTGTTTCTATCAAATTGATTCTAATTATTTCATCGATTCCTATTTATCAGCTTTGTTCGTATAATTCATGCCATCTCACTTTGCTTTGGAATTCGTAACTCATCCTATTCTCGTTCGTCTCAAGCCTTGAAAGGTGAGTAATAACTCACGATTAACGTTCTTATATTTATTAAATTTGATTTCAATTGAAACGACAATTGGAATATGCTGCTGTTAGTTATTGACATTGCTGTATATATATATATGTTATTATCTGTATCTGTTCACCTGTGACATCTGATACCATTATCTGTTATTTATATTGTATGTCTATTATATTATTATCATATTTGTTATCAGTCTGCAAGTTCCCTGTTAGTATAGAATTCCCTATGGGTTGAAAAGATACATACCTGAACGATCTGAAGAATAGAAGAAAATCATTATGGGTTGAAATGATAAACCCAAGCGATTTGCATTGAATTGAATTTGGGATTGCGGGTTGAAATGATATATACCCGTATATATTTAAATTGCAGATTGAAACGATAAATATCCATATCACTTGATCATAGGGTAGAAAATTGTATAAAGACATCGTTGGTTTATATATATTTTTTTGAAATGATTTTCCAAAGTTTAAAGAGATATGTATGTATATATATGGTTTTATATAAATATTGAATTTTAAATATTAAGATTTAAGATTTACTTTTACTATTTTGAAATATATGGATTAATAAATATTGATTTCAAGATATTATTATATAAATGTAATTTATAAAGTTGAATTCTTGATTTTAAATTTATATGTTTTGAAAATTGTATAGCTATAACTTGATTTTGAAATTATAAGTTAGTTTTGAAATTGTATAGTTATAAGTTAGTTTTGAAATTTTAAATTTTAAGATTTACTTATAATTTTACTATTATGAAATATATGGTTTAATAAAAATTGATTTCAAGATATTATTATACAAATGTAATTTATAAAGTTGAATTCTAGATTTTAAATTTATACGTTTTGATAATTGTATAGTTATAAGTTGATTTTGAAATTATAAATTTTAAGAATTTATTTATAATTTTACTATTTTTTAATATATAAATTTAATAAGATGTTTAAGTATTTATATTAGATTTTATTTTAAAATTGATTTTATAATGATTTTATAAGTTAAGGCTGGGAAGATAAATTTGAATTTATTTGAAATTGCGTTTAATTAAGAATTTTATTTAACTAAATCAATTTGAAATTTATTGAATTTGATATTTTTAAACAATGTGATTTTATAACTTGATTTTGGTTTAAGATGATTAAATGAATATTTCAAGTTTAAATAAATTAAAGGAAATATTTAGTTATATGAAATTTAAGATTTTATTTAAATGATATTGGATTTAGTAAGTAAATATTTCAAAACTAAATAATAGTAAATTGAATTTGATATATATATATATACATACATACATACATGAATTATCAAATTTATTTGTGGAAATGTTGAATACTTAAAGCTTTGAAATATACCGAAATTTGAAATGGTTTATTTTGTGGTTCAGATCTGTTTTTGAAATCGATATAAATTGAAATGGCTTACTGGGAAACTGAATTGAATTGAAATTGATGATTTGAGATTGCATTAAACTTGAATTTTGAAATTTGAGTTGATTTGGAGTCGATTGTGAAATTTGAGGAAGCTATTTTATTATATAAAGTATTTTTTAATTATATTTAAAACTATTTATATATTTTACTTTATAAATTATTTTCATATAAACTATTTAATATAAATCATTTTAATATAAACTATTTTAATATTCTTATTATTTTAATATAAAGTATTTTAACTTATAACTATTTTACTTTAAACTATTTTACTTTATAAACTATTTTATCATATATACTATTTTAATATCTAAACCGGTTAAGTGGAAAGTGTTATGGTTTTAGAAGCTTTACAATTTCGGAAGTGTTATAACTTTGAAGTGTTATGGTTTTGAAAATGGATATATTTGAAATGGAAATGATATCGTATCGATATGGTTTCAAAATGGCAATGATATTTTTCTTTTGAAGTATAAACTATTTTGAAATGACCGCGGTTTTATAACAACGGTTGGTTGTTAAGGAGACCGAGATCGGATATTGTCATACTCTCTACCAACACCGAAAACCACTTTAACAACTGTGTACACGGTGGAGATTCCAAAATGAAGTAGGATGGTGGCGACGATCCTATATGAGGTATATACGCGGACCCGACTCCCGTGAGTTGGTATAAGGTGGCTAAAACAGGAAAAATTGATGGGCCAAGTGAGGTAGTTCCTTTGATCGGACAAATTCCTTCGATACTATATTTTGACTTTGTGATTAATTTGGTGGCCACACTTAATTTTTTATTATTTGGAAGTGTGTTCCGAGATGGGCGGTAGTGGCTGCTATGCGTTACCACCAGCCCGGAAGTGTGTTCCGATGTGGGAGGTATTGCGGTGTTGTATAGACTGTTGGCACTATAAATTTGTTAAGGTGGAAAATGTAAATCTTTAACGTTATTTTAATAGTTTATTTTACTTTAGATGTTATTATAATAGCGTATATTACTACATAGTAGATAGTTTAAAGGATCCTTAGAGGATGGTTATCCCAAACGTCCTTTGAGTCACTTGAATTTCAGTTGGTATTTCACTTGAGTTGGATTTATTAATATAAGAATGTTAATCCTAACTCGAGTGTTTGTGTTTTTCTTTACGCTTAGGTCAGACTGAGTGTACCAGTATTCGAGACACACATTTGGAGTTGGAGCTTCGCTTGGAAGATCCATCTACATCTTTTCATCTTGCAGTCATTCAGTTGATTCCAGTGATTTATTCTGATCTTGTGTTTGACTATTGTATTGAGACATCTATGTATTCGAGACTTCTGTTGTATCTTATTTAACTCTGTTATCTATATATAGTAGCTTCATGAACTACTATTCTTTTATTTCCGCTGCATTATTGTTATATTACTATGTATTTGTGATTCAGTGATTATTTTATTTACTGTATATGCTGAGTTTGCCAAATTTAAATTAACAACCCGATATTTTTAGCAATTCAAGTCCGACATGTGTGGATGCGAATTGTTGAAAATACTAGGATGTTACAGTTGGTATTAGAGCCATTTTTTTGGCAAAACTTAGCATATAGAGTAGATTTAATTACAAAATCACTTTCGTTCAAGCTTGAATTCCTTCCTCTTTGATTCGGGTTTCCTTTGAATTTTGGAACTCAACCACTCGTTCAGAAATCCATTCTTATCCTACTCTATTCGAGCTTATTTGATTTTGGAGCATCCTATAGCTCCACTATATGATTTGTAAAGGGTTGAAACTCCTTACAATAGCATCGATTCGCCAGAGATTTCGGTATCCTCGGTTTACGATGTTGTTATCTCTTGCGATGCTCAATTTCTATCCCTTGAGATCGAATGTCGATTTGCCTCTAGATTCTGCATCGATCTTATTCTTGAATTCACAGTTGACCCAGTTAAGGTTGCTCGCAATTAATATCAGTATATCCATCTTCCTATTTTGAAATTTGATTATTTTATCTCCCGCTCAAGCCTATCTTCTTAGCTAGAATCTACTTTGATTAAGATCCCCTTGAATTTGAATCTCTATCATTGTTCTATAATCTATTTTGTGTAATCAAGTGAGGGAGTGTATTTGTATTAATATATATACTATTATATATATTGTGTTGTTTGAGTTGTCAATGTTGATTTGGGATCTCGATCGATTCGTCTGATCAACGCTATCGATAGGAATTCCAAAACATTTGAACAGAGCAAACTCACAAAATAAATTTTGTATGATAAGTAATGTTCAGAAATTCAATAGTTAAATGATTTATAGTTTTGTAAACCATTGAATAATGAAACTATAAAACATGGTTTATATTGGGATTTAATGAATTTAAATTAAGAATTTGAGAATTTAAATTTTCGGTGATTCCAAAATTTGGTTTAAAGTTTTAAAAGTATATTATTTAAGTATTTTGAAATAGAAATTGTTTCAAAAAAAATTAAATGTTTAAATCAGTACTCTTCTCTTTGTTGCTGGAAAATAATTTCGGTGATGGTGGTCACATCATCGACATTCATTTTCGAGTTTCAGAGTGGAGAGACCATTTTGTAGCCATACTATACTTTGTTTGAAAAAAATGGATTTTAATTGAATTTCTGAAGTATGATTTGATTTATATATATAGGTATATGATGTTAAATTTGATTTGACATATATATATATATATATATATATATATATGGTTTGAAATTAATTGGAAATTTAATTCTTAAATGTATGTTAAAGGTGATTTTAAAATGAAGCCAAAATTTTGAATAAATATTTAAATTTGAAATAATTGAATTGGAAAAGATTACTTGTATAATACCCAATCTCATTCTAATATAACTTACCTATATTATTCTGAAGTTGAATATGTAATTGAATAATATACAATATAAAATGATTTTATAAATAAAATTTGAGTGTTTATAATAAAAGTTATACACTTAATTTTTAATTATTAAGTATTAATTGAATAATGAACGAGATAAATAAAACAAATTTTGTTTTGAAGGAATTAATAAATTGAAATTAAATCAACTTAATGAAATACTTGAATTTAAAGTCAATTATTAAGTATTAATTAATTTAAATTGAAATTTATATGGTTTAAATTAATTGTTTATTTTGTATTTTCAAATCTATTTTTCTTTCTGGTTGTTTCTATTCTCCTACCTTCTTCCTTTTCAAGGACGAAAAGTTTTGAGTGGAGGGGAGTGTAACGACCTGAAAATTTTAATGGTTTTTATTAACGTATTTAACTGAATTTTGTGAAATTTCAAATAATTGAATTTATAAATAAATGTTTGATATTTGGAAGACGTTTAATTGAAAATAGCAAATGGTAAATTTTCAATTAATAATATGGAAGTCTATTTTATTGTGTAATTTCATTTTAATTCAAATCAGATAAAAATTGAAGATAATAAATTGTTTTCCAAACCTGAATATTTTTACACAACAAATTTGTAAATCATCTTCTGAGTAAGACGTCATATTTCGTTTCTTTAAATTTTGACTACTATTGCTCCATTTATCTTAATTCTGGCAGATTTGCAGTATTTTTGGTACCGATATTGACTTTTGATCAGATGATCATACCACTGATATCTGTATACCGTTCTGATCATCTCGTCGTGCTGATATATGCGGTATATTTAATTTTGTGTTCTGAAGTTCGGTACGCGGCGGAATCTGTAAAACGTTGGACCATATCGGTGTCGGTTCCATGCCTTTTTGGTTTCTTGTGATCATTGGTTTATCTATCGTGAATTGTATAGTCATTTAGCATTTATAATTCCTTGAATGTGACTATTGGCTTTCACTATTTTCAAAACAACCTTTCATCTTTCACATTTCATCAGTTTAAAAGAAAAATAATTTCTAATGCTTCATTTTGTTTTACGGCCTGTTCATTTTTCACTTCCCCATGCCAGAGAACTCCCTACCTCGCCTAAACTCTAGCCTCCTCCGCTCATTCACGTGAACACCCAACCTCAGCCACGTTTCCACAACAATGCCGTGTCCATCGACCCACCTTTACCCTTGTAACCGTGCGCAACCCACTCTACATCCAGTAAAACCCACAGCCACATCATCAACCTCCACATCGACCATGCTATCTTCCTTCTCTGGCCTCACCCACTTCACTGCACGTCCCTCCCTTCTTCCTGGCTGAGACAAACCTACCACAGACCCAAACAAATAGTAGCTGAATTCTTCATCCCCGACCTGAGTGGCGTATCTTCACGCAACCACTTCGGCCATTCTCTCTCCAGTTCCTTTTTCTTGTCAAGATCTCAATGCTTTTCTCCTCTTTGTTTGCCATGCAATAGTAGATGAGGCAAATAGGTAAATAAAATTTATGCTAAATTATATAATATGTTTAGAAATATTTGTATATTTTGTTTTTGTTGTTGCACACATATATAGATATATTTTCAGCAGTAAGTATGTATGTTTATATATATATATATATATATATATATATATATATATATTAGTTTATAACGTATATTTTATACTTGCTGTTTTGTATAAATATGCATGACAGCCTATATATATGTACCAGTATAAGTGCATACGGGTTATATATACTAAAGGTCGTATTGTTATAGTTTATAAAATTTTAAAGGTTATATTCTATAGTCTATATATGATATGATAGTATATATTTGTTTACTGACTTATATTATATGCAGTGTGATAGGTCACATATGATATGTCGTGTGTTTATATATATATATATATATATATATATATGACATTTTAGAGGAGGTATATATATATATATATATATATATATCAAATTTTAGCAGTATTTATTTTTTATTATATACATGTATAAATTGTTATCATATGTTTGTGTATATTTAAAGTATATATTCATTTAAAAGATAGTACATATATACACTTTTAAACAGTATAGGCATATTTAAATCTAAGCAACAGCCCTCTGATCTTATGTTGGTGGTTACATATATTAGGGAGCATATATGAAGTTCATATAAAATTTTGTTTGTAGACTTCTTTATAGATAAGTATGTATGGCAGTAAATGATTTAAAATATTATATGTATGAAAATTTATATATTTGTTATATATTATGTTTACTACAATAGTGATTTTTAGAATGTTGTAATAATATAAATTTATATATATATATATATATATATATATTTGCTTGCAACTATTATATAATATATAAGTATTTATTTTAATTTTATGTATATATGTTTGATTTTTGATATGTGTTAAATTTAAAAACAATGATTTTTAATTATATATATATTATTTTAATTTTTTTAAACTAAATATTGATTTCATGGAAATAACAACAACAACAATAATAATATATCATTGTTGTTTCTATCAAATTGATTCTAATTATTTCATTGATTCTTATTTATCAGCTTTGTTCGTCTAATTCATGCCATCTCACTTTGCTTTGGAATTCGTGCTTGGAATTCGTAACTCATCCTATTCTCGTTCATCTCTAGCCTTGAAAGGTGAGTAATCACTCACGATTAACGTTTTCATATTTATTAAATTTGATTTCAACTGAAACGACAATTGAAATATGCTACTGTTAGTTATTTACATTGCTATATATATGCTATTATCTGTATCTGTTCACCTGTGACATCTGATACCATTATCTGTTATTTATATTGATGGTATATGCCTTTTATATTATTATCATATCTATTATCACTTCGCAAGTTCCCTGTTAGCATAGAATTGCCTATGGGTTAAAATGATACATACCCGAACGATCTGTAGAATAAGAGAAAATCGTTATGGGTTGAAATGATAAACCCAAGCGATTTTCATTGAATTGAATTTGGGATTGCGGGTTGAAATGATATATACCCGTATATATTTAAATTGCGGATTGAAATGATAAATATCTGTGTCACTTGACCATAGGATAGAAAATTATATATAGACACCGTTGGTCTATATATATATATATATATATATATATATATATATTATATATTTGAAACGATTTTCCAAAGTTTAAAGATATATATATATATATGGTTTTATGTAAATACTGATTTTCAAATATTATATATAAATGTTATTATATATATAGTTAAATTTTTATTTTTAAAATTATATGTTTGAAAATTTTAAAAGTTATAAGTTAGTTTTGAAATTTTAAATTTTAAGATTTACTTATAATTTTACTATTTTGAAATATTTGTTTTAATAAATTTTGATTTCGAGATATTATTATATAAATGTATTTTATAACGTTAAATTCTTGATTTTAAATTTATATGTTTTGAAAATTGTATAGTTATAAGTTGATTTTGAAATTATAAATTTTAGGAATTTATTTATGATTATACTATTTTAGAATATATAAATTTAATAAGATGTTTAAGTATTTATATAAGATTTTAATTTTAAATATATTTTATAATGATTTTATATGTTAAGGTTGGGAAGATAAATTAGGTTTTATTTGAAATTGTGTTTAATTAAGAATTTTATTTAATTAAATTGTTTTGAAATTTATTGAGTTTGATATTTTTAAAGGATATGATTTTATAACTTGATTTTGGTTTAAGGTGATTAAATGAATATTTCAAATTTAAATAAATTGAAGGAAATATTTAGTTATTTGAAATTTGAGGTTTTATTTAAATGATATTAGATTTAGTAAGTAAATATTTCAAAACTAAATAATAGTAAATTGAATATGATATATATATATATATATACACACACACACGAAATTATCAAATTTAGTTTTGGAAATGTTGAATACTTAAAGCTTTGAAATATACTGAAATTTGAAATGGTTTATTTTGTGGTTCAAATCTGTTTTTGAAATCGATATAAATTGAAATGATTTATTGAGAAACTGAATTGAATTGAAATTGATGATTTGAGATTGGATTAAATTTTAATTTTGAAATTTGAGTTGATTTGGAATCGATTGTGTAATTTGAGGAATCTATTTTATTATATAAAGTATTTTTTAATTTATATTTAAAACTATTTATATATTTTACTTTATAAAATATTTTCATAAATATAAATCATTTTAATGTAAACTATTTTAGTATACTTATTATTTTAATATAAACTGTTTTAACTTATAACTATTTTATATAAACTATTTTACTTTATAAACTATTTTATCATATATACTATTTTAATATCTTAACTGGTTAAGTGGGAAGTGTTATGGTTTCAGAAGCTTTAAAATTTCGGAAGTGTCATAACTTTGAAGTGTTATGATTTCGAAAATGGATATATTTGAAATGGAAATGATATCGTATTGATATGGTTTTGAAATGGCAATGATATTTTGGTTTTGAAGTATAAACTATTTAGAAATGACCGCGGTGTTATAATGACGATTGTTTGTTAAGGAGACCGGGATCGGATATTGTCATACTCTCTGCCAATATTGAAAACCACTTTAACAGCTGTGTATGCAGTGGAGATTCCGGAATGAAGTAGGATGGCGGCTATGATCCTATATGAGGTATATACATGGACCCGACTCCCGTGAGTTGGCATAAGGTGGCTAAAATAGGAGCAATTGACAGGCCAGGTGAGGTAGCTCCTCCGATAGGACACATTCCTTCGATACTATATTCTGATTTTGTGATTGATTTGTTTGCCATACTTGATTTTTTTTTATTTGGGAGTGTGTTTTGAGGTGGCCGATGGTGGCTGTTATGCGTTACCACCAGCCCAGAAGTGTAATTGGTATATCTACGCTGGCATTGCCTAGTTGTGCCATGTCACCTACCCTAGCGCGCCTTATATGAGTTTGATTTGTGTCGTACCTATGGAGTATCCTCTGGTAGCCACCCGATCTAGAGGTATTACGATACTATATAGACTACTGGCACTATAAATGTGTTAAGGTGGAAAATGTAAAGCCTTAACGCTATTTTAATAGTTTATTTTACTTTAAACATTATTATAATAGCGTATATTACTATATGGTAGATAGTTTAACGGATCATTAGAGGATAGTTATCCCAAACATCCTTTGAGTTACTTGTATTTGAATTGATATTTCACTTGAGTTAGATTTATTGATATAAGAATGTTAATCCTGAATCGAGTGTTTTGTGTTTTGCTTTACGTTCGGGTCAGATTGAGTGTACCAGTATTCGAGACTCATATTTGGAGTTGGAGCTTCGCTTGGAAGATTCATCTATATTTTTCAGCTTGCAGTCATTCAGTTGATTCCAGTGATGTGTTCTGATCTTTTATTTGACTATTGTATTGAGACATCTATGTATTCGAGACTTATGTTGTATCTTATTTAACTCTGTTATATATATAGTAGCTTCATGAACTACTATTCTTTTGATTCCGCTGCATTATTGTTATATTACTCTGTGTCTATGGTTCTGTGATTATTTTATTTACTGTATATGCTGAGTTTGCCAAATTTAAATTAACAACCCGATATTTTGAGCAATTCAAGTCCGACATGTGCGGATACGAATGGTTGAAAATACCGGGATGTTACAATTTTGATGATGAGATTATTGTGATTTTATGTGAACATGAAAGATATTTTCCACCTTCATTCTTTGATATAATGGTACACTTGACGGTTCATCTTGGAAAAGAAGCCCGATTAGGTGGATCGGTTCATTTTCGTTGGACGTACCCATTTGAAAGATATATGAAGACACTAAAACATTATGTAAGAAACAATGCACGTCCTGAGGGGTGTATTGAAGAATCCAATCTTGTAGAAGAGTGCACGAAATATTTCAGTGAATTTTTAAATAAATCAATACAAATAGAAGAGAAGAAAGTCCAAAATGAAGATTCTGAAAATGATGCCATACTTGAAGGATGACCAACTTCAGCTTGCAAAATAATAATGTTCTTACAATGGGAAACAAATTGCTCATTTGGTTGTGCTAATGAATATGGTTATAGTGGAACCTTTTTTAGAGTAAGTCACTATTGCATTTTGTTCAATTGTTCAACTTTTTTTTTGTAATTGTATGTGCAACTTAGTTTTTTTATAGTAGTTTTCATTTGGAGGAGTGGCAACACCCAAACAAGCGCATAAGAAAAAATGCGACCTTACTTTGGAAAACCCACACGAATAACTTTGCCGATTGGATTAAGAAGAAGGTGAGTTGAATTTTGAAATATAATCTCATTAACTTTAGATATATTATTACCGAGATCTATCTTAAATAATTTTTTCATTTACAGATACCTTTTGATTCGAACGATCATGACACATTGTTTAAATGGATTGCCTATAGTCCAAGGAGTAGTGCGTTGTCTTGTATAGGATATATCATCAATGGACAACGTTTTCACACAAAAGATATTGAGAGAAAAACTCAAAATAGTGGAGTCACTTATGACGCAACTACCACGTGTAGGGCAAGCGCAAAAGATATTTCCCAAGTGGTTGATGTGGTCACCTATTATGGGTTATTGACCGACATAATTTTCTTAGACAATCATGTTTTTTATATTCCTGTCTTTAAGTGTCATTGGGCAAATATAGAAAATGGTGTGAAGGTAGATGATGGATTTGCTCTTGTCAACTTACATCAAAATCAAGCTTCATTTTCAAAAGATCCATTCATCCTTGCATCTCAAGCGAAACAAATTTTCTATTCAAGAGAAGGTGATTCTTCTAATTGGTATGTTGTGATGAGGGCACCATCAAGAAGTTATCATGAGATAGATATAGATGATTCGTTTGACGAATTTAGCTTGGCTACAGAGAATTTTTGAGAAACCGATAATGGAGGTTGATGATTTCGCCAAGGATGTTAGCTATGTTAGGGAAGATTACGAAGGAATACTTGAGTAGTATATTAATATCACTATCTATGTTCATTGTATCGAATGTTATGAATTTAAATTATGCTTTTAAGATTTTGCAGTCGAAGAAGGATACTTCGAAAATGCTAAGAGCAGGCAGTGCTGTAGATTGGTAAAACCATATTTGGTAAGCTCTAATTCATTAGACATTATTAAAACCAAGTTGAAAACAATTTTACGCCTAGAAACGAAACAGTATAGGAAAAACAGAATCCAACACTTTATTACATTTTTATTTTTTCTTTCCTATTATACACGACTAATGACAACATGAAAAGCGGGGAGCGAATATGGCAGCATAAAATAAGTAGTTCAAAAAATTTAAATAAAGTTAGGAATCAAATTTGATGTATTCATATGTGAGAACGTGGCCTGGAACCATGCTATTCAGACCTTTTTCAACATCGATTGGTAGTATAAAAAATTTTAGGCTTGCATTTAATGTCCGCATCAAATAGAGAATCTAAATGATCCAAATACGGTAGCATGAACAGGTAGAGCATTAACTCTTTGTAACACTATCTAAAAAATGAATGGACCACATTATAATGCTTCATCAATCCTATCTAATCAAGGGAAAGCAATTCTTATGTTTAATTAACGTTATATCTTTAGGACAATATGATGATTATTGTTACCCTTGTTTATATGAATTAGTAAACATTAGATATAATTTTTCATGGTTTATGGTTATGAATTCAAATAGTTTTAAAGTTGAATCAAAGTTAACTGCATGCTATTTATTCACAGGTCGTGCTATTGTGCACTTCAAATTTATTGTACATGAGGTATTACCGATAAGAAAATTGAAAGGCAAGGAGAAACAAACATATTTTCCATTTCTCTAACCATACTTGTAAGTTAATTTATTCCTTTATTACCCTTGTTTGTATAAAAATTCACGTGCTATATTTATACATTGCGTCCATGATTATACTTTTGCCTCGATGGCGCTAATTTCTAATAATGTTCCTTATTTCTTCTAGTTGTTACAGACATGATTCTTGTTTAGTTTTTTGGCTTTAATAAAGAATCTAAGCCACTTCATTAATGATATGCACCTTTGATTTGCATTTTGCATTTCTATTTTTTTTAAAATGTTGCATACTTTCACATGAACTTCCATTTTAGTTTTTGGTTCATTGGTGCATTACTTTGCATACTTTCATTTTGCATTTGAAAGAAACAACGATCTTCTTTACAGAAAAAGACCGTCGCATTTCATTTCATCTTCAGATTATAGTAGATTTTTGTTTTATTTTATTTTGCATTTTTCTTAAAAAAACATTGCATGTGTGCTCATTCAGGTTCTCATCCATTGCGTTTTGCTGTTGTGCATTGCCTCATTGTGTGTCAGTTTAATTTTGCTTGCATTTTCATTGAAAAGGAAAAAAAATATTTCTCTATCGTTTCTACTGTATCACTTCTGTTTTAAGGTTGTGCGTTTCATGTTCTGGTTTTCGTTTAGTTTGCAATTCTGTTTCTATTGTGTTCATCTCCTCTTTATCTTCATTTCATATTTCCATAATATTGTGTTCATTTAGTTCTTTTGTTCATTTTCATTCTATCACTCAAATGCTCTAGTTTTTATTTTTGTTCTATTGTTGCATATTGTTGTTCATTTAGTTTTGGTTTTGGTGACTGAGCTCTTCAAGGAATTTTGCTTTACTTTTTATGTCTTTACACTTCAATTAACAAAAACAAAAGTTGCAGCGCAAGTGGATGTTTCTCATTATACAATGTTACATTCTATGAATTTTATTAGCCTCTCCATCACTTAAACATTCGTCATATCCTCATTCAACCTTCCACTGGAATCACCTCAACATCACTTCACTCGCAATCCACAGCAACTAACCTTCCTATATTTTCAACTCCACCTCCTCCTATAACACATACAAATTCATTCTCTTGCATCATCCATATACCTCACTGCAAGCTCAACTTAATTCCCTTCGACAGCAATACATCCTCCTCGCAACCTCTTCAATACTGTCAACAATACTCCATCACCACAAACCAACTGTCCAAACACTCCTCTGCCACTCATACAAACAGTTTTAACACATCCTTGTCACTCAACCACCCAGTTGCTCCCTTATCCCTCTATCAACGTTCAACCACAAACCACTGAACCCACAATCATCACCAGAAACTGCCAAAACATCACCAATACATACTGCATTTGTTTTCCACCCTGCATACTTCATTTTCCAACAGCAATAACATCACAACATCATTCCGCCTGTCACACTTCAGCCTTCTCTGGCCACAACATCAACTGTTAAACCACTGTCAAACCCTCCTTAAACCACACAAGTGTATACAACAAGATTAATTATTGTATGCTTTATTGTAAAATAATTCCATGCTTTATTGTAAAATAATTCCATGAAGAACAATGCAACTCTTATCTGACCATAATTCCATGATTAAAATTATTTCTCTGGTTTATATTTCAAAATTGCATGCTTTATTGTAAAATATCATATAAATATTTGGTACAGTAGATATAACAGTACTACAAAACAATAATTATCACCATATATGCTTATATTTTAGTTTAACAGTCATAGACCATAATTCCATGTTTCGATTGGTTTTAGTACTATAAAACAATGAAAATACATTTAACAAATTGTAATAGTATAATATCCTGGAATTTTTAACAATATCAATTTAATAATCTGTATTGAAAATTAAATTGATATTGATATTTTGTTAATAATAATTCAAATAGATTTAATAATCTTCTTCAATAATATTTAAATTGGTTATTTTATCTTTTAAAAATAATAAATTGATTTCTATTTACAATATAAATATATGGTTTATATTTTAAATAGGTTAGCATTGTTTTAATTTTAATAAGTAAAGCATATCTTTTTAATTCTAATATTTTTTGTGATTTGAAAATTTGTTTTTATTTAATATTTAAGCTTTCCAAAGTTAAATAAATGATTTTGGTTTAAATTTAATAAATGAACCATGTTTTAAAATTCTAATATATACATTTTAATTTGGAAATTTTGATTTAAATTAGTATTGAGTTTTTAAAACTATTTCATAAATAAATATATGATTTTAAATTGATAAGAAAAATAAAAAATGTTTAAAAATGATTTGGCTTGAGTTTTAAATTTAGAATGAATTAATATCAAGGTTTTATGGCTAAATAAAATAGATATTTTATTAATGAAAATATTATTTCTTTTAAAATAATTTTTATTTAATAATAAGATATTTATAAAAAAAACATTAACAGTGTATTGTCTTTGTAAATAGAGTTTGAATAAAATTTGCAAGTTGTTATTTCAAATCGAATTTATATTCATTACTTGATTTGAAAATAATTGATTTTGAATTTAGTTTGAATTTAAATTCAAAAGTATAAAATCTTAATTGTTTTAATCTTTAATATGTATAAGTTTATATATAAACATGGTTTGTTTTTATTTCATTTATAAATTTATACGCATATTCAAATATAAACTAACAACTTAAAATTAGGCTAACATACACATTAGTTTGTAAATCAAGTATTAATTATTATAAAGAAACAAGTGTTTCATTCTTTAACATTCATTTAACATGTGTTCAAAAAATTAACATAACAATTTGACAAGTGTATAAAATTTGGACAAGTGTAAAATTTTGTTTTTAATTTTTATTTTATTTGATAAATCTGAAAATACATTTCTATAAACTTGCATTTTCTTTCATACATGTTTTTCCATTTCTTTGATCAAAAAGAGAAAACTTCAAAACTCTTCAAAAATCAAAATCATCTTCATATTAACAATCAAGCTTGCATATTCAAAACCATGCTAAAATCTGCATACACAAATTCATCAAAATCAAATTTGCATTTCCTCAAAATCCAGAAATCTGCATATTCAACCATACTCAAAATCAAAACCTCTTTTATCATGATGGTCTGCACTTCCTCAAATTCAAACATCAATCTGCATTGATCTGCATGTCACTTAAAAAAGAAGAAGAAGGGCCTGCATCCTGTTCTTAAAACCTGGAGATGATCAAGCTTGCACCTTTTTTTTCTGCACAACCTCAGTTTGAAGCCTGTCAAATACATCTGCATGCAAGTAATTTAAGTCAGGGAAAACATATGCAAATCTGTATATCAATTCAACATGAAGTATATAGGGTCAAGCCTGCATTTTGATGTCTTCTGCAAAATTCAACAGATCAAAATAGAGGGTCTGCATTTAAATTAAGGTGAGTAATTTTAAATTTTTAAAATAGGATTGCATGCTAGATTGTTTGATATAAACAAGTATTGCTATGTATAAATGTAATATGTATAGGCTGTTGTTTTATTTACTTGTTCTGTTTTCTTGATTTTCAGGCAAATTTTTATCAAAACCTTATCTTTTAATTTTAGTTTCTAGTATGTTTAGATTTATGAAGTAAGGTTATTAACTATATTAAGTTAGCTTTTAAAGTTTTAAGTAAGTTTAAAAGAAGAAAAAAATATAGTTTTTTCTAGAAATACAGAAAGTATCAGTGCATGTTAACCTCTGTCAAAAATCAAACATGTTAAACTTGTAATTCAGCATCATAAAACAAAAGTAATTACAAAAACATGATTTTTAAATTAAGAATTTGTATTTCAGGATGTTAATTCAAGTGGCAGTTTAAAATTGAACTAAAAATGAATCTTTAGTAAATTATGTTGACTCATGGATTGAGAAGTTCTGGGATTCTTCTGAGTGGTGGATTAAGTATAGGAGATGCTCAGAAAAATCATCGATGGGTTTAAAACTTATTAGAGTAATTGCAGTTTTGAATTTCTTCATTTAACCCTACTTTTCACTATGTCTTTGAATCAATCAATTTGGGTATGTAGGATGGATCGAGTGTTTTGATATTTGAGGATTGTGTAGTTGAAGTGTGAAGGAGTTCGAGGCCGAAGGGGTTGAATGTCAGATGGTCGGAGAGGCGTAAACTCGCCGTTGACAGGTTTTGAAGATAACCTGATGTATGTGTTCCAGGTTTTCCTCGCAGGGGTTAATTTTGAATTATTGATTTATTGTTCGATCTGTTGATCACGTATGGGTGTAGATCAGTTTCCGGGGGTAGTTCGATCATCTCTGATGATCAGTGGTGGCGGTGGTCGCCGTGCATATGCACGGCGATGAATTTTCTGGTGAAATGTTGTGGGTTGGGTTTATTGCAGGGAAGGTGTTGGGTTTCCTCGAAGTGGATGGGTGGAGGACTCGGAGTAGGGCAGCATTTGTCTCGAAGTGTTTTAGTATAAGGCTCGGGTTGATTGTCTTGTATTTTCCAGGTTTTCATAAACTTGTTTAAATCTGAGTTTAAATTTTTTAAAATCTATAGTTTTATTTTTAAAAGAAAGTTTAAATTTCAATTCAAATTCAAGTTTGAATTTTTGGATTTAAATTCAAATTTAAATCCCAGTTTTTAAATAAAAATAAAAGTTTCAAAAATTTAACTTAATTAACTATTTTATTTTGGTAAAATAGTTTAAACCTTTTAATAATGAGGTTTTTAAAATATGAGTAAGATTTGAAGGTTTATTTAAATCTGGAAATTTAAAGTTAAATTTGAATTTCAGTTTTACATTTTCAAGAACGTTTAAATTTGAAGTTTTAAAACTAAATGCAAATTGAAGTTATTAAAATGTTGAAATGAATTTAACTTTAAAATTTTTATAGCACTTGTTTGTTTGTTTTGCAATTTAAAAAGTTTTAAATTGTCTAAAACTTTGATAAGTTTAAATTGTTCTTATTTTAAACTTGTATTTAAAATGGAATTTAAAAGAAATTTTCTAAAGTACTTTGTTTTAAATAAATTTTACTTTAATAACAAAAATAAAAAATGTTTTATCTTAAATTAATTAAGATAAATGTTTTAGAAATTTATTTAATTAATAAGGTAATTAAGGAATAGTTAGTTAATTTAATTAATTATTGATTAAGGTTAAATAAATATTGATTAATGATTAATTAATTTATAATTAAGATCATTAATTAGATTTCTAAATAAATGATTAATGAATTATTAATTATGTAATTAAGTTTTAAATCAAGGTTGATTTATTAAATAATTAGACTTTAATTAATGGATAATTAAATTTATGATTATCTAAGTTAATTACATAATAAAAATAATTAAAGAATGGTTAATAAAGGTCATTAACCAGGATTATTTAACAATTAATTAATATGGTTAATTTTTATAATTAATTAGATTAATTAATTTAATAATAATCATTCGTGAATGATTTGAGTTTAATTACTTAATGAAGAAATAAATTAATTAATTACTTAATGTAATAAATTTAGTTAAATGTGATTGTTTAATTTAATTAATTAAGTCTAATTAATTTTAAACACTTGGATTTTAAAAATAATTACTGTATGTAATTAATGATTTGGAAATTACTTAGTTAAGTAATTGATTAATAATTACAGGTTGTAATTAAGTGGAGATGTTTAAGAATGAGGTAATTTGGGTTAATTATTTAGTAATTAATCAAGGAATTAATTAAGAAATTAATTAAAGGATAATTAATTTGTTAAGTTAGTTAATTACTAAATGTAATTAATCTGTGATGATTAATAATTATAAGTTAATTACTTAAGGTAATTAATAAAAGGGGATCATCAATTATTATAATTAATGAAGTAATTTAAGTTGATTAATTATGATTAATTAATCAATGATAAGTAATTAAAGGAAATTAATTAATGTAATTAATTAAGACTTAATGTAATTAATTATCGTTAATTAATTAATTGAAGGTTAATTACTGTTTGATTGAGAATAATTAATTTGAGAAATTAATTGAGAATAATTAAATAAATGTAATTAAGGATAATTAATCAAGAGCGATTAATTAAGGTGATTAATAATGAATGATTAATTGATTGTAATCAATCAAATGATTAAGTAAGCAAGATTTATATTGGTGAAGTAATTAATTTAATTCATTTTAAATAAATTAGTAATAAAGATAGTTAATTTAATTCATTTTAAATTAATTATATTGTGATGAGTTAATCATTGCTTATATATATTTGGATGACATTGATTGTCTTGGATGTTTTGTGATCTCAGTAATGAGATAAGTATGGTTGTGTTATATGAATGCTTTATTGCATTGTGGTGATAACATAAATTATCAATTGGGATGTTGATATGGATTATCTATTTTGATATTGATAATGTGGATTACCTGTTATTTGATAATGTTGATTGTCAATTGTGATTTATGAATTATCTATCTGTGTGTGTATAGGTACTGTATTGAATTGTTTTAAACTTTAAAACAACTTGGACCTAAAAGACACGCTTTGGATTCGATGAGAGCGGGATCGGGTTTCCATATTTGGATATCCAAAAACCACATCGATCCAAATTAATATTAGGTCGTGAATAAAAGTGGAGCTTTATGAAGACTCGAGGTGTAAGGACTATACGTCAGTATAACTCTGTGGGTGATTCCGTAATGAGTTGACGGACTAGTTCTTATAGGTTCGAGATGGTGATTCAGAGTGCAAGTGCTATCGTCGTTAACTCTGAGGGTGATTCCAAAAGGAGTGTAACGAGATAATGCCTCCGGTTTCGTTCGAACCCGGAACGAACTTGTATGGATCGAATGCTTTCAGAACATTGTCAGGTGGACGATGAGCATTCTAAGTGATGTGTCCTTTAAGATAATCGTAACCTCAAGCCTCATCAACCGGGAATAGCTAAAATAGGGGAGGTGCAGCAAGGCTTCGTGGGTCGCTCCCACTTGAGAGCAAGATTTACCCCTGCTAGAAGTCCCTTTATATTCGGCTGTGTGGGTGGTTGCTAGCTACAACCACGGGTTGTCTTGTTCAGAACTGCTCAGTAAGGAATAGGTCCAGCTTCGTGTTGCAGGGGAGCGGGCGTACTCCTTGGTACGTTGATCTAGGCCACGTACTGTGACGGGTGGTACCCCAATAGCCCTGCCATTGTATGGAATCCAAAATCCAATAAGTGTCAACGGTTTTGATTGTATTACCCAGTTTTGTGGCTAATAGCTGAAATTTAATAAATGTAACAATTTCGGCTATTTCTTATTTATTTGAAAACCCTAGACACTGTTATAATATCATCGGATTTCCTATCAAATGTTTTGGTTAGCGTAAGGTAAAAACTTTTCCATATTTATGTGTGGGAAGTCTTACGTGATACCTTTCTTTTAAAAAGGTTTTTTGAAAGTTAAGCAACTTTAACCTGTTACTCACACCAGACCCGTGTCCGACTCGGAGTTTATTTTTGTTTTTCATAAACTCTTGGGTACTCAAATTTTTACGAGTAGCCAAGGGATTCAGGTTAGGATTCAGGTTTGCTTTGACGAATTGTGGAGGAGCAATGGAGCAGGAGGCTTCCGCGTATAGCTATATAGTATTCCACTATGTTTTCTCTGAGTTATTTCTTGTACTGTATTGAGTTGTAAAACTAGATAGGTGTTTATAACTGTCTAGTATTTGATGTACATCTGTGTAACTTTGATAATGATTGTAAACTATGTAATGTTTATGTTATTAATATAATTTATTCGTTCCGCTGTTTAGATTTTGATGTTGTTTCTTCTTCTCTTCTTTCTTTCTCTTTTCTATCCCTTTCTTTCTTAATAAATGATGCGATTTTCTATGGTAAGAAAGTCGGGTCATTTCAAATAGATTATAATACACTAACACATTTATGCATGATTGGTGAAAGAGGATACATGTAATCTTGTTATTTCTTATGGTTTATTAATAGGAAATGAGGAGAATTACTCGGAATCATAAAAAAACAAAGAAGCCGAAATTGTACTCATGAAGCCTAATGAATGGATTAAGCGTATTGAAGACAACAACATTCAAAGCGGTGTCAATCCACAAGTAGTAGAAGATAATCTGCCACAAGTAGTATAAAATAATCCACAAGTAGTAGAAAACAATCCTTGTGCATTGGAGAAACATACAATGCAAAACGAACAACATGTGGAAGCAATGATGGAAACCGATGGACCTATTAAAGATGTAAATGCAAATCTACCAAAGAAAAGAATGGGTAGAGGTCCTACGAAAATGAAGAGACTTCCTTCAAATTTTCAAATCGTGTTGAAGTTGAATTTAATGAGAATGTCGAACCAATAGGTGAAGGATCAATCCATTTATCTTCTTTTTAGGGCCGCTTGTACGAGAGCATGTTTCAGTCATACTTACCAACTAGAAACACCTTGGCGATGATTTGAAATCCATTTTATGGGATTGCATTAAGGTATATTTTGTGATTCCTATCTAGTTGTGTCTATCTAGCTCATATACATACATGCACATGCACTTATTATATGAATTCTTCTTTTTAAATGGTTACCAAATAGGGGAAATTATTTTAAAGGATAAAAATTTGTATGTTTTTTGTCTTAAGGACACGACCTCAATATTTTTACCACAAGGACAAACATTCTTCTAAAAATTATTCATAAGGACAAACATTTTCCAAAATTATTCATAAGGACAACAAAACTGCTACCAAGCTAAAACTGATACCTAAAAACTGCTACCGATAACTACAAACTGATACCTAAAAACTGCTATCAATAACTAAAAACTGATACCTACAGAAAGTTGTCCTTCAGGATAAAATATTGAAGGTCTGTCCTTGAGGCTAAAAAGCTGTGAAATTTTGTCCTTGACAATAATTTTCTGTACCAAATATATATATATATATATATATATATATATATATATATATCTTTCATGTTTATGTTTTTTTTAAAATTTCAACCGTCCATTAATTTCTTTGGCAAACCCTTGAAAACTTTCAATAAGCAAAAATGAAGCAAAAATCAGCTTAGAAAATGTATCATGCATATGCACGCAGTCCACAACCCGTTATACGGGAAAAAGTAAATAAAATGATTAAGACAAGATTAGCATAAGAATGTACTCTTTAATTGGCTCTCCTCTACATGCCTGAACAGATCATACAATTTTTCTGAGCTGCACTTAGACAATTAGCGTAAAGAAAAGAAAAAAATGCTTTCTCATTTTATATCAAAATATATCACAGCAAAGTCAAACTGCAGCTAGTTGATAATCTAGGCCTAGTTCTTTCAGCTGAAAGCCCCTCATTGGTTGATTTTCTCTTTTTACTATTTGTTTGACTTGAAGTTAGATTTCCCTGTTCCTGGAGTTGATGATCTATATTCTTGCATTTTAACATATGAGGCCTTAGTCTATTCACATCTGATAATTTTACTGGTTTCAGTAAAAATTCATCGGCTCCTTCTGGGCATCTCCAGTGGTGCAATTCAATGCTGAATTGGGCGAAAAAAATCTCCAGTCGTTCGATTAAGGCCAAAAATTAAGCTGAATATTCAGGATGCAATTCAGAATCCTAAACTTGGCAAATGGGCGCCAGGGCTTGGGCACCCATTTAATGGGTGTCCAAGCCCCCCTCCTCGTCCCGATCCACCGTCTTCCAACGGCTATAACCAGCCCCTGCATTTGAATTCCAACAGCTAAAAATGGTCATATTTTGACCCCAACGGCTAAAAACGGTCATATTTATGATTTCACTACATATATCGGGATAATATTCAGATTGTAATACACAAATCTCTTCTTCTATTACAATTCTATTCTCAATTTCTTAATATTGAAAGTATGTCTCATCCATTTCAACCATATACCGAAGCGATGAATATGGATAGCTGGGATTTAGATTCTCAAGCCTTTCAAAATGTTCATCCCCAAACCGCCCCCCCTCTATCGTTCCATTCTTCTGCTCCATGGTCTGGCGATGAAGATAAGGATTTGCGTTATATTTACTGTCATTTTCTAACAACTCGGTAAAGGGGAATGACCAAAGTGGAGAGACATTTTGGGCAAAAGTCATGACTGCATACAATAAAAAACATGTTGAAAAGACGAGGTCAATGTCTGCAATCACGGGTCGTTTTGGGAAGATTAATCGACAAACACAGTTCTACGAGTCGCAGATCCACAAAATAAGAACAACAAATCCAAGTGGAATGGGTGGCGAAGCTGAATTGGTAGCGTTTTGTAAAATATGATTTTTAATTTACATTCATTTCTCATCACTTTGTTAATATATGATTTTGTGTTTTTGTTTTTATAGAAGAGAATGGCGAACGATCAATTCTTGAAATTATTTCCAAGAGAAGATGGTACAAAGAAACCCCACTACTATCAGTTTGCAAACTGCTATGACTTGCTTGTTAGTCAACAAAAATGGAGCTCAAACACCGCAAAAAGCTTAAGAGATGTCCAGACGAAGTCAAAGGGGAAGAAAAATCAAGCAGATCTAATTACAATTCTAGCCCATGCAATTCTTCTCATATGGACTCAAATGTATGCCCAGATAACGAAGACGAAGAAGCAGTACCCGCATTTGATGAAGACGCTAGACCGATGGGGCAACCAGCAGCTAAGAAGAAAATTGCTGTTCAATCTCAAATCGATTCTCATTTATCCCTAATGCATGAAAAACATGCAAGAGAAAATGCAGAACGTCAAAAAGGAAGTGCGGAAAAGCTTGCCGTGTTAAAAGAATTGACTGAGATTAAGAAGGGCCACTTTGAGCTAGAGCGGCAACGCCAAGAGACCTTAGTAATGGAAAAAGATGTCACTGGAATGGACCCAATTACAATGCAATATTGGACGGAGTACAAACAACGCATTGTTGAGAGTAGATCTGGAACAAAACATATGTAGTTGACGTATTAATGTGATATTTTTAGTTATTGCAGTTTAAATATCCATGTACCTTCAGTTCATATTTGCAATCAAGTGTTATTTTCAGTTTTACAATATTCAATGGTATATCATTTTTTTGATGCATTATGTAGATATCAATATAGATTTACTTCATCGAATATAAATGATATTACAAACATAAAAATTGAAGCATTTTACACTTCGTTACAGAAATAAAAAAGGTAAACATATGTAATTAAACAAAGATCCACCATCCCCAACTATTGATTTCCATGAGAATTCCAAATATGCTCCATTAAATCCCTTTGGAGTCTATTATGAATAGCTGCATTACGATATACTTCATGATGGTCGTCATGAATTGCGTATTGTCCTTCATTTCGTAACTGTGCGAAACAACTCGGGGGGTTGTCTTGCCCCCTCATATTCGAAATCAGGATAATACATACCGCGTTCATCTTCGATGATCATGTTATGCAGAATTATACAACAGAACATAATTGTAGTCATTTTTTATCTCTTCCATAATCTACATGGATTGCTGACCATTGCAAACCTTGCTTGAAGGACCCCAAACGCCCTTTCTACGTCCTTCTTTTGTCCTTCCTGCATTGCAGCAAACTGTTTCTGTTTTGCCGTCATTGGGTTTGCAAATGTCTTTACAATCATACTCCAGGGATAAATTCCATCTCCTAAATAGTATCCATGCTCATATGTGTTATGACCAAGAGTAAATGATATGGGAGTTGGCTTACCTTGCGCCATAAACAAATGAGATCGTTCGACAACGTTTAAGTCATTAAAAGAACTTGGCATTCCAAAGAAAGCATCGTCTGGTGAAACTCCAGGTGGTGGCGGAACGTGTAATGGTCAAGCTTGCTCCGCTGGATATCTGTGAACCATTCTTTGGGCGATTTTGGTTGGATGCGGCGGCATTTCGTTTAAATTTTTTAATTTAAAAAAAAGTAAATGGAAAAAATTTAGAGTGAAGTGAGGGGGAGGGGAGGCGGTGCCCATTTTATGGGCGCCTTAGTTCAGGCGCCCATAAAATGGGCGCCTGATTGTCAGGCGCCTAGCCACTGGGGCCCCAACCCAGATTACGGGGTGAATATTCAGCGGGCTGAATATTCAGCGCATAATCCACTGGAGATGCTTTAAGCATCTTCTTTTAATCGATCAAAAGAAAATTTTCCATATTTAGTACTGAGAATATTAACAGAAAAGCAAACATTTTGATTCTTCTCTGCACTTTCTATAGTGACCCATCATAAAAGGTGGTTAGAATAAAATCTATGTAAAGAAGAAGGAAAAAAGATATTGGAATGATGTTTGACTAATTTGGCACAAATAGTTACTTTTACTTTATTCTTCTTAATTACAGTACGTAGGATTAAGAAAAGCTTTCTTAAATTAATTGGATTAAAGGATATTAAACATTTCTTTACAACATACAAGCAATTCATAGTTGTTTTCCCGTACATAAGATACATTGTTCATGCACCAGCACTTGAACGTATGCTACATGCACCATCAGGATTTTAAGGTATTTGTGATGACCCGAAATTTTGAGCAATATAAATTTAATAATCTGCATTAAAAATTAAATTGATTTGATGATTTTCTTTTATAATTTTAATTTAAATTGGCAAGTTTATTCTTTTAAAAACAAATAAATACTTAATTGATAAATTTTATCTTTTAAAAGTTAATAAAATGTTTTCTATTTATAATGTGTGTGTGTGTATATTGTAAATAGAAAAGCTTTGGATTGAATTTAACTAATAAATCATGTTTTCAAATTCTAATATATTTTGGTAATTTGATAATTATGATTAAATTTAATATAAAACTCTTCAAATCTATTTAAAAGTTAATTTTATAGTTTTAAAATATTTAAGGAAAATGTTTAAATTGTTTAAAATTATATTTTATCTTAAGTTTAAATTTAAATAAAATTAACATAAAGGTTTGTTTTATTTTCTTTTTAAAATAATTGCTTGATAAATATAATATATTAGTTCATTTAGTAAAATAAGAAATTTGTACAATAATGAGATAATCTCTTTTATAAATTATTTATAATTGACAAAATTGTTATTTTCAAACAATATTATTAATGTATTAATTTTATATATAGATATAAATAGATTTTAAAGAAAATAGAACTGTTATTTCAAATTGAATGTGTTGTTATAAATTGACTTTAAATTGGATTTTTTAAATTTAATTTGAATTTGAAATTGGATTTAAATTTGAAATTCAAAGATAGTTATTTTAAAAATATATGTTTAAGCTTTTATTTGTACGTAATTGGTTTTATAACATTTTCTTTAAAGTAATTCATATACAAATTGGATAAGAATTCATAAAGTAAGTATAAAGGCTTTTATTTACATTTAAAATAAATAAAATTACTTATATGACAAATGTAAATATATTAGGCTTAATAGTAACAAGTGTTAGTTAATGAACTAGAGTAAATGACAAATGTTAAACTTTAAAACAAGTGTCACCTTAAATTTTTAATTTTTCTTTTATTCTTAATAAACCACATTTTAACTTATAAATACATATGATTCTCATCTTTATTTTCTTTTCTATCCTTTTCTATTCAAAGCCAAGAAGAAACTAAACCACATTCTCCCAAAAAAACAAATTTGTGCTTCCTCAAACCAGAAATCAATCCACCAAAAAATCAAACAGATCAAACCCTGTAACTCAATCTTCAACCAGAAAATACATAAACCTGCAAGCATTTTTCTTCAACCTGGAATTTGTCTAAAAGGAAGCAAACCTGAGCTTTAATCAAAAACAAATCAACTTTGTTTCATCAGCAAGTTCAACGATCAAAGCAGAAGTCATCTTTACAAATTTCAAGTTTGGATTTTCAAGTTTTTAAAATCAAAGAAGCAAATTCCAGCAACTCAAAGTTTAAAGTTTAAAAGCTGTTTCAAAAGGGATAGGCTCTGTTCTTCATTTTCAAACAGGTGAGTAACATTTTTTTTAAACTTAAGTATGAAATCTGGTTGCATGTGAATCTCTGAAGCAAAGTATGTTATGTATATATGTATTTTTCTGTGTATATATGGGTGAATGATTGTGTGCATGTTGTTGTCTCTGTGACTACTGTATTTAGTTTCGAGGCTCAAGATTCATTCTAAATTCTTTATCTCTCGATCTAATCTATGTTAGGGTTTAAATTTCAAACAAAATTTGTTTGTTTAATCATAGATTAATGTTTAAAAAAATAATTAAGTTAAAATAAAATTTGAAATGGCTCTGGAAACCAAAAAGAACAGAACTAGCTTAGGATAAGTGAAAATTCAAACATACTAATTCAATGTTTCAGGCATATAATCTGAAACCCTATCTATAAACATGATTTTTAAAAATGAAATCATAATTTTTAGTATTTGATTGTGGAAGCAGTTCGAGTTTGTTCAGTTTTTGAATATGGGATGGTTTTTGATGATCTAAGTGATTGGGGAGGATGGGGTTTTCACTGGAGGTAGTGGAGTGTTTTGTGATTTCGACAAAAAATGGCCAAGTATTTAATCTGTGACCTTGGAGGTGAGAGTACGGTGAACTAGGGCTTGGAGTGCTGTTTAGTTGTGTTGGATATTCGAGATGTTTCAGACGTCGACGGCACATTGGGGTGGATCGCGTGAGGGAGTTTCGTCGAGTGGCCCTGTGACGCTTCTATGGTCAGAAAATCAGATGCTCCGGTGGACGCTTTAATCTTCAGCTAGTATTTTTGGATGATTGATTTTTGGGTTACTCGGAGTTCGACTGTTCGATTTTGATTGGGCCATCGTTTTCGATGTTCTGGAGGATCGTGAGGACTGAGGTAGGTGGCGACGGTTTGCTGAAGGCTTTGGTGATGACCAGAGGTGGTCGGAGCCACAGTGCATGTGCGTGGACATTTCTGGGTGCCAGAGTTTTTGGGTTTGTGGTTCGTCTCGAAGATGGACTCGTGTATTTGGAAGGGTAACTCGAGTATTGTCCCGAATGAATCATGAGTGTTTTGGTTACAGGTTTTAAAACTTTAAAATTTAAACCAAATTTTGAAAAAAGGTAGAAAATTGGAGTTTCTCGGGTAAGAGCTCGAGTAGGCTTCGGGTTAAACCCAAAGTGGCATTAAAAAATGGATTTATAAAAGTTTTTTTAAAATAAACACAAGATTTTGAATTTAAATAAATTTGGTTTAAAAACCCTTATAAATCTCTTTTATGTAAAATAAGTGTTCTTTAACATTAGATTTAAAAGGTTTGTAAATTGATTTAAATTTTGGTAAATTTAAATGTGTTAATCATTTTTAAATCTTAAATTTAAAAGTAAATTTAAAGGTAAAGTTTCAAAGGCTTTGTAAATGATAATTAAATCATTTCCTTAATACTTTATCTTAAAGTTAATTAAGATTTAATGTTTTGAAATTGATTAAATTAAGAACTTAATTAAAGAGTAATTAATTTATTTAATTAATTAATAATTAAGGATTTATAAATAATAATTAAGGGTTGTTAGTTAATTAATTATGGAAAATTAATTTGAAAATAAAGATCATTAATTAGATAAGTAAGATTTTTAATTAATGGTTAGAAATTAATTTAATCAAGTAATTAAAGATTAATTAAGTTATAGTTAAGCACTTAATTAAGTAAGTAATTAGAGATTATTTAATTGATAATTAGAGATTTATTAATCAAGTAATTAGAAATTAATTAATTGGTTTGTAAAAGTTAATTAATAATGATTAATTAAAGCATAATTACTCAAGGGAAGTAATTAAAGAATTGTTAATAGTTAATGAGGATCATCGACTAGGGATTATTTAATAATTAATTAATGTGATTAATTTTAATAATTAATTAGATTAACTAATTAAGGATAATCATTTGTGGAATTGGTTAAGTATAATTACTTAATGAAAGTAATTAAAGAGATTAATTACTCAATGTAATTAATTAAATTAATGTGATTAGTGTAAGTTAATTAATTAGTTTAATTAGTTTAAGATAATCACTTGATGATTTGTTAAGTCTAATAACTTAATGTAATTTATAAAGTATAATTACTAAGTGAAGTAAGTAGTGGATAATTACTGGGTGTAATTAATTGAAAAATGGAAGTAATTTGGATTTTAATTACATTGTGTAATTAATAAGAAGGATAATTACTTAGGGGAAGTAATTTACAATTAATTACTTAGTGTAATTAATTTAAGAATTGATTAATAAAGTTATTCGAAGTTAATTAAATGAGGTAATTAATTAAGGGTAATTATGATTAATCAAGGTTGATTAATAAATGTAACTAATTAAAGATTAATTAATAATTAAAGAAGTAATTAAGGGATCATTAATTAATGTAATTAATGATGTAATTAAGGGTTGATTAATTAAAGATAATTAATCAATAATAAGTAATTATAGAGTAATTAGTTAATGTAATTAATCAAGGATTAATTTAATTAATTATAATTAATTATTAATGAAGTAATTAAAGGTTAATTGCCGTAAATGATTAAGGATAATTAATTTATGCAATTAACTAAAGGCTAATTACTTAATGTAATAAAAGAATAATTACTCAAGGATGATTAATTAATATGGATAATTAGAGAATGATTAATTAATTGGTTTGTAATTAATTAATGGCTAAGTAAGCAGGATTTATAGTAATGAAAGTAATTAATTTAATTTATTTTAAATTAATTAGATATGGAAGTAATTAATTTAATTTATTTTAAATTAATTATAGATGATGTGATTAATAGATCTTTGCTTATGGGTGGCTGATTGATATTGAATGCCTTGATGGTTTGATATCTCTGATATAAGATATGCATTGATCTGTGATATGTGATGCTTGGCTTGAACTGTGATGATATAGATTATCTATTTGTGATATTGTGAATTATCTATCTGTGTGAATATAGATAATGAATTGAATTGTTTTAACTTTAAAACAACTTGACCTTAAAAGATGGCATTTTGGATTTCGATGGGACTGGGATCGGGTTTTCAAATTTGGATATCCGAAAACCACATCGATTCAAATTAACGATAGATCGTGAATCTCAAGTGAAGATGAAGATTCAGAGTGTAAGGGTTATTGTCGTTAAATAAAGCCTTCGGTTTCGTTCGAACCCAGAACGAACTTATATGGGTTGAATGCTTTCAGAACATCGTCATAAGGACGATGAGCATTCTAAGATAGATGTGTTCTATAAAGGTAATCATAGCCTCAAACTTCATCAACCGCAAATGTCTAAAACAGGGGAGGTGCGGCAAGGCTAAGTGGTTAGCACCCAAGTAGGATATGATTTCCCTTGTCTAAAGGTCCCTTTTTATTCGGCTGTGTGGGCAGCTGATTGCAACAACTACTGGGGTTGTCTTTTTCGAGACTATCCACTAAGGGATGGTTCCGGCTTTTTGTTGTAGGGGATTAGGAGTAATCCTCGGTACAGTGATCTAGGTCAGTACTGTGATGGACGACACCCTAGTAGCCCTGCCATTGATGGAAACCCATTCTTTCAACTTTCCCTTTACGGTTTCGATTGTGTAACCCACTTTGTGGCTAGTATGCTAGAATTCAATCATGTAACAATTTTAGCTATTTCTTACTTACTTGAAAACCCTAGACCCATTGTAATATAATTGGATTTCTATCAAATGTTTTGTTATCGTAAGGTAAAAACTTTTCCGAGTTTATTTGCGGAAAGTATTACGAGATACCTTTTGTTTTCAAAGGTTTTTAAAGTTAAGCAACTTTAACTTGTTACTCACACCAGACCCATGTCCGACTCGGAGTTTATTTTTCTGTTTTCTTAAACTCTTGGGTACTCAAATTTTTACAAGTAGTCAAGGGATTCATGTTATCTTTGACGAACTCTGAAGCAGAAATGAAGCAGGAGGCTTCAGTGATTGTAGATATATAATGTTCCGCTGTGTTGGTATCTCTGTGTTGTCTTTGAGTTGTAATGACTAGACAGGTGTTTATAACTGTCTAGTTTGTGTTGTATAAGTTGTGTAACTCTGATAGATGTTGTATATTATGTAATACTTATGTGATTCATATAATTTATTCATTCCGCTGTTGATATTCTGGTGTTAATTCTTTCTTCTTCTCTATCTTTTATCTTCTCTATCCCTTTCTTTCTAAATGATGGTGCATCTTTCTGTGGAGAGAAAGGCGGGTCGTCACAGGTGGTATCAGAGCGCTAGGTTGAGTGAATACCTAGGCTTTGGAGTGATTTCTTTCTTCAGAGAGCGTATTTGTAATTTTAGTGTGTGTGTGTGTGTGTGTATTTCTACCTATTGTTGGGTTACCTGTTCTGTTTTCCAATATAAGTTCTAGAGGTAGGATGGGTAGTGGTGTGTGAAGCACGACTACCAATGGAAGGTGACTGATTGTTGAGGTTGGAAGTGTATCTGCCAAGACTATAGACCCAATACCGTCTCGAATAAGCTTTGATGTGGTGTAAGGATTTCACCAACTCTGAAGGAAGCCTTTTTAAGGTTCAGAGTCCATCTTTGACGTGTAAGTTTGGATGAGTGAGAGTTTGGATCTGTCGGATGTGCAGAAGTGAGTGATGGAATCTTGGCAACTTTAGGAAGAGGCAGCTACGTGGTGAGATGCAGCGGCTACGGATGTTTCCAAAGATGTTTCTTTTGGAGCAAGTTTAAGGAAGTGTGTCTGCATCGGTGATGAGACTAGGTTCAGCTGGGTGATTGTGTTTGGTTTGAGTCTTGAGTTTCTTGTGGAGATGTCTACCATCCCGAGGCTCTGTGTGGGATTGGATGATATGGTTTTGAGATTCGAGGAGCTTATGGATAAGGAAGTCTTTGGCATCTGTGGCAGCGTTGCATCTCGGAGTATTCTGTTTGCCGACAGGAAGGTCATCTGTCAACAGTTTTCTAGAAGTGGAGTTCATAAGTAGCTGAGTGGATCCATTTCTTCGATGGATTGGCTTGATAAGCTTAAGCTGTTCTGATTGGTAAAGAGAGAACAGTTTCTTTGGATATTAATCTGGGTTAATCGCAAAAGTGACTTACGATAGTTGAGTGTTCTCTTGGGTTATCTTTTGCTTGGGATCAAGGCATCTCTAGGGATTGGAAGTTATCAGAGATTTTTCTGAATGTCTTCCTAGAAGTCGGGTTTGCCATAGCATCTGGAGATTGAGTTTTCAAGAGTGATATCGGTGGTTCCGCTAGTTGAAGGATAGCTCCTAGAGAGAGGGTTTGGTGAAACATCTCAAGATTTGGTGGAACTTCTGAGTTTTCTCTTTATGGTTCTGATGAACCGTATTTTCTAGGATGTGTCGGACAAGTTTGTGCTCGTGTTCATCATCAACATTTTCATCTTTTCCAGATCAGAGTTGTGCAGCGAAAGCGTGATGGTAGCTGTTTTGGAGGGGAAGCAACCGCGAAGTTGCAGTATTTTGGATTAAAGGATTTCTACAAGAAGTTTTTCAGGATCTGAATGCAAGATTGGTGAGTGCTCCTATTTGTCTTTTCCAGATAGGAGAAGTTAGTTTTCTACTGATGATTGTGGAGTAGAGTTTGTTGTTGATTTTGCTTGATCTTGAGAGGATCATTCTATTGGGTTGTTTTTGATCCAGTTTGTTTCAAGAAGCATCAGCGAAGGTTGAGCTGATTAGGAAGGATGAAGGCAGCCAGGGTCGTTAGAAGAGTTTTGTGGATAAGTGACAAAGGAATCTGGATTTCGAAATCGAAGATTTGATTTTGGATAATTTTTCTCCGATCAAAGGAGCTATAAAGATTAGGTAAGACTGAGAAGCTAGCTCCGAGGTATTGGATCTTTCTGTGTTCTTGTGAGGATGAGTGTTTTAGTCTTCGGGATTGAATTGCCAGTTTGAAAGACTGGGATTCAATGTGTTTTACGTATCTTTAAGGGAGTATGTGTATGATCCATCTCTGGTTGTGGAACCAGCAGTTCTGGAGGATTTGGTAGTTGAGTCGGACTTGTCTATGGTTTAATACCCTATTCAGTTTTATAGATCTAGATGAGTAGGTGATCTGTAGCTTAGTAGTATAGCTAGTTTGGATTCAGTAGAGTGAGTATTCCAGTGTTTATACCTGGAAAATTCTAGATAGTGTTAGGAAGGTCTGTCCTGATTTGTGTCAGGAATTTGTTTGATTGAGTGAATTGGTTGCTATGATTGTTAGCATATGGTTGAGAATATATGCTTGTGATTTAAATTAAAATATATGATGGTTATTAAATTATCTTTGCTTTTAAATTTCGGGGATGAAATTCTTTTAAAGGGGGAGGAATGTGATGACCTGGAATTTTGAGCAATATAAATTTAATAATCTGTATTAAAAATTAAATTGATTTGATGATTTTCTTTTATAATTTTAATTTAAATTGGCAATTTTATTCTTTTAAAAACAAGTAAATAATTAATTGATAAATTTTATCTTTTAAAAGTTAAAAATGTTTTCTATTTATAATGTATATATATATTTGTATATATTGTAAATATAAAAGCTTTGGTTTGAATATAACTAATAAATCATGTTTTCAAATTTTAATATATTTTGGTAATTTGAAATTATGATTAAATTTAATATAAAACTCTTCAAAGCCATTTAAAAGTTAATTTTATAGTTTTAAAATATTTAAGGAAATTGTTTAAATTGTTTAAAATTGTATTTTAGCTTAAGTTTAAATTTAAATAAAATTAACATAAAGGTTTGTTTTATTCTTTTAAAAAATTTCCTAATAAATATAATATAATAATTCATTTAGTAAAATAAGAAATTTGTATAATAATGAGATAATCTCTTATATAAATCATTTATAATTGATAAAATTGTTATTTTCAAACAATATTATTAATATATTATTTTAATATATAGATATAAATAGATTTTAAAGAAAATAGAATTGTTGTTTCAAATTGAATGTGTTGTTATAAATTGACTTTAAATTGGATTTTTAAAATTTAATTTGAATTTGAAATTGGATTTAAATTTGAAATTCAAAAATGGTTATTTTAAAAATATACGTTTAAGCTTTTATTTATATATAACTGGTTTTATAACATTTTCTTTAAAGTAATTCATAAAGTAAGTATAAAGGCTTTTATTTACATTTAAAATAAATAAAATTACTTATGTGACAAATGTAAATATATTAGGCTTAATAGTAACAAGTGTTAGTTAATGAACTAGAGTAAATGACAAATGTTAAACTTTAAAACAAGTGTCACCTTAAATTTTTAATTTTTCTTTTATTCTTAATAAACCACATTTTAACTTACAAATACATAATCTTCTCATCTTCATTTTATTTTCTATCTTTTTCTATTCAAAGCCAAGAAGAAACTAAAACCAAATTCTCTCCAAAAAAATCTGTGCCTCCTCAAACCAGAAATCAATCCACAAAAAAATCAAACAAATCAAACCCTAAAATTCAATCTTCAACCGGAAAATACATAAACCTATAAGCATTTTTCTTCAACCTAGAATTTGTCTAAAAGAAAGCAAACCTGAGTTTTAATCAAAAACAAATCAACTATGTTTCATCAGCAAGTTCAAAGATCAAAGCAGAAGTCCATCTTTACAAATCTCAAGTTCAGATTTTCAAAGTTTTTAAAATCAAAGAGGCAAATTCCAACAACTCAAAGTTTAAATTTAAAAGTCGTTTCAAAAGGTATAGGCTCTGTTCTTAATTTTCAAACAGGTGAGTAGCATTTTTAAAAATAACTTAAGTATGAAATCTGGTTGCATGTGAATCTTTGGAGAAAAGTAAGTTATGTATATATGTATTTTTCTGTGTATATATGGGTGAATGATTGTGTGCATGCTGTTGTCTCTTTGACTACTGTATTTAGTATCCCAGCTCAAGATTCATTCTATATTCTTTATATCTCGATCTAATCTATGTTAGGGTTTAAGTTTCAAACAAAAGTTGTTTGTTTAATCATAGATTAATGTTTAAAAAAATAATTAAGTTAAAATAAATTTTAAAATGGCTCTAGAAACCAAAAAGAACAGAGCTAACTTAGGATAAGTGAAAATTCAAACATACCAATTTAATGTTTTAGGCATATAATCTGAAACCCTATCCAAAAACATGATTTTTAAAATTGAAATCATAATTTTTAGTATTTGGTTATGGGAGCAGTTCGAGTTTGTTCAGTTTTTGAATATGGGGTGGTTTCTAATGATCTAAGTGATCGGGGAGGATGGCGTTTTCACTGGAGGTAGTGGAGTGTTTTGCAAGTTCAGCAAAAATGGCCAAGTGTTTAATCTGTGACCGTGGAGGTGAGAGTACGGTGAACTAGGGCATTGAGTGTGTTTGGTTGTGTTGGATAGTCGAGATGTTTCAGACGTCAACGGCGCATTGGGGTGGATCGCGTGAGGGGGCTTCGTCGTGTGGCCCTATGACGCTTCTGTAGTCAGAAAATAAAATGCTCCGGTGGACGATTTAGTCGTCGGCGAGTGTTCTTGGATGATCGAGTTTTTGGTTACTGTGAGTTCGACTGTTCGATTTTGACTGGCCATCGTTTTCGATGTTCCAGAGGATCGTGAGGACTGAGGTAGGTGGCGACGGCTTTGTAACATCCCGCCTTTTTGCACACTTTAAACCGACACACGTGCCAATTCAAAGCATACGCAAGGGCGGATTGTTATGGGGTAAATAAGAAAAACAGAGAAGAAATAAAACAAAAACAGAATCTCACAGCGGAAGGATAAAGTATAATAACAAATATACAGTTCATAAACAGTTTACAAAAGCTTGATTCTTCTTTTACAATAAATATCAGAGTTACACATACCAATACAAGCAATGCAGCGGAATAGAAAGAGTGTGGTGTAATACTATATATAACATAATACTTATTCTTCGTCTTCGTCCTCCAAAGCTAAAATCTGCTATCCTGAAATGCTCGGACTGACCCGAGCGAATTTGAATAGACAAAAACACCCGAGTCAGACTAGAATATCTTATGTGAGTTAAATAAACAGAATATAAATATGAGTACAGTAACTCAAGAGATGTTCGGGATTTACATCTCCTAAGGATCCGTTAAACTATTTACTATGTAGTATATTGCGCTATTATAATAGTGTCTATTTATAAAATAAACTTACTTTTAAATAGCGTTAAGGCTTTACATTTTCCACCTTAACACGTAATAGTCCCAGTAGTCCGTCCAATATCATAGCCCCTCCTGATCGGGAAGCCACTAGAGGATACCACACGGGCTACGGGAGAAAACCAAACTCGTACAAGGCGCGATATGGTAGGTGACACGGCACAACTAGGCAATGCCAGGGTAGATATACCAATTGCTATCCAGGCTGGTGGAAACGCGTAGCCGCAGTTACCGCCCACCTCGGACTAACTCCCCAAAATCAAAATATAGAAGTGGCCACTGAATCAAATCCAAGTCAAATTATAATATCGAAGAGGAGCGTCCGATCAGAGGAATGACCTCATTGGCCTGAGAATCGCTCCTGTTTTAGCCACCTTATGCCAACTCACGGGAGTTGGGTCCACGTATTTACCTTACAGGAAACGTCGCCACCACCTACTTCATTCTGGAATCTCCACCGCGTACACGGTTAGTCAAAGTGGTTTTCGGTATCGACAGAGAGTATGTCCATATCCGATCCCGGTCTCTTTGCCAACCAATCGTTATTATAACACCGCGGTCATTTAAAAATAGTTTATACTTTTAAAACCAGAATATAATCCATTTCAAACCGTAATATTACGATATCATTTCTTCTTTTAAAACCCAAAACAATATGATATCGTTTATCCCAAATAAAATTATTCCTTTCCAAAAAATTATGTCACTTTTTATTATTTAATATCCCATGTAACCAATATTCTGTTTGTAACTTTCAACATAATTCTTCGAAAATCCATAGCATTTTAAAACCATTATTTTCAAAACTAAATGGTTTGGATATTCAACGGTATGCGAATTAAAAAAAAGTTTAACTTTACTGTTGCTTTATAAAGAAATAAATTACATGGCTTTCCAAATATTTCTTCTTTTAAAGTTAAACCAAAATCCAAAATATTACTTCAAGTCGCAAAACCATTTCAATTTTATATATATTTATATCCATTTTGGAGCATTAATATTTCAACTAAAGTTGGATTTTTATCCTTTCAAAAATCAATATTCTATTAATTAATCTTGACCATTCACATAAAATCCATAATTAATAAGACTTCAATTTCTAGTAAAATATATATATATATATATATATTTCCAAATTCAATTTTTACTAGAATATTCATTTCAAAATATTTTGGGAAAAAAATCCAATTATAAATATCATATCTTTAAAATTTCCAACTTAATATTTAAACATAGGATATAATCATCAAACTCCATTTTCTTAATTTTCTTCCATTTTTAATAAAGAAATTTATTCACCTTTTAATTTCAAAATTTCAACTTCATATGCATATAACTATGGAAGAAAACATTTATTCAGTATAAAATTTAAGATTTTTATAAACCGTATTCCATCCAAACCATAGAAATCACATTAAAAATAGTTATATATAGACCACGGTGTCTGTATATAGTTTTCTATCCTATGGTCAAGTGATACGGATATTTATCATTTCAATCCGCAATTTAAAAAATAAAACTGCGGTTGTATATCATTTCAAACCGCAATCCCGAATGAAATGAAAAATGCATACTAACTTGCAGTTTAATGATATCAAATAAAACATCCCTTCAATAACACATCCATCATCCAATCACAAACATCAAGCAATATCAATCAATAACAATTATATATATGATCATATATAACAGGTGATAACTGGCAGTTTATTCAAATTAAATTTTTCAACTATTAATCTAACAATTTATATTCAGTGATAATTGACATAACTGTTAACTAGCAGTTCATATGCAACCAAAAATTTCTAACAGCCAATTAACACGCAATAAATCAATTAAATTAACAGTTACATTCAATAAAATGCAATTCAACAGATATGAATGAAATAACATGCCAAAAGCTCATAAATAAATTTCTATTCATTTCTAAAATTTATTTAACAAACATAAAAGCTTCTAGTAGTTGTGAGTGGGTTAAAACACTCACCTTTTGAATTTAAATTGAATTCAAATCCAATTTAAACCCAAAAATTGGACAGTCTCCAAATTCATCCAAACCAGTGCCAAAACGTCAGAAATTCCGATACGATCCCAGCAAAACAAACCGCGCGTGAATCCGAGCTCGTATGCAAAAGTTATGAAAATTTGAAAAATGAAAAATTCTGGTCCTGGGTCAACTTCGGGTTCGACTTCGGGGCGCCGCCTCATTTCCCCGATGCTTGCTTGGAGTTTTCGCCAAAACGACCCGGAGCGACCCGAGTCATTTTCTTCCTGACCCGAAGTTGCTCTAGGGTTTTCTCCTCTGAAACCCGAAGCGCGACCAGAAGCTGCTGCAGATCCACAAAAAATTTTTTTTTTTTTTTTTTTTTTTTTGAAATAAAATTTTGGAATTTGGGAATTAGGTTTTCTGCCATTGGAATGAGGAGTTGAGAAGGAGATGTACGTATAGAAAAATGAAAATAAGGAGTGGCTAGGGTTTATAATCGCAAATATATAGACAGATAAAAGAAGGCTAGGGTACGGATAACGAACGTGCTAAACGATAGTTGGCCCAAAAAGCCCGTTCTGCCTCCGGAGTCGAATTTGTTAAAACTATATATCCAAATAGGTGTTTCAAAATATTCTGAACGCGATGGAAAAAGTTTCGCGACCAAATTCGATCGTATGAAGAAGTTATGCTAAAAAAATAAAAATTTCAAATTGATTTCAAAATGCGTAAATTTCAAGGCGTTTCGAGTCCGTACGATCAAACGACAAGTCCGATCGCAACGAAACTTGAAACATTATTATAATTCACCGTTACGGATCCGATGAAACTAGTTTCGTCGAAATCCGAGTCCGTGACAAAAATGGCTATTTTTAATATTTATTAAATAAATTAAAATAAATCATAAAATCCAAATTTTCTTTCAACTTTAAATATTGGCCAAATTTCATTACTTATATAATCCAATCA
This sequence comes from Allium cepa, assembly GCA_030765085.1. Classification (NCBI taxonomy): domain Eukaryota; kingdom Viridiplantae; phylum Streptophyta; class Magnoliopsida; order Asparagales; family Amaryllidaceae; genus Allium; species Allium cepa. The sequence goes on from CM060934.1 coordinate 724,170,400, forward strand.
ATTCCAAATAATTTAGCAAGCTTGGATGTGAATTAAAATTTATAAGTATATAAATTTCGCAGTGTTAACCTCTGCGTTTTCTTATTATTTGGGAATTATAAATTTTATTCGCAAAACCCAATTATTTAATCATATACTTATACTCTCATCTTAAATCTAATTATATAAATAACTTGATTTCTATTATCCAACTCAAAATATATCAATTATTCTCCAACTACATAGTTAACGTTTCTTTTATATATCACTGTGGTAATATTTCAAAATGTTCATCTTTTGTTTGCATAAATTACTGTATTTAGATAAAATTATAATTTTGGTAACTTATCACATAAATAACTTAAAACCTCAACTAATACATTCCACCTTTGTTTCATCTTATTCATTCACTCATCAATATTCCGTACTAACTACAAAATTTAGTGTATTCCTTTAAATTGATCAAAATAAGACTTATCAACTAATAGAAAGATTTACGTACAAAATTTATTGTCATACATCTAATTTACAAGCCTATACTTAATTATTATCCTACAATACGTTTTACGTTACTATAATGTTCATTCTTCCGTTCCTACGTTTCTATAAATTTATTCCTTTATAATTTATTTAACGCAACACTTAATCTACACCTATTGCGATGTTTCAAATTTACTTGAATGAACAATTTCTTTACTTAAAATAGTTGTTGTAAACTCTTAATTCCACATTTATAAGTGTATTATTATTTTCACTCAAATATTATACATATATATAGAGTATTGGGTTTTTATTTAATCATCATTTATCATATATATTAATTAATTAAATTCAATACTTAAGTCTGACTAAATTTATTCCCCAAATACACATTTACATTTCTCAACCAATAAATATAACCAATCAAATTCTCATTTTATTGAACCTTGGTCAATTCCACACGTTAATTTTACTTAAAGTCTCAATTAATTAATTTACCTCGGTTTCATTACCTTATTACCTTATATGCATAATTGACATGGTTATATCTTCCATTACATCAATAATTTATCATTTCATTTCTATGCAATATATACTCATCTTATTCCATTTATTTGGTTACTGCATTGAAATCTATTTATTAACCAATACTAACGTTATTATCATAAAAAAAAAATTTGATTCCCAATTTTATTCAATACTTAGAACAAAAATTTTCACATTAAATCAAATCCTTCTATTCAAACCAAGTATCATGCTATGATAATATTTTACGTTGGTTACACTGAAAAAAAATCAACTTTTTATCGTTATCAATTAAACATACATTAATTGCACAAATTAAAGGAATTAATTGCCATTTATCAAATTAAATTTTTCATACATCAATCTATTTCATCTAAATCCTTACCTATGAATATTGCAACCTTTAATTCCATTAAATACCAATTAACCCAAATTATTTCATTTATTCTAAGTCATATCACTAAAATAATTCATCATAATAAACTTAAAATCTATACGTTTATTGATTTATTTCTATTTGTCTTATGTTAAATTCTAAATTTAGTAAGACAACCTAAAGTACTCTACTCAATCGACAGTCCCTTTCAATTGTTAATACGTACTTAAATTTCTACAGTTGCCTTCCATCTGCACTTCCGTTACTATGATAAAAATTAGTAACGTTTATGCCATCAATCCATCATAATTACTTACCCTTAATTGAGTTTGATTTCCAAATAAATTTGCTGACCCTTAATTAGACAATTTATAAAAGTTTGTCATCATACTTATAGTTCTACGCTTATGCTATGTCTTAAATTTCAATAAATTTATAAATTTTGAGATGTTCATTAGGGTTTACAAATTTATTGACTTGCAATAACAGGGTTTCTTAATCTATTCAATTTATCGTTCACAATCTTTTATTGCATTAAATTGGTTTAATATTCCCATATTAAATTTTATGTACAGGTAAGAATTTTTCTTTCTTTCTCTACTTAATTCATTTGAATTTTATTCAAATGTCTTTAAATAGGTTTCTAAGTCACTTCTATATAATTTATTCTAGCCTTCATTTTAATACTTATCTACCACCTTTATTCTTTCAACTAAAATAAATTACAAAATCCTATTAAACAAACAATTTTAAATGGTCGAACTTAACGGGTCGTTACAGGCTTGCTGAAGGCTTTGGTGATGACCAGAGGAGGTCGGAGCCACCGTGCTTGTGCACGGTGCATTTCTGGGTGTCAGAATTTTCGGATTTGTGGTTCGTCTCGAAGATGGACTTGTGTATTTGGAAGGGTAACTCGAGTAATGTCTCGAGTAACTCATGAGTGTTTTGGTTACAGGTTTTGAAACTTTAAAATTTGAATCAAATTTTGAAAAAGGGTAGAAAGTTGGAGTTTCTCGGGCAAGAGCTTGAGTAGGCTTTGGGTTAAACCCGAAGTAGCATTGAAAAATAGATTTTTAAAAGTTTTTTTAAAATAAAAACAAGACTTGAATTTAAATAAATTTGGTTTAAAAACCCTTATAAATCTCTTTTATATATAAGTGTTCTTTAACATTTGATTTAAAAGGTTTGTAAATTGATTTAAATTTTGTTAAAGTTAAATGTGTTAATCATTTTTAAATCTTAAATTTAAAAATAAAATATAAAAGTAAATTTAAAGGTAAAGTTTCAAAGGCTTTGTAAATGATAATTAAATCATTTCGTTAATACTTTATCTTAAAGTTAATCAAGATTTAACGTTTTGAAATTGATTAAATTAAGAAGTTAATTAAATAGTAATTAATTTATTTAATTAATTAATAATTAATGATTTATAAATAATAATTAAGGGTTTTTTTAATTAATTAGGGTTAATTAGTTTGAAAATAAAGATCATTAATTAGATAAGTAAAATTTTTAATTAATGGTTAGAAATTAATTTAATCAAGTAATTAGAGATTAATTAAGTTAAAGTTAAGCATTTAATTAATTAAGTAATTAGAGATTATTTAATTGATACTTAGAGATTTATTAATCAAGTAATTAGAAATTAATTAATAATGATTAATTAAAGCATAATTACTTAAAGGAAGTAATTAAAGAATTGTTAATGGTTAATGAGGATCATTAACTAGGGATTATTTGATAATTAATTAATGTGATTAATTTTAATAATTAATCAGATTAACTAACTAATGATAATCATTTGTGTAATTGGTTAAGTATAATTACTTAATGAAAGTAATTAAAGAGATTAATTACTCAATGTAATTAATTAAATTAATGTGATTAGTTTAAGTTAATTAATTACTTTAATTAATTTGAGATAATTACTTGACGATTTGTTAAGTCTAATTACTTAATGTAATTTATAAAGTATAATTACTTAGTAAAGTAATTAGTGGATAATTATTGGGTGTAATTAATTGAAGAATGAAAGTAATTTAGGTTTTAATTACTTTATGTAATTAATAAGAAGGATAATTACTTAATGGAAGTAATTAAGAATTAATAACTTAGTGTAATTAATTTAAGAATTAATTAATAAAGTTATTTGAAGTTAATTAAATGATGTAATTAATTAAGGGTAATTAATTACTGGATGTGATTAATCAAGGTTGATTAATAAATGTAATTAGTTAAAGATTAATTAATAATTAAAGAAGTAATTAAGGGATCATTAATTAATGTAATTAATTATGTAATTAAGGGTTGATTAATTAAAGATAATTAATCAATAATAAGTAATTTTAGAGTAATTAATTAATGTAATTAATTAAGGATTAATGTAATTAATTATAATTAATTAATTAATGAAGTAATTAAAGGTTAATTACTGTAAATGATTAAGGATAATTAATTTATGTAATTAATTAAAGGGTAATTACTTAATGTAATAGAAGAATAATTAATCAAGGATTGTCAATTAAGATGGATAATTAGAGAATGATTAATTAATTGGTTTGTAATTAATTAATGGCTAAGCAAGCAGGATTTATAGTAATGAAAGTAATTAATTAACTTTATTTTAAATTAATTAGAGATGGAAATAGTTAATTTATTTTATTTTAAATTAATTATAGATGATGTGATTAATAGATCTTTGCTTATGGGTGGTTGATTGATATTGAATGCCTTGATGGTTTGATATCTCTTATATAAGATATGTGCTGATCTGTGATATGTGATGCTTGGGCTGAACTATGATGATATAGATTACCTATTTGTGATAGTGTGAGTTATCTATCTGTGTGAATATAGATAATGAATTGAATTGTTTTAACTTTAAAACAACTTGACCTTAAAAGATAGCGTTTTGGACTTCGATGAGACCGGGACCGGGTTTTAAGATTTGGATATCCGAAAACCACATCGATCCAAATTAACGATAGGTCGTGAATCTCAAGTAAAGATAAAGATTCAGAGTGCAGGGGTTGTTGTCGTTAACTCTGAGGGTGATTTCAAATTGAGTGTAACGAGATAATGCCTTCGGTTTCATTCGAACCTGGAACGAACTTGTATGGATTGAATGCTTTCAGAACATCGTTAGGTGGACGATGAGCATTCTAAGATAGATGTGTTCTATAAAGGCAATCGTATGCTCAAACTTCATCAACCGAGAATGGCTAAAAGAGGGGATGTGCAGCATGGCTAAGTGAGTAGCATCCAAGTAGGATAAGATTTCCCCTGGCTAGAGGTCCTTTTTAATTCGGCAGTGTGGGAAGTTGATTGCAACAACTGCTAGGGTTTTCTTATTTGGGACTATCCAATAAGGAATGGTTCCGGCTTTGTGTTGCAGAGGATTGGGGGTAATCCTCGATACGGTGATCTAGGCCACGTACTATGACATACGGTACCCCAGTAGCCCTGCCATTGATGGAAACCCATTCTTCCTACGTGTCCTTTACAGTTTTGATTGTATAACTCACTTTGTGGCTAGTATGCTAGAATTTAATCATGTAACAATTTTAGCTATTTTTTATTTACTTGAAAACCCTAGACTCTGTTATAATATAACTGGATTTTCTATCAAATGTTTTGGTTATCATAAGGTAAAAACTTTCCGTGTTTATGTGCGGGAAGTCTTACGAGATACCTTTTGTTTTCAAAGGTTTTTAAAGTCAAGCAACTTTAACCTGTTACTCACACCAGACCAATGTTTGACCCGGAGTTTATTTTTCTGTTTTCTTAAACTCTTGGGTACTCAAATTTTTATGAGTAGCCAAGGGATTCAGGTTAGCTTTGACGAACTCTGGAGCAGAAATGGAGCAGGAGGCTTTGGCGATTATAGATATATAGTGTTTCGCTGTGTTGGTATCTCTGTGTTGTCTTTGAGTTGTAATGACTAGACAAGTGTTTATAACTCTCTTATTTGTGTTGTATAAGCTGTATAACTCTGACAGATATTGTATATTATGTAATACTTATGTGATTAATATAATTTATTCGTTCTGCTGTTGAGATTCTGATGTTGTTTCTTTCTTCTTCTCTATTTTTTCTCTTTTCTATCCTTTTCTTTCTAAATGATGATGCATCTTTGTGTGGAGAGAAAGGCGATTCGTCACAGTATTATTTTGCATGTTATTTGCATATTGAGGTTGAAATTGCTTGTAGGTTTCTGTGCGGACAAATTTGCTGTTTTGTATATTTTGGTGTATACGTGCCTTGAATGTATGCACATGAATTTGCTTTTGTTGAGAACTTGGTGTGGCAGGTTAACTTTTTTACTTTTCCAAATTGTGAACTATTTTTTTATACATGCTAGATTTAAGTTGGATGAGGAATGGCAAAAGGTTGCCGTTTTCGGCAAATGGGGTGTATTTTTATGTGTTTAAATTTCAAATTAGTTTATAAAACAGTCAAAGCAAAGTTCAAGAAGGAAAGACTTAGTTGAAACCGGATAATACCGAAACTATGACGGAGTGGAATGATTTTATCAACTTGAAAACTAGTTCAAAATTTAAGGTAATTATGTCTAAATGGTCATTCTTCATATGTATGAATTAACTAGACAATATATTTTAATTTTTTTTAGATACAAAGTGAACTATTCAAAGCCATTAGGCGCAAACAGATGCCACATACATGCAATCGGAAAGAAATGGCTCGATTAGCCGCGGATTTGGTGAGGAATTTTTTTTAATCTTGTGTACTTGTCATGCCATGTATACAGTTATGATCAATTGTTTTATTCAATTTTTATTAACGTAGAAAAAAAAGAGTTCGGATCCCTCATCTATCTCTAGATCCGTTGTTTGGATTAGATCTCACACTTGAAAAAACGGTGAACCGACGAGCTTAGCTGTTGAAGACACTATTGTATGTGATTTCGTTTCAAATCGACATATTACAATTGATTTTACAATGTGATAATGTTGAAGATTATAATGTATGTTGACCTTTATAGGAGAAGATTAAAAAGTTTGACACAGAATCCCAATCTAGCACGACAACTAATGTGAGAGAAGATGCTCTTTCAACAGTGCTGGGACAAGATAGACTAGGACAATTAAGAGGAATGGGAAGAGGTATGGGAAGAGGTATGACCTACACCAAGTTTGTTTTATCACAAGCTAATCAAAAACAAACAGTGCACCTTCAAAATTGAGTTGCTGATTTGGAGAAGACGGTTCAGATGCTAGTATCCCAAAACCAGATATTTCTGAAACTGAAATTCTAAATTGGGTTATTCTACCACAGATGCTTTTTTTAGGGAATTTTTTTTTATTTAATTTAATTTCATTGCCAAAGAAACCACTATGACATAGAAAAATATAAACTACTTCCTCATTGATATACGAAATATTAAAATGCAGGTATTCTTTTTTCTGCATTGAAATCATTGAATTAGAATGAAAATTGGTTAGGGCATGGTTTGGGAACACAGCAAAGTTTTTAAGACAGTGACATGGGTTTGAACTTGTGGGTTCGGTTACAACTCACCAGAAAAAAACTGCAGCGTATATAAATTAGAATTGCTATAATGAGAAATTACATAGGAAATAATAATATACCAAACAAACATTTAGAATATTATACTCGGTCGATTTGGGTTTATGTCTTAACCTTGATAGAAACTTTTGTTATTGGTTTCATTGATATCTTTTGGTTGTCGAATTGTTGAATCTTGATGTAGAAGGAAATAGAAAAAGGTGCCTTCAAATAAGAGATGAGTTTTTTTTCTTTCACTCCACATTACATTCAGAAAATATAGGATCCCTGGTCCAAAAATTGGTTAAAAATTGGACAAAAATCGAACATGCATAGATCACCCCCTACTATAGTAGAAAGTAGCGATCATCCCTCTTAAGAGCATCTAATTATTCATATATTGTTGAAAACTGATAAAACTAAAACGGTTTAATACTATCAAGTGGAATCATTGTTTATGGTTCTCAAGGCACAAATAAGAATTTTACCTTAAAAATAAAAGTAATATAGCATAGCAATCAAACACATAATTCAATTGAATATAAATAGTTAAGCATATTTGTATATAAAAATACGTACATAGCGGTGGTGCCTGACAATATAAGATTTTTTTTCTGCTAAGCAAGAAATATAATCTGTCATTCAAAAAATATTTCAAGTTTTTACATACCTTTCAGTAAAGACCAATGCTGCTGGTATTTAATACTAAATGAAGCTACATGAAGCTTCGTGTTCCCAAAGCATTTAGGATGTGCTGCAAGCCTGCTACTCTTTGTTTCAAACATACTCTCTATGTTTTCAAATTTTCAAACTATTACCATGGATATGGCATATGTATTTCTAAACATTATAACCACAAAAAGGAATGACTTGTAACACAAGTTGTTCTAAACACAAGAAAAGTAGGAAAATGGTAAAAGAAATTATTTATATAGAATATGATCATAATATTTTTATTAAAAAAATATGCATATTAAAAACTTTGGTAATAAATTTGAGTTTAGAACTAGAACAAATTTATATAAGTCTTTGGATTTGAGTGCATAAGTGTATAACTATTCATATGTCTATGTGATTGCGAGAGTGGGATTGCGTATGTGTAGTTGTTTGCATGTGTGAGTTTGAGGATTTTAATTATGTGCAGGGTCGGTGTATGTGCATTCCAGGAAGTGCATATATATATATTGAGTACTGTGTCCATATAAAATGAATTAGCTTGAGTGTTTGTATACTCATTTTAATAGCTCTGCTTTTATATGTGCATGTTTATATATTTGTCAGTATATGTGTGCATCTGTAGAAACTTACATAATTGTTTATCAAGGTAAAGGAAGTTGCAGAGATGGAGTCCATCTCCGGTGTTATAAATTAATTATATTATTGTTGTAATATCATTTGAATTTCTTTTGATTTAATATATAATATAATTGATTTTGACTAATTGTAGAGTAAGTATGACCAACTAAACGCCAAATGTGATTCATTAGATTGGACTGGGATGGATGAAATAGTTGCTGAAGGAAGAGTACTTTAGATCGAATGCCGTGAAAATTTTGATAGAATTTCCAAAGAAACTGGATGCATTTTGATGGAAGTCTACTCCTAAGATGATCTCACATATTGGAGAAGCTAAGTATGAGATAGTAGCATGGCCAGCTGATAGAGTTGTTCTTCACACTATGGTAGACTCTGAAAATGATGACGTTGTGGTATACTTAATTAATTATGCACTCATTAGCTTTATTAAATCATTTAATATAGAAATTTGATAAAATTGTTTTTTCCAGAGTGAAACTAGTAGAAATAAGAAATGCAAGATGTATGATTGGATTGGAAGCAAAGAATTAGTTGTTGAATGGCAGTTGTACTATACCGATCCAAATTAGCTCGTTAATAATATTCCACTTGGAAAGTCTGTTGTGCTTGTTTTGATCGAAAAGCCAAAAAAACCAATGCACACCTATGGAGACCTCCGGTTGGAATGACATATGTTGGAAAAGCTGTTGGTTGCAAAGTAGCCTGGTCGCAAAAAAATGTAGTTGTTGAGAATATTAATGCTACGACCTCTACTCAGACGGCAAATATTGTATCATGTTCATAGGTAATGTGTATAGTTTATGTATTTAATTTGTAAAAACATATACCTTGACACAATTTTAATTTTAGAATCACTTCTATTTTTAGAAAAAATATTTAAACAGTTTGATAAATTACATGACAAAGCGCAAATTTCAAGTCAAATATTAAATGCAAGTTGATTAGTGTTCATGGAGCGAAAGAAGTTGTTGCTGAAGGCCGCGTGCCTTCGATTGATCAAAATGTGATGGTCCATTTTGTTCCATTGGGGGAAGATGCCGTTAAAGTTTGGATTGATGTTATTAAAGTTCAAAATGCACCTTTACGGAGACCTATATCCGAGTTTGAGTTTATTGAAGATGCAATTGGTTCTACTATAGCTTGGCCTTCTGCGAATGTTATTCCAGAATCGACTTCAAGTAAGTATGATTTATTTATTTTCAATTTTTTTTATTATGCTTACCTTTACGACGAAGAATCATATTAAAAATATTACTTTTTTGCATTTAATTGAACATAATAAGCATAAATAAATGTGTGCATTGTTTCTTATTTATTTCTTACTTTTTTCTCACATAATCACTGAAAACTTATATGCAACATATCTGAAATGATGATTTACTTGTCCTCGGGATTGACAGGTACCTTTTCATTGTTATATTCACTTCTGCTTTTGCAAATGCTTTAATGCCTAACTTTACTTTACTTATCCTCGGTATGAATCTTGAAAATACTTCTCAAGCCAATAAAAAATCCTGTATAAATCATTGGGATGCCTTGAATTTAAAAACGTACCGTTCCCCTTTTGTCATATGCTTTCATTAATGGGAAAGTGAACTGTCTGTGCTATGAATCGATACTCTATTAAAAATTTAAAATCATTTGCCGTATGCTTTGATACAGTTTTTAATAGTAGTTTCTTTGGCTTTCTTGTTCATGTTTGAAAGTTTGAGCCTTGGGTTACTGAGCCTTGGATTACTGTACTTTGAGCTTTGTGTTTCTGTGGCTTAAAGAAAGCAGCGATCTCAAAGTGTATACGGTTTTCAAAATATATAGCTTTGAATAAACATAAGCTTCTGATATATTGATTTCATAAGCATGAATTTTTTTCAGATATATGCATAAGTTTCGTATGTTTAGATTTTGAAAACATAAAGATTTTGAAGATATATACCATTAAATTTCAGACATACATGATTTCGAATTGGTTTTGAATATACTTGATTTCAAAAGATTTTATCACTACAAGAAAGGCTTCGATTAGCGACGAAGGGGGGCGACGGCTAGCGACGGCTAAAAAAAGCGGTCGTCGCTAGCCGTCGCAAATCGGAATATACAGGCCCTGGCCGAGAGCTCAGATTTCATTCTCCTCCTTCCCCAAATTTTTCCTCCTTCCCCAACTCCATCGCCCCCCCGTCACCCCAGCCGGCGCCCAACCCTTCAAAGCCTCCAAATCACCCAAATTTGTGTCGGTATGCTCCTAATCTCTTGTTTGAATGCAAATTTGATGTCTTTAGGTTTAGTTTAAACCCTAATTCAATTATGATTTGTTGTACAATTTAGATTTGTTGTTAATTTGAGTATTAGTAGTGTTGTTAAATTAGGTATTAGTAGTGTTGTATGTTGATTTGGCAGATTAATTAGTTTATTATCATGAACTTGAATTAAGTACATATTAATTATTTCATCATGATGAAGTTGAATAAATGGTTGATGTAGATAATTAGTGTTGGTGATTAACATGGTTAGTTGTTTTAGGTGAAAAAATAGTGTATATTAATGATTAACTTGGTTATTGATAAATTTACATGAAAGTATTTCATAGTTTATGAAATTGATAAATTACAAATTTAAGTTGTTAAGTAAATTTAAATTGACAAATTTTTATTTAATAATTAGTTTTTTATTGTTTTCTAATTATCTATTAGATAATTAGAATTTGTTGTTTTCTAATTATATTCATTGATAATTGTTTTATTTACCCTGTTGATTGAGCGACGGTTAGCGACGATTAGCGATTGCCATTTTGATAATTTTAGCGATGAATCGCGACGGCTAGCGACGGACAAAATGCAAAAGGTTGTATATATTGTAAAAAATAAAGTTTGTACAAAAAATTAAAAAATGAATATGAGAACATAAAAAATTCTGCAAATATATAATTTATTTGAAAAAAATTAGGAAACGACTTTAAAAACAACTGATATTGTACTAAAATCGATTTTGTAAAGAAATTAAGAAATGAATATAACAACAACAAATAGTCACATAAAATCTATGTCGTTAAAAAAAAATAAAGAAATTAATATTGAAGTAAAATTGTTAATTGAATGTTGAACTAAAATTTAAATACACAAATTTTTGAAATAAAATATAAATAGTTGAAACATTGTCAAAATTTGAAAAGAACAATAATATTTGATAAAATTTAAAGAAATTTCTTTATCCCTTAGATTGTCTTTGGCCCCGTCTGACAAGCGTTGTATATGAACTACAAGAACGGCAACAGTTAGCGACGGTTTTTAGCCGTCGCCGTCCGTCGCTAGCCGTCGCCGGCCGACGCTAAAAGCCGTCGCTATAAATGTCGTCACCCAATAGTGTAGCGACGGCTTTAGCGACGGCTCCGTCACCAAAATAGCGACGGCTAGCGACTGTAAATGTGCCACGTGGAAAATTTTCCAACGTCTAAATGTCGTCGCTAGTCGTAGCTCGCCGTCGCTAACCTGTGTAATTTGGCCGTCCCTAGCCGTCGCAAGCCGTCGTTAATCTGTGCAATTTGGCCGTCGCTAACCGTCGCTAATCTGGGTAAATTTTCAGTGCACATGCACAGCCCATATACACCTCAACCAATCTGAACCAAACCACTATACACTGTAGTCATCAAGTATAACCATCATATATCCATCATATAACATAACTATACATTCAAACAATATAAAATCCAACCAAATCTCATTTTCAAATCCAATAATCGGAATATGTAAATAGTAAACCGAAATTTCTACATAATATCCCGACATATATATACAAAATATCCAACCAAATCCATCAACTAGAAGTCAGCAAAATATATGTACATAATATCCTGAAATATATATACACCATACCAACCAAAATGTGTATATACCAAACTATCAGCAAACAAACATACCTACTCCTCGCCATCGCTTCCGTCCTCTCCAGGCATCCTCCCATGCTGTTGCAAATAGGCCGCAATCCGCTCATCCAGCTGTTGCTCAAAGAAACTCTTCCTCCAATCATTTATTTCTTCAACTGTCGCCCTCAACTGAGCAATCTCCGCCTCTTGCTGCGACCTCCTGTATGCACTCTGCATTCTCATGGCCTATAAAATAATTCATAATTATTTATATATTAGCATATATATATATATATAATATTATTAAAATTGTTAAACTTATATATTAGTACATGTCAAAATTTACCTCCACATTTCCATAGCTATACCGTCGATTGGTCCAAGAAGGCAGGTCAATAATAGCATCCCAAACATGGTTCTCCTCCTCTAACGTAAGCTCTTCCCGACCAGTGGACTGTGCTACACGAGCCCGCTCTGCTGTACCTCTTCTGCGATTACAAACAATTATTTTACACGATAAAAACCAAATTTCAAAATTTTAAAAATACAATAAGACAAAATATTGTTATTAACAGTAAATTAATTTACCATTACGGATTGTGATTTGTCATCCGTCCACTCGTACGAAACATTGCCCTCTTCGTCGGTCCTCTCCAAGGCATGTGTGGCCTTGAACAGCTCGACCATAGTGGGCTCGCGGTTGTATCTCGCGGCCTGAAAATATATAAATATTATTGCTAATATGATTATAAAATATTGTAATAAAATGTAAACACAGTTTATAAATTTAATTACCAGCTCTCTCTTATGCTCCTGAAAGGATTTGGAGCCACCACGGTGCAATGCAGGATTTTTATTCCTGTTTGCCCGGTTCCGCGCAGATAGCTCCTACAAATTAAGATAAATTATCACGTATATATCTTGCGAGATTTATATTAGATTTAAATAACAAAGCAAACATATATTACTTACTTTTACTGCCGGACTGTCCCAAAGCTGAAGAAAATCATTCCATACACCCTCGCCCATCCAGTTTGGCTTTTTCCCTGAATTTTTGGCCTTGGACAGTGTATCCCTGTAATTTTTTCTCATTTGTTTGTTTCAGTGATTTAAAAAAAATGTCCAAGTCATCAGGGTCGACGCGGACTGCAGCCTGTAAATTTTAAGTTATAAAGATTATATTAATTTACAACTGAAATTCAAACTACTACTTACAATTAAATCCGCTTGTATGGCGTTGACATGAGGGGGGATGTCGTCCCAGCGAGGCCAACAACCATGCATCCGGCTCTGAAAAGCCTTCCTTGAAACCTGTAAAATATAATCTGATGGCTCCACCTCAAAGCCACTACAAAAGTTATGATATACATGTTTAGTGGATTTTAAAACTTATACTTTAAATAAAATTGATACTTACCCAGCACTTCTAGGAACAACTTCTGCAATCGGATGTAAGTCCGGTGCAGTGCCACTACCACCCGCACCGGGAGATGGGGATGGCGTGCCACCACCACCTCCACTCCGTCTCCTGCCAGACATATCTGCTATAGAAAAACAATATCATCATAGAACAATTATACAAATTCACTACTACATATCATGTTTCAATCACTTTCACAGAAACAATTATAAAAATTTACTAGTACAAAACATGCATAAAAATTATATAAATAATCATCACAGAACCATAATAGAAATTCACTACTACATAGCATGTTTCAGTATTCACTTTCACAGAACAAATATAAAAATTTACTAGTACAAAACATGGATAAAAATTAACTAAATGATCATCACAGAACAATTACAGAAATTTACTATTACATCGAATGTTTCAATCACTATCACATAATAATTATACCAATAACGATCAGTTTTCATCGTTTTCTGATTCAGATTCAGTCTCGTATTCTATCTCATTTTCTTCGGTACTTTCAAATGCGTCAAATAGGACGTTTGATTCATCATTCAAAGGCCCTACATCAATATCATCAGCTATTATTATTTCTGTATTTGATTCAATATCGGCTTGATATGCTGCTTCATCTGGAATATTATTTCCATCAATCGTAAACCTTGGTTTCGTTTTGAAAATAGCGGACCAATCCGCTTTATCTTTTTTCAAAGATGGATACGAAGCAAAATAAACTTGTAACGCTTGCTTGGCTAACACAAAAGGATCGTATTTATAGTAGTGTGATGTATGCCTTATTTCAATAAGTTTGTACTCTTTATGCACGTTGATTCCGGAACCAGGAACGTTACTGAACCAATTGCACTTAAATAAAAAAACCTTTTCCAAAGGTTCAACATAATATGTCAATTCTAGAATCTGTGTTAAGACGCCGTAAAAATCTTTTAAATGCTTATCTGGATCATCACTGCCTTTGACAAATACCCCGCTGTTATATGTTAATTTTTTAGCACCGTAATCTTTTGTGTTGAACTTAAACCCGTTGACGAAAAATATTGGATAAGTCTTCACATTTCTTTTCGGTCCAATCGCAAGATGTCTTAAGCCTTCATCAACGACACAGTTTCTTGGCTCATAAATATAGTTCAAAAACCATTGGCAAATTCTTTACTGAGATCGCCAGATGGATACTGTGATTCGTAAATACTGCATATATGTAATATGTGTTATTATTATTATGTACGTACAAGTAAATTACAAGTGAATTAACTATTACCTGACAAATGGTGCGACTTCGATACAATTTAAAAGAACATATGTGTGCGCTACATGGTGGTCTCTATCGTCCAACCATATTTCCACACATTTTCCACCAGGTCTACCATATTGTCTAAAAACAGATAACATTGTTTGAGAAGAATTTTGTTCAACGACTTCCTTATTTCGAGGAACAGTTACAAACGATAAGTTCACATCGTCCTTAAAGTAGTGAGAGAAAAAAAATGAGGCTTCTTCTTCAAGATACGATTTGCATATCGAACCCTCAACTCAGGCTTTTTGTCGAATCTTCTTCTTCAGATGATTCAAGTACCTATTAAGATATTTATTACATATTTAGATATACAAATTTAAATTTGAAATTGACATGAATATTGCATATGTTAATTTACCTCTCAAATGGATACATCCATCCATATTGCACAGGACCTCGAAGAAGTGCTTCGGATGGAAGATGAATAGGTAAATGCTCCATTACGTTAAAGAAACCAGGCGGAAGTATTTTCTCCAGTTTGCATAGCAATATGGGTATTTCTACTTCAAGTTTACGTATACGGTCCACCTTTAATGTTGTCGAACATAGCTGTTTATAAAACAAACATAACTCTGTTATGACGTTCCATACTTTTACGGGCAACAGTTCTTTGAAAGCCACGGGGAGTAAATATTCCATCATGATATGACAATCGTGACTTTTCATCCCACTCAATTTACTATTTTTGAAGTCAACACATCTACGAAGATTGGAAGAAATCCCATCGGGAAATCTTAATTCTTCCACCCACTTTAGCACGACTTTTACTTGCTTATTGTCTAGCTCATAGCATGCTTTCGGTGTTTTATTGTCATTAGGCTTCATATGAAGTTCCGGGCGCTTACAATAGTTTGCTATATCAAGCCTCGAATTCAAATCATCCTTGGTTTTGCCCTTTACATTCAAAATTGTATTAAAGAGATTATCAAACACGTTCTTTTCGTTGTGCATCACGTCAATATTATGTCGGAGTAAGAGATCTTTCCAATATGGTAACTCCCAAAATATGTTTTGTTTGCACCAATTATGAATGTCTGACTTTCCTGGGATTTCAGTCTGGACTCCAGTTTCATGTATCTTTGGATAGTCTCTTACAATTTCGTATATTTCCTCGCCTGACCAAACCTTAGGTGGTTTCAGATTCTCTTCTCTGTTAGCTATGAATTTTTTCTTATCTCTTCTAAAACTATGATTGAGATGAAGAAAACACCGATGACAATCAAACCACGAAACTTTCTTCCCATACCGTAACGAAAATGCTCGTATTTCTTCCATACAATAAGGGCATGCTAGACGACCGACCGTACTCCAACCAGAAAGCATCCTGTATGCAGGAAAATCATTAATCGTCCATAACAAAGAAGCGAATAATCGAAAAAAAAAATTCGTTGATACATCGTAAGTTTCGACTCCATCATTCCACGGTTTCTTCAACTCTTCAATCAATGGTTGTAAATAAACATCAATTCCTTGAGTTGGATCATGAGGCCGGGAACGACAGTGGTGAGTAACATATATGGTGTTTTCATACACATCCATGGAGGTAAATTATACGGAGTAACGATAATTGGCCAGGATGAATATTTACTACCAAACTGTGAAAATGGTGAAAATCCATCCGTACATAAACCAAGTCTGACATTACGACTTTCCGCAGCAAATGCGGGATAAGTCTTATCGAAATGTTTCCATGCTTCACCGTCGGATGGATGTATCAAAGTTCCTTCTTCCGTTGTTCTCACACTATGCCATCGCATATGACAGGCCGTAGCAGAAGACGCATATAATCTTTGAAGTCTGGGAGTGATGGGTAAATAATGCATTCTCTTGTACGTGACTTCTTTCCCTTTCTTCTTTCTTGGTTTGTATCTTTCTTCGTTACATATTTTGCATTTTCTGAGGTCGACGTCGTCTTTCCAATACAACATGCAACCTTTCACACATGCATCTATCTTCTCGTACGGTAGACCGAATGCGGACATCAATTTTTTTACTTTATAATGACTATCGCACATCAGATTGTTGGGTGGCATATGTCGTTTTGCAGCTTGTACAACTGCTGTAAATGCAGCTTCCGTAAGGTTGAATTTTGATTTCATAGTTATGTATTCGGCGGTTACTGAAAGTTCGGTTCCGCTTTTACATCCGTCCCACAACGGCCTCTTAGCAGAATCCAACAAATCGTATATTTTTTTAGCTCCCGCAGTCGGTTCTTCTTCGACATTTTCGTCTTCATCGACAGCTTTTGTTGTAGGAAACATTGATCGTGCTGCATCATCTACCATATTTTCTATCGGATTCGTCATCATATTACCGTCCTCTAAAACTTCAGTATCAGGTGTAGGTTCAACAAGTTCTCCATGACGATCCCAGAAATAATAATCAGGCACGAAACCATATTGATACAAATATACTTCAACTATATCCGGTTTCCAATGCTTCAAATGTTGGCACTTACTACACGGGCAACGAATTTCTGTATAGTTTCGGTTATTAGATTTAGCAAATCTAATAAATTCTTGTACACCGTTGTAGAAATGTTCTTTTATTGATGCTTTCTTTCCAGTTCTGACTTCATACATCCACGTATGGTCGAGAAAATAATTGAACAATTTTCCTGATTTGAAAATGTATGTTAGACAATTTAAATGATTAATTTACAACCATTCTCCATTTTAAAAAGTTCATCGTTCCAGGAAAATCAAAATATAAACTTCACTTTATTTTTTTATTTTTGGGTATTTTGATTTTCACTTCGGTGGTCAGTCATCCTACTTCCCATTACAAACACAATAATATAATTACATTTTATAAATCATTTCAGATTAAACGGTTCAACAAAATTTCAGCAGCACTTCCCTTATGTTCCCTGTATCGTACACAAATGCGTGTACACAGGGAACGTAAAGGAAGTGCTGTCGAAATTTTGTAACCGTTTAAAATGAATTGATTTATAATATATAATTACTTTATTGTGTTTGTAACTTGTCCAATACAGGAACAAATCCGACAAATATTGTATCAGATGAATATAAATGTCCGTTCCGTTACAAAACGAACATCCATATAACGATCATATACAACACTTGCCAGACGGGGCCAAAGACAATCTAAGGGATAAAGAAATTTCTTTAAATTTTATTAAATATTATTGTTCTTTTCAAATTTTGACAATGTTTCAACTATTTATATTTTATTTCAAAAATTTGTGTATTTAAATTTTAGTTCAACATTCAATTAACAATTTTACTTCAATATTAATTTCTTTATTATTTTTTTAACGACATAGATTTTATGTGACTATTTGTTGTTGTTATATTCATTTCTTAATTTCTTTACAAAATCGATTTTAGTACATTATCAGTTGTTTTTAAAGTCGTTTCCTAATTTTTTTCAAATAAATTATATATTTGCAGAATTTTTAATGTTCTCATATTCATTTTTTAATTTTTTGTACAAACTTTATTTTTTACAATATATACAACCTTTTGCATTTTGTTCGTCGCTAGCCGTCGCGATTCATCGCTAAAATTATCAAAATGACAATCGCTAATCGTCGCTAGCCGTCGCTCAATCAACAGGGTAAATAAAACAATTATCAATGAATATAATTAGAAAACAACAAATTCTAATTATCTAATAGATAATTAGAAAACAATAAAAAACTAATTATTAAATAAAAATTTGTCAATTTAAATTTACTTAACAACTTAAATTTGTAATTTATCAATTTCATAAACTATGAAATACTTTCATGTAAATTTATCAATAACCAAGTTAATCATTAATATACAGTATTTTTTCACCTAAAACAACTAACAATGTTAATCGCCAACACTAATTATCTACATCAACCATTTATTCAACTTCATCATGATGAAATAATTAATATGTATTTAATTCAAGTTCATGATAATAAACTAATTAATCTGCCAAATCAACATACAACACTACTAATACCTAATTTAACAACACTACTAATACTCAAATTAACAACAAATCTAAATTGTACAATAAATCATAATTGAATTAGGGTTTAAACTAAACCTAAAAACATCAAATTTACATTCAAACAAGAGATTAGGAGCATACTGACACAAATTTGGGTGATTTGGAGGTTTTGAAGGGTTGGGCGCCGACTGGGGTGATGGGGGCGATGGAGTTGGGGAAGGAGGAAAAATTTAGGGAAGGAGAAGAATAAAATCTGAGCTCTCGGCCAGGACCTGTATATTCCGATTTGTGACGGCTAGCGATTTTAGCTGTCGCTAGCCGTCGCCCCCCTTCGTCGCTAATCGAAGCCTTTCTTGTAGTGTATATTTTTGAGATCAAAATAAATTTAATTTTTAAAATAAAAAGCATAAAATGATACCAAATTAATTTGTCCAAATTTCCACTTAAAGTAGAGAAATACTCACTTGAAGTGGTATATTCAATGCACTAGGAAACTGAATATAAGTCCAGTTAAGTGAGTACTTTTAGATATACCAAGATCACTTAAAATTATTAAAATTAAATAAAATATTTTTAGTATTAATTTGAATTTTTTATGACCATTCAGACTTGACATATTTTGAAAAATCTTTACAATGTTGAATTTTATAAAGATATTATTTTGTTATATAATTTTCAAAAGATTTAGTTATAAAATTTGCCTTTTTTTTGAATTTACTCAAACTAATTTCTGCTAAACTATCTTGATCTAAAGGCTATATATTAAGTTCAAGCCAGCTGGAATTATGTTCACAGTTCATACATTAGCAGAATATCCATGATTCCCATGTTATTTTTGCAGACTTAATTAACAAAAAACGAACCTTACTGGTAAAAAAATAATTTAGATACATGATGAATGGAGAAAATAAAGCAATAACTGAAATATGGTATCCTTAGCTATAATATAATGAGTCAAAAGCTCTAATATAATGGTTCAAAACAATTATTTATTGCGGAAAAAAAGAAATATATAGTGGATTTTTGATTTAGTTGGCATTTCATACAAATTGGTTAAATATGGATCCAACCGTAGAGCACAATTGACGCCGAAAATACAAATGATAATTTTTTTGATGTTTTTTGATTCTTTAGAAGATACATGATGTTATAAGCTTTAAAAAATTATTCTTCTGAAGATACAGGATGTTATAAGTTGTAAAAAAAATACGTGAATATACGAAATAGTCAGAAATAAGAAAGTTGGGAGTTCCAAATATAGTTAGTTGTTTGGGGAAATGGATTTTAGAGTTAACCATAGAAAGGTTACATTGAGATGGTTTTGTAATCAGTTTCCAATGTTTTTTTTGCTTTCAAATACGTAATCTGTGCTATTTATGTAGTTATTCATTTTTATATGCATTATTCAGATAGTCATTTAGCATAGTCTCAATACGAAGGAAAATTAACCATGTAATAACAAAGCTAATGTGTAAAAAGTTAACAGTTTATAGTTCTGCTAATTGGTTAGTATCAAACCAGAATAACCGTGATATACATGAGAGACTTGGCAGGATATAATTGAGTTATTTCCTAGAATATTCAGCTTTCACATGTTGAGACTTTGACAAATTTTGTATGTTGATAGTAATGATAAATGGTATATAAAACTTTATAGCAATAATTCATATCCAAAATCAAAATACATTTAACAAATATAAACGGTAACTTACCATTTCTTATACAGTCAGTGATGGAGGATTAAAATTGTCTGTTTGTTTCTCTGTAAATTGCGTCAAATCCGTTCATCCATCGTTGGTAGTAGCACAAAGTATTAGTCATGCATCAGGATTAATTTTTATGAGCCTAGCATAATTCGCTAATATGTTTTGACAACTTGCATACATAAATTTGTAATGTTATTTGCTTCGTCCATGGTCAACGAATATCGTTCATAAACTTAGATGCTGATTTTCATTTTTTTCAAACTCGAAGCATCTGATTTGTTCATGGTTTTACACAATAGAGGTAGTCATATATTTTACTGATGTAGACACTCAGCAATAATACTGCAAATAGTACATACTATTTTTTCTGATTAATGTCTTTGTACTGTTAAGTCGGTTGTCTCTATTTGCCGAATGTTACTTCATGCTTTGAATAAGACTAAAACATAGATGGAAGTAATTGAGGTTGTTGCATAAAATATTAACATTGAGATGCTTGATTTTTTATAGCTTTTAACCTTAACCGACTACACGATATACCATTATCGTTAACTTGAGGTAAGTTATGTATGGAACGCCATCTTATAATTTCACAATCGGTTGTTTCCATTTTCAATTTTTTTTGCTTTCAATAAGTAGTAAAATTCATAAATAGAATACCATTCCTTGTCTAGTTTCTGTTCAGCTTTAAATAGGCATAGGTTAAAAAAGTTGAACACCTATATACTATCAGTGACACAGCGTGGGAAGCGAATTCGACAATATAAATCGAATCCATCCAAGATCTCACACGATTAGCGGAAATAATCGGTGAATCGACGAAAAATCGATGGATTTATGAATACCGTAAGGCCCAAATCCGTTGATCACGAAGATACCGGACTTTAGCAATCTTCGACACGTTGATCGCGCACGATACCGTGAGAGAAGATCTTCAATTCTTCGAACGTTGATCAAGCGCACTTGATTCCATGAATTGGCTTCAACAATCGTTGATTCGAGCGCACTCGAATGCCGAAAGTAGAGATAGGAGATAACACTCGACTACCAATTAAAAATGGAGGCACAAAGCACAAACCAAATTTTATTCAAATTTCAACCCCCTTAGAAATGACACGACTTGCCTATTAATAGGCCTACAACTCAACACACGACTTAAAAAATTACAACACAAGCGGTTTACAAACAAACGACATAAGGAAATACAAGCAACGACTTAAAACAAACTCGGCAGTGACTTATGGAAAGATATTCTGGAGCTTCGCGACTTAAGAAAGCGGCATTCATCAGCGATTTAAATTTCGCGACTTAAATTTCTTCACGCGACCTAAGGTGGTTCAGCAGCGACCTAGAAACAGTGCTTCGCGACCTATGGAAACTCGTTCACGACATATGGAAGAGGGGAGACTCGCGACTTAGCTGGAGGCGATCTATTTTATGTTGTTCGCGACTTACTGCTTCTCGTAGCTCGCGCGCGATATACGGAGCCGACCTAGGGCTTAGCTCGTGGTGACTGGGTAGTTCGTTCACGACATACGGAATGTCACCGCGAAGAGGAGGAATTACCTTGGTTCGCTCGCGACCTAGGTAGGTCGTTCGCGAGCTAGAGTTGGAGAAGCGGCTTTGGCATCTGGAGCTCGCGACCCAAAGCGGTAGGTCGCTTAACTCGTTCGCGACCTTGGGGAAACTCGCGGCAGGGATTCGCGACCTTGAAGCTTCGCGACTTAGCAATGTCGCCGTTTTCACTCGTGAGGTACGTTCTTCATCATCCTCTCCTTGTTGGAAGGAATTCGTCCTCGAATTCACACTCTCGTCAGCTTCGAAAAATTCCTCCCCATAATACGGAATTAAATGTTTGACATTGAAAATATCAGAAGTATGAACCACTTTCGGCAATCTTAACCGATACGCATTATCATTGATCTTCTTCAAGATTTCTACTGGACCATTTTTTCGTGCTTTCAACTTGTTGTAGGTTCCAACTGGAAAACGATCTTTCGTTAAATGGCATATACAAAATCTCCTTCTTTGAAGACAACACTTCTTCGTTTCTTATCCGCCATTTGTTTATACTTCTCATTCATCTTAAGCAATCGTTCCTGTACAACTTTGTGGCATTCCTGTAACTCATTCACTAAATCCCTAGCCCGCTTAACAACTCCCTTCTGATATGGCAATTTCGTTAAATCCAACGGTCCCTTTGGAATGGCTGAATATACAACTTGAAACGGACTGAATCCAGTACTTCGATTGACTGCAGATTATATGCAAACTCCGCTTGACATAACTTCATATCCCAGCCTTTCAAATGGTCTTTCACAAGACAACTCAATACGTTTCCCAACGATCGGTTAACCACCTCCGTTTGCCCATCAGTTTGCGGATGGTACGTGCTACTAAAATTCAGCTTCGTTCCGACCATCTTCCACAAACTCAACCAAAAGTGGCTTAGAAATCGAGTGTCCCTATCAGAAACAATGGTCTCAGGTAACCCATGCAATCGATAAATCTCTTTAAAGAATAATTGAGCAACCCGGACGGCATCAGCTGTCTTCTTGCAGGCTATGAAATGCGCCATTTTCGAAAACCTGTCCACTACAACATATATAGAATCATTTCCCCTCTGAGTTCTCGGCAAACCCAACACAAAGTCCATGCTAATATCAACCCATGGTTTAGTAGGCACGGGTAATGGCATGTATAATCCCGCATTCGTCGTTGTTCCCTTCAAAACTTGACAGATATGACACCTCTCCACAAATTTCTCTACCTCTTTCCTCATTGACGGCCAAAAATAAGATTGTGAAACTAACTGTAAGGTACGATCTCTGCCTACATGGCCTTCTTCATGTAACTCTTTGATAATCTTCATTCTCAAGCTGCAGTCTGGTATACATAATCGATTCCCCTTGAACAAGGATCCATCAACCAACACAAATTCATCAGTATCCCCATCCTTAACTTTCTCAACAAACTTTGCAAAGTAAGGATCCTCCTCAAACAACTCTGGCAACAATTCGAATCCTGTCACTTCAACCTTCAACGTTGTCAACAAGTGATTCCTCCTGCTCAAAGCATCCGCTACACGATTTGTCACCCCTGATTTGTGCTTCACAACGAAAGTAAATTGTTGTAGATATGCTATCCACGAGGCATGTCTCGCTGAAATCTTGTCCTGCCCTTGTAGATGTTTTAATGCCTCATGATCAGTGTAAAGAACAAACTCCTTCTGAAACAAGTAATGTCGCCAGTGCTTTACCGCTTGAACAATCACGTAAAACTCTACATCATAAGTGCTATATCTCAACTTGGCTCCAGATAATTTTTCACTGAAATAAGCAACTGGTCTTCCGTTCTGGCTCAATACTCCACCAATTCCCACTTTCGAAGCATCAGTATGCAATTCATACAACAATTGAAAATTCGGCAGCACCAGAATTGGTGCTGTCGTCAAGAGTAACTTGATCTTCTCAAAAGCAACCCCTGCTTCCTCTGATCATAAAAACTTCTTTCCTTTCATGCAATCGGTTACAGGTGCCATCACACTGCTAAAGTGTGGAATGAATCTTCGATAAAAAGACACCAATCCATGAAAACTCCTTACTTCCGTAATCGTCTTCGGTTGTGGCCAACTCCTGACAGCTTCCACTTTATTTTCATCCACTTGAATGCCTTCCTTTGACAGAACATACCCTAGAAATAAAACACTGTTCGTCATAAACACACACTTCTTTGTTGCTGCATAAAACTGCTCTTGTCGTAGAATCAACAATACTTCTCGCAAGTGCTGAATGTGTTCTTCCGTACTCCCACTATAAATCAGAATATCATCAAAGTAAACAACTACGAACTTCCCAACAAATGGTCTAAAAATCTGGTTCATCACTCTCATAAAAGTAGTAGGGGCATTTGACAAGCCAAATGGCATAACCAACCATTCGTATAAACCCTCCCTGGTTTTAAAAGCAGTCTTCCACTCATCACCCGGTCGAATACGAATTTGATGGTATCCACTCTTCAAGTCAATCTTGGAAAACACAACAGCCCCACTCAACTGATCAATCAAATCATCAAACCTCGGCATAGGAAATCTGTATCACACAGTGATCTTGTTTAGAGCCCGACTGTCCATACACATCCTCCACGTCCCATCCTTCTTCGGTACCAATAAGGCTGGCACGGCACATGGACTCAAACTCTCCAGAACACAACCTTGTTCTAACAACTCCTCCACTTGGCTTCTCAGTTCTTCATGCTCCTTGGGACTCATCCGGTAATGTGGCCTGTGAGGTAATACCGATCCTGGCACAAGATCAATCTGATGTTGAATATCCCTCAACGGCGGTAATTCCTTTGGCAACTCCTCTGGAAACACATCACTGAATTCTTCCAATACCGGCTTCACTTTCTCTGGGGCTTCAACAGATTCAGTAGCTTCATGTCCAATCAACAAAAATACCTCTGGACTCTCCTCTACTTCTTCAACAAATTCTTTCAAAGTCAATAAAGTTTTCAGCTCCTCAATCTCCTCATATTTACTCTCTCTCTGCTGTCTCTTCTTTGGAACTAAAATAATCTTAACACCTTCAAACATAAAACTGTAGCTATTGGTTCGACCGTCATGCTGCACTGCTCGATCATACTGCCACGGTCTTCCCAAAAGCAAATGACAAACATCCATCTCAACTACATCACACCAGATCTCGTCTTTATATTTCTTCCTAATAGAAAATGGAACTCGAACTCGCCTATCCACCTTCACCTCTCCTCCTTTTCTCAGCCACGCTAACTTGTAAGGATTAGGATGTTTCTCCATCTTCAGCTTCAGCTTCCTCACAGCTTCGGTAGAAATAATATTGTCACAACTTCCTGCATCAATCACAAACTTACAAACTTTTCCCAGAATAGTGCATGTAGATTGAAAAATGTTTCTCCTCAACCAACTAGCCTCATCCTCTTGCTTCGGTGTTAAACAAGACCTCCTCATCATTAGATTACATCCTTCATCTCCCGATGCGATATCCTACTCATCTTCCTCCACTGGACTAGAGTCACCTTCACCAACATCCTCGCCTTCAACTTCAGCAATCATCGTTCTCTTCTTTGGCTTTGGACATTCGTTACTCTTATGACCCACTTCTTGACAGTTATAACACTTGAAACTGTTAGTAACCTTTGCCTTCGCCACTTAATTCACAACTGGTTTATTGACAGCTTTAGTAACATTGGAACTCCCACTAACACCTTTGCTTTGAATATTGGAACTTGTAAACACGCCACCTCCTCGTCTTCCCTGCTTCTCCCAAGCTATCGCCTTCTGGTATGCTTTCGCCACAGATCTCGGATTAAACATATTAACCATATCCTGGATCTGCATTCGCAACCCTCCAACAAACCTAGCAGTCAACTGTTCCTCTGTCTCCATAATGTCATTTCGAGCAATCAGTTGATAAAACTCGTCAGCATAATCATTAACAGTCTTTGTCCCTTGCCTTAAATTCTGCAACCTCTGATACATGAGTGATTGATAATTGTAAGGTAAAAATGTAGCTTTCATCAATTTCTTCATTTTCTCCCAATCCACAATCTTCGACTTCCCCATCCTTCTCGTGTAAGTTTGGTTTGCTGCCACCATGCCGTAGCTCTCCCTCTCAACCTAGTAGCAACCAACTTCACTTGACGGTCTTTCGGAACCTCCTTGAAATCAAAGATCTCTTCAACATTAGACAACCAATCCAAAAATTCTTCTGCAACCATTCCACCCTTGAACTCTGGAATTTCCATCTTCATTCCCGATTTCCATCTACGGTCATCTTCAAAATCTCTGTCTCGATTTCGTACTTGACCTCGATCTCGATAATGCACACTACCTCTATCACCATCAAACTCCTCATCAAAGTCTGAAGTATATCGATGTCGATCACGACCACCAACCTCTTTACCACCACCACTTCTTCGATCTTCATTTCTATCACGATTGTCAGCACTTCTACGATTATGATCTTCTCTTCTCTCCCGATCTGAATGTGGTGAAACTCTACTTCTCCCATGGCTCGATTCAGGTGAAACTCTTCTTCGATTTTGATTCATTTCAAGCATCATTCACTCTAATCGACCAATTCCTTCATTCAACTTTTCAGTGAAACTCTCGTTGATTCGTTGTTCCATTTCATCGGCCTCTTCTCTTCCATACAAAGCATTGATATTGCGATGACGTTAAGCTCGTCTCGGTGGCATGATTGAACTTCAAACAAACTCAAAAATAAATTTCAAACACTTTTCGAACTTTGATCCAAAGTGAGATGGATCGAAATTCCCAACTTGTTGCAACTTCTCGATGAACACGATGAACACCAACTTCTCCCAATTTGCAAATCCGTTCTCCAAACTTCAAATTCTCGAAACCCAAGTCTCCAAATGATGCAAACTCCTTGCGATCTCGCTCTGATACCAAACTGACGCAGCGTGGGAAGCGAATTCGACAATATAAATCGAATCTGTCCAGCATCTCACATGATTAGCGGAAATAATCGGTGAATCGACGAAGAATCGATGGATTTATGAATACCGTATGGCCCAAATCCGTTGATCACGAAGATACCGGACTTTAGCAATCTTCGACACGTTGATCGCGCACGATACCGTGAGAGAAGATCTTCAATTCTTCGAACGTTGATCAAGCGCACTTGATTCCATGAATTGGCTTCAACAATCGTTGATTCGAGCGCACTCGAATGCCGAAAGTGGAGATAGAAGATAACACTCGACTACCAATTAAAAATGGAGGCACAAAGCACAAACCAAATTTTATGCAAATTTCAACCCCCTTACAAATGACACGACTTGCCTATTTATAGGCCTACAACTCAACACACGACTTAAAAAATTACAACAAAAGCGGTTTACAAACAAACGACATAAGGAAACACAAGCAACGACTTAAAACAAACTCGACAGTGACTTATGGAAAGATATTCTGGAGCTTCGCAACTTAATAAAGCGGCATTCATCAGCGACTTAAATTTCGCGACTTAAATTTCTTCACGCGACCTAAGGTGGTTCGGCAGCGACCTAGAAAAGTGCTTCGCGACCTATGGAAACTCGTTCACAACATATGGAAGAGGGGAGACTCACGACTTAGCTGGAGGCGATCTATTTTATGTTGTTCGCGACTTACTGCTTCTCGTAGCTCGCGCGCGATATACGGAGCCGACCTAAGGCTTAGCTCGTGGTGATTGGGTAGTTCGTTCATGACATACGGAATGTCACCGCGAAGAGGAGGAATTATCTTGGTTCGCTCGCGACCTAGGTAGGTCGTTTGCGAGCTAGAGTTGGAGAAGCGGCTTTGGCATCTGGAGCTCGCGACCCAAAGCGGTAGGTCGCTTAACTCGTTCGCGACCTTGGGGCAACTCGCGGCAGGGATTCGCGACCTTGAAGCTTCGCGACTTAGCAATGTCGCCGTTTTCACTCGCGAGGTACATTCTTCATCAATCAGTTTGGAAGAAAAAGTGACTACGTTCACTACAGTACAGTACGCAAGGTATTTAGGCTATCATTATTCTCATATCTAATTACAATTTTCATAAATAGCAAGTAGTTAACCAAAAATGCATGTACAAAAGATAGAAAATAAAAGCAAGATTTTAGTTTAATGGTTTCTGCTGGTTCTTCATCAGTTTATTACACTGTGCTTGCTTCTTTATTTGAAAACCAAAGGCCTTGCTATGTGAGTGATATATACATATATTACATTGGTTCTAATTTCAATTTTTTTCCCGTGTAGGATATTGAACTTGGAGCACACAAGCTTGGACTTTCAACTATTTGTATTTTGCTTTTCTTAGTCAGCTCCTTTTGTAAAAAAAAATGTTAGTAGCAACTCTGATGGGAACATTAATTATAAAATGTTATGTATAACTATGTCAATTTGGCATATGGAATTATTGTAACTTATATGATAGATTTTTAAGATTATATTTATTTGCAGCTTTTGAATTTAGTGATTATTCTGAACATATATGCACTGTGCAAAAAATCTGTAGAAATGTCAAACGTTGTAGAAAATGTAAAACGCTATGATAAGTTTACATAAAAAACGCTATGATAAGTGAACATGACAACTTCCAACACGCTATGAAATAAGGCAAAACGCCGTAGAATAGTGAACATGACAACCGTTCTGAAATGCTGTGAAATGATGCAAAATGCTGTATTATATTTGATAGAACAGTGAAGAAACAACACCATCAAAAACGCTATAGTTTTTTTATTTTCTACAATGTTTGGACAAATGTTGTGACATTTTTGAAACCTATTACGGCTTGTTAGTTAACGGCATTCATCAAAATGCTGTTAAATATTTTTATAGCATTTCTGAAACGCTGTGAAAGGTCAAATTTGTTGCAATGATTCTTCCATTTTTATCTTAAATTTAGAATTTTTGATTTTAGGGGTTAGAAAAAAAATAAGTTTTTTAGGTATAAATCTTTATTAGTTTGTGCGCCTAGAACATTTGTTGATTGGTTCTTGATTTTATATAAGGATTGTTTAGGTTATAAATTTTATTCAGTTTTGTTATTGTGGTAGAATATGAAGAAATGGCACCCGGGCCGATTGATGATAGTGTTCTTTACTTACAAGTTCAACACCGCACTAGCAGTAATATGGAGAAGATGACTTTGAAACGATGATAGAGTTATGGAATAACAACTTCTTAGCTGCGGAAGATGAGCATGAGATCATGCTGACTGATAAGTAGTACAATATTTGGTATGGGAATATCACTCGGCGTTATGTGTTAAGAAGATGAGAGGAAGTGCCTGAGCAAGATGTTGCTCCTTACACTCCAAGAGCTCCGCTTGAACGGAATGTGGTATATATTTAAATTTATAATTTTTAAGGTAGCTGTAAAATCAATAATGATATATGTTATATGCAGGCGAAGGGTATACATCGTGCGTGGACATAGTAGATGAGCTTGTGGAGGACGTTCCCGACAAAAGTAAGGAAAAATGCTTATCGCTCAAACAAATTCTATGATCATGTTTTTTGAAGATCGAGATGTCAAGTCCAATCCCGTCTCCACCTCAGCCTCCTCCTGCAGTGCCACCCCTTATTGAGGACATTGCATCTGTCGCACCATTTGAGGACATTGCATCCGCCCCACCGACCCCCGAACCTAAGAGAAAGCATCGGAGACGAAAGAAAAGTATGTGCGAAAGCTCCGAGGCAATAATTTTCCAATATATGCATCCAGCTGAGCCATCTCAACCCCCTATGAAAGGAACACTAGAGGAGGGCAGTGAAGAGGTTTAACCTGTAAAGGAGGAATTCGTGCCGAAGCCAAGAAAATCGAAAAAAAAAACACCTCATGAACTAAAAAATTTGAGAGAGTAGTGTACTTTTGAATTGTCTTTAATAACGATTGTAGTACTTTTATGTTTGTAATGGAGATTGGGTAAAAACTACTATCGATTACAGTATTGTTTTTCGTTGTACTTTTGATTGTAGTGAATATAATTCTGATTCTTATGTAAGTGTTTACTGTGTAATTGTGTAGCATGTGTAATGGGCTGATGTTGCTATGCAGTGTGTAACTAGCAAAGCGGCATTTGAAATGCTGCCCCTGTGCGGTATTTCAAATGTCGTCGAGTGTGTAAGTAACAGAGCAGCATTTTAAATGCCGCTCTCATGCGACATTTGTAATGCCGCACAAAGGCGCCTTTTGAAATGCCACTCCGGCTTTTTCCCTACATTACAATAGCTACAAACTCCTATATATCTCACCCTTACTTTACGAAAACTCCTTCATCAAAAACCAAACTTTCTGATTTCTCTCAATTTTGAATTTATCTCAAATTGTAATTTATTTCAGCAAGGCGTCTATAAGGTAAGTATGATATTAATCTCTATTAGTTTCTTTCAAATTCTAATTTCTCTTTCTTTGTAATCCCAAATCTCCTTCATCAAAAACCAAACTTTTTGTTTTTTATGTTGTATAGTTTAGTTCTATTCATAGATTGATAATGGACAATTGGGAGATTGATGATGAAACAATGATGAAGATTTACGACGAATTTGAACAAAACAAAAGTAATGGGATGGAAAGTGGTAACAACCTTGATGTGGATTTTGTGACGAAGACACAAGTTGAAGAATTGCCACCGCTGTGGATAATGGAACATCAACAGTAAATGTTACAAATGAAAGACTGAAGCGACAATCACTACATGCACATCTTTTAGGCACCCTTCGTCATCAAAATCTCAATCGTACTAGTTCA
Source organism: Allium cepa (assembly GCA_030765085.1). NCBI lineage: Eukaryota > Viridiplantae > Streptophyta > Magnoliopsida > Asparagales > Amaryllidaceae > Allium > Allium cepa. The sequence continues at coordinate 724,201,124 of CM060934.1, forward strand.
AGTGCGCAACATTCGTATGTACTTTATTACTATGGATATGAATGTGACGTAATTGTTTATAGAAACGAAAAGAATGTAGGACATTGTTTCTACTGATGTGGTGGTACAACGATCATAAGATACGGCCTCATCATGTTGGCTGCTGTAATTTTTTTAAGTGGCTAGATCTTACCAGAGGGTTGAATACGCTTTAGAGATGTAAGAAGAAAATAGTTGTTTGGAGAAGTTGAATCTTGAATATGCAAACGAATTGTTGGTCTATGGATACAACTATTCGACATTATGGCCATGTAGATCACTAAAGGAAAAGTGAACTTGAACTACATCGTACGAATGATGTCTATGTGTTTTCTATATAATACGAGTGATGTCTACTGTAATGTAATGTTATTCAAATCTTGTGGTATTTGCTATTCGAAGTTATGTTATTGTAATGTGCTATTATTCAAATTAACTTAGGTACATTCGAAGTATGTACATTCGAATTTACGCTATTGTAATGTAATGTGTTGGTATATGCTACTCAAATTTGGCTGCTGCTGGATATGTAGCAAGGTAACAACAGAGCGGCGTGTGAAATGTCGCCACTTGTGCTGCATTTCACATGCCGCCTACTTAAAAAATAGTTGGCGACATTTGTAGTGCCGCTCAAGGGGCAGCATTTCAAATGTCGTTACTTTGCTGCAAATCCAGTAGCTTTATTTCCTTTAGCAAAATAATACAAATATGAAATTGTCAAAATAATACTAATAATACAACTTTCCAAATACAACCAAACTCAAATGTCGAAATTTGATAATGTAAACAACTGTCTTCGAATATATTCGATTACAGTCGATCTAAAAATATAACCAAACTCAAATGAAAACATTATGTTGCCGAAGTGCAACCATATTTCTTATGATCCACAACACCACATTTGTTGCACTTGTTTCCTTTAGAAGTCTGCATCTCGTCCATTGTACCTTTAATTCTAGTAGAACGTGGATGTCCTGGTTGCCTTTTACCTACAGGAGGTAGGACCAATTGATTATCGCTTAAACTTCAATAGCATTTGTCGGGGACAGGATGAAACACAGGGATGTAAGCGGCTAAGTATTTCTCAACTGAATACCATGTTGAAGCGAAGTCTTGATGGGCTCTATTAGCTCCATTGAATGGTGAGAAAGCAGACATGACATGTGTATAAGGTAAGTGCTCTAATAGAGGTATGTTACACGTACATCAGCAAATGTTACCATTGATCAGTACTTTGAATTCATCACCGAAATAGTGCACAACTTTCCATTCAATTTGACTAAAGCGAATTATTCTTGTATGCCATACTTCGCTACCTCTATCGGCAATCTTTACTTCTAACTGGAGTAAGACAGGTTGTATGTTTTCCTGCTGCTTCTCTTCTTTGACAAAATAATCAATCGACCTAAAAAGGGTGTGTGCAACCAAAGCTTTAACAGGTAAAGACCGAGATCCTTTAAGCACACCGTTGAAACTTTCTATGCAGTTAGTTTTCATGACATGAAATCAACCACCATCATCTTTACGCAATGCCCAATTTTCCTCTTTCCCTACCAAACTCCTTTCTATCTAGTTGTGTTCCTTACTGCTTATAGTTTTGATTTCTTATTGAATTTTCTTGTACTCGACTTCCTCTGCAGCACATGCTACAGCATAAAAAAGGTCCGTCGGTTTTTTTTAAAATCCTATAGCTTGAAAATTGGCCTTCAGATGTCTAGCACAGAAGTGGTGTTTATAAGGCAAACCCCATTCATTTCCAATGTTGTTGGTACTCCTTTCATTCGATCAGAAATGAAGGTAAATCTTCTATTGTTAACACTATGAATGAACCGCCGCATGCAAGTGAAAAACCACCGCCAACAATAACCAAATTCTGACTCTACAATTACATAGGCTAAATGGTATAGATAGTTATCCGCATCAACAGCAGTGGCTATAAGTAATGTCTCTTTATGTTTCCCGTACAATTATGTGCCGTCAATACATAACAACGGAAGACAATGAACAAAACCTTCAATACAAGGGCTAAATGCTCGAAAAGCTCGATCAAACACTTCATATTCATTTGTAGTAACGTGTCAAATGCTTCCTGGGTTCGTTCTACTAATTTCAGCAAAAAATTGTCTTAGAGTGGTATATGATTGGCCCAGTCACCATAAATTCTTTCCACCGTCTTACTCAAAGCTCTCAAGCCTTCATGTAACTAAATTTCACGGACAATTGTTCTTCCATCAATATTTGCACCGTCCCGGTTGTTATATTCAAATAGCTTTCATGAAAGGTAAGATCTTTGATACTAGAAAATTAGATGTCGCTTGCTTCTGAGTGAAGTTCACTAATGGGTTGAGACAATTGTGATCTCTCGGATTTTTCCTTATAATCCACCTGTTCTGCTTGGATTTTTTTGATAAAATAGCATAAATTCTCCATGGACGGTTGGCATCTATATTACAAATAGTAGTGTATTTGGTTGTATTTGATTTTATAGCTTTAAAAGACACGGCATATAGAGTGGACCATTCGCTCAACCGTTGTAACTATTTAGCTTTCGTCTCGAAAATCATAACAACTTCAAAGCCACTCTGAACGCTAACGGTTGAAAATAACTCATTGTTGAACTCAAGATTTATAAGAATATACCTAGCCTTTATTTATGCATTGCACAAATCATCATCCAAATGTACCTCCATTTCCACCTCATCGCTGCCTTCGGGAATACTATCTTCGACCGCAAAATCGTAAGTCAAAGCATTATTATTCACTTGCATACTACGGACCCACGACACATCGCTCTCTGTCGTATTCACTACATCTATACTATTTACATGGGATCGTTATGTACATCTTCACCAACAATCATTTCCACTTCAATATCAACATATGCTTCGTTTGTGGTTACATTCACATTCTCTACTTCGACGTTAGATTTTAATTTTTTACTCCCATTTTAGCATAATTACTCTGAATGTCTTCCTTCTAGGCTTAAGCCTTTTTCTATAATTGTTAAGCCTACTTTTAATCCTATTTTAATAGTCTCTTTCTTCCTTTTCCATCTACATAGTTAAATATAGATTTAAAGTCTTAGCATAATAACTTAACAAATTAACTACTGAAATAAATGCTTAATTAAGCAATTAATGGGAATCTAACAATAATATATCATAAACGAAAAACGTATATAATTTAAATCCACTCACATGTCGTCCTTAGCTTTGCTTGCGCTTAGCTTGGCTCCATGGTCCTTTTGGATCCCCTTCTAAGGCATATAATATTTTTATTGAGAAGACCTCCTCCTTGGAAATATTTTCTTTTTAAGGTCCAGCCTTAAGCAATGATCCCAAAGAAATATTTTCTATTTAGGGTCTAGCCTCGGGCAATGAACCCATTGGGAGAAAAGATGATTGTAAGAAAATAACTATACCTAGGGTTCTATTTATAGTAGAGTTTGGAGATCTCAGACCGTTGGATTCGTAAATTTAATCTGGAGCCACCATGTCACAAGGTCGTTCGGAGCCATCAGGTAAATCAACGTATGGCTCAGATTGCAGAAAAATTGAATTTTAATTGGTTCGATGTGTACCTAGACGAAACTACGTCCAGGTAGTAACACGGGTTGACCCTAGGGTCGACCTGTGCTTCCCTCGGGTTGACCTAGGGGTGTTCTAGGTCCACCTATAGGTCGATGCATATTTTTTTTCTTTTTCTTTTTTTCGATTATTTCTCGTCTCTCGTTTCTCCCATAATTTCTTTATATTGACTCGGACTTTGACAAGTTATATATCGAAATTGATCAGAAAATCTCCATGAACACGATGGTATAAGTTTCAAGGTCATATTCTAACAATTCCAAAAATGTTTATTTTTAATGTTCATCGTTATTTGATTATTTAATTATTAAAAATGCGGGGTGTTACATTCTCCCACACTTTAGAAAATTTCATTCCCGAAATTCGGGTAAAATTATGTAATTCCTTGCATCAATTACATCTATTCTATGTACATCCAATTTTTTGATCATCCATGTTCTTATGCAAAAGTGTTATTCAATACAAAATATATGCATGTACATAAATTTCTAAGCGGTACCTCCTATATGAATGCTTTTCTTCTTCAAAAATTTATTTTTAAAACATGATGCACACATCCTATATATACTTGCAATTTCTATATGAATGCAATCTTTTGAAAACTCAAAGCATTTTTTATCCAATTTTTTCCACATTCATACTGAATAGGGGTGTAGATCAATGAATTTTTCATCCAAATCCTAAACACAACTTTAAATGTTCGAATTTCTGAAAATTTTAATTTTCTAAATTCGATTTTTTATGTCAGAAAAAAAGTAGAAAACGAAAAATTTTCACATTTTTTCGTTTTACTTTTGCATACCCCTCTCTCATTACTTGGAACTTATGCCACTATCCTATAAAATCTCTATTTTCTTTCCCAAGTCCAGTTTACATAAGAAAGATTTTTCTTTTTAAACTTTTTTCCAAGCTTAATTTATAGGAAAGATGTATTTTTCTTTTGCGATTCTCATTTATTTCTATTGACGTTTCTATTGCTTTCTTCAGATCTTACTGTTTTTCTTTTAGTTACCTTTTATCTACTTTTACTTTTCTTTTAATATAATAACTAAACACAGCTATCATCTTGGGCTAGGAGGTTTAGGACCATGTCCACTCTGACATAGAAATGTCATACTCTAGGAATTTAAGTAACTCGTATGCTCCTCCTGTCGCCTATTACTCACTACTAGTTCTTGTTGTGCACTAACAATCTAATTCTATGCTGCATTACTCATGATAAACAAGGTCGATTCATCGCTTAAATTCCATTCTTAACCATGGAACAACAAAATCTCCAATATTGCAAGGGACTAGAATTCCAATATATGGAATCTTCACATCAAACGACAGTTAATGCTCAAAAAAATCCTCTATGAGTGTTATACTCTCTCAATGCCATTAATTACTCTTTTCTGGTCCACACGCATATACCCAAGCAACATTCCTAGGCTCTACAATGCTTTACACATTCTATAGGAATGCCCAATTACGATCTAAAAATAATTCTTGCTATCTTCTTCATAGCCCCAAACATTTCCCATCTTACCTAGGTACTTATCCTCATCTACGCCATATTTTAAAACTTGGTTTAGCTTTTATTTTATTTTTCCTTTTACAACTCAAATTTTTAGAAGTTTGCTTATCTATTTATTCGCTTTGAAATGAAATTCCTAAGATTCTATCCTTCAAAAGGTGTTAATTAGAATTTTCCAAAAATGCCTAGTGCCATAATCATTTCTACTTTCAAAAATCTATATTTTATAGTTTTTTTACTTTAGGCCATTCCCTTAAATCTAGTGGGGAATATGCAATAATTCTAAGTTTAAAATTTAGCCTTCTCTTCCTTTTTAAAGACTTTTTTTCAATAAATTCTTGGGATCCTTAATTTAAGTTTTTCCCCATTGAAACTTGTTTTTCACCAAACCATTTCTAAAAAAATGTCACTTAAATTATTTCAAAACAAATTTTTTTCATAATTTCAAATCATAAAAAGTGAGTAGATAAGAATAACTATACCTCTATTATCTTCATAACAGCTCATACTCTTCGTTCAAGGTGGGTTTTCTAAAGACACGCGGTTAATTGAGCATAACAAGGGAAAAGGTTTATTTTCCCTTTCTTAACCTCTCTAATTATATTCTCTTTAGTATAACTATTACTACCCAACAATATGGTCTCTTATTACTGCACTTTCTACCTAAAAATTTCACATTTTAATGCATTGGAACTATTTTTCCTAAGAGATTCTATCAACGCCTAAAAATTTCTATGAATATTATAAAAGAGGATGTGCGTTGTGTGAAATAACAAGGAGTTTTTGCTTTATTTCTGTGTTGAAATAGACAGTAAAAAATATAGTGTTTTCCATATTTTGTACATCTCTTTCACTGTGTTTAATTTCCTTATTATTTCAACAAAACGTCTTCATTTATAATATGGCTGATTCATAGAAACCAATAACATTACTCCATCATTCTAATGAATTAAAGCATGTCAAAATTTTATTTTATCTGTAACGATTCTTATCTCTATTTAATTTATTTGAGTTCTTACTACACTAATGCAGTTACCTACTATAAGATGTCAATTACTAAACTTCCTCCGAACATCTACTCTATTTTCAAAATTTTAACAACTTATTCTGTCCAACCACCAAAATATTTATATCAAAAATAATTTTGAGCTATACTGCTCTTTTTTTCAAATGAATAGAGTTTTACATTCCTTACTGAAATTTTTTATTTTCCTACAAAAATTTATTCTTTACTGGATTTTCATATTTAATTTTTTCCTATTTGCAACCCCAAAACTAGCGAGCTATGAAGGCTGTGTAATTTTTTTGAAAGAATTTTTTTTAAACAAAAATTTCCATATGTAAACTTTTTTACTTTTCAAATATGTTACTTACATGTTTTCCATTTTTTCAAATCTCACTCTTTTTCTTTCAAAAATTGTTTTCGCACAATTTTCCATGCTTAGACCAGTACATATTTAAAACTATAACTTTTAAGTTTAAAACTTGAAAACTCTCTAAAACTCTTTTTATTCAAACTGTTAAAAGTTTAATTATTAGGCTAGACGCGAAGTGGGTTCTTAACTTCCTTATACTTTCCCAAATATTCTCATGAAGTCATTCTCCTCAATCCAATTATATATGTTCCTAATCCATTTCCACTCTTATGCTTATATTTATTCTAAGGCACTACTGCCCCACCCACTAATATGAAAAAACTATCAATTTCCAAATTTTAACATACGGACTTCCATTTTTATACTGAATCTATTGTACATCTCATACTTTGCCACTCTAGGGCCTATAACTCTTGGATTCCCGCAATCCTAATATTGATGTACAAAATTGTTATTCAAAATCTTCCCATATGTCATTTCTCTTAAAAGTGGGTTTTTCTATGGATCTAGGTATATGTAATATAATATATTTATATTTTAAATAAATAAAAATACGTTCAATTTCTATTTATTTAGGAACCCAAAACCTAGGCTTTAATACCAAATGTAACAACCCAAATCCCAGTGAGTTCGGATTTTTCGCAAAAATGCTAAAATTCAAGCACATTGAAACCCGAGTTGGGTATCTGGTATCCTGCAAAATAGGCAAAGATAAATATATCAGAGCTCAAATAAATATCCCTCAGTGGAATTGACTAAATATAATAGTAAGAAAATACACACTAATAAAATAACACTTTCTAAACAAGTGTCTCAAAGCTGAAAAGTTTCTTTCATCTACCTAACCTGTAGGATGTCATGAGGAGGGGGTCAGAACTAAAGTTACAATGGATGGACAAATTATACACTTCTAAGCTTAATTCTATATATACCATTTTATTTCCATTTACACTTATATTAGGTATATAATGCTCTCGCCTCAGTGCATGAATCGTGCACATCTACTCCCTGGTAGATTAAAACCTAATAACTGATTCCCCTTGACCGCATCGGTCCTAGATACTACTCACAGTACCTTTTGTATCCTCCTCGCAAAGCACTCCATCGTCTTGCTACTATGGCATATTGTGACTACATCTATAAAGGACTGCCTCATAAGGCTTACAGTATAGATGTTCCGTCGCCTACTATGAAAACGTAAAACTGCGTCCGCACTAGCCTATACTATTGCTCGAACATCCATAATGTACCACCCAATGCATACCTTGAGGACTATACGTAATCATTCTATCTACTCCCTGAATCCCGCTTAACAAGGTCTACCTTGTACCGAATTCAGTCGGGAATTTTCTATTTCTATAAAGGACTGCCCGGTTAGGCTTACAATACAGATATTCTATTTGGTATGTCTCTTTTATTATCGTGGCTATGGCTCCATGCAGCCAACCCTCAACTAATCGAAAGACATCTAAAGAGCTAAGTGGTTGTGCCCTATTGCAAACAATCTGAACATCCAGTTGGCTGCGCCCCTCATCCAATGTCTCGATAGTGAAAGGTTCATTGGACTGTTGGTTTATCTCTAGTCTTTCCCGAACTCGCTTCTTAGTTTTGATGCTCGCCCGATATCCGCATGCAACTATCCTTTTGGGTCCTGCCCACTAAAACTTACTCACAAGTACCGGGACATACGAATATCCTACTCTAAACATAAACCCCTTTTGACTGCCTACAATGGTCCTACTCTGCAAAAAGCAATCAAGGCATACTCTTTTCATGGAACACCTGCAGACCTGCCTCTGGAGGACTGCTCCGCTATGCCTACCCCAGAGGGCCATCCTAAAGTGCCCTCACATCCTGTTGAAGTCTCGTACTTCCTTCTAGCCCAAAATAACTAAGTTGAACATGCTTCTTCTGTGCTGAAATATGTGATGAATTGCGTCATTTGGCTCTTCATCCTTTGGGTTGCTTCAAACACATCTCATTCCTTCATTAGATCCTAAGTCTAATATTTTATTTTGCATTTAGTTTACTTTTATTATTCTGTTGGCTACTTATTTACCTAATTAGCGTAATCTTGTTCCAGCCTCACCTAACTATTGTAAGACCATTAGTTTTTGACTGAAAGGGAATGCTGTTGGTATGTGCCACTTCTATTATCTTGCTTATTAACTTAATTTAAGTCTTAAGTTTATTTAAATAGATCTCCCCTATTATTTCTACTCTATTTGCTTATTAACTTAATTTAAGTCTTAAATAAAAAAATTATGTTCTTCCTACTTAATTATAACCTATTTTATAATTTTACTTGTAATTGTCACTTTTATTTTCACTTATAATCTGTACATTATTATAAATATAATCATAATCATCTCTTTTCTATTATAGTCTGTCTTCTTTTATTATGATATTGAATTCTCTTTAATTCTCTTATATTATACGACAATCTTGGCTTGGGACTACATTCGATTGTCAACAATTTACATATCATAATAACTGCTTTATTTTTATTCTATCACTATCATATGCATAGTAAATGCAGATCCAGGTACATTTCTGTTTATAGCTTCTAGTCTTGTATAATAGTTAACTTGATTCCTTCGATTTTTTACTTTATTTTCTCATATTCTAGGAAGTAGTTCTATTATATTTGGTTGGTTAAGAAAACTGTACTAAAAATCTATTATCGTATCTTAATACTAAATAATGCTATAAACAATAATCCGTAACTGCAAGATATTTCTTTACTTTTTGGATAGTGCAAAATACAGTGGTTTCTTTATTTTACGCTAATTACTTTTTTCTTTCTTTTATTCTTGAAATTACGTTTATTGTTATCTTTTTTTCTTTTTAAATATTAAACTATAAAAACATATTGTATTTTCCAAACCAACCAATTAACCAATCACTTACTTCCAAATCAAGTTTTTAGATTTTAATTTATTACTCCCGTTTTAACATAATTACTCTAAATGTCTTCCTTCTAGGCTTAAGCCTTTTTCTATAATTGTTAAACCTAGTTTTAATCCTATATAAATAGATCTCTATCTTTCTTTTCCATCTAAATGGTTAAATACAGATTTATATTCTCAGCATAATAAATTAATAGAACTAGCTACTAAAATAAACGCTTAATTAAGTAATTAACGAAAATTTAACGGTAATATATCATAAATGAAAAAGGTACATAAGTTAAATCCACTCACCAATCATCTTTAGCTTTGGTTGTGCTCAGTTGGGCTCCATTGTCCTTTTGGATCCCCTTCTAAGGTGTATAATATTTTTATTAAGAAGATCTTCTCCTTAGAAAATTTTTATTTTTAGGGTCCAGCCTCAGACAATGAACCTAAAGAAATATTTTCTATTCAGGGTCCAGCCCCGGGCAACGAACACATTGGGAGAAAATTTGATCGTGAGAAAATAGCTAGACCTATGGTTCTATTTATAATTGAGTTTGAGGATCTCAGACCATTGGATTCTTGGATTGATTCTGTAGCCACCACGTTACAGGGTCATTCGGAGCCATCGGATAAATCAACGTATGGCTCGGATTGAGGAACAATCGAATTTTAATTGGTTCGGCATGTACTTGGATGAAACTACATCCAGGTAGTAACATGGGTCGACCCTAGAGTTGACCTGTGCTTCCCTCGGGTCGACCTTACGGTCAACCCAGGGATGTTCAGGGTCGGCCCATATTTATTTTCTTTTATTTCGATTATTTCCCGTCTCTCGTTTCTTCTATAACTTCTTCATATTGATCGGATTTTGACAATTTATATATGAAAATTGATCAGAAAATTGCCATGGACACAATGGTATAATTTTCGATGTCGTTCTAACAATTTCAGAAATATTTATTTTCACTGTTCATCATTATTTGATTATTTAATTATAAAAAATGCAGGGAGTTACAGATTATTTTAACTGCGCCAAATTACAACCTTTCAATACTTTTGCTGGTTTACATGACCCACCAACATATTTTCCATAATTAAATTCTTCAATAACCAGTTCACCGTCATAATAATAAATCGTTGATGCACACTTGGGAGCCATTCTACCTGTCAATTAATCAACTTTTTTACCACTTCCATAAATTATCAAATGGCATATGATAACAGAAATACAAAAAAACTAAGGTTTATAAAATAACATATTAAAATTGTTCAAAAGGAAGAAATGGGTGTTGCTCCTCGATTATAGCTAGTTTCGATCAAGGTTTAACTATAATACATATTCTACAGTTCTTAGTTTCGGAAAATTTTTGAGATTTGGGTATTTGGGTTTTTTAAAGATTTGATTTTTGAAGGAGGAGTGATAAATGAAAGAGAGAGCTGGCTTAAACAGATGCATACAACAGGGCGGCATCTTAAATGCCGCCAATTACGTTTTGCAATAAAATGTGTACTGACAGCATTTGAAATGCCGCCAGAACACGTGGCAGCTGATGTGGCTAAAACTGACCTATTTTTGTAATTAGTTTTGCAACTGGCCTAAATTCGTAATAATTTTGCAAAATTGGCCTAAATAGAAATTTTATCCTTTAAGAGAAGATAAGGAGATATCATGTTGAGTGAAATTAAAAAGAAAAATGGGAAAAATTGCTTCTAAGCCCCTCACAATATAGAATTGTACTTCTATCTCATTTTACCTATCATAGAAATTTTTTAATTGTTTGTTCCATTTTGTTTGAACTCGAACTCAAGATTTATTTTGGGATTGACTTGGTTTATAGTTAAAGGATTCTCAACCTAAAGATAAAGTTGTGGCAGACTTACAAGGTATAACATTAGTATATTCAGGTTAGCAAAGATTTCAAGTTTACTTATGTTGTAAACATTTGAATATTTAATTCTAGTAGTAATTTTGGGGGCAATAGTAGGCACTAACGGATGGTCGAAGCTGGGTATATCTATGTGTTCTCTATTTTTCACATTTACATTTCTGTATTATTAATTTATCTAAAAAATATTTTTAATACCCCCTTCAAACCCCTCCCCCCAAGGGAATATTACATGATCCTAGCAACATCTGTAACAATCCACGATCTATGACGTCCCGACCCATGTCTAAAACTAGTATTGGCATCATAGACCTCGTAGGCAGGGATTGTTTTTAAATGAAATATAAAACAGATCACATATCTAACTACAATATTCTACACTTACTGAAAACTCGCAATGGAAAGAATAAAAATAATAATCAATAATACAATAATCTCAGACTAAACAAATAATACAATGTCAAATAAGCTTCACTTACAACATTTCTTAAAACAAGTAAGAAAATCAGCCTAATGTTTGAGAATAACTATGATATTAGTAGTAAATAAACAATGAACGAATATGCATCTTCATCGCACCATCATGCCTCCAAGTCTCCATTAGTCCTCCCTATCGAACTATTAGAGTATAACTAAAAGAAGAAAATTATAATGGGCGTCAGACATATATCTGGTGAGTGAAACGCATCATATAAGTGTATAATACTAATAAGCTAGTCAAACAAGACTTGCGCTCAAAAATCATACATTAACTTGTATCACCTACACCCAACAAGTCAGTAAAACAAAATATAGTAGCATAATGGCAACATAGGATAAGGTCTTACTAAAATCTCTACTAGGTCTACTCATATATTGAAACACCATATCACGATTGAGTCCGAAGCCCTAATTCATAATTACCACAAATGTGTGCACATGACCAAGCCCAAAGTCTCAGCTCGTATGTCGTAAATGCATGCAAACGACCGAGCCTAAAGTAACAGGTCGAATGTAGAAAAATGAATGCACATGACCAAGACCAAAATATCAGCTCGTATGCCGTAAGCGTGCTGACTATTGAGAATAAGTCCATGCTAGACATTTGCCTAACGGTCAACGACACTACTGAAATTAAACCCAAAATTCGTCATCCCCTACCTTTTACGAAGCTACTGGATCAAGCCCCAACTAAGCCATTGCCAAACATTACTAGTACTAATGAGGACTAATTTTCCTATACATGTACCCCAAATGTCCTAATAGAACTCCTATATAATGAATCTACTAAAATAAAACAAATTTCTAAAGTAGTTTAAAACACAGCAAACAACATACCGAATCATTTATCATCTCGCCACAATCCCGATGCAATAAACCGCGCGTGAAACAAAGTCCGTATTGAGAGTTATAACCATTTAATGTTTAAGGGCATTTTGGTTTTTATTTAATTTTAATTTAATCAGTATGTCACTATTTTATTTTATCTCCTTCTACACGTTGCCACATGGACCCGAATACCTTGATACCATGTTCAACAACCCAACCGCCACACCTTTTGCTTCACCACCATAGCTACGTTCATCAAACCCAAAATCTGACCTCAACAGTGAATCCTATGCTTCAATCCGAATATAACCATGCTACCAAACGTCATCTTAGCTTCCCAGAACGAATTCCAACCGCCATTGCTTCCCTAAGAAATTAAGGTCACCTAATTTGATCTGGGTCAATCTGATACCACCATGAAGATAAGCTTAACCTCCTTTACATTCCTATAATTCACGATCATTGTGTGATCGCTGTTTTACCATTGAATCGAAAAGAACAGACTACGTTTTCCAAACTTCAATGCATTTTCTGATAAATCCATACATCCAATCGACAAACGAACATATCAATGGGTTCATGTCATCGAGAACTATAATTTTGATATATAATATGTCTGATTTGAAACACTTGTATATTTTACACTTTATAAATTAAAGGTAGATAATAGTTGCTAATTACGATCGACAAAATTTTGATTTTTTATTATCTAGCCATGACATACTATATCCTTCGGGTGTATATAAAAAAAAAATCAATTTTTCATTGTCATTTACGTTATCTATAATCTGGTTTAAGGTCATAATAAGTGAGTTACTAAGTCCTGCCAATATATACATGATATGAATAAATCACACTCACCGATTAGTCGTGCCTCTTCCTCGATTAGATGTAGATTCTTCCTCTCCTTCACTATCTAGAAATTTCTTGTATGGAGAATGCAAAATTTCTTGATAGCTTCCATTTCTTTGCGTAGCTCTCTTTGTCGTGTTTGATTTCATACATTCATACGTTTAAATTGGATTTAATTTGGTCGATTAGTGATTGATTTGGAGAACTTGTAACTAATTTGGGGGGTTATGGTTTTAGAAGTAAATGTAGGATTTTTCCACCCAAAAGAATGAAGTTAGAGATCTATTTGTAGCCTGAAAATAAAAATATCTCGGCTATATTTTCGAAGTTAATATATTAGGAAAATACCACTGCGTTTGATTTGTTCTAATTCTAGCTCGTATAATCGAATTTAGCAAGTTATGTATGTTTTTTGACTGTAAACAACATACTACATGCATCGGAATATGTTTTGAAGTCTAATTCCAACCCGTACAGAAATTTATGATTTTTCTCTTTATGCTAAAATTATGAATTTTCACTTTTAGTTTAATTATTTAATTTAGTAACGGGTGTTACAACTTCAATCCCCACCACCTACTAAGTCTTGGCCCTTGCTACAATATCCAGCCCTAAATCTTGCAAATCTAACCATGTTGTGGCATCCCAACACCTGTAGCAGCACCTTGCTTCACGAACTCATTATAGCACTTTCTCGCCTTCGTTACTCTGATTCGTTGTTAATAACTATTGATAGCGAAACGTAGCTACAAGTACGAAATGGTATTATAAAAAATCATCATATGAAAATTTATGTAAAAAACCATAAGTACTAAATGATACTATAGTACTATAAGGAAAATAATATGTACATAAATAAATTTCTAAAATATAATAACTTGATGGTATATGGAAAATGCTACTTATAAAAATTATAAACAGCAAATAAAATTGCGACATACAAACAATAAAATAAAAATGATACCACATGCTAGATAAAAAGAAATGAGATTACACTTGAAAACAATGTAATAAGCATGCAAAGAAAACCAAAATGCAACAAAATGATAGAAACTATAGCGTTATCATGAAAATATATAAAAATAAAGCGAAGAATAAAATGCTACCACAAGGTAGCATTTTAACATAAACATCCATATTTGATTATGTAATTTACATAATGTTGTTGTAAGCAGCATTAACATAAAATATTACTACAAGGTAGCATTATAAAATTTAATGTCATATTCAAATTTTTTAATATACATAATGTTATAAAAATAACATCAAAAAATGAAATGATATAATGTGTGTTAATTGATTTTTAACCAAGTAGAAGTCAACAGAAGTTAGAACGTCAAGATGAAGACGAAACAACTTAGATACTTGGAAGCACTCTTAGAGCTAGAGAAACAACTGGGAAAAGTTTCAATGGGATTAAATTTAAGAAAATAACTCGGTTCCGACATAAATAGGTCGGTGATGACTCATTTTTCCTCCTCATTCCACTTCCCAAACTCCATATATCTCACATATAACTCCAACTACTCTTAGTCAAGTGGTTTTCCTAGAGTTTGGAAGAGCAATTTCAAGCATTGATGAGAAGAAACTGAAGAAACCAGGATAATTCAAGCGCTGACGGGAAGATCACTGGAATCAACTAAAAGTACGAGGGAAAGAGATTGGAACTCATTAGGAAGAAGGAAGAGCAAAGCAATTGAAGAAGTTCACTCAGTACCCATGAAAACAGGTTGGTACTGAGTCATTTAACTTGGTATTGAGTAATTCTTTTAATTCATGGGCCTTTGGTTTCTCTTGTACAACTTTGGGCTACCTTCTGGACTTTAGTGCAAGCAGGCTCCTAATTCTGTACCTCTGTTTCTCTATATATATACCCTACTGCAACTAAAGAGGGATCTGAATCTTAGCTGGTATAAATTATGACATTTCTTCATCTTCTATGTAATGATCCTAACTTTTAGTAACATTATTTAGAAAATTTAATTAGCTAAATTAAATAAAATAATGTGACGATTAGGGGATTGAGATTTGTGATTAAACAAAGGGGTAGTTGTGCCATGTAACCAATAAACTAAAGAAGAGTTAAGTAAAATAGATGAGAGGTAAAATAGGAAAGAGATCATTCTAGTACCCTAAACCCTTAGCTATGTATGTTATACACGTTCATTTGCAAAATTAAAGACAAATAGAGGTCTGCCACCATTAGCAAGAGCAAGAGAAAGAAAAATCTAAAGGTAAAAGATTAATCAACTAAATCCATTCAAATCTCAAATTCCATAATCTCAAAGCTAAGGTGAATAATAACCACATCTCATATTTCTTAAATGTCTTCGGTTTTAAGGATAATACAAATTTATTTGCAATGGTATGCCATGATTTTGAAGGATAAAATGTTTATATATGCTTGTTGATGATATATGCTTATTCATATAGGTATTATGATATGTTTTAATGCAAAAATCCTATTAAATGACATCAAAATGCCTTACGATTTTAGGTTTAGTTCAGAAATGATATTTTAGAGATGAGTTTCAATTTTCACAATTTTCTAAATTAATATGGATTTTACATTAATTTTCTAGTGTATAAAATGATTATGTGGGTTTATATGTCTAAATAATTAAAATTTCGGGTCTGAAATTTATATACATTAGAAAACATAATAAAAATGATTTTCTCAAATTTTCTTAGAATTTTTCCTAAATGTTTTGATGAATATATAAAATTATTTAAGGTATGGGACTAAAATGTTTTACGTATTTATAAAAGGAGAAGGGGTATTTTATAAATAAATTAAATTGTTCAAATGAAATATTGGTAGCATTTTTAGAAAAGAAAATTAGCAACGAATCGTATTTTGACAAATAAGATAGGTTAGTTAAAAAGATTACTTTAAAAGGATAAAAAAATTAGTTTAAACATGCTTTTTACATCTTTCTCCACTTTCGCCGACTTAGATGGCTTTCGATTAAATCCCTCTGCCTCCAACACCATCAAAACCAATGCGCCTGGTATCAAGACTTGGTACGTAGCGTATTGGCCTAGGCGGAAGGTATGAGGTCGAAACCAGGGGTTTCAAAGGAGGTCGTAGCGTTATTTTGTTTTAAATGAAAGATGCGCTTGCTATGCTTTAGACTTGGTTGACTTTCGACTAGGTCTAATTGTTTTAAAGGAAAGGTTTCGATTGTTTGCGCATTTTTTTTTAAACGAGTTCTTTCAAAGGGTCGAAACCCCTAGCTGCCACTTTTCCTATCTTTCGAAGTCAATGATTTCGGAAGGTATACTTTGTTTTTAAAACTTAACCACTTCTCCAATGCTTTCGGAAGGTTGGTTTCAACATCATCACTTTTTTTACTTAAGAACCGCTTTTAAAAGGGTGCTTTCGACTTAAATAGTTTTAGTGACCCTTTTGCTCTGTTGAATGTAGAACCCAAATGGCTTCGAAAGAGATGATTTTTAAATGGTTTTGAAAGATATTTCCACATGCTTTAAATTGAACCCAAATGCTTTCGAAAGGTTGTTGTTTACAAAATTTTTGATGATTTCAAAAGGTTTTAAATTAAGGATTTGAAGGGGTGGTTTCCCAATGGTTTCAAAAGGTTTGAAAGGAAGGTTTCCAACGGTTTCGAAAGGTTTGAACTGAATGGTTTCCTATGTTTTAGAAAGGCAGTCTAAAGTGTTTTAAAGATAGGATGTCTAAGATTGTAAAGCTTTTGAAGGAAAGATTTTTCAAAAGTTTTCGAAAGGAAGATTGAATGGCTTCGAAAGGAATGTTTTAGCCTTTTGGCCTAGGTTATAATGAAGGGTTTTACTTGATTTTGGAAGGGGTACTTTCAATGGATTTGAAAGGGGTACTTTCAATGGTTTAAATGTTTTCATTAATAAAGATTTGTGTAAAGTAAATATATAACTTGGCAAAGTGATTTTGAGTAAAGCATAGAGTATATGTATTTTCCTTGTTTAAGTTTGATTTAAAGGTTTCAAATCAATATGAGATAAAAAAGGTATTCAGGGAAAATTTTGGGAAGAATACCCTAAGTAAAATGACTTAGATATTAGAATACCAGATGGGACTGGAATAGGGTCGCATCCTATACATTAGCTATTAGCCCCAACTAATTTAGTCCAAAATTCTAGTGTGTAAGGCTTTGTCATAGATAAGACTAAAATGATGATTACACGCACAAGGGAATATATATTTGTATACAGATAGGTTATTGGTGAGCCCGTAAAACTATTAGGATCAGGTGACCCTGGGAGAAGATGAGTTAGGGACAAACCATCTAGAAGAGAAGTATCTAACAGATAAGTTAGGGGTAGACCGTCTAGAAGAGAAGTGTCTAACAGGTGTTAGATTATTTATTATATATTATCTGGTAAGCTTGAGTCAACCAAAGGTTAATAGTTAGCCAAACAAAACTATAGTGTTCGGACAGATAGTTCATTTGTTACCTGATATATATGTTTACATAATAATGCTTTACAGTATTTTACCAGTTTTTGTTGTAGGAAATGGTTTGCAAAAGATATGTTTAAAAGGATATTAGTAAGGGAAAACTCGTTCCTCTAAGTGTTGTGGTCTCACTTAATATCAAATAACCGAGATGTATATAATATTATTCACACTAGGCTTTATGTCTAACTCAAAGTTTATGTTTTTCCCCTTAAACTCTAGGGTGCTAAAATTGATTTGAATAGGATGAGGGTTGAGGTTTACAGATTTTAGAAGATTGGCGAATAAAGCTTCCAGAGACGAGCATGTGGCTGATGGATAGCTATTAAGGAGTTGTTGTTTTATTTTTTTTCATTCCACTGTGTTGTATTATGCCAGTATGACTATATAGTACTCTGGCCAACCAAGGGGGCATCTTCATAGGTCGCTCTTGGCTTATTTTGTAATAATTATATTTGAACTTTACCTAGGAAACTATCATGGGATTATGTAATTTAAATGTGAAACATGTATTTTGAAATGTAATCAGTAAAATATTGTTTTTGAAATCTATGATTTTATTTCATATTCAAGTGATTCTGATATTATGAATATCATTAACATTATCGTATTTGATCATCGGAAGTTAATATTATGGATGATTACAGCATCTGTAGCGCTTAGCTTCAGGCCTCTAGATAGGGGATGTCATATTCTACCCTCCTTTCAATAGTCCCCTACGCCGCTACTCTTGGCAGTTTTAGGCTATAGAACCTGTCAAACCCTAGTACTAGTGACTTGTAATCTCAAATTCTTTGTAAAAAACAATGTATAAAAACTACAAAGTGAACGTAGGCCAGAGGTTTCCGAACCACTGTAAAATTCTTGTGTCTCCCTGTTTTATTTTTTATTTTTAATACTATCTGGTTGATCTAGGCCTTACAGGTTCCTTACAACTTATTCTTGGATGTTGATCCATTTTTGGCATCACTATTTTGGTGCTTTCATTAAGAAAACTGAATCTAGCTTAGATCTAGCTCTCTACTTTATATTGGAAGGATCCAGAAGTAAGATTCAGAAAACTTGCTTAAGGAACTTAAGGGGTTGCTATTGGAAACTTATGGAATCTAGAAAAGAGAAGTCTATATCTAGAAGATTAGCAGGAGTGATTGCTAGTAGCGATGAAGCAAACACTCACCAAATGGAAGTTAATAATGGAAGCACAATACCAAAATCCTCGACTCGACATGAAGTAGTGAACAGAGTAGAGTATGATAAGATGATCCATGAACTTGACCAGAATATGGTGGATAGCCAAAAAGCTCTCTTGGGCATGATGGACTCTTTGCTCAATTTGCAATCTCGAACTAGGGGAATTAAAAGTGAAACTTCACCTATTATAGAATAAGAGAATTCCTCTGTTTCTAGACTAAACATTAAAGATGGGAAGCAAAAGCAGAATAAGTTAGTTGGTGGAGTCGCATGAGGACTTGCAGGAAGAAGAATGAGTGCTCCCACCTCAGGAAAATAGATCGGTACCGAGAAAATTTCTTTTGGTACCAAGTGGAATACCCATGTAGATGGTGCTTGGGAAGGTGATGCTGTGAATGTATCTGATAAGGATGTGGACTTGTAGCTAGATGATGATGATTTGGAGTTGGATGCTGATGCTAATGAAGGTGGAGTTCAGACCACCATAGCACAATCAACCATATGTCCACTAAATACTGAAGGAGTGGTACTCCAAGAGACAGGAGCATCTAAACGTAAGATGGGGAACCGACGCCATTTGTGGAGTCAAACACTCAATGTAGCCTTTGATAGTCGACCTTTGGATTACTGTGCCAATGAGAAGTACATTATTGACATAGTCAAACTTTTGATGGAGGAATGTAGGGGCGAAAAGGATAAAGACTGGGGTGCACCAAGTCAGCTCTATTTACTGAGAATATTCTAAGAGAAGAGTATCTCCGCAAATTTACCATGCGGACAATGCTATCCTACAATGGAACTACAGATCTCAAACAATACTCACTCAAATATTACTAGATATGGATGGAGCTAGAGCTATGAATGCTATTTTAGGTATTTCCTTATTTCTTGGAAGGAGTTTCTTCTATGTGGTTCACTAGGTATGCACCAAAATCCATATCATCGTTTGATGAATTGACTAAGAAGTTTCTAGAGCAGTTCAGGCTCCATACTGCACGATCGAAGGACTTATGTCATTGTCTGGCTTATTACAAGGACCCGAGGAGTCATTGAAAGCTTTCTTGATCGGGTTTAATATCTTTGTTATGAAAGTTAGTAGTCCAAAGGAAGATATTGTATTTATGGCACTTTTTTGAGGCATTCACCCGAACATGGATTTTAGTAGGTAGGTAAAGATGAAGAAATTAACCAACTACCATGGAGTAATTCCATCGAAATATGAAGCGATTTTTAAGGTTGGAAGAAGCAAGCATGATTGAAGGAAAGCCCAGCAATGAGCAATCGAAAGAGGTGATTCAGAGTAACGTTGCGGTCAAACAATATGGAAATAGTTCTAAAACTGGTGCAGGAAGTGTGGGGAAAGCTACAAATCAGAAAAAAGTATCAGAATGTTGGTAGAATTGTGGGGACAACAAACGTTCAAGGAATCTGAGACCCGAGGACTATACGTTGTTGAATGACAGTTTGGAGAACAACTATCTTGCCACTCAGGGAAATGAGTAGTATAACAAACTGTCTATGAGGGAAGTGACCAAGCAACAGAAAAGGTCGGGCAAGTATTCCCGCTTCCACGAAACTCACGAGCATAACAAAAATGAATGTCAGCATCTAAAGGACTTAATTGATGAATTGATAAGGAACAACAGGCTTTAGCATTAAGCGAAGAAACCGCAAAACATCGGTCAACCTATCGGACCCTAAGGGCTGGATGCTCAAGTGAAATCGTCTAGACTCAATGGAGTAGGGCCCAAGCGAATAGATGGAAGACTAGTCATAAACACCATTGTAGGAGGACCCCACCCAGCATAGAAGAGTTAGGGTGAGATGGAGTATATGCTAGTTCTTTGAAGCATGTACAGCAAGGGAGTTGCTAGGCCATCGATGACGGAGCTCCGACTAAGCAACAAATGATGATTACGAATGACATTTTGTTTGGAAATCGGGACACTGAAGATATAGAAGCGCCAGCTCTCGAACTAATGGTTATAACGGTCGGGATCAAACCGGTAATTGTACGTCGAGTATTGGTTGACAATGGAAGTTCAATCAATATCATATTCCGGAAGACGTTCAACTAAATGAAGATTACATGAAGGATGTGACTGCTAGCAAAACGAAGATTCAATGATTTACATGTGAAGATAAACAACCGATTAGAATGATCGAAGTGACTATAAAACTCGAAGAAGGAGAACGATGAGTGCTCCACATCCGAACCTTCGTGGTTATCAATGGGTATTCTACTTATAATGCTTTCGTAGACCGACCGGCCTTGGCCAACTTTAGAATCGCTTTGGCTCCGTGGTGTTTAACGATGAAATTTCCAAAGGAGAATGGGAAAGGAGTAGCAAGAGGAGACCAAAGTATTACAAGGGAATTAAGTAAAACTAAATGTCATGAAAATGAAAAGAATGTAGGAAAGACTCTTCTCATTCAAGAAACGCAAGCTTAGAAATTACATAACAGCCTCAGGCTTAGGCTCCATCGTTGCTTCGATAAGGTTATGGACCCCAGGAAGAAGTCGGGGAAATACATATAGCACCAGTAGAGATTATGATGGATGTTCCTATTGACATGTACGACCCGAATCAGGTCTTGAAGATTGGTTCTTAGCTAGGAATCAAATTGCGAAAAGAATTGATTAAATTTCTTCGAGAAAAATTGGAGGAGTTCACTTGGACGCATTTTGATATGTGTGGAATATCATCGAAGACAGCATGTCACGCAATTAATATCAATCACAAGTTCACGCTAGTGAGACAGAAGAGACGCGGCCTAGGTCTGGAGCGATTCGCTGCATTAAAAGAAGAAGTAGATAAGCTATTGGCTAATGGCTTTATCCGCGATGCTACAAATCCTGAGTGGGTGTCAAACCTGGTGTTGGTTCGAAAATTGAATGGGAAATGGCGAACTTGCATTGACTCCTCAGATTTGAACAAAGCCTTCCCAAAGATAGCTTTCTATTATCCGGGATAGACCAGCTAGTTGATGGAACCGCAAGGCATGAACTGCTCTCATTTATGGATTACCATCATATTATAATGCATAAATAGCTTAGGAAAACACTGGCTTCATCACAGACTTGGCGCTATGTTGCTATCAGTAATGCTTCGGTCTAAGAAACGCTGGAGCTACCTACCAAAGACAGGAAAATACAATATTCAAGGAGAAGTTTAGATGAATGATGGAAATGTACATGGACGACATGCTGGTAAAGTCATGAGTGTTTGGAAACGATCTAAACGGCCTCTTAGAGATGCTTGAGATCCTTCAGAAGTACATAATGAAATTGAACCTACTCAAATGTTTATTTCGAGTTGCTTCTGGGGAATTTATTGGTTTTATTATGAACGTAAGGGTCATTGAGGCCAATTCAGAGCAGATTGACGCCTTGCAGAAGTTAGAGCCTCGATGGCGAAGAAATTACAAATCTTAAATGGAAAAATTGCCGCATTAAGCCGATTTATCTCCAGAGCGACAGATAAGTGCATACCGTTCTTTGATGCATTGAAGAAAGGTAAGAAGAGAGTGGAATCAAGGCTACCAGAATACTCTCGGAGAATTACTATGACATATGGGGACACCGTCGGTTCTTTCCAAACTAGTGAATGGGGAAAACTTATTCATCAACCTAAAGGTGTCTGTCCATGAATTAAGAACAGCGCTTGTGCATGAGGAAGTTAGGGTTTAACGGTCCGTTTACTACATTAGCAAGTGATTCACCGAAGCTGAACGGAACTACCTGAAGCTGAAAAAGCTAGCATACTGCTTGCTAATAGCATCTATGAAACTGCAACTGTATTTCTAAGCTTACCCGATCAAGGTGTTGATGGATCAACCCTCGAAACGAGTACTCTATCGACCCAAGACTTTGGGATGGCTTTTAAAGTGGAACATTAAGTTGAGCCAGTATGATGTGACATACCACACATGAAGAGCGATTAATGGAAAGGCGCTGGCTGACTTCATTGTCGAGTTAACTATTCAGGACGATGAGGAGGACACAACAATTACAGTATCCCAATGGAAATTGTTCGTTGATGGCGCATCAAATGAATTTTGCTCAAGAGTGGGAGTTATGCATAAAACACCCGTAGGACGATCAATTTGCTATGCTTTCAAGCTAGAATTTTCTACCACTAATAATGAGGTAGAATAAAAGTTATTGATCGTAGGATTGAAGATTACAAAGAAGCTAGGAATAAAAATTGGCATATCTACAATGATTCCTAACTAATCATCTATCAGGTTAGAAGGGAATATCAAGCTAATGGTGTGAAACTTGCCCCTTACTTGTCGAAAGCTTGGGAGCTGCTCAATGAAATTAAACACTACATGATATCTTATATTCCCAAAAAGGAGAATATAAAGACTGATGTAATAGCCCGCACCTCACTTAACGCAGATTCTATCCCCAACTTAGTTACCTCCGCCTCATGGGGAATGCTAAGGTATGTGGTTTTGTTCCTCAAAAGGTCTCGACGTTGTTATGAGGTGAAGGCTTTAGTATACAAGCACCCACTTCATGGTGTTTTTCCACTATGTGGAATATTACTCCTATTTTGAGGGGTGTTGAAATCTCTCCTCCTTTAGAGGCCAATGCCCTCGTTGGCTCATGAATACAACTTCACCCAAGCATTATGCAGTCCACAGTTCCGGCTAGGTATAGGCCTTGATACCACTATAACAGTCTGCACCTTATTTAAAGCAGATATTGTCCTTAACTTAGTCACCTCTGCCTCATAGGCCAAGCCAAGGCATAGGGTTTTGTTCCTCAAAAGGCCTCAAAGTTGTTATGAGGTGAAGGATTTAGTATATAAGCACCCACTTTATAGTGTTTTTCCATGATGTAGGACTATTATTCCCATTTTAAGGGATTTTACAGCCGACTCCTTAGCTAAACTAGTCGGTTTCAGAGAAGTATAGCTAATGGGATTAGTTTCAGTAGAAGTGTTGACTGCTCCTAGCATAGATCAGATGGATGTTGATTAGGTTCTAAAGACTACATAGGAGGTAGATTCATGGATGATGCCAATAAAGGGCTACTTTCTCAGGGGAATACTTTTTAAAGACAGGAAGGAATGTGTTCAAAAGGCACCACGATTCATAATAATAGGATAGAGTGCTACATAGGAGAGGATTCTCCTCCCGCTTGCTTAGGTTTGTAACCAAAGACGTAGCTGAAAAGGTCCTCATGGAAATTCATGAAGGAAGCTATGAAGATCACACCGGGGGTACATGTTAGCAAAGAAAGTGCTCCATTATGAATACTTTTAGCCACCGCCAAATAGGGATGCAACTGATTACACAAAGTAATGCAACAGGTGCCGGAGATTCTCGAAGATTCTGAGGGCCCCATTGATAGAACTTTATGTAGATAATCAGCCCTTGGGCATTCATGATCTGGGGAATTGACATATTGGCATGCTACTAATGCAAAAGGAGAAGCCAAATACGCATGTTACAGTTGATTACTTTACGAAATGGGCTAAAGAAGAACCGCTTGCCACGTTACTACTAAAAGAGTAATTAACTTTGTAACGAAAAATATTATTTGCAAGTTTAGAGTGCTTAGAATATTATCACAAACAATGGAACTCAATTCGAGAGTGCCGAATTCTAATATTTCTATAGACAGTACCGAATCGAGAAGAGTTTCTCTGCGGTAGCACATCCATAGGAAAATGGATAAGTGGAAGCGATAAACAAAAGAATCAAATCCACCATAAAGAAGCGGGTGACTAGAGCTAAAAGCAATTACGTTGATGAACTTCCATTGTAGCTATGCGCTTACAAGACAACACATAAATCTGCAGTTGGACACTCACCTTCACTTTGGCATATGATTTAGAAGCTATGATCCCAGTGGAAATGAAAGTCCCCTCTCATCGTGGTAGGCACTTCAATCATAGAGAAATGTGTAGCTACTGCTCAAGTCCTTTAACTAAATCGATGAGAAGCGGGAAGAAGCTAAATTAATGGTTGTTGCTCACCAGAAGAGTGTAGCACGACGCTTCAACGCAAAAGTCCACAACCACTCCTTTGAAATAAGAGACCTCATTCTCAATTGAGTTATCCCGAGCATGGAAGTGCTTGGTCCGAATTGGGAAGGACCCTATGTGATCTATCAAGAGATAGAACATTCAAGCTGGAAACCATTGATGGGATTTTGACTCCATATGCTTAGAACAATGATTTGATGCAGCATTACTAGACTTGATCTTTTTATTTCTTATTTTCGCAAATAAGCTATCAAAGGAAAATTGGGGGACTGTAAATAGGCAGGACTTGCCTTTTCTTCTGTTTATCAATAAAATTAGCTTCTTGAACCAACGGAATTGTGTTCTCGTAAGTCAAACCACCAGGTCAACGGTGAAAATCGACCCATGCCTTTGAGAACCAATGTTGCTCTGGCAATGTCGGGAAGGTCCATGATCGCCGGTCGATGGTGAAAATCAACCCAACCTTCTTACAGCCGACATTGCCTCGGCAATGTCGGGAAGGTCCAAACCATCGGGTGGATGGTGAAAGTCGACCTCTTCCTTTTGAGAACCGACGTTGCTCCAACAATGTTTAATGGAACTTCCAAGACTATCGGATCGATGGTCAAAATCGACTCCTACCTTCTAAGAATTGGTGTTGCCCTGGCAATGTCAAGAAGGCCTACAACCATCGACGGAGAAAATCAACCCTAACTTTTTGAGAATCGGCATTACTTCGACAACGTCAGAAAGACCCAAAACTGCCAGGTCGATAATTAAATCGACCTATACCTTATATGTACCAATGTTGCCTCGGCAATGTCCAAAAGGTCTAGACCATCGAGTCAATATGAAAATTGAATCAAACCTCTTAGAACTTGATGCCTCCTAGGGATAGGAGATAACAAAAGTAACATGTTGTTGTCCAAAGATAGGTGATGAGAGGGAGAAATCCATAGAGTTGGACCACTTATGTATTAGTTTTTGATGAATCTAGTACACGAATGGGACTTTAGCACTGTACTGGAAGAATTAGCTATGACATAGGATGACGATGACGTATCTTTATGATACATACATCTAGAATAACAATAGCCGATGATGTCAACTTGAAAGAATTCGAATGCAGCCAAGGAATTGGCAGCATTAAAAATATATTGCTTGGAATCAAGCAACAAAGTTATTAGTTCCCAAGGATAGGAACTATCATGTGAATCGGACTAAGAGCAATCGTATGAATTGTTCAGGATATTTAATCTTTAGTAGGTGCCCGAGCCTTAACATTCAACCCTGCAGACATGGGCACATACGCCAATGCTTGGTCGAAAAGAACTCAATTGAATCCAATCAAGAACCGCTATAGAGTTGGCAAAACCACGGTTTTGTTATGTCGAATAGAGTATTTCGAAAGTCAAAAACAGGGCTAAGTTACAGGATATACTAAAGTAATTGCAGAGATATAATCTACATGCATGGAGTTGCAATAAATAAACATATCGCACAGAAACAGAAGTATATAATATAGGAAATTTTAGTATAAGCAATCGTGTTATATATGTAGGCAGTCATACGTAAAAAGGCACAGTACACAAAATGTAGAAAAATACACAGAAGAGAAATTAGAAAGAAATGGTCAATCTTTCATTACTAATGATCTTTTATATACAACAAATAGTAGGGGTCATAATCGTACAGTCCTGTCCTGTTTAAAGCAAGAAAAAAAATACGGACTCAACCACCACAACAACCCGAAAATCGAATGCTTAGCTAGCACACACTACCGACTCTTCCCCTTCTTGCCACTCTTTACTTCTGTAACTTGAATGGGTCTTGAGCTTCTCTCTCCTTTTCTTGTCCTTACTAGGAGGAGTCTTGCTTTCCAAGTGAGCAGATTCCCCGATGGTAGCAGTATGTGGCTACACGGAATGGCTTGTTGGAATTTAGTATGCTTTGTTTTAGGTGGCCAGATCTTCAACAAGGAAATTTTTTGCCGGGGACTTATTGGTTTTTAAGATGCTGGCTTGGTGGTTATAGGCTCCTTCTTCACAGTCCAAAGCTTTATCGCTTTAGCCTTGAGTATCTCCACTATGGTAGTTGGGTCAACAAGGTCTGAAGCGCTAGTAATTTGAACATCTTCTTCTTGGGACGCGGATATTTCCTCTAGCCCTTCTAGAGCACCAGTCATCTAAGCTCCAGAACTAAGCTCGTAACCAGAAGGCAAGATCGAAGCAGCAATTCCTATGTGGATAAAGTGGATGTGGTGATGATAGCAGCAGTCTCTGACCCTTGCATAGCTAGAGGTGGAGGAGGCAACTGAGGTTGACCTACAAGTTGGTAAGCGGAGTGATAAAGTTTAATGACAGATTCTCATGGGAAATGAAGCTTCTCAAAGACTGGAGAAATGAGAGATATACCTGTTAGTCCTTGAGATGATGGTTTCGATGACAACAACCTTAGAATAAGATTATGAAATATAAATATTAACATTATAGTTTAGATACATATGTATATGCAGGATCTAACCATGCAGGTACCAAGAATGAAGACTGTTTATTATGGAGATTCAATATATCAAGGTTGAAGACTCATGAGTATCAAGAATATCAAGAGTTCAAGATTTCAATAATAAGTTATTTAATTAGGAATATTGTTAAAACTCCTAAAAGAGCACTGGCATCTTAAAATCCAATTTATTCATGTAATGGAATCCACTTCGAGCCTGTTAAAGGGATGAAACCCTAAGTAGGATGGAACCTACGAAAAATCTAGTGGAACATTGTTTTGTATCCGCTAACCTTTTATTCAAATGTTTGTACAAAATTATATCTTATTTTCAAAATGATTTCAAAACCTTCCTTTTAAGAGAACCAAAAACATCTATCCTGGTTTTAAATATTTTTAGCCTTAAAATCATTTCTATTTTCAAAATCAAATTATCCTTAGTTTTAAACTATCTTTTAATAATAATATATTTAACTTTTAATATTTATACTTAGATTTAAGTATAAAATTATAGTAAAATTTTATATATATACCAAAATATTATTCTATATATTTACTATGTATTTTAACTATAATTAAGTATATTTATAACGTTTAAAATAGTTTTAATACAAGATAGAAGTTATTTTCAAAGAAAAGAAAATTACCAAAAATATCTTAGGCATGTCGACATCCTCAAGTACCCCATGTCGACATGATAGCAGTTTATTTCAAAATTTTGAATTTCAAAGGAAGTGTCTACTCGTCATATCCTTTCACGAATGGACATGGATGTTGTTCTACTATAAATAGAGGTAGTTTTGAACAAATTTGTATTCATATTTTCTCTGATTTCACTCCTCTTCTTCTTCCACATTTCTTTATACACATTTTTACCATTACTCTGTCGAAATCAACATTGAATCTAACTAGATCATTTCTGGTTTGATTCTCTATCACTATCTTAACAAGATCTCAGTGCTATTCAAAGTTATAGGCTTCTTTGTAATAAACTAAGGGAGAAAAGGTGTGATTATAGCCTGTGAAATTAATCAAGTGAGAAAAGGTGTGATTGTAGCCTTGAAAATCAATTAGATGAATTTGTTGCCCATGAAATCAAGTATCTCTACCCGGAGGATTGTGAATTTGGAGTGGTGTACCTCGTGGCCTTGAAATTGAGGTGTAATTGTACAATTGCTTTTGAAAGGAAATCTGTACTTGTATGCGGGACTGGATGTAGGGTAACTCCGAACCAGTGTAAAATCCGGTATGTTCTTTCATTTATTGCTTTTACTTTATTTCTGCATCTGTGTTTGACTCTGTGATCATATCTGTATCTGAATATTGCATACATTTGTGTTCAAATTAACAAAAAATCAAAAGGATTTAGTAATTCCTTTAAACACTATTCACCCCACCTCTAGTGTTAATCCTAGCCTTAAGATCCATATTCCGCATTTCTCACATTTGGTATCAGAGCAAGGTTTTCAAAGTTTCGTAATACGATTTTGAAAAAAAATTTAACATGGCAAAGTTTGAAAAATTTGTTAATACTAGTTTAGAAATATTCAGATCATCATTGTCTCTTGAGTCTGCATATAATCAATATTCAAATTCAAGTTGTCTACCAAAATTGTATGATGTGCGGGAAATATGCTTTATGGGTATTGAGGAATCAATCCACAATGGAAAAATTGTACAGATCAAAAAGAATAAATGAATACTCGATATTGGATGCTCTAGACACATGACTGGCAATCCAGATATGCTGAATGATATAATAAACAAAGATGGAGGACTGGTTAACTTTAGAGATAATTCAAAAGGATATGTGATTGGTATCGGCAAAGTCAGTAACTCTAAAACTCCTATTATTACTAATGTTTTGCTAGTTAAGAATCTGAAACATAATCTGCTAAGTAGTAGTAAACTTTGCGATAAAGGATAAAAAATTAAATTTGAAAAAGATAAGTGTTACATTGAAGATAATAATTCAACCATAATATTTGAGGGAACTAGGAAAAGGAATATTTATATTCTTAGTAAGAAAGTCACAAATGATAACTTATGTCTTTTGGAAAATACAAGTGGCCCTTGGATTTGGCATAAGAGATTTGGACATTTGAATTTCAAACTCTTATCTAGACTGCCAAAACATGATCTAGTAAGAGGTCTCCCTAAAATGAATTTTAAAGTAGATAGTCAATGTGATGCATGTCATTAGAAAAGATTAGAAAACGTTCCTTTAAATTAAAAGATATGATTTCAACTTCAAAACCTCTATAATTACTTCATCTTGATTTATTTGGTCCATCTCAAATTCTGTCAATAAATTACAGTAAATATGTTTTTGTAATTGCAGATGATTATTCTAGATTTACATGGACAATATTTTTGAAACATACAAGTGATACTTTTGAATGTTTAAAGAACTTTACAAAAAGGATTAAAAATCAACTTTCTCTAAAAATTATAACCATTCGTAGTGATCACGGCGGTGAATTTGAAAATGAAAAGTTTGAGGAATTTTGCAATAAAAAAGGAATAACTCACAAGTTTTCATTTCTAAGAACTCCACAACTAAACGGAGTAGTAGAACATAAAAATAGGACGATTCAAGAGTGTGCAAGAACTATGCTTTCAGATAGTAAATTACCAAAGTATTTTTGGGCAGAAGCAGTTGCTACCGCCTGTTATATTTTAAATAGAATTTTAGACCTTTAACCGATAAGACATCTTATGAACTTATTTATAGAAAGAAACCTAACGTATCTTATTTTAGAATTTTTGGAAGCAAATGTTTTGTTTTAAATACATAAGATAACTTAGATAAATTTGATCATAAATCCGACAAAGGTATCTTTATCGGATATTCTAATAGAAGTAAAGCGTATAGAGTGTTTAGTTTAAAAACTAACACCATCGAAGAAACAATGCATGTTTCATTCGATGAAAATCTCAAAAATTTTGAAGACACAAACGATGAAGAGGATTTAATCACTCGAAATCAAGAGTCAACTGAAACTAATAATGAAATTAATCATCCTAATAAAAGAATTATACTTTTAAAAGATCGTCCTATAGAAAATATACTATGAGATATGCAATCTGTTGTTACACCTAGAAATCAACTAAGAAAAATGAGCATTGTAGCCTTTATATCAACTATTGGACCCAAAAATCCAAAAGAAGCATCAAATGATGGTTCATGGATTTTGGTTATGCAAGAAGAACTAAATCAATTCACTAGAAATGATGTTTGGAAACTTGTTCCTAGACCTGAAAA
This sequence comes from Allium cepa, assembly GCA_030765085.1. NCBI lineage: Eukaryota > Viridiplantae > Streptophyta > Magnoliopsida > Asparagales > Amaryllidaceae > Allium > Allium cepa. Next base: position 724,231,956 of record CM060934.1, read on the forward strand.
TAAAACTATAATTGAAACTAAATGGGTTTATAAAAATAAAATGAATGAACAAGGAGAGGTTGTTAGAAATAAAGCCTGGTTAGTCGTTCAAAGTTATTGTTAAGAAGAAGGAATAGATTTTGATGAAACCTTTGCTCCCGAAGCAAGATTAGAAGCCATTAGGATTCTACTTGCTTTCGTAAATAAAAGTAGTTTCAAATTATAGCAAATGGATGTTAAAAGTTCCTTTTTAAATGGATTTGTAAAAGAGGAAGTATATGTTGAACAACCTTTACTTTTTGAAAATGAAAAATTACCAAATCATGTTTATAAATTTAAGGGAGCTCTATATAGTCTAAAACAAGCTCCTAGAGCCTGGTATGATAGACTAAGATCTTACAATCAAACTTTAAAATTGGTAAAGTAGATAATACTCTTTTTATTAAAAGAAATAAAAACGATATTCAACTAGTACATGTCTACGTAGATGATATCATTTTCGGATCAACAAATTCTGAAATGAATAAAGAATTTTCTGAAATAATGACAAAAGATTTTGAGATGAGTCATATGGGTGAATTAAACTTCTTTCTAGGATTACAAACAAAATAATTAGATAATGGTATCTTTATTAGTCCAGAAAAATATGCTAAAGACCTAGTTAGTAAATTTAGATTGACTACTGCAAGTGGAAAACCCACTCCCATGGCAACCAATGAGTACCTAAGTAAAGAAGATCTCTCGAAAGATGTAGATCAAAAATTATATAGAGGAATGATTAGATCACTACTCTATATCACTGCTAGTAGACCAGATATCATGCATAGTGTTTGTCTCTGTGCAAGATATCAATCCCAACCTAAAGAGACCCACTTAAAAGCCGTGAAACGTATCATAAGATATGTTAAACACACCTTTGATTATGGCTTATTTTACCCTAAAAATGATTCTTTTGACTTAATATCTTACTGTGATGCTGATTATGTTGGTTGTAAATCATACCGAAAAAGTACAAGTGGAACTTGTCACTTTTTAGGACATTCTCTGATTTCCTAGTTTAGTAAAAAGCAAAACACAGTTTCTTTATCAACAACTGAAGCAGAGTATATTTCTACTGCTTTGGCTTGTTCTCAAGTAATATATATGCAACAAACTTTAAAAGATTTTGGTTTAAATATCTCAAAATCACCAATTTATTGTGACAATACTAGTGCAATAAATTTATCCAGAAATACTACTCATCATGCTCGAACTAAACATATTGATATCAGACATCATTTTCTCAGAGATAATATAAGTAATGAAGTATTTACTCTCGATTATATCAATTCTGACAATCAAATTGCTGATATCTTAACAAAAACCTTAAATGAATCTATATTTACTAAATTAAGAAGAGAATTAGGTATTTGTTCAATAAATGAAATATAAAACATAAATAACAAAGTATAATTAAAAATTAAATCAAATAGTAAAAATATCAAGCACCATGTTGACATCCCCCCTCTACCCATGTCGATGTATAATGATTTTTTTATTTTTGAATTTTTTCCACCAAAATTCAAATAAGAGGTTATATATTCTTCCTATTTCGAAATTTTGATCATTCTCTCTGTTCTCTCTTTGTTCTAACTTCTGAAATCAACTAAACAATGTCCTCCTCTTCCAAATCAAACAAAAATTCAACATTTTCGTTCCTTTCTCCTTCTTCTGGACCATTTCAACGAACTACGCTCGCACGAGTGATGAAAATGGAGGATTCTTTGAAAGATGCACTGCAACTAATGACTGAATTCAAGTGGTGCAACTTAGAATGGCCAAAGAACAAGAACGGCAAGGCAAAATCCTTAGAAATTTGCAAAAATTTCTAATGGACAATCACGCTAATCCGATCTTGATTGATGAAGAGTCTTCAGGAGATCAAGTGCAAGAGGACAGCGAGGAAGATAAAGAAGAAGCCTTCTTGGAAGAAGAGCACGCTGAAGATGACGACAAAGTCGTTCAAGTTGGAGAAGTGTGCTTTGACAAGGATGGAAATCTGGTCGAACAACGTGGAAATTTCTGTTTCCACTACCCAAATTGTTCGGTTCATAGATCTCCTATTTTCAAAGACACACATTAGTTTCTTTTCTCTCTTTTCTATTGTTGTATGTGTTTACTTACGTTCTCTATGCACACGAAATAAAACAATATATAGTTAATAAATAATTTGTGCTCTTATATTTGATTTCTAACTATTATAAGTATTATCATCGATTCTTAGTTAGGATAGTTAGTAATTTAGGACTAACTTTTAGTTTTCGAATTAGGTGATGATTATTTATGATAACACAATCATTATAATCACATGTAATAGAGTATTAGATTAAGGGGGAGTTATATAGTTTGGAGTTAATTTTTTTTTTTGATGACAAAGGGAGAGAAGTATAAAATAGGATAGTTAGGCATAGATTAAGGGGGAGTTATTAGGATAGAAGTAATATTTTATAAACAAAGATTGTCATTATAGAAAAAGGGGAGGTTGTTCGTCCTTGAGGTGATGGTTTTGATGACAACAACCTTAGAATGAGATTATAAAATATAAATACTAACATTATAGTTTAGATACATATGTATATGCATGATCTAACCATGTAGGTACCAAGAATGAAGACTGTACAGTATAGAGATTCAAGATATCAAGATTGAAGACTCATGAGTATCAAGAATATCAAGAGTTCAAGATTTCAATAATAAGTAATTTAATTAGGAATTTTGTTAAAACTCCTAGAAAAGCACTGGCATCTTAAAATCCAATTTATTCGTAGAATGGAATCCACTTCGAGCCTATTAAAGGGATGGAACTCTAAGTAAGATAGAACCTACGAAAAATCTAGTGGAACATTGTTTTATACCTGCTAACCTATTATTCAAATGTTTTTACAAAATTATATCTTGTTTTCAAAATGATTTCAAAATCATCCTTTTAAAAGAATCAAAAACATCTATCCTGGTTTTAAATATTTTTAGCCTCAAAATAATCTTTATTTTCAAAATCAAATTATCCTTAGCTTTAAACAATCTTTTAATAATAATATATTTAACTTTTAGTATTTATACTTTGATTTAAATATAAAATTATAGTAAAATTTTATACATATACCAAAATATTCTCTATATTTACTTATGTATTTTAATTATAATTATGTATCTTTATAAAGTTTAAAATAGTTTTAATACAAGATAGAAGTTATTTTCAAAGAAAAGCAAATTACCAAAAATACCTTAGGCATGTCGACATCCTCAAGTACCCCATGTCGACATGGTAGCAGTTTATTTCAAAATTTTGAATTTCAAAGGAAATGTCTACTCGTCATATCCTTTCACGAATGGATATGGCCGTTGTTCTACTATAAATAGAGGTAGTTTTGAACAACTTTATATTCATATTTTCTCTGATTTCACTCTTCTTCTTCCACATTTCTTTATACACATTTTTACAATTACTCTGCCGAAATCAACATTGAATCTAACTAGATCATTTCTGGTTTGATTCTCTATCACTATCTCAACAAGATCTCAGTGCTATTCAAAGTTATAGGCTTCTTTGTAATAAACTAAGTGAGAAAAGGTGTGATTGTAGCCTGTGAAATCAATCAAGTGAGAAAAGGTGTGATTGTAGCCTTGGAAATCAATTGGATGAACTTGTTTCCCATGAAATCAAGTATCTCTACCCGGAGGATTGTGAATCTGAAGTGGTGTACCTCGTGGCCTTGAAATCGAGGGTGTAATTATACAATTTCTTTTGAAAGGAAATCTATACTTGTGTGCGGGACTGGATGTAGGGTAACTCCGAACCAGTGTAAAATCCGATATGTTCTTTCATTTATTGCTTTTACTTTATTTCTGCATCTATGTTTGACTCTGTGATCATATCTGTATCTGAATATTGCATACATTTGTGTTCAAATTAACAAAACTCAAAAAGATTTAGTAATTCCTTTAAACACTATTCACCCCCTCTAGTGTTAATCCTAGCCTTAAGATCCGCATTTCTCACAATGCCTATAGCAAAATCTCGATAAGATACGATGAATTCTTCTTCGATCCCATGCTCCTCTGGCTAGATACAAAGCTAACTCCTAGGGATGTGGGAATAATCACTACCAGCTCCTAAGATTTTAACGCAGGCATTTCACCCTGACCCAAAGAGCTCGGGCCAATGAGAGCTAATAGCAGCGACATCGGCGACCTCTTCAGCTAGGAGATACTTTCTAATAGAAAAAGATTTGATATCCTCAATATTGAGATATCTAGCCATATGCTCCTCCTTTGAACAATAGTCTTTGGCATGCACAATCATACATATCACTTCTTCCCAAGCATCAACAATGGTCTCGGGATAGTCATTCCCCGGCCATCTTGAAAGTGTATAGGACCGTATAATATGGATAAACAGTGATGCAGAGTATAGATAGTAAATAGTGCGGAAAATCAATGCAGTAAGTAAAATGACACCAGATATTTTATACTGGTTCGGAGCACCGTCCTACGTCCAGTCCCAGACTCCTTCTGGAATTTCACTACAACAACACTCACTTAACCCGGAGGAACAGGTTTATACAACCCTGAGCAGCATAACAGGGACCTGAGCAGCAGAACAGGATTTCGCCTCAGCAGCCGAAGAGGACTTTCCCTTGCCTGAGCAGCAGAACAGGACTTTGACAAAATATGAAAGTAGTTGACTAAGTGTGTTCTTGATAACACTGATTTGTCAATTAAGATTACAAACTTCCTATAATCAATTCCTCAAGTATATAAATAGTGTGTGAAGATTTGATAAGGAAGAATATTGCTAAGAATCAACGTATATAAAATATAATTCAAAGTTTCAAAGCAACTGAAAGTATTGGAGCACTTAGAATAATCACAAGAGAGAGAGTAGAGAGTTAGAATCAAAGATTGGTGTTTTTTGAAGAAGAGAGAACTTCTATATATATTCATTAGAAAATTGCAACCCTTGGTGAAGAGTTTCAGCCAAGAGAAACAACTTTTGATGGTTTGCAACTCTTCATGGAAGAAGATGTCTATTCAGAATTTTGCAGTTGAAGCCGGTTCAGTTGACTAGAGATTGTGATCAGTCGACTGGTTTTGAAAAAAAAAATTAAAAATGTATTTTAAAATTTAAAAGAGGTGACGACTGTGCATATGCACAGTCAGTCGACTGGCATAACCAGTCAGTCGACTGGCTGTGCATATTTTGCACAATGAATTTCTTTTTTAAAGAAATATTCTTTTTAAAGAAATATTGAAAACTTGAGGATTGATTTTAACATATAACTAAGACTCAACACAAATAATAGTTACTTTAATCATAGAGTTGTAGCCTTGATCCTCTGTTGTATTCTTTTTGTTATGAGTGAATGTAAGTTCTTTTCTTGGTTTCTGAACTGATTTGTCATAATCAAAACAAGTGATTCACATTCTCCCCCTTTTTGATTGATGACAACCTGTATATATATATATATATTTTTTTAAATATCTCCCCCTGAATGTATGATATCTTTTTCCTGCATCAAATATGTTGGTGCACATACTTTTCTCCCCCTTTGTCATCGACAAAAAGGAGACATAGCATAATATATAAATGTGAATAGAAGAAATATAGAAGCGAGACTATGTAGTACAAGTCTCAATATTTAAATAAGTGACAAGATTTAATACAAGATTCAAATATGTTCGAAATTAAAACACAAGCTATAGATAGATAATGCATACTTATCTCCCCCTTTATCATAAAGTCTACTCATCAAGATGTCAATCGAAATCTTCCTCTGGTGCAGGTTCTTTTCCAGGCCTAGAAGTTCCATGAGCACCACTACCTGTGCCACTAGTATCACTACTAGTATTTTCTTCAGATGTTGACCATGTAAACCTTGGTGCTGGTCGTTTACCATGAGCTATTGAGGAGGCAGTTGTGGAAGTTGAACATGAAATTGCATCCCAAAGAATAGAGAAGAATCCTTTTACTTTGTCCAATTTTTTATCCACCTTCTTCAAGCGAGATCCTAATATTTGTTGATTCTTAGAAAGAATTTCAACGGAATCTCGTAAACTAGCTGAAGTTGCAAGACGAATTTCTTCGTCTTATTCGAGAAGAGAAGTACGTTCTCGAATAATTGGCCCACCTGATGAACGTTGACGTTGCTGTGGATGCCATTCTTCAAAGGAGGTAATAGTCAGTGGAACAGATGGTAGTTTCATAAGACTTATAGTGCGAATATTGATAACTCCAACGGAAGAAGTTTTGGATTCCGGTTGAGGAGTACCCACATTTAAAAGCAATCGCATTATATATTCTCCGAAATAAATCGTTCTCATATTACCATTGTTGAAAGTGAGAAACTCGTCCAATATTCTTCGTAGCCAATTTACTTGAATTCCTCCCCAAAGTGCATATAGAGCTTTGAAGTTTTCTGGGTAGATAAGTTCATATGACCCAGTTCGTAGATAAGTTCATATGACCCAGTTCTTGGTAATATACTCCTCATGAGAGCTTTGTGAATTACCCTCGCTTTTGGTCGAAGTAAACTAGATTTCAATTCCTTCATGGTATCTCCCATGAACATATGGCTAGTTCGATCCCTTTGTCGAATATTGCATTCGACATCATCAAGTAAAATGCCATGATTGGGGGTTTGAAGAATGTGCGCCATTCAGTCTAAAGAAAAAAATACTTGTTTTCCACATACTAAACTCCAAACACAATCATTCGTATTAGATGGACATTGATGAGGTAGATTTAAATTGGCAAAAAATAATTTTACCATAAGGTGGTTGATTTTGTGAGAATTTGCATTCAAATCGAGTAGAGACTCCAATCCAGATCTACGCATAAGTTCTTGTAATCCATAAGCTGCGAAGTCGCTGTAAACCATGAATGAACCCTCAAAAATCCTTGAATTTTTCATCTTGTGCCATCTTTGAACTGCCACATCATTGTATAACCATTGTGCGATTTGAGCGTCGGTAGGATCGATGGATGAGGAACCTTGCCTTTGACGCTTTGGAGGATCCATTTGAATAATTTTTTATGAAGAAATTGAGTGAAATTAGGTTTCTAGGGTTTGTGGGCGAAAAAATTTGGGTAAAAAAACTGAAGGAGTGAAGTAAAAAAAAAAGAGAAGGAAGGAAGGTAAATAGGGGTTATATGTACAGCCAGTCGACTGGAATAATGAACCAGTCGACTGGTGTATGTTAAATTTTAACTAAAGTGACCAGTCAGTCGATTGAGTATAGTAGGTCAGTCGACTGAATGGTTTCATGAGAGTTTTTGGAACCTGCAATCAGTCGACTGACCTATCTTCTCAGTCGACTGACTGTAACTTAATCATGCAGTAGGGATTTGTAAATGAAAATTTATTTTAAAAACAAATATAAATATGGAATACAGGAATTTTGAAAACAATATTACACAAGAGTTGATGATTAATTAGGGACTTTTGGTGATGATTCTTGTGGTTCTACTTTTGTATTCTCAACATAGGGTTGTAAAGGCGACCAATAATTTTGGCCTTCCCATGAATTTGGAGATGCCTGAGGTTGAGATGGAGTTTGTTCCCATTTATTCCATCCAGAAGAGCTTGGTTGATGGGATGATGAAGGTTGAAAAACATCATGCTTAGCCGATTTGCCACAAAATTTAAGGGCGATTGATTCAATAAGACTAAGGCGATTTGAATTCATTCACTGTTCATAGAACATTTCTCTTTGTAGATTAACTTGCTCCTTTTGATAATGATGTATTTCATCAATTTTCTCTTTAGTTTTTGGTGAAAAGAAAAAAGTCTTCTAGACATCTTTGGCTTAGGTGAAAATCCAGTGTGATATCTTCCCGGTTCATGAACAGGAGTAGGGGTTGGCAAAGAAGGTGTTGAACTGCTGGATGAGTTATAGGTACTAGGAGAAGATGGAGTAGCAAAGGAAAGTTTTGAGTTTGCTGAATTATAAGAGTTTGGAGAGTCCATTGTTGAGGATGTTGAATCTACAAAGCTTGTTTGAAATAAATTTTAATGTGAATAAGAAGAGTAAAGAGAGAGGTTTAAATAGTTGTAATGGAGCTTAGAAAGAATGGTTGTAAGCAATCATTTGTTAATAACCAGAGATCAAAATAGTGGTTTAAAATTAATCAAAATAATAAATGGTTTAAAATGAATGAAAACATGTGGTTCAGCAAAAAAAATGCATAGCTTGTTGATACACGAAGATTTTTGATCAATGACAATGTATAAAGGAAGAAATATATGCAAGATAGAGGAAGATCAATAAAATATAAACTTGAGTATGATTTTTATATATATAGGTTTATTTGTTAAAATCTATCCTCAAGAGTTGCACAAACACAAGAACACATTCATTATACTTCAATTTTTCACTGAGCATACTTCAATTCTTCATAATGCATAAATTCATATGTCAGTCGACTGAACTGAATTTACCAGTCGACTGAACTGGCAAACATGTACAAATATGCACAGTTTCAGTCGACTAAATTTTCTGCACAGTCGACTGAAAATTTTCCAGAAAGATTCCTACTATAATTTCAGTCGACTGAAATTCCTGCATAGTCGACTGAATTTGAACCTGAGAATTTTGCATGAAAGGACACCTTCTTCTTCTCAAGAGTTGCGACCATTCCTCAATAGAAATGGAAGCTTCTCTTATCTACAACCCTTGGCAATACATGCATCCTTTTTACAACTATAAATACATGATTCAAACATCATTCAAATCATCGAATTCTCTTACTCTAATCTATCTATTTCTTGATCATATTTTCTAAACATTATCAAAGCAATCACTACTCTCTTTGCTTGAATCACTGTTTATATTTAATATATTTGATTCATAGCAAATTCATAATTCCTTAATCTTCACAAACATATTTCATATTCTTGAGGATAAGATTATAGGAACATTGTACTACATTAGACTAATTCGTGTTATAAAGAACACAACTAGTCAAAACTTGTTTAGCATTGAGGTTTGAAGTCCTCTTAGGTAGTTTGAGGCAAAGAAATCCCGTTCGGTTGTTCGGGAAAGTTGTGAACCTATTCCTCCGGGTTAAGAGAGGGTTTTGTAGTTAGTGAATACCTAAGTGAAGCTTAGGGACTGGACGTAGGATAAGTGATCCGAACCAGTATAAAATCTTGGTGCGATTTTTACTTACCATATATACATTAACCATATAGCTATTCCATATTACACGATCCTACCGCATAGCCCCCTCTTTCAATTGGTATCAGAGCCTGGTCGTCCTATAACCATAACACCGTTATTAGACATATTGATAATATGGAAAATAACGCAAGTACAAGTACAACTTCTGCCTATAACTCTACATTTGCCGAAGGACAATCTACTCAAAGACCCCCTCTTTTCAATGGACTTAACTATAACTATTGGGCTACAAGGATGAGGATTTATATGCAAGCAACTAGCTTCGAAGCATGGAACGCCACTCAAGTAGAGTTCGTTGTACCCACTACCGACTATCCTACATGGACACAAACTCAGAAGAATGAAGCTAGTGCAAATGCCAAAGCAATGAATATGCTATTTTGCGCCTTGGATAGAAATGAATTCAACCGAGTTAGCATATGTACTACTGCACATCAGATATGGGAGACACTTAGAACCATACACGAAGGCACTAACAAGGTCAAACAAACAAAGATCTCCATGCTAAAGAATCAATTCCAAAACTTTAGAATGCGACAAAATGAATCCATCAATGACATGTATTCAAGATTTCAAGACATTCATCATGCCTTAATCGGATTGGGAGAAAAGTTTACGGATTTCGATATTGTATCTAAAATTCTAAATTCACTCACTGATGAATGGGAAAGAAAGGTGCTAGCAATCGAGGAAGCAAACGATCTATCTTCAATGAAACCAGAAGAATTAATTGGAAATCTCATGTCATATGAAGTTAATATGCAAGCTAAGAAAGATCAAGCTCAAGAAAGAAAGAATGTTGCTTTTCACGCGGAAAAAGAAGATTCAGAATCAGAAGATGAGGATTTAGCATTCATAGCCAAGAATTTCAAAAAATTCTTAAAATTTAGAAAAGGAAACAAAAACGGATTCAAAAAGAATTTCATGAGTAAACCTCCTTCCTCAAATATAGAATGCTTTAATTGTCACAAGAAATGACACATGCAAAAGGATTGCCAAGAACAAAAGAAGGAAAATCAGAAAAGTTTCAACAACAAAAACAAAAAGGATAAATTCAAAAAGAAGGCATTCTCTGTAACATGGGACGATTCAGATTCATCTTCATCTGAAAGTGATAGTGATAGCGACAATGAACAAGCAAATGTATGCTTCATGGCTCAAGAGTCTGAGGTAAGCAATTTAACTTTCGATGATTTAATTGAAGTAAACACTGAACTTTTAAGCACAATAAGAAGTCTTAAAAAGAAAATTAAGGAAATTCGTGAAAATCAAAATAAAGCTGAGTTTGAAAGAGATATGTTACATGATGAAAAGAAAATTCTTGAAGAAGAACTTGAAAAGGTTCAAGAATCTTATTCAAACTCAGAAACTCAATTATCACTTTTAAGTCAAGAAATTGAAACTCAAAAGACTAAGAATGATATAATTGCTTCTGAAAATCATGAGTTAAAAACAAAAATTAGACAAGTTGAGTTAGAAAACAATGGTCTTCAAGCTAGATTAGATAACATTACTAAAAATGTTTCTAACTTTAATAAAGGAAGAGAAAATTTATCTAAAATTTTAGAAAATTCTCAATCCTCTTCAAACAAACATGGATTAGGATATAAAAAGGAAGTAAAAATTTCTAAAAATAAAAATTTTAAAAATTTGAAACAACAAATATTACTTCAAGAATCTATTCAAACAAAAGAAGAAACCAAGATAGTCAAAATTTGGATTCTAAAGACTAACAATATTTTAATTAGGAATAAATATATTAAAACATTTATAGATAATGTTCACCATAATAAAAACTATATCTATAAAAAGGATACTAAACCAAATTGGGTTTGGTTTCCTAAACTCTAATTTTTCTTTAGGACCCTATTAAAAGGTGGGTACCAATAATTTCATATCTATTTTCAGGTCCCACTCAAAAAGAAAAAATGGATATTAGATAGTGGTTGTTCAAAACACATGACCGGAGACAAAGATATGCTTACAAACATAACATACTTTGATGGTGGCTCGGTTACCTTCGGAGACAATTCAAAAGGCTATATCATTGGCAAAGGAGATGTGAACAATTACGGTACATCAAAATTACCTCTTATAACAAATGTTTCATTAGTTAAAAATTTAAAACATAACCTACTTAGCATAAGTCAACTATGTGACAAAGGCTTTAAAATAATTTTTTCGGATAATAAATGTAGTATTTTTGATCAAAACCAAAATCTTGTTTTTGAAGGAAATAGAGATAGAAATATTTACATTTTAAATATGAATATTAATCATAATACAAGTATGTGTCTACTTGCCAAAGACAATGATCCTTGGTTATGGCACAAAAGATTTTGTCATATAAATTTTAAAACTATTAGAATACTCTCTAAAAATGATTTAGTAAGAGGTCTACCCAAGATAAACTTTAAAATAAATAATCTTTGTGATGATTGCCAAAAAGGTAAATTAACAAAATCATCTTTCAAATCTAAGAAAATTATTTCGACTACACAACCATTAGAATTACTCCATATGGATTTATTTGGACAAACAGAAGTTCAATCCATTAATCATAATCGATACGTATTTGTAATAGTTGATGATTTCTCAAGATATACATGGACTATTTTTATGAAAAATAAAAGTGATACTTTTGAAAATTTTAAAACATTTGTCAAAAGAATTCAAAATGCTAAAGACTTAAAAATTAAAAATATTCGAAGTGATCATGGAGGAGAATTCGAAAACGAGGATTTTGAAACTTTTTGTAAAAAGAAAGGAATAAATCATAATTTTTCATTTCGTAGAACTCCTCAACAAAATGGAGTTGTAGAAGAAAAGAATAGAACATTACAAGAATGCGCAAGAACATTATTAAATGGATCTTCCTTACCAAAACATTTTTGGGCAGAAGCCGTTGCTACTGCATGTTACGTATTAAATAGGATATCAATTAGACCACTAACTAAAAATACTTCTTATGAACTATTTAATAACAAAAAGCCAAATATATCGTATTTTAAAGTATTTGGATCAAAATGTTTCATTTTAAATACAAAAGATCAATTAGGAAAATTCGATCCAAAAGCTAACGAAGGAGTTTTCGTAGGATACTCAGAACGAAGTAAAGCATATCGAGTATTTAATAAACATACAAACATAATTGAAGAAACCTTACATATATCTTTTGATGAAAATTTCAATAGAAATTTAAGTATAAAAGATGATGAAGAATTAATAAATATAGAAGAAACAAATCTTGAAAATAATAATTTAAGATCCCCTTCTAGAATATTACGAGATCATCCAACTCAAAATATTATAGGAGAAATAAATTCTCAAGTTAGAACAAGAAATCAACTAAATCAAATGGGTCATGTAGCGTTCATTTCATCAACAGAACCTAAAAATCCTAAAGAAGCATCAACAGATGATTATTGGATTATTGCTATGCAAGAAGAATTAAATCAATTTGAACGTAACGACGTTTGAAAATTTGTTCCCCATCCTAATAATCAATCAGTAATAGGAACAAAATGGATTTACAAAAATAAAGTAGATGAATTAGGTAATATAACAAGAAATAAAGCTAGACTAGTAGCACAAGGATATAATCAAGAGGAAGGTATTGATTTTGAAGAAACATTTGCTCCCGTCGCAAGACTTGAAGCAATTCGTATACTTTTAGCTTTTGCATGTTTTCACAATTTCAAACTCTATCAGATGGATGTGAAAAGTGCATTTTTAAATGGTTTTATTAAAGAAAATGTATATGTAGAACAACCTCCTTTATTTGTACACGAAAAATATCCAGATCATGTCTATAAATTAAAGAAAGCACTATATGGTCTTAAACAAGCACCTCGTGCTTGGTATGAAAGACTTAAAAGTTATTTATTAAATTCGGGATTTAAAATTGGAAAAGTCGATCAAACACTCTTTATTAAAGATACTTCAAAAGACATTTTAATAATTCAAATATATGTAGATGATATTATATTTGGATCAACAAATGAAAATTTATGCAAAGAATTTTCAAATATAATGACTAAAGAGTTTGAGATGTCTCATATGGGAGAATTATCATACTTTCTTGGACTTCAAATAAAACAATTATCAAATGGAATTTTTATAAACCAAGAGAAATATTGTACAAACTTAATTAAACGTTTTGGAATGGAAAACACTTCAGCTAAACCTACTCCTATGAGTACTACTACTCATCTCGATCGAGATGACAATGGCAAAAGTGTAGATCAAAAATTATATAGAAGTATGATAGGCTCCTTACTTTACTTAACCGCAAGTAGACCAGACATAATGATGAGTGTATGCTTATGTGCACGTTTTCAATCTAATCCTAAAGAATCACATTTAAGAGCAGTTAAACGAATTTTACGATATCTTAACTACACTAAAGACTTTGGACTTTTTTATCCAAAAGAGTGTACATTTGAATTAGTATCATTCAGTGATGCTGATTTTGGTGGATCTCGAACAGATAGAAAAAGTACAAGTGGTACATGTCATTTTATTGGAAAATCACTTGTATCATGGTTTAGTAAGAAACAAAATTGCGTCTCTCTTTCCACCTGCGAAGCAGAATATATATCAGCCGCATTAGCTTGTACTCAAGTTATATACATGCAACAAACACTCAAAGATTTTAATATAAATTTAACAAATTCTACAATATATTGTGATAACGCTAGTACAATAAACTTATCTAAAAATCCAGTTAATCACTCTCGTACAAAACATATAGATATTCGTCACCATTTTTTACGTGACAATATCGAGAAAGGTATAATTAATCTAGAACATATTTCTACCGAAAATCAAATTGCCGATATATTTACTAAACCCTTATTAGAAAATTCCTTCATAAAACTTCGACGAGAATTAGGGATAATATCCATTAAAGATATCAATTAAATTTACAATAGATATATACATATTTCAGTCGACTAAATTATTTTTTCAGTCGACTGAACATAAATCAAGAGTTATTTTCAGCTATATTATAATCCTCACATTTTTAACTGATTTATTAATAACATCCTTACATTTTTAACAAAGTTTTGCTTAATCATTAAATTTTTATGTGGTTAAAAATCTTAGCTAAACAATAACCATTAATTGTTTACTCAAATTCTATTATAAATTCTTAAACAAATTTAGTTTTTAAATCATCTAATTTTTACAATTAAAATTTTAACAAACTCAAAATGTCATCTAACAACTCCTACTCTCCAATCAACATCACATCGTCAAGCAAAAACTCTCCAACATCACCAAAATTTCCCACACCAACACCACCACATGAGCCAATGTATAATTGGAAAAATTATCATACTGGTTACACTCCAGAAACCAAGAAGGCTAAGCATGGACTTTTTATTTCTCCGGATACGAAAAGAAAGATTGATGAGATTCATCACTTTCAACAACAACAGATTGACCTTCAACGAGAACTATACTTCGAGCAAAAGGTTACAGCTAGACGTTTGAACTTTCTAGAGCAAATTGGCTTACGTTTCTGTGGATCAAAGAAGAATGAAGTGGCTGAGCCCCTACCTCGACCCGTCAGTTCATTTGATCCATCTTCATCTTATCGTACACCAAACGATCCCGTCAATCCATGGATGTCTCCTAAGACAACACAATATAGTCCGAATTCATGGGATAGAAATTACATGAAGAATGAAGGAAAGAAGAATCCAAGTCCTTCTCAAAAGAAATAATTCAACTTGAAATATATTATTTGTAACTATTTTTCTTCAAATAAATTGTTTAAATTCAAAAAGAACCTGAAACAACAAAAGTACATGACTCAGTCGACTGAACTTATAAGCCCAGTCGACTGAATGTAAACAGAAAACATTCTTTCCATATTTTCAGTCGACTAAATATTTCTGCACAGTCGACTGAAACTTAACAGAAACTCTCGGGAAAATATTCAGTCGACTAAAATCTCTGTTCAGTCGACTGAATTCAAACCTACAAACTTTCGGTCTACAATTCAGTCGACTGAACAGACATTTTCAGTCGACTGAACGGCCTTTTCCAGGTAAAATTCCCTTTATTTACATCAGTTTTTTTACTTCCAAAATCACTTTTTACATCTTCTTCCCCAAATTTCCCCAAAACCCTAGATCTCAAATACTTCCAATCTCCCTCAAATCAAAAGCAAATGGCACCAAAACGATCTAGAGCTTCATCCTCTTCATCCTCCGAGCCCATTGATGCTCAAATTGCTCAATGGCTATATGATGAAGTCGCGATCACCCGATGGAACAAGATGAAGAACTCAAGAATATTCGAGCATTCATTTGTAGATTTCCAAAGTCTTCACACCTACAATTTCCAAGAGCTCACTGATCGAGCAGGCTTAACTCCTCTTCTTGATTTGAAACGGAATGACATTGCCATAAATCATATTATGGTCAAATTGTTCTACGCAAATCTCAATCTTGGACACCAAACTCCAAGGAATCCAAACGACAGTGTTTGGAGCATGGTCTGCGGAAAGAAGGTTTGGTTTTCTTTGGATCGAATAGCTCACATTTTAGGGTCAACTAATATCGGAAGGAAACTAGAAGAAATAGAATTCAATCCACAAATTCGTGATAACATAAATCACCAATTTATGGATGATAATATAAATTTCCAAGATTTGAAATCTACTTCTCTTCGTCCTCGAGCAAGAATTCTACATAAAACTCTAATGAGAACGATCACTCCTCGCACGGGCTCATATGAAATCATTTACCCAATTAACTATCGAGCTTTATATGCCATCTTTGGCAATATTAAAGTCAATTGGGTACAACTAATCCTTGATGAGTTTCTCTCGTTTCATAATGGTAAAATGCGCACAATTTACTTTGGAGAATATATCATGCGCCTTCTCCTCAATGTTGATACACCATTACCGGATTCAGAAAACACAATGGTCCATCAAATAAACCATCGGACCATAAGCCTTATGCAACTCCCTACTCGACCTCCTCGATTTATATCACTTGTCGAATGGGAAGCTAGGCGTCAAGAGCAACAACAACAACCTCCGCCACCTCAACCCGAAGAACATTTTGAACAAGAAGATGAAATTCGTCTTGTTGACCCGACCTACTCTACCAACCAATCCTTAGGAATATTATCAAGAAATCAACAAATTCTTGATAATCGTCTTAAAAAGGTGGATAAAAAGCTTGACAAAATCAAAGGATTTTTTAATAAGCTTTGGGACGCTATCTCATGCTCGAGCACTACTTCAACATCTCGTGGCAAGCGTCCTGCACCAACATTTACATGGACGTCATCCGAGGAGCATACCAGTAGCAGCACAAGCGGAGCTAGTGGTGGACAAGGAGGAAGACCTTATCGACCATCATCAGGAGGACCAGTCATTAGAGAACCAGGAGACAGAGAAGGTTCTTACGATTGGGATAAGGATCAGTAATTTATTTGAGTTATTGTTCTATTATGTTTCTTGCAACTATGACATTTGAACTATTATATTTTATGCATTTTTTTTATGCAATTCTAAGATTCATTCTTGCTTAAACTGATTGTTTTAATTCCATGCAACTGCGGTTATTACTTCCTTTTTGTCGATGACAAAGGGGGAGAAAATCTATGGTACTAACTTTGTTTTTGTAGGAAAGATAGGTGTACACATTCAGGGGGAGAAAGTTTAAATATCTTTAGAAAATCAAGTATTGTCATCAATCAAAAAGGGGGAGAATGTTGATACACGAAGATTTTTGATCAATGACAATGTATAAAGGAAGAAATATATGCAAGATAGAGGAAGATCAATAAAATATAAACTTGAGTATGATTTTTATATATATAGGTTTATTTGTTAAAATCTATCCTCAAGAGTTGCAAAAACACAAGAACACATTCATTATACTTCAATTTTTCACTGAGCATACTTCAATTCTTCATAATGCATAAATTCATATGTCAGTCGACTGAACTGAATTTACCAGTCGACTGAACTGGCAAACATGTACAAATATGCACAGTTTCAGTCGACTAAATTTTCTGCACAGTCGATTGAAAATTTTCTAGAAAGATTCCTACTATAATTTCAGTCGACTGAAATTCCTGCACAGTCGACTGAATTTGAACCTGAGAATTTTGCATGAAAGGACACCTTCTTCTTCTCAAGAGTTGCGACCATTCCTCAATAGAAATGGAAGCTTCTCTTATCTACAACCCTTGGCAATACATGCATCCTTTTTACAACTATAAATACATGATTCAAACATCATTCAAATCATCGAATTCTCTTACTCTAATCTATCTATTTCTTGATCATATTTTCTAAACATTATCAAAGCAATCACTACTCTCTTTGCTTGAATCACTGTTTATATTTAATATATTTGATTCATAGCAAATTCATAATTCCTTAATCTTCACAAACATATTTCATATTCTTGAGGATAAGATTATAGGAACATTGTACTACATTAGACTCATTCGTGTTATAAAGAACACAACTAGTCAAAACTTGTTTAGCATTGAGGTTTGAAGTCCTCTTAGGTAGTTTGAGGCAAAGAAATCCCGTTCGGTTGTTCAGGAAAGTTGTGAACCTATTCCTCCGGGTTAAGAGAGGGTTTTGTAGTTAGTGAATACCTAAGTGAAGCTTAGGGACTGGACGTAGGATAAGTGATCCGAACCAGTATAAAATCTTGGTGCGATTTTTACTTACCATATATACATTAACCATATAGCTATTCCATATTACACGATCCTACCGCATAGCCCCCTCTTTCATAGCTCAGCTGGTAGTCTGTTGAACTATCAGCTGGAAGAACCTAGTTCAAATCCCGGTGGCAATTTTTTTATTTTATTATTATTATATATTATATTCAGAACAGAAAATTTGAGTGTGTACATATACAAATATATTTATATATCTATATATAGACGTATATGAAAATAATATATTTTGTTAAAAAATGTAAAATAAATACAGATAGTATGTATAAAATCTATAAATTTTTAAGAGAAATAATGCCAAGTTCTCGTCTTAGATTAATGAAAGTATTTTCGTTTAAAGGTTTTGTAAATATATCTGCCAATTGTCTATCAGAGGAAACAAATTCTAGATTTATCAAATCTTTTTCAATATTATCACGAAGAAAATGATGACGAATGTCAATGTGTTTTGTTCGTGAGTGATTAACAGGGTTTTTAGATAAATTAATAGCACTAGTGTTATCACAATAAATTGTTGATTTATTTAAATTAAAACCAAAATCTTGTAATGTTTGTTGCATGTAAATTACTTGAGCACATGCCAGAGCTGCAGAAATATATTCTGCTTCACAAGTCGATAATGAAACACAACTTTGTTTCTTACTAAACCAAGAGACAAGAGACCGTCCAATGAAGTGACAAGTCCCACTTGTACTTTTTCTATCTGTCCGGTTTCCTCCAAAATCAGCATCACTATAAGATACTAATTCAAAAGGACATTCTTTTGGATAGAATAGTCCAAAGTCCTTGGTTTTGTTAAGATACCGTAGTATGCGTTTCACTGCCCGTAAATGTGATTCTTTGGGATCTGCTTGAAATCTTGCACATAAGCAGACACTCATCATTATGTCAGGTCTACTAGCTATTATATATAGTAACGATCCAATCATACTTCGATATAATTTTTGATCAATACTTTTCCCATTTTCATCTTTATCAAGATGTATGGTTGTACTCATAGGAGTTGGTTTGGTAGAAGTATTTTCCATACCAAAGCGTTTAATTAGATTGTTACAATATTTTTCTTGATTAATAAAGATACCATTTTCTAATTGTTTTATTTGTAAACCAAGAAAGTAATTTAACTCACCCATATTTGACATTTCAAATTCATTTGTCATTATTTTAGAAAATTCTTGACAAAGCTTTTCATTTGTAGAGCCAAAAATTATATCGTCAGCATATATTTGAATAATTAAAATATCAAGCTTATTTCTTTTAATAAAAAGAGTTTGATCAACCTTTCCAATTTCAAAACCAGAATTTATTAAATAGCTTTTAAGACGATCATACCAAGCACGGGGTGCTTGTTTTAAACCGTATAAGACCTTTTTGAGTTTATAGACATGATCAGGAAATTTTTCGTGTATGAATAATGGAGGTTGTTCAACATAAACATTTTCTCTTATAAAACCATTTAAAAAAGAACTTTTGACATCCATTTGATATAATTTAAAATTATGAAAACATGCAAATGCTAGTAAGATTCGTATTGCTTCTAGTCTTGCGACTGGAGCAAACGTTTCTTCATAGTCAATTCCTTCTTCCTGGTTATAGCCTTGAGCAACTAATCTAGCTTTATTTTTAGTAATATTTCCTTGTTCATCTGCTTTGTTTTTAAAAACCCATTTTGTACCAATAACTGATTGATCATTAGGCCGTGGAACTAAATCCCAAACGTCATTTCTTTCGAATTGGTTTAGTTCTTCTTGCATAGCGATTAACCAGTTTTCATCAGTAGATGCTTCTTTAATATTTTTGGGTTCTATATGAGAGAGAAAAGCTACATGACCCATTTGATTTAATTGACTTCTTGTTCTAACAGATGAATTTAGTTCTCCAATAACATTAATAGAAGGATGATCTCTTAATACTCTAGGTGGAGATCTTAATGCACTGTTATTGTCAGCAATGTTTTCATTAATTTCAAAAGTTGTAGTTTCTGTATTAGAGCTGTTTTCAGGAAAATCTTCATCATCTCTTATTATTTGAACTGGTTTGAAATTTTCATCGAATGATACATGAGGTGTTTCTTCGATAATATTTGTTCTTTTATTATAAATTCGATAAGCTTTGCTTCGATCCGAATATCCTAGAAAGATTCCTTCATCGGATTTTGGATCAAATTTACCAAGCTGATCTCTTGTATTTAAAGTAAAACATTTTGAACCGAAAACTCTAAAATAGGAAATATTTGGTTTTCGTCCATTAAAAAGTTCATAAGGAGTATTCTTAGTTAGTGGTCGAATAGAAACACGATTCAAAACATAACAAGCTGTAGAGATTGCTTCAGCCCAAAAATGTTTTGGTAACGTACTTCCATTTAACAAGGTCCTTGCACATTCTTGTAAGGTTCTATTTTTACGTTCTACAACCTCATTTTGTTGTGGAGTTCTAGGAAACGAAAAATTATGAAATATTCCTTTTCTCTTACAGAAATGTTCAAAGGCTTCGTTTTCGAATTCACCTCCATGATCACTTCTTATATTTTTGATTTTTAATCCTTTAAAATTTTGAATTCTTTTGACAAATGATTTGAAATTATCAAAAATATCACTTTTATTTTTCATACAAATAGTCCAAGTATATCTAGAAAAATCATCAACAATTACAAATACATATTTACTGTGATTAATGGATTGTACTTGTGTTGGGCCAAATAAATCCATATGCAGTAATTCAAGTGGTTGTAAGGTTGAAATAACCTTTTTTTGATTTAAAAGATGATTTAGTCAATTTTCCTAACGGGCATGCATCACAAATATGATCTATTTTAAAATTCATTTTAGGTAGACCTTTTACTTAACCATTTTTAGAAAGCTTATTTATAGTTTGGAAGTTAATATGACAGAATCGTTTGTGCCATAACCAAGGATCATTTTCTTTGGCTATTAGACACATATCTGAATTATGATTTATTTTCATATTCAGAACATAAATATTTCTATCTCTATTTCTTCAAATATAAGATTTTGATTTTGATCAAAAATACTACATTTGTTTTCAGAAAAAGTGATTTTGAATCCTTTGTCACACAATTGGCCGATACTAAGTAAATTATGTTTTAAATTTTTTACAAGCAAAACATTTGATATAAGAGGTAAATTTGAGATACCATTGTTGCTCACAACGTCTTTACCGATGATATATCCTTTGGAGTTGTCTCCAAATGTGACAGAACCTCCATCTGAGTAAATAATATTTGATAGCATATCTTTGTCTCCAGTCATATGTTTTGAGCAACCACTGTCGAGTATCCATTTTCCTCTTTTCTTGAGTGGGACCTACAAAAAATAAACGATAATATTGGTACCCCGCTTTTTGATAGGGTCCTAAGAGTTAAATCTTAGGAAACCAAACCCAAGAGGGCTCAGTATCCCATTTAAAAATGTAATCCTTATTTTTATGAACAGTTTCAAGAAAAGTGTTTATATATTTCTTCCTAATTAAATTGTTATTTGTTTTAGAAACCCATATTTTTATACTTTTTGAGAAAGGATTTTTTGTGTGTATTTTAGTAATATTTCTCCTAATTTTCTTTCTAGGTGGAGCAGTTGTTTTGTTAACATATCCTAATCCTTTCTTACTTGAGATAGATTGAGAGCTATCAATAATTTTTGATAAGGTTTCTCTTCCTTTATTAAAGTTTGAGACGTTTCTAGTAATGCTTTCTAACTTAGTTTTAAGACTAGTATTATCCAATTGTATCAATTTTACTTTTGTTTTTAGTTCATGATTTTCAGAAACAAGAGCGTCATTTTTTTCTTTTTGAGTTTCAATTTCTTGACTCAAAAGAGTGAGTTGAGAATTGATATTAGAGAATGATTGTTGTAATTTTTCAAGTTCTTCCTCTAGTATTTTTTTCTCATCTTTAAGCATATCTCTCTCAAATTCCGCTTTGTTCTGAAGTTCACGAGACTCTTTATATTTTCTTTTGAGATTTTTCAAAGTATCAATTAGTTCTGAATTTATCTCAATCATATCTTTAAAAGTAAAATCACTAACCTTATTTTCAGTAGTCATGAAGCAGACATTAGATTGCTCGTTTTCACTGTCACTACTGTTTTCTGATGAAGAAGTATCTGAGTCATCCCAAGTTACTGAGAATGCTTTCTTTTTATTGTCTTTTCTTCCCTTGATATATTTTTTCTTTAACTCTGGGCATTCCTTTTGAATGTGACCTTTCTTATGACAATTATAACATTCTAGAACTAAAGATGATGGTTTGATTGGAAAGTTCCTTTTTCCATTATTCTTGTTGGTTTTTCGGAATTATAAGAATTTTTTGAAATTTTTAGCAATAAATGCTAAATCTTCTTCATTCGAATCTTCATCCTTTTCTTCTTCAGCATGGAAAGCCATGTTCTTTTTGTCTTGAGCTTGTACTCGTTTTGCCTGCAAATTTACTTCATAGGACATTAGATTTCCTATTAACTCTTCTGGTTTTATGGTAGAGAGGTCATTAGCTTCTTCAATGGCCAAGACTTTTCTTTCCCATTCATCCGTTAAAGAGTTAAGGATTTTTGATACAATATCAAAATCGGTGTATTTCTCTCCTAATCCTAATAGTGAATGATAAATATCTTGAAATCTAGAGTACATATCATTGATGGTTTCATCTTGTTTCATTCTAAAATTTTGAAATTGATTTTTGAGCATGGAGATTTTGCTTTGTTTGACTTTGTTGGTTCCTTCATGAGTAATTTTAAGTGTTCTCCATATTTCATAATCAGTTTGACACATACTAACACGATTAAATTCATTTCTATCTAATGCACAGAATAGCATGTTCATAGCTTTAGCATTGGCAGTAGCATCCAGTTTTTGTGTGTTTGACCAAGTAGAATACTCTCCAGTAGGAAGAGTATATTCATTTTGAGTGATATTCCATGATTCAAAACTATTAGATTGCATGTAGATTCTCATACGAGTAGACCAATAATTATAATTCAAACCATTAAAGAATGGAGGTCGTGCAGTAGATTGACCTTCAAGAAAACTAGTGTTAGTGACAATGTTAGTGGATGTGCTGGTGTTATTTTCCATATTTAACAAGATATCAGATAACTTTGTAATGGTTATATGATGCCTTGCTCTGATACCAAATGAAAGTGTATAGGACCGT
The DNA here is from genome assembly GCA_030765085.1 of Allium cepa. NCBI lineage: Eukaryota > Viridiplantae > Streptophyta > Magnoliopsida > Asparagales > Amaryllidaceae > Allium > Allium cepa. Next base: position 724,255,045 of record CM060934.1, read on the forward strand.
ATAATATGGATAAACAGTGATGCAGAGTATAGATAGTAAATAGTGCGGAAAATCAATGCAGTAAGTAAAATGACACCAGATATTTTATACTGGTTCGGAGCACCGTCCTACGTCCAGTCTCAGACTCCTTCTGGAATTTCACTACAACAACCCTCACTTAACCCGGAGGAACAGTTTTATACAACCATGAGCAGCATAACAGGGACCTGAGCAGCAGAACAGGATTTTGCCTCAGCAGCCGAAGAGGACTTTCCCTTGCCTGAGCAGCAGAACAGGACTTTGACAAATTATGAAAGTAGTTGACTAAGTGTGTTCTTGATAACACTGATTTGTCAATTAAGATTACAAACTTCCTATAATCAATTCCTCAAGTATATAAATAGTGTGTGAAGATTTGAGAAGGAAGAATATTGCTAAGAATCAACGTATATAAAATATAATTCAAAGTTTCAAAGCAATTGAAAGTATTGGAGCACTTAGAATAATCACAAGAGAGAGAGTAGAGAGTTAGAATCAAAGATTGGTGTTTTTTGAAGAAGAGAGAACTCCTATATATATTCATTAGAAAATTGCAACCCTTGGTGAAGAGTTTCAGCCAAGAGAAACAACTTTTGATGGTTTGCAACTCTTCATGGAAGAAGATGTCTATTCAGAATTTTGCAGTTGAAGCCGGTTCAGTCGACTGGAGATTGTGATCAGTCGACTGGTTTTGGAAAAAAAATTAAAAATGTATTTTAAAATTTAAAAGAGGCGACGACTGTGCATATGCACAGTCAGTCGACTGGCATAACCCGTCAGTCGACTGGCTGTGCATATTTTGCACAGTGAATTTCTTTTTTAAAGAAATATTCTTTTTAAAGAAATATTGAAAACTTGAGGATTGATTTTAACATATAACTAAGACTCAACACAAATAATAGTTACTTTAATCATAGAGTTGTAGACTTGATCCTCTGTTGTCTTCTTTTTGTTATGAGTGAATGTAAGTTCTTTTCTTGGTTTCTGAACTGATTTGTCATAATCAAAACAAGTGATTCAACACATCTCATATTATTAAATATGACTACATTGGCATAAAAGTACAGAATGTTGGAATTAAACTCGGCCATAATCATGGACTTCATATTCTAAAGCTCTTTGACCTCTTGCATAGAAATTTCAAGCTCAAGGTCACTACCAATCTTTGCAATGGGTAGTTCCTCCACCTCCTTAGAAAGTTTCTTCCTTTCTTCGGCGAGCTTCTGATTCTCCTTGTAAAGCCTGGTGAGTTCAGCGGCTTGCTCGGTAATGGTAAAATCCCTGGCCTAGATAGTCTGGTCCTTATCTGTAATTTGCTTTTTCAACTCAGCCACTCTTCATGCACAATTTTCAAGATGTTGTGCATCACCATTTCAATTTGCTCATGAACTTGCTTTAAATCTACCATGAGACTATCAATGCTGGCCTTTTTCTTAAGGGTGAGTTCTCTCTCTGGTGTCTTCGATCAAATGATCCTCTCGTTCCTTAGCCATTCGCTCAAAGCCAGATCTCTTGGATTCAGATGATTGAATGTTGGTATAGTTAATCTTGTTTACTTCAAAAAGAGAAGTGCATAGTTTCTTCCATTTGTACCCTTCATCGACACCTTGCTCGACATTCTTTAAGTTTTACATCACTGCCTATTTTGGCGTGTCTGAAATATATTGATCAAACTTGACACCATGCAAAATAAGATGTGGGAATGCAACATACAAGCATAGGACTGGGCGGAAGAGTAAATGAGCAAGCAGAGAATCTCATAGGAGCAAGGGAAGTAGCAACCACTAGGGCTTGTGAGGTCGGAATTTGTTGAATTGAAGAGATCTGAGCCTGTGTATGAGGCAGAACATCCGTATAAATAGGCCTAAGGCGCTCAGAGGAATCTCTTGGACATAAAACAGGGTCACGAGACTGCTTAATATTGGCTTCTTTCTTCTTTGCTTCTCCCTCTCTCTATCCTTCTCCCTATCAACCTTGCGAGCCTCGTCAGCCTCGTAGTCTTTCTTCCTTCGCCTCTCTTCCTCGGTCTCATAGCGATGAGGCGGATTGTGATTGAGAGTTTGGCCTCTATGAGCACTGGCATGGTGAAATAACTTCTCATAACAACCACATCCCATAGATCCTGAAACAAAGAACATAACAGTATCAATGTTGAAATTATAAAGTATCGGCCAATATAAGAATGGTTGTCCATGATCTTAGTGAAGTGGGCAGTGCCAATGACCCTAAGTACTCTACCAACCGTATTGGCAATGAATTAAAGTAAGGGTCTCTCCACCTTCGGTTACAGAGCCCTATGGTGAAAGAGTGAAGCCTAAACCAATATCTCGCAGAATGTCACTGACGATGAAGTTGATCTCACCATTATCACTCAAGCCAATGAAAACATCGCTAAAAGGGCAATATTGAGTTGTATCCTCTCCTAAAGACATTACAACTTGGTGCCTAGGTGCCTTGGAAGTTTCAGTGACTATGTGCTCCAGAAGGGGCGAGCTGGGGAGAACAGGACCAAAGCCAGGCGATTGAGCGAACAATTCATCCCCTTCTTCACTAGCATGATAGTTGCTACCGCTACCATTAGCACTTTTTCCCTATTCTTTAACCATCGATGCTTTTCCCCCTTCTTTCAACTTGTATATCTCCTTCTAGAATTGAAGGCATTCTGACTGCTTCATCCCCGCCTCTCGGGGCATCGCCTCCTATGGGATCTTTAGTTTCTTTCTCATGGGTCTCCTCTCTATCTACCTTCTCAGATTGACCCTTAACTTCCCTTTAAAGATTCTTATCGAAATTATGAGTAGGGGCAGAAGAACATGTATGCGCACTAGAGCCGCTCTGCACTGGAGACTCGGCGACATCAAATCTGTTGGGTTCGAAGCAGACCACACCGCTGTAGATTTTCATTTGTCAAAAGGAATACAACGGTGCGTTGATTGGATCTAACTGCCTTAAGTGTTGTAATGTGCTTGGCGCTTTCATCTCTAGCTGGAATACGTAGAAACACATATCGAGTAAAAAAAAAGTAAATAAATTCTATCATGGGAGAAGTAATGGAAAAGAGGTGTGCATCTAGATAGCCTAAGCCAGTTGAAACCGTGCAGTCATCTTACGAAGACATATTCGCTCTTGAAGTAAGAACGCAAACCTTTGATTATTATGTAGGACGAGGAATCCTTCCTTCTCTTAAATTGTAGAAGATGCATAAGCTCGTTGAACCTTTGGGGGTCAGTTGAACCGATTCATATAGAGGATGTAATGCAAACTCAGAAGAGAATACTCATTTGGATGGACTTGGAACAAAGCCAGTCCAATTTCTTGTAGCACCATCAAGAGGAAAGGATTGAATGGTGGGATAGCACCACCTAAGCACATGTATCGGTTGCATGTTGTGAAATCTGGTGAGAGGTCATGTGCAAACTCAGCTTCCGTTGGGGGATGAACGTCCTCCTCAGGGATACTATTTTGAAGGCATATATTTCAAAGCAACCTGGTACTCAGGCAGTCAAAATCAAAGGCATCTACTCTAGCAAATTGCCTAGAATCCTTAGACACGAAGGAAGTTGACCAACTATCGGCATGACTAGGACAATTTTACCATGGAATTTGGGGGTTATAGAATGGCTTGGCCCAGTAGGAATGGTTGGTGAAGCCAAAGCTGTGGAAGATCCAATTTTAGGGAGAGTGGACGTGCCTTCACTGAATTAAGACGCGGTGATCGAGGAGTCATTCTAAACAATAAAACTTGGCGTTCAGCATGGTCGGGTATGTTTTATTTTGAATGATAAACCCATATGACCAATGTTCAAAATCCAAAGGATATCGACATGTGCTGACCAATCGGATTCTGAGTGTTGACCGGGGAAAATGAAATGTGTTAATCTATGCAGTGTGAGTGCAGTGTCTCATACACCACGAACGGACCGTCCTGTGTAGATAGCTCACTCGTGCTAGAAAAATGAGTTGTGTCGTACTTTGAGATTATATTTTAGGACTTACCCATTGACGATGAGTAATCGATAATGGAACCACTGTCCAGAGCGAAATGGAAAGCCTTTATTTTTAGGAACACCGAAAATATAGAAACAGAAAAAGCAAGATGATGGAATCATCTAGTATGATTGATCCTTTGACAAGTTGTCATTTTGGAAATCAAACAACGATCATGACTTAGCCAGACAAGAAATAGTCAAATCCAGCGAACTAGACTTGTCTTCAGAAAGATGTGCACACAACCAAGGCAAAACTCATGTTCACCATCGGTCAAGCGCACCACATATTTCAACCATTTCAATCAACTACAATCGACCAAGCCACATCGCCATCGCCATCGCCATCACCGTGACATTAGCAATCGCCAACCCCAAATTGCTTGGACCTGTGTAAGGTTTTGAGATCACGGGGCGGAGTTCCCCTAGTGATGATTCATGGGGCGATGAATGGTCCAAGGTGGTGTCAGAAGGCGATGGCGGCAGCAACAAGTCGAAGGTAAGGTCAGAGAGAAGGTGAAGTCGGTGACAGGTGGACTCAGGTCGTGGAAGAGCAAGAGACTCGGGTGAAGGCAGAAGGACGTAGGAAATGAGAAGTAGAAAAAAAAATCTACGTCCTAAACATAAATAGGTCGATGGAAAACCAAATAGGTTGGTACCGAGTTAAATAACTCGGTAGCAGGTGATTTTTCTCCCTCCTGAATCTTCCAGAAAGCATGGCAAAGAGAAGTTCTGCTCATCTAAGGCAAGAAGAGATCTCCAGAGTTCGGATCATGTCCCCGATGCAAAGGAATGAAATTCCAACTATAACCAAGCCAAACAGTTAAAGGAAAATCAACCAAGCGAAAGCAATGTTTCGAGATAACACTTGAATGATCATTTGAATTTGCAGGAAACTAGTCCAGGACTTATCATGATCCCGAGCACGTTTTGTTTTCAACAAAAGCATACTCTAGAGGGCAAGTGTTAATCAGATTTGTTACCAAGCAGAAGTCAATGAAAGTTATAACATCAAGACGAAGGCGAAATGACTCGAAAACTTGGAAGCACACTAAGAAGAGCTGGAGAAACAAGTGGGAAAAGTTTCAGAGGGAATGGAGTTAAGGAAATAACTCGGTGCCAACTCAAATAAATTGGTGACGAGTCATCTTTCCTCCTCGTTCCTCTTCCTAAACTCCATACATCTCACATACAACTCCAATTACTCGTGGTCAAATGGTTTTTCCAAAGTTTGGACGAACAATGTTAAGCATTGATGAGAAGAAAGTGAAGAAAGCGGGATAATTCAAGCACTAACGGGAAGATCATTGGAATCAACTAAAAGTCGAAGGGAGATTGGAACTCATCAAGAAGAAGAAGGAAGAGCAAAGCAAGTGAAGAAGTTCACTCAGAACTAATAAAAGCAAGTCGGTACTGCGTCATTTAACCTAGCACCAAATTATTCTTTTTGTTCGTGGGTCTCTTGTTTCTCTTGTACAACTTCAGGTTGCCTTTTGGACTCAGTGCAAGTAGGCCCCTGGTCATGTACCAATGTTTCTCTATAAAAACACACCTTACTACAACTAAAGAGGGATCTGATTCTTGGCTGTCATAAACTCTGTCATTTCTTCGTCTTCTGCCTCCCTATCAATAGTCGCTTAGACGGCTACTCTTGGCAGTTCTAGGCAATAAAACATGTCAAACCCTAGTAATAATGACTTGTAATTTCAAAATCTTTGTAAACAACAATCAATAAAGACTACAAATGGATCTAGGCTAGAGATTGTCGAACCACTATAAAAATCTTATGTCTCTATGTTCTATTTTCTTTTATTTTCAATATATCTGTTAGATCCAGGTCCTACAGGTTCTTTGCAACTCATTCTTAGATGTTGATCCATTTTTTACGTCAACAATGCGGTACTATCAAAACATAAAATGTTATATTCCACATTGCAAATCACATCATGCTACTATGAGTCATATAAACACGTGAAGTGTTACACGATAATAAAGCAAAATGCTATTTAGAACTAAACGTGGACGTTCTACAACAACAAAATAACACTGTATAAAATATTAAAAATGTTGAAATGATATTAGAAGGTCGCAATCAAACATAAAATGGTATACGGTATTCAAGCATAATGATACTATAGATAACATAAAAACATGAAATCCTACAAGATAAAAATATAATGTCATTTAAAATTAAATGTTGAAATGGTACATAAAGTTAACATTACAAATGTAATAAACAATTTGTAGAAAAACAACATGATGTTCGATTGTATAATTCATCACACTAATTGACTATAATGAAATCAACACAAATTTGCGATTGAAAAAATAAATATATAACTCCAAAATCACAAATCAAAAAAATTACGATAAAAATTATAATATAATACAATCCAATAGTAGAATGCTACTGATAGTAGCATCATAAGAAATCACCTTCTTCATCCCTTACTCCTCTATCATCATATCGCCACATCCATTTCGAAAACCGAAACTGCCCTCCTCTAAGTGCTTGTCAACACCAAAGTGCTCCAACTTTAAAACCACTATTGTTACATAGATCTCCAAAACTCTAGTCGACCTGTTCAAGTTGTCACCTCCATCAGAGTCACCACCATCAAAATTTCGCATCGCCTTCTCAACCCTAGCAGCCCCCGATGTCGGTTGCAAACCCTAGTTTTTATTTGTTGCGATTAAAACAAAAAGTTGAATTTTTGGTGAATTTTGTAAAATAATTGGCTCTTGGTTAAAAAAATGGTGTTCTTAGAGCCAATAAATGTGTAACGTATACTTTTTTAGAAATATGATTCTTTTTTTATTTTTATATTATTATTTTCTTTTTTATACTATGCAACTTTTACTTTGCAATATTTCCATAAGAAAACTTGTATTTTTCAATGAAATGCATAACCTCTACATTTTTAGAAAAATAATTTCTTTGTTTAAGTTTTTTACGTGCAAGATGTATAATTTTAATTATTTTTCATTTTGCATATTATTATTTTTTCCTCGGAGTTGTGTAAAGGGTTTTCATAAGGGTGTTACAACTTAGGGGGCGTTCGCAGACAAATTGAATTAGAGGTTAGAGCATTCATGGACAAATGGTCTATTAGAGATTGAGTAAGATGTAAAAAATTAAGGGCCTATTTGGTTTCATTTTGTGTTTTGCGTTTCAAACATTTATAACAAAATACAAAGATAATGGAAAAGGAAATTTAAAGTTTTAGGTCATTATGAAGATGATGGAGGGATGATGACGGAGAGGATGAGCTATTTTTCATTCTTTTGTTATTTCTCAAAACACGAAAAACAAAATAAATTTGTTTTCTATTTAATATATTAGTTTTAATTTTCAAATCGGTTGTTTTTTAAAAATAGATGTATACTTTTTTTGAACAAAAACACAACTAAAAATGACAAACGAAACGGGTCCTAAGTCTTGAAAAAACCGATATAACAATTTTTATGTCCGACGTATCGAAGATAAGTCGGATTTAAAAATTAAGTTCGGGAAAATCTAGGGAATCGACACGTTAGAATCTCCTTTCCTAGCCACAACATAATTTTCATGTCGAATATAAAAAACCACCGGCGTTTTTCCTCCCACTAACCTTTTCCTCCCACTAACCGCTTGTCCCCACGAACGCACCCTTACTTGTTTTGTAAATCTTGCAAAACGATGTACCTGAGCTCCAGTCATCTATTAGTAGTTTATCCAAAACAAAATCAATCAAATGCACAATAGTCTTATCATATTTTATTTTGTAAAGGAGAAATTGAATGGATAAATACACCAAAACCCTAGAAAAGTAAGAATTGATGAGCCTAAATGGTAGATGGTGAAAAAAGGGAGACCAAAAGATCAATTCAAATCATGAAACCATGGAAGAAGGATTCCTAAAAATACCACCTGCGGTAACACAAGTACAATGAGATCTACAATAAAGAAAACATACAAAAACGTTGAATCCGCTGCAACTAGTTCACAAGTCTGTTTACCAAGTTAAAAATGAACTTTACACTTCAAGACTGTACTAAATCAACAAAGTTAACAAACCATCACAATGGAACAAAATTTATTCAGTTTGTTTAACATTTGAAACAAAAATTACAAGACCAAATCACAATATTCTGTAATCAGTAGATGCACGTTAACATTAAACATCTGAGTGACATTCTCGTTTTTTCTTTTTCCTTCAAAAATTAAATAATTTCACATACAAAACACACTGCTTATCATTTTAGTATACAAGAAGCAGGAATCCAATGATTCAGGCCTTTGTTATGCCCTGTGAATGTGGTTCAAATTCTTCGTTAAGATTGATATCAGGCCTGGCCTCAGCTTCATTTTCTGCTTCCTCGTCGAACTGCCCAGGTTCAAGTTCTGGGCTTTGCTCTCTGGCTTCTTCTTCTGGTGTTGTATCTTCATTGTTCGCAACACCAATAGCTGCATTATCAGAATCCATGGGAATCATTCCCTCCTCTAGCTCTGTGCCACTCTCTGTTTCTGCTGCCGTAGTTGCACCCTAAATATTGTAAAACATATAGCTTTCAGCTTTGAGTATTAAGCTCTTCACATAAACTATATTAGCCTACATCCTAGTAAATTAAGATTTCCTTAAGTTGATCGGTGTAAAAAAATAATTTTAAAAAAAAACAACCACCCTATATGCTCATACTAACCACCCTATATGCTCATACCCAGCAATCAAGTGCCCTGAAAGAATAAAGATAGCATAACTTCACGATGAAGCCACGTTAAAATGCGAACCCATAACACATTGCCTCAATGTTTCTCTCCACCTAACCTGACAACTTTAGTTATAACCAATGTACTGTTCAAATTGGGGTCCTATTAAATATTGTAATTATATTGACTGTTTGGGATTCTGATGTCTCAAACTCCACCATTTTTCATTAAATCCTAACATCTAATGTTATCACTAAATTGGCAGTGGCCATTGTCCCAGGTAGCAAAACATCTAGCTTGAGTTGTTGAACATCTTTAGTTCAAACTTCTAAGCACATGAAATAACCATGTTTGAAAAAACATTATCACTACATTTAAGTCTTGCTATTTATAAACATGCTATAAATTTAAAAAAAAAATTGTTCAGCTGAACTTTTTTAATAACATGTAATATTTATAAACATTATCGTTGACATTAAATATCTCAAACTTGAAGCGTAAATAAAAAATTTAGAATTTTTTTCTTTCTAAAAGTAACCTTTAAAGTAACTTTTTCATCTAAATATCTTCCTCAAAGACCATGTATTTGTCATACTTTCTTTTTCGTTTGTTTAAGAATTTATACTATATAATTTATACATAGTATTTTTCAGTCAACTTATATACGAATCATAACTGATAAAATATTTTTAAAACTACTCCGATGATGATTATGTCAATGAAAATAATGAGTCATTAATCATGATGAATATGCATTGTTGAATATGCTTTATTACCGACGATAATAGAAGGCTATGTCAAAAAAATTATTTGAAGGCCTATTATTGGTATTTTATAAGAGGCTATTATTGGTATTTTATGAGTACATCGTTAGCGTATTTTCTTAAACACAATAGAAATATTAGCAATAAACTTAAAATAAGAAATGTTCTAATTTAGTCAAAGATATTATAAGTAAATGAGTTTTCATAATTGCAAGCTTTTAGAAGAAAAAGGATAGAACCAGTTCTAGAAGAGTTTTTAAAAACTAAAAAGATTATTTATAGAAGTATATGTGGTGTGTGTATTATTTTAAAATGTGTGTAACAAAATGATGTTGAGTTGAACAAATATGTACACAAAAGGATGTGAAATAAAATATGAAATTCAGAAAGTCTTCATGTATATTAGTTTGCAAAAAATATATGATATTTTTCAATAAACTGGGTTTTGATTAATATTTTTATCTTATGCATCGCATCTGCCAAAATATGACTGTTAAGTATTGTCATGGCATCGTTCATATACCTTGATTAAGTCAAATAAACAAATCATATTAATGTTAAAATATGGGTAATGTTACATTTTAGAAGTGCAGTTGAGCTTTAAATATAATAAACACATATACACAAAGTATATATACACATAAAGTGTACTCCATATATAAACATAAATGAATGTATACGAATGTGTACACATATCCATGTATGCACATATGTATATCGTTGCTCAGCCTGTGATTCACCCAGAGTATGTCCAGGATGTTCAGGGACTGCTCTCTCCGAATTTACAGGCGTAAGCATGGTTCTAGGGCTGCACAAAGATTGGGTTGGGGTCAGGTTAAACCAAACACTTCACCCGACGTGTATAAGTATGGGTTAAAGAGTTTAACCCATACCCGACCCCATATGAGGTTGGATATGGGTTGGGTTAAAGTATGGGTTGGATTGTGTGTGTAATAATAATTATAATAATAATGCAATTTGGAAAAAAAATCAAAATAAAATAACAAAATATTCAACTCAAAATAGTAGATTTTAGCTACCATAATGCCCCTTAAAAAGAACCGATTCACTACAACACGTATTTCATAAATACATCATATAGAATTTAGTGAAGAATTTCATTCCAAAATACATTAAAATGCTCTTAGAATATTCCTCAAAATTTCACAATCAACCCAATGGGTTTTGACCATTCCATTTTACTTAGTTGACATCTAATATGACTTTTAAGTATATTTGTTCTAGAAAAACTTTATTTTAAATTTTGACTAGTCTAATTTTACTTGGGCTGATGTTAGATTATTTTTGATACCTTAACTTCACGACGAAGCCATGTTAAAATACGAACCCATAACATATTACCTCAATGTTTCTCTCCACCTAACATGACAACTTTAGTTATAAACCAATGTACTGTTCAAATTGGGGTCCTATTAAATATTGTAATTATATTGACTGTTTGGGATTCTGATGTCTCACACTCCACCATTTTTCATTAAATCCTAACATCTAATGTTATCACTAAATTGACAGTGGCCATTGTCCCGGGTAGCAAAACATCTAGCTTGAGTTGTTAAACATCTTTAGTTCAAACCTCTAAGCACATAAGATAACCATGTTTGAAAAAACATTATCACTACATTTAAGTCCTGCTATTTATAAACATGCTATAAATTTAAAAAAAAATTGTTCAGCTGAACTTTTTTAATAACATGTAATATTTATAAACATTATCGTTGACATTAAATATCTCAAATTTGAAGCATAAGAAAAAAAATTACAATTTTTTTCTTTCTAAAAGTAACCTTTAAAGTAACTTTTTCATTTAAATATCTTCCTCAAAGACCATGTATTTGTCATACTTCCATGTATTTGTCGTACTTTCTTTTTCGTTTGTTTAAGAATTTATACTATATAATGTATACATAATATTTTTCAGTCAACTTATATATGAATCATAACTGATAAATATTTTTAAAACTACTCAGATGATGATTATGTCAATGAAAATAATGAGTCATTAATCAGGATGAATATGCTTTGTTGAATATGCTTTGTTACCGACGATAATAGAAGGCTGTGTCAAAAAATATATTTGAAGGCCTATTATTGGTATTTTATAAGAGGCTATTATTGGTATTTTATGAATACATCGTTAGCGTATTTTCTTAAACACAATAGAAATATTAGCAATAAACTTAAAATAAGAAATGTTCTAGTTTAGTCAAAGATATTATTAGTAAATGAGCTTTCATAGTTGCAAGCTTTTAGAAGAAAAAGGATAGAACCAGTTCTAGAAGAGTTTTTAAGAACTAAAAAGATAATTTATAGAAGTATATGTGGTGTGTGTATTATTTCAAAATGTGTGTAACAAAATGATGGTGAGTTGCTACTCTAACAAATATGTACACAAAAGGATGTGAAATAAAATATGAAATTCAGAAAGTCTTCATGTATATTAGTTTGCAAAAAATATATGATATTTTTCAATAAACTGGGTTTTGATTAATATTTTTATCTTACGCATCGCATCTGCCAAAATATGACTGTTAACCATTGTCATGGCATCGTTCATATACCTTGATCAAGTCAATTAAACAAACCATATTAATGTTAAAATATGGGTAATGTTACATTTTAGAAGTGCAATTGAGCTTTAAATATGATAAACACATATACACAAAGTATATACACATAAAGCATACTCCATATATAAACATAAATGAATGTATACAAATGTGTGAACATATCCATGTATGCACATATGTATATCGTTGCTCAGCCTGTGATTCACCCAGAGTATGTCCAGGATGTTCAGGGACTGCTCTCTCGGAATTTACAAGCGTAAGCATGGTTCTAGGGCTGCACAAAGGTTGGGTTGGGGTCAGGTTAAACCAAATACTTCACCCGACCCGTATAAGTATGGGTTAAAGAGTTTAACCCATACCCGACCCCATATGAGGTTGGATATGGGTTGGGTTAAAGTATGGGTTGGATTGTGTGTGTGTAATAATAATAATAATAATAATAATAATAATAATAATAGCAAATTGAAAGAAGAAGAAAATCAAAATAAAATAACAAAATATTCAACTCAAAATAGTAGATTTTAGCTACCATAATGCCTTAAAAAGAACCGATTCACTACAACACGTATTTCATAAAAACATCATATAGAATTTAGTGAAGAATTTCATTCCAAAATACATTAAAATGCTCTTAGAATATTCCTAAAAATTTCACAATCAACCCAATGGGTTTTGACCATTCCATTTTACTTAGTTGACATCTGATATGACTTTTTAAGTATATTTGTTCTAGAAAAACTTTATTCTAGATTTTGACTAGTCTAATTTTACTTGGGCTGATGTTGAATAATTTTCTTTAAATAGGGTTAGGTTAAAATGGGGTTGAGTTGAAAAAATATCACACCCAACCATATATAGTATGGGTTGTAAACTGTAACCCATATCCGACCCAAACTAGGATGAGTTGGGTCAGATTTATATGGATTGGGTCGGTTGGTGGGTTGGGTTGTGTCGGGTATGGGTTGTGTGCACCACTACTTGGTTCTCTGAGATTCCCAGTTGTTGCAGTTTTTAAAGAAGGATTTCTTCCGCAGAGTTAATCATGCAAATTTAGAAAAATAGATTGATGTACGGTAAGAAATCTAATATTACCCGGTTGTCCTCAGGTTGTGTTGCAGATCCTTTTGCCTCATCTTCTTTCTTAACCCGTTTATTTTTGTCAACAGGTTTAGCATGAAATTTAGCACGAACTTCTAGTGGCAATAGTTCAGGAGGAACTACTCCTTCAATGCCATGATCCGTAAACTGCCATAAAGGAACAAAAGAAATTTTCAAGCAATTTTTATTTGGTCTAGAGATGGATAGGATTTATTTCATCATAAGGAGACGTACACGAGAAAATCCCTCCAGATCTTGTTTGGCAGAAAAGCGCAACCCTCTCCAGCAATAAACCTGAGTTTGTCCCAGGTTTAGACATAAACAATCCTCTTGGATTTCAAACAAAGGAACTGCGGATTTTTAAACAGAATAAAATACAGACCAAAATTCTACAGTTCATAACTGAGTTACTGTCTATTCAGTCGAGACCACAACTGTGGGCATTTTCTAAACCAAATTACTCTTTTATAGTTGTGTGGCAGGGTAGGGAGGGACAGAGATGTACTAATAAGATAAAATGAAAAACAACCAAGTCATGGTAAATACATAATATTATACATGTTGTTAATCGTAAGAATATTTGATAGATGAAACTCATAATAGAAACTTACTTTGTTATTTTTATGGTGATACTGAGCTTCAATTCCAGCAGATTCATCCATCTGAAAATCCATTAAAGTAGCTACTCAGTAAAAAATTAAATTAAATTATTAACATCTCATATGAATTGAAGCAGCTTTCTGATATACTGCCGTAATCGTTAATTGTTATTCTCAGAAGCTCATACATCCTCAGCAAGTGGTTTCCAATATTCATTGATTGAAGGGGTACGAACACGTTGAGGATCAGTTAAACAATCCTGAAATCAAAACAAGACAAAGATAAGCCCGTTATGAAGAAGTAGATTATAAAGCACGATATAGAGATTAAAAGGTTTTAGATCCATAGTGCTTCGTTTTATCTAATATATTACTTATCACACCTTACCAATTAATAATCATGTAAAGAATTGTACACACTTAAATTCAAGGAGTCCATCTCTAATTTTTCTTATCCAAATTCACCATGTTCGTGGACTTTAGGGTAGCATAACATGTCAAGTACCGTTCAGAATAATTAAGAAGGATGTGTTTCATTTTGATATGTCCACAATCCAATACCAGTAGCCCCTTAAACTATGGATATATGCAAAGATATCAATTATTTATCGTGTTTTTCATCATTAGGCCATGATATCAATTATTTATCTTGTTTTTCATCATTAGGCCATAGTGTTGCATGATAAGATGCATGCAGAACTTGATAACCAACTTCTTTCTTGACATCTAGGCCATACATAATGTGATAACAAAATTCATGTTGGGCACGCTCATAGTTCACTCAACAGTGATCCTTTTTTTTTCCTTTTAACAAAAGAACAAAAAAAAACTAATATGGAGTTCTTTATGATTGTCCATCCAACCTATAAGTAGTAGCAAGTACAATCTGTAATGACTAACTGGTAGAATACTTCTGTGTTAATCATGCATTAAAGCTCAAGCTGTACTCCAAATACTCTAAAATCTCTGGTCATTAGTCAGACACATGCTTGAGCTGCTGAGCATATGAGCTTACATTCGAGTTCAAAACCATTCAAAAAAAAAAAAAAACATATTCCTGCAGCAATATAAAATGACTGTACAAATTCTTCTCATCTGTCCATCGCCTTTATGAGGTGGAGCCTTGGCGCAACGGTTATGTCACCCGTATGGTGATCTGGACGCCCAGATTCGAGTCCGGAAACAGCCAAACAATTTGTGCTTGGTGAAATAAAATGGTAGTAATATGGTTTGGTTGGAAAATTAAATGTGGATAATGGAATTATGTTAATTTGTTGGTGAATTAATTAAATAAAAGACAAAAGAAATTAATTCAACATTTATTTGTTGCAAATGAATATAAAATGAAGAGAATAAAGTTTTGAAAACTTTTATAAGTTATTTTGGGGTGGAGCCTTGGCGCAACGGTTAGGTCACCCGCATGGTGATCTGGGCGCCCAGATTCGAGTCCGGAAACAGCCAAACAATTTATGCTTGGTGAAATAAAATGGTAATAAGATGGTTTGGTTGGAAATTAAATGTGTATAATGGAATTATGTTAATTTGTTGGTGAATAAATTAAATAAAAGATAAAAGAAATTAATTCAACATTTATTTGTTGCAAATGAATATAAAATGGAGAGAATAAAGTTTTGAAAACTTTTATAAGTTATTTTGGGGTAATATTGAACGTTGAATGGTTTTTTTTATAGAATGTAATAATTGTGGAGATAGTGGTTAAATAACGATTTTTGTTAATTTTAATGATGTATTAAAATTAAATATGGTAAATATTGTAAATATTGTAAATAAAAATATGAAATTTTATTTAGAAACAACATTTGGGTGTAGGAATAATCGTAATATAGTTTTTTATGATGAATTGGACAAAGAAATGATTTTTGTGTAATTTTTGTTGATTAAAATGTTGTTTTGTGTAAATAATAGTGTAAATTTAAGTATTTAATTAAAACGAAATTTTAATGATGGAAATTTATTTTTAGTAGCTAAATTAATTTTAAAATATGTTAGTTGCATTTTTATAAAGATAGAAACATGTTTTGTATAAATTATTTGGTGAATTAAGTGATGAAAATGGTGAAAACATGTTAATAGTATAACATAACTAAAATTTGTTCAAGTATTATGACATTATTGCTTATTGGGTAAGGAAATTAACCCCAAGCCCAAAACCATTTTATAGAGGAGAGGAAACTCGTGTCTGTACGTACAATCCATCTCCTCCTTCCTTTCATTCCTTTCTCTGAGATAAACCAAAATCCAAAAATGACTTCTTCTTCAAGGCTCTAAATCAGATTTTCAAGCCTCCAAACTAAATTAAATCATAAAAAATTAAAGAATTAAAATCTCCTACAGGTAATCTCTCTAAAACCCTAACTTATTTCATCCATCTTTTGATTTGAGAAAGGGTTGTTTACTGTAATTGATGTTTTTGCTTTGCATGTCTATTCTTCTTTCTCTAGCAGGTTTCTAGCTTCAATCCAAGGTCTAATGCACCAATCTTTGCTTGCTAAATCCTCAATTTGCTGCAAATAAATTCTAAGGTGAGTATTAACTCACATTTCTAACTTAAATAAGCTTGCAATGCCAATTTTATGTTGTCCTCTTTGTTGTTTGCTGGAAAAAAATTCCAGAAATTGAACCTGAAACTAATATAATCATATCTCTCACGTTTCTTATCCAAATTCGATGATTTTGGATGTTTTGGAAAGATAAGGCTTTTAGCTAAAAGTTTCATGTTTTGAGTTTTATGAATTTTTGAGTTTAATTTGATCAAAAATGCACTTCTTTGTCGCTGTCCCGAGAGCAAAAGACAGCGACAATAAATCCAGACTTGATAATTGTTTTGGGTATATCTTTTGACCTGTATGTCCGAATCAGGTGATTCTTTTTTTGAATTCTTGCTATTAAAATGTTCATCAACTTTCATGTTTTATGATTTATCAAAATCTATGATCTACAGGATCAAAATGGCTCTTTAAGCCGCAACCATGTTGTAATGCATATTGTTCACAGTTTCGTAATTTTTGACCTGAGAAATAAAATCATCATAACTTTTAACTCGATTGTCTAAATTAGGTGATTCTTTTTCCGTATTTTAGCTTTTGCAATGCTCTTCAATTTTCATATTTTATGATTTATAAAATTCTTGGTTCTACAGGATCAAAATGGCTCTTTAAGCCGCAGCCCTGTTGTTATGCACATTGTTCACAGTTTTGTAATTTTAGACCTGAGAATTCAAATTGTCATAACTTTTGGCCCTATTGTCCAAATTAGGTGATTCTTTTTCTGTCTTTTAGCTTTTGCAATGCTCTTCAACTTTCATGTTTTATGATTTATCAAATTCTGGGTTCTATAGGGTCAAAATGGCTCTTTAAGCCGCAGCCCTGTTGTTGCGCACATTGTTCACGGTTTTGTAATTTTATACCTAAGAATTAGAATTGCCATAACTTTTGACTCGAATGTCCGAATTAGTTGATTCTTTTTCTGACTTCAAGCTATGACAATTTTCTTCAACTTTTATGCTTCATGTTTTCTCAAATTTTGAGTTTAAAAGGGACAAACTGACAAAACAAGCCGCAAGCCTGAGTTCTTTTACAATGTTTGAGCATTTTCCGCTGAATTGTTTTTGAATTCGATGATTTTGAGCACTTTTTTTTGAGACAATTCTAAAAGGCTAACTCCAACTAATAGAAAAGCCAACATTAATGTCGATTCGCACTGCGAATTGATGGTTTCAATTGGGTTTTGTCGTATGTTAATTTTATTGAATTTCCATCGATTTTTTTGCTGTTTCTGTGCACGTGTTTTCTAAACCGTTTTCGGAATGGTTTTTAAAATGCAAAAGCTTTTGAAGTAAATGTTTTATAAAAGTTTATAATTAATTTTAAAACTATACATACATACATATATATATATATATATATGTTTTCTATATAATAAAGAGATTTTCAAAGCAACAATTTTCAAATAATTTCCAAAATCGTTTAAGAACCCGTTTTCTCGAAGTACGTATTTTCTATATAAAAAAACACATTTTTGCACTCTTCAAGAGAACGAGGAAGTGACTTAAACGGTATAATAAACCACGTGGTATGGGACACGTAGGTTTGTTATACTGGTTAATTCCGGACTTGTTCCTTTGAAGCTACACACATTTGGAAGTTAGTAACATATTCCATTGTTGTTGCCAGTACTAGACCGGGGGGGCCACTAGCGTTGGGTCGGTGGAGCCACATATATACATAAGGCCGAGGGGCCAACGTTGATAAGCGCACTATTATAGCACTTGGCAAGGCCGAGGGGGCCGCTTATTATATGCACGTGCAGTTATTATTGTTATGGATCCATACCGTTATTGTTGCTATTTCTAGATTACATCCTTATTTATTTTTTAGATTTTGTTGTTTTCCATATGTTCATCATAATGTTGTTCTTGGAGTTATATGTTTATATATATATATATAGCCTATGTGCTATTCGAAGATTTTCATATGGTGAATTTATTATGTAGTTGTTGGGACCTTATGTGTCCTATTTGGTGCTATGATGCGGTTTCCATCTTGTTGTTTTGTTGTTGATTGAGATTTTATATATGGCTTAGCCATGGAGCATAGCTTACTGTTGTTGATGGAAGCCTTTTATTATGTCGATGTTGAAGCCGATGATATGAGACATTTATACATGATTTAATCGATGTTGTTACCCTTTTTTATGAAAATTTCGTATGATATTCTAGTTGTTATCATCTCATGAATTATGAGATGACATATGTTATAGCTTCTTCTCTATTGAGAAGAATTATTATTTATTATCTTTATACTTCACCTACCATTCTCTAATCAATTTATTTAAGCTAGACTGGCCCGTGTATTTTATGTACTCGGCTCAGACCGAGTTGTTTCAGGTTAACCACCTGCTGTAGATTCCCTTGTAGCTGCTTTCGCTATGGTCCACTTTGCTTTGTGTTGGATGCGAGTCCACCTTTTGTGTTGTCGTTTAGCTATCTTTTTGTGTACTCTGATCTATGTATATTCTTTTAAGACATGATGTATATATATGTGGTCTGTGTTACCACTCACTTATGTATCACTTATGTATCACTTATGTACTCAGACATGATGTATATATATGATGACATATGTTATGTTGTCGTTTAGCTACCTTTTGTAATACCCTTTGTTAGTGTGGGTCTCGGGGTGGGACGTTACCGCTTGGAAAAGGCTGCGTACATTATCGACTTCCTCAGAGCCCGCTATCGTGCGGGAGCCTCGTGCACTGGGTTCCACCTTTTCTTGTCCATCACCTTTATGGTGTAAACCATCTACTTCTAATGTCTCTATCTCTTATGTTGATATCAATTAATTAGTTAAAACATAGATTTGTTGATATCAATTAATTAGTTAAAACATAGATTTGTAATATGTGTATTCTATCTGTAAAATACAACATCAAAGGATATAACTAGAACATACAGGATGCTACTTGTTGAACTAGGTTAGAAAATAATACTAGAGCATGCAGGATGCTACTTGTTGAACTTGGATAGAAAATAATAGCTTGAACATACAGGATGCTACTTGTTGAACTTGGATAGGAAATGATAACTAGAACATACAGGATTTTGATCTGCCCATTTCCATAACTGTGCTAACTCTTTGTTTCCCAGTCTCCATCGTACTTTACTAAGACAAAGAAATACCAAATGAGATCCAACTGAAAAAGCAAATATTATTAGCAGCATAAAATAGACAAGCATTTTAAATATACCATCTGTGGGAACTGACTATCACTTAAGTAATAACCGTAATGTTACCTTTAAGACATTGTTGTAGTGCAATGGTGTCGATAGAGAGAGGTTGTATTTAAACAAAGTTAAATTCTAAAATTAGTTGGTGAAAATCAATTTATAAATCATGACAGTATAATTCTAAGATAGCAGATTAAGATTCAGCCATAACAATATAATATGTTAAGTAGATCTCAACTTTGAACATATATGTAATTGCAACCTTTGTTTTGAAACTAAGATATGTCGTGTTCTTTATACACATATATGCGTCACATGTATCAAATTACTAGTTAGGATATGTTTAAGTTCATGACAATCATTATGAACTGAAGTTATAAAAAAAATACAAATTAATTAGTTTAGTACGATGATTTTTATTGATTGAAGAATATTTGAACTATTGTGTTCAGTATATAAATACATATTATGAATTACTCTGATTCATGGTTCAATTTCAGGCTAATTTATAAATGTACGATTTGATCCAGTAAAAATTAGCAAGATGGTACATAAGGGTGAACGCCCAAAAAAATAAAAAATAAAATAAAATAAAACACACACACACATACAAAGTGTGTGTAAGCCGCAAATACGACCTAATAATTACTTGAAATTGGAACTAGAAGAAACTACAAAATACATCGAATTCTCATCTAATGACAGTGTGATATAGTTCTAATGACATTGTTATATATTGTTCTGAGTTCCCAAATTTGTTACATGTGAATGGAAGGATCTGTTGATATACCAACTACCAAATAAACAATAAGATTGCATCCATCTCTTAGTAACTACAATTCAAATACATACCAAGTCAAAAATTAGAAATGGTACTGAATCTGATAATGTCAAATTACATTCATGCATATCAAATGCCAGTTGACATCCACCAAATAAATACAACACAAGGGGACATGTGACCTCAAAATGACAGGGGAAACCTAGATGGAAACATTCACTAAATTTTGCCGTTCAGTGTTTGCTGGCGCTTGTCTAACATCAGCGTTTGAATAACGTAAAAATTGAGGAATGACATAGTTGAAAATGAAAAGGAGGTAATCAAACTATGATACCACGCAAATATTGAGGTTCTAACATTGATAAATGTCCCGATCAAAGATAAGCCAACAGACAAGATTTTAGGTCCTGGAACAAAACACGCTCACCGTTTTTTTACAGCCTCTTGACCAGCTTTTTTCTCAGTCGTTTGCTTCTCAAATGGTTGGCAACCATCTTGTTTCCACCAGACCTGAAGAGATGCACTCCATTATATAGATGATAACAGTACTTATCAAATAATAGTATTAACAATGTCTATGATAGGAGTTACCCAATTTTTCTCTCGTTCCAATATGTGTTCAATACTTTCAAGGAACTCCTTTCCTTTAGGTGGAATAGATTCAATTAATTTCTTGACACGGTCTTCGTATAATTTAATTTCCTCTTTCTGAAAAGGAAAAAAAATTGAGACATTCAGATAGAGCAAGGAATTAAGGATGTATACAACTAACGTAACTTGTAGCAGATACAATTGGGTAGTAGTTCTGAGAATTATTAGGACGAAGCAATTTGGCATTTCCATAAATTATTATTTTTCCATTGCATATAAAATGTTAATATGAAAAAAATACCGACCGTGGTTTCTGAAGGACTGTCTTTGTCATTTTTTCCAGGAGCCTACATAAAACGGAAAGGGATTTATGTCATTGGGGAAGAAAAAAAGAAGGTGATGGTGTCGCCGTTTCTTTCATTGGTTACATCCGTTAAGTCAAAACAATTCATAGCTATTATGGCAAAGAAAGAAAATCCACTATTATTAGGAAGGTGATGATGTTTCTTTCATTGGTAATTACATCTGTTAAGTCAAAACACATCGTTGCTATTATGGCAAGATAGCAGCGATTAACGTAATTGTACGATTGGGAAGGTGGTATATTTCTACAACCAATAAAAGGTATTGGCTGTCTAGGTTTCGACCGTGCTCACTGCACGCCATTTCAACCCTCAATTAATCACCATTTCAACCGTCGATTAACTTACATAAATACACATTCAATATTTCCAATTCTCTAAGCATCTTAACAAAACCCATATATGAGTGCATGCACATCGTGCATGATGATATGCTAGTTTAACCATAAAGTTAAACTCACACTAACACTACCTTGATTTTGCAGAAAGCAAAAGAAGAAAATCACAGCAAATACTATTGTAACAGGAGGATAAAACACAATTTTCGATAAAATCAAAAAATGTCGCAGAACTTAAAGATTGTATACATTGAACTCAAGAATCAATGAAACTATCAACACACCTTAAGCAAAATTTAATGTATGAAATATAAATACTTAAACTGGATTCTGGTCAGTTGGAATTTTGAAGACTGAACTGAAGCAAGAATGGCAATATTGGTATTGTTGTGGCGATTTGAGTGAATTGTAGAACTATTTGAACAGAGATCGAAACTCAAAATACGAAACTTGTTGGAATTTATGGCTTCATGTGAACGTAAATTTGAGTATCAAACCTTTTTAGCTTACATGCTTCAAGTTTAAAAAGTTATGAAAGTAAGCTCTTATGATAACAGGAATCGTATGATATGTTACTGCACTTACATGCAAAGTAAAAACTAAGTGAAAAACAGAAAACTGCTTAAATTATAGTGTTATAAAAAACGCATGAAATCTACCAAATTCCCAAATGTAACCCACTGTCCACCATTTTCTTCCAGCACTGGTATCAAAAAACCTTAAAATCTTACGATTTAAATCCTATTTCAGATCGAATTTTTTCCCTTTACGATTCAATTTACATTCTGATTCAAACTTAGTTAACTTAAAACTGCAGTTGAGAAATATCATTTAATCCATACTGTTGTATTCAATATACTTATTTGGATCCATAATTATCGTCCTAGTGTTTTCTAAACAAAATAAAAATGGAACAAAAGAGAAAATTGAGTTTAAGGTTTAGGTGTAGAAGTTCAAACATCAAAATCAGTTTCAAAGACGCATATCGAGTTTAAGCCTTATACTATAGGTCTTGAATCTACAGTTCACAATTCAAATCTAGTTTCAATTTGATGTTTGAACTTTATGATTTACGATTTAACCCATTTTGTAAACCTTCGTCTTCAAAGTTATCAAGTATGTACTGAAGATGCCTTGATCTTGTCCTGACAGTTATCCTTAATAATTGACCAAATAGTTTTCAATGACAATGTATCTGTGAATATACAATGCCATCTCCATGTTAGGTGTGGGTTTGTATTCAATATATGACCAGGCCTGCTAGGAACCTCTCCAACCCTCTTCGGTTGTTGCCATACACCTTGAATTATGATTTGTGCTCT
Organism: Allium cepa; assembly: GCA_030765085.1. Classification (NCBI taxonomy): domain Eukaryota; kingdom Viridiplantae; phylum Streptophyta; class Magnoliopsida; order Asparagales; family Amaryllidaceae; genus Allium; species Allium cepa. The sequence goes on from CM060934.1 coordinate 724,277,931, forward strand.
AAAGTCAAAACAAATTTGATTGTAACCGATTTCAGCAGAAAAAAAACAAACTTAGACTCTTCATAGTTTATAGGCTACAAATACAATTGTAACTAAATCCTGTTATACAATTCCAAATAAATTTCTCCATATTGTCGCCTTAATATAAGAATGCATTTAGGTACGTAAACGGTCTCATGGGTCATGAATTTGCAATTAACTTGTTGTCAAAGGCTCCTCACTGATTGTATTTAGGCTCCACCTGAGCTATATTTTTGAGCTTGGCACCAAGGCGTGTAATGGTGATATGGCACTCAATCTCTTTTTTTTTTTTTTGTACCGTCATTTAATGGCATTTGGACTTCTTTAAACTTCAAAGCTTAGCATATTGCCAGTAGCACCAAGGTTAATGATTTGACCATATATTAAGTCTTGCCTACTTGATAGACTGTGTCAAAAAAGGGCTACTTAAACTATGTATTGGAAGTTTCTAATAGTTGTGTGTTGTGTCTTAGTAATCTCGTATTCTAAAGCTTGGATAAACTGGATGTGAACAGATTAAATACATGTGCATGAATCGGATAAATCATTTTCATCCCGCCCAAGTTCCCCTTTTTGCACTTGGGCAAGAAGATGTTTAAATTGCTTAATTTTTAACTTGTTTGACACTCATCTCACCGAGACGTTAAGATATCACCCGAGATATGGAGCGAGATGTTGGTCCGAGATTCTGTTTGAAATCCAAGATTTAAATAATTGGCATGAATATATGTTTCTTCTTAAAAAGTGGTAGCACAAGTTGAAGATGCTACTTATGTCGAACAAAACTATTTCAGAATAGCAACAATACATAGGGAAAGATTGGAAATTGAGAGAAATTCCTTTGAGAAGGTTCAAGTCTAAAATTGTACACGTCTAATTAAAAATACCCAACATTTATTTCACAAATGTGCACGTGCACATTTGCACGTGCAAGCTCACAAACATACAGATATACGCACACAGATACATATATGAACATACTCAGGACACATCCATGGCTCCTTAAATCTACTTCTCTGCTTAAAAGGTTCGCTATAGCAGCTGAAAAATAACTAGTAAAATAATGTATTTAGATTTTAATAAAAGAATCGATAAGTGTGTGTGCATGCATATGTAAAGAACTTGGGTATTAAAAATAAATAAATAACCCAAAAAAAAGGTTCTTCATCTTTTGTTGGTGCAATAAAGCATTAAGGTCCAGCATATAATGATAATAGCCATTGCTCACAAATCACAAGTACAACAAAAATAAAAGCAGGGAACTTCTTTTGAAGTATCCATCCAAAACCTATGATCTTAGCCAAATAACTGATATCATTATAATTTACACCGGACAAAAACCACACCAATCGACAACAAATTAACACCAAACAAAAGAAAGCTTAATTTGAGTCTAATTATCACTGTATAGATTATAGGTCAACAGATCAGGAGTTCTGACTTCCGAGAACACAACAAAAAGTTTTGGTGTCAAAGGTGGGAGGTAAATAATAAATGTCACACAGAAACCTTTGAACTACTATTACACGTACATATGCAGGACTTATGAGAGAATAGAATAAACGTGTGTCAGCAGAGAGCCGTTTTCCAGATGACAGGAAGAAGAAATTGGAACAGGCAGTGTGTTTTAGCATTTAATTTTTCATATTAAGAACTGAAAGTACTGATGGCAGAAATTGAGTTTGTTATGAGAAAACAACATTTTAGTTTTCATAGGACATGAGAGTAGCATTCTGATAATTGTAGTCAAAGTTACATCTAGTAATCGAATGATGCGTACAAATTTACTATAGAAAATCCCAAGTTATTAACCAATAACACCCATAATTGCTACATCAACATTTCAAATTTTAGTTAACTTCCAATTGAGTGCAATCCTGCCCCCAACGAACTAAAGGACATACCTTGAGATAATCGAACAGTATAAGACACTGGAGCAAAATATGGCGACGAAAACCAGGATCTTTTAACTGCACAATAATAGAAATGGGAATGCCTGTATCCTCATTGGAGAACATAGGTTATATATCAAATGTAATAAAACTACCTCTAACCCCATCAAGTTGCTGCTTGTGAGATATTTTATGCTAAAAGCTGCTTCCTCTTCCCCAAGATTATTAACATTTCCTTCATCATCAGTCAGAGGCTGAGCTTCAAATGCATCCAATACAACCTGTGGTTAAACCCATCACCAACTAGAATGAGTGGTTAAATGTGAGTAGCAACAAATGTATAGATTAAGAAAGTGGACACATCATGTAACAAATTAGGTATTATATATAATTTTGAGTAAAATACAAGTGATAGAAAATACCGCTAAGTTTGCAGAAAACTTCTGCCACTTGATTGGGGTTAGCGTAGAAACTGGATTGCTGAAAATATCCTGATAGAAGAAGCAAGGGGAATGTTAAAAATAAAGTGTGTTGTGTATCCATCTAGGCTATAATTAAATGTGTGTGCGTAATAACCTTGGATAGTTTTTTTTTTATATATATAAATATAATTAGATACCAGTGGAAATATAGTTTTTGCTGATTATACAACCTTCACCGATAGACTGGATAATATTTTACACTGTTTGGGTCATGTTTTCTTAAGTGTATCTCTTATGTTTTTTTTTTCTCCTGGACTTCTGAGTTCTTGTAGACCATGCAATTGAATTTTTATGTTCTAACAGAATCGCAACCGCAAAATATAGCAATAATTAGTTGCAATTACAAAGTGAAGCAGCTAATCCAATAAATGCATGTCAAGACAAGATCACAGAACTAGCAAAGGTTAACCAAGTTTTGGCTGAGTATTAGATAACCATCCTCTTCCTAAATCCAAAGAGGCTTGAATAATAAACAATTTCATGAATCAAACAAGAAAACTAAGGTTTCAATTTACATGAATGCTTGAATAGTCATAGTAAAAAGATTTGGATCATATGAGAATCAACAATTTGCACTCAACAAAATTCACATGGTGTAGAAAAATACAGCTTCTGAGAAATTCAAGTAATGATCATAGGATTACAGAAGGCAATCACAATTTCATAGAATTTATTAAAACCCTTGTAATAACTGGATACCTGTCTATTAATGCAAAAAATTTGTACAAAATAATATAATGATTTCCTCATAATGATACATGTGCAATGTAATATTCATATGGCTAGTAATTGTCATATCCAAACCTGTAAACTCCACAAGGTCTTGTAGAAATTAAAATCAATAGGGACACCTGAGATTTAAAAAATGATACTCAATTAAAATCCCAAAAAAGTCAGCTTGGGAGAGGGAACGAAGATGCTCCAGACTAGAAAATTAACAAAAGATTGTTCCAATACCATCAGGAGCATCTTTTTCATATTTCGTCACATTAGAAGTATTGAATACTCCCTTTATATTAAGAGCTGTGATATTCACGAAAAGCAAACGTTATAAAAACATCAAAATATGAGATGTATAGGATTAAAAGAACTAGCATACCAGAGCGCTCAGACAATGGAAAAAAGTGAGCAAGAAACATAAGAATTCTTCCACAAAATATCACATCATTTGCCTGGATACATGAGCAAATCAAAGGAAATACAATTTGCACCATGACAAATAACACAAAACTGTATACACATTAGTGGCATGAAATCTGAATTTCAAAGTGGTATGACGTGCCAATTCAGTCAATATTGGAAACTGGGATCAAGTTGTATGCATGTGATATTAATTTCTGAATTGTATGCATAACATACAGCTTAAGATGATCTCTGTTTTAAACTATTCAGATTATTGTAGTAATTAAGTGCATGTGGCATGATTAGAATCAGCTGCAGATATCATCGAACTACAGCTTTATATAAGGTTATGTTCTTCAATTAACCTAGAAGTAACCATAGTTATAGACGGCACAAAAGCTTCCAGCGGTCTGGGCGCTTGGCGCGACGAATAGCAAGATGTATGACCCGTATCTTTACAAATTAAAACATGCTTAAGAACAAATGTAATCAATTTTTATTATAATTTATACATTATAAACTAATTAAATTAGAACATAAAAAATTCTGTTAAAGATGTCTAACAAAGAACATATTGATATGGATAGGTGGAACCCAGTGCATGAGGCTCCCGTAGGATAGCGGGCTCTGGGAGGTCGATAATATACGCAGTCTTTCCCTCGCATTTCGAAGAGGATGTTTCCGGACTCAAACCTGACCGCCCAGATCACCATGCAGGTGACCTAACCGTTGCGCCAAGGCTCCACCTCAACATATAGATATGGATACGTTAAAAAAAAATCCAGAACAACAATTTTGCAATATATAAATATTAATACCAATAAACCAATGTAATTACAAAATTACTAATAATGAAATAAATAATGATTGGTTTGTTTACACTCCGCAACATTTGAAATGGTAAATATTCAATTTATAAATGACAAAGTAACAAATGACAAAAATAATAAATACATAAAACTAATATTGAGAGTTGCTTCATACAAAAATTAGCTATTTTTGTATTTTTTTTGTTGCATGTAATAGTATTTCACTAGAGATAGCAAGGCAATAGATTTTTTCTGTTGTTTTTTTTTTTTTGGTTCTTTAAATTATAATCAAAGAATAAAAAAATATCGATCAAAAAACGCGATTCTAGAACAATACAAAACCCGATGCTTGTTTAATCATAAGAGAAGAATAAATATTTGAAAGTATACAAAAGGTCAAAATACGGAAAGGCATGCCTTCAACACCACGCATTGGTCATTCAATGAATCAATAACTATGTCTTCTCATCTACGCCACACCATACGGAGAAAGCACAAGCGCCTAATCGCGTGTTGCACCATGGCCAAAGTTCGAGGCCTGGATTTTGGTTAATTAATTTTTTCAAAATTGAAAACAAATTCGGAAATTTTGAATTTGGTTTTGGTATCATATAAATTAACATTTTGAAAATTAAATTAAACATTAACATAAATTTACAAACATAACAGTAACCTAATTAAGCATTTAAACTTAGGAGCCCTCAAAAATAACAATCTAAATCTAAAATCTAACAGCAGCAGCAGCAATAATAAACCTTACTTAGAGCCCAAACTTAACATCCCATTCATTAGGCTATCTAGAACTCGAATATTTCTCATCCTATTTATTCATTCATTAGAATTACATTAATTAGGTTGCCCGTCCTATTAACTCATTTCCCCGCCCAAATGATAATTTCTCCCCAACCCTAGTCCTAAACAACTGTAAATTGAATTGATGCATCCATTTCTTTCTTCTGCTTACCATAAAAAAAAAAAATTAATACAGCTATGGTTAGAGTAATGTTGTTACAACAGAGAAAAATATGCAAGAAATGAACGAGAACAAAGAATAGCAAAAGATAGATTGCAATTATTTTAATTCAACAGCGGGCAAAACTCGTATGTATGTATGTTAAAGTGGATAATAGCACTTAAAAATTAAGTAAAAAGGAAGAATTTTTTGTTCCAATGTTGCAGCTCTTTATCTTTCTTCTTTTTTCTACTCTTTTTTCCTTTTTCTTCTTTACGTTTTTCCTTCCTTCCTCCCTTTTTTCCCCTTTTTTTTGAACAATAAAAATTTCAACCTCAGAGTTATTTTATGAACCCCTAACCAGAACCAGATTTTCTACTGAATTTTTTTTCTGTTCTAGCCAGAACCAAACTGTCTAGAGCAAGATTTTTCGATCTCGGTTTCGTTCATTTGGAATTTTCATACTTTCGGACGATTTCGGAAATTTCGGAAGTTTCGCTTTCGGTTTCGGTCCTGGTTTCCATAATTTGCGATGAAAATGCAATAATGTTCTTTATAATAAAATATTCAATATATTCTATAAAGAAATAGAATATAGTATAGAACATAATATTTAGTTGAAAATGTAATAATGTTCTTTATAATAAAATATACAATATATTCTATAAAGAAATAGAATATAGCATAGAACATAATAATCAAACCAAATGCAATTACGTCAAATTAATTGTAGCCCAGCCCACCAAATCAGCAGTCCCTTCCATTTCCAAAGCCAGCCCATCAACGTTATATTTGTTAAATCCCTAATCAGAACACACAAGCATAGATTCCCAAACTTACTCTCGCTCTCGCTAGGGTTCTGCTACACAAGCATACTTTACTCTCGCTCTGAATATCGATGTCGACGCAGGCCAGCAAAGAGGAAAACGATGAAGAAAAAACATTGATTCCTTCAAGTCGAAGTCGAAGACGAAGAGTACTGAAGATAATATTTGATTTTGCTCGAGTAATTTGTTCATTTTATGTTGATTCCGCTGATTTAGACTTTGATTTGGTTGATTTTTCATTTTTTGAAACCCTAACCGAAACCGAATTCTTTCTTCGATTTCGGTTCGCTGACCAACGGTACCGGTACGGTACCACCGAAATTTCGAGGTGCCATCCGGTACCTCACACCTTGGTCTAGAGGTCTAGCCGAAACTTCGTATTTTGGTCATGACCATGGTTTAAGGTATCGGCCGGTACCCTGCAATTTCGGGGGTACCGTACCGGTTTCGTTGCTAAGCGAGACGAAATTAGGGTTTAAAATCGGTTTCGTCAATTATCTTTAAAAAAAAGACATATTCAAACCCTAAAATCGAAATCGATGTAAGAAATCAGAAAAGAAAAAAAATACAGCAGCAGCAGGGAGTTCTTCGATAGTAGAGACGGCGAATGTTGTGCGGTGGCAATCATCGATCTACAGCAGCGTAGGCGAAGTCGTCGAACTACAGCAGCGTAGGCGAAGTCGTCGAACTACATAGTGAAGCTTTTTTTTAGATGTGTGTCTTTTTTTCTTCGAATTGTTTGTTGTGTGGCAGTGAATGGACAGTGAACTAGTGAATTGGTTGTTTGTGTGGGTAGTGAATTGCCCTAGTCTTTTAATCTTGAAGCTTTTGGTTTGGGCTGTCTTTTTTTTGGGCTTTAAGAATGTAATAGAAATGGTCGATCAATTAGTGTAAGTATGTGGCTTTTTATTTTGGGTTTTAACTCATGTTCAACCTATGGTCAGTGAATGACAGTGAATTAGTATAATGTATATTAGTGTAAGTATATTAGTGTAAGTTCAATGGATAGTGAATTAGTGTAAGTATATTAACAAACTACTGAAAATCGAAATCTGGACCGAAACAAAACCGAAATTTACAAAATCATCCGAAACTTACAAAATTTCAAATGACCGAAACCGAGTTCTTGAACATGGTCATGACACATCTTTTACAATGCGTTCAGTAATAATTCCAACAATCACAAGCTCACTGTTCAAAGCAATAAAAAATTTAACTAGGATTTTTACAAACATTAAGCATTTTCTCAAAACCATCACTAATAGGAGTGGTTACTTTTTCAGAAATTATAAAGTAAAGATGATCACGGCTTTGGGTTTGGTCTTTAATACTTTTAGAAATAGCAATCAATTCATGAAAACTCAAAAATTCAGTAATGATTTTTGTTTAGAATTTCGATACTTATTTGTTTCAAAATTAAAATAATGCAAAATTACACTTAAAATGTTCAACATGAGCTGAAACAGACTCATTTAACAAATCATTTTCATAATTATAACTCTACTCCACTTGTCTAACCAGCTGCAACGAATAAAGATGAAATTCCTATATTCAATGACAAAATCAGGGTTTCCACACTATCAAATTAGTGTTTCAGCTCAACCAAATAGGATTTCTAGCTCGATCAAATTATCACAAGATTTATCACAAGACAGACCAAAATAGGATTTCTAGCTCGACCAAAGTAGGATTTCTAGTCTAGTTGTGATGATGAAGGTCCATATTCAACGGGGCATTTCAAAGATATCACGAGACTTAAAGCATATTTTATTACTAATTAGGCTGTGTGATTTTGAAGTAAAATTATGTTTTTGATGATTTGATATGGTAAATGTATGGAATTTACCCTTTTTCATACATGTTCTCACCGAAGACAAATTACCCCATGGTTTTGTGACAGCTACAATTGGAAACAAACCAAAATGGCTGAAATTTCAGGGTTTCTACTAAAACTTGGACCTTGGTGAGATCTCAAGTGTAATGGGTGCTCAAATGCCCGAGAAGCCAAGACTCACCGCATGTGCATTCTTTTATAGAATATCGGATCATGCATTTACCAACAACTTCGGACTTTTGAATACCCGCTCATGTGAAAAATGATTTGTTTTGTGAGTTCGCGTGCACGATGTGTTAATCAGCTTTCAAAATACAACCATACCTTTGAAAGTCTTCTAAGAAGCTGATTGCATGTCCTCAGCATCACTAGCTTGCCTCTCCCAAAGAGCTCTTGCTACATGCATCCAAACAAGAAGATCAAAAAATTGACAGTTGTCTTTTAATGACGAAAAAGGTTTCCTATGGAGTGTCATATAGTTTTACATGTTTGACCGTAACTCACCCTACCCAATATATCTTGCTTGCTCTCAATATAACCAAAAACTTCTTTGCAATCCTTCATGGTGGACATTTCTGTCAAATCTTCTAAAAGCTGGAATATCATGCCACCTTCAACATGCCCTCTTTCACAAAGATACAACACGATGTCTGAAATGCCAACCATATAAAGAAGATATGAGAAACATGCTTTTTGGTTAATTATTGGATGGCATTAGATACGTTTATATAACCACTGACCAAGAAGACATGGTATTTGACCATGAATGTTATCTCCATCATCAATGGACTGTCCGTATTGCATCAGTCTTTCACCAGATTGTACTGCAGATGACTGTGAAAAAACTTAATGTTGGAATATCAATAACGTCTAATGTGAACATGTGGAAAAAAAAACAAGAGCAGACGGATCATTTTCTGTAAACAAATACAGTAGATGACTGTGCAACAAAATTTGTTGCAATGTCCATATGAAGCTAAATCTAATATGAAATATAGCATAGTCGTTAATGTGTGACTAAAATCTAAATTCAGACAACTACTTAAAAACCTTTCAACACAGACACTAGTTTCACTAAACAATGAATACACACACACACACACACACACACACACACACACACACACACACATATATATATATATATATATATATATATATATTATTTCCAGATAACTACGGGTTACCTACATATATATGTATTGAAAAATTATGCTCCTGACACTTAACAACCTGCCAACTGATTATTTCCAGAAATTATGATGCGGTAAAATTAATAACAACTGATATTAGCAATAGAAGATTGTTTCCGGAAAAGAGCAAATAATTTGGTCTGTAAAATCAAAACAATAATTCAAATCAATGCACATTGAGTAAATTAAGATACAGCATCTTACCACTAGCTCTTGAAGCAAAGTGCGAAGAGCATTTTCCAGCAGTTGATTTTCATCTTGGACGAGTACTGTTTGTTTCTGCAAATATAATTTTGAACTTATTATTCTGTTACGTATCTGATATGCAGCATTAAGGCTCACAAATCAACCACGATAGGACCTGTTATGTCTGCATATCACACACACCCTGTGTGTTTTTTATCTGTTGGTTTACACCACACTATGCAACTGTGCTAAGAAGCTGAAAGGTGATAACCCAATATTAAACACATCCACGTGATTTTCTAATATTATATTCATGTAAGTAATAATGGAAATAAACATGATATTGTGCATAATTGTATGTGCATTATATGGAAACTTATTATCTACATATAGGTAATTTGGCGAAGTTAACTAAGGCCATCTTAAGGGTAGGGTTGCACATGCCCAAGCCAAAGTCTAACTAATGTTCCCAACTTTATTTGCATGGTAAAATTTATAGGAAAGCCAAAAATGTAAATCTAACTAGACTAGTTAAAGATGTTACAAACGCTCGGCCACTTTCTTTTCTTTTGTGAGATGCATAAACATAATCATTGGTTCACTCTTTAGGTTTGTGTATATGTACCTATACTAAAGAAGATGACACCTAACTAACTCATTTACAGATATCTTATAACTCGCTGACTATTAGTTCCATGCTTTTGACGATATTGCTTCTTTAAGGGGTTGTCTGATAGGTTTGCCAAATTTTCCTTGCTTTAGGGATGGTTGTGATGCTAATATATATATGATACAGTAATAAAATCTGTGTCTTAACTATGAAATGCAGAAACTAATTTGACACCATTAGTGGATCGCGGTTATACATATGAAACAATACAGGTCCCTCATCAAGTAATCAAATATTCTAAAAGTCAAATAAGCAGAATTGTTAACAGATATACAGCTGTGATAAATTGCAATAAATAAATAAATAAGATCAGAAGCAGTACAATTGTACAAGAGTGATCCAAGGATACCTGTGGTTTTATAGCTTCTTGCACTGCTTGAAGAGCACAAATTTCAGGAGGTGCAGGTCGCAAGATAACATTTTTAAAAACTTCCTGTGAGGAGAAAATTATCACAATCTAGTACAAAGGGTTGACATCTATACCAAACCATAGCATCAAGTTGCGATTTGCTTTAGAAACAATGCATTACACTGTAATAACTCTAAACGTAAAACAAATTTACATAAAACAAAAACAAAAATTAATCTTTATAGAATCAAAATTAATTCACCAAAGCACAAAAGCTAAAAGCTAGAAAACGTGATTGTTTTCGGTGTTACTGCGAACTACAAAAGAAGAAATGCTTACACGAACTCGATCTCGGTCTGCGTGGCATGAGACACGAACTGGAATTCGATGTTCAACTGGTGGATTGAGTTTGATTCGAAGACCTGATGAAGCTTCTGCTGCCATCACAGAGAAATGGGGACAAGAGTGAGATTTTGGACGAGGGTTTGCAGTTGGGAGGAACTTTTTTTTCTTGGACAGCTGGCGGGACTAGTGGACCAGGTCTGTTTAAGCCCACGCCATAACCTTAAACTACTTTTGGTGGATCCGGTCACCGCTGGGATGGATGGACTCGTGATCATCGTGACTAAAGAGGCGTAGTTCAAAAAAAAAACAACAGTAACGGTATTTTGGATCGTACATACTGTATATACACAAAGGTTACGGCACGCGTGTCGAATATGTTTAATGTAGAATTTTTAGTTTTTAGTTGCAGCGTCTAGTTTGTTGTTAGTTTGATTATGGAGGAAAGTTTTGAATATCTAAATGAAATTTATTTGTTGGATCATGCATTTGAGCGACACTAAGGTTTGATAATATTTGTAAAGGTTTATTTTTTAGATCCTATGTTTAAGTGATATTAAAATTTGATAATATTTATAGGTGGAAATTTTAAATTTGTAAAACAAGTTAGATTCAATTTTCAAGTGATATTAAGATAAAGTGTTATCTTTGATAGTTCACGCCGATACCAAAAAAGTGTGACACCAAATATATTAGAGCTATTATTAAAGATAAAGATGCATTTAATCGTCAATGCGTGTACCGCGTCATCCGAAATGTTATGATCACATAGTTGACTCAAATACATCACTGGTGAAGAAGGTTGATGAAAATAAAAATCTCACCTCGGGAGATATATAAACAAGATTCTCTATAAATACAAAGAGACCGTTATTCACATTAACAAGTTAGTTTATAAATAACAAGTACAAATGCACGTCTGATGGACGTGCGCAGGACAAACTTGTGTAAAATTGGTTGGTTGCGAAGAAAACTATGTTGAATGTCTACCGTGGAAAAAAATTACTATATGAATTCATTTTGTAGTCCAACCTCCATATTTGATCAATTTTTTATCAGAAATTGATGGTGGAACTAAAGTAAGCCAATTACCTCAATTCAATGAGCAGGTATCTCTCTCCATCATGTTGTTGCTTATTATTTTACCCACATAAGTGGTGTTAATCGTTAGTTTAAACACAATGTATAAACTTAAACCATTAGCTAATTTTTCTTGTTTGTAATATGCTGTAACCGTACTATAGTTTTGTCGGTTCCAACGTACGTAAGAAACAGTTGTAATTGGTAATGAACGTTTTTGCAATATAGAATATGAATTGATCCTTTTTCCAGCAAGCAACATCATCATAAAATTTTGTTAAGTGTAAATCGACAAAGGCAACCAATATCTGAGAAGATGAAGCAACGTGATCTGTTATGAATGGTGTTATATATATTGTTCAATTTATTGTTATTTCCTTCTATGTTACCATATCTTTTGTGAAATAAGCATATTATATGATACAATATTATGTAATACATCAGTTAGATTATAAGAGGGGGAGAAAAAATTAAGGGTAAATGAGCAGTCAAATCAAGCTAAGTAAATTTGTAATAAACAAAACAAAAATGGGGAAAATAGAGCATGAATTTCGCCATTTGTAAAGGAATGATGAAAATTACAGTGGTTAAATGAAAAAAAAAATACATAACGTTGCAATGGTTTGCAAACTTATTTAAATAGATTCAAGAAGATGAAAAGGGAGTAAAAAAGGTGCAAGCATTAGGAGCATTAATGCGAATGGTATGCGAGAAAACGCTTAACAATCCAATCGCATTGTTCAATCTGCAAGAGGAATGAAAAAATAATAATAGGTATAATAACAATATATACAAAGAGACACATGCATTATATACACATATGTATATATATGTATACACACACATGTACATACATATGTATGTAGGAATGTATGTAAAAGTATGCAAGTTGTAGCATACCACTTTGGGAATAAAAAAAAACATCCCAATTATTATTATCCGAACGTTGTGGAAAAAGTTGGGGTTCATCAATTTGTGGCACTTGTACGTCATCGACGTAAAAGCCAAAATTTTGTCATTATTTTCCATGATTTTTTCAGTAAGTGGATACGGAGGATGAACGCTGTGATTCAGCTTGTTATCATTTTCCGATTCAACATGAAGAACAGTGTGTTTTCCGATGGTGTCTGAAGCTTCTACCTTATCATCAGCAAATAAGTAAAGTTGTTTTGTTAGACGCGTGCCTTTACGTTCGATTTTCTCTGTGGAAGTGGATATTGTAGTCTCTTTATTGTGCTGTAAAGATATGCGCTGTATGATAAAAAAAATTCTTAACTAGGGAATAAAAAAAAAATCATGTTCGAAAAAAACCATAGAAAATTGGTAACAGTGTAGAAGGTGACAATGGAGGGCGGTATGTACTGTATAAGGTATGAGGGGGAAAATAAAAAAAAATAAGCGGGCAAGCAAGAGATAAGGAAGAAGTACCTTTGTCATTCTACGTGAGAGGAAAAGTGCAGTCTGTTTTGCAGGGAGAAGGAAAGTAAGTAGAGTTTATATAGTAATAAGAATAGAGAAACGGTTACATTTAATGTGATGTGAGATGATAAGTGGGCTATTTTATTGGGAGGAAAAAAAGGAGTTGAAAATGGGATGAGTTGACTGTTATACGTCTAGTATACCAAAATAGAGACTAATCAATAATAACCTATCTCACAAGTTTACAACTCAGATTTACACTACTTTGGAATTCTGTATTAATTATTTTGACAATGAGTATGTTGTAATTAACTACAACAACAAACTAACAGCTATAGCAATAATAACTATAGCGATAAATCAAACGTCATACTATTTAAAGAAATAGTACAACGCAAAAACGATATATATATATATCAACTAGAAATCTAACCGGTTGAAAAAAGAAATTTCGTCTGAGGCTTGTCGTAACAATTTTCTTAAGACTTTATTCAAAGTCTCCCAAGATACAACAGACGTGATCTGCTTGAGACTGTGATGTGTATGTTCTTCTATATGATATGAAAAAGCGCATAGATTGTAGATTTTAAGAAACAAAGAGGAAGAAGAGAAAATTCGAAATTAACTAAGAGTGAGGAAAGTGATCAGGCTTCCACCTTATTAATAGCCGAATTCCCACTGGCTACACCCGTCGAGAAAAGTAGTATCCATTCATTTGCAACGCCAAAAAGCGTTACTGTTTACAACAGTCGCACCTTTTTGTTTTGCAACGGCGAAAACTGTTGCTGTTCGCAACAGTCGCGCCTCTTCGTTTGCAACGGCCGAAAACTGTTGTTGTTCGCAACAGTCGCTCACTTCGTTTGCAACGGCCGAAAAATATTGTTGTTCGCAACAATCGCGTCTCTTCGTTTACAATGGGCAGAAACTGTTGCGGTTTGCAATAGTCGCGTCTAATCCACTAGTCGCTTATTTTTTAATTTAAACAGTAGAAAACCGTTCATTTCTGTACAGCAAAAATATAATACGGTCCATTCTTATTAGACCTGCATCCGGACCCGACCCGGCACGGCTCGGTCGGTCGGACGGGCGGGCGGCGGCACGAGCACATGTGTTAGTCCATGGCCATATAGCCCCCCCGCACAAAATTACCTAACCCTAAGGGCCAATATGGGGATTGAGAGTATACTATATAAACCATAAAATTAACATATTTTTGGTGATGTGGGACATATCTTATTCACCATTTTTTTAGAATTTTAACAATCTCCCACATGAATGACGATATATGTCTCCCCCACACAAAGTGTAATATCACACAGTTCATATGAAAATAATGTTATATCGAGGATAAGTAGTTATTTTACTTTGAACTTTCCCTAACTAAAACTTATCGGATATACTTAGTTAATCGGTAAATTATTTCATCTTTAACCGTTAGTCGTTATTGTATAACCAGACAATAAGCTTTACAAAGCATTATTTCCCTTCACATCCAATCTCTTGGTTGTGTTCATTTTGGTCCTGAACAATTTTTGGTTCTGCAGGTGTTTTTAGAGAATAAAAGCCTTTAATATTCTCATAGAGCCGACCCAGCTCACACTAACATAGGTTATCGCAACCATTTAAGAGTACCCTACATATACCCCATTTGTTATATTCAAGATATGGTCATCATTAAAAAACATAGTTTTAACCTTTAAATAATTCTGTAGACATGCATTTATATTGTAAACCATAGGAATGGAGTTGGACTATGTCCAAGCAGATGCATTACGTCTTGAGTTAGAACTGGTTTGCCTATTAATCCTAGTCCGTGGGATCTCCAGTCGCTAGGATAGGTTTCCGTATAAGATAACTCTTGTTGGTTTAGGCTTTTAAACTCATTCCCTTCGATGCGCAGTTAATTTTCTCTCTTGATAAACCTTTAGCAAATGGATCCGCTAGGTTATCATTTGTTCTCACATAATCTATGAAAATAGTTTCATTTGAGAGTAACTGTCCAACTGTGTTGTGACATCGATGAATATGTCGTGACTTTCTATTATACACAAAGTGGTGCGCTCTACTTAGCGCAGCTTGATTATCACAGTGTATGCATATGCCCGGTACAGGTTTAGGCCAAAATGGAATATTTTCTAAAAAATGACGAAGCCATTCTGCTTCTTCGCATGCTTTATCTAAAGCGATGAATTCTGATTCCATAGTGGATCGAGCTATGCATGTTTGTTTAGTAGATTTCCATGACACTGCCGCCCCTGCTAAGGTTAATCACTCGTTGATTTTGATTCCTCTGAATCAGCAATTCAGTTTGCATCACTATATCCTTCCAAGACGGCAGGATATTTTCCATAATGTAAGGAATAGTTTGTGGTATTTTTTAAATATCCAAGCACTCTCATTCATGCTTTCTAGTGTTCCTTCCCTAGGTTGCTTGTATACCTGCTTAATCGACTTACTGCATAAGCTATATCTGGTCTTGTGCAATTTATGAGTTACATGAGACATCCTATTACATGAGAGTATTCCAGTTGCATTACATTCTCATTAGTGTTTTTATGCAGTACTTCCGATGGATTATAAGGCGTTCGTACTCCTTTAATTTCAAAATTTTGAAATTTATCAATCGCTTTTTCTACATAATGTGACCGAGATAATTCAATTTTCCATTAGGTGTTCTTATTATTTTGATTCCCAAAATAACATCTGCAACTCTTAAGTTTTTTATATCGAAATTGTTGATTAACATCTGTTTAGTGGTCTATATTACCTTAATATTTGGACCAAAGATTAGCATATCGTCTACGTATAGACAAATCATTACATATGATTGTCCAATTTGTTTGTAATAAACACATTTATCACATTCATTTATACGAAACCATTTTTCATCATGACACTATCAAATTTTGCGTGCCATTATTTTGGAGCTTGTTTTAGTCTGTATAATGATTTGACTAACGTACATAATTTGTTTTCATCCCCTTTGGATATAAAACTCTCAAGTTGCTCCATGTAAATCTCCTCGTCGAGATTTCCATTTAAGAATGTCGTCTTTACATCAATTTGATGAATTTGTAGATTATAGATGAATGCAATTGCTATTAACATTCTTATAGAGGTTATTCGTGTTACTGATGAATGAGTATCGAAGAAGTCTACACCTTCCTTTTGACAATATCCTTTGACTACCAATCTTGCTTTATACTTTTCGGTGGAGTCGTCTGGTTTCATCTTCTTTTTGAAGATCCATTTACAACCAATTAGTTTTATTCCAGGTGGAAGATCAACTATTTTTCAAGTTTTATTACTCAGAATTGAATCAATTTCACTTTGGATTGTTTCTTTCCAACACGAGGATTCAGAAGATGATATTTCTTCCTTGTACGTTTGAGGTTCATGTTCTAACATATATGTTAAAAATTTCGAACCAAATGTCTTGAAAGTTCTTGCCCTTACGCTTCTTCTTGGTTCAACTTTCTCAGTTTCACGGTGAATTTCATATTCATGTGATTTACTCAATTCTTCTCTTGTCCTTTTGGGGACATTATTTCCTTCATTTCTTTTGTGCGGAAACACATCTTCAAAGAATGAGGCATCTCTTGATTCCATGATTGTATTTACATGAATATCAGTTATATAAGACTTGAATACCAAAAATCTGTAGGCACTGCTATTTTGGGTTGGCCCTAAATAGTAATAATCTACTATTTTTGATCCAAGTTTGACTTTCTTGAGAGGCGGAACTGAGACTTTTCCCAAGCACTCCCACACTTTGAGGTATTTAAAACTTGGTACTAAACCTCATATGGAATTGTTCCTGTTTTATTACGAGGGATTTTTTTTAATATGTGATTAGACATATTTAAGGCTTCCCCCCCCCCCACAAGTTGGTCGGTGGACCAGGTTAAAAGCATGGTATTGATCATGTCTTTTAACGTAGTTCTTCCTCTCGACTACACCATTTTGTTGTGGTGAATATGGAGCTGTTGTTTGATGAATTATACCATTTTCGGCACAAAACTGTTCAAATGGTGATTCATATTCTCCACCTCGATCAAATCTCAATATCTTGATCTTTTTATTTAACTGATTTTCTACCTCAGTCTTGTACTTTATAAATGATGTAATTGCTTCATCTTTACTATTCGAAAGATATACATAGCAATATCGCATATAATCGTCAATAAACGTGGTAAAGTACTTTTTCCCACCTCTTATAGGTAACGATTTAAAATCAAATAAATCTGTATGAATCAAACCTAGTGCTTCGGTGCTTCTATCAACAGATTGAAATGGTTTTTTAACTATTTTTTCTTCTACACATGTCTCACATTTGTAGTTCTTGCAGGAGTTGGTTCCTCCTCCTCGAGATACCGTTGCAAACTGAGTGGTGAGATAAAATAGTATTTGATTTTGCCATGTTATGAAGTCATCATCATCCACTTTGAACGGATCAGGCCTGTTGTGAGTAGTAGCCTTTGTTGATAGTTCAACTATTGCCATCTCTGTTTTAGCGAAAACAGAAAATTCTTAAGATGTTATACATCTAGTATACCAAAACAGAGACTAATCAATAATAAACATGTCTCACAAGTTTACAACTCAGATTTCCACTACCTTAGAATTCTGTATTAGTTATTTTAACAATAAGTATGTTGTAATTAATTACAACAACAAACTAACAGCTATAGCAATAATAATTATGGCAATAAATCAAACGTTATACTATTTAAAGAAATAGTATAATGCAGAAACAAAAACGATATATATATAAATCAACTAGAAATCTAACCGGTTGAAAAAGAAAATTTCATTTGAGGCTTTTCGTAACAATTTGCTTAAGACTTTGTTCAAAGTCTTCCAATATAGAACATACATGATCTGCTCAAGATTGTGATGTGTATGATCTTCTGTGTGATATGAAAAAGCGCACAGATTGTAGATATTAAGAAACAAAGAGGAAAAAGAGAAAATTCGAAATTAACTAAGAGTGAGAAAAGTGATCAGGTTTCCTCCTTATTTATAGCCGAATTCCCAATTGCTACACCCGTTGAGAAAAGTAACATCCCTTCATTTACAATGCCAAAAGCGTTGATGTTCGCAACTGTCGTGCCTCTTCGTTTGCAATGGCCGAAAATTGTTGCTGTTCGCAACAGTCGCGTCTGAAACAGTAGAAAACCGTTCAATTCTGTACAGCAAAAATATAATACGGTTCAACACCCGCACCCGACCCGGTCCGGGTCGGTCGGACGGGCGGACGGCGGTGCGCGCATGTTGTCCATGGACATATAGGTCCTCCCCCTCGCACAAAATTACATGACCCTAAGGGTCAGTATAGGGATTGAGAGTATACTATATAAACTAGAAAATTAACATATTTTTGGCGATATGAGACATATCTCATTCACCAATTTTTGAGAATTCTAACATTGACTTGGTTATTTATAAAGATAATTATAAGGTCAGAGATGCATGAACATGGCCTTCAAAACGGAGATTTGAGTGTGTATAGTGATGTAAAAAGTGGTTCAAAGATTTGAGTGTGTGTATAGTGATGTAAAAAGTGGTTTGGAGATTTGAGTGTGTGTGTATAGTGATGTAAAAAGTGGTTTTGAGGATATAGTTGGAGAACAGTGCACATGGAAATTAAAAAAAAGATGTTGAACGCTTAGAATTAATGTCTGCTAGCAGAAAATTGGTACGAATAGAGGCAGAGTGGCAATAATGTTTAGGATACTGCTGACTGAAAAGATAGAAGAAAAAGTTGATTATGAAATACATAAAAATCAGATATGTACTTCATGCATAAATAATAAAAGTACTCAATTATCTGCATGCGTAAAATTGAGATATCTCTGTAGATTTTGGTGCTTGCAGGAACCAAATGTCAACATCAAGCATTAACCTGTAAAGTACGTGAAAAAATTGTCATTTTGTTTAGCTATAGCAGGGTTTAAAAAATTTAAACCTGGACCAAAGCTATAAGCAACTTGTACATGCATCTGCCTATTGTTATACTACTCTACTGTAGATTACATGATAATTTCTTTGGTTATATCATCTGTGATCACCATAATTTTATTTTCTAGTGATGGATCATTGTTAGGAGTAGTGGATTTTCCATGTGCTAATCAAGATGCGGGTTGTCCTTGTTATGATTGAAATACAAAAGCATTATAAAATGTGGCCATCAAGTCAGTAGAAAAACCAAATAATAATTATTTATCAATAACTCAAAAATATTAAAAAATAGCACAGTTGTTTCAATATATGTAAATCATGGAATGAATGTGCTTTTATGTTGTTTTGTTTAGTCCCATATCGTGGAATAAGTTAAACCCTTAGCTCGGAAGCCCTTATATAAAGGAGACTATGTAATGTACTATTCTCAGAAATGAATAATATATCTTCTGTCTCTCTCTAATGGCTTCTACTTTCTTTATTTTATAACAACAGTCACTATTTAAAGACGATTTGCGAATGTTTGACGTACATGCTTGTTAAAAAAATACATTTCCTGATTCTTACTTTTTCACTTAAATAATATTTTTTTCACAAAGGAGAAAATATCACATGCGTTGTATCTTTGCATAATAGCTGAATGCGTTAAGTAAGACAATTTAAAGCTCTCCTATAGTTTTTGGAATGCAAGACATATAATCGATTAAGAAATACGTAAAAGCTACAAAGCAAAGTAAATTAGCATTGGAACTCTTGCAACTTTGGCTGTACTTTGACCCACTATTTATTCACCATGGACTTCTGGGATACAACAACTGAACGTATTGGAGCGTCAAATGAGCTGAATGTAGTGATAGTATTTCCATTCCTCGTCGGTTTACTCTTTGAAATTTTAGAGATTGAGGAGAGGAAGATCATTAAAAATTGACATAGCAGAAGCAATGTTGTGGTCTGGCATGTGTCTACCATCTTCTTTGCATAATATGTGTGTAATACCTCAACATTTGTCGATTTATACATTGCAGCAACATCTGTGATATTGAAACTATATCACGTGATAGAATAGGTATGTGCAGTAAATGTAACGGGAAGCAAAGATATGAATACCAAGTTCAAAAATGATGATTAAAGTAATCATGTTAAATTTTTAGTATGTCATTTGTAGAATGATAAATGTACAATTATATTCTATGTCATTATGATACATTTACCATAGGAATCTCAAAAGGCTTAGTTATGGCAGTACAACACAATAGATCAGTGGAATATATGTAGATATTAACGACAAATAATGGTAAGCTACAGTCTTTTTTTTCTACAAACATTTGGGTTCAAAGGGTTGCCTGAGCTAAAATAACGCATATGGTCATTGAGAACATCGCACATTGAAAACAAATTGACAGTTTGGAATGTATGAAAATTATTGCAACTGATTCATGTATACCGTTAGACATAAAGTTTGTAAATAAATTGTAAATATACAGTAAGACAGGAGATAGTAAATGCAAAGCAGGTTTACACCTACCTATTGATCGGGTTGTCAACCGTCAGATGACAATTTGTGAAGAAAGGGTTGGACTGTTGAAAACGAGCAGCCCCTTTACATATAGTAGATGATACTTCCAGGAGTCAGTAGTTCTCAACTTTGCAGTGGCCGTCCCAATTTTGAATAAGATTCAACAAAAAATATAGTAGGTTTATTAGTAGAGAAAAAGTAACTACATGCAATAACATTATAATGAATGAGTCATGTTTTGATTACATATGAGTAAAACATCCGTGTAAACCACATTTCTAGTAAAAATTTCTTTTTTCCTTTGAATTTTTCCATTTTTCACTAATACCTTTTTTGTTTGACATCCAATATCTTGGGATAAAGCTATGTATAGTTGACATGACTGAAAACATGTTGTGAAAGTTAGATGCCGACGTTTGAATTGTTTGGCCCTATGACTTGTTAATTGTTATTGCAAAAGCTAATTTAATTGGGAATTGTTTTCTTATTAGGGTGAAAGGCATGTTGACTTTTTCTGAAGGCTTTAATGATATACGGGAGGTAAATACTCTTGTAGCATGAAAATGACCAACTATGATTTCAATATCTATAGATTTCTATGGAAAACACGACATATTAACCAAACTCCATTGCATAATCCAATTTTAGGGTCAACATTCCTAAGTAGCCTTATAAGGGATCCTACTTTAAGAGTTAGTTTACGAGGGGGTAATCCACCTGGAGCTAGAGAATGCAAGAATTCTGGTTAGTACAAGTTATTCATATCATATTCAACTGAATCAAAGGAATAATAAATGTGGTCAATGCTTAGGAACATGGTTATTACTTTTTTATTGAGTTCATCAACTATCTCATTTTTTGGTGCTAATATGGCTCTATTCATAATATAATTAAAATCGTACAATCTAGTAGTAAGGTTGGGAAAACAGAGTTAATCAAAGAATGCACGGAGTTTGTGTTACTCCAATTTGTAACAATACATCTAGGAGTTTGATCATGTCATCTTGTACATAGGGTTCCTCCTCATTTCCAATACATAAAATAAAATCAACGTGTGAATGATCTTTTCTAACATGCGTATTTTCTGTTAAATGAATGACGTGAACGTATGACCATAGGTATGATCTTACTATGCATGCATCAATTGTTTGAGCACTAGTACCTTTCATAACGATGGGCAAAACTTGACGGAAATCACTTCCTAAAATGACAACTTTACCACCAAACGGTTTATCGGTATTGGTTAGATCTCTTAATGTTCTATCCAATGCATCAAATGCATGACGATGAGCCATTGTTGCTTCATCCTATAGTTTAACGGTTGATTCGCATAGTAATTTAGCTGTATCGAATTGTTTAGGAATGTTACAGGTGGAGGAGGAACAAAGATTTATTAGTATTTTAAATCGAGAATGTGCAATTTGACCATCGGTAAAGCTATAGAAGCAATTCCTAAAGTGGCTACTGCAATTGCACTACAATTGCAATGAGTCTCTAACCCCTTAATTGAGCTAAAATTGCTCGATATAAATATGTTTTTTGGGTCCCACCTAGATCGTCTACGAAGTAAATTGAATTTTTTCTGAAGTCTATTAAATTAATTATTATAACAAAAGCCTCATTTTGTCGTATATTAAAGTTATTTATGGATGCTATATCGTGTAGTGGCATTTTCATAGATTTTTCTTGTAAAATAATGCTTGAGTTACTATAATGAGTAGAATAATTAAGAGTATCGTGAGGTAAGTCATAATCCAAAACCGATTTATTATATTGGTTGAATAAGTCATTTAAGATTTGAAAGACACTGAAGTAATAAATGGGCACGGTTGGCTATGGAAGTAGAAGTATGTTGATAATCTACGATTAAATGTAGGGAAAATTATTCCCACAACTGTCGCACATGACTTGGTTCACAATATACCAAAATTGCAACGAATAACCTTCTTTGTGCGGTAGACATGTGTATTTGAAGCATCTCTCAAACAATCTTTAATATTATCATCATTTTCTAATAGATCTCTATGTTCAGCCGCTTCTTTGAATGCATGATACCGCGTTCCACCAATAGTAAGTAAATCGGTAAAGGATAATGGTCCTTTAACATGTATTAATAACAGTCTTAAAAAATAACGATCGCCTTCTAGGGGGATACTGTGTAAATTCTGCCTATTACCCTGCGATTATTCCATCCACGAATCCACTTCTATTACCCTACGGTTGTCAATTGTGTGTTCCATTGTTTGATTCTGACTCACATTATCGAGTCGTCTATAAATTAGATATGACTCATTTCCTTGTAAAGTGACGGGAGCGAAAGCTTTAGGAAATCCTTTCTTACACTCACCGTTTTTCATACAAACGACGTTTGGATTAAAGCGATCATATGGACGATGAATCATGTGTTTCATGACAGTAGTATACAAATCAGGTTCAACATCTTTGCTGGGAATTTCAGCTCTAACTAAAGCATTGTATTCATCGAGGTTACCAATCTTATCATTTTTAGCTAAAATAAGTAGAATACGTGAGTGTGGCAACCCTCTTTTTTGAGATCCAATGACATGCACATGAGAAATGACCTTACCTAAAACGCATTTGTCAAATAAATCATTTTCTAACTGTTCTAATTTAGCGTGAAAAATTCTTGTCGCTAAGTTAGGTCTATCATATGGTTGTTGACCGAGGAGGAGTTCATTAGTAATCTCAACCCATTTGGCATTACATGTGACAGTGATAAATAAATCAGGTTTTCCATACCTTTGCACTACTACCATTGCATCTTGGTACCGTTGGTGCATATCCTGTGGACTACCAATATATAATATAATGGAAGAATTTTTTTAACATCAATATTTTTTGAATTGTTGAGTGTTTGAATTGGTTAGAAATAAAATCGGTAGAAAATAAGCATTAACAACACAATATGACGTGGTGAACGTGAAGAACTTACTGATAGATGTCTCTCCTATGGTAAGAGCATCTTGTAAACCCTGATATAGATCAGCCCTAATGGTATCTTGGTTATTACGAAGAAATCAAAGTCGCATGGTTTCTATTTTCACAAACATGTCAACTACATGTTGTTGAAATAGATGTCCACCAAGCAAAATAAGTAATCTATCTTCTGGTCGAATCTGAGGCGATAATAATATGTTAGTATACCATTGAAATAGTAAAACATGACATAAAAGCTAATAGTACAGGAGTTGAAAAAATATTAGTAGATTAAATGATATATTTCAAATATGCTAAAATATTGGTATTTGTATTTAGAACATAGCAATTTTGTATAGGCCAAAATAAAGGCAGACTTTTTTGTGATGCAAAGTGAACATTCATTGTTATATTGATTAATTAATAGTATAACATTTGTACCTATATAAGATGGGAGTAGTAAGATGCACAACTAGTGTGATTGTTTCTATTATCGTGAATTTCAAATCCCACCCATGCCATTGGGAGTAAGAGAGGATATTATAGTGGATCATAAAATCCAGCTGTATTTGATACTCATTGTAGATTTCTATATCTTGTTTCAACTATGATATCTCTACCGTGCAAGTCATCTACTTTGTCTCATACGACTACCCCAACTACTTGTGATGTAGTTGGTAATTCGTGAAGATGTCGGTTTACTATAATCTCTTTTATTTTAATTCTACAAATTTCAGTATCACCAGTTGCCCCAGTTGAAGGAAGATGGATATGTAAGGGTTATATGTATCTAAAATGTGTTGTAAATGAAGAAGTACATCTGATCTCAGTGCTTCATTATCCAATTGTCGATTTTCAATCCCATTCTCTGTGTCACATAAATAAAGTTGTAAATATATTGGGCAACTTTCAGTTGTAGGTAAAACGCTTCCAATACGATGATATATAGAACCTTGTGCACGATAGGAATAGATTCCATTTGTTGCATTTGGTAGGTTTTGATTTATATTTGCACCCATCGATGTAAAAGAAAATGCATTATTATAAGACCTGTTGTTGGTTCTATAATGCGTACCAACTTCCTCTTGATCCATAAATAAGTTAATTAGTTGTTGTGGAGTAGTAGGTCGATAGATGGTAATACTTCTATTGGAACAACAGTTTTGTGAAGTTTCAAAATAGAGCCTTTTGGCTGCACAAAATGGGCAGCATGTGGGTTCTGGCAGTAGGTGATTATGAAGAGCATAATTTGCGATAAAGTTTCGACATAATTGTGATTGGTGGAAAAAGGTGGCAGAGGTTCTATAACTTCCTCATTTTCAGATGGTGTAGTTCCTACATACGCATCAGAAAGGAGATAATTAAAATAACTGTTAAAATAGAAGGACGGAGATGAATAGGAAAAACGTAGAGAAAAATGTGGAAGTAATGAAAAATTAAAGGTGGATATGGCAGTAAATTGTAAAATAGATAGTCCAAAAATTACTTTGGTTATCAACTGTACAGCTACTTCTGTCAAAAATTTAAAGATACCTAAAACTTAAACAGTTTGTAGGGAAAATGTTTGGAAGCATAAGTTCATACTTCATACAGTTCTAGTGTCAATATATGTAACTGGCAATAGCAGTAAATGAGCTTACAATCACTTCTTGTTATGGATGGCACAATAGTTAAATCGTTCATTAAGTATTTGATGCACGTGCAAATAAACAACATTTGCATGTATGTAGATGTAAGTGAGCATAGCTAGCAGTATAAGTGCCACGTATTCCATGCATGCTAGGGAACATAACAGTTAGAGATAATGTGTTCTTCACATCTGATAGGAAAGATCATTACGAAAACAACACACATTTCACATATGTAAAGAAATTTTTTATAAATGGATTACACATGCTTTCCTAATTGTGCAAACAATACGCAACTTATGCATGAAAGGTATATCAATCAATTCAATTTGACACATTTAACTCATGTGGTTGAGAAACCTTTTTAAAAGAATTAAATTACTATTGTCACATTTATATCATCTTCTTACTTTTACCAATTGGACACTGGCATGGTTGACAAGTAGATGACAGAGTTAAAAATACTTCCGACAAGGATAATCCATATGGCTATTACATTTTGTATTCTGTTTTGTGTTGAAAACATTTTATGTCATGTATTTAGCAACTTTTGTAGGTGCAACATTTAAGAACATGCTAAACATCTTGTTATATCTAACTATAAATTCTGGAGAGTTGGCAATCATTCCTTGTTTATTTTACTAATGCACATTAAGGAAGCATTAATAATTATTACTGTGCATTAATTCCATTTCATTTGAATGTCCATACTGTTATCGATGAGGAAATAGTAAGACTCATGTGAATTAGATTAAATCAAATGGACGTGGATAACATAAAAATGTCTGTATCATGAAATATTTTATAATGATAGTTAAATATGCCAAAATTTATTAAGGTATTCATCATACATACAGCCATAAGTTACAAAATTAATGATAGATTGTATAAATTAATCATTTTAGAAATGGTTAGTTGTATTCTCCTTTGGTTTAGTGTAAATTGTTTTATCAAAAAAATATTTAACGAATATCAATCAAGATTTTATTGGGAGTTTATTAAAAGTAAAATTATAACAATGTTTATGAATGTTATACTTGTATTTATGGAGTTTATGGAGTAAGTGTGAAATACTAATTCACGGAAGCTAAAAATGATTAGTTTTACGGAATAAATATAGGTAACTGAATAGTAATAAACAAGGGAGGATTAGTACGGTATGTACAAAGGAATTAAAATAGCCGATTAAAGAATTTTAGCGAAGATTTATTGTGCTATCAAAATCAGAATATTGATTTTGGATTTAAAAGATTTTAGTAGCATGGGTATTTGATCTTTAGTTAATGGGAAATGTTAGTAACTCGGGACCATAAATAAAACTATGAATGACAATACATAGAGTTTGTGACCGTGGTCAATTGCTAATTATGTTAGGTGTTTGATATAGTATTATTGTTTTCAATTTTACAGTTAAGGGAAATATAAACTACAGTATGAAAATTTATGTCTTCGTACAATGCGGTATTTATGCATATGTTTCATATTTTGATTATTAGCTTGGCAGTACCCACTGAAAATGGAGATAGTAATGCCAAGAGAGTAAAAAAAAAGAAATTAAAAGATGACATGAATTATGCTTGTAATTATACTGAAACATATATAAAAAAGACTGTAACTTTTATTTACTGTGAACTTTAATGGACATAGTCAATACGAAATACAATTCACCACCATTAAATGGCAATTAAGTAAGCTTTCCAACCACAGATCATGTTATTTTTCAATCATGTTGTCACTCTCTAACATTGTGTGATACACACACACATACATACACACACACATGTGCGTACGTGTGAATATATATAGTACGATGGCATGTGTAGAATGATCGTAGAACTGAATTAAAAAGATGAATAATTATTGGAATAGTGAATAGACCTGTCAAAATTTGACCCAACCCATTTACCCTACTTATAAACGGGTTGGGTCAACCCATTTATGAATATCATAAAATGAGTTATGAGTTGGGTTGACCCATTTTTAAAAGGGTTATAAATGGGTAACTCATTTACCCATTTATTAAAAATATTAAATTTTAATATAAATATAAAAAATAAGAATTTTGAACATTCATTATAATTTTTCATGAAGACTGACAGTTGTACTTAGAAAATAATAGGCTACCATATCCTCATATTTGAATCCACATAGTGTAGAAGCCGCTATTTTTTTTATTCAGACTGCAATAACTTCTTCGTTCTAACTCGGAATCAAACGAGACTTCGACCGATCAACTCCAACTTAAATTACGGTCAATATGGAACATTCGAATACTTCATCGTGTGAACGCACACCGTAGTTCTCCAAGGAGACCGATAATTGTACTTAGAAAATAACAGACTACTACATCCCTATATTTGAACTCCGCCTAGTGCATAAGCCGCTATTTTTTTTGTTCGGACTGCAATAACTCCTTCGTTCCAACTCGGAATCAGGCGAGACTTAGACCGATCAACTCACACCTAAATTACGGACAGTATGTAACACTCGGATACTTGATCGTGTGAACGCACACTGTAGTTCTCCAAGGGGACTGACAGTTGTATTAGAAAATAATATGCTACCACACCTACATATTGAACTTCACCTAGTGCAGAAGCCGCTATTTTTTTTGTTCAGACTGCAATAACTCCTTCGTTCTAACTCGGAATCAAGCGAGACTTCGACCGATCAACTTCCACCTAAATTACGGACAGTATGCAACACTCGGATACTTCATCGTGTGAATGTACACTGTAGTTCTTCAATGGGATTGACAGTTGTACTTAGAAAATAACAGGCTGCCACATCTGCATATTGAGCTCCGCCTAGTGCAGAAGCCGCTATTTTTTTTGTTCAGACTGCAATAACTCTTTCGTTCTAACTCAGAATCAGGCGGGACTTCGACCGATTAACTACTACCTAAATTACGGATAGTATGGAACACTCGGTCACTTTATCGTGTGAACGCACACTGTAGTTCTCCAAGGAAACTGACAGTTGTACTTAGAAAATAATAAGTTACCTCATCCCCATATTTGAATTTTGATGAAAATTAGAATTAAAATTTTAAATTTTTGTCGGATCTCAAAACATAAAACTTGGAATTAGAATTATTTTATATTTATTTGTTTTTTATTAGTCAAATTAAATTTAAATATTTAAATGGGTTAAATGGGTAACCCGCTTATTAAGTGGGTTGGGTCATAAATGGGTTGGGTCATAAATTGGTAAAAGAGAATGGGTCATAAATGGGATGGGTCGAGTTCGACACAACCCATTTTGACCCAACCCAACCCATTTGACAGGCATAATAGTGATAATGTGGAAGCAGTTCTCTTTAATGCACACGTGCATGTACTTATTCATTATTTTATAATGAATATAAGCATAAAAAGATAAAGTAAAATAATTCATTTTGGGCGACCAACAAACGGAAATATAAGGGCCCATTTATTTTCGGACTGGTAGGTAAAGAATCTGTGTGCATTTATTTAATATTTCAGCATAACCTTTTCAATTGTTGGTATAAAGAAGAATGAGGAGTTATCGTTGGTTAACCTTTTCATAATGTAAGGCTACAATACAGTGTAGTGTAGGTTGTGTTTGCATTTCAGATGTTTCTATTTTTGCTATTTAAAATGTTGATAATGTTAAAGTTGAAAACAAGAAGGAGAGTATAAATTAAAACTGGTACCAGTTGTAGGTTGTAGTTACAATTCAGATGTTCGCAATCGTTGCGCACATCATTGTCGTCTACGTTTAGCTAGCTGAACTTATCTTGCATAGCTAGACATCCTTTCACATCGAGCTCGTTGTGCCAACTAACATTTGTTATCCCGCTTTTTGGCAAAGCCGTGATACCGAAAGATTGGTCGAAAACAAGAGACAGTTCGTCCCAGAGATTGGTTGCATTCCACTTCGCTATGGATATCGATGAATTTTGTCCAAGTCCGAACCGGGCCACAATTGACAAGACATGACAAGCAAAGTCGCGAGAGCCAACGTTTTAAGTTTCAAGTCAATCCGAGTTCATACACGCAAGATATGATCGATTCAAGATGGAGGAGATAGCCCTTGTTCGAATCCATAAGATGTACCCTAGTTCGAATCCATGGCTAGAAATCATGTTCGCATCCATCGGTTCGTACCCATCTACTTCGAATCCATCAAGTTTGGAAGTCCTTCGAATCCATAAGCCCAACCTTCCTTCGAATCCATCAGGTGGCCAGGCTTCGTATCCATCCCATTACCTTCCTTCGAATCCATCGATGTAACACATGATGGAATCCATCATGTTCCCCCTGCTTCGAATCCATAGATGCTGCTGACCTTCGAATCCATGAAGACACCTCTCTTCGAATCCAACCAGTGTTGTCGTTTCGTATCGATCAGCTGAAGTGAGATATGATCGATATGAACGAGTCTCAGTTCGAATCCATGCATAAGTAAAGCCTTCGAATCGATTAAGTCAAAGCGGCGAAATTCAAGCGACGACTCTATCAATTTGGCAAAAATGTGGATCGACTCGAAGAATGCGCGCCACGTCAACCTACTAGCGCGTGCTTGGATCGATTCGAATCAATCGATTCGAATTGATCGATTCGAACGGAGTGAAAAGTCCAGGAAACGCTAATTCGAATCGATGATATCTCGCGATCTACAAGTCCAAATGCTATGAAACTTTCACAGGAGCTTGTATACATGTTGAAGAATGTCCACGCCAAGTTTCGCCTCGATTGGATGAATTCTTGATCGATTCGAACGTACTTCGAATCGATCCCAAAGTGGGCCCAAATTCCCTGAGGTTGGGCTCGTGGGCCCCCTCACGTGTCAGAAGTGGTCTCCCTAAATTTATGCGAAATATCAGCCTCCTACATCTATAAATAGAGCCCCAGGTCATTCAGAAAAGGGGATCGGAATTCTGGAGCGCCAAGACTCTACCGGATTCAATTCCATACTTCATTATCACCGTTGTAATCAGATTTGAAAGCTATCTCCAATTGTAATCCGCTGTAATCGATTGAAATCATCAAGAGAATATCAATAAAGTCATAAACTTCAGAGTGGACGTAGGCAAGATCGCCGAAGCACTATAAACCCTGTGTATGTGATTGTTATTTGTGAATCATTGTAATTGCTATTGCTTAGATCTGAGTACTACATTGATTGTTGCTGATTTGCGATCGTAAACGGGTGCTTTCACGATATTGGGTGTTTGTGGTCAATTTTGACGCAAACATTTTGGTGCTTTCACTGAGAATTGAACTCAGGAGTTCTACCAATTAGAAGTTGATTCAGAAAGTTTGGAAGTTCAGATTTGAGAAATTATGACGAGACAATCGAGCAGAAGGCCAAGGCCAGAGAGAAGTGAACACCAAAGAAGTCAAGAGGCTTCTTCGGGGGCGAATCAAGCATCGATCTTCATCACTAGGGACGAGATGGTGACAATGATGAAGAAACAGGAGGAGCTGATCCAAAGTTTGTTTCAACAGATAGGACAACTTGGAGCACAGAATAGAGAAGCGGATGGAGTTCAGGACGAAGCAGGACCATCCGGCGTAGCACCTGGATTAGGAAGCACACCCATGGAGAACGTTGACCCAATTTCAGAGAGAGAAAGAGGAACATCTGCACAACCCGGGAATAGCAGAGGAGTGAACTCTCAGTCAAGGGGGCAGATCCCAGAATTCCCTCGTGGACTCGGGGGGCAGGTCGAAAGTGTGAATGAAGATTGCATCTCGGAGACAATGACAGGTTGGCGGAGATGGTTAGAAGAGCTATGAGAGGCGGTTTGGTAAACAAAGATTTGGAGGATGTTAATAGGAGTCCTTTTACTCCAGCAATCAAGCGAGCTAGGAACCCACCGGATTTCAAATTACCATCGTTGGACATGTATGACGGGAGAACGGACCCCACGGTTCATCTAACGAAGTATATGAGACATATGGAAGTGTTGGGGGCATCAGAGGAGGTTATGGCCCGGCGCTTTCCATTGTACTTGGCGGATATTGCAGCACTGTAGCTTAGACAATTGGAGAATGGATCCATCAGAACATGGAATGATTTAATTGAGAAATTTATGAGGCAATTCAGGGTTCACATTATAAGACCCAAGAATGTGATGACTTTGGCAACTTTAAAGCAGAAAACCGAAGAAACTTTGAGGAGTTATCTAACGCGATTCAATGCAGCAGCAGCTTCGGTGGATCGACCAGATCCATCCATGTTTATGATGGCGGCTGTGTCCGGAATAGCTGATGGAACAGAATTCAAAAATTCATTAACTAAGGATCCACCCGTGGATCTAGGGGAATTCTATCATGAGGCGGAAAAGTTTTTACGATTGGAGGATGTGAATGCAGAAAGAGAAGAAGGAAAGGGAATAGAAGTTTATGCTCTTAATGACAAAAAGCCTCTCGAAAAGGACTCAGGCAAGGATAAAGGAAAACGAAAGGCTAAGTATTATAACGACAGGTCAAAGCGGCAACGGAGGGAGCCGCGATTCACCTCTTACACTGAGCTGAATGAGAATCTGGAACGAATTTATCAGGATACCAAGGAGCAGATTCCGTATCGTAGACCAACGCGAAGGGATCCAACTTCCAACAAAAGAAGATCAGATAAGTTTTGTGTATTTCATGAATTAAACGGTCATAACACTAATGATTGTAAACATCTGAAGGACGAGGTAGAAAGACATATCAGGAACGATATGCTGCTTCAGTATGCGAGGAGACGAGCCCCGACAGTAGAGCCAGAGCGGCCACCGTTTACATCAGCTAGGGGCGACCCTGAACCAGGACATCGTTTGGTTATCAATTAATTAAAATAACGATGAACAAGTCGCAAGCTTCCACTAACACAATTAAATCATTTACACATGTACGAGATCACGAACGTTCTCCAGGCATGCTCTGAATGATCATTGATTGTTTCGTAATGGGAACTTACACTTTGACATCTTTGCTTTGCTTTTGTTTCATGTTGATTTGGACATTTGAACTTGGTTTGTTTGGACATTTCTGTTTTAAAATTCATCCGTTGAATAGATATTTAATCCTAATAATTCTGAAATGAATAAGCTACTTACACATGTACGGGATCGCGAACGGTCCTTAGACATGCTCTGAGATGGCGATAAACCGCCCTAACAAACGATCCAGGGACCCACGCGAACGTGAGCTTGGTATCGATAATACCAAGCCCTCTCGGGCACACTTTCTCGCCCCGAACGGCACCCGACTTCGAACAGTCACAACTCGCCACGAACGGCTCCCGACCTCGAACGGTCACAAAAACGCCGCGAACGGCACACGATCGCGAACGGCCACAACTCGCTTCGAACAGGCACTACTCGCCTCGAACAGGCACGACTCGCCCCGAACGGCACAACTCATCTCACCTCAAATGGCTCGATCGCGAAAGGTCATCATTTGAGGTCCGCCACTTGACCGCGCACGGTCGCACTTCACCTCAAATGGCTCGATCCCGAACGATCGTCATTTGAAGTCAGACACTTGACCATGAACGGTCGCACTTCATCTCAAGTATCCCGATCCGAACGGTCGTTATTTGAGGTCGCATAGAACTGTAAATTCCTTTGCAGGACATGAACAGGATATGAACATCCAGGTCATGGCATTACAAAACACGCCTTCATACCGCAAGGCATATTTTGGGGGGCAAATGTTATCCCGCTTTTTGGAAAAGCCGTGATACCGAAAGATTGGTCGAAAACAAGAGACAGTTCGTCCCAGAGATTGGTTGCATTCCACTTCGCTATGGATATCGATGAATTTTGTCCAAGTCCGGATCGGGCCACAATTGACAAGACATGACAAGCAAAGTCGCGAGAGCCAACGTTTCAAGTTTCAAGTCAATCCGAGTTCATACACGCAAGATATGATCGATTCAAGATGGAGGAGATAGCCCTTGTTCGAATCCATAAGACTTACCCTAGTTCGAATCCATGGCCAGAAATCATGTTCGCATCCATCGGTTCGTACCCATCTACTTCGAATCCATCAAGTTTGGAAGTCCTTCGAATCCATAAGCCCAACCTTCCTTCGAATCCATCAGGTGGCCAGGCTTCGTATCCATCCCATTACCTTCCTTCGAATCCATCGCTGTAACACATGATGGAATCCATCATGTTCCTCCTGCTTCGAATCCATAGATGTTGCTGACCTTCGAATCCATGAAGACACCTCTCTTCGAATCCAACCAGTGTTGTCGTTTCGTATCGATCAGCTGAAGTGAGATATGATCGATATGAACGAGTCTCAGTTCGAATCCATGCATAAGTAAAGCCTTCGAATCGATTAAGTCAAAGCGGCGAAATTCAAGCGACGACTCTATCAACTCGGCGAAAAATGTGGACCGACTCGAAGAATGTGCGCCACGTCAACCTACTAGCGCGTGCTTGGATCGATTCGAATCAATCGAATCGAATTGATCGATTCGAATCAATCGAATCGAATTGATCGATTCGAACGGAGTGAAAAGTCCAGGAAACGCTAATTCGAATCGATGATATCTCGCGATCTACAAGTCCAAATGCTATGAAATTTTCACAGGAGCTTGTATACATGTTGAAGAATGTCCACGCCAAGTTTCGCCTCGATTGGATGAATTCTTGATCGATTCGAACGTACTTCGAATCGATCCCAAAGTGGGCCCAAATTCCCTGAGGTTGGGCTCGTGGGCCCCCTCACGTGCCAAAAGTGGTCTCCCTAAATTTAGACGAAATATTAGCATCCTACATCTATAAATAGAGCCCCAGGTCATTCAGAAAAGGGGATCGGAATTCTGGAGCGCCAAGACTCTACCGGATTCAATTCCATACTTCATTATCACTGTTGTAATCAGATTTGAAAGCTATCACCAATTGTAATCCGCTGTAATCGATTGGAATCATCAAGAGAATATCAATAAAGTCATAAAATTCAGAGTGGACATAGGCAAGATCGCCGAACCACTATAAACCATGTGTGTGATTGTTATTTGTGAATCATTGTGATTGCTATTGCTTAGATCTGGTTACTACATTGATTGTTGCTGGTTTGCGATCGTAAACAGGCGCTTTCACGATATTGGGTGTTTGTAGTCAATTTTGACGCAAACAACGTTGTTCTCATTATTCAGCATCCGTCTGTTTATCATTGGAAATAGTATAAAAAAATTAATTTAGTAAATGATGATTAAACACGGTAATAAATTAAAATGTACTTGTTGTATTGTAAAAAACCATTGTCGTGGAAGAGTGCATAAACATAATGAATGAAAATTTCATCTTAATCCAGTTGAGAATGTTACTAAAGTGCATCAGTTAATAATAATGTCATAATAAGTTAAAATAAGTAAAAACACATATTTACATCAGGTTAGGTAAATAAAAAAAGTGTAATGGTGTATGAAAATTAGAATTATGCATAACCTTATTACATAGCAGCTGCGGGAGATAAATGGAGTGAAATATACAGTTGCACAGTGAAGTAGTAAAGTAAGAAAGAGAGGGAATACCTCATTGCAGTAGGGATTTTATTAATATGGAGACAGAGAGGATAAAGCATAGTTTAAGTAGCATGGTTATTGTTAAAGTTAAAGAGGAAAGGGTAAAAAAGAAGAAGATAGTTTTGGAGTTTAAACCGTTAAAAAAACTGAATTATTCAAGTGGGACTAAGTCAATGGTGTTAACTGCTATATTTTTGAAAATGTGGTCCGCAAATATCGTGCAGAAGCAATAAATAAGAACTAAATGGTATTGCTTGTTGGATGCTAGATCTCTTTCTTTTCCACTATTTCGCCAATCAGAGGAAGAATGAAATCAATCTATTGGCTGGGTAAAAGGACCAAGGCGATACAGAAGCATGAGTAGTTGATCTGGCATTTGTCAAAAAATGTAAGGATTTGAAATACTGTTTTAGAATATCTTTTTCAACATAAAAATAAAAATTATAGATGAAATAATTTTACCTGCGCTTTCGACGGTGTAGCATTTGGTTATTTCTGAAACCTGCTATCCATCCCAAAATTAGCAAAAAAGCTTAAAGATTTTGGTGGCGTTACGTGCCTATAATTAGTCTCACTGCTTGGTGCATCCTCCACATGCTCGAATCAAGAAGGAGAAGATGGTCCTTTTGTCTAATTGATATTGTTGATCAAAGAAGCAGCAGGTGTTGGTTGTTCGGGCTTCTGGTCATAAAGGCTCTCACTAGATTGCATGTGTCAGTTAAACATCACCAACAAATGTTAAGAAAGTAAGGACTTCGAACTATAAAAAGGAAGTTTCAAACTGCAAAAATGTAAAACACATTACTATTGTATGTGGAATAACTTAAAATTGTATGAGTTCTTGTCAAAGATGTATGTATGTATGTATGTATGTATATTTGGTAAGTATCAATACCATCATAAAATTAAGTAAGTTGTCTGAATTGTTTGTACAATGTTAATTTTTCCATCTCAATTGAATGTAGTTATTTATTTCATTTTAGTCTTACAAAACTGTTTATTTCTTCAGTGCTAGAGATAGGGTACTAAATGTGAAATGGCAATTTCTTAAGGTCATGCAATCTACACAATCAGTTTTTGCAGATATAAACATGTTTACTCGAACTTCTATAGTTTTAAATTGAACTTAAAATCATCATTCATCCAATTACAAAGTTTCTAACACTTTAACTCTGCTATCTTCTTTTCACATGATGATATATGAATGTATGAGTATAATGCACCTCTGTCCAACATAATCATATTGCTAATTTGTAACGACCCGCTATTTTGGACCATTCAAATCGACAATAAAACCGTACATGTCCGACTTGAATAATTCAAAATACCGAATTGTTAATAAAATTTGGCAAAACTTAAAATATACAGTAAATAAATCAATCATAGATCACTTACACAGAGTAATACAATGCAGCGGAATAGATAAAAATAGTAGTTCATGAAGCTACTATATACATTAAAGTTAGAAATAAATTACAACCGAATAGTTCAAATGCCATGAAGTCTCCAATGCAACAGATGGCTTCTCTGAACCAATCAACTGGATGACTGAAGGGATAGATAGCTGGATCTTCAAGCAAAGCTCCAACTTCGAAGATGAGTCTCAAATGCTGTATCTCTCAGTCTGACCCGAGCGTAAAGCAAAACACAAAACACTCGAGTCAGGATTAACATTCTTATATCTATAAATCTAACTCAAGTGAAATATCAACTAAAATATAATTAACTTAGAGGATGTTTGGGATAACCATCCTCTAAGGGTCCATGGAACTATCTATAAGATAGAAATATACACTATAACACCGTAGTCTTCCAACTTAATTTATACTTCAAAACCAACTATCATTTTCACTTCAAAAATCTCTATACTTCCCAAATAGTATTTATATATATTAAATAATTTATTCAGTAAAGAAATTTCAATTCCCTCAACTTAACCAATCGTTTAACATCAACCCGACCTTCCCATTTAAATCTTTTTCAATCTCAATTTATCAATTTAAATTCAACTCAATTTCTAAAATAACCATTTCAATTTTATTGATCTCAAGTTCGGATTTGAAATCACCAAATACCCTTTATATTTCAATATATTTCAAAACTTTAAGTAATCAACGTTTCAAACTAAACTTTATTCAATTTAGTTTTCTAAATAATAAATTCAACTTATATCGATTCAAATACAGATCTGAAACACCCATTTATATTCTAGTATAGTTCAAAGATTTAATATTCTACATTCCCAAAGTTCAATTTTACAGTTTCATAAGATCTTGATTTAATCAAATTATTATTTAGCCTTGAAATATTTCCTCCTTAGATTCAACATCATTTAAGTAAACCTGAAATTACCCTTTTACTCAATATTTTCTTTAATTTATTTAAACATGAAACATTCAATAAATCACTTAAAACAAAAATCCAGTTACAAAATCATACCCTTAAATTTCCCATTCAATAAATTCAAATTGATTTAATTAAATAAATCTTCATTTGAATACCATTTTTAATAAACCAAATTTATCTCCCAATCTTAATTATTAAAATTCTTTACACGGTAAAATTTGAAATATAAATCTTAAATAATACTTAAACATATTTTATGGATTAAATCAGTCTAAAATATTATTAAATTTATATATAAAGTTTCCATTTATATATAATATTTTAAGAACCAATATTTATTAATTCACATATGTTTCTTTTCAAACTGTAGAAATTTATCTTTAAATTATTTATATGGACCAACGGTGTCGGTATATATTTCCTATCATATAGTCAAATGCTACGGATATTTATCATTTCAATCCGTACACTAAATATATACGGGTGGATATCATTTCAACCCGTAATCCCAAATTCAATTTAAATGAAAATCGTTTGGGTTTATCATTTCAACCCATAACGATTTTCTCCTATTCTAAAGTCCGTTCGGGTATGTATCATTTCAACCCATAGTGATTTTTATACTAACAGGGAACTTGCAGAGTGATAGCAGATATGAAAATAATAATAATAACAACAGGTATATATCATCAAAATAAATATAAACAATAGGATATGGTGTCATATCCCATAAGTGAACTATTACAGATAATAGCATAAATATAACAATTTAAATAACTACAGCAGTATATTTCAATTGTCATTTCAATTGAAATCAAATTTAATAAATAAAAGAACGTTAATCGTGAGTGATTGCTCACCTTTCGAGGCTAGAGATATATGATGATGAAATGAGCTATGAAATCCAAAGCAACGCTGGATGGACAAGATTTGATGTAGAAAATAGGCACGACGGACAAGGCTGATAATGGGAAATCGATGAGAATGAATCGAATCAATTTTGATATTACAGAAAAAAATATAAATTATTATGATATTAATCCTCCCAAAACCAATTTTCAAATTAAAAATGTATATTTAAAATCTATATATACCTATATGTAATTTAAACATAATTCGTCCAAAAAAACCATTGTATTATATTTTATAGTCAATAATTATTATAAAAACAATATAACCACTTATTGTAATATATATTACTTAAAAACCCCATGAAAGCAACCTATATATGTTCATAATAAAAACGTATATATAGAAATTCCAAATGCATAGCCTATATTCGGTTATATATATATATTACGTAAGTCTGAAACAAACACCTAAACGCATATATATGTCTCGAGATTTATAAACAACAAAATACTTATAATGACACATGCACTCATATACTTATATAGACTGTGAACAAGTATACATACTATGCCGTATAAAATCCAACACTAAAAAAAAAAAGTAAACTCACACTGAAAACATTTTAGTCAATTATTAAATATATATATTAACTAGCGTATAAAACTAGCGTATCCTGTAACTTTATAATATATAAGCTATATCAGATATGAAACTATCATTATATCAGATATATAAATAGTTAAACATTTTATACAAAACTATCATAACTTTATTAAATTAAACATACATTACACACTTACACAAATAGACCGTAAACTGTAAAACTTCACCCATTTTAAAGTGGTAACAATACGCTTGCTAAAAATATAACCCACATAGCTCGTACTTCCCTATAAAACTATATAAATATTTGTAAGCTAACCATTAATATAGTCTAATTCACAATATGCATACCTTTATAACTTTAAATCAAATGTGTGTATATATATACTTATAACCAGTTATTCACAAAATACATAGCTTTAAACATATCATATATTTAAATACATATACAATCGACTGATAAGATGAGTATGCTTTACGTTTTATATATGTACTAACTTTTTATATAATATTTATATATACACTTATCAAATTTTATAACATGCGAACAAAATTTTATATTATATAGAATCTGAAAACTGCAAACATTTCATACT
The DNA here is from genome assembly GCA_030765085.1 of Allium cepa. Taxonomy (NCBI): domain Eukaryota; kingdom Viridiplantae; phylum Streptophyta; class Magnoliopsida; order Asparagales; family Amaryllidaceae; genus Allium; species Allium cepa. Next base: position 724,317,043 of record CM060934.1, read on the forward strand.
TGGAACCATACTATATTTATAAGATGTATATATGATATCTTAAATCAAAAAAAAAACTTACTTTGCTATAATACATACAATATTACTGCATAGATATACATTACTGACATATATTAAACTATATATTAACTAATATATAACCTTCAAACTTTTAAAATTGAATACCAACGTGACACATAAAGTATAAAACAATCAAGTTATCAAATCTCTATACATAGTATAATATCATACACACTATGAACGAAAAAAAAAGAAAAAAAAAAATACTGTTATGAACTCATATATATAATACCATATGATACATAACTAACATGAATTTAAAATCATGTAGGACAGATCACATATTCCAAATACAGACTTATAGAAAATATACAATAACACATATATATTATAAATATATGCTAACCTATTACTCAAAGATAACGTGTGGCATGATTGTTGATGGTGAAGGCTCTGAGGATGGCTGAGCATGCAGGCGATGACAACACGTGTAGAGAGATATGTGCATGAGAGGAGGAGAGAAAAACGCGGAGGGAGAGGGATGAGTTGGATGTGGTGGGTGACGAAGCGATGGGAGGTGGAAGCACGGTAAAAGAAGGGAGAAAATAGGTGGATCTGTAGAAAGAAAAATGGAAGAAGGAGGAGGAAGAAAACTTAAAATGAGGAATGAGATTGGAAGTGACAGCAGTTTGCAATATGAAAGAAACGAAGTCAAACAAGGTTATAAAGGCAAAATAAATAAAGAAAAGAACCGTTGCATACGAAACGTATACAATAAATATGAATTGATTTGAATAGTAATGGTCAAATTCAGCTGAAAAGATTAAAGCGAATAAATACGGAGCATTGATTATGGTAAAGTAACGCACAAAATTAGGGGAATAACAAAGGAAAGGACTGGTCAAAATAAATGAATGTAAACGTGCAACGAATATAAAAATCTATATAATTGAACCGATGGAAACGAAGGAAGCAAATAAAAGAAAGGGAACGAAGGAAAAAAAAATGAGCTGTGTCCCGAGCATAAATAAAGGTGGTAACGTATGAGAGGAATGAGAAAAACAAACGGGCACAATTTGAAATCAATGCAATAAAACGGCCAAAAGCTGATTTTTAGGAAAATTATTAAAGAAATATTCCTTGGGCTGCGCGTTTGAGATCCGAAAAGGCATGGAAATCAAAAAGTTATAATTTAGATTGGAATGAAAACGTACAGGAAATAATAAAGGAAAAAAAAAAATGCGAAATAATCATATAGCATTTATTACGTTTCAAACTTTTGACATGGCATGGGATGGAAACAGCTGTACGCTAATTGAGAAGCTATTAAAGCAATTTATTATTAGTGGCATGTTATACGTTTTTATATTTATTTATTTCCTAGATCTCAATTCATATCTGATTATACTATGCAGATTTATCTTTATTACTAAACATTCAAAAAGAATAAAACGTATACAAATTTTCTTGATTTTCGAAACAAAATTAACGGCTAAAAGATGATGAAGGGACAAAATATAAGAAAGGGAAAGAGATGAATGCGTACAATTATTTATAAGAAAAGAGAGAGAAAAGAAAAACCCACAATTAAAAATGAATGAATGAACGCTGAAAGTCAGTCAGGAATATAGAAGGTACAATATGAAATAATGGTAATCACAACTACTTTTTTTAATGCAGACCTTAAATCAACCCTTAAAACATATACTTCATATATGTAGTTAAATATAGTATATACTTCTCTTCTTCTTTGGTTCATATGATATATGAAACCCTTAACTATCGTATTTATAGCTGACGACATATGTATAGATATACTAAATATGCACTAAAATAAACTGGAAATGGTGACACAAAAACCTAAAATCAAATATATATATATATATTTAACATGACTAGAAATCAAACTTCAGTAAAACTATATACTAGTATCAAGACTAACATATATATATAGCTATTATAACACATATAAATTAAATAAAACTTGGTATAAATACGCTTTACTATATATACACTTCAAATAGACCATCATACATATACAGTGGTTTTCCAAAATAACTATATATGGAACGTACTCAACATACTTAAAATTTACACACCTTGCTGAAAAGCAAAAGGAGACCGTAAATTTATTACCCACGCTATTGATATTTATACCCAATAGAAATGAATTATGCTACCAAATTTACATCAAACTTAACTTATATTATAGTATAAATAATAGTTTATAAAGTTTTTGTACTAGATCTTATAGGTATAACCACAACCAAACTTTAAAATATATGTACACAGCTCGTACTACAAATCATTAATATACATAACATATTTTCTTTTCTTTTTCAAAATTTTATTATTAATAATTTCTCAAAATCCAATTCAATACGTTAAATACCAATTAAAAATTGCTAAAATTTTATGGGTCGTTACACTCTCCCCCACTCAAAACTTTTCGTCCCCGAAAAGGAATAAAGTAGGAGAATAGAAACAACCAGATGAAAAATTTAGACTTTGAAAAACAAATTAAAAAATTTATTTAAAACCATATACTTTTTCTTTTGTTATTATTTAAATTGATTAATATTTAATAGATTACTCATTTTATCAAATCCATTCAATTAATTATGAGATCAATTATTTATAAAACACTAATTTTTCTCTCTTATTAAACCAGGTAGAATATAAATAAACAATGTTTTAAAGGATATATTCAAAAGAAGGAAAGAAGGAAAGAAGATAGATTCGGAAAAGAGAATATAGTTGAATAAATAAAGCAGGGCAGATAAGGTAGATTCAAAAGAATAGAATCGGGCAAGAATCGTACATTTCAAACCATGAGAGTTTCAATTTCAAATATTAACACAAAATTTCTTTGTTGGAAATACTTTTATAATAAATACCTTTTATATCGAAATAAATCTTTTCTTTCAAAAATATTTTTATAACTCGATGTTTCAACAAGTTTATCCTCGTTCTTGCAGACTCTGGCAATGCGTTGATCAGGCGCAAAGCTAGAATTCTTCAAGTACTTCGTAGACCTGTTTCAACAACCAGTGAAAATACTTGAAAAAAACTTTAAAAACAGATATGGAAAGTACAATCCAAACAAAACAACCAAACCAAAACCTTTGTCCGATCATGGTTCGCAGATACACAATGGTTACGCCTGGGTCCCCCAGGAAACAATCCATATCCGTAAGCTTTCTCAGCCCTGCGAGTTACGCCATGATGACTAGTAGAGTGCAGGATACACAATGGTTACGCCTGGATCCCCCAGGAAACAATCCGTACCCCTAGGCAAGACTCAGCCAGGCACTTGCGCTACTATTCGCGACCTACACAGATTGCAGGATACACAATGGTTACGCCTGGATCCCCCAGGAAACAATCCGTACCCCTAGGCAAGACTCAGCCAGGCAATTGCGCTGTGCATTCACGAGAGAAAAAAAAAACCATGGGTTACGCCACGGTGGGAAACACTCGAGTATTACATCCGGAAAACCGAAAATCAGAGAGAATAATATCGATAGAATGAATCCACGATGTGGCCACAAAGCGGATATCAAGCAGAAGGCACTTTCCATATCTTTACTTCGAAAATATATATCATATAGTACCTTTTCAAATCACTTTCAAATATTGTACTTATATAAAGTCCATATATATAGGATTCCTTTCTCAAATTGAATACTTTCCAAATCAATAGTAGATCAAATCATACTTATATAGATTTCGATTAAATAAAATCTCTTTCCAAATTGAGTACCTTTCAAATCAATAGATTTCAAATCAACCTCATACTTATACAATCCATTTTATATAAGTTCGACCACTCCCAAATCAAGTGCTTAGTAATCTAAGGTTCTCAATTTCAAATTATTTCAATACCAATTCAGTTTCAAAATCATATATGATTTCACCAAATTTTCTTCCAAATTAAATGTCTGAATTTCAAAGTTCCCAAAATAATAGGTGTAGAAAATTATCCCAGTTTCCAAATTAAAATAATTCAAGTCAAACAAATTCATTTCCAAAATCACCATATAAGTACTGGGTTTTTTTTTTCAATTTAATTTTCAAAACCAAATATTTTTCTCAAAATCAATTATATTCAAAATGGTTTCCAAATTTATAATTATCCCTTTAAAACCTTTAAACTATTTACTTCGATTTGAAATATCCAATTTACCTTTTTGAAAACCATTATTTAAAACTAAAATTCTTTCAAAACATTTAAAAACTAAATTCCATATTAGTATAATTAAAATAGCCATATTCTCTTACTTAATAAAAGGTTTAACCTCATACAACAAAACTTGCATACTTTATCAAATATTTTATACCTTTCGAAATATCTTGGTTTTTAAACCTTTAAACCTTGATTTGGAAGTGCTCGAACCTTCAAAATAGTCGGTGAAAATCAATTTCAAATCCAAGAGATGGAAATCAATTTTTATAAATAGAGTTATTCTAAGTCAAATCAAAAACTCGAGGACTGAACACCGGTCTTACTTCAAATTGTTTCAAATATATACATATATCTTTCGAAAATATCAAATTATACTTCGGAATTTGAAATCAAAAACGGTTTTACAAAACCACTCGCATAGCGAAGCTATTAAAGTGGCCTCTCCCCCACTCTGAAACTCGAAAATCAATGTCGATGATGCGTGCACTCATCACCGAAATTATTCTCCAGCGACATAAGTGAGTTCTGGACTTCTATTTTCTTGAAAACTTCTTTGAAATTTCTTCAAAATTATTGGAATTCATTTGAATTCATTTGAAATATTTCTTATTCGGAAAAATACTTTTAAATCGTATTATTTATATATAATTTCCAAAATCTTAAAACCAATTTCAAAATACCGGAATTCAATTCTCGAATTTCAAATTTAACACTTCAATTATAAATCATTTTTATATAAATCAATTTCTTATAATTTTTTCAAAATTTCAAATCCTTTCAAAACCCTTTTTATATAGAATAACATTTCTTATTTGCTTTATATATAGGTATATAATCTCTACCGAAAACATTTTCTTTATATATATAGAATAAAATCATAGTTATCAAAATAATAATTTCGGTATAAACAATTTCTAAAATACAAACAAAACCCGATTTTCAAAGGATGATTTAAGGATGGATTTCAAAACAAAGATAGAGATTTAATTTAAAGGAACTCTAATCAATAGAATCCTGATTCGAAGATAGACTCGATCGAAGATGAGATAATTAAGTTACAAAATAGAAGATGGATATACTTCTATAAATCGCGGGCGACCTTTACCTGTCAACCGTGATTCCAAAATTAGATCGGTGTAGAATTCTGAGGCAATTCGACATTCGATCGTCGGAGATATAGAATTCGGCATAACAAGATATATCAGCATCGTAAACCGAGGATACAGGAATCTTCGGTGAGTCAATGCCAATTGAAAAGGAGTTTTCACCCCCTTTACAAATCATTCAATGGAGTTATGGGATACTCCAGAATCAAACGAATATAAATAGGGAGAGACAGAATGAATTTCGAAACCGAGGGACATTCCAAAACTCAAAGGAAATTGAGTCAAAAAGGAAGAGATTCAACTCGAACGAAAGTGATTCTGTAAATAAATTTACCATATATGCTAAGTTTTGCCTAGAGCCAAAGCTCTGATACCAACTGTAACGACCCGCTATTTTGGACCATTCAAATCGACAATAAAACCGTACATGTCCGACTTGAATAATTCAAAATACCGAATTGTTAATAAAATTTGGCAAAACTTAAAATATACAGTAAATAAATCAATCATAGATCACTTACACAGAGTAATACAATGCAGCGGAATAGATAAAAATAGTAGTTCATGAAGCTACTATATACATTAAAGTTAGAAATAAATTACAACCGAATAGTTCAAATGCCATGAAGTCTCCAATGCAACAGATGGCTTCTCTGAACCAATCAACTGGATGACTGAAGGGATAGATAGCTGGATCTTCAAGCAAAGCTCCAACTTCGAAGATGAGTCTCAAATGCTGTATCTCTCAGTCTGACCCGAGCGTAAAGCAAAACACAAAACACTCGAGTCAGGATTAACATTCTTATATCTATAAATCTAACTCAAGTGAAATATCAACTAAAATATAATTAACTTAGAGGATGTTTGGGATAACCATCCTCTAAGGGTCCATGGAACTATCTATAAGATAGAAATATACACTATAACACCGTAGTCTTCCAACTTAATTTATACTTCAAAACCAACTATCATTTTCACTTCAAAAATCTCTATACTTCCCAAATAGTATTTATATATATTAAATAATTTATTCAGTAAAGAAATTTCAATTCCCTCAACTTAACCAATCGTTTAACATCAACCCGACCTTCCCATTTAAATCTTTTTCAATCTCAATTTATCAATTTAAATTCAACTCAATTTCTAAAATAACCATTTCAATTTTATTGATCTCAAGTTCGGATTTGAAATCACCAAATACCCTTTATATTTCAATATATTTCAAAACTTTAAGTAATCAACGTTTCAAACTAAACTTTATTCAATTTAGTTTTCTAAATAATAAATTCAACTTATATCGATTCAAATACAGATCTGAAACACCCATTTATATTCTAGTATAGTTCAAAGATTTAATATTCTACATTCCCAAAGTTCAATTTTACAGTTTCATAAGATCTTGATTTAATCAAATTATTATTTAGCCTTGAAATATTTCCTCCTTAGATTCAACATCATTTAAGTAAACCTGAAATTACCCTTTTACTCAATATTTTCTTTAATTTATTTAAACATGAAACATTCAATAAATCACTTAAAACAAAAATCCAGTTACAAAATCATACCCTTAAATTTCCCATTCAATAAATTCAAATTGATTTAATTAAATAAATCTTCATTTGAATACCATTTTTAATAAACCAAATTTATCTCCCAATCTTAATTATTAAAATTCTTTACACGGTAAAATTTGAAATATAAATCTTAAATAATACTTAAACATATTTTATGGATTAAATCAGTCTAAAATATTATTAAATTTATATATAAAGTTTCCATTTATATATAATATTTTAAGAACCAATATTTATTAATTCACATATGTTTCTTTTCAAACTGTAGAAATTTATCTTTAAATTATTTATATGGACCAACGGTGTCGGTATATATTTCCTATCATATAGTCAAATGCTACGGATATTTATCATTTCAATCCGTACACTAAATATATACGGGTGGATATCATTTCAACCCGTAATCCCAAATTCAATTTAAATGAAAATCGTTTGGGTTTATCATTTCAACCCATAACGATTTTCTCCTATTCTAAAGTCCGTTCGGGTATGTATCATTTCAACCCATAGTGATTTTTATACTAACAGGGAACTTGCAGAGTGATAGCAGATATGAAAATAATAATAATAACAACAGGTATATATCATCAAAATAAATATAAACAATAGGATATGGTGTCATATCCCATAAGTGAACTATTACAGATAATAGCATAAATATAACAATTTAAATAACTACAGCAGTATATTTCAATTGTCATTTCAATTGAAATCAAATTTAATAAATAAAAGAACGTTAATCGTGAGTGATTGCTCACCTTTCGAGGCTAGAGATATATGATGATGAAATGAGCTATGAAATCCAAAGCAACGCTGGATGGACAAGATTTGATGTAGAAAATAGGCACGACGGACAAGGCTGATAATGGGAAATCGATGAGAATGAATCGAATCAATTTTGATATTACAGAAAAAAATATAAATTATTATGATATTAATCCTCCCAAAACCAATTTTCAAATTAAAAATGTATATTTAAAATCTATATATACCTATATGTAATTTAAACATAATTCGTCCAAAAAAACCATTGTATTATATTTTATAGTCAATAATTATTATAAAAACAATATAACCACTTATTGTAATATATATTACTTAAAAACCCCATGAAAGCAACCTATATATGTTCATAATAAAAACGTATATATAGAAATTCCAAATGCATAGCCTATATTCGGTTATATATATATATTACGTAAGTCTGAAACAAACACCTAAACGCATATATATGTCTCGAGATTTATAAACAACAAAATACTTATAATGACACATGCACTCATATACTTATATAGACTGTGAACAAGTATACATACTATGCCGTATAAAATCCAACACTAAAAAAAAAAAGTAAACTCACACTGAAAACATTTTAGTCAATTATTAAATATATATATTAACTAGCGTATAAAACTAGCGTATCCTGTAACTTTATAATATATAAGCTATATCAGATATGAAACTATCATTATATCAGATATATAAATAGTTAAACATTTTATACAAAACTATCATAACTTTATTAAATTAAACATACATTACACACTTACACAAATAGACCGTAAACTGTAAAACTTCACCCATTTTAAAGTGGTAACAATACGCTTGCTAAAAATATAACCCACATAGCTCGTACTTCCCTATAAAACTATATAAATATTTGTAAGCTAACCATTAATATAGTCTAATTCACAATATGCATACCTTTATAACTTTAAATCAAATGTGTGTGTATATATACTTATAACCAGTTATTCACAAAATACATAGCTTTAAACATATCATATATTTAAATACATATACAATCGACTGATAAGATGAGTATGCTTTACGTTTTATATATGTACTAACTTTTTATATAATATTTATATATACACTTATCAAATTTTATAACATGCGAACAAAATTTTATATTATATAGAATCTGAAAACTGCAAACATTTCATACTTGGAACCATACTATATTTATAAGATGTATATATGATATCTTAAATCAAAAAAAAAACTTACTTTGCTATAATACATACAATATTACTGCATAGATATACATTACTGACATATATTAAACTATATATTAACTAATATATAACCTTCAAACTTTTAAAATTGAATACCAACGTGACACATAAAGTATAAAACAATCAAGTTATCAAATCTCTATACATAGTATAATATCATACACACTATGAACGAAAAAAAGAAAAAAAAAAAAAAAGAATACTGTTATGAACTCATATATATAATACCATATGATACATAACTAACATGAATTTAAAATCATGTAGGACAGATCACATATTCCAAATACAGACTTATAGAAAATATACAATAACACATATATATTATAAATATATGCTAACCTATTACTCAAAGATAACGTGTGGCATGATTGTTGATGGTGAAGGCTCTGAGGATGGCTGAGCATGCAGGCGATGACAACACGTGTAGAGAGATATGTGCATGAGAGGAGGAGAGAAAAACGCGGAGGGAGAGGGATGAGTTGGATGTGGTGGGTGACGAAGCGATGGGAGGTGGAAGCACGGTAAAAGAAGGGAGAAAATAGGTGGATCTGTAGAAAGAAAAATGGAAGAAGGAGGAGGAAGAAAACTTAAAATGAGGAATGAGATTGGAAGTGACAGCAGTTTGCAATATGAAAGAAACGAAGTCAAACAAGGTTATAAAGGCAAAATAAATAAAGAAAAGAACCGTTGCATACGAAACGTATACAATAAATATGAATTGATTTGAATAGTAATGGTCAAATTCAGCTGAAAAGATTAAAGCGAATAAATACGGAGCATTGGTTATGGTAAAGTAACGCACAAAATTAGGGGAATAACAAAGGAAAGGACTGGTCAAAATAAATGAATGTAAACGTGCAACGAATATAAAAATCTATATAATTGAACCGATGGAAACGAAGGAAGCAAATAAAAGAAAGGGAACGAAGGAAAAAAAATGAGCTGTGTCCCGAGCATAAATAAAGGTGGTAACGTATGAGAGGAATGAGAAAAACAAACGAGCACAATTTGAAATCAATGCAATAAAACGGCCAAAAGCTGATTTTTAGGAAAATTATTAAAGAAATATTCCTTGGGCTGCGCGTTTGAGATCCGAAAAGGCATGGAAATCAAAAAGTTATAATTTAGATTGGAATGAAAACGTACAGGAAATAATAAAGGAAAAAAAAAATGCGAAATAATCATATAGCATTTATTACGTTTCAAACTTTTGACATGGCATGGGATGGAAACAGCTGTACGCTAATTGAGAAGCTATTAAAGCAATTTATTATTAGTGGCATGTTATACGTTTTTATATTTATTTATTTCCTAGATCTCAATTCATATCTGATTATACTATGCAGATTTCTCTTTATTACTAAACATTCAAAAAGAATAAAACGTATACAAATTTTCTTGATTTTCGAAACAAAATTAACGGCTAAAAGATGATGAAGGGACAAAATATAAGAAAGGGAAAGAGATGAATGCGTACAATTATTTATAAGAAAAGAGAGAGAAAAGAAAAACCCACAATTAAAAATGAATGAATGAACGCTGAAAGTCAGTCAGGAATATAGAAGGTACAATATGAAATAATGGTAATCACAACTACTTTTTTTAATGCAGACCTTAAATCAACCCTTAAAACATATACTTCATATATGTAGTTAAATATAGTATATACTTCTCTTCTTCTTTGGTTCATATGATATATGAAACCCTTAACTATCGTATTTATAGCTGACGACATATGTATAGATATACTAAATATGCACTAAAATAAACTGGAAATGGTGACACAAAAACCTAAAATCAAATATATATATATATATATATATATATATATATATTTAACATGACTAGAAATCAAACTTCAGTAAAACTATATACTAGTATCAAGACTAACATATATATATATATAGCTATTATAACACATATAAATTAAATAAAACTTGGTATAAATACGCTTTACTATATATACACTTCAAATAGACCATCATACATATACAGTGGTTTTCCAAAATAACTATATATGGAACGTACTCAACATACTTAAAATTTACACACCTTGCTGAAAAGCAAAAGGAGACCGTAAATTTATTACCCACGCTATTGATATTTATACCCAATAGAAATGAATTATGCTACCAAATTTACATCAAACTTAACTTATATTATAGTATAAATAATAGTTTATAAAGTTTTTGTACTAGATCTTATAGGTATAACCACAACCAAACTTTAAAATATATGTACACAGCTCGTACTACAAATCATTAATATACATAACATATTTTCTTTTCTTTTTCAAAATTTTATTATTAATAATTTCTCAAAATCCAATTCAATACGTTAAATACCAATTAAAAATTGCTAAAATTTTATGTGTCGTTACATAATTCTTGCATAACAGTTTCATGCTTTTTTCTTCTTCATATTTTTGGTGTAAATCAACTTTTTTTATTTGCAGAACTCTAGACATCCATATTTTGAATGATGCAATGAAGTTAAAATTTCCCAGCGGCGATATCATTGCGCATAACTACTATGTATTCATGCATGACATTAGACATGGATAGTATGACTCTAGAACAATTAGGGAACATAGGCAACGTTTCTTTTGTAAATGTAGGAGGTACTCTTACTTTGTTCCTTTTTCTTCTGCAAATGATAATGCTACACCAAATGGAGCCCAACAAAAAAAATTGAATAATGGCATGGAGGAATTCACCCAATCTGAAATCGGTATTACTAGTATTGTCCAGTTAATACATGATGCTGCAAGATATGTTGAGCTGCCAATTTGTGAATACAGCTCATTACCAACAAAATAGTTACACTAAACTTTATATAAATTTTTGATGTGGTGCAACTATTATTCTATTTAAGGAATCACCCGATCTGTGAGATTTAAGAATTAACTAAGAAATCAATATCTTGAGAACAGTTGGATTGTTGATATTTAATTACTAACTCTAATACTTGATATTTTTCCAAAGGGATGTACGGGAAATCAAATGCCTAAGCGCTTCACTTTGATCTTGATTGCTTAAGGTTTTGTGGAAACCCAAAAAAGACTAATTATAATTGAATCATAGTAAATGTTGAAATCTATCGTTTATAATCCTATCAATCGTAAAATAAGAAAATTCAAAGATGAAAACAATGAGAGTAAAAATAGAAACATGTTTTAATACCTCAACTTTTTGTAGAGAACATAACTGAAATAACATAATTGAACTATTAGTCAAAGGAAATAACTGAAGAAACCATAATCAAATGGATGCATACTATGCCTTTTGAGGTTTCTGAAAGATATTTGCTTCATGTTCATGCTTTATCTAGCACCAATTTTATCAACAACCAACATATATGGCACTACCATCATTCCTTAGGCAAAATTAAATTTTGACCAACTTAATACTAACCCATACATTCTGAGGATAAGAATAAACACGATGCTTCTTCTAGAAAACTACTAAGCTGAGTGCATCAACCACAATTTGAAGACTGAGCCAATGGCAAAGATGATCCAAAGCATGTGGAACACATTCTCATCAGTGTTTATTAATCCTTTTTTGGTTGATTCCCGATTAATATTAAGAGGGTCACCAACATAGGTAAGACAATTTAATGGAAACTTCAACGATGACAATCATAGATGTGATAAGTAGAGTAAAGAAAATGACTAAAATGTATACATAAAAATAATACAAAGTATAATTTATGTAAGAAGGTTGCTGTAAATCTTAAAATGGCTTCACTTTGATCTTGAGTGCTTAAGGTTTTCTGGAAATCCTAAAAAGGCTAGTTGCAATTGAACCGATTAAATGTTGAAATTTGTCATTTATAATGCTACGTACAAATAAAATAAAAAAATTCAGATATAAAAATAAGGAGAGTAAAAGTAGAAACATATGTAAACATATTAGTGTAAGCTTAAGCATAAAATTGAGCTATCAAACTTTTTGGCAATGTAACATCTGAGAGGCTTTTTAAACGTCTAATTATCCACTGTTTCGTGCAAAATATTAGGATTGTTCACCTAAGAGTTTGCCAATGGAAATAGTTTAAAAATATTGGTGTGTATAACATAAAATGAGAAGTCAGATCAGGAAGGAGAAAGAGGAAACACGAACAGAAAAACAACCACTGTAGTCGGATTAACATTTTAGAAAAAACACATTAATTGATTAGTATATTAGAAAAAAGGATCTCAACTACTAAGTCTACTTAAGCCAGTAATAAAATCAATTTGATAATAACGGTACTACACATGTCTAGTAGCCATATAGGGATAGAACAAAATGGTGAATATCGAAGGAAGAAATAAAAATAAATATGAGAAATAATTTTCTAAGGGGAGAACTACAGTATAATAATTGAATTTAAAAAGGGGAAATTAAGTATTAACATATACGCAAGGAGAAAATTTTTGACACCAAAATCCAAGAAGTACATATCCCTTAACATAATTTGTCTCCTTCACAATAGAGCAGGAAAAAACATAACATTAAGGAAATGGGAAAAAACCTATTGTAGACCAAGAGGTCCCAAAGATTGAGGCCCTTCTTCAATATCCTCCCAAAAACTTTGATCTTCGGATCATTTGATCTGACTGAAAGTTTCATGGCAACCTTCTTTGACGCATCAACTCCAAATGATAGTCTCACGAGAACTTTCACATTCCCAATGAAAACTCCAGATAGTAGGCAAGTATGAGATATTGCATTGCTTGGGATCGCATCAATTCCCTGTCAAACAAACAAATACAAATTAGTATGAATACTAACCGTATATTTCAACATGTATAAATTGATCATCATGTTGATGTGCAATGGTTTGTATGCACTTCAAAATCTTTTTTACAAGCACTTCATATCTCAAATTTACTTATGTACAACGTTTGCTGATATCATCATATTCTATTTCGGGCATAGTTGGCTTTGGTTAAAGAGACAAATAAAGAAGGGTGTATATTTTCAGTGTAAACAACATTTGTCTTTCTTTATTTTATATTTACAACTATCACAAATATTGTATAAGCTACATGATAGGACAAGCTCCCATTTCTAAGTTTTGACAGTGAGTAGGAAGAAAGAACTTAATCCGAGTGACCTCACAGGGTTTGCATTCCAATAATATTAATGATAGAACTAACAGCCACGGCCAAGTTATCTCTGATACCAAGTCCATATTCACCAACAGGCTCAGTATCAGGGTCCATGCTGTCCCATGAATTTTTCAAATTAGAGACTCCTACTTTTTGCATGTAATCAGCAGCCGTCACTTCAAAATCTTCTAACATGTATTCCTCTTCCACGCCATCGTCATCTGCTTCTCCCGTTGATGGATCCACCTGCAGAAACAAACAACATAGCAAAATTATTTCCTTCAATAGTCAAAGAACATCATGAGTTCAACAAAACATGAAGATTTCAATTCGATAATCACGATCTGTGTCTATCATATTAAATGCTGTTGAAATATAAGGTGGCAAACCTTTCACTTCCTAGAAACATATTTGCAGCAACGCTTGCCATTCTTTTCAGTTTTGCGTACAATTCATGGTAAAATAAAAATTCAGATGACTTTAAACAAGAACCTATACTGCTTAAATAAGTTCATAACCGCTACTGGATCAGTCATACTAATTGTTACCCAACTGCAGCACCCACCCCAACCACATCACCCATTATGTGTATCTTTTTTTACCATTGAAATATCATTCAAACATAGAATTGTTTTACAACAAAGAAAATTCAATTTTAAAAGCATGAGTATCATTAGAACAGTGAGTTAAGAATAGTCAAAAGACATTAGAATGTTGGATCTAAAGCATGGCAGTATTAGAGAAAAACTAATAAAGTGTAATAGTTAAAAAATATCAGCACATAAATCCTAAGGCTAATTAGTAATACAATTATTTTAACTGATAACTAACAAATAATCTTCCAAACAAAGTGCGTTTAACCTATAAATCAGGTCAAACCCCAAAATACTAGTTTACCTAGATTACAACTTGTTAACTCGTCGATTTACACCTCAAACCCCAAAATTGAAATGAAAATCAACAAATCACCGTCGCATGGAGTTATAGCTCTAATTTCAGTGCAAAACATCACCGGGTAGGGGGTAAAAGGGAGCACAATCTAGCCATCAAAGCTAGTCGAACCTTTCCCTCAACCTCTTGGTTTAAAAACACTCATGTTTTGGATATGAAAAGCATATTGATTTCTTTTGTAGAAGAAAAGGAAGAAGGGGAATTTTGTGTAAATCCCAAGGTTGATTAGTAATACAATTATTTTAACTAACAAATAGTCTTCCATACAAAGATGCGTTTAACCTAGTAAATCAGATAAAACCCCAAAATGTTAGCTTACCTAGATCACAGCTTGTTAGCTCAATGATTTACACCTAAAACCCTAAAATTGAAAAGCAAATCAACAACTCACCATAGCAATGGTGATATAACTCTAATTTTAGTGCAAAACATCACCGAATAGGAGGTAGAAGGGAGCACAATCTAGCCATCAAAGCTGGTTGAGCCTTTTCCACAACCACTCAATTTAAAAACACCCATGTTTTGGATATGGAAAGCATGTTGATTTCTTTTGTAGAAGAAAGGGAAGAATGGGGATTTTGTGTGAGGTGGTTGAGTCGGAGGGTGGTTTGGAAGAGGCGGTTGGCATGTTGGAAAAAAAACATTGGCAGGAGAAAGCGCTGAGAGGAGTAGAAAAAAGGAAAGTGGGGAGAATTATTGACCAACCGCTGAAATTTTAGGAGGATCAGAACACAGGTAGAAGAAAGGACACATATTCCCCCTTTTCTTTTTTTGAATTTAATTCTTACATAAGTATCTAAATGGGATGATTCAGAAGTTTAAAAAGGCTTCACCATATTAAAGTATTTGCATTATTAGTAGAGATTAAGTAGTTCTCTAAATAGAAAATGCTACCCACACTCAGCCTACAACGAGTAAATGGGGATACTTTAAAAAAAAATCATTATTTGGATCATTGTGGTCCATAAAGTCTAGTAGTTTATACTAAATCCAATCTAGTTATTAAGTAAAATCATATTTTACCTGACTTCAATATTTCTTGATTAGTTATGCTAACCAATTCAATTGAATGGTATAACAACATAATATATTATAATATCAACATGTGTGTGTACAACACACACACACATAGAGACACACGCATATATTGGAATTTATATCGATTATACATACATATATGTTATACTCACCTATACATATAATAAATTTATACGCATATCAGGAATATAAATGGCTAATTAAATATACATATTTGAATGTATAGTGATATATGTATATGGTTTGTATACATATGTTTGGTAGTATCATAATTTATGCATGTGCATGTGTGTGCTTATGTATAATTTATGAATATATCATTACTTACGAGTGCCATTTAAAAGAAAAGAAATTGGATTTCACAAAGATAATCTAAAGCAACTAAAGTCGTGTCCACTACTATACTTCCACAAAGTCCATATAGGCTTTAAAATGAAAATATTTAATATTACCGAGGGTTGAATTCACAATTGGGAGTCACACAACCATAACTAACGTGCGTCCAAAATTTACTGAAATAAAACAATTTATGAATGTCGTAAATTTTTGTGGAATAGTTAATATAATTGTTATACTGATTTAATTATTATTTTATTAATATTATTAAAGTGTTGAAAGTTGATGATAAAACATATAATTTTTATATATTTACGCAATTATCTGTATAGATCAAAAATATTATTTGTTAACTAATAAAATCATATGGACACGACTTAATTTCTACGCCCACCTCTCTCCTTCCATTTTAATTCCTATGCCCACTCTCTCTTCGACCTTCACTCCATCCATGGCGAAGAAACCTAGAAAATTCCTCCCTCTCCAGCCTGGTGTCGGCCTGTCGAGCTGACAAGGTTCGGTCTCCCCTTCAATTCTCAAAGCCAGTCCCATTCGTTGTCTCCTCCCGTGCCTCATCTAGGTCACCTCTGGACTTCCTGAATCTCAGTGTCTCTGAAATTCTCGCCTTTAGACCACTGGTGCTCATGCCCCAATCGCTCCCTTACCCCTTCTCATGAGCTCCCGTTAACTGAGAATAATGGTAAGGCTCTGCTTGAATCTGGTGATATGGGTTTATCGCCTATGCATTTTAGCAAGGTTGAATCGATGGTTGATTTGTATGTGAACAAGGGTGGAATGGTGTCTGATGTCGCTATGTCCTTGGATCCATTCTTGGCTGCTACAGGCTTACGCACTAATAGTGATCAACAAAATGCCGATGTGGAAAGTAGAATGCCCGTTGTTGCTGCACTGTCCTAGGAGAAATTATATACTGCTTCTAAGTCTGTTCCCATGTGTCCAAGCCTTGGACATCTCTTTTTTGATCGCTGTGCCGCAATGTAGGATCCTACCCTCCGATTAACTTTGAGATTATGGAGAATAATGGAATTATGGTGCCTTCTCCTTTGGTTATGCAAGCTAGGACAGACTATTGGTCAGGTTTCTTAGTTGGGTTTTCTAGACCCAAATCAAAAGAATCAAGATGCTAGAACTCTCCATTGATGCATATGGAAACTTTGTGGTGATCTCCATGTTACCTATATTGACTCCTTGTATTGTTTCAATTTTTCTAGCAATGATGAACGACAATGTGTCCTTAAAGCTAATCCATTCTTTATTAATAGGAAGCCTTTCATTATCACCACTTGGTCTCCAACTGTGGCTTGTGCTAGAGACCAAGTGATATCTATTGCTGTTTGAACATACTTTGCGCACATTTCGTTTGTTTTGCAGTCGCTATTAGGGTTGATTTGGTTGGATTGCACTATAGGTAAATTAAAATGATTTGATTGTAATATTGTGGCTCGTGAGAGATTGGTTTATGCCAAGGCACTAATTTAAGTTTCCTCTAATAAACCACTGCCGTCTTCGATTAGTATTCAGCTTGCTAATGGCCATGTGGTGGAAGTTCGAGTTAGGTATGTTTGGGCATCTGATATTTGTAATACTTGTCATTCTTTTGGTCACCTTGTTGAATCTTGCAAGCTTCTAGTCTCGAACCTGGAGGTTCCTCCTCCGTCAAGATTCTGCTTCCTCGTCCTCCTATGCGTAAGCGGGTTCCCAAAATTAGGAATAGCTCTCCTTCGGATGTTATTCCTGTTTCAAATGCTGCTTCTATTCTTCCCGTGGTGGAGGCTTACCCTGCCGCTCCTTCGAATGTAGGTATTGTTACACCTGTGGTTTTTCCCTCTGATGTTATTATTGATTCTATGTCATCTAGAGCCGCCCCGGCTGATGTTATTAAGTGAGATTCTTTTGAGAAAGCTTGGATACATGATCTATGAGATGAGTATTGAAAGTGACTGTGCTATAGGATCAAGTAATATGGAATATAATAATTAACTAGTGTGGAAAATGATAGCAGTAAAGTAAAATGACACCAGGAATTTTTATACTGGTTCGAACTTCCGTTCTACGTTCAGTCTCAGATTCCTTCTGGAATTAAAGTTAGCAACCCTCACTTAACCTTAAGGAACAGGTATTACATTGCCTAAGCAAAAGAAGATGACTTGACCGCCTGAGCAACAGAACACGACTTGACCGCCCGAGCAAAACATGATTTTCTTACAAATTGGATTAATTTACATTGTGTGTTCCGAATAGCATGAATTTGTCACTTGTAGTACACCCTTCTTATAATATTTTCCTCAAGAATGACGTGTATAATTGTGTGTGTACAAAGAATAGGAAGATCAGTATCGCTTGAAGAATATGGAAATGGAATTGTAAGCAATGATTGCATAGAGATTTGTAAATAATAGAATCAAGAATGCAATGTCCGTTAGATCAAGAGAGAATGGGAAGTTAGGTAATTTGAACATTGAATCTGAGTGCTTTTATCATACACAATGAGTTATAATCTCTAGAAATGGATGCAACACTTTCGAAAGTTGACAATTTTTGGATCAATGGAAGTGTCCATTCAAAAATGTGATTGTTGCAGGATTCAGTCGACTAAACTTGCTTGGTCAATCGACTGAATTCAAAAGAAGCACAAAAATCATGCATAGACTCAGTCGACTGACCAGAGTGTTCAGTCGACCTGTCCGTGTGATATATAATTTTTTTACACTGACTCAGTCGACTGGTACCACTTGGTTATCGATCGAGTACTGTTTTTTAGTGCAGTAAAATATGTGTGTATTTGAATTTAAAACTGAATGCGAATTGAATTTGTGAGTGATGAGTCTTGATGAAAGATTTTAACAAAGCACTAACTAGACTCTCTGTATATACTTATTGACTCTTGTTAAAATTTATAACTATACGAACCATATATTGAGTCGATGAGTCTGGATGTTGTCATAGTCATATATTCGTGAATTGTTATGTCTTGTCAGTAATCAAAACATGTGATTCAACATTCTCCCCCTTTTTGATGATGACAACTTCATTTGCTACGAACGAATCTTTGACTAGCTTTGTTGTATATTCCTACAACTGTACTATAGTTTTCTCCCCCTGAATCTATGCTATATATTTCTGGAAATAATTAATCTTTTCTCCTCCTTTGTCATCGACAGAAAAGGAGTGGACTCAAATTAGAGAATATGAATAATGATAGTAACACATAATCATAGAACAAAGATACATATGAAACACATAACTCAAAAAATAAGAATACATAACCATATAGCACTACATAACCATAAAAACTGTTAATCACATAACCATAGAAACATAAAGTTAAAAAAATGACATAGTTAGTCTAGAGAAACTATTGCATAAACACACAACAAACACATAGACAATGTTTTGAAATAACACATAAGTTTATTTAAAAAAATGACTTGGATTAGAAGAAAAGAAATAACCTTACTTATCACCGTTGCTTCCTTCATTTGAGCTTTCTCCTTCTTCATCGCCTTCCATCTCCTCATCGCCCGATTCACTACCAACTTCTCCTCCTCCTCCTTCTTCTTGTTCCTCATTTGAAGTCGATCGTGTAAAATGATCAAGAGGTCGTTTCTAATGTGAAGTAGGCACGTGAACATAAGTTGAAGAAGGTTGAGAGCAAGTTATTTCTTCTGAAATATTGTTGAGAAAACTCTTTATATGGTTGAGCTTCTTATTGACCTTGGTGACAGATTTTTCAACTCGAGATACATTTGATTCTAGTCGAGGAAGTCGTTGATGAAGAAGTTGTTGTTTTCGGGAATTGGTAGATACGACTTCTTGAGGCCGAGCTTGAGGATCAACTTCTTGAATCTCGATGACTTCTCTTTTAGGTAGAGGAGGTTGAGATGAGGTAGAGGCATGAACATGAGTTGTTTGTTGGCGAGAGGATGTTTGAGCTTGACTGGAGAATTGGTTTTCAAGTCAATGCTCATATGTAATGATGGTGTGGTCAATATATTGTTTCGAAAGATTCATTAAGCTAAGTGTCTTGTTATATAATGAGCTAATGGTTGAGCATTCCGAGTTGGCAAAAGGAACATCAAAGCGCTTGAGAATACACATATGAATTGTTCTCATGTGGCTTTGGGTGAATGTTTGAAATTCATCCAAGATGACTTTATCCAAATTAACTCGACGACCTCACCAAATAGAATATAACGATTGAAAGTCCCTCCTGTAAACTTTCTCGTAACTTCCGGTCCTAGGGTTGATGGTACGGGTTAATGTACGATGAAAGATGCGAGCCTTGGGTCGTAATGCAACCGCCTTTAGTTCCATTAAGTCGTCTAAGAGGAACAAATGACTTATAAGATCTTGAGTTTCTGTGTTAGTAGCTATTTTGTTCAACTCTTCTCCTTCATCTAGGCAAATAAGAATTTTAGCAAGACGTTGAAGAGGAAGAAATTTTTTTATACCACATATCATAGTCCAAACAACATTATCCAGGTTTGAGATGTTATGGTGGTCGAGGTTTAGGTTGGAATAGAAGAGCTTTACGAGTAGATGGTTGATTTTGTTGTTATTTGCAGTGAAATCGATTAGAGACTCCAGTTCGCTGCATCGAGCCAACTCTGGGATTGCATAAGGAGCGAAGTTAGGAAATTTCACAAAAGATCCTTCGAAGAAGCGAGAATTTTTCATCTTATCGAATTGTTGTGCTGCTTTTCCATTGTGCAACCACCCTTGAATCTAAGAATCGGAAGGACCCATTGATTTGGGTGCCATTGATTAAGCTAGGTTTTGAAACGAGGAGGATGGTTTTAAATTGAAAAAGTTGAGAGCTTTTTGAACGAATTTGAAGTGGGAGAGAAGAATAATGGTAGAAATTGAAAGCAAGGAAGTTAAAAGGTGAAAAAGAAATAGATTGAATAGTTATCCTTAAGTGGCTTTTGGCCAGAAAACCTCGGTTACTAGTTTCAGTCGACCGAGTATTCAAAACCAGTTGACTGACTGAGTATTTAAAAAAATATTTTACATGGGTCAGGACTGACTTTAGGGGTTCAGTCGACTGTACTCATCCTGAGACTTTTTAGCTCAAATTCGCCAAATTCAGTCGACTGAAATGTGAAGTCATTCGACTGACTGTAGGATAAAATCAATGTATAACAATAGGTTCAGTCGACTGTTTATCCTATGCTAGTCGACTGGAATTATTAAAAACTGCAGGATGAAGATACATGCTTTTGAAACAATTTTTAGAAACAACATGTATGATTAGAAGAATTACTAAAAGATTAACATACAAAAATTTAAATCAATCAAACAAGTAACATGGGAGATATGATACACACACACACACACACACACACACACATATACATACATATACACACACGCACACACGCAGATATATGAAATTTACGAATATTTGGATGAAGTGGACAGAGTGTGGTATTCGTCCGGTTCAACTTTGGTATTCTCCTAAAGTGGTCGCGGTGGAGACCATCTATTTCCGCGTTCCCATGAATTTGGAGAGACAGGGGACATTGAGGTGATGGTTCCCATGGGTTACGATGTGAAGTTGAAATTGGTTAGTGAACCGTATTGTGAGATAATGATCCACAGAAGTTTACAGCCACTTATCCGAGGAAGCTTAATCGCTTTGCATTTACCTTCTGCTTGTAATACAGCTCTCGCTGTAATTCCAGCATCTCCCATTGATAATGATGAACGTCATCTCTCTTTTCTTTGGTAGACGACGATCCGAAAAATAAAGAGCGTTTAGCACTTTTACTGGAAAGAGTGTAGCCGGTGTGAGTGGATTGTGAAGCAATCAGAATTGACTCGTAAATGGGGGTTGGAGTAGGTAAGTTGACAGAACCTGAGCTAATAGAGGCATAGGATAGAGAAGAGGATATTGAGTTGTGTCGAGAAGACATGATTGAAAATTAGAAGAGGTGGAATCTTTCATTTTGAATTCAAGGAGTTTTTGTGAAAGAGATAATAAAACACTCTTGAATCTATATAAAGAGAAGCTTTAAAAATAGATAGGGAAGAGTAATACAAAAAATGAAAGCCAAGAAAAAATAACCAACAACTAGAATTAGAAATGGTTGTAAAAAAAGTAAAAAAATCAGAAATTATTTGATGTAAAAAAAAATAGAGATAAGGAACATTATATAGTAAAGTGGTAGAATACTATATTGCCAGGTTAGAATTTTGAAGTTCGATTCTGGCAATCTTTTAAAAAAATTATTTAAAAACCTTTTGATAGAAAATTACTATAGATCTTTTGAAGACAATATTCACAATTCTCTTTGAAATTTTATAAAAATATTTTTATTCAAAGGTTTTGTAAATATATCAGCTAGTTGATTTTCAGAGGATACAAATTCCAATCGAACTAAATCCTTTTTAATATTATCACGAAGAAAATGGTGATGCATGTTAATATGTTTAGTTCGTGAGTGATTGATAGGATTTTTAGATGAGTTTATGGCACTTGTATTATCATAATAAATAGTAGATTTAGATAATTTTATACCAAAATCTTGAAGTGTTTGTTGCATATGGATTACTTGAGCACATGCTAAAGCAGCAGAAATGTATCCTGCCTCACAAGTCAAAGTGAAACACAATTTTGTTTCTTGCTAAACCAAGAGACTAAGAATTGTCCAATGAAGTGAAAAGTCCCACCAGTACTTTTTCGATCTGTCCAACATCCTCCAAAGTCAGCGTCACTATATGAAACTAGCTCGAAAGGACATTCTTTCGGATATAAAAGTCCAAAATCTTTGGTTTTACTTAGATAATGCAATATTTCTTTCACTACTCGCATATATGACTCTTTAGGATTTGCTTGAAATCGAGTATATAAACAAACACTCATCATTATGTCAGGTCTACTAACAGTTAGATAAAGTAATGATCCAATTATACTTCAATATAATTTTTGGTCGACATTTTTTCCATCTTCATCTCTATCGAGATGTATCGTTATACTCGTTGGAGTTGGTTTGGCAGAAGTATTATCCACACTAAAGCATTTAATTACATTATTACAATATATTTTTTGATTAATAAAAATTCCATTTTCTAATTGTCTAATTTGTAAACCAAGAAAATATTATAATTCTCCCATATGTGACATTTCAAATTCTTTGGTCGTCATTTTGGAAAATTCTTGACATAACTTTTCATATATAGAACCAAAAATAATATCATCTACATAAATTTGAATAATTAAAATATCCCTTTTAGTTCTTTTAATAAAAAATGTTTGATCAACCTTCCCAATTTCAAAAGCAAAATCTATTAGATAGCTTTTAAGATGTTTATACCAAGCATGGGGTGCTTGTTTTAGACCATATAAGACTTTCTTAAGTTTATATACGAGGTCTGGAAATTTTTCATGTATGAACAAAGGAAGTTGTTCAACAAAAACCTTTTTTTATATAACCATTTAAAAAGGCACTTTTAACATCCATTTGTTAAAGTTTGAAATTATGAAAATATGCAAAGGCCGGTAAGATACGTATTGCTTCAAGTCGTGCGATTGTAGCAAACGTTTCTTCATAGTCAATTCCTTCTTCTTGATTATAGCTCTGTGCTACTAATCTAGCTTTATTCCTAGTTATATTACCTTGTTCATCTGCTTTATTTTTGAAAACCCATTTAGTACTAATGACCGTTTGATCACTCCGTCTAGGAACTGGTTCCCAAACTTCATTTTGTTCGAATTGGTTTAGACCTTATTGCATAGCTATAATCCAATAGTCATCAGTGGAGGCTTCTTATTGGCATTTTTAGGTTCAATATTAAAAGAAATGCCACATGGCCCATTTGATTAAGTTGATTTCTAGTTCTAACATGTAAATCAATTTCTCCTATGACATTTTATACTGGGTGATCTCGTAAAATCCTAGGAGGAGATCTTAATTCATTTTCATTATGAACAATGTTTTCATCTTCTTTAAAATTATGAATAATATTTTCATCTTCTTTAAAATTATTTTGAGTAACCATATTTGCGATTATCTTAGGCATAACTTCATCATCCTCAATTTTTTTTATTAAATATGAAATTTTCGTGAATGAAACATAAAGTGTTTCTTCGATTGTTTTTGTTCTTTTATTAAAAATTCGGGCAAGCTTTGCTTCGTTCTGAATTACCTACGAAGATTCCTTCATTGGATTTTGGATCGAATTTTCCAAGCTAATCTTTTGTGTTTAAAATAAAACATTTTGAAACAAAAGTTTAAAGTAAGAAATATTTGGTTTTCTTTGATGAAAAAGTTCATATGGAGTGTATTTTGTTAAAGGTCAGATGGAAACACGATTCATAACATAGCAAGCAGTTGCTACAGCTTCTGCCCAGAAATGTTTTGGTAATGTGCTTCCATTTAATAAAGTTCTTGCACATTCTTGTAATGTTCTATTTTTCCTTTCTACCACTCCATTTTGTTGTGGTGTTCTAGGAAAAGAAAAATTATGAAATTTTTTCTTTTTATTACAAAAATGTTCAAAAGCTTCATTTTCAAATTCATCTCCATGATCACTTCTAATGCTTTTAATTTTTAAAATTTTGAGATTTTAAATTCTCTTTGCAAAAATCTTCAAATTTTCAAAAGCATCACTTTTATTTTTCAAAAAAATCCAAGTATATCTTGAGAAATCATCTACTATGACAAACACATATTTGTTATGCTTTATAGATTGAACTTGAGTTGGACCACAGAGATCCAAATGCAATAGTTCTAGTGGCTGTACAGTAGAAATATTTTTCTTCGAGTTAAAGGATGATTTTGATACTTTTCCTAATTGAGAAGCATCATAAATATTGTTTACTTTAAAATTCATTTTTGGTAAACCTTTTACTAAATCATTTTTAGATAATTTATTTATAGCTTTGAAATTAGTATGACAAAATCTTTTGTGTCATAACAAAGGATCATTTTCCATGGCTATTAAACACATATTTGTGTTATAATTTATATTTATATTCAAAATATAAATATTTTTATCTCTAATACCTTCAAAAATAAGATTTTTATTTTGATCAAAATGCTATACTTATTTTCAAAAAAAGATACGTTGAATCCTTTGTCACACAATTGACTGATGCTAAGTAAATTATGCTTTAAACTTTTAACTAATAAAACATCTATAATAAGTGGTAAATTAGATATACCGTTATTGTTCACATCGCCTTTGCCTATGACATATCCTTTGGAATTATCTCCAAATGTGATAGAACCTCCATCTGAGTAGATAATATTCGTTAGCATCTCTTTGTTTCCTGTTATGTATTTTGAGCATCCACTGTCTAATATCCATTTTCCTCCTTTTTAGGTGGTACCTGCAAAATACAAAGATAACACTGGTACCCACCATTTTATTTTGGGTTCTAAGAGTTAGATCTTAGGAAGCCAAACCCAAGATGGTTTAGAATTTCTTTTGAAAATGAAATATTTGTTTTTATGAACAGTTTTTATAAAAGATTTTATATATTTATTTCTAATCAAATAGTTATTTGTTTTAGGAACCCAAATTTTAATTGATTTAGTAAAATTTGAAATTTTTGAACTCGGTTTCTCAACTTTGTTATTCTTTTTCTTTAGAATAATTTTAGAAGGTTACTTATATCCTAGTCCTTTTTTATTTGAAGCGGTTTGAGAATTTTTTATAATTTTGGAAAGATTTTCTCTACCTTTATTAAAGTTAGAGACATTTTTAGTAATATCTTCTAACTTTGTTTTAAGGCTAGAGTTATGTAATTCTAAAATCTTGACATTTGCTTTAAGATCATGATTTTCAATAAATAGAGCATCATTCTTTTCTTTCTGTGTTTCTGTCTCTTGACTTAACATAGAGAGTTGAGTGTCATATTAGAACAAGTTTCTTGAGTAACCTCAAGTTCTTCTTCTAAGATTTGTTTCTCATCTCTTAGCATATTTACTTCTATTTCAGTTCTTTTCAGTTTTTCAAGGATTCTTTATATTTTCTATTGGTTTCTTTTAGCTTATCAAGTAATTCTGAGTTTATTTCTAATAGTTCATCAAAAGTTTGATCACTCACCTCATCTTTTGTGGCCATAAAACATATATTGGTTTGTTCTGTATCACTGTTCGAGTCACAATTTGATGAGGAAGATGATTCTGAATCATCCCAAGTGACAGAGAGAGCTTTCTTCTTGAATCTTTCTTTCTTGTGCTTTTGTTTGTCTTTCTTTTTCTCAGGATAGTCTTTCTTGATGTGGCCTTTTTTATGACATTCATAACATTCTAGAGCAGATGATGATGGTTTATTGGTGTTGTCATTATTGCTGGAGCTGTGCTTGTTATTTCTAAATTTGTTACTCTTTCTAAGTTTCAAAATCTTTTTGAAATTTTTAGCAATGAATGCCATATCTTCTTCATCTGAGTCTGATACATCTTTTTCTGCCTTAAATGCTATATTCTTCTTATCTTGAGCATGTACTAGTTTTCCTTGGAGATTAACTTCATAAGACATTAGATTTCCTATCAATTCCTCCGGTTTTATGGTCGAAATGTCATTAGCTTTTTCGATTGCTAAGACTTTTCATTCCCACTCATCCGTTAGTGAGTTGAGGACTTTTGAAACAATATCAAAATCTATATAAGTTTCTCCTAATGCTACCAAAGAATGATATATATCTTGAAATCTAGAGTATAATTCATTTATAGTCTCATCTTGCTTCGTTTTAAAATTATGGAACTAATTTTTGAGCATAGAAATTTTTACTCTATTTTACTTTGTTACCTTCATGTGTAATTTTAAATGTATGCCAGATTTCATTAGCACTTTTACACATGCTTATTCTACTAAATCCATTTTTGTCTAATGCACAATATAACGTATTCTTAGCTTTAGCATTTGCGGTAGCGTCTAATTTTTGTGTGTTAGACCATGTTGAATATTAAGTAGTAGGCATAGTATATTCAAATTGCATAATGTTCCAGGTTTCATAACTACTTACTTGTATATAGATTCTCATTATATTAGCCAATTGTTATAGTTCATTCCATTAAATAGAGATGGTCGTGCAGTAGATTGACCTTCTAGAAAGTAGTGTTAGTTACAGTGTTGGTGTTATTTTCCATACTAAAAATATCAGATAGCTATGTTATGATTATATGATGGTCTTACTTTGATACCAAATGAAAGTTACTGTGGTATAGCATCAAGTAATATGGAATATAATAATTAACCGGCTTGGAAAATAATAGCAGTAAAGTAAAATGACACCAGAAATTTTTATACTGGTTCGAACTCCCATTCTACCTCCAGTCCCAAACTCCTTCTGGAATTAGAGCTAGCAACCCTCACTTAACCCGAAGGAATAGGTATACACCGTCTGAGTAATCGAACAAGACTTGACCGCCTAAGCAACGGAACAGGACTTGACCGCCTGAGCAACCGAACAGGACTTTCTTACAAACTAGATTAACTTGACTTTATGTGCTTCGAATAACACGGATTTGTCACTTGTAGCACACCCTTCCTATGATCTTTTCCTCAAGAATGATGTATACAATTATGTGTGTATGAAGAATGGAAAGATCGGCATTGCTTGAAGAATATGAAAATGGAATTGTAAGCAATGATTGAATAGAGATTTGTAAATAATAGAATCTAGAATGCAATGTTCGTTAGATTAAGAGAGAATAGAAAGTTAGATAATTTGAACAATGAAACTAGAGTGCTTTTATACTACACGATAAGTTACAATCTCTGGAAATGGATGCAACGCTTCGGAAAGAATAAAACTTTTGGACCAATGGAAGCGTCCATTCAAAAATATGTCTGTTGCAGGATTCAGTCGACTAAACTTGCTTGGTCAGTCGACTGAATTCAAAAGATGCACAAAATTCATGCACAGACTCAGTCGACAGACCAGGTTTGTTCAGTCGACTAGTCCGTGTAATATATAAATTTTTTTACACCGGCTTAGTCGACTAGTACCACTTGGTCAATCGATTGAGTA
The DNA here is from genome assembly GCA_030765085.1 of Allium cepa. NCBI lineage: Eukaryota > Viridiplantae > Streptophyta > Magnoliopsida > Asparagales > Amaryllidaceae > Allium > Allium cepa. The sequence continues at coordinate 724,345,357 of CM060934.1, forward strand.
CTGTTTTTCAGTGCAGTCAAATATGTATGTGTGTATTTGAATTTAAAACTGAATGCAAATTGAATTTGTGAGTGACGAGTCTCGAGGAATGATTTTAACAAAGCACTAACTTAATTCTATATATATACTTATTTACTCTTGTTAAAATTTATAACTATACGAACCATATATTGAGTCGATGAGTCCGGATGTTGTCGTAGTTGTAGATTCGTGAATTGTTGTGTCTTGTCAGTAATCAAAACCTATGATCCAACAGATATGACCAATTTTGGCATGATTTCCATATGTTTGTCAGTGATGTTGATGATGAGTCTAGGCCCCTCCATTACTCTATTAATGGAGTGGTCCTGTTCTTTTAGTGAAAGGAGCCAGTGAAGCTTGGAATAGGTCCGTTCTTCAAGATGATAGCTGGGATAGGAAACTTATATACTGTAAGGATTACTCTGGGTTCATTCCAAACATTGTGATTCTCTCTACGGATTTTCTACATGTGTTAGGCCCTGCCTTATCAGACGATGGAAGTGCTTCCTCCTCAACTGCGAGGGGGACTAGCGTTAGGTAAATTATAGTAGTTTAGGCACCTCTGCCTAACTCCTACTTAGTATTTTTCCTTTACTAGTAGTTGAGATATTCTGCCTTGCTCCTGTATTATCTTGATTTGTTGGCAATAAAAGTGTATGGGCCACTATAAAAACCGGCAGACTTTGCTAAAAAAATCATATGGCAGTCGAAACTATTAATATTGATTAATAATTAAAGGGCTGACCATATTAAGTTTGGTTGGTTTGATTGGTTATTCAGTTTAACTGAACTAAAATTATTTCATATGTTATGTTTGGAATATTCATTATACTTTAAAATAAAACAAGAATATATGATTAAAGTATTCTTATTTTGTATTTATGTGCATTTTAATAGTAATTTGGATATATATATATATATATATATATGATAAATAAACTTTTTTCAGACAACTAAACTAATCTAAAAATCATTGAAACATTAGTAATTTTAACAATATAATAAAAGTTTGGTTAATTTGGTTAAACCGCAAATTAAATTGTTTTACGAACCGATTGTAAACCAATCTAGTTTTAAAAGTAGACTAACCCGACCAAAATAAACCGTTTCGATTGGTTTATTTGGTTTTAACCAAAGTTTGCTCGTCCCTAAATGCAAATGAGTTTTCTATAACCGATTTAGAAAGGATATACGTATATAAACCATATACATATATTATTATACATTCATATATATATATTTGGTCATTTATATTCCTGATATGTATATAAATTTATTACATGTATATGCGTGTGTGTGTGTATATGCATGTATGTATGTATGCATGCATGTATGTGGTATTTTATTGCCAGTTATGTATTTTTAATAAACATACATCTATAAAATTATGAGAAGAAATCAATATGATAAAATTAGATATTTCAAAACAAGAGAATGTTTGATTGAAGGTGAAGATGGAAATATTTTTTTGCATTAGATCTTGATCTAATCAAATCAGAACTAAAAAGGAAATAGAACAAAATAATGTTTTAGATCCCTTGTTCACAAAAACTATTTAGTAATCAATACCATATAAAATTCCATGTTTAACCACAACAAAATATTCAAACTTTATAATTACAAATATGAAAATACACATTCAATATGCGAACAAAATTATTATCACATCTATTATTTTGCTTTGATAACAAGATTAAAATTATTATTATTATTATTATTATTATTATTATTAAAAATAGTATCATTATCCAACATTTAAACCAAACGGCTTTCAAATGAAGTCAACCGTCAAGATGAAGACAAATTGGTTCAAGGACTCAGGGGATGCTTTGAAGGGCTACGGAAGAGACTTCAAGAGTTTGGAGTGCAAGACAAATCTGTACCAACCTTATTTATGGCACCATGGAAAGCTCTAGGGTTATGATTGGCGAGTAGGTAGTGATTATCTTAAGGCCGATTTGTGAAACCACTTCAAAAACCCTAGAAGAAATGGATAAGTACTAGACGTGTCAAAGCCCCTATTGCTATGGCAAAAGTATTCGAAACTCGATGGATCGAAGCATGAAGACAAAGTTGTAAAACATAGCGTGGTTTGTGAAAAGTAATTTAGATCAGTACTGATCACTTCTGATCATTACCGATATGATTTTATCACTCTGGGGACTTTGTTCCTACTTTTTCGAATCTTGAGTTTGAACTGGTATTTTGTGATCCCGCAACTTTGTTGGGCGATTTCTCTATACTTTATATTTCGTTTTGGGATGTTATGCCACTGTTTGGCCCAATAATTACATATATACACATAGTTACATGTGAAAATTATAGTTATAAGATTCAAATTTAAAATACATATAATTGACTAAATAACAAGACATTGAATATATTAATTGAAAAATGAAATTAATATAACTAAAAGGTTCGACTTGATATCGACCTAAGCTTTGGATAACATAAAATAAAGCATATGATAATAAACATATATAATTTAACTAAATTGAACATTAAATCCATAACTTTAAGTGAATAAATTCATGAAATCTGTTGGAACTGGGACAACATGCAGTGGGGTAAATTGGTAGGCTCAAAAGTTGTATTCCATTTTGGACCTTATTGGGCTTATGAAGTCAAAATTTATTTAAACATTGTCTAAATTTATTTTAAATAAAATCAATATTTTATTTAAATTATAAATAAACTTTAATTTATTGTTATGATTATAATATATAATATAACGTGAATATCATATACACATGTGTGTGTATGTATGTGTCGTGCAATATAAATAATGTACATGGTCTAACATGCATGCGTGTATACAGGTAGTTACACCACAACAGACACATTAGCCCCACCATATAGATATGTGATATCTAATATATGTGTATACATACATACATAAACATACATATAGTTTTATAGAATATAAAATAATATTTGTAAATGTAAATGTTTATACATACACACATACATACGTTCATACACACACACATATATGACATTGAAATGTAAAGTAGTTGTAATATTAATATAAATAACTACGAATTTAAATACAAAATTAAAATTCACCTTGGATAATGCTTATTATGACATGTAATAGAGTTAGGGGTATGCCCTACGTGCAATTACGTAATTTGTTACATATGTCTAACTCAATAACCAATCTTGTTCGAAATAAAAGGTGTTTTCTTTCTATTATATACTTGATATAATGTATTATGTTAATCAATTAATTTAATTAAAAATATATTTAATAGAAAATCCATATTATGTTTTGTGACAGTAGTTACAATGTGTTGTAACTGTGAGTAATTTATCACAATGAAAACAAATATACCGTTTTAAATATTCCTAAAGATGCATCGAGACCGGATATCAGTTCATCCATTGAGACTAGAGTATTCATAGCTATTGAGGGCACCAAGGGATTACGTCATGATAGTTGTTGGATAACTATAGAATGATTCACCCGATGGTTTTCTATTGGTCAAGGTAACTAAGGTCAAATAGAAAATAACGGTGCGACAGATTTACACAGTTCTATCGACATAGGAATATCGTAGATCTTCATTATGATAGCTCTGCCTTGATTATGGTCAAATCATGGCATGACATTCATCAAGTGACTATAGTTGGATCGAGTGGAAGTATTGAAAGTGAAGTACTATTCGAGAGAGGATTCGTCTACTCAGTTATATGGGTTAGTATCAAGGTCAACTCAAATCAACTCAAAGTCAAAGTCTCTCGCCAAAGCAGTGTGGTTAATAATAGTTGTTATTATTGAACAAAGGAGTCTGTGTTTGGACATAGGTTGGAATATGGACGATATTGGAATTTTGGCCATTACCAAATTTCATAAGTCCAAAGTGATATAATTTTGACGAAGAGAATTGATGTAAATAAATGTCACAACCAGGTTACACTTAATTAATTAAAATTGGAATTTATCAAAACTAAGTAAGCGATAAATTATCCAAAATGCCACACCACCTTATAACGACCCACTTTTTCGTACAGTTTAAGCAGACAATCAACCAAACATGACCTACTCAAATTGAACGGAAAGGAGGATAGTTAGGGAAAAGAAGAAGGAAGGAAGAAGGAAGAAGAGAAAAAGCAAAAAAAACAACAACACAGAATCTCACAACGGAACGAATAATCTATAGTATACAACAAATCTTTACACAAAAGAAAACTGTAACACACACACACACATATATATATACATACAAATATCAATTAGAGTATACTAACCTATTTCCGCCCGAATAGTTGTAACAACATATCCTCATAATTGGTTATAAATACAATAATGAATGCAGCGAAAAAATAACCATATACGCGAATATGTCCCTAGGCCTCCAGCTCGTCTCCTGAAGCTCCAAAGCATCTAACTAATCTATAATATGCTCGGTCTGACCTGAGCATTATAATAAAATAACACCCAAGTCAGCCTAGAAAACCAGCATGAGAAAACACACCCAACTGGATTTTAAAGTTATAGAAGTTTTTAAAATCAAAAGTATCTCATAAGACCATGCCGTACGTAAACACGGACGAGTTTTTACCTTACAATAAGCAAAAGAAGTTCTGTAGAAAATCAATTTATATTATAATAATGTCTAAGGGTCAAAGTAAAATATGAATATAGCTGAAATGCTTGCATCTCATGTTTCAGCATATTTGGGCATAACTAAATCCGTAAAACTCATATTGGAGAATGGATTTCATACTATGACAAGGTATGAAACTACCTTCCGATGGTACATCTCTAGATAGAATGCACCGAGGTCTGATAAGAACATCTTGTACTTTGCCACATAGGACTAGCCTACCACTTGACTAGTAGTACCAAATATGATCACCCCTTTTAGTAATGGGCTTATACATGAGTAGATAGTAACCAATCTAGAATTGGAATAACAATACCCTGATCGAAGCGACCCACATGGCCATGCTGCATGCTCGAATTTTGCAATTTCCCGGTTGATGAGGCTTGAGGCTACATTTACCTTTTATATAGCACTTCCCACTTGGAATACTAACACTGCCTTCCATGAACAATTCAATGCCAACATTCATCCATACAAGTTCATTCTGGAACTGAACATAATGCTTGAGAGCTCCATCTTCAATTCCATCATCTTTAAGATGTCTTCACTTTGAAAGACTTGAGTTGGATCGAAGTGGTTTTCAGATAACATATCTGATCCTGGTCTCTTCGAAACAACACTCGATAGTTTTCGGTAAACTCAACCCCTGTTCTTTAGAAAATACACTAGTCAGAGATAAGTGTAGAGATCGCCTCCTAACTGTTAGTGGACGTATTTCCTTATCATTTGTCCTAGGAGAATGAAACGATATTTATACCCACGGTACAACATCATCAGAAATGACTGTGCCATTGTAACGACCCGCAAATCCGTACCCCTTGAGTCAACACTATTCTACAACAATCAACTCAAGTTGCACAGAAATACGAACCATTTGGGTTTAAAAAGAAGAGGTAGAAGAAGAGAAAACAAAATCAACATCAGAATCTAACCATCGCAGCAAAATAAAATATAATAGATAATAAATAAACTTTACTCAAAAGCAAATACATATGTTTACATATTATATCATCAGAGTACATCAATCACAGCTCAACAAATATCATACACTGTATACACAACTACTCAACACAGCGGAATATATACATAAACAAATACGAAAGTACGTATCGCCATCCAACTCGTCTCCTGAGCTCCACAGCATTTCCTGTATCCTATAATACTCGGTCTGACCCGAGCATTACACTTAAATAACACCCGAGTCAGTCTGGAATACCAGCGTGAGAAAATCACACTCAATTGACTATTAAAGTTTCAAAATCCTTTGAAAACAAAAGCATCTCGTAAGACCACGCCACAAATAAACATGTCGGGTTTTTACCTTACGATAGCTAAAACATTTTTTTTATAGAAATCCTCTGATATTATAATAGGGTCTATCTACAAATACTTATGAAATAGCCGAAATTGTTACATGATTAAATTCCAGCTACTAGCCACAGAGTGGGTAATACAAACAAAACTCGTACAAGGCTCGTAGGGAGAATGGATTTCCAACTAATGACTAGGCACTAGGGTACACCTGCCACAGCACGGGGCCTAGATCACCGTACCGAGGAGTACGCCCGCTCCCCTGCAACATAAGGCCAGGACTATCCCTTACTGGATAATCCTGAGTGAGATCACCCCGTGGTTGGGATCAGCAACCGCCCACTAAGCCGAAATAAAAAGGGACATCTAGACTGGAATGACCTCACCCTGCTTGGGTCCTACCCACCTAGCCTTGTTGCATCTCCCCTGATTTTCAGTCATTCCCATTTGATGAGGCTTGAGGCTAAGCGTTACCTTTTAAGAACATATCCCTTAGAATGCCCATCGTCCACCTGACGATGTTTCGCAAGCATTCATCCATACAAGTCCGTCCCGGGTTCGAACGGAATCGAAGGCACTATTCCTACTACATCCATTTGGAAATATCCTCAGGATTAGTAGCGACTAGCCCTTTCACTTCACTGCTCCATCTTCGAATCCAAAATCGTTTCACGAAACGTACAAACCGGATCGAAGTGGTTTTTGAGAAATAAATCTCGATCCCGGTCTCTTCGAAACGATCAACGCATTTGTCCAATATTGATAGTCGGTTATTTAACTATCAATTAATATTTACAAACATCCAACAATAAATAATTTCCCAAATTATTTATTAACCTCAAAAATATCTTCACAAGATATATTTCTATTTTCAATCCTTTAAAAACAGTTTCAAAACCATCTTTCCTTTCAGAATAAATTGTCCCAATTATTTTCTGTCTCCTCTGAAATCACCAAGCACAAAACTAGATTCCAAAATAATTTAAAACAATTTACTTTGAAATATTAATTAACACGTTTATTTCAAAACTACTTCAATGATTTGTTAAAAATACATACTATACGAATATTTGAAAATAAGGTTACTAAATAAAATATAAAACTAGATTTTCACTTTTAAAATAAAATAAAATACTAAGTCACTCTTTAAATAATTATTGCTATAATAGATTAAAAGGAAATACTTACTTTAGAATTCAAATATTTAGAAATAGTAAATTTTTCAAAACATACTTCCTAAAACACCTTTAAACTTTTAATTTATATTTAAAAATTTACTTTGAAAACGTACTTGGTTATTCAGAGAGAAATTTCCAATCTCAATCACTTAAATCAATTTCCAAATTGATTCCCAATTTATTCCATTTGAAATTAGTTTCTTTACTTATCAGTTCATTTCAAAATTTAGTAATTATGGACTTTATTATTATTTTCAGTTTGATTTTTAACTCCTTTAGCTGAAATATAAAAATTTCAGGTTATTCCCAATTTCTTCTTTATTCTTCTTAAATAATTTAAAATCCTAAATTTAAAATAAATGTTTTGTTCTTTTAAACAATAACATTGAAGTTTTAAGTTTCATTAACTTCCTGTTTATTTAAATTTTCCTTCCCTCACTCAAGAGTTATTTATTAAAATTTTAAAGTCACTTTATTTCCTTTCCAGTTCATTCATAAATTTATTCAACTTTTCTATCATTATTTTACTTACAATTTCACTTCTTTTATTTTCATTCCCAAACTCAAATTATATATTTGGCAATTCATTATTGCTCGATTATAACAATTAAGCCATAGCATTCAATATTTCCCCATATTTCATTACAGAATATCAAATATTCAGAACAGAGAATATTAAATAATTAAATAAAGTTGAGGGGTTCAGTTGGATCCCTCCAACCTGTTCTCCCTGCATCCACAAACGTTAGCACAATATAAAATGCCAATTCCAAATATATACCACACTACAACACATAAATCAATTCAACCATTTCAAACAATTATTTAAGATTTAATCATTTAAAGCTAATATAACTGAGTGAGATTAACTCACCTTTTGCCTAAGATTGCCATTCACCTCAAACTCGTCTTGTTTCCACGATTTTTTTAACCTTGTACAAACCAATTTTACAATTTGTTAATATTCGAAATAAATTCGAACCATTCAATTCACCATTTTAAAATTTAAATTCAGTTAATAATTTAGTTTTAACTTGACTAAATTTTAAATAAATTTCCTTCTGGACAATTTTCCTAGCAACAAAAATAATTTTAATAGTTTCTAATAGAATAGATTAATCACCAAACTCTAAATTTAAAGACATTTAAGCAAAATTAAATATGTAAACGTATATCTATCTCTTTACAACCATATATAAAAATATCCTACATATAAATTCCTAAAACCCGATTCTTCTAAACTTCTAAAATTACATCCTTTATTTAAAAAAATTTCTTTTAATTGTTTATAACTAAGTATATGTACATTTTTAAAATTCAATTTAGCATTAAATTAAATTGATTAAAATTATGTATACCTTATATCCTTACCTCGTTTTTTATATAATAACAATAGCAGTACTTTATTGTAAATACATAAATCTGTAAACCCTTTTTTTTTCTTTTTTTATTTAGACAGAGTATATATATATATATAAATTAATTTTTATGAAAACAAAAATTAAAGTATACCTTACAGTTAGAATTCGAGCCATCTTTGCCCTAACCCTCAGATCCAGATCTACCCACCTTCCCATCCAATTCCAACCTGGAAGCGACGGCGGAGACAAGTCGACGCGTTTATGCAATTAAACCCTAACCTCAAATCGAATGCCTCCCACTCGAGCCCTGACTCACGGCCCCGCTAGTATTTCGCGGCGACGACGACACAGTCTCCACCATCTTTCTCTGAATCGAACCATCTTCGATTCTAGGTTAAAGACATGGGAGACGAAGAGGCAACACGCGATTGCGATTTCGAATCGCGGCATGAAAAAGGAAACTCGCCAATTCAAGCTCGAGCAATTATGCGGCAGTTCAATCTAAAGAAATTTGCTTTCAAGTGAAGGCAGAGAGGAATGAATTCAATTTTTTTTTATATCTCTGAGAATTTGAAGAGTTCGATTTCTGATTCGAACTTAAAGAGGGAAGAAGGAATTGAAGGCGGTTTCAATTTCGTTTCGCCATTTAGTATTTTCTTTTCTTTTTCTTTCATTGTTCGAGCGACAGTTTCTGTGAAAAGGGGAAGAAAAAGAAAAAGAGGGTACGAAGGAGACAAAAATGATGGTGGGTTGTGCGTATGGTCGCTTAAAGGAAGTAAGTATATTTTATTTAAATTAAACTTTATCTCGGTATAAATTCCAATGCACTACCGTACGCTCTCACGTTAATTCGAAAGCTACGAAATTCGGAATCCGGTAATAATTCAATATTACGGACCCAATGGAACTGGTTTCGTCGAATTCCGAGACTGTGCCCCCGAAGGCTATTTTTAAATTCAATTTAAACTATAAAATTTTAAAACTGAATAAATCACTATTAAATTAAATTTTAAAACTTCTATTATCTTCAATATTACCAATATAAATTTTGTATGTCTTCTAATTATTTGTAATAGGCTTAAAACTCCAAATTCAACATCTTACCAATTTTTCAAATTATCAAATTCAATAATTTGATTATCAAATAAATAGTGTTATTTGAATTCAAGTTAAAATTGCTCTATTTAATATTTAAATCAATCAAATATTCCGATTTAAAAGCTTAAAAATTCCGGGTCGTCACATTACTCCCCCCTTAAAAGAATTTCGTCCCCGAAATTACTAGTTAGGAAGAATGGTCCAATACCCGTTTACTTACCTCCAAAACCAAACAATTCAACATCCTACTAGCTATATTTTTATAAAAGATCTTATTAACTTCTCAACTCTCTCATAGTTCCCTAATAACTTTACTTATACAATCATTTAAATTCTAATTGAAAACAAAATTTTGAATTATCAAAATTTTCTCAAAATTTTTCTAACTCCTAAAATTCTCGAAAAATTTCGCCAGCGTCTCCTTTGCGCGGCTGACTTGGTACGACTACAAAAGGGCTCTACGGCCTCCCAAATCCAAAAGGAAAACAAAAGGCCGAGTGGCTATATCCAAAAATCCAATCAAATTTCATACCAAAATTTAAATACATACCTTTTTGTCGAGCATTTCAATTTTATCTTATGAAATCAAAATCAATTCTCTTTTCCCTTTATATTACCTGCATATCCTATTTAGCACCAATATCCAATCACAATTTTCCCAAAATAGTTTATCGACTTTTTCACAAAATGCCAATATCTATTCACTCCAATATTGACTTAAATTATATTAGTAGTATCAATTTTCATTTAAGAATTTACTATTCTCTCTTAAGTTTAATATAAGCATCATATATGTTTCTTATACTTATTTTCACCTTACTACTTTAGTTTATATCTATTTCTATTCAAAGTAATTCTTTCATTTCCATATGAATTCAATTTACCTTTAACTCTGCATATATAAATTTTATTTGTCATTTATTACTAATTCATATCATTATTTTAATTAGTTTCATTTACTACTTATTTCAATTTCCAATTTGAAATCGTTTTGCTGTTAACTAAATTTTTCAAAAATCTTCAAAAAGTTTCTAACTCCCAAAATTTCTGAATTTTTTTGGCAGAGTCTCCTTTGTACGGAGGAGCTTTTGCAATTTGACAAAAGAGATAAATATATATACATCGACCCACACGGTCGGAAAAACAAAAAACAGTTCATATTTCCTATTTTAATTGCGTAGGCGTACCTTATTTAGCATTTTAAGCAAGCGGCTTATTATTTTTAGCAAAAAGCACAACCAAATCCAGCCACACGGCTTCCAGGTACCTGTACTTACTCAATTTAAACATGTAAGTGACAAATATACAAAGTTTATAGCAATATTTCACTTAATTTCAGTAGTTAAACACATGTATAATATAAACAATATACACTAAACACTTCCAAAAGCAAATTAATAAGGTTCCGATACAAATTTAGTTGTTTACAACTAAATCACCCATCAATTTCATTCCATTTAAATGGTTTACACTTCATTTCTTACATTCTATTCATTTTGATCCAAACGAACACATATTTATCTCAATTGATTCAAAAATCAATTTCATTGCTTTTATTAACTCATAGATTTTTATACAATCTCATTTGCGTCAACGACGACTATTTTTATGCAAATTCAATGATGTTCACTTAATAGAATATCCATTCTATTTTATAACTACTTAAAATTGATACCAATTCAATTTATATCTTATTCTGTTTCATTTCCAATGTTCCAACATAATTCTTAATTGTTGACAACCAATTTATATATCGTCCCACTTAATCCGTATGGTTAACAAGTCACAAACTTACATTGAATTTATTATTAAGTAATCTGAACTCATATTTAATTCAATTGCTCTCAAAATCAAATTATTTTATTCCTAGCAATTCATAGCATTTTATTGCTTCCATTTACATCCAATAACCATTTATTCTATGCAATTTGACGAGATCTATGTGAATAAATAAATATTTATGTTTCATAACCAATTTAAATTGATTTCAACTCAATTTATACTTAATTCTATTCCATTTTTAAATTAAATTTATTCACAATCCACATATTCTCATTTTCATTGCATTTCAAATTTGAATCCATTCACTTGCATTTCATTCCATATTTGTTTATTCCAAACTATTTTATTTAGCTCGATAACAATCCAGGCTATTTCACTCAATTACCGTTTCAATTCTTTAACATTTTAAATGGTTTACAATTATTTAATTATGAATCCCCTTCCATTTGTTTATTCAATATAATTAGTTTATCCACTCAATCCATTATAAATTTTCATTTTCTTACATATTATTTACACCAAATTCTTTTTCGATCCGAATTTATTTTTACATGATTCAAATTCAATCCAATATAGTTAAACTTGGTTTAAGTTGAATTCAATTCAACTCTCCCCTTATATTCAGCTTAAGTCAACTTATTTTGATTTATTCAATTTTTTTTTCTATACTTAAAGCTCATTTCATTTTGCAAATAAATTTTTCTTTTCAATTTTACTTGATTCTATTTTAATCCAATCCCATTTGAAACTACAAATTTATTTGATTAGTTATTATACATTTTAACTTTATAGATTCAGCTCATTTAATTTATTACAAGGCCATTTCCAATTTATTTCTATTTATTTGGATTTTATTTGCAATTTTTACCATTACTATTTTAATCTATTTCATTTTCCTTCATTCGACACATTTCCAATTATATTTAGTTTGTTAACTCTTCAAGTTAAATTTTTAATCTATAACTCAAGTCTGAATCCATTATTCGCTTTCAACTTACCACCAAATTACATGAACTCACCATTCAATTACATTTACTTTACCATCGATCCGGGTCGAATTTAATTTATAACTTGAGTTTTATTTCCAAACCTCATTATTAACTCACAATTCAGCTTTTACTTAACAGCATTGGTTCTTATTACATATTTTATTATCTAAATAGTCTTTTCCCAATTTATAATCCAAAACTTGATTTTTAATTCCAAATATCACTTCATTTAATCTTTCTTAGTTCAATTTATTTTAATATATATATATATATATATATATATATTTCAAGTTTGGATTTTCCTTCGTTTTATTATCCAAAACATCAAACAATATTTATTTTGGATTTTCTATCCCACCTTTCAAATTTATTAAGTCACAACCTATTATTTTCACAATTCCATTTATTATAGGCTTGAATGTTTTACTCAAGCCTTATGCTTATTTATACCCCAGCATATTTTATTCCATGGATTTTTAATTCTCTTACAAGTTATTCTGATTTATTTATTTCAATTCGATCCTTATCCAACTTATTTTCCATTTATCCAGGAAAGAATCTAATTCCATTCAATAATTCAATTGAATTCTTATTCCAATGCAATTTTATTTTAACTCAGTTTTATTTAACTCAATTCGATTTCAACTTAATTTGAATACAACTGGATATTATTTTTCATCCTATCCAATTCATTTCCAATCCAATTAAATTTTATTTCTCAATCCAAGTTAATTTCATTTTTTTAACTTTTCTCTTTAAATTTAAATTTTAACATTCAAAGTTTATATTTCCTTCCTAATTTAAAAACCATCTTCATATATATAAGCTTTCAACTTATCTCATCAGGATCTTAAAAACCCGACTTTTAGTTTCAAATTATTTTGAAACCTCCAACATTTCCAAATTACACTTCTCAAAAATCAAATCCATCCTGGTTTTATTCCCAACAAACTTCCCTTGAAATTTCAAAACAAACAGGTTTTCCTGAACAAATCAACTTGGCAGCAATTCATCACTTAGAAACTCGAAAATGAACATCAATGATGGTGCAGTCATCACCGAAGTTATTTTCCAGCGACTGAAGTGAATTCAATGCTATATTCCTTTCCAATTTATTTGAAACAATTTCCTTCCAGAAATACTTTTTAAAACCATAATGCTATTATTTATCTTCAAAATACTTCCAAAATCCCCGGGGTTTTAAAGTTTTACATTCTATTTTAATTAAATTTTTAACTATAATGCATTTGTACAATTTATACTTATACAAATTTCCATTTGATTGTAATTTCACTTCATAATTTACATTTATAATTCATATTTATAAATTTCATTTTATAATGAATTTATTCTCTTAAATTTTAGTTATATTTCAATTTCTAGTTAAATTTTCTCTTAACAATGATAATAATTTAATATTATCATTTCTAACATCCAATCAACCATCTATTAGCTAAATAGTTTTCAAAAACTATTTTTTATATCAAAATATGTTTTCGGGTAAAGTTATTTCATTTACCCATATTAAAACAACACCGTGTCAATTGTTCTATTCAAGTGTTTAGAAACCCCTTCAATACAGTTGCGCAAACTGTGTCGACGAAGGTTCATATGCCACTCAATAAATCAATCAACACAATATTAAAATAATTTATATTCACTAACAAATACGCCCTCATATCTATTAATACGCTCAAACTCATTATAGAGTACTACAGACTCTATTTTAAATGAGTGATTCCCACCAGAGCCAAGGTTATCACCAACCTAAGCTCTAATACCAACTGTAACGACCCGCAAATCCGTACCCCTTGAGTCAACACTATTCTGCAACAATCAACTCAAGTTGCACAGAAATACGAACCATTTGGGTTTAAGAAGAAGAGGTAGAAGAAGAGAAAACAAAATCAACATCAGAATCTAACCATCGCCGCAGAATAAAATATAATAGATAATAAATAAACTTTACTCAAAAGCAAATACATCTGTTTACATATTATATCATCAGAGTACATCAATCACAGCTCAACAAATATCATACACTGTATACACAACTACTCAACACAGCGGAATATATACATAAACAAATACAAAAGTATGTATCGCCATCCAACTCGTCTCCTGAGCTCCACAGCATTTCCTGTATCCTATAATACTCGGTCTGATCCGAGCATTACAGTTAAATAACACCCGAGTCAGTCTGGAATACCAGTGTGAGAAAATCACACTCAATTGATTATTAAAGTTTCAAAATCCTTTGAAAACAAAAGCATCTCGTAAGACCACGCCACAAATAAACATGTCGGGTTTTTACCTTACGATAGCTAAAACATTTTTTTTTATAGGAATCCTCTGATATTATAATAGGGTCCATCTATAAATACTTATGAAATAGCCGAAATTGTTACATGATTAAATTCCAGCTACTAGCCACAGAGTGGGTAATACAAACAAAAATCGTACAAGGCTCGTAGGGAGAATGGATTTCCAACTAACGACTAGGCATTGGGGTACCACCTGCCACAGTACGGGGCCTAGATCACCGTACCGAGGAGTACGCCCGCTCCCCTGCAACACAAGGCCGAGACTATCCCTTACTGGATAATCCCGAGTCAGAACACCCCGCAGTTGGGATCATCAACCGCCCACTAAGCCGAAATAAAAAGGGACATCTAGACTGGAATGACCTCACCCTGCTTGGGTGCTACCCACCTAGCCTTGCTGCATATCCCCTGATTTTCAGTCATTCCCATTTGATGAGGCTTGAGGCTAAGCGTTACCTTTTAAGAACATATCCCTTAGAATGCCCATCGTCCACCTGACGATGTTTCGCAAGCATTCATCCATACAAGTCCGTCCCGGGTTCGAACGGAGCCGAAGGCACTATTCCTACTACATCCATTTGGAAATATCCTCAGGATTAGTAGCGACTAGCCCTTACACTTCACTGCTCCATCTTCGAATCCAAAATCGTTTCACGAAACGTACAAACCGGATCGAAGTGGTTTTCGAGAAATAAATCTCGATCACGGTCTCTTCGAAACGATCAACGCATTTGTCCAATATTGATAGTCGGTTATTTAACTATCAATTAATATTTACAAACAACCATCCAACAATAAATAATTTCCCAAATTATTTATTAACCTCAAAAATATCTTCACAAGATATATTTCTATTTTCAATCCTTTGAAAACAGCTTCAAAACCATCTTTCCTTTCAGAATAAACTGTCCCAATTATTTTCTATCTCCTCTGAAATCACCAAGCACAAAACTAGATTTTAAAATAATTTAAAACACTTTACTTTGAAATATTAATTAACACATTTATTTCAAAACTACTTCAATGATTTGTTAAAAATACATACTATATGAATATTTGAAAATAAGGTTACTAAATAAAATATAAAACTAGATTTTCACTTTTAAAATAAAATAAAATACTAAGTCACTCTTTAAATAATTATTGCTATAATAGATTAAAAGGAAAATACTTACTTTATAATTCAAATATTTAGAAATAGTAAAATTTTCAAAACATACTTCTTAAAACAACTTTAAACTTTTAATTTATATTTAAAAATTTACTTTGAAAACGTACTTGGTTATTGAGAGAGAAATTTCCAATCTCAATCACTTAAATCAATTTCCAAATTGATTCCCAATTTATTCCATTTGAAATTAGTTTCTTTACTTATCAATTCATTTCAAAATTCAGTAATTATGGACTTTATTATTATTTTCAGTTTGATTTTTAACTCCTTTAGCTGAAATATACAAATTTCAGGTTATTCCCAATTTCTTCTTTATTCTTCTTAAATAATTTAAAATCCTAAATTTAAAATAAATGTTTTGTTCTTTTAAACAATAACATTGAAGTTTTAAGTTTCATTAACTTCCTGTTTATTTAAATTTTCCTTCCCTCACTCAAGAGTTATTTATTAAAATTTTAAAGTCACTTTATTTCCTTTCCATTTCATTCATAAATTTATTCAACTTTTCTATAATTATTTTACTTACAATTTCACTTCTTTTATTTCCATTCCCAAACTCAAATTATATATTTGGCAATTCATTATTGCCCGATTATAACAATTAAGCCATAACATTCAATATTTCCACATATTTCATTACAGAATATCAAATATTCAGAACAGAGAATATTAAATAATTAAATAAAGTTGAGGGGTCCAATTGGATCCCTCCAACCTGTTCTCCCTACATCCACAGACGTTAGCACAATATAAAATGCCAATTCCAAATATATACCACACTACAACACATAAATCAATTCAACCATTTCAAACAATTATTTAAGATTTAATCATTTAAAGCTAATATAACTGAGTGAGATTAACTCACCTTTTGCCTAAGATTGCCATTCACCTCAAACTCGTCTTGTTTCCATGATTTTTTTTAACCTTGTACAAACCAATTTTACAATTTGTTAATATTCGAAATAAATTCGAACCATTCAATTCACCATTTTAAAATTTAAATTCAGTTAATAATTTAGTTTTAACTTGACTAAATTTTAAATAAATTTCCTTCCGGACAATTTTCCTAGCAACAAAAATAATTTTAATAGTTTCTAATAGAATAGATTAATCACCAAACTCTAAATTTAAAGACATTTAAGCAAAATTAAATATGTAAACGTATATCTATCTCTTTACAACCATTTATAAAAATATCCTACATATAAATTCCTAAAACCCGATTCTTCTAAACTTCTAAAATTATATCCTTTATTTAAAAAAAATTCCTTTAATCGTTTATAACTAAGTATATGTACATTTTAAAAATTCAATTTAGCATTAAATTAAATTGATTAAAATTATGTATACCTTATATCCTTACCTCATTTTTCTATATAATAACAATAGCAGTATTTTATTGTAAATACATAAATCCGTAAACCCTTTTTCTTTTTTTCTTTTTTTATTTAGACAGAGTATATACATATATATAAATTAATTTTTATGAAAACAAAAAATTAAATTATGCCTTACAGTTGGAATTCGAGCCATCTTTGCCCTAACCCTCAGATCCAGATCTACCCACCTTCCCATCCAATTCCAACCTGGAAGCGACGGCGGAGACAAGTCGACGCGTTTATGCAATTAAACCCTAACCTCAAATCGAATGCCTCCCACTCGAGCCCTGACTCACGGCCCCGCTCGTATTTCGCGGCGACGACGACACAGTCTCCACCATCTTTCTCTGAATCGAACCATCTTCGATTCTAGGTTGAAGACATGGGAGACGAAGAGGCAACACGCGATTGCGATTTCGAATCGCGGCATGAAAAAGGAAACTCGCCAATTCAAGCTCGGGCAATTATGCGGCAGTTCAATCTAAAGAAATTTGCTTTCAAGTGAAGGCAGAGAGGAATGAATTCAATTTTTTTTTATATCTCTGAGAATTTGAAGAGTTCGATTTCTGATTTGAACTTAAAGAGGGAAGAAGGAATTGAAGGCGGTTTCAATTTCGTTTTGCCATTTAGTATTTTCTTTTCTTTTTCTTTCATTGTTCGAGCGACAATTTCTGTGAAAAGGGGAAGAAAAAGAAAATGAGGGTACGAAGGAGACAAAAATGATGGCGGGTTGTACGTATGGTCGCTTAAAGGAAGTAAGTATATTTTATTTAAATTAAACTTTGTCTCGGTATAAATTCCAATGCGTTATCGTACGCTCTCACGTTAATTCGAAAGCTACGAAATTCGGAATCCGGTAATAATTCAATATTACGGACCCAATGGAACTGGTTTCGTCGAATTCCGAGACTGTGCCCCCGAAGGCTATTTTTAAATTCAATTTAAACTATAAAATTTTAAAACTGAATAAACCACTATTAAATTAAATTTTAAAACTTCTATTATCTTTAATATTACCAATATAAATTTTGTAAGTCTTCTAATTGTTTTTAATAGGCTTAAAACTCCAAATTCAACATCTTACCAATTTTTCAAATTATCAAATTCAATAATTTAATTATCAAATAAATAGTGTTATTTGAATTCAAGTTAAAATTGCTCTATTTAATATTTAAATCAATTAAATATTCTGATTTAAAAGCTTAAAAATTCTGGGTCGTCACATTACTCCCCCCTTAAAAGAATTTCGTCCCCGAAATTACTAGTTAGGAAGAATGGTCCAATACCCGTTTACTTACCTCCAAAACCAAACAATTCAACATCCTACTAGCTATCTTTTTATAAAAGACCCATTATCATTCTTATTAACTTCTCAACTCTCTCATAGTTCCCTAATAACTTTACTTATACAATCATTTAAATTCTAATTCAAAACTAAATTTTGAATTATCAAAATTTTCTCAAAATTTTTCTAACTCCTAAAATTCCCGAAAAATTTCGCCAGCGTCTCCTTTGCGCGGCTGACTCGGTACAACTACAAAAGGGCTCTACGGCCTCCCAAATCAAAAAGGAAAACAAAAGGCCAAGTGGCTATATCCAAAAACCCAATCAAATTTCAAACCAAAATTTAAATACATACATTTTTTTCGAGCATTTCAATTTTATCTTCTGAAATCAAAATCAATTCTCTTTTCCCTTTATATTACCTGCATATCCTGTTTAGCACCAATATCCAATCACAATATTCCCAAAACAGTTTATCGACTTTTTCACAAAATGCCAATATCTATTCACTCCAATATTGACTTAAATTATATTTGTAGTATCAATTTTCATTTAAGAATTTACCATTCTCTCTTAAGTTTAATATAAGCATCATATATGTTTCTTATACTTATTTTCACCTTGCTACTTTAGTTTATATCTATTTCTATTCGTTTAAAAATAAAAATATTTTCGAAAGCCCAAATTCGGATTTAAAGATAAAAGTTTTAAATCCTTTTCCGTCTCAAAAACCAATTCCATCCCAAATGGCAGTTTAAGGTATTTTAAAATACTAATTTAAGGCCAATAGTTACTAAATGCTTAACTAATATTGATATTGATTTTCTATCACTTCATGGTTTAAGTTTTGAACATATAACAATGTCATAACTCAAAAGTGTCAAACAATCAGGTTTAATATCCAATAATTCATATGACATGAATATTTTTGAAATTAAAATCAATAATGATGAGGAATCCCGTTGGATCCCTCCAACCTGCCCCCCTGCATCATAGCTTACATATACATATATATAAAAAATTCAACAGTGTTGAAGAATCCTGTTGGATTCCTCCAACCCGTTCCACTGCATCACAAACAACATATAATTTATTTAACATGGGTTATTCGCTATTAGGCGGGAATAAAACCAATCCAACTGATAAAATAGTGAATCATCCAAACATTCATTTAACAATTGTTATCAACTATACAATATTACTGGTTAACCAAAAAGGTAAGCATAACTCACCGAAATTTCAGTTGTTGCCGAGGCATTCTGGTTTTGTCTTAATTCCAACAACGTTTGAGTTCAGCATAAAATTCAACAAGCTCCATTCATCCCAAAACCAACTTCATTATGTAGTATTCAGTGATACGAGCACAATGCAATAAACAGCATCCAAATCAGACCTCGTACGCAGAAGTTATTGCATATATAAGAAATCAATTAATTAAATTAACCATTAACTTAATTAACTATACTTTTAAAATTAATACATTTCCCCCTTCCTCCTCACTCTCATTCTAGGTAGCCCACACGCGACCGCATCATCGTTGCCTATTGTGGATCGCATGGCCCCTCGAGCTCGCCGCCGATCGCCATCGCTACGCGGCATCATTTCCCCGAGGTCCGACCCCCTATGTGCTGCCAACGTCAAGATATTTGAACCCAACCCGCACCTTTCAACCGAGGATTTCCATCGCTATAATTTGCCGCCGTCTACCATACTTTGTTAGAACATCGTCGGCGTCCTCCTTTACAATTTCCCTTCACATCCCTCGACCAATCAATCATCGTAACTGTCGAAATCAGCCAATTAGCTTACGCCGTTCATCACCAAAATACGACCATATTGCAACAAGCTATGCTGATCCAATCGTCCAACAGAGCTCGATGTCACGAACAACTTTATAGTTGAAGACTTCGCTTAAAAATGTCGTTAATGGCTTCGATGATTGTGGGACATTGGATTAGGAGGAGTTTGAATTTGAAAAGAATGAACTTGTTTTCTATGGTTTGAACGTGATTTATAAAATGGTATATGGCATGGCTGGGTATAGGCACGTATATTATGGTTATGGGCTAATGTTAAGAGAGCATGGGTAAATATATATTTTTAATTAAAAATATCTAGCATTAAACATCCGAGTATCTCCAACTCCTATCGGATGTGCCACTTGGCGTTTTATACTAAATACCCCTATTCCAAACACAATGGAACCAGTTTGGAGACTTATTCGATTATACATAGAAGATAGCTTTTCAAACCCAATTATATTATATTAATTTTTGTAGTTAGTTTGTATGCGTTCGGAGCTGGCACAACCAATGATACGTCCGATTTCCATGAAAATTGTTAACATACAGTACACTAGTACAGATTTAATGGCATTGATTTCATCGAAATTTGAGACAGTCCTCCGGAAGGCTATTTTCACATGTCAATTAAAACAAATTTTATTAAAACCAAATAAATCACTTTTAAATCTAAATTTTAGAAGTTTATTATTCCATTATTCCGAATTTAAATAAGATTTCAAAACCATTTTTATTCGTATAAAATTCAATATTTAATTATTTAAACAATTTCAAATATTCAAATAACCATTATATTTGAAATTTAAGTTACTTAACTTATAAAATTAACCTTTCAATATTTAAAATTAATTGAATATTTCAAATTCAAATGACCGAAATTCTAGGTTATTACACACCTTCTAAGTGATGTGTGAACGTTAATATTTGAATAGTTCAATGTTAATCGCTGACTAAATTTACACCTGACGAGTCTTACAACCGATATGATGAATTCTCTTTAGACCAAATGATTTAATTAGTTTATAATTATTATATTAGTATCTATGAAATTTTGATTATAAATTTTTTATTGTTATTTGAGGAATAAATATTAGTGTATATATTTATAATTTTATAATTGTTACAAATATATGGATCGATATGTGATATCGACAAGCAATTAAATTAGATTTAAGTAGTAATATTTATTTAGACCTTAATAGGCTATTCCCATGATGTATGGTCATACATATGGCAATAACATGCTTGTTGAGTGTGGCTAAAAGATAGGGTAGGAGGATCTTTGATTGATGGCTTTGATTTAGGGAGAATATGTAAGAGATTTGATCCACCTATCTCTCTATTCCTTCCACTATAAGAGAACTCATAACCCTAATGCATTGGGATCTTTTTATGGTCGCCTTTTCCATTTTCTTGCTGGCCTATAACACCTACACAAAGCTCTATAAAAGATTATCTCAAATCAAATTCAAATCAACAACTATTAGATAGTCAACTGTAATGATCTGTCTTTTCGATCCTTAAAAGTCGACACTAATATATCTATAGTATACACATGTTGAGCGACCAAGTGCCGGAAAGACATATTGTTTAGGGAAAAGAAAAAGAAAAGGACAAAACTAAATATCATAGCATGGTGAATAATATATCATATTTAAATTCATCTTTACGAAGAAAATACTTTAATACACAAAAAAATCAGAGTCTAACCTATCATCAGCCTGGACAGTTATAACAGCCTGTCCTTATAAATGCTAAGAAATACACAAAAGAAAAATGTAGTGGAAATACAAATACAAAAATACGTCTCTGGTATCAACCTCGACTCCTGATGCTCCAAAGCATACAAAGCCTCTAGAAAAATATTAGGGTCTGACCTAAGCGTTTAAGAAAAATAACATCCAGATCAGTTTGGTAAAACCAGCGTGAGAAACTCAAATCACAAGGAATTTTATTACATCTTATAAAACCATTTAAGGTATCCCGGAAGGCCACACCACATATAAACATGGACGGGTTTTTACCTTATGATAACTAGACCATTTTATAGAAAAATCCAATGATATTATAATAATGGTTAAGATTTAAAATAAATTATAAATATAGCTAGAATGCTTGCATCTCAAGTTCCAGGATAGTTGGGCACAACTAAATCCATACGGTGCTTATTGGAGAATGGATTACATACAATGACAAGGCTATTGAGGCACCGCCTACCATAGTACATCTATAGAAAATGTACCGAGGGCCTCACATGGACCCTCTGCCAACACAGAACAGGCCTACTCCTTGCTGGATAGTACCTAATATTTCATCACCCCAATTGCTTTGCAACCTTATCCGAGAGCTCTCATGTACAACCACACACACACACACACACACACACACACACACATATAAGGGAGATAACGGTGCCTAATGGGTGCGACCCACATGCCCTGCTGCATATCCCATGTATTAGTCATTCCTGGTTGAGGAGATCTTAGGCTACACATTATCTTTTAGATGACAATCCCACTTGGAATGCTAACACTACAATCCAGGCGACAATGTATTGTCATCATTCATCCATACAAGTTGCCCAAGACATGAACAGACTGAAGGCACTACTTCTACTACGTCCATTTTGGAATCGCCTTCGGGATTAGTAGTAAATAGCCCTTACACTTCATTGAGCTCTGTCTTCAGTTCCATCAACTTCAAAATGTCTTTAATTTGAATGCTTGAGTTGGTTTGTAATGGTTTTCGGATAATTCATGCTTATCCGATCCCGGTCTCTTTGACTCAACATTCAATAGTTTTCAGTAAACTCAACTTCGGTTGTTTCAGAAATAAACAGACAATACATAAAAGCAAGGATCACCTCCTAACCGTTTAAGTGGATGGATCTCCTTATCATTTGTCCTAGGTGAAAAAAACGAGATTTATACGCACAGTACAACATCATCGAAGATGATTGTGTCATGTAACACCCATATTTCTTCTAGATACTTCCAGAGTTTAAATGATTCAGATTTGATAGTCAGTTATATAACTATCAAATAAAACGACAATCAAAACATAGATTAAATTCCATAAGGGAACTACTAAGCCTCCTTAATTAATTTCCATTAATTAAATACTTCAATTATTTATTAAAGCAATCATATACTTATCTCATCAGTATAAGTATATTCTTAAATCATTTTGCTTTCTGTACTCGGGAAACTTTATTATATGCTTGTACAATGATATAAGAATATTCATAAACTCATTTAAGAAATGATTGCTTATTCCCAAATCCCATTTAAATGGATCAAAACCAATGTCTTTTTAAACATTGATTAATAAAAACCAAAAATCACTAATCCTTCGTTGTTAAGTAGGGAAAAGGCTTGCATACCACTAAAATTAAGAAGGATCAATAATTTATTAGATTCATAACTTAATTAATATGATTAGTCCAATTCATATATGAAGCCAAAGTTTTTATAAACCTAAATCTTCCTTTTTAAATCCAAGATTTTTTCCCAATTATAACTTTAACAACCTATATATTTGCAACATTTCTCTTTATAAACAATTTATTATTTTAAACACTTTTATTTGTTATAAATTTATTACTTTTATAAACCTCCATAATTAATAACCGATTATGGTTAAAATATTATTAGTAAAATAATTAACTTATCTTAAATCATTATTAATACATATTAATAAAATTAATCACTATTAAATAAATGATTTATTTATTTTAAACACCATTGATAAATAATAAATTTCAAAACACCTTTATTAAATACTTAGCTGACTTAAAATGTCATTAAAAATAATCAATTAACTTTAAAAATAAATTTAATAAAATAATTAACTATAAAACAATTTAAATACATATAATTGAAAAACTTTCAATTTTAAACATTAATGATAAATAATTGGTTAACTTTTGAAAATGTTATATTTAAAATAATGTTAACTCAACTACTTAAAAATAGAAAACACTTTACTTTGAAATAATTTATAGTCCGAGTAAATCCTAATTATTTTCCTTTTCCAAAATTAGAAAAGAGGCTTAGGAACCACATTGGCACTAAGACAAGTTAACATTATCTCTCTGTTCAGCAATTATGATCATATCACCGATGTTTACATAAGCAACTAATATGTAAAAGAAATTCACATTTAACGGACGTAAAATGACATGTCAACTAGTCCAAGTCCATTGATAAATCAATAAATGTCAAATTTATAAAATAGCAAAACAAAGATTTATTCTGCTAAATAGATGTCCAATAACATTTAAGAAATATAAGTAAAGTAGAATGACGGTTTATTCTATTGCCAAAATGTCAATGATAAAATATAATTACAAAACGTAATTATTTTCTACGAAGTGTTTTATACTTCTACAATACTGTCAAATAACCAAAAATGTGTTCTGATTGATGATATGAACACAGTTTCGAAAGACACGACTTCGAAATCCGCGGGTTAAACGAACTTCAAATGGACAAGTAAAAATTTGTTAAAGTTTTAAACTTTTAAAAACTTAAAATTTCAAATTCACTAATTCACTTAACCCTACGCAGGCTAAGCCCACACCCAAACCAAAACACTGCCTTCTTCTCAAAATCACATGAATCCAAAATCTCAAATTCAAATGCTAACAAACTAAAAACTGGAGCCAAACTCATCCTTTCTGTAACACCCCATAAAATGAACTATAATTAAATGGTTAAATTAAACTAAATATGATAAGGTTGAATATGAGGATTTTGTAAAGGTTGGAATTTTACCATGAAAGTTATTTCGCTGCATCCGTGGTGAAATTCTGACCTATTTCCATATATAATATACTGTAAACGGAGTTCAAATGAAGAAGTTATGAGCATTTGAAGTTTTCAAAATTAAATTAATATAGTTTGAATTCAAATTCAAAAGAAAAATCAAATTCAGGATTTAAATTTCACAAATTAGCTTAATGGCTAAGTAAACATTTAATTAATCTTTGACGTTAAAAAGTTAATTAGGGAATAAAATAACATGACAATGGAATATATAAACGTCCCTGGATAAAAGGAGGGTCAACTTAAATAGGTTAACCGGTTGACCGGTCGCCCAAAGGCGGTTGATCGCTTAACAACATAAGTTACCAATGGTGGGTAGGTTTGAAGCAATGTTTTATTCGGCTGTATGCTCTGGATTTACCCGTTCTCTACCTACTTCCATCCAACGGTTTTGGTGCCTTTCAACTCCTATAAACAGAACCCTATCCTCTCCACTTTTGTTCATATTATTTTAGAGAATATGACAAAACTCTGTCATTGTTATCTCTCTTTAATAAGATTTAGAAACTCCGTGTTGAATTCAGGTGAGGATTCAACTTATTTCCTATTTGTTTCTTCT
The DNA here is from genome assembly GCA_030765085.1 of Allium cepa. Lineage (NCBI taxonomy): Eukaryota > Viridiplantae > Streptophyta > Magnoliopsida > Asparagales > Amaryllidaceae > Allium > Allium cepa. Next base: position 724,371,055 of record CM060934.1, read on the forward strand.
TCCTCCAATCTATTCTTATCTTATTCTTCTCCAATTATTCTGAATCTAATGAATATATATATATATATATATATATATATATATATATATATATATCTCTTCCCTATTGTGTGTATATCAAAAGAGAGAGATTCTAGAAGAGATCGGAAGGTTACAAATCCATTTGAATAAAGCTAAGGCAAATCTGTGAGTAAAAACCTTAGTATTTCTTTTCAGCAATTGTTCAGTATATTTCTTTTCGGATTTGAATATGCCTTATGAATTTTGGGATTTCGAAAATATGTAGATAAAATCCACCAAAATTCCTTTTTAATTTGATTTATCAATTCTATACTGAGATTCCCAATTATTTATATCAATTTGATGGAATTTGTTTCGTTTATGCAATTTTTGATAATTTCATAGCCTATTCCACTTCTCCTTCTTCTTTGGATCAGATTGTGATCCTTCAATAAAATAAGAGGTTTAGATTGCAGATTCTATTCGTAGTTTACACCACTTATTCATATCTATTTCTTTGTAAAAAGAGAAATTGAATAGAATACAGGGTTTAGATAGCAATTTCTATTGTTTAAGATATTTCATTGAATTAATGTGATAAATTGAGTTTTTATTTTATTTACAAATCTGTTATTGCAGTTTTGATTATGAATATGTATTCCTTATTTTGGACACTTGAATTCCATGAAATCTTAGGAAATTGAAGAAAAAGGATTTAAAATAATAATCGATTAGGGAATTGACATTTAATGCTAGTTTAGAGCGTAAAATTCATGCTTTTAGAACTTATTAAGTGCAAATATTTATTTATATCTATTTACGTAATTAACATATAATTATTGTGTATACGACATAGTTAATTAGACATTTATTTCCATTTCTTTCCCCCATTAGGAAGGTAATTGACTCTTAGGTGAAAATAAGAGGAAACTCTTATATAGCCAAATTACTATTTTAAGGCGCAATATGGAAGATTTCTTATAAGGCCTTATTTGTGAAACAGTGAGGTGATGTGTGTGTGCGGCGTAATTAATTTATAGCTAAGTCATAGGGATGCGAGGTCAATAGAGTGTATTATAGAAGTCTACCCTTCACTTTGAGACTACCAGCAGTTGTGTACACTTTTATTGATATGAGATATCCTTATGATAAATATTCGTAATGACATGAGGTTAGTTCCAAATTCTGTAGGGGGAATCTGCCCAGCTATTCTGGCTACCGGTTCCTATGAATAGCGGACTAATGTAAGACGACATTATGGGTATGGGCCACAAGACAGAGGGCTTGCTTCGGGGTTTGAGGTATTAAGTGGTTGGGCTCGCTTTTTCCCTAGATGAAGTATTAAATGGCCATGAGGTTACGTTAGATGGTATCTCTATATGGGTTCGCTTCTGGAATTAAGCCATAAATGACTTGGTTTGTCTATTTTCCAATTGGAAGTACTTAATGGCATATGAGATTCCATATGATGTCAGCTGGATAGTACCATTGAGGAGCACGCTTCTGGAGATAGGCCTTAAATGACAAGGTCTGCCTATTTTCCAATGAGAAGTATTAAGTGGGTTGGATACCGTCTCTTACGTTATTAGTTATTTATGACGTATGATTGGGATGTGGGATCTACTTTTGGAATTGAAGGTATTAGTGCTTGGATCGGCCTCCTTTCCTTATAAAGAAGTATTAAATGATTTAATGGTTTTATGTTCATGGACATATTCTTATTTTAAAACAAACTACCCAAGTACTGAGAAGGTAAGACTCGAGGTATTTTTTCACCAAACACTTGTTTTTCTGTCTCCCTCCTCATTACAACATAGGTTAAAGGTGAAGTGATAGCGGTGACTATGCTTAACAATGACGAAGGTTGGCAAGTGGTAGTATTTATTATTATTTGCTTTTATGCGTGCCCATGGATTTAAACAATTGTTGTAATGGATATTATGTTACTGTTTTTGTTGGGATTTTTGTTATAGCATTTTTATGGTATTGAAATAAATTAGTACACTTTACTATTATATTCTGTTCCATCCGCCATGAGTTCTGAAAGTTTAGTTATGGCTTTGCAATGTTATTTGTTTTTACTACCAATGTAACATCCCTAATTTTTTATATTATTATTCAGGAAATTTAATTAGATAAATTAAATAGAATAATTACGATAAGGGGATTGAGATTTGAATAAATTATATATAGGGCCGTGCTTAATAATAAACTAATTGGATTAATTTTGTTTATAGGCTAATCAAATTTACACATGGGCATATTAGTACATAGCCACTTTATTATACATGGCTATACTTGTTTGTAACTTCTCATTCACATTTCGTTTCTCACTTTCACAAACGCAAATCATAAACCTAAGATAGAGCCGACCATTAACAAGGAGGAAAAGAGGAAGAATTCAATCTTAAGCTAAGGGTCAAAGCTAGGAAGGATTAATCAACAAAAAATCTCAAATTCCTTATCATACCTAAGGTGAATAATAATTTCATACCAACTCTATTTTATTCTATGATATTATATGTTTTTGGATTTGTGATTAAATTTGATTTTATGATGATATGGATGGTGATATGCTTGAACTATATTATGATTGATTTATTTTAATTCATTCACATATGAATTTGCATGGTTTTGATGTAAAACCAAGAGTCTATGATTTTAGAATGCCATGGAAATATTTTACGTCAAGTAAAACATGATTTTGGAGGTGGTTTTTAATTTTCAGAATTTTTGTAGTATGGAAAATTTATTATGAAATTTTAAAGGAAAATATGATATTACTGGGTTCGAGAATTTCAAGAAGAAAGTGGGTATGAAACTTCAATATGTTTGATTATATGATGAAAGAGATTTTCTGTGATTTTCGGGATTTTTCCCAGTTGACTAACTAGGGAAAATAAATTATTTTAATAGAGGGACTTTTCTGCAAATGTTGGTTTTGTAAATGGAAGGGCTTAACGTTGTAATTCCTTAATTTAGATATGATTAAAGGCGGCAATTTGTTTGTAAAGAATTTGAAAAGTTTTGAGGCACCCAATCAAAGATTTGCAGATAGGCAAGTAATTATAAAGCAATTACTAAAAGTGGCAAAATTTTAGCCTTTAATTCAGAAAAATTGGTTTCGCCTCAAATAGCAGCACTTTTCGCCTCCATTGACTCTGCACCACACAGTCGAAACCCACATAGTCTAACTAATACATAAATTATCATTTAGATGGTACATAGTGGATTGGAAGGAAGGCGGAAATTATAGCGTCAAAAGGATTGCTTCTAAAAGGGTCAAAACCCTATTTTGTTTTCAAAAGATAAGATCTTGCCTTGTTTTTCTAAAAGATTTCGACAAAGTCAAAAGATATGCCTTCGAAAAGGTTTATATACATAGCTTTCAGAAGGTTGCTTTAGTATGTTAAAGTACTAGCTTTCAATGGGTACCTTTTTCTTTGAAATAAGAGCTTTTGATAGGACTAGTTCCGACCTAGTCGAAACCCAGCTGCTATTTTTCTTCCGAGTGTATTAAAGCCATCAAATCCTTCGAAAGGCCATATTTGTTTTACCTAAGCTAAGCCACTTCCTAAATGCTTTTGAAGGGGGTTAAGGGGTTTTGAAGACAATGGAGTCGAAAGGGGTTTCAATTCTATCCTTCAGAGTTTTAATTTAAAGGTTTATGCTTTCGAATAGATGGTCCCAATACCCTCAACTTTTTCCTAAAACAACTTTATAATTGGTTTCGAAAGAGATACTTTCATACATAACCATTTTGGCCCAAATGATGTTTTTAAAGAGTAAACCCAATGCTTTCAAAAGGAATACTTTTATTTGTTTCGAAGCTATGCTTTAAAGGATGTTTTAATACCATCGAAGGGTATGTATGGTTTCGAAAGAGAACACTTACCAAGGGCTTTGAAAGGTAAGTTTATTATGTTTTGAAAAGAGGTTTTTTTCTTTCGCTGGAAGTCATTTAGAGGTTTTGAAAGAGATGTTTTAAGATTTCAAAACATAAACCCAATCTCAATTTAAAAACAACCATGGCATAAATAAATAAAGGGTTTTGAAATGAAGAAGTTTTCATTTATCATAAACGTTAAAGGGTTTAACTAATATATATATATATAGACGATTCAAGGATAAAAAACCACAGGTGTTGGTATTATTTTGTTGCTATGATTACGTCTTTATGTATTTATTCACATTGTGATTAACCCATAATGGTATTTCGGAGAAGGCAGAATAACCGATTAGGTTGACCCAATAGTGAAATATAACTTAAGAAATGTTAAAATCTTAATTAAAGATATTGACAGGGGCCAACGGGTTCATAGTTAGCCCACGAAAACTATGATTGATATTGGCAAAGGCCAATAGGTTTATAGTTAGTCCATGAAAACTATTTCCAGATTAGGATATTGACAGTTGATCAATAGGTTCCTAGTTAGCTCATGAAAACTAGGATAATAGAAAAGATATTGGAGATACCAATAGGTTCTTAGTGATCCCGTGAAAACTATGAAATTGGACAGATAGTCCAAACATTTAATAGGTCAATTGTAATACTAGAAATTACATGTAACGACGCATAAATTTTAACGATTTTAAATATCGTAATAAACTAATTTTTTGCATGAAAATAAATAATTATATTATTGTGATGAAAATTTGATATTTGGTATGCGTCTATTTAAACGTAGCAAGTGTCAGATTTTCATCAGAAATTATGAATGGTTGTTCAGTTGTTAAATTTAAAATTTAAATTTAAAATTAATGGAAATATATTATATTTAAAATATGAATATTTTTATACAAGAAAAATGTAAACCATTTTCTGAGTGAGAAGTCATATTTTGTTTCTAACTCCGTTTATATTATTTCGGCGTTTTAGCGCAATTTTGGCAACAAATATCGAGTTTTGATAGAAGGGTCATGTCACTCATATTTGTATTTCATTTTGTTCGTCTCGTCGTGCTGATCTCCATGGTATATTCATTTGTGCATTTCGGCTTCCGATACGCGGCGAAATCTACCAAACAGTTGGCCATATCGGTTCCTATTTTGAGTTTTTGGGTTCTGTGTCCTTTCGTTTGTTTCCCGAGACAACCAATAGCCATTTGTTTTTATAATTCAAGAATTCAACGTATTGGACTTTTTCTATTCCTACCTTTCCAATATATCTATGGATTTGTTTCCCACTTGTTCATTTTTCTTCCCACTCCTCTCTTCTGTTTGTTCTGTTCTAAGCTTTAATACACACACGCACATACATATATATAAGTTTTATATATTGAATTGAAACCTGCTTCTCCTATTGCTCGTTCTCTTTCCCTAGCCTAACCTCGTCCGCTTCATCCCTTCCTATTGCCATCCATCACCACCCAAAACCCGAATCCACCACCTTCTCCACCTTTCCCAACGCCTGAGCCACACCGTACGCCACTGCCTAAACCCAACTATCCTCCCTCCTTCACTCACCCGCCTATGCCGAGCACAACAAGCTACCCTCGACTAAGAAGCCCGCTCCTCCGCCTCCTTCTCCGTTCTAGCACGTAGTCTGTCCCATCCTGCCAAACACGCCTTAGCCAAACTTCCCTAACAGCCTCCATTGCCGAACTAACCTGCATCGCCCTCCCATCTTCACCCCCCTAACTTGAACAATGACCAGCCACCTGAACCACCTTTACACCACTCGCCCCTCCACTTCTACCCCTTGCCGAGCAACCCGCCTTTCCCCTATAGCACCATTTACCCTCAGACCGTTTCCCACTGCAGAACCGAATGCCTGTATCAGCTTCCCTCCATCACAACCCGGCTCCTAGCGCAACCTAGTCTTGTTTTGCTGGTCACGCTGCAGTTTTCCACTTGTCCCCGCCTTGACCTCCTAGTAGCCGCCAGCAACTCCGGGCTGAGAAGCCCACCCACGCAACAACATCCTCCTATCCGAATCCAGGCTCTCCGCTCAGGCAGCCCGCCGCCATCCCACTGCTTGACCATTTTCCACCACCTTTTCTCCAACAGCCTCCGCAACTCTTTGCTCCTCCCATCATTTCCAAGCGATCGCCACCAATAGCTCCAACCCGAATACCAAAAGCCATCTCTCCTCTTCTTATAAAAAAAGAGGGAAAGAAAGGAATATATATATATATATATAAGAGTATTTTCATCGAATTCGAGTTCGGTCACTTGCTTTTCTTTGGAATATTCGTAAAGGTCATGACTCAAAATTCTTAGCTTGTTGAGTTGTCAAATTTCTCTAGCCTCCAAAGGTGAGTAATCACTCACAATTGACATTCTTATGTTTAGTAAATTTATTCACATGAAATGATGATTGAAATCTATTGTTAAAATTTAATTGGTTAGTAATTGAATTTTTAAGTATGATATGTTATCATTTAAAATTGTTTATATATGACACATGACACCATAACCTGTTGTATATATTATATTTAAATTGTTAATTTTGATATATTCTTGATATTGATATGTATGTCATCATCATCATCATTATTAAGTTCTCACTCTGCAAGTTCCCTGATAGTTAGGAGTTCCCCATAGGTTGAAATGATACATACCTGAATGATTTTATAAACTAGAAAAATCCTTATGGGTTGAAATGATAAACCTAAGTGATATTATTGATTTTGAATTTTGGGATTATTGATTGAAATGATATATACCCATAAATTTAAATTATTGCGGATTGAAATGATAAACATCCGTATCACTTGACTATAGGATAGAAAAATTATATATGGACACCGTTGGTCTATTTTTAAATGATTTTCAAATTTTTGAAAAGGAGAAATATATGTGTATTGATCTTTGGAATATAATATAAGGATATTTTAATTTTAATATATGTGTAAAATTTAGATTTTTAAAATTATATGTTTTGGGAATTTTAAAATTTTAAGTTAAGTTTTAAAATGTAAATTATAACATTTTACTTATAACTTTATTTTTTAATATATAAAATAAGATTTAAAATTGATTTAATAATAATAATATTTATTTACTAAAACTTAATATAATAACTTATTTTAATTAGTCTATATACAACATGTTTAAGCATTTATTTAAATTTATATTAATATTTTAAAATTAGATTTTGTAATAACTTTAATAAATTAAGGTTGAAAAGATAAATTTAAATTGATTTGAAATTTTATTTGTTTAAGAATTGTATTTAAATAAAAATTGATTTGAAACTTATTAATTTTGAGATTTTTAAGATATGATTTTTTAGAAGTTGATAACTGGATTTTGATTAAGGGTGATCAAATAAATATTTTCAAATTTAAATAAAATTGAAATTAAATATTTATATTGATTTAAATTTGTAATTTGAGATTTTATTTAAATGTTAATAAAAATTATTAAGTGCATATTTAAAATTTAAATAAATTAAAGTTGAATTTTGAAATATAAATGAAATTTATCAAATTGAGTTATCGTAAAATTATTTGAATATTTAAACTTTGAAACCTATTGAATTTGAAGTGATTTAAATTTGCAGTTCAATCTTTGATTTGAAATCGATATGAATTAAAAATGGTTTTAACGAGAATTTTAATTGAACCTTTAACATTTTAAATTGAAATTGTTGAACTGAGATTGATTTAAATTGAATTTTGGAACTAAAGCTGATTTGAATTGATTTATAAAATTGGAAGAAACAATTCTAATTTGAAACTATTTTCGATATAAACTCTTTTAAACATGTAAACTATTTTTAATATATAAACTATTTTATCACCTACTTTTAAATATAAACTATTTTTTTTTGGCAAGGCCAGCCGGTTTTATAATGGACCGTCCACTTTTTATTACAAACGTAATAAAGATTTGAAGTACAGGAGTAAGGCAGAGGAACCTTAACTACTAAAAAGAAAGAAGAAAATACAGCACAGGAGTGTGACAGCATGTCACAGCTACTAAAAATGACTAACAAGACTAGGCCTCCTCCGAAGAGGTAGAGTCTCCAGCATCAACATCAACCGAGGGAGAAACCACTGAGACATTCCCAATAAGACCAAAGTAAGGGCGAAACAGCACTGCAAGAGAGGGATCATAAATCTCAGCATCAGAAGAGTAAATGAAAGTTCGATCCCAAGTAGTATCAGCTAACACTACGGAATTAACCCCACCATACGAACCGTCCAAATCAAGGAACAAGGAATCACCAGATGGACTATAGTAAAGGCATCGAAGGTCCAATAGATTGTCGGAAACAAATCTAAAATAGGAATTATCCACCGGGTTGTAACGCATATCAGATCGGCAATCAACCCAACAACGCTCAGACTCAGCCCAAACAACATGAGGCAGAGAAAGATCCAAAACATCAAGGGCAACAACAGAAGTATCACTAGGAACAATGGAAGAGGGCCGAGCAAGAGAAAGCGGCGGACCAGGGTCAGATAAAGGATCAACGGGAGGAGGAGCAACCAGAACTTTGGGAACCCATTTCCTGAGCGGAGGCCATGGCAGAGGGATCTTAGGTGGAATAGGGGAAGCAGTAGAATGCGAACAGGAAGAATCTAAGTGGCCAAAGGAGTGACAGGTGGAACAAATGTCAAGGACCCACCATATCAAACACGAACATCCACCACGTGGCCAACAGCTAGCTGAACAGTAATAGATGTTGGGAGAGGCTTAAAGGGAGAAATCTCAATCAGAGCTTTAGCATACATCAGCTTATCACGCGCAACGGTATTAGAACCAAAACATTTTGGTTTATCAACGTTACAAGCGAGCCAGTTTAAACCAAGCAGCGGTTGAAGAGCAGAAGGAATTTGGAAAAAATAAACCCAAACGGGGATAGAGAGAACCTGCTCACGGGCACTTGCCACCGTAGGAGACCAGGGAGTAATAATAAACGGTTTCCCATCGAAAAAAGAAGACTCAGCCTCAAGAATACGACTACGTTCCTCAGGGGAGGAGAACAACAGGAAGTACATGGAGTCAACCAACTTAACACGTAGATTACCGCGCAGCTGCCAGGCCCTACGATAAAATGCAGACGCATCATGAAGGCGATCCTTAGGGTCCAAAAAGAATCCAACCAAATATTCTGACCAAATGTCCATACCAGCTTGCATAACATTTGGAGGAGGGATCATCACTCCATTTTCTTCAACGATATCAAACTCAACTGGTTCATAAATACCAGCATTACGGGGTAGAGATGTAAAAAGAGAAGACTAACTTTTGGAACCAATTGGGGAAAGAGCACCAGGACGACAAGCCTCAACACAATCAGTTGCCGCAATATTGGGACCAGGAAGGGGAGAAGCCACAAGCAAAGAACCACCAGAACTCAAAACAGAGAGATTGGGAACAATGTTCTCATGAGCATTCTGTCGAACAACTGACGTGCATCGTTCACTACACATATTATCAGCAGGAGAATGATGCATTAGCTCACAACCCAACACTACAGAATCACCACCATTAGCAACAGAAACAACTCCTATGCCTCCACAAACAGTATTGACAACACCAACACCCGAAGGCGCAGAACCACATGAGTCAACACCAGCCAATTTACTCAACAAATCAGGTCGCATGTCAGGGCATATGACAGAAGCAAGGTTCGACGTATTAATAGAAAGCAGAGGTGGAAACTCGACATCAGAAAGCGAGGGGTGCATCGTACACATAGACACAGTTTGCTTGAATATCCTGCCAGATCTGGTAGATGAGGGCGAAGAGAGAGGAGCATCGGGGAGGATGGGGAGAAGCGGGGGAGGGCTAGGCATAGAAAGAAGCGAGGGGAGAACGAAGGTAGTGACGTACGAGGTAGAAGGAAGCTACCGTGATCTGGAAAAATCGAAAATACAGAGCGACGAAATGAGGAACGCCATTGAAAGTTAAATATTTTAGACGGTGATACACATATATCCAATTCAAACTATTTTTAATATATAAACTATTTTATTTATAAGATATTTTTAAATACAAACTATTTTTAATGTATAACTATTCAAATTGTTTAAGTTGGAGCCATTATAATTTAAAGCGAATTATAATTTCGAAAGTGATATGATTTTGAAAGTGAATATGACTTTTAAAGTGATATGATTTTGAAATGAATATGACTTTTAAAGTGATATGATTTTGAAATGAATATGATATTTTGATATGAAGTATGAACTGTTTGAAATGAAAATGACCACGGTGTGAAATAAGCGTGTTAAAGAGAATAGGATCGGATATTGTTATACTCTTTGCCAATACTGAAAACCACTTTAACAACCGTGCACATGTTGGAAAATCCAAAACAAAATAGGATGGTTTGACGAACGTCTGTATAAGGTATGAACGCAGCCTTGACCCCTTCGGGTCAGCTTGATATGGCTGAAACTGGAGTTATACCAGGCCCAGCGAGGTTGATCCTCCAATTGGGCATAATTCTTCGTTACCATATTTATTACTTTATGATTAATTTGGTAGCCACCCCTCAGTTTGATTATGGGAGTGTGTTCCAAGGTGGGCGATAGTAGCTGCTATCCGTTACCACCAGTCCATGAGTGCAAACGGTAGAATCCTACCCTGGCATTGCCTCGCGTGCTTTGTAATATGCCTTATCGTGCCCACTACGTGTTTGATTTGTGTTGTATACTTTGGAGTGCCCTTTGACACCCCTCCAGTTTGCGAAGGAATTACGGTATTGTATAGACTACAACATTTATATAAAATGTGTTAAGAGGGATTTTGGTAACACCTTAACACGATTTGATATTTTACTGTACTGTAGACATTATCTATGTAGCGTATTATATTATGTATGTAGATAGTTTCACGGATCCTTAAAGGATGGGAATCCTAAACAACCTTTGAGTTATATTGCATTTCACTTGAGTAGATTTACTTGCATAAGAATGTTAATCCTAACTCGAGCGTTTTGTATTTTTCTTTATGCATGGGTCAGCCTAAGTGTCACAACATTTGAAACTTGCCTTTGGAGCTTGGAGATTTGCTTAGAGATCTATCTTTTATCTATTCTGCTATCGGTTATTTCCAGTTATTTATGTTCAGACTTGTCATTTGCTTTGTATTAGAGACCCTTGTATTTAGGATTTGTATTGTTTTTATTTAGACTTCGATGTTCTGTAGTAGCTTCATGAACTACTATTTATCTATTATGCCGCTTCTTGTTTTATTACTCTATGTCTGTGATTCTGTGATTGATTTATTTACTATATATGCTATGTTTTGCCAAATATAAAACAACAATCTGTTGTTTAGAGAATTCAAATCTGACATGTGTGGATGATTGTCGATTTGAATGGTTCAAAATAGTAGATCATTACAGTTGGTATCAGAGCTCTGGTTTAGGCAGAAACCTAGCATATGGAGGAAAAACTCACTAGAGATATGGTAGTAATACCCTAGAATGAGTGGAATTGATTATTGAATCATATTTGTTCGAGATTGAAAGTCTTCGTTAGGATCATCCTGGGTTAGGATTTCTTTTGAATTTTGGAACTTTCCCTTTGGTCTAAAATCCATTCTTGTCTTTTTCCATTCGTGTTCTTCTTGATAATGGAGCATCCCATAGCTTTATTTCTATTGATCTCTATAATAAATTTGAGCACATTTTACAACCTCGATTGGCGACTTTATCATTTTGTGTGAATAATCCCGTCGGCGGTCCCGCTAACCTTAGTATGATTTATATAGGGGTGGAAGTCCTTTACAAGAGAGTCAATTCACCGGAGATTTCTATGTCCTCGGTTTTGATGCATTTGATATCCTACTTGGGGGTCATTGGTTAAAGCGTTATGATGTTGTTATTTCTTACAAAGCTTGAGCCGTTTCTCTAGTAGATGACCTAGGTAATTCTCTTGTGATCGAATGTCGAATGCCTTAGAATTATGCAGGCAGTTTTATCTTTTCGCTTGATTTTCAGCCTAGTAATCTTTACTCCACCCCTATTGTCCAACTCTTTTTGGATGTCTTTGGTAAAGTCACTTCTCTTCCTCCTAAGTGGGAAATTGAATTCCACATCGATCTTATTCCTGGAGCTTGATCTTGCTACCGGTTTTCTCCATCTTCATGTAGCCGAGGAGAGCATTCCCAAAACAGCTTTTCGAACAGAGAATGGTTTATATTAATGGTTAGTCATGCCCTTTATATTAGCCAAAGCTCCTGCCTTCTTCGTCAATCTCATGAATCGTTTTTTGCAATGTTCTCAACAGGTTTGTCCTGGTTCTCGTTGATGATATTCTCGTCTTTCTAAGTCTGAAAAGGAGCATGAACCTCATTTGAGCTATGTTATCCAAACTCTTAGGAGTCATCAGTTGAAATCCAAATTTTCTAAATGCCATTTATGGTGAGGCAAAGTCTAGTTCCTTGGGCATATTATTTCTGAAAATGGAGTCTCGGTTAACCCGTTTAAGCCCGCCGCGATTAATATCAGTCTATCTACCTTTCCACTTTTGTAATTTAATTCTCTTACCTTCCTTTCGAGCCTATCTTCTTAGTTAGTATTCTCTTTGATTAGGGTCACTCTAAATTTAAATCTCTATCCTTGTACTAAAGTCCATTCTTGAATCATCCTATGAGGGAGCATATTTTAATTAATATAAAAATGTTTTTTTATTGTGTGGTTTGAGTTGTTAAGTTTGAGATTTGGGTTTCGATCGATTCATCTAGCTAACGCTGTCGATAGGAATTCCAAACCACTTAAACAGAGAAAACTGACATAATATTATTTTCGAAATTGGTAAATGAAATAATTTTATGTATGATTATATTTTATATATAAGTATAGTTTTTTGTAATTAGATAGTTAAATGTATTGGTTATTAGAAATGATTGTAATAGATTATCATCTATTGTTTTATCAACGTTCCTAAACCATTAACTCTTGTTGTATGTTATAAAGAGATGAAATTTTATAAACATGGTTTATAGATTTGATTTGCGAATGAAATGAATTTAAATTAGGGATTTGAGAATTTAATGTTTGGTGCTTTTCAAAAATTTGGTTTTCAAAATTTTGAAAATATATTATTTGAAAGTCTTTTTAAATGGAAATTGTTTCGAAAGAATTTTAAAAGAAATAATTCGGTACTCTCCACTTATGTCGCTAGAAAATAATTTCGATGATGAATGCAGCATCACCAACATTCATTTTTGAGTCTCAAAGTGAGAAGACCACTTAGTAGCTTTGCTACACTTTTGTTTTAGAAAATGGATTTGGTTTGCATTTCTTGAGTATGATTTAATGTACAAAGTATATATGTATATATTTATTTCAAAATGGTTTGAAGGAAAACTGTAACGACTCGGATTTTTTGACGGTATATTATGAATATTAAATGGTTTTAAATATTCAATTTGAGTTATAGATTGATTTTGAATATGGAAATTTGGGTTTATTTATAAAATAGATTCAGAATTTAAATATAGCAATTTATTGAATAATTTAATTATTGAAGTTTATAATTGAATATTGGTTAAAATAGCGAATCTGGAGTTTAAAGCTTGATAAAAATAATTTAAAGGCTTATGAAATTTATATTAATAATAATGAAGATTGTAAAAGTTTTAAAATTGAATTTAAAAATGATCTATTCAATTTTAAAAATGCTTTACTCAAATTGACATTTAAAAATAGCCATCCGGGTCACGTTCTCGAATTCAACGACTTCAGATCTACTGGATCCGTAATAGTACATTATTATCGGATTTCAAATTTCATAGCATTTAGAGTTATTGTTTGGTCGTACGTTATAGAAACGCGTTGGTATTTATATCGAAAATTCAATATAATAATTGGTTTCAAAAATCTATCTTCTTCATACGATCAAATTAGGACTCGAACCTTTTCCATTGCATTTGGAATAGGGTTATAACATTATAAACACCAGACGACACGCCTCGATAGGAGTTCGAGATTTGGAGCTGCGTAATCGAGACGTTTTGGAATATTTATTAATATATATTTATATTAATTGTCTATATTCACATCACTTCATTTTCGATATCACTTCAGGGTCACTGAAGACAACACCCAACATGCAAATATATTCAAACACGTTATCTTCTTCTTTTCAATCTTTAAATCGCGTATTGCCTCCTTCGATCTATATGGAAAAAAGGGAACGAATGAAATCCTCCCCCCTCATTTCAAAATCCATGTACTTTTTTCTTTCTCTTCCCCATAAAGTCGATCGAAATTGATTCATACTCCCAAAACAAAATGTTCGCCACAACCGAAACCACTTCGTTCGCGCGCGTCAATCACCGCCGGGTCGATGCACCTGTAACCAAAGGCGTAAGAGAGGGAGCTGGGTGCGCAGGCAACTAGAATCGTGGCGCTCGAAGAAGTAGATCGCGTGGTATCGTGATGGGGACCGAGTCGCATGAGTGGGAGGAAAGCTGTCCAGGTCCGTTTTCATGGTGGTCGCGGTTGTTTGTGATGTGGCACGTTCATCCAAGGTGTGATATTTGAAAAGGGGCGTCAAATTGTGGTGGCGAGGGCACTTAGAGATGGAGTCACGATTATGAAATTGAGGTTGAGGTGTGTTCGATGGTGGAAGGAGGGAGGGTCAGAGCTGAGGTAGTTTTTGTCGAAGTCATTTGGGCAGCATTGGTTGTTGGGTAGCGAAGTTCATGATGCAGTTTCGCGATGGAGGGGGATGCAACGTGCCTTGAGGTGATGAGTTCATTAATGAACTTGTTTAAATTATTCAATAATCCTATGCTTAAGTTAACTTAAATTCTAAATTTATCCTGAAATCTCATAAATGAAAATTTTAAATTTATACGAGGTTTAAAAATTGTGAATTTCAATCTGGATTAATTAGAGTTTAGAGGTAGCTATTAATCAAGGATTGGAACGAATCGAAATTAAAATCAAAGGTGAGAATCTCTCACTCAATTAGATTTGCCAGTTTTAATATTAATTAGTTAAAATTAATTTTTGGATACTTGGATTGAATTTGGAAACTATTATCTGTTGAATGGTACATTATAATATATAGTAGTATATACATCAATATTTGGAGTGATATTCCTACGTATTATAGCGGATGAGACCTTATACACCCCGCATAATAGCGGATGACCCTATATACCGCGATATCCCCCTCGAAGTGGGAATGGTATTTTTATTATTGTCCAACATCTGTGGATGTAGGGAAACAGGTTGGAGGGATCCAACTGAATTCCTCAAATATATTAATGTTTTTCATATATATATATATATATATATATATATATATATATATATATATATATATATATAAAATGCAGGATCATTGCGTGTAGAAAATTTTAAATGCTAAAATGGAATGGAAATTAATTTTTGATATATTTAACACCATAAATATTATTTTAAATTTTTAGGAATTATAAAGAGATTTTTAATACAAAAAATTTGTATAACGAAAATTGGATTATTTAGAGGAGATTGGTTTGAATAAGTAAAGGGGAAATTTTGATCATATTAAATAATACGGGCAAAATATTTACAATAGAAATTTTGAAATAAATCATATAAAAGAATTTTTTAAAAAACAAAATTTTAAAATGATATTCGGGAAAATATAGGAAGAAGTTGAAATCAATATTAAAAATAGATTGGCAAAAATAAATGGATTTTTAAAGAATTGAACTTATAGAAATGGAATTTTATAAATGAAATTTATAAAGTGAAACACAAAGAGGTTCTAAAATTTGGAATATAAAATTTACAGGAAGAATTTGTATTGAATATGGATATAGGGTGAGAGAGAAATACTAGATACTATTTTAAAATGAAGATTGCCAAAGAGACCGCAATGGAAAGGAAATCAAGAAATTTATAAATTGAAAATTTGATTATTCAGAGTTTAAAAATATATTTTTGACAATAAGTTAAGTTTTAATTTAAAAAAAGGAATTTTTATTTATTAAACTATATAAATTTCAAAGTAAGTATTTAAATATTTCAGAAGTGAATTTTAAATACTTAATATTTATGTTAACAAAAATCCTAAATGTTTAAAACCTGCTTTGAAAGTGATGTTATAAAAAGTATTTCAACATTTTAAAAAATTATTTGAATATGTCTTAAAAATAAATTATTTTTATTTTCTTTAAAATATTTATTTTTATTTACATGTGTGTGTGTATATAGAATTTTAAAAGGGTTTTAAAGTTTATTTATAAATCTTCTTGAGAGTTGAAAAGGGTTATTTAGTAGATGGGACTTATAAGAAAATCCTCAAAGCGAAGTTTGGGAAAAAGTTAGAAATTCCAAAGTAGTTAAATAAAAGCAGGCTTCGAAAATAAAATAGAATTCAATAAAAGAAGTAGAAGAGAAATTTGAAATATAAGCAAGTACAATTTGTTTTGGACATATTAAGCGAATTAATTAAGTAATCCTAGAATTTATTGAACTTGTTGTAAAGTAGTCATGGAGTTTGCAAATAAAATTTGTAAATGATTTTGGAAAAGAAAAGAAAATAAAAGGAATATTTCCCAAGTGTTGAATATCAAATGAAGTGGGGAAAATATTCTAAGTATGGGAAGTAATATGTTATGAAGATATTTTAAAATAAATTATAGAAAATTTATAACAAGGCCGGATGATTGTTATGGATGTGTGTTGGTAGTTGAATAACCGACTATCAATTTTGGCCAATTTCGTTAATCGTTTCTAAGAGACCAGGGATCAGATTTAATTATCTGAAAACCACTTCGATCCGGTTTGAACGTAACGAATGAATACCGTGAAGATGATGAAGATGGTGATTCAGTTTGTCCAGACCCAGGACAACTTTTATGGACAAATGCTATCAGAACATCGTCATTGGAGGACGATGATCATTCTAAGTAAAATTGTTCTTGAAAGATAACACTTAGCCTCGAATCTCATCAACCGGGGAGATGCGGCAAGGCTAAATGGGTCGCACCCAAGTATGGTATGTTATCACCTTTCTACATGCCCGTGGAAAACCTATTCATTATGGACATGGTTGTGCATGGGAGGAGCGCTCAGTGGTAAGGGTGGGAAAACTCGGGGTGATAACATATTCGGTCTATCCAGGTCAAGGGTAGGCCGGTCCTCTATTATAGGTGATCCTAGCGTGGTCCTCGGTACATTATTCTAGAGATGTACTGTGATAGGCGGTACCCCAGTGGCTCAGTCATTCGATGGAATCCATTCTCCAATAAGCGTCGTACGGTTTTGATTGTGCCCAATTATGCTGAAACGTGAGATGCAAGCATTTCAGATATATTCTATTTACTTTCTATAGACACTAGTATAATATTAGATAATTTTGATAAAAATGGTTTCGGTTATCATAAGGTAAAACTGTGTTTATGTGTGACGTGGTCTTACGAGATACCTTTGTTTTCAAAGGATTTTGAAAAGTTAATAATTCAAATTGCGTGTGTTTTCTCACTCTGGTTTTCCAGACTAACTGGGGCGTTATTTTATCATAATGCTTGGGTCAGACTGAGTATTACAGATTCAAGTAAAACGCTATGGAAATCAAGAGACAAGCTGGAGAAGTTCAGACGTAGATCACGCACTTGGTTATTTCCGCTGTGTGTGACAAGTTATTGTAACTGTCTAGATTTGGTGTAATGATTTTATGCTCTGATGATTGTAAGTTTTACATAGTTACAAATTTTTTCATATAAAAATCTATTGTTATATATTATATGTTGTTCTGCTGCGATTATGAGATTCTGTGTTATTGTCTATTTTTCTTCTGTAACCCTAGTGAACCGATATTTTCGGCACTCGGCTGCTCGGCATTTTATACAGTGAACGTATTGGTGTCGTTTTTTGAGGGTCGAAAATCCTCGTCTGTTACACTTGGTATCAGAGCTGAATGTTAAGCAAGAACCTTGGCTCTGGTGGGGATTACTCAATAGAGATAGAGTCAGTAGTACTCTAGAATGAGTTTGAGTGTATTAAAAGATATGAGCGCGCATTTATTAGCGATTATAAATTATTTTACATTGTGTTGACTTATTGGATGAGTTTTTATAAATTCTGATCGGTATAGTCTGGACAACTATATCGATAGGGATTTATAAACTCTTAAACTAGGTAAACCGACACAGTATTGTTTTAAAAAGTGGGTAAATAAAATAATTTTACCCAAACCATATTTTGATATAAAAGAAATAATTTTTTGAAATTATTATATATATTTGGAGTGTTTAGATGATAATATTGTAACCAAATAGGATTATAAATTGAAAATAGTTTATATAACTAAATGGAAACTTATATAAGCGTAAATTATACAGGTGAGGTAGCGTAGCTGTATAGTATACTTCGAGCGAAGCACAGATGCTACGCACCTATTGACCGCCGTTAATGAATGCGAAATTCCCGGCCTTACCGTATTCCTCTTTCCTTTAGAATCCCTTCTTCCGCCTCTGGATTTCCTACCAAATGGAGATCGAGGTGCGTAGCGACCAGGCAGCCCCTTCAAAAGAGATCCAAACCAGAATTTGGAAATTTAAAATCCTGGGAAGTTTGGAATTTTTTTTTCAAAGTGGTATGGAAAATAATTTTAAGAGGATTATTTTTAAACATTTCCAAAAGGAAATGGTTTTAAAATGGATTTTGGAAGAGATATAGCACTGAACTCACCTCGGTTGCTAGAAAATAATTCTGGTGATGAATGCAGCATCATCAGTGTTGATTTTCGATTTCTAAGTGATGAATTGCTACCATAGTAAATTGATATGGAGATTTTTCGGTGAAAACAAGTATTGTTTTGAAATTCCAAAGGAAGGGTTTGTAAACCAAAGAGAGTGTGTATTTACATAATTGATTTCAAGGTGATTTGAATAAATACCGGGTATTTAAAAATTTCTGGAAATCCTTATTTAAAAGTTCTAGAGAATATTAGAAATAATAAATTTTAAAACTTATAAGTGGAAAATGATATTGTGAGGAAAGAAGTGTGAAAAATTAAAGTTGGAATAAAATTTAAATTGAGAAAGTTGAAATGGAATTCAACTTAAGTTAAACTGATTAAATTAAATTTTAAAAATTTAATTGGTTGGATTTGAATTAAATTAATATAGTGTATTAATGGATGAGAGCTAACTTAAGAAAAGAAATTGAAATATATAATGAAATAAATGGCAATACGAATTTGAAAGAAGTAAAAAAATAAATTGTTTGGAGTGAAATTAGTTTGAGTATAAATAATTCAAATATGGTTTTGAAATATTGGTTAAAAGGAATTGAAATTTAAATAAAAGTGAATCAAATTTGAGTTATATGGAATTTAATTAAAATATGTAAATGTGAATTATAAGGTGACCGTATAACTATTAGTTAAAAATTTGAATTGGATCAGAAATAATATCGAAGTGAAGTAAATACAAATTTTGAATTGTGGAATTATAAAAACCCAAACATGAATTATAAAATAAATATGAACTCAAGTAGATTAAACATAATGACTTTTTGAAATAAAATCAGATATTGAATTATAAAGTGGAAATGAACTAATTAGATAATTAATTGGTCAATTGGATATAAAATGGAACTTAACTTAGTTAAGTAAATTGAATGTGGCCCTAATATTATTCAAATAAATTCGAGAATGAATTCGAGCATGAAATTAAAACTGAAGTGAATAAATGAATGAATGAACTAATTAATTAATTAAATAGTAAATAAAATGGAAGTTGATTAAAATGAAATAAACTTAAATTATAAGATAGAATAATTGGAATTAAACAAAATTAACCTAAGTTAATATTGGAATGGAAGCTTGACTTAAATAAATTTGTGGAATGGTATTTAAGGAGGTGGCGGAAATGGTGCTGAGCTTAATGAAATAAATTTAAATGAAATGTAAGTGAAGTGATTGTGAACAAACCTGAATTAGAACAGAATTAAATATAAATTGATATGGAATCAATTTAAAATAGCTATAAATTGAAATGTTTATTATATTAAATGAATAGCGCCAATTTTGCATAGAAAATTTGGCGTTTGGGGTAAACGGAAGCAAATAAAATTCTATGCATTAATAAGAAGTGAGTAAATTGATTTTTAATCAATTTGGGAAGCATATGAAATTGTTTGATATGAATATGAGTTGAGTGCTAATAAAATGAGGTTGTAAAGCATTTCAGGTCGAACGAAATGGTATATGGATCAAGTGTGCTAATTAAATAAAAATTGGAACCTTATAATTGCTTAAAAATCTTTGTTGCTATGTTATATATATGAAATTCATGCGTTCGTTAAATGAATAAAATATTATGGAACTTTTATATCTTGGTACTTACGGGTTTAAATTGAGTAAGTACAGGTACCCAGAGGGATTGTTTGGCTAGATTGGGGTTACGTATTTTCATATGAAGTTAGTACTTTCTTAATAATGCTTAAAAATGCTAAAATGAGCTAACTCTTTTGATTAAATGATGCAAATATATAAATATTGATATATATTTTTGTTTTTCGATCGTGTGGGTCGATGTATATATATTTATCTCTCTTGTCAAATTGCAAAAGATCCTCCGTACAAAGGAGACTCTGCTAAAAAATTTCAAAAATTTAAGATGATAGAATTTTTTTGAAAACTTATGTTAATGAACATTTGATTTCGGATTTGTAATCGAAATAAAGGATTTTGGTTTAGAATGGAAAACAAATTATTTGATTGAAAACTAAGAGATTAGAAAAGTGAAATATTGAATTTTTACTATGTGGGTTTTGGATAAGTAATGGGTTTGGAGCATTTTCGTGCCTTAACAATTTCGAGGACGAAATTATTTTAAGGAGGGAGGAATGTAACGAAACTAATTTTTCGATGGTAAATTGTGAATATTTAAATGGATTTAAATATATAATTTGAGTTATAAATTGATTTTGAATATGTAAATTTGGGTTTATTTATATAATAGATTCAGAATTTAAATATAGCAATCTATTGAACAATTTAATTACTGAAGTTTGTAGTTGAATATTGGTTAAAACAATGAATCTGGACTTTTAAGCTTGATAAAAATAATTTAAAGGCTTATTAAATTCATATTAAGAATAATAAAGATAGTAAAAGTATTACAATTGAATTTAAAAGTGATATGCTCAATTTTAAAATGGTTTGTTCAAATTGACATTTAAAAATAACCATCCGGGACACGGTCTTGGAATTTGACGAAACTAGTTCCACTGGATCTGTAATAGTGTATTATTATCGGGTTTCAAATTTCATAGTTTTTAAAGTTATCGTTTGGTCGTACGGTATAGAAACACGGTGGGACTTATATCGAAAATTCAATATAATAATTGAGTCCAAAAGGCTATCTTATCTATATGATCGAGTTTGGACTCGAAACGTTTTCCATTGCGTTCGGAATAAGTGTATAAATTATAAACGTCAGGCAGCACACCTCGATAGGAGTTCGAGATTTGGAGCTGCGTAATCGAGACGTTTTGGAATATTGATTAATATATATCTATATTAATTGTCTATATTCACTTCACTTCATTTTCAATATCGCTTCAGGGTTACCGTAGACAACACCCAACATATAAACATATTCAAACACGCTACCTTCATCTTTTCAGTCTTTAAATCGCATGTTGCCACCTACGATCTGTAGAGAATAAAATGGGAATGAACGAAATCCTATCCCCCTCATTTCAAAATCAACGCACTTTTTTTCTCTTTCTTTCCTCTTCTAGTCGATCGAAATCGATTCATGCTCCTAAAAAAGTGTTCGCCACAATCGAAACCACTTCGTTCGTGGGCCTCAATCTTCGCCGGGTCGATGTGCCTGTAACCAAAGGCGGAAGAGAGGAAGTTGGGTGCACAGGCAGCTAGAATCGTGGTGCTCGAAGAAGTAGGTCGCATGGTATCGCGATAGGGACCGAGTCACACGAGAGGGAGGAAAGCTGTCCAGTTCCGTTTTCATAGTGGTCGCTGTTGTTTGGGATGCAGCATGTTCATTGGAGGTGCGATGTTTGGAGGGGGGCGACGAATTCTGGTGGCGCGGGAATTTAGAGAGGGAATCATGATTTCAGAACTGAAATTGTGGTGAGTTTGGGTGGAAGGAGGAAGGGTCGGAGCTGAGGTAGTTTTTGTCGAAGTCGTTTGGGCAGCGTTGGTTGCTAGGTGGCCAAAGTTCGTGATGCAGTTTTGCGGTGGAGGAGGATGCAGCGTGCCTTGAAGTGATGGGTTCATTAATTAACTTATTTAAATTATTTAATAAGCCTATGCTTAAGTTAACTAAAATTCTAAATTTATCCTGAAATCTAATAAATGAAATTTTTAAATTTATAAGAGGTTCAAAATCGTGAATTTCAATATGGATTAACTAGAGTTTAGAGGCAGATATTAATCAAGAATTGGAACAGATCTAAATTAAAATCAAAGGTGAGAATCTCTCACTCAATTGCATTTGCCAGTTTAAATTTTAAATGGTTAAAATTAATATTTGGATGCTTGGATTGAATTTGGAAATTATTATCTACTGAATGGTATATTATATATAGTAGTATATACATTAGTATTTTGAGTGATATTTCCGCGTATTATAGCGGATGAGACCCTATGCGCCCCATATAATAGCGGATGACCCTTTATACCACGATATCCCCCTCGAAGTGGGATTGGTATTTTTATGGTTGTCTAACATCTATGGATGCTGGGAAACAGGTTGGAGGGATCCAACTGGATTCCTCAAATATATTTGTGTTTTTCATATATATATATATATAATGCTGGATTATTGTGTGTAGAAAATTTTAAATGAGGCATGGAAATTAGTTTTTGGTGTATTTAATACTATAAATATTATTTTAAATCTTAAGGGGAATTTTTGATCATGTTAAATAATGCGTCCAAAATATTTAAAATAGAGATTTTGAAATAAATCATATAAAGGATTTTTTTAAAAAAGATGAGATTTTAAAATGATATTCGAAAAATATAGAAAGAAGTTGAACTTGATATTAAAAATAGATTGGCAAAAATAAATGGATTTTAAAGGAATTGAACTTATAGAAATGGAATTTTATAAATGAAATTTATAAAGTGAAACTCTAAGAGGTTCTAAAATTTGGAATATAAAATTTACAGAAAGAATCTATGTTGAATATGGAAATAGGGTGAGAGAAAAATAGTGGATAATATTTTAAAAGAAAGATGGCAAAAGCGACCGGAATGGAAATAATGTGATGGAAATCAAGAAATTTATAAATTGAAAATTTGGTTATCCAGATTTAAAAAAATATTTTTAACAATAAGTTATGTTTTATATTTAAAAAAAGGAATTTTTATTTATTGAACTATATAAATTTCAAAGTAAGTTAGTATTTAAATATTTCAGAAGTGAATTTTAGATACTTAATATTTTTTAATAAAAATCCTAAATTTTTAAAACCTGCTTTGAAAGTGATATTATAAAAAGTATTTCAACATTTTAAATAATTATTTGAATATGTCTTAAAAAGTAATTATTGTTATTTTATTCAAAATACTTATTTTTATTTACTTATGTTATATATAGAGTTTTAAAAGGGTTTTCAAATTTATTTATAAATCTTCTCGAGAGTTGAAAAGGGTTATTTAATAGATGGGACTTATAAGAAAATCCTCAAAGCAAAGTTTGGGAAATGTTAGAAATTCTATAGTAGTTAAATAAAAGCAAGCTTCGAAAATGAAATAGAATTCATTAAAAGAAGTAGAAGACAAATTTGAATTATAAGAAAGTATAATTGGTTTTGGTAAGGGAATTAATTAAGTAATCCCATAATTTATAAAACTTGTTGTAGACTAGTTAAGGAGTTCACAAATAAAATTTGTAAATGATTTTGAGAAAAGAAAAGGAAAGAAAAGGAATATTTCCCAAGTGTGGAATATCAAATGAAGTGGGGAAAATATTCTAAGTATGGGAAGTAATATCTTATGAAGATATTTTGAAATAAATTTTGGAAAATTTATAACAAGGTCGGATGATTGTGTGTGTTGGTAGTTATATAATCGAATATCAATTTTGGCCAATTTCGTTAATCATTTCGAAGATACCGGGATCACATTTAATTATTCGAAAACCACTTCGATCTGGTTTGAACAAGTCGAACGAATATCGTAAAGATGATGAAGACGATGATTTGGTTTATCCAGACCCAGGACAACATTTATGGACGAATGCTATCAGAACATCGTCATTGAAGGGCGATGAGCATTCTAAGTGAAATTGTTCTTGAAACGTAACATTTAGCCTCGGACCTCATCAATCGGAGAATGACTAAAACATGGAAGATGCAGCAAGGCTAAGTGGGTCGCACCCAAGTAGGGTATGTTATAACCTTTCTAGATGTCCTTGGAAAACCTATTAATTATGGATATGGTTGTGCATGGAAGGAGTGCTCGGTGGTAAGGGTGGGAACACTCAGGGTGATAACATATTCGGTCTATCCAGATCAGTGGTAGGCCGATCTTGTGTAGCAGGGTATCCCGACGTGGTCCTCGGTACATTGTTCCAGAGGTTACTATGATAGGCGATACCCCAGTGGCCTAGTCATTCGAGGGAATCCATTCTCCAATAAGCGTCGTACGGTTTTGATTGTGCTCAACTATGATGAAACCTGAGATGCAAGCATTTCAGCTATATTTTATTTACTTTCTATAGACCCTGGTATTATATCTGAAATTTTTGAGAAAAATGGTTTTGGTTATCGTAAGGGAAAAACCCGTTGTGTTTATGTGTGACGTGGTCTTACAAGATACCTTTGTTTTCAAAGGATTTTGAAAAGTTAATAATACAAATTGAGTGTGTTTTCTAACGTTGGTTTTCCAGACTGACTCGGGTATTATTTATTATAATGCTCGAGTCAGGTCGAGTATTACAGATTTAGGTAAAATGCTATGGAAATCAAGAGACGAGCTGGAGGAATTCAGACGTATACCACGTACTTGGTTTTTTCCACTGTGTGTGACAAGTTGTTATAACTGTTCAGATTTGATGTAATGATTTTGTACTATGATGATTGTAAGTATTATACGGTTACAGATTCTTTTGTATAAAAACCGGTTGTTATATATTATATGTTGTACCACTGCGATTGTGAGATTCTGTATTGTTGTTTCTTTTTTTCTTCTACCTTTTTCTTCTACACCCCAAATGAACCGGTATTTCCGGCACTTGGCTGCTCGGCATTTTATACTGTAAACATATTGATGTCGATTTTCGAGGGTTGAAAATCTCTTTCCATTACAAAAACATAAATTTAACTCTTAAGTTTTATGTTAAATGATGTTTTTCAATTATTGAAATGTAGCAATTTTTTCGAATAATTGGAGTGTCTAAAATGAGAACGGAATTGAAACAGCTTGAAACAGTTGAACTAGAATAAAAATTTATTTATATAATACTCAAGTGCATTCTAAACATATATAACTTACCTGAAATATGTGAAATGTTAACGTGATTATGTAATTAAAGGTTATACAAGACAAAACTTAAGTAATAAAATGTTCAAACTAAAGTTTTGCTTAATAGAAATATTGTAAATAAAAGGTAAATTTGTATTGTGCTCAATTACATTCGGAAACATTAATAAAAGTTGCCTGGAAAAAAGTTTGAATGTAATGAAAGCATGTAATTAAGTAGTATACAATACAAATGTAAGTAATAAGATGTCCAAAAATAAAATTTTGTTAAGGGAATTTATAAATAAAAATTGAGTGGTTATAATAAATGTTTATACACTTAATCTATGTTGCAAGATATGTTAAGTGAAATACATTGAATAATAAAAGAGAGTGCTATTTAAGTAAGTAAGGTGAATGCAAATAAATTGGATATGAATGTAAATTAATTGAAAATGGGTTAATTAGAATGATAATAATAAATGGATGTTATTAAGTAATGAGAGTATAATGTTAACACTCGAAAATGAAATATTTATGGTTTTGAATTAATTGTTGTATCTAGTACTATGTATTTTGAATCTATCTTCCTTTGTTTTGTTTCTATTCTCCTATCTCGTTCTTTTTCGAGGACGAAAAGTTTTGAGTGGAGGAGAGTGTAATGACCCGGAAATTTTAACGATTTTAAATAACGTAATTAACTAATTTTATTTATGAAAATAAATAATTAAATTTTTGCAATGAAAATTTGATATTTGGTATGCGTCTATTTAAACGTAGCAAGTGTTAGATTTTCATCAGAAATTATGAAAGGTTGTTCAGTTATGAAACTTTCAGTTTAAATTTAAAATCTGTTAAATTGATGGAAATAAATTATTTTTGAAACCTAAATCTTTTTTTATAAGAAAAATGTAAACCATTTTCTAAGTGAGACGTCGTATTTTGTTTCGCCAAATTGACTGCTCTAGCTCCGTTTATATTATTTTTGGTGTTTTAGCAGCAATTTTGGCAACGAATATCGAGTTTTGATAGGAGGGCCGTGTCACTCATATATGTGTACTATTCTGTTTGTCTCGTCATGTCGATCTCTATAGTATATTAATTTGTGTATTTTGGCATCCGGTGCGTGGTGCAATCTGCAAAACGGTGTTCCATACCGGTTCCTATTTTAAGACTTTTTGGTTTTGTGTCCTTTCGTTTGTTTCTTGAGACAACCATAGCCATTTGCTTTTATAATTCCAGAATTCAACATATTGGACTTTTTTATTCCTACCTTTCCGGTACATCTATTGATTTGTTTCCCACTGATTCATTTCACTTTCCTCTCCTCTCTTCTGTTCGTTCTGTTCTAAGCTTTAATATATATATATATATATATATGTTGTATATATATTGAATTGAAACCTGCTTCTCATATTGCTCGTTCTCTTTCCCTAGCCTAACCTCATCCGCCTCATCCCTTCCCACTGCCATCCACTGTCGTCATTTCCATCGCCACCCAAAACCCTATCCACCACCCTTTCCAAATTTCCCATTGGCTGAGCCACACCATACGCCACTGCCTAAACCCAACTACCCTCCCTCCTCCGCTCCCCTGCCTGTACCGAACATAGCAAGCTACCTTTGACCGAGCAGCCCGCTCCTCCGCCCCCATCTCCATTACAGCATGCGGCCTTTCCCACCCTACCAAACCCGCCTCAGCCAAACTTCCACTGACAGCTCCTTTTCCGGGCTGACCCACATCGCCCTCCCACCTTCCTTCCCGACCCGAACAACCACCAACCACCCGAACCTCCTTTCCACCACTCGCTCCTCCACATCTACCCCTCGCTAAGAAGCCCGCCTTTCCCTTATGTTGCCTTTTCCCCTCAGACCATTTTCCCACTTCAAAGCCAAATGCTCGAACCAACACCCCTCTATCACAGCCCCACTCCGACCGCACCCTAGCCTTGTTTCGCTTGTCATATCCAGTTTTCCACCTGTTCCCATCTTGAGCACCTAACAGCCACCTACAACTCCAAGCCGAGCAGCCTACCAATGCAATAGCAGCCTCCTATCTGAATCCAGCCTATCCACTCTAGCAGCCCACCACAATCCCATTGTTCGACCATTTTCCGCCACCTTTGCTACAGAAGCCTCCGCAACTCTTTGCTCCTCCCATTATTTCCGAGCGGCAGCCACCCAACAGCTCCAACCCGAGCACCAAAGCCTTCTCTCCACTTCTTATAAAAAAAGAAGAAAATAAAGGAATATATATATTCCTTTATATATATATAATATTGTATTTTCATCGAATTCGAGTTCGGTCACTTGCTTTGCTTTGGAATCTTCGTAGAGGTTGTGACTCAAAATTCGTAGCTTGTTGAGTTGCCAAATTTCTTTAGCCTCGAAAGATGCGCAACCACTCACGATTAACATTCTTATGTTTTATAAATTTATTTCACATGAAACGTGTGTTGTTAAAATTTAATTGGTTAATATTTAAATTTTTATGTATGATATGTTATCATTTAAAATTCTTTACCTATGACATATGACATCATAACTTATTGATTATATTATATTTAAATTTTTAATTTTGATATACGCTTTCTATTGATATGCATATCATTATTATTATTATTTTATTATTCTCACTCTACAAGTTCCCTGATAGTTAGGAATTCCCCATGGGTTGAAATGATACATACCCGAATGATTTTATAGATTAGGAAAAATTGTTATAGGTTGAAATGCCAATCCCAAGCATATTTTATTGATTTTGAATTTTGGGATTGCGGGTTGAAATGATATATACCCGTAAATTTAAATTATTGTGGATTGAAATGATAATATCTGTATCACTTGACTATAGGATAGAAAATTACATACGGACCATATTAGTCTATTTTAAAATGATTTCCAAATTTTTAAAAAGGAGAAATATATATGTATTGATTTTCACTTGACTATAGGATAGAAATTATATACGGACAATATTAGTCTATTTAAAATGACTTCCAAATTTTTAAAAAGGAGAAATATATATGTATTGATTTTTAGAATATAATATAAGGATATTTTAATCTTAATACAAGTGTGAAATTTAGATTTTTAAAATTATATGTTTTGGAAATTTCAAAATTTTAAGTTAAGTTTTAAAATATAAATTATAAAATTTTACTTATAACTTTAATATTTTTTTAATATTAAAAATAAGATTTAAAATAGATTTTATAATAATAAGATTAATTTACTAAAATTTAATATAATAAAATTTAATTTAACTAATATATATAATATGTTTAAGTATTTATTTAAATTTATATCAATATTTTAAAAATGGATTTTGTAATAACTTTAATAAATTGAAGTTGAAAAGATAAATTGTAATTAATTTGAAATTTTATTTGTTTAAGAATTGTATTTAAATAAAAATTGATTTGATACTTATTAATTTTGAGATTTTAAAGATATGATTTTTTTATAACTTGGTAACTGGATTTTGATTAAGGGTGATTAAATGAATATTTTCAAATTTAAATAAAATTGAAATTGAATGTTTAAAATTGATTTAATTTGTAATTTGAGATTTTATTAAATGTTAATAAAAATTATTAAGTGAATATTTCAAATTTAAATAAATTAAAGCTGAATTTTGAAATATAAATGAAATTTATTAAATTGAGTTATTGTAAATTGTTTGAATATCTAAACTTTGAAACTTATTGAATTGGAAGTGATTTAAATTTGCAGTTCAAACTGGATTTGAAATTGATATAAATTAAAAATGGTTTTAATGAGAATTTGAATTGAATTTTTAACCTTTAAATTGAAATTGTTGAACTGAGATTGATTGAAATTGAATTTTGGAACTAAAGTTGATTTGAACTGATTTGTGAAATTAGAAGAAACAATTCCAATTTTAAATTATTTTCGATATCAACTCAAACTATTTTTAGTATATAAAATATTTTATCTATAACCTTTTTTTAAATCTAAACTATTTTTAATATATAAACTATTTTTATCTATAACATATTTTTAAATATAAACTATTTTAATGTATAACCATTCCGATATATAAACTACTTTCAATATTCAAACTGTTTAAGTTGGAGCTGTTATGATTTAAAGCGAATTATGATTTTGAAAGTGACATGATTTCGAAAGTGAATATGATTTTGAAAGCGATATGATTTTGAAATGAATATGATATTTTGACATGGAGTATGGACTGTTTGAAATTAAAATGACTGCGGTGTGAAATAAGCGTTTGGTTGTTAAAGAGACCAGGATCGGATATTGTCATACTCTCTACCAATACAGGAAACCACTTTAACAACTGTGCACGTGGTGGAGAATCCAGAATGAAGTAGGATGGTTTGGCGAACGTCTGTATAAGGTATGAACGCAGCCCTGACCCCTTCGGGTTAGCTTAGTATGACTAAAACATGAGCTATACCGGGCCAAGTAAGATCGCTCCTCCGATCCGGCACATTTCTTTGATACCATATTTATTACTTTGTGATTGATTTGGTGGCCATCCCTCGATTTGATTATAGGAGTGTGTTTCGAGGTGGGCAGTAGTAGCTGTTATCCGTTATCACCATTCCGAGAGTGCGAATGATAGAATTCTACCCTGGCATTGGTTCGAGTGTCTTGTCTTATGCCTTATCGCGCCCACTACGAGTTTGGTTTGTGTCGTACACTATGGAGTGCCCTCTGATAGCCTCCATTTTACGAAGAAATTACAATACTGTATAGATTAGTGCATTTATATAAAACGTGTTAAGGGGGATATGGGTAACGCCTTAACGCTATTTTAATATTTTACTTTATTGTAGACATTATCTATGTAGCATATTATGTATGTAGATAGTTTCACGGATCCTTAAAGGATGGGAATCCCAAACATCCTTTAAGTTATATTGCATTTCACTTGGACGTTTCACTTGAGTAGATTTACTTGCATAAGAATGTTAATCCCGACTCGAGTGTTTTGTATTTTGCTTTATGCTCGGGTTAGCCTGAGTGTCACAGTATTTGAGGCTCACCTTTAGAGCTTTGCTTGGAAATCTATCTTTTATCCATTTAGCTATCAGTTAGTTCCAGTTATTTATGTTCAGACTTGTCATTTGCTTTTTATTAAAGACTTCTTGTTTTGGGATTTCTGTTGTATTTCATTTAGACTTTGATGTTCTATAGTAGCTTCATGAACTACTATTTATCTATTCCACTGCTTATTGTTATAGTACTCTGTGTCTGTGATTGATTTATTTACTGTATATGCTAAGTTTTGCCAAATATAAAATAACAATCTATTATTTCGAGCATATCAAGTCTGGTATGTGTGGATGATTGTCGACACTATAAATGAGACAGATGGTCAGAATGAATGGGGATGGATAATCCATATTTGATTTGTTTTGCATATCATCATAATGTTTTGAAACACTATGCTTTAACCTTTGTGGATGCAGGAGCACAATATATGGTTTTATGAATGTTTTAGGATACCAGTAAGGGGAAAACCCGTTCCGCTAAGTGGCATGGTCCCACTAGATATCTAAATGTTTTGAGATGGTAAATTATTATTCTTACCGGGCTTTTGTTTGACTCGATGTTTTTATTTTCCCCTAAAATCTCGGGTACTCAATTGACTTTGAGTAGGTTGTGGTTGAGGGTTAAGGTTTCCAGGTGTTCTTTTAAACAAATAAAGTTTTCGAGGATTTGCAAGAGGCAAGCTTGTTATTAGAGTTCTCTTATTTCTGCTGTGTGTTTTGTTCGTAAAGGTAAATTTTCTATATTGCCTTTTTATATACTCTAATCATCCAATGGG
The DNA here is from genome assembly GCA_030765085.1 of Allium cepa. NCBI lineage: Eukaryota > Viridiplantae > Streptophyta > Magnoliopsida > Asparagales > Amaryllidaceae > Allium > Allium cepa. The sequence continues at coordinate 724,402,234 of CM060934.1, forward strand.
GCATCATCATATATCGCTCTTGGTGTATTTTGTATTAATTATATGTTATCTGAACGTGGCCTTCGTACGGGGATTATGTAATCAATTTAGAATGTTTTGAAATGGAATGTGGAATTTGATATTGTTTAATTTTTTTCCATATTCTTGTGTTTTTATGTATCAATGTATCTAATATCACCATATTTGGTCACCAAGGATTAATAACTATGGATGACTACAACATCTATAGCCGTTAATTTTGGCCTCCAAGTAGGGGATGTTATAAATTGGTATCAGAGCATTAGTTTATGAAACTTTAAAAGAAACTTAAACTTAAAAGATTTTCTAAACGTAATCCAATAAACCAAATAAAGATCAAGGTTTGGTTTAACGCTATAATAACGTACATGTATTTGATATATATAGTTATATATATAAGTATGTATTCCTTGCTCTCTTAGACCGTTCTTCTATATCTTACTAAGGCTCATATGCAGATTTACGAGAAAGGAGATATGGAAGTTGGAAACGGAAGAGGAAATCTCGGTGGAGGAAGCACCACGACTGACGGAAATGCTCGACCCACTACAAGGAGGAAACCGAGTCGACCGGCTAATGCTAGTAATCAAAATGCTGATGCTAATGTAGGTGCTGGAGATCCACCAGTAGATATGAGGCAATGTATTCGTTCTTTGTTGGTTTGATGTAAGCAGAAGCTGTTGTAGGTGTTGTTGGAAATGTATAAGGAGCTAATCCTGTGGCTCCAGTTGGGAATAATTATGCTTTGCTGAGTAAAGATTACACCAGTTTGGATGGGAAGCAATTCTTGGGAACAGAGAATGCCATAGAGGTTCAGAATTAGCTGTTGCATTGTGAGCGTATATTTGCTGATTTGGGTCTGAATGATGGGCAAAGAGAAGGTTGACCTCTAGACAGTTGCAGGGGTCAGCACTACATTGGTAGAATAGTGTCACTGTCGGAATTCTAGATGTGCAGTTAACTTGGGCTGATTTTAAAACGAGATTTGAGCAGAAGTTAGTATCTAAGTCTGCTAAGTCAGAACTGACAAGGAAGTTTATAAATTTAGTTCAGGGAGAGATGTCAATAATCGAGTATGCTACTAAGTTTGAAGAGCTCTCTCGATATGGATATGCTACTATAGATACTGATATCAAAAGGAATGAGAGATTCATTCAGGGATTGAGGCCCGAGCTTGCTAGAATGACCATGACACATGTCCGTGATCCTTGTAATATAGTGTTGGATATGGCCATTCGCCATGAGGAGTTACTTGCTGGGTTTGCTAAAGAGAAGCCAATGGAAACTCATGGTTTTCAAGGGAAGAAGAGGAAGTTCTTTGATAAAAGGGAACCCACAAAGGAGATACTACTAGAAATCAAAAGCTAAGATAGTTTGTTATAAGTGTGATAAGAAGGGTCATATTGCAATGAGTGCTGGTCAGGAAAGGGGAAGAAAGCTGCAAGTAAGAAGAATGTGAAGTGCTTCAACTGTCATCAAGTTGGGCATCATAAGAATCATTGTCTAGAGCCAGTTAAGGAGGACAAAGGAAAGGTTTTTTCTATTGGACCAGGTAGGCCTACTGCAGCTAATAAAGAAAAGACTATGATGGAAGGTACGTTTTTGATTCAGTGTATACAGTTAGGGTACTTTTTAATACCGATGCATCACATTCATTTATATCTCAATGTTTGGTTGATAGATTATGTTTAGAACCCACCCACCTTGTTACTTCCTTAAGGGTAGCGAATCCAATAGGAGGGTATGCCCTTCTAGGGTTAAAATGTGACCAGTTAGAACTTGACTTGTTAGGTCATAAGTTTACATGCAGTTTGTATGTTACTGATTTCATAGATTTCGGGATCATTTTGGTTATGAATTGGTTGGGTAGGTATGAGGCTGGAATATTTTTCTAAGATAGAGAAATATCATTAAGATACCCCGATAGTCATAACTGAGTGATTTTCTCAGTAGAGAACACTGACCGGAGTGTTAGTGCTTTACTTAAAGCCATGGAGGTAGGAAATGAGCTAAGTCAGGTTCGGGTGGCAAGAGAGTTTGCACACGTCTTTGAACCGGTGACCATCGAAAAGAGTTGTTGAGTTTAGAATAGACCTTGTGCCTAGAGCCAAACCTGTGGGTATACCACCTAGTAGAATGACACCCACTGAGATGAAGGAATTGAAGGTGCAGCTAGTGATCTTAAAGGAAGGAATTTTATTAGACCAAGCAGATCGCCTTGGGAAATGATCGTGGTATTTGTGAAGAAACCAGATGGGTCGTTGAGGATGTGTATCAACTATCATAAGTTGAACGAAAGGATGATAAAGTATATGTATCCTTTGCCGAGAATTAATGATCTATTTGATCGGTTGAGTGGAGCCAGAGTGTTTTCCCAGTTGGATTTGGTGATATGGTTCTATCAGTTAAGAGTGGCAGATGACAATATTCCTTTGACAGCATTTCAGACTAGGTATGTTTCATATGATTGATTAGTGATGCCATTCAGGTTGACCGATGCACCTGCTTTCTTCGTGGATTTGATGAACTGAGTTTTTTGAGAGTAGTTGGGTAGGTTTGTATTGGTGTTCATAGATGACATTCTAGTCTACTCTAAGGATGAGAGAGAGAGAGTGAAGTTCATCTTAGAGTGGTACTTGAGACGCTGAGGTTGAATCAGCTAAAGGCAAAGTTTACCAAGTCTGGAAGCAAGAGGTTAAATTATTCACGTGGTTTCAGAGAAATGATTGTTAGTCGATCCAGATAAGATCGAAGCCGTGAATAATTGGAAGAGACTAAAGACATTGACTGAGATCAGAAGTTTTCTTGGACTCGCTGGCTATTGTTGGGGATTTATTAAGGATTGCTCGTGGATAGTAGCGCCTTTGACTAAGCTTACCAGGAAGGATGTGGAGATTGTTTGGTTCGATAAATATGAGGAAGCATTCCTTAAGTTGAAGCATTTATTCACTAATGCATCAGTGTTTGTAGTACCAGATGGAAACCAAGGGTCGGTGGTGTACGCTGATGCACGTGGAACTAGATTAGGAGCAGTATTGAAGCAGAAGTAAAGTCATTGCTTATGCTTCACAACAGCTTAGACCGCATGAAGTTAGATATTCTACTCATGACTTGGAGTTGGCAGCTGTGATTTTCACATTGAAGATTTGGAGTCATTATCTCTTAGGGGAGAGGTTTGAGCTTTATGCTGATCATAGGTCTTTAAGGTATTTATTCTCTCAGAAGGAGTTGAATATAAGGCAACAAAGGTAGCTGGAGTTTTTGGCTACATATGATTTTGGTATAGAGTATACACCAGGAAATGGTAATAAGGTAGCAGATGCTCTTAGCAGAAAACATCATAATATGGTGTTAGCTATGTTAGCAGAGTGGAAAGATGTAGAAGCTTTTGTCAGTTGTGACGTGCACTTAAGATTGACTGCTGGTTTTAGTCAGAGTTCCGCCAGGTTGTCTTATTAGAAGTTCGACTAGTAGTAATTGAGATAATTGCTTCTAAATAGAAGGAGGATCCATTATTGGTTGAGAGGATCGAAAGACGTGAGGTTGGAACTGAGATCGATGATCTAAAGGATTTTAGCCTTGACCAGAGAGGATGGTTGAGAATGAAGGGACCATTATGTGTTCCGAATATTGAGGACTTGAGGAAAGAAGTTCTTGGAGAATGTTATTAGTCCAAGTTCACGATTCATCATGGAGGTACCAAGACGTATCAAGATATGAAGAGCCATTGGGAAGGTATGAAGAGGGATGTTGGCTTGTGGGTTAGGCGGTGTGCAAACTGTCAACAAGTGATAGCCGAACATCAGAAGACGAGTGGGTTGCTTTAGTCTTTAGAGATTCCAGTTTGGAAATAAGATTCAATATCCATGGATTTTATAGATGGGTTGCCGAGAAAAGTAGGGGCAATGAAAGTATATGTGTTATAGTGGATAGATTGACCAAGATTGCCCATTTCATTCCAATTAGCTCAACCGGGATGACCCCTGTTTTAGCTAAGTTGTTCCTGAAGAATATAGTTAGACTGCATGGAGTTCCTAGTAGCATAGTCAGTGACAAAGATGCTCTGTTCACCTGCGAATTCTGGAAGAGTCTACAGGAAGTGATGGGTACCAAGCTTAACATGAGTTTTGCGCATCACCCTTGGACAGATGGAAGGACAGGAAGAGTCAATAAGGTACTTGAGGATTTATTGAGGGCTTGTGTACTGGACTTTGATAGATCTTAGGAGGATCACCTACATTTGGTTGAGTTTTCATATAGTAATAGTTATCAGACTAATATAGGAGTGGCGCCATTCGAAGCTTTGTATGAAAGACCGTGCAAATCACCAGCATGTTGGTTGGAGACAGATTAGTCTTAGGTCCAGATTTAGTTGGAGAGGCGTTAGAAAATATTGAGTTAATCCGAGAAAGGATGAAAGAAGCACAGTCCAGACACAACAATTACGTAGATAAGAGGCGTAAGGACTAAGAATTCTCTGTTGGGGATAAGGTTTTCATTAAGATATCACCTATGCAGGGTGTGGTGTGATTTGGAAAATCAGGAAGTTAGCCCCTAGATATAGGTCCATTCCAGATTATAGAGAGAATTGGAAAGCTCGCATATAGAGTAGAGTTGCTGAGCAGTATGGCATGTGTCCGTAATGTATTTCATGTGTCTCATCTTCGTAAGTATGTGCATGACCCAAAGAATACAATTCCTCCAACAAGGTTGGAAGACATGGTAGTAGAGCCTAATGACTATTGTCAGACAACCAGTTCGAGTTGTAGCGGGAGATGAGAAAAGATTAAGGAACAAGACAGTCAGGTTGGTGAAAGTTCAGTGGAGCGACAACGAGAAGGACTATACTTGAGAGATAGAGAACATGATTAGAGATACTTATCATGGTTTGCTTTGAGGGTATGTTTAGATTAGATTTATATAGAAAGTTTCTAGTCAGATAGGCTAGTATGATTGTAATGGTTGTTACAGATGATATGCTATGTTTAGTATTTAGTCCTTACTAAGTTTCGAGGATGAATTCTTTAGGAGGAGCTTGTAATATTCCTAATTTCTAATATCATTATTCAGGAAATTTAATTAGATAAATAAAATTAAACAATTATGATAAGGAGATTGAGATTTGACTAAATCATATATAGGGCCATGCTTAATAATAAACTAAATAAGCTTAAATTGGTTTATAGGCTTATCAAATTTACACATGGGCATATTAGTAAATAACCACTTTATTATAAACCGCTATACTCCTTTGTAATTCCCTTTTCACGTTTCATTTCTCACTTTCACAAACATAAATCATAAACCTAAGATATAGTTGGCCATTAACAAGGAGAAAACGAGGAAGAATTCAATCTTAAGATAAGGATCAAAACTAGGAAGGATTAATCAATAACAAATTTCAAATTCCTTATCATACCTAAGGTGAATAATAATTTCATACCATCTCTATTTTATGCCATAATATTATATGCTTTTAGATTTATGATCAAATTCGTTTTTATGATGATATGCATGAACTATATTATGTTTGATTTATTTTAATTCATTCACATATGAATTTGCACAATTTGGAGGTAAAACCGAGAGTCCATGATTTTAGAATGCCATGGAAAACTTTTATGTTAAGTAAAACATGGTTTTGGAGATGGATTTTAATTTTCAGAATTTTCCAAGCTATGGAAAAATTATTGTGAAGTTTTAAAGGAAAATATGATATTATTGGGTTTAAAATTTATTTCGAGAATTTCAAGGAGAAAGCGGGTCTGAAATTTTAATATGTTTGATTATATGATAAAAGAGATTTTCTATGATTTTTGGGGATTTTTCCCAGTTGACTTATTAGGGAAAATAAATTATTTTAATAGAGGGAATTTTCTGCAAACGTTGGTTTTGTAAATGGAAGGGCTTAAACATTGTAATTCCTTAATTTAGATCTGATTAAAGGCAGTAGTTTATTTGTAAAGTATTTGAAAATTTTGAGGCAACCAATCAAAGATTTACAAATAGGCAAGCTGTTACATAGCAATTACTAAAAGTGGCTAAATTTTAGCCTTCAATTCAGAAAAGTTGGTTCCGCCTCAAATAGTAGCACCTTTTGACTCCATTGACTCCGCACCACATAGTCGAAACCAATACAGTCGAAACCAATAAACAAGGTATCATTTACATGGTACATAGTGGATTGGAAGGAAGGCGGAAGTCATAGCGTCGAAAGGATTGCTTCCGAAGGGGTCAAAACCCTATTTTGTTTTCAAAAGATAAGATCTTGCCTTGTTTTTTTAAAAGCTTTCGACACAATCAAAAGATATGCCTTCGAAAGGGTTTATATACATAGCTTTTGAAGGTTTCTTTATTATGTTAAAGTATTAGCTTTCGAAGGGGTACCTTTTTCTTTAAAATAAGAGCTTTTGATAGGATTGGTTCCGACCTAGTCGAAACCCAGCCTTTAATTTCCTTCCGAGTGTATTAAAGCCATCAATTCCTTCGAAAGGTTATCTTTGTTTTACCTAAGCTAAGCCACTTCCAAAATGCTTTCGAAGGGGGTTAAGGGTTTCGAAGGCAATGGAGTCGAAAGGGGTTTCGACTCTATCCTTCAGAGTTTTAGTTTAAAGGTTTGTGCTTTCGAATAGGTGGTCCCGACACCCTCAACTTTCCCTAAAACAACTTTATAATTGGTTTCGAAAGAGATACTTTCATATATAATCATTTTGACCCAAATGATGTTTTTAAAGAGTAAACCCAATGCTTTTGAAAGGAATACTTTTATTTGTTTCGAAGCTATGCTTTGAAGGATGTTTTGATACCATCGAAGGGCATGTTTGGTTTCGAAAGAGAATATTTATCAAGGGCTTCAAAATGTAAGTTTATTATGTTTTGAAAAGAGGTTTTTGCTTTCGATGGAAGTCATCCAGAGGTTTAGAAAGAGATGTTTTAAGATTTGAAAACATAAATCCAATCTCAATTTAAAGGAAAAACCATGGCATAAATAAATAAAGGGTTTTGAAATGAAAAAGTTTTCATTTATCATAAAGGTTAAAGGATTTAACCAGGATACATACATACATACATACATACATACATACATATATAGATGATTCAAGGATAATAAACTACAGGTGTTGGTATTATTTTGTTGTTATGATCACTTCTTCATATATTTATTCATATTGCAATTCATCCCTAATGGTATTTTGAGGGAAGGCAGAATAACCAGTTAGGTTGACTCAGGAGTAAATATAACTTAAGAAATGTTAAAATCTTAATTAAAGATATTGGTAGGGGTCAATAGGTTCATAGTCAGCCCATGAAAATTATAATTAATATTGACAGGGGCCAATAGGTTTATTGTTAGCCAGTGAAAACTATATCCAGATTAAGATATTGATAGTAGTCAATAGGTTCCTAGTTAGCCCATGAAAACTATGATAATAGAAAAGATATTGGAGTTACCAATAGATTCTTAATGATTCCATGAAAACCATGAAATTGGACAGACGGTCCATAAACATTTAACAGGTTAATAGTAACTTTAGAAACTATAAACGAGAGTGATGCTCAGAATGAATGGGGATGGGTAATCCAGATTTGATTTACTTGTTTTGCATATCATCATAATGTTTTGAAACATTATGCTTTAACCTTTGTGGAGTAGGAGCACACTATATGGTTTTATAAATGTTTTAGGATACTAGTGAGGGGAAAACTCGTTCCGCTAAGTGGCGTGGTCTTACTAGATATCTAAATGGTTTGAGATGGTAAATTATTATTCATACCAGGCTTTTTGACCGACTTGAAGTTTTTGTTTTCTCCTAAAAACTCTTGAGTACTAAATTGACTTTGAGTAGGTTGAGGGTTAAGGTTTCGAAGTGATCTTCAAGACTAATCAAGCTTCCAAGGATGTGAAGGAGGCAAGCTTGTTATTAGAGTTCTTTTATTTTTGTTGTGTGTTTTGATTGTAAAGACAAATTTTGTTTTATTGCCTTATTATATACTCTGATTCTCCAAGAGGGCATCTTCATATGTCATTCTTGGCGTATTTTGTATTACTTATACGTTATCTGAATGTGATTTGCGTACCGGGATTATTTAATCAATTTGGAATATTCTGAAATGGAATATGGAATTTGTTGTTATCTAATTTTTTTCCATATTTTTGTATTTCCGTGTGTTAGTGTATCTAATATCGCCATATTTGATCGCCAAGGATTAATAACTATGTATGACTGTAGCATCCATAGCCATTAGTTTTAAGCCTCTAAGTAGGGAGATGTTACAACCAACTTGACTTAGAATGGATCTATGTTTCGATGGACCTTTCCTGGGTCGAAATTTAGTCCTGTTCCGTAATGGGTTGTCACGTTTAGTATCAGAACCTAGGTTACCCGATCAACAGAGAAAGTATACTATACGTATGAGTGACATAACTGTTATTTTGGAAAAGGTTTTTCAAAATATTTTTCTAAAACTCATACTATATATATACACTTAATTTTGAATTTACACTTTATAAATTATGACTGTAGGAGTAGTTGCGACCATATTAAGAAAGGAAGGCAACTATGAGTTGGAAGAATAAATAGAGGTAATTTCTACTCCAAATCTGATACTCATGGAGCGGAGATCATATCTTTAGGAGCAAATTAGGGAGAGCATGACCTCAACTTACGGAAGCACCCTAGAAGCTGGATACTAATTGACTCCTTACTAGAACCTAGTCTTCCTTATCATTGTGGACCTTATAGACATATTTAATAATAGGGGTGACTGTAGATGGAAAGGTTGATGGAAAATAAATGACCTTAAGGAAACGTTCGTTAGGCTGATAATTAATAAGAACAAACTAACATTTATGGAGGTAACAAATAAAGGTGTTATATACTAATAAAACATGAAAGTAAGGAAAGCAGCAAACATCCGTAAGAAGGAATACATTTATCACCACGAGGAGGAAATTAGATTTTTAAAGGGTAGAGTACAATGGTTTAGAAGAAAGAACAAATTTTAATCCTACCTTTTGTGCCATAATTTGATAAAAATGTTTCTTTGAAAACCCGTTGAAAATTCTGAAAAGCCTTTCAAAAGATTTTAAAATGAAAATCTTATAAGTTAGAAATTTTTGATAAATGGCGATTTTAGATGACTTTTGAATTATACCATTTGTTTTGTAAAAAGTTTGAAAAGACGTTGTATATTCAAAAAAGGTGGTGAAACATTTTTGGTAGATGATTTTAATTAAAAAAAATTGGTGACTTGAGAAGTTAAAAAAAAGATTTTCATTTATGAACTTCTCAATTTAAAATTTGATTGAATTAGAAAAGCTTTCAATTTTCCTGTTTTTGTATTCTTCCATTTTTTATGTTATGTTTCCTATGCAATAAATTTGAAAGTTCTTTCCAAATAATTTCTTAAAGGCCGTATAAGTTGGAAATTTTTAGAAATATAACTATGGTTTTAGACAACTTTGGAAATATACCACCATTAATTTTGGAAAAGTTTGGAAAGGTAATGCAATTTTTAAAAGCGGTGAATTTCTTAAGACAAAATGATATATGGTTTTAATTGTAAATTAATGCCTTGAAATTTTTTTATTTGTTAACCTTTTAAATTTTATTAAAAAGATTGCAATTTTTTGGTTCTTTAATTCTTCTATTTTTCCTTTTTTTGTAAACCTAAAAGTTCTTTCTTTGTAACTATTTTTAGGGGTTTATAGATAAAAATAACTCCTATGTTAGGACAGAGAAGTAGAAAATAAAAAGAACGGAATGTTTGATAGTATAAGAAGGAGAGCATTCCCATATAAGGTGATAAAGATAATGATGGCTAAAATTTAGGTAATAATAAGCAATTCTAATAGATGAGATATTGAAAGGAGTAATAGAGTAAGATCGAGTTATCTTTATCCACTCTTTCTGTTTTTCTATCGTATGAGGTTATAAAAGGTATCTTTGACCATTGATTGGATTTAAATGATGATTGAAAAATAAGTTTGATGTCTTGTATAAGGAGAAGAATTTATGTTTGATGATAATTTTATATGTTTTTTCTAATTTAAAATTTAAGAATAATAATATTGGATTTGATAAAGAAAAGTGTTGCAAGAGATTTTAAGAGTTTTTGAGCAAACTTACGAGATATGTTTCATTAAATAATAATATATTTTGAGTAATAAAGTAATAAATATTATTGTATACTATAGAAGGAAATAACTATTATTTTGAAATGATGGTTGTGAAAAATTTACTATTTCGAAACAATAATCCTTGTAGCTAGAAAACTCTTTGAAGCAAAAATAGTTTAACATATTATTTTTGAATGATAATTAAGTCTTGAATCTTTTGTGTTAAAATTCCTATTTTCAAAAAAGAGTAAATCCTTATTTTAGCAAGCTACTGAAAAGGAAATTTTTTCACTAGTCCTTTTTGGAAAACCAAGAGAATTTTGAATGCCATAAGTTAGAACGTTTAACTTTTAAGGAAAAAAGGTTTGATAAGGAAAGTTTTAAAAAGGATGATTATTTTATTCCTATTTGGGAACAAACGAATTTTGATTCTTTGATAAAGGTTTTTATTAAAGTTTAAATTTATAAAGATGAAGATATTGAATTTGATACTTCATGTTTTAAGTATTGCAAGAAATGAAATAATAAATGCTCATTTTTAAATAAGTTTATTTGTATGAAGATATTATATTTTGTGTGCGAAAGTTATGATTTTATAAAAAATTATGGAGTAGATATGGATCATTATAGGATCATTTTAACCCTAGACCAGGGGGGGTGGGGGTGAATTGGGTGATACTAATAAAAATAAAAATTAATGCGAAACAATAACAGTAAATAATGCAGTAGAGATCACACACAGATTTACCCAGCTCCGGCAATTACCTGCCTACGTGCTGCCTCCAAGGTTTCTACTAGAAATTAAGTAGTCAGACGCTTACAAACACACGTAAATTTGCAACACCTGCTAACTTAACTAAGCTAACTTTAATCTTAAAACGTTGCCACAATTCAACCACCGAGTTGTGAATTCTCGAACTACAAAATTATAGTTCGTACCTAGCTGCACAACTAGGACTTTACACAATTTTAAAAGAGAAATTACAAAATAATATAAAACTAAAAACAAAATAAAACCCTAATTAAAAATAAGCCCAATGTAATTAAATTAGCCTGGCCCAAATAAAATTAACAAGACAAATCGTTTCTCCCTTTTCTTTATTTTCGTGGTCGCCTTGTTTACTTTTCGATCCGAGTTTGGGTTTTTTCAACTTGAAGAAGCCGCTTGAATTTGATCAATTTTAGTGATTATTTCGCTGTGTTTGGCTCTCATTCCACAATTGTCCTACTGCTTCAATCAGCGTTCTTTTGATTTTGCTTTACGGCTGCTTTAATTGTCAAGCTCGAATGCTGCTTTGAATTGGTATGTGTTTTCTCTGTTTTGATTTATAATTATACTTGACTTGATTCGAGTTCTGGATTAGTTCGTGATTTATTGCAAGTTTTGCTCTCTGATTTTGCTTGAACTCGAATCACCAATTTACCACTGATGAAATTGGGTTGGATTTATAGGGATAAAAGTCATATAATTCAGTTCGTATAATTTGGTTTTAATTTTTCTTCATTTTAGCATCTACGTTGATTTGTGCTTGAACGATGATGATAATACTGACTTGTTCTTCGTTGATATATTTGTATTACTTTGCGTTTATTTGAATTACTTTGCATTTATTTCTCCTACGACTTTGACATCGTTCGCTGACTTTGAGATAGACTAGACTTGATGAATTTTGTTTTGCTCAATTCAAATTTGTTACTCCATGAATTTGAATATCGCTCGGTTTATTTCTCCTATGACCTATTCATCATTTTTCCTCTGATTGACTACAATATTTTTATCTGTGCTTTGACTTGTTCATCGTATGACCCTCTGTGACTTTATTTGAACTGCTCCCTTGTTTTGTTACTTCGACTGCATATATAATTAGAATTTATTTCCCTGGTTGACAAGTTTAAAACTGCTGCACATTTTGATTCTTCTTTTTGCATGTTCATTTAAGATTTGCACTTGGTTGTTGCTTCTTTGTACTCTTCTATGTTGATACACTTGGTTGAACATACCCAAGTGTTGTTGAATTTCTTGGTTGGAGTCTGTAACTCGACCATTGTGTTGCTTTTACTGTTGTAGTTCTAGTCTCCTTATTTTTATGTTTTACATTTTTGTCGATGATGACAGGTATCATTTGAATGCTTATATACTTCATATACTTATGCTACTATATTCTGTGACCATATATATCACTATCTGGTTCAATTTGTATGTGCATCACTATGAACACTTTGTATGTGTGTCACCATATACACTTGTTACTGCTTGTCATTTTGAAGTCGGGTATGGTGCACTAGTGTTCTCAGAGTATAATTTGATGCATTGTTTGTTGCATGTTGATTTGAGTCTGTTGAACTAGTTCACTTTAGTTTTGTATTGTTGAGTCACTTGTGAAGACTGTGCTTGCCTTGGGTTAAAATGTTGTTGTCATATTGTATCTTCATGGGTCTGCATATCCAGGCTTTGCTTGTGTGGTTCCTGCCACTTGATCCAAGTCTATTTGCATCCCTTGTGTTCACAACTGTGTTGTTCTAGTTTGGTTCCATATGTTGTTTTCTAATTGCACCGACCTTGATTTTCTTCGAGTTAGACGGTCCCGTGTTTGCATGTTTCTTTCCACTAGACCATGTTTGTTGCACATGTTCACTCGAGTCTGCACTTGAGTCGAATCCAGCCTAGGCTTGGGTTTGACCTTGTGCTCACCTGTCCCTATAGTTTTAAGTAAATGTATATCGGTGTGCACAGCCTTGTGACACACTATGCATGTCACAAGTTGTTCATGTAAGATGGATTAAAAATAAATGATGACGAACAACCCTAATAACCGAGGCAAACAAAATTTTCAAGCACACACTTTATTTTGCACTACAAAAATATTTCTTTTTCAATTTTACGAAGTCAGCGTTTATTTTGCAGATATTTCAGATGCTGAATTCAGGCTGGATCAGAGTTGAAGAAAAAAATACAAATGTTGAGTGAATATGTAGTGAGATTTAAATTGTAAAGTGAAAACTGTTTTGTAATTGAAATTGAATTGTAGTTGAAATTGAATTGTAGTTGAAATTGAATTGTAGTTGAAATTGTGTAAATGTAGCGAGAGCTTAAGTTTGTACTATTCGAATTTGTAACAAAATATTCGTTTGAATAAAATATTTGTTTGAATATGAATTCTATGTTATTTATTTTATTCAACAAATATTTATTTAATTATGTGGAAAAATAAAATAGCACAATGACAAATATATATATATGTTTATTATCACCAATAAAAATCGTAAACTAGCATATTCTACAATCAAGACCTAGGATGGATATACTAAGTTTTTTCAGGATACGAGTAAAATAGAAATAGAACGTACAACCTAATTTAGAACGTTGAAGTTGGTCTCAAACCTCTATTTGAAGAAGTTGGTAAAGTGTAAAGATATTTCATATATATAATTGGCTTGTGAATTAGGTTGCCCATAGAAATATTATAATTTTGGAGCAATATCCACATGATTTACATAAATTATCCAATTCCAAAACATATGAAACAGTGCATTATTTGAAGTAACCAGGAATACACTAAAAAGGAAAGAGATGTGCAAGAGGTGGATATTTCTTTCCATAGTTTACACTTTCCATTTTAATAATAACAAAAGAAATGATTCCTTGTAGTTTCAAAATAAAGCAAAAATCTTAATTGTGTTTAATTTATGACAATGATCTTTTAGGAAGGATAGCTTCGATGAATTAAAATATGGAAATGTGTGTTCTAATTGTAGAATTAGTAGTTAGATATAGATATCGTATAGCTATGCTAAACGACTAGAATATATATAGATAGCATAGATTACGACTATATGTGTATTAGTTAGTAACTAACGAATTAAAATTTATGGATGATAATTACTATGACAACTCGTCTTCTCGACCCTCAGAAATCGACACTAATACATCCACGTTATTCACGGGCCGTAAATCCAAGTGCGAGGGAGACAGATTATCAGGGGTGAAATAAAGATAAAAGATAGAAACACAAATTCTCACATCGCATTCAACACTTTAGTTATATATATGATGAGTGATCACTTCAAGTGAATCATCAGAGTTCAATACTAATCCAGCTGGGATAGTTATAATTGCCCATCCTTACATATGTTGGGACATACTAAATACATTCACAGCAGAATATGTGAAAATATCCACACAAGGTTCTTTAGCTTCATAGTTCCAAAAGACTTCTGCAAAATGCTCCAAAATGCTCCAAGGATATCCTAACTACATGGCTGCCTAGAAAAATAGGGCACCTAGAGTTCAAAGGGAAAATAAAATAAACTCCGGGTCGGTCATGGAACTGGTGCGAAAACTCAAAATACGTTGTTTGAAAACAAAAGGGTATTTCATAAGACCACGCTGTACATAAACACAGAACGATTTTTTACCTTATGATAACCAAATCATTCTACGTCAAAATACTTGATATTATTTTCAATGACATATCTTTGAAAACATTTGCAAGTAAACTTATTAATCTTAGCGGAAATTATTACATTATTAAATTCCAGCATACTAACCACAAATGCGGGTTTTACAAACAAAATGGCAGGCATTTATTGGAGAACGAGTTTCCATACTAATGACCAAGTGAAGGGACTACTTTCCGGCAGTACATCTCAAGAGGAATGTACCAAGGCCCAACAGATGGTCCTCTACCAACGCCAGACCGACCTACCTCTTCCTAGATAGTACCGAATATGTCATTACCCCAGTCGTTACAGACCTATCCGAGACATATCTTAGCATACACCATAATAATTTAAACCCGAACATCACAGTGGGTAGAAATATATCTATAAGGTTATGATCATTCCCTAATGATTGCGAACTACATAGCATTGCCGCATCTACCCTATTTCGGTCATTTTCGAGTGTGCGGCCTGAGGTAATGATTACCTTTCACATAGCACATCATCTTTCCTCTTTTAACGCCTCATTGCCATTCCATAATCAAACAACTGATTTCTATAAATGTATAACTCCTAAGCACGTACGTCTCAGGAAATGGTGTTAAGCTAAGAGAAGTTGTCTTCTCCGCCACCAAATAGATGATACGTTCGTAGAGATCACTTATGTAACTATGAATGCAATGTCAGACATTCGTCTATATAAGTTTTCCAAGAACAGGACAAACCAAAGGCACTCTCCTACCACATCTTATTGGGAATTCACCCTAAGATTAGTAGCGATTAGTCCATGCATCGAATATTTCATAACAAAGAAACTGCTGCTACTATATGTATACTGGGATTTTATCTCCAAATGATCAACGTGTAGTTCTTCAGTATGCAAATCCCAAATATCGAATCCATATCTTTACTTCGAATGCGTAAACTGGTTCAAAGTGGTCTTCGGATAGGAGTTACCCAAATTCGATATCGGTTCCTTCGAAATCCAATCATCGATAAAAATAATGTAATTAGATGGTTGTTGTTAGATTCATTCATTTCTCTTTATCAAAAGTATCTTCAAGAGATATATATCTTTAAAATCTTCTTCTTTAAATACAGAATCATTTCAACCTCACTTTTGAATATTTCTCAAATCATTTTTTTAAAGAGTATCTTTTGAGAAAATAGGATCATAGAAATCACTCTACTTTTATTCAATATCAATTCCATATTCAACAAGTTCTATGGGTGAAATAATGGTGAGATCACCTTTTAAATTCCACAAACAGGACGAGTTCCCTCTTCGGATTTTAATAATGAGTATATGAAGATTATTTCTATAAAATCCAAGTTAAGCATCCGAGCCTTCACTTTATCTACTTCATCCCTCGCTAAAAAGAGAAACCAGAGGCCAAGTAAGTTCAAGGCACTGGTTTCTCTATCCCTAACCCTAGTTACACACCTTGTTTTCACTTTTAGATCTCATGGGCGGGACAAATGTACTAGTCGTTTCGGCATACTCATGTTCCCTTTTTAAAGCATTTAATTATTTGTTTAACCGCCTTTGAAATAATTTTAAATTGTTCAAATATCTTTTAAAATACTTTGTTATTTACTTAAAAATGTTTACAAAGGATTTTGGGAAAGAATTGTTAAATTTCAACTTTCGTTTCAAAAGTTATAGAAAAGCATTGCGAAAAGGTGTCGCAAAAAGTGTACAAAAAGTGCTTTAAGAGCTATATTTTTCACAACGATTTTTATATCATTTAGAAAACTATCTTTTCAACTTAAATCACTTTTAAAACATTTTGAAATCTATTTAGAAATTATTTCGTATTTCTAAAACATTTAAAATATCAATTTTAAATTTTGGTCACTTTACTGCAAAAGCGTGATTTTTTTGGAAAATTATTTTGGACATATTTTAAAATCTACTTAATGAAATTTTAATTTTCTTTCTTTATTTGGAAGATATGGATATAATAGTTCGAAAAATTCTTATCTTGAAGCATACCGAGCTAAATTCCATTCCGTATACTTGTTTAATTTTTGGTGTGAAATCGCGAACTATTATTGCGCAACGCGCTTAGTTTTGACATATTTCTTGTTTTTCGATCAAACTTTGTTAGAAAAAGTTTATATATTTATAAAACATTTCTAAAACATTTTTAATCATTTTAAAAGGTATTAAATGATCCCATATCACTTTTTATTGCTTTTGGAAAGTGATTTCAATGTAAAACAATGTCGTATATACGTGACTTATTTCAACATTCATAATCAAATATCAATACATACATATCTAAGTCATAATCAACATCCATAATAACATCTCATAGCATAACAGCCATAATTTTTCACATATTTTTCAAACGTTGCTACTTTCTTTTTCAAACACTTACCAGACATCATTATTAGCAATCAAACATTATATTTACCCATTATAACTACATATAGCTATAGTGTAGAGTTCTCACTTAATTTGGTTTTTCGAAAGGAAAATGGGCTATAGCTACTCGATGTTTTCCGCTCACGATTCCTTGCACGCTTGGACTTGGATGGCTCGACTTGGACTTAGTGGACGTGGTGGTGCTTATGACCTAGGAGGAGGAGGGAGTTTGGCTCGGCTAGGGATAGAGGGAGGTTGGCCGTGGGTAATGAGGAGAAGGAGGAGTTTTGGAGTGGTTTCGAGGTGTTTGGATCAATATTTCCCTTAGTAATTATTTTTGGAATATTTTAGCATTATTTTGTAAAGGAGGGAAGCCATTAGAGAGTGAAAGAAAATCTTGGAAAATGAAGAAGAAGTTTTGTGGAAAAATGAGCGAAAGTGGTGCTTATTTATAGAAAATTTTAGATTAAAATAATATTTGATAAAAAGACTAAAATACCCTTACTCATAAATAAAGTAAGCACTTATTTTTTAACCCTTAACATCATGTTTCACATCACAACCTTAAGTCACTTTTCACTTAAGAAGTAAGTAAAGAATATAATGATTTTGTTTACTTTTGAAATGACATGTTTTGTCTTTATTAGTTTACTTTTGTTACTGATATTTCAAGAATTTTCTCACCTTAATTAGCAAAAGTAAACTTGATTAATTAGTTGTTAATTACTTACTATATGTTATAATGTTTATAAGAATAGGTACATAAGAGTGCAACGACGTCGCGACAACTTTAAATCGACAAAACGTTGATTTTCGACAAAATGTTTTTCGTTTACATTTTGACGTTTTATTTAAACTATTTATTTATGTAAACCAAATTTAGAAATAATTTTGTGCAATGTTATTTAATAATGTAAACACTCATAAATAAATTAAAATTATTTATTTAACCATTTAAAATTACCTTTTTGAAATTAGAATTTTGTCACTTTTGTTGATATAAGCAAATGTTACTATTTTTATGTATTTTTCTATTTGCAAATCCTATCTAATATTGTTTAAATCCTAAAAAATTATATATTTTATATTTAAAATCACTTTAAATGTTATTTTTTGAGGTGGTCAAATTCTGGATCGTTATATTCTCCCCACTGAAAAGAAATTTCGTCCTCGAAATTAGATAAGAAGAAAATAGATCCAAAGGAAATATATATTCGATAAGGTGGAATATATAAAATAAGTGACTACATCACATGCGGTGTGTACACTCAATCGATAGATAAAGTCTATATATCGATCCTAAACTTAGGATACGCCTTCTTCATTCTTTCCTCTATTTCCCATGTGCAATCCTCTACATCTCTACTCCATTGGACTTTGACCAACAATACGACCTACCTCCTTAATTATTTCTCATCTTGATCAATGATTCGAACAGGTCGTCTAAAAGCTGCTAAATTGGTTTCTATCTCCAAGTCTTCTTGAGCAGCTGTTTCCATGATCTGTTTTGGATCATATACATGCTTCGATAAACGTGATACATGAAAAATATTGTGTACACCAGACAATTTATTAGGCAATTGTACTCAATAAGCTAGTGGACCGATTAGTTCGAGAATGGGAAAAGGTCCAATATATCGACGTGCTAACTTCGCTACTTTTCCAAATCTTACTATTCCTCTCATTGGAGAGACATTCAACAAGACAAAATCTCCATCTGAGAATTCCAGATTTCTACATATTTGATCTGCATAATCTTCGTCTACTTTGGGATTCTTTTAGCTTCTATCTAATCATATCAACTCTCGCTGATGCTTCTCATACCATATCAGGACCAAGTACTAACCGATCTTCGGTTTCGATCCAACATGCCGATGACCTACACGGGCGACCATATAGAGCTTCATATGGTGCCATGCCGATACTAGTTTGATAACTATCGTTATAAGAGAACTTTAGTAAATGAAGATGATTTTCCCAAGAGCCTCCAAATTCTAGAATACATGCTCTGAGAAGGTCTTCTAAAAAACATTTGACTCTTTCCGTCTATCCATCAGTTTGGGGGTGATAGGCAGTGCTTATATTCAACCTTGTTCCTAAAGCGGTCTATAATGCTTTCCAAAATTGACTAGTAAAGATTGGGTCCCGATGGCTCACTACATTGCTCGGACTCCATGCAATCGTACAATCTCCTTCATATATATATTAGCAAGGCTTGTAACGGTCCTTGTTGGCTTGACTGGAATGAAGTGTGTACTTTTAGTTAATCGATCTATGATAACCCAAATGCCTTTGTTCCCTTTCCTCGTTTGAGGCAAGCCATAAATGAAGTCCATTGATATTTGATCCCACTTTCAAGTTGGAAACTCCAGAGGTTGAAGTAATCTTGCAATTTTCTACTAGTCACTTTTGACTTATTGACAATTGACGCATCTGCTAACATAAAATAGATATGTCCCTCTTCATGCTTTTCCACCAAAATATGCGTTTTATATCTTTATACATTTTGTTAACTTATGGATGAATGCTAAAATTGGATTTGTGACATTTTGCTAATAACTCTTATCTATGATATTCCACATCCGAAACACAAATTCACCCATTTAAGCATAAAACTCCGTGGCTATCAAATTCAAAGCTTGAATCTTGTCCTTTATATATAGCTTTAAAAATCTTTTTTAAGAATTGATCTTCTTTTTGCTTATTGGAAATTATTTTCAGAAGAGATGGAGTTACTATCAAATAAGAAATGACAACATATTTTCTACCCAATGCATCTGCTACTACGTTGACTTTCCTGAGTGCGTATATATCTAGATCATAAGATGCGAGAAATTCTAGCCAACATTGCTGCCTCATGTTTAAATCTTTTTGAGTGAAAAATACTTTAAAGATTTATGATCTATAAAGAGCTCAAACTTTTCATCTAATTGAAAGAGGGAATATTATTTACTAAAGTAAATTCAAAGTTTTACTGAAATAAACTATGAAAAATTCTTACCCAGCAAATATTGCCTCTATTTTTTTAATGCCAACACCACGGCTAATAATTCTAAGTCATGCGTTGTATAATTCTTCTCATGAGTCTTTAGCTATCTACTTGTGTAAGCAATGACCATCACATCTTGCATTAAAACTGCACTAACTCCTCCGCAAGCATCAGTATAAAAAGTTAATCCGTTATTTCCATTTATAATTGCTTGGACTGGAGCAGTTGTTAATCTTTTTTTGAGTTCCTGGAATGCTGCTTCACATTTAAGAGTCTAGATAAATTCAGCATCCTTCATTGTCAACTTCATTAGGTGATAGACAATCTTAGAGAAGTCTTCAATGAATCTTCTATAATACCCTACCAAGCCTAAGAAGCTACGAACTTCTTTAGGAGTTTGTGGCTGCTTCCAATTTAGAACAGCTGCAACCATTACAGGATCTACTAAAATTCCATCCCTTGATATTATATGTCCAAGGAATCTTATCAAATGACATTTTGAGATTTTGGCTTTAAGCACATTATTCCTCAATATCTCCAACATAGCTTCTAGATGCCTTGCGTGTTCTTCTTCTGTCTTCGAATAGATAAGGATATCATCGATAAAGACTAATATAATTTGTTTAGCACATCTCTAAACACTCTATTCATAAGGTAAACAAAATAAGCGGGTGCATTAGTCAGCCCGAAACACATAAATAACCACTCATAGAAAGTATTCGGACCTTTGAATGCAGTTACATGGATGCAATCTTCTACGATCCTTAACTGATGGAATCCTACATCTAGGTCCATTTTAGAGAAAACTCAAGCTTCATGTAATTGATTAAACAAATAATATATTCGGGGTAGAGGAAAGTTGCTCTTGATTTTTTGCTTGTTCAGATCCTGATAGTCTACACACAATCTCAAAGATCCACCGGATTTGGCCACGAAAACTATCGTTGATCCCCAACTTGAATAGCTGGATCTTATCAATCCTTTCTTTAACAGCTCTTGGGTTTGGTTATTCAACTCATCCCTTTCTTTTAAAGCCATCCTTCTATCTCGTTGTTTAATTGGCATCACACCAGGAACCATATCGATACGGAATTCGATTTCTCGATGCGAGAGAAAACTTTTACCTCTTCAAAGACATTTGGAAATTCTTTAACAACAGGTATGGTTCCTAATCCTTCTTAGAACGAGTCTAATGCATATAGAAAGCTTCCCCTCCTTGGACTTGGATCTTCAGTAGATATTTCTATAAACCTCCCAAAAATGGTCCATAAGGTTATCGCTCTTTTTCCACAATCGGGCACAACTTTATACTTAGCCTATTAAGTAAAATTTTGAATCGAATAATATCTAAGATGAAAAGATCAAAAGGAAAGTGATGGAGAGGGTTGGAAATTGGAATTTTTTCACAGTGCATACAAGGATTAGTAGAACCTCCTATAGGATTCGTTACGTAGATAGGGTCGATAACAATTTTAGGGTTAAGTTCTAATTCTTTTACGGTTTCTTTTGAAATAAAACTATGAGAAGCTCCTGTATCGAATAATACTCTAACTAAAATATCGTTGATAAAAATATTACCTTCCGAAACTCCCTTTCCCTTCACATCTTGAGAAGTTCAAGACTCATCCTTTATTGTATAGATTCGGGCTTGCTCTCCCTTCCTCATGATCGGATAATCCTTGAT
The DNA here is from genome assembly GCA_030765085.1 of Allium cepa. Taxonomy (NCBI): domain Eukaryota; kingdom Viridiplantae; phylum Streptophyta; class Magnoliopsida; order Asparagales; family Amaryllidaceae; genus Allium; species Allium cepa. The sequence goes on from CM060934.1 coordinate 724,423,856, forward strand.
CATATGTCTCAACTAATGACAATTATAGCAGTTTGGTGGTGGCCTATGAACCTTGGGATTCTTGCAATGAGTCGATAGGTGGCCCTTTTGTTGGCAGTAGTAACACGTAGCCTCCTTTAAATAGTTACCTTGGGCTCCTCCTCCAGATTTTCCTTGACCAGGTTTTTTCTCATTATGATTAAACTTCCTCTTCTTCTAATTGTTGGTGTTATTGTTGTTGTTGTTATGAGCTACTACCGGCCTTGTCTTGTCCAATGTTTCATAACGGAATCCCATATTCAACAAATCTATAAATGACCCCTTAACATGAGTAGTCATCCTGCTTTGGTACTTCTCATTCATCCTCAAAATAAACCACTCATTCTTCTCTAAAGATGTGTCGATTAGACCTGGCCCAAAACAAGATAATTCATTTAACTTATTACCTACTCTTCAATAGTAATTTCCTGCTGCTTCAGATCCATATCTATAAAGACAAGATTTTCCCAATGTTGGCATGTACTGCTCCTCCAGAAACTCCTTAAATCTTTCCCAAGCAAAAGTGTCCTCCGATTCATTTCAGGTGATATACTTCCACCAAGACAGAGCCCCATCCTGTAACTGCCACAAGGCCAAGTACCTCTTTTGCTCATTACTGATATCCAATGCCTTAAAGGTCCTTTCACACGATTTAATCCATTCTTGAACTTGAATGATAACTTATGTACCCTTGAATGGTTTTCCCCTAAGCTGGTATAATTCTTATATATGGCAGCAAAATTAACCTGGGGTTGTATGGGAGCTACTTCTTCTACAGCAGCGGTTGGAGCTCGACCGCTAGTTGTTGTTCTGCTGTTATTTCCCTGACCTCGTCATATGTGAGTACTCATGCCTTACTACCTGAATTTAGTAAGAAAACTTTAGAATACCAAGACGAAATTATCCTTGGGAATGGGTATATAGCAAAACTTGATTTATTTTTCAGGTAAGAGTTTTAGATGCGCACTATCAAAGATTAAACTCATTCTAGGGTACTTCTAACCCTATCTTTAATGAGTCATACCCCAGCAAAGCCAAGGTTCTCGCTTAACCTTCAGCTCTGATACCAAATGTGATGCCTCATCTCCTCAACCCTCAGAAGTCGATACTAATACATCCACGGTATTCACGTGTCGTAAATCCAAGTGCCGAGATAGCATATTATTAGGGGTGAAATAAAGATAAAAGATAGAAACATGCATTCAACACTTTAATTATACATATGACGAGTGATCACTCCAAGTGATTCATTAGAGTTCAATACTAATCCAGCTGGAATCCAGTTGGGAAAGTAATAACTGCCTATCCTTACGTAAGCTGGGACATACTAAATACATTCACAGCGGAACATGGGTAAATATCTACATAAGGTTCTTCAGCTTTATAACTCCAAAATACTTCTCCAAAATGCTCCAAACATACTCCAAAATGTCCCTAGGATATCCTGACTACATGGCTATCCAGAAAAATAGGACACCTAGAGTTTAAAGGGAAAACAAAATAAACTCCGGGTCAGTCATGGGACTGGTGTGAGAACTCAAGCTACGTTGTTTAAAAACAAAAAGGTATCTCATAAGACCACGTCGCACATAAACACGGAACAGGATTTTACCTTATGATAACCAAATCATTCTACATCAAAATACTTGATATTATTTTTAATGACATGTCTTTGAAAATATTAGCAAGTAAACTTATTAATCTTGGCTGAAATTATTACATTATTAAATTCCAACATACTAACCACAAACGCGGGTTCTACAAACAAAGTGGTAAGCACTTATTGAAGAATAGTTTCCATGCAAATTACCAGGTGAAGGGACTACCTTCCGGTAGTACATCTCTAGAGGAATATACCCTAGGCCCAATAGATGGTCCTCTACCAACACAAAACCAGCCTACCTCTTCCTAGATAGTACTGAATATGTCATCATCCCAGTCGTTACCAACCTATACAAGACATCTCTTAGAATACACCATAATAATTTAAACTCGAACATCATAATGGGTAGAAATATATCTAGAAGGGGATGATCATACCCTAATGGTTGCGAACCATATAGCCTTGCCGCATCTACTCTATTTTGGTCATTTTCAGTATGAGGCCTGAGGTAATGATTACCTTTCACATATCACATCATCTTTATTCTTTGATTTCCACATTGCCATTCCATAATCACACAACTGATTTCTACAAACGTATAGCTTCCGAGCTCGTACGCCTCAAGAAAGGGTGTTAAGCAAAGAGAAGTTGCCTTCTCCACCCCCAAACAGATGATACATTCATAGAGATCACTTATGTAACTAGGAACGCAATGCCAGACATTCATCCATACAAGTTGTTCAGGAACAGGACAAACCGAAGGCACTCTACTACCACATCCTGTCGGGAATTCACCCTAGGATAACTAGCGATCAGTCCTTGCATCGGATATTTCATAACAAAGAAACTACCACCACTATATGTATATTGGGATTTTATCCCTAAATGATTAACATGTAGTTCTTCATTACGAAAATCCCAAATATCATATCCATGTCTTTACTTCGAATGCGTAAACTGGTTCAAAGTGACCTTTGGATAGGAGTTACCCAACTGACCCTGGTTCCTTTGAAATCCAATCGTCGATAAAATTGATGTAATTAGATGATTATTGTTTGATTCATTCATTTCTCTTTATCAAAAAATCTTCAAGATATATATATATATATATCTTTAAAATCTTCTTCTTTATATAAAGAATCATTCAAACCTCTCTTTTGATTCTCATATAATTTTTTCAAAGAGTATCTTTTGTGAAAATAAGATCATCAAAACCACTCTACTTTTATTCAATATCAACTTCCGTATTCAACAAATGGAAGCAGTGGAATAATGGTGAGATCACCTTTTAAATTCCACGAATAGGATGATTTCCCTCTTTGGATTTTAATAATGAGTATAAGAAGATTATTTCTATAAAATCCAAGTTGAGCATCCGAGCTTTCCCTTCGATCTGTTCCACCCCTCACCTAAAAGAGAAACTCGAGGCCATGTAAGTTCAGGCATTAGTTGCTCCATCCCTAACCTTAGTTACACATCTTATTTTCACTTTTAAATCTCACGGACGGGACAAATGTACTAGTCATTTCCGCATACTCATTTTCCCTTTTAAAATCACTTAATTATTTGTTTAACCGCCTTTGAAATAATTTTAA